>OY821755.1:20447438-23262438 GCA_963682095.1 Potentilla sterilis
GCTCTCGATGGAATCTTTGAGAGATGTCAAAGACTCATTCTCCGTATTCTGAGCAGAGCCTCCATTCCCATTATTCAGCCTGTAGCAGTATGGTCGAATATGACCCATAATACCACAATGATGGCACTTGGGAACAAACTTGGTCTTGGTCTCTTTTGGCTTAGAAACTTCCTCTTTGGAGGACTTCACCTTCTTCTTCGTATTCTTCTTGTTTGGCTTTGAGCGATTACTGGTCTCAAAACCAAGACCACCCTTATCATGACCAGGTTTTTCCATATCAATTATTTCTTTGAGCTTATTCGAACCAACGGAGAACTTCTTATATTCCTTATTCCAGTCGTCTAGCTGCAACTTCAAAGTGGCCTTCTCGGAGGAGAGGTTGCTGATCAAGGCATCCTTAAGTCTCAGACTTTCTTCAAGAGACTCCTTCTCCTTTATCATGGCTGACTTGTCGGCCTTCCACTTCTTCTTCTGAAACTGCAGCTTGTCTTGCAATTCCTTGACTTGGTTCCCACTCTTTGTAAGCTCATTTGACAAGGTCTCAATCTTATGAAGCATGGACTTAGATGCGATGTGCAAATCAGAATATGCATTGTGAAGCTCCTCATCATGTTGAGCTTCGTCATCTACATCAGAGTTCGAAGCGTCGGCAAGCTTAACCGATGCAATGAGGGCAACGGTCTCCTTTTCTTCCTATTGGTCAGAGGAAGGTTCAGACTCGTTGTCCGACCAAGTGGCCTTAAATTCCTTTTGCTTCATTCTGTTTGCACATTCAGCTGCCTTATGGCCAACACCACCACACTCAAAACACTTATCATTCTGAGGAAAGTTCCTAGGTTTGGAGGTAGATCTGGGATATCTAGGGTTACTGGTTTCCCCTTGTCGAGGATATTTAGGGTTGATTGTAGCCCCCTTTTGGTTAAACCTAGAGTTAAAACCTGGGTTCTTCTTCTCCCTAAGAATCCTTTCTAATTTTTTGGTTAAGAGAGCAAACTCTTCTACCGAACTATCACCTGACACAGACTCTTCCTCCACTTTCTCTTTGAGTACAGTAAATGCCAAAGATCTATCCTTTTTAGAGGATTTCTGTTGACAGTAGCCGCAGAGAGGCTACAGCAGGCCCACAGACCCGCGGCAAGCGCACCAGGGCCCGGCCTTAGGGTCGGGACCGGATCACCAGCACCCGGCCTCGGGGCCTGGCACTCTATCCTGCCTCCAGGAGCCCAGGGGCCGGGAGCGCCAGCCTGCCTAAGAGGGCTTCAGAAAGTATAAGCAAAAGGGAATCAGTCCCACATCGAAGAGTAAAGCCAGTCCTTACCCCCAACCACCTATATATGGGCCCCAACTACCTTCTTTATGAGGTAACTCGTCTCTCTCCCCACTTACATACGTGCCTTGGTTATATACATTCCAACTATACTAACTTAGGCATCAGAGAGGTGAAGGCCGGCTCGCCCTGTATTCTCCTTAGTGAGCAGGATTGCAGGAGACAGTTGGATTCATCAAGTATCTACTAGACCCCCGGGTTTAGGCAGAAAAAATTGGCGCCGTCTGTGGGAACCTTGAACGAAAAGTCGTGTAAGCAACACCGTTGAGAAGGAGATCGGGGATGAATCAAGATAAAGGAACTACCGAGGAGGGAAACCCTGCAGTAGTGCAGGCGCTCGCCTCCACCCTAGCCGTTGAAAGGGAGCCGCGCCTCGACCGAAGCGACGGTCAGGAGGTAGGAAGCTACGGGGGACCATCCGGCGTGCCGGATCCCCATCGCAACAGCTCGCAAGGCAAAGGCCTGGCAGAGGAAGAAGACAGCCCAGAGCGGCGGGGCTTCGCCTTGACATTCTCGGATGATTCGAGCGATCGATCCGAGAGCCCGGAGAGCCCGGGCCGGGACCCCACGTACAGCCCCGGCCATAGCGGTATGGCGGGAGAACTTCGGGCGATGGCCGCAGAGGTCAGCCGTCTGAAAGAGGAAAGCGACAGGGACAGAGCTAAGTCCAACGCTTGGTACGAGGAGATGGAGGCAGTGAATACTGCACTGGTGGCCGCCCTGGAGAGGGGGCAGCAGCGCAGTGGCGCCATGGCCGAGGCACAGGCGGCAATCCCGCCAGTTCCACCTCAGCACACCGATGGAGGGCAATCTTCGGGCGGTCGGTCCCGTGACCCCGTGCAGCAGAAGCCGCCATTGGGTGCAGGCCCGCCAAAGAGCGCGACGACCTCCCGCCAGCCCGACGCCTCGTCAGTAGATGGAGTTGAGACGCCAACCGCGCGAGCACTGCAGGTGCTGGCCGACACCGTGTCGAGCTTGAAAGCCCAGATGGAGGCTAACGAGCGAAGGGCTGCGCGGCCAATGGAGGGCGCTCGGTTTAATGAACGTATGGGCCCCTTTTCGCACCGGGTCATAGAGTCGGGAAGGTCTGGCAACCAGAAGTCCCTCAAGCTCACCTACTCAGGATCCGGCTGCCCATACCAGCATCTGGACAGCTTCCGGTCCCAAACCTGCGCCAAGGGATACTCCGATGCAGTTTGCTGCAACATCTTCCAAGAGACCCTGTCCGGAGAAGCACTCAGCTGGTTTTACGAGCTTCCGGCAAACTCGATTGAAGCGTTCGAGCAGTTGGTCGACCGGTTTGTGGGCCGCTTCATCCTCCGAGTCGAGGGAGCCCGGACGTCGACCATCCTCTTCAATTGCAGGCAAGCCTCCGGAGAGGAGCTGAGAACCTTTGTCAACCGCTGGCAGACGGCTACGGCCGGAGTTCGGAACCTGGACAAGGGCATCGCCGAGATGGCATTTAAGCAAGGGCTCCGGGCGGGCAAATTTTCCTACGCCGTCCGGGTAGAACTCCCGCAGGGGTACGACGAGTTGATGGCTATGGCCATCCGGCATGCTCAGGCCGATCATGAGACCTAGGGGCACCACCTGCTGAAGAGGAAGCGGGATGAGGAGCTGGAAGACCATCCCCGGGAAGAGAACCTCCCACCCGCCCAGGAAGCCAAGCCCAATCAGCGGACCGATAACCGCACCGCTAGGCCCAGCCGGAACGCCAATAACAGAAACTGGCCACAGCGGCAGCAGAGGTCCTATTATGATAAGCCTCAGAATGAGCACAAGCCAGCGCCGTTCCGTCAAGAGCGCCCCCCTGGCAATCATGCCAGCACCACCGGTCAACCAAGAAGTCTTCACCGCTCTCACCACTTCCTACGAGGACATCCTACTTGAGAACGGGAGTGTCATTCCTCCACCGCCCCCGAGAAGGTTCCCAAAGGGGAAACTTACAACGGCGCAGACGGGCAAGTACTGCTCCTACCATGATGAGGCTACTCATCGAACGAGCAAGTGCCACGCCCTCAGGCAAGCGGTGCAGGTTTTGATTGATAACGGCCAGCTCCAGCGGTACGTGGGGAAAAGAGGAACAGACCCCGACCGGGAGAATGACCAGTCTTGGTAACCCCGCGGGTCTGAGCGGTTAGTTTGGCATAGTTCACGGTCTAACCGTTGTAAAAACAAGTATATATGCAAACTACTTTTGAGAAAGTTTCACCGGCTCTGCCAGTTTCATTATATTCATATTCAGGCAAGTGTACAAGCAGTAACCGATCCGGAAACATTACAAGGAAAAGGGCAAGAAAATCCTAAGGACCTACGACTGCGCCTTCGGCAGGCAATCCGCCAGCCTCTCCTGCGGTACCCTCGTCGTCGACATCAGTTCCGGTATGGTCTTCAGCCCGGACAGACTCGGCACCGGTGGTAAAAGAATCCAAGTGCGAGCGAATCACTTCACCCGGCTCCTCCTCCACCGCCTCCTGATGGATGTCCGACTGCTCATGGATATCTCCTTCAGCAGCAGTCGACATCAGGGAAGTGTCTAACCATCCCTTCCCCGCCCATTCCGTGTACGCATCCGAGATGCCTTCCTCCCTGGCCTTCACCAGAAACTCCAGGAACTGATCGCTCTCGCGGTATTTGAGAGCGACCCGCTCGAAGAGTTCCGGGTCAACTTCCCCGGCCGGAGCAGCAGAGCCTGCGTGCAGAGCAGTAGCTCCCACTTGGAGCTCGTCCACCTTGGACTCCAGTGCGGCCCTCTCCTCCGATCTGGCCTTCTCCCGGGCCAAGCTAGACTTCTCCACCTCCAGGCGCTGCCGGGACTCGGATAGAGCAGTTATCTGTCTCTGCAGCTCCGACAGCCCCTCGCTCGCGTCCGGTTCGTACAGACTGTACAGCAACTGCGCAACACCGAAGAGTTAGTCAAACAGCAAAGCAAGGCAAGGTTAGTCAAGCAGTATAGTGGTACCGTGCGGTACTTACCCGGAGGACGGATTCCTTGCATTTTGGACGGTTCCCGCCCGCCAGGATTCCAGCAACCCCGGGTCTATCCAAACCAAGGCCGGCCAGATCCGCCGCCACCTGCCGGGTGATTGCACCACTCGGGCTTCCCCTTGATGCATCCGCAGGCGCAGGACTACTCTGCCGAGCAGCAGCAGCGGCATTCTCCCCGGCAGCGGTGGTCTGCACGCCGCTGGTATTCCTGAACCGTTTGGCCAGATTCTCCCGTACCGACTCACCGGTCAGCGTCACCAGCGCAGAGGAAGGAACGTCTCCAACCTTCCGTTTTTCTCCCCGGCCCTCCGGAGAAGAAGATCGTGCGCTTGCGGGGAGAGCGCGAGCCACGCGCGGCACAGACACCGGGCGGTTGGGGATCCTGTTTGCTCCACCGGGAATCTTTAAGGCCCCCCCCGGTGCTCTTGCCCTTTCCAGGTGCCAGCAGGCCTGTCGAGTGATGGGTCTTCACCCGCTTCAGGACATAGGCGTCCTCGTCAACATCCATGGCCCTCCGCTCCGCATGGGTCACAAGCCGGCCGGACCCGTCCTCCACTGACGTCCGCGAGACGATCTCGGCCTTCTCCATCAACTGGTTGAGGAGATCTTCCCCGTCCATGGAGAGAGTGGTTTCGGGCTTGATAGTCGCCCGAGAAGATGCACCTGCAAGGAAAGCAAACGGTTAGTATATTGCAGAAGTTAACACAAAGTATCACCGCTCAACCGCTTCCTACGCACCGGGACCCTGCCCAAGCTGGCAGTATTCCAGCACTTCCCGTCGAATGAAGTTGTACGAACTCCGTTCCAGATCGTCCCAGCACCCGGCTATGGTCGAGATCCTCTCGCGCTCCAGGTCCGATAGTTCATACGACTGGTCACCAATGGGTTGGAAGGCGCCAGGAACACAGTACATTCTATTCCTCGCTCGCCACTTCCCGCCCACCATCACCACTTTCTTCCTCCAGCTGTTGTCTACCCACGAGGGCACATTGGTAACGATCGGTGGAGGCTTCCGGCTGTTGAAGGACAGGCAACCACGGGACCCCTGCTTCCGGGAGTACGACAGCCTGTACAGGGCCCGGAACTCGTTCACCGTGGGTATGTTCATCCCAGATAACTCGTACAAGCAGCCGAGGCTCAGTAGTCGTCTCCACTGGAGCCCAGGAAGCTGAGCGGGTGACACTCGCAGCGCACTAAGCATGTACTGCACGTAGTGTGGCAGCGGGAACGACAGTCCATGCCGGAACTGGTCCGGATGTGCAGCAACCCAACCTTTTTCCGGGTTGCAGGCTGACTCTCCAGGGTTCAAGGGCCGCAGCAGAATAGTATCCGGGATATCCCACGCTTCCCGCAATTCCTCAATCTCTTCCGGGGTCATGCTCTCCTCCGGTTCATCGCACACCACAGCGTGCTTCCCTTTCCCCATGGTGTAGCTCGCAACCGAAGCATCTGCTAATCGCACCCCGTGCGGTATTTCGGTCTCAGAAGATTCAGCCTCGGAAGACGAAGCCGAGGACGGAGTAGAAACCCTGCTCCCGGAGCAGTCAGCAACCTCGGTCTCCGGAGATTCCGAACTCAGCCAGTCGTCCAGCCTCTGCGCATCGTCCACGAGGGGACCTCTGACAGCCGATTCGGAAACCCGGTCAGAACCTGAAGACGGCATCTTAACCTAGGGGAAGAACAGAAAACCCTAGCGCTTGTCAGCAACAGGTACAACAACGCCTTCTACGGCCTCTCCCCAAGTTTGCCGCAAAGCAGTTCCGTCAGCAGCAGAGACCCCCCCCCCCCAAGGCAAAACAACAAACCCAGAAACAAGAATAACGATGGGGCAAAGAAATCAAACTTACCGATTAGTATGCTCAACCGAGGACAATCGGCCCGGGGAAAGCAGCGCGCAATGGTAGGGAGCGTTCAAGGAAAACAGATCTCGTGAGGCAAGAAAGGCTCAGAGTGCTCGCCGGATTTCTCCTTTCCTCTCAGTCTCTCTAAAGTAAGAAGCAACAACAGAAAGAAGAGTAGAAGAGGCCCTTTTATAGAGGGGACCAATGCCCTAGGCAATCGAAATCCCTCCAAAACAAGTAATCAGAGCAACTCAAAAGCCTGCGAATCCAGGCCCTCCATCTCAAGACTGCCCCGCGCTGGCACATGTCCCAGCGTTGGTAACCTCCCCACGCCATCATAAACTGACGGGACTGATGGAGTTCCTCCTTAAATGCATGTCAGCCATTTGTCCCACACACTGACGGCAGGAAGGTAGGAACGGGAATCAAGGAGTCAGGCCCTCCCACTTCCCCAGATTCCACGCTTGCACCACAATCTTCGCTGCATTTCTCGAAGACCTCTCTTGCGGTTATGATCATCCAACCGCTTGGAGAGCACCCATCCGGGTATAAAGCCTCGACTCAATATGGCTGAACGCCCGGTCGAGTTCCGCCCGGCACCATGGCAGTTCGCGGTTATGATCATTCAACCGGCTGCATGGCTTCTTCATCGCATATTACTGGAGACCTCGTCCGGATATGGCATGGCGTCCGGACAACGGTCGAGGTCTGTCCAGTCGCATCTCTTTTGGGGGAACTCGTCTCGATATGGCAGGACGCCCGGTCGAGTTCCGCCCACCGGTTTCGACGCATTCAACCGGCTCCAGAACACATCCCGGGAATAGGATCCACCCGGCACCATGGCACTTCACTGGGGGACTCGTCCGGAGATGGCATGACGTCCGGGCAACGGTCGAGTTCCGCCCAGTACCATGGCTGACCCCGGTCATGAGAACATTCGACCGGCTTGGGCTTTATACACCCGGGTGAGTCTACATCTAACCCATGTACGCTTGTCCAGCAGGATAAAAACCCTGCATCGCACTAGCTGCGGCAACAGGGGGATGCATGGCGAGCTTTGTCACCTCAACGCCGCCCCCCTACCAGGAACATAATGCACCTGGCCCATGGCACTTCACTGGGGGACTCGTCCGGAGATGGCATGATGTCCGGGCAACGGTCGAGTTCCGCCCAATACCATGGCTGACACCGGTCGAAAGCATTCGACCGGCGGGCTTTATACACCCGGGCGAGTCTGCATCTAACCCATGCACGCTCGTCCAGCAGGATAAAAACCCTACATCGCATTGAAAGGCGATCAAAACACGGGGCTACATGGCGAGCCTTGTCACCTCAATGCCACCCCTTTACCTCAACGCTTATTCAGTATAAGCTGAGAAGAACTAGCAAGTGTTCGCCGGTGCTTCGACCAGGCCGCAACACCAGGGTAATCTCCCCTGCAGCCTAGCAACGGAAACTCATCCCTTTTCGGCATATAGCCCGGTAGAGGCTCAGTGAATCCGTTTCGGCATATAGCCCGGTAGAGGCTCAGTGAATCCCGTTTCGGCATATAGCCCGGTAGAGGCTCAGTGAACTCCGCTCCGCTTCGATTCGGCGTATCAACCAGTTGAAGCCTAGTGAAGCTCCGCTTCGTACCGATAGGGCAGAGTGCCCGGCCGAAATTCCGTGCACATTCCTTGCATGGCGGATTTCAACGCCTCATTATCATCCCGTGCATAAATCTCTTGCATGACGGATTTCAACGCCTCATTATCATTCCATGCACACGTCTGTTGCATGGCATCATGGCATCATGACATCATCATTATCATCTTGGCTCCATGCTCATAACACCACACTTAGTCATATTGTTGCTTATATTGCAAGTATGCTTATAAACTATTGCTTCCCATCGGTAACAGGTACTCACCTCGGTCACGCCCAATTTTTAACGCGGACTTGGGGGACTGGGCACCGGTAGATTGGTAACCCCGCGGGTCTGCGGGACAAGAGCAAGACAGATTTAAGTCCCCATTCAAGATTGCACTTGACCGGGAACTTGGGGGACTTGTTGACAGTAGCCGCAGAGAGGCTACAGCAGGCCCACAGACCCGCGGCAAGCGCACCAGGGCCCGGCCTTAGGGTCGGGACCGGATCACCAGCACCCGGCCTCGGGGCCTGGCACTCTATCCTGCCTCCAGGAGCCCAGGGGCCGGGAGCGCCAGCCTGCCTAAGAGGGCTTCAGAAAGTATAAGCAAAAGGGAATCAGTCCCACATCGAAGAGTAAGGCCAGTCCTTACCCCCAACCACCTATATATGGGCCCCAACTACCTTCTTTATGAGGTAACTCGTCTCTCTCCCCACTTACATACGTGCCTTGGTTATATACATTCCAACTATACTAACTTAGGCATCAGAGAGGTGAAGGCCGGCCCGCCCGGTATTCTCCTTAGTGAGCAGGATTGCAGGAGACAGTTGGATTCATCAAGTATCTACTAGACCCCCGGGTTTAGGCAGAAACAATTTCCTCTTGGCTTCAAAGTTTTTGAGGTTTCCTACAAGCTCATCTAAGGTGTAAGTAGCCAAATCCCTAGCTTCTTCTATGGCAATCTGTTTTGACTTAAAGCTAGGTGGTAAGGCCCTAACAAACTTCTGAATCATACGTTGGGGATCAATAGGATGATCTAAACTATGACATTGATTTGTAATGGCAAGCATACGTCCAAGAAATTCTTCTATGGTTTCATCCTCACTCATTTTCAACTCCTCAAACTCATGAAGTAACGATCTGATTCTTTGTTCCTTTACCTTGTTCGTACATTCATGAGCAGTGACCAAGATTTGCCATGCATCTCGGGCAAGGGTGCAGTTGATGATCCTTCGACGAACCTCTTCCGACACGGCCATGAAGAGGTTATTCAAAGCCCTCATGTTAGCTTTGGCTTCTAACCTCTCATCTAGAGTCCATTGATCTCGTGGCTTTGGAACGGAAGGTGCAGTCTCTGTTTCCACCGTCATAGGGGCTGAATACCCAAACTCAACTGCTTCCCATTGTAGTAACCCTAATTTTTATAATTCAATTTCGTGTAAATTCCTCGAAATTAATAGAAGGGTGGTTTACGAAATTTCGTATTTCATACCATTTTTATTAGTTGTTGCTCGAGGTCGGAATTGATTTCGAGAGTTAAAATCCGAAAAGCGATTAAGTTTCGATGGGTCAAAAGTTGACTTTTTGATCCGTCGTGAATTTTAGAAAGTTTCCTTCACAAAAGTCGTAGAGCTTGACGATACGAGTTCGTAGACATGCGGCACGCGTGAAACGGACGTCGTATGAAAAAGTTACGACCTGTTGAAGTTATTTCCAAAATCTGAATTTTTCTATAAATAGTAAAATATCTGAAAAAGTCAAAATATCAAAAATTTCAGAAAATCAGAAAAATCCTGAAACACTGTTCATCGTCTCTAATTCGAATTCGGAGCTTCTTTCGCGTCGATCTCTCTCGTCCGGCCACCAATCGAGGCGTGCGACCTGTCAAAGTGTTCATCTCGACGCCCTCTTCAGTTTGAGCTAAGGATCGGAGCCGGAGGAGCACGGAGGATGGAGCGGCGGCGCCTCGACGGACTGCCACCGTGCGCGGCGGCGCTGCAGGCGATGCCCGAGGGTGCGCCACCGACCGTTCGGCTGGGTTTCTCCTTGCGCGCCTCCCTGTGTAGGTGGATCGCGCCATTTCACGCCGAATCGCACGGATCGAACGGATTTCTCCCCGACCCGTTTCAGCTGTTCGACCCAACCCGATTCAGCATTCCACCCGACCCGCTTCAGACAACCCGACCCGACCTGCGTTGACCCGCGTTGACCGTGACCCACGTTGACCGTTGACCCGGTGTTGACCGGACGTTGACCCGACCCCGGAACTGCTGCGATTCGATCTGACCCGATCCTGCAGCGATCCGACTCGACCCTAAACGGATATTTGCCATTTTTGGTGAATTAAGGTGAGTAAACCTCAGTGTATTCGTATTAAATACGAGTTGATTACGAATTAATTATAGTATATGGATCGTTATATGTAAAATGATTTTATGGAATTGATATTTGTTTTAAATTGAATGAACTTGATCGACTACGGTTCATTGGTAAGTAAAATGATTTTAATATAAAAATGATTTTCAAAGGGTTTTACGATCAATGACTATAGTTGGTATTAGTGGACTATTCCTGAGTGGATGTCTACGTATATATATATTTACGTGAAATATATAATGTGAGTGTGCAATTGGGTGAATGTCTTATGTTATGAATTTATCATATATGTGATTATGTGAGTGGTGTGATGTGTGGTTGTGTTGGTATAGAAACCAACGGTTGAAGTAAGATCTCACCAATAGTGGTGAAAGATCTTACATGTGTGGGGAGAGGATCTCGCCTAAGTGGTGAAAGGGATCCTTATGGCAAGTATGTCGGGACCAAGCATTTGGCCGGGTGATTGGTTACGATCAGTTAGAGCTCTAGTCTGTTTGCCTTGTGAGATTTGTAGGGGAATGACGTTGGTCAGTGCGCCCCTAGTCTTACTCTTTTGGTTGATTGTGCATCGTGAATTTTATAATATACGAGTCGTGGTTGGTTGGGAGTGTTTTCCTTTGTTGATTTAATTATTTTTATCATGAACTTGTTTGTTTTACTCACACGAGCTTTGAAAGCTTACCGGGTTCGTTGTTTACAACCCGGTGCACCAATTGATAGTGTAGGGTTAGACCTGCAGGAGTTGACTAGCAGGCAGAAGGAGGCGTCTGAGTTGAGTGGCTAGAAGGTGGGGTCCTTTGTCTAGCTGGGTTTTATTGTTATTGAGTGTTAGCGTGAGACTCTATTTTACATTCCTGTTTTATTGATGTAATATTCTGAGTATTTGGTGCCACGCAGTGAACTCTGTAGTAATACTTAGTTATTTGTATAATAACTTTTAAGTATTTGAGTGTAATTGTGATTAATCACGTTTACGAATTTCGGATTTTTGTTATTCGAAATTTCGGGACGTGACACTCATTGTCTTCCATCGTCCTGGGAGGAGAGGAAAGTAAACATCATAACTTTCCAATCCGAATACCCTTTCCCATTGAAAAAGATATGAGAATTCAGTGAGGAACCGAATCTGTGGTCCATTTCCCTCTACAAGGATCTCACCAGCAAGCTGGTGGCTGCTCTGGTACCACTTGAAGGTCCTAGAGGGGGGGGGGGGGGGGGGGGGGGGGTGAATAGGACACTCTGTAACTTTTTCGTTGAATGTTGTAACTCAAGGCTAGCAAGGAGTTGTGCTATCCCGATTCACAGTTTGTGACGATTATGCGAGTAATGAAAAAGATTGCTGAAAGAAAAACCAACACAGAGATGTTTTTCTTTAACGCAGAAACCCTGAATCCAGGAAAGAAAACTGTGTGCCCTTATCCTAAGGACAAACCTTTCCACTATGTGATTCGTAGACTTATACAAGAATAGAGCCTGGGATACCAGACCTTGTTGTTATCCTGTTCTATGACTCTACCTAGTCTAACTAGAACACTCTCCCATCTTGTTCCCTAAGTCCTCACACATGAAAGGGATACAAGAGCTTCACTCAGATCTTAACTACACCTTAGCTAACTCTGCTTGTGAACTCTTGGGGTCGTTGCACCTCCAATCACAACCTCATGTATTGGGATGCAAATGCTATATGATTTTTGAAAAACGGTTTTCATTTCTCAAGCTCTAAGATTTATAATCACTAGGAAGACTTCGAGCAGTAGAAAATGAGAAAACAAGCAAGCTGATTTTCTCAACAACAAAACAAAGACACAATAAAATTTTGACCACCAAGCAAAGGCACTTTACTTGGTATTTATAGGCAAGTGTGAATTGCTAAGAGAGCAACACGCATGCCAAAGGATTCAGAAAGTTTGGGCTGATGTGTTTGGCTTAGATGCTATTGAAAATCTTTAAAGGACAAAGCCAAGCACAAATGGACAAAACCAACTTTTCGAAAATGGCTAACTTTTCATAAGAGGGAAAAAGGTTTTGCAAAACCATTCAAAAAGAATGTTAATATGTGTGAATAGGCAAAACAGCTTCCTCCTAGGATCAAACAGCCTACTATCACTTGCATAGGTAAGTGTATCACAAACCAAGCATAAACAAATGGACCTTGAAAACATCAAGGTCACGGGTTGAAGAATTCCTTCACCTTTTGATAGTTTGAGCGCCAAGAACATCACATGCTTGGCTAGCTGTTTGAATTTCGAAAAGCAAATCGACTAGAAAGATCTAGAAATGCATTGAGAAGATAAATCACAGCTTTCAAGACGATTTGAACATAGCCATATAAAATACCCAGAAAACTCGGGATACAAAGCAGTACTCCTATCCTTAGTAGAAGACATAGGATACAAAGTGGTACTGCTATCTTCAGTGAAAACATGATATGAATATGCATGAATATACCTTAGTTTTCTGAGGTTGTGTTGGGCCTTGAACTAGTTAGGCTTCAAAACTTCACTTGTACTTGTGCTGGGACTCATCATACTACATCTTGGGCTGTGTTTTGGTCCATAATGAGGACTGCCAACATTTTTATACTTACATCCTCTTTTGACAAAACTACATATCTAGAAACTATAAGCATGATAGGTTTTTTCATAGACTTTGGAAGACAAAAAAGATCAAGTAAGGTGACTCAATTTTAAGAAACTCTAAGCATGCTAGTAAGGAAGGATATTCAAGACAATGAACAAAGAATATAGCATTTATCAAGCCGCGTATACGAATATCAAACTAAGATGAACAAAACGCACAACTTTAGGAAATAGGTGGTGGGGATTGAAAGCTCAAGCAATCAAGTTTCATTATACGTCTTGAAGGAACATGATGGCTATATTTATTTGTTGCAAACATTCCTGTTTGTTTTCGTTATTTAGTTTGCCGGAGTGCATGGAATGGAGAGGTTATTTATCCGACGCTAATATCGCTCTTCCCCGTTTCCAATTCGGACAATCATAAAGCTGATATAGTTAAGTTAGACGCTGAGGGCAATGGCATAATCGATCAACTGAGTGAAACTATCTTTAATACTGTAGTAGCCTCCGAATGGTAATAGGAGTTACCTGCTTGTATTTAGGTATGTCCGCTCTTTCTCCAGAAATATCGTGGACACGTTATTGAGGAACGATATTGCGACACGAAAATCATGAAATTGTGGAAGATTGTGTTTTAGACGACGCTGCGAAACCTATTCTCGCCCATTTCGCTTTTATGCCTCCAGTCCTTTGCATCATCATTCCGTATCACTTTTGCAATTTTTTCGATTCATCCTTTGTTCAACATCTCTATTTTGGGTACAATTCATACTTACCCATGCCAACACCCTCTCAAAAGTAGCTACTGTATATTGCTCTCTTTAATTAGAGACGGAAGTACAAAGAATGAAGAACGAATTCGTACATAGCCGGTGAGGAGAGAAAGACCTGATTTATAAATTAAGACTTATATATGAATTCCCTAAAAAGAAAAAAGAAAAATTAATTCATGAATTAAATTACGTCTTTCTCTTCTTTGTGGCAATGAAATCCTAACTAAAAACATATATAAATACATACTAGCATTCATGCCCTATCTCTCTATCTTTTTATTCAGTTTTATTTAAGAGAGTTTGTAGGAGAAATAGTTTTCAATATTATATTTTTACTCTTTTATCTTCTATTTAAATAAATGTATCTATATACGTAATTTAATATACTAAGGGTAACATTAAGTTGTCAGTTCGATAAAGATAAATTGTTTAATTAATAGAGATAGGCATAGAGCTAGTCATCGACGTACGTACATAGCCTGTGAGCCGGTGAGTAGATTTTTCTGATCATGAAGAAAAAATCTAACAGAAAGAAGAACTCGCGTGTTCAAACTCAAGCGGATCCTACCGTTCGTTGTTGGTCTGATATTCCAGTTGACCTGTCAAGATCTGTGGCTGAACGTCTAATATATCCTGATTTTATTCGCTTTCGTGCCGTATGCAAAAACTGGCAGCGAGCTTTTTCCGACGACGATGACCTTCGGCGACGTGAAGTATTGCATTTACTACGGGTCGACAGTTCTCATCACTTCCATAATACCAAAACCCTATCCCTTGGTACATCACGCTTCTTTGATATGCTGCCCCCATTACAAGTCTTCCCCATCGTGTCAAAAGAGGACCTCGTCTATCCAACCTTTTGTTGTTCATACTCCGATTGGCTGCTGTTGGTAAAATTTCAACCTTCAGATTATAATGAACCGAGAAATTCCACTTTGTTTGTTCATAGTCCTTTTCGAAACGAGACTTTTGAATTGGATCTGCCTTCATTAGATGATGAGTTAGATTGGAGATACCGATACAGAGCGGTAGAGGTAGCAGGGTTCTCAAGCACTCCATCTTCTCGGGATTGTGTTATCTTTCTTGTGTGGAAATATCGTAGAGTCAATATTGGGTATGATTCTGATCCTGATTACAAGGAATGGGATGAGTTTGTTATAACTGCATCAACCAGAAAACATCAAAACAAAGAGCATAGAAGCTGGAATAGTGTCATTGGACGTCTTCCTCGCAAGGAGTGTTAGTTCATCAAGGACATGGCTTACGTCGATGGAAGTTTCTATTGTGCATTGAACATGAAATCGAAGGTTGTATTGGGTGCCTTCAAAGTAGCACTTCGATCAAGAGTGGGTTATAATGACCAAGAAATCCTTGAGACTACCATCACGTCCAGAACAGATGAACTTGGTTAAATCTGATGAAGGGCTCCTATTGGCAGTTTGTTACCCTGTTGGTGATGAATTTTTCTACCAAATTTACCAGTTTGATTTGTCACGAGAAGAATGGACAAGAGTTGAGAGTTTGGGTAACCGGGTATATATTGATATGATGTTGCGTATCTGTTCGTCGGTTGCGACTCCGGCAGTGGGGGTGATCAGTAATTAAATTGGCAAACATGATATTTGTTAGTGGCTCCGATTCGGAGAGCTATGTTACTTTTACTTGGGAAACTGAAGGTCAATGGAGATGGCGGCAACTATATTTATAATCCTCCTATATCTCAGTAGTGACTGTCCTGTTCAACTAAGGAGAGCTCTCTCTTCTCAATAGAGTTTTTCTCCTTAAAAATAAAAATGTTCTCCCTTTTATGTATGCTAATCAAAATAAAAAGCATTTGTCATTGGACAGTACTCTAGCAGTTCGTGTTGGAATACCTTATGTGAATTGAAGCATGCTATAACGAATTTAACGTATCTCCCTAAATTGCAAAGGTTTTGATCATCATCCATTCCCCATCATCATAGAAAAGCTTACTATTCATACACTATTTGAAAGTGCGGTCTCTATAAAGTGAACAACTATCATGTAGCTAGATAGAGACATCTTAACATGGATTTTATATACTGTATGCTACATTCTTGCTATCTCCGTCCTCCAAGCTCATTTTGGTGCATTTGCCAAAAAAAAAAAAAAAAAAAATTCTTATTTGGTGCGAGCAGTTAATAAGAAATAAGGATGCATACGCGACTATTTGTATGTTGGACTAATTAAGGGTGGAATCAATGTTTGCTTCCAACTTATGATCAACTTCAACGACGTGGTATTCCAATGGTTTCAGTATGTTTGCTTTATTCTAATGGCCAGGCAGAGGATCTCCCGCACTTATTTGTTTATTGTGCATTTGTAAGTTTTCCATGTATGGCAGTGGCTAGCTTGTTGTTATGGTACTTCTTTGCCGTCACATGGATCCCTTAATGATCTCTGGAGTTGTTTCACAAGTAAAGCTTTTTCACCTCAGCTTAAGAATCTTTGGCTTGCCAGTGGCCTATTTGCTCTTATGGCTATATGGAAATCTCGTAACAAGCTTCGAATTGGTACTAAGCAGCCTTCTTTTATGCGGATTTTCCGATCTGTCAAGGCCTGGATTCATTTTATTTCTCCTCATACACCTGGTTTTGTTAGCGGGATTGTGGATTCTAAAATTCTCTCTAGCTTGGGTGTAACTCCAATTTCCAGACGTCAAAGCGTTCCTCGTATTGTGTTGTGGCATCCTCCTATCTTACCTTGGCTCAAGCTCAACACTGATGGGTTGTCCAAGGGAAACCCAGGTAGGGACAGCTTTGGTCGTTTTATTGGTACGTGGTTACTGCCAAGGTTTGGGAGCTCAAACTTATTTCTTTTATGAACTTATGGCAGTTACTATTGGAGTTGAGTTTGCTTTTCAATATGGTTGGCATCACCTTTGGTTGGAAAGTGATTCTACAGCGGTACTTCAATGTCTTTCTTCTTCGTCTTTTATACCTCCTTGGCCATTGCGTATTGCCTGGTACAACTGTTTGGCTCGTATTCGACATATAACTTTCAACTGCTCACATGTCTGTTGCTGATAGGTTTGCTAATCTAGGGCTGGCGGTTCCTCCTCTCTGTGTTGGCATGCTACTCCAGCACCTGAGGTTTGTCCTTTGCGTATGGATGCTTTGGGTTTTCCTTATTATAGACAATCTTAATATGTTGGATATTAAAGCTGGGTGTTAGTCTGCAAGAGTGGAAACTTTGGGAGCATAATTATATTTCTACTGCATCATCATCCCCGATCTCACACAAACAAGGTTGTTGTTGCTTTCGAATTCAATTATCAAAGTGGTTGTTGCATGATACTTAGCTACCAAGACGAGAAGCATGCCGACTCTTTTTCAGCTTGGTTTTCTATAGTCTTGCTTTGAGAGAATGTATTCACAGTACTTTAATTTGTTGGAGAAGGCCGGTTTTGGTCTGGCCCCTTCCCTTGTTTTTGATCCTCTTATTTTTAATAAATTCTAATTTGGAAAAGAAAAAAAAAGGGTGGAATCAATGTCATTGTTTCAACAAGTAATGCATCGATTGTCCATATTTAAAATACTACTGGAAGCAAGGCATGAAGCGACGAAGAATGAAAAGGGAAACACAAAATTTGTCGCCTCAACACATCGAAGCGACCAATATAGGATTCGTTGCTTCAAAACATAAGAGCGATGATTATTGATCAATAGTCGTCGCTCACAAATTATTTAAGTGACGAATACTGGCAAGTTGTCGCCTCCGATCATAAAAGAACCAAGTTTTGTAAACTGTGGCGACAAAAATTCAATCTTCATCGCCGACATAAAATTCAAGCGACGAAGCGACGATATTTGTCCAATATTCGTCGCTTAAAGTTTTAAAATCTGTTATAAAGCCCCCGACTTCAACAGATTGCAGAAGTTAAAGTTTTAGAAAAAAAAAACTGTTCTGGAGCTGCGAAAAAGGGGGCAGATCGGCTGATTTCGTCAATTTCGGGGTCTAATTACTTGGGTCTTCTCTTCTAATTGCTTTGTAGGTTAGTATAATCTCTCCTCTTCATTGTAATCACCATATTTGGGTTTGATTGGTTGAATTTAGAGTTTGATATCTTGAGTTGGATTTGGTTTATAATGTGTTTTGTGTTGTTTTTAGTGTTGGGTGTTTGAATATATGATGGATTTTGTGTTGATTTTGGTGAAATTGAGATTAGGTTAGTTAATTTGTGAAATTGTGATATTTAGTGAAATTGAATTTTAGTGAAATTTAGTGAAATTGAATTTTAGTGTAATTTAGTGAAATTGTGAAATTTAGTTAAATCCAAATTTAGAGAAAATGAAATTTTGTGAAATTAGAATTTTATGATGTAATTTGTTTGTGTTGTGTGTGGATTGTGGTAGTTAGGGTTTCTGAAACATGCGAGTAGCTTAGTGAGCGAGTGTGGTGCCGTGTGTAAATTTATTGTTTCGTATTATGTATAATTGTGGTGTTTATCAGCTTAGAACTCCCGTTTGAGAATCAACAACTCATCTAGTTGATCGAGATGAGTTGTTGATTCTCGAATTGTCCCATTTTTGGACACTTTAGGCGAACACGACTTTGTTGATCCTTTTGCTATTCATGTGGTTTCTGCTACAGTTTTGAGATATAGTTTCGACAATGTCTCTCTACAATGTTCCTCGAGTGCAAATTAGGTTGTTTAGATTTTTGTGCACTTGAGGAACTGTAGGGAGATGGTGCCGAAATTTCCCAAAACTGTAGCAGAAACCACATGAATAGCAAAAGGATCAACAAAGTCGTGTTCTCCTGAAGGGGATAGGACCCAACCGGGAGGCATAAGGAGAAGAAGTGTTGGGACAGGTTTTGATTGTATTATAAATGTTGTGTGCTAACCTTATGCATATTGTCTGTTTATGTTATGACAGGAAACATGGATGATGTCTCCGACAAATATTGGATGAATCTTCATTTTACACACTCTGATTACATAACAGGCTTAGTTAACTTCATCAATTTTGTGATGGCTCGCACTGTTGAAATCGAATTTCTCCCTTGTCCGTGGGCAGTTTGGAAAAATGGTCCTTATTATAAGAAACTCGGAGAGGTAGTCATCGACGTACGTACATAGCCTGTGAGCCGGTGAGTAGATTTTTCTGATCATGAAGAAAAAATCTAACAGAAAGAAGAACTCGCGTGTTCAAACTCAAGCGGATCCTACCGTTCGTTGTTGGTCTGATATTCCAGTTGACCTGTCAAGATCTGTGGCTGAACGTCTAATATATCCTGATTTTATTCGCTTTCGTGCCGTATGCAAAAACTGGCAGCGAGCTTTTTCCGACGACGATGACCTTCGGCGACGTGAAGTATTGCATTTACTACGGGTCGACAGTTCTCATCACTTCCATAATACCAAAACCCTATCCCTTGGTACATCACGCTTCTTTGATATGCTGCCCCCATTACAAGTCTTCCCCATCGTGTCAAAAGAGGACCTCGTCTATCCAACCTTTTGTTGTTCATACTCCGATTGGCTGCTGTTGGTAAAATTTCAACCTTCAGATTATAATGAACCGAGAAATTCCACTTTGTTTGTTCATAGTCCTTTTCGAAACGAGACTTTTGAATTGGATCTGCCTTCATTAGATGATGAGTTAGATTGGAGATACCGATACAGAGCGGTAGAGGTAGCAGGGTTCTCAAGCACTCCATCTTCTCGGGATTGTGTTATCTTTCTTGTGTGGAAATATCGTAGAGTCAATGTTGGGTATGATTCTGATCCTGATTACAAGGAATGGGATGAGTTTGTTATAACCGCATCAACCAGAAAACATCAAAACAAAGAGCATAGAAGCTGGAATAGTGTCATTGGACGTCTTCCTCGCAAGGAGTGTTAGTTCATCAAGGACATGGCTTACGTCGATGGAAGTTTCTATTGTGCATTGAACATGAAATCGAAGGTTGTATTGGGTGCCTTCAAAGTAGCACTTCGATCAAGAGTGGGTTATAATGACCAAGAAATCCTTGAGACTACCATCACGTCCAGAACAGATGAACTTGGTTAAATCTGATGAAGGGCTCCTATTGGCAGTTTGTTACCCTGTTGGTGATGAATTTTTCTACCAAATTTACCAGTTTGATTTGTCACGAGAAGAATGGACAAGAGTTGAGAGTTTGGGTAACCGGGTATATATTGATATGATGTTGCGTATCTGTTCGTCGGTTGCGACTCCGGCAGTGGGGGTGATCAGTAATTAAATTGGCAAACATGATATTTGTTAGTGGCTCCGATTCGGAGAGCTATGTTGCTTTTACTTGGGAAACTGAAGGTCAATGGAGATGGCGGCAACTATATTTATAATCCTCCTATATCTCAGTAGTGACTGTCCTGTTCAACTAAGGAGAGCTCTCTCTTCTCAATAGAGTTTTTCTCCTTAAAAATAAAAATGTTCTCCCTTTTATGTATGCTAATCAAAATAAAAAGCATTTGTCATTGGACAGTACTCTAGCAGTTCGTGTTGGAATACCTTATGTGAATTGAAGCATGCTATAACGAATTTAACGTATCTCCCTAAATTGCAAAGGTTTTGATCATCATCCATTCCCCATCATCATAGAAAAGCTTACTATTCATACACTATTTGAAAGTGCGGTCTCTATAAAGTGAACAACTATCATGTAGCTAGATAGAGACATCTTAACATGGATTTTATATACTGTATGCTACATTCTTGCTATCTCCGTCCTCCAAGCTCATTTTGGTGCATTTGCCAAAAAAAAAAAAAAAAAAAATTCTTATTTGGTGCGAGCAGTTAATAAGAAATAAGGATGCATACGCGACTATTTGTATGTTGGACTAATTAAGGGTGGAATCAATGTTTGCTTCCAACTTATGATCAACTTCAACGACGTGGTATTCCAATGGTTTCAGTATGTTTGCTTTATTCTAATGGCCAGGCAGAGGATCTCCCGCACTTATTTGTTTATTGTGCATTTGTAAGTTTTCCATGTATGGCAGTGGCTAGCTTGTTGTTATGGTACTTCTTTGCCGTCACATGGATCCCTTAATGATCTCTGGAGTTGTTTCACAAGTAAAGCTTTTTCACCTCAGCTTAAGAATCTTTGGCTTGCCAGTGGCCTATTTGCTCTTATGGCTATATGGAAATCTCGTAACAAGCTTCGAATTGGTACTAAGCAGCCTTCTTTTATGCGGATTTTCCGATCTGTCAAGGCCTGGATTCATTTTATTTCTCCTCATACACCTGGTTTTGTTAGCGGGATTGTGGATTCTAAAATTCTCTCTAGCTTGGGTGTAACTCCAATTTCCAGACGTCAAAGCGTTCCTCGTATTGTGTTGTGGCATCCTCCTATCTTACCTTGGCTCAAGCTCAACACTGATGGGTTGTCCAAGGGAAACCCAGGTAGGGACAGCTTTGGTCGTTTTATTGGTACGTGGTTACTGCCAAGGTTTGGGAGCTCAAACTTATTTCTTTTATGAACTTATGGCAGTTACTATTGGAGTTGAGTTTGCTTTTCAATATGGTTGGCATCACCTTTGGTTGGAAAGTGATTCTACAGCGGTACTTCAATGTCTTTCTTCTTCGTCTTTTATACCTCCTTGGCCATTGCGTATTGCCTGGTACAACTGTTTGGCTCGTATTCGACATATAACTTTCAACTGCTCACATGTCTGTTGCTGATAGGTTTGCTAATCTAGGGCTGGCGGTTCCTCCTCTCTGTGTTGGCATGCTACTCCAGCACCTGAGGTTTGTCCTTTGCGTATGGATGCTTTGGGTTTTCCTTATTATAGACAATCTTAATATGTTGGATATTAAAGCTGGGTGTTAGTCTGCAAGAGTGGAAACTTTGGGAGCATAATTATATTTCTACTGCATCATCATCCCCGATCTCACACAAACAAGGTTGTTGTTGCTTTCGAATTCAATTATCAAAGTGGTTGTTGCATGATACTTAGCTACCAAGACGAGAAGCATGCCGACTCTTTTTCAGCTTGGTTTTCTATAGTCTTGCTTTGAGAGAATGTATTCACAGTACTTTAATTTGTTGGAGAAGGCCGGTTTTGGTCTGGCCCCTTCCCTTGTTTTTGATCCTCTTATTTTTAATAAATTCTAATTTGGAAAAGAAAAAAAAAGGGTGGAATCAATGTCATTGTTTCAACAAGTAATGCATCGATTGTCCATATTTAAAATACTACTGGAAGCAAGGCATGAAGCGACGAAGAATGAAAAGGGAAACACAAAATTTGTCGCCTCAACACATCGAAGCGACCAATATAGGATTCGTTGCTTCAAAACATAAGAGCGATGATTATTGATCAATAGTCGTCGCTCACAAATTATTTAAGTGACGAATACTGGCAAGTTGTCGCCTCCGATCATAAAAGAACCAAGTTTTGTAAACTGTGGCGACAAAAATTCAATCTTCATCGCCGACATAAAATTCAAGCGACGAAGCGACGATATTTGTCCAATATTCGTCGCTTAAAGTTTTAAAATCTGTTATAAAGCCCCCGACTTCAACAGATTGCAGAAGTTAAAGTTTTAGAAAAAAAAAACTGTTCTGGAGCTGCGAAAAAGGGGGCAGATCGGCTGATTTCGTCAATTTCGGGGTCTAATTACTTGGGTCTTCTCTTCTAATTGCTTTGTAGGTTAGTATAATCTCTCCTCTTCATTGTAATCACCATATTTGGGTTTGATTGGTTGAATTTAGAGTTTGATATCTTGAGTTGGATTTGGTTTATAATGTGTTTTGTGTTGTTTTTAGTGTTGGGTGTTTGAATATATGATGGATTTTGTGTTGATTTTGGTGAAATTGAGATTAGGTTAGTTAATTTGTGAAATTGTGATATTTAGTGAAATTGAATTTTAGTGAAATTTAGTGAAATTGAATTTTAGTGTAATTTAGTGAAATTGTGAAATTTAGTTAAATCCAAATTTAGAGAAAATGAAATTTTGTGAAATTAGAATTTTATGATGTAATTTGTTTGTGTTGTGTGTGGATTGTGGTAGTTAGGGTTTCTGAAACATGCGAGTGGCTTAGTGAGCGAGTGTGGTGTCGTGTGTAAATTTATTGTTTCGTATTATGTATAATTGTGGTGTTTATCAGCTTAGAACTCCCGTTTGAGAATCAACAACTCATCTAGTTGATCGAGATGAGTTGTTGATTCTCGAATTGTCCCATTTTTGGACACTTTAGGCGAACACGACTTTGTTGATCCTTTTGCTATTCATGTGGTTTCTGCTACAGTTTTGAGATATAGTTTCGACAATGTCTCTCTACAATGTTCCTCGAGTGCAAATTAGGTTGTTTAGATTTTTGTGCACTTGAGGAACTGTAGGGAGATGGTGCCGAAATTTCCCAAAACTGTAGCAGAAACCACATGAATAGCAAAAGGATCAACAAAGTCGTGTTCTCCTGAAGGGGATAGGACCCAACCGGGAGGCATAAGGAGAAGAAGTGTTGGGACAGGTTTTGATTGTATTATAAATGTTGTGTGCTAACCTTATGCATATTGTCTGTTTATGTTATGACAGGAAACATGGATGATGTCTCCGACAAATATTGGATGAATCTTCATTTTACACACTCTGATTACATAACAGGCTTAGTTAACTTCATCAATTTTGTGATGGCTCGCACTGCTGAAATCGAATTTCTCCCTTGTCCGTGGGCAGTTTGGAAAAATGGTCCTTATTATAAGAAACTCGGAGAGGTAGTCATCGACGTACGTACATAGCCTGTGAGCCGGTGAGTAGATTTTTCTGATCATGAAGAAAAAATCTAACAGAAAGAAGAACTCGCGTGTTCAAACTCAAGCGGATCCTACCGTTCGTTGTTGGTCTGATATTCCAGTTGACCTGTCAAGATCTGTGGCTGAACGTCTAATATATCCTGATTTTATTCGCTTTCGTGCCGTATGCAAAAACTGGCAGCGAGCTTTTTCCGACGACGATGACCTTCGGCGACGTGAAGTATTGCATTTACTACGGGTCGACAGTTCTCATCACTTCCATAATACCAAAACCCTATCCCTTGGTACATCACGCTTCTTTGATATGCTGCCCCCATTACAAGTCTTCCCCATCGTGTCAAAAGAGGACCTCGTCTATCCAACCTTTTGTTGTTCATACTCCGATTGGCTGCTGTTGGTAAAATTTCAACCTTCAGATTATAATGAACCGAGAAATTCCACTTTGTTTGTTCATAGTCCTTTTCGAAACGAGACTTTTGAATTGGATCTGCCTTCATTAGATGATGAGTTAGATTGGAGATACCGATACAGAGCGGTAGAGGTAGCAGGGTTCTCAAGCACTCCATCTTCTCGGGATTGTGTTATCTTTCTTGTGTGGAAATATCGTAGAGTCAATATTGGGTATGATTCTGATCCTGATTACAAGGAATGGGATGAGTTTGTTATAACCGCATCAACCAGAAAACATCAAAACAAAGAGCATAGAAGCTGGAATAGTGTCATTGGACGTCTTCCTCGCAAGGAGTGTTAGTTCATCAAGGACATGGCTTACGTCGATGGAAGTTTCTATTGTGCATTGAACATGAAATCGAAGGTTGTATTGGGTGCCTTCAAAGTAGCACTTCGATCAAAAGTGGGTTATAATGACCAAGAAATCCTTGAGACTACCATCACGTCCAGAACAGATGAACTTGGTTAAATCTGATGAAGGGCTCCTATTGGCAGTTTGTTACCCTGTTGGTGATGAATTTTTCTACCAAATTTACCAGTTTGATTTGTCACGAGAAGAATGGACAAGAGTTGAGAGTTTGGGTAACCGGGTATATATTGATATGATGTTGCGTATCTGTTCGTCGGTTGCGACTCCGGCAGTGGGGGTGATCAGTAATTAAATTGGCAAACATGATATTTGTTAGTGGCTCCGATTCGGAGAGCTATGTTGCTTTTACTTGGGAAACTGAAGGTCAATGGAGATGGCGGCAACTATATTTATAATCCTCCTATATCTCAGTAGTGACTGTCCTGTTCAACTAAGGAGAGCTCTCTCTTCTCAATAGAGTTTTTCTCCTTAAAAATAAAAATGTTCTCCCTTTTATGTATGCTAATCAAAATAAAAAGCATTTGTCATTGGACAGTACTCTAGCAGTTCGTGTTGGAATACCTTATGTGAATTGAAGCATGCTATAACGAATTTAACGTATCTCCCTAAATTGCAAAGGTTTTGATCATCATCCATTCCCCATCATCATAGAAAAGCTTACTATTCATACACTATTTGAAAGTGCGGTCTCTATAAAGTGAACAACTATCATGTAGCTAGATAGAGACATCTTAACATGGATTTTATATACTGTATGCTACATTCTTGCTATCTCCGTCCTCCAAGCTCATTTTGGTGCATTTGCCAAAAAAAAAAAAAAAAAAAATTCTTATTTGGTGCGAGCAGTTAATAAGAAATAAGGATGCATACGCGACTATTTGTATGTTGGACTAATTAAGGGTGGAATCAATGTTTGCTTCCAACTTATGATCAACTTCAACGACGTGGTATTCCAATGGTTTCAGTATGTTTGCTTTATTCTAATGGCCAGGCAGAGGATCTCCCGCACTTATTTGTTTATTGTGCATTTGTAAGTTTTCCATGTATGGCAGTGGCTAGCTTGTTGTTATGGTACTTCTTTGCCGTCACATGGATCCCTTAATGATCTCTGGAGTTGTTTCACAAGTAAAGCTTTTTCACCTCAGCTTAAGAATCTTTGGCTTGCCAGTGGCCTATTTGCTCTTATGGCTATATGGAAATCTCGTAACAAGCTTCGAATTGGTACTAAGCAGCCTTCTTTTATGCGGATTTTCCGATCTGTCAAGGCCTGGATTCATTTTATTTCTCCTCATACACCTGGTTTTGTTAGCGGGATTGTGGATTCTAAAATTCTCTCTAGCTTGGGTGTAACTCCAATTTCCAGACGTCAAAGCGTTCCTCGTATTGTGTTGTGGCATCCTCCTATCTTACCTTGGCTCAAGCTCAACACTGATGGGTTGTCCAAGGGAAACCCAGGTAGGGACAGCTTTGGTCGTTTTATTGGTACGTGGTTACTGCCAAGGTTTGGGAGCTCAAACTTATTTCTTTTATGAACTTATGGCAGTTACTATTGGAGTTGAGTTTGCTTTTCAATATGGTTGGCATCACCTTTGGTTGGAAAGTGATTCTACAGCGGTACTTCAATGTCTTTCTTCTTCGTCTTTTATACCTCCTTGGCCATTGCGTATTGCCTGGTACAACTGTTTGGCTCGTATTCGACATATAACTTTCAACTGCTCACATGTCTGTTGCTGATAGGTTTGCTAATCTAGGGCTGGCGGTTCCTCCTCTCTGTGTTGGCATGCTACTCCAGCACTTGAGGTTTGTCCTTTGCGTATGGATGCTTTGGGTTTTCCTTATTATAGACAATCTTAATATGTTGGATATTAAAGCTGGGTGTTAGTCTGCAAGAGTGGAAACTTTGGGAGCATAATTATATTTCTACTGCATCATCATCCCCGATCTCACACAAACAAGGTTGTTGTTGCTTTCGAATTCAATTATCAAAGTGGTTGTTGCATGATACTTAGCTACCAAGACGAGAAGCATGCCGACTCTTTTTCAGCTTGGTTTTCTATAGTCTTGCTTTGAGAGAATGTATTCACAGTACTTTAATTTGTTGGAGAAGGCCGGTTTTGGTCTGGCCCCTTCCCTTGTTTTTGATCCTCTTATTTTTAATAAATTCTAATTTGGAAAAGAAAAAAAAAGGGTGGAATCAATGTCATTGTTTCAACAAGTAATGCATCGATTGTCCATATTTAAAATGCTACTGGAAGCAAGGCATGAAGCGACGAAGAATGAAAAGGGAAACACAAAATTTGTCGCCTCAACACATCGAAGCGACCAATATAGGATTCGTTGCTTCAAAACATAAGAGCGATGATTATTGATCAATAGTCGTCGCTCACAAATTATTTAAGTGACGAATACTGGCAAGTTGTCGCCTCCGATCATAAAAGAACCAAGTTTTGTAAACTGTGGCGACAAAAATTCAATCTTCATCGCCGACATAAAATTCAAGCGACGAAGCGACGATATTTGTCCAATATTCGTCGCTTAAAGTTTTAAAATCTGTTATAAAGCCCCCGACTTCAACAGATTGCAGAAGTTAAAGTTTTAGAAAAAAAAAACTGTTCTGGAGCTGCGAAAAAGGGGGCAGATCGGCTGATTTCGTCAATTTCGGGGTCTAATTACTTGGGTCTTCTCTTCTAATTGCTTTGTAGGTTAGTATAATCTCTCCTCTTCATTGTAATCACCATATTTGGGTTTGATTGGTTGAATTTAGAGTTTGATATCTTGAGTTGGATTTGGTTTATAAGGTGTTTTGTGTTGTTTTTAGTGTTGGGTGTTTGAATATATGATGGATTTTGTGTTGATTTTGGTGAAATTGAGATTAGGTTAGTTAATTTGTGAAATTGTGATATTTAGTGAAATTGAATTTTAGTGAAATTTAGTGAAATTGAATTTTAGTGTAATTTAGTGAAATTGTGAAATTTAGTTAAATCCAAATTTAGAGAAAATGAAATTTTGTGAAATTAGAATTTTATGATGTAATTTGTTTGTGTTGTGTGTGGATTGTGGTAGTTAGGGTTTCTGAAACATGCGAGTGGCTTAGTGAGCGAGTGTGGTGTCGTGTGTAAATTTATTGTTTCGTATTATGTATAATTGTGGTGTTTATCAGCTTAGAACTCCCGTTTGAGAATCAACAACTCATCTAGTTGATCGAGATGAGTTGTTGATTCTCGAATTGTCCCATTTTTGGACACTTTAGGCGAACACGACTTTGTTGATCCTTTTGCTATTCATGTGGTTTCTGCTACAGTTTTGAGATATAGTTTCGACAATGTCTCTCTACAATGTTCCTCGAGTGCAAATTAGGTTGTTTAGATTTTTGTGCACTTGAGGAACTGTAGGGAGATGGTGCCGAAATTTCCCAAAACTGTAGCAGAAACCACATGAATAGCAAAAGGATCAACAAAGTCGTGTTCTCCTGAAGGGGATAGGACCCAACCGGGAGGCATAAGGAGAAGAAGTGTTGGGACAGGTTTTGATTGTATTATAAATGTTGTGTGCTAACCTTATGCATATTGTCTGTTTATGTTATGACAGGAAACATGGATGATGTCTCCGACAAATATTGGATGAATCTTCATTTTACACACTCTGATTACATAACAGGCTTAGTTAACTTCATCAATTTTGTGATGGCTCGCACTGCTGAAATCGAATTTCTCCCTTGTCTGTGGGCAGTTTGGAAAAATGGTCCTTATTATAAGAAACTCGTAGAGATTTATCATCACTGCATGCACCATGATTTGGACCCGACTTACACAGTTTGGCACCTACACGGAGAAGTTTCTGGTCAACCTGCAATGATCAGTCAACGGAGACAGTGGCTTTAAGGCAGAGTCGAGGCTTCCAGTGTTGCCGGTCCTTCAGTGATCCCGCCTGTGGAGATTATCCAATATGTATTTCCATACTATCCTGAATACCACGGAGATGCACCAGATAATGTTGTTGAAGAAAATGTTGAAGTTCACTTCAATGACATGGTAGATGATGATTATGCTAAGTATGAAAGGCTTCTAAGGGAGTCACAAACCTCATTGTATGAAGGGAGTGAAGAAACTGTATTAAGTGTCATATTATATGTAATGGAAATTAAAGTTGAAAATGGATGGTCGGATACGAGTATTGATAAATTGTGTGGATGGTTGCATAATTTTTTTAAAATGCATAATTTCCCTGTGAGTTATTCGAGAATTAAAAAAAATCCTGAAGGATCTTTCCCTTGGATATGAAAAAATTGATGTTTGTGAGTTCATCTGTTACCTATTCAAGGGGGCTGCAAATAAAACTCGTAGGACTTGTCCAGTATGTGGTGCTCAAAGATATAAGCCAGATACGGATGACATTCCGAAAAAGGTAATCTGGTATTTCCCACTCACTCAAAGGTTGAAACGCCTATTTATGTCTCCACACACAGCAAAACATATGCGATGGCATAAGGAGAGGCGACTAGATGAAAGTACCCTCCGGTACCCATCTGATGGAGAATCATGGTAACATTTTAACAGGACATTTCCAGGTTTCGACGACATTAAGAGAAGAAATGTGCGGCTTGGAGTGGCAACTGATGGTTTCAGTCCATTTGGAACAATGACAACCCAGCATAGTACATGGCCCGTGGTTGTGATGCCATATAATCTACCCCCTAATATGTGTATGAGGAAGGAATATAATATGCTGGCCGTGTTGATTCCTAGCCCTAAATCTCCAAGAAAGTGTCTTAGTGTCCTCATTCGTCCATTGATCGACGAGCTCAAAGATTTGTGGGAAAATGGAGTCTCTACTTTTGACAGAGTCGACAATGATGTATTCACGATGAAGGCAGCGGTGATGTGTACTATAAGTGACTTTCCTGGTTTAGGGATGCTTGCGGGCTCAACGGTGAAAGGGTACAAGGCATGTCCAATTTGTCTAGATGAGCTAACGGCGAAACATATTTGTGGGAGAATTGTTTATGAAGGACATCGGAAATGGCTCGACGAGAATTCACCAATGCGATCCAGTTTGGCATTTAACGGGAAGCCATAGTGGGGAAAAATACTAGCTCATAAGAACGGAGATGAAATTTTGGAGGAAATTAGGTCACACAGTTACGCCACTCTTAGCCAACATCCGGATTTTCATGGCCCTTACTCAGCACACAACAGACAATGTTGGACCCACGAGAGCGTATTCTGGATGCTTCCGTATTGGTCATAGTTGTTACACATGTACTGTTTAGATGTCATGCACATTGAAAAGAACGTAGGTGACAATATCCTGGGCACCATTCTTGTAATTGAAGGGAAGACCAATGATGGTCCAAAGGCTCGCGAAGCTTTGGAGAAGAGGAAAATCTGCAAAAGTCAGTGGTGTTCGGAAGCTGAAAAGAGGACGGGAAAGGTTCCTCATGCACCCTTTTTTGTTCAAGAGAACCGTCGTGAAGAAGCATTCGAATGGTTTAGCGGTGTTAGGTAACCACTTGGCTATGCGGGAAGTTTGAGAAATAAGGTGAAACTATCAGAGAAAAATTTATATGGATTGAAGACGCATGATTGCCATGTCCTGCTTCAACGTCTTCTTCCAGTGGTTATCCGAGGATTTTTACCAAACAACGTCGTGAAGCCATTAACAACATTGTCAAATTGGTTTCAGAAATTATGTGCTAAGGAGTTGAAGAAGGCAAATGTCCAACAGATGAAAGATGAGATAGTGATCATTCTCTGCAATTTGGAGTTGATTTTTCCTCCACATTTCTTCACCTCTATGGTTCATCTCATGGTTCACCTTCCCGAACAAGTTATGTTTACAGGCCCAGTACATTTTACATGGATGTATTCGACGGAAAAGTATATGCACTAACCAAATATGTTTTTTTTTGTTAAAAATAAATTTACACTAACTTTATATATTTACTAATCATATTCATAATTTTATAAGCAATTAGGTGATTATACACAGTCAATGAGTAATACACATTACCCGGAGGGGAGTATTGCAAAAAGGTACATATCGTGGGAGTCGGTGACGTATTGTAAGTCGTATCTGCAATTGGAAGAACATGAAGAGCCCAATCCCCCAATATGGAATATTGGTTGTGTTTCTCAGTTAGTTCAGCCGTGTATTATGGATACCACCGGAAATATCAGGTTAACAGAGGAGCAAACGGCTGAGGCTCACTGGCAAAGTTTGACGGATACAGAAGATGCTCAATATTACATGGACGCTCATTTGCAGATGTACATAGCGAAATAAGGTGACGATTATGACGAGCGCCCCATGAGGAGGAGTTTCCATCGATGGTTCTTAAAATTTGTACGAAAATTGAATTTTCTTTTTTCTTGTACAAATATCCTAAACCCTAAATAGTATAAAACTAACACCATCTATTTTTCAGGCCAAGAGAAGAAATGATGCTGAACACCCTAATTTTAACAGGGCAATATGGTCATTGGCTCGAGGTCCGCAATTCACCCGGATTTTTAAGGCGTGCTATGTGAACGGTATCAAGTATGTCTCATTCGATAGAGATCAAAGACTCGTGACTCAAAATAGCGGGTTTATGTTAAGCACGAATGTTGGAAACTTGTCCCAACACTTTTATGGCCATCTTGACTATGTAGTCGAGGTATGTTATCCAGACAATTTTTCGGTCGTGTTGTTCAAAGTTATATGGCACAAAACCACCGACGATCAGGATGCCGAAGAAATTTACACCGTCAAGGTAGATCATGGTCTGATATCAGTGGATACAAACACTAGTTACTATGAGAACTCACCATTTTGTCTTGCTATCAAGACAAAACAAGTGTTCTACTTGGACGATTCTGCGGCGGGTGGTACTTGGAAGGTGGTGCAAGAAATGTCGTACCGAAATGTATACAGTGCCGAAGTACTGGCAACAGAAGATAACAGGCCTCCTTCAAGGAATCAAATCACAGGGCCATACCAAGAGGACACACTAAGTTCAATACAATTTTACCATATTGATGCATCTAATCTCCAACTCGATTTAGAAGTACACGAACAGAATGAAGAATCAAACGGTGAGGAAGATGACAGTGGCGATGAATTCGATGAGCAAGAAGAAGAGAAAGATGAAGACGATGATGGCGGAGACGACGAAGAGGAAGACTACTAGTTAATTATGGTACATGTTGTAATATGATAATGATGATATATATTTATTGTTGTAATTTTGAACAATATTTACAATATTCTAATTAAATAAAAATAAATGCATATAATTAGTACTAATCTGTTCAGTTAAATTGAAGCAACGAATATTGGACAATATTTGTCGCTTAAAAAAATGAAGCGACCATTTTTGTAAAACTTCGTCGCTTCAGATCATTGAAGCGATGAATTTTTATCTCACTAGGTAACCTAGTGAGGTCCAACTTCGTCGCTTCATGTGATCTGAAGCGACGAAGTTTTAACCCACTAGGTAACCTAGTGAGCTGAAACTTCGTTGAAACGACAAAGTTAAACTTTCATCGCCAACTTAAAGGAAAAGCGACGAGTTTTGGCCATGTGTCGTCGCTTCATATTTCGAAGCGACGAGTTTTGTTGATGTTCGTCTCTTCGTATCTGATTATTTGAAGCGGGACTTTGCTCCTTCTTCCTCAGTAGCGCGATCCCCAAATTTTAAAAAGGTTGAATCTTCCGATTTCTTCCCCCAAACCGTAAAGCCAATCCTTCTGATTTCTTTCCCCACACCCAAACCCTAAATTCAATGGTGCCAGGTTCTAGTGCCCAGCAGAGGAGGAAGCAGCTCGAGGCGAGAAGGGAAAGGCAGGCGGCGGAGACCACGGCGAGAGCGAAGGCGCCGGAGACCACGGCGAGACCAGAGGCAGGGACACTGGTGCCAATCCCGTCTCTGGAATAAACGACCCCTTCGGGCTTGAATTCTGCTGCTGGAGGTGGCGGTGGCGAACCTTCAAACGCTGGAGGCGAGGACGCTGCTCCATTAAGCATTAGGACCAAGAGGGGTCCGACGGAGCCGGGTAAGTTTTTCTTTTTTCTGATTTTAATTTGTCTTGAATTCTGGTGCTCTTTGCTTTGATACTACTCATTCTTGTTTGGCTGCTCATTCTTCTTTGGTTGATAAATAATGCACTGCTTGTTTGGAGTTCAAGGTTATAATTAGGGATTATGAAGAGACGACACATAATCGTGAGATTGAAAGCAACTACTTACCTTCAGCCTTATTGTTATGCTCCTTAGTCCTACAAGCACCAAACATGAGTTAGGATTAGTACAGCATAGCATAAGCCAAGTTAAAGGAATGCTCAGGACTCTTGTAGAAATTAAGCCTTTGCTTCACAACTCCGGCTAAACAGGTCCCATGGACGAGAGACGCCGACAGACTTGTGTTGTTGTTGTAGTAGTTATTCATGGTCCTCTTGGACTTGGCAAGTTATGTTCATGAGCGTTGGTCTAGTGTTATGTTTCCTTCATAAACGAATTTATTTGATAACAAAAACTAATCCCAAGCTACTACACAATTAGGTCTGACCTATCTAATCCTTGTCCATGCCTCCATGAGTTCAACTATGCAAGTATGCATACAATAAGATGTCCCTAATGAAGTTGTTACTTCTCTACATTTTTATACACCCAATCAGTCCATCCTGATATGTCACTCATTGCCCTCAATCATTCCATCCTGATAAACCCAACTTTCACTTTAGGCCTTTTTTTTTTTTTTTGCTTTCTCATTTCCTCCCCTTTAGTTTCTTCATTTCTTGATTGTTGTTATCATTGCTAGTTTTTCTTGCGCTCTAACAAACCTTCCAATATATTCACAGTAAAAGTCATGCTTGGGTATGATGATGACTTTCATATACCTACATATTCATGCATCTCTGATTCACCATATGTGAACGAAAAATTGCTCTGCTGCTGTGCTTATGATAATTACAAGTGCTTGATTGCTACTTTTATGACTAAGACAGTCTTAAACTATATAGGCTGATTCCTTGACCCTTCAAGTCTATCAGTAACCCAACTAGACAGTTTAGAAGTATGCACGTACAAAGTTCTCTCACATCCAAACTATATAGGCTGGTAAGTTATCATAAAAACATGCATGAAGTTGAGAATTGTATCACGCAATTAAATGACAACAACAAAACTGGAATTTCAGTAAGTATTTGTAAAGAAGAAAGGTCTTCATATCAAACTACATCCATATTGCAGCATAGCTCACAGAATAGTAGAATTTGCATTATTTTGCGAACATTACTATATATATATGGCTAAATGCCCCTAGAATTTGCATAGCTCACAGAATCTGTGATGATTGATGGATCTAGGGGGCTGGATGAAGGCAACTGCCCCTACTCCTTTTTATTCAAGGAATTGTCTCAAAGAGGCATAGTTCCTAGTTATATATGCTTCGTATCTGATAATTGTATATGCTATATGATACTTACATGTTTATTCATCTCTTGACTTCATCTTTCTGGCAGAGTTGGTTGATATGACAATGGGGAAGAATGTGAAGGGGCGGAAACCTGATAAGCTCGGCATCATCACGGGCATAAAGACCCAATATTTGAAGACCCTAAACAACAACCAGTCTCTAAAGGTTGAGTACGCTGAAGAGCACAAGGGTCCGCGCCTCTTGAAGTGGAGGACTTTGATGTCCCGAGACATCGGGAGCGCCGTCCGGAGCAAGCTGCCGATGCTTGCGCCATCCTTTGCTGAGCTGGATGAGAAGCACCAGGATGCATTGACGCATTATATGGAGGTAATATGTTATTTTACAATAATTTGGTAAAACAAAATTAACATACCACATTATATTGAAATATGTTATTTCTGATGCCATTTTTTTGAATTGTTTTTTACTAGACGCTTTATGACCTCCCTCCCACCGAGACAGGCTTGTGGAAATACATCGACGAGACCGCTGTCAAGATTTACAAGGATTGGAAGTACAACTGCCATACCCACTACGTTGAGGTATCAAAGGCGACGCCGGCAGAGTTCATCCACCGACCTGAGCAGTGGGAGTACCTCAAAGTTCACTTTGAGGACGGCGATTTCAAGGTAATGGAAATTAATTACAGGTTTTAACTTCATATAATTTCATAATTCTCATATGAAATATTTTAATATATATTCGTACGGTTCTTTGCAAAGGATGTGTGCCCGGAACGCCGCTAACCGGAACAAGGGAAATGAGAAGGGGTATGCAATCAACCACCACTCCGGCACCACTCCTTACAGCTACCGTGTCGCTGCGAATGGGGCGAAAGGGCATCTAGCCTCTATACTGCAGACAGTCTGCGATGTTTATCAACCATCGCAGAATGCGCAGGAGAAAGTGGAGAGCTCCTTTCCAATTCACCAATGTGATTTCGGTTTTTTTTTTAATTAAAATGTATAATAACCCTAATCTATTGGACTTGTTTTTATTTGCAGGTAGCGGTGAAGAGGAAGATGGCTGAGCTATGTGTTAGCCGAGCGAGTGATGAAGGCGACAGTCACGTGACGGGCCCCGTTACCGTCGAGGAGCAGATGGTTGTAGTCGAGAGGAGCTGGGTGGGAAGCCGGGGAAGAGAGTCCGAGGTAATTTTTTTTTGCACCTAAATCTTTTACAATTTTTAGTTTTTAGATTTTAATTTGACTAATGTTTTTCTTTTACCAATTTTGCAGGGCTAGGGGGTGCATTAAGACGCCCCCCAAAACCAAGAGGCGGTGCACCCGTGTCCCGGGGTACAGTGATGAGGATTTGAGGAGCCAGCTAGCAGCCGTCAGCGAACAATGTAGAGTCGGGCAAATCGAGAAAGAAGAGATGAGGCAGCGTGTGGCAGCGTTGGAGGCTACCGTCCAAGCTTTCATGGCGGGCCAAGGCAATTTGGGTGACAATGCCGCCGCAACAGCTCCAGTCGCCGATAAATCCTCATGTGCTTCATTAGGTATCCCCGATGATAATGATGCCCTTAATTAGGACTTTTTTTTTTGTAGTAAATATTATTGTAGGAAGTTGGATATTGTAGTACATTCTCGGATTATCGTACATTGTAATTATTGTACCTTTGAATGAAATTTACGTATTTATAAAATGAACTGTACGTGTTTGTGTTATGTGGATGTGTGAAATTGTGACTCAAAATGCAGGTTTTGCGACGATTTGATCTATATTGAAATTGGGTCAAAACTGACCAGAAACCTATTTTTCTAATCTGTAACTCTGAACGAAGCGACGAACATTGCCTAATATTCGTCGCATCACAATCCTGGCGACGATCAAACTTCGTCGCTTCCATTACGTCAGACGACGAATTTTGACCCAAACGTCGTCGCTTAGTTTTTCCAAGAGACGACTCAAAGTTGGTCGCTTAGTTTTTCCAAGCGACAACGCTTCGTTTCTGAAACGACGAACTTTGGTGTCGTCGCTTGGGAAAACGAAGCGACGACTTTTTGGTCAAAATTCGTCTCTTCGATGCTGAAACGACGAGAATGAAGCGACGACTTTTTGTCGCTTCGGTGTTGAAGCGACAAAAATAATGCTGAAGCGACGACTTTTAAATAAGCAAATTTAGAGAGGTATTATGGACAAGTGGACATGATCGATCCACATTGCAGTCGATCAAATGAGTTTGCTTAATTTGGTGCCTTTTTATAGACTTTCTAGAACTATATATTGATGCTCTAAGCTGAGAATAAAATTGATGAGGATCATGCATATATTAATATTTGAAGGTCCTTATATTGTTTTGTTCCGCACTATTTTATGATAAGACTGATGACCGACCAGATATGGATTTGGCTACTAATTATCCGTACGATATTGGACCGAGTCCGATGTAAACCCTAATTGAAAACCTATAAAAACATACAGGCACATACAGCTAAAGTCATCTACATACATAATCGGCCACAAGATTTCTTTTCTTTTGCCTGGCTATCTCAAAAACGAGAGTTCATCTTCCTATCATTCATATCGACTTATCGATCATGGAGAGAAATCCTAAGAGAAGGAAGAAGTCGTGTGATCAAACTCGAGCGGATCCTACCATTCGTTGTTGGTCTGATATTCCGGTTGACCTATTAAGCTCTGTGGCTGAACGTCTCATATACCCTGATTTTGTTCGCTTTCGCGCCGTATGCAAAAACTGGCAGCGAGCTTTTTCCGACGACGATGACCGTCGGCGACGTGCAGTATTGCCTTTACTTCGGGTCGACAGTTCTCATCACTACGATTACACCAAAACCCTAACCGTTTGTACATCACGCTTCTTTGATTTGCTGCCCCCGTTACAAGTCTTCCCTATAAGAAACGTCTCTATCAGAAACGTGGTTCAAGAACAAGTGTCAAAGGAGGACCTCGTCTATCCAAGCTTTTGTTGTTCATACTCCGGTTGGTTGCTATTGTTAAAATTATGTCCTTTGCGATTTCCTTTCAATCAACGGAAAAATTCTACATTCTTCGTTCAGAGTCCTTTTCGAAACGAGACCCGTGTGTTGGATCTTCCTTCATTCCATTTAGATAGTTCATACCGATACAGAGTGGTAGAGGTAGCAGGGTTCTCGACCACTCCATCTTCTCGGGATTGTGTAATCTTTGTTCTGTGGAAATGCCGTAGAGCCAATGGTTATGATTCTGATCCTAATTACGAGGAGTGGGACAAGTTCTTTATAACCACATACAACAGAAAACATCGAAACGAGCATAGAAGCTGGAGAACTGCCTTTGAACTTCGTCATCGCAATCCCGATGGGAAGGACTGGAAATTCATCAGGGACGTAGCTTACGTCGATGGAAGTTTCTATTGTGCTGTGGATATGGAATCGAAGGTTGTATTGGGAACCTTCAAGGTTGCACATCAAAAGTGGGATATGATGGTGAAAGGATCCTTGAAGCTACCGTCTCGTCCAGAACAGATGAACTTGGTTAAATCTGATGAAGGGCTCCTATTGGCAGTTTGTTATCAGGAACAAGGTGGTGATGAATTATTCTACCATATTTACCAGTTTGATTTGTCACGGAAAGAATGGACAAGAGTAAATACTTTGGGAAACCGAGCATTGATGTTGCGTAGCTGCTCTTCAGTTGTGACTCCGGCAGTGGGGGTGATCAGCAAATTGGCGAACATGATATTTGTTCGTGGCTCGGATTCGGAGAGCTATGTTGCTTTTACTTGGGAAACTGAAGGTGAATGGAGATGGCGGCAATTACATAGGGGGATCGTATATCAGTAGTGACCATCTAGTTCAACTAAGAACATCTCTCTTCTCATTGAAACAAATAAATGAATAATGTTATAGTGAATAAAGTTTTTATCTCGTAAACATTAAAGATATTCTGGCTTTTATGTATGCTGTCTAGCAATCTAATTTAAAGCAATGGACTCTAGCAGTATATATATGACATGGTTGAATAGTGAGGTTCTTCTGTGAAAGTGTGTTTATTCGTTTATCAAAGAAGTACTAGAAAAAGTATACTCAACCTGTTCTGGAGTTAGCAGAGAAGTTAGCAACTATAGTGTGACATCATATCACTCAAATGTTTGTATGACAACAAATGAATTCTTCAGGCAGCTTCCAATTAATAGAGGAATTGAGGGTGGTATTGATACTAAAGTTGAAGCGTATCTCAAAATCACATTCAAGCAAAACTTAAAACCTTAATTTTTCATTTTGCTGAAACTCATGCGATGCCACAACAGGAGATGCCAAAGAACCATTCTAGTACAATTCATCGCAAACTCTGAACTAGACGTGTTATAAACATTACATATCTAGGCTAGAAAGGGTTCACAACGTCTATTTTAACTCTACTCTAAATTTTCATTTGTATTTCATATTCCACCGTTATCTCTCTTCTGAATAACACAAAATACATAACCACAAATGAAAAAAGCTGACCAAACTGAACTCCGCTAAGCCCTTTGATCACTTCATGCACACGGATGGGACCAGCTTCAAGAATTTTCCATGACATCCCAACGCCAAATAGTCCCATCCTCGCAGCAGCTGAGAATGGTGCTGCAATATAGATCATCGATAAAATGGCACATTATCCATTGTACTTGCGGTAACAATCATGAAATAGGGGTACAATGAATTAATCATGTAAGAGTCACCTTCCATCAAAGGACATGGCAGTTTGTCTAATTGGAGACTTTGATTGCGGATGAGACAACCTGAAAAAGGTGCAAGGGGATTACTGACGTACATTCAAAATTTCAACTTAATTTAGCATGGACTTTCGATAACAGCAAGTCAAACTAACTTTGCAATAAGGACTGGAGGGCTGGACTGTAGTTCCCAAATAAATATCTTTCCTTCTCTATTCCCTGCTCATCAGAATATATTGGAGGTTAAGCAGTCGTCATATAATTGTGCTACAGTTTGCCTGTATTTTTTAAACTTTGAAAAATTATAAGACAAACAGGTGTTAACTGTAACTACAACCATCTAACATAACTTCACAATGCACTTTGCATTACCTATAGCAGCTGCATTATAATGAAAATCACAGGAGAACTTGATGAACCAAATATCACACCCTGGAACAGGGTACTTTTGAAGGATGTCAACAGTGCCCTAATGAGAAAGCAGCCAATAATATTTTAGGCCAATAGAAAGAGAATTACAGGACTTATACACAAATAAACCAAATGAGATGATGATAGAGGTGAAGCTGGAAGAGAGAATGATTTTATTTATTACAATTTGTTAGATTTTAAGTTTCCTTTTCAACACTTGTCCAACATATTTGCTCTCATCTCTTCAATAAAAGAAGGATAACATTATCAAAAGGGGCCCTTAACACTAAAAAGAAGAGGGCAGGAATGCTAACCTCCCCGGGAGACTGCTCCTTCATTTTCGGCTCCCACAGCACAATTTCACTGTCAACACTCTGGAAATCCACAGCATACCATTAGTATGATCATTAGAATGTATGACATACAGTAAGAAGGCATCTAGAAGCAATTCATGCAGCCCATAAGTGCAACTGATTTTATATCTGAACAAACAGCATGGCAAATCATTCAAATAGAAGTTAAAGGTTTTTTGGCTTTGGTTTCTTGCATAAGCTATACAGATGTTGAAACCCCAATACCGATAGACCACTTTTTGAAAAGTTTGAATCCGTACAGATTCAAGTTAGCCAATTGGAATAACAACGTATAACTTAGCATAATGACTAGACTTTCAATCCTAACAATGCGACTCCTTTAACCACATTATGGTGAAGTTTCAATTCACCTTTGAGAGCATGAAATCTCCAAGCCACCTATTACAGTCAACATAGTTTGTATGAATGGAGGCTAGGAAAACCTGAAAAATTAAATTATTCTCAGTCAAAGTTGGAAAACAGAAACAAAAATCGAAAGAGAATCTAATTCGTAACACATAACAAAAAGTACTCACAGGAAATTGTACGTATTTGGTAGGAAATTTAGATGGAAGATCTGTCCATGTGAAAGATTTCTCTACATATGTCCAGAACTCTGAAACAAAACCAATTTTGTAAAGGCAAAAAAATAAGAAAACATCTGAATATACACAGATGACAACCATCCAAACATGTACAGTAAAGGAGCTTCAGAGAAGAGAATACTTTATAGCAACAGCATTACATAGTCATGCGTATAATTTTGCACCAGCTATACCCGAAATCACCACATAGAATGACTTGGCTGACCCTTATTGCCAGGCAGAAATGTCGCCTGCTCATAGAATGACTTGGTTTTACCTAATTTCTAGTATCAAGTCTAAAACTAGTAACAAATTACAAGGAGGGAAATAAATTTGATTTTTTTTTTTATCAATATCAAAATATGAAAGATGCATACACAACTGCAGATAGTTATTGCAAAAGTATCTCCAAACGGTTCGAATGGCTCTATGTGCTGGTCTGCACTGAAATTTTCCGTTTGGTGGATATTTCTTGTCAAATTACTTTCCCAGTAAAATAAAGCTAAGTAAATAAAAAAGAAATCTGACATTGCCCGTAAGTCATGACTTTCTTCCAATGTAGTACAAGAAAGAGAGCAGCTTCCTATGTTGTCTCATTAATACTTCTCTACCTTTCTTAAAGATTGTACATCACACACACACACTCCATTGTCTCATTAACACTTTTGCCTGCATCTTTTGTTCAATCTCAACAATCCAGTTTAGCAGACAGGATATCTTGAATGACTAAAATAAAATTGCCACATTTGTAATGCATTCCATATGCCCACATCAAGTACATAGTTCATGTTTTACATCAAATATATAAATACTCGTCAGCACCTTGAAGTCTTACCTTTCATCGACCATATCTTAACTGTGTTGTCCATGCCACAACTTGCAATGCGATAAATGTCAGATGGATGGAAGTCCTATAATAGTGAGCAAAAGATACGTAATTAACTTCTGAAATCATTTTTTGTAATCTTCACATTTTTCAAATATGAAATAAATGGAGCAGTCTTTTGAGAAAATCTAATGAATGGCAGCAGGACATAACTCCTTCTCTAATATACATACCACACTCAAGACTTCATTTCTATGACCCCCTGCTCCAGCGAATATCAATATACATATTCCGGTATGAACATTCCATAGTCGAACTGACTCATCCTGGTCACACGTGGGATTAATCACACAGTTGATACAACTTATACGAAAACGAAAACAAGAGCATAGGTTCTCATACTCACTTTGCTTGCCGACACTACGAGTGATGACTTCAACGGCTGAGTCCTGATTTCATTTATCGAGTCACCATGGCCAACAAAGCTCTTGTCTATCTTCTCACTCCCACAATCAATGACACGCATCGTGCCGTTGAACCCTCCGGCCACAAGCAATGGGGTCCCATCAACATTACACGCCCAGCTGACAGTGTAGAAAGACTCATCCTTCTGATCTACAACAAAGCACAGGACAATCACATATTCGCAAACAGTTTCAGAAACAGCACCACCATTTCAATACAAAACCAATAAATGACAACACCAATGCAGTTGATCAAATTAACCGAAAACGCCGGCCTTAGTCTTTACTTACATCTTCATCAATGTAAGACTGCAACACGGCTATAACTCCTCCTTCTAAACACTCATACACAGTCACCTGAAAACAACCAAAATCAATAATTAAAATTCACTATCTAACTCATAAGATCACTAGGGTTTTCAATTACTGTAATTTCAACAATACATTCTCAATTTGAACATAATTACCGCAACCCTAGAGTAATTGTGAATTACTGAGTAGTTTGAATGAGAAGAGAGAAACGAACCCGGTTGCCGCCGACGGTGGCGAAGACGTTGAAGTAGCGAGAGTCGATGAAATTGAAAACGACGGCGTAAATGGGTTTCTTGCCCTCTTGGAGGCGGTTGGTGACTCGGTACTCTCTCTTCTTGGAGGAAGAGAGGGAGCCCACCACCGGCTCCGATCCTAAAGCGAACTTTGCCATTCCAGGGAACGCCAACTTCTTTCTACTGCCAAATTTAAACACAAGACGATTAATTTGACCCAAATGGTTTATTAATTAGACTACTTTCCGATTTCATTAGATGTTAGATTCAAGGTTTAAAATCTCTACGATATATCCAATATCTCTACCGATATCTCTTTTTTTCAGCCGACCGATGTATCTTTGAGGTAAATATCTTCTCTTTTCCCGTATCTACGATATATCTCCGATAACTTAAAATATCTCCGATATTTGCGATATTTACGATATATCTTCGATATTTTAATAAAATATCTGTAAAAAAAATAATAATAATAATTTTTTTTTTCGAGATTCGAGAATGTTTAAGAGAAGAGTAATTGAATAAGAGCAAGTCCAACAGATTCCCTATAATAGAGATTTTACTTAAATTTGGGGATTTTGGGCTCTAAATCTCCTCCAACAGATTCTCCATCTCATTCCCTAAAATGGGGATTTGGATGAGAGAGAATATATGCATCCCTATATTTGTAGAGAGAGAAAGAAAAATTTGCAGAATGAAAAATTAATGATCAAATCAATTTGACACAGAAAACTAAAAAGTAATCATTAATTATAGAATTTTATGTGGATTTTTATTTAAAATAAATAAATTTATTATTATAGAATAACTTAAAAGTAATCATTAATTACAATTTACAATAAATGTTGAATATTTATTATTGTGTTATAAATGTCTGAATCTGCAAAATAGAGAATCTGTTGGAGTTGGAGTAAAAAATTATAGAGAAAATGAGTTTTATTTCCCCATTTTAGAGAAACTTTTGGAGAAGCTGTTGGACTTGCTCTAAGTAATCAGTGATCACCTTAAGGGATATAAAAAAAAGTAGAACTTTTAATACAACCACAACCTAACTGATCAAAACACAAAGCATGACTAGCAGAGAACAATATAGATTGAGTACAAAACTTGAAGACCAACAATATGAAGTTATGTCCCCTAAGTTGAGATGCAAGGCAATACTATGACATTTTTATTTTATTTCACCAAAATCTGGTTGGTCCAGTTTTCTATTGAAGATGTCCTCCGAGCATATTGAAGATGCCCTCGAGCATATTGGAAGGTGATGAATGTCTAGTATCGACTAGGACTAGTAACTAGTAAGAAAAAGCTAATAATGCAAAACATAGGCTTGCTTTTAGCCCGACAAAAACAAAATTGTGTATTATCATTGAATTCATTCAATAGAAGACAAATCAACTTGTGTTTTCCTCTTTCCATATTGAAGATGCCGTCGAGCATATTGAAGATGCCCTCGAGCAAATTGGAAGGTGGTGAATGTCTAGTATCGGCTAGGAGTACTATAACTAGTAAGAAAAAGCTAAATAGCTAATAATGCAAAACATAGGCCTGCTTTTAGCCCAACCAAAACAAAACACATGTCATGTCATTCACTTTATTCAACAAAATAATGAAGGTGGTGAATGTCTAGTATCGGCTAGGAGTACTATAACTAATAAGAAAAAGCTAAATAGCTAATAATGCAAAACATAGGCCTGCTTTTAGCCCAACCAAAACAAAACACACGTCATGTCATTCACTTTATTCAACAAAATAATGAAGACACATGGAAAAATATTGAACTACTGATTACCCGGTGATGAATCTATATAAGAGATCGCAAGTGTAGGTACTTCAACATGCAAGCATATGCAAGCATATTTACATTCTTCTTCTCCTTACGAAAAGTAGCTGTAGAATTCAGGTAACTAAATCTCCTTATAAGACAAGTTTTGTCTTTAATTTTATAGTTATTACTTATTACCTACTATACTTATACTAAATGTTTAACTGATATTGAGTATTATTATGTGCTAGATCAATAATGGCAAGTGGTAGTGGACGTGGAAATGATCCAGCATGGAAGTATGCAACTGCTATTGAAGGAAATAAAAGTGGCACAATCTGTAAATTTTGTTTTAGCAGATTTCAAAGTGGGGGAATTACAAGATTGAAGAGTCATTTATCAGGTTATGATCCACACAGGGGTGTTAAAAAATGTGATAAGGTGCCACCAGATGGGAAGCAAGAGGTGATATCATGGATCAAGAGAAAAGATGCTATCAAACAAGGAAAGGCAGCTGTGGAAGAAGATATCAGAGAAGAACTCCGAAATGAATATCTTGGGAGTGAACAAAATCTCAATGAAGATGATGGGAGTGATGGCGATGATGGATATCAATATCCTCAAGACATGCGTCGTTCTGAACAAGGAGATTATCGGGAAGCAGTAAGACGATCAACTGTAGATCGTGATAACTCTCAATTTACAAGGAGTGCAAGTTTGAGATTTCCAACAAGATCGAAAGGTGGAAGTAGCAATCGTCAAACTCAACAATTTGATCGATCAAAACCTCATAGTCATGGGTATCAATTTCCTGAACCTCCAGTAGAAATGTCATATAAGGGTAGTAAATCAAAGCAAAGCACAGTTAAAGGAATATTTAAAGGTGCGAGAGAAACTTTACTAAAATCGACTGCAAGATTTTTCATATATACTGGTATTGCTGCAAACAAGGCAAACTCCCCACATTTTAAGGAGATTTTTTCTGTCGCAGGAGATTGTGGTAAATATTTAATACTTTAATGCACTTGTTGTAGAATATACATACTGACTAATTTTATTAAATATATCGTTTGTTGTTTATAGGTCCTGGCATAAAGTCTCCAACCCCATATGAAATTCAAGGTCCTTGTCTGGAGGCAGAGTACACAGAAATGTAAAGGTATGTGGATAAGCATAGAGAATCTTGGAAAATATTTGGATGCACTATTATGTGTGATGGATGGACTGGGCCAACGAAATTATCTATTATAAATTTTATGGTGTATTCGAAAGGTGCAACTGTGTTTCTGAAATCTGTAGATGCTTCCCATGTAAAAAAATCTGCTCAGTACATATATGGTCTGTTAGATGAGTTATCCAAGATATTGGAGCAGAAAATGTTGTTCAGATTGTCACTGATAATGCATCAGCATTTAAAAAGGCCGGAAGAGACTTGGAGAAAAAATACCCCCTGTTTTGGATTCCATGTGCTGCTCACTGCATTGATTTGATATTTGAAGATATTGGAAAGAGAAAACCAGTGTGCAGTACAATTAAAATGGCTCAAACTGTAACTAACTATATCTACAATCATAGTTGGGTACTTGCAGAAATGAGGAGCATCACTCATGGGGATTTAATTCGACCTGGCAAAACTCGATTTGCAACAAATCACATCGCCATCAATAGCATACTGAAAAATAAAGTAAATTTGAGAAGATTGTTTACAAGCAGCGCATGGAATCATAATGCAGCAAGCCGAACTAGAGAAGGCAACATGGTAGAAAGAATAATCTTAGACTCCAGTTTTTGGGAAGGCATGGAAACAATCCATCAAATTTACAACCCACTGTATGAGATTCTTCGAATTGTTGATACAGAAATTCAACCGACCATGCCCATATTATATGATATGTTTCAAAGAATGAAACAACAAGTATCACAGATGAATGGAAAGAAATGGGTGCTTGATATCATCAATGATCGATGGGACAAAACATTAAGTCAACCGTTGCATGCAGTAGGTTTGCACTATTCTTATATCTCTACAAATATTTGTCCAATACTCTAATTATTAAGTTGGTATATTACTATATAATTTGTTGGTTTCTTGGTTGTAGCATATTTCTTAAACCCAAATTTTCAATATCTACCTGGGGTTGGTCATAACAAAAAAATTTCACAAGCAATTGGAGTAGTGTTTGAACAATTCAACACAACTGACGGAAGCATTGCTGATGTGGACACTTTTGTAGATGAGGTAAATTGTTGACATTTTTTTTTTAAGAATGTTTGGCATTATATACGACTAATATTTAAATGGTTCATTCAGATCGTATGCTTTAGAGAAGCAAAAGGATCATTTGGCTCTAGCATTGCAAAGCAAACAAGAGAGACTAGAAGTTCAGGTTTGTAGTTTATATGAACCTTCATTATTAGACACGGTTGATGAGCTACAAAACTAACTCTTTTAGTTTATTTACAGCTGATTGGTGGGCACAATGGGGCTATTCTGCACCAAACATATCAAAAATTGCAATGCGTATTTTAGCACAGACGGCCTCTTCTTCAGCTTGTGAAAGAAACTGGAGTACATTTGCTCTTATTCATACGAAGCAAAGAAACCGTCTTGCATATAAGAAGTTGGAAAAGCTTGTATATTGCTACTACAACATGAAGTTACGAGTACGTGATAAACAAGCAGAGAGTGTGATAAATGAAAACAACTACATCGATCTTCTTCATATTGCTAGTAAACCACTGGAAAATGGCATTGATCCACTTCATGATTGGATTATGCCTGCACACCTCGATGATGAAGATGGCAACCCTTGTCCACAAGTGGTAGAAACTGCAACTGACTGCGGAATTAATGTGAATAAGGTATTATCTGAAGATGTTGGAAACCAAGGAGATAATTCTAACAGTGATGCTGCATGGGGGGGCACTGCAACTCCGGATAGTTCAGATGATGATGGTGGTGGAAGCGGAAAAAGTGGTGGAGATACAGAGTTCCAATATGGACAATCTTCTGTAGGTGGAGACATAAACTAGTTTACATATGAAAGTAATTTTGATCATGTTACCCAAGATGAAGACCACGGATCTAGAGAAGCTTGTCATGGTGCGCAAAAGCGGAATCGGCATGGCAGCAGGACTAGATGTGCAATTGATGATCAAAGTACCCCATCAGATGTTGCTTCAGTTGCCTTAAGTTTTGATTCTATCAGTTTAGGCACAAAGCCTAGTGGGACATCAAATGAATCGCATGAAGGCAACAATCAATTTGGTTATAATATTTTTGAATATGGTCAATATGGAGAAGTGCATGACCAATCATATAGTTGGATTCATCCTTATTATCTCATTATAGGGGATACCGTCGGCAGTTCCAAAGAGGTATATGATTATCATATTAATCACTACAATTCATACTATATGGGTCAAATATCGTGGTCAGATTATTGTACTTTCGTGGATCAACGTGGAGAATTTGAAGCACCTAGAGTCTCTTTCTGGTACTAAATGAATCTATTATTTGTATGTATTTATGATTTTATGTGTAAAATGAATAAATTTCATATTTAAATAAAAAAAAAATTCTTTCTGAATATCTCTGATATATCTCCGATATCTCTTTTTTTCGGCCGACCGATATCTCTACCGATATCGACATTTTAATCCTTGGGTTTATACAAGTAGATTACTTATATAAATTTTCAGCCAGTAACAATTAAGATATTAAATTAGATAAAATTAATTGATAATTCAAATCTCTTATGTATCGATGAATGTCTTAATGATTTAAATTTTAATGGAATTTAATGAAAATTTACATAAATAATCTATTCATATATACTTAAAATCTAAACGGTCGAAAACTCGAGATTGGATATGCGATTGAGAAGTGGGTGAAACAGAAAAAGTCATAAACTAGTTTTGAGTAGTTTTAAATATAATCTCCTAACCTTTTAATATTCACTCTTTACTTAATACACTACCTCCTAATTTTTTCCATTTCAATATCACAATCTAAGATGCCTAGTGTGGATCAGATAGAACCAACTGTTGACATAACTGATGTTTCTGTTGGTATGAGTTATGACACCTTTGATGTTAGCGAGATGGAGGTACTATGTTGGCTGCCATTGTGACTAGGGGCTCTCATTCTATTGATACTGCACCATAGTCTTTTGTTGCATCGGGAAGAAAAGTTGATATAACGGCTGACTCAACTCCAAATCGTACTACTAAGCAAAAGTTAAACTCCTCACCAACCAAACCAATCACTTACTTTGGCCATAGTGCTAATCAGCAACAAGTACACAAACGAAGCAAGGATCTTGCTCCAAAACTCTCAGCCAAGGCTCTTGGTCTGGTTCAAACTCACACTGGTATGAAATTGAAAAACAACGCAGACTCTAATGTTGTTGAGAAGAAGAAGTTGGACAGACCACTGGGATCCAAAAACAAAAATCCTACCAAAAAGCAATCTGCTACTGCTGCCAAGGTTTCTGGTGCTGAGGTGTTGTCTTACCTCTTTTCTAGTCATCCTCCAAGTCCTACTGGTAAGGGCAAGGAGCAAATTTAATTTTAATTTATTTTTGTCTATTACAATGTTTGTTGTGCATTGGTAGTAGGTTTGTTTCAATAAATGAGCATAGGTACTGTCAAATGATTACGCCTAATCTATGTATCGTTGTGGTTTTGTCCCACAAACTTTTTATTCACCCCTAATCGGTAGAGAGAGGATATGTAATGGTCTTTTCTGACCTGAGTTTTAATACAATCAACTTGATTTCTTAAAAAAAAAGATACACATCCCCAAGTACCCAAAATACCATTATGCTAAAAAAAACATGACATATCATATTATTTAATATAATTAATATATATTGAATATTTTTCTAAAAAAAAATTTCAGAGTATTTTTAACATACTTTCTACTAGTTTCATCGTGTTCAAAGAAAGTTAATTCTGTAACTTCTGATGTGTGTCTTGACTTAATCAGTCTAGATTACTAGAATCTATAGTCGATAGGGAATCCCTGATTATTCGGAATACTTGATGTAATGTCTATATAAATGTCTCATTATCAATACATAAAATAGTGATTTGCAATCTATCTTTTTCTCCTGCAACACATCTATAAATTTTGTTATATTTTCAATGGATTACTGGTCAATTGATAATTAAATTAAGAACTATGTTGTTACAACTCCAACATCAATCAATAAGTCGAAGAAAATAAAATTTTAAAATTAAGATGTCTAGGTCTACTGGTTTACATACTGTATGTATTGCGCTATTTAATTTATTTATTTTTAGTTTTTTCTTTTTTATGATGATAGATGTATGTTTTGGTCATTTAACCTAATTATAGAATCTTATTTGACATAAAATAATAGGGGTGTGTATTAAGTGATTTGTGGACTGTATATAGAATTTCTCACTAGTTTTCAACTTGATAGTCCTCATTATAAACGTTCCCTTCTTTATAATTCAATTTTCCTTATTTGTTACCAACTTTTCCCAACACGCTATTCGCCTGTGTAACTTTTCTATTTTTTTTATCTCATAAAACTGAAGAAAAATTAGTGCAAGACAACTTGGTTACTGTAGAGAGCGAATTGTAGGAGAGAAAATAAGGTTGTCAAATTTTGCTTTTATTTATTTAATTTTATCAAAGGGAGCTTCTATTCATACATCCAAAAACAGCACTTGGACCTTTTTGCTTTATAGACCTCCAATGTACTTTTTCAAAGAAATAAATTGCTATATAGACCTCCCTTATTTTCCCAAAATACTCATAGCTCCAAAAAAATAATTAAAAAGAAGATTCTAAAGGAAATCTGTAATTAGTTCTTCTTGGATTTTTTGAACACCTAATTATCATATTTTCTCATCCATTATTAACTTTGTTAAGACTGTGAAGCTTGTTTGTTGATAATCACAGTATAACTATTTCCACATTCTTTACACTAATCGTTGATTATAACAAATGGATTCAAGCAAGCGAAACTCAAAAATAATCTAACCGAAAAAAGAAGAAGCTAAAACTAATACCAATTGCTTCATCTTTTAAAATTTAAATAAAATTTTACTTCACCGTCGATTGTCGATGATTATAGATTTATCGTTCTTAAACAACAATAAGGTGAGATATTAATTAATTAATTTAATTTTGTATGGTGAGATTTATTTTGGTAATGTGGATTTTTTTTTTAGTAAGGTGCGATTTTTTTGGTAAGGTGAGATTGTTTAATTTGGTTAGATGAATAATTTTTTTTGTAAGGTGAAAGTTATTTGGTAAGATGATTTTTTGGTGAATTCACATGCGTTGACAAAGTCAATACCAATTTGAAAATATAGAGAGGTCAAAGTATTGTTTTTAGAGGTATGAATAGAAACTCCCTTTATAAAATGTTAACTTTTTAGTTGTATGTGTGGAATTTTTTGTTTCATTGATTCACAATTGTGTACAGTGTTGGTTTATATACAAGATAATATTGCTTCATGATCAAGCTAAGAGACTTAGAATCTAAGCTATTCCTAGATCACATAAGATACACAATAACTAGGAAATAAGATTATGACCTGATTTGCTATGGAGAGGATATCTCGGTAACACCCCCCCACAAACTGAGCGGCCTAGGATGCACAAGTTTGCGACAAAGGAGAGAATGATGAGGCTTGTGAAGAGGCTTCGTGAGAATGTCAGCAGGTTGGTCAATATATAGAAGGAATAAAACCAACGTGATGGCTGCTAAGTGCCACTTTTTCTCGAACAAACTGATAATCTAATTCAATATGCTTAGTGCGAGCATGAAAGACAGGATTAGAGATTATGAAGGTAGCATTGAGGTTATCACAATAGAGCATAATATGAAATTGAATATGCGTACCAAGTTCATACGGTAAAAAACCCAACCAAGTGGACTCAGCACAAGCATGAGCGAGAGAACGATATTCAGACTCAGCACTAGAGCGAGCAATGGCAGGTTGTTCTTAGAACACCATGAAATCAAGTTAGAATCCATATAAATGAGGTACCCGGATGTGGGTGGAGGCAGATTCAACTTTGATCTTGCATTATTACAACAAGTCGACCTCAGCTCCCTGACGTCTGCAAGTTCAATGGAAAAATGCTCTTTGCCTAGCTAGGCAAATGACATTGAGGTTGACGCATGTCTGCCGCGAGGGAAATGATGTTGCTGATATCCTTGCTAATCATGGTGCTGGTATCTCAGAATCCTAATGGTGGGATAGTATTCCTCATCTCATTCAACAGGCTTTCATTGATTATTCATTCTCACGTATCTCTATTAGACACCGCTGAGTTTGTTTCACTTCCTGACTAGTTTCTTTTTGTTGTTTAGTTAATTGTATTCTTTGCATGAGGCTGTATACATTGTTAACTTTGCTTTGTTCTGTAGTTTCTTGTTCCTTGGTTGGCTTTGGTTTGGTCCTCCAGCCAATTTGTACGTTCTTTATTCTTTTTCAATAAATTTTCGATGAATATCTACTTCTTTCTGATGATCTCATTCACTTGTGCATGAATGAGATTCATCCTCTTCATGTTAGTCGAAAGTTACGTGGTGAGAGCTGGACTACTTCTGCACAAGAGGAGAATGTTCAAGTTCCAAAAACCTATCAAATGTTGAAAGATGCATACTTTCAAGATGATGTAGTTATGGAGCCTATAGATGAAGAGAATGAGGCTGATTTTGAAGATATGTTGGAGGAGGCAAAGCAACTATTATTTGAGGGGTCTTCTTTTACTAAGATGACCTCAATAGTTTCCTAGCATAAGTACAAGGCTCGGCACAGTATATTAGATAATGCTTTTGATGACCTCCTTCAATTTGTTGGAGGCTTACTGCCGGCTGAAAACATTCTTCGAAACTCTTTCTATTCAACTAAAAAGCTATTGAAAGCATTCGGTCTAGGTTACCAAAAGATACATGCTTATGTAAATGATTGTGTATTGTTTTGGAAAGACCTAGAGCATGCAGAATTGTGTCCAAAATGTGATTCGTCGAGGTGGAAGGTTGATAAAGATATCAACAAAGTTCATATAGGAGTTCCAACAAAGGTGTTGCGGTATTTCCCAATCAAAAACAGATTGAGGAGAATGTTTAAGTCAGCAAAAAGGGCAGAACAACTAACTTGGCACTATACTCATAGAAGCCAAGATGACCAGATGCGTCACCCTGTTGATTTTCCGGCATGGAAGCACATTGACAATAAGTGGTCTGCCTTTGCATCAGAACCTAGAAATTTATGACTTAGACTATCATCAAATGGCTTCAATCCGTTTGGTGACTTTAGTTCTAGGTATAGTTGTTCGCCGGTGATGTTAATGACATACAATCTTCCCCCATCTTTATGTATGCCCAAGGAAAATATAATGTTAACATTACTGATCCCAGGTCCAAAACAATTTGGAAACGTCCAAAATAATTTGGAAACGATATTGATGTCTATTTACAGCCCCTTATTGAAGATTTAACAGATTTGTGGTTGAATGGGATAAGTGTGTATGATGCATGGAGAGATAACACATTTAATTTGAAGACTATCTTAATGTGGACTATTAGTGATTTTCTTGCTTATGAAAATTTTTCGGGTTATTCCACAAAAGGTAGAAAAGCTTGACTAGTTTGTGGTGTTCAAACATGCTCCCAATGGCTGGAAAATGGGAAAAATCATGTATATATGGGCCATAGAAGGTGGCTACCTGAAGATCATCCTTTTCGATTTAAACCTTCATGGTTTGATGGAACCGAGGAGCATAGGGCGAGGTCAATACAATTAACGGGATCACAAATTTTCCAAGTTGTCAAGCGTATTGTAAATGAATGGGGAAAAGGAAAAAAAAAACACAAAGATGGGGAGGATGGGAAAAGGAAGAGAAAAAGAAAGAGAATAGGAAAGAAGGTTGAAGGCAATGCTAATAAAGAAGATGATGAATGGGGAAACGGAAAAAAACAAAAAGGTGGGAAGGAAGGGAAGAGGAAGAGAAAAAGAAAGAGGGTTGTAGAAGAAGAAGAAGATGATGACGATGATGGTGATAATCCTTTCAAGCTTCAAAAACGTTGGAAGAAGAGACCAATATTTTTTAATCTGTCATATTGGGAGGTGCGTTAACTTCTTCTTTTTCCTCTCATTCATTTTATGTTTCCATTATAACTTCTTACTTAGTTGCTGATTTATACTTTCATGTTATAAATGTTGTAGGAACTCTTATTAAGTCATGTTGACAGTAGCTACAGAGGGGCTACACAGGCCCACAGACCCGCAGTCAGCATGCCCCGGGCCGGACTGAGGCCCGGAGCAGGATCACCAGCACCCGGACCCGAGGCCCAGCAGTCTACCTTGTGACCAGGGGCCAGGGAACCGGGGATGCCAGCCTGCTGAACAAACCACCAGAACTGCCCTTATTATGTGCAAACAGAGGGAAACCAGTCCCACATCGAAGAATAAGTCCAGACCTCACTCTCAACCACCTATATAAGGACCTCAACTACCCTCATTAATAGGTAAGGCAACTAATCTCTTCTACTGCTTATCATTCCTGCTAAGTTATCTATTTATCCCAACAGTACTAACTTAGGCATCGGAGAGGAGAAGACTGGCCCGCCCGGTATTCCCCTTAGTAAGCATGTTTACAGGAGGAGATCACACCTAGATTCACCAGTCTCTACCAGGCCTACGGGTTTGTGCAGAAACAATTGGCGTCGTCTGTGGGAAGAGAACTAAAAGTTTATTGTGCTCTACTAGTTGTATCACCCGGACGAAAGCATTATCTGAAGAAAAAAAATGGCAGAGAGCTCAGAAGCGGGGCGAGAAAGGAATACCCAAGAAGACCAGTGGGTCATACAAGAGCAATTGCTCGTGACCACCCCGGTCGCCGCACGGGAGCAGTACCCCGGCCAGGACAGCTGGAACGATGACGGCTATCGAGGACCCAGCGACACGCCGGAGGCATGCACTGACAGTACGCGCGGAAAAGGACCGGCGAAAGGCGACCAACCAACACTCCGGGGTCTTTCGCCGACACTCTCGGACGACCCGAGCGACCAGGAGGACAGTCTGCTCGGTGACAGCGACCAAGACACCACATACAGCCCCGACCGGCACGATATGGCGGGGGAGATAGAGGTATGAGAGCAGAGGTCAATCGCCTGCGCGCGGAGAGCGACAAGGATAGAGCAAAATGCGACGCCCGGCATAAGGAAATGGAGACGGTAAACGCTGCCCTGGTGGCTGCCCTAGAAAGAGGACAACAGCGCAACGCCGCTATGACAAGGGCACATGTACCCCCACCAGGCCGATCTCAGCGGTTTGAGGCGGGACAGTCATCGGGCGGAAGGCCCAGCGACCCCAAGCGGGCGGAATCCCCTGGCGGCATGGCCCCGCCAAAGAGCACGCCAATGCCCCGGCAATCACATGCTTCATCCGAGGATGAAGCGATGACCCCGACCGCGTGGGCACTACAAGTGCTCACCGACACCGTGTCGGATCTGAAGGCCCAAATAGAGGCCAACGAGAGAAGGGCAGCGCGGCCGATGGAAGGCGCGCGATTCAACGAACGCACGGGCCCCTTCTCGCTCCGGGTCCTAGAGTCAGGGAGGTCTGGTAACCAAAAATCCCTAAAGCTCACGTACTCGGGATCCGGCTGCCCATATCAACATTTGGATAGCTTCCGGTCCCAAACCTGCGCCAAGGGATACTCTGATGCTGTGTGCTGCAACATCTTCCAGGAAACCCTGTCTGGAGAGGCGCTCAGCTCGTTCTATGAGCTCCCGGCAAACTCCATCGAGGCATTTGAGCAGCTGGCCGATCGGTTTGTCGGCCGTTTCATCCTCCGGGTCGAAGGAGCCCGGACATCGACGATCCTCTTCAATTGCAGGCAGGCGCAAGGCGAGGAGCTAAGGACGTACGTTAACCGTTGGCAAACGGCGACGGCCGGGGTTTGGAACCTGGACAAGGGCATCGCCGAGATGGCATTCAAACAGGGACTCCAGCCAGGGAAATTTCCCTATGCCGTACGGGTGGAACTCTCGCAGGGGTACGATGAGCTAATGGCGATGGCCATCAGGCATGCTCAGGCGGACCATGAAACGTATGGGCATCACCTGCTGAAGAGGAAGCGGGATGAGCACCTTCCGGCCCCCAGAGAAAACAAGGTCAGCCAGCGGGGCGAGAACCGAGGCACCCAGCCAAGCAGATTCGGCAGAAACTGGGGGAACCAGCCGCAGCAGAAACACTATGCTGACAAACCCCAGGGTGAGCACAGACCGGCGCAGTACCAGCAAGAACGGCCCCTGGCGATCATGCCAGCAGAACGGCAAGAAGTCTTCACCACTCTGACCTCTTCATACGAGGACATCTTGCACGAGAACGGGAATATCATTCCCCCACCGCCAAGGAGGAGGTACCCAAAAGGGAAACTTACCCAGGCGCGAACGGGAAAATACTGCTCCTACCACGATGAAGCTACCCATCAGACGAACAGTTGTTTCGCCCTCAAGACGGCGATGAAGGGGTTGGTCAGTTGCGGTCAGCTCCAACGGTATATAGGGGACAGAAAGGCAGATCCCGACCGGGACCAGGACCAGGGCTGGTAAAGAACGCCCGGACCCAGTGAAGGGTTGGGCGCTAGAAATTTCAAGCACAATTACGTTGGCATACGAACGGTTCAGCCGATGTAACATTATAAGATATGTATGCCAACTATTTTGAGAGAAATCCAAGGCAAACCACCGGTACTAAAATATATGTCCAAAGACAGGCAACAAGTTCCAGCAAATTTCCACATCACTGACTACATCTCAATTGTTCCACATCACCGGAACCGCACTCGGAAGCCTAAGGAGACTAGTTCCAGCAAATTTACAAAAAAAAAAAAATGAGAAAGAGCAAACAAAAGCCTAAGGAGAAAGAGCAACGAGAAAGAGCAAACAAAAGCCTAAGGAGCCACGTCTTCCTCCTCAGCGGGCATAGCCTGTCCACCGGCCTCTTCAGATGGAACCGCCGCATCCTCTCTAACGGGCTCAGATGGCGGAAGCCCGCCTTCCCTTTCCGACTGCTCATCCTCTGTCTCCGGCTCCTCCTCTGCCGGCTGCCCATCAACATCATCAACGGCCTGCGCCTTCGGCATTTGCGAGGTATTCAGGTACCCCTTCTCTTCCCACTCCACGTAGGCGTCAGTGATGCCCGACTCCCTAGCCTTCTCCAAGAGCTCCAGAAACTGATCACTATCGTGATATTTCTGGATAACCCGTTGGAAAAGCTCCGGGTCTTCTTCTCCAACCGCAGCGGTAGTGGCGGCACACATAGCTGCGGCTTGCACCAGGAGCTCATCCACTCTGGCCTCCAGCTCGGCCCTCTCCTCCTCAGCCCGCTCCTTCTCCTCCTCGAGGCTCCGGACCTGGCCCTCTAGCTTGGCCACCTGCTTCTTGGCCCTCTCCTCCAATCTGACCTTCTCCCGCTCAAGCCTGGACTTCTCAGCCTCCAGGCGCTCACGGGCTCCGGTCAGAGCGGCCACCTGCCTCTTCAGCTCCAGCAGCTCCTCAGTCGGGTCCGTCTGGTACAGATTGTACAACAGCTACAGAATGACAGGGAGCCGATTAGACAACAACAACAAAAACTAATGAAACCCTACAGAAGTTTTATAAGCGGTACCGCAGCACCAAACAATTCTTACCCGGAGGACCGACTCTTTGCTCTTCTGGCGGTGCTCCCTTGACAGGGCTCCAGCGGCCCCAGGCTTATCCAGACCAAGGCCAGCCACATCTTCCACCAGCTTCCGGACGAAGGGACTCTTCGGACCTCCCCTCCTCTGTTCCTCCACCGGCGCGGGGCTGCTCTGCTGACCGGCAGAGCTTGAAGCAGCAGCGGCCTTGGCCCCAGCAGGACTCGCCGCACCGCTGGTCAACTTGAGCCGCTTCGCCAAGTTTTCACCAGACGACCGGCCGGTCAGCGTCACCAGTGTGGAGGGCGGGACGTCCATGATCCTCCGCCTCTTCTCACTCAGGTCGACCGGTGAAGAGGATTGTGCGCCAGGCAAGGAGATCCTGGCGACAAGCGGGACCGATCCCGGTCGATACGGAATCCTATCCGTTCCACCAGGAACTTTTGGTGGCCCTTCGGTGGTCTTACCCTTTCCGGGTCTCACAGAGGGTGTTGCGGGACGAGTCTTCACGCGCCTAAGGATGTAGGCGTCATCCGCCAGATCCATGGTCACGGGTTCGGCGTGGACTGTAAGCCGGCTAGACTCCCGATCCACCGAGGTCCGTGAAACGGCCTCCCCTTTCTCCTTCAACCTCGAGACAAGGTCCTCACCGTCCATGGATAGTGTGTTATCGGGCTTGACGACCGTCCGGGAAGATGCACCTACAGAACAAACAAAGGGTTAGTATTAATTCAGTCAGCGGGAACGTCACTATTAAAACCCTGCTACGCACCGGGATCCCGCCCGAGACAGCAGTACTCCAACACCTCCCGCCTTATGAAGTTGTAGGAGCTTCCCTCTAGATTGTCCCAGCACCCGAATATTGTGGCAATCATATCCCGCTCCAATTCGGACAGCACGTAGGATTGGTCACTAAGGGGCTGGAAGGCACCAGGGACCTAGTACATCCTCTTCCTTTTCTGCCACTTCCCACCTGCCATCACCACCTCCAGTTGTTGTCCATCCAGGAGAGCAGGTGGGTGACGATAGGCCGAAAGTGTCAGGCGCTAAAAGTGAGACAACCCCGACACCCCTTCTTCTTCGAGAAGGACAACCGGTACAACGCCCGGAATTCGTTCACCGTTGGCATGCTCATCCCGGACAGCTCGTACAGACAACCAAGGCTCAGCAGCTGCCTCCACTGGTTTCCGGGAAGCTGCGCAGGAGACACGCGCAGAGCGCTGAGCATGTACTGCACAAAGTCTGGCAGCGGAAGGGAGAACCCATGACGGAATTGGTCTCCGTGAACAGCAACCCAACCCTCCTCCGGGTTACAAGCCAATTCTCCGGGGTTCAGCGGCCGTAACTTCACCTCATCCGGGATGCTCCACGTCTCCCGGAAAATGGCAATCTCTACAGGGCTCATAGTACCCTCCGGTTCATCACACACTACAGCCTCGTCAGAGCTCCCGATTGTGTAACTCACGGGCAAAGTACCAGGAAAGCGTATCCCGTGCGGGATCCCCTCATGCCCCGGAGACCCGGACGAGGAGACCTCGCCCCGGGAGCGGTCAGCGGCTCCGAACTCCGATGAAGTCGAAGCAAGCCAATCCTCTAACCTCTCCTCATCGTCCACCACAGGACGCCCGCCGGCCGACTCAGAAGTCCCATCAGAGCTCCCAAAAGCCATTTAACCTAGGGGGAGGAAAACAAAAACCCCACCGCTGGTCAGCCACAAGCTAAAACAGCGCTCTCTGCGGCTGCTCCCCAAATCTGCCGCAGATCCCCCGCTCCAAACAACTCATCCGTGGCAATAGGGATCCCCCGGGAAAAGAAAACCCCCGCAAAGCAAGAACCAACAAAGAAAAACACAAAGCAAAGAAGGCGAAACTTACTGATTACTATGCACAACCGAGGAAAGTCAGTCCTTGGAAAACACCGAGCAATCGTGGGTTAAGAACCAGAACGCCTGAGGCACGGATAGCGCGAGAGTACCTTCACAAAATTTTCGCCGGACTCCTCTCCAACTCTCTTCTTTTCTCTAAGCCAAAAGCAAAAACTGCAAAACAATGAAGACAAAGGAGCCCCTTTTATAGACGGGTCCGATGCCCTAGATCCCCCCAAATACTCAATCGGGACAACTCAAACACCTGCGAATCCAGGCCCTCCATCTCAGACCGCTCCCTACTGACACGTGTCCCAGCATCGATAAAGCTCCCACGCCATCATAACTGATGGACTGACGGGCTCTCTCCTTAAATGCATGTCAGCCACTTGTCCCGTCTACAAGCAACAGTTAAGGGAGATAGGGGCGAGAACCGAGGCGTCCAGCCCCCCCACTTCCCCAAGAGCCAACCTTGAGTCAAGGAAAGGCATTCCATCGGTAACAGGCACACAGGCATTCCAACGGTGAAAGGCACGCCACTGGTTATGTAGTATTCAACCGGCTCCAAGACATTTCACCGGTTATGTGGCATTCAACCGGCTCCAGGGCATTACACCGGTTTTGTCACTTTCCTTCGCCCCTACGGGCAAGGACAAGCCAGCAACAACTCAAGGCTTCAAACACATGGGCTTTATAAACCCGGGAGACTTTACCTCTAATACATGCAAACTCTTCCAGCAGGCTAAAAACCCTGCATCACACTGAACTGTGATAAATAAGGGGATCCATGGCGAGACTTGTTATGTCCACGCCACCCCACCAGGCATATTGTTTCTCTAAGACAGATCAAATCTCCCCGCAGGCACATTACCCCACGCTTATTCCAACACAAGCTGGGCCAAGCCACCGGGTTACTCCCCGGCCTACCCCATCGTTGGCAGCAAGTTTACTAAACACACCACCGGGTTACTCCCCGGCCTGCCCCACCGTTGGCAGCAATTTTACTGGGGGACTCCCTACAACATGGCACATTGTCATCCCATGCACTCATCCGGGTTTCACCCCGCTCCATAATCATTGCACGGCGGATTTCAACGCCACATTGTCATCCCATGCACTCATCCGGGTTTCACCCCGCTCCATAATCATTGCACGGCGGATTTCAACGCCACATTGTCATCCCATGCACTCATCCGGGTTTCACCCCGCCCCATAATCATTGCATGGCGGATTTCAAAGCCACATCGGGTTTTACCCCACTCCATACTCATGGCTTGAGCACAACACCATTATTATTGCAAAACATACTCAAAACTGTCACACGTCATCACTAATAGGTACTCATATCACCAACCTCTTCTCGCTCGAACGCCCAGCCAAACCAAATCTTCAATACGAACTTGGGGGACTGGGCACCGTTGGGTTGGTAACCCTGCGGGTCTGCGGGACAAGAGCGAGACATAATTAAGTCCCCATTCAAGATTGCACTTGACCGGGAACTTGGGGGACTTGTTGACAGTAGCCACAGAGGGGCTACACAGGCCCACAGACCCGCAGTCAGCATGCCCCGGGCCGGACTGAGGCCTGGAGCAGGATCACCAGCACCCGGACCCGAGGCCCAGCAGTCTACCTTGTGACCAGGGGCCCGGGAACCGGGGATGCCAGCCTGCTGAACAGACCACCAGAGCTGCCCTTATTATGTGCAAACAGAGGGAAACCAGTCCCACATTGAAGAATAAGTCCAGACCTTACTCTCAACCACCTATATAAGGACCTCAACTACCCTCATTAATAGGTAATACAACTAATCTCTTCTACTGCTTATCATTCCTGCTAAGTTATCTATTTATCCCAACAGTACTAACTTAGGCATCGGAGAGGAGAAGACCGGCCCGCCCGGTATTCCCCTTAGTAAGCAGGTTTACAGGAGGAAATCACACCTAGATTCACCTGTCTCTACCAGGCCTACGGGTTTGTGCAGAAACAAGTCACAATCTCGACATGATGCATGTTGAGAAAAATATTAGTGAGAGCCTTCTTAGTACTCTCTTGAATAAGAGGGGAAAAACAAAGGATAACCTCAATTTCTAGGAAGGATTTGGAGAAGATGGGGATTAGAAAGAAGTTGGCAGATGTGCTTTTAAAAAAAGAGCGGCAGATCTCCTGTGAAAGGACTGCATCTTTGAAGATGTAGGATGGTTATAGTTCTAATATTTATGTCAATGTATTATTAACAAAAAGCCAAATTTTAGGCTTAAAGTCCCACGATCTACACGCATTTATGCAGCAAGTTCTACCAGTGGCATTAAGGGGACTGTTACCTAAGAGACCTAGAATAGCAATTCTTCAACTTTGTGCTACTTATAATATACTATGTCAAAGAATTTTTTATGAAAATGAACTAGAAAAATTGGAAAAGGATGCCCCTGAAACTTTGTGTATGTTGGAGAGGTTCTCTCCTTCTTTATTTTTTAATATTATGGTTCACCTAACTATACACCTTATGCAAGAAGCACGAATTGGTGGGCATGTACATCTAAGGTGGATGTACCCTCCTGAAAGGTGAGTCTACATCCTTCACTTCCTTTATATTTATATAATATTTTCTCAAAATTATTAGATTTAATTTCAGTTCATATTATTGCATTAGGTTTTTAAAGACACTAAAGTCATATACCAAAAATCATTCAAACCCTGAAAAATGTATGGCTGAAAAGTACCTAGCTCAAGAGGTAACAAATTTAACTAGTGGCTACTTCAACCAAGTCGGTGATGTTGGTGTACAACACAAACGTAGTGAGGATCTTGAAGATGGTAATGTTTTAGAAGGGCGTGAATTTGGTGGGAAGAGCACAAATTTAACTCAAACAATGTTGCAGATCGCTCATCACTTTGTTTTGCTGAATACTGTTACACTTGATCCATGGAGAAAGTAAGTAACCTAACCCAGGCCATCAAAGATTATTTCAATAAATCATCTTTCTCTATTTCTTTTGATGGAGTATAAACTTAGAGATGCATTATTGGAATTATTCATATGTTTTTGTTGGAAGTCCCTGGAGCCTTTTTTTAATGTCAAAGTAGCTGTGTATTCATACTAAAGCTGCTTATAACCTTTAGTTTATTCATGCTAAATATGATGTACTTTTCTTAACAGAATGCATAAGGATGACCTGAAGCTTTAAGATCCACGCCTTTCAAAGAATGCAAGCATGCTAGACAAGAAGCATGTGGCAAGTTTTACCGCTTTGCTGTCAGACTTAGTTAGAACAGGTGTTTCAGCTCATATGCCTGATGTTGTGAGGTGGCTGGCTTGTGGACCTAGGCGAGAGGTGAAGAGTTGTTCATGTTTTATTATAAATGCTAATAGATTTCATACAAAGACAGTAGAGATAAACACTCAAAACAACGGTGTTTTTGTTGAAGGGGACACATATTGCCGAGCTAGTGCAAGAGGCACTGCTCTAAGGTTGGAGACAGTGAACTACTATGGTATTATAAGGGAAATAATATTGTTAGAATACTATAACTTCAAAGTGCCTCTCTTTCACTGCGATTGGGCAAATATAAGGAATGATGTTAAGGTGGAAGATGGGTTTACTTTAGTTAATCTTGAAAAAGGGCAGCATCAGTTTGAGAGGGACCCTTTTATTTTTGCTTCACAAGCGAAGCAAGCCTTTTACTCAAGAAAGAGCAAGACATCAGACTGATATGTTGAACTAAGAGCACCACCAAGAGGATTTTATGACGATGAGGACCTTTATGAGGTTGCGTACATACCATGTGCTCCATTTGATGTATCACAACTTGGCCACAATCTCGATGATGATGATTGTTTGAGACGTGATAGTGAGGATGTGGATAATTATGTTCAGTAATTCATGTGTTGAGTATGTAACTGTCTGCATCGCATTGTGTTTTATGTTTTTTTTTTATATATATGAAATCCTTAATCTGATTTTGATATTTTGGTTGTGTCTAGATATTTTTATTGTTACATGTGTACTGATATAATTGTTTATGGTTAGTAATATTTCACTTATTGTATCCACTCTATGAAGATAGTGAAAACTCTGAAGACTGATCATAAATAAAAGAAAAGAAGCTTCAATCAGCATATATTCTTCATTTACGTAAAGAGGTATAGACTACTTTACTCTTTTATCTTTCTACAAATGTTTTGATTATATGAAATGTATACGGTATAGATTTTGTCTTAATAGCTATTTATTTATGATATGATGGATGTTTAAGACATTACTCGGTAGAAGTAATCAACCATGGCTGATGCAGAAGTAAGTTAAACAGTATTCATTGTTTGAGATATTTACATTAATTTTACCTCACTGGATAAATTATCATGCATTAATTATTTCTTTATTGTTAATCAAAACTTCACGAAAAGGTGAGAAGAGAGGAAAAAAACAGCGAGAAGCTGTATTAGCTGCTTCAATTGCTGCAATGAGGCAAGAAATAAATGAAGGCATACGAATCTCAGTGGGAGGCTCAAATTCTCATGAAGCACCTACTACTATAGGGACTGAAGATGGGTCAAATTCAAAACTTTCAAACAGAAAATGCAGTGAAAATCAGACTGATCTTCGTAGTGAAACTACGCGTAATGAATCATATCTTAATTTTTTTTTTTTGAAAAGAATTCTTAACTTTTTTACTTTGATCAAATCAAACCAATGTCAAATTCAAGTCTAAAATTAGCCTAGCATCTCTCCCAGAATGAGATAACCCTATTAATAGCTTAGTGTTCAAATTTCTGCATCCGGCCGGCATTTGAATTTCAAAACTAAAACATTATTGATTGCTCGTATACATGCTTCTTATTTCTTAGTAAGAACAAATTATATAACACACCATTTCTATATAAAACACACGACTTAAAACTTAGCATAAGCTAAACAAAGACTAGTCACTTGACTTGAACTTGAAAATTCTTAATAGGTACTTTGCTATTTACTATTATGCCTATGGTACATATATTTTTTGCAGTTGAAATGTTTTAAACTTTTAATAAAGCAAGGGTAAAATTTTCAAAAATTTGACCATAAGGCTCATTTGCTTAGTTAAATAAATAAAGATAACACAAGAATCACTACATATGTCCAACACCATTTGGTCTAGTAACATAGTTATCTCTTTGTCAGTGAGAGGTTATGAGTTCGACTCACGCCAGACACGTTGTAACATTTGAGTTGTTTATTTGATAAAAAAAAAAATCAATATATAGTATTTCAATTGGTTATTTTACCATGAAGTTTTTTCGTGTGGCTTTGATAACTGAGGGAATTTATGTTTCTAACAAAGAGTAGGTATCGTTATCAACATAATCAAAATTGTCAATTTGAACTGTAAAAACACTACGAGGACACAAAATATGTTGAGTTGCATACGACTCACGAAAAATGTGAATGAAGATATATTATATTAATAATTTCTTCCAATCACACTCAAATATAACCAAACTCGATCTCTAACTTCATATGTAAATCAATATTATGTACGTAAGTTTTTTTTTTGTCAGTTGAACGAAAAAAAATAAGGTAGATTAATTATTTGATTTATATTGGCTGGCTTCAAGTAAAAATGAATGAGAATGGAATATTTATCACTTGTTCTAGGAGAAAAAGATAGAATGCAAATCGATATTTTATTCATTGATAAATAGGCCTTTATATAGGCATTACATCAAGTATCCCGAATAATCTGGGATTCCCTATCAACTAAATATACTAGCAATCTAGTCTAATTAGGTCAAGACACACATCGGAAGTTACAGAATTAACCTTCATTGAAAACTCCCCCTTGTGTCGCGTACCTAATGTGACGCGGTACATAACATGTTGTCTCGCTAAAACCTTGCCAAACAAAACAAAAACCACTTGATTGGTCGAAGGGAAAAGAGCACAACGCTCTAATTACAATTGAAGATTACATATGAGGTAGACTCCCCCTGATGTCTACAAGACAACTCCCCCTGATTGGTAAATCAATCTTGGAGTTTAGATTAATGACGTATACAAACGCTCCTCAAAAGCTTCAAAAGTAGGCGTGGCCAATGATCTAGTCATTGAATATGATCACATTATTCTTGTATTAGACCAGCTATACTTAGTTTTACTTGGTTTTAAGGTAGAAGGTTGCTTAACAACTCAAAACTAGAGTTCGCGTTGAAAATCAAATTCACGCGCAACATGAACTTCGTGTACTTAAACAACCATAACTCATTCGATACAATAGGTATGAACATACCGTAATAAGTTTTGGAAACTAGATACAGTGATATAAAGTGCACAACCATCATTAAGCGCTTGTAGTAGCGCAATATGCCACATAAAGTATGTGGACGAAAAAAGGGTATTGATCGTTAACACTTATACGTTAACAAGATGCATTCCGTTACAAAATGTAACATACCTATGCGCTTCCTGAAACGTTTCACTAAGTTTCGGGACACCAAATGCTACCAAATTTTAACAGTACGTAGACACGTGTGTTAGGATTCCAACGTTGCCGGCCTCATTGCCAAAATCGGTCGGAAAGGTCGCCGGATATCAGTTAACGTTTGTGTCGAGCGGTTCACCACCTTCCAGGTGTTCAATGACCCTCAAATTTTATGAGTAGGTAGCCTTGGATGTTAAGAATCGGTACCCGTAAGTCTCACCTCAAGAACTTGCCTAAAAGTAGGTGAACCGGTCTATCCAATGACGAGTCCGCGAGCTGAAAAACCGGAATTTCTAGGTTTCTTCAACTTTTCAATCATGGTCAAGGTGCTTCATAACATCTAAGTGTTATGGCTTGAGTTTAACTATTGGATAGATCACCATAGTATCATTGTGTCTCAAATTGAACTATGATAAGACATCAAAGCCATCACTTTATGTATTATTATCTTTAGCGTGAAGGATCAGTTTTCTGCATTCTGGTGAAGGATCAGTTTTCTAGTCAGAAGCTTTCTGCCTCTGGTGCTTAATGCTGCCATGAGGTGAAAATGTACAGAAGAACAACATTAAAATGGTAAGAGCCAAATGAATCCTTCTCCATTATTCATAATTCTCATAATTCAACTGGAAATTGATTCTACCGCAGTTCTCAGTATCATCGATATTATTTGCATAACAAATATTTCTTGTATCACCTTCTAGATAATTAAATAAAAAAATTAAACATAAGCAAAACCTAGTGTCTGATCAAAATTTGCTTGTATTAATTTTTTTATTTAATTATCCAGAGAGGACGTCCTCAAATTAAGCTTATAGTGCGGATATTCATTTTTGACCCACTTTTTGATTGAATTTTCTCATCTCCACCGTCTAATATCTAGATTATATTGTGTAGATCATCTCTGCAAAATTTCAGCCCATTTGGTGATCGTTAAGGCCCTCAAAGTCGAAAAATAAATAGACGAACTGAAATCTGTCAAACCGGAACCGTTCATATTTGTAACAGAAAAACACAATTTTGAGGGCCTTAACGATTACCAAATTGGCTGAAATTTTACAGAGATGATCTACACACTCTTATCTAGATACTAGACGGTGGAGATGAGAAAATTCGCTCTAAAAGTTGGTCAAAACTGAAAATCCGCACTATAAGCCATTTTGAGGACGTCCTCTCTTGATCCGGCCTGTATATATATAATATTATTTAATTAACGTGTTCACCTCGTGTCCGATCAAAATTTGGTTTTGACGTGTCCCCGTATCGTATCGTGTCGGTATTGGACACTCGTGTCCGTGTCTATGCTTCATACACGCATAATACTATACACGCATAAAAGCCACATGTAGAACATCAAATATTTAAATTAATAGGATATATCCAATTCAATGTCATATATATAACATCAAACATTTGTTTGCATTTCACATATTTTTGTTATGCATATATATAATATTTCAAATAAAATTTAGTTAACGTGTCCACCACGTGTCCGTATTAAAAAAAAAAAAAAAAAAAAAAATTGGCGTGTCCGCTTATCGTATTGTGTCGAATACGGACACACGTACTCGTATTCGTGCTATGTAGGTGCTAACTCGTTTGCCAAACATGGCCTTAAGGCAAAACGGCACCGTTTTTCCTATCCTATTTTAACACAAAACCTCATTCCCACAATAGCGGCATCAAACAACACAACCCCTCTCTGAAAATTAACAAACCAAAACTCTCCCTCTTTCAAGTCCCAAATTCCCAATCTCAAAACCCTAATCTGCCATGGCTGACAAGCCTCAAGAAATGCAGTTCGTTTCGGATGATGATGACGATTGTTCTGACTATGATGTAGACGGCATCTTCCTTCGGGTCGTTCCCGACGTTGCTGTACTAGTCGTTCCCGGCGCCGTTGTCCCCGCCATCCCTCGCGCCGCCCCCCAAGCCGTTCCGGCCGTCCCCGCCGACTTCGTTTCCTTCCAGCAGAGCATCATTAACGATGATCTTGGGTTCGCTCTGCCGAGCTTGCCAGGGAGATCGGCACGGAGCTGGCCTCAGTTCTTTCCTGTGATCTTGTTGGGGATATCCATGCTTATGGGGATCGTTTCCATGAATATCTCCCACCATTTCCATGAAATCCTTAATCTGATTTTGATATTTTGGTTGTGTCTAGATATTTTTATTGTTACATGTGTGCTGATATAATTGTTTATGGTTAGTAATATTTCACTTATTGTATCCACTCTATTACAAACTTATGAAGATAGTGAAAACTCTGAAGACTGATCATAAATAAAAGAAAAGAAGCTTCAATCAGCATATATTCTTCATTTACGTAAAGAGGTATAGACTACTTTACTCTTTTATCTTTCTACAAATGTTTTGATTATATGAAATGTATACGGTATAGATTTTGTCTTAATAGCTATTGTACTTATGATATGATGGATGTTTAAGACTTTACTCGGTAGAAGTAATCAACCATGGCTGATACAGAAGTAAGTTAAACCGTATTCATTGTTTGAGATATTTACATTAATTTTACCTCACTGGATAAATTATCATGCATTAATTATTTCTTCATTGTTAATCAAAACTTCACGAAAAGGTGAGAAGAGAGGAAAAAAACAGCGAGAAGCTGTATTAGCTGCTTCAATTGCTGCAATGAGGCAAGAAATAAATGAAGGCATACGAATCTCAGTGGGAGGCTCAAATTCTCATGAAGCACCTACTACTATAGGGACTGAAGATGGGTCAAATTCAAAACTTTCAAACAGAAAATGCAGTGAAAATCAGACTGATCTTCGTAGTGAAACTACGCGTAATGAATCATATCTTAATTTTTTTTTTTTGAAAAGGATTCTTAACTTTTTTACTTTGATCAAATCAAACCAATGTCAAATTCAAGTCTAAAATTAGCCTAGCATCTCTCCCAGAATGAGATAACCTATTAATAGCTTATTGTTCAAATTTCTGCATCCGGCGGGCATTTGAATTTCAAAACTAAAACATTATTGATTGCTCGTATACATGCTTCTTATTTCTTAGTAAGAACAAATTATATAACACACCATTTCTATATAAAACACACGACTTAAAACTTAGCATAAGCTAAACAAAGACTAGTTACTTGACTTGAACTTGAAAATTCGTAATAGGTACTTTGCTATTTACTATTATGCCTATGGTACATATATTTTTTGCAGTTGAAATGTTTTAAACTTTTAATAAAGCAAGGGTAAAATTTTCAAAAGTTTGACCATAAGGCTCATTTGCTTAGTTAAATAAATAAAGATAACACAAGAATCACTACATATGTCCAACACCATTTGGTCTAGTAACATAGTTATCTCTTTGTCAGTGAGAGGTTATGAGTTCGACTCACGCCAGACACGTTGTAACATTTGAGTTGTTTATTTGATAAAAAAAAAATCAATATATAGTATTTCAATTGGTTATTTTACCATGAAGTTTTCGTGTGGCTTTGATAACTGAGGGAATTTATGTTTCTAACAAAGAGTAGGTATCGTTATCAACATAATCAAAATTGTCAATTTGAACTGTAAAAACACTACGAGGACACAAAATATGTTGAGTTGCATACGACTCACGAAAAATGTGAATGAAGATATATTATATTAATAATTTCTTCCAATCACACTCAAATATAACCAAACTCGATCTCTAACTTCATATGTAAATCAATATTATGTACGTAAGTTTTTTTTTTTGTCAGATGAACGAAAAAAAATAAGGTAGATTAATTATTTGATTTATATTGGCTGGCTTCAAGTAAAAATGAATGAGAATGAAATATTTATCACTTGTTCTAGGAGAAAAAGATAGAATGCAAATCGATATTTTATTCATTGATAAAGAGGCCTTTATACATCAAGTATCCCTAATAATCTGGGATTCCCTATCAACTAAATATACTAGCAATCTAGTCTAATTAGGTCAAGACATGTCTAAAATTCCGGACGATGTATATTAAAGTCTATATGAGTCGCCGATTCAAAGAATCCGAATCATAGTATACGTGAAATACGTTCACAAAATTGACTCATAAATTGTGTTCATTCATTAGAAGCGATACATAAGAAATCTTTTCAATTTTCACAATGAGTTTCAAGGTGATAAACGTTAGCACGGATATTTTTAAGTAGTGAGCAAGGTTCAATTGATTCTTTATGCATAGATAACATATGTGACTTTGAATCATAATGTCATAAGACATGGAAATTTTAAGCAAGATAATGCTCTATGATTATATGTGATGATCTAGTCATCACACTACTACAAAAAACTCAATACACAACGGTGCTGCACCGTTGTGTAAGTTCGAAAAAACCGTCGTATATCTCGAGCTTGTGTGATGAAACGTCCAACAACCAACTTATAATTTCTGTTGTACAACTTATATGCCATGCCATGACTGGCTTGGCATTCGCTGCACTGACATGTCTAGTTCATACAACAGAATATACATACTTTTATGTTGTGTAAGTTTTAAACATACAACAGAATATTGCAATTTTATTATGTTGTCTCATTCGCACAACAGATTTCATCTCCCACTTATTTAGTTGTCTGATTCAGACAACTGGTTTCGTTTCATATTTATTGAGTTGTATGATTCTACAAATCAAACAACAGATTTGAAGATTTTGTGACACAGGTTTGATGTGGCTTTTAGTCATATTGTACAACACATGATATTCACAAAAACATAAACTGTTGTACAACACATGATCAAATTTATAGAGGCATAAATCAAACCATTCATAAATATTAGCATTGACACTGCACATTCAGTGATATAATTTTATGTAATTAGCCAATCCTAAAGTAAGTAACTATAACTAAGCATTCATACAAAAGGTAATGCAAAATGTGCGTTCTCAAATGCCTCTCAAATCAGCTGCCTTATAACCAGTATATTCTTGCAGTGCTGGACACTGAAATGATCAAATTAATACAATTCAGTAACTGCCCTTCATAAATAGAGACCAGCAGTACTACCATTAGCAAATCATCAGAACACATACCCAAGGATTCATCTTTGATCTAGTAATAATAACTCTCGCTAGAAATACAGCTGATGCAGCTATCATAGAAGGCAAGAACTTCACAAGTTTGTAATCCACCAAACTTAAATCTGTGAGGTAGTAGATCAAATACTCAAACAGCATACTGGGAGACTGCAAATACACAGAAGAGCAAAGCAGTCAGCATCAAATAGTATCAACTTGGCAAATACAAATATGTGAGAAAGAGGTACAAGTGAAACTTACTTTGTAGTAACTCTCTTGTGCAAGATCAATGAATTTTCTGCCAAAAAAATAAATAAATACACATCACATGAATAAATCAAAACAGAGCAGGAAAAACCTGACAGCAGAATGTACAGGGTATGAATGTGTTTGATTTGTGTGTTTATATTGGTAAGGATTTGGGTGATTGGATCCAATCAGTACTTATCAGCATGCAAAGATAGAGATACACACATACAGAGAACCAAATATAATGAGAAGGTCTGCAGAGAGAATTAAGTATGAATGGTGTAAGATGAAGTAAAACTCCTCTTTGCTGCCATGTTCTCCTTCTCTGTACCTCATTGTTTGATGGTAGCATACTAATGGTACCTTTGCCATGGAATAACGTTTGAATGTAATAACACTGTTAACAACACTTACTATATAATGATAGCACCTGTGTTTGTTCGTTTGAGTTGCTCTCGTTCCTTATCCATCCTTCAGAAAACAGAAGAAAACTATATAATGTTGGACACATTTTACTTGTGTCTGCATGGAAATTCCACTAATTGTAATGTTTCCATACAAATTGCCACTAGGAAGGTGTATCCAATGCCTGGACCTCAAGTAACTTAGTAACACACACCAACTAATATATTTGGTACTGTGGCACTTGTAACATGTCAAAAGATGCCCAATTTCGCAAGTAAACAAAATGCAAGCTTTATGATTCCATGTTCAATTAAATTAACAAGACACAATATTTTTCAATTGCAACCAAATTAACAAGGAATAATATTTAACCTCTGCAACAAGACACAGTATTTTTCAATTGCAAGTAAACAAAATGCAAGCTTTCCAATAGTGAATCAATCTTCGAAAATCACACATAATACTATCATAACCAAAATGAGTGAAGTAATCAAGCACATACCAGCAACGGGCACACCGGCCTTGCCAGCATAGAAAGTCTTGGCCCGGACCACATCAAGAGTAGTCACACCAAACAACTTCTTCTCATTGTAAACCCCGGCCTTCTTCAACTCTTCCGAAGCAATCGGCACAGTAGAGTTCACAGGGTTACTAATCATATTAATAATCGCCTATCCAAAAACAACCAAACCGAAAAAACCAGTTCAATCACACACACGAAAATTATTCTATTTAAGAAAACCAGCCATGCAACTTCAAGAAAATAATTCTCTTTAAAAACAAAATTTAGGTAGTCACTCACTGCCATTCCTTTACTTTCCAAACTTTCCGTCAAACAAATAGTAAGAAATTCTCTTACAATAGGCGAGGATAACACAGCCTGTGAAAGACAACAAGTGTCAAAAGCTGAGGTTGGCAAATGTATTTGGACATGATTTCATCAGAAAGAAATAAAAGTTATAATACGGGCAACATCAGAACAGACATTGAACTAATGTACCACTAAAGGGCAAAGCTGATGTATAGTGTCAAATGGAAGCAAACAACCATAGTGTTGATATTTTATGTTATATGAATCTCTACTACTATAAGCCCCCAAAAAAAATGCCAAACTACTTATCTACGCAAAAGGGAGTTTGTAAGAACAATGCAATTATATGTAGGTGGAGAGTGCATCATCGGTTATACTCGCACATTAAAATCTCTTACCTGTTTACTAGCAATGAGGCAGCATGGCCAGATGATAAAGATGTGAGACCTGGCATCATAAAACATTCCAGTTACTAACAATCAATAAAAGCACGAAATATAACAGTTTATGTAACTTGAATCAAAAGGATGAGAAGTCAAGGGGCATACAGCATTCTTAGCCATGAATAAAGTATGAACTTTGTATTTTTCAAACATGAAGTCTGCCATCCTGCAAGGTACATAACAAAATTCAATCAGTTTGCACAGAATATAAAATAATCTAAACACGTAAAAAAATGAAACATAAATCATGAACAAAAGTGCTAGCAAGTAAGGAATGCATAGTCATAACTGACAGCAACAAAGAATATAAAAACAATTACAAAGTGGGTTGGCATAATTATAACAAGTTAAAACCAAAGAAAATTAAGGTATGCAACAATAGTGTACTTTAGCATAATGGACTAATGAAGGCATCATACACGAACAAGAAATATATTTCTTTCATACTGTCATCATTACAGAACTTCAAAGTCCAGGAGTGCACTACTTCAGTGTTTTTAAGGGAATAGAACCTGAGAACGGAACAGAAAGAATTCCGATATATTTTTGTTTGATAAAACTGCTTTCTTTGTTCAAGAGGGCTGTCTGTCATAAAAGCTAACTACCCAAAAAGTAAAAGAAGAAGAAAAAAAAAGCTAACAAGTGAGCTCTGAGAAGTATAGATGTATCAGGAGAGAAACGTTTTGCCACAAAATACTTTTGAATGAAATTGATATTCACAATAGTAAGCTAATGATAAGAGATCACCTTTCTCTCTGTTTCTGGGAGTTGGATGGCTCTGCAAGTAGCACTGGATTTGGATCAACCAATAGGCAGTCCCTGAAAAGAATAGCCAGCGGTTAGGTATATGATAATATATTGAAAACAAGGCTAGATGGACAAAACCTGGGAATCTGGGTGAAGGTACGTCCTTCCCATTATATGTAGACATACAGTACAAATTTTTAAGACAAGTAGTGAAGGTAAAACATTACACAAATCTGTTAATGGTCAGACCAAAACATTCCAGCAAATCTTGTCGTCCAGGTTCGTTGTATTACTGTTTTGCATCAATGAACACTACATCCTAGAGTTCAAATATCCAAAGTTACAGAGAAGAATCAAAAACGGCAAACCTGATTCAAAATCTTGGAAGTAGCTTCATCGGAAAGCTTGTGAGACTTGGAGGAGGAGGAGGCCGGAGCATGGTCATCTGGCGGCGGCTGCTCTTGGTCTCCGGCAAATCCGGCAGCGTAAAACTGATGATGATGGTGGTAATGAACGGGCAAGTGATGACGGTGATGGACGTGAGGAGGCGGAGGAGGAGGGACGACCTGGATCGGAACATGGAAAGGTGTGGGAGTGAGAGGCGGGGGAGAGTAGAGAGGAAGAGGAGGTGGCGATGCGGCGGTTGGACTCCGATTGGGGACGAACTCCGGGGCCTGCGCATTGAGCCCCTCACTTCCGGACCTCCACCACCACCACCACCACCCAAACCATACCCACCCGAACCAGGTCCACCGTAATTATACGGACCACCCAATCCAGACCCATACCCACCACCACCCGGCCCCTGATTCCCCACCACCACCGGCCTGGTTTCCCGCGGCGGCGAGCTGCGTGACGGTCATGCGGCTTGTGTTTGGGTTCAACGAAAAGAGAAGAGAGTGTGAGAAAAGAGAAGAGGGGTTGGAGAAGAAGAGGAAGGCGAAAGCGAGATAGCCAAGAGGGAGAGAGAGAGAGAGAGAGAGAGAGAGAGAGAGAGAGAGAGACCTAGGCGGAGGGGCGGATGCCAAGAGGCGGAGGCGGGAGCAGCGACCGAGGCGGAGGGCGGGAGCGGCGACTCAGAGAAGGCCACGAGGCGGCGGCTAGGGCAGGGGGCCGGCCACAAGGCGGAGCTTGGGGCAGGGGGCTAGGAGGCGGAGGACTGAAGCGGAGGCTGGGTAAGGGGCGGAGGCTGGGGACGGTTGTTGGAGAGGGATTCTGTTTGGGATTTTGAGAGAATCAGAGATTGGGATTTTGAGAGAATGAGAGATTGGTTTCGAGTGATGTGAGGCGAGGGTTTCTCTGGGTTTGTAAGACCGAGGGTTTCTCTGGGTTTGTAAGAGAGAGCTGTTGGTTTTTGTGAGAGTAATAGAGCTATGAGTTTTTGTGAAGAGAGGGGGTTTTTGTGAGAGTAATAGAGCTATGGGTTTTTGTGAAGAAAGGGAAATTTGCCGCTCCCCTAAAATTTGGCAAGTTTGGCATGACCTTATTAGGTTTACCTTCACACAACTAAACACTTTTAAACAGTTGTACCAACTTACTTTTCTTTATACTAAGTATTTCATAAGAGTGTTCTTGTAGAAGCAGCAAAACAATTGCACAACAGAACCAAAATACACTGTTGTGAGAATTGTAGCACATGCATGTTTTTCAAAACAAAAAAACCATGGAGGCAACTTTCCCGCTTTCAGAAATGCTACCTCTGCCATTGGAGCCAAAATGAAAATGGGGCAATGACAAGCAAACCAACTCATACAACAAAACTACGAAATTCTGTTGTACAAGTATTTGTCACTTTGCACTTGGTGACACCTAATGCAGGATGTGACATTATCACACAACACAAAAAAATAACTTTGTTGTCTGTCCATCTAGACCTTGCCCAAATTTGAGTTTCAATGTCGGAGGGAATTCTGCCGCCCAGATTTTCATTAATCATACAACAGAAAATGTGTCTCAGAGTTGTGTGACAAAATCTAGAATTTTTTTTTTCAGAATATGAAAAATGTGTACCATCATACAACACAAATTATTCACTTTAGGTCGTCTGAAACAGTTAAGTGATTCACACAACATGTAACTTTCAAAGTGTTGTCTGATTTGTGTTGTGTATTGAGTTTTTTGTAGTAGTGTCATAGTGACAATGGATTTATAAACACAAAATCCATGAAAATTAGCTATGCACTCAATGTCTCTATGATACATTCATATATAAAAGTGTAAAGACAAGTTTTATGTCAACGGTTACATCGAGGTCTTGACCATAAAAGGTGTAACGACTAAGTAGCATTAGTCACATATGTGAGGTCTATGCCTTCACAAAATAAACGAATTTGTAGTCACTTCAACTATGAAAAAGTCATATGCTTCATATTGATCACAAATTAGCTTTTGCTTTCAAAATCCGTAATCGTTTGTATATACTCTCATCTTCTTCTATATATCTCTTGTGTACATTGACCATATGATTGCATTATTTGCAATTAGTGAACCGATGTAGAACCATATCAATGACATGATTTTTTTTTTTTTCAATGACCCTTTTCTCTTTTTTTTTCTTTATGACATGGGGGTTTCGAGGCGTAGCCTCCCCCTCTTTTTCTGAATGTGTGACATGAATTTCATCACTTGTATTTTCAATGTCATTTTAGGGCGCATTTTGCGGTCAATTTTTCTTCTTTTTTCAAAAGAACAAGAGGGAATGTATTGAATTTAGGTCGAGACCAAGATTATGGTAACTCAATTCAATATTTATTGTGACAATTTCAGTCACATATGGATGTTACAGCGACAATTTCCGTCACACATCATGAGTTTGTCCCTTTTTATATAATGTGACTCCCTTAAGGTCGTCACAAGCATCGATAATATTCTGTCGAAATCGTAATAAAATAGTCACGAAGAGTTGTGGTTCACAGTGACATCACAACCACAAGCACAACTGTGGATGGTAACATCACAGTTTCCCCTTAGTGATACGCCGGGGTGGGTGGGGCCCCTTTGTATTGTCCCGAGAAGCAGCATAATCGGGATGATGTACGTGCAGAAAGCAGAAACATTAAGAAAAACTTACTTGCTAATTCACTAAATGAACTTGCGTTTAATATAAATTGCTCTCGAGGACTCGGTTATGATCCTTGTACAAATTTGATAATCGTCTTCCATGTACGTGCATCGATGTAACTCACGCAATTTCATCGTGAATCGTCGTGTAAAAATTTCATGGAAAAGAAAAGCATATGGTTTGTCATATTCACCATATATATAATCAGTAAAACCAATAAAATAATTACTGTGGTATTGCGGTAAATAATTTGTTTTACCCTTATGGTGAAAACTTTTTACCTGGGATAAATTACTGTTTTGCCCCTTCCTAATATTGATCGGATATTCAATCCTAGTCGAGCCGAACCGGGTCGGGTCTGCAAACCAGGTCGAGCATATCGGGGTCGAGGATCAGGCACGCGGATTGGCGGCGTCCAACGCTGCCGGGCGGTGGCGTCAAACGTGGGATTCGAGAGCACCGAGCTGGGCTTCATCGTCGTCGGCGCTAGGTTGAGCAGGTGTCGGCGGTGGATGAAGGAGAGCGACGAGGGCACCGGCTGGTCGCTCCATCAGGCGGGGGCATGGACGGCATCCAAGGGCCGACGGAACCGCCTCCGTGGCTGGTATGGGGAGCCGGTGCTAGGCTGGGATTCGCCGGCGTCACTGGATTTTCGGACGGGATGGCATGGGTGCCCATAGAAAATTTCTGGGTGCCCGAGTTTTTTTTCTTTCTTTTCTGACAAAGTTGTCGTCGGCAGAACTGGGTTCCGGAGTTCTTGTTCTTTCTTTTCCGACAAACGATTTGTCGACAGAAAAATTTTATGGGGGTTGGCCCTCTTTGTCGGCAGAAGATAATTTCTGGGGGGGTGCCTTCTTTGCCGGCATAGAAAAAAAAAATTCTAGGGTTTTGGTTTTTTTTTTTCAGGGACAAAACCTAGGGTTTTTGAATTTTTTTCAGGGCTATTAGACGAAGGCTAGAGCCACGTGCTGATAACGTATATTAGGAGAAATAGATAGAATGCAAATCGATATTTTATTCATTATTATATCCCTAAACCCTATATGTATCCCATGATTAGTCGATGTCTTGAGAAGACTTGTTACGTCCATATGACGAGAAGTCTTGGGAGATGAAACTCTCCATCTAAGTACCATGTGCGCAATCATGTACTTGTTATAATATGCTCGACTTGACATCTCATTTGCTATAAACTTATAAAGCCAAGGTAATGGCTAGATGCGCCCATGCAATGCCATAGTATATGACGACACTTTCTTTCAAGTATGAAAGGTTTAGACTTATTCGATCCCATCATAAAAGACACATCAAAAGACAATTCCAGAATCTGCCTGATTCTGTAGGTCGATTTACACGAGTCTTACATGACAGCCCACTCATTAGAAAATGGTGAAATTGGTACCGTTGGAAAGATCTATGTGTCTATTTTCCAGAGACACCAACCATTTGATCATATCTGTTATATTGAGTGAGTTACGGCTATTTCGGTAAAGTATGATGAATCTATCCGGTAATTTGCAGATCAGTCACCTTCGACAGAGCTTTGTGATCAGCTCAGGACGAATCACATTGTGTACTTTATATCAATGGAAAGATACGGGTGTCTAGTTTCCAGAACTATTTACGGTTTGTTTATACTTATTGTATCGAAAGAGTTATGACTGTTTAAGTATACAAAGGTCAAGCTGCGCATGAATCTGATTTTTAATGCGAACTCTAGTTTTGAGTTGTTAAGCAACCTTCTTCCTTAAGACCAAGTATAGCTAAGTATAGCTGGTCTAATACGAGGATAATGTGGACATATTCAATGACTAGATCATTGGCCACGCCTACTTTTGAAGCTTGTGAGGAGCGTTTGTATACGCCACTAATCTAAACTCCGAGATTGAGTTACCAATCAGGGGGAGTTGTCTTGTAGACATCAGGGGGAGTCTACCTCACATGTAATCTTTAATTGTAGTTGGTGTGTTGTGCTCTTTTCCCTTCGACCAAACTTTTTATTTTACCCAAGTGGTTTTTGTTTTGCTTGACAAGGTTTTAGCAAGGCAACATGTTATGCACCGTATCACATTAGGTACGCGACACAAGGAGGAGTGTTCAAGGAAGGTTGATTCTGGAACTTCCGTTCTGTGTCTTGACCTAATTAGACTAGATATGCAGTATCTTTAGTAGATAGAGAATTCCTGATTATTCGGGATACTTGATGTAATGCCTATATAAAGGCCTCTTTATCAATCAATAAAACTACGCTTTACTTATTATTTGTTTCTCCTAGAATAGACTACTTTTTCATATTTAAATACCGCAAAAATTTTAATAAGCTACACACACGTCACAATATCGATATTCACATAAAATCATACCGTATCAGAAGTTATTACCTACTATTGTTTTGATATGTAGTGTTTGAAAGAGTTGTTTCTTTTTAAATCGAGGAGAGCATATATGTTGGATGTATCGAGAGATCTGAAATAAGTTAGGTTGTAGTTGAATCCTTTTGTTTTTCTAGCACTGTAACAGTTGGTTGGTTTTAGGTAGAGAAGCGTGTGAGACATTTTTATCCACCAGCACCGATATTAATGAATTTTGTTATCTAATTTTGATCTTGAAATGAAACTACGCGTAATGAATCATATTTTTAACTTTTTTACTTTGATCAAATCAAACCAATGTCAAATTCAAGAAAACTAGCCTAGCATCTCTTCCGAAGTAGATTAGCTGCAAGTTTATAACCCATAAATAGTTTCATAACAAATAGTAACTCTGACCTCTTATCATTTTCGTAGGAGTATATAAAGTTATACACACTTAAATCAGCAAAGAGGGAAAGCGCAGCAGAGCGAACCCCAGAATGAGATGAAACCCAAGAATCTCAGCAATATCTTTCGCTCTGGTGTTGCCTTCAAGCACAGTCCCTCCTCCGCCGCCGCGGACGACGCAGCTTTCAAAGTCGTTACTGGTTCCGGTAATCCTCACTCTAAACTCTTATTTTTGTTTTCGTCACTATTCGTAAACGAAAAATTGGAGAATTGAAACCCTAGGTAATTGGCTCAAGCTTGTTAAGACCGAAGAACTCTTCCGAAATTGAGCTGCAATTGTGTTTATGTAGTCTTCAATTTTTTACTTTGAGTGCTGGTAATTTCTTTGGCGTTTGTTGAGTTTTTTCGTGTGGATTTCGTGTTTGATTGCAGATTTTTCGAGTAGGCCCTACGGGGATTTATCTTCAATACTGCACAGTAAGTTTTCTTGATTTTACTTGAAAATGAGAATAGAAGTATCATTAGGTGTTGCTCTAGGTTGCTTAGAAAGCATAGGAGTATCGGCATTATCGGAGTTGAGCACCATATAGTACCAATTCGTTTTTTTAAAAAAACAGCTTGATCAGTTTGATGTATCTACATCGAAATGTATGTGTCATGGGCCATTGTATCTTTGTTTCAGGTGGTGCTTCTTGGTATCACCAGGAAAGCGATAAATCTTTGGAGAAGGAATTAAACTTAGGATGGTTTCCAGATATATCCGCCAATGTTGTGGATCCATTGCAACGCAAGGAAGTTAGTCGCACAAGGAAGCAGAGGTTTTTTTTTGGCAATCATCAGTGTGGTCGTTTTTATAAATTGGTGGATATGTGTGCCAATAGGCTAGGGACTCCAACCACTATTGAAGTGTTTGACAGATTGGGAAGAGTAACTAGTATCACGGAAGGTAATGCATTGATAAAAAGATGCATAGAGGAGGCTAGGATTGCTACTGATGAAGTAGCTGCAGAAAAACACATGCAGTATGCTTTTCATGTCTTTAAGGACATGAAGGAACAGGGTTTCCCGCTTGAAGAGGAAACATATGGTCCATTTCTTGAATATCTTATTGACATGAGCATGACAAAAGAATTTTCCTTTTTCTGCGGGGTTATCAAAAAAGAAAACCCTTCGTCACTTCTGAGATTGGGATACTATGAGATGATGTTATGGATCAGAGTCAATGATGAAGAAAAGATTCAAGAGCTCTGTAATGACATTGAGAGTTATGATGGAGAAAACAAGTCAATTTTACAAGGTAAGTGCGTACACTTTCCAAGCTGTCTATTATTTTTAGCCTAGTTCAAATTAAACTTTAATTGCCTAGATGGATTGTTTGCTCAGACATAATCACTAGTTTCTCTAGTAATTGCTGTTTTCTTTGACATTCCTTGCCATTCAGGATTTTTTTGTAATGAAGATGTAAACTCTTAGCAAAGAAAAGATGATAAGGAAAGAACTGCAGAGAAAACCTTTTCATTCTCTTTGTTGTCACATATAAGTGAGTTTGTCTCTCTTCTCAAAAAACCTTCTTTGATGAGTGGCTTTTTATGTGCTTGAGATGTAATGGTCCGTGAAGACCTGCAGTATATATCTTGTTATTTGGTTCACTTAGTCATGACAAATTCTAGAATGCTGGATTACTCACTAATTACAGAGAACTAAATATTTAAATATTAAATGGAGTGAATGACACCATCATTTTGGTATCAACTATATATATACACATGCCAATATCATTTTTTTATTAACTATTCAGATTACAACTCTTATCTATGGCATGGTCGCAGTGTACTGTAATTTATGAATGATGTGTCAAGCATTTAGCTTAACAAATGTGTCCACCATTGATATGTAGTGCATCTGGAATCTGAATTTGTGTCCACCATTGATATGTAGTGCATCTGGAATCTGAATTTGGAAACTGGATATGGTCTTATTTAAACCTTACTAAGTTTTTATAACAAAGACACAGCTCTTGCATTTGACATCAATGAAAAGTTGACTGGATTTAACTTGTGTTGTAGTGAATTATTTGCTAGCGCTTTGTAAAAGTGACTGGGCTAAGGAGATTGTGCAGCTGTTAGAAAGCATGGACATCACAAAGTTCTCCGCAGATTTTGTGGCATCTGTCTTTAAATGCCTGGGAAGGCTTCTATTGGAGTCCTTTGCAGAGAAGGTCCTTCTGGATTTCAAAGAATGTGGTATGTTTATTATTATTATATTCCTGACATGTGGATTCTATATTTCGCGCTGTAATTTATGATTCAGTATTTTGGAAATACATTTTTACTTTAGAAATTGATGAGTGTTACATTGATTCCGTGGATTTGACATTTACGGTGTGAAAGTGCTTATAGAGATATCATTAATTTCCTTGATGCAGAATTTGCAGCAGGGAACACTTCACTTATGATCTATAGTTATGTTGCTGGCCTTCAAAAATTAGCGGTGAGGACCTTCTTATGAATGCTGCTGGTAAATTTCTAAGGTCCACAATTACTGGAGGCACTTCTGCTTTTCATGCGATTTGCTTCTTGGTAGAAGTTGTGGACAATTGTCTTATAGGAATTGTTATTAGTAATAATATTATCAAAATTACTTTTTTCTTTGTTATAACTATGATTAAGCCATGGCCAGACAACACTGTTCTGGTCTTGCCACTTTTGGAAAACTTACCAACTAGATGTACACCCATTATGTTAATGTGGTAGGATCATACCCTTTTAAAAAATAGGTGTACACTGCCATGAATGAGGCATACTCCATGAAGGTTGTAAAATCCTTTTTGGAACTCTGTGCTGCAGAGAGACCCTGACCACCTTTTAACTGAGGTGTACATCTCTTTGAACCGTTTTTTGCCGCTTTGCTGGGAGACACACCTCAGAAACGCTATTGAAAGGATTGAATGACTGCACTGGATCTTTCCAAGTGTTTGTGTCTAGGAGTTAAACTCTCCCTGCGGTTTGAAGGTCATGAATTTAGGTTTATGGCATTTGGTAGGAAAAAGGGATGTGATTGAGGACTAGCGTTTTCCACTAGAGGTAGGCGTTGATGAATAGATGACTACCTTCAGATTAGACTGATTTTATTCAGGCTTTGCATTCCTTAGAGAACTGATAGAAAGAGAAAATTAAAAATAGTTATATATGGAAAAAGATGTCTTGTGTGGAAAGATTTGAATCACACAATTGTAACTTCATGTGTATCTTAATTGAATAAGAGACTTTGTGCTTCAGTGGAGTTAAATCTGCAGAAGTGTTGTTGACTTGCTGTCTAGTTCTTTTGTCATGTGTGGACTTCAGCATGTACTTTTCCTGTGTTTGTATTGATAACGTTCATTTCTTCTTAATAGAAAAATTACAAAATGTCATTGTCTCACTATGGAAAATAAATCACTTTGTTCTGACGCTAAATATCATCACTGAAGTTGTGGATCTTGAAGATCTAGCCTCTGGTTCCAGGAAATATCATTTTCCTAACTATTTATTTTGGAATGATTCATATTCTTGGGTATAATTATACGGGATATGTTTCTGTGGGTCTGAAACTCTGAATATCTGCTTGAGATACTTTCCTCAGTAAATCAGTAATTAAATATTATTAAGTTAGTATATGCCTTGATTTTTTTTATTTTGATTCACAAATGGTTTTTTATGTGTATGATGTATCTCAGAAGAGTTGGGTTTATACTGATCCTGGGTGTTTCAGGTTGAGGATGTCATTTTAAAATTTAGAAACTTGCACAGAAAACTTGAGGTGACACCTTCATCTGTGTCATATGAGAAGCTTATCATGTACTGTTGCACTTCACTTAAGGTAAAGATTTATCTTTCTATTATAAAGATTGAACAGTTAATTCTAGAATCTCTTTGCTTTCTGGCTCAGTTAAAGAAATATCTGTATATATTCAAACCCATTGGTGTGAGATTGCTTTAAAATGTTTTTTCCTTCCTTTTTCTTTTCCTTGTCCATCGTAACCTAGGTGCATGTGGCTCTTGAGCTGGTCGATGAGATGTCTGAACTGGGTTTGAAATTTTCGCTGGATGCATTCCACTTCATTTTACAAGCTAGTAGTGAGAACTGTGACTTTAATCTGGTAAGTTGCAGTATTCTACATATATATAGTTATATTCTGTCCATGATACTTTTGCCATTTCAAAAAAATTGCATGACTTGCTGTTTCTCTTATCTACCAATTTAATGATTTGTGACAGTTTGTTGTAGAATAATAGTACATTACAAGGTGGGTGCTAGAGCGTAGAAATTTTTATAGAAAGGACCCTGAGATAAACACTTTAAATAATTGTGCTCACAGAAAAAACCAAGACCCTTGCTTCTATCATAAATAGAAAAGAAATTCTAATCATATTGGATAATCAATCTTAACCATGTCTCATATAAGTTCTCAATAAAAAATAACCCAGAACCTATGTCTTCTGTTACCGTTGTATAATCTTAGAGTGTAAAACAACATGCTGAGAAGTCTTTTTTGCTGGTATACAGCAGGGTGTCCGTATAAGAGTTAAATTGAGCTGCTAGTCTCACCCATCATAATCTACCACAATCAATCCAACTTGTTAGTAAATTAATTATTACATCGTGATAAGAATTCATTATAATACCTCTTGATGATAGACCTCTTGATAACATTTTCATCATCTAAAAGTTTGAACGAAAATAGGACAAGACCTGAAGAGTATTACTGCTGTGAGCCGAATGAAATAATTTGACTCTAAAAGTTGCTGTATGTTGGAAGAGTACTTTGAGATGACTTCTGAATGTGGATCAACTCTAAAATAATATTAGTGACATACAAAATATCCATGACCTGTTTCGGGCTGGCTTTGTTTCATTGTTGTGATGTGTCTTTTGCCCACCTTACCTTATTTTCAGGTTCACCAAATCTATTCAGTGATTAACCGAGCAAACTTGAAGCCAAATTGCGAAACTTTCAGGAGTATGATAAATCTTTGCGTGAAAATGAAGGATGTAAGTCTCTTGTTGCCTTCAGCCAAATATATGTCTTGAGAATGTTGTAATGTGGAAGTTGAACGGTACCATACCGCTGCTGATTATTTCTTTTCACTGCAGTATGAGGGTGCCTATAGCATGCTGAGTGATTCGAAGAAAATGAATTTGTCTCCCACAGCTGCCATGTACAATGCTATAATGGTTGGATATTTCCGAGAGGTAACTAGTTCTTGGTCTTATGAGAACCATTCTGTGCACGTTTCTTTGGTTCACATGCTTATCATATTCTCTTTTTTCTTCAGTTTTATTCGAAGTCTAGATGGGCATCTTTAACATGATTTAGTTATTATTTAACATGTTTACTTATGCTGCTTCTAGTTTACAGATTTTTGTGGTTGACACTTCCTTTTTCTCTTTATTTTTCCCGCAATACTCTGCAGAAGAAAATGTACCATGGGTTAACGGTTCTTAAAGCAATGAAAGAAGCAGGGACAAAACCAGATTTCCAGACTTTCAGCCACTTAATAACCAACTGCAAATCTGAAGAGGACATAAACATGGTAATCTGAAATTTATATTCAAGCAGAAGTTCCTTATCTGACTCGCTGTCGTATCATACAAAGTTCAACCTAGAATATATTGCAGTTGATCCAAGTGCTTGGTCCAATTAACTTTATGAGTGTGATTTGAAAATATACTCATGTCTTTGCAGTATTACGAAGAAATGAAGCGATCTGGAATTCCAGATACCAAGCAAGTTTTCATGGCACTGGTAAATGCATATGCAGCTTGTGGACAGTTTGAGAAGGCAAATCAGGTGGTAGAAAAGGCAAAACAGGTATATCTGCTTCTGGCAACGTTGCTGTACTAACTTCTGTATTAAACAAAAGTAGCTAACTTTGTGTAATGTAATTTAGGTTGGACCTTTGATCAATAACAGCATATGCTTGCAGATTATGTTCATGCTTATTAATGAATATGCGTTTAGATTAATTTGTGGTCATGTTTTTCGGCTCCATTTCGGATTGCTTCTAAAAATGGGCAAAAGTGCTTTCGGACTATCAATAGCGATTCTGTCTTTCTGACAGGGGTGGTAAAAAAAACTAGAAACTAGAAGTGTTATTGAAGACAGAAAGTGCTTTTTGATGGATTTTTGTGAAACACTTGGTATGTGCTTTGTAGAAAACACTTGAAATATGTATACAAAACCTTTATGTGCTTTTAACAACACCGATTTGAGTGGAAGCTTCGTAACAAAAGCACTTCGTAGAGAAGCAATCCCAAACAGTGTTGTCTGCCCTGTGTACTATGTGATTACTATTTAGACAAGCACGCTCCTTTTCTGTTTAGAAAAAAAAAAAAAAAAAACCAGGCTCCTTTTATTTTTATCTTTTTATAAATGCGTTAAACCTTGGCAGTATGTAGCCACTTATCGAAACTTATATAAAATTTGCCATACTTCTCATTTCCTGCCTGAGTAAAACTAAATAATACAGTATTCCTCCTAACTTCTTTTTATTATTTTCCAGTGAATTAAATTGATTTCTTCTCCATAACGTTCAATAAGGAACTTTTTGTAAGAGGTGGGAGAGTAAACAATTTTATTTGAAAGTTTTCTTCACTATTTCTTTTTTTTATAATAATTCTTAAATTCATGTGCTTTAGCATTGTTACCCATGTACAGTATAGTGTTATCAATGCATCATTCTTATTTGGGTAATCATATGATTTCATATTTGCCTGGATTGTAGGTTTTATTGTTCTCCTCGGTCCTCACGAATTATAGATTAACAACTAGAACTTATAAAAGATTATTTTATCTGTACAGAGTAAATATTCTTACTGATTCTTTCGCACGTAGGTACTCTTAGACAAAGGGAGTTCAGAAAAGAGCATCCATGAGGTTAAAAGCGTGCTCGTCCAAGCCCTTGCATCACATGGGCAATTGTCTGATGCATTTACTATATATGAAGAGATCAAGCAAGCTGGACACAGTTTGGAGCCGAAAGCTGTTATAAGTCTTATCGTAAGTACTTAATGCTTGAGATTATTGTTGTGAGAAAGCAATTTTAATTTTTTTTTTCAATTTTCTCTTAGGAGCACCTGCAATCTGATGAAGAAGCATTAAACAAATTACTACTTCTACTTGAGACGCTAAATGATCCAAACTATTGGCTTGATGGTTGCTTGAGAACTATCTTATATTGTGTTCGCTACAAACATTTAAGGTCAGTTCATACAACATTTCACATTGGGTACTTTTTTTTTTTTTTCTCTCTCTACTTTTCTTCCCAACTTTAGTGACTGACCTTTTCATGTGCCATGTAATTTGGGAAGAAAAGATGGAATAAAAATATTTTCTTTCAGTTTCTGAAATCAAGGGTCTCCTGGGTCTCCACCCAATACCCTTTGATTTTGTTTAGGATGCTCCAAGTTCAGTAATTTCTGTTCATTTGATTGTTTTTGGCTTCATGTCATTTCAATGCCTCCCTCTCTCTATTATTGATTCAGACCTGCCATCAATTTGCTGGAGCAACTCCGGGATCAAATCTGCACTGACGAATTAGCTCTAGAAGTAATTTTTGATAAGGTTTGTTTCTATTCTCTCAGATGTGATGTGTGAATGAACATCTTATTTCCGGAGCAGCAATCCGCTGTGATTTGGTTATTCTCTACCTTTGGGTGATCACATCAAATTTTGGCCTACTCTTTAAGAATTTACATTGCTTTCTTATCTATGAATATTATTTAAACCTTCCGATTTGATTTTATACTCCAATTTCTTCTTCTTCTGTTCTATGTTTACCTTTACCCCAAAAGCCCAACATTTATCAGTCCAGCCATGCCTTCTACTTCTTCTGTTCTATATTTACCTTCACCCGAAAAGCCCAACATATATCAGTCGAGCCATGTCGTTCAATTCCAACCTCAGCTGCGCACAGTGGCTGACCTCCTTGGTCAGCATCACCAGCCGTCAACTGGTATTATGAGTCGCTATCAGACATCCGATCGCAGACTCGCAGTAGAGTGTAGTTATGAATCAGGATTTGGTGGTAGTCACTCAATCCAACTTTTGCATTTTATTCAGTAGCAAATTGGAAGTTAAGTGTGAAGTTTATAGAATATCTGAATACCAAAGTAGAAGGTTCATATTGAAACCCTACCCTTCCCTCCATCTTTTTCTTTGTGGTAACTTAGTAGCACTAGACTTTTGAGGCTTTTCTTTTTTCATGCTGATACTTATTTGTATGTTAGCATATTTAATGTCCATTTTTCTGATAGTCTGTATGTTTCAAACTAACAAGACCATACACGGCTTTGTTGTGACCAATCTGTAGGCGTTTTGCTTCATCGCAGAGTCGGAGCCTACATCTTTGCAGTTTGGCCTAGACTTGCTTCATGCTATGAAGAGTGAGCTTGGCCTCACCCCTTCACGGAAGTGTCTTGATTTTCTTCTCCACGCTTGTGTCAGTGCCAACGATCTGCAAAGTTCCCTATTTGTTTGGCAAGAATATCAAGCCGCTGGCCTGCCTTATAACACCTTAAGTTTTTTAAGGTGATTTCCAGTTTTTGATTTTGCTCCTGGTTGAAAATTTTGTCCCAATGGTCGGAAAATAATTTTTATTTACCTTTTGGTCCAATCTTGGAACTCTTGCAGGATGTATCAAGCCCTTTTGGCTGCAGGGGAGCGAAAGGCTGCAACGATTTTGGAACGTAGAATACCTAAAGATGATCCTCATGTTCGGTCTATAATTGAAGCATGTATTCTGACTTATATAAAGAAGGACAAAAACAAAGTGACAAAGAAAAAGAACAAGAAGAAAACATGATGTAGGTTTAAGTTAACAAAATGATTAGGGTTAGAGACGCAATCTGTTTGTATCAATATCCGGAGAAATAAGCCAGATAAGGACCTTCATGTGGGATAAGTCCCATTCATCTAACTTAAATTGTACGAATGCTGGTTCTAGTATAGCATTAGTGCCCATTGTTTCAGAGAAAGTTGTGCATCTCTTCCTGTGCTATAAGAATACTTGCTATGGCTGTGTGTTAGGGATATAACTTGTAATGCCACAAGCAACCTTGTCCAAGGTCAAGAGTTAAGCCTATGGCTGGTTGCTTGTGTGCTAGTGGCATTTTTGTAATTTATGTTTTCTTTGTTTTAGCTTGGTCCTCCTGGGAATATTCATGTTATATTCATGTTTCCCTGTGCCAAGTTACTATTTGTCCGATTTGCTCTATACAGGGGGGTTCCTAGTCAGCGACGGTTGGACTAGTGAACTAGTATAGGTAAGCACATGTACTTGCGCCCCTGTAAACGTCTTACCATCAATAAAGAGAAGAATTATTCAATCATCTGTGTCGCGTGAGATCTTTTGCAACTTTGCATTCAATTGCTCGCTCGCTTGTCGACGAGCTCGCCTCACAACTATATTATACTGTTCTTACTTGTTGCGTGCAATATGTTAATATCGTGTGGTTTCCATTGTTCCTTGCAAGGTACGCTCAAGGCTGACTTACTACCTTCTCAAAGGGACAGTAAGTGCCGCACGGTCCTCTTTGCGCTCCCGCAAAGTCGGCCCGTGACAGCTGGTATCAGAGCCTAGTTGGCTCGAAGGCTCAGAACATGCCGGGAGGGATGACGAATGCACAAAAGTTCGAATGGATCGAGACTCAACTCGCAGAACTTGCGGGTGTCCCTGACACTGTGATTGATATTAGTGCCGCACTACGCCGCGTCGACCTAGATGAATTGGTGACGCGTGTTGCGGACCTTGAAGGGTTAAAAGGGCGAGTGAAGGCCCTTGAGAAGAAGGAAGCCCCGAGGTCTGAAACAGAGATTGAAAGAGACGAAGGAATTGTCTCCCCAGAGCAAGTGGGGGCAATGAGCGATGCCCTTGAGACGCTACAAGTGACTGTGGACACGATGACGGAGGATGTCCGTGCCACTATCGATGCGTTTAAGAATGAGCTGTTCGAGATGAACACAAAGCTCAACCTAGCTATCCGGGCGATGAACACCCAAACTGTGACGGACTACAGGAAGGTGAAGGTTCCGGAACCTCAAGCTTACGGAGGGGCGCGAGATGCCAAGGAGCTTGAGAACTTTCTATTTGATATGGAACAATACTTCCGAGCGGTGAAACCAGATTCGGAAGAAGCCAAAGTGAACATGGCGACAATGTATTTGTCAGGCGATGCAAAACTATGGTGGCGAACGAAGTACAACGACATTCAGAGGAATGTTGTACTATTGAAACATGGGAAGACCTCAAGAGAGAATTGAAGGCACAGTTCTTCCCCGAGAACGTAGATTACATTGCCAGAAGGCAATTAAGGGAGTTGAAACACACCAACAATATCCGAGAATTCGTGAGCAAATTCTCTGTGTTCATGCTCGACCTTCCAGATATGTCAGAGAAGGATCGACTATTCTATTTCCTTGAAGGATTGAAACCGTGGGCAAGGACGGAACTCCAGAGGCAAAGAGTTCAAGATCTAGCTTCTGCTCAGGCAGCTGCAGAAAGACTAACAGATTATACTTTTGAAGAGAACTCTGCCAAGAGACCCACAACCTCTACAAACATGAATGTCCACAGAAATGCGAGACCAGGACAGAGCAAAAGTGGGGGAGCCGAGTCAAGGTTCTCGAGTTTTGGGGGAGGAGACAGAAGAGCGGGTAACGTGAGAGATACCGCCTCCTCCAAGCCAGTTGCCTCAACTGGGGTGTACCCTCCAAGACAACCTAATGCTACTGGGTTCACACCAAGACCCCCATCATGCTTTCTGTGTAAAGGGCCTCACAGGGTGAATGAATGTCCACACAAGACAGCATTGACAGCCCTGCAAACCCACATTTATGCAAAGGAGTCGGAAGTCCACCCAGATGAAGAGGAAGAACCTGGTCATATGGGGGCTCTGAGTTTTCTGAATGCAGTGGGGAAGCAACCGATTGCATCTAAGAAGTCTCAGCCTAAAGGTCTCATGTTTGTGAGCGGAAGCCTAAATGGGAAAGTGGCCAAGAGTGTGATGATTGACACTGGCGCCACCCACAGTTTCGTGTCAGAAGTAGAGGCACGCAGACTGGAGTTAAAGTGGGAGAAAGATGTCGGCCGCATGAAAGCAGTCAACTCCCCACCGTCACCCACAGTCGGGTTGTCTCGAGGGGTGTCCTTGAAACTAGACTGTTGGGAAGGGAAGGCGGACCTTGTTATTGTAAAGATGGATGACTTCGATGTCGTACTAGGGATGGACTTCTTGCTGGAGAACAAAGCCATCCCCATTCCGAATGCACGAAACTTACTAATTATGGGAGAGAAGCCATGTGTAGTGCCTGCGAAAATAATCTCGCCAAGTGAACCTCGACTCTTGTCAGCACCCAATTCAAGAAGGGGGTGAAGCGTCAGGACCCCTCTTATGTTCTCGTTCCTTTGAGGAAAGGCGAGATAGAACAGGAAGTAGTGCCACGAGAAGTTCAGGGAGTGCTCGAGAACTATAAAGATGTGATGCCGGCAGAGCTTCCCAAAGAACTTCCTCCAAGAAGGAATGTGGATCATGAGATTGAGTTGCTCCCCGGGGCTAAACCACCCGCGAGAGCTCCCTATCGAATGGCTCCACCAGAACTGGCCGAGTTAAGGAGACAGTTGGGAGAGCTATTAGAAGCAGGGTTCATTCAACCTTCGAAGGCCCCATATGGAGCACCGGTACTTTTTCAAAAGAAACATGACGGGAGCTTGCGATTGTGTGTAGATTACAGAGCTCTCAACAAGGTCACGGTGCGAAACAAGTACCCTATCCCTCTAATTGCCGACTTGTTCGACCAGCTTAGTGGTGCCAAATATTTCACCAAGCTGGATCTTCGGTCGGGATACTATCAAGTACGCATTGCGGAAGGGGATGAGCCAAAGACTACTTGCGTCACCCGATACGGCGCATTTGAATTTCTAGTGATGCCATTCGGATTGACAACGCGCCAGCCACATTCTGCACATTGATGAACCAAGTCTTCCATGACTACCTGGACAAGTTCGTGGTGGTGTACCTAGATGACATTGTGGTCTACAGTTCCACCTTGGAAGAGCATGTGGAACATCTAAAGATAGTGTTCCAGCAGCTGCGTGCCAACCAGCTGTATGTCAAGCGCGAGAAGTGCTCCTTCGCGCAGGATACCATTAAATTCTTGGGGCATGTCATAGAAAGGGGGAGAATTCGAATGGACATGGAGAAAGTGAAGGCCATTGAAGAGTGGCAAAGCCCCAAGAATGTGAAAGAATTGCGATCTTTCCTTGGACTGGCCAACTACTATAGGCGGTTCATTGAGAATTACTCGCTGAAGACCACTCCCCTGACAGAGCTTCTAAAGAAGGGAGTGACGTGGGACTGGAAGGAGGAATGTGAACAGGCCTTCAAGAAGTTAAAAGGGGCCGTGATGAAAGATCCTGTCCTTGCATTACCTGATCTGAACAAGCCATTTGAAGTGCAGACTGATGCGTCTGACTTTGCGCTCGGGGGAGTTTTGTTGCAAGAAGGACATCCAGTGGCATATGAAAGCCACAAGCTATCTCCGGTAGAGAGGAGATATACCGCACATGAGAGAGAAATGTTGGCGGTGATCCATTGTCTGAGAACATGGAGACATTACTTGTTGGGGGCAAAATTTATTGTAAAGACAGACAACTCTGCAGTCAGTCACTTCCTGACACACCCGAAGCTGACCTCTAAACAGGCGCGGTGGCAAGAGTTCCTAGCAGAATTTGATTTCCAATTTGAGCACAAAGCGGGTCACTCGAACCAAGTGGCCGATGCCTTAAGTCGGAAGGCGAATCTTGCTAGCACCCGAGTGTTAGCGACGTTGACAGGCAGTGCCGTCGCAACCGACATCAAAGGAAGAGTTAAAGAGGGTCTGAGAAAGGATCCTGCCGCTCAAGCCCTTGTCAAGCTAGTAGAGGAAGGGAAAAGTCAAAGGTTTTGGGTGGAAGCCGGCCTGCTAATGGCAAAAGGGGGCCGAATGTATGTCCCTCATGCTGATGGGTTACGAAGAATGCTTATGAAAGAGTGTCATGACACCTTGTGGGCAGGGCACCCAGGATGGCAGAGAACACATGCTCTTCTGAAGCAGGGATACTATTGGCCACAAATGAGAGATGACGTGATGGAGTACACTCGAACCTGCCTCATCTGCCAGCAAGACAAGGTGGAGAGACAAAAGACACCGGGCTTGTTGGAACCACTGTCCACACCGACTCGGCCCTGGGAGAGTGTCTCCCTGGACTTCATTACAAGCCTCCCTAAAGTGGGGGACATTTCTGGTATCCTCGTTGTGGTGGACAGGTTCTCTAAGTATGCAACATTTGTGCCAACCCCAAAGCATTGCTCTGCCGAAGACACAACAAGTCTCTTTTTCAAGCATGTGGTCAAGTATTGGGGCGTGCCACAGAATATTGTCAGTGATCGTGACACAAGGTTTACTGGTTCCTTCTGGACAGAGTTGTTCAAGCTGCTTGGGTCGGAGCTCAACATCTCTTCCAGTTACCATCCTCAGACAGATGGGCAAACTGAGAGATTCAATGGAATGCTTGAAGAGTATTTGCGATACTTTGTCCATGCCAACATGAAGAATTGGGTGGAACTCCTAGATGTGGCCCAGTTCTGTTTTAACTCGAAGAAGAGTTCAGCCACCAACAGGAGTGCGTTCGAAGTAATGATGGGTCAGCAGCCTTTCCTGCCTCATACAGTACAAGAAGTGTACAAGGGGAAGAACCCGCAGGCTTTCAACTTCACTAAAGAGTGGAAAGCCAATACAGAGATTGCCAAGAGTTACTTGGAGAAAGCGGTGGGGCGAATGAAGAAGTGGGCCGACCAAGGCCGCCAGTCTCGAGAGTTCAAAGAGGGAGACATGGTGCTTGTCAAGTTACTCCCCGAACAGCTCCGGTTCCTTCGCAACAAAGACAAGAGGTTGTTCCGCCGATATGAAGGCCCACTCCCGGTTCTAAAGAAAGTGGGGAAGTGCTCTTACAACGTCGACATCCCCACTTGGATGAAGGTTCACCCGGTCTTTCATGTCAGCAGTCTCAAACCCCATCATCCAGATCCTGAAGATGGCTCTCGCAACAAGCCAACTCGACCCCATGTGGAGATCAAGGCCACTAAGTCGAGGGAAGTCGAAGCGATCCTTGCCGAACGGGTGGTGAACCAGTATCACCAAGGCACCAGTCAAGCTGTCCGAGCTGTCCCGCAGCAGCAGTTCTTAGTCAAGTGGAAGGGGGTTGGAGACGAAGAGACAAGCTGGGAGAACGTCGAAGCACTCAGGAGGTTCCAGCAGCAGATTGAAGACTTCAAGGCACAAGACGAAGCCAGCATCTCGGGGAGAAGATTGCAGCACTCTAGCCTTAATGCCGTCGTCGAGAGCGCCGACAGCTTAAGTGGGGGAGCATGTTAGGGATATAACTTGTAATGCCACAAGCAACCTTGTCCAAGGTTAAGAGTTAAGCCTATGGCTGGTTGCTTGTGTGCTAGTGGCATTTTTGTAATTTATGTTTCCTTTGTTTTAGCTTGGTCCTCCTGGGAATATTCATGTTATATTCATGTTTCCCTGTGCCAAGTTACTATTTGTCTGATTTGCTCTATACAGGGGGGTTCCTAGTCGGCGACGGTTGGACTAGTGAACTAGTATAGGTAAGCACATGTACTTGCGCCCCTGTAAACGTCTTACCATCAATAAAGAGAGGAATTATTCAATCATCTGTGTTGCGTGAGATCTTTTGCAACTTTGCATTCAATTGCTCGCTCACTTGTCGACGAGCTCGCCTCACAACTATATTATACTGTTCTTACTTGTTGCGTGCAATATATTAATATCGTGTGGTTTCCATTGTTCCTTGCAAGGTACGCTCAAGGCTGACTTACTACCTTCTCAAAGGGACAGTAAGTGCCGCACGGTCCTCTTTGCGCTCCCGCAAAGTCGGCCCGTGACACTGTGCTGCCTGTGCATGTTTCACTAACATGAACAATGCAGATTACTTTTTGGACAGAAGACTTGAAGCTGCAATCTTTTCCTGTAACTCATCCATCTCATTTCAGTTTACTCAACAGTTGAACCCAACTGTACGTGGGTGAAGATATTTCTCATTGGCAAAATTTGACAAAGAAGTAGGTAAGAGATCCAATTGCCAAAATTTTGTGTACAAAATTGAAGTCTTTTTTCTCCGTCAAAAGAATATTATGAAGGGGAGATTGTTGCTAATTTAGGCTTTTCAAAACGATAAAGCAACTAGTATAGCTTGCCTGCACCTAGCCTTAGCCTGCTCAAGCCTCTCACTCAAAGTCTCGTCCTTCACTGCAGCCTTCACCATAACCATGTCCATCTCCATCAGCTTCAGCACCCTAAACAATTCAGTCACCATTCTATCTTCCACCTTACCTTCATCTCTCAACACTTCTGCTTCCTCTCTTGCTCTCTCAGCCACAATCTCTGCAGCCTTCACCAGCAATTCTCTGGACCCGAACTCTCGCCCCATTAAGCCCTCCAACTTCTCCAGGAAGTCAGCTATGACATACCCTACTGGCTTCTCTAGTGGAATCTTTTTGGTTCTCTTCCAACCAATCTCAAAGTTGGGTGGCTCGGGCTTCACCAGGCCAGTTGAGGACTTCCTGTCTCTAGTGATCTCCGATTTTCTTCGCTTTTCGATTGGGAATTTCTCTGCACTGGTGGTGGTTTCAGAGCTTGGACTTGGGAAGTCGGGTTGAGTAGAGTCTGCTTCAGTGCATTTGGTGATGAACGAGTAGTGTTTTCTGGGGGGCATACGGATGTAATGCTGTGATGGGATTTTGGAAGTTTGGGAGGAGAGCAGATGATTCAGAGGATGAGGGTTAGTATTGGAGAGCAATTGTGGGAATAATGAAGCCATGCCTGGAGCTCAGTAGTGGGAACCAACCTCATGAGGGAATGAAGATAAGCCTGTATATATGTCCATATATGTTATGTTTGGTTCCTGCGGTCACAGCCAATAATAATACGTCACTTCAATTATGCAAGGTCGAGTATTACGTATTGGAAAGTTTTAGGACAATGTATGTACCAATATTTAAATAATAATATTTTCAAGACTGTTGGCCTAATGAAAATTTGTTTCTATTTTCATTGAAATTGATACCCTACTTTTTACAAACCACATCCTCTCCTAATATCTCTCTCCTCATACTTTCTCATAAAACAATCTGAACCGTTCAATTTTAATCTGACGGTTCACAATCTTCTGCTACTATTCACACAACACCCTGTAAAGTAATCTGGGCCGTCCAATTTTAATCCGACGGCCCAGATCTCATGAGGAGAGATCTCTCTCTTTTTATTAGGAGAGGATCCCGATCCATCACTTCTATGAGTAAATTTTTTCCAATGTGAAATACATGGGGTGAGGTTTGTAGAAAAATTGTGCCAATTTCACTTCATTGTTTGTGAGTGTCAATAATTTCATAAAATCAAAGACACATGAACCCAATGTTTACGGAAAAAGAAGAAAAACATAGACAATCTGCTGTGCCAAAAATTGAAACCCAATGCTTTATTCAATCCAATGCTGAAAATCTGTAATGATGATGAGAGATAGATTATTCATGGCAGCTACTAGAAATTACTTAGGCAACTCAAAGATTCCTTGGCCTTGTGAATTACAACTTCACTAGACGCCCTCATCGAAAAAAACTGGAACGCTATAGTAACTCCTTGGCAATCCTGTAATTTATATATGCATCAGTAGTTGCACACTCAATCTGTTCCGGTGTAAGATCTGATCCACTATCACCCCAATTCGTCCATATCACGGCGTAAGGTCTCGGAGCAAAATAACACCAAGCTTGACATGCAAGTTCCCTTGCTCCGAATGCAACAAGTTTAGGCTCGTGTCGATATTTAGCTGCAATTTCACCTAGCTCCACTGCATTTCTAACCTCAAGTCCAAAGTTCTCTTTGAGTTTGATAACATCCTCTCTGATATGAACCCCAGCAAACACGATATCTTTCATAAGCAGAAAAGTCCTGAGCGATGGAGAAACCGAAGCCGAGTGAGGGTCTAATCGAATGAGGACGCAACCAATACACGAATAGAGTTTGATGAGTACCACCCGAGCTACAACTATGCCAGTAGGGTTACTCGAACCAGTGCATACGTCCACCAAAGACCATTCTGTGTCAAACCCAACAACCATGTCTTTCTCGTCTCGGATTTTCTTGGTTATGAGGTGGAGGCAACGGTTGATTGAGTGGTGATCCGATACAACCTCGGTCACCACCTTAGTACGATCGTTCATCACATAGCTGAATTCTTGCAATGCTTCTTCTCTTTCAGAACTTGGTGGCTCCATTGTTTTAAAAATGACTCTGGGAGCTCCATAACCATGTCCGGTACCCTATTTATAAATCAGGGTAATGTTGTACATTAATGACTACAATTACTGTTATTAAGTCTGTTATGACCTTTCATTAGTCTTTTTGGTGCCGGCTAATCTTATAATTCCCTTGGCATCTGCCTCTCCACATACTGTCTCTTCATTCTATTCTACTCAAATTTGATCTGTATAGGGAATAAATCTATTAATAGTTCAGTGTTCAAACTTCTGCATCTGGCGGCTTCCGAAATCCCAAAACAAAAAAGTTATTGATTGCTGGTATGCATGCTTCTTTATAAGAACAAAATCATATAACTCCCCTTTCTATACAAAGTTATAAACACATGATTTGAAGTTAACTTGCTTACAAAGCTAAGATAACACATGAATCAATATGTCATATATATCCCAAGTTCCCAGCCATGTAGGTGCAATGAAGTTTTCGTGTGATTTTCATAATTGGGTTGGACGCACCAGCTACATGAACTTTTTTCTCTTCTCAATGATTTATGTTTTTTGGCAAGGGTGTTGTTATTATTGACTACTTCCAGAGTTAACATGTTGCATATATCAAGCCAACATATATAACATTACAAGGCTACAAACCTACGACAATGATGTTCGTGGCGGATTTGGTATCCGGCAAACGGTCAACACGTGTGGTGGCGGACGTCGATGTCTGTCCTGTTGTGATTTGTGCGAGCGTGCCAATACCTTTGAGTTAGGTATAACCTTGATGCGGACGACCTCTAGCGAGCGTACGTCTCTGGCGAGCGTGTCTGTCTGCTCCCAATTCCTGACTCCTTGATCAAACGACTGTTACGCGGGCGTTGACAAGGCCGGCGTAAGAGGTTCGAACAAGACCTAATAAAAGAATATTAGGATTTCTTTCTAAACCTATTGCAGATCGAGTAATCTTACTTTGATCCTGGGACGCAAAGCAGAGCAATAATTCAAGACCGCGGGAAACGATCCTTTTCCAACCTAAGATAGATTGGTCTGTGTTTTTGTTACCTGAGTAACAACTCGATGTGCTACGGCGTAGCGACTGACACTTGGTGCTTCAGCGAACACGAACACGAAGCGAACGAGCGACTCTGTACGTATGGCGGCGAGGTGCGGCTCTGTACGTATGGCGGCTGGATGCGACTGCGATGTGCGGATGTGCTGGAAGCGGTAGGTCTTAGCGACTCTCGACACGAGTGCAAGGCACCTGTCAAAAAACCGTGCAGGGATACAGCGACCGGTGGTGGGCGTAAGGTTGCAGGGAAGTTTGGACAGTGGTTGTTTGCAGTTTGTGGAGGCTGTGCGCGTAAGATGCTCCGGAGAGGCTTTGCAAGGATTGCGATGAGCAAAAGCTTGTGTGTTTGTTTGATTGATCGGGGATCCCTTCTACGTTGTACAAGAGTTCTTTATATAGAGAATACCAAACCCCAATACTTGCGTATCAAGTAGTATAATGGATTCGGAGATCGATCAGGATTCAATTACCATAACCAACTCCCTTTTGGATTCCTAAAGGAACCCCAAATCCTTTCCATAAAAGGAAAAGATTAAATGTATTTCAGATTATCCTTTATTAGATGATCTCATGGGCCTCGATCTATAGTCTCAGCCCAAACGCTAGTTTCGGCCCAAACATTGCCCCCCAGCCTTTGAAATTGAAAGTCTGGTGAAATTGATAAAGGCTAGAAAGCCCAACCCAAATCACCCTCTTTAAAAATTATGAAGCATTGTGTCGTTCCCTCTAACAACACAACTTTACCAAATCGAGCTTCGGAAACTGTTCATCAAAAACCCCAAACGCCGTAAACCCTACCGATTCGATTCAGAGAACCCTTTTCAGATTTTTCAAAAACCCAGATTGAGAACCAGCAATTCACATCCCAACCTCCTCCTCAAAACCCAGAAAATATGGCCAATGCAATCACCTATTCTCAAGCCGTCGAAGCGAAAGAAATAATCACTTCCTCCATGATTGAAGTTGGAAGTGCCTACCAGACTTCGCTCATCTCACCCGACGATTTCGGCCGTGCCGGACTGGGTCCACGACAACCAGAATTAGGCCCAGAATCAATATGCGCCTTTGTTAATAGGGTACGTCCTCCTCCCGTGATATTTCGAGAAGAAAACATCGCATATGGAGATTGGCAGACTTCTAACCACCATGAAGTTCCGGTGACATCCTCCTCTTGGCCGCTGCTGACCTCACCCATGATAGACTGGTATCATGATCGGGAGAGACGTGATGAAAGCAGATGGAAGGCGGTGGGGATTGACGAAGCCTTAAGAATCAGCTTTGCGCTCAACCCAAAGGGAGGAAGCCGCTGTGCTCTTATGCCCCTTGTAAGTTTCTGGAACCCATCCGCCAATGCCTTCGAATTCAAATTTGGATATGCTAGTATTACCCTGTTAGATATGTATGCTGGCCTAGGTTTTCCCCTTGGTGGAAAACCCTTTGATGCCAATGATTATTCTGAGGAGGCTGTCCCTCAATTCGGCTTCCAAAACCCTCCAATAGGAGCTTTTCAAATTGGATAAACATCTTCAAAACCCATACGGATGATATTGGTGGAATAGCCCTTTTAGACTTTTGGCTAAACAAGTTTGTATTTTGCTCAACTGCCGGCAAGATGACCAAGACTTATAAAAGGATGGCAGAAGTCCTGTATGCTAGGAAAGAGATTGGCCTAGGCCAAATAGTATTAGCTCACCTATATAGATGCCTGCATACCCTATCCCTTTCACCTCTAAATTGTAGAGTCTCTGGTCCGCTCTGGATTCTGGATATCTGGGTCCAAATGTATTATCACTACCAGAAAAGGCATCATAGCCGACGATATGAAAAAAAAACGGCTGACAAACTCTTTATTCGTCGGCTATAACCATTATAGCCGACGAAATTCGTCGTCTGTAGTGGTATTTCGTCGACTAAAATGGTTATAGCCGACGATATCGTCGTCGGGTATAGTTTTACCGACGGCGTATTTCCGACGATGTTATAACCGACGATATGTCGTCGGGTAATGGTTATAGCCGACGATATCGTCGGCTATAACCATTATAGCCGACGACTTAAATTCGTCGGCTATGATGCCTTTTGGGGTAGTGTATCCAAGATTAGCATCTCCTGACCGCATTGATCTCGAAGAAAACTGAGTATTAGGCTTGGCGTTTGCAGGATGCAAACCTAATGTCAATCAAGGTTATGCCGTCTGCCTAGACATTATTTTTGATACGGATGCACAAGGTTTTTACTCAGAGGCTCAAGGCCTTATCCAGAGCGTGCAGCCCAGGGCACTTAAAGACGGCTTATTGCCCTCTACCAGACAAGGCAGAGCAAGTAGTTGGTTATTTCGGCAGTGCATATCTATGGCGGATCTCCCCCTCCTGTCTTCTGACAAAGGTGAACAGGGCGTGGAAGTTTATGATCCTCAACTATTCGCCAGGCAGCTCGGTCTGACTCAAGTCTTACCATACCCGCCAGTCTTCAGCCTGAACATGTTCTCGGCCTGGCGGCCAAGTAAAAATACTTCTGTCGGTGAAGAATCCAACATTGCATCTGCCCTGAGACTCGCTGATTATCCCAACTTGGATCGATGCGAAGCTCTAGAGCTCTCACAAGAAGTCAGCGACGATCACCAAACCTGGTGGCTCCAACTCAGAGGAGACTTTTTCGACAAAGATTCTCTCCACTACTTCAAAACACTCTTTGGACGGAAACGACAATATCTGACCGAAGAAGATCACAAAGTGCTGGACGGAGGTCTTCTCTACCCCGAATTTGACCAGGTAAACATCACTTCGAATATCTATCTATGATAGCTTAATAGGAGAAAAACCACTAACTGATTTTCTCGTTCACAGGACTCTGGGAAAAAGGAGAAGAGCAAGGGAAAAAGAAAAGCTTCCCAAGGCCCAACGAGCACACCTGCCCAAAAGAAAACAAGAACCACACAAGTTGCTGAAGAGTCAGACTTTGAGGACCATGTGCCAGTAAGTTATTCCACCTTGCTTTCTCTACACAACTATACCACTGTTTCTATGCAACAAGCTAACTCGTCAAATCTGATGTAGTTGATAAATTTCTTCCACATGGGCTAATTCCAAGGCAGTGGAGCGCAGCTAGAGCTCCTGTAGATCCGGTGATTCACATATCCTCAGGTGAGTCCTCCGAATCACCTCACAGTTCATCCTCTTCCGAAGAAACTGAGCTTGCGAATCTCATATACAATACTACTCCTCAACAATTTGCGGATCTCTTCCAAGGATGGCTTAACAGAGAAACCTCAACTCTCCTTGCAGATCCGCCAGCGCCATTGATCGAGGAAATGGTCTCTACACCACCTGCTGAGATAACGGATAGTGGATCAAACCTTGCCTTGGTTATTACATCATCTGCCAGCGATCCAGCAACTCAGATAATCCAGGGAGCAAGAGAAGTCCCTCAGAGCCAGGAGGCGATTACCTTGGAAGGGGACCAAGAGGTTTCCCCTTCTCCCGTTAGGAATAGTACAGAAGCTGGCGAGCGCTTGACCCAAGCTCAGGATGTCTCTACAGGCCAACCTTCTTACCAAGAGCAACCTTTGGATGAGGAACCAATAGATACCTTGCCAAAGACAACAGAGGTACCTATCAGCATTCCTCGAATACAAAATGTATATGTCACGTTAAATTTTAAAAAGCTTAAACTTCATCATTCCTTATGTCTGTCTAGGTGGAAGAAGGGATCGTTGGCATAAATCTAGATGAAGGGATCCATCGCAAGCGCTCGCCAACTACTGTGGCGAGTGCTCAGAATTCACAGATTGAAACCTCCTCTGTCCGGGCTTCAACCCCCTCACCTCTGGAGATGAGCATATCTCTTCCCTCTGCTATGGAAGACCCGCTCCTAAAACTCCCCACACCCAAGAAAGAAATTCATGAGGTGCAAGAAGCATGGAAATTTGTTGGACGCCTAGGAGAAACAAATCTGCTAGATGTCGAAGTAGGGGCCAAGCTACATTCCTCAATTCAAATATTGCAAACTTATTCCGACCGTCTACCTGCCACGACTCGAGCCGAGATTCAAGATCACCTGACCAGCCTTCCTAATCTCCTACAATGTCTTCAAGAATCGCAAGCCACGATCTTGTCCCAGCGAGCCAAGACTCAAGAAGCCACCAATATCCTGGCCAAAGCCATAGGCTCCTATTCTGCCTCGGTCATCTCTGTGAGTGACAAGCACAAAGGTGAACTCGCACGCCTGAAGAAAGAAAAGGAGATCATTGAACAGAAGATTGCCAGCATCGAGGCACAGCAGGCAGAGCATCTACAGCATGCAGTTGAGCAAAGGAAAACCCTGGCTGCCCTCCAAAATGAAGCTCAGCAGAATCTGGCAAAGGAAGAGGACCCCTTGTTGAAAACATGGAGTATGTGCGCGCCAAGATATGTAGAATAGGAATGAGTCTACTAGAACTCAAAGCCAGGCGCCATCACTGAATGGGCCAGTGTATAAACCTCTTTTATACAATCTTTATGAACTAGGAAAAAACTGGCCCAAGTTGTTCCGTGCTTTTCTAGCCCAATTATGATTTTAAACCGCATTGCTAACCGAGACATAGTCAACGTCAATTTAAAACCAACAAACTGCAGATATTAATTTTCAGAGACTCGATATTCAAACCTCTTATCGTTCTAAGCGCAAATGGTTGGGCGTGATAAATGCACAATAAATCCGAACGAATCTCGTGATTATCCAAATCAATCTCAACCGCTGGATCACCTATCCAATCTGCTATAAAAGGGGACCGTAGATCACATATTCCATTTTCTCAAAACCATACCATGATCCGTTCCCTGTTTATTTCAAAGCCCTTATGGCTCCCTCAGTTGTTTCCCCCAGATCACGTTCAGATGTTCTTATGAGCACCCCTGAGTCGTGTAATCCGGTATTACGTTAGCCCTAAGTCGCATAATCTGGTATTATGCTTTTGGAATCTGAGATGTGAAAAAGGTTGGCCAGAGTTGGGCCAAAACCATGACATCGTCCAAAAGTATAGTACTGGATGGCGACTTAGGCGTCATCTATCACCCTTGCAATCCTGCAGCTTCAACTGTTTGTTAGCTTGCTGGTAGGAACAGAAAAGGACCTGCGGATGACATTTCCGTCCATGCTAACATCTGAACTAGTCCGACCTAGCGGACGGAAATTCCTGCTCCTTAGCTCTTCTTTCAATCCAGAAGGGAATTCTAGATTCGGCGAGCCAAGGAGATGAACCTGACTCGAGGCCACATGTTTGTTGGAGGAATTTCATCAAAGAATTCCCTATAGAAATTCAAACCTTCCTTGTGCCCGATCAAAGTCCTTTAGTATAGACATGGTTTCAGAGCTAGTTAATAGCTCCCCACAATGTAACTTTTATACTTTGTAAAAGCTTTGACCGCAAAGTCTACGAATGAAATTAAATTCAGAAAAACATATGTATTGTCTTCCTTCATGAAATTGAATGTCTTATTGTATTAAATAAAAACACAAAAATAAAAATAGGACCACAATTATTGGTCCTAAGGTTGAATTCGGGGTTAACAAAACGCCATGAAACTCTTTCAGTTTCACCGAAATGATGAAATTTCTGGATGAATGGACGAGTCGCTTCTGGGCTCTGGCGGACGGCCTGCACTGATGTTGCCCTATGTTGCCAAAATGTTCGTGGTGGATTTGGTATCCGGCGAACGGTCAACACTTGTGGTGGCGGACGTCGATGTCTGTCCTGTTGTGATTTGTGCGAGCGTGCCAATACCTTTGGGTTAGGTATAACCTTGATGCGGACGACCTCTAGCGAGCGTACTCCTCCGGCGAGCGTACGTCTCTGGCGAGCGTGTCTGTCTGCTCCCAATTCCTGACTCCTTGATCAAACGACTGTTACGCGGGCGTTGACAAGGCCGGCGTAAGAGGTTCGAACAAGACCTAATAAATGAATATTAGGATTTCTTTCTCAACCTATTGCAGATCGAGTAATTTTACTTTGATCCTGGGATGCAAAGCAGAGCAATAATTCAAGACCGCGGGAAACGATCCTTTTCCAACCTAAGATAGATTGGTCTGTGTTTTTGTTACCTGAGTAACGACTCGATGTGCTACGGCGTAGCGATTGACACTTGGTGCTTCAGCGAACACGAACACGAGGCGAACGAGCGACTCTGTACGTATGGCGGCGAGGTGCGGCTCTATACGTATGGCGGCTGGATGCGACTGCGATGTGCGGATGTGCTAGAAGCGGTAGGTCTTAGCGACTCTCGACACGAGTGCAAGGCACCTGTCAAAAAACCGTGCAGGGATACAGCGACCGGTGGTGGGCGTAAGGTTGCAGGGAAGTTTGGACAGTGGTTGTTTGCAGTTTGTGGAGGCTGTGCGCTTAAGATGCTCCGGAGAGGCTTTGCAAGGATTGCGATGAGCAAAAGCTTGTGTGTTTGTTTGATTGATCGGGGATCCCTTCTACGTTGTACAAGAGTTCTTTATATAGAGAATACCAAACCCCAATACTTGCGTATCAAGTAGTATACTGGATTCGGAGATCGATTAGGATTCAATTACCATAACCAACTCCCTTTTGAATTCCTAAAGGAACCCCAAATCCTTTCCAGAAAAGGAAAAGATTAAATGTATTTCAGATTATCTTTTATTAGATGACCTCGTGGGCCTTGATCTATAGTCTCAGCCCAAACGCTAGTTTCGGCCCAAACAAATGAGACACACAGTAAACTAATTATGTGGCTTACACGATAGACATGATCCCATAAGAAAAAGTACCAATTGATTAACTATACCAAATCTTCTCCTAGCTAGCTGCTCACCAACTTCTTCCCAGTTTTATAAGCAACATATATAAGCATCAACACTTGCACATTCAATCTGCTCCGCCGTCAGAAACTCCTTTGTCCAGCTTATCCATACCACTTTCTGAGGCCTCTGTTCAAGCCCTAGCTTCAAAACATCTCTTGCTAGATCCCTTGCTCCATAAGCAACAAGCCGCGGCTTTCGAAGCCCATATGCCGCAAACTCACTCAGCTCCACCACATTCCTCACCACAACCCCATAATTCTCCTTCAACATCCTCACGTCCTCCCTAACCTGCACCCCAACGAACACAATGTCCTTCATCATGAAGAAGTTAACCAGCGAAGGGCACACAGGGCCTGACTTATGGTTCAATCTTATAAGAACACACCTGACGCAGGAGAAGAGCTTGATGAGGACCACCCGAGGTTCGACTCGGCCGTCCTCCATGCTCACCAGAGAGCATTCCGTATCAAACCCTACGACCATGTCCTTGTGGTCACGTATTTTCTGGGTGATGAGGTAGAGGCAGAGGTGCACTGCGCCGTGATCGGAGACGATCTCAGTGACTACTTTCACTACGCCAAAGGTCCTTCCAGGCGACCGGAGAAAAACAAGGAAGGCGACTACAGAACAGCCGCATCAGACAATTTGCGACTGGAACGTAGTCGCTTATAAGACGTCGCAAGCAACATTTAGCTATATCTTAAAGGCGACGGGAATAGATACCCAATCGCTTTTACCTCCCTCGCTAGCGACTGGAATACAATACCGTCTCTTAACAGGTGTCCCAATTAGCGACTGGAATACCCTGTCGCTAGTAACGTTAGAGTGACTAGCTTGGGTAGTTGCTATCCTTGTTAGAGCGACTGGCTTTTGTTCTCACTGAGTGTGTTAGAGCGACAGAGGTTTAGGCCATTGAAGCGACTGATTTATGTTTCTTAGTCGCCTGAATCAATTCCCTGTATTGCAATGCAGGGCCTGTATCTGTAATGCCCAGTTTTGTGCAAAAAAAACCTGCATTATTCCAAAAGCATTCACAGCAATAATCAACTCAACACAGCCAACAAATCTCACACAAAAACATTGCATTGACATTAAATAGAGTTTAAAACATTACATTGTCTTGAAACTCAATATCCATTACAAACCAACACAAACTAACCCAAATATGACCTAAACACTAAACCAGAAGCCGCAGCAACCCCCTCGGCTCGTTGGTGATGAAGCAACAACCAAATAAAGAGACTAAGTGTTAGAGGGTGAGGGGTTGTCATTGGAGGTAGTACCTTCTTGCAATTGGGATTGCTTCTCCAAAAGTTTGGCCACAGCAAGAGCCACTGCTGCATCCACTTGCTGCTGCATTTGTTGCTGTATTTGCTGCTGCATTTCCTCCTGCATAGCGTTCATTTGCTCCTTAACTCGCTCCTGCACTTTTGCCTCCACCATGGCATCTACGTCAACACGGGAGACACCTCCTCTCTTCTTGGGCTCTCGCCTCATGTATCTGCCGAGTCCTCTATATGTTATGCCCTTTCCTTCACCAACTCGTGTCGTTATGACACTGAGCTGGGTTTCAACAGGCAGTGCCTCTCCAGCTTCAACGTCCTGGTGGTCTCTACTCCACTGGTCGAGTTTCTCTTGAACCTCCCGTTCCATTACCTCCTACAACATTACAGAAGAGCTAGCATTAATTACGTGATACAAAGAGAATATAAAACATATGAATGAATCTTAGTTTAGTTTTAGGTAATTACCACGTATGTAGCGCCAATCTTATCCTTGGCGTATGCATCCTTAAAGGCTGCGACCAAGGGGGCTGCATTTCCCACTAACGCATGCTCCTATGCCCGGTAACTAATTGCAGTGGTCCCCGAATGGTGGTTCATCCGGGTGGGAGCCCTTCGGATACTCTTCATCCTCAAACTTAACTCCTGAACACAAATCAAATCAAGGATGAGTGGTGTTAAACTGGTTTCAGCAAAGGTGTTAAATCAAGGATGTACATATACTTGTTAATCCTGGTCCTAGCAATTTGCATAAATATATCGAGGCAACTGAGTTTACCTTATTCTCGTCACTGCTGAATTCATTGACCAACCGCTCCCACTCTTTAGGCCGTTTAAGGAACTCCAATGGAACGTCAGCCCCGAATTTTTCCCAATGTCTTCTGCAATCGTGCTTCCAATCCTTGAACCGAGAAGCTGCCACATCTTGAACTCATTGGAACTGGCCATCGTGTTGAAGGTCGATTGCATAGAAGCCCTACAGTTTAATCAAAGACAAATATTAGTAATAGTATACGTGTAATAGGTTGAAAAGTAGAAGAACATATAAAAAATTGGACACTTACTGCAATGTAGGAGTACACAATGCCCTTGAAGTCATGATCAAGATCGTCGTAAACGGAGGCAAGCATTGGTACGTCGTCCTTCACCTTCATGCCTATGTCACGGGACAGTTGAGCTGCGACTTTTTTATCGACAGGCATGTTGTGCTTATCGTCCCACTCCACAACAATTTTGGCTCTGGTAAGGCGCACCATCTCCTTCGTCTTCACACCGACCACCACACCTCTTTTTCTTTTGGGTGGTCCAGCTACACAAAATAGAGCAGACAAGTGATTTTAAGTATTTATGGCAGCTTGAGATAAACAGAACATAAATAGCTACCAATTATTTCCTAGAACATGGAACAGTTGAGATAAACAGAACATAAACAGCTACCAATTCAACAAGAAACCCAATTCAGATCACATTCCATCACAACAACTACGATAAACAAGAAAACTCCCACAGTAACATCTTCATTAAACCATGTTAAACATCTGTTAAACTCTATTTCTCTGCTAAAAGAACAAGAAGTGTGATAAAGTAAAGAGTTTTGGTAAAAGAGTAATCAAGTCAAGAATCCTACTATGCACAGTTAGAGATACATGTTTTGGATTATAATACCACAAACTAGTTATTCTATTTAACATATGTTTAAGCTTTCAGGCAAAGCATAGCTTTCTTTTGTATTTTGTTCTATCTTTGGTACTGGCATGTGACAAAACACTAGGTGTGAGATACATGTTTTGATAATTAAAATAAATGGGATATTTATACCACAAGAATAAGAGTATCAGGGTTGAACTATACGCTAGGATTAATCAACATATATATGTTGCAAGTTGCCCTTATTGTTCAGTTGGGTTTGGGGATTTTACTTGAATTTTAACCAAAGAAATTTACATTCTATATGAGAGATTGAAGGATTTACAGAGCTTATGAGAAATGAAAACAAACTAGATAAATGAGAAATATTTCTTGGTCAAGTTGTGGTGGGATAGATTCTCCAGAGAACCTGTAAAAGGGATTTGTGCACTAAATCATATTTAAACTTGTGAATTCATTTCATGCTTAACAATTTATAGCATCTTATCTCATCCTTGCAATCTGTCATCAGCAATTCCTAAGCTAACATGGAAAATGATATGTGCATTGGTATTCTGGTGTTTGACTTGCTATATAGTACTGATCAATAAAGGTAAACCAACAAGAGCATTCAAACTACAAGAAATGTATACAGTAGAAACACAATTCATCAATTACCTGATGGGTCGACGACCAGATCTTTGCAGCGAATGCTGCACACCATCGTACCGGCAGTGGAGTCGGTGGTGGAAGCAGAATTCCTTGGAGTGGGAAATTATGGGGTAGTTGGAGTGGGAGGCAGAATTCGTCAGTTGTACAGACTGCGGGTTGATTGGAGGACCCAGTTCGAAGTCCAGGTCGATGTCGTCGTTGGGAGCAGAACCAGCAGCGGCAGCGGAGGTGTTGACCAAACCAGGAGCAGAACTAGTCGGAGGTGGTGGGGGTGGTCGTGGTGGCTGTACAGAAACTGAAGCGGCGGTGGGGCTGGTTTCTGCAGATTCCGAGGTGGTGGCGGAATTGGAAAGCGGCGCCGGCGTCGGTGATATTCGTTTCCGAAGAGTCGATTTAATAGCTGCATTATCGGCCAGGCGTTGGGCCCTTGTCTTCACGAAATGTGGTTTAACGTTTTTCGGAGGCATTTTGTGATTTCGGGTGATTTTGGGGATTGGGGCTGAAATTGGGGGTTAGGGTTTGAGAAATTGGGGTTAAGGGATGAGGGAAGATGATGAGTGTGAGAAGATTGGGGATGAAATTAGGGTTTCTAGGTTTGAGATCGGAGAGTGAGAAGAGATAAGTGAGGAGTGAGAAGAGGAAGACTGAGTTTTTTGAAATTGGGTTTTAATTGAACCCTATAGGCGACGGCAAAATAATAACCCCGTCGCACCATGTATTACGAAATGTAATTTCAAATTTTGGCTGAAAATTTTCGCGGAAAAATTCTCAAAACATTTTAGAGCGACTAATATATACAACTTAGTCGCCTCACATACTCTGAAGCGACACATTTAATAACATAGTGACTTTAAAACTTGCGAATTGAAACAAATTTATAATTACAAAGAATGGTTATATGTAACGGCCCTCCGATTGAGTCTAATACCCCTAATCTATGACAACTACACATAATGAGAGTTGTGGTTCAAATTAGAACCGAAACGGAGATTGTTAGAGTCGCGGTCAAAGCGTAGTTTTAAAGTCAAAGAGTATACATATGCGATTTCCCGAACGATCGAACGGCAAAATCACACCCGATTCATTCCAAATTTTAACCACATACTCTATAATACGTACGTTCCAAATCTAATGGTCATTTTGTTCAAATGGATTACCTTGATAAATCAAGTTCTAAATGTGAGGTTAAGTTTCATAACCGTTTCATTGAGTTAAGAGAGTTAGTGTTGGTTATTAAAGGCGCTATATGCTACCGACATCCGATAGAGAAATTGACCGTTAGATATAATAAGTACGTAAATTCATAGATGTGGTTCAAATTTTGAGCAAATCGGAGGTCGTTAGGGTCGCGGATCGTGAGAAAAACGCTTTGGTCAAATCGTAGTTGTGCGGTCAACATAGTGACATATTAGGTTTTTTCGAGTTTTGATGGTTAAATAACATCCGATTTGTACCAAATTTTAATTACTTACTCTACAATACATATATTAACATGTCTATCGTTCAAAACGTCCTAAGTAAAATATATCTTATATGAAGGAAATAAGCCACGGGTAAACATAATATTAGTGGCTTAAAGAGGTTCAGAGTTACAAACTTATAGCGACGGGTATATATAAGATTAGTCGCTTAAAGAGGTTTAGAGTTACAAACTTATAGCGACGGGTATACATAAGATCAGTCACTTAAAGAGGTTTACAGTTACAAACTTATAGCGACGGGTATACATAAGATTAGTCACTTAAAGAGGTTTAGAGTTACAAACTTATAGCGACGGGAATACATAAGAATAGTCACTTAAAGAGGTTTAGAGTTACCTAGTCAACATCTCAGTCGCTTATAGTCTTCTATATAAATCTAAGTTTTCTATATAAATCCCCACGGATCCTACCTGTGCATTCCAAATTTCATAGTCATTGTGCAGTAAAATATATCTCCAAATACAATGCAGTTTTGGCTCTGTGACACTTAATTGAAATTCAGTTTAGGTACATGAATGAATAAAAATGATCAATCATATTCATGTAGCCACTCGTCGTCATAATCGTCATCATCCTCCTCCTTATTGGCATCATCATCTTTTGTGTCGTCGTCCGGATCTTCATACCCGGCGTTATCGTCGTCTTCATCATCATCACTATCCTCTTCATCTTCATCACCATCCTCGTCATTGTCAAAGTCAGTGTTAGGCTCAATGTGTGGTAGTTCACCGTAGTCCATTGTGAAACCGTCTATAGGAATGTAATTTGTGATCGAGTCTGGTTTAGGTTCTTGATAAGGTTCATCCACTTCAAGTCGTTTACTTTCATCCGTTGCAAGTGTACTAGCACTGTATGTACCTTTATGTGACACCACATTAACGACTCTCCAAGGTTCACCGGCTTTTGGGTCATCTAGGTAAAACACTTGTCTTGCCGTAGATGCCAGGATGAATGGTGAGTCATCAAATACGCTAGTAGATGTGTCCAATGACAGAAGGCCGTAATCCCACTTCACTGTATCAGTATCGTGCCACCTACACTTGAACAAAATGACTGACATGCATTCTGTATATAATAGTTCGACAACGGCTTCGACAATCCCATAGTACATGACGTCGTCCACCTCTACCATGACCCCGCAGTTCTGAGTTTTCAACCTCTGATCTCGCTGTCATGTGACATACTTCACTCCGTTCACAATACATTGTGAATAAATATTATGTGCATGAGGAAGTGATGCCAAAATGTCAAGTTCACGCTTATAAAGTCTAGATCCTTTAGATCCCAAACTTTCCATCTGTAACACAATATAAACCACACTTTTGGGAATGACAACTTCAGAAACTACAGAGATGTCGAAGCGGGGTACATTGGGGACATTTTCATCTCCCGTGCCGTCACCCATATAGAAACTGCAGTACGTCACACACTCATGTACAATGTACTGCTCAGCAATACATCCCTCTGGATAGCGTGCGTTTCTAACAGACTTCTTATAGTCCCCAAGTTGTCTGTGAAATAAAGAGGTTCAGAGTTAGAAACTGTAAGTAGAATACGTAATGTAATTAAAATGTATACAGAAAAGACTTGTCATATGCACATTTCCATTGGAAACATCCATGTGAAATGTACTGGACCGGTGAGCAAAACTTGATCGGGGAGGTGAATCATAAGATGAACCATGATGGTGAAGAAAGCAGGAGGGAAGATTCTTTCCAATTTACAAAGAATCAAGACAATTTCTTCCTTCATGTCTTTGGCGTCCTGTTTCTTCAAATCTCTTGCACATAGTTTCTGAAACCATCTGGATAACACTATTAGCGGGTCAACGACATAATGTGGCAAATACTCTCAGATAACCACAGGAAGGAGACACTGCAGTAGTACATGGCAGTCATGCGTCTTCAGTCCATAGAACTTCTTATCCTCCACATTGACCTTATTCTTCAAACTTCCTGCATAACCGCAAGGATATTGAGCTTCTTAAATCCATTCGAAGATCTCTGGCCTTTGCTCAGGAAGCACCGTATATTCTGCTTGAGAGACCTTCTCTTTTCTTGAGGAAGACGAACCAATTTCTTCCACAACTTCTCACGTACCCCCAATTTTTTCAGACCTTCACGGGCTTTGAGATCGTCCTTTGTCTTTCCTTCAAGACCGAAAATTGTCCCACTTATGTTGTCGTACACATTCTTCACAATGTGCATGACATCCAATGTGTACATCTGTTTAGATTCGGTCCAGTATGGCAGCTCCCAGAATATACTTACGTGAGTCTAACAAAGTCTCTCCCCACTCGAATGTACCTTGAACTTCAGATGTAAACTATGTACCGGGTACTCATGAGATATGATTTGGGCATAAATCTCATCCCCAGACAACGACCGCGGTGGCTGCCTTTCCTCAACCTTCCCATTAAACTTATCTGTTGCATAACGCCATTTGTGGCATTCGCCTAACCACCGACGATGACCCTGGTATGCCATCCTCCCTGTCAAGTTATTTGCATCAACATCATCCAAACAGAGGGGACATGCTTTGTATCCTTTAGTCTGGATGCCTCCTAACATCTGTAATCCCGGAAAGTCGCTGATAGTCCACATCACTACTGCTCTCATTCTAAAATTTCTCTGCTCATGTACATCATAAGTCTGAATTCCAGTACTCCACAACATCTTCAGCTCATTGATCAATGGTCTCATAAAGACATTCAAACACTTTCCCGGAGACTTTGGACCAGATATTAACATAACAAGCATGTTAAACTCATTTTTCATTGCCATTGAAGGAGGCAAGTTGTAAGGCATCGTCACAATAGGCCAACTGCTGTGAGAGAGACCCGTCTTTCCAAACGGATTAAACCCGTCAGTGGCTAGTCCGAGTCGCACATTCCTGATCTCGCGAGCAAAATCTGGAAATGACCTGTCGAACTCTTGCCATGCTTCCCCGTCTGCTGGGTGTTTAAGAACTTCTGGATCTGTCATCCTTTCCCCGTGCCACCGCATGTCCTTTGCTGTGTGAGGTGACATGTACAGACGTTGCAACCTCGGTGTAAGAGGAAAGTATCGAACCACCTTCTTTGGAACCCTCGTACTGTCCTCTGTGGATCTTCATCTAGACTCCTCGCATATGTTACATTTGTCGAGGCATGCGTCGTCTTTGTAAAACAACATACAACCATGCTCGCATGCGTGGATGATCTGATAACCCAAACCCATGTCCTTCAGGATCTTCCTCATAGCCCGGTATGAATCTGGATACTTGTTTGGTTCTAGGAGGAGATCTTTGATGTACTGACAATTTTGATCAAAGCTTTTGTCTGACCATTTATTCTCTATTTTCATCTTCACTGCTTTCAGGATGGTGGTCAAAACAGTCTCCTTACTAGCCTCGTACACCGGAGTCTGAGCTTCAGTTAAGAGTCTGTTATACTTCTTAAAAGCATCTTTAGCAATAGGGTCAAAATGATCAACATCATCAACAAAGGCATCCCCTAAACCACTAACATTATGTTCTGTAGCCCACCTATCCATAAACGGGAAAGTGTCGTACATAATGTCCATGGTTGGGTTCACAGCAAAATCAGTGGCCACGTGTGTACTAGAAGAAGCCCTCTCTGCAACAATCTGCTGTCTTCGGTCATACATAGAGGGAATGTCTGCACGCTCACCGTGCTCTTCCCATATAGTATAACCACTCATAAAGCCGTTATTCCACAAATGATGAAACATGTCAGATAATGGCAGAGGAACCCATTGTAACTGACATTTTTTACACGGGCACTTGTGCAATTTCGGTTCGGTCTTGCAATTGGAGGACGCAAAATTACAAAATTCTGTTATCCCATCAAGAAACCTTTTTATCACCTCTACATAATACCATCCAACTCTTATCCCCTTGGTATGCCATCTAGAGAAGAATAATTTCACAAATAATGTATTAATAATTGCCAAATTTTGTCAAATACAGTACAATAAAACTTTCAAAAAATTCTATATAATGATACTATAAATTTAAGGGAAAAAGACCATTTGAACAAAATGGGTTTAAAAATTGCCCATTCCAATGTTTATATCCCAAACCAATGAATCTTATTAAAAATACCTAAATACCCTATACTAAACCCTAATATATTCTTTCTCATTTTCCTCTCTTTCTCTCTAGCCGACTCTCTTTCTCCTTTTCCTCTCTTTCTCTCTAGCCGACTCTCTCTCTCTCTCTCTCTCTCTCTCTCTCTCTCTCTCTCTCTCTCTCTCTCTCTCTCTCTGTGAATACGACTCAAGACAATATTGTGGAGATGGTGAAGGATATGCGACAGAATGGCCTACGGATTAGGGTTTTGATCGAATTGCTATTAGGGTTTTGATCGACAGATGGTGAAATTGTATCCTGATTGAAGAAGACTTTTTGTTGTTCCTTGATAAGCAACCTTGTACCAACAAGACTTGTGAATCTTATGGCCTACGGAGATTGGAGATTGGAGATCTTGTGAATCTTATGGCCTACGGAGATTGGAGATTGGAGATTGGAGATTGGAGATTAAAATGGTGGATCCAATCCAGGGCTGCAGGGAGTGATTACATTCATGTGTTCAACCGGTTCATAATTTGTTCGACGAATTGCATCAAAAAAACAAAAAAATTTGACGGCGGGTCCTCCTCCTCCTCCAACATTAGGGTTTTGATCGAATTGGGAATACTATTACTGGGGGTCAGTAATCGATTACTGGGGGTCAGTAATACTATTGACGGCGGGTCCTCCTCCTCCTCCAACATTAGGGTTTTGATCGAATTGAGAATCGATTACTGGGGGTCAGTAATCGATTACTGGGGGTCAGTAATCGAATACTGGGGGTCAGTAATCGAATACTGGGGGTCAGTAATCGATTACTGGGGGTCAGTAATCGATTACTGGGGGTCAGTAATACTATTGACGGCGGGTCCTCCTCCTCCTCCAACATTAGGGTTTTGATCGAATTGAGAATCGATTACTGGGGGTCGGTAATCGATTACTGGGGGTCAGTAACGGTGTCAGTAACATAGTTACTGAAAAATATGGAATCTGTAACCTGATTACTGGGGGTCAGTAATCGATTACTGGGGGTCAGTAATCGATTACTGGGGGTAAGTAACTTGATTACCATGGATCAGTAACTCCAGTAACCTGATTACTGGGGGTCAGTAACCTGATTACTGGGGGTCAATAATCGATTATTGGGGGTCAATAACATGATTACTGGAAAATATGAAATCTGTAACATGATTACTGGGGGTCAGTAATCGATTACTGGAAATCTGTAATCTGTAAATTATTTACTGAGGGTCAGTAACCATCGTCTAATAACCTGATTATAAAAAAAAAAAAAATTAAAAATCTGGCAAAAAAAATTCCGGCGAAAAAAAATTTTGGTGACCGGAATCCGGCGACTCCGGCGGCCAGGCTCCGGCGACCGGCCATGGGAGGCCGGAGGGAGTTGAGTGATATTTCGGCAAAGTTCGTTTTTTTATCTTCCACTTTCTCAGTAAATTATAATTCAAAAATATCTTAGAAAAGACAAAAGGACAAAAAAGGAAGAAAAAAAATTAAATTTGTACTAGAATTGAAAAAGATTTGTTCAAATGGGCAATAGAGTTGTTACCTTATGTTGAATAGGGGAAAAAAATAAGTTTGTCATTTGAATGGGCAGTCAGGGGGTCAAATTAGCACCAAATAGACATTTTCCCTAAATTTAACTATGCACATATTAATTATACCAAAAACCTAAATTCTCAACCAAATTCCTTAATAATTCTAACACTAATTCACTAATCAACCACAAATAAACAAAAAGTCATCAATTTAAATTACACTATCCACTATATATATATTTCAACATTTTCTTACTCTAAGAATCTAAATTTGAATGTAAACATATTATAACACAAATATGGTAAAAAACACAAAATCTATACAAAATGTCAAAATCTATCACAAATTAAAGAACTCAATCGTAAATTACACACAAATACATCAAAATATGAAGATCAAACCCAAAATTTCAAAACCTACAATCAACATAGTAACACAAAAAATGGTATTTAAGATGAAAAGGAGAGATCACACTAACCTTCAAAGCAATTAGAAGTGAAGACCCAACCTTTACAACCCCGAAAGAGAAAAAATCAATAATTTTCAGCAAAATCGCAGCAGAGCTGCATTTTTTTGCTTTCCAGCACTTTACAGTTCTGGAAAAAGTGCGATGTAAAAGATATATGTAAGATATATGCGACGTAACAAGTATCACAGTCGCTCTAAAGATGAAAGCGACGGGACTATTGCTACGGAGAAAGGGGCACGACAGTTTCAGTCGCTTAGAATGGTTTAAGGCGACTGGTAACGTCTCTGTCGCTTATTATCGTGCACAGGTGCGACGTGTCGTATTTCAGTCGCTCTATATATTGTTAAGCGACTTACCTGTTTCCCTTGACTTTTCCTCGTCGCTTGACGAGCAACATGGCGTAGTGTTTTGTGCCGTCGCTCATGACGTTGCTGAAGCCTCTTAAGGGTTCGGCCATTTTGGGATCGCAGAACCGTGAAGTGAATTGAAAGCAAATGATAATGTACGTGTAGCGTGGAGTTGGGAAATGGTGGGTTTCTGGAACACCATTGTTTCTGGAAGACATGCTTTCCATGGCCAGATTAGGGTTTGTGGATAACTCTCCAGTCTGTTGGATTCACATATACCTCTAGTAGTATTCTGAACAAAGTTCGTTACTAGTTAGTGAACACTATGAAATCTCCAATACGCGTACTTTGAACAGTTGATGCGCCCTAATTTAGATAATCGATCAATAAGTCCTAGGCCATTATGGTCTACATTTGCAAGGTTGCAACCATTATGGTCTAATCAAGTCATGGATCATAATGTAGACCTTGCAACCTAGGATTTCCATATGAAAATTCTGGAATAATTAGTTTCTGGATGTACCACGGCAAAAACTTTGCTTCCTAGGACAATGGCGATGTTTGAGCAGAATAAAATTTTGATATTTGGGAGAATTTCAGCCTTTCAGGTCGGAACAATTAACAGGAGGAACAACTACTTATAATTTTGAAGACATTTAACAAATTAAACAAAAAAAAAAACCACAAACGAAAAGAAAACTATGAACAAGCCCTCATGGGGGAGCTGCTACAGCATCAGATTGCAGAATATGAGAGGGATTCAGAAACAACAACCCTCCAAACTTGAAGCTTTGACTACTAATTTGCTCTGTTGGCGACTAATCCAAGACAAAGAATAATTTTAAACAAAGGCAAAATCGTTTGAGCAGTGTATATGGTTTTCAATTACAAAGGCAAAGAAGATAAAACAAAAGAGAAAAAAACATCTAACTAAATCATTGTACAAATAAAAAAATAATAAAAAAAGCTCCACCAGCAAGATGTTTGTATGCAAAAATATGATACATCACTTTCAAATATAAAAAAATAAATAAAGAACCCTAGAATTTTTGCATCAATATATATATTGCATTATACTCTCAATTATGCTTAGAGTTTTGTCCTTACTTTTCTCGTCATGATCATCTTGAAAGATGGACAACGAGAAAGAAGAAACGCAACAGGAGATTAATCACAAATGAAAGAAGAACAAAATAACATGTCAATCATGTATCAACTAGATTTTCCGATGATTGCTAGACTTTCAGAGGAGGGGCACGACATGCTTGAACTTCGCTCAGTGATGTCAAAGATGAACAGGTGACATTAATATGTAACATACTAATTAATGTCTAAAAATGAAACAAAATATGCAATGTAATATTAGTTCTGGTTTCTACACTGTGCTCAATAGAAATTTCAGTATGGAATCCATTATATACATCGTAACATTAGTGAGAAATGATTTCCATTGTCATGATACTTTTGATCCAAATCGGTCACACCCTGTGACCAGGGACGTAACCAGGATAAAAAACTGGGTTGGGCTAATTTTAGCTATATAAAAAATTTACGCACTTGTGAATATTTGTTTAAGGTTTTGAACCCAGTAGGAGGCTCATCCTCACGCCTTCATTAAAAGCATATGAGGGGGACATAAAACCAAAAACCTCATAAACTAAAGCTTACAAGCAAAATATATTAGAAAACAACAAGAAATTCTAACTGAATCGAACCCTTCGAGGCCCAAGTTTTTCAAACTCAGCAATCACAGAATCATTATCAATACTATTGACAAACTCTTTCTCAATGTAGAGAACCATCAAATCATCAAGAAAATCATCTTCCATCTTATTTCGAAGGTTGTTCTTTATAATGTTCATAGAAGAAAAAGCTCTCTCTGTTGTGGCTGTAAAAACTGGCAGAGTCAACACAAGACAAATCAACCTATAAATCATAGGAAAGAATGCCGACTTTCTTGATTCAACTAACCGGCGACACAAAACAGAAGGAGAAGCTGTTTTGGCAAATCTTGGATCCCTTTGAATATCTGTTAAAAAATACCCACACTCCATATTTAGAGAAAGCAACTCAGATGGTGTAAAATCACCAGGGTAAAACTTCAAAGCAAGACTGCAAACATCTTCATATTTGAATGCAACAAAATTATCTCGAGAATCAAATGTAGCACTAAGAACAAGAAGCTCTAACGAACCATCTGTAAATCTACTATCCAATTCTGCCTATTGGAAGTCTATTACAGCATTAAGTATATACACCCGATAATAATGTTCATTTGTAATACCCTGTTCACAAGCCCTTATACCTTTCTTGTAAGGAGCAGACATATTAGGCATAGTAATATCATACTTGGAGCAAAATGATGCTACATTTGTAATCAAGTTATCCCAACCAGCATCTCTCATATCCTGAAGCTTTGATTTTGTGATTGAAAGAAAGTTTAGAGCATTCAAAATGTCTATGGCTTTTTTTTGCAATGATTGAAAAAGAAAATCAGTAATCATCATGACAACATGCATCAAAAGCAAGCAAAACACAAAATCAAAACGTTTCATAGCCTTACTAGCACTCTTTGCTTCTCCTTGTACCTTATAACTTCCATTTGAAACCAAATATGCAAGAGTCGTCCTAGTAGCTCCATATAGTGTAATCAAACTTGATATAGAGAGAAGATGTGAACCCCAACGAGTAGTCCCTGCTCGTTGCAAAGTGTAAGCCTGATTAGCCCCTGTACCTGTCTCAAGTTCGCCAGTAGCCACTAAATCTGCAATTTCTTCCTCTCTAGTAACTTTTAAAGCTGAATGTCGTTTTGCAGAAGAATCAACAAAATTCACAATAAAATTTAGAGTAGAAAAGAATTCACAAATGTCATGCACTCCTTTAGCTGCAGCATTCAATGTCAATTGCAAACGATGAGCAAAGCAATGCACATAATATGCATATGGACACTCTTCACGAAACAAAGCCTGTAAACCATTATATTCACCACGCATGTTACTAGCACCATCATATCATTGACCACGCATATTCTGTACTAGAAGATTGTTTTGAGCAAGGACATTATATATCTCATTTTTCAAAGTTTGAGAACAAGTGTCTGCAACACTTATAACTTTGAAAAATCTTTCTCTAAAAAACCCATGACAATCAGCAAATCGAAGTATAATAGCCATTTGCTCCCTATTAGATGCATCAACCGCTTCATCAACGAGAATACAAAATTTGGCTAATCCAACTTCATCACGAATCTTGATTCTAACTTTGTTACCAAGAATGTTTGCAATTTGTCTTTGAATTATTGGAGAAGTATACTTAGCATTTGCAGGAGCATTATCTAAGACTTTCTGAACTTCGATATTCATCCTCCCAAAAGACTTTAACACTGCAGTAAAATTTCCACCATTAGATGAATCTGCCGACTCATCATTCCCTCTAAAAGTACATCCTTGGTTAGCTAACAACCTCACACTCTCTATAGTAGTAATAAGCCGGAGCCGGTGATTTGCTATTTCTTGTGATGATTGTGTGTAAATGGCTCTTTCAATATACCTAGATGGGTTTCTTAGAGTCTCCCACTTATGCATGACATCATTATGTGGTGAATTTAAGCTTCCTATATGACCAACCATACCAGATTGCTTCGACATAACATTCTTCCAACCCTGAAAGCCATACTCAGTAAATGCTGGATGATGGGATGGATGTTTATCAAACAAGAAACAAGGGAAGCAATATGCTTTGTCCTTCTCTATAGAATACTCAAGCCAAGGCCAATCCTTAAACCATTTGTAGTTAAATTTTGGATTAATTTCAGTTTACTACCCAAAACTTTGGGTCAGGTTTCAGTTTCATCTTTATTCTTTTAATTTAATTATGTGTGCCCTCCTACTTCTAAGTTTCTATCAACCCGAGACAAAAATTCAATTTCACTTCGAACATGACGTCATCATCCGACGTGGACGAGATATGATAGCCCACTTTTCAGACGTGGACGAGACATGCTGGCCCACTTTTCAGTTTCCAACCCTTTTCAAAGGACATAATGTCAGATGATGACGTCATATTCGAAGTGAAATTGAATTTTTGTCTCGGGTTGATAGAAACTTAGAAGTAGGAGGGCACACGTGATTAAATTAAAAGAATAAGGACGAAACTGAAACCTGACCCAAAGTTTTGGATAGTAAATTGAAATTAACTCTTAAATTTTCGGCCTTGACCTCCATCAAAAGAAGATGGACAATTGCTTAACTTAGGTTGATAAGGTCCTAAAACCACATAAGCTCTGCGAATATTGTCATGATCATTCAAAGGGTACATGAATATTGGATTTCTTATTCCTGGATCACGCTCAAGAGATGTATTATAAAAAATTTCAACTCTCTCAATTCTTTCATTATGACACTCTTCTACTACTGATATAGATGGGGAAGAATCTAAAGGGACATTATTTACAGAATTCTCAGTCGCATGTCTACTCCCACTTCTACTCCTACTGCCACTACCACTACCACTTGGAGGAGTCTCACTTGTAAACCATGAAAGAATATTTTTATACCGCTTGGGCTTTCGGTGATCTGTCATTATATTCAAAACCTATATATATATATATATATATATATATATATATATATATATATATAAGTATCATTATTAGAATTATGTATATAAATTAAAGCAATAGAACTTTGATTATAAATTTATGATACATTTCAATATCAATTCTAAAGAAATAACTTAAAGATCAGTAGTTAAGTTTTCATATTTTGTCTTAACTCCTAACTTCCAAATATGTATGTCAAATAGAGCTCATCTCCATTTTATATAGGGAACACTGCCCTATTTCGACCAAAATAAGACAAGATCAGAGATTGAAAACTCACAATTTGGAGCCAATGTGCCAAAGCTTCAGCCTTCAGGTCTTCATATTTGAAAGCCAAGGACTGAACTTGAGGTTGTGGTCTTGTGGAAGGATTGCATTCGTCTGTCAATCCAACAAAACGCTCATCAATTTTAATTTTCCAATATCAATTTCATCCAAATTTGCTAGAGTGAAGGGAACTTCATACATTTGAGCCTTGGAGTTTTAGCCAAATCTGCAAGAAAGCATAAAGACTTGAGGTACGGCAAGGCTTGACAAATTTGGGACCTTGTGTGGCTGAATTAAGGGTTAGAACTGATAGAGTGAAGGGGCAAGGGCTGAAGAGATGCAAATTGAAGAGGAGAGTTGCTACTGCGACTCTGCTAGAGCCGAGAGAGAGTGCGGCTGTTTCTTAAATTTTTTATTTTTTGGCTGAGGGCTGGATAAATATGTATACCTAGGTGTTTTTTGGCCCAAATCTCGGTTGGGCTGTAGCCCAACCAGCCCACAACGTGGCTACGTCCCTGCCTGTGACTGCATGCAATAGAAAATGTCATGAAGGAACCTGCCAGCTATGTATGATTTTTGCAAATAGCACAATAGACTTTGCTTCCCTGCTATAGCAAGCAGTGTTCAAGATCTGATTTGACTTCAATACCAACTTGCCACATCATTTAAAACCAATCCAAAGGCCAGCAGGAAATAATCTCTAAAAACTTGTGTTTGCTTTTCACCGCATCTCAAAGAAATTAAATACCGGGAAAAATAAAAAATTAGGGTGCAAAATTAAGATTGAAATTAACAAGTAACCTGGTAGTCATCACTTTTGTTTGATTTGTATTATTTGATTTTGAAGGTACCAAAAAGGAAAATACTTGTGTCCATACCAGTATGGACGGTGTGTGTCCGAACTCTATCTAATTTGCATATCTTGGACAACGTAATCAACGATTTTAACCGTTCAAAAGTTGAATTAATCAATAAACATTATCTCTGCAAAAATTCGGAATAAACCAAAATCGTTTGCTCATTCGATTACATCATACAAATGGACAGTTCTAGTGAAAGTTGGGAGTTTCATGATCAGCCGTCCATCTGTTTGATACAATCGTTTAAGCAAATGATATTTGTTTACATTCATTTTTTACATAGATGATCTTTATTGATTAATTCAACTTTTGAACGGTTAAAATCGTTGATTACATTGCCCAAGATATGCAAATTAGAGAGAGTTCAGACACACACCGTCCATACTGGTATGGACACAAATATTTTCCTACCAAAAAAGAAATTATTGTGTAGTTTGGAAACATGTGTTTTTCTTGTGTAGTTTGATATATTATGTTTTTTATTTATTTGATGGAATCTGATTTACACGGATATAAAAAGAAAGAACACTTTCAAATATGGCGAAAATCGGCAACAACAACCTCAGTTCAATGAAGACCGATCAAGGGAGAAAAAATGTCACACCAAGACCGAGCAATATCGAAACGAAACGGATTCCGTTCCGATTAGGCCAGTCAATTCCGACACGACCCGATAACACGACTCGAAACCCGCATGAAATAAAGCGGGTTGAACCCGCACGATTAAAAAGCGGGTCAGCGGCGGGTCAACCCGCCATGACCCATTTATTAAATGGGTCAACCGCGGGTCAACCCGCCAACTCGAAATTAACCCGCTTAATACGTTTATTAAATTAGTCGGGTTATATTATATATAACATGCATACATGACCCATACATTACGTGTTTATAAGGGTCAATTAAGTCTTTTCTTACAATTAGGGTTACCGTTAACACAATAAATTCTCTTGTTTAAGCCTTGTATCAACACAAAAACCCTAAGTTCCACCGCACATCAGCATCAAAACTTCACCTTTTCTCGAGAAGGTATTATCGTCAAGCCAATGGTACTTTTATATATGAGATATGTTTATCTGATACTTGATTTTGATCAACTCTTGTTCTAGATCTTCCAGTTCAAAACTGGGATAAGATATATGATTATTATATATATGCTATCGTAAGGAACTTAGGGTTTATACATATGAACAAACATATATATATATATATATATATATATATATATATATATATATATATGTTCTCGTTTCCATGATTATTAGATAGCCTGTTCAAACCCTAATAAGATTATTGTATTCATGTTTGTTCTCGTTTCCATGATCTTGTTTTGTTATAGGTGGTGATTACTTGTTCCTTTTATGCTGAATAAAGTGAAGCAGTGTTTGCTAGCATTTGATGCTTTACATTCAAACTTAAATTTCAAACTCAGTTTATGGATTATGTATATTTTTTTTATACGATGGATGAATTCTTTAATTTTAAACTTATGAGAGTTTTTAATTTTATGAATGAATTTATATATGAATTACAGATAATTGTGGTCTTGTGTAGTTTGTTGTAAATTTAATCAAGTCATTAGTTAAATGGGTCACAATGTTAATGGGTCATTTGTCTAACACGGCACGACCTATTTATTAAATGGGTTAAACGGGTTGGAAACGGGTAACCCGTTAATAAATAGGTTGGGTTTGAGTTTAAATTTTCGACACGGTTATTAAATAGGTTGGGTTTGGGTTTGTGTTTTGTGACACGCGATAAATCTTGAGCCGACACGAACCCGACACGACACGACACGACCCATTGACCGTCCTAGTTCCGATTCCACAAAGTAACTTTTATTTTTTTAAAATAATTTTTTCTTTTGAGAATTTATAAAATTTGTTTAGTAAGAAACAACAATACACAAAGAATACTTTGAAGAACAAGGGAAGCTAAACTTGGCGTGCATGCCAGAGAAACCGATTTAATAATAACACGTGGCTCGCTCGCATTCGACAGATGGTCCTATATAAGAAGTCTGCTTGATCCCCAAACCCTTCATCATTCGTCCAAGCTCTTCTCAAGGTTCGTTCTTCTATTCCCGAAGCTTGATCTTATCAATTTCTTGTGTAATTCGATTAGATCTATCAATTTTACTGTTGCGTTTCGTTTTGATTAATCAATTTCTTGTTTAAATTCGTTTAGATCCGTATCGTTGTTTACAACGTGTAGCGATTGAATCGGATAATAGAAAGGTCTTGATTTTTTGTTAATTATTGGATACCAATTTGAGCTTTGTGTTTTGCGATTCGAATGAGCTAATTATGGATGATTCTTTCGGTTTGTTCTTGTCTGTAATATGTTTACCATTTTGACGCTAGGTTATTGTAAGATCGTTGATACTAGAATTTGTTTATTTGGTTTCGGTGATTGAAATTCTATGGTGACGTGAGATTTGTTTCCGAAAATCTCAAGCTTTTTTATGGGAGCAACTATTTAGTGTGTTTGTAAAATCCCAAGTAAGCGTCACATATAAAGCTAGGTAACGTTGAAGGTGCTCTCATGAGCATCTCCGTGAAGGACGGTCTCATATTCCATTGCCTTGTGGAGCGGCGTTGCTGCTTTTACCAATTGGGACTGGCCATGAGACATACATACATCCATACGCTTTCTCTGTTTGATATTGGTGATGGTTTCATTGTCAGGGTTTTATGATTCCTTGTTTCAGTTTGTGGTGTTCAATTGTCAATGGATTTTTATTTAGTGGGTTGGTTCTGTTGTTGTGTTTCACATCATGTGTTTAGAAGTTTGTTCTACAACAAGATTTGTATTATTGTAAAGTGTGGATGAATTTCTTTATCATTCTTAAGATAATATGTTGGAGGTATTTTATGGTTGAGTAGGGTGACTGATATAATTTGTTTTGTGTCAATAGATGCAGATCTTCGTCAAAACCCTCACAGGCAAGACTATTACCCTCGAGGTTGAAAGCTCTGACACTATCGACAATGTCAAAGCAAAGATCCAAGACAAGGAGGGGATTCCCCCAGACCAGCAGAGGCTGATTTTTGCTGGCAAGCAGCTCGAGGACGGCAGGACACTTGCTGACTACAACATTCAAAAAGAGTCCACTCTCCACTTGGTGCTCAGACTCCGTGGTGGCATGCAGATTTTTGTCAAGACTCTCACAGGCAAGACCATTACCTTGGAGGTTGAGAGCTCTGATACAATCGATAATGTCAAAGCAAAAATCCAGGACAAGGAAGGCATCCCCCCAGATCAGCAGAGGCTCATCTTTGCCGGTAAACAGTTAGAGGATGGCCGCACCCTTGCAGATTACAACATCCAAAAGGAGTCCACCCTTCACCTGGTGCTTCGTCTCCGTGGTGGAATGCAAATTTTTGTGAAGACCCTTACTGGGAAGACAATTACCTTGGAGGTGGAAAGCTCTGATACAATTGATAATGTCAAGGCAAAGATCCAGGACAAGGAGGGTATTCCCCCAGATCAGCAGAGGCTCATCTTTGCTGGTAAACAGTTGGAGGATGGGAGAACTCTTGCAGACTACAACATTCAAAAGGAATCTACGTTGCACTTGGTTCTCCGTCTGCGTGGTGGAATGCAAATTTTCGTGAAGACTTTGACAGGCAAAACCATTACTCTCGAAGTGGAAAGCTCAGACACAATTGATAATGTCAAAGCAAAGATTCAGGACAAAGAAGGCATTCCCCCAGACCAGCAGAGGCTTATCTTTGCAGGAAAGCAGCTTGAGGACGGTAGGACACTTGCAGATTATAACATTCAGAAGGAATCAACTCTGCATTTGGTGCTCCGTCTACGTGGTGGGATGCAGATCTTTGTGAAGACCCTAACTGGGAAGACCATAACCTTGGAGGTAGAGAGTTCTGATACAATTGATAATTTGAAAGCAAAGATTCAGGACAAGGAGGGAATTCCTCCAGACCAGCAGAGGCTCATTTTTGCTGGTAAGCAGCTTGAAGATGGTCGGACTCTTGCGGATTACAACATTCAAAAGGAGTCAACCCTTCACCTTGTCCTTCGCCTCCGTGGTGGCTTCTGAATTTCTGAGTGATCTTGTTGGTGCCATCCTGTATGGGCAGTGAGCAGCGTGGTTTGAGTTTTATTTGGTTTATGTGCTTTGTATTCGTACTCTTTAGTTTCTTTCGTCTTGTACCTTAATATCCGTACTCTTTAAAATGGCCAAGGGATGGCTCATCTTATGACTATGTTCTCTCTTTAGCTGATAAAATAAAAGGCAAAGACATTTTGTCCATATGTTTCTTGTGTGCACTTGTATATTTTCCATCAAGCTTGCATTTTTTCTCTTATAAAGTGTTCTGTATTTGGTTCTGTCACTTCTGTGTAATTGTAATGATTGTAAGTGTGGATTAGTGAATTACTGTGGACAGGATTGGTAAATTATGATGTATAGTTTCTTCATTTGGTCCTGTGTATGGTTAGTTTCTTGTTATAGTCTTTTGCTTCTGTGTGTGTTTCTGAGCTACGTAGTTCGGGTTGCTTCTGTGTTTTTTTTAGAATATCTCTAGACATGCTTTCATGTCTCTGTGTTCTGTGTCTTTCAATTTATGTAGCATGCTGGTCGAGTTGCCTTGGTGTGTGTTCTTAATCTGTGTGCCTTCTCGTGCTGTCTATTTTTTGAAACGTTCTCATGTGCTCTCCTCCTTAAATGTTTAGAACTGTGGTTTCTCAAAGGTGTGGTTCTTCAAGCTACTGATTTTTTGCTGCGTCCTCGGTTGGGCATGTTTATCTTTGTTACCGCAGGTGTTTTGCTCCATTGTTGTTTTTTTTTTCTTCTGGGACGTTTACAGGCTACTTGTAAGTTGTAACCATTCATTCACAACATAAAATGCTCTGTAGCCAGTTCATCTAACATCACAGCAGGATTAGTATATTCTCCAAACTTTCTCAATCACTTTGAAAGTTTGAATTGTTTCCTTTCTGTGCTGGATTTGCTTCATTTTCGTTTTAGGATTTGATTTCTTTATTTATCGTTTCTGTAAAGATTATGTTTTTGGTAAAACATTTAACATAGAATGCCTCTTCGGTTGTGTTATCATCTTGGCCACAGAGGCCAGCAAACAAAGGTTTATGCGGTATGTACGCAGCAAACTTTGTGGCCACAGCATCTTTCATGGCCATCTTTTCAAGCTCAAACATACAATCATTTGAAGGAAATATGTATAACTTATACTATGAATGTATGCAATTAATTTGGCTATATACACTCATTAGTTGTCACAAAATATACATGGAAGTACCATACGTGCATAGCCTTCTCCTTTTTACTATATAATCACAGATATTACACACTACATCAGATCACCATCTTCATCACAGTTCACCTCGATCCACTAGTAATACCAGATAAAAGAAAATGAGGGGATCAACGCCATTCTTCTTCTTCTTTGTCGTGTGCATACTACGTGTTGTGATGACGACGAGGTCGGAGTCCATTGATCTGTCCCCAGAGCCTTCTCCGACTGCAAGACCAGATATATGGATACCTAAACCTTTCAAGAAGTACTTCGTGCGCATCGTAAACAGGATTCCATCTCACACACTTCATGTTCGTTGCTGGTCTAAAGACGATGTTATTATTCGTGATGTTCCTTCTGGATTGCAGCTTGAATTCGGATTTAGACTCCACTTCTTCGATACGACGATGTTCACCTGCGAATTGACATATTTAAACCACAATTTGCACCACCATGCTGGCTTTATTGCATTTGAAACCGACGTGATGTTCCTTCCACATTGCAGCGGGGTTCATTGCATATGGCAAGCGAAACAAGACGGAATATACTTATTGGATTCCGACCAAGTTCCTCAGAGGTGGTTTGGGTGGGAGACGTGGGACGGCAAATGAACCATGTTATGGTTGGATTTGGTTTTCAGAGTTCGAGGGAGGAGAGATTTATTATTTCATAGTAATAAAAGTAGTATTAATTTATACCAAACATTTCTTTTCTATATTGCTGAATTAATAAATTGTTTGTTTTGTTTGGATCCGACTCTGTTCTCTTCGATCAAGCTAAGTTTGCATGACAAATTGTGATCAATGAATTTCACTTCAATTTTCATAGCAGCTCAAAAAGGATTTTTTGTTTTGTGTTTTTGGTAACATTCAAAAAGCTGAGGACGAAATGGGATAGCAAAATGGTTTAGAGTACAATTACATATAACCTAGGTTATTATGTTCTAGATTCGAGTTATGACAAATGAGTAGGTGTGAAATTCTTTAATCCTCTTAAAAGAAAAAAAAACATTCTAAAAGCTGAGTAGTTCTAATAATGAAACATTCCAAGATACACTCTTTTGTCTACCCGAAAGTCTTTAGTGTACGGCGTGTAAATACACGACTCATTGTGGATGGTTAAAACTTATAACTTCAATATAAATACACTGTGATCAAACAATATAGATTATTAAGATTGCGTCATGCACGTAACAAAATCAAAATCCGTTTATTCACCTAGTAGACCTCGCCACATATGCTTAATTTTCAGTAAAAAGTAGGAGTAAAAACGGTGCTTTGGGCCTATATAGCTTCCGAATGTAAAATTAGGCAAAATTGGCACCGAAGTCTTGGATTTGGTTCTTCTCTCGCTCTCTCTCAATGTCTCCATCTTCTTCTTCAACATGCTCAACACCCTTCTTCTTCTTCTTCTTCTTCTTCTTCTTCTCTCTCTGGGAAATGGGCTCACCTCAGGCCCATCTCTCTCTTCTTCTGTGCATGGAAACTTGCACATTTCCACAGGTACACTTCTCACTTCTCTTTCTCAGAATTTTGTTAACCATTGTTAGCTTCCACTATTTTATGAGCATTGCTTGAATTGGTTTATTAACCTTTATAAAATTCTTTACTTTTGAAATACCATCTGAATGTTGCTTTTGTATTGCATTCTGGGGATTTATTTAAATTTGGTGTTTATGTTCATATTATACATTTTGATGGGCAAAAGGCATTGTACCCTTTGAGTTCAATCCAAGGAATTTCAGTTTCTTGGAGTGAATTTAAGTCGTAGAATCACTAAATTCTATGAGTTATTCTTAAAAGGAATCGAAGAATCTAGTGGAATGCGAGCGAACTAGATTTGTTACCTTGGGGAGCAATTTTAGCCTTGTTGGTGTTTTCAAATATTTCAGTATTATGTTATGGCTACTGAAACTGACAATTGTAGACATTGGTATTCATGGGTTAAAGCTTAGCATGAACATCAAAGTGTGATAGTTACACTTGTGTAAATCTTGAATAGCAAGAGTGAGAAAAAATCGACATTTATGGGATAAACGATAGATAATTTATGGAACAATAGTGAAGGGGGATTATATGGCCACAAATGCTACTTAAAATCCCAGTTATAAGTTTACACACTGCTATATACCGTTTATATATATATATATATATATATATATATATATATATATAATTTATTTTATCTAGATCGTATCTCAGCATTGGCATTACTGAAATTGTCTTAATTATAGATACTCTAGGCCGTAGAACTAACGTGCATTGGATTTTGTCAGAGTTCAATGTATTGCAATTTTGTTACGGTAAATACCGATATAGTATTCATCATATTTAGTATGTCATTAAACATATTAAATTTACTTGGTAAAGTTACAACCAGGTGCTGAAAAATTCCTCAAAGTTATGCCATTCCGGGAGCGCGATAAATATTTGACAAGGTAGACACTTGTTCCAGTGCATGGAATGTTGCCTGCCAGGTTGCGAAATCGTGCAGGTTGATGAGCTTTATAAGTTTCCCATCGAGATTCTTTCTCACCAATTCGAGAAGCATTTTTGAGTCTCCTTCTGTACCCTGACCTCTTGGGTAAAGCATCGGTGAGTTTCTGTATTTTGTTAATTAATCTCTTCAACTGTTAGTTGTTTCATGATTTACCAATTTTTTGACGTGATGCGCTAACGTTAACTTTAGCCAACATGAATTTGGCATCTTGAAAGAGGAAAAATGAGTAGGGATCTCATTATATGAGATTGCTTAATACATTTGCCTCAGATAGTTGTTAGAGTGAATATTCTTGATCAATTTTCAGACATTGACCTTGGAAAAACTTGTTGCTCGCTCCCATTTCATGTGAGGGTTGTAATTTTGCAAGCTTATATGCATTTTTGGCCCAACACGGATGTAGACTAATTTTTTTATGTTGCCTTTTGTTGAGGCCTATCCTGGTCAATCTGATTGGGATTAATTATGTTGGTTTATAAGGTTTAAGTGAGAAACAAAATGCTTCATCCAAGATGAACATGGTATTATTTCCTAAAGACAAATTCACAGTAGTTCATTATTGTGAACTGTTAATCAATTTGGACAGGGAGCTGTATTTTTATTTACTAACAATCCTTTAGATAACCTGCTGCATCAAATATATCTTGAGTTTGTGAAGTTTTATTCTTTCAGAATATAGATTTTGAAAATATGGCGATTAAGTAGAATGAAATCTCCTTTTGTTTCTGAAGGCAGCTATTGATACTTTTTACTTCAAAAAATTGAACCAAACTTTTTTGTCCTTTCATAATGCAGTCAGATTTCATTTTCACACTCCAAGTGGCATAGTGTGAATTCTTTTTGAAGCAAAACCAGTAAGACAAGATGGAAATGGTTAATGCTGTCAGTAAATGTACCGAAAAGAAGATTGTTGAGTGGTTGGATTTGGAATCTTTCGGTGTGGTCGATAATATACTTTCAGGGCTTCCTGTCAAGTGCATTCTAAATGTTAAGGCTGTTTCTAGATTCTTGCGTGATTTGATTATTAGTCAAGCTTTCATTAGACTGCATTTAAGTAGGTCAAGAGAAAATGCCCAGTATATATTTTTCCCTTTTATGCCAATTAACAGAAACATATATTTCATTGATGCTGATGCGGCAGTCACTGCAACAATCGCTCTTGCTACTGATGAGAATCTATCAACTCTTAGTATGGTTTGTTCCTACAATGGTTTGATTTGTCTTACAAGTTTTCCCGTGACTCTTAGCTCAAATAGTTCTCGAGTGGCAGTGGAAGACTTGTTAATCCTAATCTGCAATCCCGCCACTCGTGATTTTGATCTACTTCCAAATTGTAGCCCATCGGAAGAGGACCTAGGCATTGGTGTTGCCTTCGGGCCAGATATCTGTGAGTTTAAAGTATTTCGGTTTTTCCGTTCCAAATCTAATTTTGAAATAGATGACCCTGACCCAAAGGTTGTGCAATCATGGATTTGGAATCCCAATGGTAGAACTGAAGCAGTCCTGTATCCAGAGTGTGAGATTTATTCTTCTAGAACAGGAGCTTGGATTTGTATAGGTCATGTTCAGTATCGTCCAATGGGTGCACATCACGTATTTGCTAACGGAAAAGTTTATTGGTTTATGCCCTCAGAAGAAAAACCTGATATCCCTGGTTCCATTCTTTCAGTTGATATGGAGGAACATTTTGAAGTTATGGGGCTCCCAGAGACACTCACAGAACTCTCCTTCTTAATTGATTTTGAGGGTTGCTTATCAGTTGTCGCAGTTGCAGATAAAGATAAGCCTGTGGTTATTTGGATTTTAAAGAATGAAAATGAATCTGTTTGGGAGAAGAAATGCAGTGCTGATATTCCTTACGCAGGAATGATGGAGGAACTTCACTCTGTAGCTGCTAGAGAAAGTGAAATTTTTTTCATAACTTCACAGCATTATATTATCTTAGACACAGTTGATGGTTCCTGGGAGCTTGTTGAGTTTGAAAAGTTTGAACCTAATGCGCACTCTGTTTTTCCATACACAGAAAGCCTCCTCCCTTGTAAGTATTATAATTTTGTTTGGTAATTTATATGTTCTTTTCCTAGCAGTTTCATTAATTATATCTTGTGTTTTAAATGAGTTGAAATTCCTATCTTAATTTGAAATGAGTAGGGCAATCTTGTCTTATAATGCAGCCATTCTGACATTCTGGGTACAGGATGAACCAAGCAGTTTCTTGGTGTATGTTTACTTTTAATGAACTCAATCATCTTCTTATCTGTCCTTGATTATCTTAAACAGGTAGCGGACGCTTTGCAGGGGAGGCAAACAATCATAAAACAGCGTGATTCTGGTTGTAATTTTTTTTAATTGTCATCTCTTACATATTGATGTCCCTTGGATGTTGAAGCTTGAGTTTGTTTTATTTCACTGGTTAAATTCCAGAAGCTCTGAATTTAGAGTTCTTCAGAAGGGACCACCACCTTTCGTTTGGAGAAATTGGGGAAAACTACCATGCCATCCTAGAAGCCGATCAGTCTGAATATTTAAACATCCTAAGCCATGAGACCTTTATTGTTTGAATTGCCTGGGAATATCCAGTTTTCTTCATTTCTGTATCCGTATACTTGAAGTAGGGTTTAATCACTACTTTTTCTCAATAGTTTGTTTCAAATGAGAGTTGTTAAAAGTGGAATTGATAGATTCTTGAAAAACTGTTGGCATAATTTGCTATGCTGCAAAGTCTTGAATCATTTGATCATCAACCTCAAATCCAACAGGTACTCGTATTGGTTTGCTTTTCATGTTACACTATATGTTGGACAGGTGATTAATATTGGCTAGATTGCCTGATGGCTGTCCTACATCTTTCAGCTCATTCCTCCTTTCATCTTTGGATGAAAGAGACATCATATTTACCGCTGAGTGCTGACAGTAGCCGCTTGATTTTCAGTTTGGCTGACAATGGCATTGCTCTTTATATCTGCATTATCAGGTGAAATGTTACGCGGCTTCTTATAATAGGTCATTTAACTGTCACACAAATATCTGTACTATAGGCTTACTATGGATTTGACAAGCATCTTTACTTTTGGTTTTGACAAAGTGGTAAAGACTGATCTTTTTTATCTGGCAGGATAGTAACACTCGTATATAACACTAACTTAGTGGGTTCAACCATTATTTTGCATGAACATAAACGAAAGAGTCATGTAAGGGAGCTTGTTTGAATAGTTTTTAAGTCCAAGGAGTGGTAATTGTATGTATGGCGTATGTTAACATATTGTATTTGTTGATAGTTTTGAGTAATTCGACACGGTGATCTGCATTCAAGGATTGATTGCTATAGGATCACATCAGTTTGGATACAATCTAAGCTTGTTAACTTTGAAACATTGGAATTAGTCTTTTAGCAATCAAAAGAGGCTATATTGATATGCTTTTCAATTCCCAACTTCTGGTTTAATTGGTGGGTTAAAATAGCAGACAATGACTCATTTGACAGATTCAATAGAAACAGCGGAGACTCATTTCCAGCTACATGTGTCCTAAGGAGAGAGCTTATAGTTGGCAACACTCAATTGTCCTACCTTAGAGAATTACACGAGAGAAAAACAATGAAGAATAAGAGATCCGTCTATTTTTATTTTATGTTCTTTGGACTGCAGAAAGCCAGAAACTGAACTATCAGCATGAGCAAGTAATTATATTTAAGGGGTTGCTTTTACAAAGAGCTTTCACCTTATAATAATAGGGCTTTTTTGTCTGAACTGAACATGTTGAACTGGAATTGGCTTTATGTTTGGGAATTAGTGGAAAACTGCAGGCTTAGGCATCTACTGGTTGGAAATGATAACAAGCATAGTTCTTGACGGAGAATGAGACTCCCCAAATGCAAATGTAGCAGAAAATTACAACTAATGAAAACAAAAAGCCTCTAAATCTTCTCAAATCAGTTTGTTTTCAAATAGTTGTAGTTTGTGACTACATTGCATATTATGCAGATATGGAGATTGCATCTTATTCTCTAGTCTACTACCTGTATCCTGGTTTCCTATCTCTAAAGATTTTGCGTCCACTACTGATGGCAAATACACACTTCCTCTGTATTTTCGTTGTATTTAGTTATCAGATAACATGATCCGAAAAATAAACAAAACATTGTTTCTGTGAATTGCGAAATGATTATTGATTATCAAAGGCTATACATGATTTCTAGTAATGAAACAATTGGGGAATAATTGTGATCAAGTTGTAGTAAAGCATGGGGACAAATTTAACAGTAACCAAGAAAATTGTTACGTAATTATTAGTTGGAGTTAGGGTATCAAACATGCATTGCTTGCCAAGGTACAAGATGGGGCTGCCGGCTTATATTAATGACCCATTGGATTCTTTCCATTTGCAATAGCAATGGCATCAGCAGAGTGAATATTTAAAACACAATATAAGCTAACAAGCTGCCGATATTCTTCCAAACTAGAAACAGTAAACAGCACATCAAATATTGCAATATCAATCTTAGTTCTGTCTTGTTAAATAGGTGATGAAGTACGTACTTGTATAATAACTTAAAGCCCTGCAATTCAGTGGTTAATCGACCCTACCTCCTCGGAGAAATGGGGCTCAAAAACAGTATGTTTCGCTATGCAGACGGCACGGACAAGTTGCTGATGTTTTTTGGGACTCTAGGTAGCATTGGTGATGGGCTGCAGAACCCTCTCATGATGTTTGTTCTTAGTCAGGTGATCAACTCCTATGGAGGTTCCAGTGGCCGTTTGACTGATGCTGATGTAGACAAGGTAAGGATTGCAATTGAAAACGTAGAATTGCTCTAGTACGAAGCATCTTTAGTATCAAAGCTATTTGTGACAGAATTTGCTAATTCTTCTTCTCATTTCTGCAGTTTGCACTTAGGCTATTCTATGTTGCTATCGGAGTTGGACTTGCTGCATTTGTTGGTATATAGCTTATATCCGATCATCTGTCCTTTATATTTTGAAACTGAATGAATGATGAATTCCTTAGAACTTGAACTGATTTACGTTCGTGAAAACTGCTTCTGCAGAAGGGATATGTTGGACAAGGACCGCCGAGAGGCAGACATCGCGAATGAGAATGAAGTACCTTAATTCTGTTCTCAAACAAGAAGTTTCCTTCTTTGACACCCAGACTGCAGGTTCTTCAACAACATTCCAAGTTATTTCAGTAATCTCCTCTGATGCCAATGCAGTCCAAGTTGCTTTATGCGAGAAGGTTAGATTTCGTACAGTAATACCAAGATGAAAAACATGCTGAGAATCACATGACACAAGTGCAAAGCTGCTCTGATATCATTAGTAAAATTATTTTAAATATTCTTTGTCAAATAATATCATATTAATCCACAGATCCCAATTTGAATAAGTGGTTTCGATTTTTGCCTGACATTTTAAGTTTATAACATACCATGTTCTTTTTTCTTTTTTCTTTTTTCTTTTTTCTTTTTTTCTTCTAATCATAACATATTCATAACGTACAGTATTATCTGCCAAGGAATTTATATTGATGCCAGAATTTAGTTCTTAGGACTTGTCTAAAATTTCATAGATAAAATTCCTTGCCATATATATTAGATTTTGTATGTAGGAGCATTAGGCACTTTCATTTCAAATGATATCTATGAATCAATGCACATGCCCATCTTCTTGGGAGTATAACAAATTGCGACCAGTAACTTCTGCAGCATTCTGCACTTAAATTAAGCTTAGAATAGCATGTGCAATTTTTGGCATGAAAAATTATCATTTGAATTATGAAGGATGCTGGACATGTTTGTCATATATAAGTATTCAAGTTTTAGACTAAATGAGAGTGTATTTTTTTTCTGGATGTAGATACCTGACTGCTTAGCGTACATGTCAACTTTCTTCTTCTGCCATATATTTGCCTTCACACTTTCATGGCGGCTGACGTTGGCTGCGATGCCACTTTCAATCATGTTCATAGCTCCAGGACTTTTCTTTGGAAGTATCTTGATGGGCCTTGTAATGAAGGGGATTGGAGCTTATGGAGTTGCAGGAGGGATTGCTGAACAATCAATTTCTTCAATAAGAACTGTATATTCATATGTTGGAGAGAACCAAACACTAAAGAGGTTTAGCATTGCACTTCAGACTGTCACAAAAATTGGAATTAAGGTGGGTCTCGTAAAAGGAATCCTGATGGGAAGCATGGGAATAATTTATGTTGGTTGGGGTTTTCAGGCATGGGTTGGTACTTATTTGGTTACTCAAAAAGGAGAAGATGGAGGGGATGTCTTTGTAGCCGGTTTCAATGTCCTAATGGGAGGCCTGTGAGTTTCTTTGAAAAAACACTGATCCTTGCTTACTATTTGGTACTTGCCTTCAAACTTGAACTCATAATTTAGCTTTGCAATTGCAGGAGTATATTAAGTGCACTTCCTAATTTAACTGCCATCACAGAGGCATTAGCAGCTACAACACGAATCCTTGAAATGATCGACCATGTTCCTAGTATTGAAACTGACGACAGAAAAGGGAAGGCTTTATCACATGTGAGAGGAGAAATAGAGTTCCAAGACATATACTTCAGTTACCCATCAAGACCTGATAGCCAAGTCTTACAAGGCTTGAATCTTAAGATTTCTGCAGGTAAGAGTGTAGGTCTAGTAGGGGGCAGTGGCTCTGGCAAGTCGACAATCGTCTCATTGATCGAAAGATTTTATGACCCGGTTGAAGGAGAAATACTTTTGGATGGACATGCAATAAGAAGGCTTCAGCCGAAATGGTTGAGATCCCAAATGGGTTTAGTTAATCAGGAACCTGTTCTGTTTGCAACTTCCATAAGAGAGAACATACTTTTTGGAAAGGATGGTGCCTCAATGGAAGAAATAACAACTGCAGCTAAAGCTGCAAATGCACATGACTTCATTGTCAAGTTACCAGAGGGATATGAAACACAAGTATGTTATCTTTCAGTGTTCAAATTTGTGTTGTTTTTCTTCAACTCAAGTATTTGTGTAATGTTTAGTCCTAACATGACTTCTGTGGTTTTCCCTGCAGGCTGGTCAATTTGGATTTCAACTGTCGGGTGGGCAAAAGCAGCGAATAGCCATAGCGAGAGCTCTGCTCAGGGATCCCAAAATCTTACTTCTGGATGAAGCAACTAGTGCATTGGATGCACAGTCTGAAAGAGTAGTTCAGGAGGCAATTGATCAAGCATCAAAAGGGAGGACAACAATCATTATTGCCCATCGCCTGTCAACAATCCGAACAGCAAACTTGATTGTGGTTCTTCAAGCTGGGAAGGTAATCGAATCAGGCTCACACAATGAGCTAATGAGAAAGAATGGGGATCAGGGAGGTGAATACTTCAAGATGGTCCAGTTGCAGCAGATGGCAGCGCAAAATGAAGCTCCTGAGGATAGTCAAGTATATGAAAAACCTCGGCGTAGGAGAAGTGTTGCACCAAGCCCCATGAGTGCCCGATCCAGTACCCATAACACTCCAGTATACTCTTTTAGTGGTACTGGAATGTCCATCTCTATGGGCACCCCCATGTCCATTGGGACACCAAGGTCCACCATGGGAACACCCTATTCATTCTCTGTCCAATATGATCCTGATGATGGAAGTTATGATGAAGACGTAAAAAACTCAACTTATCCTCCTCCTTCTCAATGGCGCCTGCTGAAAATGAATGCACCAGAGTGGGGACAAGCATTACTTGGATGCTTGGGTGCATTAGGTTCTGGGGCAGTACAACCTATCAATGCGTATTGTGTAGGCTCACTTATACAAGTCTACTTCCTCAAGGATAAATCAGAAATGAAGTCCCAATCTCGAGTCTTGTCCTTTGTATTCATAGCCATTGGTGTTTTCAACTTCTTCACCAATCTCATCCAACACTATAACTTTGCAATTATGGGAGAAAAGTTGACCACAAGGGTAAGAGAGCAACTTCTTGAAAAACTTATGACATTTGAAATTGGGTGGTTTGATGAAGATGAGAACACAAGTGCAGCTATCTGTGCAAGGCTAGCCACTGAAGTAAACATGGTTCGATCTCTTGTAGGTGACAGAATGTCATTGCTGGTCCAAGCAGTTTTCGGGGCTGCATTTGCTTACACAGTAGGACTTGTGCTGACATGGAAACTTACTCTTGTGATGATAGCAGTGCAGCCACTAGTCATTGGGAGCTTTTATGCAAGAAGTATGTTGATGAAGAGTATGGGTGAGAAGGCGAGAAAAGCTCAAAAGGATGGAAGTCAGTTGGCAAGTGAAGCTGTTATTAACCATAGAACTATAACAGCCTTCTCTTCACAGAAAAAGATTATGGGGATGTTTGGGGCAACATTGGCTGGTCCTAAGAAGGAGAGTATCAAGCAATCCTATGTTTCAGGTGCTGGCTTGTTTAGCTCCCAATTCTTTAACACAGCGGCTTCAGCTTTAGCCTACTGGTATGGTGGGAGGCTACTTGTGCATGGGTTGATAACCTCCAAGGAACTATTTCAGGCCTTCTTGATATTGCTGTTTACTGCTTATATAATTGCAGAAGCTGGGAGCATGACTTCTGATATATCTAAAGGGGCCAGTGCCATTCAAGCAGTTTTCGCAATTTTAGATAGGAGAACTGATATTGATCCAGATAACAAATGGGGACAGGAGATTAAGAGGAGGTTAAAGGGGCGTGTGGAGTTCAAGAATGTTTTCTTTGCATATCCAACAAGACCTGAGCAGATGATTCTCAAGGGACTGAGCCTCAGAATTGATGCAGGAAAAACAGTGGCGCTAGTTGGGCAGAGTGGTTCAGGCAAATCCACCATTATTGGGCTGATTGAGAGGTTCTATGATCCAATGAAGGGATCAGTATTTGTAGACGAGCAGGATATTAAGAACTACAACTTGAGAATGCTGAGGGCACATATAGCCTTGGTCAGTCAGGAGCCAACTTTGTTTGCTGGAACAATCCGTGAAAATATAGCCTATGGTAAAGAGAATTCAAAGGAATCTGAGATAAAGAGGGCTGCAGTTCTGGCCAATGCTCATGAATTTATAAGGTGTGACATTACAGCTTACATAATATAGGGTATTACTATGTTAGCTTTATAGTCAGTATACTAATAATTAGTTTCACTTTTCTGTTCCTTTATTTTCAGTGGAATGAATGATGGTTATAACACATACTGTGGAGAGAGAGGAGTTCAGCTATCAGGAGGCCAAAAACAAAGAATTGCAATAGCTCGGGCGATTCTGAAGAATCCATCAATCCTCCTCCTGGATGAGGCCACAAGTGCACTTGACAGCGTGTCGGAGAAAGCAGTTCAAGAAGCACTTGAGAAGATGATGGTCAACAGAACATGTATAGTCATTGCTCATCGGCTGTCAACAATTCAGAAGGCCGACTCTATTGCTGTGATCATGAATGGAAAGGTTGCAGAACAAGGTTCACATAATGATCTGATTTCATTAGGTCGGAACGGAGCATACTACTCGCTGATAAAGCTACAGACTGGTAGCTCACCTCCAAGGTAAAATTGGTGACTAGATATCAAGGATATGCTACAAAAAATTCGGAGAATGTAGTCATTGAATTCCTTAGCTGCATTTTTGTCGATATGGAAAGGAATTTGTATTTAGGTGCATTTTACGTTGCAGGTGGTGGAAATCTTTCAGGTTTATATATATAAGATTTGTAAAAATATTGCAATCACCTTGCTGTGCGCATGTTAGTATTTCACAAATTTTGCCTACGGCTTGCAGCATAATAACGCAATAATAATGCATATCTTTGGGACTTTGGGTACATTATCTATCAATACACCAAATCCATTCTATTCCAACTTGCTAGCAAAGTGGTCTAGTGACGCTGCCTTGTCTCTTCAAATAAGTATTATTCGATCATTTGCCCAAAGAACAAGAGAGTGGTCCGGTGGCTCCACCCTAAAGCCTTTACAGTATGTAAATGAATCAATGATTAATCCCAGGACACTGTCAATTGATGGCTAAATGAAGTCAAGCCAGTTTCATGTGCTAAGGGTGTGCCAGTTCACACCTACCACACTAATCGAAACTCGCCTGAAGTTTTGGTTTGGCACCGGCTAGTATGTCAAAAACTTATAATTTGATATCAAACAGATTTGGAATTACTTTGAACGGGTGAATGACACGAGTAGCTCAAATTTTTTGAGAACGCATATTTTCGTAAAATTTGGTGCAAGTGCACATCAGCGCTCTGAATCTTTATCTCCGGTATTCAGTTTAGTTTATGTCTTTTATCGCTGATGGGTTAGCTAAAGATTAAAACCAAACATTACATTTCACACTCATGAGTCATTGAGTCATGACTCTAAGTTTTGTAATTTACAATTATAAGCATGGAAAATATAAGCCAAGTACTTTGCCACCAAATTTCATTTCAAGAATCAGCTATTTTTGCGTGGGAAATTCCCCCCTGCCTAAAGACAATTAGCAACAGTGTCTTCCTACACTAAAAGGCAGACATAAACTTACAGGGAAATAATTAAGTCGAATATTAAAACAAAAACAAAAATTCACCAAGGATTGAGCAAAACGAAGACCAAGAAATTGAGCAATACCCAGAGCTGCCCAGAATAAGAAGCAAGCTGATGATCTGCAGCAGAAAGCTTAATATCCTTCTTGTGGACTTTGGTACCAGAAGCGTTGACCTCCACATCCGCCCCAACCATCAACCTATGCCTCTTGGTCCTCCAGAAAATGATCTTGAACCTCACCGACGTCACCAAATCCACCCGGAAATGAGTCGACCCGGTGGCGTTAACCGACCCGGAAACCGCCGTCCAGTTGAGCTTGTCGGAGCCTAGCTCCACCTTCTTGATAGCCTTCTTCTTGTGACCCTGGTAGAATTTGGTCACATTTGCGTTGACTGGCTTGGTGGTGGTGTTGGGGAGGCTGAAGGTGAGGTTGACGGTGTCGTAGGAGATCCCTTTGTCTTTGTTGCCGTTTTTTAACGTGAGGGAGACGTAAAGGGTTTTGTTTCCGGTGTCGTTTAGGGTTTTGTTGAGGGCAGGGAGGTAGAAGTAGTTGATGGAGCAGCTGGGATTGGAGGTACGTAAGCTCAGCCACATGAAGAGGGCGGTGAGGCCGACGGTGAAGATGAAGCTGAAGCAGCACTGGCAGCAGCCGCCGGAGGATCCGGACATGTTTCGTTTGGATGGAGATGAGGAGTTTCAGATAGACCGATGAAGAAGAAGACTTAGATAAGAGTATGATAGAGAGAGTGAGAGGGACATCATCATGGGGGCCGGGGTTGCCGGGAAATAGTAGATCGTGAGATGAATAATAATATTCGTCGAGTGACTTGGTGTTGGCTTTTAATAAAAAGAAAAGTCTTGGTACTGGTTTTGTATTCTTGCGAGCTTTGCTTTTAAGTTTTAACTGGCTGCATATCTGGGGCCTGCAGCCTTGGCCCTTGGGTCAGTTGGTGTTTCGCGCGTATTGACCGTCTCTGCGTGCATTCTTTCAAGTCTTTGATGGTAGACATCCCCCTTCTAGGACCCGCAATATATTTATAAATATGAGATAGGAAATACATTCTATTGGCAAAAACGCCCACATCCGGTCGAAGAGAAAACCCCCAAATCTCCATACAACCATTTATGTCTAATTTAGCGGGAGATAAACTCTAAAACAACTAACAAGGCATACTTCCAAAAAATACGAAATACAACCGGAAATTTTAAAGAAAAAAAAGTTGTCACTAGCCCAAACTGGAAATTCTTAAAACCGAAACCAAACAGAAACCCAAGTGTCCCAACCAAAGAAACGAAGTCTTCAGCTCAAGTAGGCAAGCATAGAGACTGATGTGAACATTGCTTATCAGAACTGAAATGAAGATATTTCCTTAAAGGAGAAATCTGCAGAGCCCTATTTTCTCCCCTAGTTTGCCAGTATCCCTTTCAACGTGTTGTTTATATTCCCGCAAAGTGAAGCTTTTAAACACAGCTGGTTCAGTAGTACTGCAACTCTGTATCACGGTATCGAGGGAGGGGCAGTAGAAGTATGCCACAGAAAACCTTTCAACTTCTTGATTGGTGATAACCCTATGCCTGATGCTCTTGTAAACACCATTGCTCAGAGCCTGCTTTGACAAATATATCACACAAGATCATATTACTGGACTTATGGGAATACAGAATTTTAAGTTGCTTATACAATATTCACACTTATACATGATATTAACATTCGTAGAAATGGTGTAGAACAAAATAAAATTCCATTTGTGCGATAGTTATACCTCAAAGAGATCCCCAATGTTGACAACCAGAGCTTCAGGATAGGTTTCACTTTGATCCATCTCCCATCTTTAAACAATTCCAAACCTCCAACTTGGTCTTGGTGAACTATTGTTAGAAAAGAGGTAACGGTGTGAGCAAAGAGGCCGAAGGCTTGGGAAGAAAGTGGACAGGGAGCATATCTATTTAGTCGAATAAAACTAGTTCCTGGTGGACAGTGATCTCTAAGATAATTGGATTCAACACCCAAACGCTGGGCTAAAATTTCAGCTTTCTTGTAGTCTTTGCTCATATATAGAAAAGGTCTCTAGTTGATGTTTATTGAAGATTACAAAAATGTTGACATTTGCCATAGGCGGCCAGCGACACTGTTCAATGATCGGAACTGTTCATGCATTATGTCCTTTTGCGTAAACTCATTGGAAATGGTTACCAAACTATTCAAACAAGTCGCTAGTGATAAATATTCCAATCCCATTCTCTTCTACTTCAAGCCAGCCAGTATAAATCAAATAATCTACCTTTTTTTTTTTCTTCCATATGACAAAAGAACTGAAATCATTATGATGTTGAATTTCATTTATCTTTATAAACTACGCAAGATTTTAATGGTCGGCATCAAGTAATTGGTAGTCAATTACAACAAGAAAAAGAAAACTGGTAGTTCTAGAGTAAATATTGGCATGCAAGATTTTTTTAGAGCATATTACGCACACCAATGCTGTGGTTAGAATTGTTGAGAGTTCAATTTGGCCTTTTTATGTACTTTGGTGCTGCAGAGAATCAAACATTAATTAGTTTATTTGGGGACTTATTTGCGACAGTAACTATTGCTTTGGATTACAAGTTACAATAACAAGTGCGGATCTAACCATAGTCAAAAGTTGCTTTTGTTTTTCTTTCCCAACTAATTCTCTAGCTATATGCTTTATGAGTCTCTGTGTGTTTGAAACTTACACTTTGTGTCTGTGCTTCATGTATGGTTTGGTTTTTCTGTGAGTTGTACAATTAACAAACAATGGTCAAAGCAACTGGAACATTTGATTTAGACTACTCTGCCTGTGGATTCATTTTTAGCACGAAATTGAATTGGTTCAAGTTTTCTGTTCTTTGCTCTATACTAAGCACTTCTCTTAGGTGATGGTTGTTCTTCATTTATTGTAGGCGACTAAAGCCTGCAGGAAGAACTGAAGGAGAAAGAGTTACGTACTATATGGTAAAAAGAAAAAGACTTGCTGCTTAACAAGAATAGAGACTGCAAAAGGAGAACAACATAAAAATTTATAATGCAATGAACATGAGAAGGGTTGATGTCCGATTGTACGTAGATGAAGGATAGAGAGTATCTGAAATGCAGGTGGGGTGGTGGCATGGTAGCATCATGGGTGCCAGATCGTAGACTAAAACTACGGTAGAGAAGAAGATCATCCAAAACGAACTGCTCAGAGAATTACCTATTGTTGTTCTTCATGTATTTTGTTTTAGTTGGTGTTGAATAAGTCCATAGTAGTGAAAAGTGCAAATCATTGGTGTTACTCGGTTTATGTCGCACGCGTAAGTATGTAGTAGTTGTTCTTCATTATTATCACCTGGCGCCCTTTTCATTTATAAATGAAAAACAGTAAACAAAATAAACGAATGCTTTTACAAAAATAAAAATAAAAAGGCAACAACAAACAAATTTCCACTAATTACACGTGCATGACACGAGTACGAGGGCTTGTTGTAAATAAATCACGGAAACAAAACACAATACATAAACACATAATCAATCATACAAGTTCAATCACAATATCATAATAACGTAGGTCAAAGATATTTCAAGAGTGTAGATGGATACCTTGTTCGATATTGACAGCAGCCATTGATATGGAACAAGAAACTGAAAGTAAAGCACAAAAAAGGTCTTCTATGCAACACTCAATTTGTGAAGACTAAGATAGATTAGTCTCTTGATTTCAGCTTATCTTTGAGTGTACATAGGACCCCTTTTATAGTGCTAAGGAATAACTCAATCACAGCTCCATCAAAGGGATTGGGCTTCATTCATGCTGTACTAATTTGGTTATCTCCATAAGCTTCTCAATCAAGATCCATAATGTATCCCATTACATTTATTTGTTCAGTTAATAAACGTTTTATGGTTAATATGGCAAATCAATCTCACATCACTTATTCTTTAATTATGCAAAAGTTATTATACTTTAAGACTCTAATATCTTGTCCATTCTAACGGGGTAGTCTTTATAATAGTGCACAGATGAAATCGCGCGAGTGTCAAAGTTCATACCTAAGAGTACTCTTTTGTTGTTCTTTCATACTTGGAATGTCCGCCATAGAAATATGAAAGGCTTCCGGCCATGGGAACTGCTGGAGATCGACAAGTAGCTTTTGGATTCCCCGAACGATAACTTAGGGAAGATAGATTCAAATATGTTGGTTCTATCATTTTGCGGAAAGGCTGATGAAATACCTTCTTCTGCTCATCTCGTATGCAGATCAGAACTTCTGGTGGAATCCCATGATTCACAACTGGAAAGAAACCCGGCCCACTGGCTTGCAGATTCGGCAATCTTCTTCATACACTTGTCTCTGTTTATGTGATCAGAATCCAGACGGCTCAGATCGATCACGGGTTGCTCACATTCCTCAACCTCTGGAAAATTTTCAATTACTGGGGTATTTTGTAAGAGGTCCTTGCAGGATCCTTGGAATGGAGGTTCAAAATCCATGACAAATGTGGCCACATTTGAAAGGTAAAAGTAATTTTCATGATCTGTACCTACATACATAATATGTATATATGAAGATTGAAGTATCCAGAATTAATGCAGATCAAAACTGTTGAAAAACAGATTCTTTCATTTATTTGATTCCTTGAATCTGAGCCTTCATTGTTGGAAGTTCCATCCGGCAAGAAATGAATTTAGCAACGATTTAAAAGTATTAATTGCAATGACGAATTACTTAATTGTATTTCTCTTGTTGAGCTTAGTTAAATCTCGAATTAATTACACACATGCATTTGAACACTGTACAATACCAGTTGAAGAAGACAGATTAGTAGTAAACCCTATATATAGCAAAGAAACCATTAAAAAAAAAAAAAAAAAAATCTTCTTCCCAAAATTCTATATATGTATAGCATATACCTTATGGTTTTCATTAATATTGGTATCAATCTTATCTGTGAACAACCTTTAATATAGTGTTCTTCAGAGCTGCTTAGGGTGCTTGATTGCACGGTTGCAGTGAAATAGATCAGAAAATTGGTGGTCGAGTCTCGGAGAGGATAATAGTTAGAAGGGGAAAATAGGAATTAAATTTACAAAAATATATATATATATATAAAATAGATATATGTATTTAAATTAATTTACTCTTAGGGTTTCAAAAAAAAATTAAGAGTAAATTAATTTAGAGGCTTCTCCTTACTCTTAGGTTTTATAGCATAGAGAAAACCTCTTACCTTTCTAATGGCTCGATCCGGGAGTTACGGAGCTTAGAGAAAACCCTAAGGAAAGGCTTCTCCTCTTGCAGTCAGCCGTTTTCAGTCAAAATCTCCACCGAAATCCAAATCGACAATCACTGATCGTTGCCAAGATTCAGATGCAGCGCGCCTTTTAAAGGTAAGAGGTAGAATTATAGCATATATAGGACTTCTCCTCAACGACCTCAGTTCTTCGATTACCGATCTGAACGTGACAATGGCTGCAACCATTGCTTTCGCGGCTAGAATTTCCAAACGTACCAGTTGCACTACTCTGGGTCACAATCGAAGCGACGACTTTTTGTCGTCGCTTCAGACTCGTCGCTTCGATTCTACGCGATGAATAATGAGTCAAAAGTCGTCGCTTAGATATTTCATACGACGACAACAAAAGTCGTCGCTCTCGCCAGCGATCTCTAGCAACCAATTTATACGCGTCGCTTGCATTCTGTTGCGATGACTTTGGGGTCGTCTCTTCAAACTCGATGCGACGAATTTTGGGTTGTCGCCTCATACTTGTGGCAACAAACTTTTGTTCAAAAGTCGTCTCTTTATTTCATGTTTAATAGGAGAATGTATGATATGATGAAATGATGAGCGACGAATTTTGATGAATCTTCGTCGCATCATTAAAATCTAAGCGATGAACAATGATCAATGTTCGTCGCTTCATTGTTTGTTACAGAGACAGAAAAAATATAATTCTGGTCTGGTTTCATTCACTTCTAAAACCTGCATTTTATTCAAATCACATATCCAACATACATTTCATTCAAATCACATATCCAACATAACACAAACACTATAAATACATAGATTTCATTCAAAACTACAATATGTTCTAACAATAATGCACATATGTTCCAATTACAAACTAACGAAAGGTCCTAATCAAAGTCTTCGTCGGGTATACCTATACCTTCAGCACATGATGATTTATTGGCGATCGTCGGAGGGTTTGCGGCGGCGGCATTGGCATCCGGATTGGCCGACATGCCGAGGGCAGCCTCCATCCTTGCGTTGCATCTTCTCTTCTTCCTTGATTTTGCTTTGTTCTTCCTTGATTCTGCTACGTTCATTGGCAACTGCTAGTTCGCTCCTCAACTTCTCAACCTCCAAATCGTTGTGGGACACGCGTGCACCGCCTCTTGGTTTTGCCGGGCGTCTTAATGCACCTCCTAGCCCTGCAAAAATGGTAAAACACAAAAAATTATTCAAATTAAATTCTCTTTCGTATCTAAAATACAAACTGTTATTTTATGATTTGTACATACCTCGGACTCTCGTCCCCGGCTTCCCACCCAGACACGCATCCACTACCTCTATCTGCTCTTCGACAGTAACGGGGCCCGTCACTTGACTGCCGCTCTCCACATCACTGGCTCGGCTAGCACAGAGCTGATCCATCTTCCTCTTCACCGCTGCCTGCAAAAAATAGTATCCAATAAGTTTGTGTTTGTATAGTTTTTAATTGTAAAATATTAAAATCAGAAGCTAAAAACTAGGAACTTTTGCATCTACCTCGTCAGGAAACTCACCACTTTCTCCTGCGCATTCTGCGATGGTGCATAAACATCGCAGACTGTCTGAAGTATAGGCGCCAAACTGCCTTTCGCCTCATTCGCAGCGACCCGGTAGCTATACGGAGTGGTGCCAGAGTGGTGGTTGACTGCACACCCCTTCTCCTTTGCTTTGTTCCTGTTAGCGGCGTTCCGGGCACACATCCTCTGTAAAAATATGCACGAACTATTAGAATAAGAATCTATTATATGAAATTCAAAAACCTCTAATTACTTTCCATTACCTTATAATCGTCGTCCTCAAAGTGAACTTTGAGGTACTCCCACTGCTCGGATTGGTGGATGAACTCTGCAGGCGTCGCCTTTGACACTTCGACGTAGTGGGTGTGGCAGTCGTACTTCCAGTCCTTGTAGATCTTGGCAGCGGTCTCATCGATGTATGTCCACATGTCTATCTCGGTGGGAGGGAGGTCGTAGAACATCTAGTAAAAAACAATTCAAAGAAATCATTAGAAATAACATATTTCAATATATAAGACTGAAAGATAGTTTTTTGAAATTATTATGAAATTGTGCTTTACCTCTATATAAGTGTTCAGTGCATCTCGGTGCTCCTCAGCCAGCTCAGCATATGAAGGCGCAAGCATGGACACTTTTCTCTGGATGGCGCTCCCGATGTCTCGGGACATCAAAGTCCTCCACTTCAAGAGGATCGGACCCCTATGCTCTTCTGAGTACACAACCTTCAGAGGTTTCCCGCCGTTCAGCCACACCAAATATTTGGCCTTCGTACCGGTTACGATGCCAAGCTTGTCCGAGTTCCGTCCATTCAGCTTCTCACCCGTTCTCATATCAACAAACTCTGCCATATTCATTACAAACCATATTAAGAGTATTCATTACAAATCATATATATACCACCTGAAGGTAACATCTAATAAACATATATGTAATTAGCTAGCTAGGTTCACTAAGAGAGAATAAACAATTTTCTGCATCAAATTTCTTGGACCCTGATTATCTACTCTACTAGTTAATTAATCAAGCTTAATAATTAGTTTGCATAAACGGATTCATGCTAAGTATTAAGACCTATTGGATGTATTTTCATGTTAAAGAACTTCTCCTTTTTGCAGAAACTGAAAATATTTTGAGACTTGGCCTGGGGAACCTAACTCCACATAGCTATTCATGATTCCTTTTCAATCTTTAGGTCTAAAGCCAATGTGCATATACATGTCCACAGAAGGTCCATCATATATTGATAGCATTTTCACCAGCAACTACATTAATCTTCATTTCACATAGAAAAAGTGACCTAGGACTAGGCTGTACAACAGCACAAATCAAGGAAATGGAGGTTCAAAGCAGAGAAAATAAACAAATGAAAAATTGGAAAACAAAAGGAAGAAACAGCAAAAAAAAGCAATTTCAATAATAGCCAAAAAATCAGGCAAACAACCGAAGCACTCAAACGTATCAAACCATTCATCTAACCATAAACAACATGCGCAGGTCTGAAATTACAGCAATTGCAAATAAGAATCGAAAAAAAAACCGAAATTTATCGGATAACTCACCCGGCTCCTGAGGACCCCTCTTGGTCCTAATGCTGATTGGAGGAGCATCCTCGCCTTCCACAGCGGCTGCTCCTCCAGCGGCACCGCCACTGCCACCGCTACCGCCATCGCGGCCGCCGCTCCCGAGGTCAGTGCCACCTCCAGCAGCCCTCAAACCTGCCGAAGGCGCGGTTTCTTCCAGAGACGGGATGGGAACCATCGTCCCCGCCTCTGGCGCCATCCTCGCCGATTCCGCTACCGCCGCCGCCTCCGCCGCCGCGACAGCCATTTGAGCTGCAACTTCCGCCGTCTTCCTCTCTCTTCTCGCCTCCAGCTCCTTCTTCCTCTTCTGAGCACTAGAACCGGGTGCCATTGATGAATTGAAGGGTTAGGGTTTGGAATTTCGGGTTTGGGAAAAAACAAATTTAGGGGTGAATTTAGGGTTTAGGGGTTTGAGAGAGATCAGGGGTTTTCGATTAGGGGGTTTTTGGTGAGAAGGGGTTTGGGTTTCGGGTTGTAAGATAAGGGGGTTTGGGTTTCGGGCTGGAAGAGAAAGAGAATTTGGGGGTTTCGGGAAATTATGGGAAGAAGAAGAAAATGAGGAAGAAGACGTTCGAATCTGCTAATATCAGAATGAAGTGAAGCGACGAACTTAGTCAACAGTCGTCGCTTCTTATAATATTAAGTTAGCGACGCGTTCCAAAACTCGTCGCTTCATTTAAAATGAAGCGACGAATTTGCAACTCACTAGGTAACCAAGGGGGCTCCAAAACTCGTCGCTTCAGTCTATATGAAGCGACGAATTTGAAACATACAGGATAACCAAGGAAGGTTAAACTTCGTCGCGTCATTATGTTCAAGCGACGAATATTGTACAATATTCGTCGCTTCAATTGAATTTAACATATTAGTTATTTTTAGAATTATATGTTTTTATTTAATTAGAATATTGTAAATATTGTTCAAAATTACAACAATAAATATATATCATCATCATCTGCTTACAACATGTACCATATTTAACTAGTAGTCTTCCTCTTCGTCGTCTCTGCCATCATCGTCTTCATCTTCGTCGTCCTCATCGAATTCATCATCTTCATCTTCATCTTCCTCTTCCTCACCGTTTGATTCATCATTCTGTTTGTGTACTTCTAATTCGAGTTGGAGATTAGATGCATCAATATGGTAAAATTGTATTGAGCTTAGTGTGCCCTCTTGGTAAGGCTCTATGATTTGATTCCCTGAAGGAGGCCTGTTATCTTCTGTTGCAAGTACTTCGGGAAGGTGAATTATATTTGGTTAGTGCATATACCTTTTCCGTCGGATACATCTATGTAAAATGTACTGGGCCTGTAAGCATAACTTGTTCGGGAAGGTGAATCATGAGATGAACCATAGAGGTGAAGAAATGTGGAGGAAAAATCAACTCCAAATTGCAGAGAATGATCACAATCTCATCTTTCATCTGTTGGACATCTATCTTCTTCAACTCCCTAGTACATAATTTTCGAAACCAATTTGACAATGCTATCAATGGCTTCACGACGTTATTTGGCAAAAATCCTCGGATAACCACTGGAAGAAGACGTTGAAGCAGGACATGGCAATCATGCGTCTTCAATCCACATAACTTTTTCTCGGATAGTTTCACCTTATTTCTCAAACTTCCCGCATAGTCAAGTGGATACCTAACACCGCGAAACCATTCGAATACTTCTTCACGACGATCCTCTTGAACTAAAAAGGGTGCATGAGGAACCTTTCCCGTCCTCTTTTCAGCTTCCGAACACCACTGACTTTTACATATTCCCTCTTCTCCAAAGCTTCGCGAGCCCTTGAACCATCCTTGGTCTTCCCATCAATTGCAAGAATGGTGGCCAGGATATTGTCACCCACGTTCTTTTCAATGTGTATGACATCTAAACAGTACATGTGTAACAACGACGACCAATAGGGAAGCATCCAGAATACGCTCTCGTGGGTCCAACATTGTCTGTTGTGTGCTGAGTAAGGGACACGAAAATCCGGATGCTGGCTAAGAGTGGCGTAATTGTATGACCTAATTTCCTCCAAAATTTCATCTCCGTTCTTATGAGATGGTCTTTTTCCCCACTCTGGCTTCCCTTTAAATGTCAAACTGGATCGCATTGGTGAATTCTCGTCGAGCCATTTCCGATGTCATTCATAAACAATTCTCCCACAAATATGCTTCGCCGTCAGCTCATCTAGACAAATTGGACATGCCTTGTACCCTTTCACCGTTGAGCCCGCAAGCATCCCAAAACCAGGAAATTCAGTTATAGTACACATCACCACTGCCTTCATCGTGAATACATCATTGTCGACTCTGTCAAAGTATAGACTACATTTTCTCACAAATCTATGAGCTCGTCGATCAATGGACGAATGAGTATACTAAGGCACTTTCCTGGAGATTTAGGGCCAGAAATCAACACGGCTAGCATATTATATTCCTTCCTCATACACATATTAAGGGGTAGATTATATGGCATCACAACTACGGGCCACGTACTATGCTGGGTTGTCATTGTTCCAAATGGACTGAAACCATCAGTTGCCACTCCAAGCCGCACATTTCTTCCCTTAATGTCGTCGAAATCTGGAAATGTCCTATTAAAATGCTGCCATGATTCTCCATAAGATGGGTGCCGGAGGGTACTTTCATCTTGTCGCCTCTCCTTATGCAATCGCATATGCTTTGCTGTGTGTGGGGACATAAATAGGCGTTTCAACCTTGGAGTGATAGGGAAATATCAAATTACCTTTTTTGGAATGTCATCCGTATCTAGCTTATATCTTTCAACACCACATATGGGACAAGTCCTACATCTTTTATTTTCAGCCCCCCTGAACAGGTAACAGTTGAACTTACAAACATGGATTTTTTCATATCCAAGGGAAAGATCCTTGAGGATTTTTTTAATTCTCGAATAACTCACAGGGAATTTATGCCCTTTATAAAACTTAAGCACCCATTTACATAATTTATCAATACTCGTATCCGACCATCCATTTTTAACTTTAATTTCCATTACATGTAATATGGCACTTAATACAGTTTCTTCACTCCCTTCATACAATGGGTTTGTGACTCCCTTAGAAGCCTTTCATACTTAGCATAATCATCATCTACCATGTCATTGAAGTGAACTTCAGCATTTTCTTCAACAACATTATGTGGTGCATCTCCATGGTATCCAGGATAGTATGGAAATACATCTTGGATAATCTCTACAGGCGGGATCACTGAAGGACCGGCAACACTGGAAGCCTCGACTCTGCCTTAAAGCCACTGTCTCCATCGACTGATCATTGCGGGTTGACCAGAAAATTCCCCGTGTAGGTGCCAAACTGTGTAAGTCTGATCCAAACCATGGTGCAAGCAGTGATGATAAATCTCTATGAGTTTCATATAATAAGGACCATTTCTGCAAACTGCGCACGGACAAGGGAGAAATTCGATTCCAGCAGTGCGAGCGGAAACAAAATTGATGAAGTTAACTAAGCCTGTGCTGTAATCAGGGTGTGTAAAATGAAGATTCATCCAAGATTTTTCGGGGACATCATCTATGTTTCCTGTCATAACATAAACAGACAATATGCATAAGGTTAGCACACAACATTTATGATACAATCAAAACCTGTCCCAACACTTCTTCTCCTTATGCCTCCAAGTTGAGTCCTATCCCCTTCAGGAGAACACGACTTTGTTGATCCTTTTGCTATTCATGTGGTTTCTACTACAGTTTTGGGAAATTTCGGCAGCATCTCCCTACAGTTCCTCAAGTGCACAAAAATCTAAACAACCTAATTTGCACTCGAAGAACATTGTAGAGAGACACTGTCGAAACTCTATCCCAAAATTGCAACGGAAACCACATGAATAGCAAAAGGATCAACAAACTCGTGTTCGCCTAAAGTGTCCAAATATGGGACAATTCGAGAATCAACAACTCATCTCGATCAACTAGATAAGTTGTTGATTCTCAAACAGAAGTTCTAAGCTGATAAACACCACAATTATATATAATACGAAACAATAAATTTACACACGGCACCACACTCCCTCACTAAGCCACTTGCATGTTTCAGAAACTCTAACTACCACAATCCACACACAACACAAACCAATTACATCATTAACTAATAATTTCAACCTAAACTACCATAAAATTCACAAAATTTCTCTAAATTGCACTATTTCAAGCCATTTTAGTTTCACTAAATTTGGATTTAACTAAATTTCACAATTTCACTAAATTACACTAAAATTCAATTTCACTAAAATTTCACAATTTCACAAACTAACCTAAATAATCTCAATTTCACCAAAATCAACACCAACTCTATCATATATTCAAACACCTAACACTAAAAACAACACAAAAACACATTATAAACCAAATCTAACTCAAGATATCAAACACTAAATTCAACCAATCAAACTCAAATATGGTGATTACAATGAAGAGGAGAGATTATACTAACCTACAAAACAATTGGAAGAGAAGACCCAAGCAATTAGATCCCGAAACTGACGAAATCAGCCGATCTGCCCCTTTTTTCGCAGCTCCGGAACAGTTTTTTTCTTCTAAAACTTCAACTTCTGCAATCTGTTGAAGTCGAGGGCTTTATAACAGATTTTAAAACATGAAGCGGCGACTATTGCTTAAAAATCGTCGCTTCGTTTTATATATCAGCGACGAATATTGACGAAGGTTATTAATTTCGTCGCTTGAATTTTAAGTCGGCGACGAAGATTTAATTTTCGTCGCTGCAGTTTACAAAACATTGTCCGGAGACGACAACATACCATTATTTGTCGCTTCAATAATTTGTGAGCGACAACTATTGATCAATAGTGGTCGCTCTCGTTTTTTGAAGCGACAAATCCTATATTGGTCGCTTCGATGTGTTGAGGCGACAAAGTTTGTTTTTCCCGTTTCAATCTTCGTCGCTTCAGTCCTTGTTTCCAGTAGTGTTGGTACTAGAAGACATGGCCACCAGACATAACATCGGCGGTGGCTGGGAAAAGGATGGCTTCCTCGACCAATTCCAGATCAGGTGAAGGAGTTCTGGTGAAACCCTGGCGCGACATGGATTATTAGAATGATGGTTGGCTAGCGTCAACGCTGTCAGAGATGACAGTAGCATTGACGATGGTTGTTGGTCGCCGGTGGTAATGACAACGAGTTGTTCTGGGAAGAGGATGAAGTTGTCTGAGCAAACAGAGTAGGGTTTGGGTCCCCAGGCCTAGGCCCGAATTCATAACAGTTTGGGCCTTGGTTGCTGAGCTGGGTTCAAACAAAGAATGGGAAGCTTCGTTCCTATGGTTAGCCCTCGTACTGAGGGCAAAGGCAAGATATGGGCTTAGGTTTGTTGCCTGGGAATAGTAAGAGTTATTAGTTACCTTATTTTTTGGATGATTTGACTCTATTCTAGGCAGGCGGTAATCTGTTATCAGGAAATTAGGTAGCAAAGTTTTTTTATCTATTGTTGTAAGCTCTTTTAGAACCAATTTGTAAACAATGAAGGTACCGGTTATGGTGTTTGTTAGTCTCTGCTCAACAAATCTTGTAGAGTTTGGCATATGATGTAACGTATCTTCTGACCATTGAGTTAAAAATAATACGATTTTCTTTGATTCAAAAAAACAATTAACTCTTAGTTTACTTTCTGAATTATCACTAATTAAAAAAAAATTGAACAGTATCCAAAAAGCTTTCTATACCGAGGGACGAAACCGCTGGGAGCTCGGACAGCCAACAGGGCATTACAACCCCTTGTCTGGCCACATTTATAATTCATCAATTATCACTAGCTCATTCGGAACTAAAATTAAATAAGAAGCCCAAACTAAGCTTAAAACCATAATTCAAGGTCCAAGCATCACAACCAAAGAACCGAAATATAAAAGTTGAGCCCAAGTAGATGCGAACATGCTTTGGTTATCACTCAGAAGAAGAGATCGATTTCGTCAATGGAGAAATCTGGAGAGCCCTACTTTTTCCCCTAGTTCGCGAACATCCTTCTCAGTTTGTTGTTTATATTCCCGCAAAGTGAAGCTCTTATACACAGCTGGTTCAGTAGTACTGCGACTCTGTATCACGGTATCGAGGGCGGGGCAGTAGAAGTATGCCACAGAGAACCTTTCAACTCTTTGATTGGTGATCACCCTGTGCTTGATGCTCTTGTAAACACCATTGCTCAGGGCCTGCTTAGATCATATAGCACACAAGAACATAACTGCACTTGTGAGAATATATATAAGTCGACCAAAATCCTAGCTAGGGACTCATATATATTAGGGCTAGCTTACGTTGGATTATGCTATCAACAGCCAAACCACATACAGTAATCACACTAAAACCTAATTAACATGCATGAACAATATTCGATAGTAGCTAGAAGTGGTGTAAAACATATGTTATTAACAAATAGAATTCCATTTGTGCGAAGATTATACCTCAAAGAGATCCCCAATGTTGACAACCAGAGCATCAGGATTAGGTTTTACTCCAATCCATCTTCCTTCTTTAAACAATTCCAAACCTCCAACTTGGTCTTGGTGAACTATTGTTAGAAAAGAGGTATCAGTGTGAGCGAAGAGGCCGAAGACTTGGGAAGAAAATGGACAGGGAGCATATCTATTTAGTCGAAGAAAAGTAGTTCCCGGTGGACAGTGATCTTCAATATAACTGTATTCAACTCTCAAACGCTGTGCTAAAATTTCAGCTAAGCTCTCAGCTAAATGAAACACGTTCTTCACGTATGCTTCAATCGTCGACCTGATGAAACGTAGTGAGATAACAAATTTTATTTAAAAAGAAAAGGTAATGAAAAATATAAAAAATAAAAAATAAAAAATAAAACATATGCATGCATGCGTGTTGAGTTGTGAAGCTGTTTCTGTAACTATCAACTAATTTGTACACTAAAATGGATCTAATGAGCGGGCAAGCACACATTATATATGCATAAATCAGACCAATTATTTTTTTTATTGAAAAAATTTATTGTATATAACACGCATTCGGACATGTGTTTAGAGTATAAACTATTATTTTTCTGTTGGATTATTATATGTAGTTTTAACTCGTAATACAAGGTTTATTATTTTTTAGTCTTTTTCTCCTTGCATTAAAATAAGTTTTTTGTTTAAAAGAAGTTATTAATCATTGAGCGATGATATAGGCCGGCAACACAATTTCAAGGAGCCTATCTAGTTAAGGTGGAACTACATTTATATAAAATTATCAAATTTTAGAAATTTTAGTGTTATATCTATGTTTATCATAGTAGAATCGATCTCTTATTAAAAAATAAGAGACTATACCACTAGGCGAAATGACATATATATATATATATTGATTTATTTATTTATTTAAGTAAATAAATAATATTTAAAAATACATTTAAAAAAATGAAATATAAATATATATATATATATATCTTGCAATTACTTATGCCAAGGAATTCAGCATTATTGTTGTTGTCACTTTTGTAGTACCAGTGGCCACAGGATATATAGGTATTGACCAAAAACAAAAACAAAAACAGGATATATTGGTATCAAAAGTGTGTCGGGCAAGAACATCCACTTCTGATGCACACGTGATGAAAGAGTGTGAGGCACGTGGTACACCATGCAAAGCCACGAGTTCATCCGGGCCCTAGGGCCAGAAGTACTCTGATGTTCTTGGCTTCGCATGCAGTGCGACATAGGCAGGGAGCTAAGGCAGATAGGCTGACAGGCACCATGCAATGCCAATTTGGCAAACAATTAATACCGATAGAGGCGAGGCATATTTATATATCAATAAAGTACACTCTATATGTGGACATATTCTCTCATTCCTGAAAAGGCTCTATTTAGGAACAATGGCTACATGATTTCCACCCCTCGACAAGACTGCACCTGAAATCCTGTCTTTTCTTTAAAGAGCAAGAGGGTAATCATCCGAGCATTATTCAGTACTGGATCGATGGTATCAGTCGAATCCAAACTGTTACATTTTAAAGAGTTAATTAGTGAGGGTCTGTCGTCAAATAATTAACTGGGGATCGATAGTCTCAGTCGAATCGTAACAGTTAAAGAGTTCGTCAGACAGTACTGTTGGTCCTAGATTAATACAAATGGAACTAGCTAGTATTTTATTATTTGAAATTTATGAAAATAAAATCTCAAATTTTAAATGCAAAGTAATAGAATCACTGATAGAATGTTGCTAGCTGGTTCGATCCCAACAAACAAGGGCGCCATTATATATATATACGAGTCTGAACGACCTAAAATTCTATATGATCTGTTATTTTTTCGTTCAACTACAAGCAGCATCATACTAATTAATAAATATTATGAGTTATTTGTTTGGTTATATTTAGTTTGTTTGTTCTACCGACGAATTGTTTGCAGTGTCAGAGTTCATACCTAAGTCTCTTGTGTTGTTCATTCATGCTTGGAATGTCCGCCATAGAAATATGAAAGGCTTCCGACCATGAGAACTGCTGGAGACAAGTAGCTTTCAGATTCCCCCAACGATAACTAAGGGGAGATAGATTCAAATATGTTTGTTCTATCTTTTTGTCGAAAGGCTGATGAAATACCTTCTTCTGCTCATCTCGTATGCTGTTCAGAACTTCTGGTGAAATCCCATGATTCACAACTAGAAAGAAACCCCACTGGCTTGCAGCTTCAGCAATCTTATTCATACACTTGTCTCTGTTTATGTCATCCGAAAGCAGATGGCTAAGATCGATCACAGGTAGCTCACATTCCTCAACCTCTGGAAATTTGTCAATTATTGGGGGATTTTGTAAGAGGTCCTTGCAGGATTCTTGGAATGGAGGTTCGAATTCCATGAGAAATGTACAGGTCGACAAATTTGAATGGTAGAAGTAATTTTCAAGATCTGTACCTACATATATATGAAAAATGAAGTATTCGGAATTAATGCAGATCGAAACTACTGTTGACAAACAGATTAACTCATTTTATTTGATTCCTTAAATTTGAGCTTAATTGTTGGAATTTTTATCTGAGATGAAATGTATTTGGCAATGAATATATAGTATTAACTATAGGCCGATTGTCTATCGCCTCTAGATATGTATCCTTTCTTTCACTTTCTTTGTTTCTTGGAAATAGACTAAAGAACCAGCAAGTACTTTTGTACAGATACATGAAAGAACAAATTTTACTAAGTCTCTCCACCTAATTATGATGCTAACATTCTTCTAAAAAAAATAAAAAATTATGATGCTAACATGAATCACTTTTATTTCTCTTGTTGAGCTGATATACATGCATTTGATTGATGTATAACACCAGTTGAAGAAGACGGATTAGTAATAAGTCCTATATATAGCCAGAAATGCAAAAAATGATTGCAGAAAGAACCCTAAAAATAAAAGATGCAAGAGGTTCTTCGGTTCCTCCCAGAACTCATTGGCTCTTTCCTCTGTATATCATATACCTCATGTTTTTACACTTGTGGTAACAGTTCATTACCTAAGAGTTACCCAGAACAAATATATATACTTCAGATAGCTAGCACAAGGTTTAAAAAGGAAAAGATGTAAGTAGCTAGTCATTTGTCTGCATAACGACGTTTGGTTTTTATGTTCAGCTTTGTACTGCTGCAAACTAGCTAGGTCAATTTATATATATACCACATTCGATGAAAGGTGGATATCAAGTAAGTGTCCCATGCCAGTTTACCTGTGAAAAACCTTTGATATAGTGTTCCTCAGAGCTTCCTATGGAAGGTAGATATCAATAAAGTGCCCCATGCCGGCCAGTTCTGATCATAGTGTTCCTCGGAGCTTCAAACTATGCCTTATGCTTCCTGGTCTCCAGCACATGTGTAGTATACATATTTGTATGTCACACATATATTATACCTTCCTAATAAAGTTTCAATCGGCTGAAAATATATAGTGGGAAAAATATGACGAGCGATTCGACCTAGCAAGTTAGGGTTACAGGAAACCTGGAAGAAACAATATGAGATTCAGGATATATATATACAAATAAAGTAATGAGGTTGTGTATTCCAGTAATAATGCATACTGCACTAGCTTATCGTAAATCTATGGCTCAAGTAGAGAACACGCGTTCGGATGTATCAACGTAGAAAATGGGGGAGGGAGAGAGGGGGAGAGAGATTCTAGGTGTTATATATGTCTACGATCGACTTTGAAAGATATATCTTTGACTTGGAGAAATTATTACGTAGTCATGAACCACCGTGGCACGTATGAGTATATAAAGAATTTTAGCATACATTCTATCTTTACTTACTCTATTTAGAGCATCTTTAGCAATACTAGCAATATTTTTGTTAAATTTTAGCCAAAATAGCTAAAAAGTTATTTTGACTAGCCATTTTAGAAATACGTCTGTATCAGTTCTCTCTAATTTAGCTTGATTTGAACTTAAAATACTTATTAAATAAATAAAAAGTGATTTAAATGCATATATAAATTATATATAATTACATATAAGAAATGTATAAAATTTAAATGTTTTAACTTTTAGCTATGACGCTCTCCAAATTTAGCTAGCGAGATAGCTAAAAGTTATCATAAAGTTATCATAAAGTTATAATAGAGAGTCTGATATAGCTGTTATTTTTCGCAAAAAGCTAAATAGGCTCTCCAAAGTAGCTAAAGAGTTATAATAGAGAGTCTGTTAAAGATGTTCTTAAGAGAGTGTTATTAACTTTTCATAATGTAAACTAGACTCTTAAGCGATGGATCTTCATTTAAATTTTAGTAATATATCTCGCTTCTCAATATAGAGAGCGATATGAGCATCTCAATTTTATTTTTAAAATCAAAACATTTATTTTGAGTAATATTATGTAATTTATAAATACACTCAAACTATTCTTTTTTTATTTATCTGATAACAAAAATAGAGAGACACTACCAGATCGGACAGAATAGCCGACGAAAAAAATTTCGTCTACTATGTCAAATTTTCGTCGGCTATTCCTTCTGCCGACGAAACTTTCATCGGCTATAATTCGTCGGTAAAACGGCGTCGGTAAAACGAATGGCCGACGAAAATAACGAAATCGTCGGCTATTTTCGAGTATGGCCGACGATATTACCGACGAAAATTCATTTTGTCGACCAAACCTGGGCAAAATATCCGACGAAATTCGTCGGATATTTTTGAGTATAGCCGACGATATCGTAAACTATAGCCGACGAAATTCGTCTGCTATTTGTTCTGAAATATAGCCGACGATTTCATCTATTTCGTCGGTTATTTCGTCGGAATATATTAATATTTTAATAGGCATTAATTAGTTATAGCCGACGAAATAATGTCATTTTCGTCTGCTATAACGGTTATAGCCAACGAAATATGGTAAAAATCGTCGGCTATTCTTACATTTTGGGGAAAAAAAATTAAATTAATTTCTAAATTACCATTCCAAGCAACCTGCAATTCACAATGACAATCCATGCATTTACACCAACAAGAAACACGTCTAAATGACTTATTTAATTCGTTCCAATATACATAAAATATAACCATAATCATCACCTAAAGCACTAAAGTCCACCACGTCATCCCCAGCATCCTGCTGTCCATCATGCTCGTCATCCTGCTGAATGAACTCGGGAGGTTGAGGCATTAGAGGTTCATCTAACGGCTCAAACGGGGGCGGGGGTTCAAGGCCTTGTTGTTGTGCCGCGAACATAGCATACCACTAGTTTTGTTGGTTGGCGTAGTTCTGTCGCCGAATTCTCTCGCATTCAGCATGCCAACTGGACATTTCCAAATGATACTGCTGTGTTCTGCGTTATTGCTCCTGTGATCTGCGTTGTTGCTCCTGTGATCTCTGAAACTCGGCCGCCAATCTTGCATTTTCTTCTGCCAATCTCTGCATTTCCCCCCTCATCTGTTGGCTGTCCCCGCCTCCCTTCTTTTGACCTCCCTTAGTGGTCATCAGGAACCCTATTCCAGAACTTCCCAAACCCCGACAGTAGTATTGGTTTGACCGGTCTGGGAACGCTGCGTCGAACATCCTCGCTGCCGTTTGGACATTCGATCAGTCGACCTGGCGCAGGGCTTCTTGCAGATCTGCCTCTGAAATGTTCGGTTGTGTCTCCCGAACTACTTCCTGCAACACTTCTTCTTTGGCCTGGTTCACCCTCTCTAATTGAACGGGAAAAAATAATAATTAATATTCTAACAAATATATAATTAAGTAAAATTAATAATTTAAATTTTAAAATCGTAATCAACGACTTACGAGCTGTTCTGTCGCTTGTGGATAAGCCTTCTTGAACGTCTCCACGTACGGGTTGCTATCAGGATGATCTCTAAGCGCCTCCTCCTGATATTGTGTAAATGGCCTAGAACCACCATGATGGGGGGTTGTGTTACGGCGGCGGTTCGCAGAGTTTATCCGAGACCGTTCCTTCAAACAAATAATAAAATATTAGAAAAATGCATCAAAAAATATTAGTGTAATAATTATAAAATAATTAAACTAATAATTAAAATTTTAACAAAATAAACATTTATAGTTAAGTTTAGTATTTACCTGCATAAAGGGTTTTGCCGACGAAAAAAAAAAAAACGGCCGACGAAACAGTTTTTTCGTCGGCTATTCCCAAGAATGGCCGACGAAAATTTTTGTCGTCGGCAAAAAAAAAATTTCGTCGGCCATTCCCATAGAATGGCCGACGATTTTTTTTTTCGTCGGTAAAAATGAAAAATCGTCGGCTATACTCCTATAATGGCCGACGATTTAAAGTTTTCGTCGGCTATAAACTTTTGGAAGAATGGCCGACGAAAATTAATTATTTCGTCGGCCATAAGATTTTTTTAAAATAATTATTTTACGAATAATGGCCGACGAAAATTAATTATTTCGTCGGCCATAAGTTTTTTTTAAAATAATTATTTTACGAACAATGGCCGACGAAAATTAATTATTTCGTCGGCCATACGTTTTTTAAAAATAATTATTTTACGAACAATGGCCGACGAAAATTAAGCATTTCGTCGGCCATAAGTTTTTAAAAAAATAATTATACGATTATTTTTGACAGAAAACGACAAAAGAATAGCCGACGAATACTAGGTTTGATTTCGTCGGCTATGATTAAAAAAAAAACAAAAAAAGAGCATTTTCCATTTTCTATCACTATCGACAAACCATTGCTTCATCCTTCAAATGCAAATGTGTCGTGAAATAAGACATGACCAAAATATTGAAATACGGCTACGGTTGAAAAATGGGAAGATTCCGACAAAATCTGTGTGCCGAATGTTGCGGTTAACTGTTTTTTACTCCCGTTTTCCTATGGGTAGCCTTACGGTCGGTAAATATTTTGTGGAAAATTTTTATACGATTAGTCGCGTCTCATCAATCTGAAACTATTCTCTATTGAAGATCAGGCCAAAAAACGTCATTTAGACGGGCCAATTTCCGTTTTAAAGCTTTTAGAGGTTTGACTCACCCGGTTGACCGTCCCGATCGAGACTTTAACGTTGTCAGATGTAGTTGGATTTTTTTTCATACATGTATTTAATCTTAACGGTGATATCTGACGGTTGGAATAGATTTTCCAAACTTTTAGATTCAAAATCGGAACATATGTACTAATGTTCCTTAACTTGTTTACTAAGTGTTTAAGTGAATGTATAGTTTCAAATAGTTACTATACGTACACTCTTCAAATGCAAATATGTCGTCAAATAAGATATGACCGAAATAATGAAATACGTCTACGGTTGAAAAATAACAAGATTCCGATAAAATTCGTGTGCCGAAATAATGAAATCAGTCAAAACCCGGTTTACTGTAGATTTGGCGTCCGGCGTCCGAATGACGATTGTGATACCATTCCGGAAAGGGAACGACGCCAGGAATCAAACTCGTCGCTATGCCACGACGTGTGGGCTTTTTCGGGCTTTCGAGTTCGTTTAGGGCCTCAAAACCGCAGTTTAGTATGTTTTCATAGAATAGCCGACGAAATATTCAAATTTCGTCGGCTATTCTCTAAGTATAGCCGACGAAACATTCAAATTTCGTCGGCTATTCTCTAAGTATAGCCGACGAAACATTGTATTTCGTCGGCTATTCTCTAAGTATAGCCGACGAAACATTGTATTTCGTCGGCTAAACTCTTGATCCGCGCCTTTTTATTGTCCGCCGTTGGATGGCTCAGATCCAACGGCTGTTGATTTTCCAAAGTATAGCCGACGAAATATATTAATTTCGTCGGCTATTCTCTAAGTATAGCCGACGAAACATTGTATTTCGTCGGCTATTCTCCTTCTAAATCTTTTAAATCTTCCTCCCGCTTTTTTTCTCTCATCCTTCCCCCCCCTCCTCCTCCTCCTCCTCCGGCCTCCTCCTCCTCCTTCCCCTCCTCCTCCTCCTTCCCCTCCTCCTCCCCCTCCTCCGGCCTCCTCCTTCCCCTCCTCCTCCTCCCCCTCCTCCGGCCACCTCCTTCTCCTCCTCCTTCCCCTCCTCCTCCTCCGGCCACCTCCTTCTCCTCCTCCTCCGGCCTCCTCCTCCTCCGGCCTCCTCCTTCTCCTCCTCCTCCTCCTCCTCCTTCCCCTCCTCCTCCTCCTCCTCCTCCTTCTCCTCCTCCGATCCGGTATTTTTTTTTGCCCAAAATGCAGTTATAGCCGACGAAATTGACATTATTTCGTCGGCTATAACTTTAAAATATTAATATATTCCGACGAAATAGCCGACGAAATAGCCCAATTCGTCGGCTATACTTCAGAACAAATAGCCGACGAAACCAAATTTCGTCGGCCATACTCGAACAAATAGCCGACGAAATCATTTTCGTCGGCCATAATTCGTCGGCCAAGGTTGGAATGGCCGACGAAATTTTTTTTTTCGTCGGCCATTGGTATTACCGACGGCGTATTACCGACGACTTATGGCCGACGAAATTTTCGTCGGCAGAGGGTATAGCCGACGAAAAAATGGAATGGCCGACGAAAAAATTTTCGTCGGCTATTCGGCCGTATCTGGTAGTGAAGTCTACTATCTTCAACCAACGCCACTCGTACTCCCTGAACATGAACTCTCTGGGAGTACCCATACGACCACGGTTGTCGTACTCGGTAAAGTGGGTACGGAGCTCGTTCTTCCACTCTTTGAACCTACGGAAAAAACAAAAGTGCATTAGAAATATTATTAATATCATAAACTATTTCAAATTATAAGATGAGGAATTCCCAACGTACCTCGAGTTCTGCATCGCGTCCGCCCAAGCCTGCTTGTGTTCGACAATCTCGAAGTATGCCTGAAAGATAATACTTTATTAGTTTTACAATTATAACAATACCGAAAATTATTAAATATTACGATAAAGAAATTAAGTTTTTTAAATTACTCACCGACGCCGCGTTGTTGACCTCCCTCTTGATCTCTTCCGGCACATCAGCCCACCGTGTCCACAACATAGGGACTCTATCCCTAATTAGTGCCCCTGAACCTCCTGATTAGGGGGTTCGTTGATCTGGATCCTCCCCCTGCTCTCAACAGTTCTCCTGAGCGTGTCAAAACATATGACACCTCTCGTGTTCCCGCTTGAACTGCTAGCGACTGTCCCTATCACATAAACGACGATTGGTTAATAAAATTAAATGTTAGTGCGTTAATTTTAATAAAACATTTAACTAATAAAATCAAATGTTACCTGAACTCGATGACCCGTCTGTCGACTTTCCTTTTCTCTTCGTCGAAATTAGGAGCTCAGGTCTCTCAAATGGCTGATGATGGTATGCCTCCGCAACACTCACGTACTGAGGCATATCAGGCCATATGGGCACACCACGAAAGTCGACATCGGGTATCGCAGGAATGTTGTACGGGAGGTAGAGCTGATTTGGGAGAGTAGGCCCCTCAGTCGAGTCAGCAGCAGACGTCGTCGGACTCGTCATCTGCTCCCGATGAACCTCAGGCATACGGACCTGAGGAACGTCTCCAGCTATCTCATCCTGAAATAGCTGCCTACTGAACCTCGGAGCATCTGGCCCGACAGGGGGACGTGAACTGCTCGACGGCCGCCCCGCCTGGAGAAGGGTCTGGTGCTGAGAACTCACACTCTTCCGCGGCTGGGATGAATCCACAGTCTTCCGCGGCTGGGATGAATCCACACTCCTCCGCGGCTGGCTGGTGGTTCTCTCAGGCTGGCTAAGGGTCCCCTCAGAGTCTCCGGAACCGGCAGAACTTGTGTTCGACAACGTGACGGGGAAGGAACGGTCGAATGAAAACAGGGAAGAGACGTTGTAGCAGGATATGATTGTCATGACTTTTCAACCCGTAAAGATTGTTGAATTGTCTGTTCACACACTTGGCTATATTTCCAGCAAAACCTGAAGGATACTTGGCCCGACTTATCCAATGGAAAATTTCTGATTTATGCTCAGGCTTGACGGTGCAAGGAGCTTGAGGTATTTTTCTCTTCCCTTGTTTCAACCATAGTTGTTTTCTGATATTCATGTTTTGCAGATCAGTGCGAGCCTTAGGACCGTCTTTCGTCTTCCCCTCCAAGTACAGCGTTGTGCCCACCACACTTTCAGAAATATTTTTTTCTATGTGCATAACGTCTAGGAAGTGACGGATCAGCAACTCACACCAGTACGGGAGTTCCCACAATATGCTCTTATGTGTCCAGAATTTGTACTCCTCAGGTCTTTCAGGTATTTCCGCTACAATATCGGGATGATTGCTGAGGGGCCCAAAATTGTACTCATTAAGCACTGCTAAAATTTCTCTTCCCGTCCATCTTCTGGGAGGACCACCGTGTTCTTCGGTTCCATCAAATGTGGCGGACTCGTAACGCCAGTGGTGATCCGCCGGAAGGAACACACGATGACCCATTCTGCATATCTTGTTGCAATGAGGGGTGCTCCCATAATCGCTGAGGCACTCTGGACAAGCCTTGTATCCCCTAACAACGCTGCCCGACAACATCCCATAAGCAGGAAAATCACTGATGGTACCAATAACCATGGCATGCATCTGGAACGTCTCCTCCTTGTACTTGTCAAAAGTGGGATGACCAACGTCCCACAATACCTTAAGCTCTTCAATCAATGGTCTCATATACACATCGAGACATTTCCCTGGGTAACAAGGCCCCAGAATCAACAACGTCAACATATTATATTCCTTCTTCATGCACATCCACGGAGGAAGGTTGTAAGGTACCAAAACCACCGGTCATATACTGTATGAAAGACTCATGGTGCCGAAAGGGTTGAACCCGTCGGTTGAGAGCCCGAGCCTGACGTTTCTGACATCTTACGCAAAATGAGGAAACTCATTGTTTATATGCTTCCAAGCCGCTCCGTCAGAGATGTGTGTCATGATATCTGCATCTCCCATGTCTCCCGCGTCCCGCTCACCGTGTCATCTCATAGCTTTTGCGGTGGTTTCTGACATGTACAACCGCTCAAGCCTATCTCTCAACGGAAAATACCGAAGCACTTTCAGAGGTTTCCTATTGCCTGCTCCCGTCAACTTATATCGGTCAGAATGACATATCAGACATGCGTCAAGGCTAGCAAGGTCATTCTCTTCTGCATCTTTACCACAGAAGAGAACGCAGTCAAATGCGCATGCATTGATTTTAATGTAGGAAAGCCCTAGTTCTTTGAGGATACTTCGGACCTTACGGTGATTGGTAGGATTACGATGACCCTCCTCCAACAACGAAGAAGTGTACTGTAGATATTCATCCACTTGCCTGATAGTCGATTTTGTCTCGACTTTAATCCTCATTACCTCCATCACACTTTCAAGAACTGTCTTCTCAGAACTTGAAGACACTGGGGTCTGTTGCAATGCAATCAGTTTGTTGTACTTGTCAAAGGCAGCAGTGTTGACAACTTGTGGGAAGGGCTGCACCGGGTCATGCATATATTGTTCCCCACGTACACCTCTTTCAAAAGGAAACACGTCGTTGACGAATGCCATTGTTGGATCGTTGGATGTACTACTACTGCCCGCCTAAAAAAACTGCCCATGATCATGCGATCCATCTAATGATGGCTCACCGTGATATATCCAACGTGTGTACTTCGGCTAAAACCCTTTACTCTTTAGGTGCTCTCATACTGTCCTAATCGGAAATCGACACATATCACTGCGACACCTACATTTATTGCACGGGCAATAATGGTATTCATTCCCGTTTGCATTTTCCTCGACGAACTGCAAAAAATTCACAACTCCTGTAGGGTATCGTCGGTCATGCCTTGGAAGCGAAATCCAACTCTTATCCGGATCCATATATATATAGCCTGAAAATAATATATATATATATATATATATAAAACTTTAATTAATAAGAAATTAATTAACACATATATATATATAAATCCTTAATAATTAATTACATTACAATATATATTATTATCAACATCAACTCATATATATATATATATATATATATATATATATATATATATACCATTAACAACCATTATTTAAGTTACACTATATATCAACCATTATTTAAGTTAATTACACTATCAACAACCATTAATTAACACACACATATATATATATATATATATATATATAATTAAACTCCACACACACATGCACACACACACACACACACATATATATATATATATATATATATATTTTAACACTAATTAAAATAACATTAAATTAAAACACATAATTAAACTCTAACTTAAAATCAACTCAACTACAACTCAAAATCAACATATATACATACATTCTAACACTAAAACAACAACAAAACAAAAAATCACTTACTAACTCAAAATCATTAAAACTCAAAATCAACTCAACTAAAACTCAAAATCAACATATATACACATATACGTACCTATATATAGCTCCACAATGTAAGAGATGACGGATTTCAACAATACCCACAGATTTTTCACTCTTTCTCCCGTTTTTTTTGTTTTTTTTTTAAATAAGCAGCTGCTGTCTAGATCTGAAAATATAGACTTATAGCCGACGAAAATGTCAATTTCATCGGCCAAAATTTCAAAAGTTTTCGTCGGCTAATGTTTCAGAGAAAGGCTGACGAAAATCCAAAATCGTCGACTGAAATATGAATATAGCCGACGATTTTTGTTTATACCAACGAAAAAACAGTATCGTCGGCTATGGTTACACAATGGCCGACGATTTTGTTTTTCCACCGACGAAAAATAAAATCATCGGCCATTCTATAGAATTACCGACGAAAATTTTTAGTCGTCGGCCGTTTTTTTTTTCGTCGGGAAAAACCTTTTTTCTGGTAGTGAGAACTAGTGTAGACGTATTTTTAAAATAATTAGCGAAAATGAAATTAAGCTAAAGTACATAAATTAAATGTCAATTTGGCTAGAAACTTCTAAAATTTGTCTATATGAGTTTTGTTTTGTTGAAATCAAACCATAAATGTAATATGAAAGTACATCACCGACATGACATACTCACCAGGAGGTGCTGCCTTCGTCAATATTGAGTCATGTTAGGCAAACCTAAGAAATAACCAATTATTCAACTAAATTGATGAAATTTAGTCTATAAGTCCAAAGAAAGTAACCAAAAGCCAAAGTGATACTATCAAAGAAGACACCGGACTCAGCCAAGCATCAACATCAATTTACTTCTAAAGGATTTGAACTAAATAGACTATCCGTTAACCAGCCCAAATATATACAAACACACACACATATATATACATATATGTTTCTGCCTAAACCCGGGGGTCTAGTAGATACTTGATGAATCCAACTTGATCTCCTGCAATCCTGCTCACTAAGGGGAATACCGGGCGGGCCGGCCTTCTCCTCTCCGATGCCTAAGTTAGTATAGTTGGAATATATATAACCAAGGCACGTATATAAGCAGGGAGAGAGATAAGTTACCTAATAAAGAGGGTAGTTGGGGCCCTTATATATGTGGTTGGGGGTAAGGGCTGGCCTTACTCTTCGATGTGGGACTGGTTCCCTTCTGTTTGTACCTTCTGGTGCCCTCTTAGGCAGGCTGGCGCCCCCGGCCCCAGGGTCCCTGGAGGCAGGATAGAGTGCTAGGCCCCGAGGCCGGGTGCTGGTGATCCGGTCCCGACCCTTGGGCCGGGCTCTGGTGCACTTGCTGCGGGTCTGTGGGCCTGCTGTAGCCTCTCTGCGGCTACTGTCAACAAGTCCCCCAGGTTCCCGGTCAAGTGCAATCTTGAATGGGGACTTAAATCTGTCTTGCTCTTATCCCGCAGACCCGCAGGGCTACCAACCTACCAGTGCCCAGTCCCCCAAGTCCGCGTTAAAGATTGGGCGTGACCGAGGTGAGTACCTGTTACTGATGAGAAGCAATAGTTTGAAAAGTAATATAAGCAGTAATGTGCTTAAATGTTTGTGGTGTTACGAGCATGGAGCCGGGTGGACCCCGGAGAGTGTATGAGATGATGCCATGATGCCATGCAATAAATGTATGCATGGAATGATGATGAGGCGTTGAAATCCGCCATGCAGGAGATTTGTGCATGGGATGATAATGAGGCGTTGAAATCGGCCATGCAGGAAATGTGCACGGAACTTCGGCCGGGCACTCTGCCCTATCGGTACGAGGCGGAGCTTCACTGGGTCACAACTGGGCGATCTGCCAAATCGAAACGGAGCGGAGTTCACTGAGCCTCTACTGGGCGATCTGCCGAAACGGAGTTCACTGAGCCTCTACTGGGCGATCTGTCAAAGCGGAGTTCACTGAGCCTCTACCGGGCGATCTGCCAAAGCGGACGGGGTGAAGTTCATGGGACCTCGACCGGGCGTTCTGCCATATCGAGACGGGTCCCAGGTGAACTTCAGTACTGGACCTCGACCGGGCGTTCTGCCATATCGAGACGAGTCCAGGAGTATGGGAACTCAACCGGGCGACATGCCATATCGAGACGAGTTCCGTATTGCTAGGCTGCAGGGAGATTACGTACCCCGGTGTTGCTAGTTCTTCTCAGCTTGTGTTGAATAAGCGTTGAGGTAAGGGGGTGGCATTGAGGTGACAAGGCTCGCTGTGTAGCCCCATGTTTGATCGCCTTTCAATGCGATGCAGGGTTTTTATCCTGCTGGACAAGCGTGCATGGGTTAGATGCAAACTCGCCCGGGTGTATAAGCCCGCCGGTCGAATGTTCTCGACCGGAGTCAGCCATGGTACTGGGCGGAACTCGACCGGGCGTCCTGCCATATCGAGACGAGTCCCCCAGTGAAATGCCATGGGGCCGGGTGGATACTGTTCCCGGTAGGGGGGTGGCGTTGAGGTGACAAAGCTCGCCGTGCAGCCCCCGTTTGCCGCAGCTGGTGCGATGCAGGGTTTTTTTATCCTGCTGGACAAGCGTACATGGGTTAGATGTAAACTCACCCGGGTATATAAAGCCCAAGCCGGTCGAATGTTCTCATGACCGGGGTCAGCCATGGTACTGGGCGGGACTCGACCGGGCGTCCTGCCATATCGAGACGGGTCCCCCAGTGAAATGCCACGGGGCCAGGTGGATCATATTCCCGGAATATGCTCTCGAGCCGGTTGGATGCGTCGTAACCGGTGGGCGGATCTTGACCGGGCGTTCTGCCATATCGAGACGAGTCCCCCAAGAGAGATGCAACTGGATGGACCTCGACCGGGCGTTTTACCATATCGAGACGAGGTTTCCAGCAGGGTGGTGTGCAGCCGGTTGAATGATACCTAACCGCGAACTGCTACGGACCGGGCGGAACTCGACCGGGCGACATGCCATATCGAGACGAGTCCCCCGGTAATATGCAACGAAGATGGTGGCAGGAGGGTTCATACCCGGATAGATGCTCTCGAAGCGGTTGGAAAATCATAACCGGTGAGAGGTCTTCGAGATATGCAGCGAAGAAGCCATGCAGCCGGTTGAATGATCATAACCGCGAACTGCCATGGTGCCGGGCAGACCTCGACCGGGGCGTCCTGCCATATCGAGACGGGTCCCCCATTGCTCATACCTGGATGGGTGCTCTCCAAGCGGTTGGATGATCATAACCGGTGAGAGGTCTTCGAGATATGCAGCGAAGAAGCCATGCAGCCGGTTGAGAAATCATGACCGGTTACGCTTGCAGCAAAGGTGGCGTGCAACCGTGGAATCTGGGGAAGTGGGAGGGCCTGACTCCTTGGTTCCCGCTCCTACCTTCCTGTCGCCAGCGTGTGGGACAAGTGGCTGACATGCATTTAAGGAGGAAGTCCATCAATCCCGTCAGTTATGATGGCATGGGCAGTTTACCAATGCTGGGACACGTGCCAGCGGGGGGTGGTCTTGAGATGAAGGGCCTGGATTCGCAGGCGTTTGAGTTGCCCTGTTTGCGTGCTTGGCGGGATTTCCATTGCCTAGGGCATCGGTTCCCTCTATAAAAAGGCCTCCTCTGCTCTTCTTTCTGCTGTTGCTTCTTACTTTGGAGAAACTGAGAGAAAGAGAGGAATCCGGCGACCACTCTGAGCCCTTTTGCCCCACGAGATCCGTTTTCTTGAGTGCTCCCTACTCTCTTCCTACCATTGCTCGCTGCTTTCGATGGCGGATTGTCCTCAGTTGAGCATACTAATCAGTAAGTTTGTTGATTTCTTTGCCCCGGTGTTGTTCTTGTTTTTGGTTTTGTTGTTTTGCGGCGCGGGGGGGGGGGGTGGGGGGGAGGGATCTCTGTCGCTGACAGAACTGCTCTGCTCGCGGACTTGGGGAGAGGCCGTAGAGGAGTGCTGTTGTAGCCTGTTGCTGACGAGCGCTAGGGTTTTGTGTTCTTCCCCTAGGTTAAGATGTCATCTTCAGGTTCTGACCGGCTTCCGAATCGGCTGCCACTACCAGAAAAAAGGCTTTTCCCGACGAAATAAAAAAAAACGGCCGACGAAAAAAAATTCGTCGGCTATTCCCAAGAATGGCGACGAAATTTTTTTTTCGTCGCCAAAAAAAAATTTCGTCGGCTATTCCCCTAGAATGGCGACGAAATTTTTTTTTCGTCGCTAAAAAAAAATTTCGTCGGCTATTCCCCTAGAATGGCCGACGAAATTTTTTTTTCGTCGCTAAAAAAAAAAATCGTCGGCTATATTCATATTTAAGCCGACGAAAATTTTTGGAAGTATGGCCGACGAGTACTAGGTTTGATTTCAGTCGGCTATGATTAAAAAAAAAAAACAGCTTCCATTTTCTATCACTATCGACAAACCATTGCTTCGTCCTTTAAATGCAATGTGTCGTGAAATAAGATATGACCGAAATAATGAAATACGTCAACGGTTGAAAAATGATAAGATTCTGACAAAATCTGTGTGCCGAATGTTGCGGTTAACTGTTTTTTACTTCCGTTTTCATATGGGTAGCCTGACGGTCGGTAATTTTGATTGAGGAAAATTTTTATACGATTAGTTGCGTCTCATCGATTTGAAACTATTATCTGTTGAAGGTCAGTCCAAAAAACGTCATTTAGACAGGCCAATTACCATTTCTAAGCGTTGAAGGGTCGACTCACCCGGTTGACCGACCGATCGAGCCTTTAACGTTGTCGATGTAGTTAGATTTTTTTTCATACACATGTATTTAATCTTAACGGTGATATCTGACGGTTGGAATAGATTTTCCAAACTTTTATATTCAAAATCGGAACATATGCACTAATGTTCCTTATCTGTTTACTAAACGTTTAAGTGAATGTATCGTTTCAAATAGTTACTATACGCTGAGTCTTCAAATGAAAATATGTCGTCAAATAAGATATGACCGAAATGAATGAAATACGTCTCGACGTTGAAAAATGACAAGATTCCGATAAAATCTGTGTGCCGAAATAATGAAATCAGTCAAAACCCGGTTTACTGTAGATTTGGCATCCGGCGTCCGAATGATGATTGTGATACCATTCCGGAAAGTGAACGACGCCAGGAACAAAACTCGTCGCTTCGCCACGACGTGTGGTGTGGGCTTTTTCGGGCTTTCGAGTTCGTTTAGGTCCTCAAAACGGCATTTTAGTATGTTTTCATAGAATAGCCGACGAAACATTGCAATTCGTCGGCTATTCTCTGAGTTTAGCCGACGAAACATTGTATTTCGTCGGCTATACTCCAAAAAAAAAAATTTCCAAATCATAGCCGACGAAATTAATATATTTTGTCGGCTATACTCCAAAAAAAAAAAAAAAAAAAAAAAATTCCAAAGAATAGCCGACGAAATTAATATATTTCGTCGGCTATACTCCAAAAAAAAAAAAAATTCCAAAGCATAGCCGACGAATTAATATATTTCGTCGGCTATTCTCCAAAAAAAAAAAAAAAACCAAAGCATAGCCGACGAAATTAATATATTTCGTCGGCTATTCTCTAAGTATAGCCGACGAAATAGCTCAAATTTCGTCGGCTATAACTTTAAAATATTAATATATTTGACCAAGCATAGCCGACGAAATCATTTTCGTCGGCCATAATTCGTCGGCTATACTTGGAATGGCCGACGAAATTGAAAATTTCGTCGGCCATTGGTATTACCGACGGCGTATTTCCGACGACTTATAGCCGACGAAAAATTCGTCGGTAAAGGGTATAGCCGACGAAATTTTGGCATAGCCGACGAAAAAAATTTCGTCGGCTATTCTCCCATATCTGGTAGTGTGCCAGGGGTCCCCTCGTGGATGATGCGGAGAGGCTGGATGACTGGCTAAGTTCGGAATCCCCGGAGACCGAAGCCGCTGAATGCTCCGGGAGCAGGGTTTCGACTCCGTCCTCGTCTTCGTCTTCCGGGGCTGAATCCTCGGAGACTGAAATACCGCACGGGGTGCGTCTTGCAGATGTTCCGGGTGCAAGCTACACCATTGGCAGAGGGAAGTATGCTGTGGTGTGTGATGAACCGGAGGGGAGCATGACCCCTGGAGAGATTGCAGCGTTCCGGGAAACGTGGAGTATCCCGGATGAAGTTCTGCTGTGGCCCCTGAATCCTGGAGAGTCGGCCTGCAACCCGGAAGCAGGTTGGGTTGCCGCGCATCAAGATCAGTTCAGTCATGGACTCTCGCTCCCGCTGCCAAACTTCTTGCAGTATATGCTTAGTGCGCTGCAAGTGTCGCCCGCGCAGCTTCCTGGGCTCCAGTGGAGGCGACTACTGAGCCTCGGCTGCTTGTACGAGTTTTCCGAGATGAATATACCAACGGTAAACGAGTTCCGGGCCTTGTATAGGTTGTCGTACTCCAGGAAGCAGGGGTCCGGGGGTTGCCTGTCCTTCAACGCCCGGAAACCTCCACCGATCGTCACCAATATGCCTTCATGGGTAGACAACAGCTGGAGGAAGAAGGTGGTGATGGTGGGGCGGGAGGTGGCAGGCGAGGAGCAAAATGTACTGGGTTCCTGGCGCCTTCCAACCCATTGGCGACCAGTCGTTTGAGCTATCCGACCTGGAGCATGAGAGGATCTCGACCATACTCGGATGCTGGGACGACCTGGAACGGAGTTCTTTCAACTTCATCCGGCGAGAAGTGCTGGAATATTGCCAACTCGGGCGGGGTCCCGGTGCGTAGGAAGCCTTTGAGCGGTGATACTTTGTGCTAGTTTTTGCAAAATACTAACTGTTTGCTTTCCTTGCAGGTGCGTCTTCTCGGGCGACTATCAAGCCCGAAACCACTCTCTCGATGGACGGGGAAGATCTCCTGAACAAGCTGAAGGAGAAAGGCGAGATCGTCTCGCGGACGTCGGTGGAGGAGGAGTCCGGTCGGCTCACGACCCATGCAGAGCCGAGGGCCATGGACGTTGATGACGACGCCTATGTCCTGAAGCGGGTGAAGACCCATCATGCTGCAGGCCTTCTAGCGCCTGGAAAGGGCAAGAGTACCGGGGGGGCAGTGAGGATTCCCGGTGGGATGAACAGGATTCCCAACCGGCCGGTGTCTGTGTCGCACGTGGCTCGCGTCTCCCCGGTAAGCGCACGATCTTCTTCTCCGGAAGGCCGGGGAGAGAAACGGAAGGGCGGGGACGTTCCTTCCTCCGCGCTGGTGACGCTTACCGGTGAATCGGCACGGGAGAACCTGGCCAAACGGTTCAGGATAACCAGCGGTGCGCAAGCTAACGCTGCTGGGGAGAAGGCTGCTGCTGCTGCCCGGCAGAGTAGTCACGCGCCTGCTGAGGCGCCAAGGGAAAGCCCGGATAGTGCGCTCGCCCGGCAAGTGCGGCGGACTTGGCCGGTCTTGGGCTGGACAGACCTGGGGTTGCGGGAGCCCTGGCGGGTGGGAATCGCCCAAAATGCAAGGAATCCGTCCTCCGGGTAAGCACCGCACGGTATCACTACACTGCTTGTAGCTTGTTTTTGTTTGCAGCTTGACTAACTGCCTTTGTTGCTGCGCAGCTGCTGTACAGTTTGTACGAACCGGATGCGAGCGAGGAGCTGTCGGAGCTGAAGAGACAGATAACTGCTTTATCGAAGATCCGACAGCGCCTGGAGGTGGAGAAGTCTCGCTCGGACCGGGAGAAGGCCAGATCGGAGGAGAGGGCCAAGAAGCTGGAGGAGCAGAACCGGAGCCTGGAGAAGGAGAGGGCCGAACTGGAGGCCAAGGTGGACGAGCTCCAAGTGGGAGCTGCCGCTTCTGCTGCTCCGACCGGGGAAGATGACCCGGAACTCTACGAGCGGGTCGTTCTCAAATACCGCGAGAGCGATCAGTTCCTAGAGTTTCTGGTGAAGGCCAGGGAGGAGGGCATCTCGGATGCGTACACAGAATGGGTGGGGAAGGGATGGTTAGACACTTCCCTGATGTCGACTGCTGCTGAAGGAGATATTCATGAGCAGTCGGACATCCATCAGGAGGCGGTGGAGGGGCAGCCGAGTGAAGCGATTCGCTCGGACTTGGATTCTTTTACCAACGGTGCCGAGTCTGCCTGAGCCGGAGTCAACACCGGAACTGATGTCGACGACGAGGGTACCACAGGAGAGGCTGGCGGATTGCCTGCTGAAGGCGGAGTCGTGGCTCCTTAAGATTTTCTTGCCCTTTTCCTTGTAATCTTTCCGGATCGGTTACTGCTTGTATACTTGCTTGAATATGAATATACTGGAACTGGCAGAGCCGGTGAAATTTTCTCAAAAGTAGTTTGCATATATATTTGTTTTTTACAATGGTTGAACCGCGAACTATGCCAAACTAACCGCTCGGTGCTAGCGGGTTTTACCAGGCCTGGTCACGTTCCTGGTCAGGGTCTGTTCTTCTTTCCCCCACGTACCGCTGGAGCTGACCGTTATCAATCAAAACCTGCACCGCTGCCTTGAGAGCGTAGCACTGGTTCGTTCGATGAGTCGCCTCATCATGATAAGAGCAGTACTTGCCCGTCTGCGCCGTTGTAAGTTTTCCCTTCGGGTACTTTCTCTTGGGCGGCGGGGGAATGACGCTCCCGTTCTCAAGTAGGATATCCTCGTAGGAAGTAGTGAGAGCGGTGAAGACTTCTTGGCCGGCCGGTGGTGGTGCTGGCATGATTGCTAGGGGGCGCTCTTGGCGGTACGGCGCCGGCTTGTGCTCGTTCTGGGGTTTATCAAAATAGGGCCTCTGCTGCCGTTGTGGCCAGTTTCTGCTGTTGGCGTTCCGGCTGGGCCGAGCGGTGCGGTTCTCAGTCTGCTGACTGGGCCTGGCTTCCTGGCCGGGCGGAGGGTTCTCTTCCCGGGGATGGTCTTCCTACTGCTCATCCCGCTTCCTCTTCAGTAGGTGATGCCCGTAGGTCTCATGATCGGCCTGGGCATGTCGGATGGCCATAGCCATCAATTCGTCGTACCCCTGCAGGAGCTCTACCCGGACGGCGTAGGAAAACTTGCCCGCTCGGAGCCCTTGCTTGAACGCCATTTCGGCGATGCCTTTGTCCAGGTTCGGGACTCCGGCCGTAGCCGTCTGCCAGCGGTTGACAAAGGTTCTCAGCTCCTCTCCGGGGGCTTGTCTGCAATTGAAGAGGATGGTCGACGTCCGGGCTCCCTCGGCTCAGAGAATGAAGCGGCCTACGAACCGGTCGGCTAACTGCTCGAACGCCTCGATCGAGTTTGCTGGAAGCTCGTAGAACCAGCTGAGCGCTTCTCCAGACAAAGTCTCCTGAAAGATGTTGCAGCAGACTGCATCGGAGTAGCCCTTGGCGCAGGTTTGGGACCGGAAGCTGTCCAGATGCTGGTACGGGCAGCCGGATCCTGAATAGGTGAGCTTGAGGGACTTCTGGTTGCCAGATCTTCCCGACTTTATGACCTGGTGCGAAAAGGGACCCATGCGCTCATTATAGCGGGCGCCCTCCATCGGCCGCGCGGCTCTTCTCTCATTGGCCTCCATTTGGGCCTTTAAGTCCAACACGGTGTTGGCCAGCATCTGCAGTGCTGGCGCAGTCGGAGTTTCAGCTTCATCCACTGACGAAGCGCCGGGCTGGCGGGAGGTTGTCGCGCTCTTTGGCGGGCCCGCGCCTGCTGGCGGCCTTTCTCGCACAGGGTCACCGGGCCGACCGCCCGAAGATTGCCCTGCTTCGGTGTGTTGAGGTGGAATCGGCGGGAGTGTCGCCTGTGCCTCGGCCATGGTGTCACTGCGCTGCTGTCCCCTTTCTAGGGCGGCTACCAGGGCAGTATTCACCGCCTCCATCTCTTCGTACCGGGCGTTGGACTTAGCTCTGTCCCTGTCGCTCTCCTCTTTTAGACGACTGACCTCTGCGGTCATTGCCCGTAGTTCTCCCGCCATATTGCTATGGCCGGGGCTGTACGTGGGGTCCCGGTCCGAGCTCTCAGATCGATCGCTTGAATCATCTGAGAACGTCAAGGAGAAGCCTCGTCGCTCTGGACTGTCTTCCTCCTCTTCCGGGCCTTTCCCGCGCAAGCTGTCGTGGAGGGGATCCGGCACGCCGGATGGTCCCCCACAGCTCCCTACTCTCTGACCGTCGCCGCGCGGCTCCCGCGTGACGGCTGGGGTGGAGGTGAGCGTCTGCACTACAGCAAGGCATCCCTCCTCGGCGGTACCTTTCTCTTGACTCATTTCCGAGCTCTTTCCCAAAGGTGTTGCTTACACGGCCTTTCGTTCAAACTTCCCACAGACGGCGCCAATTGTTTCTACCTAAACCCGGGGGTCTAGTAGATACTTGATGAATCCAACTTGATCTCCTGCAATCCTGCTCACTAAGGGGAATACTGGGCGGGCCGGCCTTCTCTTCTCCGATGCGTAAGTTAGTATAGTTGGAATATATATAACCAAGGCACGTATGTAAGCAGGGAGAGAGATAAGTTACCTAATAAAGAGGGTAGTTGGGGCCCTTATATAGGTGGTTGGGGGTAAGGGCTGGCCTTACTCTTCGATGTGGGACTGGTTCCCTTCTGTTTGTACCTTCTGGTGCCCTCTTAGGCAGGCTGGCGCCCCCGGCCCCAGGGTCCCTGGAGGCAGGATAGAGTGCTAGGCCCCGAGGCCGGGTGCTGGTGATCCGGTCCCGACCCTTGGGCCGGGCCCTGGTGCACTTGCTGCGGGTCTGTGGGCCTGCTGTAGCCTCTCTGCGGCTACTGTCAACAATATATATATATATATAGTCCATATCCAGAACTAATTAAGGATGGCATTAAAACCCATGGGTAAAATTTGTATTGGGTAAAATTTTTGGGTAATGGGTATTTTGAAAATACCCACGGGTACAAAATAATGGGTATGGATAATACCCACGGGTAAAGCAATGGGTATGGGTAATACCCACGGGTAAAATTTGGTACCCAAATACCCATTGAGGAACACATGTCATTATAGTGTTGGTATTTTTCAAGGATTTGAACATATTAGTTTCAATTTTTTGTTTAATTTGATGACATATGATTAAATTATTGAAATATTACAGGAAAATTATGAAAAATTTAGTAAATATATCTCTTTTTTTTGTTGAGAAAATGAAAAACGGCTAGAAAAAGATTATACAAAATTTTTTGTTATTCTATTAAAATACCTCTAACCTCTATAAGTCCCACACCAAAAATCATTAGTTTCATAGACAATATTAGAAAATTTCGGATAATTATATTTCTCTTTCTAGACTTAGAATAACAATCTTAATTATATTATTTCATATTGTTTATTTAAGAATTATTTATTTCACATGCAGATGTGGAGCTTAGGGTGCCATGGCACCCTCAAGTGCCAAGATTTCAGCCATTATGTATCAATTGCTTGGTTGTTTAATTGAAATGGATGCCAAGATTCCAGTCATTATGTATCAATTGCTTGGTTGTTTAATTGAAATGATAGTAAGATGATCATCTCTATATAGATTACTGGTTGAATAACAACGTATCAAGGCTTTGAAAAGTTATAAGCTTGTCTCCACAATTTACTAGATTAGCTCATGTTTATAAACTAAAAATAGTAAATGTTGGAAAACTAAAATAGATCAAGAAATTAATAACTGACATATGAGTCCCCAGGAGTTTAGTTATTATTTTTTTTAGAAAATAGAAGTCTATTTTTTTTTAGAATACATAAGAGTCTAGTTAGATGAAAAGAAAAATAAGAAAGTCATAAGAAAAAAAAAACAAAACAAAACAAAACTGACAATCAGAAGGAAAAAAAAAAGGTTGTTTCAATTAAAAGAACACTTGTATTTCATTACCCATCAATAATCTGATATGTATTATCTTACCCATGGGTATTACCCGTGTATGAGTGGGTGGGTAAATACCCATACCCACTAATAAGCTGATGGGTATTACCCGCAAGTTAAAAATGGGTGGGTAATACCCACTGGGTAAAAATGCCAACATGATCCAGAACGAACCTTGGCTCTGAAATTAACGTGCGAAGTTCCTTTTTTGACACATTTTTCAGTCATATTTTCACATCTCCACCGTTTAGATGTTTAAACCTAATGTATAGATCATTCTTACAAAATTTCATCTAATTTGGTTACCGTTAAGGTATCGAAACTATATAAAACCAATGAACAAACCGAATATGTTCAACCTGAACTATTCGTGTAATAAATCACCATAATGAAAGGTCAAATGATTATCAAGTTGCATGAAATTTTACAGAGATGATCTATACATTAGGTTCTAACATCGATCTGAACGGTGGAGATGTGAAAATATGACCGAAAAGTGTGTTAAATAAAGAACTTCGCACGTTAATTTCTTAGTTTCGCTCTAGATAGAAACTGTATATATATATACATATACAGTTTCTATCCAGAGCGGAGCTCTGCTTTGAAATTAAAGTGCGGAGTTCTTTATTTGACACACTTTTCGGTCACATTTTTACATTTCCACCGTTCAGTATGCAGGTATATACATATATATCACTTTTGCAAAATTTCATCTAATTCGGTGATCATTTGAACATCTGTAATCGTGATATACACGAATTGTTCATATTGAAGAGATTCAGTATGTTCACTAATTTTTTGTCGTTTTGATACCTTAACGATCACCGAATTTGCAGAAACTTTACAGAGGTGGTCTATACGTATATACCTACATACTGAACGGTGGATATGTAAAAATGTGACCGAAATGTAGGTTAAATAAAGAACTCCGCACTTTAATTTCAAAGCGGAGCTCCGCTCTGGATATGAACTATATATATATATATATATATATATATATATATATATATATATATATATAGTTCATATAGTGAAGGTTCGCTTTAAAATTAATTTGTGAAGTTTTTTTTTGACTCACTTTTTAGTTACATTTTCACATCTCCACCGTTTAGATGTTAGAACCTAATGTATAGATCATCTATGCAAAATTTCATCTAATTTAATGATCGTTTGAATATTGTTTATGATGATTTACACGAACAGTTCATGTTGGACAAATTCGGTTTATTCATTGATTTAATTCAATTTAGATACCTTAATGATCATCAAATTGGATAAAATTTTGCAGAGATGATCTATACATTAGGTTCTAACATCTGAACGGTGGAGATGTGAAAATGTGGCCGAAAAGTTAGTCAAAAAAAGAACTTTACACGTTAATTTTAAAGCGAACTTTCGCTCTAGATAAGAATTGTATATATATATATATACACACACACACATATATATAGTCTTTATCCAGAGTGGGGCTCCGCTATGAAATTAAAGAGCGGGGCTCCTTATTTGACCCACTTTCCGGTCAAATTTCTACATCTCTACCGTTCAGTATTTAGGTATATGCGTGTAGATCACTTGTGCAAAGTTTCAGCTCATTTGGTGATCGTTAAGGTATCAAAACTATAAAAAAATCAATGAACAAATTGAATATGTTCAGTATGAACCATTTGTGTTAATCACGGCTAGGAATGCTCAAATTTTTATCAAATTTGATGAAACTCTACATAAGTGATCTACACACATATACTTAAATACTAAAAGTAATGTCTCAGCTATTCATTTCAAATCTATACACATTTCTCATCTAATACATGTTATTTCATATTGCAACTAATATCGTTTGAATTCAAATTTAGGTCACCAAATCTCATCCATCTAAGCTTCTGGCCCTTCACTCTTTAACAATCAACTAAAATGGAGAGAGGAGAGTCTGGTCCAGAAGCTGAGGAGAGTTACTCTGCAATAGAAAACCAGACCGCGCGTCTATGTGAAGGAAGTTTTCCCTAACATGATAAGAACTGCAGACATGGTTGGTTGGTCAATTGCATACTCTTGACCACACAGGAGAGCAATGTGGATACATCTAAAAACTTCATTCTTAGGGCATGATTCACCCAGAGATGAATCAATGACTTCCAAGTTCCAAAGCCTTATTTTCTGTCCACAAGTTCCAAACTTATGAAAAATTTGCATTTAACAAGTTATCACGGTTATTATGGGATGAAGTTATAGGTGACTCACAATTTAAATCATGATTTAGTGCTACTATGCAAATTGACTGACCACTAAATCATGTTGAATAGTTTTTATAGAGAACGTTGCAAACCATAGTAACTCTTACCCATAAATTCTAATGCTAGGGTAATAAGGAACATTGTTTACCATTAATTGTGTGGTTTCACCAATTGACTAGGTGCACTTATTCAGATAATATCATTCTTACATACTTTATTTGATTGTTCGATGATACAGAACTATCGTCTTTCACTCACAGTGCCATATTTTTTAACGAGTTCGTTTCACCTAAATGGAGAAAATTGCTAAATCAATAGAAAATCAAAACGCCAAACCGACAAGCAACATCAATCTTTTTAGCTACAAGAACCCATTAGATTCCCTCTAATCTCATACCTCTTGCGTAGCTAAGTAGCTACGTACTGTCTCTGCCATCTTAACATGCAGCTGTTCTGGAGAGAGTGAGGCCACCCCGACCGCCTGTCAAACACACAGTTCATCGCTGCCGGAAGACAGTACTTTAGGATAGACTCACAGTTGGTCACATCAACAATTAGCCTGGTCATGCAGGCACCCAAAAGTTGAAGCTTTAATTAAATACTTTAGTTGGTTTTACCCCTGGATTCCATGAAACACAGTAGTCGGCAAGCAAGTACAGTCCTGCCCCACACACACACACACATATACAAGTCAGAATCAGAAATGGCCCCAAGTTTCTGAGTTGTGGAGGTGATGGAGCCATATATGGACAACTTGAGCTACAATTTACAAGACACAAGATATTCTTTGATGGATAGATAATAAGAGTTGATTTGAGGATATGATCATGGAAGACATTTTCGTGAAGACATTAGATTAGTTTCATACTATGTATTTCCAGCAGGAAATAAATATCTAGGTGTCTCATTTCAGCTACTACGTCAACCAGTGATTGATTTCATAGAAGTGAAAGCTCAACAACTAGGATTAATGGGGTTGGTAACCTAGTTTAGTCACAGATTGTGAGTTTGTGACCACCAAAATCTTTTACTTCTCTGAGGTGAAGGTGATCTTTATGGTTACCAACAACAGACATATCTTTGGGATGCTTTGGTTTGCTCATGTCGTTTGATACGATTTAATATATTTACGTAGTCCGTCAGTCTGAGGGTGGATCGTATTCTTGTTGTTATCCTACTTTCAGTTAATAACTTAATATATTGGTAAGGTCCTTTCTCAATCAATAACATTTAAAAAAAAAAAAAAAAAAAAAAAGATGTTATAATGTAACCTATACATCATGTGCATAACTGTGAAATCGATGGACAGTCTAATTAACACCTGCAGTATTCAGTATGGAAAAAAAAACCATTCTTTTTTTATGCTACGGAAGATGTCATTCGAGGTCTTAGAAGAATTGACAATAGTCGGGTCTGCAAGCCAAGAGGCCAACTTTGCTCAGCCAATACCTTCATGCACCCTGTTATCCACCTTGGACAATCCCCCCAAGTCTGAATTGCATTCCCCAAATCTAGATGTGTATACAACCATGTCTTTATTTCCCTCGGTGAAAACATGTCTCCACGGATAAAACATATAGATGAAGCCACTGAGGAACGAGAATACTCAAATGGTTTAAAGTGTACCCAAAATATAGATGCATATATTTGGGACAACACACGAACAGTCTTCTTCTAAGTACTAATTACCAACCCTAGACAAGAACGAAGCTCAGAATCGTTAAAAGTATGGAGAGTGTAGTGACTAACAAAATGAAGTTATCTATTTGATGTTCAGCACAAATGAGTACGAAAAAGAGGTAAAAGCGGAAAAAAACTGTAACATTTTCAGGGAAGGAAGAGAGCCAGAGATCATAACTGTATACAGATAGCAAACGTTTTACTCATCATCTTTGTATGGGTACTCCTCTGGAACTTGCTTCAGGAGTTTAACTTGCAACTCGAATGCATCATCACCTCTAAGCATATCCCGGATCCAGGTGATTTCAGTTTTCATTGATACCTGATAATGGAACAAACTTAGCAAAACTAAAAGGCAAAAAAAAAGAGCAAGAGAACAAGTGCACATGTCCATGCACTCAGTGTAGCATTTAGCCTTTCCACCAGCCTCTTAACTTTGTTCATTCTAAAAATCTTATCATAAAGTAACCTTCACCCTTAAGAAATAAGAACCATGTCGATTCCCCTCAAGCTACAGTATTATTAAAGGTCTTTTGAGATACTACTAGATTTGATAGGAGAATAGAGAATAGATATTAGTCCCTCAGTAAAAAGTTATGTATTTGGAAGTTAGACTTAGGGAGGAACTTGTTTCTAGTGTCTTCTGAGTTTGGGAACCAATTTGATGATTTGGTTCAGGCATTGAATAATCCTGTGATCATATACACATGATAAGAACCCTATTAATTTTCAAATTGGTTTTTGCTTGAAGGAGAAAGAGTACCCAGAGAGGCATTGAAGGCTTGACAAAGAGAATCTTTTTGTTGGGAGAGAAATAAATGAAAATGCAATCGACAAAGATCTCACAAAAGCAGTAGATGTCAAGTTCTATAGATATTTGGTTGGAATTTGATGGAGGTGGTGGATTAGAACACGAAAGAAGTTCCGGTGTAAAAACAATTCTGGATGGGGATTACAACCCCATAGTACGTGCGGTACTTCTGCAATTTACTGTTAACTAATTGTCTGAAGCTAAAAGATCAATGTAGTCAAACTGTGTAAGCAATAAAACAACTGCAATATCATGTGTGTGTGTGTATTGATTTTACTAAGTGAGCTAGCTCCTAGCTTCCTTATGCAGGCTACGAAACTAATGTTTTCATTTAAACAAGGTTCAAAGTTGAAACCCGAAGTGATGTCAAAGTAACTAATGAGCTACTTACAAGTACAAGGACTCGTTTCCTTTGATAGACATATAACCACTGATTAAAAAGCTCAAGGCAGAAATTAATATGAAGTGAACATGGACTATTGGAGCAGTTGATGGGGTTACAAGTACAACTCACCATTTCTAAGGCACCTCTTACGACTCCACTTAAGATGTTGCAATAGTACAGTCCTTGACAAGTATCTGGAAGCTCAACAAAGTCAACAAGAGGATTGTCCTCCAGAACAATACTGCAGCATGTTCCATCAGCATCCCAGTTTACAACAGATGCTGTGACCCCCAAGAACATTTTGAAGCCAATCTGAACCAAAGGATCAAGAGAATTATCATGTACAGACATATAACTCAAAGCATAGCAGCAGTAAACATTATGCAATATATAAATATATATATATATATATATATATATATATAAATATTTAAAAAAATGAAGTTAATGATTTAGATCTAGTGAAACATGAAAGCCAGACAGCAAAGACAATGTATTGACAAACAAACCAGATCCAAAATACAGTGAAATTAGAACAAGACACTCCTGCCCATCATAACAACTAGGAAAGAAAAACCCTGCCCCAATTTCATGTTGATTTCCCCAATACAACCCAAACTCCTTTATTAGCACACGGAATACATCTGTCAGGTAGTAGCATTTTGTAACATCATCAACTCTCAAAATATTTTTCAATCCAACCAAATTTCTTTATGTATAGTCTGTCTAAGAAAGACCGTTCTCGCAAGCATGTGAAGGAAGTTGGAGATAGAAAATTAAGGTGCAAACTTTGTAATCAAGCATTGGTATTTCTCAATTTGAACGTCACCTAATTTACACTCACTATGGCGTGCAAATTGAATATGTAATTAATGATATAAATAAATAAACCACAACTCTTTTGGCTAACTGAAAAGTCTGAGATTTCAAGAGGGTCCTATGGGGAAGAGTGAGTATGGACTATGGACTCACCATCGGAAGTTGTGGACATCACCTATCAGGGAGTGGGAATCCAAGTAGTCGTTGTCATAAAATTTAACCTAATCCAAGGGGGCTAATGTGCGGGTTTGTTTCTTTATAAACTTACCAAACTACCTTAACATCACGCTGAAACACTGGATAAAACAGTTTGCAGGAAGGCCAACTGCCAATCTTAAACTCAAAGCATGATTACCCAACCTAAGTCACACAGATGAAATGAAAGCATTTGGTCCGGATCATATGGATGCTCATTTCAGCAGTGCTCATTACTGAAACATGTTTTCTGCAACATTTATGCTGGACTGAAAACATGGGACTAGAAAATAGATATGGCCCTCCCTACCACACCAAGAAAGTATGGTATCAATTAGGGTGAGGTAAGAACTGTATATACCAACCAAAATGCTTCAACAAGCTCTTTTCTTATGCCCAAATACACTTTATCATTTCAATCCCTAAATGTGATTTCTATAAGTCCAATAATGTGCTTCCTTTCATGATTGGTTAATTGCAGCACCCTGTATCCTGAAATGGAAACTAAACTAGCTACATGGAGAACTTGAAAGCCTAATCATTATATCGCTGTATATATACTGGCCCGACCCCCTATTCACTAAGTCACTAACTACATATTATCTTGGCTGGCAATGCTCCTCTGCTACACTAAAGCAGAGGAACAACACAATGACCAGCTTAGATATCAATTAATATTTAGGGAAAGTTGGCGATATCAATTGGTTGATATAACTATGCTCAGCAAATTAGAAATGGAACACCAGGCAGATGATAGAGTGGGACTCACTGCAGTGAGAGTGTGAGACACTCGTTACAAAAAACACAACACAAAAAATGCCAGGTTTTAAACACTTGAGCAACATTATATTTTAATAATCGAAACCTTTGCAATGACTTCAGCAGTCTCTTTGAAGTCGACGCATCTAGAAACATTAGACTTTGCTAGAAACTCATCGATGAGACGAATCCCAATATTATATCCCCTGAAACGCAACCGAAAATGGTGATTCTATCATCCAAACATTGCAATAACTACATCACATTTTCAGTTCAAATTAAGCAAATGCAGAACCAAACAGCCAACAATAATTAGATCAAATACAGAGAAAAAGGAACCGAAAAGGAAATTACATTTGGTCAAGTTGCTTGTTGACCTCTTCAACCTCCTCGAGATCAGTGAGTAGCTGGCGCACGATCGCACCATAGGTCAAGGTAAACAGCTCCGCATTCTGCAACCGAATATCAATTTTCGAAATCAAAATGAAAAAAAAAAAAAAACAAACCCTAATTCAGTGATGAAAGGTTTGGCTTACCACGCGCTCGACGTTGGCGAAGATTGCATCGCCGGATCGGGGACCAACGGGAGGCATGGCGATCTGAGCTCGAGAGTGAAAGCTTCAAAGGTTTCGGAGATGGAAGGATCGAAAGATTGGGAGAGAAGAAACTTAAGAGCCAAAGCTTGGGTAAGAATTTGGATTGCCTGTTTCTGTTTCCATCTCCTTGTTTTTTACTTTGTTTCAATCATGTCCATTCATTGCAAAATTTTTAATTATCTTTTAAGCACGTAACCAGAATACACCAAGATTCTTCTTTACTTTTCATTTCAATCAAAAGAATGTTTGATTTAGCATTGACACAATTTGCACACTTTATAATGGTGGACTTCGAGATTTCAGTATTTCTCCTCTCAGATTGTGATTTGCTTGCCATTGAAACTTATGCCGTTTTTTAAAATGGCTTTGCAAATGCGTTTGATAGTGACAACTTGGCCAACCCACTTATATACTAGTTGGGTATTTGGCCGACTGAGTTAACCGCTGTTAATGTACCATCCAAGAAGTTGAGTTTTGAAGAACTAAAGAAAACAAAACAGTTTGAATCTAAAATAAAAAAAAAAAAACAAAAACAGTTTTGGAAGAAGGAGTTTGTAACAAGTGATATGATGTTGGATGTTGGATGTTGGATGTTGGAGAATGAGGTGTGCCACATGATTGGGATTTGAATCCTCTTCTAACCTTTCTTTTCATCTTACATTACTGATCTTCATCTAATAGCTCACAATGTATTGCATCATTAGATGAAGTTTGCAATGAAAGCCTAAAGTGATTGTGAGCCATTAAATGAAGGTCAACAAGGTAAGGTGAAAAAAAAAAGTTAAGAAAGGATCCGGATCCCACATGATGTCGTACAAGAAGAACAAAGTATCTTCAGTGTACGGCGTGTACCTACACATACAATTTGAATGGTCAAGATTAGATGACTTCATATAGATACATGATGAGTTCTGTGTACAAAGTATTTTAAATGGCTAAGATTGCGACGTGCCGTGCATACAAGAATTTCTGACAAGAAGAAGACATGCGTTTACACTCTGAATCGTTATGGGCTCTCTGGAATATCTAATTACTTGCTATATAAATTGTTCAAGACGATGGGTGACATTACAGAAGGGAAATTTTACGATTAGTGTTGTCTCTGTGTGAAAACGAGTATGTAAAAGCATCACCTCTTGATGATATTTTTTACTTTTCATTTTCATATGCGGTATGTCTTTTTTTTTTTCCAAAATTAATGATTGTTTTCGCCAAATATTCTTAATGTAACTGTTAAGAAAAATTTCAAGAACAGTGTATGAATTTTGAGGGACTCTAAATTTAGGTACATTTAATTTCGTATTTTTCGAAACCGTACATTACCTTTGAAACCCGATCCAAACCCGACCCGTTGCAAGGTCCGTTAATCCTTTGTAACCAACAGCGTCCACGGGAGCGCGTGAAGTGCGGGAACCGAACCCTGACCTTTTCCCTTATATATAAATTTTAAATTTATTTAATATCTCATAATATCCTTCTCTGGACAAAAGTTCCAATTCACTTTCTCTCTTCCAAGTTCCCAAAGCGAGACACAGAGAGAGAGAGAGAGAGAGAGAGAGTCCGTAGAGCTCAGAATCTGATCTTTGGGGTTTTCACACACTCAACTCCGACTCATCGATTTCAAAACCCTAATTATCCGATCAGGTAATCTAAACCCCCAATTCCATTTCCTCCATTTTCTCTGTTCTAGGGTTCTTTATACTCTTAATTTTGGTACTTTTTGAATCTTGAATCGTACTTTCGTTTTCTGAATTGAAATTTCTGTAAAACACAGTGAAAGAGTGATAGCAGAACGATTTTTTGTTTTTGATGCAGGAAATATTATAAACCAATCTGACAAAAAATAACTTTTTTGTTCTTCTTTTTTAATTCTGATAAGTTAATAAACGAATTGAGCTTGATTTAATATGAAACTGAAATTTGGGGCCGTTTCTGTTGTGTTCTTGGATGATCTGCGGTTATGTTAGTTAAGGCTGTAAATATAAGGCTAAAAAAAGGGGTGAATTTGGCTATGAATTACTAGTTATTAGGTCATAAGGTATCATTTTGAGTTTTAATATACTGATTTGGACAGTTGTTTGTTTATCGAATTTGTTCCAGGTCTTGGCGCTTTCTGGTTAGCAGGCCCGAAGCAAACAACTTTCATGTCTGAGCTCGACGTCCAGATTCCTACTGCCTTTGGTATGTGTTTGTGTTACTCTAAATTCACTTGTGTGATAGTGGTCTTGCATGTCTGGTTGCGATTATGTATATGAATCTGTCGTGGGATGTTGTTTCGTAGCTCGGGTCTGAGGAATTGTATGCCCCCATGCTTGATGGATCGTGTTTAGGTGTCATTATTTAAGTCTGGTGCAAGTTGGTAGATTTAAAATTTTGATCATTTGGTTTCTGAAGACTGTCAATGGACACTTGAAAATTTTGATGATTTGGTTGGGTTATTATTTTCATCAATGGCCGCTGGTTCTTTTGTCGGAGCATGCGAAAAATTTAATGAATCCAACCTTGAACCACTGTATTTGTATATGGAAATTTTACTGGTCAACCTCAGTGTGTCTCAAAATTCAGGCATTTAGGTCATTTCACACCTGCCTATGTTAGTGCTCAGCCACTCTGTTACTAATTCATTAGTTTGGCATTCTGATTATCATGCCATTAGGCTTCGAGAGAATACAGTACTCCTTTACCAATTTAAAAATTTAGTAATGCATTTTTACCTGTTTATTAGTGGCTTTTCTGTCTAGCTTCCTTTATTTTGGCCCAAGCTCTGCATTTTTCAATCTTAAATTGGACATGCGGATTAAAGTAGTCTCCATCTGAACAACTAAGTCAAACCTACCCAAGGCCTGGGTTTGGTTGGTTCACTTGCAACCCCCTTATTCGGATGATACTGGGTAGTCTCATACAGGCAAACCGAATTCAACCTCTTTTAGAGTGTAGACCTATACTCTCTACTTTCAGCTCCTTTTTTATGCATATAGGTTCTTGAGCTGGTTTTGACTTATCTGTTTTCTGAAGTGTACCTCTTGGCTTTTGTGTATATCCATTGATCTCTTTTGAACACAAATTGTTTGCATCTATTTATTTTGCTCTTATTTTTCTTCAATGCTTCATGAGCTTCTCATCAGTTGCTGGATGTGTATAGAAAATTTGCAAATGCTATAGGGAAAACTACTGCTGCTGGTTCTAGTTATAATATAAGAGTGCTGGAGTTGTTCGCCTCTGATTTTGAAAACCTCACATTAGATTTTCTTCTTCTTAGTATCTAATCCTAGACAACGGACTGTTAAATGCTTAAACTTGTGAGATTCCAGCATGACAGCTAATAATTTGAATTTTTTTTATTTCTTGAAAACATTATGCAATTATATACCTATGCCTCCTTGTCTCTCCCATCTTCTTTCCTGCCTCTTTCAATCTGATGGACATCTGTATTACATTCAGATCCCTTTGCTGAGGCAAATGCTGAGGACTCAGGTGCTGGGACAAAAGAGTATGTGCACATCCGTGTACAGCAACGGAACGGCAGAAAAAGCCTGACAACTGTGCAGGGACTGAAGAAGGATTTTAGCTACAACAAGATACTCAAGGACCTCAAGAAGGAGTTTTGCTGCAATGGTACTGTAGTCCAAGACCCCGAACTAGGGCAGGTGTGTGTTCAATGCTTAATGTTAATAATTTGATTTCTATTAGTATGTCTAGTATTTGTTTATATTTTGTTTTCTGTCTATAGGTCATTCAACTTCAAGGTGATCAGCGAAAGAACGTATCTTCCTTCCTAGTCGGGGTATGGATGCACTTTCTTTGAATGTTACATCGAGTTGAACTCATCCAGTTTCTTATTCTTATATTTTTTTTTTCCTACAGGCTGGCATCGTGAAGAAAGACAACATCAAAATTCATGGTTTCTGAGGTCTGCTCCAGCAGCTGAAGTATCTCAATATTACGTTATCCCTGCACCCTCGGTGCAGGACATGTTATGTGATTAGTTATCCGAATAGTATATCATCTATAAGTCTGCTATATGTGTTGGGTGACTTGTACTAGATGTTTGAAGCAACTCTGTAATGTGGGAATCAGACGCATGGAAACTTGTGTCTTGGTTTTAGCTGCAATTACAATTACAATAAAGACATTTTGCTGAGGGTTTATTGTGTCATTTTTCCTTGTTAAGATTAAAAGAGGATTGATAGGGGGCAGACAATCTTCTAGTAATCTGTAGTCGATTCTGGGTGCAATGGTTGCATTACGCTGGTTCCCGGAGTGCAAAGCCCCTGCTGATTTTCGGTCTTCAAGATGTTTTCTTGACCGTTCCCGGCTTTGTACTAGCTTTCGAACTCGTGTAGCTGTGTTCTACTCAATTTCAGATCAAGCTCGACTCATTTTTTTCAACGAACTCAGAAAATGTTGATTTTGAGTTGAGCCTTTGGCAGGAAAGGCAAAGCGAGAAAATCATCCTCCCTCCCTAGGCAAAGATATTATTTTTCTTCAAGTCTGATGGTTTCTCATCTGTCAATGACGGTGACGAAAAAGCTCTGCAGAAAACGTTATCGAGACTGGGGCCCCATGCATGAAAAGATCGGGAACTCGTGACAGTGAAGTACACTCTGTGTACTGCTTCATGTGTGCCACTTGTAGTAGTAGAGATGGAGATAACTTTCCCGCCCCCTTTTCTTCTTCTTACTTGTGAAGTCACGTGACCCGAGCCGTATATACATAAGGATAAATGTTTTTTTTTCATTTTTTTTTTCACAAAATTTTAGAAATAAAACAACTAACGGTGCATTGAGAGGCTAGTTTGAAAAGAAAATGTGTTTAGAGGTCATATTTGTAAGATAAAAAAATCCCAATTTAGAAATATACTCTCTCAGATTTTTTATATAGGTCGTTTTAGATTTTGAGTTTTCTTTCAATATATATGTCGTTTTAGCTTATATTTCCCAATTTATCCCTGAGCCACAATAAATGACATGGATAAAAAAAATTTATCATGAGAATTTATATCAATTCTCATGTGTTAAAATAAAATGGGAATTGGTCTACTCATTTCATTGATAAACCCTTTATATAGGGTAAATATTACAATGGTAATTACAACGTACATAATGACAATAATGATTGATTGAGTCGTTACATCATTTGATTGATAATATCATGTGTTTTTCCTTCAACACTCCCCCTTGTGTCGAGTCAAAGATAAAATGGTATATGAGGTGTTGCCTCATTAAAAACCTTGCCAAATAACAAAAACTCAATGGGAAAAATAAAAACTTTGGTCGAAGGAGAAAAAGAGCACAACACACATATTACATTTGAAAACAACATGTATATGCTAGACTCCCCCTGATGTCTGCACCTCTCCCTAATTTTACATTAATCATGAGATTCTCTCTGATTCTCTCATTTGATCAAAGGAGTTTCAATAACCTTAACATAGTTATGTATTTTCACATGTTTTTCAAATATGACTTTGAGCAATTTAGCCACATCGTCCTCAGATCCAACTTTATTTACTTTAATCTCGAGGATAAGGTTGTCTATGAACTGAACACATAAGTTCATAATGAACATCATGTTTATGCTAAGCATGACCTTCTTGTAGTAAAACAGTCAAAAACTCTATCTAAAGTATAGGTATGGACGAACCGTTCAAATATTTGAAATTGATCTGCAATAACAGATTTTCTTATTTCACCTTTAATGCGTTTTTCTTTACACATTGTTAGCTATGACGTGGATAGTTTTCTTATCACGTCACCTTTTATGTAGGGATTGAATAAGCCCAAATCTTTCATATATTTGAGTATTTGAAAGAACCATTGGTGTTGTGTGAGCGTACAGCTACACATAGCTTTACAGATTTTCATTGAATGAGAGGTCGAGTCTTATATATTGTGTTTAAGTACAATCATGTGTCATTGCACTTGTATAAGAAACTGCATTTCCCAACACTTCTTCGTCATCTTCCTTTAGATGAAAAATGGATCTATCGTTAGAGTAAAGATTCTGACTGATTATGGGAGTATATGTAGGCCTCACTTTATTTTTTAGAGTGCCTAAACCGATTGATGGATGACCACCATCATTACAGTCCTTGAGTTCCATTTCAAGATTGTGTATTCCCAAAATCTTTTTCATTCTTAACTTAGAATTTACAATACATAGAGTATCTCTTAGTTCATAGAGAGTCTATATGTAATATCCCGATTTTTTAAGTTGGTTAAATTCTATTTTCTTGTTAGAAATAGACAATAGATATCGTCACGAGTTCGTCACATTTTTCGGTGAATCATTTGAGTTCCCGAGCTATTTTTAGCGATTTTTCAAAGTTTAATCGAAATTCTACTGCTATGGCGATGTGTCGCCTTGCTATTAGTCAATAAGTTTTCTTAGTGACCAAGTGTATCAGCCCTAAGAGTCACAGGACACTTGTTACTTGGAGATAATGACTTTGTCATTTGCTTGACACTTGGCACAAGCTTGTTGGTGGAAGCCTTACATTTTGACATTTGCCACTCTTTAATTAGTCTTGCTTTCCTATAAATAGGGATCAGCCCCCCTCCCCCCATCAGTCCGTACCAGAATTTTGGAGAGGTTTGTCTCTCTAGATTTCTCATATCTTTCTCTCTCTAGATATTATTATTTTATTAGATTTGCAACGAAACTTTCGCGGATCATAAGTTTTGATCCGTAACTCTGATTCTGAATCCGTCAGTGGCTACGGATTCGTATCGACTCGATCTTTCTATTTATGTTGGCTAGAGTTAGATCTAACGGTGATTTATAGAAGGCTCGTTCTAGGTTGCTCGATTTACGATCTGAGTGTCGATTCGGTTCGTCGAGGTGAGTGGTTTATGTAATATGTTTTAAATATTCTTATATGCTTTTAAATTAGTCGAAAAGTATGATTTTGATCTCTCTCTATTTTCAAGTGAAATATGTCGATTTGTGAAATATGTGAAGATTATATATATTATGGTGTTGGATCCATTGTTTGAAAGTCATGAAACATGTGAACTTCTTGATTGGGTTATGCCGAAGTAAAGATGTGGCACACGGTTGTATAGGGCATGAAGGCCATTAGGTGCCCGTGGGAGATCACTAAATTGAAGGATGCCCAATGAGAAAGGATTGTGCGATATGACAAATTGTATTGTGGTTGACGTGAAATACAGTTCGTGCAGTCTTTCCCAATAGTCCTCATGGATTTTGTTATAGCATCTTCAGGCTAATCTGAGCAACAAGTTTGCATGTGGTTCTTATCTGAGCAAAAGAATTCCATTGTTGTTTATGAAGTGTGCTTATTCTCGCACTCGTGAATATTTTGAGATTAATTTCGAGAAGTTGAAGCATGAAGGTGGTGAGGTTGTTGATCAGTTTTTGAAGGATCTCCCTCTGGAAACATGGGCTTCTAGTTTTTTTAATGGTGAAAGGTTTGGTGAAATGACAAATAATTTGGCTGAATGTTTTAACAATTGGGTGAAGGAGTTGAAGAGCCTTCCCATTATTGAATTTAACGAAGGCATTCGTGTTAAGTCTATGGCTTTAATTGCTTCTCGGAAGGAAGAATCTGCTGGATGGGTTACTGAGCTGTGTCCAAATTTTGAAAAGAAGCTGGTTGACAACTTGGAGTTGGGTAGACACTGGTTAGTGAGTAGATCTGATACATACGTTTATGAAGTTCAGTGCCAAAAGTATTCTGTGATGGTAAACTTGGAAGCGTTATACTATTCATGTGGAGAATGGCAAGTTCACGGATTTCCTTGCTCACATGCCCTTGTCGTGATTCAGAAACACGGTTCTAATGTGTACTCATATGTCAATCCAATTTTCAAGGTGCACCACTTTTCCTAAATTTAACATTATTTAAACAGTTACCGAGGTAGTTAGTAAGATAGTTACTTCAAATAAAATAGTTACACTGACAGATACTAGTGAAGTTACTGGTACAGTTACATGAACTTGACATTATATCTTTTATTTTTCCTCTTTTTTTTTTTTTTTTAGGTGGATAAATATCGTGAAACTTATTCTTTCGCAATCAATCTGGTTCCTACTATTTCAAAGCCGGTGGATCTAGCTCAGCCTGCATTGTTGGTGCAACCACCATTAACAAAGAGACCACTTGGAAGGCCAAAATTACAGAGGTTCAGAAGTAAAAATGAAGTGAAAAGGACAGTCAAGTGCAGCAGGTGTAACAAATATGCTGGTCACAACAGAACAAGCTGTACAGAAATTATATAGTTACCTAGATAGCTATTCATGCAGTTCTATTTTTTATTTTTTTTTATGATTGTTACATTGAAATGTACATTGATTGTTTACTTGTTTTACAATAATTGAAAGGTTACTTTTATTATTTTATTCATGTTGAGTTGTTGTGCGGTGCAGCGGCACGCTGCATTCTGTCCTGCATTTTTCATACTTGGATAAGTTGCTCTTCTGTGCAGCAATTGTGTTTTTCATAGTTACTTATATAGTTACTAACACAGAGTCTGGTTGGTACTTAGATGATTGCTTGTAATATAATAGTTACTTTGATAGTTAGTAACTTAAATGATAGTTAGTAAGATAGTTATTAATTTGACAGTTAGATAATTAGAAAGTTAATTAGGAAGATGATAGTTAGTAAGATAGTTACTAAAATGATAGTTAGTTTGAGAGTTAATTTGATAGTTACTTGTACAGTTAATTTGATAGTTAGTTTCCTGCATTTGATAGTTAATTTGATAGTTACTTTTACAGTTAGTAACGAAAATGATAGTTAGTTTGATAGTTACTGATATGATAGTTAGTTTGAAAGTTATAATGATAGCTAGAAAGATAGTTTGTAATTAAATAACTTCTGAACAGATTTGTACTATGCATAGAATCATTTGTCTAGTTGATCACCTTTCAAACTAGACAGAAAAACAGGGGTTTACAAACTAAACAGAAACATAATTATATTGCAAATAATGTATATGAAATAGATATAAACTAAGATGATAGTTAGTTTGATAGTATATGAAAAAAGTGATAGTTAGTCTGATAGTTACTGAAAATGATCCCTAAACTTGTCAGCCTGAATAGATACAAAATTTGTTCCCTGAATAGATACAAAATTTGTTCCCTAAACAAATTATCATCAATAATTTGTTTAACTGTTCAAAACAAAGCATGAAAAATCTGTTTAATCCATCTAAGAGGGCCTCCAACTATGCCGATTGTCCGCAAACTGCTTTAGAATGTGAGCCCTGAACTTGTTAACCTCTTCCTTCCCAAACTTCTTTTTGAAATCACCTTGTGAAAAAATGAGGCTCATGAAGTACATCACGTATATTCCACAGTCGACGCTGTTTTGTCAAAATAAAAAGATTACTTAAAGTCAGACAGTTATAAAGGTGACAGTTACAGATATGATAGTTACTGAGATAGTTACTACTATAAAAACACAGAGAATTTACAAAGATGATATTACTCAAATATTTACTAAACATAGTTCTACAGACAGTTACAAGTTGATAGTTATTAAGATATGCTGGGTTTAGAAATTTACGAATCAGATAGTTGTTGAGGCAATTTTCCCTTGAACGGACTTATAGTCAGGTTGGACTTGTAGTTGTTCTTAATCCACTTTATTGTTTTCATTTCATCTTCATTAAGAGGCTCTTCCACCATTTTCAGTTATGTGCTGGAGCTTTTGCCGGTGTCTATTTTGTACCGGCATCCTTGCTGCACCATATCATCTGCTTGTTCAAGGACAGCTCTCATCCATATATCAATCATTGCCACCTGTTAATAACATAGTTAGTCAGATAGTTACAGACATATTTAGTTAGATAGTTACTGAGATAGTTGGTAAGATGATAGTTACTCAGATAGTTACTAACATAGTTACATATATAGTTACAAAGACGATAGTTACATAGATAGTTACTGAAGTAGTTGATAGTTACTAAAACAGATAGTTACTAGAATCATAGTTACTATGATAGTTACACAGATAGTTAATAAGATAGATACTCAGATTATAGTTACAAAGGTAGTTACTATGATAGTTACCAAAATAGTTGATAGTTACTAAAACAGATAGTTACTAAAATGATAGTTACACAGATAGTTAGTAAGATAGATACGCAGATTATAGTTACAAAGGTAATTACAAATATAGTTACTAGAATGACAGTTACTATGATAGTTACAAAGATGATATTTACTCAATAAATAGTTACTCAATAAGATTTCCACAGACGATAATTACTAAGATAGTTACTAACATACCATTTTTTTAGCATCGTTAAAACTTTGCCCGGTTCCTGGTCTTCTGGATTTGATGGAGTCTAAGTGTGCAAATCTTAATGCTTCCGTGTCAAAAAGCAGTAGAGTATGGTGAAAATTCCTCCTGTGAGTAAGTGGGATCAGAATCATTTCTGCTTTACCCAGCTTCTCGTATAGTGGTTCACATAAGAACTGGTGCATTGGTTTTGCTTCTAGCTCTTCTGTGGACATCTGTTTTCAAACAAACAAAACCTATGATTAGTTATCTCATAATTTTTTACAAAGTATAATTGTCCTGTTAAAAATTTATCTTACCCAAGAGTGAGTCTGCATAATTTCTATTTTATACTCATCTGGATCGCCCCTGTCTATCATTTCAGAATGCAGTAGAGCAGCATATCCATCAATCATGTTGTTTGCGACTTCAGTTCCGGTCACCACTTGATTTATTTCATACTTGGAAATTTCTGTTCCCACCTCTTTTCCTTCCCAGAAGAACACTCTGCACACATGATATTAAATAAGTTGATAGTTACAAGTTACTTTGATAGTTACTATGATAGTTACTATCATAGTTTCTAGTTACTATGATAGTTAGTAGATACATTGATAGTTACTAGTTATTTTTTGATAGTTAGTAAGATAGTGACTAGTTATTTTTTCCTAGTTATTTTGATAGTTACTATCATATTTAGTAGTTACTAATACAGATATTCAATAAGTTGATAGTTACAAGTTACTTTGATAGTTACTATCATAGTTACTATCATAGTTTCTAGTTACTATGATAGTTAGTAGATACATTGACAGTTACTAGTTATTTTTTGATAGTTAGTAAGATAGTTACTAGTTATTTTTTCATATTTACTTTGATAGTTACTAGTTATTTTTTCCTAGTTACTTTGATAGTTACTATCATATTTAGTAGTTACTAATACAGATATTCAACAAGTTGATAGTTACAAGTTACTATGATAGTTACTATCATAGTTTCTAAAGAAGATGATAGTTACTTAGACAGTTACTTGCAGATAGTTAAAAAGATAGATAGATGCTCAGTTGATAGTTACTAACATAGTTATTAAAGAAGTTGTCCAAACATATACCCGGAAATAGTTAGTAAGACAGATAGAAGGATAGATTACCCGCTCGGCGCCTTGTTCCAGTATTCTTGGAACCTTTTCTTCGTGTTTTCTTCCATGTGATCTTTGTAGACTGTCTGGTCATCCCAGTCCATCACCTCTTGTTGGCTTGGAAGATAAGGTTCCTCTGAATCACCAACAAGGAATATGGGTTCACCTTCCTCTGTCACCCCAGCCACATTGTCGAATGACGTCTGAACAGCAGTTACTGATTCAACATGTTCTGGTTGCATCAGGTTTCTCAAACTTTCCTCCTCTTTCTTTTTCCGTCTCTCTTCTTCAAACTTTTTTCTGTTCTCTTCCTGCCTCTTTATTTTGGATTCCCTTTCAGCTTTGACTTCACCCCACCAGTATATGTCGTCCTTTCTTGACGCCCTCTTTCTGTTTTTTATGCGCACAACATATGAATATATTCCCAACGACTCTGCTGAAGACCCAGAGTGCATTTCATCAATCTTAAATTCTGTCATACTTTTTTCTGATTTGAAATGCACTTTTCTCTTCTTTCTGGCCTCAGCTTGGTTGAAAATAGGCATGTTAACTGGTGATTCTATGATCTGGAAGTTGTGAGGTTCAGCCAACATGTCATTCAGAGAGGGTGATCCAGTTGCAAGAGGAATGGGAACTGATGGAGTCCTGAGATTTTCTGCTGGAATATCAATTTGCTGCTGCGGTGATGCAGTTGGAGTGCTGTGACCTCCCTAAGGAGATACAATCCCCGGCAAGATGCTGAAAGAAGGCATTTCCGGCATTTCCGTCACTGGTGTCTTTGGTGACCATCTTGCTTCCTTGGCGATTTTTCTACTATATGTTCTTGTGTCAGCCTCATCGCCTACGAGATAGGAAATCAGATGATAGTTATAGTTACAGTTATAGTTACTAATACAGATACTCAGATGATAGTTACTTAGTTATTTTGATAGTTACTAAGTTCTTTTGATAGTTACTAAGATAGTTACTAAGATAGTTAAACAGATAGTTTTCTCAGATGATAGTTACTAAGGTAGTTGCACAAAATAGGTACAAAGATGATAGTTACTAAGATAGTTACTAACATATTTACACAGAATAGTTTTCAAAATCAGATAGTTAGTAAGATAGTTACTAACATAGATACACGGATAGTTTTCAAAATTGATAGTTACTAATATTATAGCTACTAAGATAGTTATTCAAAATTCATTGTTACTAACATTGTTTCACAGATAATAACAAATTTTTATTACCTTTGCTTTTTTCTTCCTTTCTTCTTTTTTCAGCCTCTTCTTTTTTCTTCCTTTCTAATTCTTCCTCAACTTTTTTCAAAGCGTCTAGCTGATCTGCTACAAGCTGTTCTTCTTCTTCTTCTGCATTTTTCTCACTGCTTTCCTTCACTTCAGTTGCCTACCCTTTTTTTTCGGCTTCAGTCGCCAGTTTTTCCAGGCCATCTGATTGAGATTGTGGTGGTGTCATCTCCATTGGGTTAGAGAATTGAGTCAGTGCGGCCACAATTTTCTTTTGCTTCTCCAACTCACCCTTTAATTTTAAATTTTCCAGCTCTTGTGCCGTTGCACTCTCTTTCATCACCACAATTTCCAGTCTGGCATCTTCCAAATCTTGTGACATCTGTTCTAGATTTTTCTCCTTTTCTTGCAATTTTTTTTTCCAAATGCTCAATCTTCATTTGCATTTGCTTTTGCCTGAGCTGTTCTGAATTTTCTTTGTTGATTATTCCAGGTTGCATTTGTTCTACTTCAGTTTGCTCAGCTGCTTCCGGTTCATCCTCATCCTCACTTGTCCCTTCCTGGTCTTCTCTGCTTTTTGCGAAATGTTTCTGAAAAAAATAAAATAATAATTACTCACACAGTTACTGACATAGTTACCAAAATGATAGTTACTAAAATAGTTAGTCAGACATATTTACAAAGATGATAGATAGTCACTTTTGATAGTTACTACGATAGTTACTAGTTACTAACATAGTTAGTCAGACATAGTTACAAAGATAATAGTTACTAACACAGTTACTAACATACTAACACAGGTTGTTTACAAAATTTATAGTTACTGAGATAGTTACTAAGATAACTACACAAATAGTTTTCAAAATGGATAGTTACTAAGGTAGTTACTAACATAGTTATAGATATAGCTATTCAAAAATGATAGTTACTAAGATAGTTACTGACTAACATAGTTACAAAGATAATAGTTACTAGCACAGTTACTAACATACTAACACAGGTTGTTTACAAAATTTATAGTTACTGAGATAGTTACTAAGATAACTACACAAATAGTTTTCAAAATTGATAGTTACGAAGGTAGTTACTAACACAGTTACAGAGGTAGCTATTCAAAAATGATAGTTACTAAGATAGTTACTGAGATGATACTTACTGACAAGTCCTTCAGTTGATATTTCCACATCTTTTTCTTCAACTTCTCCAGGTCCCATTTTCTGACCTGGTGTTATTCATTTTCCTTCCCTGGAATTAGGTCCACCAAATTTGTCTTCATGCACAGCCAATACTAGTTGCAGAAGGAATGTTAATTTTTTATACGAAGCAAAATGTTGTAATATAAAAAAAAATAAAGGAATATAAAACTCCCGCACTTACCAGAATGACATGAACACATCCTCCTGTATTCTTGGATGCATGTTTTGATTTCTTGTACATTGTGAGACATTTTCTCAAGAATATTTTTACTTCTTTTGCCCAGGCATATGAGGATGTCTATTCTAAATCCTCCACAGCTCTGACCATGTCTATGTGGAGGCTTCCCTTTGCATTTGGGAAGAGAAGCTTGACCAGAATGTCGATGATTATCAGCCTTGCTATATCTCTGTTTCTGCTGACTCTTTCCTCATCAGATTGAGGATTCTTCTGCAATTCTGTTGTAATGGCTGAATTCACCATCTTTTTGTTGACTTCCTTTGCTTGTCCAAAAAATCTGATCACAAAATCAGAAATTGGAGTCTCTTTTCTTTGAATGTACGTTCATGTACGGTTGAGCCCCAGAATTTGTGAAATGTGTGAAGATTTTATTTTGAACTTCTTCTCAGCAAAATGAAACACATCTGTTACGTGATCATAAGCTTCTAGCACCATCCCCAATTGGTTGTTTGACTTTGAACCATAAATTAGATTTTGGTGGAGTGCTTCAAACAGCTGGGCAAATGGAGTTCTCTGGACCAGCTCGACTACTTCTTGTGGTATTTCGCACCCGTACTCTTTGAAATTTGGTATGGTGCTTCTGAACTGTAGGGTTGGGCCTTTTTGCTTCTGCTTCTGTTTCTGCTAATTTTAAAACACAATTAACACAATTAAAACAAAATTAGTATGACAGTTGATAGTTACTAGTTACTTTAATAGTTACAATGATAGTTACCAGTTACTTTCATAGATACTATGATAGTTACTACAATAGTTACTAGTTACTGTGATAGTTACAATGATAGTTAGTAGATACTGTGATAGTTACTATGATAGTTACTAGTTACTTTGATAGTTACTATGATAGTTACTAGTTACTTTTTCATAGATACTATGATAGTTACTAGTTACTTTGATAGTTACTAGTTACTTTCAGAGTTTCTATGATAGTTACTAGTTACTTTCATAGTTACTAGTTACTTTCATAGTTACTATGACAGTTGCTAGTTACTGTGATAGTTACTTTGATAGTTAGTAGATACTGTGATAGTTACTATGATAGTTAGTATATACTGTGATAGTTACTTACAGGATTTTGCAGTTGATATTCTTGTTTTTCTATCAGTATGATCTTCTTTGCACCTTTATCATCATCTTCATCAGTTTGATCATCAGATCCACTACCACTACTTGATGGATCATATTCAGTTTCATCACTATCATCCTGTTGTTGCCATTTTCTTTTTTTATCTCTAGCTCCCCTTTCTTCCGTTATCTGCGCATTTGATAAGCAAAGTTACTATGACAGTTTTTTCAATTATAACACAGTTAGTAAGATAGTTACTCAAAAGAAAAACAGTTACTATGACAGTTACTTACTGATTGTGATGCTTGCTTTCTTTTTCGTCCATCAGCAGCATCATTATCATCCCCGCCGCTTTCACCATTTGTTTTTCTTTTTCTTTTGGCAGGTGACGATACTTTACCTTCGCGTAGTTGCACATTTAATAAACACATATACTGAGACACTCATTCAGTTGTAAGATAGTTACTGAGGTAGTTACTTATAAGAAATACAGTTAGTAGTTTTTTTACATACTGATTGTGGTGATTTCCTTTCCCGTTTCTTCTTTTTGTCTTCCCCTTCTGGTTGTTCTTCTTTTTTCTTCTGCGGTCCAATCAATTCATAGTTAGATGATTTATACATTAACATTTTGCATTTACCAACTTCTTAATAGTTACATTAATAGTTTCCACATTTTCATAGTTACTATGATAGTTACTATCTAGTTTTGATAGGTACTATGATAGTTACTAGCACCTTTTGATAGTTAGTAGATACTATGATAGTTACTATCTAGTTTTGATAGTTACTATGATAGTTACTAGCACCTTTTAGTAGTTACTAGTTTTTTTTTCATAGTTACTATTTTTTTTTCATAGTTACTATGATAGTTACTGTCATATTTCTCAGTTTCTATAAAAAATAAAAATTTCAGTTACAAAGATAGATAGTTACCTTTTGCTGAATTTGCTTTGCAGTTGTTTTTTGGACGTTTTGATCATTCTTTTTCTTTGATCTGAACTCGTATTCCATTTCATCGTCACTGCTACTGACCTGTTTTTCTTGAGTACTTGTTTGTTTTGGTGCCATTTCTGCATATATATGTATCAGTAAATTCCACAGTTACTAACACAGTTATTGAATACTTATACAAGATAGTTTCATTCACATAAATTGAAAACAGTTTGATAGTTACTAGAATAGTTACTGATATAGTTTTAACACATTTTCATTCTTCCACACATACACACACAGTCATAATATTTAGCGCTTAAGCAAAATTCAAAATGAAATAGTTACTTTGATAGTTCCAACCATTTATTCTTTCACAAAATGTTCTATAAACACTGCTAAACACTGTATATATGTAATAAACCTAAAATTATATTCGATTTTGTTACCTGAGCAGCTTAGATCTGTGGAGATAGAGGAGAGGAGAGCGGTCGAGATACGATTTCGAAGAAGGTTAGGAGACCGGTGGAGGTTCGTCGTCTGAGATTCCGCGTCGGAGAGAAGTAAAAGGGGAGAGCGGTGGCGATGCGTCGTCTGATAAGGATTAGGTTTTCGGAGAGCAGAGCAGTGGAGAGCACACCAATGGAGAGCACAGCGATGGAGAGCACATCTATGGAGAGCACAGCGATGGAGAGCACAGTGATGGAGAGCAGAGCGATTCGTCGGAGAAGGATTGAGAGAAAGAGAGTGAACAGTTTTTGATTTTCAGAGAAAGAGAGTGAATAATAGACCTAGTGTGAGAGTGTGAGAGTGAATAGGGTTTGATCGTGGGTAACCATGTAACCAATCAACGGTAGTGGCCTTTTGCCCGTTCCGTTCCGTTTTTCCAGTGGCATGATATGTGATTATATCAGTTTTTTTGAGTATTTGTTAACTGGTGCCCTTTTTTATAAGGCCTTTAAAATTTAGGCCTTTTTTCTAATTATGGACTTTCAATAGCCTTTTTTTATAATTGGCCCTATATTCAATTTGTTCCGCTTTTATTGTTTAGAGTCTAAATTATTGATTCTTATAAAAAGTTTTCAAATTTTGATGAATCGACACATAAATTAAACTACTCACATTTAATCGGGCGATGTCTTGAAAAATGAATTTGCTTGTGTAAAAAAATATATATATATTTTGCTTGTATAATTTTTGGATGAGGATATGGAAAGAAATAATTTTTGGTATATGTCACATAAGTCACGTGACCAGTAACCATATGAGGTTTTTACTTAAAACTAAAATTTTGTGTTAATATTTACCAGTAGTAAGATAGCAAATTTCTATTTAAAATTAACAGAATCCTTTAACTCATAAATTACAAAATTACCCTCAATAATACTCATTTCAGAAATATGTACATCTAGTGCTACTGACCCTCAGAAACTTTACCTCCCGCGATTCTAATGTTACTGACCCTCAGAAACTTTACCTTCGCCGCGATTCCAATGTTACTGACCCTAAAAAATTTTACCTCCTCCGTCTTCCGCCGCGATTCCAATGTTACTGACCTTTAGAAACTTTACCTCCGCCGTCCTCCGTGCGATTCCAATGCTACTGACCCTCAGAAACTTTACCTCCACCGTAAATTTACCCTTAGAAAATCCAGATATGATCAGATCTCCACCATGAAGGCATGCTCGACTCAAAACCAAAACTCAACAGACCTAATGAATGACCTAGGCTTTCAAATCCAATCAAAATCGAACAAATACAGAGAGTGTGGTAAGTTTAAGCAAAGAATCTGAATCTAGAAACACAAGAGTTGAAAATCTTAAGCGAATAGAGTGCGAGAGGCTAACCTTGCTGATATTGGAGGTCGCCGTGAGCGACTCAAGGCTGGGCTGAGCGGCGGTGGTGGTGCCTCGTTTGTCGGAGACCTCTATGCAACGCAAGTTCAAGCAGCCGAGGTCCATCGCTGGTCGATTTGGTTGGTGTGGTTGGTGGTGTTGGTATGTGAGAGAGAGAGAGTATGTGTTTATTTATATGGATGACATGAATTGTAATTTATGGATTTGTAGAGTTAATTATGTTATTAAATAGTGGATGAGTTAACAGCCCTTAACTGTTAATTCCCTACTGATAGTATACAAAAATTAAATTTTACTATTAGTAAATATCACTATAAAATTGTAATTTTGAGTAATTATGTAAAATCATATACACACGTATAGGCAAGAAAAAGGTAAGATACTACGCACCAACAAATTCTAGATCCTTCATATCCTATCCCCTCCCGTTTGTCCAGATGTTTACACCTCTCTCCTCCACCATAAATAACACTCTCACTCTCTCATCTCCTTCAATTCTCCAACCAAAAACCTAATCTCTCTTCTCCACCAAAAATGGCATCCATGGCTTCCACACTCGCCGCCACCTCCCTCACCGCCAAGCTCCAGAAGCCATCTCTCCTCGACTCCTCCTCCTCCTTCCACGGTGCCTCCCTCGCCCGTGTCCAGCCCCTCAGGGCCGCCTCATCCAACGGCCACGGCCTCTCCATCTCCGCCTCATCAACCAGCGCCTACGATCTCTCTAACTTCAAGTTCGAGCCGATCAAGGAGTCCATCGTCTCCCGCGAGATGACCCGCCGCTACATGACTGACATGATCACCTACGCCGACACCGACGTCGTCGTTGTCGGAGCCGGCTCCGCGGGGCTGTCGTGCGCGTACGAGCTTAGCAAGAATCCTGATGTGCAGGTCGCGATTATTGAGCAGTCCGTCAGCCCTGGCGGTGGCGCGTGGCTCGGTGGACAGCTCTTCTCTGCTATGGTATTGTTACGCCTTTCCTTTATATCTGAATTTCTGGTTTTAAATATCTGGAATTCTGATGTGACACGTGTTTGCATGCCCCTTTTTTAGTAATCTTCGTATAAATTTAATTTGGCGTTGATATTGTCTTTTTTCTACCTCATATTTTTGGATATATATAGAGGATCATGAAGAATACTTTTTTTGTATATTGTTAGGAATTTTAATTAAATTTATATGATTGATAAATATGTAAATCTTTTGCAGATCCATATTCTGATCCGATCCATGCAAAAACAAATCATCGTCGACAAAACGTTTATATTTTGGTTTTTTTTTTTTTGGGAAATGATCAAAACTTGTCCTTGTATTCAAAGTGATTGGTATTTTTTTTGGATGAAAAGTGATTGGCAGTGTTAGCATAGAGAAATATAAAACGAAGAGGGAAAAAGTTTCTTAATATTTGTATTTTTTAGCTGTAATTAGTTAGTTTGCATTTATTGTTTAGTTGATGTTCATTGTGTAATTGGTTATTTGCTGTCAAAATATTTTGTGACTATATTATGAGTTCACTTGATGAAACAGGTTGTGAGGAAACCAGCACATCACTTCCTTAACGAGTTGGGCATTGACTACGATGAGAAGGATGACTACGTCGTCATCAAGCATGCTGCCCTATTCACCTCCACTATCATGAGTAAGCTCCTTGCTCGGCCCAATGTGAAACTCTTCAACGCCGTAGCGGCTGAGGATTTGATTATCAAGGGCGGGAGAGTTGGTGGTGTTGTCACCAACTGGGCCTTGGTTTCCATGAACCATGACACACAGTCGTGCATGGACCCCAATGTTATGGAAGCTAAGGTGGTTGTTAGCTCATGCGGTCACGACGGCCCCATGGGAGCCACCGGCGTGAAGAGGTTGAGGAGTGTTGGGATGATTGACAGTGTGCCTGGGATGAAGGCCTTGGACATGAATGCAGCTGAGGATGCCATTGTGAAGCTAACCAGGGAAATCGTGCCTGGAATGATTGTTACTGGCATGGAAGTTGCTGAGATTGATGGATCTCCAAGAATGGTATATTCCTTCTCATCGATCTTTTAATCTTCCTTATTATTTGTTCTCTTTATGTTGGGATATAAATAGTGCTAAGCTTTCCTGCTTTTGTATATCATATATTTGATTTCTGGACCATTTTTTGACAAACAAAGTACCATTGTCCTTGATGACTTTGCCCATCTCTACCAAATTGCTTGATTTAGGCCTTTTTTTTTCCTTCCTGTTTCCTGTTTGGTCAAAAATTTAATTCACTCTAGTGGAGAGACAAGTTAGAACCCAAATTAGGATAATGAGGAATTTTTGCATGCTTTGTTGGTTTAGGGTCTTTCCGCAAGTTGCTACGTTTAGAAAATTATGATGACAGTAAGTGCATATGTTTTGGGCAAATGGTTCTCTGTAGATACAAATGTTGTAGTACTGCTACCCAGTGTAATTTTGACTATGTGCACTAAGCAAAGGAATGTGAGAAAGTGCCAATAATATTCCCTCTTAGATAGTGGTACCATGGAAATTTATGTCCTTCCAATCATGAAAGGTGGAGTAGACCCACCCTAGTACCACACAATAATAGAAGCTAGGGTATAAACCTTTTCATTTTCTTACCTTTCCTATTCAATAATTATAGAATCTATTTATTGGAGAGATGACCTTTCCCACTCTTTTTTGTTTCCTTGTTGCGTTATGCACTTGGTTACACTTGATTACAAGACAAAGACACGGGAGCCGGCAGTTACTTTCAGGTCTATTCACAAATTAGCTTAATGGAATAGTGGTCCAAAAGCCTTATTTTGTTTTTGGCCCTCTTTGTTATTGAAAGGGTTCTATTACTTTACTTGATTATGATTGTGGTCCTTTGGTGAGGGTGGGAGTGACTACGACTTATACTAGTTGCATTTTGGGTATTATTGGTGCTGCAGGGACCTACATTTGGAGCTATGATGATCTCAGGGCAAAAGGCAGCCCACTTGGCACTCAAGGCACTAGGACTTCCCAACGCTCTTGACGGATCATATGTTGGAGGCATCCACCCGGAGCTGATCTTAGCTGCTGCAGAATCTGCTTCAGAGATCGCAGACGCTTGATTGTGTCGTTGTAGTAGATGATGATGTTTCAATAAAAATGGAGAAACAAAATTGAGCAGGAACTAGTAGTGATTAGGAGCGAGTAAATGGCCAGTGATAATGGTGTGTGGATGTGACTGGTAAATTTTGTTAATAATGTTGTGGTTGTGCTTCTGATCAGACTCCATTGGAAATGAAAATCGTTGCATTGCTTGCCGTCTTAGTCTCTGTATCCTAGTTGTTTCTTCTTTGGAGTCGAATTCCTGGTGTTTGAATGAGAAATTTCATTTGCCCCTATAACATTTCCGTATCTTGTAGGGTATGTCTGGTTTGTCAAGTTATTGGCTGGTTTACTAATTAAGTTGGTTATCAGACTGATTTGATATTCTATGCCTATGAAGTTCATAGTATGAGCCTGCAGAGCTTGTATGCCTGCGTAGTTGTTTAATGGCCCTAATCCAGCATTTTGGTGCGGCTGATTTGAATTTCTGTTTTCCATTTGGTGTCTGTCAGTGTTGCAGACTGATGACCAGTAGTCTTAATCAGCGAAAGCTAAACTCTGGATTTGATGTAGGCCATCCATCCTACATCAATCTACTATATGTTTTGTTATCTCGCTACCAATGAAGCTATATTCCAAGTGGATATCCCAATATACTTGCAGCTGTATTTAAATTTTAGTGTCTTCACTAGTAAAAATAGAGATAAAAATAATTTTGATGGAGATGCAAGAAGTCGATAGCAAAACGCTATACTCTACATTGTGTGCTATACTCTACAAAGTTTTATATAAGGAAAGAGGATGGAATGTGGCAAAAGCAACATGAGGTTGTTGTTTCGTACTCGCTTTCCTCTAGTTTCTAGTTCTCCAAAACTAATCATTATTATAAGTGTCCTTCTGTATTAAATGAGATTTCAGCAGCCAACTAAATTTGTATAACCGGGGACATCTCCCCAACACTAGGGCTGGGCATGGGACGGGATGGGCCGGGATTGAGTGAATCTCGTCCCGTCCCGGAAATAAAAAAACGGTGGCACTAAAAAATGATAGGGGATTTGCATTTAGTGGGATCACAAGTTTTCCGAACGTGCCCCAAATACCAAAACAACTTACGTCCAAATTTACTCAGGACACCCATCCCGAGTCCGATAACTTCTTTTACGGATTCTTTTGTCGTAAAACCCGTATTTCATCATAACGATCAAATTCTATCTCATAACATTTTTCAAAGTTTGACTTCTTTTATATAGTTGTTTCGAAATTGTACACTTGAGTATAATCTACTATCTCTAACCTATTTTTCTAGAAAAGTTTTCGGACACTTCTGTTTGTGATCGTCTAGCTTAGTAATACAAGTTTGTTATAAGTGAACAATATCGATATCAAGTTCTCTAACTCACATTTGTCTTTATGAAGAAAAATAAAAACTTGATTTTATGATGCATTTTTTTGACCTTTGTATAAAATTTAAAACTTTGATTTTCTTTTTAAATATGAGGACCGGTACAACTACTCTCAAACCTTAAATTATAAATAAAACATCCCAGAAACATATCAAGAGAATTTCTTGAGATAATAACATAATTCATGAGAAATAATAACTAGCTAGTAGCTACTCTATTCGCTTTTCAATGAAGAAGCATAAAAAATACCAACCCTAGTTCTCTCTCTGTGAGAAAACCAAAGAAGGCGGCGACTTTCAAAGAAGAACACCAACCTTGTCCGGTGGCAGCCACGGTCTAGGCTGGTTATTAACCACGCCGACGCCGTATGGCATGCTGCCGGACGAAGACTTTATCCAAGCAGTGTATGAGATTAGGGTTGAACAAAGGCTTTTAGCATATATGTTTCTGTTATGATTCTGGTGGTTTTTACGACGGTTTCCGAGTAGCCAAATTGCCTGATTTGGTTGATCCTTGGCTTGGCACTGGCTGTAGTCACTGTTTCGAAAGGATCAGTAGCTGTTGTGCTTCTAGTTTGAGCAACCAATTCGGGGCAGGAGCGGATCGTGGGAGGCATGGTCAACGTTTTGTTTGATCAGGGTGACGCGGTCTGGTGGCATTGTGGCGGCAACAGTCGTGGCGACACTACCAGAAAAAAGGGTTTTCCCGACGAAAAAAAAAAAAAACGGCCGACGAATTAAAATTTTCGTCGGTAATTCTAAAGAATAGACGACGATTTTATTTTTCGTCGGTAAAAAAAAAAAATCGTCGGCCATAGTTTAACCATAGCCGACGAAACATTTTTTCGTTGGTATTTTCAAAAAATCGTCGGCTATATTCTTATTTCAGCCGACGATTTGTATTTTCGTCGGCGTTTCTCCGAAACATTAGCCGACGAAAATTTTTGGAAGTATGGCCGACGAAGTTGACATTTTCGTCGGCTATAAGTCTATATAGCCGACGAGTACTATATTTGATTTCGTCGGCTATGATTAAAAACAAAAAAAGACCACCTTCCATTTTCTATCACTATCGACAAACCATTGCTTCATCCTTCAAATGCAAATATGTCGTCAAATAAGATATGACCGAAATAATGAAATACGTCTACGGTTGAAAAATGACAAGATTCCGACAAAATCTGTGTGCCGAATATTGCGGTTAACTGTTTTTTACTTCCGTTTTCCTATGGGTAGCCTGACGTTCGGTAAATATTTTGAGGAAAATTTTTATACGATTAGTTGCGTCTCATCCATTTGAAACTATTATCTGTTGAAGGTCAGGCCAAAAAACGTCATTTAGACAGGCCAATTACCATTTCTAAGCGTTTAAAGGGTTGACTCACCCGGTTGACCGTCCCGATCCAGCCTTTAACGTTGTCAGATGTAGTTGGATTTTTTTTTTCATACATGTATTTAATCTTAACGGTGATATCTGAAGGTTGGAATAGATTTTCCAAACTTTTACATTCAAAATCGGAACATATGCACTAATGTTGCTTAACTTGTTTACTAAGTGTTTAAGTGAATGTATAGTTTCAAATAGTTACTATACGTACACTCTTCAAATGCAAATATGTCGTCAAATAAGATATGACCGAAATAATGAAATACGTCTACGGTTGAAAAATGACAAGATTCCGACAAAATCTGTGTGCCGAATGTTGCGGTTAACTGTGTTTTACTTCCGTTTTCCTATGGGTAGCCTGACGTTCGGTAAATATTTTGAGGAAAATTTTTATACGATTAGTTGCGTCTCATCGATTTGAAACTATTATCTGTTGAAGGTCAGGCCAAAAAACGTCATTTAGACAGGCCAATTACTATTTCTAAGCGTTTAAAGGGTTGACTCACCCGGTTGACTGTCCCGATCGAGCCTTTAACGTTGTCAGATGTAGTTGGATTTTTTTTTCATATATGTATTTAATCTTAACGGTGATATCTGACGGTTGGAATAGATTTTCTAAACTTTTACATTCAAAATCGGAACATATGCACTAATGTTGCTTAACTTGTTTACTAAGTGTTTAAGTGAATGTATAGTTTCAAATAGTTACTATACGTACACTCTTCAAATGCAAATATGTCGTCAAATAAGATATGACCGAAATAATGAAATACATCTACAGTTGAAAAATGACAAGATTCCGACAAAATCTGTGTGCCGAATGTTGCGGTTAACTGTGTTTTACTTCCGTTTTCCTATGGGTAGCCTGACGTTCGGTAAATATTTTGAGGAAAATTTTTATACGATTAGTTGCGTCTCATTGATTTGAAACTATTATCTGTTGAAGGTCAGGCAAAAAACCGTCGTCTAACTAGACTAATTTCCGTTTTAAAGCGTTTAGAGGTTTGACTTAGTGGTTTGACCAACAGTTTAGCCGACGAAAATTATATGTCGTCGGCTAAACTCTTGCGATCCGCTTATTGTCTGCCGTTGGATGGCTCAGATCCAACGGCTGTGATTTTCCAAAGTATAACCGACGAAATATTTAAATTCGTCGGCTAAACTCTTGCGATCCGCGTCTTTTCATTGTCCGCCGTTGGATGGCTTAGATCAGACGGCTGCTGATCTCCTAAAGTATAGCCGACGACATTCAAAGAATAGCCGACGACATTCAAAGTATAGCCGACGATGTTAAAGTTTTCGTCGGCTATAGTTAATAATAGCCGACGAAATCTTTTTTAATCGTCGGTTATTCTTTCGGGTATAAATCAGAAACTGTCGAACCTTAGCCAACTTTTTCCTCTCTTCCTCCTCCTCCTCCTGCTGCTGCTCCAATCTGCCGTAAAGAGTTCGTTTCCGCCGAGCTGCTCCTCCTCCTCCTCAAATCGGCGCCTAATCTCTCCTCCAATTCCGGCCTCCTCCGATCCTCCTCCGATTCTCCTCCTTCCTCCTCCTTTTCCGGTCGGCCTCCTCCTCCTCCTCCTTCCCCTCCGCCTTCCCCTCCTCGTCCGACCTCCTTCCCCTCCTCCTCCGATCCGGTTAAATTTTTTTTCTTTCAATTTAGTTTAATGTTATAAATAGTTATATATTTAATTTTAATTATATAAATTGTTATATATTTGTTAATAAATTTAATTTTAACAAATTGTTATATATTTGTTATATATTTTATTTTAATTATATAAATTGTTATATAATAAATTGTTATATATTTGTTATATATTTAATTTTAATTATATAAATTGTTATATATTTGTTAATAAATTAAATTGTTATATATTTGTTATAATTTAGGTATAGAAATTGTTATATATTTAATTTTAATTATATAAATTGTTATATAATAAATTGTTATATATTTGTTATATATTTAATTTTAATTATATAAATTGTTATATATTTTTGTTAATATATAAATGGTTATTTGTATTTATATATATGTTAATAATGAAATATAGTTATATTTGTATATAAATAGTTATATTTAGGTTAATGGTTAGTATTATTTGAAATTAGTACAAATTTAAATATTAATTTGTTAGTATGTTTTGAAATATGTTAGTATTAGTGGTTATTATATTAATTAGAATTTGTTATTTAATGTAATATAATTTAATGTTAATTAATGTATTAATGCCTCAAGCTGCAGATGGCCGATATGTTCAGATAGTTCTTCGGAGGTCGTCGTTCCAGATCTATGAGTTCTGGAAGTTCCACAGAGTCCGACAGGACCCTTAGCCAGCCTGAGAGGACCACCACCCAGCCGCGGAGGAGTGTGAATTCATCCCAACCGCGGAGGCCTGTGGATTCATCCCAGCCGCGGAGGAGTGTGAGTTCTTGGCACCAGACCCTTCTCCAGGCGGGGCGGCCGTCGAGTAGTTCACGTCCCCCTGTCGGGCCAAATGCTCCGAGGTTCAGTAGGCAGCTATTTTAGGACGAGATAGCTGCAGACGTTCCTCAGGTCCGTATGCCTGAGATTCATCGGGAGCCGATGACGAGTCCGACGACGTCTACTGCTGACTCGACTGAGGGGCCTACTCTCCCAAATCAGCTCTACCTCCCGTACAACATTTCTGCGATACCCGAGGTCGACTTTCGAGGTGTGCCCATATGGCCTGATATGCCTCAGTACGTGAGTGCTGCGGAGGCATACCAGCAGCAGCCATTTGAGAACCTTGACCTCCTGATTTCGGCGAGGAGAAAAGGAAAGTCGACAGACGAGTCATCCAGTTCAGGTAACATTTGATTTTATTAATTAAATGTTTTATTAAAATTAACGCACTAATATTTAATTTTATTAACCAATCGTCGTTTATGTGATAGGGACAGCCGCTAGCAGTTCAACGAGGAATACGAGAGGTGTCATATGTTTTGACACGCTCAGGAGAACTGTTGAGAGCAGCGGGAGGATCCGGATCAACGAACCTCCTAATCAGGAGGTTCAGGGGAAAAAACGCCGCGACTACACGGGTTGCGTGGGGGCAATAATTAGGGACATAGTCCCTATGTTGTGGACGCGGTGGGCTAATGTGCCCGAAGAGATCAAGAGGGAGGTGAACAACGCTGCGTCGGTGAGTAATTTAAAAAATTTAATTTATTTTACGTAATATTTAATAATTTTCGGTATTGTTATAATTGTAAAACTAATAAAATATTATCTTTCAGACATACTTCGAGATTGCAGAACATAAGCAGCATTGGGCGGACGCGATGCAGTCGTTGAGGTACATTGGGAATTCCTTATCTTATAATTCGAAATATTTTATGATATTAATAATATTTCTAATGCACTTTTATTTTTTCCGTAGGTTCAAAGAGTAGAAGAACGAGCTCCGTTCCCACTTTAACCAATACGACAACCGTGGTCGTATGGGTACTCCCAGAGAGTTCATGTTCAGGGAGTACGAGTGGCGTTGGTTGAAGACAGTAGACTTCAACAACCCACTTATGTAGGTAAATACTAAACTTAACTATAAATGTTTATTTTATTAAAATTTTAATTATTAGTTTAATTATTTTATAATTATTACACTAAAATTTTTTGATGCATTTTTCTAATATTTTATTATTTGTTTGAAGCAACGGTCTCGGGTAAACTCTGCGAACCGCCGCCGTAACACAACCCCCCATCATGGTGGTTCTAGGCCGTTTGCACAATATCAGGAGGAGGCGCTTAGAGATCATCCTGATAGCAACCCGTACGTGGAGACATTCAAGATCGCTTATCCACAAGCGACAGAACAGCTCGTAAGTCGTTGATTACGATTTTATAATTTTAATTATTAATTTTACTTAATTATATATTTGTTAGAATATTAATTTTTTTTTTCCCGTTCAATTAGGAGAGGGTGAACCGGGCCGAAGAAGAGGTGTTCCAGCAAGTAGTTCGGGAGACACAACCGAACATCTCAGAGGCAGATCTGGAAGAAGCCCTGTGCCAGGTCGACCGATCGAATGTCCAAACGGCAGCGAGGATGTTCGACGCAGCCTTCCCACACCGGTCAAACCAATACTACTGCCGGGGTTTGGGAATTTCTGGAATAGGGCTCCTGAAGACCACTAAGGGAGGTCAAAAGAAGGGAGGCGGGCACAGCCAACAGATGAGGGGGGAAGTGCAGAGATTGACCGCAAGATTGGAGGCCCAGTCCCAGAGATCACAGGAGCTACGCCGCAGAACACAGCAGTATCATTTGGATCTGGCCAGTTGGCATGCTGAATGCGACAGAGTTCGACAACACAACTACGCCGCCCAACAAAACTGGTGGTGTGATATGTTCGCGGCACAAAACACGCCCTTGAACCCCCGCCCCCGTTTCAGCCGTTAGTTGAACCTCTAATGCCTCAACCTCCCGATGATGACGAGCAGGATGTTGGGGATGACGTGGTGGACTTTAGTGTTTTAGGTGATGATTATGGTTATATTTTATGTATATTGGAACAAATTAAATAATAAATCATTTAGACGTGTTTCTTGTTGGTGCAAATGCATGGATTGTCTTTGTGTTTTGCAGGTTGCTTGGAATGGTAATTTAGAAATTAATTTAATTTTTTTTCCCCCAAATGTAAGAATAGCCGACGATATTAGCATTATTTCGTCGGCTATAAGCACTATAGCCGACGATTTTTACCAAATTTTGTCGGCTATAACCGTTATAGCCGACGAAAATGACATTATTTCGTCGGCTATAACTAATTAATGCCTATTAAAATATTAATATATTCTGACGAAATAACCGACGAAATAGGTGAAATCGTCGGCTATATTTCAGAACAAATAGCCGACGAATTTCGTCGGCTATAGTTTAAGATATCGTCGGCCATACTCGAAAATATCCGACGAATTTCGTCGGGTATTTTGCCCAGATTTGGTCGACGAAATTAATTTTCGTCGGCACTGTCGTCGGCCATACTCGAGAATAGCCGACGATTTCGTTATTTTCGTCGGCTATTGGTATTACCGACGGCGTTTTTCCGACGAATTATAGCCGACGAAAATTTCGTCGGCAGAAGGAATAGCCGACAAAAATTCGTCATAGTCGACGAAATTGTTTTCGTCGGCTATTCCCTCGGATCTGGTAGTGCGACGTACTCTGGACAACGGCGTGGAAGTGATAACAAGGTGGGTGTGCAATTTTCAGGCTGCTGGAGCGGTGGTAATGGCTGGGTCACGACATAAGCAGACTTGCTGGGTCTTTGGAATCCCTTTTGAGCGTTCAGTCGGGCTTGTCTTAACAATATGTTGGTTTTTCATTCTGACCGGATGTCAGGCTTGGTATGACTCCTATCTTTACCTCTTTGTTTTATTTTGATCCCTCCAAGCCCCATCGCTATGGCTGATGAGTTTTATTTCCTGTCTTTAATTTTATGTTAAACTCTATGCCTATCATCTATGTTTTGGTCATGGAGTTAAGTTTTTTTTTTCCTTTCCATCGAGCATGTAGTTTCTAATATAGGTGGTCTAGCGTACGTATCATGTTGGTGTCTTGCACCACGAAAGTTTGTTATATTCTGAAAATAGGTAATAGCGAGTATATATGTAATTACCATCTTGACATGAGCTTGGTTATGAATGAAATTTCTCTTTCAAAAAAAATAAAGAAGCATCAAAGGTCAAATAAAAATAAGTAAAAAAACAACTAGAAAACCAAAAGGAAAACGGATGACCTTAACTAAACGTAGTCGTTTCGACCACGGTGTCAATCTCAGCGGGGCTCGTGAGTCGTCGCCTCTCAGTTGTCCCAGTAATCAATTTCTCCTCCCAAACATTTATCTCTCAAGAATCAAACCGCTTTGAAGACGAAGAAGACGATCCTCTCTCTCTCTCTCTCTCTCTCTCTCCGCTTTCAAGGTATGTGCTTAACCCTAATCCTCCGCCTTCTTCTCTCTCGCCAAGCATATTATGTTAAAGACTCTGATTTCCATGGCGGTGTTTATCGACAGCCTGAGATACCAAAACGATGGAAGAAATGCTCGCCGTGATTATCTCCATGTTCCTCATCGTGACATTAATTCCACTCTACCTATGGAAACGCCGTCAGGATTCTCGATCGCTGAAAGATCACGACGACGAGCCTCAGGTTTGATTTATCTTTCGAAAACTTAATTCTATTGCAAATGCGGTTGTTTTAGGGTTTATGGAAAATCAATTAGAGTTTGTGTTGTTTGATTTTAATGCTGTGAGTGTTTTAGGACATAGTATGATTCTTTGGTGGTGTGATTGGTTGTTGAATTAGGTTGCTCAGAGGGAGGCTGCGGTGCGTCCGGCCGGTAATCGGGGGCGTATGAGGAGGAGGCCGGCTGCTGGAGCTAGCACGTCGGCACCGCCTGTAGAAGGTACGTGCTCGGCTGATTACTTTTAGTTTGATACTGAAAATTGATTAGAGAGAGTCAAGTGTGTTGCACATAAGCTGAGATAGGACTAGTTTTGACTTGCTATGAAGCTTGGTGTTATTCGTGGTAACATGGAAATAGACAGCATTATTGTATTTGTCAGCGGTAGAGGTAAGAACAAATGTTTACTATGTTTGGTGCACTGTAAAGTCTGCAATTAGATATGGTTAAGCCATTCACAAAGAGACTATAAAACTGAGGCAGTGCAAAAGATGTAAAGTAGACAATAAGGAGAAAAAGTTGAGTTGATAAGGTATATATTTTGAAAATGTGCATAGTGGAGGTACAAGTTTGAACTTGTAGTCCACGGATTTTTTCGTAGTTTGGTTCAGCTGTTGAATTGGGAAGTTTGCACTTTGAGGAAAAAGTATTTTTTGTGTACTCTGCAATTGTTGAGAATGTGGTATTGTCTCAGAAGGATAATTATCTGTGATTCTAAATACAGAACTTGCTGATGAAAGTGATGAGGAAGGTGTCGAGGACGAGACTTATGAAGCCAAAGCTTCAAGGAAAAAGGAAAAGAAGCGTCAAGAGCGGGAAGCACAGCGCCAAGTATTGTTCATTCTCTTACTTTTACATTTGAAATCTCTCTTAATAGTGATTGTATGTGTGCCATGAATGCCAATATGAAGATGTTAGCATAAGATAATAAACTAGTTATACAATCAACTACTTGTATCCTTATATAATAAGATATAATTACTGAAACAAGCAAACACATTTATGTAATTCTGTTGGTGCTTGATGTTTCTTTGCATTTTGATTATTTTATTTATTTTTCATTTTGTTGCAATTGACGCACCAGTAGTTTGTCTTAATGAGACCCTTCCTTTGTTTAAAGGCGGAACAAATGGCACGCGACTCAAGGCAAACAAAACAAGATCGGTATGCTGAAATGCGAAGGAGGAAAGACGAGGAGCGGGAGGCACAAGAACGTCAGCTTGTGTGTTGATTAACCTTTTTTTTCTGTTGGAAAATAGATTTGCCTTTGTTTTGTTGAACTGCTAGTTGAATATTTAGCCATTATTTTTAGGAAGAAGAAGCCATGGCTCAGAAGGCCAGGGAGGAGGAAGCTGCTGCACTAGAGTTTGAGAAGTGGAAGGGAGAATTTTCCATCGATGCTGAAGGTACTACAGAGAATGAAGTGCAAGATGGACATCAGGATTTGCTTTTTAGTTTTGTGGAATACATAAAGGTTGGTTCAATACTGTATCTATTATACTCTTTTGAAGATTTTCTTCTCTCCTTTTAGATATGTATTCATGAAAAATAGGGATGAATTTTAGCCACTCAGCAGGAATTCAGAGGACTTAACTAGTTAATAAACTGTGGTTTCTGAGAGTTTATGATTATTTCAGTTTGCTGAGAATTATGTCATTTGCAGAAACATAAATGTGTTCCTTTGGAAGATCTTGCTGCTGAGTTTAAGTTGCGGACTCAGGTAATATCCCTACTTGTTTTGTTGAATAACATCTATAGCGCGTTGAATCAATAAATGTAAATAAATTCCTAGGGATAGTGACATTGCACTCTCGGACCCTCCAAGTGTAGGTGTTTTAACAGTGCACCCATTATTCAAAACGTCTCCGTTTCATAACATATGTTATTAGAAAGTAGGGATTTTTCTCAATTGCTTAAATTGGCAGGTGTTGCTTTAACTTTATGTACAAAACCAAATTTCCTCAGTTATGTCTGAGCATATTTCAACATTGAAATGCTTCCTGCAAACTAACTGGAAATGGTTTTTGTCAACATTCCATATCCTGCATCCTGCAGTTGGGTTGAAGCTTACTTTTTGTTATCCCAAAAGATGCAACTAAGACTCTTTGAACAACAGTATGCAATCAGAAAAACACCATATACTTGGAGGTCAAACTGTACTGCCCAAACTTTTATTTAAATTTCTTCAGTAAATATTGGTTTTTCTCATAAGTGATTAATCAACTGGATGTTGCTTGTTTCATATAAGCCATGCTTTCTTTACATATTCTGTTACTTGTACAAATTGCCTATGTGATAACTTAGTGCCACATTGTCTTTCATTGTGCCTGGTTTGGCTTCCTAATGTTGCTACACAACATTTGGTTCATGCAGGAATGCATCAACCGGATTAACTCTCTGGAAAGTATGGGTATGTGCACTTCTATTTCCTCATTGACTAGTTTCACATCATGGAAAATGATTTATATCAGATGCTGAACTGGTTTGTTTTCTCTTTCTTTTTTCCCGGTGCTTTTGTTTGTATTAGGTCGACTTTCTGGTGTCATGGATGACAGAGGGAAATACGTATACATCTCCCAAGAAGAGATGCAAGCCGTGGCAGACTATATTAAGCGTCAAGGGAGGGTTAGCATTGCACATCTTGCTAGCAAGTCTAACCAGTTCATTGACTTGGAGCCAAAAGCCCAGTTCCTCGATGAAATCAATATTGTGGAAGAGATTGCTGCCACTTAGATCTGTTTAATGTGTAATGTACTATGTAAACATGTAAAGTACAATTACAACGTAGTGTAATGATCATTATGCACACATGGTTAACTTAAACATATAGCACAGAGGGTCTAGAACTTGAGGAGGTAAGATTTTAAAGAGCTTATCTTAGAATTTCTTTGCTGCGGATTGTACTAATGAAAACGTTGAAACTCTATCCGCTCAAAAGGGTTATAGTTTAGCTTTAGAAAAGTTGAAAGATAACCGTGGGTTCTCCATCCGGTTTTTTAGGTATCAGAATGAACAGTGGACGTTTGTCATTGTGTTGAGAGTTAAGACGTATGGATTGTAATGCATTCCTTTAGGAGCTGCTCCAATCTAGTGTAATGCAGATAATTTATGGGGAAATTTTCCCTACTGACCTGTCCAAAAACCTGTTGGCAAGTGGCAACAGTGCAATACCAAGTTTGGAAACTAAAGTGCAGTCTTGACAACCTTCATCATCTTTCTGGTTGGCTAGTAGTAAGTTTCAATTCGTCGTTTGCAAACTTGAAAGATGGTGAATTCTACCCTCATCAAGTAGAACCTTTACCTTGGGTCTAACATGTAATATTAATCCGAAACAAAAACCCTTGCTCATTAAGCCACACAACCCTCCAGTGGAGCCTTCAAGTAATAAACACCACCCTTGAATGATAGAAGAGCAAGAAGATGACCAAGAGCAAATTATTTTGCCCAAGCCTCCATCCACTAGCAAAAGATATTTAGCCAGTGAATCTCACAACCCCTAAAAAACAGTCACCACCGGTCGCAACTCATCGTTGAAAACTCACACCACCATTATTTCTTGCCACCAAGATCGTACGTAACTCCATCAACAATATCAATTACAGTCGCTGAAAAACTTAAGCACGTTTTTAAAACCTCGGTATATATGCATGTATGGTTTCTGTGGAACAGAAACCGTCACAAACAGGGAGAATGATCGCTATCCTCACCGCTCCAATTAAATCAATCCATCATCACTGATCCCATCCTTGTTGGCCTAGGAAGCCACAACTATTACTACAAATCTAAGCAAACAAACGAGCGTAATGATAGGCATAAGGCATCGAATAAAGTGTCGACAATGTTGCCTCAATGCTCGAGAACAAAAAACTAATAAATAACCCTCGATCAACTATTTCATCCATCAAACCCTAACAAAGCTCTTTGAAGACGATTAACTGTTGCATGCTGTGTAATAAAAGAATTCCTAGATTGAAGAAAATAGTTTTAGATATATTGAACCAAGTTCGACATCGTTAGAAACTTATCATAAACTTTAGCATTGGTCTCGGCTCATCATTGTCATCAATCTTATTACAAGAAAGACTATGAACCCAAATCTGATAAGAACAACTGTTAAACAATTCTTATTTAAAATAGGTGATTAATTGTCTCGATTAACAGATATGTTGCATGAATTTCTGTCTGATTTCAGACAGAGTTCAGATCGAGTCAGGCAAATAAACTAGAAATGAGATGATATATGGTTGGTTGTCATTACTAGCATGACTCTGCTCTATGGTTTTTTTTGGCTGTTTTTTCTTTCTTTCAATTTTTCTTTTTAATTTGCCACATGCACCATAGCGAGGTAGCAGTGGCACCAATGGTGAGAAGCAAGACTTTTCCTTATGTTATGCCCATGCCAGTTATGGAACAATTTTGACAACTCAGACCAGCTGAAGGTCTAACCAGAAATTTCCTTTTTTTGTACTCAGCAACAAACTCGTTAACAAAGACTGCAACTCACACACGAATTAGGCGTCGTTTTGATAACAGTCTTTTACCTCCATGCTATTTACGTCTTGGTTTTTCCTACAATGTCTACCATGAATTAACAAACACTTTTGTCTTTAAAACATGGCTGCCAAAATTGCAAGCAAACCGAAGCTCGCGCTAAAACTAGAGGAAGAAAATTGTGCTTGACCCAATCATCCAGTGTCTTTCTCCCTTCAAAAATTTATACCATCCCATCTCTCTATCCTCTGGGGTTTACACAGACCTCCCCGGCATACTCACTCGCCGCGTTCTCGCGCGGCCTGTGCTCAATCATTATTTCTTCTCTGGTATATCCAATTAGCCCCAACCCCGAATAACAAGACTGTTCTTCCAAACACAAATAACCATAGAGACTTTCCATTACAACTAAAAACAATGGAAACAAGTTCGAGCATGAAGATCCCATGGAGCTTGTTGTTTCTATTGTTTTTAGCCGTGTTTGCCACTAGGGTTGAAGTTAGTTACGGACAAAAGGACGGCGACGGCGGCGGCGGTGACGATGAAGGAGACGATGATAAGCCGGCTCCTCCTCCTGAGCAAGAAGACTGCGATGGCATCTTCTTGACCTACACGTTCATCTCACGCGAGAAGGAATATCCGCGCAAGAAGAACGTGTCGGCGCAAGCATGGGCGTTCAAGTCGGAGGCGAGCATCTTGAACGCCGGGACCTCGACGCTCAAGGAGTGGAAGATGTACGTAGGGTTTCAGTATCGAGAGATATTGGTGGCGGCAGACGGGGCTGTGTTGGTGGATGGTCCTGATTTTCCTGCCTCGGTTGGGAAAAATGGGAGTTACTTTTCAGGAAACCCACAAACCGACTTGAAGAACTCCGTCGATACGGCCGGGGATGTGGAACAGATTATGGCAAAGATTGCTTTTAAGGGAACTCAGTTTGGCCTCCCGGCTAAGACAGCACCCATGCCCAAGACCATTCGTCTCGTCAACGATGGATACAAGTGCCCCGCACCTAAAATACGAGGTACGTATCTCTCACATTTGCATGCATGAACACATACTAATATTAATAGTATAATACAACAAATTAACACAAAGTGGATTGAGTTCTCTTGCTTCTTGATATGATTTTGTGTTTCATGATTTATATCATACGTTCATATCATCATATGTGAACTATTAAACCGTTGAGATTTGAGAATATTGATGATTAATTTGTATGCCGTCCCGTGTTTGATGGTGATCTGAGCAGGGAAGACAAACATGTTCGTATGTTGTGTACCAGACCCAAAGTTCAAGGTGAAGAAAGACGATAAAAACAGCAAGTTCTTGCCTAGAAGGAATGGTGATCTCTCAATCATATACGATGTATTGGATTCCTATTCAAACAACTACTTGGCCCAAGTCACCATCGACAACCTGCACCCACTCGGCCGTCTAGACCACTGGAATTTGACCTGGGAATGGCAGAAGAATGAGTTCATTCAGACAATGAGAGGAGCTTATACTCACAAGAAGGACCAATCCGAGTGCCTCTACGGCCCGGCTGGGAAAATATACAAGGACATGGACTTCTCTAAGGTCATGAACTGTGAAAAGAAGCCTACCATCACCGACCTCCCGCCAACTATGAAAGACGACGAGAAGGTCGGAAAGCTGCCCAAGTGTTGTAGAAATGGAACCATCTTGCCGACAATCATGAACGAGACGCAATCACAGGCACAGTTCCAGCTCCAAGTCTTCAAGCTTCCGCCTGATGACAACAGAACTGCTTTCACTCCACCACAGAAGTGGAGTATATATGGGCCGGTGAACCCTAATTACGAATGTGGACCTCCAATTAAAGTCGAACCAACTCAGTTTCCCGACCCTAGCGGACTCCAGGCTACAACTGCTGCAATTGCATCTTGGCAAGTGGTACGTCCGCGCATTAAAAATTTATCAGCAAAGAGCTCTTCTAATTAGATGATCAGTATGACATGAATGCAGAATTGGAATTATTGTTCTAAAGATTAATGGTGTTTGAGTGTTTCCTATAGGTATGCAACATAACCAAGCCAAAGGTGCCTCGCTGCTGCGTTTCATTTTCTGCCTACTTCAGCCAGTCAGCGGTGCCATGCAGCACTTGTGCTTGTGGATGTAAAGAAAGTGAGAACCCTCACTGCGATGGAAGAGCCAAAGCAATGCTTCTACCAGCAGAAGCACTCCTTGTGCCTTTTGTCAACAGAACCGAAAAGGCGAAAGCCTGGGCGAAGATCAAACACTATGACATACCCAAAAAGCTTCCATGCGGAGACAACTGTGGAGTTAGTCTCAATTGGCACATAGACTCGGACTACCAGAGTGGATGGACTGCTCGCCTAACTCTCTTTAACTGGGGGAAGGAGCCATTTCAAGATTGGTTCACGGCAGTAGAAATGAATAAGGCTTATAAAGACTATGAAAATGTGTATTCATTCAATGGGACGAGAATGGAGAAGGTCAAGAACACCATCTTGTTTCAGGGTCTGAAAGGTTTGAACTACTTGATAGAAATGAGAAATGCATCCAACACAAAAGACCCTCAGGTACCCGGGAAGCAGCAGTCGGTTATATCTTTTAAGAAGCACCACTATCATGATATCAATATAAAGGGTGGTGGAGGTTTCCCATCAAGAGTCCTGTTCAATGGAGAAGAGTGCTCACTTCCTAAGCAATTCCCCAAGAACGGCGCAGATCATCAGGCCAGTAGTAATATCCTCCTCATCTTGTTCGTTGCAATTGCGAGTTTTGTGTTCATGACAGACCGCTTCCACTGATCGATGATCTGCAAAAGAACGTTCTTGAGTCCGGTAATACAATGACAGACTCACCAAATTAAGCTTATTTGCCAAATGATGTGATAATGTGTTCTGTCTGTGTGTAAGGTAGTATATATCTTACTTGTTAGAAATAAATAATGGATCTAAATTTGAATGATATATCAATCACTCCCATATCATTTGGTAAAATAATAGCTAGCTAGGAAATTCAGTTATAATTTTAATTAATTGATATTTTTCCTCATATAATGGGTGTTCTATCTCAGCTGCAAGAGGAAAGATGTTTATGCAGTCAGCTGGCAGGAAACAAATCATATGTGAGTGATGCTTGCTAGCTACCAAGTCGGGTCCCATAAGCCGTTGAGGAGATTGTATAATTAGTGAAAACAGACGCTATGAAAAATTTGTAAATTTTTTTAGCTACTTGGAGTTATTATATACAACTGAGCGGTTTCACTTAGCAATTTCTGGATTTTCATAGTCTACAACTCAATGTTTGTATTGTTAGTTCCAAATGTTAAAGTATCTAGTTGGAGAAAACATATGGCAAACCAATATCAAACTTAGGACAACTTCTACTGAGGATCCTTCTGTTTTAAGATAAGAAGAGCTATGACTGGATTTTTTTCTGCTTCTCTAGGCTTTACCTAGCAATGTGAACAATTATTCCAACCATTTATTTGGCGGCCTCCTTAGTTTTATAAAAGTGGAAATATTGTTCATTTGTCCATGCTATAAATGAATTCAGGCTCCAAATATATAAACGTACCAATGGCATGCTGCCTCTCTATTAATGTAAGTGAACTAATGACTTCACAAGATGGTTTCGATCTGTGCTAATAGCATGTCTTGATCATACGGGCAATGTGTTTCTTAGGATTATTACCTTTCCCATGAAATTGTTGAAACATGGGAAGTTGATACTCTTATTGACATCTCCTAACTGCCGAGTGCAAGGTATATTCCAAGCCAATATATCCTAAGACCTGCCCCTTTCAAAAAAATATCCTAAGAACTACCACTTTTAGCTAATGGTAGAGACCATCTTTTCTTGAAATTATTCAAAGAATATAAAAGTTGGAAATGGTAGAGACCATTTCTCTCTCTCTCTCTCTCTCGTTATCAAACTTTTGTCTGAGTTCTGTACATGTTGAATCTTTACTCTTTAGCTGTTTTATGAGTGAAGAAATCTTGATTGCCCCGGTCATTAGGCCACTTGTTCTTTGATCAACACGACTTCAGTCACCATGCATAGCATAGCAAAAGAAGCATCAAGAACAAGAAGCATCGTCGGGAAATATTGTCGATAGCTCTTCGATTTGGGTCTTTTAAGTGATGATTCAGAGTTCGTGCTTGAGTTATCGAAAGTAATGGAGGAGACTGTCTTCTTGAGTTTTATAAATGTTCTCCCTTGGAGAATAAGAAGAAACAAGCTTGTTTGCTTCTTGTGAAATCAAGTGATGATCAACATATGCACCATGAAATTCGCGTTGTTTTCTTAACACATTTTGAACGATCTGACCAGTTGGCTTTGTCTTTAAATTAATTATCTTTGTTTCTCTTATTGACTAGTGTAGATTGTCAGGATCGAATTGAGCAGCTTAAAAGTGTAACCAAAAAAATATTGAAAAAAAATAAGTGAGCTGCTTAAAGTTGTTGGAGAAACAGATGGAGCCAGTGTTAGGCATCATCCTTTTTTTACTCTCATAATATCATTGCATACAACATGAGATTACACAAAACGTAGGCCCTTTTTATGGTGTAAAAATAATAGGCCTAAAAAAAAGTTATGGATATACAAATAAATGGGATCAATTTATAAACAACGCTTGCTTTTTGTGCCAAATATTTTGAGGTCGGATCAATTCTGCAGCTCTGTAAACTCCAAACCTACACTGGCATAAAAATAATGATCTCTTGACAAAGAATGCAAGGGACATTCCTTCTCGTGCCAAAATTTCATGTGGATGCCGATGCTATGTTTTCTGAGCCTGCAGTATCGACATAAAATGATCAGTTTATGTACAATCACATCAGCTCGTGCATAACAAATACAGAGATGAAGACATGCCTGAAATTTAATAGCATTGCCCACCATCGTGCTTAAAAAAACAAAAAAAAAAGGGTACCTTTTTTAGATACTTCTTGTGAAGTTTCATTGCCCCACTGCAAGCTTTCTTGGCATCTAGATTTCCAGTTATGTCATTCAATATCTGCGAGGAGTCAACAGACAGGTAAAATTGAATAAGATATAGTTAATCTCCAGAATGGACAACTCTACATATTTATTGGACAATAAGCATATAATTATGCTTCACAACTGCTCTGAGTAACAAGTGGCTGATTAACTGCTCTAGAAAATTGTGTGGCGTTTCTTATTTAGGGTTTTAGGAATATATACCGATCCTTGGAAGATAAAACTATAGCATCATTTTGCTCAAAATCATGTTTTAAGTTAAACTTTAACTACTCCTGATGATATTAGATAGTGGCTGATTAACTGACTGCTCAAGGTTTTTTTTTTTTTTTTCCACTCCTCAGATTTAAATTCAAACTTCATTAAACTATAGAGCCTTTTAGCCTGCAACTTCTAGTTTGGATATCAGGACCGAAGGCTATGGGGATTGCTTACTCTCATTTCACTCATGTTCTTTGTTCTTTTTCTAGACAACTTTAAGATTTGCCATTTTTCCCTAATAAGTGGGGTGAATGAATGAATTCATCACCAGGCTGTGGCTGGATGTCCCTTATGTTTTCTGCTTAGCTTATGTCATGTCATTAACAAATTAAGCAGCAAACTGAAAGTTCCTAAAGAATTGCAGTTCATCAGTTCATAATCTAACCTTAACAACATCATCGAGACCCCGGGCTTCTGTCAGTAGTTTTGAGCTCTTATCTTTCAAGACACTGGCAACGAGGAAAACAGATATTGGGAGAGGTGCTTCTGAACCTTTTACTTTCATATTTTCCCTCTCATACTTCCCATAATGACGTTTCGACTGTGATTTCCCTTTAGAAGATCCAGATCCCTCGGTCCTTTCACCATCAGTATCAGAATCTTCGTACACACTGTACAAGTCAGGGTCAAACTCAAGAGCCCACATCATCTGTCAAAAGGTCAATTGAAATCTATTATTACTATAGCAAATAGAGATATGATGCTTAAGATGCAGGAAAACAGATGCACTCTAGTTTCATAATCATGCATAGACCATGTGTGCAAATACACACACATATGCATACATATTACATATATATACACACATGATATATCCATAGAAGTACAATATTCCCTTTTTTTTTTTTTTTTTTTTCTTGCAACATGAATAATGAAATATTAAAATGAAGTCTTGCCTCCATTCCAACTTCAACCTGATCCAGTTATTTCCCAAGTTATTGGTTTCAATATAAGATGCCAGCGATAACTTATATTCAATTCTTCTAAGCACTTGCCAATTGGAGTACTAATTTTGTATCTTTAACTTAGGAAAGATTGCCCAATATAAATAATTGTACAGAAATTTGAAATCAAAGGATCTAGAAGTGGAGGGAAGTTTTGACAAACTGACATCCCTACATTGTTGCAAGGATTTCCAAAAACCACCTCAAACATAAATGAAGAATATTAATATATTCAAGGACCATTAAAGAAAGACGGCCGCTTTTAGATTTCCTAAAAAATCACTCTGCACTCCAAAAATTAATATTTTGTTATTTCCATAGACTCACAGCATAGGTGAATAGGAGAGACAGAGAGCTATTAACACAAAAATTGCATAAATGTAAAATTCAAATGCGTTCTCACCTCCCAAAGGTATAATGAATCACAAAAAGAGAACTCCCGACGGAACAAAACCATAAGCATCCGAAAAGCAAATAAATAATCACCTCCACCTAGTGTCTCTGAAAAAAATGAGCATTTCTGTTACTATCATTACTCAAATGCAGAAGAAGATATGGTGTATGCACGAACAGACGATTTTAATAAACAACTCCCCAGTAAGCAACAAATTCAAACTCTCCAAATGATATATAAACCAAGAGTTGATATCAAATTCTAATAGGGTACATCTAACAAAAAAGAACCTCATAAAGTAACATTGGTGGAGCATAAACTTCACGATCAATGCTCAGAAGATGAGCAGAGCTAAAACGAATTTTAACACTTTCAACCTATGACAAATCTCCCCCTCCCTCCCCCTCCGAACTTATGAATTACTCATCATTTAGCATAATACATTAGCTTGGGAAGGATATAAGCTTTATATGCTGAACTACGACATAACTATCAAGCATAGTACAGAATGCGAAGAAATTTTCAATCAATACCTAAGTGCTGATGAAGTTTTGGATCAATGACTTGAGTGATTGCAGCCAAATTACTTAGTTGTGCCTCCACTCCGACAGAATTATCAGTACATCTGAAATTTCCTCGCTTTAAATTTCAAATAACACAAGTCATAAGAAACTGGAATCCAAGAGGATAAACAAAAACAACAGTAAATAGCTGGGCAGGTTGAGGGAAAGCTATGTAATGTTCAAATAGACAGATAAAAGTTACAGCTACTTTCAATCAAACATATTGATTGATTATATCAAACCAGTACCACAGCATCTGGTGATTACCTAACATGCTTTCTATTTGAACATTCAATCAAACTATGTGACTTCAAGAAATAATAACCTAGCAGACCCTTTCCCCGAGACAAGTATATAGAAAGGCATGACCCAGGCGCATACCTCACTAAGTAAAGAGCAGGCCATGATTTAAGTTGACTGAAAGCATGTTAGGTAATCACCAGATGCTATGATACTGGCTTGATATATTACCAGAATGAATGTAGAAATCCAAAGAATCAGTTAAAAAATATACCAGTCTGCGCATCAAACGTTCAAAACACCAAAATGCATCTGCTTCATCATCAAGAAGGATAATCATGGGGGAGCAAAGATCACTCATTCCTGCTCAGAATGGAGATAAAATTCAGCATTTACAACCATTGTTTTGTGAAAAAAAAATCCACATGGAATTGTTTTCAACTCCAACTATATAGGGAGGAGCACAAAAATTAACATAACTGATATTCTAATCATGATACAGGAGATTCACTAGCAAGATAATAATTTATAAACGTTACCTTGACAGTAACCGACATCTCTATCTATCCAAGCATAAACAGCTAGAATATCCCACAGTTTTGATAAGTTTTCTTGCTTCTCATAAAACACTAGCGTCCTGTCAGTCCGAACCACGTCAAGCCCTGGCATATACACAGCCAAATAGAAACTTATTTAGCAACTCTGTGAACAGAATTTTGAGAAATCTATAATTCATCAGGTATCATCAGTATGTCACATATAGGGTGTACGATGTAAAGAAACCAATGCCACAGTTAAATTTAACAAAGTATGTGAAGAAATGTCAAAAACAGCAAACCCGATCAAAGAAAAATACTTTTGTGTAAATTTTATGGAAATGTAAATTAAGAAAAGTTACTTAAATATAAAAGATGTAATTATCACTAACCTATTTGATGTAAAGTAAGCATCCACTGGATTATTTTCTTATCCTTGACCGGTTCCAGAGCACTAGCAGGATTCATGGTACGACCGTTGGCTTTACCGTTTTCCTGTGAAGATAAAGCCTGTCCCTTATCTGGATTTATTTGCATAAGTACTATTGGATCCTGAATGGGCTGGCCATCATCAGTGATTACAGGGGCAGTGATGAACCTACCACTTCCAACAACAGGAAACATTTGCCGGCAATCTTCCTTCCACCTAGCATATTCTATCCTGAAAGTAAAACATGCAGAGCACAATGCATATCAATTTATACCCCCATCATTGGAGAGGTGATCAGTACAAATTTTGTATCTTAAAAGTTTATCCATATAGGATTCTTAGGAAGGATGCCAAAATTGTGGATATCTTTACTGGAAACATCTCCACGTTCCCAAACAGTGAACAAAATGTAGTCCACTGGGTATGTTATATATTATCTATCCTAAGCTCATGATATTGATTATTTGTCTCCGAAAAGATTACCATACAATCACAAAGCTTTGGATCAGAGCATTTGTAATTATAACTTTTAAATTCAGAAGAACTGGAAGTATGTATCTCATTAGTCTTTCCTCGCCATTTCCCAAGGAAACTTTAACAAGCTTAAAATAAATATATATAGCAAGTTTGAGTGACCGCAGGCATATAACAACAAAGACCTTCGACGTAGCCGGAGCTGCTCTCTTTCTTCAAATGTGCTTTTCGGGTCATAACAACCAAGTAGAAATTCCCAAACTTCTCCTCTAATTGATGGATGGATACCCTGATGGGTGAAAAAGTATGGAAGTATTAGTCTCTCAACTGTATATATTTCATGAAAACTAATTGAATAAAAATTTATATAGCAACCAAATGGAGAAAGAGAAACTACTACCAGTCAAAAAAAATTCGAAGGTGAGAAAGGAAGCATTTATGTCATTACGTGCCGAATTTTTATGTAAAAAAAAAAAAAAAAAAAAAAAAAGGTAACCTAACTTATCACTAAAGAACGGTTCAGTCTCAGTGAACAATTTTCCCTGAATTCTACATATCTCCTTTCGTACATGCAGGCTAAGGGCTATAGATGGTAGTAAGTAAAACGATAACAGGTAAGTAGTAAAAAGAAAGAAAAAAAAAATTCAATGGCAACCCTGGCAAATGTGAATCCTACTCGGAACCAATAAATAAGCATAAGTAGTACTACTGAATCATAATAACCAACTCACCCCGCGATGGATTCGGCTCAAAGTCTTGCCTATATCCAGACGACCTTCTGGAGAAAATGCGGCTTGCCATTTCCTTGAACTTAGTGTTTTACCTGCCTGCATAAGCAAATGAAAGGAGCTGAAAATGGAAGAAACGTATAATGGCATAGATGTCCAAATCATGAAGAAGTAGCTGTTACGATTGCATACATTTCTTTTTACACAATGCATCACTAATATTAATCTAAACTTCTCTCATTGATGCAAGAAATCCTAACCGGGAAATTGAATTAATAAATATCCAAGTCATCCAACACAGTCTATCTCAAGCTATTCAGTATGTCTACGGATAATATATTGCTAAACTCAACCAGTTCTAATAGTTGGTACAAATTCTTTTCAAATCATATCTTTGCTGACTTTGATGCCCTCACCAATTTCATAAACAGAATTTAACACACATTAGATATGTGTTCTCGAGACGGAATAGGAGATCTAAAGCCCAAGTAAGCTAACAAAAAGATATAAGACTCCAATGGATCAACCCACAATATATGAGTGTACATAAAACACATATTTTCTTTGGAAGCAGAGCTCGCCTTGGGGAAAAAAATTCTCTAGGCTGTTCATAGGAACAGATTAATGGTAAATTTGCCCATATTTGAATATTTAAATCAGACTGAAATCACCAAAGATGAGAACTTAAACATCCAATTCTAACACCATGCTTGCGTAAATGTATAATCACAGTCCTCATGCCATAAACGAATCCCGACAATAAACAAACCATGCACTAACCCCAGGATCCATGAACCAGAATCAATTTGGTACTTTTGGTAGTCCAATTCTCCGAAACTAGCATTCCCAACATAACCGATATATGAGAAGGAGATGAAATGCCAAATTCCAGAAACTTACAAAAGACGGTCAAAATACTGAAGTTTAAGCAAGTAAAAAATATCAGCCCTCAAATGATTGCAAATTACGACGTACTTTAAATGTCTCTGCAACTTAACTGTGATTCCTAATCAACCAAATAATCATATCATTCCTTGTAAAAAGCAAGAACGTGCATCAAACATCAACCAACAAGTCAAAAGCACAATCGGGTTCCAACCGCATTGGGCAATGCAGATCACCATGTGATCCATACCAACACTAAAGTCATGATCTTTATCGAAATTTCACTTCCACATATGAGGCATTAAGCAGTATCCTGGACCCAATTTGGAAGCTGATCTAAATAAGGATACTGGGCATTAAATAACAGATGCATTTTTTACAGAAATGAATTACCAAATATTCCATCAGACAAAATTAAAGAAGGGAAAAAAGAGAGACCTTGATCTTGAACCGGCTTTTGGGTACATCAGTACAGTCAGAACGGACCTCATAGAAAGAATCCCCAGGAGTTCCAGAGCTTCCCCACATTCCAATGCCCCAAAGTTTCAATCTTTATTCACCTCTTCTGGGATTTTTCCCAAACCCTTTTTAGGGTCCTAACTAAAGCCACCACCCAGAGCAAGATCAACAAAAACCCAGAAAAGCTAAACCTCCTCTGAGCCTTGAGAGCAAGATATTCCAAATGAGGTGGGTGGTCAAACCAAAAGAAACCAACAAGTACAAATAGGAAAGACTCCTTTTTTATTTACTATGTTTTTGGGTTTCTTTTAATTTAATTTTTTTGGGGATGATGGTGGTGTTTAACACCCTGTTCTTGTCATGAGACGACGACGATGTCCATGGGCACCACACCTGAAAACAACCCCACACAAAGATTGGGTTTTAACTTTTTACTTTCTTTTTTAACGTCTTCTTCTCTATTTTCACTCTCTTCATCACTGTCCCCTAATTTTTTCATCTCTTCTATTTATTACAGAAAATAAATCACCCTACATTTCCCCTTTTCCCCCTCTAATTGTACGGCGAGGGTGGGTTTCCTTTTTTCCTCATTGTCCTTGGTTTTTTACTGTGCCAGGTAAATTTACTATTTTTTTTTTTATTCTTTGGATTTTTCATTGGATTTTTGGTTGTTTTGGTTTTGGCCTTGTTTTTGCAGAAACTTGACTTGAATGGTGGAGATGTTTTGTAGGTGGAACAGAGAAGCAATGAAAGTTGGGAGGGACTCGGTCAAAGTCAATGCTTTGGGGTGAGGTAGTATTAGTATGGCTTGGATTTGGTCACATTAGGTGGATTAATAAGAGTTGGTCCAAGTAATCGGGACAAGTAATCGTCTTTCCTCTCTAGTTTTTTTTTTGTCAGAATCAAACAGAGACGAAACTGTCTTCCTAGTTTGCATTAAAGATACTAGCAATCTTCACATGCGCTCAGGCAAAAAACACCTACCCTGCTACTAATACCAGTTATGGGTCTATCACTTCTGATGACATCCATGAGCCAAGCGAGCCCATCCCCTAACCACGATAAGCGACCCTCTAGTCGGGCTACATATTGTGCCACAACATGCCAGTCCCGTTAGCCTCTCGTGGCACATGAGAAATACCAGAGACACTAATGGAGCTTAACAACGCCCTCACCTTCTCCACTACGACACCCTCCTCTGCAAAACAATCCCCTCCACTATTCACTATCTGACTGCCTCCAAGAAATCAGTTTCAACTCTGTCACATAACCAACCATGCAAAAATCCTTAGTCTCTATTAAGGTGGGTCAACAGAGGTTACATGGTCATGATCAGATTGCCTCCCACGTGGTTGATCACTTCAGGTCTTTGTTCTCTAGGGACTCTAATATTGTTGATTCTGGGCTGGTGGAACGTGTTATTCCTTCTCTTGTGATTGTGGCGGAGAATGATTCTCACTAGTAAACCTGATGCAGCGGAGGTTCACAAGGCTGTTATGAGTCTGGATGGGTCTAGCGCCCCAGGTCTGGATGGTTTCAGTGGGTGTTTTTTCCATTCTTGTTGGGGGATAGTTGCTGAGGAAGTTGTGGCAGTAGTTGTTAGCTTTTTTGAAGATGGTTTTATCCTGCCGCATCTTAATTCCAATCTGGTAACTCTCATTTCCAAGAAAGAGGAGGCAGACAGTATCTCAGATTTCAGGCCGATTGCTTTGGCTAATTTTTTCTTCAAGATTATTACGAGAATTTTAGCTAACAGGCTGGGTGCAGTGGCCTCTCGCATTGTCTCTGACACATCCCGAACCCAATTTAACTGAATTATGAGTATTTGAGATTTCGTACGCTTTATTTTAATTGTCAAGCGATGTCAGAAGTAATTTCGGAGAATTAATTTGGAAATGTTTTAAGTTTAATGGGGTGAAGAGTCGACTTTGTGATCCTTCGTAATTTTTGAAAAGTTTTCTTCACGAAAGTTGTAGAGCGCGACGATACGAGTTCGTGGACACGCGGCACGCGTGAAACGGACATCGTATGAGAAAGTTATGACCAGAGAAAATTAGTTACTGTTCATGAAAAATTTACTATAAAAGGGAATCTTTTTCGGGAAAGGGGTAACTTTCCATTTCGGGTATTCGATCAATTACTGTTCATTTTTACTGTAGCTCTTTAGCTACTGTTCATTTCTCTTCCCCGATCCGAAATTCCGGTGGCCGATCTCCTCCGTCCGGCCGCCACTGCCCGAGCGCCACCCCACGACGTGTTCGTCTCTTCCTCCCCTTCCTTTCGAGCTAAGGCGCTGCTCAGGCGGAGCTCGGTACGCGACGCGACGAGGCTGGAAAGATCTGCCGCCGTGAGCGGCGGCGCTACAGGCGATGCCCAGGGGAGCGCCACCCATCGATCGGATGGGTTTTTCCTGGCGATGCTTGCTGTGCTGGTGGTTTCGGCCGAATCGAACGGAATCGATCGGATCGAAATCGAGCCGATCCGATCTGCTGCGACCCGGTTTCTGTACTCGACCCGGATCCGACTCGGCTCGACCCGATTCGGCCCACTTGGCTGACCCGGCCCGCGTGGTCCGTTGACCAGTCAACGTTGACCAGTCAACCAGCGTTGACCGAAGACTGACGTTGACCATTTGACCGGCGTTGACCGGCGTTGACCGGCATTTGACCGGCGTTGACCGGCATTTGACCGATGACCCGATTCCGAAACTGCGGTATTTGGTCCGATGCGATCCTTCAGCGGTCCGGTTCGATTTCTTGTGAGTATTTACCATTTCTGGTAAATTAAGGTGAGTAAACCTCCTTTTATTATTATTATTAATTAAGAGTGTGAATGTTAGTATAATTATTGTTATATTTCTAATGCTTGATATGGAAAGTTGGGTATTTAGAGAGTAGAAATTATTAACAAAATTGCGATTAAAGAAATTATCGAACTTTGTTTCCCAGTGGGTGGGTGTTGGCGGATTGGGAACAAAGAAAAATTTTATTTGGTTTTGATTAATTTCAGACCTGTTTCGAATTTTCCGAGGGAATTTTCGGGACGGGTCCTTTCAGTCTCTGCCAATCAAAGTGGGTTCATCAAGGGCCGCTCAATAACAGATCCAATTATTCTTACTTCTGAGTGTGTCAATGTTCTAGACAGAAAATCTAGTTGGGGCAACATAGCCTTAAAGTTGGATATTAGCAAAGTTTTTGACACGTTGGATTGGAGCTTTCTGCTTCGTGTTCTGAAATCTTTTGGGTTTGATCAGGTTTTTGTAAATTGGATTGAAAAAGTCCTAAAATCTGCTTGGCTGTCAATTCAGGTGAATGGCCAGTCGTGTGGGTTTTTTCAGTGCTCCTGTGGGGTTCGTCAAGGAGATCCGTTATCACCTTTGCTTTTCTGCTTGGCTGAGGAGGTTTTGAGTAGAGGGATGTCTCAGCTGGTTTCTAGAGGTCAAATCACTTGTATTGCGGCTCCTAAGAATGTCAGCCCTCCTTCGCATGTCTTTTTTGCAAACGATGTAATGATCTTCATGCAAAGTAATCATTGACGTCTTCACAACCTGATGAAGTTTATGGATGAGTATGCCTGAAATTTGGGTCAGGTAGTGAACAAAGCTAAGTCATCAGTGTTTCTTGGAAAGTATATGCTCAGGTGCCGGATTCATCCCATTGTATTCTAAATGCTCTTTTTGTAGCTTGAGCGGCGAGACTTTGATTCACCTTTTCTTTGGCTGTCACATAATCAATGCTTTTTGGCAATGGCTAGCTTCTTGGTTCAGATTTTTTTTTGCCTTCAGGTACTTCTCTTTTGCACCTAATCTCTCCAGAGTTCTTAGATAGTATGTCATATAGTAACAAAAAGCTATGGAATTATAGAAGCAGGATCAGATTTGATGAGGAAGCTTTTGATTTACTGAGGTTCAAACATTCTTTTTTGATTGCCCTGAGGGAGTTTGCTTTGATTTCTTTCGCTCCTTGTGAAAGAATTTCAGAAGTGCAGGATATGTTCCAGGTGCTGTGTATCTCTTCGTTATGTCTTATGCCTCCAAAATTCACTCTTATCCGATGGGATCCTCCTCCTGATAATTGGATAAAAGTCAATACTGATGGTTCTTTTTTTGATCCTATTACCGCGGGTTTTTGTGGTATCTATAGAAATCATGAGGGGTTGTTCATGGGGGCTTTTGCAAGAAAGGTGGAGGTTCATAGTGTCATTAATGCAGAGGTTTTGGCAGTGATTGAGGCTTTTAGGATTGCCTGGACAAAGGGATGGACCCGTCTCTGGCTAGAAACTGATTCCTCCTTAGTAGTTCATTCTTTCAGGAATCCTAAGCTTGTTCCATGACAATTGAGAGTTGCTTGGAGTAACTGCCTCTATACTGCTCGCCAGATGCATTGTAGGGTTTCTCATATTTACAGGGAATGGAATGTGGTGGCGGATGCGTTGGCTAACTTTGGTGCTCGTAATGTTAGGTATAAATGGTGGGATGGTCTGCCTGCTTTCATTGACTGGATTTATGGGAGAGATTTGTCATCAGCTGCAGTTTACAGATTTCATTAGTATGCGTATTATTTCTGTGGAAAATGTTTCCTGTTTCTTATTTCGTTGCTTTAGGTTGTACAGTTTCGAGTTTGTCTATAATGAAAAAATAAAGTTTGTTTTTGGTTGCTATACATGCTATGGGTATGCCTTGTTTGTTGAGTGGTGTTCTGGAGGTGGTTTTGGCCTAGTCCCCCCTTCATTTTGTACTTTGCTTTCTCTATTAATAAACTTTCAGTCAAAGACGATGATTTAACCATTAGGTCACTTACCTAAAATAATAATAATAATAAAAAATAAAAAAAACATAACCAACCATGCTCTTTAGCCTATTCTAAACCCAAACTCACTGCTTCCAGCTCAGCTGCACAAATCCGCAATCTTCCTTTAGCACGACTTCCCACTACCAAAACAAGACCTCCATTAGCCCTCCTCACAATCACCCCCAGACCAACATACATTCCATTGTTAATCACCGATGTCACGCCACATGTCACGTCCAAATGACCGTCCAATCAACAAATTCAGATTAGACACATAAATATTCGACCAATCAATTCATATTCACATATACAGATATACTACAAGCAATATTAAACGGTCACATTTCTTAATATATTGAAGACAAAAAACTCATTTTAATTATTGAAGAACATACTAGGTCACTACAGTTTGCCACATTTCATTAAGATAGCTTTTAATACAAAATTTTACTCAAAGTAAATAAAATGTTTTTTCCTAATATCCCTTCTACGTTTCTCATTTACTATGTCAAAGTTTTTCTTTTCCAATCTTCAATAGATAAAACAACTAACTTCAGCTTTTGAACAAAAAGGAATGTGAGTATTGACTATTAAGTTCAATGAAAATATGAGATTATAACTCATAGCGCTCTAGAGCTCAGTGGTTAACTTCATTCACACGAAAATAACCACCCTTTAAACTATTTTTTCGGTCTAAATTTACATCTTCACTGTTTAATTTTTAGTTATTTATGAGCATATCACATTTAAAAAGTCTCAACCAATTGATAATAGTATAGATATTCATAACCATGATTTACTAATTATGAACACGAATAATTTAATATTAAATAAATCCAGTTCATTAATTTGATCTAGCTAAAAAAAATTAGAAGTGTTCTACTCATAAGATACTAAAAACCAAATGGTTAAGGGACATAAATTTGACCGAAAATTTTGTGGTTAGCTTTGTATAATGAAGTTAACTAGTGAGCTCTACAGTACTTCTAATAACTCATATACATCAACATAGTAAGTGATTTAGTATATTATGAGCGAATTTAACATGCACGTAGACTATTTTTTTCAAAACAATTTATGTACTTCGTGTTTGGGCCTAAATTGTCATTTGTCCGAGATTATGAATCGAGGCCCATGAGGTTATTCATTAAAGAATAATCTGATATATAATTAATCTTTTATTCTTAGAAAGGATTTGAGGTTCTTTTGGGAATCCGAGAAGGAGGTGGTTTAAGGTAATTGAATCCTGATTAATCTTCAAATCTATTATGCTGCTTGATACGCAAGTATTAGGGTTTGACATTCTTTATATAAAGAGCTCTTGTCCAACGTAGAAAGGGTTCACAACCATCTAACAAACACACAAGCTTTTGCGCATCGCAAATCTTGCAAAGTCTCCCCGGAGCATCTTACGGGCACTGCCTCCACAAACCGCAAACAACCACCATCCAACCTCGCTGCAACCTTACGCCCGCCACCGGTCACTGTATACTTGCACGGTTGTCGAAGTGTGACTTGCATTCGTGTCGAGAAGTCACTAAGACCTATCGCTTCCAGCATCCGCACATCGTAGCCGCAACTTGCCACCATACGTACAGAGCCGCACCTTGCCGCCATACGTACAGAGTCGCACGCTCGCCTCGTGTCTGCGTTCGCTGAAGCACCCAGTGTCAGTCGCTACGCCAGTAGCAAATCGAGTCGTTACTCCGGTAACAAAACATAAGCCAATCTGCTATAGGTTGGAGGAGAACTATTCCCCGTGATATTGAATTATTGCTCTGCTTTGCATCACAGGATCGAAGTAAAATTACTCAATCTGCAATAGGTTGAAAGAAAATCCTAATATACCTTTGTTAGGTCTTGTTCGAACCTCTTACGCCGGCCTAGTCAACAAGTCAGGAATTGGGAGCAGACAGATACACTAGCCAGAGATATACTCGCCAGAAGTACGCTCGCCAGAGGTCGTCCGCATCGAAGTTGTACCTAACTCAAAGGTACTGGTACGCTCGCGCACATCACAACAGGACTCAAGTTGACGTCCGCCACACCCACGTGTTGACCGTTCGCCGGGTGCTAAATCCGCCATGAACATTTTGGCACGCCTAGTGGGACCAGTGTCAAGATTGCGGGATCTAATCCATGTCGACGAATCATGCCTCTCTGCAATAAACCAGAACACAGGTTGTTCACCTCGCACAACTCATCTGAGTGCAGAGGTTTAACAGAGGCAGAAGTAGGCTTCAAGTTTGGAGGTGTGATGCCTAACATTGAAGATCTTACGGAGGTCGTCAATGTTGGCAAAGGGGTTTCTGAAACTCCAGTAGCTGCTTGTAGCCAGAATGAACCCACTAGCATTCTGAATAAGAATACGGCTGATGCTTCAGAATCTTTAGAGATCTCTGAGGAGAATAACAATGCGGTCCTTGTCGTTACATCTCCCGAAGATGTAATGAAATCTTTGAACCTGATGTTGGCAAAGTCAGCAAGAACCGATGAAGTTCTTCAGAGGATTGAAGCTAGTTTGAAAGAGCTGAGGACAAAACAGATTGGGAATTCATCCGACATTAGGTGGTTGGCGAATCAGGAGAACAAAACCACTGGCCAGTTTGCTTCCCATGCTAAGGATTTCAATGAGAAAGTGAAGATACAACATGAGCAAATGACCAAAACCTCGGCGGCTGTTGAACAGTTATCACTATTGTTCAGATAGAGGTTAGAATCTGAGGTGCAGGAAACGGAGGAACCGACTCAGCCTGTGGTGGTCGGAAGACGGCAAGGAAAGGGGTCTCCCAGCACGATACGGCCTTCTATTCAAACTCAAGGGTTTGATATTTCTGGAGCTTCAAAACGGAGAAGAGGAGGTGGAAGGCTTATAAACCCTCCATCTGATGAAGAAACCGACGAGCCAGAAAAGGAGGAGGTCCAGGTTCTAACTCTAGATGCTGTGAATAAGTTGTTTGAAGAAAAGATGAGGGTTATGTATGGTTTGCCAGATGCAAACAGAACTTATGCTAATCCGTTTCCCACAGAGGTGAATGCGCTTCCATGGCCGTATAACTTTAAACACGTCCGATTCACCCAATTCTCTGGGGATTCCTCGGAAGCCGCTGAGACTCATATCACTCGCTTTAACAACGAGTGTGGTCCCTATGCAAACAACTCCATACTCAAGCTGCGAGTATTTGGTACATCATTAACGGGGTCGGCATTAGCATGGTATAAGGATTTAGCTCCAGGTTCGGTTCCAGACTGGAGGACTATGGAAATCCTGTTTAACACCATGTTTGGGGTTGTCGAGGCCAAAGTCACTGTGAAGGTCTTGGCTGAAACAGAACAACAACCCGGCGAGTCAGCCATGGATTATCTAAAACGCTTCAAGCTGCAGATAACCAAATGCAAAGATAAGCTTCCAGAGGATACTATAGTGGACTTAGCTATTGCAGGGCTAGATGAGGAAGTCCAGGCTGACTTTCAGCAGGTTTATGTTACCAATATGGTTGATCTGACCAATATGGTTGGCCGACCAGCAACATTGGATCACCCGGATGAAGGAGAAGAGAGAAAGGAAGAAAGGCGTCCCTCTATCTTATTATCCTGGCTCTCTGAAGCCTAAGATAGGTGTCCCTTCTGGTTCAAAGACGATTGCAACTATACATGCCAAGTCATCTCCAAACCTAACTTGGGTTGAGGAAGAAGAAGAAGAGGGAGTCGCGGTTGTAGAGGTGGTTGGTCGCCAGCAACTACAATCAAAGAATTTGAGACTGGCCAAGGAGCCAATCAAGATTGTGACTTCGGTGCCGACTAAGTCTGCCTTCAAGTCATATACTTATAACGCACACAAGGCTCCAGAGATATTACTTGAATTATTCAACCAAGGGTGGCTTAAACATGATAGAGGTTTCATTCCCAAGCTAGATTACATAGCGGGTAAGAAGTATTGCAGCTTCCATAACATGAATAACCACTACACTAAAAATTGTGTCAAGCTCAAGGATCAGATCCAAACATGGATTAATGATGGGGTTATGAAGATAGAAGCTCCCAAGGAACCTACTTGGACAGAATCTAAGCCATTCATGTGAACACGATAGATTTTGTCTCCAATCCATGTCAACAATTGGGATTTGGCAAGTGCATTTCCAAGTTTGCACATTATACATATAATGCAAATAAGGCCCCAGAGATTTGGGAATTTTTGATCCAGAAAGGGATGATCAATCCTGCTACCGCTCGCCTACCACAAAAGGAGACAACGTCGGGCGCATCCTATTGTGCTTTTCATCATTCTAACGGCCATCATATCTTCAGATGTGTTGCGTTAATAGACCAAATTTAAGAATGGTTGAATAATGGAACTTTGAGGTTTGCTGAAGCAGCGGTGGCTTCTATACCTGAGGTTTGGGTAAATGTCATCGACAAGAATGAGTCAGAAGCAAAATAGCAAACTTACAATAATACCCCTCCGCCAGGGCAGGAGGAGATGGTGCTAGTACCACGTTCTAAGTTATGTCTTAACTGTAAAGTTAGTTGTCACCTAGCTATAACACATGAAGAGCTGCAAATTGCACTTAAGGAGGCAGAACAGAAAGCCTTAGACAAGGTCAAGCAAACTCAGCCAGCTCCTGGACTGTCCAGGTCTGATGAATACAAACGGGCGAAGTACCATCATATTGAGCAAGAAACTTCTGCCAGCAAGCTGAGGTCTCGGCCAGATCCAGGACCTAGCGGGGTCAAGGCTGTACCAGTTTATGGTCCGTCCAGAGTATCAGATCCTGAGTTTACAAATAAGCCTTACGTTCCACCAGCATCTAGTTCAGAGCTTAAGACTGATAGGTGGTATCAACAACAAAATGGTAAAGCTGTGGAGGTACTCCCTAATCCAACTAAGAATATGCAGAAGCGGTATGGCAAAGCAAAAAGAACCCTGGATGCTTTGGCCACAGGGGAGTTGACCCCAGCAGAGCTTTCGGTCCCGATTAGACACATACAGGAGACCTATAAGCGGTATAGGGCCAAAACATATGTTGATACTCTCCGAGCACGAAATAGTCACGTTTCGCCGCCTCGCAGAAAAAGTGCTCACGAGAGGCTTTCGGAGCCGGATCAGGCAGTGGGTGCACCTAGGAAGTCGCCCAGGAGGAGACTGGACTACTCCCCAGAAAGAAATCCTATTAGGTCCGTCGCATCCGACAAAGCAGATCCTCAACCTAGAGAGAGTGTCATAGAGGGTGGAGGAAAGAGAACGCCAATATCCTGAAGTGGAAACCTAAGGAGGCGAGTGTCACTCAAGCCACCGGGGTAACAGGGGTTTCTGAGGGGCAAGCAGTTGCCAAGGAATCCAAACTCGCGAGGGCAGAGCTAACCAAGCTTGTTATGATCTTGGCTCGGTCAAAATCCTCGGATATTCTTCTTGGTATGTCTTTGCCTCAATACGTGGCACGAAAGCTAGGTACTGACCCACCTTCGAGAAAAGAGGAGAGTGAGTTCAGATCCCAGCCTTCGAACCTGGTGGTGGACGAAGATCTACCAGAAGCGGATGATGAGATGCAGGAAGATGATGAAGAACTGATGGACGAAGATGATGCTATCGTAGATTGCAACATGGTCTCATTGGATTCAGCGGTCTTGGATTGTAACATGACCTTTATTTTATCTTCTGATTACACCTTACCAACACCTATGCCCACTTCTCGATTCATCCAAGAGGAAGGGAAGGACAGGCCAGTGTACCATATACAAGAACCTCAAGAGGAGGTAATGGCGAGCATGGAAAGATAAATATCCCAATCCACCAATAAACCTCCAGAGGGGTTGGCTGAATTTTTAAAACTAAGTGTGGTGTTTCCAAAGCCTACATTCACCATGTCTCAGCACCTCAAACCTCTTTATGTATCAGCAGAGGTGGCAGGCCTCAAAGTCAGCAAAATTCTCATCGACACAGGAGCCGCGGTGAGCGTTATCACACTTAGCACTATGGAGAAGCTCCAGATTCCTAAGAAAAAGATCATAGGTACCACTATGAAGGTCAGAGGCTTCGCTGGTGCGGTAACCCCAACCAGTGGCATCTTAATGCTCAAGATAAAGCTTGGGCCTTCTGATGCTTTTCAGGGACTCGTTGTCACAGAATCCGCCAATGCCCCGTATAGCATGATCTTGGGAAGAGATTGGATCCACAAGACACTTTCTGTTCCATCATCATTACATCAAGAGATGATCATGTGCGATCCAGTAACCGACATTCCGGTATCAAGGCGGATGACCGCCCTTACACAATAGCAACCTGTTCGCTTGAAGCAGACTACTATTATAGTTCTATTAGACCTCTTAGGGTTGAAGGCATTGACGACACATGACATCCAATTGGGGTGACACCGAATGATCTCGCTCGGTGGGGTTTGACACAAGCCAAATCAGACGGTTCCAGGCCCACCTCCATCGACTTCTTATCAGATAATGTCAATGAGTGACAACCTCACATTCGACTTCTTAGCAACGTTAGATGATACTCCACCTAAGGTACACGATCCAGTGGAAAAAGTTAGTTTCGGTACTGCTGAAGAACCTATAGAAGTTGGGATTAGTCAGTACTTGGAACCATAATTGAGGCAGCAACTAATTGAGTTGCTGCAAGAATTTAAAGACTGCTTTGCAGAAAAATATAAAGATATGCCAGGACTATCAAAAGAATTGGTCTGTCATCGGTTACCTATCAAAGATGGTTTCAGACCAATCAAGCAGGCGCAAAGGTGGATGAACGCTGAAATTGTCATGGCAGTTAAGAAGGAGGTTCAGAGCATGCTTGATGAAGGCATTGTCAGGGCAGCACAATATTCACAATGGCTGGCGAACGTTGTCCCTGTAAAAAAAAAGAATGGCAAAATCAGAGTCTGCGTGGATTATTGAGATCTCAATGCTGCTTCACCAAAGGATATTTAACCAATGCATACTACAGACATGTTGGTTGATGCAGTGGTAGGACACGAGGTGTTGTCATTCATGGATGAGACGGCTGGTTATCATCAAATTCTAATTTATGAGCCCCCCCCAAGACTGCTTTTGGCTGTCCTGGTTTTACAGGAGCTTTTGAGTATCTCAGTATGCCATTTGGTCTCACCAATGCAGGGGCAACCTATCAACGTGCTATAAATCTCATATTCCATGATATCCTAGGGGGTATTTTGGAGGTTTACATTGATGACGTGGTGGTGAAATCAAAGCAGAAGAAGGACCATATTACTCACCTTCGAGATGTATTCACCAGAATGAGAAGGCACCAACTTAGAATGAGAAGGCACCAATCCAGCTAAATGTGTATTTGGGGTTCGTACAGGAGATTTCTTGGGATTTGTGATGCATGAGCGGGGTATTGAGGTGTCTGGAGATAAGGCACAAGCTGTTTTAGAGGCTCCAACACCTAGAAACAAGAGGGAGTTTCAGAGTTTGTTGGGCAAGATTAATTTCCTCAGAAGGTTCATATCCAACTCAGCTGGAAAGATTGCTCCGTTTTCCTCTCTTTTGAAACTCAAAGATAGGGAGAACTTCACATGGAGACCTGACCATCAAGTTGCATTTGATAAGATTAAGGAATGTCTGGCGAGCCCGCCAGTATTACGACCTCCTTTACCAGGGATCCCACTCAAATTATACATTTATGCTTCTAGCAATTCTATTGCAGGGTTGTTAGCTCAGGATGAAACAACCAGTGAAGGAAAGAGAATCGAGTATGCGGTTTATTACCTTAGCAGGACCTTGTTGGACGCAGAAACTCGATACTCGCCAATAGAAAGGTTATGCTTAGCGTTGTATTTTGCCGGTATCAAACTTCGTCATTATATGCTTTCTTTCACCACCATTGTGGTAGCTCAAACTGACTTGGTAAAGTATATGCTTACTAAACCTATCATGAGAGGTAGGGTTGACAAGTGGATCTTGGCCCTATCTGAATTTTCCTTACAATATGCACCTTTGAAGGCAATGACTGGACAGACGATTGCTGATTTCTTGCTCCATCACCCTCTTGAGGAAGAGATTCTAGAACAAAGTTGGTATGTATCCATGATCAGGACTCAACCTTGGATACTATACTTTGATGGCAGTAGTACTGACACCTTGGCAGGTGCAGGTATTTGTATCCGCGGCCCAACTGGAACCACACACTCATACTCTTTTCAATTAGAATGGAATTGCACCAACAACCAAATAGAATATGAGGCGTTAATCATTGGTCTGGAGTTACTGTTGGATATGGATGCTAAGGAGATTAAAGTTTATGGTGATTCTTTATTGGTCATCAACCAGCACATTGGAGCTTACAAATGTCTTTCTTTCCACCTGGTACATTATTGGGAACGAGCATATGAATTACTTGAACAATTTGCTGATGTGGTGCTTGACTATGTCCCTCGCGAGAAGAACTTTGCGGCTAATGAGTTGACACAATTGGCAACATGCATTAGCTTGGCTCATGGCGTCAAGGAAAGAATCTTGAAGGTCGAACGGAGAACTTTACCATCTTTTGCCGTTCGAAGACAGGAACGAGATGAGTGGTTGGTTGCTACAGTAGAACTAATTGATACAGATTGGCGACAACCAATCATCCAATATTTACAAAACCCCTCTGCACCGTCAGAAAGACGGATTAGGTACTTGGCCACTAACTATTTACTTAAGGGTGGCGAGTTACTTCGTAGATGTGAAGATGGCATTGACCTTCGGTGTGTCTATGGGACAGAAGCCAAAAAGCTTATGCGAGAGGTACACCTTGGCGTCTGTGGCTCGCATCAGAGTGGACCAAAGATGAGGTGGCTTATTCGTAGATACGGATATTATTGGCCATCTATTCTTAAAGACTGTATAAGTTTTGCACAAGGTTGCATTGATTGTTAAGTTCATGGGTCAGTTCAGAGAATTCCCAACATCCCTATGCAACCTATTATCAAGCCTTGGCCCGCCAGAGGCTGGGCACTGGATTTTGTTGGAGAGATACACCCTAATTCTTCCCTCCAACATAAATATTTGTTAATTGGTACAGATTTTTTTACTAAATGGGTTGAAGCAGTGCCTGTCCGTAATTGTGACTCCGCAACAGTGATCGCTTTATATTTCAGAATATTATTTGCAGATATGGTATTCCTGAATGTCTAGTGGCAGACAGGGGGGCAACTTTTATGGCCGAGAAGACTCAAGAGTTTCTGCAAGGATATGATATTCGATTTCTCCATTCCTCCCCATATTATGCTCAATTCAATGGCCAGGCAGAGGCTAGCAACAAGGTGATTATCTCCATTATCAAGCGTATGCTGGAAGATAATCCAAGAACATGGCATGCTGAATTGGACAACACTCTGTGGGCATACCGCACATCCAAAAGAACTCCTACAGGGACTACACCATATGCTCTGATCTACGGCCATGATGCAGTCTTGCCTTTGGAGATTAATGTGCAATCTCTTCGGGTTCGAGAGCAACATCAGTTGATTGGTGATGCTTATGTTCAAGCTATGTTCCAGGAGCATGAAGACCTTAATGATCAACATTTAGAAGCTCTGGATAATATAATCATGGAAAAGAATAAGGTCGCGCGCGCTTATGATAAACGGACTAAGGGCAAGTCTTATGGCGAAGGCGATTTAGTCTAGAAAGTAATACTTCCTTTTGGCGAGCGCGATACAGGTCGTGGTAAGTAGTCTCCCAAATGGGAAGGTCCCTTTGTCATTAATCGTATTATTGGCAAGGGCGCTTATCATCTCAAAGACATTGATGGAGAGGTCCACAAAAATCCCATTAATGGCCGCCATCTCAAGAAATATTTTCCGAGTGTCTGGGAATACAAGGAGCCGCTAGCCATGGTTGAGGCTGTGGGGCAATCTTTTTCTTAAACTTTACTCGCTTGGGGGGCAACCAGACTTAGTTTTATTAGCTACCCTTCACTTCGCATTTCTGTATTCGCTTCAGCCAATGAAAACTGGGGGGCAACATAGGGTAATATCAGTGCACTTACGTATGCCAGAAGTCAGAAGTCAGAAGCCAGAAGCCAGAAGTGATTCAGCCCAAGATTTTTGAAACTGAAAGAGTTTTATTGAGGTTTATTAATCTCGAATTCAACCCTTGGACCAATACTTGTGGTCCTACTCTTATATTTTGTATTTTCAGTAATGCAATAAAGTTAAATTCATGAAGGAAGACAGTATATATGTTTTTCTGAATTTAAATTCATTCAAAGACTTTGCGGTCAAAGCTTTTACAAAGCATAATAGTTACAATATGAAGAGCTATTAACTAGATCTGAAACCATGTCTATGCTAAAGGACTTTGATCGATCATAAAGAAGGTTTGAATTTCTATTTTGAACTGTGGTTCACAATTCCTCCGACAAAAAGGCGGACTTGAGACAGGTCCATCTACTTGGCTTGTCGAGAAGGAATTTCCTTCCTTGGATCTCTCTGCTCGTCATCCGCCTTGCCTTCTGAACGCAACAGACACAATATTCTCATCCGCCACTTTCCTAAATGACACCCAAGGATGGAGTATTTCCTCGGTTGGCAGAAGAACAGAAGGCACGGATCCTCCATCCGCCAGATCGAAGCAATTGATGTGTTACCATCTTTCCTGCCAGATCTTACACGGAGGAGGGCCGCGAGGCTGACAGATGACGCCTAAGTCGATAACCCAGTATTATACCAAAGGAGGACGTGAAGACTGTGGCTAAATACTGACCAACCATCTTATATCACGTCATCCAAAGACATAATACCAGATTATGCGACTTAAGATTTTGCTAATACCAGATTACACGACTTAGAGGTGTTCATAAGAACATCTGGATGTAATCTGGAGGAAAAGATTGTGGAAGCCATAAGGGCTGTGAAGCAAACAGAGGAAAAAGAATAGAAGTCATGGCAAAACTGAAGGACTGATCAATCTCAGTAAAAGGGGTTTCTTTATATTGCAAATTATATGTGGAATCTAACGGCTGAGATTGATTCAAGATTATCACGCGAACTGCCAAAATTTATTGCGTAATTATCACTTTCAACCGTTTGCTTTAGGAGCGATGGAGGGGTTTGAGTACCGAATCCTCGAAACTTGATACTTACAATTACTGAACATTTAATCGAAATGTTGACTTGTTGGTTAACAAAGCGGTTTGAAAAAATGGGTTGAATTGCCATAATTGGGCTTGGAGAATATGAGATAAAGCAGTTTATTACAAAAGCCCAGTTTACTTGGGAGGCATTGTCTTTAGTTCATACAATTCCAGCCCTGATCTCCTTATCTTGGCCTTCAAGTGTCTGATGTAGCTTATGAGTTCTTCCTCTTCGGCTTGGCTCTGCTGAATTTCATTTTGAAGTGCAGATAAGATCACCCTTTGCTCACTCACTTGGCAGCGGACACTAGGGAAGAATACTTGTTTACGGCACTGCCATGGGCAACAGTTGAGTCCTGAATCCTGGCCTGTTGATTGGGGAGTGCAACCAAACTATCTTGAAGAAATTTTAGATAGTCTGGGATGGCCGCCAGGATGTTCTTCATTTTTGGTTGAACCTCAGCAGGCAGGCGGTCAACTTGGTTTTGCAGGTCTGGATGGAAGAACAGATCTTGGCCGCCACCTTTAATCCGCAGGGTCTACTCCTCCTAACTCTTGCATGAAGTCCCAGGCTTCTGTCACTTCAGGGAAGTCTCTTTTGGGAGTTGGGAGCTTTAGGAGTGGATCTTCCCCTAGTGGAGGAATAGACAAACTCATCTTTGGAGTTTGAGGAGTTGAACCCTTGATAGGAGATGCCTCAATCTGCATGTCTTGGCTGGGCAAAATTGCGATTGGAGTTTGCTCGCCAGACGCCTCATCATTCCTAGTTACAACAGGAACTTCACTTACCTATACAAACATATTTGTGGTGAGGATTGGAAAATATATCATCATTAAAGAATACAAAGAATTAAGGGATTCTAAGAGGTACCTCTGTCACATGAGAGGCATCTGAGGCATCTGTCAGATGTTCAGCTTGGGGTTGCTCTTGAGGTTCTGGGGGATTGAACAACATAGTTGAACTTTGTCCAGCATCTGTATAGCTTCTAGTAGGGGAGCGAGGAGCTACATTTTGGTCTTCCAAGATGACTACCTCAGGAGACAGAGATGTTTCCTTCTCACCAACAGCCGCTTGGGATACTGGAACGTTTTCTGGTTCTGTCCAAGTGATGGAAGGATATTGTCCAGCATCCGCCACAGCTTCAGGAGCTTGTATGGCAACAATCTCTTCAATCACTGACTCTGCAGGGAGAGTTGGAGTAATCAGAGGGAGAATCTCGGTAGTAATCAAAACAATCGCCAGGGGATTGTTTGGAAGACTAGGAGTACCTGTATCAGCAGGAAGAAATCTTAGTGGTGGTGCATCAAGAACAGTATTCTCACGAACCCGTTGGATCTCCTCTCCAAATTGTTTCTCGATGCGCTGGATTTCAGCGAAATCAAGCATATCTACTTCTTCCAACTCAGAGTCCCTAAGGGACGATGAACTATGAGATGATTCGGATGACTCACCTGAAGAAACTTCAATCACAGTGGCGAACGAGGTTGAAGTTGGTCTATTTTTCCTCCTTACTAATCCCTGTGGGAGAAAATTTATCAACTGCATCAGACTTGATATGTTAAAATCGTTGTATAAATCAGTGGTGCAGTAACATAGTAGAGTAAGTATAGATAACTTATTGGCTTGTGATCTTCAGGATCTGACTCTTTAGCCACAGTCAGAGTTTTTGCCATCTTTTTAGCAGGTTTACTCGTAGAGGTCTGGGAGCTCTTCCTTTTCCCCTTGCTCTTGCTTGGTTTGTCAAGGGTTTGTGATAAAGAAGATCAGCTAGTGGTTTTTATTTACAAATTAACATATAGATCCAGAAAGAGTAAAGGAATACCTGCTCAGGGTCTATTTCTGGGTAGAGAGGACCTCTATCAAGCACCTTGACATCTTCGGTGGTGAGGAACTGACGTTGGCTGTCGAAGACCGTAATTAGGCTTGCATCTAGCGTAGGCAAGCCCCAAGCATCTGTCTTCGGCAATCTTGATAGGCTCAAGAGGTGCCAATCCAAGGAAGTACATTTGCGACCAGATTTCTAAAATCCAAAGAGGTCCAGAGACTTTGCAGCTTAGGGGTGTGGCGGATAGGGTGTGAAGACACCGATACAGGTGAGCCAATACTATTTGGCCAAGGCCAATTTCCTTGCGAGCATACAGAATCTCAGTCATTCTGCTATAGATTTTGTTCATCTTGTTGGCGGTCGAACAGAATACGAACTTGTTCAGCCAGAAATCAAGAAAGGCTATCCCACCTATGTCATTCTTATATTTTCGGAATTTGGCTATCCAGTTTTGCCAACTCCGAGTAGGGGGCTCTGGAAGGGTGATTGAGGGCACATCCGCTTTGGGGTAATCATCCACACTAAAGGGTTTTCTGCCTAGGGAAAATCCTAGGCCAGCATGCATGTCTAGTAAGGTGATACTAGCTTGTCCGAATTTTAAATCGAAGGCGTTGGCAGAAGGGTTCCAGAGACTAATCAAAGGCATGAGAGCACACATGTTTCCTCCCTTTGGGTTGAGTGCAAAGCTGATGTTAAGGACCTCGTCAATCCCTGCTGCTCGCCCATCGACCTTCATCAAGTGGCCGCCTTTCATCATACCATTGTATCATTGCCGGGGTTGGCAACGGCCAGGAGGCGGATGCTATTGGGATTTCATAATGGTTGGAGGTCTGCCAATCCCCACATTTGACACCTTTTTCGCGAAAGGCCACTGGAAAAGGTCGCGACCTATTAATAAATGGAAAGACAGAATCTTGACGAAACTCTTGTTAGCGTGGTCCCAGCCTGGCACGGCCATAGTCGTCGGGTGGGGTGAGAGAGGTTTGATAAGAGCTTCCAACTTCGATAATGGAGGAGGTGATTCTTTCTTTTCCCTTTACGGTGGAAGCATATTGAATCTCGAAAGTCATGATCTTTTTGGTTAAAGAAGATGAGAAGATGGAGGTTGAGATGTGAATTGGTGATTCTTAATCTGGGTTTATGGAATTTGAAAGGGGTTATCTGAATTTTGAACAGGTAGGATTGGCGTTGGTCGAGGGTTTCACGAATAGTTCTCTGAGCTCAATTTGGTAAAGTTGAGATGTTAGAGGGAACGGCGCAACGCTTCAGAGTATTTTAAATGGGTTCGGATTGGGCTTTTCAACCTTTATCAATTTCACTACGCTTTCAATTTCAAAGGCTGGGGGGCAATGTTTGGGCCTAAATTGACATTTGTCTGAGATTATGGATCGAGGCCCATGATATTATTCATTAAAGATTAATCTGATATATAATTAATCTTTTCTTCTTAGAGAGGATTTGGGGTTCTTTTGGAAATCCGAGAAGGAGGTGGTTTAAGGTAATTGAATCCTGATTGATCTCCAAATCTATTATGCTGCTTGATACGCAAGTATTAGGGTTTGACATCCTCTATATAAAGAGCTCATGTCCAACGTAGAAAAGGTTCACAACCATCTAACAAACACACAAGGTTTTGCGCATCGCAAATCTTGCAAAGTCTCCCCGGAGCATCTTACGCGCACTGCCTCCACAAATCGCAAACAACCACCATCCAACCTCGCTGCAACCTTACGCCTGCCACTGGTCGCTGTATACTTGCACGGTTGTCGAAGTGTGACTTGCATTCGTGTCAAGAAGTTGCTAAGACCTATCGCTTCCAGCATCCACACATCGTAGCCGCAACTTGCCACCATACGTACAGAGCCGCACCTTACCGCCATACGTACAGAGTCACACGCTCGCCTCGTGTCTGCGTTCGCTGAAGCACCCAGTGTCAGTCGCTACGCCAGTAGCAAATCGAGTCGTTACTCCGGTAACAAAACATAAGCCAATCTGCTATAGGTTGGAGGAGAACTATTCCTCGTGATCTTGAATTATTGCTCTGCTTTGCATCACATGATCGAAGTAAGATTACTCAATCTGCAATAGGTTGAAAGAAAATCCTAATATACCTTTGTTAGGTCTTGTTCGAGCCTCTTACGCCGGCCTAGTCAACGCCCGCGTGACAGTCACTTGGTCAAGAAGTCAGGAATTGGGAGCAAACAGATACACTAGCCAGAGATATACTCGCCAGAAGTACGCTCGCCAGAGGTCGTCCGCATCGAAGTTGTACCTAACTCAAAGGTACTGGCACGCTTGCACACATCACAACATGACTCAAGTTGACGTCAGCCACACTCACGTGTTGACCGTTCGCCGGGTGTTAAATCCGCCATGAACACTTCGTATTTTTTAAGTCCTTAGATTTATATGTCCAGTCATGTAAAACGACAAGGCAGAAGTCATGATCTTTACTGTGTTGACAGACCTTACAATAGAAACCTCAGTCGAAGCCACGGATCTTAGAATAAGAACCTCTAAGGACGCATAATACAGTCAAGGGCGAAGTTATTTGTATCTTTCATCATTCTAACTTAATTCAATTGAATCATATTTGAGTTAATTGCTTATAGTGGCTCATAGCAACACAGTAATCACGAAACAAGAACACTATCTTGAGCCTTCATGGTGAGGATCTTCATTGCAAGAAAAATCGCTTTCAATTCTATCATTATCTCCTCTTGATTGACTTTTGTTGCTTTGGTAACTTTAACCACATTACATGAACCGAGGTGGGAAGCTTCCTTGCTGCAACTTATGAAGAGTGAAATCACACCGGCTATGACAATCCAATCATTTACCCTCTCAACTGTGACATTGTCAAAACTTTGAGAAGTCCATTTTTCTTGAGAACCACATTTGCTATGTGTCACACCCTGCTCCCGGCGTCGGTGGGGTTTTGGCACCTGGCGCCGATCCCGAGATGTGATCGAGTGTTACAAAACAGAATGTAAATAAAAAATAAAAACACTTCTTTCTAGGCTCTTCACTCTAGGCTCGTCCGACACCTCGACTCGACAAACACTAAATATTTTTCTGCAAAACAGCAAGTAAATGGGTGGGTGAGCAAAACAACGCGCTCAGTGAGTGCCCTATGTAATATGCCAGCAAAGCCATGTCATTTTACGCACGCTACAAAATACGTATATCGTATATTTCACGTCGAGCACAATACAATTAACAATAATAAATAAACAACACAAGCAATCCAAAACATATAACATAATAACAATGCATGCATGTAATGTTCCTCCTCACATTTTCCACTTGCCTTAAAAATATATATTTTTCTTCTTTCGTTAGTCTTCTTGTTATACTCATGGTCCCCAGTCCCGAAACTCGAAATAGATAATTTTATCGACTTCTGGCGTCGAAGGGGCATACTTTCCCCAAACTCGTGCACATGTGGGTTGATCATAGCTACTGGATGTCCCCATGAGTTAACTCAACTACACGAAAGGTTTTGTTTTCAATAATAGTTCCCAAACACTCATGTTCCCTTCAACTTCCAATCTCACTATTTTCCCATCATGAAATGTATGATCAGGTAATATAATTCAAAATAAAAACACATGCTTTTCCCACATTGTAGATACACAAAAACCAATTAAGAATCTGAATATCACCAATATTCATAACAAACAATGTCAAACAATGTCCAGCTCATAATATATATAAATACCGCATATTTCACAAACAGACATGCCTCACTTGAAATAGAGAGATATTTCATAAATAGATCAAAAACCTGCTTTTCGACTATTTTAAAAGCATATAAGAATATTTGAAACACATTACATAAACCACTCACAGTATGCAGTGAACCAAGCTGAACCAGACTGAACTAGACTGAATTTGACTGAACCAGGCTGAACCAGACTGAATCCCTAAAACGAGCCGTCTAGAAATCACTAGTGGATATAGTTCCAACCACCATAGATAGAAAGATTGCATCGATATGAATCTGTAACCACTCGCGGATTCAGAATCAGAGTTACAGATAAAAAATTATGACCCGCAGAACTTTCGTCGTAAATTCTAAAGAGAGAAAGCTAATGAGAGAAAGTTAGAGAGAGAAGTCTCTCTGAACTGGTGCGGATTGAATGAAAGGACTGATGTCCTATTTATAGGGAAGCAAGACTAATCAAAGAGTGACAGATGTCAAAATGTGAGGCTTCCACCATCAAGCTTGTGCCACTTGTCATTCACACACCAAACTTTGATTTCCCACTTGACATGTGGCATATGACTCATGAGATTACGGGTCAGCTGAACTTGGTTTCCAAGTAAAGAGGAAGTCAACCAATCAAATGCTGTCACGTCACCATAGCAATAGAATTTTGATTAAACTTCCAAAAATCGAAAAAAAAAATAGCTCGGGAACTCAAATAATTCACCGAAAAATGTGACGAACTCGTGACGATCTCTACTTTCTATTTCTCAAAAGAAAAATAAAATTTGACCAACCTAAAAAATCAGGATATTACACTATGTCAATTTTTTTCTCCATTCTTTAATAAATAGAACAACTAACTTTACCTTTAGAATAAAAAGGAATGTGAGTGTTGACTGTTATGTGCAAAGAAAGTATTAGATTATGAATAATAGCGCTCTAGAGCTTAGTGGTCAGTTTCATTTATACGAAGTTAACCACCCTTTAAATCAATTTTTAGGTCAAACTCTTGCTTCTTCTTTTTTGTCAGAAAAACATTTTGCATCTTCGTCGTTTAGTTTTTAATTCCTAATGAGCATATCACTTCTAAAAGGTCTCAACCAATTAATAAAGGAGGAATTCTATTTGCACCTCCAAATTTACTTTGTATACCTCTATAATTTGTTACACCTACTTGTTGCTTCTTAACTACTTGAAAATCTAAATACATGCACCTCCTCATACTTACCAAAATATCCTTCTAACTATCTTGATCTCTAACAATTAATAATAATGGGTAAAAGTTTTTTTTACCAAAAAAATAATATATATATATATATATATATATATATATATATATATATATATATATATATATATATATATATATATATATATAAGGGTTTTGCAGTTGACGTTCCAGAAATCTGAATCAGTTCTTTGTCTCGTACAATATAGTCACTCATAATAAGTATTTGCAGTTCAATGTGAAGAGAGATACAGAAGTTTAGTATGCAAGCTCCCTTATTTATAATTCAAAAACTAATCTCAAGCTTCACCCATAGGACTGCATCTCTGCATGACATCAATGGGGTTATGGGGTCCTGGATTGAAATTGCGAATAAATGAACTCCATGAAAAATATGATTCAACTCATCTCTCCCTCATCTTATTAATAAAGAGAAATAATTCATGTATAGGAAAATGATTTGGGGCCTCAATGAGGCATTGGATTTGTGGCCTCAATTCTATGTGGCATGTAATGTCATCAGTACACATCACTAATTAGAAAAATCATGTCAAATCATTCTTAAGTAAATAGACAATCATATCCCTCTTGATCCAACGGTTCTCCATCATTATATATTTTTCAATAAACAAATCATATTTATAATTTTTTTAATCGCAATAATACTTATATTTAAACTTCAAAATATAATTTGAATATTGAATATTTTTGAAAGTATACTTTTTTTATGTAAACTGAAAGTATATATATATATATATATATATATATATATATATATAATTGGTTCCAAGAAAAAATAAATTCGTCTAAGAAAATCAAATATATACATATATAATTCGTCCAAAATAAATTCGATTTAGAGTTACCTGTTTCTTGTAAAATTTTCGTTGAAAAAAAATAATTTGATAGAGAATATATGGTATTTATATCATAGCTAACGCATTAAAGTACTGATGGAGACGGAATTAAGGAATTAATTGTATTAAAATTCAAAAATTAAATATAATAGTCAAGAATTATAACTTCCTCATTGATAAACTAAAATATAATTTTTTAATATTAAATATCGTAAGGTAACTAATTCATCTCAATATATATATGTTTTTATTGAAAAATATATAATGATGGAGAACCGTTGGATCGAGAGGGATATGATTGTCTATTTACTTAAGAATGATTTGACATGGTTTTTCTAATTGGTGATGTGTCCTAATGACATGACATGCCACATAGGATTGAGGCCACAAATCAAATGCCTCATTGAGGTCCCCTATCAGTATATCAATTATAGATTAATGAGAAACAAAAATAATTCAATTTTGCATAGAGTATGATCTCACATCCAATCATGACAGATTGAATAGAGAATCAAGTTTGAAATCAGAAAAAGAAAGAAAAAAAAAAAAAAAAGAGATTAGTCGTGAGGTATAGAGAGTTGTTGACAGTAGCCACAGAGGGGCTACAGCAGGCCCACAGACCCGCCGCTAGTGTACTAGGGGCCGAGCCAAGGCCCGGGACCTGATCACCAGCACCTGGCCTCGGGGTCCAGCAGTCTATCCTGCCACTAGGGGTCCGGGGACCGAGGGCGCCTGCCTACCAAAGAGGTCACCAAAGCTGCCCTTTGGTGTGCAAACAGAAGGGAACCAGTCCCATATCGAAGGGTAAGGCCATACCTCACTCTTGGCCACCTATATAAGGGCCCCAACTACCCTCATTAATAGGTAACTGATCATTCCTACCGCTTATATACGTGCTTAAGTTATATCCATTCCAACTATACTAACTTAAGTATCGGAGAGGAGAAGACCGGCCCGCCCGATATTCCCCTTAGTAAGCAGGTTTGCAGGAGATAGTACGGAGATTTACCTGTCTCTACCAGGCCCCAGAGTTTGTGCAGAAACAAGAGTAAAAACAAATTTTTATCGTTTTATATTTATCTATTGTCTTTATCCGTCTTTTCATATAAGTTGACAAAGTCAAATGAAAATAGAGAAACGATAGAGGTATACATAATAATTTTGGAGGTGCAAATAGAACCCCCCTTAATAAAGTTTAGATATTTATAATCATGATTTAATAATTATGAACACCAACGGTTTTATGTTGAATAAATTCAGTTAGTTAATTTGATCTAATTCAGCTGCCAAATGATAATCAATTTTGCTATAAAAAAAAAAAGAAGTGTTCTACTCATAAGATGCGAAAAGTTGAATGGTGAGGCCTTCCATTATCTGCATTACCTCTCACATGACAATATTAATGTGTTGAGACTTGAACATCTCCTCCATATATTCCACCAACGTAACCCTTTAACACCCAATTCCACCTCTTCCCATTCCCCATGCACAGCATCATCAATAAGTTTCTGGACCTCTTTAAAGTGTTTTTTGTTAATATTTTTCAAAGTATATGAAGTATTGCTGGCAACATCAGTGGAAAAGTTAAAGATAATCTTTATTGTTCTGATAGTAACATAAACTTTTTTTTTTTTTTTTTTATCAAGAGAAGTTGGAGCTAGTGTATATGTATAGTTTTGAAATCGAAACAACTACTATGGTACATGCCTCGTTAGTTCACAAGGAGTTCAGTACCAACTGCCGTCGTAGTACATTATTATTGAAAGGTTGAGTTTTCAAGTGTAATAAAAAAGCCACCATAAAGTATATATATATACCAATACTTTAGTAGTTTAGTCTCGCATTTTTTCACTAATATTCTTCCGCTTCTTTTTGACACATGACGCTTCAATAGCTTCATCTATATCCTTTTTTTTCTTCACTATCTTTGAAGTTGAAGGTCTCTTTGATATATCATTTCCAAGCATCTTGGTCATTAGTTTGTTGAGTGCTCCATCAGACCAGCCTTGAAGAAAACAACTTTTCATGCTTTACTTTTAGTACTTTTGGTTAGCATCTCAACGAATAATTTGGCGAGGTCAAACACATCTTATTTTGTATTTTTTTCCCCTATTTCCTCGGCGATGCCAAAATTACTAATATTTTACTACCCTTTGCTGAAGAAAATATTATCTTTGTTGATATCACCATGCACAACATTCAGTCATGAATGTGTTCTAGGCCACTCGCGGTTTCAAAATTAAGATATGCACATTCGTGCAACGAGAGTGCTCCATTCTTCATCATCTGAGCTATGGTCATGTCGCATAGCTCTTGTTGGATGTAAAAGGTTGATGTGTTTCAAGTTGAGGTCTCTTTTGATGTTGTTTGAGGATCACAAGTGATGCTAAAAGATTGATTCGACCCATACGGAATGATAACAAACAATTACAGGGTGAAAAAAGCTTGATAAAATTACAGCATCCCTCAAGATGTGTGCAACTAAGAAACAAGATAGTGAAACTTTCTTAACAACATATACATATTTTCATCTATGCGGTTCTTGATGCTGACCAGAAGTCCATATATATGCTCCCCTTCTAAGATATGTCTCGGTCTCCAAATCAAAATTGGATGAGAATCTAGAATATGCAGTCTCAACAACATTAAAGGTTTTGATGGGTGTGACTGACTACGTACATCCGGATCAGCTGGACATTTTATATGAGCCGGGAGTTCTACAAAGGAGAGGAGTAGTAGATAATCAGGAGTCAGGGATCTTAATAAAACAAGACTCGTCAAGGCATAACACATTCTAGGGCAAAACTACACTCAGGCTTAGTTTGGGACAGCTGTGCTGTGAGCAAAATGGCTTTTGAAGCAGCTGTGAGCAAAATGACTTTTGAACCTGCTGTGAAAGAAAACAGTTTAGGTGTTTGGTAAACTGTTTTCAAAAGTGCTGTGAGAACGAAAAGTAATTTTTTGTATTTAGTAAGTTCTAAGTAAAAAGTACTTTGAGTGAGTGTATTTACAAAAATAATCATAAATGTTTAAAGTTTTATTAAAATGGATATTACTTCTCTAAATTATAGACTATGGTTTTGTGCAATTATTTTGGTATAATTGTTTGCAATCTATGACCAATTGTTTGGACCAAATAAAAGATTTACGTAGAACTCTTAAATATTAAACAAAATTCATCTAAAATATTACACAAAGTATTTTCCACCATAATTAAATGGAACCATTACACAAAATATATTAAAGTCTATTAATATTGCAATTACAATGCATTCATTAGACTTTGTGCAATCATATTTCTTAGCACCACCATTTCTTGTCTTCCCGTACCATCTTCATGTTATTCTCCTCCATATCCTCACCAATTTCTTCACTTAAGTAATCGGGCAGGAACATGAACTGTTTTTAATGACTTGAGAAACAGGCTGAACAGAAGCACCATAAGAAGAACAATGTCTAGGAAAAATGGAAAATCATCAATACGTGATTGATGCATGAAGAAGGATGAATCAGAAGCTGAAAATTTCAAACAATCTGAACTTCCAGATTCCCCAATCAATGCGTGGTTTCTAAATCCTCAATCATTCTTTTCATTTATTCTAGACCTCTACTGCTCCTCTTACTCTGCATAGAATGCAACACAAGAAACATACGAAGAAATTTGAAGACAAACTTAAGACTACCAAAACAACCGAGGAAGCATAAAGTTACCAACACCAAAAATCATCAAAGACAACATATTTTTGTCAGAATGAGTAAAGAGAAACTAATGTAAAGAGCATACCAAAGAGAACTGGCCCAAGAGAACATAAGATAAGTGTAAAGTACTAACCCAATTGTAAATGAAGAAGATGAAGCAAAGGAAGAACATACCTTTCTCAATCGCCAAAGTTAAATCCTTTACTGAACTCAGAGCTGAACTAAACACCAATAAGACAAAAATACTGTGGTTGCTTCATCTTCTACAGCGAGACCGAGTTCCACAATTTGACAGAAGGGGAAGAGATGAAAAGGAAGAGATGAAGAAAAGAAATTTTGTGCGGCTGAGGAAGAGATAGGTTTTGATATCAGGAAACAATAAGGATAAAATGGGCATTAAGCAAAATTTCATTAAAACAGCCCAAAAGAGCTCTGTCTTTTTTTCAAAAGCAGCTTTCCAAAGCTCTACTTCCTAGCTTTTCCATTTCAGCTGTTGGCAAAATCTATTTTGGTAGTTTTTAGGGACTTTACCAAACACCATCTATTAATCCCAAAAGCTAAAGCAACCCCAAAAGCAGCCTTAAAAGCTGTCCCAAACTAAGCCTAAGACCAAAAGGTGTCATGGCACCCCCAAGTTTTGACTATTTGTGTATTTCATCCTTTCTAACTTTTTTTTTTTTAATGAAATTATGACTCGGTCAAGTAAGTCGAATACAATGATATCGTAACACATCCAGAATACTTTATGGAGCATCATCAAAACAAGATTAAGTTGTACTACCCTAAAGCCAAAGTGGCCATTAATTACCCATCCGCTGCCATCGATAGACAGAATGATGTGTGGTAGTACCCACGGTGGTAAATGTCTCGTGATCCACTTATTGGACATTTTATGCGTAGATATTAAGCTAGAACATTCCTTCAGTATTACTCCAGAAAATCCGTTATGTTGACCTATGATCTCTTTTAGTTGAAATAATCCACCAGGGTCCCAAATACGAAACCCTAAAAGACTATGGCACATTAGTGTGGGCCACAAAATAGGCCAAATCCACAAAACAACTTCACCTACTTTGGACACCCCGAACACCCAAAATGATTTGGGAACCCAAACCCAATCGGAGATTTGGGAATCACCATCAGCATGGTGTTTTCTGCCACAGACCGGCTGGTCATCCACCATTGCACCTGCAAAGCAACGCAACCTTGCCGCGCACCCCTCTGCCAAGGTCAAAGTCATGACAGATGAAAAGTCCCAATTCCAAAGCCTCCTTGTACTCTCACAAATCCACGATGGATCTGAATTGATTCGGACCCGATGCAGACCAATCCAACTCAGATCCCGCATCCACCGAGCTTCGGATCTCCATAGATTCAGCCATTCTTTCTTCAGTCGCTTTCGTCCCGGTCGAAACCTAGCCGGATCTGCTGCGACCTCATTCGAGAGACCAGTTGAAATTTCCATGGGCTTGGTTCCAAAATCAGATTGAAAAGTCTGAGTGGAGATAGCAAGAGAATGAAATTTCGTCGGATAAAGCCGACGTTGGATTGCTGCATAGAGATAACGACTGGTAGACACAAGTGATCTGCTTGGTAGAGGCGATGAGCACCATTAGAGACCCAAGCCATGACGACTAGGGTTTAGCAGAGAAAGAGAGAGGCGGAGAGCCATTCTATCTGTTAATATAATAGTTATTTGAGGTTCATTCTATCTTCCTTTCTAACTTAGTTCAATTGAATCATACTTAAGTTAATTGCTTATAGTGCCGGCTACATTTTTAATCTTTCGCTCCGCCACTGATTACACATTCATGTTTAATAATGGAGAGAAAAAAAAGAACTTGTCAAAAATTTAGATCAATCTCATGGACTTTAACTAAGGTTGCATTTTGGCCCTTGAACAGAAAATGTACACGTATTGGTTGAGCTACTACCTTTCATATCTTTTAGTGACACGTTCAGCTCCAAAGTAAGAATGGTACGTAATGATTTTTGTTCTTCAATGATAGTTTGATTACTTAGATAGATAAAAAATTTATTTCAGTATAAGACTAAGCAGTTTGCCTGCGCAATGCCGCAATTTTTTTTTTTGGTCAAATGTGTTTTTTTTTTTTTTTAACTACCACTGTAAATAAATAAAAATTACTACATGGTAAATAAGAAAGAAAGTAGGGATAAATGTCATAACACTACCACCGACCAACTCAAAAATAGTATATATTAATTAATTTTGGGGCGATGTTATTAACACACCCTCATTCATTTTCCTAGTATTATAATTTGAGTATATTTACAAAATTACCTCTTGAAATTTACTTTATGATTGACTTTGTGTGAATAGTAAACTATGGTGTGTTAATATCACCACCATAAATTTGTTCTACCGTGGTGGACGTTGTAAGCTTTATGATAAGTGATGGATCAACTATTTATGAGATCTTCTCAAAGAAAAAGAAAAAAAAAACACTGAATTATGAGAGAGAGAGAGAGAGAGCACATAAAACACAAGCTACAAAATCAGATTTGCTTCTTCATTTGCTTCGTGGATGCATGATTGAACATTTCATTATGTGATTAGCTGTTAAACCCTGAGCAGAAGCCATGAATATTCTTGATAAAACGACTTGAGGCAAAGTATAAACCCACGGAACAAGTTACATAAAAAAGTTCCAAAAAATGCCCAAACTAGATCAACCTGAGCTTTGTTATCATTGTAAAAGTGCACATATGCTTTGCACAGAAACGAAGCTAAGAAAGAATAAGAAAAAGTTACAAAAGCTTCACTGACGCAGCTTGTAAAGTTCCAATGCAACTTTGCCTACAAAAACCATTGTCGCCATACCATTCATGTCACCCCAAATTTGCTTCATCCTCATCAGGTTCGGAAGATCAGAAAATACAAGCATTTCAATACCACACTTGTTCATTTTCTTCAATGGCCATCTCCAGTATTCTAAGAGCAGATAACAAAAGGATTGCATTTCCGATGTTGGGGTTTCTTTGCCTATCTTTGTTAGTGCATAAGAGTGGTGCAAATGAGTTTACACTAGGTTGGACTGTTCCTGATGCATCAACTCATTTTGATCAATGGGCACAGAACAACAGGTTTCAAATCGGTGACTCCATAGGTAACGTTTCTGCTATAATTACCTTAAATAGTTAAACATTATAGAGTCCAGTGAAGCAACCCCAATGACCCCAAAATTTATAGCATAGAGCGCTCCCATGATCCGATTTCAGTTGTATGCCAATAGCTCAGAAGGTAAAATGCAGTGTGATTAGTTATACGACTATGTTACTAACACTATAGAAAGTCATTTTCTGCGTTTTCATCATGTGTTTGCAAATGTTTGATAATAACAAGCTATTGAACGTTTGAACTCTCTGGTAATGTACTAACAACACCATGCTCCTGGGTAAGAATATCTAATATTTGATATGATCTCACCGTTAACTGCAGTGTTCACCTACTCTCCTGGCCAAGACTCAGTGCTTCGGGTCAGCCAGGATGACTACACAAATTGCAACATTGATGCAACAGCTGAGAAGTTTACCGATGGTCACAGTACCTTCAAGTTCAACCAATCTGGGCCATTCTACTTCATCAGTGGGAACAAAGATAACTGTGTCAAAAACGAGAAGCTGGTTGTGATTGTCCTGGCAGACAGGAGCCAATCAGGCACTGCAACTCCTCCATCTCCTCAGGCACCTGCACCTTCTGGCGAAGCGTCTCCACCTCCCCCTTCACCAGGGACGGTCCAGAGTAACCCGACTCCAGCTCCGGAAAGTGATCAAATGATCCCTCCTCCACCTCCTAGCGGCGCTTCTTCAATTTTCATCAGTGTCGTTGGATCTGTTGGAGCAGTTGCTGCATATTCGTCAATTTTATTGTTCTAACTCACCTGATTGCTTGTTTGAGTCCTTTGGACACTTCTCTTTTTTTCTTCTTTTCTTTTTTCTGTTTTTGTTATTTTAATTTCCTAGAGCTCAGTTTATATGTTCAACTGGCTTTGGATTGGTTTTTCTTATGTATTCGTTTGTTGTTGAGAAACAAGCAAACTGTAAAATATGCCTTGTGAGAACACAGCAGAGAGAACAATATGTAACTACACAAAGAAATAAATTGGTTTGTAAAGTGTGGATGCAAAGATTCATTAGATTTGTATGCATCTCTCTAAACATATAATTTCACTTTGAAGCAACGGACAACGCATAATAATATGTGCCAAACCATTGATCAAGCAAAATCTTTGAATGCATATGATAGTCTGACAATATAATCTGTCGCTTGTTTCACCAACATATAATTGACAAAGCATGCATTGCACTGATAACCAAATTTTTCCTCAGCGTAAGTTCTTATGATATAATATAGAAACTAAAATACATGTTCCATTCCTCCATGGGTTAAGAAGCATAGAAATCTACATGAAACTCGTATTGAAATCTCTTGACTGCAAAATGTGGCACTTTTCATGCTTTGTAGCACATCTGTTTTGAAATATTCATCAATAGTATCCCTTCACTAATTAGGTGTAGCAATAAAGAATTCATTGTACACTAAAGAAATTCACCTATCTATCAAAAGTTTTTTCCTAGTTCAACCTTTTTCACCAGCCTAAGGGTGTTGTGCAGAATTGAATCCAATATTCCTGCTACCTGGAATCCAAAGGCAAGAATAAATTAGTAGACTCCAATGATAGGACACACATTTGTGATAAAATGTGGAGAATTAAAGAACAAGAAAGGCAAGATACCAACCGTGAAAACGCCTCCAATGATAGCACACACATTTGTGATAAAATGCGAAAAGGATTTCTCATTTTCTGTTACTAAAACCTGGTTATAGGAGGACAAAAGAATTAGATGAGAATTAAAGAGCATAGCATCTTGTGCACATATACTGAACTTTTTGTAGTCGAACCTGCATGGGGGAGAGCTCAAAATGGAATTTTGCAACAGGGATGTACAGACTCTGTATCAAACTGCTGTGGGCAGTGTATTCATATTCCTCGATCAATTTATTAGATCTCCCTGTTATGACTTCCGTTTTAACAATTTGAAGATAATGCTCTATCTGCATATACGAACCAGAAGATGTATTTATACAGCCCTAGAATTGGACTCCTTAACGAGACAAAGAAACATCATTTATATGCAATTTGCTTCAAAATCATTAACAGGTTGTTCAGGGACTGGCAGATGGAAATTATTATAACAAGTGTAATCATAACTGTTTTAGTATTCTAGCAATCTAACTCCATCCAGTGGCGGATCCTAGTGTATGCCAGCCCAGCAGCCGCTGGGCAGATTAAAATTGAACCACGTAATATTTTTTTTTTCTGCTGGGTAAGAATTATAGTCCAGAATTTTTTTTCCGCTCACCACTTTTTTACTCTAGATCCGCCACTGACTCCATCAAGAATTTGTTGGCTGTGAAAGCAACTCTAGGGAGGTAAATCAATTATCAATTCATACAAATTTACTGTTTTAACTTGCAGGTGGATCTATAATTCTATATGACAACATTATAAAATACAATCATTCAAAAAGAGTAACCTTATTAAAGGTTTTGAAGATGGAGACAGAAATGAAATCATTTGAAAAAGCTTTGGCCAGGGCAAACTTGCAGCATGAAATATCATGTGTACCACCATCATCATGTGCAATTCATTTTAAGACAAAAATAACTAAAACACCCTGCACACTATATAGATGGTTTCATTCAGTACTCATTGACATGCTTATCAACAAGAACATAACAATATTAGGGAAGCAAACACAATGCCAAATAGGTAGAATCAAGTTTCATAATGAACTTACTGTGACATTAGCTCCTACGTCACGGTGATTTATAAAAGATCGACCATTCAACCTTTCATGACTTCGACCAAGATAAGGTATCAATCGCTTCACGTCACTCATCACCTTAGGAGCAATCGTCCTACCGAATGAAAGATGTGATATGTAGTGAGACATATTCATTTGAGAAGAATCAAAGGAATGAGTTCCTGAATGAGCTGAAATGATAAGGCTTCCTGGAACCTGCACAGTCCAGCAAAACTCTTATTTAATTCTAACTGAAGAATGACAGCCAAATCTTGGCCGAAAAGATAAAAGAAGATATAAAAACACTAACAGCTAAGACTTGCATTCAAAGTTAGATTTACAGGTCAAACAATGACTAGAAGTGATAGAGTAAGGACATATAAGCATGAAGGAGGTACTTTTCCCTTTCCCTTTTTAGAAGCCAAATGAAGTAGTAATTAGTGATTACACAATACTACAGCTTAGATGCCAAATGGCCATGAAGAACCCAGGGTTCATTTGGGGATATCATGATTGCACATGTGGTTTTACGTGCAGGGGACATGTGTGTGCACACTAGTTGCACACTCAAACTGGCCTTAGTATCTTTTCATAGACTAGAAATTCCAAGCACGTGAAGCACCACAAGGAATGCTTGCCAAAGATGCAAACAAAAAGTAGTCAGGATTGGCCTGGTGAGTTTCTTTATTTGTAGAAACTTCAACCATGTGAAGCACCTTCAGGCAAGCTTCAGGAATTCAGAGGAAAAGAGAGAAAACTTCCATGCAATAATACTTTCATATGATTAAGAGCAAACATGTTCAAATGTTCAATGTTCTATAGCATCTAATGTCGATTGGAAGGTTACCTTCTTTACTCGCACATAACCCTCAATTCTGCATCCTCCTGTCAATGGTGCTGGTCTTTTTGCATTATTAGTCTCATTGCTACCACCTAAAGCCAGTTTTTCAGACTCCAAGGGGATAGGTGCAACCAAAGCTTCCATTGTCTGCAAGAGTGCAGACATCAAATCAATGCATTTGCAAAGTTAATAGTTCAAAGTCAGATTTAAACAAGGGTTACAGTAAGGCTGATAGAAACCCATGAAGTCCTATACCTTGACCAAGCTATCTGTATCTCGATCTCCATGATAAGATTCATGCTCATGGTGCCCATGGTCCTCCCTGTGATAGAAAATACCAGATATTGAACTAGATAATAGGAAATTAATATGTATAATACAGTCGTGGTCCAGGGGGTTTATAGATAATGTGGTATCTGAAGTTCCAAATTTGAGAACACAAATGCACTATACATAGGCTGAGTTCATACAAGGAAAGGAGCTTGAAATGATGAACCTTTCTTGAGCAAAAGTATTTATTTTAGAATATACAAAGCCTTATTCATGGAGAGAGAGAGAGGAAGAGAAGGGAGAATAAGGGGAGGGGGTCTGTGACGTAGTGTTATCATCTTAGACAGTTTCTCAAACTATGCCCACAACTTTGCTTCTGAAGGATCAGAGATCTTATATGAGACCTAATTTGTCTCCAACACTGGATTTGGGTTTGTATTGAAACTAGAATTTGGGATCTGATTTTTCTTATAGAGTTTACTGAAATTTAAAACTACTAAGTTTTAATGGCAAAACAAATATCATTTGAATTTGATATTTACTATTTTAGATACGGGATCTATATACTCGAGCAAAAACTGTTATTCACAAATTTCACTGCATTGCTGTACTTTAATTTCTATCCATGACAAGGGAAATATCAAAACTCCATCTTTATCTCATCTTTTAGAATTTTGATGCAAAAAATCAATCCAATTCAAACTTCTTTCAATCATTTAAAATCCATCTATCAAACTGAAACCTAAGACCACTGAAAGGAATACAAATCTCAGGCACTCTATCATCAGCTCACATGAAATGCAGACTACATATCGAATTAAATAAAATAAAAAAGAACTAAATAAATAAAAAGAGGGGGAAAATTAAAAACTAACATCATAGATGAGTTGCAACTCAAATTAGCATAGGGGCAATTCTTTTACAGTCATTTTGATGGGCTTTTGTTCCATTTAGACAAAGAAGGTACAGAATTCCAAGAAAATAGGTGGGATAACACAGCACTCTAAATTGAATGCATACACAAACATCGGTTCAAAAGGAAGACAAGCATGAATATGAAGTACTAATTACCTTAGATCACTTCCTCTTCGGAAAATGCGAATTGATGGATATCCTTGTATGTGATTCCTGAACAGAGAGGAGATGTGGGTTAATAACAGAAATAGATAGATGGGTACTGGATCAAAACAAACTTGAGACACAAGCGAGAAGATAAACTAAAGTTTTATCTAGGGTATTGCTAAGCAAAAATTAGGTTTTCTACTTGAGATGGCACCAAAGGCAGCTGGATAATCAAATGGTGCTTCTTTTCCAGGATGTTTAAAATAGCATTTCTAAATTGTAGCATGCACAAAATAATGGCATATTACAATTATCTACCCTAGGTTTCCCCTTTGTGTCAATTTGCTATCCTAGGATTTATTTCAGCAAATTGCTACCTTATGTTAATTTTAGCCAATTTACCATAGAAAAGACATAGAACAGAGAATAAAACTGTCCAGTCCTCAATGTTCTATAATCAACTATTAAATTTCCTTTTACAATGAAAATGGCTATAGCATTTCCTCTTCATGAAAATTAGAACGACCTATCTGGCTTTAACTGGAAAAAGTACGAATAACTAGTATATAATATACCTCCGGCACAAGTCAGCTTCTTGAGTGCAATCCACCTTTGCCAAAAGAATACGCCCATCTACTTCTGGATCATATCTGCCGACCAGGTGTGTGTGTGTGTGTGAGAGAGAGAGAGAGAGAGAGAGAGAGAGATGACATTAAACTCTGGTTATCATGCACTATGACAGAATAGGACACTGCACCATTTCAAAATTTCATATTACTGGGACGAAATTTACAGTGAAGTACCTTTCTCGCATTATTTTGGCAGCCTTCTCCCATGAAGGTTTCTGAAACAAAGGTGAGAGCATTAAACAAGAACAAACAATAGCACAAAAAATTATCCTGGAACACCAACGAGGTATGAGATAATTACACCAACCAAACAATTTCTTCAACACACTATATCCTGAATATACAGCAGTTCCATAAAAAAAAACAATAGAAGGACACCTTACTATCACACAAGGATTGGAATTACTCATAAGGTGGGAATGCCCACAAGCAAACACAATATCAGTGGTATTAGATGACTACAAAATCAGATAGCAATTGGTGTGTGTGTGGGGCGGGGGTGGGGGTAACAGCTTTCAAATATTGCAGCTTTAACAATTGAATTACATTGAACAATGCTGAACTAAAACTACAACAAAATTTCCATTAGAGATGAATCTGACACTTGGCGGGATTGAATATTAAGCCGATTTTACAAATTTCGCAATGTAACATAACCTATAGCAATTTATGACATTATCATTAGAAATGGTAATTATCTGCCTAATTTTGTCGCCACACTAAGTATACATAAGCCAACAATTGATGACTCAACTCAAAAGTTTCATAATATGATATAAGATGTTTATAAATTTACCAGGCGATTGCTCCAGTAGCACCAGGGAGCATGAAAATTGACAACGAGAATAGGATGGCTGCAAAAAGAAACTTTCAATAAGAAATTAAGGAAGACATCAATTTGCAAGGTAACAAGTGATATATTAAACATGAGGCACATATCAAAGGTTTGGAAGAGGAGGCTGGTCAACTTACTAGTGAGAAAATTTTTCAAAATTCTGAGCAGTTAGTGAAATAGAATTATCACCAGAATACTCATCACCCTCATCCCCATGCTTAATGTAATGTGAAACAGGACCAGACTGAAACTCAGAGCCGGTGGGTCTCAGATCTGGACCTATAGAGAACTTGCGGATGGTTTTTGTTATATTCAATCTGTTCTGAAAATAAGATGACGCAAATTCAGGCCTGAAGGTTACTACACGAGTATAAAGATTACTGACAAAGATTACTAGCAGTAGGGAGCAGAATGTCTAATAAAAACTTTAAAAACACCATGGAACAACATGAGAGATAAACTTACTGTGCCCAACACATCACTGACGTCAAGGGATGCAAATTCACATGACAGTGCAGGAAAACTACATGATAATTGAGCTAAGTTAGTGAAGCATCCAAGAAACAAGGTAGAAGGGAGGGTTTAGAGAAGCATATGTAAGTCGATACTGCCTCAACAATTATCAGAACATACAAACACAGTGCTTCCTTTGAGTAATTTGCATCAAAGAAGTAATGTGGCAAAGTGTACCATGGTCTATAGAGAAGCCCTATATCTTTATGCATGTGTAATCTAATCCCCTCTTTCAAGCAAGAATAAATATTGCAATTTTTGAGTTCCCAGTAATGCATCTAAGGAAAGTTGAGAGCAACTAAAATAGAGAACCCAGTTATTGCTTATGAAGTAAGACAAGAGCGTAAATGAATAAAAGAGAGATACAGACTCATTCCATGCTTTGGAATTGCACAACAGGTATATTGGAAAATAAGATGTCACCTTTAAGCTTCACACCAAAGAAGCTCGCGAATGACACCAATTCAACCCATCGTGTGAATAGGACGTATAAGAGCTTTCACTAATAAAAAATATTTAAAAAAAATCCCCAAACACATGGTAGAAGACAAATTTATCACACCTAACTCCATCCTGATTTGGACAAAGAGAAACTCAATGACAATGAATGTAAGACATCAAATCACATGTTTAAGATTGTAAATGTAACTTATTTAATGAAAAGGTAGAAAGACTCCTAACTTGAGATGTTTGATATCTGGTTATGCTTATTTAATTATTTAGTATACTTTGATCTTGGCTTCTGCAACAACTTGTCCATAATTTACTACAATGTACCACTCTCAAGGACAAATTTTGATTCCATTTATTGAATACAGCTGGTACTCAGGTACTCATCAAAATAAGGCTTGGTAGTATCATCTCAAAACTAGAAGCCATTACATTCAGCACACAAAATTAAGCACATATATGAAATGATAGTATACGGTGTACCACATACTGCCTGAAACAGACATCAAGGAAAAATTAAATATCAATGATGCCCAACATCAAGGACAAATTTTCAGCAATAAAGTTTTGAGAGCTACAACCAATAAAGACAAATTATAAATCCTTGTAGTCACAAATGAACCTCAAACGTTACTTAAAAACTTCAAACATACATAAAACAATAATGCAAGCCAATACCTGATATTAAACTCAATGCGTAAGAAGTCCCCATCAGTACTCTGGTCAACAATAACAGACGTAGAGGTGCTGAAGGTCAAATAATTGTTCAGTTCCTGCAAAAGTGACCATTCTAGATTCTATCAGAGTTCAGGAATATAAATTATGTAATTACAATTACACTTCATAACAAGCATCCTGCCACAGATACTGAATACAGAAAATAAGAATACAGTAAATATAATCATAATGATGAATGTCAACTACTGGAATATAAAAAAGTTAAAATATGACCAAAAAAAAATTTGTCAAAAGAGAAGGAACTCAATAGAAAGATTTATACAGAAGGTGAGCTAAACATCAATTCAAAAAAGGGCCACCAAATGCCCATTCAGCTAAATTTCAGTACTATGAAGCCTTAAGTAACCAACTAAGAGATACGAGCAACTTACCATTCCAAATAGAAACATCATGGCAAGAGCTGCTATTATCGATAATCCTGCACCTGATAATGATGCTTCCGTCAAATCTCTTGGAATTTTCCTGTACATAGGACAAGCTTAGCACAAAATATATATATTTTTCAGAGTATTAGGAGTAACTCAAACATTAAAAGACTAGGTTTATTTATACATGTACTTATTTCTTCTCCTTTCACCCAATGCATATCTGCTCCAAGATATGTAAACCTGATCTATATTTCTTGTTACACATTGTTCATTACTTTAACTGCTCATGGAGCTTGAAATAAATCTTCCCACTTTAAACGCACTACGTTGTACAGTGGAATTATTTTTTTCAACCATTTCCACTAGGATTTTATACCTCTATTTATTTTCATTTGCTAAGCATTCTGATTCTATTTCCTCTGTCTCTAACTTCCTTTAGTTCGATCCAACAAAAACATAAAAGATAGCCAATACATCGACTCCGAATGCTGACACTAAGTTCCTGTACATATTCTAGCAATGCTTTTCACTCTTAGGCAGAGTATTCAAATGAATACTAACCTGAACTGCCATTTCACTCCCCAAACGATTGAAAAATTCAACTACGAATTCTTCACCCTACGACTCTTTGATGTTCCATTATTATTTTGCAATCAAAACTCTATTCTAATTCAAATTCACACTAAAAAAAATTATCCACCATTTCAACATTTTCAAAATCACTCAACAATTTCAAATCAATTCTGATTACGATTATTCCTAGCATTCACTTAATTCTATAGGTGCATCATTCACCGCCACAGCTCAATTATGCCAAAGCCGAACCAGATTCACATTAGCAGAGTAAAAATGGAGCGAAGGAAATGCGAGAGATCTAACCTGTAGAAATCGACCGACTTGATCTTGCCGGAGGAAATCATGGCTGCGATGAAGTTTCCGACGAGCTCAAATCCAGAGCGATCGGATTGAGAGACAAAGAGAGGAGCTGAGCTCACGCGTTTCACGTTTCGTTTCTGCTCCTCCGGTTTCGTGGTTTTAAGTGATCTGGCGCGCGACGGTGCAGCAGCTTATCACACTCCTCTCGTCTGGGGGACCCGATCTAGTACTGTGGGACACTGGGACCTGAGATTTTAGTGCTTTAAATAAATTAATGTAAATCCCAAACCTTGGAATGGCGTAGGCGTACGTTGAGAATAAAGTGTAGTCCCCCTGTTTTATTCAATTTTAATTGCACTTATTCAGATTTACACGTTTTTTCGTTGACTTTTTATATACTTTCTTTTGTATACCAGACCATACGAGGTCAAGTGACTGAGCGTTGCTGCGGGTAAAAATCTGTGGAACGACAAATTGTTATGTAACAAACTATTATTGGTGAACTAATCTCTAAATTTTAATCTTTGATAATGACCTAATTCACCATACCTAAAACTTAATTCACCTCGATAATCAATTAAAACAAATTTTTGAAAAAATTAAGTGAATCAATTAAACCCAATTCATCTCAGTAATACACAGAAGTCACAGAAAAACAAAACCAACTCTATCTGGAAGATAACCTTGCAACGCAAATATAGACTGTAAATTTGAGTTTAGATTTGGTTGTATCAAGCAATTTTCTTTTCTTTGGAAATTGTATCAAGCAGTCGTAAAGGAAGATAACCTTGCAACGCAAATATAGACTGTAAATTTGAGTTATTTGGTTGTAAATAGCAGTTTTTTTTTTCTTTGCAAACATAGACAAATTGTTGCGGGTAAAAATTCACAATAATGACACAATTGTAATTAAACTTGAAATAGGGATAAAATCTGAAAATGTCCAATTCACAAATTGTTGCGGGTCAAGTGCCCGAGCGTTGTTGCGGGTAAAAATATGTGGAACGACAAATTGGTGTGTGCAACAAATTATTGTTGGTGAACTAATCTCTAAACTTTAATTTTGGATAATGACCTAATTCTCTATACCAAAAATTGAATCAATCTCGATAATCAATTAAAATAATTTTTTTAAACAATTAAATAAATCAATTAAAACCCAATACATTTTAATGATACATAGAGCCAAAGACAAACAAAACCAAATATATTTGGAAGATAACATTGCAGCACAAATATAGACTGTAAATTTGAGTTTAAATTTGGTTGTATCGAGCAGTTTTCTTTTTTTGAAAATGGTATCGAGGAGTTGGAGGAGAAGAAGTGGAGAATGAAAGACATAATATTATTGGGTTTGAATGGTCTCATTGGATTAGGTTTGGCGATGGAATGGATAATTCAACAACAATAAAAAGTTTTAAGCATATCAAGGTGGCTTAATGGTTTAAAAAAAAACCAAATAATGGCACAATTGTAATTAAATCTAAAATAGGGACAAAATTCAGAAATGTTCAATCATATGAACAATATTCTTGCTTGTGTTTTAATATATTGTAAATGTTCAGTGTTATTTGTTCTAATGACGTCGTCTTCTTTTATAAATGGAAGGCTGGGAGTCCAACTTTATATATGAGCCAGCTGTTTAAAAACAAGACACCCTAAATATCGTAAAGAAAACAATGTGGAATCATTTATGCTAAATTAGCATAAGCAAATAAGCCCCCAATGTCGACTCCAAAAACTTCACTGGCTGGAAGACGATGTCGGGTGTAGGCCTGGCAATTGGGCGGGTTGGGCGGGTATTTGTAGTCCTCTTGCAGACTATTATATATGCCAGCTTGAAGGCTATCTGGCAGAAGTTGAATGAAAGGGACCCTAACCCTATGGTGTGTGATCTGGATATTGCCACTCACAACATGTCCCGAGACAAGATGCGAGTTCATATCTTCTTGAATGGATTGGATTCAAAATTTACTACTGCTAAGGGGGACAAGCCACACCACCAACCTTGGAACAAGCTTATGCTTATGTTCGCAAAGATGAGTCAAATCAGTCTAGTACAAAGGAGTTACATACCGAGGTCTCCAGCCTCACTGTCCAATCTAAACCTCAACACGATTGGAAAGCCAAGAACCAAAACTGTAACGCCCCAAACTGCATAGTGCCGCGAGTCTCTAAAACATAAACTAAAACCAAATTTACATTTTAAAGAAACGCAAGGCATTTTGTGTAAAATCTTTTTCAATAAACACAGCGGAAGCTATAAAATATTTTTTAGGTGAAAATTTATAATTCTCGTACAATACATTGTTCGTCCAGAACGTGATACAATTAACACTCAAATTAAAGAGTAAATGGAAATTCAATTAAGCTTAGCAACAAGCATCAACAAAGTTTTGGAATTCAAGATAAAATCTAAAATGAAAAACCGTAAAACGATTTACCAAACTTGAATTGCACACCCAGCTCCATCCGCCGTTGTCCCGTACCAGTGTACAGTACCTGCATACACACTGTTGACAGTAGCCACAGAGGGGCTACACAGGCCCACAGACCCGCAACCAGCATGTCCGGGGCCGGACTAAGGCCCAGAGAAGGATCCCCAGCACCTGGACCGGAGGCCCAGCAGTTTACCTCGTGACCAGGGGCCCGGGAGCCGGGGACGCCAGCCTGCCGAACAGACCACCAGAGCTGCCCCTTTGTGTACGAACAGAAGGAAATCAGTTCCACATCGAAGAGTAAGACCAGAGCTCACGCTCGACCACTTATATAAGGGCCTCAACTACCCTCATTAGCAACGGTCAGCTTCAACGGTATATCGGAGAAAGAAGGGCAGATCCCGCCCGGGACCAGGACCAGGGTTGGTAAGCACGCCCGGACCTAGCGAAGGGTTAGGTGCTAAATTTTCAAACACAATTAGTTTGGCATACCAACGGTTCAACCGATGTAACATTACAAGATATGTACGCCAACTATTTTGAACGAAATCCAAGGCAAACCACCGGTACTAAAATATATGTCCAAAGGTAGGCAACAAAAAAAAACATGTTCCAGCAAATTTACAGAACAAACAAAATCCTACGGAGCCACGCACTCCTCCCCACCGGGCCCAACTTGTCCACCGGCTTCCTCAGGTAAAACCGCCGCATCCTCCCCAATGGACTCAGATGGCTGAAGTCCGCCTTCCTCTTCCCGCTGTCCCTCCTCCTCCCACGGCTGCCCATCGGCCTGCGCCTTCGGCATTTGCGAGGTATTCAGGTACCCCTTCTCTTCCCACTCCACGTAGGCATCGACGATACCCGCCTCCCTAGCCTTCTCCAGAAGGGCAAGAAACTGATCACTATCGTGATATTTCTCGACAACCCGCTGGAAAAGCACCGGGTCCTCTTCTCCAGCCGCAGCGGCGGTGGCGGCACGCACAACGGCAGCTCCCAACTGGAGCTCATCCACCTTGGCCTCCAGCTCGGCCCTCTCCTCCTCAGCCCGCTCCTTCTCCTCCTCGAGGCTCCGATCCTGACCCTCTAGCTTGGCCACCTGCCTCTCGGCCCTCTCCTCCAGTCTGACCTTCTCCCGTTCAAGCCTGGACTTCTCAGCCTCCAGGCGATCAAGGGCTCCGGTCATAACGGCCACCTGCCTCTTCAGTTCCGGCAGCTCCTCACTCGGGTCCGGCTGGTACAGATTGTACAACAGCTACAGAACGACAGGGAGCCGATTAAACAACAACAAAAAATAATGAAACCCTGCAGAAGTTTTATGAGCGGTACCGTAGCACCAAACAATTCTTACCCGGAGGACCAACTCCTTGCTCCTCTGCCGATTCTCCCCCGACAGGGCTCCAGCGGACCCAGGCCTGTCCAGACCAAGGCCAGTCACGTCCTCCACCAGGTTCCGGACGAAGGGACTCTCCGGACCTCCCCTCCTCTGTTCTTCCACCGGAGTAGGGCTACTCTGCGGACCGGCAGAACTGGAAGCCGCAGCGGCTCTATCCCTAGCAGGACTCGTCCCACCACTGGTCAACTTGAGCCGTTTTGCCAGGCTCTCACCAGATGACCAGCCAGTCAGCGTCACCAGCGCAGAGGGCGGGATATCCATGATCCTCCGCCTCTTCTCACCCAGGTTGTGCGCTAGTCAAGGAGACCCTAGTGACAAGCGGGACCGATCCCGGTCGGTATGGAATCCTGTCCGTTCCACCAGGAACCTTTGGTGGCCCTCCGATGGTTTTCCCCTTTCTGGGTCCCGCAGAGGATGCTGCGGCATGAGTCTTCACACGCCTCAAGATGTAGGCGTCATCCGCAAGATCCAAGGCCATCGGTTCGGCGTGGACGGTAAGCCGGCAAGACTCCCGATCCACCGAGGTCCGCAAAACAGCCTCCCCCTTCTCCTTCAACCTCAAGACTAGGTCCTCACCGTCCATGGATAGTGTGTTACCGGGCTTGACGACCGTCCGGGAAGATGCATCTACAGAACAAGCAAAGGGTTAGTATCAACTCAGTCAGCGGGAACGTCACTACTAAAACCCTGCTACGCACCGGGATCCCGCCCGAGACAGCAGTACTCTAACACCTCCAGTCGTATGAAGTTGTAGGAGCTTCGCTCAAGACCGTCCCAGCACCCGAATACCGTGGCAATCCTATCCCGCTCCAACTCAGACAGTACGTACGATTGGTCATCAAGGGGCTGAAAGGCACCAGGAACCCGGTACATCTTCCTCCTTTTCTGCCACTTCCCACCTGCCATCACCACCTTCTTCCTCCAGTTATTGTCCACCCAGGAAGGCAGGTGGGTGATGATAGGCTGAAAGTGTCGGGCGCTAAAGGTGAGAAAACCCCGACACCTTTTCTTTTTCGAGAAGGACAATCTGTACAACGCCCGGAACTCGTTCACCGTCGGCATGCTCATCCCGAACAGCTCGTACAGACAACCAAGGCTCAGCAGCTGCCTCCACTGGTTTCCGGGAAGCTGCGCAGGAGACACGTGCAGAGCGCTGAGCATGTACTGCACAAAGTTTGGCAGCGGAAGGGAGAACCCATGACGAAATTGGTCTCCATGAACAGCAACCCAACCCTCCTCCGGGTTACAGGTCGATTCCCCTGGAGAAGGCTAGGGAGTCGGGTATCGCTGATGCCTACGTGGAGTAGGAAGAGAAGGGATACCTGATCACCTCGCAAATGCCAAAGGCGCGGGCCGATGATAATGCTGATGGGCAGCTGGCAGAGGAGGAGCAGCCGGAAGGGGAAGGCGGACTTCAGCCATCTGAACCCATTAGGGAGGATGCGGCGGTTCCATCTGAGGAAGCCGGTGGACAGGCTAGGCCCGCTGGGGAGGAAGACGTGGCTCCTTAGGATTTTTGTTTGCCGTCTCTTTCTTTTTTGTAAATTTGCTGGAACGGGTTTTTTTTTGTTACCTGCCTTTGGACATATATTTTAGTACCGGTGGTTTGCCTTGGATTTCGTTCAAAATAGTTGGCGTACATATCTTGTGATGTTACATCGGCTGAACCGTTGGTATGCCAAACTAATTGTGTTTGAAAATTTAGCACCTAACCCTTCGCTAGGTTCGGGCGTGTTTACCAACCCTGGTTCTTGTCCCGGGCGGGATCTGCCCTTCTTTCTCCGATATACCGTTGAAGCTGACCACTGCTAACTAACTCCTCTACCGCTGCCTTGAGGGCGATACAATTGTTCGTCCTATGGGTAGCCACGTCGTGGTAGGACCAGTAATTTCCTGTTCGGGCCGGGGTGAGGTTCTCTTTTGGGTGCTTCCTCTTTAGCGGTGGAGGAATGATATTCCCGTTCTCGTGCAGGATGTGCTCGTACGAAGAGGTTAGAGTGGTGAAGACTTCTTGACGTTCCGCTGGCATGATCGCCAGGGGGCATTCTTGTCCGTACTGCGCGGGTCTGTGCTCGCCCTGGGGTTTGTCAGGATAGAGTTTCTGCTGCGGTTGGTTCCCCCAATTTCTATTGAGTCTGTTTGTTTGGCTGCCTCGGTTCTCGCCCCGCTGGCTGGCCTTGTTTTCTCGGGGGGCCAGAAGGTACTCCTCCCGCTTCCTCTGCAGCAGGTGATGTCCATATGTTTCGTGGTCCGCCTGAGCATGCCTGATGGCCATCGCCATTAGCTCATCATACCCATGCGGGAGTTCCGCCCGTACGACATAGGAAAATTTCCCTGGCCGAAGTCTCTGTTTGAATGTCATCTCAGCGATGCCCTTGTCTAGGTTCCGAATCTCGGCCGTCGCCGTTTGCCAGCGATTAACGAACGTCCTAAGCTCCTCGCCGTGTGCCTGATAGGAGCACAATGTGCGATGATATTATATGCTTATGCCCTCGTTTATGCTTTGTTTAACCCCTATTTGTCTAAAATAGAGTCATAATGTAGTTAGTGTCATTTTGGTTGAGTTTTGGTGAAATATGGTTAAGAATCCGAAAAATGACTAAGTTTGAGAAATCTGGAAAATAATGCAAAATATGTCTTTTTCGTGATTTTGTGACAAGTACAAATATGATCTATCCTTGTCCGAATTCTATGAAATTTGGTGTGCTTAATATTCAGATACTGAGGAATGTCGTGTTAAAATTTCAGATCAATCGGAGTTCGGGAAGTCACCCAAAAGTTGGCTGCAAAAGGGCAGTCCGAACATTCCAATCCAGGGACTTCCAGGATTTTCCTGGGACTGTGTCCCAACTTCGAAAAATCATTCCCGACGACTCACAAGGAGTTTGATCAAACTGTTTTATAGAGAGATGGCCATATGTGTTTAGTTTACGTGAGACTTGGAATCGCATCAATCGGAGCTCCACAGATGGAGATATGCCGGAATTACTGCAACAAGGTCAAATCTGCCGATTCCAGGAACCTACTGCCCCCTTTTCGTGTTTTCTGTTTTTGATGGACCTAATGGTGCACAAATGCATATGTGAAGATGGTTCAAGCCTTATGAAGGGAAGAGGAAGACACTAGGCCATGGCATTGAAGAAAAATATGAAGAAAGAAGTTCTCCTAGTCAAACTAGGAGAAGCTGCCGATTTGAGGCAGATTGTGTGCAACGCTGTGCTGCCGGCAATTTGGGGCATTTTCGATGGACCAAGACATGTCAAATGAAGTCCAAGACCATACAAGAAGTCCATGAAGATGTGAAGCCCAAGCCTTGAAGAAAATATTCAGAAAAGAAAACCTAATTGGATTAAGAAAGGAAGGTTGCAAAACCTTAATGAACTAGGTTTTCTGAATCCCTTTTGGCTTAAGGGACTGCCGGCAGCCTCTCTCCCTATCCTCTATATATATACCAACTTTTCCTACTGAAAAACTTGTCACATTCTAAAGCAAAAACCCTAGCCAAAGCTCTACCAATTTTCAGCCAAAGATCCTACATAAAAACACAAACCAAAAGCCACCACCACCACCATAAATTCCTGCCGATTGTCTCCATCATTCATCCAGCCGAACCACTTTCCATTGGATCCACACGACTTGAAGCCCTCAAAGGTGTCTGCAAAAGTGTGATCTACCCCCTACTCTTGGTTTGTAATAGTTTTTATGTAGTTATGTGTAGTTTTGTCTATGAAACTCATGTGTATGTTTGGTTATTGTGTTTTCATGTCTATGTGAAAAACGATTGTGAATTTGGTTTTATAATGATGCATGTTAATTTAATTCTTATAGTATTAATAAGGAATTTCAAAGATAAGTTTCGAATTGCATGCTAAATTGTAATGAAAATATGAAGTAAAGAGATAGGATTAGATAGGCAAGCATGTTCACTCTGATTCTAGTAATTCGTTCTTGGTTTAGTCTTTAAATCCGTGTGCCTCAAAGATTGGTACTTAGCATATTCGCGATGTGTTTTGAGTATTGGTCTTGTATCCGTCAATAATAGGACTAGAGTGGTTTAAACGACTATGCATGTTAACAAGAAGTGGTGACGCCTTGCTTGATTGATATGTTTCCGACTAAAAAAGACCTTGTGCTTAATTACTTTGCATGTTTGATTTCGACGATAAGTGTTCTCAAATGTGTTTAGTATAACTTTAGGGTTAGACGATAAGTTAATCTTGAAGTACTTGAGAGTCTTAATCGATTAGTAAACCGATAAGGAGCTAATTAGGTTGGAACTAAGTCGGATCTAGGATATTGTGTGCTCTTGCCGTGTCTTATCTTATAACTTTGCTATGTGTTTTGAGTGCTTTTGTGTTAGTAATTTGTGGAAGAATGTCGACCAAACTTGTATATAGTAATTTAGGATTTTTATTTTCTGTTTTTTATGCATGATTTAGAGGCAGCCATGTTTGCTGCCGAACCTAGGAATTTCTTGTTTTAAAGTTTATGCCGAGCCTAGTTTAGGGCAGCTTGCTGCCGTACCCTATTCCCCCATATGTGTGACGATTTTGTATATATGTGAATATGTTTGAGACTAACAATTTCATATCTCAGGTACCCTTAATCCCCGGCCTAGAACGATCCCTACTTGCTCATACTACTAACGATATTTTGTAGGGTTATTATTGCATGCGAGCTTCGGCTCACGTTCAATTTTTGGCGCCGTTGCCGGGGATCGAACCCGGGTCACCCGCGTGACAGGCCGGAATACTTACCACTATACAATTGAAGAGGACCGTCGATGTCCGGGCTCTTTCGACCCGGAGGATGAAGCGGCCGACAAACCGATCAGCCAGTTGCTCAAATGCCTCAATGGAGTTTGCCGGGAGCTCATAGAACCAACTAAGCGCCTCTCCGGACAGGGTTTCCTAGAAGATGTTGTAACACACAGCATCGGAGTAGCCCTTGGCGCATGTTTGGGACCGGAAGCTATCCAAGTGTTGGTAGGGGCAGCCGGCTCCTGAGTATGTCAGCTTCAGAGATTTTTGGTTACCGGATCTCCCGGATTCCAGGACCCTGTGCGAAAAGGGGCCCGTACGTTCGTTGAAGAGCGCGCCTTCCAACGGCCGCGCTGCCCTTCTCTCGCTGGCCTCCATTTGGGCCTTTAGATCTGACACGGAGTCGGTGAGTACTTGTAGTGCCCGTGCGGTCGGGGTCATGACTTCATCCTCGAATGAAGCGTGTGATTGCCGGGGTGCCGGCGTGCTCCTTGGTAGGGCCATGCCGCCCGGAGCCTCCGCCCCTTTGGGGTCGCTGGGCCTTCCGCCCGATGACTGTCCCGCCTCAGGGGGCTGAGACCGGCCTGGTGGGGGTACATGTGCCCTCGCCAAAGCGGCGTTGCATTGCTGTCCTCTTTCCAGGGCAGCCATTAGGGTGGCGTTTACTGTCTCTATTTCCTGATACCGGGCATTGGAATCTGCTCTATCCCGGTCGCTCTCCGCGCGTAGGCGATCGACTTCTGCTCTCATTACCTCTACCTCCCCTGCCATATCGTGCCGGTCAGGGCTATATGCGGTGTCCCGGTCGCTGTCACCGATCAGACTCTCCTCCTCGTCGCTCGGGTCGTCCGAGAATGTCAGCGAAGTGCCCTGGTGTGTTGGTTGGTCGCCTTTCGCCAGGCCTTTCCCGCGCGTGCTACCATTGTATTCCCCCGGCGTGCCGCTTGGCCCCCGATAGCTGCTGTCGTTCTGGTTGTCTTGGCCGGGGTGCTGCTCCCGCACCGCGACCGGGGTAGTGATGAGCACCTGCTCCTGTATGATCCGCTGATCTTCTTGTGCATTCCTTTCCCGCCCCGCTTCCGAACTTTCTGCCATTTTTTTTTTCTTCAGATAATGCGTACGTGACTTTTATCTCTTCCCACAGACGGCGCCAATTGTTTCTGCACAAACCCGTAGGCCTGGTAGAAACTGATGGATCTTGATGTGGATTCCTCCTGTGAACCCTGCTAACTAAGGGGAATACCGGGCGGGCCGGTCTTCTACTCTCTGATGCCTAAGTTAGTACGTTGGGACAAATAGATAACTTAAGCGGGAATAATAAGTAGTGGGAGAGTTGAGTTACCTCTTAATGAGGGTAGTTGAGGCCCTTATATAGGTGGTCGAGCTAAGGTTCCCTTCTGTTCGTACGCAAAGGGGCAGCTAAGGTGATCTGTTCGGCAGGCTAGTGTCCCCGGCTCCCGGGCCCCCAGTCATAAGTTAGACTGCTGGGCCTCGTGTCCGGGTGCTGGGGATCCTGCTCCGGGCCTCGGTCCGGCCCCGGGCATGCTAGCTGCGGGTCTGTGGGACTGTGTAGCCCTTCTGTGGCTACTGTTAACAAGACCTCACGCTCGACCACCTATATAAGGGCCTCAACTACCCTCATTAATAGGTAACTCAACTCTCCCACTACTTATTATTCCAGCTTAAGTTATCTATTTGCTCCAACGGTACTAACTTAGGCATCGGAGAGGAGAAGACCGGCCCGCCCGGTATTCCCCTTAGTTAGCAGGGTTCGTAGGAGGAAATCACATCAAGATCCACCGGTTTCTACCAGGCCTACGAGTTTGGGCCGAAACAGGGGAGGAAGCGGTCAGGCCGCTAAAACCGGATGGAACTCGGTCACGTTCTATGAGGAAGAAGAACCGGAGGATCTGATCCAACCGCACAACGATCCCTTCCTCATTACGGTCCAAATAGACCACTGGATAACCAGCCGCATGTTAATCAACACCGGGGCTTCTGTCAATGTGATGTTCCGAGAAGCATACAAGGGGCTGCACCGGGAGAGGGCAAGTTATCCCAGGATAACGAGCCGCTGATAAGCTTCTCCGGCGAGGTGGTCCAGCCTTTGGGATCGGATTACCTGCCGCTGATCTTCGGCGAGGAAGACAGAACGAGGAAGGAACACCTAGAGTTCATTATAGTGGATTGCCTGTCCTCATACAACGGCATAATCGATCGGCCAGGACTATGGAGGCTGAAAACATTCATAGCCGGCCACATGCTAATGTTAAAAATGCCTTCACCCACCGACGTCATCACCATACGCGGGGATCAGAAGATCGCCCGTAGGTATTATACGGAGGCCCTGGCCTACGGGAGAAAGCGGGCCGAAGTCTTCACAGCTACTCAACAAGCGTCAGTACCGGATCCGAGTATTGACCCCCGTGATGACACCGACTCCGACGATGAGAAGCCAAAACGCCCGTCGGCTGTGGAAGAAACCGAAGCAATCTCCATTTCGGAGGATCACCAGGAACGAAAAGTGGTGATAGGAACGAAGCTCGCCCCGGATGTCAGGCAAGATCTCATCAGCTTTCTCCGGGAGAACAGTTCAGTGTTCGCATGGTCCTACGAGGACATGCCGGGCATATCCCCAGAAATAGCTGTCCACCGGCTAAATACGTTGCCAAACGTTCCCCCGGTAAGGCAGAAGAGGAGGTCCTTCAGCCCGGCAAAGTATGAGGCCATCAGAGAGGAAGTGCAGAAACTGAGATGCATGGATTTCATTCGGGAAGTTCAGTATCCCCGCTGGCTCGCCAACGTGGTTATGGTCCCAAAGAAGGGAACCGACCAGTGGCGCATGTGCGTTGATTTCACCAACCTAAACCGGGCGTGCCCAAAAGACAGCTTCCCGCTCTCCCGAATAGACCAGCTTATAGACTCCACATCCGGTTTTAAACTACTCAGCTTCATTGATGTCTACGCCGGATACAATCAGATAAGGATGAGCCCGGACGATGGAGAGCACACCTCGTTCACAATTGACCGAGGGATCTACTGCTACAAGAGGATGTCGTACGGTCTAAAGAACGCCTGGGCCACATACCAACGGGTGGTAAACCGCATATTGGAACAAGAGATGGGTAAAACAGTGGAAGTGTACGTGGATGACATGCTGGTCAAAAGCTTGACCGCAGGGGCCCACGTCTAAGACTTGGCAGTAGTCGTCGGTAAGATGCTCAAGTTTGGGATGCGCCTGAACCTGAAGAAGTGCATTTTCGGGATTTCGGAGGGCCTGTTCCTAGGCCACATTATCAGCCAGCGGGGGATAGAAGCTAACTCGCTGAAGGTCCAAGTGATCATAGACATTGAGACACCAGGGGAAAGAAACCAGGTCCAGACGCTGATCGGCCGCCTAGCCGCCTTGGCCAGATTTATCTCCCGCCTGACTGATAAGTGTGCCCCGTTTTTTAAATTGCTCAAGGCACAGCAGTTCAAGAAAATTCACTGGGCAGCGGAGCACGAGGCGGCGTTCTAGTCCATCAAGACACACCTGTCTGCAGTACCTCTCCTATCCAAACCAGTACCGGGCGAGATGCTATACCTCTACATAGCCGCATCAGAAACAAGCGTCTTTGCGGCTCTCGTCAAGAAAGAAGGCACGCTCGACATCCCGGTATACTACGCAGGAAATGGACTTACCGGAGCCGAAAGCCGATACCATGACATCGAAAAACTGGCTCTGGCCCTGATCGCCAGCGCCAGAAAGCTCTGACACTATTTCCAAGCTCACTCCATCACCTTGTATACCAATCACCCTCTACGGCAGATCCTACAATAACCGGTGGAATGTCTGTGAACCGGTGCAATGCTTCACAACCGATGAAATGCCTGTGAACCGGTGGAATGATTCATAACAGATGGAATGCCTGTGAACCGGCGGAATGCTTCACAACCGATGGAATGCATCGAAACCGGTGGAATGCCTGTGAACCGGTGGAATGCTTCACAACCGATTGAATGCCTGTGAACCGCTGGAATGATTCGTAACTGATGGAATGCTTTTCCTTGATTTGAGGTTGGCTCTTGGGGAAGTGGGGGGGGCTGGACGCCTCGGTTCTCGCCCCTATCTCCCTTAACTGCCGCTTGTAGGCGGGACAAGTTGCTGACATGCATTGAAGGAGAGAGCCCGTCAGTCCCATCAGTTATGATGGCGTGGGAACTTTATCGATGCTGGGACACGTGTCAGTAGGGAGCGGTCTGAGTAGGAGGGAATCTGCGGCTGGGGTTGCCTCTCCCTTTTTAGTGCCCTAATTATCAACAAGGTGTAGTTTTGCCGCCTATAAGATGTTTCGCACCCCCTCCTCTCTTCCTGTCGTACTTTGTTGAAGCTTGGCTCCTCGTCTGGCTGTGTTGTTATCTTGCTAGGTGTTTTGTCCGTTCCCGTCAACAGCTAACTGTGCGTAGGGTAAATTCTGTTCTTAGGTTTATGGAGTCTGGGAGGTCAGCCAGTCCTGTCGGTGCCGGCCGTGCGTCGACGGGAGGGCCCGTGAGGCACCGGCTGTTGGATGGCGACATGGTGATTTTTTGTGACGAGCCGACCAGGAGCATGACTGCTGGCGAGATAAGGGATTTTCGGGCGAAGTGGGGCATTGACTCCTCCGTTAACCTCCGGGGTCTGCATCCCGGGGAACTAGCTTGCAACCCGGAGGAAGGTTGGGTTACCGTTTTTTAGGATCAATTTCGGCACGGGCTATCTCTGCCGCTGCCCAAGTTTGTCCAGTACGTGCTGAGCCTGATAAACATCTCCCCCGCCCAGCTTCCTAGCAACCAGTGGAGGCAGTTGCTTGGTCTCGGGTGCTTGTTCAGTCTTAGCAACATGGACTGGCCCACGATAAATGAGTTCCGGGCGCTATATAAGATTCTCTACTGCAAAAAGGCCCAGGTCACCGGCTGTGTAAATTTTGCCGTGCGGGACTTCGATCCTCCCATCACTCATCTGCCGTCATCGGTTTCGAATGTGTGGAGGAGACAGGTTGTGATGGCCGGGGGTAGGTGGCAGCGTAGTTCGAGGAGTTTCCGGGTGCCCGGGGCTTATCAACCTATCGGGGATCAGTCGTACCGGTTGGTCGACTTGGAGAGGCAACGGATAGCCCGGCTTTTCGTTTGTTGGGATAATCTGGGCCGGAGCTCTTACAATTTCATCCGGTGGAATGTGTTGGAGATATGCGAGATGGGGAAAAAACCTGGTAAGGTGCCTTGCACTGTTGTTTTGTGCGGTCGTATTTTATTCTAACCGTTCGGTTTATTGATTTGCAGCTAATACTCCCCGGATCGCTGTTCGGAGCGAGGAAACCATCGAGGCAGATGACGAACTTGTGGCCCAGAGGTTGATAGAGATGGGGGAGACGGCCTCGAAAACGGTTGTAGATCCTGACACCCTAGAGAGGACGATGCATAGTAATCCTGTGCCGCTCATGTTTCCGGATTCCAACAGCAACTAAAAATCTTCGCCGTATGTGGGCTTTTCCGAGTGTTTTATTATTAAGTATAGTTATGATTTTTTCAGCCCATTTCTTTATTCAGCAACTAAATAACAATTTAGTCTATCAATATGTATGGTCTTGGACCATCAATAATGATTTTTCTTTAGAGTTCGGCTCCTTAATCGACCCACTTACTTCTATTATGTCAATATTAATCACTAGTGTTGGGGTTATGGTTCTTATTTATAGTGATAATTATATGTCTCATGATCGAGGATACGTGAGATTTTTTGCTTATATGAGTTTTTTCAATACTTCAATGTTAGGATTAGTTACTAGTTCTAATTTAATACAAATTTATATTTTTTGGGAATTGGTTGGAATGTGTTCTTATCTATTAATAGGTTTTTGGTTCACCCGACCCAGTGCGGCGAATGCTTGTCAAAAAGCGTTTGTAACTAATCGTGTTGGAGATTTTGGGTTATTATTAGGAATTTTAGGTTTTTATTGGATAACAGGTAGTTTTGAATTTCGGGATTTGTTTGAAATATTCAATAATTTGGTTTATAATAATGAAGTTAATCCTTTATTTGTTACTTTATGTGCTTTCCTATTATTTGCTGGCGCAGTTGCTAAATCTGCCCAATTTCCCCTTCATGTCTGGTTACCCGATGCCATGGAAGGGCCTACCCCTATTTCAGCTCTTATACATGCTGCTACCATGGTAGCAGCAGGAATTTTTCTTGTAGCTAGGCTTCTTCCTCTTTTCATAGTTATACCTTATATATTAAATATAATATCTTTGATAGGTATAATAACATTAGTTTTAGGAGCTACTTTAGCTCTTGCTCAAAAAGATATTAAGAGAGGTTTAGCTTATTCTACAATGTCTCAATTGGGTTATATGATGTTAGCTTTAGGTATGGGTTCTTATCGAGCTGCTTTATTTCATTTGATTACTCATGCTTATTCGAAAGCATTGTTGTTTTTAGGATCCGGATCTATTATTCATTCGATGGAAGCTATTGTTGGATATTCTCCAGATAAAAGTCAGAATATGATTCTTATGGGCGGTTTAAGAAAACATGTACCAATTACAAAAATTTCTTTTTTATTAGGTACACTTTCTCTTTGTGGTATTCCACCTCTTGCTTGTTTTTGGTCCAAAGATGAAATTCTTAATGATAGTTGGTTATATTCACCGATTTTTGCAATAATAGCTTATTCTACGGCAGGATTAACCGCCTTTTATATGTTTCGCATCTATTTACTTACTTTTGAAGGACATTTAAACATTTATTTTCAAAATTACAGTGGCAAAAAAAGCAGCTCATCCTATTCAATGTCTTTATGGGGTAAAGAAGAACCTAAAATTATGAAAACAAACTTTCGTTTATTCGATTTATTAATGATGAAAAACAACAAAAGGGCGCCTTTTTTAAATACATATCGAATTGATAGTACTGAAAATGTAAGAAGCATGGTGCAGCCTTTTATTAGTATTACTAATTGTGGTACTAAAAAAACTTTCTCATAAAACCTATTTATTGCAGTTTGGTTCGGTTATTCCCAATCATTAACAAATTTTTTTAGAACTAATTGATTGTCTTCGATTACAATAAAAACGGAAATGCTTTGCTATCCTAGATTTTTTTATGTAAAATAAAAACGGAGGGGCAAAAAAAAAAATGGCTTTTATTTTAATTTTAGAAAGTTTTTTGTATATTTTAATCAATTAACTATATAGGACCATTCGCGTTTAAAAATTAAAATTAAGTGTCCTCTTTCTTCGAACTTGACCAATTTTTTGAATATTTTTTATAATAATAAAAAGAAAAATTATTACAGTTTAATTTTTTAATATTAAGCAGAAGAAGAATTGAGTTTTTAAACCTTTCCATGTATTTTATTACATGTAAGAATGTAACATGACAAAAATAGAAAGACCCAAAACCCCTTTTGTTTGTATTTTTTATTTTATCAACTTAAATCTATTCTATTTGGCATAGTAGATCGTACTAATATTTTAAACAATTTTTCCAAACACCTTTTATGATGAAGGGAGTGCAATTTATAGAATTGCTAGCTAGAGATATAGTAAAGAACAATTGATTTTGAACACTAGATGTCTTTCACATCCAACCGATGAACCGATTTTCATTTTAAAATGGCAGTTCCAAAAAAGCGCACCTCTAGTTCAAAAAAACGTATTCGTAAAAATCTTTGGAAAAAGAAAGGATATTGGGCAGCATTGAAAGCTTTTTCATTAGCGAAATCTCTTTCTACCGGTAACTCAAAAAGTTTTTTTTGTGTGACAAATAAATAATCAAACAATAGACTAAATAATATGAATAGTTCTAATTCAAAAAAATGATTCTCATTTTTGTTATAATTTTTTTATAAAATTTAGAAGTTATCAAGACTATAGATAATCTTAATCTACTAATAATAGATTATAATCTAAATTACTATTTCATTTTTATTAAAACAAAATGAATTCCATTCTCTAATGTTTTAACCTGAGCAATAACAATATAAAATGGAATTCATTTTGTTATTTTTTAGTTCGAGCCATGGCAAAATTATCTCGTTACAAATGTTCCGTTTTATGTTCAGGAGACCATAAATAAAGTAATCAAAAAGTAATAAACTACAAAATGAAAAATTGCATTGGTAGTTAAGTTAAAAAAAGGATACTCTAAAATAACTAATACACAAAAGATAAGATTATTAATATTATTAAAGAAAACGTTTAGATTAAATGCCTAATTTTGAAACAAATTTTTAGTCATCAATTTTAATGTTTCCTAAAAAAATATTGAATTAACCCTCCCAATCTCGACGATTGAATAAAAATAGGTTATTATGATTTTGAATAAGCCGCTATGGTGAAATCGGTAGACACGCTGCTCTTAGGAAGCAGTGCTAGAGCATCTTGGTTCGAGTCCGAGTGGCGGCATGGCTTTTTCTAAAAGAGTAAGCCCTATAATGAATTCAATTCCCTATTTCAATTCCTATAATTGACGCCCCCCTTTAATAAATTTTATGATATTTTCAACTTTAGAGCGTATATTAACTCATATATCCTTTTCGATCATTTCAATTGTAATTACAATTCATTTGATAACTTTATTTGTCGATGAAATCGTAGGACTATATGATTCATCAGAAAAGGGCATGATAGCTACTTTTTTTCTGCATAACAGGATTATTAGTTACTCGTTGGGTTTATTTTGGGCATTTACCATTAAGCAATTTATATGAATCATTAATTTTTCTGTCGTGGGGTTTTTCCATTATTCATATGATTCCGTATTTTAAAAAACATAAAAACCATTTAAGCGCAATAACGGCGCCAAGTGTTATTTTTACCCAGGGTTTCGCTACTTCAGGTCTTTTAAATGAAATGCATCAATCCGCAATATTAGAACCGGCTCTCCAATCGCATTGGTTAATGATGCACGTAAGTATGATGGTGTTGAGCTATGCAGCTCTTTTGTGTGGATCATTATTATCACTAGCTCTTCTAGTCATTACATTTCGAAAATCCATAAGGGTTTTTAGTAAAAGCAAGAATTTATTAACTGAGCCATTTTCCTTTGGTGAGATTCAATACGTGAATGAAAGAAACAATGTGTTAAAAAACACTTCTTTGATTTCTTCTCAGAATTATTACAGATATCAATTAATTCAACAATTGGATCAATGGAGTTATCGTATTATTAGTTTAGGATTTATCCTTTTAACCATAGGTATTCTTTCGGGAGCAGTATGGGCTAATGAAGCGTGGGGATCCTATTGGAATTGGGATCCAAAAGAGACTTGGGCATTTATTACTTGGACCATATTTGCGATTTATTTACATATTCGAACAAATAAAAATTATGAAACTGAAAATTCTGCAATTGTGGCCTCAATGGGCTTTCTTATAATTTGGATATGTTATTTTGGGGTTAATCTATTAGGAATAGGGTTGCATAGTTATGGCTCATTTACATTACCATCTAATTGAATAAAGTACTTGACAACCAGAAGCCTACGGCAGCATACATATAGATATGAAACCCTTATGTCAACCATCAAGAACCATTTGAATCATTCCATTTCCATTACTTGATTCAAATGGTTCTCAAAATGTCAAAATATCTGGTTATATGTTTATAATAAAATTCCAATTTTTTTATTTAACTTAAAAGCCGAAAAAAACTTTTTTTGTACAATGAACGATTTAAAAAATCATCGTATTTTTTATTTTGGTTTATTGACAAAAACTATCTATAAAAAAAAATTTGATAGAATAGCTTCGACCTTATCAACTGATAATGAGAAAACGAAATCGGGATAAATACCAATACCTATTACCGGTAAAATGATCGAAATCGAAATAAATAACTCGGGCGGTCCAGAATCAAAAAAATAAGAGTTTGGGGCATTAAAAAGCTTGTATCCATAGAACATCTGGCGTACCATAGATAATGAATAAATAGGAGTTAATATCATTCCAATTGCCATTACAACAGTAATTAAGATTTTTGTTATTAAAAGATATTTTTGGCTACCAAAAATATTCCAAAAAAAACTACCAATTCGGCAACAAAACCGCTCATGCCCGGTAATGCAAGCGAAGCCATTGATAAGATACTGAAAGTCGTGAATATTTTTGGAATTGAGATAGCCATTTCGCCCATTTCGTCGAGATAAACAAGTCGTATTCTATCATAACTCGTTCCAGCCAAGAAAAAAAGTGCAGAGCCAATAAATCCGTGAGAAATTATTTGTAAAATGGCCCCATTGAGCCCTGTATCGCTTATAGAACCAATTCCTATAATTATGAAACCCATATGAGATACCGAAGAATAGGCTATTCTTTTTTTTAAATTACGCTGACCAGGAGATGTTAAAGCTGCATAGATAATTTGAATTGTGCCTACTATCATCAACCAGGGAGAAAATATAGAATGGGCATGGGGTAATAATTCCATATTGATCCGAACCAACCCATACGCTCCCATATTTAATAAGATTCCGGCTAAAAGCATACAAGTACTATAGTGTGCCTCTCCTGCGAGTCACGAGCTTTCCACTTTCGTTCCTCCGGTAACTGGAGTCTCTAGTCCGACATAACAGTCATTAATATATTATCAACACAACTATACACAATCACGACGATTTATAAATTGTCCAATGAACATTTCTCTGTCAAAGAAGGATTGACCACATTGACCAAAACCCAAATATCTCAACCGGGCGTCCCACTGGGCGTGCCAAAATGTTCGTGGCGGATTTAGCACCCGGCGAACAGTCAGCACTTGGGGGTGGCGGATGTAAATTCCTTCGTGTGTCTTCTGTGTGCTTAGGCGTGCCAGCACCTTTTGGAGTGGTGCAACTCGACTGCGGACGACCCCTGGCGAGTCCTCTCGTCTGCTCCCAATACACTCTGACTTCTTGACCAAGCAACTGTTACGCGGGCGCTAACTAAGCCGGCGTACAGGGCTCGAACAAGACCTGAATAGAGCTGGCTAACAGGATTTTCTTCTCAACCCCCCACAGATTGAGGATCTTACTTTGATCCGGAGAAGCAAAGCAGAGCTAAACCAAGATCACGGGTGTTTGTTACCGGGGTAACGACTCGATTGCTACCGGAGTAGCGGACTAACTCGATAGGCTCAGCAACCGCTCGACACGAGTGCGAGATGTGATCAATCGCAGGTGGAGGCAAATTGCATGAGTTGCTCCGGAGAGGCTTTGCACGTTAGCGGTGCGCTAGAATTTGTGTTTGTTTGTGGATGGTTGTGAACCCTTTCCTAGTTACAAAATAGTTATATTTATATGATTCATGAAACCCTAATGTTTGAAGATCCAACCTGGCGGATTCCGGGATTGACTAGGATTGTCCTTCCTTAAACCAACTCCAATCAAATCGGTTAAGAATAAAATGAGATCAGACTTTCCCTTAACCTAGGAGACTTATTCCACATCGTATATTGTCAAGATCATCATTCAACTAAAGCCGAGATAAGTCCAATCGAATCCATAGAAAGTCATTTCCTAATTCGACTAAGATACTTTTTAGAAATAGATTGATATCCATAACAATCCCTAGTTATCCCAATCAGCGTTTACACCTTAATATCCGTTAAGGTAATTCACGTATTGTGTAATTGGATTACTACAACATAACCCCAATCTGATCAGCTAACAAATTAATTCTCTCTCTCTAAGTATTCTTTCCCAAGAAAGAATTAGGAAATGCACATATTGGATTTGGTTTAACCTAAACCCCTCTGGGCCTCAGGGTAAAAGCACAATTGAAGTAAACTCCAATTGTGGCCCAAACATTGCCCCCCAGTCTTCGAGATTGAGAGTCCAACGAAATAAAAGAGAGACTGAGCCCCCAAACGTCGGCCCATCCGCAACGTTTAAATATTTGGACTATTGCGTCGTTCCCTCAACAATCACAATTTTCCCAAATCGAAACGGTATCACTGTTCACATAAACCCTTAATTGCCGTAAAACCCACCGTTTCAAAATCTCCAGAACCCCTTTCGGATCCTTTATAAATCTAGTTGAGACCTTTTCGTTTCTCATTCAGACCATTCACTACAAGGAAAAAAACCTTAGGCGACGAAACTTAAAAAAATTCCTCGCCTAAGCTATCTTAGGAGACGAAAAAACTTTCCTCACCTAAGAAAAAAATTTCGTCGCCTAAGAACAGTCTTAGGAGATGAATTATTATTTTCGTGGTCTAAGACAAAAGCCTACCGACGAAAAAGATATTCGTCGTCCGTGCATTATCTTAGACCACGAAAAAAAACTCGTCGACTAAGATTTTTACTTAGGAGACGAAATATCAAAATTCGTCGCCTAAGAAAAAATCTTAGACGACGAACCTTTTTTTCGTGGTCTAAGAAATGACGAGCACGACGAATTTTATTTCGTCGGCAGGTTTTTTTCTTAGACGACGAAACTTAATTTTCGTCGCCTAAGTGTGAAACTTAGGCGACGAAAATATCAGTTTCGTCTCCTAAGTGTGAAACTTAGGCGACGAAAATATTAGTTTCGTCGCCTAAGTGTGGATCTTAGGCGACGAAACTAATATTTTCGTCGTCTAAGTAAATCCATACTATAAAACCTGCACTCGTTTTCCAGATCGGGAAAAGAGGCAAAAAAACTGAAAATTTTTCCTCCCCTCAAATTTTTCCACCGATTTTTATTTTTTGATGTGAAAAGCTTCAAATCGGGTCTTCCTAAGCCTTCTCCACTACTACCTATTGATTTTTTAACTTGGTATGATCTCTTTATTCATCTTTTTCAACTATAATTTCAATTTTTTCCATTGAAATATTTCATTTTTGAGATAGAGAATTATAGAAATATATATTGTTGTGTGTGTATATTGTGAGGTGATAGCTAGTATATATGTTACTTTTGTTGATCCATACCCTATATATGCTCAATTAAATTGTTGGTTTTTGTGAAATTAGTGAATTATATATAGTAATTATATATTTTAATCATGCTTTAATTAATTTAATTAATAATTATAATTATTTGACGAAAATCATTGTTATATGATTTATAATTAGCGGTGAATAAAAGAATGTCATTCTTTTATTCACTGATATACATGCATTTATATATATCACTAGAAATCCCGTTCGAGAATCATGGAGAGATTCTTGAATTGTCCCATTTTTGGACAGTTTGGGGGGAGAGGACATTGTTTCACAGTTTGTATAGGTCTTGTGTATTCGTTTGCGGTCGTGGGTATATATTTCGACGAGGTCTCCCATCACTGTTCCTCGAGTGCATACTAGGTGTATAGATATTCGTGCACTTGAAGAACTGTGGGGAGATGCTACCGAAATTTTCCCACGACTGAAAACGAATACACAAGATCTACAAACTGTGAAACAAAGTCTTGTGTTCCTGAATGGGATTATTAAGACTCTAACCGGAGGCATAAGGTCGAGAAAAAACATGCATATAAATTGTTTATTTGTTAATTTGTGATTATTTATTGTTTGTCTTATATTAATTAATATATATAACAGGTGATCGATGGATAGAGATAGGAGTTGGATACAGTACCCAAGACAGAGCGAAGAATACCATGAAGGAGTAGGAATTTTTATAAATTTTGTACGTGAACATGGTGGAGGAAAGAAAACACACAGGTGTCCCTGCTTAAGTTGTATGAATACTAAGCGCAAGACGATCGGCCGAATCTACGATCACCTGTGTAACAGAGGTATTATGCAGAATTATACAACATGGAGTAAACACGGTGAAGTAGTAGATTATGTACCTACGGTTACCGAAATCCAGGCTGGATACCATGACCGAACAGCTGCTGGTGGTTTCGAGCCTTATACTGACCCGGCTATGAACATTCTACATGACATTTTTCCTACTTTTGCTCCAGTACGCGAGGAAGAGGAATTCCAAGAGGCAGTTTTTGAGGATGGCACAATTCCTCTTGTTGACAGTGCTGATTATGATAAGTATACCAGACTACTTGCTCAAGTGCAGATCCCATTATTCGAGGGTAGTCCTCACACTATTTTAGAGACCATCATCTCACAGACGCAGTTGAAAGTCAAGAGTAGGTGGACAAATGACTCTTTTGATAGTCTTCTAAAACAGTTTAAGGAACACCTTCCACAACCTAACTATCTACCTGATAGTTATTACACGCTACATAAGATATTGGGCGATCTCTGTCTCAGTTATAACAAAATCCACGCCTGCAAGAACAACTGTGTTTTGTTTCACAAAGAGAAAGCCGAGCTTGATGAATGTCCCATATGCCACGCGTGGAGGTGGGAGCAAGGCACAGTTAAGGAAAACAGTGTTCCTGTGAAGGTACTTCGTCATTTCCCTTTAATTCCTAGATTGAAGCGTCTTTACATGTCTTTACACACAGTAAAAGAAATGAGATGGCATGGAGAGAGAAGGACAGATGATGATACTCTCAGACACCCTGCAGATGGCGAGGTGTGGAAGTCCTTTGACAGATAATTCCCTGATTTTGCAAGAGATGTTAGAAATGTCAGACTCGGCCTTGCCTCAGATGGATTCAATCCCCATGGAAATATGAGTTTGAGTCATAGTACATGGCCTGTTATTCTTGTGCCGTACAACCTGCCTCCTTGGATGTGTATGAAGAAGGAATTTAGTATGATGTCTCTGTTAATTCCCGGCCCAAGGTCTCCAGGAAAGTGTTTGGATGTGTATCTGCAACCTTTGATCGACGAGCTGTTAGACTTATGGGAAAATGGAGTTCTTACTTTTGACAGGCACAGTGGAAGATCATTTATAATGAGAGCAATGCTGATGTTTACCATAAGTGATTTTCCTGGTTATGGGATGTTGTCGTCTCAGGCGACTAAAGGTTATAAAGCTTGTCCTGTTTGCTTGAACGAAGTCCATTCTGTTTGGTGCGCTGGGAAGGTGTGTTACTTGGGTCACCGTAGATGGCTTCCAGCTGACCACCAGTGGCGATTTCATGCTAAAGCATTTGATAAAATAGTAGAGCTTTGTCCTAAACCCCGTCCCTGGAGCGGTGATGAAATTTTGGAGAAGCTGAACTTTTTCGATTTCGGGGTGTTGAGCGGTGATTTATCTATACCAGTTCCGGAACGCCCTGACGAGTACAAGTGTTTTACACACAAGAGTAGATTCTATGATTTGCCTTACTGGTCGAAATCCATTCTTAGACACACCCTAGATGTCATGCACATAGAAAAGGGAGTAAGTGACAGCATTGTGGGAACAATTCTTGATATCAAAGGAAAGAGTAAGGACACTTTGAAAGCACGTCATTACACAGTTAAACCGGCTTTCAAGAAGCAGATTTTCATATGGTTTAAAGGAGTACAGTATCCTCATGGGTATACAGGAAATATATCTCGGTGTATTAACTTGGGGCTTAATACGTTTAACGGATTGAAGAGCCACGACTGTCATGTATTGCTACAACGTCTTATTCCAGTGGTTATCCGACCCTATTTGCATCCAGATGTGGTCGAACCTATACTAGCCTTGTGTAGGTTCTTTCATAAGTTATGCGCTAAAGAGCTGAAGAAGTTAGATGTTCTCATTCTCAAAGAAGACATCATCTACATTTTGTGCAAATTGGAAAGGATTTTCCCCTCTGCTTTCTTTGACAGTATGATTCATCTGATGATCCATCTTCCAGATCAAGCACTGCTTACTGGTCCAGTTCATTGCACCTGGATGTATCCTCAAGAAATGTACTATTTATTATTCGTATTTCCCCATTCATTATAATATTCTCTTGTATATATATTTCACTAATAACTGTACGTGTAATTTCAGACAACTGTTTCAATACAAAAAGTTATGTAAAAGCAAGAGTCACCCTAAAGGATCGATAGCGGAGTCCTACATTACACATTAATGTGTAACATACTGTAACTTATATCTCCGTAACAGTGACGAAAATATTGCAGAATCTTCTACAGCAGCCTCTACAGTACCAGAGTTAAAACTTTCAGTCCTTTCAAGTGTTGTACGTCCGTTTGGTAATTTACCAACTTCAGAAAGACTGACAGATGCTGAGCTAATTGAAGCTCATTGATGCGTACTACAACACTGTGACGAAGCACAATATTTCATGGGTGAGCATTTGAAACTGATTGAAGCAAATCGTCGAGACCGAAGGCCAAAAGAGACGCACAAAAGAACATTTCCTGTTTACTTTCGCAAATGGGTACGTCATAATATTTTGTATGTTACAATATCTCCATTTCAATATTAGTATTCTAGCTAGTCAGTTTAATTTAAATAATAACTTATCACAATGTGACAGGTGGAAAATCTCCAAATACAGAACAGTGATTGGTACTCGTTCGAATTGCACCATTTGGCTAGAATGCCAATTTGCCACAGGGTTCGCGCGATGTGTTTTGTCAACGACGTCAAGTTTGTGACACTTCAACGAGATGTAAACCGCAAAACACAAAATTGCGGGGTCATGGTAGATGGTGACGACTTCACCTACTATGGAGTGCTACTCGCCGTTGTCGAACTAGTATATGGAAATATGCTCGTTGTCTTGTTCAAGTGTAGATGGTTTAACACTAATCAAAGTGTTCCTGGGAGTACAAAGATGGATTACGGCATGTTATCGGTGAATACAAACACAAGTTGGTATGAAAATGAGCCATTCATTCTTGCTAGCATGGCAAAACAGGTATTTTATCTCGATGATCCTAAGGCAGGTGGATTTTGGAAAGTGGTTAACCCGATGTCACATAGGAATATATGGAGTGCGTCTACAATTGAAGGGGGTGAAGAACATGATGATGAAGATGACGGTGACACTGATGAACCATATCAAGAGCATTCAGCTTCTCAAATCCCTAATGCAGAGGCTATTCGCGACGACAACCGCTTACATTTCGTCACTTCTGATGAATTCATTGCAGTCACAAATGCATCTACATCTCAAAACATAGCCAATCACAACTTCATTAATGACGAAGATGATGAGGAATCAAACGATGATGAGGAAACATACGACGATGACGATTCCAATGATGGCTTAACTGATACGATTGAAGATGCAGACGATACAGACGATGACGATTATGATGGAGAACCATGATCAGATTTAAATTATGTTTTTAAATTCAATAAATTTATTTTTGATGTATAATTAAAAATACATGAATGGTGCATGTGTACGTACGTACAGAATCTTCAACTGTGTTCTGTTATGTTATGTTGGATTATAATTTCCTCAAGAAAATTAAAATGGGAAAAACATGATTAATTTGTTTTTGTATTAATTAATTAATTAATATATATATATATATATATATATTAAAATGTGTATATTTGGGGTCTTTCGTCGACCAAATGCACCTATGAACATGGCCCAAAATTCCAAAATTAAAAAGTCAATTTTTTATAAAAATTATTTCCTCTTAGTCGATGAAATTATCAGTTTCGTCGTCTAAGAATTTACTTAGTCGACGAAATTATCAGTTTCGTCGTCTAAGTATTTCCTTAGACGACGAAACTGATAATTTCGTCGACTAAGCGGAAATTATTTTTATAAAAAATTGGCTTTATTTTCCCACCAATAAATTTTGCGAAAATTTGTACTAAGCTTAGTCGACGAAACAAATAGTTTCGTCGTCTAAGTATTTACTTAGGCGACGAAAAAATCATTGTCGTCGAGTAAGTATATACTTAGACGACGAAAGCGTTGACGTCGTCGACTAAGTGGTAATTATTTTTTAAAAATTGGCTTTATTTTCCGCCAATAAATTTTGCGAAAATTTGAACTAGGCTTAGTCGACGAAAACATCTGTTTCGTCGTCTTAGTATTTACTTAGTCGACGAAAACATCTATTTCGTCGACTAAGTAAATACGTAGACGACGAAACTGATATTTTCGTCGCCTAAGTGGAAATTATTTTTAATAAATTGGCGGCCTAATTTGAATTGATTAAAAAATTCGGAATTAACTTAGGCGACGAATAAATATTTCGTCGCCTAAGTTTTACTTCTAAGGCGAGGAATGTGTAGTTTCGTCGTGTAAGGTTTTCTCTTAGGAGACGAACGATGCATTTTCGTCGCCCAAGTCAGGTAAATATACCCGATCTGCAATCCCTAATTCATCTTTGGTTTGTTTCGTTCTCCCTTTCTTCCTCACGCCGCCTCACCCTCCGCTCCCTCCTCCGCCTTGTGGCCCCCGCCCCAACCTCCGCAGCCTCACTCGTCGGTTTCGCCTCCGCCTCTACCAGCCCTTGCCTCCGCCCTAGCCACCTCCTCAGCTCGCCGCCGCCTAGCCACCTCCTCAGCCAGCCCTCGCCGCCGCCCTAGCCACCTCCTCAGCCAGCCTCCGCCCTAGCCACCTCCTCAGCTCGCCGCCGCCTAGCCACCTCCTCCTGCTTTTTCTGGACGTCTCTCTCTCTGTCTCTCTCTCATCAAACATCACAACTTCTTATTCTTCTGCTGACCCAGGTATCTCTCTCTCTCATCAAACATCAAAGTTTTTATTTTTGTTCTCAGTTCCTTGAATATGGAAGGTCGGTGGATTTTGGTTCAGTAATATCGTCAATAGAAGATATGTGAAATGTGTTTTTCCTTGAATATGGAATTTGGTTCAGTAACTTTCGGGTTCAGTATATGTTTTGAGTTTATGAGTTTATTTGCAATATGAAAGCTGTTTATGAGTTGATGAGTTTGGTTCAGTAAGGAAAACAGGGTTGAATATGGAAGCTGGTTATAGTTTGATGGCATAGTTTGATCTATGCACCCTTCATTAATTAAGATTCAAATGTTTGCTTAATGAATCATTGATTGGAACCACCGGCTGTTCCTAATTGGTTAGATGACTATGAGAGAAAATATTCTGATCAGTTTTACAATATTCGTAGCTACCTAGCTATTAGCTTGGATTCTATCATTCTCAGGATCCAGGTGAAGTGAAATGGAAGAAATGGCGACCATAGTTGAATATATAATTGGTATTGTTGCTTACGTTTGAAGTAAACCATATTAATTAGGGGACCTAAATCTGTTATAAACCATATTGTTGCTTACGTTTGAACTAGCTTTGCTGCTGCAACTTAATTAATTAGCCAAACAGACTCATAAGTTACAGCTAGCTTTGGCTAGCCCATACTAACCAAAAAGCAATAGCAGCACACCAGATATACTCAACCCTAGCTAGTTCTATATATACATGTATTCAAAGTACCTCGATCGATCATGATCGATCCATAGGGTGATCGTTTTGGATAAGTCACTGAGGCATCAAAATCTCTTGCTAAACTTTCCGAACTAGTTTTAGTAATTGTGATTTTTTTTTTCCTCATTGGCACCCATCTAAGATATAGCTTTTGCTAAACAACGAGAACTATATGTTGTCCTAAAGCGATAAATTATTAAGCAAAATGGACCCTATGGCCTGCCTAACATAGTCAATTTTCACTGTGGGTTCGTGATTAATATTTCTTAATGAGCATGGGTTCACGAATGAAGATGGTATGGGGCGTATCATATATTTACGTGTCCTCACCAATGAGTAGGAATATTTCCTCGTTTTGCCATGTGTGGTAGTGCAAACCCTAGCTGAGGTCATGCAAATTATTATTATTGATTTGTACTAAAACAATATGAATTCATTTCCAACTTATGTATGATTATAACACGCAGATGAGAATGGAGACCTACGACATTACTAGTAATAATGCACTAGTGTGTCCCTAGCTATATATATATAGCTAGCTTTGTTCCTTGTCAAATTTTCCTATGATTTGGATACGGTGCAATATGATATAATCTTGCTTTGTGGAATGTGGCCGGGTAGTTAGTATATCCAAATCACTAATTTAATATACGCGTTCAAATGCATCATATTAGAGTTATTTTGTTCGTTCAAATAGTGAAAATATACTCCAACTTCAGCTATATATTTTGTGGTAGTGATAGTGATAGTGGTGTATAATGCAAAATGCCATCATGGATTGAAATTCTCTTAGGATGCCCTAATCTAATAATGCTCTTTATGTGCCCATCTCCCACTAATTGAACATGTCAAATAAATAGAAAAAGGTGCAGATTTGATTTCATTTTCTCATTTATATCCCTTTCAAACACTATCAATGACATAAATATAGATAGACAAGTAGGTTAAAGACATTAGAGATTTATAATATTGGATGGCTCTTTTTCCTTGAAACAGAAGCATTCTTTGTAATATATTTTTGGAGAGCAACGGCTACTTTGAATTTGAACCCCACCCATTAAAACCCACATGAGATATAATACCAAAAGTTGTAAACTAGTTGAAGCATCCATTCTTAGATTCTTTGTCTCCGAATTTACCACAAATGGGGTTGCCATATTGTGTTCCATGTAAGGCCTATGCTTCATTGACACCTTAATTATATGTCAAGGCATTTTAACAAAACAAAGTTGCACTTCTCATGCTTTTGCTTGGTTGGTTTGGGTCTTTCTAGATCTTCAAAGATATTATCATCTAGTGCCCAATGAGTCTGGTCCATGTGGCATTTTGCATTATACACCACTATCACTACCACCACTACACAATTTGTGAAAATACACAAATTTTTTGGCTTCTGAGTGGGAGTGTACATATAGGCTTGTCATCATGTGGATGGAGTGATAATTGTTCATATTGTATGTATGTATTTTGTCTCTCAATTGATGTTATTGAGGCAATTGGTGAGAATTTGGATAAGATAACCTCTTACTTTTTGCATGTCCATAGATATGAAATATATGTTGTGTTTGTGATATAAATTTGTGTTTCTTTACAGGAAAAATATGCCGCCGACTCATGGATTTCTCAAGAAGAAGAGGCAGGAGTTATTTGACCGCTTCTACAGGTCAAATAACTCTGAAGGGAGTGGTTCGCAGCCACGTACGGAATCATCTGCGAACGTATCAGCACCTCCCCCCCCCCCCCCCCCCGGTTGCCGGTGGAAGATACTGCAGCCCCTTCAGTAGCAGACACCACACCTGACGTCGAAGACAGCGATGGTGAAGAGATCAGCTGTCGGCGCACATTTCGTCCTCGGCCTTATGGAGGTAAACATAATCTAACACTTTTAATTAAGTCATTTAGTTATAAATGAGTGTTATTACTCTCTAATTAAATTGTTATTGTTTTGGCAGCACCTCCTCCCAAACATAAACGAGGGTTGGTAAAAGGCTTGAAGGCCTACACGTCTTGGGTGCAGCACGGAGAGAATGTGAAGATCGTCATGGATGATGAGTTCTTGCATGGACCACAGACCAGTGCACTGAACAGTTGGCTGACTCATGATATCGGGCATATCATTCGGGACAGCATTCCCATGACTGCTGCAAGTTGGTGGGATCTGGAGGAGGATGATCAGATGAAGCTCAAAAATGAACTCGACGTAAGTTAACTACAATTTTTAATATTTTAATTATCTATCAGCTTCCATATTAATTCTATTTTTTTTTGTAATAGCTTGTTTATGACATCCCTTGGGATGATAAGAAGATGGTAAAGTGGGTTTACAAGCATGCCGCCAAGACCTTCACAACCTTCAAGAGCAAGCTCAACAGGCTTAGGATTGACAACCCTGGGAAAATTCCGAAAGAGTTCAAAGATAGGCAGGTGGAGTGGTCTTGGCTGCTTCACCACTTCGAGAGCGATGAGTTTCAGGTATATAATTTTTTAATAGTAGTCTGTGCTTTCAAATGTTAACATTTTTCATTTTAGTTTTATTTCAATGCTAACTATTTGTCTCATATTTAATCATATTTCTACAGAGACGATCGACCGCCAACACCCTCAACCGGGGGAAGAAGACGTTGCACCATCGGTCCGGTTCAAAGCCTTTCATTTACGGGGCGCTCGAATTGAAGCAAAAAGGTGAACCATTCCCGTTGGTGAAGAATTATGAGATGGTGTACCCTCCTGAGCACCCGGAAGCGGCAGAAAATATAGTAAGTTTCCCTTATCCCATAACTAGACATGGCCGGTTATAAGAAAATAGACCAAGAAGGATAGAATGTTACGAATTTGGAAATCAATCACCAATATGATCAATACACAAGTTATCAAAAGAAATTCATAAGCATATGCATAAGCTCTTTAATATTTCCCTTAAGTTATCTAACTTTGTGTATTTACTCAAGTTAAAACCATTCTAATCATGCGATCTCAAAACTCCTAGTGAATGCATTATGTTTGGAATATGTTTAACCGTTGTGGTTTGATGAAGAGTATCTGCCGATTATGTTTGGATTATTTAGAATGCATTATTCATATGCATGTTACTTACTTGGTCTTTGTATTGATAATGAACACAAATTTTGACCAAATCTGATAACAGCGACATAAGTTATTAATGCACTAACGTACTTCATTTTCAAATGCAGCGCCGTATCAATGTCGAGCTCGAGAGGGTGATGACTACTGTGAGGAATGACCACCCCGACGTTCCGGAAGATCAGATCGTTCACTATTTTGACGAGCCGACTCAAGCCCAAGTGCTTGTCAACGCACTGGGACCGCGAAACAGCGGTGAGATCCGGGGGTTAGGAGGAGTCACTTTCGGTGTCGGCTCTCAATCATCGCAAGGGGAAAATTCCACTGGACGCAGTCGGTCGTCAAATGCGGAGCGTATGAGACGACTGGAGGAGGAGGCCCGACAGCGTATAGCACTTGCAGAGGAGGAGGCCCGACAGCGTATCACACTTGCAGAGGAGGAGGCCCGAGAGCGTATCAGACTTGCAGAGGAGCAGACACGATTGGCAAATGAGAAGTACCAGAATAGTGAAAACCGTCTTAGCTGGTTGGAGGAACAGTTCCAGTTGTTTAGGAACCGACCACAGTAGCTTGCAGGCTCCTCGATCTCTCTCCCTACGATATTGTTTGGTTTAATATTTTTATTGAACAAATGTATGAATAAACTTATTAATATTCCGTATTTAATTTTTATGGATAATTTTTTTAATTTATTTGAATATTCAGTATCCGATTTTTTTTTTTTTTTTTTAAATTTAATACATACTTAGTCGACGAAACTAAATGTTTTCGTCGCCTAAGATGGATACTAAGTCGACGAAAAAATTGTTTCGTGGTCTAAGCTCTCTACTTAAGCCACGAAAAGTATTAATTTCGTCGCCTAAGAGAACCTCTTAGGCCACGAAAAAATATTGTTTCGTGGCCTAAGAAACTATCTTAGACCACGAAATAAATTATTTCGTCGCCTTAGTATCCAGCTTAGGCGACGAAAACATTTAGTTTCGTCGACTAAATATCCATCTTAGGCCACGAAATTGTTTTTGTCGTCGCCTAAGATAAATACTTAGACCACGAAAATGTTGAGTTTCGTGGTCTAAGTAATTATCTTAGGCCACGAAACATTTTTTTCGTCGCCTAAGCTAGAGTTTAGCCGACGAAAAAATTCGTCATGTAAGAGTTTTTTTTTCGTCACCATTTTGCTTAGACGACGAAATTTGTTCGTCGTCTAAGAATTATCTTAGGCGACGAAATTATTTTATTTTCGTCGCCTACTTACTTAGACCACAAACTTTAGACGATGAAACTTAGGCGACAAAATTTTCGTCACCTAAAAGCTTAGATGACGAAAATCCTTCTTAGGTGACGAAAAATTTTCGTCGCCTAAGATATTCAGTGTTGTAGTGATTCTCCTTTCTTCCTCAAGTCAATCCAGAAAACCCAAGCTCTAATCCAATGGCCTCGACAAAAAATTTCGCTGTCCGCTACTCTACAGCGAATGATGCCAAGAATCAACTCCTCCCTCTCATCACCTGCTCCGGAGCTGATGACCGGACTTGCCTCGGGCTTCCCCAGGAGCAACAGGCCACTTTGGGTCCCTATGTTGCGGGCTATAATGCTAACGACGACGGCGGAGCACACCAAATTCTCGACGGCCCGGCTCGCCCGTTGCCGGTAATTTTCCGCTTTGAAGACCCAGTAGAATGCCCCAACTTCCAATCCAATCACCACCAAGCCGCCATTAATCACGCTGCCTGACCTCTGGTTAAGCCTTGGATGAAGGAATGGTACGTGGCAAGGCTCCATCTTGACAAGAAAATCTGGAAAAAGGCTGGAGTTGCTGATGTGATCAAGCTCTGCTACAGTCTTAACCCAAAAGGGGGAAACCGATGTGCTCTCGTCCCGCTTATCAGCCTCTGGAACCCCTCAGTCAATGCCTTCGAGTTTAGATTTGGCCACGCCACCGTCACGTTGCTGGACCTCTATGCCGGAATCGGGTTCCTTCTCGGCACCAAGCCCTATGATGAGAGCGACTACTCTGAGAAGGCGTTCCCCCGGTACCCTATCGGTAGCGCTGAGGCTTCTGGGTTAGAGAACTGGGTGAGAAACTTCTCCTAGGGAGACGGTCCGATTAGTGGAGTTGCCTTTCTGGCCTTCTGGCTCAACAAGTTCGTGTTTTGCTCCACCACCAACAAGATGACCAAGGTCTATCATCGCATGGCGGAGGTGATCTATGCTGGCCAAGAGATTGGCCTTGGCCAAATTGTTCTGGCACACCTCTACCGCTGCCTTCACCAGATATCCGCCCAACCGATGCACTACGCCCAGTCTGGTCCGCTCTGGATATTGGATATCTGGTGCCAGATGCACTTTCCCCAGCTCATTCCAACCATGAAGGGGCAACCCAAGCCGGATCAGGTTGTGGGGCAAGAATACGTTGGATGCGCTCCCAATCCTGACCTCAGCTATACCATCTGCCTCGACATCTTTTTTAATACAACCGCCAGTGAGTTCTTTGCAGAGGCACAGCGGCTGATCCACCTAAGGTACCCGAGAGGGTTATCTCGGGGCTTCCTCCCATCCAGGGAGCTAGGAGGAAGAGGTCGAAGGATATTCGTCCATTGTACTTCCATGGCAGACCTGCCCCTCTTCTCCAATGACAAAAGGCATCGTAGCTATGAGGTTTATGCGCCTCACTTTTTTGCCAGGCAGTTCGGACTTATTCAACTTCTGCCATATCCGCCGTTGAAGAGTGTGAACCTCTTCTCGGCGTGGCGGAACAGCAGAGAATTTCCTCCAGTATCCGCTGTCAGCCATACATCATGCTTGGAACCCCTTGACATTCCAGACTGGGAGCAATACCCGAACCTGCAGGACTCCATGGATGCCACTGGCCCCTACCAGTGCTGGTGGGCGCATCTAAGAGGCTCGCTTTTTGATCAGCCATCCGTCTACTACTTCCGGAGGCTCTTCAGAAACCAAGGCAAGCACCTTCCCCAACCTGACCAAAAGGTGCTAAGGGGCGATCCGCTGTATCTCAACCTGCCCCCAGGAAAAGTAACAACTTCTACTTTCAATCTGCTGTTTTGGTTTGCCAGAATTCTCCGTATAACCCGTAATTGTTTGATGGAAACAGGCATCTGGCCAAACCTCAACGGATAGAGGAAAACGGAAGGCTGATTGTGAGCTTCATCCGCGCCCAAAGAGGGGTAAGACCGTCATCGAGGCGGACGAAGAGCCTGATGAGGTGGAGGATGACACACCCGTAAGTGATTTCAATTTTCCCTCGTCTCCTTGTGGTTTTTAATTACCAGCTTATAAATACATACGTGATGTAGATATCCAAACTATATCCATCCCTGCAGACCTTTATACTCCGGAGGAGGAGCTCCTCATCTGCTGTAGCCGCCATCCGAGGCCCTGAAGTAATTGAACTTTCCTCTGGTGAGTCCTCTGACTTCTCTGAAGATTCCTCAAGTTTTTCTAGTCTCGAGCAAGATTATCTGGACGTCTTCCAAAATCTTCAAGAGATTTGTGGCGATTGTTTTCCTCAACCCGTTCCTCTGCGGCGCTGTCTTGATCCTAATGCAGGTACATCCTCCAGTCTTCCTCTAGCAGTTGGTCAGAGTTCAATTAAGCCAACCCTGACATCTTCTGCCGCTGCAGAAACTGAGCCGGAGATGTGGGAAGACCCTGAATTCAGTGTGGCCGAGGCCACGGCAGATGAGCCACAAACTAGTGGTGCGCCCTACAGCTCTTCAAATCTCAATCCGTTGGCTTCCAGCTCATCTCCTGATTTGGAGCTAGAAGGAGAGCCGCCTACTATTGGCGCTGAGCAACCAGCTGCCCAAGCGCCTTCCTCCCCTCCACTTGATCTTTCACTGGTGGAAGAGGCAGCTATTACTAGTGAGGCTTCCTTGGCGGATGCTGCCCCCCGGGTTGAACACGCTCCAACCCCAACGGATGACCAGCCTGGACCTGACCAGCAAGAGAAGCAAAGGCCTCCTCTGGACATACCAGAAGTATTCCCCCAGCCAGAGACTATTGGGGTATATTGTATATCCGCCTGAATTATCACCTTCCTTGGTCAGAACTGTTCCTAACTCTACTTTCACATGAACAGGTGGATGATAATGTTGTGGCAACTTTCAGTGCCACCCTATTGGCGGCAGACCCCGAGCCAGTGGAGTCAGCCATTGTGCCGAATCCCATGCCACAGAATCAAGCCCCCATGGGCTTGGTCGTCGCCTCTCCATCCGCCCAGTCCTCTGCAACCCCTGGCGGATCTGGCTCTGGAGTTCAGGACAATCCTGCACCTTCCTCCACCTTGGCCGAAGACTTCTTCCCCCCGCCATACAGCCCTGAAGAGGAACCTGTGGAAGTGCATGAGGCATGGAGTTTCCGGGAGAGCCTAGGAGAGAAAGATCATGCTGACGCCCAGGTAGCGGACAAACTCTTCGCCGCCCTACAAGTTCTTAAAGGCCAGTTCCAACAGCTGCCTCCCGAACTCCAGTCTGAAGCCAATTCCTCCTTCCTTCGCCTCTCAGCAGAGCTAAAGAGTCTGCAGGAAAAACTAGCTGCCCGGTCCCCCCAGCATGCCAAGCTCCAAGAAGCTGACATGACATTTGCCAACGCTGCCCGTGCCTATACAGACTTGGTCACTGCGGCCAGTAATGATACGGAGGCGGCCGAAATAGCTAAGCTTGAGGATATGAAGGCTGCCTTAGAGGAGAAAATCTCCCTCCTCCGCCAGAAACAAGCTTGTCGCGTGGACCAAGTGAACCAACAAAAGCTCTTGGCGACCAGACTACAAGAGGAAAGGTACCAGGCGAAGAAGGCCAAGACAGAACTAGACCGTCTGATCAGCAAGATCAAGGCCACAATCAAGAGATTGGGCCTGCACCTGTATGAGTTTAGGCCCAACCCATAATGAAACTAGCTTGATATATATATATATATATATATATATATATATATATATATATTTTGTTTATTTTATTGACAACCAAGCCCAAAAACTAAGCCCAACTTAGTCTGGTTCAAAAATCAGACCCTCTGCACGTCTGTCTTATCATTGCTGGCAAAACTGCAGAACCGTTTCTCAAGAATTTGAAATTCAAAACGCCAACGGTACCCAACTGCCTAATAATTGCGCCACTCAAACTCAACCCTTGGATTGCTTTCAACCGAGGCTATAAAAGCAAACCCCTTGGTTGAAACTGAGAACCCCACAACGCCTTAAAATGTTGTTCCTTATTTCGTTCCTTAGGTTCTCTTGTCAGCCGCTATGGCTTCCTAGAACTTCCACCCGATCTTATTCAGATGTTCCTCCGAACACCCCTGAACCATAACACCCCATGTTAAATAAATCCTGAAACATAATATCCCATGTTATGTCCTGGGCGGATGGGATCATAGATTGGTAGCTACTGAATGGGCGCCCCTCTACTCGCATCGGCCAGGGGCCTAACATGGATGCAGTTTTGGGTACCATCCCCCTGCCTCATGGAGCCATTTGTTTCCACCTGAGTTGATGCCACGCCGGTGTGGGAGTGGTTATGCCTCAATAGACCCGTTGTCTTCTTCGTTATGAAGGGAATTCTATCTCTGTGATCGTCTTCCGGATCTGAGATTGGCCCTTCTTCGGCGAAAATAACTGGCGTTCGTCTATTGGGCATAACCACCCCCACACCGGCGTGGCCTCAATTTAGGTGGAAACAAATGGCCCCATGAGGCAGGGGGATGGTACCCAAAACTGCATCCATGTTAGTCCCCTGGCCGATGCGAGCAGAGGGGCGCCCATTCAGTAGCTACCAATCTATGATCCCATCCGCCCAGGACATAACATGGGATGTTATGTTTCAGGATTTATTTAACATGGGGTGTTATGGTTCAGGGGTGTTCGGAGGAACATCTGAATAAGATCGGGTGGAAGTTCTAGGAAGCCATAGCGGCTGACAAGAGAACCTAAGGAACGAAATAAGGAACAACATTTTAAGGCGTTGTGGGGTTCTCAGTTTCAACCAAGGGGTTTGCTTTTATAGCCTCGGTTGAAAGCAATCCAAGGGTTGAGTTTGAGTGGCGCAATTATTAGGCAGTTGGGTACCGTTGGCGTTTTGAATTTCAAATTCTTGAGAAACGGTTCTGCAGTTTTGCCAGCAATGATAAGACAGACGTGCAAAGAGTCTGATTTTTGAACCAGACTAAGTTGGGCTTAGTTTTTGGGCTTGGTTGTCAATAAAATAAACAAAATACATACATATATATATATATCAAGCTAGTTTCATTATAGGTTGGGCCTAAACTCATACAGGTGCAGGCCCAATCTCTTGATTGTGGCCTTGATCTTACTGACCAGACGGTCTAGTTCTGTTTTGGCCTTCTTCGCCTGGTACCTTTCCTCTTGTAGTTTGGTCGCCAAGAGATTTTGTTGGTTCACTTGGTCCACGCGACAAGCTTGTTTCTGGCGGAGGAGGGAGATTTTCTGCTCTAAGGCCGCCTTCATATTCTCAAGCTTAGCTATTTCGGCCGCCTCCGTATCGTTACTGGCCGCAGCGACCAAGTCTGTATAGGCACGGGCAGCGTTGGCAAAGGCCATGTCAGCTTCTTGGAGCTTGGCATGCTGGGGGGACCGGGCAGCTAGTTTTTCCTGCAGACTCTTTAGCTCTGCTGGGAGGCGAAGGAAGGAGGAATTGGATTCAGACTGGAGTTCGGGAGGCAGCTGTTGGAACTGGCCTTTAAGAACTTGTAGGGCAGCGAAGAGTTCGTCCGCTACCTGGGCGTCAGCAGGATCTTTCTCTCCCAGGCTCTCCAGGAAACTCCATGCCTCCTGCACTTTCACAGGTTCCTCTTCAGGGCTGTATGGCGGGGGGAAGAAGTCTTCGGTTAAGGTGGAGGAAGGTGCAGAATTGTCCTGGACTCCAGAGCCAGATCCGCCAGGGGTTGCAGAGGACTGGGCGGATGGAGAGGCGACGACCAAGCCCGTGGGGGCTTGATTCTGTGGCATGGGATTCGGCACAATGGCTGACTCCACTGGCCCGGGGTCTGCCGCCAATGAGGTGGCACTGAAAGTTGCCACAACATCATCATCCACCTGTACATGAGAAAGTAGAGTTAGGAACAGTTCTGACCAAGGAAGGTGATAATTCAGGCGGATATACAATATACCCCAACAGTCTCTGGCTGGGGGAATACTTCTGGTCTGTCCAGAGGAGGCCTTTGTTGCTCTTGCTGGTCAGGTCCAGGCTGGTCATCCGTTGGGGTTGGAGCGTGTTCAACCCGGGGGGGCAGCATCCGCCAAGGATGCCTCACTAGTAATAGCTGTCTCTTCCGCCAGTGAAAGATTAGGTGGAGGGGAGGAAGGCGCTTAGGCAGCTGGTTGCTCAGCGCCAATAGTAGGCGGCTCTCCTTCTAGCTCCAAATCAGGAGATGAGCTAGAAGCCAGCGGAGTGGGATTTGAAGAGCTGCAGGGCGCACCACTAGTTTGTGGCTCATCTGCCGTGGCCTCGGCCACACTGAATTCAGGGTCTTCCCACATTTCCAGCTCAGTTTCTGCAGCGGCAGAAGATGTCAGGGTTGGCTTAATTGAACTCTGACCAACTGCTAGAGGAAGACTGGAGAATGTACCTGCATTAGGATCAAGATAGCGCCGCAGAGGAACGGGTTGAGGAAAACAATCGCCACAAATCTCTTGAAGATTTTGGAAGAGGTCCAGATAATCTTGCTCGAGACAAGAAGAACTTGAGGAATCTTCAGAGAAGTCAGAGGACTCACCAGAGGAAAGTTCAATTACTTCAGGGCCTCGGCTGGCGGCTGCAGCAGATGAAGAGCTCCTCCTCCGGAGTATAAAGGTCTGCAGGGATGAATAGAGTTTGGATATCTACATCACGTATGCATTTATAAGCAGGTAATTAAAAACCACAAGGAGACGAGAGAAAGTTGAAATCACTTACGGGTGTGTCATCCTCCACCTCATCAGGCTCTTCGTCCGCCTCGATGACGGTCTTACCCCTCTTTGGGCGCGGATGAAGCTCACAATCAGCCTTCTGTTTTCCTCTATCCATTGAGGTTTGGCCCGATGCCTGTTTCCATCAAACAATTAGGGGTTATACGGAGAATTCTGACAAACCAAAACAGCAGATTGAAAACAGAAGTTGTTACCTTTCCTGGGGGCAGGTTGAGATACAGCGGATCGCCCCTTAGCACATTTTGGTCAGGTTGGGGAAGGTGCTTGCCTTGGTTTCTGAAGAGCCTCCGGAAGTAGTAGACGGATGGCTGATCAAAGAGCGAGCCTCTTAGATGCGCCCACCAGCACTGGCAGGGACCAGTGGCATCCATGGAGGCCTGCAGGTTCGGATATTGCTCCCAGTCTGGAATGTCAAGGGGTTCCAAGCGTGATGTATGGCTGACAACGGATACTGGAGGAAATTCTCTGTTGTTCCGCCACGCCGAGAAGAGGTTCACACTCTTCAACGGCGGATATGGCAGAAGTTGAATAAGTCCGACTGCCTGGTAAAAAAGTGAGGCGTATAGACCTCATAGCTACGATGTCTTTTGTCACTGGAGAAGAGGGGCAGGTCTGCCATGGAAGTACAATGGACGAAGATCCTTCGACCTCTTCCTCCTAGCTCCCTGGATGGGAGGAAGCCCGGAGATAACCCTCTCGGGTACCTTAGGTGGATCAGCCGTTGTGCCTCTGCAAAGAACTCACTGGCGGTTGTATTAAAAAAGATGTCGAGGCAGATGGCATAGCTGAGGTCAGGATTAAGAGCGCATCCAACGTACTCTTGCCCTACAACCTGATCCGCCTTGGGTTGCCCCTTCATGGTTGGAATGAGCTGGGGAAAGTGCATCTGGCACCAGATATCCAATATCCATAGCGGACCAGACTGGGCGCAGTGCATCGGTTGGGCGGATATCTGGTGAAGACAGCGGTAGAGGTGTACCAGAACAATTTGGCCAAGGCCAAGCTCTTGGCCAGCATAGATCACCTCCGCCATGCGATGATAGACCTTGGTCATCTTGTTGGTGGTGGAGCAAAACACGAACTTGTTGAGCCAGAAGGCCAGAAAGGCAACTCCACTAATCGGACCGTCTCCCTAGGAGAAGTTTCTCACCCAGTTCTCGAACCCAGAAGCCTCAGCGCTACCGATAGGGCACCGGGGGAACGCCTTCTCAGAGTAGTCGCTCTCATCATAGGGCTTGGTGTCGAGAGGGAACCCGATTCCGGCATAGAGGTCCAGCAACGTGACGGTGGCGTGGCCAAATCTAAACTCGAATGCATTGACTGAGGGGTTCCAAAGACTGATAAGCGGGACGAGAGCATATCGGTTTCCCCCTTTTGGGCTGAGACTGAAGCAGAGCTTGATCACATCAGCAACTCCAGCCTTTTTCCAGATTTCCTTGTCAAGAGGGAGCCTTGCCACATACCATTCCTTCATCCAAGGCTTAACCAGAGGCCAGGCAGCGTGATTAACGGCGGCTTGGTGGTGATTGGATTGGAAGTTGGGGCATTCTACTGGGTCTTCAGAGCGGAAAATTACCGGCAGCGGGCGAGCCGGGCTGTCGAGAATTTGGTGTGCTCCGCCGTCGTCGTCAGCATTATAGCCCGCAACATAGGGACCCAAAGTGGCCTGTTGCTCCTGGAGAAGCCCAAGGCAAGTCCGGTCATCAGCTCCGGAGCAGGTGATGAGAGGGAGGAGTTGATTCTTGGCATCATTCGCTGTAGAGCAGCGGACAACGAAATTCTTTGTCGAGGCCATTGGATTAGAGCTTGGGTTTTCTGGATTGACTTGAGGAAGGAAGGAGAATGGTCTGAATGAGAAACCGAAGGGTCTCAACTAGATTTATAAAGGATCCGAAAGGGGTTCTGGAGATTTTGAAACGGTGGGTTTTGCGGCAATTAAGGGTTTATGTGAACAGTGATACCGTTTCGATTTGGAAAAATTGTGATTGTTGAGGGAACGACGCAACAGTCCAAATATTTAAACGCTGCGGATGGGCCGACGTTTGGGGGCTCAGTCTCTCTTTTATTTCGTTGGACTCTCAATCTCGGAGACTGGGGAGCAATGTTTGGACCACAATTAGAGTTTACTTCAATTGTGCTTTTACCCTGAGGCCCAGAGGGGTTTAGGTTAAACCAAATCCAATATGTGCACTTCCTAATTCTTTCTTGGGAAAGAATACTTGGAGAGAGAGAATTAATTTGTTAGCTGATCAGATTGGGGTTATGTTGTAGTAATCCAATTACACAATACGTGAATTACCTTAACGGATATTAAGGTGTAAACGCTGATTGGGATAATTAGGGATTGTTATGGATATCAATCTATTTCTAAAAGGTATCTTAGTCGAATTAGGAAATGACTTTCTATGGATTCGATTGGGCTTATCTCGACTTTAGTTGAATGATGATCTTGACAATATACGATGTGGAATAAGTCCCCTAGGTCAAGGGAAAGTCTGATCTCATTTTATTCTTAACCGATTTGATTGGAGTTGGTTTAAGGAAGGACAATCCTAGTCAATCCCGGAATCCGCCAGACTGGATCTTCAAACATTAGGGTTTCATGAATCATATAAATATAACTCTTTTATAACTAGGAAAGGGTTCACAACCATCCACAAACAAACACAAGTTCTAGCGCACCGCTAACTTGCAAAGCCTCTCCGGAGCAACTCACGCAATTTGCCTCCACCTGCGATTGATCACATCTCGCATTCGTATCGAGCGGTTGCTGAGCCTATCGAGTCAGTCCGCTACTCCGGTAGCAATCGAGTCGTTACCCCGGTAACAAACACCTGTGATCTTGGTTTAGCTCTGCTTTGCTTCTCCGGATCAAAGTAAGATCCTCAATCCGTGGGGGGTTGAGAAGAAAATCATGTTAGCCAGGTCTATTCAGATCTTGTTCGAGCCCTGTACGCCGACTTAGTCAGCGCCCGCGTAACAGTTGCTTGGTCAAGAAGTCAGAGTCTATTGGGAGCAGACGAGAGGACTCGCCAGGGGTCGTCCGCAGTCGAGTTGCACCACTCCAAAAGGTGCTGGCACGCCTAAACACACAAAAGACACACGAAGAAATTTACATCCGCCACCCCCAAGTGCTGACTGTTCGCCAGATGCTAAATCCGCCACGAACATTTTTACTTTCACTTTTAGATTCCGTCGCATAGTAATTTGACCAATTTACCATGGACACCCATAACCAATTGATCTTTACAATTCATGCTCTAGAAACCAATCCCGAGTATTAGGTGCACCCATGACTTATCAAATTCACATATATATAAATTCACACGAGACTCACAATCAAACTTTGATTATGTTCTCACATAACAGATGACATTCATTTGAGAACCATGACAACTACCCAATTCCTTTTTACACAGCCTTTCAAGAGTACATAATCATCTCAACAATTCAAAGGCTTTAACAAACTGAGTATCCGAGATCCATATCAAGTCTTTGATTATGCCCTCTTATATGATTAACTCAAACTTCCAAAATTTATGCCACAGCTCAATCCCATCTCAAACAAACTAACTTGGAACCTTAAAAGCAATTAACTAGATGGTCCATTTACAGTAACACGCAACCTGAACCAGAATTCAAATTCTGGAAACCAATGAAGTAAGAATGCGGCCACTGCCGACCAATTGATTAACCCTAACAAAATCAAATTTCACAACTAAGAACTCAAATCCACTTGCTTAATCAAGCATTAAGAGGTGACCAACTCCTCTTTAACGTGTAGGTTAACAAGTCTCTTTAGCTCAACAACTAAATATCCATATTAACAACACAGTAGGCAGTAGGATCTTCAAAAAACTCAAACAAAATATAACAACTGCAACTTAAATTCTCAAATATCCGAGTAGAATCCAAGCAAGCTTTACAACCCAATTAACCAATTCATTATATAGTAGCGATAGGTTCAAAACCCAATTTACCAACTATATCAACTTTACAGAATTATTAACTAAAAGAGATACCAAGTTACCAACTTTTCAAATCAACCAGTACTCAAAATCTCACAGCACAGAACCACAAAAATGCAACGCCAATTAAACTCCCATCATACCAAAACCATAAACCAAATACTGTAATTTACCTTTGAATGTCTCCAAATAGTAGATAGTTCTTTGACGAACTCAGTAAAGCAAGAAACTCTCTTCCAGCTTCTCTTAATTCACCAAACATAGAGTTCAGCTCCTACTCAGTTCAAAACTCGGCTACAAACTCAAGGACGACAGAAACCAAGCCAAGAGAAGACAGAAAACTCCATCAACGTCGAAAAAGCACGAGGAACAGAGCAAACCCAGAAGCAAATTTGTCAAAAACCTTAACCAATTCGATAAAATAATTACACAAACTTGTAGGGAACGAAGAGGAGATGAATTAGATACCAGGAACAGCCCAATCGGTGGCCGGAAAATGCAGAGGTGTCGCTGGAAGGGGTGTCTTTCCCGGTCCTAGGTATAGGGTCAATACAAGTTACTCCAACTATTGTGTTAAACAACGTCTTATTTGTCCATGCTCTATCTCATCACTTATTGTCTGTTTCTGAATTGAATTCACAAAACAAATGCTCTGTAACATTTTTTCCTATGTACGTTATCATTCAGGACTTGTCAACTCAAGCAATAACAGGCAGGAGAGATCTGAGGGGGAGACTATTTCACTTGGATTGCATGCATAGCGAGGAAGCCAGAGCACCATCACCAAACGTTGCCATGACATTGAGTTCTGATCGAGTAAAAACAATTTGGTTATGGCACCGTCGAATGGGTCATCCATCCTTTGGGGTCATGAAGAAGTCTATACCATCTTTGTTTGTTGGAATAAAAGAATCGAGTCTCCATTGTGAAACTTATGTGTTTGCTAAGAGTCATAAGTCCAGTTATTCTCCTAGTCTTTTTTCCAGTTCTGCACCGTTTGAATTTATTCATTCTGATGTATGGGGGCTTTCAAAGAATGTAACGTTGACGGGAATGAAGTACTTTGTTTTGTTTATTGATGACTTTACAAGATTAACTTGGGTTGTGTTTTGAAAAAGAGGAATGCTGTGTTTTCTGCCTTCACTGCTTTTCATAATCTCATCTGAACTCAATATGATACTTGTGTGAAAATATTTAGATCGGACAATGGAGGGGAGTTTGTTAATCATTCTTTCCGCGACTATTTTCAGCAACATGGCATTATTCATCAGACTACTTGTCCTCAAACACCTGAACAGAATGGAGTATCAGAGAGAAAGAATCGACATATATTGGAAGTTGGAAGAGTTCTCTTACTCAATGCCAATTTACCCAAGTATCTATGGGGTGAAGCTGTGTTGTGTGCCTCTCACCTCATCAATCGACTTCCATCTGCAGTTCTTCATAATCGAGTTTCATTTGAGGTGTTGTCTGACCATGTTACCATTCTATCTCTCAATAAACTTCCTGCTCGTGTCTTTGGGTGTGTAGCCTATGTTCATCTCTACAAAAATCAGAGATCTAAGTTGGAGGCTCGTTCCCTCAAGTGTGTGTTTGTTGGCTAGGGATCCCATCAGAAAGGTTATAAGTACTATCATCCTCCATCTCAACGGTTATATGTCACCATGGATGTCACATTTAGTGAAGATATATGCTATTTTTCTCCTACGATGTCTCCGAGTGAGGAGGAGCAGAATGTTTTTTTTATGAAGATCAATTTAGAGAACTTGAAGATGGTGTCATGATATAAATCCCACCGAAAATTATCCTCCACTTGTAGAGGTTAAAGGCGAAATGTCGGATTTGGGATCCAGGTATGTTACTGGGTATGGTTCTCAAGTTGGACTTGGGTACCTGGATCGTGAGAATTGATTTGAGTCAACTTTGGGTTTGGGTCTCTAATCCTTTTAATTGTTTTATGTTTTATTTTAGACCAAATACGTGAGGAAATGCTACATGCTACTCAATGTATTAAAATGTGTACGGAGGTAATGGTGCACGTACTGTTTTGTTGGTACCTTAACTAAACAGGCAGTCATTTCACATACTTCTCTTTGAGGTCGCGTGCATGATGACATTGTAAGGTAAATACTTCATATTTCGGGTTCTTATTAGGGAGAATGACCGTATGGTACCCTATTTTGCCCCAATTTTTCACAAAATGTAACATTATGGCTCACTTTTAGCTAATAAAAGAAGGGAGCTTATATTCATACCTCCAAAAATAGTACTTGGACTTTCCTATTTTTTCAAATTGGTATTGACTTTGTCAATGCATGTAAATTTACCAAAAAATTATCTTACTAAATAACTCTCATCTTACAAAAAAAGAATATACATCTGACTAAAAAAATCTCACCTTACCAAAAAAATCGCACCTTACAAAAAAAAAATCCACATTACCAAAAAAAATCTTACCATACAAAAATATATAAATTAATTAATATTTCACATTACTGTTGTTCAAGAACGATAAATTTATAATCATCCACAATCGACGGTAAAGTAAAATTTTATGTAAATTTTGAAATATGATGCAATTTATATTAGTTTTTTTTTTCGGTTAGATTATTTTTTGGTTTCGCTTGCTAGAATGCATTTGTTATAATCAACGATCAGTGTAAAAAACGTGTAAATAGTTGTAGAGTGATTATGAATAAACAAGCTTCACAGTCTCAATAAAATTAATAATGGATGAGAAAATATGATTATTAGATGTTAAAAAATTGAAAAAAAAAAACTAATTACAGATTTCCTTTAGAATCTTCTAAAAATAAATTTTTTGGAGCTATGGGTATTTTGAGAAAATAAGGGAGGTCTAAATATCATTTTATTTTGTTGAAAAAGTAAATTTGAGGTCTATAAAATAAGGAAAAAACTTGGCTGACCAGCCTTGGTTAGTTAGAACTAACACAAGCCAATGAGGAAAGGTCACGTGGCCTTTAAAATGAATTAAATAATAATGTAAATACCCATTCAGCCCCTGTAAATACCTACTCAGCCCATGTTATGTCCTTTATTTTACCAAAAACGCCACGTGACCTCTTCTCATTGGCTTGTGTTAGCTCTAGCTAACCAAGGCTGGTTAGCCAAGTTCCTTCTATAAAATAAAGAGGTCAAAGTGCTGTTTTTGGAGGTATGAATGGAATCCCCATAAAAGAAATTTTTTGTCAAATTGAAAAGGATACGTGGTGTATGTAGAAATTTCACAATCCTTTTTTTTTTTTTAATAAAAAAGAAAAAATCACAAAAGAAACTAATAAAAAACAATAAAATGGAAGTTGCCTACACTAGTGAAATTCCATAATCAGCTCATCATCACTATCCTCAAAACACAGAGAGACAGCAATGGCAACTCGAATAGCCCTCAGAGCTCTCAGAAAAAGAATCATTCCTTCCTTCTCATCTCGAATCTTCGCTTCAACCTTCGATTCTCGATCCGTAAGTCCACTCTGATCACTACACAATCAAAATCCCACCACACAGTTTCATACAATCAAAAAAAAAATCTCCAACTAATCTCATTTTTATTGTTTCAAATAATCGAACAGATTAGCACGCTGGTATTAGCTGAACACGAAGGCAGCTCTCTCAAAATCCAATCCCTGAGCGCAGTAGAGGCCGCCAAGTCTTTAAGCAACGACAACTCCATCTCATTGCTCTTGGCCGGCTCCGGCCCCGGCCTCCACGAAGCCGCCGCACAAGCCGCGTCGTGCGACCCTTCAGTTTCTGAGGTATAATAACCAATTTATGTTTATGAATGATAGTAATCGAAAATGTAATGTTAGGGTGGTTTGTCACGAGTGTTTGTTTGTACAGGTGCTTGTGGCGGATTCCGATGAGTTCAGTTACCCTCTGGCTGAGCCTTGGGCTAGACTGGTCCAGTTGGTTCAGCAGAAAGGCCGGTACTCGCATGTGATGGCCACTTCGGGTTCGTTTGGGAAGAACATAATGCCGCGAGCAGCTGCCCTTTTGGATGTTTCTCCCATCACCGATGTGACTGAAATCTCCGAGCCTCATCTGTTTGTCAGGTATATTTGCTCTTCAGCTGTTGATTTAGTCTAAGCTCATGATATAGAGAAAGGTCAGGACAGGTATAATGTACTTGAATAATCGGAACCACATTTACCATAGGTCACTGTGTTGTAATGTAGTTCAATAATTGGCACTGTTCGTGCTTTAAGTCCCTTTGTGTGCATGGATCATCCCTGCATAAAGTCACGAGATTGGAACTGATTTTGTTATCAAAACCATTCAGACAAAATCCGAGTGCATCCGCTATCACTTGAAGCCAACCTATACAAATCAAATAATCTACCTAATTTTTTTCTTGCACCTGACAAAAAGCTGAAATAATATGATTTTGATCATGGCTAAACCATTTCCAATTTGACTGATCTCTGGGGCAAGGATAATTCTTGAAAGATGTCCAATCGTGCAGATGTCCACTCCAGATCCAATATAACATTTTGTGTTATTTTGTATAAACAAAGTGCAATCATGCAAAGCCACTAGATGCACATCATATTAGGCAACAAAAAGCTGTTAAAATGTAAAAGCTTACTTGAGCTACAGTATCCATTCAGTGCAGATTAAGGTAAAAGTATTGGTCAATAGAGTCATTAGCAACTTAAGCTCATAACTGTGCCCAAAAATTTGATCCTTGTTAGTTAAATAAATGCAGGGTGCTCTTACGTATGTTCTCATTGTCCAAAATTGGGGTACTTTTGCTGCTAATCCTCCTGATTTGGATACAGAAAGCTTTCTTGTATTAATCAAGTCAAGTGCTGAATAGTTAGAGGCAGATGGATTTCCCTATCACAGCATGGAGCTACCTAAATCAGAACTTAACACATCATGAAATCATTTTAGTTGTAGTATCTTGTTTTGACTTTTGGCAAGATGATATAGGGTTAGCTTCCTGCTCTTGCTTTGGATGATTTCAGCTGACTCCTTACTGTGTATTTGCGTTGCCTGTGGAGTATATCCGGCTAGAAGTAAGATTACATTTTCATATCGCAGGCCCATATATGCTGGAAATGCACTTTGTACTGTTCGATACACTGGTGTTGGCCCTTGTCTGTTGACCATTAGAGCGACATCCTTTCCAGTTACTCCCGTCACATCTGATTCAAAATCTAATGAAGCTTCCATCTCCCAGGTTGATCTCTCCACCTTTGGTGAAGGTCCGTTTGTCAGTTACCAATAAATAAAGTATATAGTGGCCACTACTTCAAAGTTTAACTTAATCAATGTGATTGGCTCTTTGTTTGTCTTTGAATTTTTCCTGGATAATCTATTGTTGCGTGATTAACACTCTCCTGGGTATCTTCATTTATCAGATGCCATCTCTTAACATAGTATTGTATCTCATTTGCAGATTCTGTAGGAAAATCTCAATATGTAAAGCACACCTCCCAGGATTTAGAGCGCCCTGATCTTGGAAGTGCCCGTGTTGTAGTTACTGGTGGGCGTGCGCTGAAAAGTGCTGAAAACTTCAAAATGATTGAAAAGCTTGCAGAAAAACTTGGTGGAGCTGGTAATGTCATTGTAAACGGTTTATCAGTAATTTACTACAGTTGCAGTATCTGTTTTTATTTGTATTGTTGTTGCCATGTGTTTGTTTATTTTATGTTTGTTTGCTTATGATAACCCATTCTTCCCCACTTCCTCAAGTCTTTGAACAGGATATGAAATTGAGCTCTTGATAATAATTTAAGTTCACACATCAGGAGATATCTAAACTTCCCTGTGCTTGTATTTAGGTTTTATGGTCATATGCTGTTGCTGCAATATGCATAAGAAAGTCTAACATTTCCTTTTCTTTTTTCGTTTAGTTGGAGCTACTCGTGCTGCTGTTGATGCAGGATATGTTCCTAATGAACTGCAGGTAATGTGTATGAGGTTTTTTTTTTAATCTAACTCTTAAACATGTAATTGCTTCTATATATGTAATAGCATGGCATGTTCAAATTTTGGATATATATTCTTTAATCTCTTTAAAAGTTTTCCACTGCTGGTTGACATTCTACAACACTGACTGGGAAATGCTTCAGCTGCTCCATCAGCCACGAAGCCTGTTGAGTACTTGAGTGCCCATCTTAGAGTTTAGAGGGTTAAAAATAAAAACAAAGGAATTTGATTTTTAGTAAAACTCTCTCTCTCTCTCTCTCTCTCTCTCACACACACACACACACACACACACACTGGTGGTTTCATCAATCTTAACCACTTGCAATGATGATCTGAACATGCCTATGTAAATGTTTACAATGGTTATTGTTCTCCATTGTGTTTGTTCTAATCAGTCTTATTTTCTGGCATTCTTGTTTTTCTTTCCCCTGGTCTTATAATGTCAGTGGTTTCATCTGTTAGGTTGGCCAAACTGGAAAGATAGTTGCCCCAGAGCTGTACATGGCCTTTGGTGTTTCAGGAGCCATTCAACACTTGGCAGGCATGCGAGATTCCAAGATTATTGTTGCTGTGAACAAAGATGCAGATGCGCCCATATTTCAGGTGATTATAGTCCTAGTTCTATCTCATAATTATCAATTTTGCTAATAATCAGTACACTTGGCCTTTCAGATCTGAAGGTTATGACATTCTTTTCCTAATGGTGTAAGAAAATTGGTCATTTATGCATAAATATGAAAGAGCCATTTCAAGCAATTTTGCTACCTCAGTTGCTGATAAGAAAGAACAGAAGAGAAAACTATTCTTAAATATATGAACCCAAATACGTAATGGGCTCTATGTCTAGGATTTTACACTCCACAAACCCTGCTTGTCATGTAGTGTTCCTAACTTCTTTCGTAGAAGTATATGCGGAAAAGATATATGACATGCTCAATGGATTTTCTTTCTCATGGTATTTCCAGTCTAATACATTCAATGCTATCCATTACAGGTTGCTGACTATGGACTTGTCGGTGATGTATTTGATGTGATACCAGAGTTGCTAGAGAAGCTTCCTGAGAAAAAATAAATCTGTGACTTGGAACGTTTAATGATCCACAAACTGCTTCAAGGCGGTTTAGTTTGTAAATCAGAAATTTCAAATTCAATAAATTAAGGAGGACTGAATATACCAAAATTTTATGTTTTTTTTACAATCAAATTGCAGATAGAGTCTACACATCATCAAAACCGCTGCCTCTGGATACATTTATACTTTTCTTCTTGTGGGTTCAGTTGGAAGTTTGGATTAGGCTGCTGCTGGAAAATACTCTTGTCCGAACTAGTCAAGAGTATTTTCCTGAACTGTAATACAAGGTGAACTAGAGTCTTGAGGAAAAAGGCTTATTCGATGAAAGAGTACTTTCCTTTATCAAGTATGGTTGATATTTAAACAAACCCGACGAGGTGTTTGGAGGATGACAACTTACATTTGAAGAATTCTGTCTCAAATTTGTAGTTGTGAATGTGTTCAAGGAATCACTCTTGTATATGCTTATACAGCAACATTCACCTGGTCACCGAATTTGAACTGTGTTAACTTGTTCTGATATATATTGATAGGAGCACAAAGTGCTACGATATTAATATGTTTATGCCTTCATTTATACTTTGTTTATCCCTTATTTACGTAAGATCGAGTCATAATTTAGTTTAGTGTCAATTTGGTAGAGCTTTGGAAAATTGTGCTTAATAATCCGAAAAATGATTAAGTATAGAAATCTGGAAAATAATGTAAAATATGTCTTTTTCGTGATTTTGAGGCTTGTTCTAAACTGACCTATCTTTTTTCAAATTTGATGCAATTTGGTATGCATATAGTTGGCAAGCTAAAGTGTATTGTGTCGAAATTTCAGATCAATCGGAGTTCGGGAAGTCATCCAAAAGATGGCTGCAACTTGGCAGTTTGAACAAAGATCACCAGGGACTCTCAGGATTTTCCTGGGATTGTGTCCTGACTTCCGGAATTTCTGTGGGACACATCGCTTGGAACCAGAGGACGTGCTATACGCCGTTAAAAACCTCTACGAGTCTAGTTTCTTTGGGACTTGGAATCGCATCAATCGGAGCACTATGAAAAACATTATGTCAGTTGCAACGCAACAAGGTCACTGCCAGCCGATTCCACCAAGGTTCTGCCTCTCTTCCTTCTTTTCTGTTTTGGATGGACATTTTGACATTCAAATGCATACCTGAAGATTGTCCAAGCTTAATGAAGGTTATAGGAAGGCATCAAGATCATGCAAAGTGGAAAACCATGAAGAAAGAAGCATTCCTAGTCCAACTAGGAAGAGGCTGCCGAAAAGGGCAGATTGTTGCCGATTGTGCACTAGGCCGGCTGGGGCATTTTTCTATGGATCAAGTTCATCACAAGGAGTTGTCAAGTCCACATAAGAAGTCCATAAAGATATGCAGCCCAAGCCATGAAGAAAATTCAGAAAAAGAAGTCCTAGAAGAACCAAGAAAGGAATGAATCAAAACCTTATTCTACAAGGTTTTGATTACCAATTGCAGCTAGGTATTCTCTAGGGTTTGCCGGCCTCTCTTCTCCTATATATAGGATCACTTTTCCTCAGAAAAAAGCTGTCACATTCTAAAACAAATACCTAACCAAAGTTCTACCAAAAGTTCCCCAAGAATCCTACATAAAACCCTAGCCGAAAATCACCCCCATCTCACCTTACTTTTTCTGCCGACACATAACCACTGCCGAGCAGCCATTCCTTTCACCTTCAGCCGGATCCACACGAGTCGGAGTCATCAAGGTGTCTACAAAAGTGTGATCCATTCCCCTCTTTCGGTTTTGTAATTTTTATGCAGTTATGTTAAACTTTGTCTATAAAGATAGCATGAATTCTTGGTTTCAAACTCTATGTCTATGTATTGTTTGGATTGAAGTTTGGTTTTATGATTTGCATGTCCAATTTATTTTCTTTATTTTTAATTGGTTCTTGAGAGTAAAGAATCGGATTGTATGTTAAAGAGTAAGGAAAATATGTAATGAATTAGTAAATAGAGCAATCGGCAAACATGTGTTAATTTGGTTTTAGATTTTTCTTGACGTGTTCTTTGAATTCGTGTGCTTAAAGGTTGGTAGTCTATGCAATTGCAATGTGTGGAATGATCTCATTAGCCGAAAAGAATATAGATTAAGTAATCTTTAGGGTTATTTTATTTGTGTTGTTTTCACAAGGGTTAGAGTGGTTTAAAGAACATGCTTGTTAATGAGAAGAGTGACGCCTTACTTAATTAACTCGTTTCCGACTCAAAAGATTTCATGCTCAATTACTATGCATGTTTGTTTTAATCTATAGGAGTTCTCAAGTATGTTTAGTACAATTTTAGGATTAGACGTAAAGTTAATCTTGAATACTTATGAAATCGAAATCGGTTAGTAATACCTATAGGGAGCTAATTAAGTTGGAGTTAAGTCAAGTCTAGAACACTTTAATGTTTTGCCGTGAGTCTTGTTTGCTTGTTTATTATGTGTTTTGATTGTTTTCGTGCTAGTGCTTTGTGGAAGAATGTCGACCAAACTTGTATATAGTAAATTAGGATTTTACTTTCGTGCCTAGATGTTAGAAGCTGCCGATCACAATTCATCCCCCATGATTTCGTTTCTTGTTTGTATATATGTGAATAAAGTGACATTGTTTGTGTATATATACATGTGTGTGTTTTGTTTAACATTCTCATGTTTCAGGTACCCTTAATCCCCGACTTAGAACGATCCCTACTTATGTCTATACTACTAACGATTGTAGGGTTATTATTTGTGTGAGCCTCGCGGGTCACATCAATTTTTGGCGCCGTTGCCGGGGATTATAAAAGCTTGTTATATTTGAATGTTATTTGTGTTGTAAATTTCGTGTTGTTTATAAAGTTTCTTTGTTGTAAAGTGTTTTCGATAACTCTAACATTGCTAATTCTAACATATACTTTCTAAATCCTAACTTTCTAACTTAACATTTTAACCCTTGTAGCGTATTTTCTAACATATATTTTGTTTGAAGTTTTAGCTTTATAAATTTGTGAAAAACGTTTTGAGTCTTTAAATTTGTGAAAATTTGTTGAAGCCGTCGCTTGTATGAATTTGTATTTTCTTGCATTTTATTTGTTTTGTTCGTTTTGATGTGTCTTGTGTGTGTGCAGGTTGAAAAAGAAAGAAAAAGTGCAGGAAACTCGAAAGTTCTGCCCAAAACAGGAATCGGGCAGTGCAGTCCTCCAACTTTGGAAGGCACCGTTTTCAGCTCACAAATTCTGGGAAAGTGAGCCATACACCTTTGGAAAGGTCTCTGAGTCTACTTTCTATAGGATTTTACAGAAGTGAATTTGGAGTCTCGAGCTGCTCCCAGTTTCAATTTGAGTTCACGAAGGTCAATTTGGCGAAGCAGAAAACTGGGCAGATCAATAGGTCCAATTAGAGGCCAAACAAAGAGTACTTCTGCTAGTTCGATTGAGATAAACTTTATATAGTTGGAAAGCTCAGTGTGTCCACTACAACATTACTTCATAACAATTTTGTATTAGAATAGTGGAACACACCCAAATTCAGGCCTTAAGAGAAACAAACACATCTGCCAAGGTTTTGCTGCAGCCCCTGCCGAGAGCCATCCTGCTGAGAGGCTTGCAGCCTACGAGCACCTGCCGATGACAAGCCTGCCAAGCAGCTCATGCCGATAGTGCCTGCCATGATTGCTAGCATGATGAGCATACCTGCCGCGAAATCTGCCGAGCGGTGGACGCACCCTCCTGCCGATATTGCCCACCCTGACAACCATGCTGCCCCTGCCCTGCTGCTGCCGCAAAGCTGCCATGCTCCTGCTGCAGCCTATTCCTGCCGCAGCATGTTCTTGTTGCTGCCGAGACACCCCCCCCCCCCCCCCCCCCCGCCCCTGCATCCTGTTGCTGCAATCCTGCTGCCGAGCAGCTCTGCTAAAACACTTGCGCTACAGCCTGCGATGCTGCTGGCCCTGCAACCTGCCTTGCTGCCGAGAGAAACCTTGTTGCCGAGAGAAGCTTCCCTGCCGAGAGCCTACTACTGTCGAGAGAGGCTGTCACACGATGCTGCTGCCGATGCAGCCTGCGCCTTGCCCTGCGATGCTACTGCCCATGCGCGCCATGACACCAATGCAACCCCTGATGCTGCCGCAAGGCTGCTGCCCCTAAGCTGCCGAGCATCAACAATGGATGAACAAATCAACAACACACATGGTGAAGAGTCTAGGCTAAGGACTTTAAATACTTAAGCGCTTATGGGGAGGTAACCCCATACGACCAAGAAAAATGAAGGAGCCATCACCGAGAGTTTGAAATTTCTTAACCCTTCTCTTTTTCATTGGTTTGTGATGCTATTTTGGAATATGTTAGACTATTGCATGCTTAGGAAGTTACTTGCTATAATTCTATGCTTACATTGAGGACAATGTAATTTTCTAAGTGTGGGGTGGGATAACGTATTCCGTTTATGCTTTTATATGCTTAGTTTAGAAAAGAAAATTCAGAAAATTGTAATACAAAAAGAGAGTGTTTAATTTGTTTCGAGTCTTAGGATGCCCCTAAATTGTCAATGATGTTTTTCTCCTCTTTGCATACATAGATGATGGTTGTGCATACAATTAAAATTGTGAGTTTCATGGATAATGTGCATTGGTAGGAGCATGTAGGACTTGTTGATTAATAAAGCATGCATGTTTTAGCTAGTTTGTTTCCATAATAACCTATGTGAGCTTTAGAGCCAAATTGCTTTCTTTATGAGTGATAAATTTCTGAAAATTTCGAGCATGCTAAAATTATGAACCTCATTATTCTTGCATATTCAACGATTATGTGCCATAGCTTTTGAATGAATTCTAGAATGCTAGAACTTACTCTTGTTGATTTTCAAAACATTTTTATCATAAAATACCTTGATTTTGAAAGTGATTGAATAAAGATCTTTTAGGTTCACCACCAAAGCCAAATAAAGCATGTGCCTATTTGAGCCCGTCGTGGGACACCTTAGTAAACCCCTTTGAGCCTATGTTTAGCCTTTTCTTTCATCACCCTTAAACACTTTCCATGAGCTTAGTATAATTATGTCTTTACCTTGTCTCAAAGTGTTGGCAAAGTTTGATTTTTTAAGGAGTTTTCGCGTGAAGTGATGAAGAAGAACAAGTGTGGGCTAGACTTAGCTAGAAAATTGTATGAAAAATTGTATGTGCCGTGCCTAGCAAAAGAAAAGAAAAGATAGAAAAGAGAAAAAGAAAAGAAAAGAAAAATTAAGTCCGAGAGTAACAATATTGAAAAAAGCACGGTTTCAAAGTGTAATTTGCTAAGTCTAGTTTTGAAAAGTGTTGTGAATTTGGAGTTTTATTTATATGTGAAGGTCTACTATTGTTATATTTTGACCTTTGTTCATATTCACTATGTTTTAGGGAAGTAAAGAATGAAGTATGGGTCCAACAAGAAGAAATCCGGCCTTGGTGAGAGGACATAAGGAGAATCGAGCTTTGCTAAAGGCCTTAGTGACGTTTTGAGCCTCCTTATCCCATAAATTTCGAATACCTCTTAGCCAAGCCCCATTACATCCATTTTTCATTGATTTTTTCATGATTCTTGAGATGGTTAAATTTGATTTGTGGAGATTATCTCAAGAGTATGCATATGGTTTTGGTTCATTGGTGCACATAGTTGTTATATGAGGTTTTTCCATAAAAATTCACAAAGAGCTTTCGTTTTTCATGATTTATGCAAGTTACTCTTCGTAATTCATTATCTTTCGCTTGCATATACTTATGACTGAATGCCATGTTTCGAGTGAAAAAAAGAGAGTATGCCTAGTGAGGAGATTCAGATTAACTATACATGTTTACATGCTTATGTGTTGTTCTTATATGTTAATATTGATGATGCATGTCCATGAAACTTGGAATTTTCGTGCTTAGCATTCTCATGCATCAACTTGAAAGCTATGTGTTCATACGAGCCTGAGACAAATTGTTAGGGGCAATAGTTTGTTTAGAGTTTAGTTTTTATTTAGTTTTGCTAAGGGACTAGCAAAAGATAATATATATACCTTTTCAGTTTACATAGCCTGCTCTTTTTCGTGAAGACAAGTAAGATAGATTTTTGTAGCATTATAAGCCTGTACTTCTATATTTGAAGTTTGGATTTTTGGTGTTCCTTGTAGAGGTCAAAGTTGAATCACACCAAGGGGGCTGGGGAACTAGCTAGTACAGATTCTAAGTCATAGTACAAAGCAAAGGAGTTTGAGCCAAAGATTATAAAGGGACTACCTGACTTCCTTTCCATTCCACTCGGACTTTGCACCAGTTGTCTAGCAACAGCAAAATACTCGTAAAATCGAAAACTACTTCATTCTAGACATAACCGCAAAATCAATTCTGTAAGATCACTAGAGGATTATTGTTGGGTACAAATGTGGCGTAGAAATTGCATCTAGCTGGCATGAGTGTAACCTAAATACCTAATGATTCTCTTTGTAGCCAAGTTAATTCATAATTCTACAGCTATATGCGTCTTACTGCCAAGAAAGCGCATCTGGTGTAGTGGTATCATAGTACCCTCCCACGGTACTGACCAGGGTTCGATTCCCTGGATGCGCAATTATTTTTTGTAATAGTAAATTGCTTGCTAATTAAAACTTCAAGTTCGGTAAAATAGTAGTAAATTGCTAATTCAAAACTTAGAATTCTTCTTCTTCTTATTCTGGTTTGTTTTCCTAATGTTGTAAGCGAAAATAGATAAATAAATATTGTGTGATGTTATTAACACACCTAAAATTCTCTTTTAATAATAATAAAAAAAAATTAACACACCTAAAATCTCTATTCACACTTTTTTGAATATTTTATTCTATAAATTGAGTGTGTAAATAGTGAAATTGGTGTGTATAACATTATAATTTATTAAAAAAATACAAGGGGTGTATCAATAGAGAAAAATCGTGTGTTAATAGTAGCACCCTAAATATATTGTAAAATGTACGCTTATATGTAAAGAGCCAACATCATAGAGTTTAGGTGGCGGGTGAGGCTTGGGGTCTTATCCTTGGTCTCAGGATGGCTCCTAGCCTTCTACTTGCACCATTTCTAAGTTAGAGGTTGAATCTGATTCAGCGATCTTAGTAAGTCTAATCCTTTTTTTTTTTTGGTAGAGAAGCCAATCTAACCCTTAAGGGGGATATCGGGTCACACTATAACTTTGATCACCTAGCTAGGTCTCCATATTGGTTTTTTTTTTTTATAAGAGGTCTCCATATTGGTTGGCAGTTATGATGAAGAAAATTGTACATTACTTTCTGAGGAACTGGCAACGAAACAATGATGATCTGTGTCTTATGGTTGACACTGGTTGAGAATGATGATCTGTGTCTTGTGGTTGACACTGGTTGAGATCGATCAGTGTGTCATGGCCGGTAATCATGGTTCATGGGGCTGTGCATGGATTCCATTAGGGTGACAGCAGCCTGCAGCCTCCTCTGAATAATTGTGTTCAGTTGCCGTGCGCATTTCACATGGGGTATAATCCTTTGATGGTCCTGCATGCCTCTTCATAAAGCTTGTGTCAACTATATATCTCAAAGATGACTCCCCATAGATGCCAATCGCCAAGGCAAAGAAGTTTAGTTCATGTATATAGTTAGTTATTAAAGAGATGACATTGTAAAACATTGGATGATCCACTACTAATAACAATGACGTTCGATCAAGGGCACATATATATATATATATATATATATATATATATATATATATATATATATATAGTCAAGTTATAGATAGTGAGCATCGTATGATCTCATTTATATACCAATTCATGTATTAATGTGGGCTATTGGTAACGGACTATCCAAAATTATGAATCGACCAATTCCCATGCAAACTTGTAATTATAATCAAGGATCGATGTATCTAGGGAGAGTAATTAGAACTGTAGTTCGGCCTTAGAAGATAGTAAGGTTGTATATATTGTTTATATAAACTTTAATCTCGAGGCTTGTATTAATCATTATGCTATTGATGAAAGTAATTTATTTCTGATATATACACTCACACACACACACACACAGCAGGTGATTGTTTCTGGTTTTTGAGCAACTGATCGATAGAGTTAAACAAATCAGATGCGAACTGTTCAACTTGAGTTGTGAACAAAAGAAGCTGAACCAAACTAAAACTTTTTGATTGCTTAATTGTTTTAAAGAAATTGAGAATAGAAAATATATGTATGTATGTTGTATTGAAATTGAAGAACAACTATTACAAGGTGCTATTATATACAGTTACATGCTGAGCTGTGCTATTCTAAGTAAGTCATTAACTTAAATAATTGGATCCACAATCTGATCCTACAATCACTCCAAACATATTCTGATCCTACAATCACTCTTCACTTAATAGTGAATAATCAAGATCCACAATTATCTCTTCTTACCTGATTTCATCATTTAATACTCCCCCTCAAGATGGAGTGTGGATATCAATCACACCCAACTTGCTCAAATGTGTATGGAAAGCAGGTGCACGTAACGGTTTAGTGAACATATCTGCAATTTGATTTCCAGTAGGAACATAAGCCGTTTTGACTTCTCCTCTGTCAATTCTTTCACGAACAGTGTGACAATCCAATTCGATATGCTTCGTTCTCTCATGATAAACTGGATTTGCTGCTATGTGTAAGGCAGCTTGGTTGTCACAAAATAACAATGCTGGTTCTGGATGAATCACATGTAAGTCTGTCAACAAGTATCTAAGCCAAGAAAGCTCACATGACGCTGCTGCCATCGAACGATATTCAGCTTCAGCCGAGGATCTAGACACAGTAGCTTGTTTCTTGCTTTTCCATGAGATAAGTGACTCTCCAAGAAATATACAATATCCTGTGACAGAACGCCGTGTGAGTGGACATCTAGCCCAATCTGCATCACAATAACTAATCAATTTTAGTGGACTTTGTGATGAGAAAAATAATCCTTGGCCTGGAACAGACTTCAGATAATGAAGGAGGCGAAGAGCTGTCTTGAAGTGATGAATCTTGGGTTCTTGCATGAATTGGCTGAGTGTATTGACGGCGAATGTGATATCTGGTCTCGTAATTGTCAAATAGATTAATTTCCCAATCAAGCGCCGGTACTGAGTCGGGTCTTTGAGAGCATCACTTCCTTTTGTTGTTAGCACCAAATCAGGCTCCATTGGCACCTTTGTAGGTTTCACACCAAGTAAACCTGCTTCCTCCAATATATCCAACGTATACTTACGTTGACAAACTGTAATTCCTGCCTTGGAGCGTGCAACTTCTATGCCAAGAAAGTATTTGAGTGGTCCAAGGTCTTTGATCTTGAAGCAACTGTTAAGAAACTTTTTGAGAGAATCAATTGCCTTCGGATCATTTCCTGTAATAACCATGTCATCAACATAAAGCAGAATCACAGTAATAGAGTTCCCATCAACTTGTGTAAATAATGAATAATCAGCACGAGACTGTTTGAAACCAACTTCTTGGATTGCAGAGTGAAAACGTCTGAACCAACTACGAGAGGCTTGTTTAAGGCCGTATAATGACTTGTGAAGCCGACATACTAAATTCTCCCCCTGTCGGCGATAACCAGGTGGTGGCAACATATATACTTCTTCAAGAAGGTCGCCATGCAAGAAAGCATTTTGGACATCCATCTGATGTAACGGCCAATTCCGGACAGCAACAATAGTCAACAAGCATCGTACAGTAGTTAGCTTGGCAACAGGAGCAAAAGTGTCTTTGTAATCGATCCCTTCTCTTTGATTAAAACCCTTTGCAACGAGCCGAGCCTTGTAGCGTTCAATGGTACCATCAGAATTGTACTTTATCTTGAATACCCATTTGCAACCGATAGGGCGCTGTCCTGGAGGCAAAGGGACCATTGACCATGTCTGATTATCTTCAAGAGCCTGAATTTCATTGTTCATAGCTGTGACCCACTCAGGATCAACACTCGCCTGTTCATAGTTAGCTGGTTCCACAAGTTGGGAGATATTGTTCACAAAAGAGCGATAACCAGACGATAAATTTGAGTATGAGATGTACCTCTGCAAAGGATAGCGGGTGCCGGACATGGATGAGGGAACGAAGGCTGGGGCAAGCAGAACGGCATGATTGGTCTTATAGTCTTTGAGGTATGGAGGTGGCTGTCGGTCACGAGTTGATCGGCGAAGTGTAGTAGGGTGTAAGTGAGGATCGGGTTGATTGGCAGACACATCTGGTTCTGGTGAAATCGAAGGTGGAGTGGGGTCAGGGAATGGAGTCAAGTCTGGTTGTGGAAACGCCAGCTGGGTCTGTTGTTGTGAGGACGCCAGCGGACTCTGAAGTTGTGATGAGGTCGATGGAGTCTGAGGGTCTGGTAATGGGGTCGGCTCCAGATCAGAGTAGGTTGTTGTGGAGGTCGGAACCGGCTCCGGACAGGGAGGTTGAAGTGGCGCCGGTGGTGATTGGTCAGTTGACTGGTGATGGGAAGGCATCGGTAGGGACTGATGCGTTAGTGGTGCTGGCGGATCCAGAGGAGTGGATGAGGGTGGACTTTGTGTGGGTGTGGGCTGTGTGGGCCGAAAACTAGGTGGGCATAAGCATTGGGTTGGGCTGTCAGCAGTGGAGTTGGCAATAGAGATCGGAAGGACTGGTGCATCTTCCTGATCCTCTTTGGGAAATGCATGGCAAGGAAAAAAGTTCTCATGAAATACAACATCCCGAGAAGTAAAGAGTTGTTTGCTCTCAAGATCATAGACTCGATAGCCCTTTTGCCCACGAGGGTGCCCAATAAAAATGCAACGATGTGCACGTTTGTCAAATTTGTGTTTAGGGGTAAGATTGGTGGCATAACATAAGCAACCGAAAGCCCGAAGATGAGAATAAATGGGTGTGGTGCCATGTAAAAGCTCGAAAGGGGATTTGTGGGAAAGAAGAGGTGTAGGGAGGCGATTTATAAGATAACAAGCTGTGGCAACACTTTCACCCCAAAACTTTAATGATAAGTTGGCTTGAAATCGGAGGGCACGACCCACATTGAGAAGATGGCGGTGTTTGCGCTCTACAACTCCATTTTGTTGTGGAGTGTAGGGGCAAGTATGTTGAAAGACAGTACCACTATCATCGAAAAAGGAGCGTAAGGACATGAATTCTCCCCCATTATCAGCACGTAAAATCTTGATATTACGACTGAATTGTGTTTGGACCCAAGAGAAGAAAGATTTGATCAAAGGTTGTGTATTGGATTTGAATTTCATAAGATGAACCCAGGTGAAACGGGTAAAATCATCAACAATGGTAAGGAAATAACGAGCTCCATCATGCGTGTGAGTTTTGTGTGGACCCCAAATGTCACAGTGGATCATATCGAAAGGTGCGGTTGTTTTTATGGAACTGGATGGAAAACTTAAACGAGTTTGTTTGGCTAGAGGACATATTTCACATATATGTTGTGGATCGAACATTATCTCAGGAATAGTTTGAGACAAGAAGTGAAGAGGTGAGGAGGATGGGTGCCCAAGGCGTTGATGCCAAAGATCAGTGGTGTGGGTGATATGGTTTGCTAGGTGAGGATTTTGGCTTGGTGTGAGGTAGTAGAGTCCGTTGACATGCTTGCCCAAACCGATCACCCTGTTCGTATCCATGTCCTGCACAACACAAAAATCCGGGTAAAATATCACAATGCATTTCAGTGCTCGCGTCAATTTACTCACAGATATTAAATTGACTCGAAATTTGGGAACATGAAGGACACCATCAAGTTGCAAATATGGTGACAACTTAATTGCTCCAATGCTTTCAATGGCGGCTTGCTCTCCGTTTGGTAGGCCTACAAAGCCATGTGATGCTTTGATTTTGTTGTGAGTAGGTGACCGATTGGTGACATGATCCGTGGCTCCACTGTCTATGATCCAATATAGTGTTGAATACCGGTCATGGTGCGCAACATTGCAAGTCGGTGTGACTTGTCGGAGTAGTGTTGGGCACGTAGGTTTGTCATGTCTGTATATGTGATTTTGGACAATGCATCCTTTGTTATCCATTGTAGTGATGGTTTGGAAGTATTTTGTATTGGTGTGTATGTTTGTTGTGTTTGCGGAAGGTGTGTAAGGCTATAGAGTCACCAAGAACGGTGCTCTGATACCATAAAGAAATTGAGAATAGAAAATATATGTATGTATGTTGTATTGAAATTGAAGAACAACTATTACAAGGTGCTATTATATACAGTTACATGCTGAGCTGTGCTATTCTAAGTAAGTCATTAACTTAAATAATTGGATCCACAATCTGATCCTACAATCACTCCAAACATATTCTGATCCTACAATCACTCTTCACTTAATAGTGAATAATCAAGATCCACAATTATCTCTTCTTACCTGATTTCATCATTTAATATGTTTGAACTTTTCCCATCACCCGTAGGTTTGAGATTGTACGGTCCGTACGGATCGAATATAAATCTCATATTGAAAATTTCTCAAGTCTTAAACAATGGTACGTACGTACATATGAATTTTAAGCTTCTCTACTACTTCGCAGGAAGTTTACGAGCTGTGTAAGGAAAAAAGTAAAAGATACATGGGTAAACAGGTTGATTCAATGATATTAATCCTCGGCTACAATGTGTGTTTTTCATTCAAATTCCTACCTGTGATCTGAAATTTAAATTACCTCATTTATCTTACAATATAATGTTACACCGATTTTCTTATCCCTTTTTTCTGAATCGAAAATTCGTTTGTGATCGGCATATATATTCAGGTACACACACATTATAACAAATTGTATCTGTTCTATGATCGAAAATAATGATGTATATAAAGATATTACATCACAGAAGTGATCGTTATATATATACAGCGCATCATGTACCGATCATTGTCTCATGTGAATTTTCTTCACCTGATGGATGATAGAGAGAGAGAGAGAGAGAGAGTCTAAGTGTACCAGCTGATAAGAACATACATAAATCAACCAAAGTAATTGACGACCCTAGAAAATGGAACTAAGCAAAGTCCTTTCTTCTTCAGCCCTGTGGAGTCACTTTCCCTCTCATTAAAATCCAATTCAGTAGGACTTGTCCCATCTACATTGACAGAAGTACTTCCTTCCTCCTGTATTACATGCATATACAACAACAAAGTTCAACTCATAAGCACCCGTCAGGTGAAAAATATAAACTTACTGTCCCTACAAAAGTAAAATGCAATATATAATTAATCACGAGGAAACGCATGAAGAAAATGGAATCTGTTTAATCACTATATGGTTACCATAGATATGAATCCCCTATTATCTCTCTGCAGATTTTGTTTCATATCTGCTGAATGGAGTATATTCCAAACCTATTGAAAATCAGCAGTATATATGAGAAGTTAATAAAGACTTAAAATGCCTGTGTGTGATAAATCTAAACTTGACGAGTAATTCGATCCATCTGAAGTACTTACTTTGGGACTATTTGCAGGAGAAGTAGCTGTATCCTCCAAGGCATCTTCATGAAGCAAAGCTGGTTTGGCTTTTCTTTTGATGATGCAGCTGGGTGACGATCTGTTGCTAAACCCTAGGACTTGTTCTCTACAAATATTTCTAAAATTTTTGCTGATTGAAGAAGCAGCGTCAGAGACTATGGAGTTTTCGTACCCGGAGGAGAAAGATGAACTGTGCTGTTGATCATCGTGATAATGATTGTTTGTCAGGAAATCTTCATCCAAGTAGAAGGTCCAACTACTTTCCTCAGGCGACTCAGATGAAGAACGAGCTTTTCCCATCATAGAGTTCATCGAGTCTTCCATATATCTATCTACAAGAGTATAGCAATGCTTGAAACTAAAGTTTACAGTAATTAAGATAGATTGTAAGTGTGTGGGAGTAAGTATTATTGGGGCAGTTTTCTCAGGTCTGGATGAGTGTAGCTAGGCAGCTAGCTATATATAGAAGAGAACACAGGAAGACATGAGATTGATCGAGGATTAGTTTAACAGGTAGCCGCCTTGGATTAAGGACTAAGGAGGGAGTTGGAGGAAAGTACTTAATCATTGGCTGCAGTCGAGAGAGAGAGAGAGAGAGAGAGAGAGAGAGAGAGAGAGAGAGAGAGTTTTGATCCATCTCTTTGTATAAGATTACTAGATAGATATCATGCATAGTCATCAATATTCATCATACCAACAGAGATTTCCCTTGCTAATTCTTCTTGCGGGAGGAGGACTTACCTTTCATTTTATTAATTTGATTGAAAAAGTCACTGGTTTAGTCACCGAAGACTTGGACTAGTTCCTTCCCAGTCCCCTCCTTCCCCCACCAAGAAAATTTTCTTAATGGAACTTCCTTAAATGACACTTTCTAGTTTATATGGTGGCAAATAAACTAGGGAAAATATTATGAACTAGATATATATGATCGAAATATTTGGAATTCGCTGTGAAAGCGCAATTCTTCCTTTTGTATTTCAAAAGAAAAAAGTCATAGTTTCCAAATTTCATCTTCTTTCTATTATATGCAAACACATTTCATCTGTCGATAGAATCATTGTCGAGTTTTCAGATAGGTGGATGATGCCAAGACATTGATAACTTTACAAGGCAGCTTGATGGGAAATATAGGAATGTGTTTGGCCACCATGTTGATTTGAACTTCTTAATTTCTATATTATGCGTTGAATCCTTGATAGCTTAAACAAACCTTCCATGATTGGATAGATTGATATGTATTCGATTGACTTGATCAAGGAACAACATAAAAAATTGTTGAAATTTAGTGTTCTTTAAGAAACTAGAAAACTATTAGACGACTAATTTGGGTTTTCTTGCCAAAAGGAAAAGTTCAATGGTATTTTATGGTTTGAATTTCATTTTCTTTTCAAGCTTCGCTCGTCACAACATATGTCAGATGCCAGTCCGATCCGATGGTATTTTATTAACTCACTTAATTCCACACCTCATAAGAACATAGCGAGGATCCCTCTTGGAAAGTTAATTATTGATTTTTAAATAATGGTTTTAGAGGTTTCACCTGTAACAAATTTATTCTAGCCCTGGATGCAAATGTACAATACTTGTTACTTTAACCATATACTAGTCACAAACACACCAGATGGGTGTGAAAAACAGAAGAAATCAGTAGTTATAGGAACACTGAATAAATTGCTCCACTTCTCTATTTAAATTCGAATGTCAGCGAAAAGTGGGGGTGGGGGAGAGAAAAACGTGAAAACTACTTGATGGTTGCAGATATATGTTTGTTTTCTTTTTTCTTTTTCTTTTTATCAAAATGTAATTTGACATATTTATACAAGAACATTAAAAGTTATTGAATGATTTTAATATTTAAAGGGTAAAAAAGTAAAAAAAAAAAATATTTTGGTTGGCAAACTATGTTTTGTTAAATAATAGTACAGTAAAATCTCTCTAAAGTAATACTCTTGGGACCCGGGTCCAAATATCACTTTAGAGAGGTTATCACATAAGAGGGGTTTACATTTTTTTTTGCTCCAAAATGATTAAAATTGTATTTTAGCCACTAAATACATATACATATTTCTTTGTCTATATTCAACTCACCAAAATTGAACATTCATGTAGTTATCTCTTTGTCTATATTCAACTCACCAAAATTTCAATAGTTTCTTGGATTTCCAAAAGATTTACTAACATTCATGTATGTAACACTTTCACCCCAAGAAATTACTTATAAATTAGATAACATTCTCTAAGTTTATCAACACTTTCCATAGGTATGGCTCCGAAGCAATCTCCCCATGTTACAATGACTGACAAGATTCGTAAAGTATATAAAAAAATATGTATTTAATCGAAAATATCACTTTATGCGAAAGTTGGGACCGGGATTTAGCACTACGATTTTCTGAAGAAAATATTAATTATCACGACAGAGGGGTTATTAAATTTTAACACCGATCCCGACTTGGGACCGAGACTTTTTATCAGTTTTGAGAGTTTATCACTTTAGGGGGGTTTTACTGTATAAATTAAATAATTCAACACCCAAACGATAATAAATTTGACTAAATTTTGTTAGAGTGATACGTGTAAAAATAAATGAAAACTAAACTGTGAAAATGGTGAAAATGATTAGTTAGTTTTGAGTTATGTAGCTCTAGAATGCTTTACCATTTTTTTTCTTCTTTTTTTAAATAATTTTAGAGGATCAAATGATTTCACTCATACCCCCATGGTGGCTCAATCCCATGACTTCGTGCATAGATAGTGGGTGCCCCAACCACTGGGCTAATACCACATCGTCAGAATGCTTTACCATTTAATTGGGAAAGACAATCTCATTCGTGATTAGAAAACTCAAACTCAAAATTACTCTTTCTCAAGTTTATTTGAAGTATACTTCTCATTCCAATCTAATCAATTTTGTTTTGAGAAGTGGGGTGGCATGTGCGACCACATGTTGATAACCAATGTTTTTTTTTTTTTTTTTTTGCATCAAATTTTTATTTATTTATCTACGTTCTTGAAATATCTCAATATATAATTGAAATTCTGAAAAAATTAATTAAGTAATTAATTAATTCTAAAATTAGGCGCAATACCATTTGGTCAAGTAGTATAGTCTCTTCTTGCTAAGTGAAACTTAATTCTAAAGCTAAACCCACTATCATTTGAACAAATAACATAATCTCCTCTTATTAAGTGGGATGTTGTAAATTTGACTCACAAAAGACTCGTTGTAGCATTTCAGATTTACTGACTTTACTCTGATCGATAAAAAATAAAATAAATTTGAATCTAGCTAGCTAGAATTGCTAAAGAGATGATTTGAACCTAAACATTTTCCTACTAGGTTTTACAAATCTTCAGAGCTGAAATCTCACCATTTAAATCAAGGTTTTCCAATGTTTCCAGAATAGGAGGAACTTGTACTTGCAACAAAGAATGAATGCATGTCCACCATATATTGTCGCCTGCCAAACATTTTCCCATGTTGTGTGCAAACATTTGAACTGTCATTTTGTGATATACTAATAGGGCGCGCAGAACCCCAATTGAGTTAAGCACTCTTCAAGTCCATTTCTATATTTCATTATACAGAAGTGGAACCCTATATTAATGGTTTGTTAATCTATCATTATCGAGTTTGCATCTTCAATAAGACATATATTCTTTGGTTGAAGATTTTATGTAGATTTTCTGCTAATATAAAACACTATATAGTATTGTAGTACATTTGACTCGATTTCCATCATAACATATCAAAACGGCCTGAAGCTAGCTACCCTCCATTCTAATATTAGTTGTCTAATACCATTTAGCTTTGTCATTTGAAAGTTAACTACGGTAGCACATCTTCTCTAAATGTGCATGTGCCTTATTGGCTTTTTACTATCAATTCTAGGATTCTTTCTGGCTGGCTTTGAAAATGCAAGAAAATAGTACCTCATGTTCCCGATGTTAAGCGTGAAACTGAGGAGGCTACAATGGTCACCTATGGCAAGAGGCGTCCAAAGTGTTTGCTAGAGATTCTGAATTTGTGTTTGAGGGTGACTGCTAGCTCTGAAGAAAATGTTAATGGGGTGTTGGTCGTCTCCCCCATGAAGAAGGCACATGGTCGTCCTCCAGCAGGCAGGAGAAACAATCCTAAAAGCATGCAGAATCTTGAGGCTGCATTGGAGGGAAGCAAAATCCGGAAAAGAAAGAGATTGAATAAGAATGCAGGAAATGCATATGGTGATTCGTGAGGGATCGGTGCATAATGATGATGAGGCTCTAGTTGGTGATCGAGATGGTCTCGGCTGGTACTGAGGAAACTGTTAAATTTGCAGAAACAAACCACATCTGCAGAATTAAAAAAAATTACGTTTAGTTTATGGGGAACCACGCTTCTTTTCCTTATTTTTTTTTTATGAAAATATTTTTCTTTTTGTTGATTAATCTTAAAATTAATAAAATTTACTAACAAGTATTAAATTAATTAGGTGTCATGATACATAAGACGCCAACTCAGATGCCACATTATTTTGTATTGATTTTTTGTATAATTTTTTGGTGTGTGTGAAGCACTGCTCTTGAGAATAACCTAATGTTGTGTTGTTTTAGTTGAAATTACGATTAGTTGGTAACAAGGCTGTGCATTGTCTAGCAGCACATACTTGTTCTTTAGACAGGGATGACTTATATTTTTCTATATCTTCTTTTCTTAAAGTTGCTATTACAGCGGAATACTGTACTGTTTAATTTTTATTCCCATTAATAAATTTTTGTCAACTGATTCAAAAAAAAAAAATTACGTTTAGTTGTTTAGTTAGGTTCGTCTACCAGCAGAGTATTCTTGTGATTATGATTATAATGTAATAATATTTTTTCTTAGATAACATAGAAAGTAAATTATGAATTTGCTACCTAAAAATACTGGTAACTCTTTTCGTTTTATTGGTAACAAAACAGACCTTTTCAAATCCTGTATACATAAAATAAATGATAGGGGCCTTTAAAAATAAATAAATAAATGATATGGAAGTCTAGCATATTCCTCTACTAGTTTAAGGAATTCCCTAGTTTAATTACAAATTCGAGGGGTGGTGATGGGTCACTCTCAAATGACTTGGTGAAGTGAAGTAAGGGCATACTTCGTGGGTCCAAACTAGCTAGCTAACACATGATTCCTCGAGAAATTGTTCCTAAATTTAGGTCAAATGCTTTGTATTATCGTTTTCAAAAGATGTAACCTAATCATGCATTTTATTTTGTAACAATTAGAGGAAATGATTTCTTGAGGATCAATATAGAAGAAGCATAGGAATGAATTGGCACATGGGCATTGATGCACGTGTGTCCTACCAATTGCCTCGCACATGCCTCCACATGCATGTTTGGTTACGGCACGCGACAAATCGATCATCAAAACACAACCTTCATTTTTTGCTTTAATTTTGTCTATATAAAGTGAAAAGGTTGTTTACATATATAACAGTCCCTATCTAGAGCGGGGCTCCGTTCTGAAATTAAAGAGCGGGGCTCCTTATTTGACCCACTTTCATGTCAAATTTATACATCTCCACCGTTCAATAGTTAGATATATGCGTGTAAATCATTTCTACAAATTTTCAGCTCATTTAGTGATCGTTAAGGTATCAAAACAATAAAAAATCAATGAACAAATTGAATCTGTTCAGTATGACCCATTCGTGTTAATCACAACTAGAAATGTTTAAACGATTCTCAAATTTGATGAAACCTTGCAGAAGTGATCTACACACATATACCTAACTACTTAACGGTGGAGATGTAGAAATTTGACCGGAAAGTGGGTCAAATAAGGAGCCCCGCTCTTTAATTTCAGAGCGGAGCCCCGCTCTAGATAGGGACTGCATATATAAAAGAGAGGACCCTTTTAAATTAAATGATAATCAATGTTTTTATAGATAAGTAGTATTCTAAAAAACTCTACCGCTCCTCTGCTAGGGTTTGCGGCAAACCCTCCAAATTAACCCATGGATCTCGACGTCTTGAGTTGGAATTACAGAGGGATATGTGGGGATGATAACACGCACGCGCTGAAGGATTTGGTGGCGCAGAATATCCTCAAGTTGTGTTTTTGTGTGAGACCAAAGTAAGTCGCGAAGGCGGTTTCTTGCGGTTGAAGCGGTCGTTAGGTTTCCCTCATGCGGCGATGGTGCCACTACCAGAAAAGGGGTCATAGCCGACGACGCCATCTCGTCGGCCGTTTCCATTAAATCGTCGGCTATAGTCATAGCCGACGAAGTATCGTCGGCTATTCCCTCGTCGGGAATGCCCCGTCGGCTATAGAATAGCCGACGACACTGAGGGTAAGTCGTCGACTTATAAACCACGAAGTATAGCCGACGAACAAAGCCTCGTCGGCTTTTATGAGAACATTGCCGACGATAGAGTCGTCGGCTATAACTCTCCACTAACCCCGAAGTATAGCCGACGACTCTATTGTCGGCTATAAGTCGAGGCATAGCCGACGAATTAATTCGTCGGTTATAACCTTCGCCGGCACCGGAAACGGCTTATTTTTGCCGGAAGCCGGGAGGTTATAGCCGACGAAATATGGTCTATTTCGTCGGCTATAACCCCTAAATATTTAAAAAAAAATTATAAATTTTGTTCGGGTCCAATTCCACTTCGTCTTCGGTTTGCCTGCAGAAAATCCACAAATGTACATCCAAATAGCCAGCAAATATCCACATCAATCCATCCGTAATATCCTACTGTACAAACCCCCTAACTAGCCATCTACGTACACTAACTACTCATCACCCCCTAAATGGATGGCGTCGTCGACGGGATCGTTCGAGTTCCGGTGGCTATAGCTACCCTGATCGCCTGGCGTACTCTAATGCGGGGGAGGAGTGGGGACGATGAAATCGGGCATCTGTGGCGGAGGCGGGGGCTCCTCTCCAGCTCGCTGGGCCTCCCAAGATTGCCGCATCCATCGGTACATCTCCGTCGCGGCCGCGTTGCTGGCCAGCTGCACCGAAGCCTGCTGCTGGAGCGCCTCCACCGCCCTCGCCAAATCCGCCTGCGTCCTCTGCAGCTTTATCTGCAAGTCTCTCCTCGTCGAAGCCGCACGCTGCGTGCTGGGATTGGCCGGCGTGTACTTCAGAACCCCATCTCCCGCCGCGCCTAGGCCTCTCTGGTAGAAGTAGTTGTTGCCAGTCCCTACCGCCGCGTGCATGATCTGAGAGGCCAAGCGCGGCTCAAGGGTGTCGATCGTGGAGACAAACTGCACGATCGCCTCGTCGGACGCCCCTTCCCCCAGCGTCTCTCGCGCGATCCTCAAGGTGATCGCGTCGGTCTCCGCATCTATTCTCGTCTAATTGACAAGAAAATATAATAAACGAATTAATAAAAAAAATATATAAATTAATTTAATGAAACACTTTTATTGAAGATGGGCGAATACTTACCACTTGGTCGGGACGGTCCGGATACATCTGCGCATGAATCCACGACAACGGGCTCGGCGGTCGGTCCCTCCTTGCAATCTCTGCCCACTGCCTCCAGGAGCGGGCGCCGCCGTGGTGGGGGTGCTCGTTCCTCTTGCGGTTGTCGCTGTTCGTCTTCGAGATTTTCTTTATTATAAGAACGAACATATAAACGCAAATATAAATTAGTAAGTAACTTAAAATATTAGGAACTAACAAAAAAAAAATTATTAACTAATTTAGTTACTAACTAATTTAGTTTAATTAGTAACTAACTAACTAACTAATTTAATTTAGTAACTAACTAACTTACTAACTACCTAATTTAATTTAATTTAATTTAATTTAGTAACGAACTAACTAACTATGTAACTAACTAACTAACTTAATTTAATAACTAACTAACTAACTAATTAATTTAATTTAGTAACTACATAATTTAATTACTAAATAACATTAAAAAGTTATAGACTAGGCTAAATTTTCTTACCGAGACCCTGTCGCTCCCGAAGTAGGCTACCAGCCATAGCCACTCATACTCCCTGTACCGGAACTCGTGGGGGGTTGCACCTCGCCCCAAGCCCTTCTCCACATGGTACGTCCTGTGCTGCGTCGACAACTCGTTCTTCCACTCGGAGTACCTATATTAACAGAACACAACTGTTAGATATATTCGTACATCTTTAATCGTCTTCAATCTAAGTCGAATGATAGTAAAATAACGCGAAACACATAACCTGTTCTTCAGCTGCTCGTCTCTCCACCAGCCAAGGTAGGATGGACTTTAAACCATTGCTGCAATATTATAAATTAATTAAAAAATATTTTTATATAGTTATAAGGACTCAATTCATAAATGTTTATTTTCTATAATAAAAATACGATTTAACTCACCGACAGTGCATTGTACACTCGCGCCTTGATGTCATCGTGCACAGAGCCCCAGTCGGGCCACAACATTGGGACCCTGTCCCGCACGATCATGCCCGTCGCGTTGATATACTTGGTCGTGGTTTCTCTCCTCTCGATCGGGCGTCCATCCTCACCGGGACCGGGCAGGATCTCCCTGATCCCACCGGCGAGTTCCCTCTCCAGGGTCGACATGTTCGCTGGCCCTCTGGTCCTTCTCGTCCCCGCGGGTTTATTTACGAGGACGCCTATTTCATAATTAAAATGAATACATGCCTAATAAAAATTCCGTACTAACTAACTAATTGACTAACCAACTACGTACATAATTTACTAACTAACTAATTTAATTTAGTAATTAACTAACTAAATAATTTGCTAAATAATTTAATTTAATAACTAACTAGCTAAATTAAATTAATTTACTAAATAATTTAATTTAGTAACTAGATTAACTAGCTAAATTCTTTAATTTACTAACTAATTTAAATTACTAACTAACTAACACATTTAATTTACTAACTAACTAACTAATTTAATTTAATAACTAACTAACGACCTAACTAATTTAATTTACTAACTAATTATGAACTAAGCTTCGACGTAGTTAAATAATTAATTAAACAATCTAAATAATTAATTAAACTAACTAATTACCTGCGTCGTTGTACTGTTTCTCCTTCTCACGAACACACCACAGGCCGCGGCAGTCCTCTGAGTCGAAATTCCTGTGGACGTAGGCCTCCTCCCAGAGAATCTCATGCGGCCGGTCGTGCCTCCAAATCTGTCTCCCCCTAGCGTCGTACTCGGGGATGGCAGGGAGGAACTGGACCATGTACATCCCCGATGGCGGAGACATACGGGGCGTGGACCCTGAGGGGCCTGATCCCCCTGTCGGTGGGCCCTGTCGCTGTGGACGCTGTCGCTGTGGGGGGACAGGGAGCATCTCTGGAGGGTCCTGATCGTCGCGCAGTGGGGTCGGGAGGGTGCGGCTGTGCGTCCTCCTCTGACGCTCGAGATTGGGCCCGCTCCCGTCGACTCATACGATGAGCCCCCACGTGTATCGCTCGGGGTAAATCCCATCAACGTCTCCTCGCGCCTGTTCATTGGCCGGCGTAGGCCCCGACGACCGCTGGGTCCGCCCCCCCACGGCTGTGTCCTGCCTGAGCTTCGGGGTCGCTCTCGCTCGGTCTGGCAATCCAGCGGTCTACAGCGCGGCGGTTTTCTGCACAACTAGTATATAAAATCCATAAATTTCACAACAATTCCACAAAAAAATAAAAAACTTCATTAAATATATATATACCTAATTATATATATACCTAAATATATTTATACCTAATTATATATATATATTCTGAAATATATATATATATATATATAGATATATATATCCTCCTAAAAATTCAGTATATATAACACAAAAAAATAAAAAACTTCATTAATTATATATATACCTAAATATATTTATACCTAATTATATATATATTCTGAAATATATATATATAGATATATATATATATATATATATATCCTCCTAAAAATTCAGTATATATAACACAAAAAAATTAAAAAATTCATTAAATATATATATACCTAATTATATATATACCTAAATATATTTATACCTAATTATATATATATATTCTGAAATATATATATATATATATATATATATATATATCCTCCTAAAAATTCAGTATATATAACACAAAAAAATAAAAAAATTCATTAAATTTATATATACCTAAATATATTTATACCTAATTATATATATATATTCCGAAATATATATATATATATATATATATATATATATATCCTCCTAAAAATTCAGTATAATTCCACAAAAAAATAAAAAACTTCATTAAATATATATATACCTAATTATATATATACCTAAATATATTTATACCTAATTACGTAATTATATATATATATATTCCGAAATATATATATATATAGATATATATATATATATCCTCCTAAAAATTCTTGTTAATTCCACAAAATTAAAAAAAATTCCACAAAATTCACAATTAGCCCTAAAACACTTATACCTAAATCATTTAACCCTAAAAAACAATTAACCCTAATTCAATCAATAAAATTCTAATTCAAAACCCTAAATAATTCAATAAATCACAATGAGGGAGAGTCGGGACTACCTGACATGGTGGTGCGACGGGGACGAGGTCCAGTGGTGGTGCGGTGCGGCGGCGACGGCGCACTACCAGATACGGCCGAATAGCCGACGAAAATTTTTTCGTCGGCCATTCCATTTTTTCGTCGGCTATACCCTCTGCCGACGAAAATTTCGTCGGCCATAAGTCGTCGGTAATACGCCGTCGGTAATACCAATGGCCGACGAAAAAAAAAATTTCGTCGGCCATTCCAACCTTGGCCGACGAATTATGGCCGACGAAAATGATTTCGTCGGCTATTTGTTCGAGTATGGCCGACGAAATTTGGTTTCGTCGGCTATTTGTTCTGAAGTATAGCCGACGAATTGGGCTATTTCGTCGGCTATTTCGTCGGAATATATTAATATTTTAAAGTTATAGCCGACGAAATAATGTCAATTTCGTCGGCTATAACTGCATTTTGGGCAAAAAAAAATACCGGATCGGAGGAGGAGAAGGAGGAGGAGGAGGAGGAGGAGGAGGGGAAGGAGGAGGAGGAGGAGAAGGAGGAGGAGGGGAAGGAGGAGGAGGAGGAGGAGGCCGGAGGAGGAGGAGGAGGAGGAGGAGAAGGAGGAGGAGGAGGAGGAGGAGGGGAAGGAGGAGGAGGAGGAGAAGGAGGAGGGGAAGGAGGAGGAGGAGGCCGGAGGAGGGGAAGGAGGAGGAGGCCGGAGGAGGAGGAGGAGGGGGGAGGAAGGATGAGAGAAAAAATGCGGGAGGAAGATTTAAAAGATTTAGAAGGAGACAATGTTTCGTCGGCTATACTTAGAGAATAGCCGACGAAATTAATATATTTCGTCGGCTATACTTTGGAAAATCAACAGCCGTTGGATCTGAGCCATCCAACGGCGGACAATAAAAAGGCGCGGATCAAGAGTTTAGCCGACGAAATACAATGTTTCGTCGGCTATACTTAGAGAATAGCCGACGAAATTAATATATTTCGTCGGCTATACTTTGGAAAATCAACAGCCGTTGGATCTGAGCCATCCAACGGCGGACAATAAAAAGGCGCGGATCAAGAGTTTAGCCGACGAAATACAATGTTTCGTCGGCTATACTTAGAGAATAGCCGACGAAATACAATGTTTCGTCGGCTATACTTAGAGAATAGCCGACGAAATTTGAATGTTTCGTCGGCTATTCTATGAAAACATACTAAACTGCGGTTTTGAGGCCCTAAACGAACTCGAAAGCCCGAAAAAGCCCACACATCGTGGCAAAGTTACGAGTTTGATTCCTGGCGTCGTTCCCTTTCCGGAATGGTATCACAATCGTCATTCGGACGCCGGACGCCAAATCTACAGTAAACCGGGTTTTGACTGATTTCATTATTTCGGCACACGGATTTTATCGGAATCTTGTCATTTTTCAACCGTAGACGTATTTCATTATTTCGGTCATATCTTATTTGACGACATATTTGCATTTGAAGAGTGTACGTATAGTAACTATTTGAAACTATACATTCACTTAAACACTTAGTAAACAAGTTAAGGAACATTAGTACATATGTTCCGATTTTGAATCTAAAAGTTTGGAAAATCTATTCCAACCGTCAGATATCACCGTTAAGATTAAATACATGTATGAAAAAAAATCCAACTACATCTGACAACGTTAAAGGCTCGATCGGGACGGTCAACCGGGTGAGTCAAACCTCTAAACGCTTTAAAACGGAAATTGGCCCGTCTAAATGACGTTTTTTGGCCTGATCTTCAATAGAGAATAGTTTCAGATTGATGAGACGCGACTAATCGTATAAAAATTTTCCACAAAATATTTACCGACCGTAAGGCTACCCATAGGAAAACGGGAGTAAAAAACAGTTAACCGCAACATTCGGCACACAGATTTTGTCGGAATCTTCCCATTTTTCAACCGTAGCCGTATTTCAATATTTTGGTCATGTCTTATTTCACGACACATTTGCATTTGAAGGATGAAGCAATGGTTTGTCGATAGTGATAGAAAATGGAAACTGCTCTTTTTTTGTTTTTTTTTTAATCATAGCCGACGAAATCAAACCTAGTATTCGTCGGCTATTCTTTTGTCGTTTTCTGTCAAAAATAATCGTATAATTATTTTTTTAAAAACTTATGGCCGACGAAATGCTTAATTTTCGTCGGCCATTGTTCGTAAAATAATTATTTTTAAAAAACGTATGGCCGACGAAATAATTAATTTTCGTCGGCCATTGTTCGTAAAATAATTATTTTAAAAAAAACTTGTGGCCGACGAAATAAAAAATTTTCGTCGGCCATTCTTCCAAAAGTTTATAGCCGATGAAAACTTTAAATCGTCGGCCATTATAGGAGTATAGCCGACGATTTTTCATTTTTACCGACGAAAAAAAAAATCGTCGGCCATTCTATGGGAATGGCCGACGAAATTTTTTTTTTGCCGACGACAAAAATTTTCGTCGGCCATTCTTGGGAATAGCCGACGAAAAAAGTGTTTCGTCGGCCGTTTTTTTTTTTTCGTCGGCAAAACCCTTTTTTCTTGTAGTGGCGGCTAGGGGCGGCGGCTGCGTTCGCACCTGTTCTGGAATGGGTGAAGGTCGGGAAGGACGGGGAGGGGTCGGTGGTGGTCGGGGAGGGTCGGGAGGGCTCGGGGAGGGTCGGTGGTGGTCGGTCGGCGATTAGGGTTTTGAGGGGAGCCGGTAGAAAATGAGGGAAAAAGGTCTGCTTCGCTTTAAATCGAAGGACTATAGCCGACGATGTCCATTTTAATTCGTCGGCTATACTATAGCCGACGAATTTCGTCACCTATACTCTGACCCTAAATCCGGGCCGGGCCGAAGTTGGGCTTTGCGAGCCGAGGTACGGGCCAGGCCTTGGGCTGTGCGGGGGGCGGGCCTGTTATAGCCGACGAATTTAGCCATCTCATGAGGTCTGATTTTCTAACTTCTCTAGCGCATACCTTCTGGAAGAATCTTGACAACGCCACCAACGGCTCAACCACTTCATCCTCCAAGTACGCTCGAATGAAAATAGGGAAGAGGCGTTGAAGCAGTACATGGCAGTCGTGACTCTTCAATCCATACATCTTGTTGTCTCGGTAGTTAACACACTTGCTTATGTTACCCGCATAGCCATAAGGATACCTGCATAGCCATTAACAACAATTAGATTTCATGCAGTCTCATGCTTCTGGAATACATGCCTAATAAAAAGTTACCTGACATTACTCATCCATCCAAAGATTTCATGTTTCTGGTCCCTGGTGACGGTGTAAGGAGCTTGGGGCATTTTGCTCCTGCCCTCTCTCAACCACAAATGGTCCCGCAGTCCCATATTTCTCAGATCAACGCGTGTCTTGGGGGTGTCTTTTGTTTTCTTCTCCCAATTCAAAACTGTGCCAACCACGGCTTCACACACGTTCTTCTCTATATGCATGACATCCAAGTAGTATCTGATAGCCAACCTGGCCCAATAAGGAAGTTCCCAGAAGATGCTCTTGTGTGACCAGAACCTATACCGATCGAGCCTCTCTGGAATCGTGCGCAACACATCGGGATGATTGCTAAGCGGACCAAAGTCATATTCATTCAACACTGCCAATATTTCCTCCCATGTCCATCGCTTCGGTGCCCAGCCCCTTTCTTCAGTCCCATCAAAAGCATGTGCATCGTCCCTAAATGGATGGTCATGCGGAAGCCAACAACGGTGACGCATCTGGACAATCTTGCTGCAATGAGGACTGGAGCAATCAACAGTCATGCACTCTGAACAAGCCCTGTAACACCTGGTGACGCTGCCCGACAACATACCCCTCCCAGAAAAGTCACTGATCGTGCCAACAAGCATGGCACGCATCCGGAACATCTCATTTTTGAACCGGTCGTAGACCAGGTGGCCTTTCAGACTCAAGTACCGAAGCTCCTCAATTACGGGTCTCAAATACACATCGAGACACTTTCCCGGATAACCTGGGCCTGGAATCAACAATGTGAGCATGTTATATTCCTTCTTCATGCACATCCACGGTGGAAGGTTGTACGGAATCAAAATAACTGGCCACACACTGTACTGAAGCTCTTTCTTGCCAAAAGGGTTGAAACCGTCGGATGATAGCCCTAGCCAAACATTTCGAACCTCTGATGCAAATTCAGGAAACTCCAACACATTCTTCTTCCAAGCCTCTCCGTCGGCGGGATGTCTAAGGGTGTCATCGTCAGGCACATTCCTCTCAGCCCACCATCTCATAGCTTCGGCCGTGAAAGCACACATGAACAACAGCTCAAGCCTATCAATCAGCGGGAAGTACCGAAGTATCTTCACAGCTTTCTTGTTCCCTTTAGGAGTGAACTTATACCGCTCTGTATTGCATACTGGGCAGTATTCAAGATCTGTAAGTCCTTCTCCGTAAAACAGAACGCAATCGTATCTGCATGCATGAATCTTGATGTAGGAAAGGCCGAGATCTTTAAGGATATCTCGCACCTTATGATGACTGGTAGGAAGCCGATGTCCGGGGGGCATCGCCCCACCCCATATCTTCAGCCAATCATCAACCGATTTGACAGTGCCTTTGTTCTCCGTTTTGATCTTCATCACTCCCATGACAGATTCAAGGACAGTCTTATTGCATCCTTGGTACAACGGAGTCTATTGCAATGCGATCAGGTTGTTGTACTTTTCCATACCACTTGTGTTGACCGGTGATCGGGGTAATGGCTCGAGTGGCTCAATATCAGGGAAACACTCCATCTCCGGAGGAGGGAGTTGCACATCTGGTGCTTCATCAAAGACACCGCTCTCACGAGGAAACATATCGTTGATCCAGTTCGTTGTTGGATCATTAGACGAACTCCCTCTCTCGGCAAATTGTCCATGATCATGAGGACCCGCAAACTCTGGTTCACCGTGATAAATCCAATTAGTGTATAGGACCCAAAATCCATATCTAGCCAGGTGTTGCTCCACTTTCTCTATGGAAAAACGTTGTCGTGGGCTGGCACACTTGCAGTTTTTACACGGGCAATAATGAAGTGTAGTGTCTCCACAGTTAGCCATCACAAATTCCAGGAAACTCCTAACTCCATCATGATACGCCTGATCCCATCTTTCAAGGGTAATCCAACTCTTATCCATCCTGTAAATTCAATAAATAAATATAATTATATATAGATATGTATATATGCACGTACTACGTACGTACGTACGTACTAATTAATTAAAAAATTCATCATTACACATATATATATATTGTTGGTATATGTAAAAAATATATTGTGTTTAATTAATTAGGGAGCTTGACGATGTTTTAATTAATTTAGGGATGTGTATATATATACACATCCCTAAATTAATTAAAACATCGTCAAGCTCCCTAATTAATTAAACACAATATATTTTTTATATATACCAACAATATATTTTTAATTACAATTACATTAATTAATATATATATACATTTTTTCATCAAATTCATCTAAAATCACCTCTAAATCAACAATCAATCACTAATCTTCAACAAAACTTCAATTCTATCTAACCAACATATCAACCCATTAATAATCTCATCTCAACACATATAAATATCAAATTAATCACACATTTATTCTAATTAAACTCTAAATTAACACACCTCTGCATATAACCAACTAAATCAACACACACAGCAATATACGTACCTTTCAAGCTTATGGCCGAGGTTTTGGACGATTTCAGAGCGTTTTTGAAATTTTTCGAAAAATTTTCGACGAAGTGAGCTCGCTGGTGCAGAATAGATCTGATATAAGTGTTATAGCCGACGAAGACCCTCCTCGTCGGCTATAACAAAAAAAATTTCGTCGGCTATAGTTATAGCCGACGAAGTGAAGTAATAGCCGACGACTCGTCGGCTATAATATTATAGCCGACGATGTGGCCGGCGAAAGAGTAATTCGTCGGCTATAACCCCTTATAGCCGACGAAGTACTCTTTCGTCGGTCGTTTTTTTTCATATCGTCGGCTATGACCCCTTTTCTGGTAATGTGCTTAGCGAGGGGAGATCGGGAGGCCTTGCCCCGTTATGGACTGCTGATGTTCGGCTCCGGGTCCGTTTGTCCTCGGCTCACCATATGGATGCGGTGGTCACGAAAGCTCCGGGGATGGCGTCATGGCGTTTGACTGGCTTTTACGGGTATGCAGCTACTGGTGAACGGGAGAAGTCATGGCAGTTACTGCGGGAGCTTGCGGATGCAGACTTCTTACCGTGGGTGGTGATTGGAGATTTCATTGAAATCTTGAACAACAGCGAGAAAGTGGACGATAGTGTGAGATCGGAGAGGCAAATGCAGGGTTTCCGGGAAGCTTTAGGTTACGGGAACTGCTAGACCTTGGCTATCATGGGAATATGGTGACTTGGGGGAATTCAGAGACCTTGCTTCGACTGGATAGGGCAGTGTGTACGCCAGCGTGGTTTGACATCTTTTTCCATGCAAAGCTGTTTCATCTTCTGCCTTCGGACTCGGATCACGTCCCCATTCTGCTGCGAGCAAGTACGACTCCAATTACTTCCCGGCCAAAGACTCATCATTTCCATTTTGAGTCATTTTGGCTCCAACATGAGGACTGTGATCAAACGGTTCCGGATACATGGGGAGACGCGATTACAGGGTATCCCATATATATTGTGGCTCAGAAAATAAAGAAAACATGTATCCAGCTGGATAAATGGCAGAGGTCAGCGTTTAAGGGTCGGTCGGCAGCTTCAGATGATGGGGATTCTGAATAGGCTGGAGGAGTTGATGGGTGACCATATCACGGAGTCCGGACAGACTGAGAAGAAGGCTTTGTCTGTTTCATTACAGAACCTTTTACATTAGGAGGAATTGTTTTGGAAGCAGCGTTCGAAAGTAATGTGGCTCAAGGAAGGGGATAGGAATACAAACTATTTTCATAAATAAGCCGCTCTCACCAAACGGAGGAATACTCTGAAGGGTCTGTTTGATGTGGAGGGAGTCTGGCACGAGAATGATGAGGGTATGGAGAAGGTGGTGACAGACTATTTTACTCAGATGTTCGAAGCCTCTGCGTTGGATATGGATGCGGTGAGTCAAACTCTTGAGTCTATTACTGTCACATCTACAAATTTCGGATAGTAAAAATCCAAATTCGACAATGTGAAAATTCACAAATAAACTCAAATACTTAAAAGTTATTATACAAATAACTAAGTATAACATCAGAGTTCAAATGCGTGGCTCACACTCAAAATATTACATCATTAAATATATATATATATGCAAATAGAGTCTCACGCTATCTCTCTAACCCAAAATAATGACAAGCTAGACCACGGATCACACCTACTAGCCGCGCGACTCAGACGCCGCCTCCTGGCTGCTGGTAAACTCCTGTAGGTCTAACCCTTACACCATTGATTGGTGCACCGGGTTATAAACAACGAACTCGGTAAGCTTTGAAAGCTCGTGTGAGTAAAACAAATAAAAACATGATAATGTAATTAAACCACAAATGAAGTTCACATTTCCAAAACAATCACAACTCGAGAACTATAAACACGTTCTGCACAATCAACCAACAAAGAAGTAATTCATTGAATTACTCTTTCATACAATGCAAGCATGAGACCCAGATAACCCCAACTTGGTTACCCCTCATGACGTGTAACGACAGACAGACTAGAGCTCTAACTGATCGTAACCAACACACGGCCAAAGGTTTGGTTCCCGATATATTGCCTCGTCACATAGTGACCGTCCGAAGACAAAAGTACGCCACAAATTTGGCCTTCCGAAGACAACAGTAAACACACATCACAATATATATTTCATGTAAGTATATATATATGTAGGCATTCTCTCAGGAAGTGCCCACTAATACCAACTATAGTTCATTGATCAAAATACTTAAAAATTTATTTTTATATTAAATTCATTTTACTTACCGATGAACCGTAGTCGATCGAGTTCATTCAATTTAAAACAAATATCATTTCTGTAAATTCATTTTACATTTAACAATACATATATTATGATTAACTCGTATTTAATACGAATACAGTGAAGTTTACTCACCTTAATTCACTAGAAATGGAAAATATATGTTTTGCGTCGGGCCGAGGAAGAAACGGGTCAAATCTGGCTGAAACAGCGTCGAGTCGGATCGCTACAGTACCGGTCAACGGTCAGTCAACAGTCAACTTTGACGGTCAACGTTGGTCAACGGTCAACAGTCAACGTGGGTCGGGTCGGGTCGGGTCTGAATCGGGTCGAACAGTGGAAACGGGTCGGTGGAGATCGGTTTTCAATCCAATCGATCGGGCTTGAATCGGCGGAAACCACCAGCACAAAGAGGAGCGCCTGGTGGAGACGAGTCGAACGAGGCGTGGTTCGAGGTGGGGCGTCGCCTGCAGCACCGTCGCGCACGGCAGCAGATCTTCCCACCTCGCCGCGTCGCGCACGGTGCTCTGCTTGGGCTGCACCTAAGCTCGAAAGGAAGAGGAGAGAAAACCCTGTCGACCGGTGGGTGGCGCTTGCACCGTGGTGGCCGGACGGCGTAGATCGGAGGAGAGGCGATCCGATCGGGGAGAGAGAATTGCTACAGTAACTTTTGAATAGTAAAAAGCTACAGTACTGATAAACGGACGAAATGGGAAAATTATGACTTTTTCCTAAAAAAAAACGACGTTTTATAGTTAATTTCAGAAATAGGAAATAATTTCGACATGTCGTAACTTCCTCATACGACGTCCGTTTCACGCGTGCCGTGTGCCCACGAACTCGTATCGTCGCGCTCTACAACTTTCGTGAAGGAAACTTTTAGAGACTTATAACGGATCAAAAAGTCAACTTTTGACCCATTGAAACTTAAACGTTTTTTCAAATTTTAACTTTCGGAACCACTTCCGACGTCACGTAACGACTAAATAAAAGTGTACCAAAATCTAAAACTCGTAAATTAACCTCCGATAAAAATGCAATTTTATATAATTAACACGAATAAAAATCGGGTTATTACAATTACTCCTTGTGTGACTGAGGATATGAATACTCAACTAAATAAGGAGTATTCTGGGGAGGAGATTAAATTGGCGTTGTTTCAAATGTATCCAACGAAGTCGCCAGGACCGGATGGAATGCCGCCTTTATTTTTTCAGCAGTATCGGGATGTGGTTGGGACAGAGGTTGTGGAAGCAGTTCAGTATATAAACCAAGACCTAAATCTTCTTCGATCCATCCGTAGACACAGCGAAATGTACAGTTTCAGTGATCTTCATCATCGATCATCCTTTCATATCTCTAAGTACGTACATGTCACGTTGAACCCTAAACTACTCCTCGATAGATTCCAAACTCACATAACATGTACTGTTGTTTTTTCAATTTTCCATTCTCTTTTCTAGTTTAATGTTGTTCAGATCTAAATATCAATCGTAGGCTATAGTTTGATAGGGTTTTGCAAATGCATGTTACGGCTCAAATTTGACGGAATATATATAGAACTGACCGGCAGTAAATTATTAAGAATGGTGGCATGGGGAATCATGAATTTTTCCGAGAATTTTGAAGAAAGAAAACCTACTCATGACGTCCATATATAAGTAGGTTCTTTATTTCTTCGACTACGTTAGGATGATATTACCCGACTGTTTCACGCTGTTATTATTTTATTTTTTGTTTGTTACAATTATTTTTGTTTCTTTTTTGTTCTTAGTCATATCTTCAATGTGACTGTAATTCTTGGTTTCCCCACAGGCCTCAGCTTTGTGGGAATGTCTGCAGCTTCAGCGGAATAGGGATTGGAGGTCAATCGAGTTTAAACGCCAGACCGGCATTACAGGTAAAATAATATTGGGGATAGAGACTCGACGTCTAAATCGATGAGATATATCGACGGGGTGGGGGAATGATCGGAACCTAAACCTATTTGTTTTTATTTTTTTATTTTTTATTTTTACATTATTTTATAATAGCATTTGATTGATCAAGATAGGTTTAGGTTCCGATCTTAATCGTAAATCTGTCTTGATCAAGTAAGGTCCATAAAACAGGCCAGAATCTAATAGGAACTTACCTAGCTATCTAAACTCTTCACCTGCAAGAATCACTACTGGAAATCAACGTTGAAGCGATGACTTTTTATCGTCAAAAGTCGTCGCTTCGACACCGAAGAGACAAAAAGGTCGTCGCTGGAGGTCGTCGCTTCGTTTTCGTCGTTTCGATTCGAGGCGACCACTTTTGCTACAAAAGTCGTCGCTTGGATATTTCAAGCGACGACTTCAAAGTTTGTCACCACATACTGAGCGACGAAGTTTGGGTCGTCTCCTCACATCCGAGGCGACGAATTTTGGGTCGTCGCTTCCAATTCTAGGAGACGAATTTTGGTTGGTCGCTTACAATTTGAGGGGACGAAGTTTGGTTCAAAATTCGTCGCTAGAGTGTATGTGATGATAAATTTCATGCGACGAATATCAATGTTCGTCGCTTCATGTCTCCATTTTCGTTTTAAAAAAATTTCCCGCCGATTTCGTTTGATTTTCTAAATTTTCCAGATTTTCCAGATTTCGTTTTTGCGGGGTTGGGGAGGAGGAGAGGAAGGGAGGGAGGAGGTGGAGGAGGCGACGGCGACGGCGAGGAGGAGAGGGAGGGAGGCGGTGGAGGAGAGGGAGGGAGTTCAGGTGCTGCCGTCGAGGTTTAATGACTCGGTTATTGAGAATTGGAAGAAGGAGAGTAAGACTAGTGTGAGAGAGAGTAATGTGGAGGATGAGAAGTTGAGCTTGAAATCGCAGAGGAATGTGAAGAAGGGAAGGAGTAATGGTGGGTATGGCTCGAAGAAGTATTCGGGTTTGTATGAAGAGGAAGAGGAGGAGGAGGAGGAGGAGGAGGAGGAGGAGAGGGAGTGAAGATGATGGCGACGGCGAGGAGGAGCGGGAGGGAGGGAGGCAGTGGAGGAGGAGAGGGAGGGAGGGAGGGAGGAGGAGAGGGGGAAGAGGAGGAGAGGGAGTGAAGATGGAGGCGACGGCAGAGGAGGAGAGGGAGGGAGGGAGGCAGTGGAGGAGGAGAGGGAGGGAGGGAGGAGGAGAGGGAGGGAGGCGGTGGAGGAGGCGACGGCAGTGAAGAGGAAGGAGGAGAGGGGGGAGAAATATATATAAAAGGGGATCAATTATGGCCGTTAGATCTGGAAAATCTGACGGTTCATAGGGTCGATCCGCGCAATGTGTTTTAATTGGTTCTCAGCATGTGGCGCGGATTCAACACTGAAGCGACGAAGTAAGACGAAATCCGTCGCTTCAATAATATTTAAAAGTGATCAAGTGACGAAGTACTACAAAATCCGTCGCTTCAATAATATTTAAAAGATTTTAAAATTTTTATTGATTATACTGAAGCGACGAAGTAATACAAAATCCGTCGCTTCAATAATATTTAAAAGATTATAAAATTTTTATGAGATTATACTTAAGTGTACAACTTTTCGAAGCAACTATATAAAAGAAATAAAATTTTGAAAAACACTGTGAAATAACATTTGATCGTTATGATGAAATACAGTTATGGTAAAAAAATCACTTAAATCCGACAAAGTTAGAGCCCCGATCGACGCGGTCAACCTTATTTAAACTTACTTCTCTCTATGGGGAACCATAGTATCGGGAGGTAAAAGTTACCAAATTTTTACATGGCTGATTACGTCTCATCTATTTGAGAATTTAATGTTTGGAAGAGTCGACGAAACAAGGTCATCTAAAGGTGCGTAATAGGGTTTTCGTGTGATAAGTTTTATGAAAATATGGTTGACCGTTTCGATCGAGCGTCGAACGTTTACGAAATGAGCTGATTTTTATACTCTACTCATATTTAACTATGACGATCACATTAGACGGTCAAATTTTTCATTTTGTGAATTTAGCCATTATAACGACAACATGCTTACTAATACGGTATAACTTGATTATAAGATTATACTCAAGTGTACAACTTTTCGAAGCAACTATATAAAAGAAGTAAAATTTTGAAAAATACTGTGAAATAACATTTGATCGTTATGATGAAATACGGTTATGGTAAAAAAATCACTTAAATCCGACAAAATTAGAGCCCCGATCGATGCGGTCAACCTTATTTAAAACATATTAAACTGCCGTTTTGAGGGCCTAAATGAACTCGAAAGCCCGAAAAAGCCCACACGTCATGGCAAAGCTACGATTTTGACTCGTGGCGTCGTTTCCTTTCCGAAAATGTATTACAATCGTCAATCGGATACCAAATGCCAAATCTACAACTCTCCAAACTATGAAAATATGGTTGACCAGATTTCAAAACATGAAGCGACGACTATTGCTCAATACTTGTCGCTTCGTATAAGAAGTCAGCGACGAATATTGACGAAAGTTATAAAATCCGTCGCTTGAATTTTACGTCGGTGACGAACTTAGAATTTTCGTCGCTACAGTTTACAAAACATTATTGGGAGGCGACAACAACCAATATTCGTCGCTTCAATAAGTTGTGAGCGACGACTATTGATCAAAAGTCGTCGCTCTCGTTTTCTGAAGCGACCAATCCAATATTGGTCGCCTCAATGTGTTGAGGCGACGAACTTTGATTTTCCCTTTCCAATCTTCGTCGCCTCAGTCCTTGTTTCCAGTAGTGAATTACATGTTTTGTATAGTTAGATTCTTCTTGTGTTTCATGTACAGTGCGAAGGTTGAAATGGGATTCAAACTGATCGAGTTTACTATTAACTTAAAATCTTAAATCTTTATACTTTCCGCTAACTTAATAGCAGATGGACAGCAGTAGTTCACAAATTGAGGTAGAGATGAGGATACCTCAACAAGCAACACCATCTCAGCAAGTCTTATCGGAGACTATGGGGTCAAATGTTCAGGTTGCAAGCACTGTTTCCAGAGCCAGTGATCTACTCATGGCAGTAACTTCAAGCGCTGAAGTCAACAGAATGAAAATCAGTGAGTTAGCTTCGGAAGCAATGGAAGAGCTAACTAAACTGGCCCTAGCTGGAGAACCTCTATGGCAATGTGACATAGAGAGCAATACTGAATTTCTTAGTGATATTGAGTATCTGAGGGAATTTGGACACATAAGTGCTTCATTGATAGAAATAATTAGAATGGTTGAGGTGGGAGACTCTCAATCCGAGCTCCCAAGATTCGGAAACACTAGCAGTTCTGAATTTTCAATCGAAAGTGAGTATAGGACAATGTCGACAACAAATCAACCTGGAAAATCAGTTAGTTCGGAATCTTCACGAGCTATTGGATATGTCAAAACGAAAGCAGTCGACCTTGTTCAATTGCTAATGGATTTGGTAGGTTGTCTTTTAAGTTAGCTTAAATCTTTTGTTCCATAACTGACGCGTCTGAATAACGAAACATGAAATTAATACCGTCCAGTTATGTTTTGTTTTTGTTCAGAAGCAATGGCTACTGGTGTTTCCTAATATTGTATCTAGAGCAAAAGTAGTGGGGTTATTATCATCAACAAGATTTGAAGGCAACTATGATGGAACCTTGCAAGTGGTAATCTATATGGCCCTTATTTAGGCAATCTATTCTTGTCATGCATAAATAAGGTGTTTTTCTTATATTAAGTCGTCTTACATTTTCACTAATTGATGGAACACAATAAGGTTTTCTTACAAATGATTATTGTGTTCTTGCAATTGTTCCATGAAAAATCTGAAGGAAGAATAATAATGTACAAATCTACCATATCATGCTATTTAATTTCAGATGTTAAAAAATGTATTCGATTCTCTGGAGTCAATCCTGTTGCTACAAGCATGATAATTCAGTGAATATTTTGCTAGCTGGTTATTTAGCTAAGCTAGTAGCACTTTGTAGGCACTACAATCCCATCTTATACTTCTCCTATTAATCATTCCTGATCAAAAGCTGTTGATTAGTGGTGCCTATAATCTTCGATTAGTACGTATGTCAGTATCAATATGATAAAGAGTTGGATCTATTGGCGTTATATTACACAGTAGTACATATGAATTGTTCATTGCAGGACTCACTGTCATGCTTATTAGTATTTTGTAAAACAAAAACTACTATAAGTATACTCATAAGTATTCATCAGAGCATTTTGATTTCCAGATGACAGCTGAGTTTCATGCCCCAACACCACTTATTCCTGCAAGAGAAAGTTACTTTGCAAGGTACAGTAAACAGCTGGACAGAGGAATGTGGGTAGTTGTTGATGTATCCTTGGAAAAATTGTTTCAGTTTCCATCGACTAACTTTCGAAGACAACCATCAGGATGTTTGATTCAGGAACTGCCAATTGGATGCTCTAAGGTAACAATTGACAAAAATTCCTCGCTTCATGCTTATTGATTGATAAACAGCTATATTAAACTTCTGCTCATGTGCTGTAGGTCATATGGGTAGAGCGTGTTGAAGTGGATAACGGAATGGTTCACAATATGTTTAAGCCACTGGTCAGTTCTGGTTTTGCATTTAGCGCAAAGCGTTGGGTTTCCACTTTAGTTCGACAATGTGAATGGTTGGAAACTTTGAATTCTACAAGCCCTCCTCCATCTGATCGTAGTAAGTGATTTTGCAATTCATTTGATTGTTCCTTGCTTTTTGACTAAAACTTGAAGCCATAAGAAAAACAGCAAGCCTAAATCGAGAATGTTACCAGACAAATCCTTTTTTTGAATCTCATATATAGTTTTAGTTATATCAAGTCATAATGACGTACTTTTTTCTAGTTTGAAAAACGCCAAGTGAAACACATTTTTGAGCACTAGCTAGCTACCTGGAAACCACCTTATGTGGTATACAGACTTGCCTATAGAAACTTTTACTTGATGATGTACGATGCAGCTTTCATAGAAGCTATTTGCTTGACTGGGTTTGATCTTATTCCTGAAAACTTTTCTAACTAATCTATGAGTTTATGAGAACCTTGGTTAACTTATATTAGGTTCAGACAGTGTACATCTGTAAACGTCTTCATTCTGAAACTTATACTACACTTGATTTTAATTAGCGTATATAGAATTAAAGATTTTTTTTTTCTTTCTGAAAAGTGTTCATATCGCAAGCTGGAAGAAAAAGCTTGTTGAAGCTTTCGGAGAGGATGATGAGAAGTTTTGTTGCTGATATTAGTGCTTCTACAGAAAACAAATGGAGGACATTACCTGTATTTGGTGCCGAAGATGTAAAGGTCACAACTAAAACTAGCTTAAATGACCCAGGAAAGCCTCCTGGTACCACCTTATTATTTGCTACTTCTGTCCATCTTCCAGTCCCAAGAACTCAAGTATACAATCTGCTTCGCGATGATGAATCTCGATTCATGGTATGTACAGTTCTAGTACGCTTAAGTTTGACAATGTGCCTCTAAAACACATACATATTAATACCTTGATTAAGTTCAAAACATTAGTCTTCTTATATATAGCCAAATCATGAATAAGAGTAGATAAGGGTCTTTTAAATCCTTTGTGATAGGTTTTGTGGTACAAAGTGTAGGATTATGGAAAGATAATTTCCTCTGATTATATTATCAATCACGCATTCAGCTAGGATCACCATATCAAACATTAAGTTACTGAGTCTCTTCCCCACTTTAGAGGAGTATTGAGTAGGCTAGGTGAGTTATTTTTGTCACTGAAGATTTGAAATGGAACATATTGCAACAGGGAAGAGACTCAGTATGAAGAGCCTCTCAATAAATAGATAAATAACTTTAAGATTTTGTTAAATCCTTTCAATATTTCCTCAAAAAAAAAAAATTCCTTTCAATAATTTCTTTGCCAAATTAAAGGCCGCTGAACATCCATTTACATTTGTGTATTACAGTGGGATATGATATCGTATGAAAAAGATACAAGAGAAATTGCTTACATCGCAACTGGGGACAATCCAGGAAATCGTGTTTCCATAATTGAAGTAGAAAATGTAAGTTTCTTAATATCGATTTGCATCAAGAAGTCCAATGCCCTTTTCTATGAGTGAGAGTAGGACTTACAATCCTCACTTTTCCTCTGCTTCAACTTTGCAGGGTGCAACGAAGGAGATCGAAATATTCTACTTGCAGGAGAGTTATACAGACCTAAATGGTTCATACGTTGTTTACGTACCCATTGACCAGTTTGCCATGTCTGCTCTGTTGGATGGAGCTGAAGCAGGCGAGGTTGCTGTCCTTGCATCTGGGTTTTCCATCCTGCCTGATAGACCAATGGCCAATGAAGAATCTGGTGGAACTCTGTTAACTCTTGCGTTGCACGTTGCAGAAGGAGGAGCAGTGGAGGAATTTATCCCTTCGCGCACTGTTCAAACTATACTCAACATCATTGCTGGAACTGTGATCCAGATCACACATGTTCTATCAAATGATGGAGAAAATAGTGTTGAACCAGAGCCATGATTCAAGTTCCTTACTTCTGAAATGAACCTGTGTTGTAATTGAAAAATGATTATTGCAGCATAAATATTATTACTTTACATGGAAATATCCATAGTAATTACTCTGTGTGTGTGTGTGAGTGATGATGTGAAATATTCTCAAAAAAAAAAAAAAAAAGGTGTGATGATGTGAAATGCTGACACTAAAATTGTAATTACATAACAGCTAAACTCTCTCTCCTTGTCTTGTTCAAGATCTAATGTTTCACAAATGGAATGGAATTACCAAGCAAGAACATGGAATCTGATAATTTAAATTCACTTAAAGAAGAGAAAATTAAGGAAGTGCACCAATATATAAATACTTGTGACTGCAAAGTGAACTGGAAGAATATCAACCACATCCTTAATAAAGGATCCGGATCCCCTTACCTTCCTGATATTCCATCTAATGACTCACAATCTTAAAGAACAGAAGTAAGAGTGTAGAAGAAAAGAACAAGAGATTGTGAGCCATTAGATGGAAGGTCAGGAAGGTAACGTGAAAGGAAAGGTTAGGAGAGAATCCAAATCCCATAATAAAACGCAAACCTTTAGTAAATCATAGATTCGATCATTAAATTACAATAGTAATTTAACTCTCCCATAGAACGATGTTTCTTCTCATCTTCGTCTTCAGGTGTTGGAGAAATCTTGACATATTTCTCTAAAAAACAAGTCTCACTAGTTAACTAATTGATCGATAAGGAAATAAGTGTCACTAATCAACTAATTGGCCGGGAAAGGAGCGATAAGAATGAAAATTCTACCCACTCACAGCTACAATTATTGATATGCTTCAAAAGACTTAGAGTCTAAGAGCGCTACTGAGAGGTGATACTGGACTAGTTTGCAGATGTTTCCGCTCAAACCCGTAGGCCTGGCAGAAGCACAATAATAAAGCTGTAAAGACACAGGCAAGTATAGTGGTTCACCGTGCCATCGGAGGGCACGGCTACGTCCACTTGGAATATAGTATGATCGGCCGATAAACCATCGGATGGTGGTTACATGCCAAGAGTGGCAAGTATCCAAGATCTCTAACTCTAAGGGGGAAGCCTTCTATATATAGGGAAGGAAGGCTCCCTCCTTTACAATGTTTCCAATGTGGGATGCAAACCCACTTTTCCTACTCGCGAAGCAGCTTCAGGAGCCCGGTGGCACGCCCTCCGGGTGCGGCACCGGTGATGTGGAACAATGGAGATGTAGTTGGGGTGCTGGTCTACCCGATGGATGCCGGAAGTAGGACCCATGACGCCGGTTGCACGGTGCACGAGGTCGCCGGATGTGCTTGGCGATGCACTATATCAACTGTCAACAAGTCCCCCGAGTTCCCGAGTAAGAGTGCAATCTTACTTGGGGAGTTAATCATCATGTGCCGCCAAGCGTAGGTGGTGACCGAGTCACCCCTACTACCACCAGTCCCCCAAGTCCCTAAGTGAGATTGGGCTCTTACCGGGCGTTCGAATGCCCGGTCCCAACCCTCCGCTCGAGTGCTACTAATGTGCTCCCAGTAGTAGTCCCCCAAGTCCGTGCTGGAGATTTGACTTGGCCGGGAGTGATGTGGTGCCGGGAGTGATGAGGTGCCGGGTTCTGATCATCACCGTCTGTGCCGGGTTCTGGAGCGGTGGTGGGTGCCTAGGGAGGATCCGGGTTTGACCGGTCCTGACTCGTTGAAGCTTGATCGGGCGGAGCCGCTGCCGAACAGAGCCGGGCCTGCTGAATCCGGGGTGACCCGCTGGCCGGGGTGACCCGCTGGACAGGACCGGGCCTACTGAATCCGGGGTGACCCGCTGGACAGGACCGGGCCTGCTGAACCTGGGGTAACCCGTTGGCCGGGGTGACCCGCCGGACAGGACCGGGCCTGCTGAATCTGGGGTGACCCGCTGAACAAGACCGGGTCGGAGGGTGAGCTGATAGACTGAGCGGCGGAGTTCACGTGGCCGGAGGGTGAGCTGATAGACTGAGCGGCCGAGCTCACGTGGCCGGAGGGTGAGCTGATAGACTGAGCGGCCGAGCTCACGAGGCCGGAGGTGAGGTGCTGGCGTGAGCTGATAGACTGAGCGGCCGAGCTCACGAGGCCGGAGGTGAGGTGCTGGCTTGAGCTGTGGTGCAGGGGTCGAGGCAGCCGGTAGCCGGAGAGATGTCGTGGAGCCGGTAACTAGAGAGATGCCGTAGAGCTGGTAACCAGAGAGATGCCATGGAGCCGGTAACCGGAGAGATGCCGTGGAGCCGGTAACAGGAGAGATGCCACGGAGCCGGTAACCGGAGAGATGCCACGGAGCCGGTAACCGGAGGGATGCCACGGAGTCGGTAACTGGAGTGCCCATGCAATAAATGTGGAGTGGGGTGAAACCCGGACGAGTGCATGGGATGATGATGTGAGGACTCGACCAGTGGACTGCCATGTCGGAACGAGTCCCCCAGTACAATTGCTGCCAACGGAGGGGCAGGCCGGGGAGTAGCCCGGTGGTTCGGCGCAGCTTGTGGCCGAATAAGCGTGGGGTAATGTGCAGGTTTGCTAGCCTGCGGGGAGACTTGTTCTGTGTTAGAGAAACAATCTGCCCGGTGGGGTGGCGTTGAGATAACGAGTCTCGCCGTGGATCCCCAAGTGTATCACAGTTTAGTGTGATGCAGGGTTTTTATCCTGCTGAAAAAGTTTACATGTGTTAGATGTAAACTTTCCCGGGTTTATAAAGCCCATGCGTTCACCATGGAGCCGGTTGAATGTTACCTAACCGGTGAGATGCCATGGAGCCGGTTACCGGAGAGATGGCACTACCGTAATGCGATGCATACTGATGCGCGCACTGAGATGTGATGCATTGGAATGCGTACACCGTAGTGCGATGCATTGTAATGCGATGCATACTGATGCGCGCACTGAGATGCGATGTATTGGAATAGATGCACCGTAGTGCGATGCATTGTAATGCGATGCATACTGATATGCGACGCATTGCAATGCTGAAATGATCGACCGATGCATAATGATATGCGCAGCACTGATAAGCGCATAATGATATGCGTGCAACGATGCATACTGATATGCGATGCATTATAATGCTAAAATGATCGACCGATGCATAATGATATGCGCAGCATTGAGAAGCGCATAATGATATGCGATGCATCCCGGACCATGCTCATGCTTTTATCACATGTCTAGTTATCAATACTCCCAAACAGATTATGCACAGGTGAAGCATGCGTTGAGTAATAATAAATGAGTTAGAATACTTAGCTTTGGAGAAAGCTGCCGGGTGTTGGAATAGCATGCGGGAATGATTCCCGGGTTGCCCGGTGAATGTCTACGGGTGTAGAGTACAGCTTGGGTGTCCAAAGAAACCTAGTGGGTGGCCAAAGGAAATTGCCTTCTGCCCAGCTTGCTGCAGCCCAACCCGGTTTAGGCCTAACTTGCTGAATCTGGGCAGGCCCAATGACCGGGCGGGTCCGTTGACCAAAAAAAAATGTTCTCTTTCCTCCTTTCCCGCTCTTTTCTTCTTCTTTCTCTATGTTTTTCTTCTCTCCTGGTTGCTCCTCTGCTCTGCTCCTTTGCCGTGCCCGGAGAGGGAAGTCCCATGGCGAGGAGCCAAACCGGAAGACGACCGGAGAGGGAGGAGAGACGATCGGGGGGGGGGGGGGGGGGGAGGCGGACCGGAGAGGGAGGGCCCATCGGTAGAGCTTCATCGCACCGGAGATAAATGCAGCTGGACCCGCATCGGAGAAGACGAAGCCGCACCGCCGTGCCGCACAGGGGGTGGGGACTCGCACCGGAGGAGACGACGCGCTCGGGGAGAAACCATCGGCCCGGAGAGGAGGAGAATAGTGCCCGAAGAGGGAGACGACTTGGAGAGGGGAAGACGGAGAGGGAGGTGATGCAGACCGGAGATGAAGGCGAACCCGCACCGGAGGCCAGAGGCGGAGGTACTAGGGGCCGATCCGGGGTGCTAGTTCCGGGCGGTGTCATGGGTGCCGGGGTCGAGGCTGCGGGTCACCGGAGGCGTCACAGGTGAGTTGCCGAACTGCCGACCGGGGCCGATCCGGGGTGCTAGGCGGAGAGGGAGATGGCGGAACTGGGGTGCCCAGAGAAAATTCGTCTGGGTTGACCCGTTGCTGTAGCCCGACCCGACCCGGCCCGGCCCATCTGCTGACCCGCTGATTTTTTTTGAATTGGGCGGGGTCCATTTTTCCCGCTCTTTCTTTCTTCGCTGTGCTGCTTTCTTCCTCTCGCCATGCCGGAGAGGAGGTCAGCGGCGTAGGCGCCTAGACCTGAGGGGGACGACCGGGGGATTGGGAACCGGAGAGGAGAGCCACGGGTCCCGGAGAGGAGCGCCACCTAACCCGCACCCGGAGAGGCAAGCCATCGGTGACCGTACCCGGAGAGGAGAGTAAGGCCCGCATTGCACCGGGGGGACGACCCGCACCGGAGGAGGCGAAGCCATCGGAGGACGTCCCATACCGGAGGTAGCCGTGCCGGAGGTGACCAGTAGAGCACAATGCCGTGCTGGAGGTGAAGTCAGACTCGCACCAGAGTTGACGAAGCCGCACCGCACCGGAGGTGACGCACCAGAGGGGAGGAGAAGGCCACTGGACCAGTACCCGGAGAGGAAAAGGACACCGGAGAGGAAGATGCCAGCGGGGGGGGGGGGGGTGGGGGCGCAGCTGCAACCGGGGGAGGAGCGGAGACCAAGGTCCGGTTGACCGGGCTGTTGGGCCGCTGACCTGGCTGCATGCTGGGCCGGGTACTGCGGACCGGTTGACTTGCTGACCGGGGCCTGCTGGCAGCAGGATTCTCTTGCTGACCCGGGCTTGGCTACTGCTAATCCGGATGAAAAGAAAAGAACTGCTGGCCAGTTTAATTGTTTGGACTTGCTGTCCGGATAACACAACCAGTAGAGCACAATGAACTCTTTGTATAGGTTCCCACAGACGGTGCCAATTGTTTCCGCTCAAACCTGTAGGCCTGGCAGAAGCACAATAATAAAGCTGTAAAGACACAGGCAAGTATAGTGGTTCACCGTGCCATCGAAGGGCACGGCTACGTCCACTTGGAATATAGTATGATCGGTCGATAAACCATCGGATGGTGGTTACATTCCAAGAGTGGCAAGTATCCAAGATCTCTAACTCTAAGGGGGAAGCCTTCTATTTATAGGGAAGGAATGCTCCCTCCTTTACAATGTTTCCAATGTAGGATGCAAACCCACTTTTCCTACTCGCGAAGCTACTTCAGGAGTCCGGTGGCACGGCCTCCGGGTGCGGCACCGGTGATGTGGAACAATGGAGATGTAGTCGGGGTGCTGGTCTACCCGATGGATGCCGGAAGTAGGACCCATGACGCCAGTTGCACGGTCCACGAGGTCGCCGGATGTGCTTGGCAGTGCACTATATCTACTATCAACAGCAGATATATCAAATAAATTACTCTTCAGCGTTATCTATACTATTATTAAAGAAACAGGTTTTGTTAGCCAAAACAATTTTTTTTTACCTTTTTGCCCTCCAAATATTAAATAACTTTCAACAATTTTTTCTGTCTCAAGACAAATATGTCAAATTACATAAAAAGAAAAATTTAAATAAATACAAAAATAAAATAGAAAACAATCTTATCTAAACTCTCAGGTAGTTTTCCCCACTATTTTCTCTCTTCCACACCCACTTTTCTCTCACGTTCGTCAACCTGTTCAATTCAAATTTGAATAAAAAAAGTATAACCGTTTATCCAGTATTTCAGTAACTATAAATTTCTTGTTGTAGGAAAGTTATTTCCGTAACTTTCTGGATGTGTCTTGACCTAATTAGACTAGTATAGTTGATTCTGTAATAGATAGGGAATTCCTGATTTATTGGGATACTTATTGTAATACCTATATAAAGGTCTCTCTATCAATTAATAAAACATAAGTTCTCCATATTATCTTTTCTCCTTGAACACGTTATCAGCACGTGACCTCCCTGAGCCCCAGAAAAACCCTGATAACTTTTTCCTCCTCCTCCATCCCTTCCGTCGGCCGCACCTCCCTTCTCGGGACCCGTGCGACTCCTCCTCGGTCTCTCCTAGGCCGCAGCCCCCCCCTTCGGCCGCCTGCTTATTCACCCGCTCGCCTCGCCCGCCCAGCCGCTCCCCCGCCCGCCCGCCCACCCGCCTACCCGTTCGCCCGCCCGCCCGCTCGCTCACTCGCTCGGCCTCACGCCCATTCGCTTGGCCGCCAGCACATTCGCTCGCCATCAAATTTTCAAGATAGCTACCTCCAGCTTACTAGCGCAAGCAGAGGCTCGAGAACCAGACAAGAGTCGAAGAACAAGCTTTACGCACTCGATCTTTTGATCCATTCCAAAAGGTAACAATTTTCTAAAAGTTCCTACTTTTGAACTATAGATATATTATATCGGACGCTATTAGCCTTTCTTCTACTCCTATTTTGGCCATTCTTAAATCGCCGATGAGACCTAGAATGGGGAATTCATCACCCCTACGGTCGCAGTTTTAAGTGATGGTCCTGGAGGAATCACGTTTGAAAGGGAATTAAAAAAAAAACAAAGGATACTTATGTGGATGTCTGAGTACGCCACTGTTTGAAGGTGCGATATGATGTCGCCGATTTATGCATCAAAAGAAGAAAAAAAAGAATGCTTTTGCATTGAAAAAAATCACTTATGTGACCGAATATATCCTTTCTAATTCCAATATATACTTGATAGTACCTCTTTATGAGTGATATTAATCCGATGTTTTATTCTCTTGTAGATGTCGTCGTCGTCACCGTCACGCCCTGATTTTGAGATCTTAGATCTTCAAGGCAAAGACTACCATCAATGGGTTTCCGATGTTGAAATTGCTTTCCAAAGCAAAGGTTTTCCAGCCCTTCTGACTGATGCAGCCGCCACCACCCCTTTTGGGGACCATGCCAAGGCTCAGGCCCTCATGTATTTGAGGCTCCATATCCACCCAACTCTTAAGCGACAATATTTGTCGCTAAAAAGATCCCAAAATTTTATGGGACACGCTCCAGCAACGATTCAACAATGTCCATGACATGCTTCTTCCAGAGCTCACCCTTAAATGGGAACAAATCCGTGTCTCAGATTATGACAAAGTAGACAAATACAATCAGGATATGATTAGTCTACAGGCGGATCTTGGCACGGTTGGCGTCATCAAAACCGATAAAGATCTTCTGGAGAAGACATTTAACACATTCCCCATGGCCTACGATGTCATCGGACATCAGTATAAGATCTCAGTTGATGAAGGAAGAATCAAGACATTCTCTGACCTTATGACAATATTGGCTAAAAAAGAGCGTCATTCTGAGATTAGGCTCAATAGTAGCTAGAGACATGTTGGTACAAAGCCAATTCCAACACCACAGGCTCATTATGGGAAGGCTTCAAAGCTAGAAAATAAAGGCCGCCATGCCCCGTACAATCCTGTACGTGGAAGAAATCAGAATGCTGGAAACAAAGTGACACGACGCTCCAACACTTGGAGGCGAGAAGGTGGCGAAGCCGCACCACCTTCAGGGGGAGGCCGGACCGGCCACGGACCAAGTCTAGGCCTGGTACCAAACCCCCCTAGACCTCATAGCAATAACCGGAATGCTCAATTTACTCCGTGCTACAAGTGTGGTTCCTTTCCAAACACTATCATCGCGACTGTCGAGCTAGTAAGGAGATGTTAAATGCCTACAAGAAGTATAAGAAGTTTCTATCTGAAGAAAGCAATTATGCTGAGGACGAAATGATTGAAGCAAATTATGCTCATCATGTGGATTTACCAAAGGTGTAACCACAAACTCTTGATGTCCCGAATTTTGATTAGTCTATGTATTTGGCTTTTCTAGTTTATCAAGTATTGTAATGGCATTCGCCATGTTTTTATGGCTCTCGTTAGTCTGTTTATTTTAGAATTAGAAGTTGATGTATTCAAATTGGCACTTAATAAAATTTCTCTGTTTTTCCCACATTGTGAGAAATTTTATGTTTTTATGCAATCAGGTTTGTGTATTAACAACTCACGTGGTTCTTGTGATGTCACATTTGGGTTACATTGGCTCTATATTTTGGACTTATAATCCCACCTACGCTCAATATTTTAAATAATAATAAAAAAGGGAAGCGAACGGGCCGCCATCGGTCCATTAAGGTGAAGTAGGCTCGGCACTCGCCACACCCTGGTGCCACGGCATCATGTGTTTTTGACATCCACAACTTCGGCTAGTGTGCAGCCCGAGAGGTGTTTTAACACCAATCCTAGGAGGCTTGTCCTCGTTTTATTCCAGTTACCAAAGGTGTTCAACACCACAATGTGCGAAGCCTCGGTTTCGTTTTGGTTTTCTGATGATGATTGCTTGATTATGTAACATTCAACCTTACACTTTCCAACTTAAGTCGAAGTTATAATATCCAAATGTCATGTGATACACTCAATGGGATTTCTTCCCTTTTTCTTTCTCTATGCTACGGTGTAGTGATTAGACTGTGTCCCGCGAGAAACTAACTCAAGTTTTCTTGTCTTTGTAGATGTCTCGCAGTGAAGTTGAGTGTCTAGCTGATAGTGGAACTACCCACACTATTCTAAGGAATAGACAGTTGTTTACAGATTTAATGCCGTATCGCTCATCAATGACAACATTGATAGGTACCTCGCCAGTTGTCAAAGGACGAGGAATTGCTGAATTTATGTTACCAAATGGTACTGTTATCAATGTCATTGATGCTCTCTATGCGTCGAGAACAAATTGAACCCTGCTGAGTTTTAAGGATATTCGTGCCAACGGTTATCACTTGGATACCTATGCTGAGAATGGTGAAGAATACTTATCCATTACTTCTCAAGAAAACGGTCGTCGCCGTATCTTAGAGAAGATCACTACCAGAAAAAAGGGTTTTCCTGACGAAAAAAAAACAACGGCTGACGAATTAAAATTTTCGTCGGTAATTCTAATGAATAGCCGACGATTTTATTTTTCGTCGGCCATAGTTTAACCATAGTCGACGAAACCGTTTTTTCGTTGGTATTTTCAAAAAATCGTCGGCTATATTCATATTTCAGTCGACGATATGTATTTTCGTCGCCCTTTCTCTAAAACATTAGCCGATGAAAATTTTTGGAAGTATGGCCGACGATGTTGACATTTTCGTCGGCTATAAGTCTATATATTTTCAGATCTGGGCAGCAGCTGCTCATTTAAAAAAAAAAGGGGAAAACGGGAGAAAGAGTGAAAAATCTGTGGGTATTGTTGAAATCCGTCATCTCTTACATTGTGGAGCTATATATAGGTACGTACATGTGTATATATGTTGATTTTGAGTTTTAGTGATTTTGATTTAGTAAGTGATTTTTTGTTTTGTTGTTGTTTTAGTGTTAGAATGTATGTATATATGTTGATTTTGAGTTTTAGTTGAGTTGATTTTGAGTTTTAGTGATTTTGATTTATTAAGTGATTTTTTGTTTAATTTGTTGTTGTTTTAGTGTTAGAATGTATGTATATATGTTGATTTTGAGTTTTAGTTTAATTATGTGTTTTAATTTGATGTTATTTTAATTAGTGTTAAAATATATATATATATATATATATATATATATAGGGCTATTTATAAAAAAGACATTTGAAAGCCCAAAATTATAAAAAAGGCCTAAACTTTAAACTGATTAGAAAAAAGGACACTATTTAACAAATAGCCATAAAACACTACATAATTACGAAATATACCACTGTAATTCTTTTAATTAAAAAGAAAACTAAACTTAAATCCCTCAACCCGTCTGTATAATACCGGCGCGGCCACACTCTCTCTCTCTCTCTCTCTCTCATCCTTCTTCGGCAGCCATGAGGGAGATCCACTCTCTCTCTCATCCTTCTCCGGCAGCCATGAAGGAGATCCACTCTCTCTCTCTCTCTCTCTCTCTCTCTCTCTCATCCTTCTCCGACAGCCATGAGGGAGATCCTCCACATTCAGGGCGGCTGGGAGGTCATCAGCGACGAGCACGGCGTCGACCCCGCAGGAAGCTACAAGGGTCTTCTTTGTTCCCAGTAGTAAACGGTGTAAACCGATCTTCATGTCCAAATTGACAATTTGTCTAGTGCTCACCAATTGCTCGACAAAATGATTGAATGGGTATTACTATTATTACCACTTCCAGCTTCGTCTTCATCGGCAAAGATTGGCCGGCGAGTCAGTAGAACTCAAATTGCTATGATAGTTCTCAACCAATTTGAGCCAGGCCATGAGGAGGAGGGAGCCAGTGATGACGGAGCGGAGGACGAAGGTGCGTGCGGTGTACGAGTTAAAAGGAGGTTGTTGCTGGTCGATTGGGTAGTTGGGGTAGGTGGCGTCGTTGGGCTGGTAAATATTTGAAAATGGGGAAGGGGAGAGCGGGACCATTGGAGGGAGAGGCGCGTGGAAGTTGGTGGGGGAATTTTTGGTTAGGTTTTAGTTTGATGATCTGAAACTGATTATAGAAACTAGAAAGGTGCTTGTAACGGAGGTCTTTGGGATGTTTGACTGAACTGGTGATTTGAATGCTGCTATTATTTGATTCGGACAAAATGCTCTTAGCTAATCATTTAGTAAGATCATATTTTCAAGCTGGAATTGGTTTCTGATTGAGTAGAGAGCCAACAAATTATAATTGGTGATTTTGACTCATTCAGTATCGTCTCAGAATACACTTCTCTTATTTTCTATTTTCAAAGATACACGCATGGCGGGGTAGAACCGGGCGAGAAGGGTTTGACATTTTGTTCAATGGTTTAATAATATTATAGATAATTTGGGTGTAGTAATCTTGTGATATTTTGGTATTGAATGATTCTATTGAAGATTTTTCACTTTTGAATACCCTACTGTGTGCTTTTTGTGACGGACATTTTAAGTTGAATTTACCTGGTTCTTAATACATTGATCCATGCTGTTGCAACATTAATAGTTACTAAGATAGTTACACAGATAATTACAAAATTGATAGTTACTAAGATAATTACAAAGAATAGTTTACTCAGATGATAGTTACTAAGATAGTTACTAACATAGTTACAAAGATAGTTATACAAATGATAGTTACTAAAATAGTTACACAGAATAGTTTACTTAGATAATAGTTACTAAGATAATTACAAAGAATAGTTTACTCAGATGATAGTTACTAATATAGTTACAAAGATAGTTACACAAATGCTAGTTACTAAAATAGTTACACAGAATAGTTTACTCAGATAATAGTTACTAACATAGTTACAAACAATAGTTTACTCATATGATAGTTACTAAGGTAGTTACACATATAGTTCCAAAATTGATAGTTACTAAACATAGTTACACATAATAGTTTACTCAGATAATAGTTACTAAGGTAGTTACTAAGATAGTTACAAAATTAATAGTTACTAACATGGTTACACATAATAGTTTACTCAGATGATAGTTACTAAGCTAGTTACACAGATAGTTACAAAATTGATAGCTACTAACATAGTTACAAAAAAATAATTTACTCATATGATGGTTACTAAAGTAGTTACTAACATAGTTACAAAGAATAGTTTACTTAGATGATAGTTACTAAGGTAGTTACACATATAGTTCCAAAATTGATAGTTAGTAAACATAGTTACACATAATAGTTTACTCAGATGATAGTTACTAAGGTAGTTACTAAGATAGTTACAAAATTGATAGTTACTAACATAGTTACACATAATAGTTTACTCAGATAGTTGCAAAAGCTGAAAACTATCCAAGTAACTACTACAGTAACTATGAAAAATAAAAAAAATGCAGGACACAATGCAGCGTGCCGCTGCACCGCACCACGGCAACTTAAATATCAAATTAATATTTTCTGTAATTATCTTACTAACTATGTTACTAACTATCTAAGTAATTATCATCGTAGTAACTATCTTACGAACTATCTTACTATCTTTCTTACTAATTATCATCTTACTAACTATCTAAGTAACTATCTTACGAACTATCTTATTATCTTTCTTACTAACTATTATCTTATTAACTATCTTACTAACTATCTTAGTTACTATCATCTTAGTAACTATCTCACTAACTATGTTACTAACTATCATCTCAGTAACTATCTTAGTAACTATCTAAGTAATTTTCATCTTACTAACTATGTTACTATGTTAGTAACTATCATCTAATAATTATCTTAATTACTAACTATCCATGTAATAAGAAACTATCCAAGTAACTATCGGAGTAACTACCGAAATAACTATCGGAGTAACTACCGAAGTAACTATCTAAGTAACTACCGAAATAACTATCTAAGTAACTACCGGAGTAACTATCGGAGTAACTACTAAAGTAACTATCAGAGTAACTACCGAAATAACTATTCAAGTAACTACCGAAGTAACTATTCAAGTAACTACTGAAGTAACTACCGAAGTAACTATCCAAATAACTACCGAAACAACTATCCAAGTAACTACCGAAGTAACTATCCAAATAACTACCGAAACAACTATCCAAGTAACTACCGAAATAACTATCCAAGTAACAAGTAACTATCAGAGTAACTGCCGAAGTAACTATCCGAATAACTATCAAAGTAACTACCGAAGTAACTATCTAAGTAACTATACAAGTAATAAGTAACTATACAGGTAACAATCTAAGTAACTATCCAAGTAACAAGTAACTATTCAAGTAACTATCAGAATAACTACCGAAAAAACTATAGGAGCAACTACCGAAGTAACTAGTAACTATCCAAATAACTATTTAAGTAACTACCGAAGTAACTATACAAGTAACTATCTAAGTAATAAGTAACTATACAAGTAACTAGTCACCTTCACAATCATTGGAAGCCAACTTTCATCATTAGAAAGAGTATCATGTTGCACCGAGCATAGAATTTTAAAAATAAGAACTAAGAAAACTATAGATATCTGTGGGGACTGTGCATAGGAGGAATCACAATAAAGAGTCCGAGCTACATTTCCAATACTAAGAAGGCATAACTGTTATGAAATTGTTGGATATATATCGGCAATAGTTGCTATGAGATTGACTACATAAATTATCTCTTGCTCTTGACCTTCTGTCTGAACAAGCTCTGTCAATAAGCAAACCAAAATTGTGGATCCATAACTATGTTCTTTTACCATTAACTCTGCAATTGCTTCAACATTTAATACATCATTATTCTTTCCATGGTCAGTGATGTCCAAGCCATTGGATGTATTCCCTCTGCAAAATCTCAGAAGCTGACAAGACAAGGTGTTTCTCAGTTTCTCTTGTTGAAAGAACCATTTCAATGATATTGGATGAATTCTCGCAGAAAACAAATCCCAGTCATTTTCATTTGCTATCTGAAACATGAATCTTTCAGCTTCTGGACTATAGGAGGTTGGATAGCTAACCTTGGCAAGACACCTGTAAAGCCCATAGATATACAGCAGCAACATCCCCGTGAACGAATCAGTGGCTCCACTTTGGAGATCACTTGTTGGCCAAAATATATTGCTCCAGAGAAGCTAAAACCAACTTATCATCTGCAAGTTTGGGCAAAAAATTATTTGAGATGAGAAGATAAAAACGCCATTATTGTAAAATATGTAATGACAAACAATTGAAAGAGAGTTAGCTTTCATCATGTAAAGAACTGATGTATAAGATCAGCAAAATGGCAGATTGACAAGAAGCTAATTCCAAATTATGTGAGTTCCTTTGACAAAGTAGAAAGAGCAAATCAGCAGGATCAGATGGCAGATATGAAGTAGCATCCCTAATGGGCTGCCCAGTATCAATTCCCAAAAGCACATCCACCAGTGAACTGAGCATCAGATAAACCCTCAACTTCATCTTATCTGTCTGGAATAGGCCTAGACATCCAAATGACAAAGTGAACCAAGTGCTCGAAATCAGTGTCAAACAACATCAGAAAAATCTACTAATTCATATTTTTGAGAATAACCCAAAGCAACACCAACTCATCAAACAGCAGAAGAAAGTTTGAATCATCAAATTCAGATAATGCTTATTACCGGAAACTAAAACTCTATTATCCTCCAATTTTTGCTTAGGAATTAAACAATCAGAATTTAAGGCATTAGCAAAAGTAATCATGTACATTTCCAAAGCGAATTCATGTAAACAATCATAATTTAAGGCCTTAACAATAGAAAATGAGATGAGATCGGAGAGTAATACCGTATAGATTTGACGGCAACTCCAAGCCAAGGACCCGGAGGAGAGGCGATCGGAGAGCCGAGCAACGAAGTCACCGGCGAGGGAGAGATCGGCAGAATCACAAAGATCGGCACCACCTCCTACTCGCCGTCATCAAATCTCTCCTCCTCTGCGGTGGTGCTGCCGGCGGAGCTCCACTTGGTCTTGCAGATCGTCTCATTGTGACCCTTGCCAGAGAGAGAGAGTTTTGAATTAGAGAGAAATACTATTATGATTGGATTATGTTAAGAAAAAATAACAAGAAAAGGGTATTATAGTCAGTAATAAAACTAAAAACAGCCCTTTTTTATAATTTAGTAAAATTAAATGGAGTTTGTTATGATAAAAATATTAAAAACATGTCCTTTTTTATGAAGTGAAAAACATGGGGCTTTTTTTCTAATTTACAAAGCTAGATGGTCCCTTTCTCTAAAATGTTGATATATATATATATATATGTTAATTAATAGTTGTTGATATATAGTGTAATTAATTAACTTAAATAATAGTTGATATATAGTGTAACTTAAATAATAGTTGTTAATTAATGGTATATATATATGAGTTGATGTTGATAATAATATATATTGTAATGTAATTAATTATTAAGGATTTATATATATATATGTATGTGTTAATTAATTTCTTATTAATTAAAGTTATACATATATATTATTATCAGGCTATATATAGATCTGGATAAGAGTTGAATTTCGCTTCCAAGGCATGACCGACGATACACTACAGGAGTTGTGAATTTTTTGCAGTTCGTCGAGGAAAATGCAAACGGGAATGATTACCATCATTGCCCGTGCAAGAAATGTAAGTGTCGCAGTGATATGTGTTGATTTCCGATTAGGACAGTATGGGAGCACCTAAAGAGTAATGGGTTTTGGCCGAAGTACAAACGTTGGATATATCACGGTGAGCCATCATTAGATGTATCGCATGATCATGGGCATTTTTTTGAGGCGGGCAGTAGTAGTACATCCAACGATCCAACAATGGCATTCGTCAACGACGTGTTTCCTTTTGAAAGCGGTGTACGTGGGGAACAATATATGCATGACCCAGTGCTGCCCTTCCCACAAGTTGTCAACACTGCTGCCTTTGACAAGTACAACAAACTGATTGCATTGCAACAGACCCCTGTGTCTTCAAGTTCTGAGAAGACAGTTCTTCAAAGTGTGATGGAGGTAATGAGGATTAAAGTCGAGACAAAATCGACTATCAGGCAAGTGGATGTATATCTACAGTACACTTCTTCGTTGTTGGAGGAGGGTCATCGTAATCCTACCAATCACCGTAAGGTCCGAAGTATCCTCAAAGATCTAGGGCTTTCCTACATTAAGATCCATACATGCGCATTTGACTGCGTTCTCTTCTGGAGTAAAGATGCAGAAGGGAATGACCTTGCTAGCCTTGACGCATGTCCGATATGTCAGTCTGACCGATATAAGTTGACGGGAGCAGGCAATAGGAAACCTGTGAAAGTGCTTCGGTATTTTCCGTTGAGAGATAGGCTTGAGCGGTTGTACATGTCAGAAACCACCGCAAAAGCTATGAGATATCATGACACACATCTCTGACGGAGCGGTTTGGAAGCATATAAACAATGAGTTTCCTCATTTTGCGTCAGATGTCAGAAACGTCAGGCTCGGACTCTCAACCGACGGGTTCAACCCTTTCGGCACCATGAGTCTTTCATACAGTATATGGCCGGTGGTTTTGGTACCTTACAACCTTCCTCCGTGGATGTGCATGAAGAAGGAATATAATATGTTGACGTTGTTGATTCCGGGGCCTGGTTACCCAGGAAAATGTCTCGATGTGTATATGAGACCATTGATTGAAGAGCTTAAGGTATTGTGGGACGTTGGTCATCCCACTTTTGACAAGTACAAGGAGGAGACGTTCCAGATGCATGCCATAGTTATTGGTACCATCAGTGATTTTCCTACTTATGGGATGTTGTCAGGCAGCGTTGTTAGGGGATACAAGGCTTGTCCAGAGTGCCTCAGCGATTATGGGAGCACCCCTCATTGCAACAAGATATGCAAAATGGGTCATCGCGTGTTCCTTCCGGCGGATCACCACTGGCGTTACGAGTCCGCCGCATTTGATGGAACCGAAGAACACGGTGGTCCCCCCAGAACATGGACGAGAAGAGAAATTTTAGCAGTGCTTAATGAGTACGATTTTGGGCCTCTCAGTAATCATCCCGATATTGTAGCGGAAATACCTGAAAGGCCTGAGGAGTACAAATTCTGGACACATAAGAGCATATTGTGGGAACTCCCGTACTGGTGTGAGTTGCTGATCCGTCACTTCCTAGACGTTATGCACATAGAAAAAAATGTTTCTGAAAGTGTGGTGGGCACAACGCTGAACTTGGAGGGGAAGACGAAAGACAGTCCTAAGGCTCGCACTGATCTGCAAAACATGAATATCAGAAAACAACTATGGTTGAAACAAGGGAAGAGAAAAATGCCTCAAGCTCCTTACACCGTCAAGCCTGAGCATAAATCAGAAATTTTCCATTGGATAAGTCGGGCCAAGTATCCTTCAGGCTTTGCTGGAAATATAGCCAAGTGTGTGAACAGACAATTTAACAATCTTTACGGGTTGAAAAGTCATGACAATCATATCCTACTACAATTTTCTCTTCCCTGTTTTCATTCGACCGTTCCTTCCCCGTCACGTTGTGGAGCCGTTAGTAGCGTTGGCAAGATTTTTCCAGAAGGTATGCACACGGGAAGTGAGAAAATCTGACCTCCGGGAAATGCAACAAGACATCGTTCATATCATGTGTAAATTTGAGATGATATTTCCTCCAAATTTTTTCGACATCATGCCTCACCTCATGATCCATCTTCCTCGGCAGTTGTTGCTTACCGGTCCTGTGCAGTTCACTTGGATGTATCCGATGGAAAGGTACGTATTTTACACCTTATGTTAATTTCCTCATCAATATATGTGATTTAGTATTAATGTATTATCATAACACTTTAAAAACTTCATTTATAGGCAACTTGGACAATACGGTGATTTTGTCCAAAACAGATCCGCACCTGAAGGATGTATAGCTGAAGCATATATTGCGCACGAGTGCGTCACCTACATGAAGCTGTATTTAGGAGCGTTACAGGAAAGCATACCGGAAGATGTACCTTCACAGTTCAATCTTTCCATACTCGCCGACGATATTGTACTCGGTGGAAACATGCCAGTTTCCTACAAGTTCAAAGATTATGAGGTAGCCATTGCACATTGGTGGGTACTAATTAACTGTCCAGAAGTTCAATTTTGGAAGAACATGCATCTAAACTGTGACCAAGTAGGAGGTGATCTCGATTACCACAACCGGACATTCACAGAGTATTTCGGCCGCTGGGTATGTAACTTTAACACTATTCTATACGTATTTATATATTATTGTGTATAGTTATTCATATTTATAGTTGATTCTGATGGTTGCAGATGGACCTTATTAAAAATGATAATAACCCAAATTGGTCACACGAACTCAGACTGCGTGCGATGAAGGCGGTCTATTCAAAAGTTTATGCGACGTGCAAGGTGAATGGTGTGTTATTTCGATGTGAAGAGAGAGACCTCAGACTGAAAACACAAAATTCAGGGGTTATGGCACATGGTGGGGATGATGGAGTTGACTATTATGGTGTTTTCCATTCAGTTGTGGAACTGCATTATGGGGAAGGCATGAAAGTGCACCTTTTCAAGTGTAGATGGTTTGACACACGGCCGCAGAGCATGAAAACCGATCAATACGGCATAACTTCTGTGAACACTAGTACATCGTGGTATGAGGACGACCCGTTCGTTTTAGCCACATGGGTGAAATAAGTGTTTTATCTTGATGATCTCGCCAAGGGTGACCCGTGGAAAGTAGTCAACACTATCCACCATCGCAACATTTACCGGGCGTCTACACTTGGAGTGGCTGAAGAGAACGAGGAAGGGCGCACCGCGTATCAAGAGCCCAACTCAAACGGTATTTCTGACTCCTCTTTTATTCGCCTAGACACGCCGGTGCGAATTCGACGTGAAGAGCCACTGCTTGTTGATGTTGATCCAAATGAAGAAACTAACGAGGACTCTAGTGGTGAGGAACGACATAGATTACCCCTATCGAGCAATTCAGAAAACGAAGAAGACTCATCCGTTGATTCCGATTACAATCCGACGGATTAAGTAATTTAGATGATGTAATCCTTTCATTTGTAATCCACTTTTTCTAATGAACGGGCGTGGGGATGAGCCTCCCAGCATAGGCTGGGTTCCAAACCCCTTAAAAAAATTTGAAATATGTTGACTGCTGGGTTTCTGTTTTTTTTTTATGTTCAATTTTGGTTATATATGAACAGGACATAGGAATACGAGAGGTGTGACACCACTGATTTTTTTATTTTTTTCAAAGAATAGCCGACGAAAAATGCGTGATTTCGTCGGCAAAAACTATATTGAAAAATACATATTTTATTTTAGACAGAAAACGACAAAAGAATAGCCGACGAGTACTATGTTTGATTTCGTCGGCTATGATTTAAAAAAAAACAAAAAAAAACCACTTTCCATTTTCTATCACTATCGACAAACCATTGCTTCATCCTTCAAATGCAAATATGTCGTCAAATAAGATATGACCGAAATAATGAAATACGTCTACGGTTGAAAAATGACAAGATTCCGACAAAATCTGTGTGCCGAATGTTGCGGTTAACTGTGTTTTACTTCCGTTTTCCTATGAGTAGCCTGACGTTCGGTAAATATTTTGAGGAAAATTTTTATACGAATAGTTGCGTCTCATCGATTTGAAACTATTATCTGTTGAAGGTCAGGCAAAAAAAGGTCATTTAGACAGGCCAATTACCATTTCTAAGCTTTTAAAGGGTTGACTCACCCGGTTGACCGTCCCGATCGAGCCTTTAACGTTGTCAGATGTAGTTGGATTTTTTTTTCATACACGTATTTAATCTTAACGGTGATATCTGACGGTTGGAATAGATTTTCCAAACTTTTACATTCAAAATCAGAACATATGCACTAATGTTCCTTAACTTGTTTACTAAGTGTTTAAGTGAATGTATAGTTTCAAATAGTTACTATACGTACACTCTTCAAATGCAAATATGTCATCAAATAAGATATGACCGAAATAATGAAATACGTTTACGGTTGAAAAATGACAAGATTCCGACAAAATCTGTGTGCCGAATGTTGCGGTTAACTGTTTTTTACTTCCGTTTTCCTATGGGTAGCATGACGTTCGGTAAATATTTTGAGTAAAATTTTTAAACGATTAGTTGCGTCTCATCCATTTGAAACTATTATCTGTTGAAGGTCAGGCCAGAAACCGTCGTCTAACTAGACTAATTTCCGTTTTAAAGCGTTTAGAGGTTTGACTTCGTTGTTTGACCAAAAGTTTAGCCGACGAAAATTCTATGTCGTCGGCTAAACTCTTGCGATCCGCTTATTGTCCGCCGTTGGATGGCTCAGATCCAACGGCTGCTGATTGTCCAAAGCATAGCCGACGAAATATTTGAATTCGTAAGCTAAACTCTTGCGATCCGCGCCTTTTTATTGTCCGCCGGTGGATGGCGGAGATCAGACGGCTGCTGAGCGCCTAAAGTATAGCCGACGATGTTTAAAGCATAGCCGACGAAATATTTTTTAATCGTCGGCTATTCTTTCGGCTATAAATCAGAAACTGTCGAACCCTAGCCGACTTTTTCCTCTCTACCTCCTCCTCCTCCTGCTGCTGCTGCCGAATGCGATTACGCTCTCCCACAAGATTCCGCCGCGCTGCTCCTCCTCCTCCTCCTCCTCAAATCGGCGGCTCCTCCTCCGATCCAAACTCTAGCTTCCTCAAATCCTCCTCCAAGCCGCGCCGGCCTCCTCCTCCTTCCCCTCTGCCTTCCCCTCCTCGTCCGACCTCCTTCCCCTCCTCCTCCGGCCTCCTCCTCCGATCCGGTTAAATTTTATTTTTTTCAATTTAGTTTAATTTTATAAATTGTTATATATTTAATTTTAATTATATAAATTGTTATATATTTGTTAATAAATTTAATTTTAACAAATTTAGGTATAGAAATTCTTATATATTTAATTTTAATTATATAAATTGTTATATAATAAATTATTATATATTTTTTATATATTTAATTTTAATTATATAAATTGTTATATATTTTTGTTAATATATAAATGGTTATTTGTATTTATATATATGTTAATAATGAAATATAGTTATATTTGTATATAAATAGTTATATTTAGGTTAATGGTTAGTATTATTTAAAATTAGTTAAAATTTAAATATTAATTTGTTAGTATGTTTTGAAATATGTTAGTATTATTGGTTATTATATTAATTAGAATTTGTTATTTAATGTAATATAATTTAATATTAATTAATGTATTAATGCCTCAAGCTGCAGATGGCCGATGCATTCAGACAGTTCTTCGGAGGCCATCGTTCCAGATTTAGGGGTTCTGGAAGTTCCGCCGGTTCCGCAGAGTCCGACAGGACCCTTAGCCAGCCTGAGAGGACCACCATCCAGCCGCGGAGGAGTGTGGATTCATCCCAGCCGCGGAGGCCTGTGGATTCATCCCAGCCGCGGAGGAGTGTGTGTTCATCCCAGCCGCGGAGGAGTGTGTGTTCTCGGCACCAGACCCTTCTCCAGGCGGGACGGCCGTCGAGCAGTTCACGTCCCCCTGTCGGGCCAGATGCTCCGAGGTTCAGTAGGCAGCTATTTCAGGATGAGATAGCTGCAGACGTTCCTCAGGTCCGTATGCCTGAGGTTCATCGGGAGCCGATGACGAGTCCGACGACGTCTGCTGCTGACTCGACTGAGGGGCCTACTCTCCCAAATCAGCTCTACCTCCCGTACAACATTCCTGCGATACCCGAGGTCGACTTTCGAGGTGTGCCCATATGGCCTGCTATGCCTCAGTACATGAGTGCTGCGGAGGCATACCAGCAGCAGCCATTTGAGAACCCTGACCTCCTGATTTCGGCGAGGAGAAAAGGAAAGTCGACAGACGGGTCATGGAGTTCAGGTAACATTTGATTTTATTAATTAAATGTTTTATTAAAATTAACGCACTAATATTTAATTTTATTAACCAATCGTCGTTTATGTGATAGGGACAGCCGCTAGCAGTTCAACGAGGAATACGAGAGGTGTCATATGTTTTGACACGCTCAGGAGAACTGTTGCGCTCCGGGGGAGGATCCAGATCAACGAACCTCCTGATTACATGGGTTGCGTGGGGGCACTGATTAGGGACAGAGTCCCTATGTTGTGGATACGGTAGGCTGATGTGCCCGAAGAGATCAAGAAGGAGGTGAACAACGCCGCGTCGGTGAGTAATTTAAAAAATTTAATTTATTTTACGTAATATTTAATAATTTTCGGTATTGTTATTATTGTAAAACTAATAAAATATTATCTTTCAGACATACTTCGAGATTGCAGAACATAAGCAGAATTGGGCGGATCATATGCAGAACTTGAGGTACGTTGGGAATTCCTTATCTTATAATTTGAAATATTTTATGATATTAATAATATTTCTAATGCACTTTTGTTTTTTCCGTAGGTTCAAAGAGTGGAAGAACGAGCTCCGTTCCCACTTTAACGAATACGACAACCGTGGTCGTATGGGTACTCCCAGAGAGTTCATGTTCAGGGAGTACGAGTGGTGTTGGTTGAAGACAGTAGACTTCAACAACCCACTTATGCAGGTAACTACTAAACTTAACTATAAATGTTTATTTTGTTAAAATTTTAATTATTAGTTTAATTATTTTATAATTATTACACTAATATTTTTTTATGCATTTTTCTAATATTTTATTATTTGTTTGAAGGAACGGTCTCGGGTAAACTCTGCGAACCGCCGCCGTAACGCAACCCCCCATCATGGTGGTTCTAGGCCGTTTGCACAATATCAGGAGGAGGCGCTTAGAGATCATCCTGATAGCAACCATTACGTGGAGACGTTCAAGATCGCTTATTCACAAGCGACAGAACAGCTCGTAAGTCGTTGATTACGATTTTAAAATTTTAATTATTAATTTTACTTAATTATATATTTGTTAGAATATTAATTATTTTTTTTTCCCGTTCAATTAGGAGAGGGTGAACCGGACCGAAGAAGAGGTGTTCCAGCAAGTAGTTCGGGAGACACAACCTAACATTTCAGAGGCAGATCTGGAAGAAGCCCTGCGCCAGGTCGACCGATCGAATGTCCAAACGGCAGCGAGGATGTTCGACGCAGCCTTCCCAGACCGGTCAAACCAATACTACTGCCGGGGTTTGGGAAATTCTGGAATAGGGCTCCTGAAGACCACTAAGGGAGGTCAAAAGAAGGGAGGCGGGGACAGCCAACAGATGAGGGGGGAAGTGCAGAGATTGGCCGCAAGATTGGCGGCCGAGGCCCAGAGATTACAGGAGTTACGCCGCAGAACACAGCAGTATAATTTGGATATGGCCAGTTGGCATGCTGAATGCGACAGAGCTGGGCAACACAACTACGCCGCCCAACAAAACTGGTGGTGTTATATGTTCGAGGCACAACAACAAGCCCTTGAACCCCCGCCCACGTTTCAGCCGTTAGTTGAACCTCCAAAGCCTCAACCTCCCGAGTTCGTTCAGCAGGATGACGAGCATGATGGAGAGCAGGATGCTGGGGATGACGTGGTGGACTTTAGTGCTTTAGGTGATGATTAGGGTTATATTTTATGTATATTGGAACAAATTAAATAATAAATCATTTAGACGTGTTTCTTGTTGGTGCAAATGCATGGATTGTCTTTGTGATTTGCAGGTTGCTTGGAATGGTAATTTAGAAATTAATTTAATTTTTTCCCCCCAAATGTAAGAATAGTCGACGATATTTGCATTATTTCGTCGGCTATAAGCACTATAGCCGACGATTTTTACCAATTTTCGTCGGCTATAATCGTTATAGCCGACGAAAATGACATTATTTCGTCGGCTATAACTAATTAATGCCTATTAAAATATTAATATATTCCGACGAAATAGATGGAATCGTCGGCTATATTTCAGAACAAATAGCCGACGAATTTCGTCGGCTATAGTTTACGATATCATCGGCCATACTCGAAAATATCCGACGAATTTCGTCGGATATTTTTCCCAGATTTGGTGGACGAAATTAATTTTCGTCGGTAAAGTCGTCGGCCATACTCGAATATAGCCGACGATTTCGTTATTTTTGTCGGCCATTGGTATTACCGATGGAGTTTTTCCGACGAATTATAGCCGACGAAAATTTGGCATAGTCGACGAAATTTTTTTCGTCGGCTATTCTCTCCGATCTGGTAGTGGATGCTGTGCATTGAAGACAATGGCTTATATCCAAGGACTAAAATATCCTCGATAACCTCGATATTTCTTCGAAATTTCTGTTTTTTTCAAACATCGATATTAATACTCATATCTTTCCAGTATTTTACTTTTAGTCTATTTTTGTCTAAATATACAATTCTTACATAAATTTTTTATAAAATTTCCATCGATATTCGATATTTTCTCGAAATTTCCATCGAAATTTCTTTTTTTCAAACTATCGATATTTCCGTAATCGTCGATATTTAATACCTTGCTTATATCTCACTACAGCCCGTGTCTTCGAATCATATGCTGTCACTGATAACTTTTGTGACACTAATGATTACACGCTTTGGCATGCTCTGCTAGGCCACCCCGGCCGTGATATGATGATCCGGATTCTAAAGAACTCCCATGGACATCCATTTTTCAAGTTGAAAAAGCGATTGGAAGAACCCCTTACCACGATTCAACGTCGTAATGTGCGCAGAAGCCAAGCTCCTCGCAAGGCCGTGGCCTTAACGTCACACTCGCCACTGCCCCTCCCTTCATAGGGTTTTGGGGCCGAGCACCTGGCCAAAGAGACAGTGGCCTTTACGCCACACGTCGTGCCGTCCCACCCTTCACAGGGACATGGGGCGACACCCAACGTGTCCTCTTATGCCACATCGGCAATTTCCAATGCCCATCGCTCATTTTGTAAGGCTTGCTCGCTTACTAAGTTGCACGCTCGCCCTTCATTCGCCAAAGCTTCAACTGAAAATATACCATTCTTACACCGGATCCAAGGTGATATTTGTGGACCAATCAAACCATAATGCGGCCCATTTAAGTATTTTATGGTGCTGGTTGATGCGTCGACGCGTTGGTCACACGTCGCGTTGTTGTCTACAAGAAATGCTGCATTCGCCAAGCTTTTAGCTTAAATCATCAAGTTAAGGGCTAACCACCCTGACCATCCTATCAAATCTATTAGGTTGGATAATGCTGGCGAGTTTACCTCCAAAGTATTCGATGATTATTGTATGTCCATTGGGATTGAAGTAGAGCACCCTGTTCCTCATGTTCATTCTCAAAACGGCCTTGCAGAAGCCACCATTCAGCGACTCCAGCTAGTGGCTAGGGCATTGGTTATGGGAACCAATTTGCCAGTTTCTGCTTGGGGATATGCAATACTGCATGCAACGATGCTTATTCGTTTCCGACCCATTGCCAACAATGCGTTTAGTGCCTACCAGATGGTAACTGGTTTTGAACCCAATCTATCGCACTTACGTACTTTCGGTTGTGCAGTTTATGTGCCAATTACGCCTCCATTGCCTATCAAAATGGGTCCACAACGACGTTTATCGCACTTACGTACTTTCGGTTGTGCAGTTTATGTGCCAATTACGCCTTCATTGCGTATCAAAATGGGTCCACAAAGACGTTTAGGCATCTATATTGGCTATGACTCGCCAACGATAATCTGCTACTTAGAACCAACCACCGGTGATCTATTTACTGCGCGATTCGCAGACTGTCACTTTGAAGAGACACACTTCCCGCCGTTAGGGGGAGATAGGAATGCACTCATTCCGAATGAACGTCAGGAATTGACATGGTGTGCCCCCAACGATTTGTCTCTTCATGACCCTCGCACTGCTCAAAGTGATCTTGAAGTGCAACACATTATCGATCTTCAGAAAGTCGCGGAATCAATGCCCGACGCTTTCACTGATATTGTGAAAGTGACAAGATCACACGTACCTGTTGCAAACGTACCGGCAAGGTTGGAGGTCCCGAATTATGGGACCGGTTTGGTTGCCCTAAGACCTAGTGCCGTCGGCATATCCTCAGGAGAGGGTAACGCCGGTGCCGGCGCCGCCCTACGGCGTCGTCGCTGTTGCTGAATCGGATCGCAACGGTGTCTTGATGGTCTTTGAAGGGGCAGTAGCTTCGGCCTCGGCCCCCACCAAGAAGAGGGGGAGACCGAAAAATTCTCGAGATAAAAACCCTCGAAAGAAGTGAGCGAAGGCACAAAATCCGCTCATCATCGACGATGCGAATCCATCGCATGAGATTGTCTCTCACTATAGCTATGTCCATGAGTCAACTGAATCATATTTGTGGGATGACACAGATCCAATGTTGACTCCAGAGAACAAAGAAATCTCGCTCAGTTTGAATAACGTGTGTCTCTTAGTGGATAGAGCCTCCACACACGTCGATGATATATATGCTTATTCCGTCGCACAAGACATCATTCATGATGACGAAGTTGATCCACGCTCTATGATTGAATGTCAACAAAGAGCAGATTGGTCGAAGTGGAAAAAAACAATATAGGCAGAACTTGACTCATTAGACAAAAGGCAAGTCTTTGGATCTGTTGAATTGATCCCTAAAGGCGTTAAACCTGTCAGACATAGGTGGGTTTTTGTTCGTAAGCGCAATGAGAAGCATGAGATCTTGTGGTATAAGGCAAGACTCATGGCGCAAGGCTTCTCATAGCGTCTTGGTATTGAATACGAGGAGACGTACTCTGCCATAATGGACATCATTACTTTCCGCTACTTGATCAGTTTAGTAGTGTTCGAAAAACTGAGTATGCAACTGATGGATGTAGTTACTGCGTATCTATATGGGGATCTAGATACTGATATCTACATGAGAGTTCCTGAAGGAATTCCAGTGCCTCAATCAGAAGACTCCAAACCTCGGAGTGCTTATGCAGTTAAACTGCAACGTTCACTGTATGGACTTAAACAATCCGGAAGGATGTGGTATAATCGTCTACGTGAATACCTGATTGGGAGGGGTTATAAGAACGATGAGTTATGCCCATGCGTGTTCATTAGAAAAACCGACTCTGGATTTGCCATTGTAGCTGTCTATGTTGATGACATGAATGTCATCTGTACTTCACGTGAGATTGAAGAGACAGTTTCATTCTTGAAATCCGAGTTCGAGATGAAGGATCTTGGGAAGACTAAGTTCTGTTTAAGACTTGAGTTAGAGCATAGAACTAAGGATATTCTGGTTCACCAGTCTGCTTATACGTAGAAGATGCTCAGGCGTTTCAACATGGATACATGTACGCCATTGTCTACTCCCATGGTCGTTCGTAGTCTGGACATAAATAAGGATCCATTCCATCCGAAGGAGGATGAAGAAGAGATTCTTGGTGCTGAGTACTCATACTTAAGTACGATTGGGGCACTATTGTATTTGGCACAATGCACTAGACCATACATTTCTTTCGCTGTGAATTTACTGGCTAGATTTAGCTCAGCGCCTACGCTTCGTCATTGGAACGGTATCAAACATCTGTTTCGTTACCTGAAAGGTTCCATTGATTTGGGCCTGTTCTATCCCTTCAGCACAAAGAGAGAAGATTTCGGCGATCACCCTCCTCACACCGACGTTTCCGGCCGTCTCGACAATGCCATCATATGCCGTGGTACTGCCGCCAACGCCGGCAACGTGGAGGATGATGATGGCGACGCGTTCGACCATTCAAATGTTGTGATGACCCGACCTGACCTGGCTAGGGAGGCTAGCAGGTAGGCAGGTCACGCATCCCACCTCGCCCGGAGAAGAGTGGACGCTGTGCTTATATGTGCAGGGTTAGCTCAATACTTAAGGACGCGTTTTGGGAGCTCAGTGGCTTCAGAGAGGATGAGAACTCCGAAGTTAAGCTTGCTGAGCATAGAGCAATCCCAGGATGGGGTGACCTATTGGGAAGTTGCTCATGAGCTCTAGAGACAAAAACCGTGAGGGCCGTGCGGGGCCCAAAGCGGACAATATCATAAGTATATGGGCTGGGCTGTTACAAATGGTATCAGAGCCTGTCCCCGGTCGGAAGTGTGCCGACGCGGACGTCGGACCCTAAGGGGGGTGGATTGTGATGACCCGACATGACCTGGCTAGGGAGGCTAGCAGGTAGGCAGGTCACGCATCCCACATCGCCCGGGAAAGAGTGGACGCTGTGCTTATATGTGCAGGGTTAGCTCAATACTTAAGGTCGCGTTTTGGGAGCTCAGTGGCTTCGGAGAGGATGGGAACTCCGAAGTTAAGCTTGCTGAGCCTAGAGCAATCCCAGGATTGGTGACCTACTGGGAAGTTGCTCATGAGCTCCTAGAGACAAAAACCGTGAGGGCCGTGCGGGGCCCAAAGCAGACAATATCCTAAGTATATGGACTGGGCTGGGCTGTTACAAATGTGCCTTTCTCTGGACGTCTCCCTTACTCAAAGACTCCCAACAACGGTTTTGCAGATGTTGGGTATCTCTCTGACCCACATCGTGCTCGTTCCCAAACTGGTTATGTTTTTACCATGAGAAATACAACGATATCCTAGAGATCAACCAAGCAAACTTTGGTTGCTACTTCATCGAATCACGCAGAGATCATTGCCCTCCATGAGGTTGTTAGAGAATGTGTCTGGCTAAGGTCAGTTATTCACCACATTCGTGATTCGTGTGGACTAGTATCTACCATCGATAAACCTACATGTATCTATGAAGATAATGATGCCTGCATTGAGCAGATGAAGTTAGGTTTTATCAAATGTGATAACACTAAGCATATATCGCCTAAGTTCTTTTACAATGTGCAACAATAAGAATTCCTGAACATCCAAGTTAATCAAGTGAGTTCAGATGCAAATGTTGCAGATTTGTTTACCAAGTCTTTGGGAAAATCTATGCATGTGAAACATGTGAAGAGCCTAGGCATGCGCCATATATCAGAGCTCTAAGTTTGTTAGACTTCAGGGGAAGTCTACATCACATGTTATTCACAAGTGTAGTGTTGGTGTGTTGTGCTCTTTTCCCTTCGTCCATGCATTTTATTTTTGCCCAAGAGGTTTTGTTTTGCTGGCAAGGTTTTAGTGAGGCAACATGGTAAACACCATGAAGACATTAGGCGCTCGACACAAGGGGGAGTGTTGTAGGAAGGTTATTTTCGTAACTTCCTGGATGTGTCTTAACCTAATTAGACTAGTATAGTTGATTCTGTAATAGATAGGGAATCCCTAATTTATCTGGATACTTATTGTAATGCCTATATAAAGGTCTCTCTATCAATCAATAAAACATAAGTTCTCCCTATTATCTTTTCTCCTTGAACATTTCTGTTTTTCACACCTATAGGGTGTGTTTGTGGCCAGTTTATCTTTACTATTACTATTAGAAAGCCAGGCGCAAGAATGTTTCACCAAATTGTGAATTGTCATATCTGCCCTTCTATCACCCACACCGTCATCCAAACAACCAGGATTATTACGGTAAAAATAAAATAAAATAAAATAAAAAGAAAAAAGAGAAATTGTGTATATATGGGAGAAATTCGTGCTCCCACTAACTCCACTCAAAACTCCTAGTAACCCATCTGATAATCAGTTCATGCTATGATTATAGTTTAGTTTGAACCCTCCACCCAACTTCAAGAAGGTACCGTCCTCTATTCCATTGTTGATTCTTTTATCAATTCAACAACAACCTGTACAGAATTCAAATCACACAGACTCTTGATTCTTTTGGATTTAGCTTGATTCAATTTTCAGATTGTGCGTTTCAAGCATGGGCCTTAGAGGACCTGAATTGACGTTGGTGCAGCGCTGCAGCGCCTTTGATCTTGGTTCTAGAATCCTACCTCTTTCACTTATCTTTCTATAGTTTTGGACTTGCTGTGTTGTTTGGAAGTTGAAATCAAAGAAAACCCATTCACCGAATCAATTGCGATAGGAACGGAGATAAGTTTTTGTTTTGCCGTAACCCGTAAGTATGCAAGGATCTCATTCTCTTTCTTTTGATTTTCTTTCAATATATCTTTCAGATTGCTCATGGTATCGTGGCGATAGGTTTGCATTGACCTGATATTTTTTTTTTGGTTTTCTTTTCGTTTGCACATACATGGAATTAATTCCTTTTCAGTATCAACACATACAAGGTATGAAGCCAGATTGTTATTTTTGTTTATGTACTTTTAGTTATCTTTGTTACTTCAATTGCAATTTCAGTTCTACGAATAAAATTTTATTCTTTCATTGTCTACTATTTATCAACAGATTAATGACCTGCTCTATTGGTGTACTTTTTGTTTCGCTATTGGTGTTAAGATAATGAAGTTTATTAATTTCATCGGTGTTTAGATAATGATGTAGTTGTTTTTTGTTTGGTATCTGTCAGGTACTAATATGCATTTCCAAATATAAAGGAAGTTTGTATTTCGTTTGTTTTCTGTTTTAGTCTGAAATTCAGTTTGCTTTATTTGAAGGAATTTGACTTTCAATCCAATTGAAGAACTAAGCTATCTTCGTGGCTTTTCTATTTCAGATTATCATAGGCGTCTTTGTACTACGAGATTGGATCTAAATTTACACCATGATCAGTTTAATCAGAAATATGATTTCAGAACTGATAGTCATTGGTATTGGTGGCCCTCAATGAAATTTGTGCATTCCAGACTCACTTTTCATTAGGTACTGTAACGTGTGGGTTTGCTTGCTTGCTTTCTCTTTCTCTTTCTCTGTTATTCCATATGTAAGTGTATGGACACTAAACATTGTGCGTTGCATTGCTTCAATAGTACTGATGAATATGATGATTGATTTTTGGTGAAACTAAAACTCTTTGCTTTGTCAAGTAAACTCTTAGAAAGCCATTTCAAAATTCATGTATAGTTTACAGTAGATTAATTGGAGGAGAGTTTTTTAAACGAGTTTGAGAGTTATCAAACCCACTTTGGTTTTCTTTTTCAAGGAATTTGACTTTCAAAATATAGCAAGAAGTTGGCTCTAATCCTTGGTTAATTGATTTCACGTAGATTTGTTCTAACCCGATGATCTCTTTTTTTTTTTAGGAGGAAGAGTCAAGTCTACAGCTAATGTTAATGTAGTTTTTAATCAATGAAAAGCGAAACAGGGAGTTGAAAAGCAAGATTTGGAGGATCCAGTATATGCAATAAGGGCTGGCCTTGGTTCTTTGGTTCTTTGTTTTAAGGTATCACAATTGATAAGCTAATGAGATACTCATGAATCTTATGTGCATGAAGTCTAATTAGTGATGCAGTGAAGAAATAGTGTGAGAAATGAAACCTTTTTGCTCTGCTCCTAATAGTAGAGATTTCACTAAAAGTGTGTCTTTAGTGTGTAGATAATGCATGAGGATATATGAATTATTTTCTCTCCACAGTGGTTTAGATAGGCATTAATAAATTTAACTGTAAAATAGATAAATTGAGATCTAAACATGGTCATTCATAGTTCATTCTTTCATTTTGTTTTGGAGTCTGAATTCTGTCTAATTTTTTTTCAAGCAACTTTTGAAAATTGTACATCAGTTGTCATTATTAGATTCTGGTGTGTTGCAGAACTTCTAAGTTTTTATGTTACTGTTTTGTTCTTAATATTTTCCTTCTTTTGAAATATTGGCATTATATTGCAGTTTAAATATTATGGTAGGCATTAAGTGAAGTATTGGTTAAATGGCTTCGTCATCAAGTTCTCATCCACCAGCCGACGAAAATCAGGTAAATCCTCAAGTCATAACTTTAATATTTTAAAGAAAAATCATTATTTTTCTAATGCTTTTATGATTGACAATAGGGACACATACCTGTACATGGACAAGAGGCGGAAAGGCAACGTAGAAATGCTAGACAAAGAGAAAGGCGACTGTCGTTAAATTCCGCATAACGAGCAGAGAGTTCAACCCAAAGGCGTGTTAGTTATCAAATGCGCCGGAACATGGAAAATGCAAGTAATGCTGAAAATCAATTGGTAGCAAGGAGGGGTAACTTACTTATTAGCCTTCTTGATCTATGTATTGTGTATCATACTGAACATAATTGAATAACAAAAATGTATCAAAAAAATTAATCAACAAACATAACTATTTCTATTTAATTCATTTTTTTATGTTAATGCGCCAACGTTTCAGTAATATATTATAGATAGATTATAGATGAGGAATATATGTACAAGTATCTCAAGGTATAGTCATAGACGATAGTACAAAAGTTCATGAGAAATAAAGAAAAAACTCATTATAACATACTTGTATGTGTAACAAAAGAATTTAGAAAAAGTGTGTTAATAACATCACCCGTTATACAGAAGAATTTAGAAGCTCATATTTGAGTAATTTTACTTTAAATTCAGAGAAATCTGAAATTGCTTCTAACTAGCATACTGCAATATCAATTATTTTAAAGCAGGAATTGGTTTCAATCCCGTTCATGAAAATAGTATACCCGACGATATCATTGCCGTATAAGCACATAGTAGAGGTAGAGCCCGAGGTCGTGGGCGAGGACGTGGACGTGGACGTGGACGTGGACCTCATAACTGTGCTAGAAATTATAATGAAGCAATTGGAGTCGCAAAGTATCATTTGCCAGCACAAAGAACGTGTCCACATTGCCAGGCCCGCCTATTCCATCACGAGAGCAACGATATGTGTTGTAAAAAGGGGAGAACTGTACTTCCTCAACTTCAAGCTCCTCTAGAAATGGTTGAACTTTTTGTGGCTCAAACTCAACAAGGCGCCTATTTTAGGCAGCATATTTGTGCTTATAACCACATATTTTCGTTCACCTCAATGGGTGTGCATGTCGATCAAACACTAGCAACCAGTGGTAGTACATTCACTTTTCATGCTCAAGGATCGATATATCACAAAATAGGAAGTCTTTTACCAAATGGAGATAGCAGACCAAGATTTCTCCAATTGTATATATACGATACGGAGCATGAAATAGAAAATCGTATGTTAGAGAATGAAGCATTGCATAGAGATGTGGTTGAAACCGTATAACGGATATTGAATCGACACAATCCATTTGTGCAGACATTTCATCACCTAGCTCAACGCCAAGATCTTTAAACTTGCAGACTCATCATTAGAAAGCAACCTGCAAACCAACATCAGTATAGTTTGCCTTCCGTATCTCAGGTTGCTACAGTGATAGTAGGTGCAGATGATGCAGAAAATCTTAGAGGACGTGATATTTTTGTACAAACAAGGGATTGTCAACTTAGGAATGTCTAAGATTGTGCAGGCTACTATGATCCTTTACAATATCCATTGTTATTGCCTTACGGCACATATGGATGGGATGTGAATAGTGTGAACAATAACGGTAGAAATTTAACGTGTCGTGACTATTATGCCAATATTTTACAGGTTAGTAAATAAATTCTTATCCTATTATCCTAAATAAACATATATGATATATTCATTATAATCGTGTTAATTAGTATATCTCTCTAGATTCGCCCACATCAAGAATCACTTTTACTACAAGGAGGCCGCCTATTAAAACAGTATGTCGTTGATAATTATGTCAAGATTGAAACACAGAAGCTTAGATGGGTTCGTAGGAATCAAGATAACCTGCGTCGTGAGCTGTATGATGGACTCCGTGACTCGCTAAATGCCGGTGAAAACAATGCAGGTATAATCTTTATTATTATACCAACAAACTTAAATTTTAATTTAGATATATTTCAAAAATAACGATTTACCTAACATAATATTACCAAAATAGGTAACATTGGTCGCAGAATAATTTTGTCATCCACGTTTATTGGTAGTCCACGTGATATGAACTAAAGATATCAAGATGCAATATCTTTGGTACGGTCCAGATATATGGGAAACCAGATATTTTTCTCACAATGACATGCAACCCGAATTGGGAAGAGATAAAAACAGAGTTATTACCGGGTCAAGTGGCACAAGATCGCCCGGATTTATGTTCACGAATTTTTCGTGCCAAATTTAAAGAACTAAAGGAAGATGTTACCAAAAAAGGGGTGGTGGGCAACATTGTTGCATATGTTTATGTCATTGCATTTCAAAAGCGTGGTCTTCCACATGTTCATATGCTCCTCATTCTAAATGACGATGATAAGCTGAATAACCCTGATGATTATGACAAAATTGTTCGAGCCGAAATACCAAGTCAAGATGAAGAGCCGGCATTGTATGAAGCAGCATTGGGGCACATGATACATGGACCATGTGGAGTACATAAGAGAAATGCCCCATGTATGAAGCGTGGGAGTTGTAAACGGGGTTATCCAAAGCCGTTTTCAGCCTACACATTTCAAGAGAATGACTCTTATCCAATTTACGGTAGGCGAGAAAATCAATCAAATGTGGAAGATGATCCTAATGTTAACAGACAAGTGGATAACAGATGGGTTGTTCCATATAACCCTTGGCTACTCACAAAGTATGAATGTCATGTCAATGTCAAAGTCTGTTGTAGCATTAAGAGCGTTAATTAAATATTTGTACAAGTACGTCTACAAAGGCCCAGATAGAGTGACATTTGGAGTTCGACCAGAAGATAATGAAGATGAGATAAGAAACTTTGTTGATGCTAGATGGGTGTGTGCACCATAAGCTATATGGAAGATATTCAAATTCGTGATGAATCGTATGTATCCTTCAGTAGAACGGCTACAAATTCATCTTCCAAATAGACATAGTGTTACCTTTAATGTCAACGAAAGGGTGACAAATGTGCTCGCAAATGATAGGAACTCGATGACCACGCTAACTGAATTTTTCACAAAGAATGATGCACTTAATAAAAGTGAGCGTCGATACTTATATCGAGAGTTCCCGGAAAAATTTAGATGGGATGGCAATAATAAGAAATTGGAAGAAAGGCAGACTAATCAAAAGGTAATTGGAAGAATATATACAGTTTCTCTTTCCGAAGGAGAAAAATTCTACTTACGTATTCTTCTGAACCATGTTAGAGGGCCTACGTCGTATGAGCATTTGAGAACAATAAATAGAATTGTGCAACCAATATTTAAGAAGGCGGCTGAACAACGAGGTTTGTTAGAAGATGATGATAGCATCCGGCTATGTTTACAAGAGGCCTCAAGCGTACGTATGCCTTTATCTTTAAGAAGATTGTTTGTCACCATCTTGGTTTATTGCGAGCCTCATGGGGTACGAAGTTTATGGGATGAATTTTATCAATTCATGATAGAAGATTATGCCTCTACCAGTACGACAAATAACACATGCATCACAAACAAGCTTTTACGAGACTTAAACGGACTGTTGTTGTAACATGGTAAAAATGTTCTTGATTATGATTTGCCTGAATTGACTGAAGATCATGGTGAAGATGCGACACTGCCTAGGCTAGTACAAGATGAAGTTTCAGTTATCATTCCTCAACAAGACCGCGATGCAATTCATCATTTGAATGAGGATCAGGCTTTTGCGTACCAAACGATAATATCTGCTATTGAGTGTTGTTTCTGCACAAACTCGTAGGCCTGGTAGAATCTAGAAGTGATCTCCCCCTGCTTAACCTGCTCACTAAGGGGAATACCGGGCGGGCTGGTCTTCTCCTCTCTGATGCCTAAGTTAGTATAGTTGGGATGAATAGATAACTTAAAGCACGTATGATAAGCAGTTGGAGAGATCAGTTACATATTAAAGAGGGTAGTTGAGGCCCTTATATAGGTGGCTGGGCGTGAGGCCTGGTCTCACTCTTCGATGTGGGACTGGCTTCCTTCTGTTCGCACATAAAAGGGTAGCCCTGGTGACCTCTTTGGCAGGCTGGCGCCCCCGGTCCCCGGGCTCCTGGTCACAAGGTAGAGTGATGGACCTCGGGTCCGGGTGCTGGTGATCCTGCTCCGGGCCTCAGGCCGGCCCCGGATGCGGGTCTGCGGGCTTATGTAGCCCTTCTGTGGCTACTGTCAACAAGTCCCCCAAGTTCCCGGTCAAGTGCAATCTTGAATGGGGACTTAATATGTCTTGCTCCTGTCCTGCAGACCCGCAGGGTTACCAACCCAACGGTGCCCAGTCCCCCAAGTCAGCGTTGAAGATTGGGCGTGACCGGGCGTGGTGATGTGAGTACCTATAATGATGAGGTGTGATAGTTATGAGTATGCCTGTAATACTGATGATATTGTGCTCAAGTGTTTGTCGTGCCATGAGTATGGAACAGGGTTAAACCCGGACAAATGCATGGGAGGACAATGTAGCGTTGAGATCCGCTATGCAATAGATGTGCAACGGGGTGAAACCTGGACGAGTGCATGGGAGGATGTGGCGTTGAAATCCGCCATGCAATATATATGGAGCGGGGTGAAACCCGGACGAGTGCATGGAAGGATGTGGCGTTGAAATCCGCCATGCAATATATATGGAGCGGGGTGAAACCCGGACGAGTGCATGGGAGGATGTGACGTTGAAATCTGCCATGCAATATATATGGAGCGGGGTGAAACCCGGACGAGTGCATGGGAGGATGTGGCGTTGAAATCCGCCATGCAATATATATGGAGCGGGGTGAAACCCGGACGAGTGCATGGGAGGATGTTGTGGGTGAGGACTCAACCGGTGGACTGCCATACCGGAACGAGTCTCCCAAGTTCCCAAAGCGAAATTGCTGCCAACAGTGGGGCAGGCCGGGAGTAGCCCGGTGGCTCGGCCCAGCTTGTGTTGGAATAAGCGTGGGGCAACATGCCTACGGGGAGAGTTCTGTGTTAGAGAAACAATCTGCCCGGTGGGGAGGCGTTGAGATGACAAGTCTCTCCTTGGATCCCCATATTGATCGCAGTTCAGTGCGATGCAGGGTTTTTATCCTGTTGAAAAAGAGTACATGTGTTAGATGTAAACTCTCCCGGGTGTATAAAGCCCATGCCGGTTGAATTTTCTCATAACCGGAGTCATACCATGGAACCGGTTGAATGTTACCTAACCGGTGAGATGCCATGGAGCCGGTTGAATGTTACATAACCGGTGAAATGCCATGCAGCCAGTTGGATGATCATAACCGGTGAACTGCCATGGAACCGGTTGAAAGATGCCTAACCGGTGAGATGCCATGCAGCCGGTTGAATGATCATAACCGGTGAACTGCCATGGAGGAAAAAGGTGGTGATGGCGGGTGGGAAGTGGCAGAAGAGGAGTAAAATGTACTAGGTTCCTGGTGCCTTCCAGCCCCTTGGCGACCAATCGTTCGAACTGTTCGGGTTGGAGCGGGAAAGGATTATGACTATACTCGGATGCTGGGACGATCTCGAGCGAAGCTCCTACAACTTCATTCGGCGGGAGGTGTTGGGGTACTGCGGTCTCGGGCGAGATCCCGGTGCGTATCAGGGTTTAAGCGGTGGCATTTCTGCTGACCGAGTTGATACTAACCCTTTGTTGGTTTTGCAGGTGCATCTTCCCGGACGGTCGTCAAGCCCGGTAATACGCTATCCATGGATGGTGAAGACCTCATCTTGAGGTTGAAGGAGAAAGGGGAGGCCGTTTCACGGACCTCGGTGGACGAGGAGTCCGGTCGGCTTACCGTTCATGCCGAACCGAGGGCCATGGACGTTGGGGACGACGCCTATATTCTGAGGCGTGTGAAGAGTCACCCCGCTGCGCCCAAGGCGGGACCTGGGAAGGGCAAGTCCACCGGGGGGCCACCAAAGGTTCCTGGTGGGGTGAGCAGGATTCCGCACCGGCCGGGATCGGTACCGCTCGTCACCAGGGTCACCCGGTCAGGCGCACAATCTTCTTCACCGGACGGCCAGGGTGAGAAGAGGCGGAGGGTCATAGACGTCCCTCCGTCCGCACTGGTGACGCTGACCGGCCGGTCGTCAGGTGAAAATTTGGCGAAACTGCTCAAGGTGGTCAGTGGTGCGACGAGTAACGATGGGGACAAGGCCGCTGCTGCCTCTCACTCTGCCGGTCAGCAGAGTAGCCCTGCTCCTGCGGAGGAACAGAGGGGAGGTCCAGAGAGTCCCTTCGTCCGGAAGCTGGTGGCGGATGTGGCCGGCCTTGGTCTGGATGGGCCCGGAGCCCCGGCGGGGGAGAACCGCCAGAAGAGCAAGGAGTCGGTTCTCCGGGTAAGAACTGCTTGGTGCCCTGGCACTGCTTACAACTCGGTTACAATTGTTGTTTGCTTAATTGACTCCCTGTTGTTTGTAGCTATTGTACAATCTGTACCAGCCAGACCCGAGTGAGGAACTGCCGGAGCTGAAGAGGCAGGTGGCCGCTCTGACAGAAGCCCATGAGCGTCTGGAAGTGGAGAAGTCCATGTTGGAGCGGGAGAAGGTTAGACTGGAGGAGAGGTCCAAGAAACAGGTGGCCAGGCTAAAAGAGCAGGTCCGGAGCCTCAAGGAGGAGAAGGAGCAGGCTGAGGAAGAGAGAGCCGAGCCGGAGGAGAGAGTGGATGAGCTCCAGGTGGGAGCTGCCGCTGTGCGTGCCGCCACCGCCGCTGTGGCTGGAGAAGTGGACCCCGAGCTTTACCAGCGGGTTGTCATCAAATATCACAACAGTGCTCAGTTCCTTAAGCTCCTGGAAAAGGAGAGGGAATCAGGTATTGCCGACGCCTATGCGGAGTGGGAAGAGAAGGGGTACCTGGATACCGCTTGAATGTCGAAGGCGGGGGCCGGTAAAGATATCCATGAGCAGTCGGTACAAGAGGAGCAACCGAAAGAGGAAGGCGGGCCTCAATCTGCTGGAGGGGATGCGGCGGCTCCATCTGGAGAAGTTGGTGAGATGCCCGCTGAGGGGGGAGGCGCGGCTCCTTGAAGATTTTTGTTTCAAGCTCTTTTTCTTTTTGTAAATCCTGTGGAACGGTTTTTGTTTGTATTACTCTTTGGATATACATATTTTTGCACCGGCCGAACCGGTGGGATTTCTTTCAAAATAGTTGGCATACATATGATGTTACGTTGGTTGAACTATTTATATGCCAAACTAACTGCTTGGGGGTTCGGGCGTACCTACCAGCCCTGGCCCTGCTCCCGGTCGGGATCTGCTCTTCTTTCCCCTATATACCGCTGGAGCTGACCACTATTAATCAATCCCTCCACCGCTGTCTTGAGGGCGAAGCAACTGTTCGTCCGGTGGGTAGCTTCATCGTGATAAGAGCAGTACTTGCCCGTTCGCGTCTGGGTAAGTTTCCCCTTCAGGTACTTGCTCCTCGGCGGTGGGGGAATGATGTTCCCATTCTCGTGCAAGATGTCTTCGTATGAAGAGGTCAGAGTGGTGAAGACCTCTTGACGTTCTGCTGGCATGATTGCTAGGGGGCGTTCTTGCCGGTACTGCGCCGGTTTGTGCTCGCCCTAGGGCTTGTCATGATAGGGCTTCTGCTGCTGTTGACTCCCCCAATTTCTGCTGGGTCTGCCCAGTCGGGCACCCTGGTTCTCGCTCCGCTGGCTGGCCTTGTTTTCTCGGCCGGGAGGAGGGTTCTCCTCCCGGGGGTGCTCTTCCCGCTGCTCGTCCCGCTTTCTTTTCAGCAAGTGCTGCCTATACGTCTCATGATCGGCCTGAGCATGTCTGATGGCCATTGCCATTAGCTCGTCATACCCCTGCGGGAGTTCCACCCGTACGGCGTATGAAAATTTTCCCGGCCGGAGCCCTTGTTTGAACGCCATCTCGGCGGTTCCCTTGTCGAGGTTCCGAACCCCGGCCGTCGCCGTTTGCCAGCGGTTGACAAACGTCCTTAGCTCCTCACCAGATGCCTGCATGCAGTTGAAGAGGATGGTTGATGTCCGGGCCCCCTCGACCCGGAGGATGAAGCGGCCTACAAACCGGCAGGCCAGTTGCTCGAATGCTTCGATGGAGTTTGCCGGAAGCTCATAGAACCAGCTGAGCGCCTCTCCAGATAAGGTTTCTTGGAAAATGTTGCAGCATACTGCGTCGGAATAGCCATTGGCGCACGTTTGGGACCGGAAACTGTCCAAATGCTGGTATGGACAGCCGGATCCTGAGTATGTGAGCTTTAGGGATTTCTGGTTACCTGACCTCCCTGATTCCAGAACCCGATGTGAGAAAGGGCCCATGCGCTCGTTGAATCACGCGCCTTCCATCGGCCGCGCCGCCCTTCTCTAGTTGGCCTCCATTTGGGCCTTTAGATCTGACACTGAGTCGGTGAGTATCTGTAATACCTGTGCGGTCGGGGTCACGACTTCATCCTCGAATGAAGCACGCGACTGCGGGGGCGCCGGCGTGCTCATTGGCAAAACCGGGCCGGTCGGGGACTCCACCCTCCTGCGGTCGCTGGACCTTCCTCCCGAAGATTGCCCTGCCTCAAGGCGCTGAGGTCGGCCTGGCGCGGGTGTAGTTGTCCTTGTCATGGAGGCGCTACGCTGCTGGCCTCTTTCCAGGGCAGCCACCAGGGCAGCGTTTACCGTCTCTATTTCCTCATACCGGGCATTGGATTTTGCTCTATCCCGGTCGCCCTCCGCACGCAGGCGACCTACTTCTGCCCTCATCGCCCTTATCTCCCCCGCCATATCGTGCCGGTTGGGGGTGTACGTGGTGTCTCGGTCACTGTCACCGAGCAGACTCTCCTCTTTGTCGCTCGGATCGTCCGAGAATGTCAGCGAGAAGCCCCGGTCGGTTGGTTGGTCTCCCTCCACCGTGCCTTTCCCGCGCATGCTATCATGGTATGACCCCGGCGTGCCGGTCGGCCTCCCACAGCTGCCGCCTTCCTGGTTGCCCTGGTCGCTGCGCTGCTCCCTTACAGCGACCGGAGTGGAGATGAGTGCTTGCTCTGGTGCAACCCGCTGACCCTCCGTCGCATTTCTTTCCTGGCCCGCTTCTGAGCTTTCTGCCATTTGGTGACGCTACGTGGCTTTTATGCAAGCTTCCCACAGACGGCGCCAATTGTTTCTGCACAAACCCGTAGGCCTAGTAGAATCTAGAAGTGATCTCCCCCTACTTAACCTGCTCACTAAGGGGAATACCGGGCGGGCCGGTCTTCACCTCTCCGATGCCTAAGTTAGTATAGTTGGGATGAATAGATAACTTAAAGCACGTATGATAAGCAGTTGGAGAGATCAGTTACCTATTAAATAGGGTAGTTGAGGCCCTTATATAGGTGGCCGGGCGTGAGGTCTGGTCTCACTCTTCGATGTGGGACTGGCTTCCTTCTTTTCGCACATAAAAGGGCAGCTCTGGTGACCTCTTTGGCAGGCTGGCGCCCCCGGTCCCCGGGCCCCTGGTCACAAGGTAGACTGTTGGACCTCGGGTCCGGGTGCTGGTGATCCTGCTCCGGGCCTCAGGCCGGCCCCAGATGCGGGTTTGCGGGCTTATGTAGCCCTTCTGTGGCTACTGTCAACAAGTGTCATGACAGTGCCATATTTTTCGTCGATGGTCCAGGAGGGACTGGAAAGACATACTTATATCGTGCATTATTGGCAACATTGAGAAGCAACGGTCATATTGTACTGGCAACTGCAACGTCCGGAATAGCAGCAACATTATTGTCGGGTGGGAGAACAGCACACTCTAGGTTTAAAATTCCACTTAATCCTGATGCATCATCTTATTGCTCTATTAGTAAACAAACTGATTTAGCAGAGTTGATACGAAGATCATCAGCGGTTATTTGTGATGAGGCACCAATGATGCATAGATTTTCCTTAGAAGCTCTTGATCGAACTTTTAAATTTATCACCGGAGATGAGCGGCCATTTGGAGGTAAAGTTGTTATATTTGGGGGAGATTTCCGTCAAGTTCTTCCTGTTGTACGTAAGGGAACACGGTCTCATATGGTTCAAGCCAGTTTGGTTAAGGCATCATTTTGGAAAGATGCTAAGATTCTTCGTTTGCGACAAAACATGTGATCCATCAATGATCCACATTTCTCCGAGTTTTTGATAAATGTTGGTAATGGAGAACAACCATCTGTTATTGAAGACATGATTCAATTACCGTCATGTATGACCATACCATGGGAGGGTGAAGAATCAATCACCCAGTTGGTCGATCAAGTTTTTCCTAATTTGGAAGCTCATGCAAATGATGCAACTTACATGGTTGACAAGGGAATACTTACTCCAAAGAATGATGATGTTGACGTACTTAATGAGATGACTGTAAAGCGACTTCCGGGACCGGAGTGCATCCTGTACTCTTTCGACTCAGTTGAGGATGACAATAGAAATTTGTACCAACAAGAATTCTTAAATTCAATTTCTTCTTCTGGTATGCCCCCGCATCAGTTAACTATAAAACAAGGTGCCCCCGTTATGCTTTTGAGAAATATTGACCCAAAAATGGGTTTGTGCAACGGTACGAGATTGACGTGTCGAGGATCATACAACAACCTAATTGATGCAGAGATTTTAAGTGGTCAATTTACCAGAACTAGAGTGTTCTTACCTAGAATCTCCATAAAGAGCGGAGATAATTCAGGACTACCTTTTGAGATAATAAGAAAGCAATTCCCTGTGAAGTTGTGTTTTGCACTTACTATAAACAAATCTCAGGGGCAAACAATACCAAATGTTGGCATCTACCTTCCGGATCATGTATTCAGTCACGGACAGTTATACGTGGCTTTGTCACGAGGAGTTTCAGAAGCTACTACCAAAGTGTTGGTTAAGAAAGGCTCATAATTGGCGAGGAAGGGGTGTTCACAAAAAATGTTGTGTACAAAGAGATTTTGCTGCCTTCAAGTTAGTGTGAACCAATAAGGTATGATTCATGCTTAATGTTTATTTGTAGGTGTAACCTTTAATGAGTTTTACTTATATATTTTACTCACGTTTACATTTCCAGGACTATAAGTAGACTGAGGGTGGGTTTGGTGCAGCTGGGCTTATAAGTAAAAGCTGACTTATACTTATTTCTGAGAATAAGTTACTGATAAGTAAAGTAGCTGAGTGTTTGGTAAACTGACTTTTTAAAAGTGCTGTCACTGGGAAAAGTTGTGTCAGGGTGTTTGGTAAACCAAAAACCGACTTGTGCTTATATTTGTAAAATGACCAATTTAGACATGAAAATATTAACTTATTATACTATAGTTATTACTTTTTTTTTTTTTAATTTTTCATTATATGTCCATTTAAAATTGGCATTATTACGAAGTATTTCTATAACCCAAGAATTGACATCAAGTAGCAACAAAACATAGCTTAACACATAAAATCATTCCCGTTACTAGCATCAATAACAAGCCACATCTTAATTAGCATGAAGTAGCAATAAAAAAAATTGTCTAATACATACCATTCGAGGTAGCAACATCAATAACAAAATACATTTTTCATTTGCATCAAGTACCCACAAAAAATATCTAGAGACATTTAAAATTCCCTAGTACCACGCACATTCATCAAACTTTGAGTAATTTCTCTTCTTATAGCTTCCATTTCTTGTGTCCCATGACCATAATTTTCTTCTTGCGCATCATTATCCATCTCCATCTCCATCCCATCACTTGAAATTCTTCTCAAATTTTCTTCAATTTGGACAAAATGCCTATCACAAATAGCATGTCTCCTTATATCCTCCTTCAATGATATATCCTCCTTCAATGAGCCCAGGGGTGTCAATGATGTTTAGGGTAAATCCTGCCCTTGAGCGGGAAACCATCACAGCTCTGGATCCTTCAGATTGGACATAAAAACTTGTTCAAAAGCAAAAACAAAAAATCCAAATGCCTTTACCAATGTCAAAGCAAAGAAACCATGCAATACAAAATGACAAGAAAAATATACCTGAAAAGGACTAATAGAAACCGCCCTTTCACCAATGAGTGAGTTCACGGTGGACGATTTCCCAACCCCACCTTTCCCCATAACAAGAATTGTCAAACTGTTCACATTCTACCTCCACACTCAAATGAATTAGCAATGTTTCTCAAACTACACAAACGAGAATCAAGTAATTGAGTATAGCACAGAAAGAAACCTCTTGGTTGAGTTTTCCAAGCAATTCGAGCAACTTAGTCTGAGTGGCAGGTGCGAAACTGTTTATCCCGAGCCATTCTCTGATTATCTGGGATGCCATACCTCTCTTACACTTCTAGCACTCTGAAAAATAAAAGCAATAATAAGAACCATACAAACACATATTTACACCAACCCTTTTCGGTTTTAGGTACATTCACATTCACATTAGCAGAAAGAAAACTACTGAAGCAAAAACCCTAACAAAGAATTATAGGGACTATAAAGCTCCTACTGACCCTTCAACAAGGTACCCAATGTAATTAACAAACATCTAAGCTTTACCTTGTCCCCTAATCTAATTAAACTCAACAAACACCCAAAGAACAAATCCAGAACGTTGCAGGGTTCCAGCTTTAGCTATATACCTAATTCAAAATAGAAAGCAAGCTGTAAACTTTTGGGGGCCAAAATAGTGGGAACCCAAAATTCAATAGTCATAGTTATCAACGAGTTTTGGGTCTTTTGTGTAACCCAGATGCATTGGAAATCAGAAATACCCAAGAGAGCTAGCACCAAAACCCAGAAGCGAGTTTAAATAAAAACCCAGGTAGCATAATTAAAGAGAAGAGTTTAAAGAGTGAAATTATAGGAGGGACTGAGATTGAATTGAAAGAGAGTGAGAAATCTTACTTGGGTGTCTCTGGGTGCTTTGAAGAAGATGAGAGAGACGAGACGGATAGTCTGAGAGAGAGGGTTTTGGGGTATATATCTTGGTAATTTTGTAATTAGTGGACATTGTCAAGGATACCCATTGTCATTTGTAAAATTTCATTAAACCCGCGAAAATGGAAAACAGGTGACTTATAAGTATAAGTTAGGTCCCAGCAGCTTCTCCTTTTCTTTGAAAAACGACCCCTACTTTTTTAAAAAGCTACTAATATGTTGTTTTACCAAACACCAAATTCTTCCGTGCTTATAAGCAAAGGAGCTTATAAGTGTCACGACCTGAATTTCGGATAACAAAAATCCAAATTCGACCAAGTGAAAACCGACACAAATAAACTCAAATACTTAAAGTTTTCAAACGAATAACTTTAAACAACATCAGAGTTTAAAAGCGTAGCTCTAAACGCTCAAAAATATTACATCAATAAAAGAATATAGATGTAACTAGAGTCTCACGCTAACACTCTCTAACCCAAAAATGATACAACCCAGGTCACTGGCTCACACCTACCATCTACGTGGCTCAGGAGCCTCCTCCTGGCTGCTGATCCTCACCTGCAGGTCGAACCCCTACACCAACAATTGGTGTACCGGGTTGTAAACAACACACCCGGTAAGCTTTCAAAGCTCGTGTGAGTAAAACAAACAAGTTCAAGATAAAAGACTTAAAGCAACACAAAGAGAATCACAATTCCCAACACAACCACAAGAGAATAAAACTCGGGGTACGATGACCACTGTCATTTCCCTCCAACTCACACAATGGCAGACAGACTAGAGCTCTAACTGAATCGTAACCAATCACCCGGCCAAAGGCTTGGTATCCCGATATAATTGCCAAAAGATCCCCCATCAAACACAGGGTGGACCCAAATTGCCACACATGAGAAATCCCCATCAAACACAGGAAGATCTCTCATTGGCCGTTGGTTTTCGTACCAACTCAATCACATATCTCACAACACACATTTACACAATGATGATAACTTCATAACATAAATAATCCACCCAAATGCATTCACAATATATATTTCACGTAAATATATATATATATATATATATATATATATATATATATATATACGTAGACATTCACGCAGGAATAGTCCACTAATACCAACTATAGTCATTGATCGTAAAACCCTTTGAAAATCATTTTTATATTAAAATCATTTTTACTTACCAATGAACCGTAGTCGATCAAGTTCATTCAATTTAAAAACAAATATTATTTCCATAAAACAATTTCACATTTAACGATCAAATACTATAAATTAAAACTCGTATAAATACGAACGTCGTGAGGTTTACTCACCTTAAATCACCAAAATTAGTAAAACACTGCTCAACGTCGGGCCTCGGAGGAAACGAGTCGATTCGGACCGAAACGGCGTTCGGATCAGACAGCAACAGTGTCGGTCAACGGCCGGTCAACCGTCAGTCAACGGTCAAACTGCTGGTCAACGTCAGTTGACGGTCAACGTTGGTCAACGTTGACTGAGCTGGATCGGTCTGGGCCGGATCGGGTCTGGGCCGGATCGGGTCTGGGCTGGAAACGGATCTGGGCGCTGGAAACGGGTCTGTTTGACCCGATCGGGATCGATCTAGATCCGCTCGTTTCCGGCTTGAAACGGCGAGATCCACCACTCCAGGGAGGAGCGCACCGAGGAGACGAGCCGAACGGTAGGTGGCTCGAGCCCAGCGCCGCCTTGCTCCGTCGCTCACGGCGGTCGACACTTCCCGATCGTTGCAACGCCGTGCACGGTTGCTCACCGGGACCGTGCCTTAGCTCAAACTGAAGAGGAGGAGAAACCCAGTCGTCCGGTGGGTGGCGCTTGCGCCGTGGCGGCCGGACGGCGGAGATCGGAGGAGTTTGATCGAATCGGGCGAAATGAACAGTAAAAAAAAAACGGGAGAGGTGAAAATGAACAGTAACTTTGCTACAGTAAAAGAAAAACTGACGAAAAAGGAAGGTTTGACATTTCCTCGAAAATTTCAGGCTTTATAGTAAATTTCCCGAAAAGGAAATAACTTCGACTGATCGTAACTTTTTCATACGACATCCGATTCACGTGTGCCGCATGTCAACGAACTCGCATCGTCGAACTCTACGACTTTCGTGAAGGAAACTTTTCAAAAATTAAAACGAATCAAAAGTCAACTAATGACCCAATGAAACTTAAACGATTTTCAAAATAGAATTCTCGAAATCACTTCTGACGTCGCGCAATGACTAATTACAAGCATACAAAATGCAAAAACTCACAAAACATCCTTCCATTGATTACGAGAAATTTACAAGTCAAATGTAACGAAAATCGGGTTACTACATTCTACCCTCCTTAAAGGAATTTCGTCCCGAAATTCAAGCACACTACTCTACAAATAACTGAGGGTACTCAACCCTCATGTCCGACTCGAGTTCCCAAGATGCCTGACGCTCATCATGGTGACTCCACAACACCTTGACCAACTCTACCTCCTTCCTTCGAAGTTTCTTCGTTGACCTATCCAAGATACGAACAGGTACGACAACGAACGTAGCATTCTCATTCACTTTAATAGTGCCATGATCGATCACATGCGACTCATCCGGTACATACTTCCTCAGCATTGAAACATGAAAGACGTTATGCACTCCGGACATGCTGGGAGGCAAGGCAAGTCGATAGGCTAAATCTCCTACCTTCTCAAGGACCTCAAAAGGCCCAACATACCTTGGTGCCAACTTTCCCTTCTTGCCAAATCTCATCAGCCCCTTCATAGGTGAGACCTTCAAGAACACATGGTCGCCAATCACAAACTCCACCTGTCTCCTCTTCAAATCAGCATAGCTCTTCTGCCTACTCTGAGCAGTTCGGATTCTATCTCGTATAATCGAGATCTTCTCTGTGGTCTCCTGAACAATCTCCGGACCCAAGAACCCACTCTCACCAACCTCGGCCCAACAAACAGGGGATCTACAAGGTCTCCCATAAAGAGCCTCATAAGGCGCCATGCCAATACTGGAGTGATAACTGTTGTTATAGGCAAACTCAATCAACTGAATGTGGTCTTCCCAACTTCCCTTGAAGTCCAAGACACATGCTCTCAACATATCCTCCATCACCTGATTCACCCGCTCAGTCTGCCCATCAGTCTGAGGGTGGAATGCTGTGCTCATATCCAAAGTGGTCCCCATGGCCTTCTGAAAACCAGACCAAAACTTAGAAGTAAAACGAGCATCCCGATCCGATACAATGGATACCGGCACCCCATGAAGTCTCACTATCTCCCTCACATACAACTTGCACAAAGCCTCCACCGAGTGCGTCATCGACACTGGAAGAAAGTGCGCCGACTTCGTCAATCTATCAACAATCACCCACACAGCATCATGTCCAAACTTAGACTTTGGCAACCCAGTCACAAAGTCCATAGAGACGCGCTCCCACTTCCATTCCGGAATGGATAGCGGCTTCAACATGCCAGCGGGTCTCTGATGCTCTGCCTTCACCTGCTGACAGGTAAGACACTTGGACACATACTCAGCCACATCTCTCTTCATGCCATTCCACCAGAACTGCCTACAAAGATCTCTATACATCTTTGTGCTCCCTGGGTGGATTGTGTATCGTGATCGATGTGCTACCCGAAGAATCTCCTCCTTGAGGTCAGCACAATCTGGCACGCACAACCTGCCCCTGAATCTCAACCCACCATCAGATCCGACAGTCCACTCAGATGGACACTCATCCATCAAATCAGCTACTAACTCAGCCAACTTTGCTCGAGAGAATTCATCATGTGCTTGACCCTGGATAATCTTGGAAATCAAGGTAGGCTGCACAGAAACACTACCAAGGAAGGTATCCTGCTCACCTCCAGATAGCACTAAGTCAAACTCAGATGCAGTCTCCAGCATGAGCCACTCCTGGATCATGAGAGATGCAACTGTACCCCTTGGTCTCCTACTCAAGGCATCCGCCACTACATTGGCCTTTCCCGGATGATACTCCAAGGTGAAGTCATAGTCCTTAAGAAGCTCCATCCATCTCCTCTGCCTCATGTTCAGCTCCTTCTGAGAGAACAAATATTTCAGACTCTTATGATCTGAGAAGAGTTGAAACTTCTCACCATACAAGTAATGCCTCCAAATCTTCAGGGCAAAGACCACTGCTGCAAGCTCTAGGTCATGAGTAGGATAGTTCTTCTCGTGAATCTTCAATTGTCTAGAGCCATAGGCAACAACTCCATCGTGCTGCATCAGCACACAACCCAAGCCCTGATAAGATGCATCACTATATACACTACAAAAGAAAAGGGCTTTGCCGACGAAAAAAAAAAAACGGCCGACGAAATAATTTTTTCGTCGGCTATTCCCAAGAATGGCCGACGAAAATTTTTGTCGTCGGCCAAAAAAAAATTTCGTCGGCCATACACATAGAATGGCCGACGATTCATTATTTCGTCGGTAAAAATTAAAAATTGTCGGCCATACCCACAGAATGGCCGACGATTTTTCCGTCGTCGGTAAAAAAACTTTTTCGTCGGCTATACTCCTATAATGGCCGACGAAAAATAATTATTTCGTCGGCCATAATTTTTTAAAAAAATAATAATATTACGAACAATGGCCGACGAAAATTAAGTATTTCGTCGGCCATAAGTTTTTTAAAAAAATAATTATTTTACGAGCAATGGCCGACGAAAATTAAATATTTCGTCGGCCATAAGTTTTTAACAGAAAACGACAAAACAATAGCCGACGAATACTAGGTTTGATTTCGTCTGCTATGATTAAAAAAAAACAAAAAAAGAGCAGTTTCCATTTTCTATCACTATCGACAAACCATTGCTTCATCCTTCAAATGCAAATGTGTCGTGAAATAAGATATGACCGAAATATTTAAATACGGCTACGGTTAAAAAATGGGAAGATTCCGACAAAATCTGTGTGCCGAATGTTGCGGTTTGCTGTTTTTTACTCCCGTTTTCCTATGGGTAGCCTGACGGTCGGTAAATATTTTGGGGGAAATTTTTATACGATTAGATGCGTCGCATCGATCTGAAACTATTCTCTGTTGAAGGTCAGGCCAAAAAACGTCATTTAGACGGGCCAATTTCCGTTTTAAAGCGTTTAGAGGTTTGACTTTGCGGTTTGACCGTCCCGATCGAGCCTTCAACGTTGTCAGATGTAGTTGGATTTTTTTTCATACATGTATTTAATCTTAACGGTGATATCTGACGGTTGGAATAGATTTTCCAAACTTTGAGATTCAAAATAGGAATATATGCACTAATGTTCCTTAACTTGTTTACTAAGTGTTTAAGTGAATGTATAGTTTCAAATACCTACTATACGTAGACCCTTCAAATGCAAATGTGTCGTGAAATAAGATATGACCGAAATATTGAAATACGGCTACGGTTGAAAAATGGGAAGATTCCGACAAAATCTGTGTGCCGAATGTTGCGGTTTGCTGTTTTTTACTCCCGTTTTCCTATGGGTAGCCTGACGGTCGGTAAATATTTTGGGGGAAATTTTTATACGATTAGATGCGACGCATCGATCTGAAACTATTCTCTGTTGAAGGTCAGGCCAAAAAACGTCATTTAGACGGGCCAATTTCTGTTTTAAAGCGTTTAGAGGTTTGACTTTGCGGTTTGACCGTCCCGATCGAGCCTTCAACGTTGTCAGATGTAGTTGGATTTTTTTTCATACATGTATTTAATCTTAACGGTGATATCTGACGGTTGGAATAGATTTTCCAAACTTTGAGATTCAAAATCGGAATATATGCACTAATGTTCCTTAACTTGTTTACTAAGTGTTTAAGTGAATGTATAGTTTCAAATACCTACTATACGTAGACCCTTCAAATGCAAATGTGTCGTGAAATAAGATATGACCGAAATATTGAAATACGGCTACGGTTGAAAAATGGGAAGATTCCGACAAAATCTGTGTGCCGAATGTTGCGGTTTGCTGTTTTTTACTCCCGTTTTCCTATGGGTAGCCTGACGGTCGGTAAATATTTTGGGGGAAATTTTTATACGATTAGATGCGTCGCATCGATCTGAAACTATTCTCTGTTGAAGGTCAGGCCAAAAAACGTCATTTAGACGGGCCAATTTCTGTTTTAAAGCGTTTAGAGGTTTGACTTTGCGGTTTGACCGTCCCGATCGAGCCTTCAACGTTGTCAGATGTAGTTGGATTTTTTTTCATACATGTATTTAATCTTAACGGTGATATCTGACGGTTGGAATAGATTTTCCAAACTTTGAGATTCAAAATCGGAATATATGCACTAATGTTCCTTAACTTGTTTACTAAGTGTTTAAGTGAATGTATAGTTTCAAATACCTACTATACGTAGACCCTTCAAATGCAAATGTGTCGTGAAATAAGATATGACCGAAATATTGAAATACGGCTACGGTTGAAAAATGGGAAGATTCCGACAAAATCTGTGTGTCGAATGTTGCAGTTTGCTGTTTTTTACTCCCGTTTTCCTATGGGTAGCCTGACGGTCGGTAAATATTTTGGGGGAAATTTTTATACGATTTGATGCGTCGCATCGATCTGAAACTATTCTCTGTTGAAGGTCAGGCCAAAAAACGTCATTTAGACGGGCCAATTTCCGTTTTAAAGCGTTTAGAGGTTTGACTTTGCGGTTTGACCGTCCCGATCGAGCCTTCAACGTTGTCAGATGTAGTTGGATTTTTTTTCATACATGTATTTAATCTTAACGGTGATATCTGACGGTTGGAATAGATTTTCCAAACTTTGAGATTCAAAATCGGAATATATGCACTAATGTTCCTTAACTTGTTTACTAAGTGTTTAAGTGAATGTATAGTTTCAAATACCTACTATACGTAGACCCTTCAAATGCAAATGTGTCGTGAAATAAGATATGACCGAAATATTGAAATACGGCTACGGTTGAAAAATGGGAAGATTCCGACAAAATCTGTGTGCCGAATGTTGCGGTTTGCTGTTTTTTACTCCCGTTTTCCTATGGGTAGCCTGACGGTCGGTAAATATTTTGGGGGAAATTTTTATACGATTAGATGCGTCGCATCGATCTGAAACTATTCTCTGTTGAAGGTCAGGCCAAAAAACGTCATTTAGACGGGCCAATTTCCGTTTTAAAGCGTTTAGAGGTTTGACTTTGCGGTTTGACCGTCCCGATCGAGCCTTCAACGTTGTCAGATGTAGTTGGATTTTTTTTCATACATGTATTTAATCTTAACGGTGATATCTGACGGTTGGAATAGATTTTCCAAACTTTGAGATTCAAAATAGGAATATATGCACTAATGTTCCTTAACTTGTTTACTAAGTGTTTAAGTGAATGTATAGTTTCAAATACCTACTATACGTAGACCCTTCAAATGCAAATGTGTCGTGAAATAAGATATGACCGAAATATTGAAATACGGCTACGGTTGAAAAATGGGAAGATTCCGACAAAATCTGTGTGCCGAATGTTGCGGTTTGCTGTTTTTTACTCCCGTTTTCCTATGGGTAGCCTGACGGTCGGTAAATATTTTGGGGGAAATTTTTATACGATTAGATGCGACGCATCGATCTGAAACTATTCTCTGTTGAAGGTCAGGCCAAAAAACGTCATTTAGACGGGCCAATTTCTGTTTTAAAGCGTTTAGAGGTTTGACTTTGCGGTTTGACCGTCCCGATCGAGCCTTCAACGTTGTCAGATGTAGTTGGATTTTTTTTCATACATGTATTTAATCTTAACGGTGATATCTGACGGTTGGAATAGATTTTCCAAACTTTGAGATTCAAAATCGGAATATATGCACTAATGTTCCTTAACTTGTTTACTAAGTGTTTAAGTGAATGTATAGTTTCAAATACCTACTATACGTAGACCCTTCAAATGCAAATGTGTCGTGAAATAAGATATGACCGAAATATTGAAATACGGCTACGGTTGAAAAATGGGAAGATTCCGACAAAATCTGTGTGCCGAATGTTGCGGTTTGCTGTTTTTTACTCCCGTTTTCCTATGGGTAGCCTGACGGTCGGTAAATATTTTGGGGGAAATTTTTATACGATTAGATGCGTCGCATCGATCTGAAACTATTCTCTGTTGAAGGTCAGGCCAAAAAACGTCATTTAGACGGGCCAATTTCCGTTTTAAAGCGTTTAGAGGTTTGACTTTGCGGTTTGACCGTCCCGATCGAGCCTTCAACGTTGTCAGATGTAGTTGGATTTTTTTTCATACATGTATTTAATCTTAACGGTGATATCTGACGGTTGGAATAGATTTTCCAAACTTTGAGATTCAAAATCGGAATATATACACTAATGTTCCTTAACTTGTTTACTAAGTGTTTAAGTGAATGTATAGTTTCAAATACCTACTATACGTAGACCCTTCAAATGCAAATGTGTCGTGAAATAAGATATGACCGAAATATTGAAATACGGCTACGGTTGAAAAATGGGAAGATTCCGACAAAATCTGTGTGCCGAATGTTGCGGTTTGCTGTTTTTTACTCCCGTTTTCCTATGGGTAGCCTGACGGTCGGTAAATATTTTGGGGGAAATTTTTATACGATTAGATGCGTCGCATCGATCTGAAACTATTCTCTGTTGAAGGTCAGGCCAAAAAACGTCATTTAGACGGGCCAATTTCCGTTTTAAAGCGTTTAGAGGTTTGACTTTGCGGTTTGACCGTCCCGATCGAGCCTTCAACGTTGTCAGATGTAGTTTGATTTTTTTTCATACATGTATTTAATCTTAACGGTGATATCTGACGGTTGGAATAGATTTTCCAAACTTTGAGATTCAAAATAGGAATATATGCACTAATGTTCCTTAACTTGTTTACTAAGTGTTTAAGTGAATGTATAGTTTCAAATACCTACTATACGTAGACCCTTCAAATACAAATGTGTCGTGAAATAAGATATGACCGAAATATTGAAATACTGCTACGGTTGAAAAATGGGAAGATTCCGACAAAATCTGTGTGCCGAATGTTGCGGTTTGCTGTTTTTTACTCCCGTTTTCCTATGGGTAGCCTGACGGTCGGTAAATATTTTGGGGGAAATTTTTATACGATTAGATGCGTCGCATCGATCTGAAACTATTCTCTGTTGAAGGTCAGGCCAAAAAACGTCATTTAGACGGGCCAATTTCCGTTTTAAAGCGTTTAGAGGTTTGACTTTGCGGTTTGACCGTCCCGATCGAGCCTTCAACGTTGTCAGATGTAGTTGGATTTTTTTTCATATATGTATTTAATCTTAACTGTGATATCTGACGGTTGGAATAGATTTTCCAAACTTTGAGATTCAAAATAGGAATATATGCACTAATGTTCCTTAACTTGTTTACTAAGTGTTTAAGTGAATGTATAGTTTCAAATACCTACTATACGTAGACCCTTCAAATGCAAATGTGTCGTGAAATAAGATATGACCGAAATATTGAAATACGGCTACGGTTGAAAAATGGGAAGATTCCGACAAAATCTGTGTGCCGAATGTTGCGGTTTGCTGTTTTTTACTCCCGTTTTCCTATGGGTAGCCTGACGGTCGGTAAATATTTTGGGGGAAATTTTTATACGATTAGATGCGTCGCATCGATCTGAAACTATTCTCTGTTGAAGGTCAGGCAAAAAAACGTCATTTAGACGGGCCAATTTCCGTTTTAAAGCGTTTAGAGGTTTGACTTTGTAGTTTGACCAAAAGTATAGCCGACGAAGTTATATTTCGTCGGCTAAAGTCTGGTGATCCGCGCCTTTCCATTATCCACCGTTGGATGGGGGAGATCGGACGGATGCTGAGGGACGAAGACTATAGCCGACGAATTATGTAATTTCGTCGGCTATGCCATAGCATGGCCGACGAAATCGCTTTATTTCGTCGCCTATACTATAGCATGGCCGACGAAATCGCTTTATTTCGTCGGCTATACTATCGGGTATAAGTAAAATGCAGCCGAACCCTAGCCTCCATTTGCCCGATTTTCCCTAAACAATCTTCCTCCTCGAATCCGGCCCTCCTTCATCCGCCGATCCTCCTCCCTATTCCGGCAGCCCGGCGCCTCCTCCTCCTCCTCCTTGGTTCGGCAGCCCGGCGACTCCTCCTCCTCCTCCTTGGTTCGATCCGCCGCCCCTCCTCCTCCTCCTCCTCCCTGTTCCGGCAGCCCCGGCCGACCCTCCTCCTCCTCCTCCCCGATTCGGTACCCGGCCTCCCTTTTTTTTTTTTTTTGTTTGTTTGTTATTTAATTGTTAATAAATTAAATTATGGTTAATAAATTATATATAATTGTTAATTTAGATATAATTGTTAATTTAGGTATAATTTATGTATTTATATGTTAATTTGTGTATAATTTATGTATTTATGTTAATTTATGTATTTATGTTAATTTAGGTATAATTTATGTATTTATATTAATTTAGATATAATTTATGTATTTATGTTAATTTAGTTATAATTTATGTATTTATGTTAATTTAGGTAGAATTTATGTATTTATGTTAATTTAGGTATAATTTATGTATTTATGTTAATTTAGTTATAATTTAGGTATTTATGTTAATGTATGTAATTTTTAGGTTTTTATGTTAATTTAGGTAATTTTTGTAAAATTTATTTTAATTGTATAATTTAGGTGTAATTGTATAATTTAGGTGTAATTGTATAATTTATATGTATAAATTGGTTATTATATAAATCGGTAAATATTAAAATATGTTAGTATTATTGGGTATTATATTAATTAGAATTTGTTATTTAATATAATATAATTTAATATTAATTAATGTATTAATGCGTCTGGCTTTAGATGGCCGATGCATTTAGGCAGTTCTTCGGAGGCCGTCGTTCTAGATCTAGAGGTTCTGGAAATGCCGCCGGTTCTGGAAATGCCGCCGGTTCCCCAGACTCCGAGAGGACGGCTAGCCAGCCTGAGAGGACCACCAGCCAGCCGCGGAGGAGTGTGGATGCAGCCCAGCCGCGGCGGAGTGTGAGTGCTCGGCACCAGACCCTTCTCCAGGCGGGGCGGCCGTCGAACACTTCACTTCCGCATGTCGGTCCCTCTGTGGCGCCGAGGTTTAGTCGGCAGCTGTTTCACGAGGAGATAGCTGCCGACGTTCCTCAGGTTCGTATGCCTGAGGTTCATCGGGAGCCGATGCCGAGTCCGACTCAGTCTGCTGGTGACTCGACTGAGGGGCCTACTCTCCCAAACCAGCTCTTCCTCCCCTACAACATTCCTGCGATACCCGAGGTCGACTATCAGGGTCGGCCCCAGTGGCCTGATATGCCTCAGTTCGTGAGTGCTGCGGAGGCATACCAGCAGCAGCCATGGGAGAGCCCTGACCTCCTGATTTCGGCGAGGAGAAAAGGAAAGTCGACGGCAACCGAATCATCGGGTTCAGGTAACATTCGATTTTATTAATTAAATGTTTTATTAAAATTAACGCACTAATATTTAATTTTATTAACCAATCGTCGTTTATGTGATAGGGACAGGCGCTAGCAGTTCAACCCAGAGGAATACCAGAGGTGTCATCAGTTTTGAGACGCTCAGGAGAACGGTTGAACGGAGCGGGAGGATCCAGATTGACGAAGCTCCTAATCAGGAGGTTGGGGCGAAAAAGAAACGCGACTACTCGGGTTGCGTGGGTGCACTCATTAGGGACAGAGTCCCTATGTTGTGGGCTCGGTGGGCTGATGTGCCCGAAGAAATCAAGATGGAGTTGAACAACGCCGCGTCGGTGAGTAAATAAAAAAATTTAATTTATTTATCGTAATATTTAAAAATTTTCGGTATTGTTATAATTATAAAACTAATAAAATATTATCTTTCAGACATACTTTGTGGTTGCGGAACACAAGCGGGGTTGGGCGGACTCCCAACAGAGCTCGAGGTACGTTGGGAATGTCTTATTTGATAATTTGAAATATTTTATGATATTAATCATATTTCTAATGCACTTTTGTTTTTTTCGTAGGTTCAAAGAGTGGAAGAACGAGCTCCGTTCCCACTATAACGAGTACGGCAACCGTGGTCGTATGGGTACTCCCAGAGAGTTCATGTTCAGGGAGTACGAGTGGCGTTGGTTGAAGACCGTAGTCTTCGACAACCCGGCTATGATGGTAAATACTAAACTTCACTATAAATGTTTATTTTATTAAAATTTTAATTATTAGTTTAAATATTTTATAATTATTTCAGTTATATTTTTTGATGCATTTTTCTAATATTTTATTATTTGTTTGAAGGAACGGTCTCGGATAAACTCGGAGAACCGCCGCCGTAACACAATCCTCCATCACGGCGGTTCAAGGCCGTTTGCACAATATCAGGAGGAGGCGCTCAAAGATCATCCTGATTGCAACCCCTACATGGAGACGTTCAAGATCGCTTATCCACAAGCGATAGAAGATCTCGTAAGTCGTTCATTATGATTTTAAAATTTAAATTATTAATTTTACTTAACTATCCATTTGTTAGAATATTAATTTTTTTTCCCCGTCCAATTAGGAGCGGGTGACCCAGGCCGAACAAGAGGTGCTCGAGCAAATAGTTCGGGAGACACAACCGGACATCTCAGAGGCAGATATGGAAGAAGCCGTGCGCCGGGTCGACCGCACCAATATCCAAACGGCGGCGAGGATGTTCAACGCAGCCTTCCCACAGCAGTCCAACGAGTACTACTGCCGGGGTTTGGGAGGTTCTGGACAAGGGCTCCTGAAGACCACTAAGGGAGGTCAAAAGAAGGAAGGCGGGGAGACCCAACATATGAGGGGGGAAGTGCAGCGATTGGCCGCAGAATTGGCGACCTCGTCCCAGACAGTAAAGGAGCTGCGCCGCAGACAACAGCAGTACCAGCAGTATCAGTTGGATATGGTCCGTTGGAATGCTGAGTGCGCCAGAATTCGGCAATACAACTACGACGGCCAGCAACAGTGGGTTTATGAGATGTTCGCCGCACAATAAGAAGGCCGTCCACCCCCGCTCCCGTTTCAGCAGTTAGTGGAGCCTCCAATGCCTGAACCTCTCGAGTTCGGTCAGCAGGATGATGCGCCTGATGCTGTAGATGACATCCTAGACTTTAGTAGTTTAGGGGATAATTAGGGTTATATTTTATGTATATTGGAACGAATTTAATAAAAATGGTATTTAGACGTGTTTCTTGTTGGTGCAAATGCATGAATTGTTTTTGTGATTTGCAGCTTGCTTGGAATGGTAATTTAGAAAATAATTTAATTTTTTTTTTCCAAAATGCAAGAATAGCCGACGATTTTTGCATTATTTCGTCGGCTATAACAAGTATAGCCGACGAAAATTGGTAAAATTCGTCGGCTATAACTAATTAATACCTATTAAAATAGTAATATATTTCGAGGAAATAGCCGACGAAATTTTATTAAATCTTCGGCTATAGTTAAAACACCATAGCCGACGAAATTTTATTAAATCGTCGGCCATACTTAATGGATTTCGTCGGCCATACTCAAAAATACCCGACGAAATTCGTCGGCTATTTCACCCACGTTTGCCCGACGAATTTTTGGACTCGTCGGCCATACTTAACTATAGCCGACGAAATTTTTTTTTTCGTCGGCCATTGGTATTACCGACGGCGTATTACCGACGACTTATGGCCGACGAAATTTTCGTCGGCAGAGGGTATAGCCGACGAAAAAATGGAATGGCCGACGAAAAAATTTTCGTCGGCTATTCGGCCGTATCTGGTAGTGATACGACATAACCACCCCCACTTGTGGGAATAATCAACACTGGGGCCGTAGTAAGTCTAGTCTTCAACTCATTGAATGCCTTCTCGCACTCATCTGTCCACACAAACTGGACATCCTTCTTGGTCAACCTGGTCAAAGAAGAAGAGATACTAGAGAACCCCTTAATGAACCTCCGGTAATACCCAGCCAAACCGAGAAAACTACGAACCTCCGTAGCAGTCTTGGGGCGACCCCAACTCATCACGGCTTCAACCTTGGAAGGGTCTACCGAGACTCCATCCTTCGAAACCACATGACCAAGGAACTTGACTTCCTCCTTCCAGAACTCGCACTTCTCGAACTTGGCATACAACTTAGCCTCTCTAAGAATCTGCAATACAGTTCGCAAGTGCTTCTCATGCTCCTCCAATGACGTAGAATAAATCAGGATATCATCCACAAACACCACCACAAACTTATCTAAGAACTGACTGAAGATACGGTTCATCAAGTCCATGAAAGCTGCAGGTGCATTTGTTAGACCGAAGGACATGACAACAAACTCATAATGCCCATAACGAGTCCTAAAAGCAGTCTTGGGGATGTCCTGCTCCTTCACCCTCAACTGATGATAACCGGACCTCAAATCAATCTTAGAGAACACCACTGCTCCTCTAAGTTGATCAAACAAGTCATCGATCCTGGGCAAAGGATACTTGTTCTTGATGGTCACCTTATTCAACTCTCGATAATCCACACAGAGCCTGGATGAACCATCCTTCTTCTTCACAAACAACACCGGAGCACCCCAAGGAGAAGTGCTAGGCCTTATGAACCCCTGCAAGAGTAGCCCCTCAATCTGAACCTTCAATTCCTGAAGTTCATTCGGTCCCATCCGATACGGCGCCTTCGACACTGGCGCAGTACCAGGTACCACATCAATGGCAAAATCAACTACCCTCCTCGGAGGTAACCCCGGTATCTCCTGGAACACATCAACATACTCCGAAACAACTGCAATATCCTCAATAGCTACCTCACTGACCACAGACTCGATATGTGCCATGATATCCTCCCGCATGGCATTATCAGACTTGAGGCAACGATAGTGAAACTCCGGTTGCCCGGGAATACGAAAAGACACTATCAAGCTAAAGCAGTCAATTAAAGCATGATGCGGCCCCAACCAATCAACTCCCAAAATCACATCATAAGTGTGGTCTGGAAGTACAATCAAGGATGCAGAGAACTCCCTGCCTCCAATCACCACAGGACATGCTTCACAGATCAAACTCAACTCAAGAGAAACACCCAAAGGTGAAATGACACACAAGGACCCACCAAGAGGCGTAGGAACCAATCCTAGCACTTCTCCCACAGAACTAGATATGAATGAATGAGAAGCGCCCGTATCAAACAATACTCTAGCAAGATAATCTAAGACAGATAAGGTACCTTCCACCCCTGTGCGTCGCTGGCCAATGGCATACACTCTAGCCTGCCCTGCTAGCAACTGTCTCTGCTGACCCACCTGCCCTGCTGGCAACAGTCTCTGCTGACCCGTCTGCCCCCCAGGCTGGGCTTGAGGACACTCCCTAGCAAAGTGTCCAGCCTGCTTGCAGGTGAAGCATACAACAGACCTCGGCTTGCTGCACTCCCTCGAACCATGGCCTAGCTCGCCACAGTTGAAGCACCTCATGGATGCTGCCTGCCTAATAGGTGTGGCTCTGATGGGCACACCAGCCACCCTACCTGGAGTCTGCTGAGCGGTCCGCTGTTTCTTCCAAGGTCCCCCTCTATGACTTGAACTAGCGCTCACTGCAACAGCCTTCCCCTTCCCCTGGGGATCTCTCAGAGCAACCTCACCAGCATGAAGCTTAGCCTCCTACTCTAGCCGCACAGCACTCTCAAACATCCTTGCCTTGGAAGATAGGCAAAGGGCAGATATGATCGTCCTGATCTCATGCCTCAACCCCCGGAGGAACTTCTGCACTAACGACGCCTCGTCCATCGGCCTGACAAACCGATACAACTGCGAGAACCGAGTCTCATACTCTCTGACACCCATATCTCCCTGTGTCAAAGCCATGAACTCAAGCTCCAACTGCTCCCTCACTGTGGCTGGAAAGTACTTCTCCCGAAAGAGTTCCACAAAACCCTCCCACGTGAGAGTGGACACATCCCGTACCCTCTGAGTACTCCTCCACCAGTCTAGAGCATCATCCTTGAGGAAGAATGTAGCTATCTTCCTCTTCTCAATCTCAGAGCAAACAACCAAATCGAAATGCTTCTCCATATCCTGAATCCAATGATCGGCCACCAGGTTATCAAGTCCTCCATGGAACATGGGTGCCCCCACCCTTCCAATCTCTCGGATCAACCTCAACGCGCGGCCGTCATCAGGAACGACTACATGAGGAACGAGCTGCTCAACCAAAGGCACTTCCTCCGCCTCCTCATAGAAATCCTCTACAGGGCGGACTCTAGCTCCACCCTGCCGGGCTCTACCTCGGCCCCTAGCTCTACCTCCACGACGATCCATCCTATGAAGCAAAGCAACACTTGATTAATACTTGCATAAACTTGAAGTATAAGTTAGACCCGGCATGTAGTAACCAAGACCAAAATGCTTACAGGATACACAAGGATCAAAAACTTAATATAGAGACAACGCTCTATACTGAGACTCAACACCCTACCCCCTACATACCCGATGACATATCAATACAAGCGAGCATGATGGTGATCCGCTGCAGTCGGGCCATCTCTCAAAAGTACCAATTACCACCGAATATGTAACCTTACGCTCTGATACCAACTGTCACGACCCGAATTTCGGATAACAAAAATCCAAATTCGACCAAGTGAAAACCGACACAAATAAACTCAAATACTTAAAGTTTTCAAACGAATAACTTTAAACAACATCAGAGTTTAAAAGCGTAGCTCTAAACGCTCAAAAATATTACATCAATAAAAGAATATAGATGTAACTAGAGTCTCACGCTAACACTCTCTAACCCAAAAATGATACAACCCAGGTCACTGGCTCACACCTACCAGCTACGTGGCTCAGAAGCCTCCTCCTGGCTGCTGATCCTCACCTGCAGGTCGAACCCCTACACCAACAATTGGTGTACCAGATTGTAAACAACACACCCGGTAAGCTTTCAAAGCTCGTGTGAGTAAAACAAACAAGTTCAAGATAAAAGACTTAAAGCAACACAAAGAGAATCACAATTCCCAACACAACCACAAGAGAATAAAACTCGGGGTACGATGACCACTGTCATTTCCCTCCAACTCACACAATGACAGACAGACTAGAGCTCTAACTGAATCGTAACCAATCACCCGGCCAAAGGCTTGGTATCCCGATATAATTGCCAAAAGATCCCCCATCAAACACAGGGTGGACCCAAATTGCCACACATGAGAAATCCCCATCAAACACAGGAAGATCTCTCATTGGCCGTTGGTTTTCGTACCAACTCAATCACATATCTCACAACACACATTTACACAATGATGATAACTTCATAACATAAATAATCCACCCAAATGCATTCACAATATATATTTCACGTAAATATATATATACGTAGACATTCACGCAGGAATAGTCCACTAATACCAACTATAGTCATTGATCGTAAAACCCTTTGAAAATCATTTTTATATTAAAATCATTTTTACTTACCAATGAACCGTAGTCGATCAAGTTCATTCAATTTAAAAACAAATATTATTTCCATAAAACAATTTCACATTTAACGATCCAATACTATAAATTAAAACTCGTATAAATACGAACGTCGTGAGGTTTACTCACCTTAAATCACCAAAATTAGTAAAACACTGCTCAACGTCGGGCCTCGGAGGAAACGAGTCGATTCGGACCGAAACGGCGTTCGGATCAGACAGCAACAGTGCCGGTCAACGGCCGGTCAACCGTCAGTCAACGGTCAAACTGCTGGTCAACGTCAGTTGACGGTCAACGTTGGTCAACGTTGACTGAGCTGGATCGGTCTGGGCCGGATCGGGTCTGGGCTAGAAACGGATCTGGGCGCTGGAAACGGGTCTGTTTGACCCGATCGGGATCGATCTAGATCCGCTCGTTTCCGGCTTGAAACGGCGAGATCCACCACTCCAGGGAGGAGCGCACCGAGGAGACGAGCCGAACGGTAGGTGGCTCGAGCCCAGCGCCGCCTTGCTCCGTCGCTCACGGCGGTCGACACTTCCCGATCGTTACAACGCCGTGCATGGTTGCTCACCGGGACCGTGCCTTAGCTCAAACTGAAGAGGAGGAGAAACCCAGTCGTCCGGTGGGTGGCGCTTGCGCCGTGGCGGCCGGACGGCGGAGATCGGAGGAGTTTGACCGAATCGGGCGAAATGAACAGTAAAAAAAAACGGGAGAGGTGAAAATGAACAGTAACTTTGCTACAGTAAAAGAAAAACTGACGAAAAAGGAAGGTTTGACATTTCCTCGAAAATTTCAGGCTTTATAGTAAATTTCCCGAAAAGGAAATAACTTCGACTGATCGTAACTTTTTCATACGACATCCGATTCACGCGTGCCGCGTGTCAACGAACTCGCATCGTCGAACTCTACGACTTTCGTGAAGGAAACTTTTCAAAAATTAAAACGAATCAAAAGTCAACTAATGACCCAATGAAACTTAAACGATTTTCAAAATAGAATTCTCGAAATCACTTCTGACGTCGCGCAACGACTAATTACAAGCATACAAAATGCCAAAACTCACAAAACATCCTTCCATTGATTACGAGAAATTTACAAGTCAAATGTAACGAAAATCGGGTTACTACAATAAGCCCCCCCCAAACGCAACCCTGATTTCCTCGAAACTCACTATTGTTTACTGCAGGAATAATTTGCTCATTGTAGTTGGCTTAGTTTAGCTCTTTAATATATAGTTTTGGTTCTATACGGAACCAACTTTAGCGCAGACTTCAACTGTTAATAGATGCATCACATTTATGATTTCAGTCCTTACATAACCTCCAAAGTGATGGTAGCCACTGATATAAAAATACATAAATGAAAAACAAATTACACATGAACGAAGGCATATTTAGCTCATTTAATAGCATGTTGTCACTGTTTCTCTAATTATTATAATGGTTTCGCTCACTTTTCTGTGCTTTTTTTTTGTATTTAAATGCATATTCCATTTGGTGAGTTTTTGTGCTTAAGTGCGTGTTCCATTTGGTAAGTTTTTGGCTGTGGAGTTTTTCTTTGTTCTTGTGCTCTTTTCCATTTTGAATCTCTGCTTGAACTCTTTCTTTATATTAAAACCAATATATAGCTGACATAGTGAATCAGTGAGATGTTGTATGATCTATGCATGGACTTTATATCATTCATTTTTAACTCTTGCTAATATTTATATTACTTTTTTTAGAGAGGACCAGGTTTATTGTGGTATACAGTGACTGAAAAAGAAGAGAAACAAGATTGGTGAAGGATAAAGAGACTATTGGAGTCCCGAGGATTTATATTTGTTTTAGTTTTCAACCTAATTGGCTTCTCTGTAAGATGTCTTTCGATTACTTTTCTTGCAATGTATTGAAGGAGAAATCAATTAAGGCTTTAACTATCTGATCATAAATTTTTATTTTCTTTTTGGTTTTTGTTTTTGGAACATTGCGGGTGTCATGAAGAGATGATTGATTTCTTAGTCCAGGTTACTTCTCTTTCCAAACTCAATGTCAATTGTATCTTCTCATGTTTGTTTACGACTTTGTAAATGAGGCATATACTCATGGTCTAGAAGAATGTGATTCATAGTCTGGAAGAGCGACAATATCCTTCTAAATTTTTTTTTTAGTATGAATGACAGTTGGACTTCATGTTTTTAATGGTCCAATGTATGCAATGGCCAAAACTTTTCTATATGCTTTGTATATCAAGATCATAATATATCATTAGTGTTTTATTACAATTCTTTAATAACTTAAAAATTATAATGCACACGCGTAAGCGTGGCCCTTCCGCACGCGCGTATGCGCCGAAATGATGTACTGACAAAAAGATTAGGTGGTTTCATAAAATCGCCGCGTAAATTTGGAAAACAATTGGCTGTTTGAAGTTTCACATTTTAGCTAGTTTAATAATAAACGAAAGCTAGAAGCAAAACCTAAGATAAGCACCGACTAGAGTTTAGTTTAATGAATTAGACCAGACATTTATTTCTAACAAAATATTAGCAAAGGGTTTCAATGGTCGAGTTTCGACAAAAAAGATCAAAGAAGATCTGAGTTCCATCCAAAGTTCTTTACTTTGATACTAAAGATCAAAGGACCTCCTCATTTTCAAAAATTTGAGGATCTTTTACTTATTTCTACGAGTATATGACATAATTCAACAATGTCAACCGTTAATCCTTTATATTCATGTGCAAACTAGAATAATGTATAAAAAAAAATCAACCAATTATATAATCATTTGAGCATTTTGTGTAAACAAATGTAGTAAAATATTAATACGAACAAATTTGTGCTAATCTTTTGGTCAGACGTTTTTCAGTTTGGCTAATTTTTTGTAGGATTTATATATGTGTAGGAAAATGTTTTGGGGCCTTATTAAGGCCTAAGAATTTTGGCCCTAATCTTAGGTGGCGTGCCACCTCATCAAGACACATCATCAATATTAAAAACATTGTTATGTCATATTAAGGTTAAAATACAATCTTGTCCTTTCAAATCCAATGGCTCTAGATTATTGTCATTTTTCAACCCTTCATAAAATCTAATTTATTAGCAAGAAACTCAATCAAAATATTTACCCGTATAAAGTATTAAAGGTATAATATTTTCTTTCCATTTTGCGAATTTAATCTAAGTTTTGACTTTTATGATTAACCTAATTTACAGATGGTAATATAAATATATGGGGAATATTTGAATGTTGTCTTAATACAAAGCAGTAATTACGATGACTAAAAAAAAGCAATAATTATGAAATATAATTTACTCATAACTACCTAATTAATAGTCATTGTAAATTGGGCAACAATTACAACCAAATTATGTTTTATTTTAGATGATTTTGTTACCTTTTTTGGGTTGACTACATGAAATTTATTTCTTGACACAATTACGATATTTGACATTAAAACATTCTATCTTTGTGAATCAAATTCAATGTTAAATTTTTTTTGACTCTTAATCAAAATTTAGATTTAGAATTATATATATATATATATATATATATATATCTATCGAATTTTAGAAAAATAAAAGTAGATAAAATAAATTTGTATCGAATTATATATATATATATATATACATATATACATATCTATCGAATTTTAGAAAAATAAAAGTAGATAAAATAAATTTCTATCGAATTTTTTAGATGAATTATATATATATATATATATATATATATATATATATATATGAAGTTTATTTGGACATTGATATAGTGTGTTGAAATTTTTTTTTTGAAATAGTATATGTGTGTATGTATGTATATATGTGTGTGTATATATATATGTATGTATATTCATTTAAATTTATATTTTTGAATAATTATAATTTATATTTGATGTTTAAATTTAAAAACAAGTGTAATAAAAAAAATTGGCTTGAAAAATATTTTTCTTTTCTTAAAATTATTTTTATTTTTGAAAAATAACAAAATAATCTAGAGCCATTGGATTTCAAAGGACAAGATTGTATTTTAACCCTAATATGACATAACAATGTTTTTGATATTGATGATATGTCTTGATGAGGTGGCACGCCACCTAGGATTAAGGCCAAAATTCTTAGGCCTTATTAAGGCCCCCTATCACTACCCTATATGTGTATATATGCACAAAACTGACAAAAGCATTCTAGCTTTTCATGTTTAAGAAACATCCTCTTAAGGATCCAGATTTTCAAGATTGGAATCAATGGGAGTAATGGAGTATGAAATTGGAGTCATCCACTTATCTTCTTGCATAGTCAACCACCCTAATCAGTACTCTAGCTAATTATTCGTTAAGCTCGAGAAGGACGTGAAGTAGCTCACGATATGTACGAGGGAGTAAAAAACCAAGGAGAGAAAGATGGATCGACAACCACGTTGCTGCGTGCATGTAAGAGAGATGATGAAGAAGACTGGGCAGCTGGCTTAGCTTGTTCTTGAATGCCTCATGCAGATGCAGTCATGCAAATGGGACAAAGCTAGAGTGAAACGGATGCTCAAAGCTGAGTGGGCGTTTGCATACTTTTTAGAGGGTCTATAAGTCTATAACTGCTTCTTCTTCTTCTTTTCTATTTTTTTTTTTATCAGAGAGAGAGGCTGGGCCAAAATTAGGTTTCCCAGGTGCTGTTTAATTTGCTTAGTAGCCGTTACATACATGCAGCATCATGTTGTACATATGGTGATATAGAGAACTCTCTTTGGGCATTGCACTCTTAGCGAAGTCCAAATTAACAAGCTTAAATTTATTTGAGCCCTCAGCCAGAGCATCAGAAGAAGCAAGATTAACATATCCACAAATCATTTCTCTTAACATTAACATGCATGCAGACATTAGTAGCTCAATATGGAAAGATTCATCTCCAGTTCTCCGCCTATATTTTTGCTCAAAGATTTATTAATTTATCTGATCTGTTAATTGAAAATATGTGTTCATGTAAGCACATATATAGTACGTCTACATTTTCCTTGCTGACTTGCACTCATGCCAGTAAGGCTAGGAGCTACATCCAAGCAAACTCATCCTTACATTTTAATAGGTGATAATTACTCTAGTAAAAACAGGTGTGTTGCAATTGAGAATCGCTTCAAATAATGCAGAGGCCTGTTCCATGTTGCTACACTATTTGTTGTCCTACCATGCCATATATATGGAACCTGCTGTGCAGAAATCTACGTCGACCTTGGTGACTGAAGATAAAAAAAAAAAAAAAAAGGTGAATACATCTGGAGATAAATAGCAGTTCTAGCTGCGACCCAAGTACGTAGAAAGGAATGGTTAGGATAAGAGAAACAGAGAAAGGATCGATGTCATCCATCTCTGGCCTATCTAGTGCTCTCTTTGCGACTTTGGTTCTCCTCGTGTTCAAAGCATGCACATTGGGGCGAAGTAAGGATTTTTGCTGAAGGACTTTTGCCGCGAAGAGGTAGACCACCTACGTGAGTAGCTGTCTCGCTTAGTTTTGGGTCGATCGCATGATTTGGCTTTGACGGTGCGTAATGACTAATTATTACAGATAGCAAGGCATGAACCATCTCACCTATTATTTTACTGGATCCACTATCGTAGGGGAGTGAATTTCATGCACCAAAATGCACTTACACTAATAGTGTACAAATCATTTATGCTGTCATTTCTTCAACTCCGTTGATGTCTCTTAGCGCCTTAATGGCTGAGTATTGTGGACGACGCTTTCATGACCTTTTCTTTTACAATTTTTATTGTTGCTAATCATGCTGACATTGTAGCTCCTCTCTAATTTGTTTTAATTATAGTATTTTACAACTACATTTTCACCCACCCTTCGAATATTAGGGTCATGTGAATAGTTGGTAATTAAACGAATGGTTACAATTGCATATTTTTGTGTCGGTTCACTTGCACCTCGGTGCGTAGAATAATTTTCCCTATCATAGTTAGTTAATGAGCAAAAGGGTTGCTTGCGGAAAGGATCTGAATTGACCATGTAAAAACCTAGTCCAATGAGCTCATATGAGTCACGCCAACCAGTTCAACGCCCGAGTAATGAAGGCCTTAGGGTGGAGGCTAGGGGGGGAGAAAAACAGCCTTCCGCCGCGCCAACCACCAGCATCACTTTCATCGGCACCTCCATTGCTGCTAGCGCCGACTTCATGTTCAAATTCCAAACCGCCATAAACCTCCCGACCTTGCATCCAATGCTCCTAAATCCTAATCGTAATCATGTGAATATCACTCCGATCAGGGAGACCAAGCACCATCACCATCACCATCACCCATAACAGCTACAAGAAGGGGAGGCCTATGCCGCCTCCAAACCATTGTGTTAGGCTTTCGATCGATCCAGCAAATTGTGCAGAGCCCCAAAATCACTTTTCTCACAACACCAGATAAGTACGCTGTGCGCCCATTCGAAATTGAACGGACCACACCGCCTCCATCCATGATCGCTCCACTGCCTCCACACGCAAATAGTACTATGAATAAGCCTAAGCATGCCAAAGAACCATTGAAAATCAACGAAGAACGTCCAACAGACAACACCGCAAAAAGAAGAAATTCTCTCAAAACCCTAACAGCGCGCTAGGTCAGGTCTTGCTAGTGGAGATCGATATTGTGTTGGTATATCTCAAAATACCGGCCATGTTTTAGAATGGAGGAAAGTGAGTTTGAAATCAAAATTAGGAACAATATGATTTTGTATTTAGTGTGATTAGCTTCTTCTTTTAAGCTATCACATTAGTTTAGAGAATATTCGGCAATGTTAACTATATTTTAGACAACTTTTAGCTAAATTAATCAGCTAAAATAAATTTTAGCTAGCCAGTGATTTCAATAAATGTTTGAAATCTGATATAGTTTTGGATTTATGTTGTTTTCTTTAAATGCAAAATAAATAAGTCAAATATGTCCATATATTAGATATCTTAACTCAAATGAAGGTTTTGAACTTACAAAAATTATAGAGAGTTTCATACTATAACGGAGAGCACTTGGAACATTTGTAATGAATTCTTATATCGATTTCTTAGAAGAAATTGTTGTGTCCTTTGGGAGCTTTGAAATAAGAACCCTCCAAAAGCAAAGGTCAGCAAGGAAGATGCCTAGCTACCCCTTGGACTCACCCACCCTTTCATCACTGCTAGCCCTAACAGAAAGGGAAATGCAAGGACTAAAATATCCTCGATAACCTCGATATTTCCTCGAAATTTTCGTTTTTTTCAAACATCGATATTAATACTCATATCTTTCCGATATTTTACTTTTAGTCTATTTTTATCTAAATATACAATTTTTATATAAATTTTTGGTAAAATTTCCATCGATATTCGATATTTTCTCGAAATTTCCATCGAAATTTCTTTTTTTTAAACCATCGATATTTAATACCTTGGAGAAAGGAGAAAGCTGTTTTTCAATTTGTGTATTTGTGATTTCTTGTTTTGCTAAGCTTTTGTTCCTATTTTATTTTTATACTAAATACTAGATATTTTTGCTCTCACCACAATTAGTCAGTTACGTGTATTAGAAAAAGAAAGTTCAATCCAAACTTTTTCTGTAAAGTTGTTTAATTTAGTGCGTAAGATTTTTGAATGATTGAGCATCTATGTATATATTGAGTGATATTATTGAGTCACTATATATATTTTTGTCGTCCTTCTAATCTTTCATATAATATGAATCTTTGAAGTCAAAAGAATTAAGACTTCATCACACAAAATTGTGGATTGTGACCCAAAACATGAATTTAAGTCGGTATGAAGTTTAATCACATGACTTTTAAGTTGGTAGGAACTTTAATCATGGTAATATCTCTAATATTTCCACACAACTATTATAGTTAAGAATGAATCGGAAAATGGCACGTAAGCAGAGCAAGTAGATGATTTGCGAGGAACACCATGTGGCAAAGTACACCTACCCGCACTACCAACACTTGGTTGCAGTAGTGGAAAGGAGCTACGGCAGTTTAAACAAGATTTCGGGTTCGAAACCTTGTGGATGCAGCACATCAGGAGAGTTTCCCCGCTACTGACGGTCCGACCCGGCTCGAAGAGGAGGTTGAAACAACACTACCTTAAAAAAAAAAAAATTAAAAAAAAAAAGTACACCTACCCGCACTAGAGTCAAATTTCTACAATACGTACACTTTTTTAGAAGCAAAAACGTAGAGGGTGTTGGTACCTCCCTGTCGATCAATACTTTAATGCAAAAGATGCGCACACTCACATGACTCTCATATTTCTGGACTGAGATTTCAGAGAAACAAAGAAAACCCTCTCTCATTGTAGATTGTTGTAGATTTCAAAGTCGCACAAACACAGCACACCCACCACCAATCCCAACCGGCAACTTTTATATTAAAAATTCAAAAACCCCTCAGTTTTATTGTCATCCCTGATTCTCTGTACCTCATACATTAGATTTACTCTGTTCTTCTACCAGAGTGCTACTCCGATCAGCAATCTGAAAAACAGAAAATAATCGAAACCCTTTTCCTTTTTGTTTATTTTAATCAATACCCTCTGATCTTTACTATATATATATATATATATATATTCAGGGTTTTTCAGTTGTTCAGGTCAAACCCAATTCTAGTTTGTCTTCTCCTTTCAGCAGCCGTAACAGTAGTATTGCTTTCCAAACTCTGACCGGTTGATCGTTTCTGGGTTTTTTGTGTGCATCACAGAAAACCCAACTTGAATTTTCATTCAAAGATTAAACCTTTTTCGTCAACCATGATCTGCTCTGTGAAACAATCTCCGGCGATCACGACCGGCTGTGATGTCTTTTTGCGGCTGAAGACTCGCCCGGCGGTGCAGGGATCTTTGCATTTGCCGTCTCTGCCTTTGAAGAGCTTCCAAAGGTCAGTTCTTTCGGTGCAGAAGCCTCTACACGTGTCGAGCATAGAGAGCTTGGGATCAAGAACAAGGTTGATCACATGTAAGGCTTACGAGGCGGATCAGTCGGAGCCGATCGAGCTTCCGAAGGTTGATACTAAGTCAGAGGCGGCCAAGAAGTTGAAGATCGGTGTGTATTTTGCTATGTGGTGGGCTCTGAATGTGGTTTTCAATATTTACAACAAGAAGGTGTTGAATGCGTACCCGTTTCCTTGGTTGACCTCGACTCTGTCTTTGGCATGTGGGTCTTTGATCATGTTGGTGTCTTGGGCTACCAGGATTGCTGAGGCGCCCAAGACTGATATGGATTTTTGGAAGGCTCTGTTTCCTGTAAGTTGGTTTGAATTGTTTTTGGTTTTGTGTGAAGGGTGGGATTGAGTTTGCTGAGAAAGTGAGGGTTTTTAACTTGTTATGCTTTATGGTCTTTAAATTTTGTTTTGTTTTTGAAAGTGAGTTGGGATTTTTGAAGGTCTTTCATTGTCAAAATATCATTTTTGTTTGCATGCTGAGAAATTGAAGGAAAAAGTTCTGATAGTGAGAATGCAACGCAAGCAAAAACAAGCTAGGAAAATGAAACGATCGAGTTTAGGTGTTGCCTTTGTTTAAGAGATATCAATGGTCAGACAGATTTTTGAACTTTTTATGCTAGCCAAGCATTGTCTTGGGGATTTTGGTGTTTTATGACCATTGGATTGAAATCTATATTTTTCTGGTTGATTATGGATTGTGATTGTAGTGTTGTTGATTTCTCTAATAGGTTGCTGTGGCACATACAATTGGACATGTAGCTGCAACTGTTAGTATGTCTAAGGTTGCAGTGTCCTTCACCCATATCATCAAGAGTGGAGAGCCTGCTTTTAGTGTATTGGTTTCAAGGTTCCTGCTGGGCGAGTCCTTCCCTACATCGGTCTACCTCTCCCTTCTTCCAATCATTGGTGGTTGTGGTCTTGCTGCCTTGACAGAGCTTAACTTCAACATGATTGGTAACCACACTTTGTCCCTACTGCAGAATTCTTAATTTCTTAATTTCTCGATCTGGTGACTTCATGTTGATAAAAAAAACAATAGAAATAATTTCTGTATTTGAGGACATCTCCAGATTAAACTTAAGTTAGCTGCCAGTGTTGCATGATTCAAGAGCTAAACACTTGCGTGCATACCTTGTATTACAGCTACATTTTCTTATGGAGATTTCATTCTTCATACCGCATGTTTCTGCTTGTTATTTTTATCTAAACTTAAATGTCATAGCCAGCTTCTTTGTTGGTCTTTTTTTTTTCCCTCAAAGACCAGAGAGAGCTTTAGACAGTTGCATTGTTTTGGTCTGCTTTATGATTTTCCATTATAATGAGTGAAGAGTGTAATTATAGCAGGTTATCGGTGATTGAAAGATTGTGTCTTTGCCATAAGGTAAATAAAATCATTGGTGATTTTCTGCTTGTTTCAGGATTCATGGGGGCCATGATATCTAACTTGGCATTTGTCTTCCGTAACATATTTTCAAAGAAGGGAATGAAGGGGAAGTCTGTTAGCGGAATGAACTATTATGCTTGTCTATCTATTATGTCTCTCATAATTCTTACACCATTTGCAATTGCGGTGGAGGGACCAAAGATGTGGGCAGCTGGATTTGAAACAGCCATGGCGCAAATTGGTCCGAACTTGATATGGTAATTTCACGTCAACTGTCAATGTATTTAATTGCCCATATTTCTTGTTCTTCTGTATATATGTTCTTTCCTTGGTAAAGAATAGGGTGCATTGTAAACACACAATAAGTAAGTCTTCTGGCAAGGACAAGTAATCTGTGCGCTTTATCTCTTGTTTGAATAGGCTAGGAGTGTAGAGTTTCTTTGATCCTTTGAATTTTTTCATTTGAGAGTAGAGATATCTTGGATCCCCCTAGGCCCCTAGTAGAATGCAGATGATGAAAGGGGAAAGGCATGTCTTGGTTGTAATGTATTGTGCTAGAAGTTATCCTAAAATTGTTCATATTGCTACTGGTTAAAGCTTTATACGTGCAACCAAAGTAGGAAATTCTTAACCATATTGTGAAAGGATTCTGTTACCCATAATTTTGCTGAAGGTTTGATGCTCATGATTATGATACATGGTCTTTTTTGTTATTTTATCAATGAAATTGGAGGAGTTCATTACATCACCTAAAGTTTTTCTATGTAGGTTTGAAATATCTCTTGCAGTTTCGATTTTACGGTTTCATACTCTTTATTTCCAGCAGAGTTTGAAACTTTTGGACCTAGAATCACTATCAGAACAAATTCTTCTTGTTTATTCTTGGTTATCCTTTTATATCTGCCTTCTAATACTTATGAGCTACTGTTGGTTATGAACAATAGGTGGATGGCAGCCCAGAGTGTCTTCTACCATCTCTACAACCAGGTGTCATACATGTCGCTAGACGAGATCTCTCCTTTGACATTTAGCATAGGGAACACCATGAAACGTATCTCTGTCATAGTATCCTCCATCATCATATTCAAGACAGCTGTCCAGCCTGTCAATGCTCTTGGAGCTGCTATTGCAATTTTCGGAACCTTCTTGTATTCCCAGGTTAGCCCATTTTCTCTTTAAAATTGAGCCTGATTGTTTGTTATTTATGTATGGTTTTTGTTCTCTTTGACTTGAAATGTGTAGACGCTGATGACAAATGTCTTGGTTACCACTGTTTGAAAAGTTCTAACTAATATAATATGGATAAATTGCATACAGACTTTTTTCTTCTACAAGAGGTTTTGTTGCATGCATTTTGAAATTATGATCTGGTGTTCAGAATTATATACCTGCATGCATATTGAGGCCAATTTTGTTAAAGGGTCTACAATGTGGAACTAAAGATCTCCTGATGTAAAATGAGTTTTGTCACTTTGGTTCCCAAGTAGTCTTAGAACTTTAAGTTAGGATGTGGCGAAACTATTGTATTTCAAGGGATCCATTGTTTTCGTATTGTAACGGTTTCTACAATGCATACGACTAGTTTGTATATGTAGACAAAGTTTATCTGGTGTTATGTGTCATACCTTTTGTTTGTACATACAGATAAACATAATATGTTTCTTTATGCCTTTGTTTGTATGTTAAAGACTCCAACAGAAAGTTTGGTGATATTTTGTGGGGTGTGGATTGTCTCACGGGTTTACATTAGTATAACATTGTAAACTCACATTTGCTACTTTACAACTGCGACTCTACTTTACAATCAGATCACCAGAAATTCTTCCACAATTAGTCTGCCTGCCTTTTTGGTTGCAGAAAGATATTTATTGATCAAGTGTTAGGTAGAGCCTTAGAGCAACTAGGGAGAGACGTGTTCAATATAAATACCTAGGGATAATATTTTTTGCTTTCAATTGGCAGTTGATTTGTTTAATGATACGTGACCTCTGTCATAATATGCTTGGACACCGTGGCCTACATGATTTTACTTGTGTTCCTTTCAGCATTATATGCCACTTATTGACCACATTGGTTTTCTTCAGGCAAAGCTGTGAGGAGCTTGCCCCGGGGAAGATTTACGTACATCGTGTATCATAAATGACGGGAAGGCAACTTGTGGTATAGAAAGAGACGAAAGAAGAGGTGCTGTGAAACTCCATGGTTACTAGATATTTTTGGTTATATGAATGAACCAAGAGTGTAATTGTAGATACTAATAATGGTTGAAACGGCACTAGTGTTATAGAAGAAAACTAGGCACTACGTTTTGCTCTTTTTTGTTAATTCAAGGAGATTGAAGAGAAATATTTCAATAAGATATCTGCAACAGTGTCTGTTGCTTTGAGAAGCATAAATGTCAATGTGGGCACCTCGGCTTAATCACATATCTTGTTTTCTAATTCTTGTATAGAATCTAATTATGCGTACGGCATATCCATTTGGTTCAGTGGATATGCTTTAGCTGTCATAGAGCTTTGTATTTCAGATTACAATAACTAACACAGAGAGAGCTGGGATCTTCTTGGTGTCTGTCGCCTTCAGTGGCAATTTGTTTTTCATTTTTGGCTTGTACGGAAACCGAACATTAACTATTAGTTTCATTTTATTTTTTTCAAGAAAAAAGATCGTCATTTCCTTCAAGCATGCCGGCCAAAGACCTCGAGTTACTTGTGGCTGTGGATTTGGAAGTTAAGAGATGATAAGAGGTTCTGTTTAATCTTTGGTGAGGAGGCATGAAGTCCAACAAAAATTTACTTACGACGTAGCACAGGAATGTTACCAATGTAAATTTCTAGCTACAAGTGCTTCTCTAAACCTGAACTCCAAACTCTAAACCGTAGTTCTCCATCCCCATTTACTGCTAAACAATTTATCCCATTTGCACCAATGCACTTCCCTCTTGTCACCACCTTTACCCCACCAGAACCGGGTCATTTCGGCTTTGAAAGCCTTCTTAACTCCTTTAGGAATCAGAAAGGGAATATGGTTAACAAACCATCAGATCAAAATTTATTAAAATTCAATGGCTGATAATTAATGAACATCTGAATTTGTAACCGTCGGATTTTGATCTGATGGTTATTGACCATATTTTCCTGGTCACCAACGGGGTGTACCGAGTTATTGATCATTGTGGCTTTGTGTGCTTTAGAAGGAAATTTATTTTGCTACCCATCCCATCATATGTTTGTGAGTTTGTCCAACCTCTAATGAAAGAGGTTGGACAATCACTCATGAAAGCTGTACATCTCCCGTTTGTTTCTCCCAGCCATGGTTGGCAAGCCCGAACAATCTGCACACCAAGGAGATTGTTGATATCTGTTTGCTGGGGGATTCCAACATTATAACCCAAAGCCACAACAGACTAGTCGAAAATGATGGTTTGCCCAGCTGTTGTTTCTCAGAGGAGTTGTAGTATCTGTTTTAGACTAGCTATTGACTTCATCGACAGTGTAGATAATGAAATTTGATTATTGATGAGCACTTACCCTTCCATGCATCGGCTACATTCTTAGGGTTTAGTAGACTAGATAAGCAGTTCAATAAAACTTGAAAACATATCCAACTAGGTGGACTGAAGTGATCGTCTGGCCTTCGTTTTTCACAGAAAGGGTAGGAAACACACAGAGAACTTTAAGAGTTATACCATGTAAAGATCTTGAAACACCTCCACTGAACTGTATCAGGCGACCTCCTTTAAACATTTATCAACAAACCAGAGAATGTGATCCACACAAGCTGGTGAAGGTATACTAGCTGGTGACCTAAGAAGATAAGAAATAAGAGACAGGTTAAATGAGAAACATTTACTCCCAGCTTAATTGTTTACCCAAGTATTACTCCATGATAAATAATTGCCTTTCCCTCCAAAGTAAATTGGTCCAGGACTCCAAAAATCACAACTTAGTCACCTTCCAACACAAATGATTGGCATTTTCCTCTATGAGAAACTTAAAAGTGACATTGTTCAGGAGCCAAAGAAACTTGCAATACAACAGCAGTTTAACCCATTGCAGAAAGATAGAATACAGTACTTCCGATCAAGGTTGCGATCAGCTGTCCCTGGAAGGTTGATGCTGAGAGACATCATCAACCAATGAACAAATTGATCTCCTGATTAGCATGGCTCTATAGGGCAGTTACAAAAAGATACATTAACAATATTTATTCCTGTGGTTTTAACTCTAATTTGATGATTCTGTGGTTTGTTCAGTACAACATCAAACCTTCAAATGTTTGATGGCAGTATGAACGTCTTTATCACCTCTGCCACTACAGTTAAGCACAACTTTGGCCCCATCAGGGAGAGTAGGGCAGAGCTTTTCCAAGTACGCCAGTGCATGAGAAGTCTCTAGAGCTGGAATTATTCCCTCCAACCGTGACAATCTTTTGAAGGCTGCATTAGGAGAGAACTATGTGATTAGCTCAAGGTTGATGCTTTCCTAGCAATAGCAATGTAGATGACAAATTTTGGAATATTTCTTTAAGAACAAAGAACATTGTCAAACCAAAGATCACAAGGAAAGAACATGGTCAAAGAGATTAAGACCAACGAATGTTAAGGAAATTGTACAGAGAAAATATTCTGGGTCAGTAAGAAATATCACATGATGTTATTAAGCAGTAAGCTTAAAATGGGATGCAACCTTGTATTAGGCAGTAATTGTATGCATAAAACATAAAATAAGTTAATTCTAAACCATAAATCACATACCCTCCAATGCTTCATCATCAGTAATACTATGGTATTCAGCACGCCCCAAGTCCTTCAAAAAACTATGTTCCGGTCCAACTCCAGGGTAATCCAAGCTATATGGCACAAAAAAACATAGATAATTAGAACATGCTATTAAGCCACATCACAATTGGTAATCAAACATATTAAAAGACTTCTGTACCCTGCACTAATAGAATGAGGCTCAATAATTTGGCCATCTTCATCTTGTAGCAAGTAGCTCATGGCTCCATGCAGAACTCCAACTTCTCCTTTAGTTAAGGTTGCAGCATGTTTGCCACTGTCTAATCCAAAACCTGCAGCTTCCACCCCAATCAATCGAACGTCTTTGTCTTCCACAAACTCATGGAAGAGTCCCATTGCATTTGAACCGCCACCTACACAAGCTACTAAAACATCTGGTTTTCCACCCCATTTTTCCAAAGCTTGTTTTCTTGTTTCTCTACCAATTACTTTGTGAAAATCACGAACCATCATTGGGTATGGATGAGGACCAGCAACTGAGCCGAGAATATAGTGAGTTGTCTCTACGTTAGTAACCCAGTCCCTTATAGCTTCGGAAGTAGCATCCTTCAATGTGGCTGTTCCAGCATGGACTCCTCTAACCTGCAGCCCAAAAAAAGGATTAAAAATCTACAATTTAGAAAGATGTGTTTGATCAAAGCAACAGATTCGACTAAGAATTAGGAGAGTAGTGCACAAAATAGTGAGTCCCTTCACAAAAAATTCAGTCAAAAAAAGGAGAGAGGGCAGTAAGTGTTGAATACAGTTACTTTCATATAGAAGGCATATCTACTTTCTGGGAAAGAGGAAACTTGCATTTTGTATCTGATATGGCTACCTATTTCACTAAATCATGCCAAAAAGCATGTTATACGTTCTCATTTCCAAAAAGACAAAATTAAACTAAAGTCTTCAGAGACAAATTAAACAACCAAAGTTTACATCTGATACAAAGTCCAAAAGGCAATAGAGCAACTGAAGATAGCATCACTGGTACTAAATAAGATAATGGTATGCGAGGTTTCAGAGAAAGACAATTGAATTATTTCCTACAGGAACTTTTATTTTGGTCATCCCGTTCAGGACATACTATCATTCGAAAATTGATGATAAGAAATGATGCTGCATCAGAAAATATGCCTGAATTCAATTCAGTCCAGTTTCTTACACCACTGGATGTTCACTCTGTAAATTAAGCCTAGAATACATTACAGAAATTGAATCAACCAAAATAAATGAATCGCAGACCATTACATACCTCAGCACCAAGAAGTTTCATTCTGAAAACATTTAGAGCTTGTCTCTCCATATCTTGAGCACCCATATAGATGATACATTCCAATCCAAACCTAGCACATACCGTTGCAGTGGCAACTCCGTGTTGACCAGCTCCAGTCTCAGCAATAATGCGCTTCTTTCCCAATTTCTTAGCTAGCAGAGCTTGGGCAACAGCATTGTTGATCTTGTGGGCCCCAGTATGGTTAAGATCCTCCCTCTTCAAGTAAATGTGTGGCCCTTCACCATTAGGGCGTTTGTAATGTTCAGTGAGCCGCTCTGCAAAATAAAGAGGAGTCTCTCTGCCAACATAGTCCCTCAAAATGCCATTTAAGTCGTTCTGCAATATTACACATTTCATTCAATCAATTAAGAAACCGCATTCAGCTAGTAACCAAGTAAAAGCACAACAATGTCGTCAAAGCTCCAAATGCAAGGAAACTATCCATTAAATGGTGTAGACCTCCATAACAATTTGTCCTAAACAAACCAATTGGTAGCCAAATCAAATCATAATTTGACTGAAAGAACTCACAAATGTTACAAATTTTCCATAGTCCCTACAAACTTTCAAAGACATAATGTACACTATAATTCAAATCCAACATGATTATAATTTCTAAAAATATAAAATTACAATTTCACAGCAATATACTTCAACATGATTACGACTTCTCTATATTCAAATCTTCATTTGAAATTGAAATAATCCGGTAACAAATACATATTCAAATCCAACAACATTTCTAAGTCGCAAGAAAATCACAACACAGCACTGAAAATCTTGATTGAATCACAGAGATTTCACTGAATCTAAACTAGCTCCTTCCAAAAATTACACAGATAAATTTCCGACTCATGCTTTTATATATCACATACAAAATCCATGTAACAATTTCACATTACCTGAAAATCTTCGTCATCAGCGAGCTTGTGAAACGCCGTCTCGAGCTCGGTGAGCGCGTGCATTAGCGTCTCGGGGACGTATTTCCCGCCATATTTCCCATACCTGCCGAAGGAATCGGGTCGGGGCAGGCCCGCCAGCGACCCGTTCTCGGTCTTGGTATCCATCCGGAGAGCCGCGGCGGGGTCTCGGGCGAGGGTGCAGGAGATGGAGGAAGGCGCAGTGGCACGGGAGGTAAATGTGGCAAACTTGAAGGGCAGTTGAGAGGAGGAGGAGTAGGGTTTAGAGAGCGGCGCGATGGTTAGGTTCAGGTGGGTGGTGGAAGCTGCCATAGGATTTTCAGAGAGAAAAACAAACTGTGAATTGGGTTTTGGAATTAGGGACTATTTTTTTACGGGCTTTTATAACCGTTTTGTTTTTTTTTTACTGGGGTTGGTAAAAGGCGTGGAGACTGTGTGTGGACTCCGTGAATATCGGGTTGGCTAGAAAGAGAAAAATTCACGGGGGTGATAGATTCCGTGAATTTGTTGCGGTTACTTTTTTTTTTTTCTAGATTAAAATATTTGCCACGTACCTAGACTTGTGGGGGTTAAAAAATTGTTAGCATAAAAGTGTGGCTGTTTGGAGGACAGCAACGTAACGCAGTGGCGATTATGTGGCCAGGTTTGAATTGGTATATGCAGGTCGAGAAGAAGATCTTTGATAATAGATTGATAGGACCATTTGTCTCATCGCTAAGATTTATACCGATTTTTTTTTTTCTTTTTTTGAAGAAATACCGACTTTATAGGGAGAATAGAACAAAGGGTGACTGAACTTTTATAAAATATCAAAACAGTATATGAAGTTCTTATTCTGATATCATTTTGGTATTTGGAAACGTTAGTATAGCATATTCCATTAGAATATTTTGTTAGCACTATCCGAAAAGACTAGTGTACCATTATTTATGTTTTTAGCTTTGATTTAACTTATTTTTACATTTCGACGGAGTGTGGTAGGCCCATGAATTTATTTATTTAGCATGCTACATATATATATAATATATCCTCTATACTCGAAGGTAAACAATTAATTTTTTATTTAATATTTTTTCTCAGCGTTTGATTTATTTAGAAAATATTAGAATAACTGAAAAAAGAATTAAAAGAAAAAAGAAGGAAGCTGAATATATTAAAGAATTATAGGGAAAGGCTTAACAGAAGTAGGCCCGGTTATTGGGATATAATTTTTCGTTTTACACAAGGTATCCATATTCTAGAAAACCAGATTGCAGAACTTATAGAAGTACTTAATAAAAAACAAGAACCGCTTAATATTTTGAGCAGAGGTTACATCCGCCCTGGTTGGTATCAGAACCTGTTTTGCTCAAAAACAGGTACAAGAAAAATGCTTATGCCGCTTATGCCACAAAGTTGGCTCCTCTTAGCTAACAAAAGAGAACCAAAGCATAAGAACTATCAAACCTATTGCATTGAAAAAGAAAGTGATAAGTGGAATTCGTGTTTCCACTCAAGACACATCCAAGAAAATCAATACTCCATTGAATACGCCTGTAGAGTTCTAAATACTCTATACGACGAGCATATTCATCTCCAGAAAGAGATAGGAGTAGAAGAACTTGATCTTTCCAGACCAAGCACAGTTGAATTTCTAGATTACTTGTCTAGAAATAAAACTTCTGAGAAAGCAACAGAACAACTCGAAAGAGTTAATCTTAAGATTAATCAACTCGGAGAAATACCAGCAAGGTTGTCAAACCTTGAACTCAAGCTAGATTACCTTAAAGAAAAACAATATCTTTCAGATATTGAAAAGAAACTAGTAAGAACAGAGATTCTTACTAACAACATCCATCAGCAAGCAGCTGAATTAAGAGAAACTCAAGAAAATTTGAAAAGACTTTTAGAAACTCTTATCTCCAGAATAGGATGAAGCAAAGAGTAGAACAAAAAATAAAACAAGAAGACATAAAGGCTATAAGTCTTTATCTTCCTACAGAAAAACTTGCGGAAAATGTAGAAGCAATAATACACCAGCAAAATTATAGCAACACCTATCTTCAAGAGATAGGAAGAGACATAGAAGAACAATTTCTAGAAATAAGCGCAAGAATCTCAAATCTACAAAAAAGTGTAGAAAAAATAAAAGAAAATTCTAACGTTGAAAGTATCAACGAAGAAACACTAGCACAAACCTTGGCTGGTAAGATTATAATACATTCTCCAAAGGTAGAAAGCTAGTTCATATTTAGTTAACCTAAATTACTTGAATGGAAAGCATCCAAAACTCCCAAACGAGACCAAAAAATACTCAGTAGAATACTCAGTAAGTGACATGTTGTACCACCAGTACAACTCATAAATGCTCAAGAATTTGAGTATAATGAAACTGAATCTAGGGTAAGGGAAGCATCCGGGCCTAAATTCAGATTTAATGAGATCTACAAGAAATGATCTTTTATCTTGGACTCTCATAGATTCAAGATCTTAGAACTAACAGTTCCAGCAACCGGTGAAGAAACAGATATAAGGTTAATCACCCAAAAGGAAGTGAGTGAAGCCGTCCAGAAAAAATACTCTTACATGCATATTGGTGATGTTCAAGTATCAATAAAACTCTTAGCAAGAGATGGGATAGATTGTTCAGTCTTGTGCATCTTACAAGATGACAGAATAACAAATTTCAAGAAGAGTCTGTTAGGAACAGTTGAAGCCTCACTATGCAACCAGGTTACATATTGTAATGTTTTCCCAAACTTCACCACTCATCTGAGTGACGCAGCTCACTGTTTGAGATTGAGAATCAAATCAGATGGGATTAACATGAAGCAAGGCATAATGGAACTAGTTGTTGATTATAGAATTTATTACAAGCTAATGAGTTCTAACGTAACACCAAACACTAGATTCCTTAACAGCCCTGGAATCACCACATCTGTCCTCACAAATCCGAGAAACAATTCTCAGCAAAAACATGTCACCAAATGGCATGAAGTAACATTCCCAAGGGAATGGAACTTAGCACCTCCTGAAAGACAAATACAGAGCTCGAATGCATCTATCTATGAAGATATGGGAGGAAAATAAGTCTTCAGTTTTATAGGCATTCGTTTGGTAATTATGAACAAGCAAGCACTTCAGGAGCAGTTCCTGAAGATACTTTTGAAGAAGAAGATTCAAAAAGGCCTATAAGAATGCTTAAGATAGAGAGATTAAAAGAGCTATATGCACAAGTAGAGACTTGTGACTCCATAAAAGGATTAGAAGAAATTGTTAAGAAAATTTCTTTAATCTAAACTGGAAGAAATAAAAGAAAAATACGGTCATATCAGGCTGCCACTGAAGAATCAGGTACAACGTCCATTGATGCAAAAACAAGTAATAACCAATCGGTACCCCAAGAAGGGCATACGATCGTCCAAAACATCACCAATAATCCTACTAAGATTATTAGGGAGGAAAAGATCAAACTTCCTAAAGGGCAAGCACCTACAGGAAAGAGTGGAGAGCGAAGCTCTTAGAAGTACATTCCTACATAACCAAAAATGGGGAAAAGTAGTCTCCGAAAGAGGTGTCTATCTAAATCCTGATAGTGTAGGAGACAAAAGAAAAGCCATAGACGACTGGATTGCAAGCTTGAAGCTAACCCAAGCGTTAATTCTGTCCAAATACGCCTATGAAGATGTTCATTCTTACTATGAGTTGACCTTAACAGGAATAGTCCAGAAATGGTACAGTTCCTTTAAGAGAAGCTCTAAATAGGCTGATTGGGCAACCAAGCTAGCTTAGACTAATAATCCATTGAATTTTGCTATTCTCATATATGAACAATTCTGTAGAGATATAACAGGACATAGTGAGCAGTCTAAAGAAAAAGCTAGAGCAAATATTCAAAAATTGAGCATTTGCAATATGAGATACTTTGAGGAATATACCAATGAATTCCAGAATTATTTCTGCACGATCGGAGATTTAGAAAATGATGATCTTGTCAGAACATACTATAGAAAACTACCAGAACCCTGGATTAATGCTGTAGCACAATCCCTTGAAGAAACCCCCTCCAGTACTTTACTGTTGGAGGAATAGCAGAAAGAGTAAGAGATTTCTTAAGAAAGCAATGTACTGAAAACCAAAAATCGAGAACTGCCAAAAAACAACTCAGAGGAGTTGAGAACATGTGTCCAAAAATATTGGATACTCCAACGCAGTAGGGATGCAATATCCACAATGATCAGAAAAATAAAAGCAAGTTTAGAAATAAGAAATACAACCGTAACTTTACTTCTAAAAAGAAGTATAAGTTTAGGAAAAGTTTTGAACGAAACAAAGAAAAAACATCTCTTAGAAAGAGATTCTTTAAGAAAAAATCACCAAGGCAAAACTCTTCAAGAGAAACGAAGCCCTGCAGATGTTGGCTTTGTAAGGCAGAATGACATTATGCAAACGAATGTTCTAAAAGAGAAAAAATATATTCTAAAGCTCTCATAGCAGAATATGATGAAGCTATAGAATATGCAAGCCTAAAAGGTTTCGAAGTAGCTTATTCTGATGAAGAGAATGAGTCAATATATTCTCTTGAGTATTCATCAGAAAGCGATACATAAAGCACTTCAGGCGATTCTAAAGAAGAAAATAGGTATCGCCCTATATTCATGTTAATCCAAAAATAGAAACAAGAAAACATTGATAGCATCAATGAGTTAGAATTTCTATCAAATCCAGGAACCTTCACCTGTAAATATTGTAACTGCTACGATAGTAACACAATACCCATGTATTGTGAGAAAACAGGAGAAACATACCATAAAGAATGTTTCATAGCAGAACTAAGAAGAAAAACCAAAGAAAACGATGCTCATATCTTGGTAGAACAAGAATATGATATATTTCATGATCAAAACCAAAAGCAAGAGAAGGACCTCAAGAACAAGCAAGATCTCGATGAAGACCTCAAGAAAATGAAGTTAGTAACTTCATTAAGCCAGAAAGCAGTAGAAACATCAGAAAGAGATTCTTCTCAGGAGAATCAAAGGAAAATCAATTCTTTCATAGAAATTTCTGAAAATACAATCCAACCAGTAAAACAGGTTCAGACGAGTATATACAGCAACTACATCACTGTTGGCCTGAAATTTCCCAAGTATAAAAAGTATCATCTACATGCATTTGTAGATAATGATTCAGGATACAGTCTCGCCAAAAAATATGTTATTCCTGAAGAAAATTGGGAAAAGTCTGACAAAACTGTTACTCTAGTTGGAATGGGAGATAATGAATTCCTAATGGATCATGTTGCTAGGAATGTCAGAGTCTCCATAGGAGGACGAACTTTTGCTTTAAAAAGAATCTGGCAAAGTGAAGCTCAAAGAGCTGATATGCTAATATGAAATGACTTCCTACTTCAGCAAAAGATAGTGCAAACCCTCGAAATGATCGGGTTTGAAAAGAACAATAAGTTCTACTGGGAATATAGACTACTTGATGTCGTCAGCATTGTAAGTAAAAGATTCATAGAACAATATCAGAAGTCGCCAACAAAGCGTGGTGATCATAAACCACCTTTTAAACCGGTTTTGCAACCAGTGTTGGCATTTCAAGAGTACCAAGAAATCATACCAAATGAAGCAACGAGTTCAGAAGACTCAGAATCAGAGGTAGAACCTCAAGATTCAGAAAGTTCTGATGGTGAAGAAGAATTCATCAAAGAGCACAATCTAAAAGTATACGTTAACAAGATAGAACAAAAGAAAGTTTCAAATCTTGTTGAAATAGAAAACCTACTGAAACCTATAATCAGTAAGGATCCCCATCTATACTGGAAAAGAGACCTGGTATATTGTCAGCAAAAAATGCATGATGCAAATACAATATGTCATGTCAAAGTCCTCTCTCACTAAAGAGATGAAGATAGAAAGGAAATGGAAAGTCAGATTCAAGAATTGCTTGAAAAGAAACTAATTAGACCTTCAGATAGCCCTCATCATGCTCCATCATTCTTGGTTAGAAACCATGTAAAGCAATTAAGAGGAAAAACAAGAATGGTGATAGACTATCGAGATGTCAATAAGAAAACAGTCAAAGATGGCTATCAGATTGCGCAAGTAAGAGTCCTCATTAATAGATTGAAATGGGCTAAAATCTTCAAAGTTTGATACAAAGTCAGGCTTTTGGCAAGTCAGGATGCACCCTGATTCCATTGCCTTAACAACATTCAGAACTCCTCAAGGACATTACGAATGGTTAGTAATGTCATTTGGACTTAAACAAGCACCATCTATCTTTCGTTAGATGAATAATATTTTTAAGCCATACTCAGATTTCTGCATAGTTTACATTGATGACATTCTTGTCTTCTCTAAAACTATGAATGAGCATCTGAGACATCTTGAGCAAATTTGCAAGCTTATGGTCCAGAAAGGAATCATTTTTGGACAAAAGAAAATTCATCTCATAAAAGGAGAAATAGATTTTCTTGGCATACATGTCAAAGATGGAGAAATTCGTCTTCAGGAATATATTGTGAAGAAAATTAGCCAGTTCCCTAACAATATCTCAGATGTAAAATTTCTTCAGAGATTTTTGGGAGTTGTTAACTTTGCGAGAGATTTTATTCCTCAAGTAAGTGGCCTCACTGGTCTCCTCTCTCCAAAGACAAGCTCAAAAAGGAAATGGTCCTTTACAACGGATGATAGCAACACCGTTAAGAAAATCAAAAAACTCACAAAGCACCTCCCTCTTTTGTAGTTACCTGAATAAGGTGACTTAATTGTTTTGCAGACTGATGCAAATGATTATTACTGGGCAGGAGTAGTTTTGGCGATCACGCCAGACACAAATCAAGAAAAGATTTGTAAATTCTTGTCTGGAAAGTCCAATCCTGCAGAATTGAATTACTCAACGGGAGATAAAGAAGTACTTGCCCTGATAAAATCTATTAAGGGTGCATAAGCTTTTTTGGGAAATAAGTTTATGGTTAGAACTAATAACAAAAGAGTAAAAAACTTCAAAAATTATAAGTTAACAGATGCAACTGATGGAGGAAGAGTTCTTAGATGGCAAATGTTTTTATCTCAGTATGAATATGATGTTAAAATGATTGCAGGAGACAAAAATTATTTGCCTGACGCTCTCACAAGAGAAATGGCAATGTTTGAAAGAAGTGAAGGTCGCAACCCAAGAAGCAGAAGACCAGAACCAGAGCCTGAAGAAAGGAGAAGGCCAGACTTTGAAAGAAGAAGGCTAGACCTTGAAGAAAGAGAAAGATCGGTGCCCGAAGAAAGAGGATCGAAAGCAAAAACTATGTGGGAAAGATACAAGAGCGGAGACAAAACTGTAGGACCTCTACACGGTGGACCAGGTTACCAATTCGTAGTATCATACTCTCCCGCAGAATCAAGCAAAGCTTCTGAAATGATATTACCAGAACCAGCAAGATGGGAAGATAACAAATCCAAGGCCTCCGCACAAGAGGAAATGCAGTCACCTAATTCAGAAGAAGAAAGAAAACTCTTAAACGAGTTTTTGCAACATCCTAGAATTACAGTCACAAATGACCGATTTCAAAGAAGATCACCAGGACACCTTCAGACAGCAAAGGCCAAATCTACACATGGCAAGATAGCATCCTTCAAAGGCAAGCAACCGGTTGTAACCGGAATGAAGAAGATTTTCAATCATCCAATGCGAATTTACGAAAGACCGGTATTCAGGACCAGCATAGTCCTTCAATTCAACTAAAAGGTCATTATGGATAACATCCTGACGGCTTCTCGTGAAAAAATGAAGCACTTGTACTTCAAGCCCTTGAAGTATTAGCTGAAGAATTCCATAATAACAATCAGCAGGAAGACAATCAAGCTACTGAGATAAACCTCAAGACAGCATATCTTGAGAATCCCGAAAGTGCAAAAGTTCTCATGGTAGCTTTATCAGAAGCTGAATGGTTACGTTTTCATAATCTCTTAGGAGATTTTAAAAATAGGAAAGCACTCCAACCAACTTTATCAGTTACAGCAGGTCCATACTATGGAAGATATTTAGTCGATGTTCAAGTAGAGCATCCACAGAAGCACAAGCTTTGGTTGGTAGAAAATGGTTTTGTTCATAATCTTTGGACAAAAATCAATGAAGACTTAGAACGTCTTCCATAAATAATTTGTGAAGCAGTTAAAAATATTAGACCAGAAGGATGTATCTTGAGATTGAAGTTTATCTCAACACCTCCAAAATGGACGACTGAAGAAGGAAGAGTAAGTTACATCTCTCCATATCATTATGTCAGATTAATTCAAGGTCGTACATACAGAAATATTTCAGCACTAAGCAACGGCAAGCCAAACCAGAGTATCCCTTGGATGAAGGCGATGGCAATAACCAACATAAAGAAGTTGGTTCAGAAATATTAGTTTACCACTCTTCTTGCTAGTGGTGAAAAAGTAATGGTTGCTAGCTATAACCATCCCACTCCAGATAATTCAGATTTTTTCAGAACCTTAGAAAAAATAGAGATAAATGGGACGTTGGCCACCACCATGTGGATAGAAAAACTGGAAAATGAGCAAAAACACAAAATACATTACGACTCGGATATGGAATCTGAGGAGGAAGAAGATTCAGGTGCCTCTTTTTGTGATGAAGAATTACACAACATTAACAACATGATTGAGTAGAGGCCGACACTTAAAGGCAAGCAACTCTAGGAAAGTGGATGTCAGCTCATAGATATCTTTTAAGAAGATAAGAAATAAGCGGCAGCCGACAGAAGTGGACAAATCTTCAAAAGGAAAGGGTTAAAATCTTATCAGCAATAAGATTCCCCTTGTCTAAAGTTTCTTAAGGAAATTAAATTGAAATTTGAAGTCCGGCTTCTATAAAAGGGGAGGAAGTTCTCATTTGAAGGCATTCGAGACAGAAGCGAGAAAAGCACACATAGTTTGGAGAAATCTTTCTAGAGTTATTCTTGTGAGATAATTGTGAGTGATCTTGGTATAGTAGAATAAAAAGAGGGAATAGTAAGAGTGTGTCTGGAGGAACTATTCCTTGTGAGTCATCTGGTGTGCTGTGTTTATTTCCAAGTAAGTTGGTATTTTAAAGCATGTGTACCTAAACAGCTTTTAGCTGTTTACCCAAGAGTGAGGCTCTGGGTTATGTATATAAAAGTATGTTTGAATAAATAAATTTCAGTTGATGTTCCCCCATATTCGTCGAAAGTTTAGTGTGTTTTTTCTCAAACCCCAGGTGGCGGACTACCGCCTAAGAGAGGTCTTTGAGATTGTTTGGTGTGTTGTAAAACATTTTTTGTAAAACTCTCAAACTCCAGATGGAGGACTACCTTTTAGGAGTGATATTTGAGATAGTTTTTCTGTTATTTTCTTTACTAGAACTTAAGAACCTTTCCATACTAAGACAACAGTGATTCCGCCAGAATAGTAACCGTTTAGATAGGAGGTCGTTAGGTGAAAAAATTGTCATGTTGAAGGGTAGTTCTTAGAGGTGGTGAGTTTTAAGGTTCTAGAAAAAGAAAAAATAAAAAAATAATAATAAAAAAATTTAAAAAATTGTATTTTTTAGGAAAAAAAAGGGTATTTTAGTCATTTAAGGGTCAATTTTGCTGCATAATAAATTCTGTCAAGGAATTAACAGATCTAGGTACTAAAGTTAGATTAAGCTAGAAAGGTTGGGTACCGTTTTGATATTTCTAAAATTTGAGACACTAAAACTAGTAGTTTAGAAAAGTTTGGATACTGTTTATGATGATTTCCCGACTTTATATATGAAACGTTTATTTTGAAAGATGTACTATAAGAAAAAATATGAAACAAAATGAAAGAAAACATTTGACAAATAAAATTATGTTTTTTTCTTCTATTCACCAATAAGAAGCGAGCGAAAATGGATTTTTAGGTAATGAATCCATTTTTTTTTTTTGCTGGTAGTGGAATGAACCATTTTCTTTTTGCATCTACATACAAGAAAATTAAATTCTGGGAACGAAACTGACCTAACAACCTGGTCCAACATTTTCATCACTGCTCCTCGTTTTCCAGTCAAGCGTGGAACCTCAACAAATTCCACACTTCTTCTAGCCCAACGCAACCTCCCTAAAAAAGTTACAAGTTAAACCTCAGTGTTCTGGACTTCTGGGACATTTGCTCTACAAATACACAAGCTGACTGTGAGCCCAATACCAAATGAACCGACAAAAATTCTTATAGCTATGAGCGTATATAGTTTTTGTGTCTACATCACACTCCACAAATTTGCTCAAAACACAAGGGATTCTTGCGGTGGTGTTGTGAAAATGTATGGATTCTTTCACAATTTATATGCGCCGACGACCTGAAGAAATGGGATCTCAATCTTTTCAAGTATGAAGTATCAAACTCCAAAATGTGATCAATCTACAACAATCGTGACAAAGATTACTCCCAATGTACAATGTTAACTCCAGTCAATCTACAGAATCTCAACATGTTGCAAGTGTTATACGTGATTATAGCTGCAATCGCACATGTATTTCATACTTGTCCGGGTAACCTGATGTAGCCAATTCCTCCTAGTTATCACATCCTTATTCGAGAGTGATAGGAATTAGTACACAAGTCACAAGACAAAAAAAAATAAGAGGAGTGAAATTCACACTCCTCAAATAAGGACCGAAACCGCATAACCCAATTTCACTCATCATACAGGGTAATGGACAAAATCACCTTCCTCCTCCAGTCATTGTCTCTTCAACCAATGATAATCAATATCCTCGAGTGATATAAGAGAAAATGGTGATGCCTAGTGATGTGACTCACTCTAAGTACTGGTAACTGGTCTATAATGCAGCCCCCCTTGGTTTACCTTTCAACACCACAGACTCGCATCTACATAAGCATCTGGATTATTGACAAACAGATAATACCACTCTCTTTGCAACATCCAAGAAAAAATATCTGGAATTGATGGCATTCAGGAAATCAAGTAATACCCATACAACTAATTAGCCAAAACATACAGAAAATGTGTCCATTATCTCTAATTCGGCAGATTCCAAAAGTCAAGGTGGGAGGCAGTTTGAAGTGAGCCCAATCTTAGCGCCATCAATCCATAGAATTCTCATGCAGTAGCACATACTCTCGGCTGTAAAAAAACAAATTATAAAAATGTTGTCAATATTATCAACACAGCAAGGATTCCAAATCATAACAGACAGTACGTGACAGTAAACTTAAATGTTCTTTAAATAGGCAATACTTTTGAGCCTCATGTCTGGGAGAAATTTATGAATACAGCTACTAAATTATTTATATGTTCCAATTTGTATCCATGAGAATATTTCTCCACTTGAGATTCCAGTTAGTGTTACTCATCGAAAAGTCCAGTTTGTAACGATGTGCGACTACCCAAACACAAAATGACGTCCACATCTTCCGGAATTCCAGATCCCTAGCTGAACATTAACCTCAACTATCTTAGTTAATTAGATAGGTTTCTAAAACCAATCCAAATACAGAAACCTTAGCAACCAACCAAATGAGCATTTCAACAGCAAATTTCATAACAACAAACAACCAGGCATAGGGCACAAAGACTAAAAATAATTAATTTATAAAAAAATAGAATAAATAAACATCAGCAAAAACTTATTTTGCTGTCCTGGAAGATGGCAATCGATGCATCACAAAATCTCAATTCAGATATCCATTTATCAGTGACGTACCTACTATTACCAAATTTGATCGTACCAACCAAATGAGCATTTCAACAGCAAATTTCATAACAACAAACAACCAGGCATAGGGCACAAAGACTAAAAATAATTAATTTATAAAAAAATAGAATAAATAAACATCAGCAAAAACTTATTTTGCTGTCCTGGAAGATGGCAATCGATGCATCACAAAATCTCAATTCAGATATCCATTTATCAGTGACGTACCTACTATTACCAAATTTGATCGTGTCTCTTTCCATAAGTTCATAATATCGCTGAGGTTCAATTGCACTTTCCTGCAAAGCAAAGCAGATGTCAAAACCATATTCCTGCTATATCAGCCAAATCTCACCTTACTGCAAAACAACTGGCATTTGTAAAGGCGAAAGTATTGACATCAAGATGAGACACTCACATTAACAAAGGTCTTATTTGTGCTTCCAAGGTCCATTATGTAAGGCCTACAATAGTACACAAAAGATGTTAGATATGAGATTTGAAACAATCACTCCTCTTTAATGGAGTTAACCACAAATTATTTTCATCTTACTTTATTTCCTTTGACAATGTACCATCAGGTTGCTCCTTTTCTACTTGCCTGGCATGATGGGAAATAACATATTAAATACTGACTCAGAAAATGTATAGCAAAATTAAAATGGCAAAAAATGGCCCACCGGAATTGTATAACAGCATGTTGTTTGCTGCAGGACGGGTGATCTGTAGGGATGTCTGCCACCCTTCTTTCCCTCCCAAATAGGTAACAGCTTTGGCGATGTATCTTAAGGGGTTCTGAAAATCATATGCACAACTTAGAACCAAACAAAAATTCAGTAAAATCATAATGAATAGATCCCAAAAGACATGAATTCAGAAAGCTGAGCAGGAATGACGTTAGCAATGAATATGCAGTAAGAATTCAAAACTACAGAAAAATCACTGAAAGCTAAGTCATCACAAAGGAATAAAAGAGATAAGTTTGGAATGCTGGCCAAGAAAATATTTAGATATCTTTTATTAGTTAAAACATTTTTAAGTTCGAGAAATCAGATGCGACAGACAGAAAAACAGTTTTTTTTGTTTTATTACAAAACAACAGTTATATTATTATATTATCAGTTGAGAGATAGAGAGAGAGAGAGAGAGAGAGAGAGAGAGGCGGGGAGAAGAAGAAGAATTAAAGGATAGCTTCCACTATCAAGTTTCAAGAGACTTACCATTAAGAACTTCACCACCCTTGAAAACATAAAGCCGCCATTTTACATTAGGTGACCGTGCTTCTGCTGGTTCGGTGTATAGTAGTGTTATACCTGAAGAATACCAACTAATTTAAAATTTGTTTTTCATCTGCTGTTAAATATCATTATAAAGAAAAGTAGAAACCCACAATCCCCACATTGCAGATGTACATACAACCATTGTAAAATGGAACCAAATTCAAGTACAAGAATTGGTTGCCTAGTTTGTAAGGTGTGGTCTAGTTTTCTTAAGTACATTTGGTTGTCATTTAGTTTATCATAATTAGGGGTATTAGTTAAATAAACATTTAGTTAATAAGTAATTGTATTCTCTCTCCCTGTCTCAACATGGTCCTGGACTACCAGACACATCACCAGTCTAGTTGACATGTTGCTTCTTTGCCTCTTAGGATCATTCCGGACAGTGTCTCTTAGTTCTGTTGTCCACTTTTCTCCACCAGCAGTCATAGCTTGTTGTTTGGTCCTGCTGGTTTGACACCCAATTCAATTGCAGATGCTCAGCAAGATCCCCATCCAAGACAGCAGTCTTGGTAATATTTGCTGCTAGGTTAATTCTTGTTTGAGTGCTCTATATTTGCAATCTTTGTATATTCGTATTTGATTCCTGAATTTATTACTTTCAACCTAGAGGTTGTTATGGGTTGTTCATTTGATGAGTTGTCATTATTCTGGTTTCTAATATTTCTACCCTAAAATTCACCAATGCCCCAGGATAATGGCTACTCAAAACTTTTGGATCCCAAAAGAACGTGTATATTCCCTGGTGTATAGACTTAAGATACTCTAGTAATGTAGTATTTCTTGGGAGCTTCTCGTAAGGAGCATCAAGATCCGAATTCATCAGTTTATCTAAATGAAAGAAACTGTTGCCTGCTCCCATCAAGATTAAAGAGACTGAGTTTCTTTAAAAGACGTGGAAGGTCACACAAAATTTATGTTTTGAGGATCTTAGCCTATGGTCCACACTCCAGTTATGATTATCATCTGCGGTCCAACTTAAGGAAACTGTCAGGAAAATAATAATGAAAAGTGTGAGAGAGAGAGAGAGAGAGAGAGAGGAGAATCTTGTAATTAGCAGTTTGAGTAAGTAACAATATTTGGTTCCCATGTTTGCCTATGTTATGTTAAACTCTTTGTTAACCCTTCGAGGGTTCTAATTAATGCACTCTTGTCACACAAACATTGACTAAAAGAAGTTGATAAAACAAAGAAATTAGGACTTACCCCTGAATCTATTGGTTTCCGCAGCAAGCTTTCCAGATAGCTCAAACGAAGGCTTTTGCTGCAAGTCGAGTCACAGAAAGAACAATGAGTAACTATAATTTCGGCCTTCCACCCAAACGAACAAATGATTTGCAATAAAGTTATGATACTTGGAAGAAGTAGATATAAACAAGATCCATCCCAGCTTGCAGAGAATAATTTGACATGAATAACCAAAAAGTAGAAGATGACAGTTTTGGTGTCAAGATAAGATGTCACACCAAGCTATTTGCTACTCACCTTTTTCTGTGCTTCCAAGGCTTCCTCAGCAGCCTTCATCATAGCAACTGAATCATTCTCATCAAGCCTGCTCAAGCAAACAACCAATAACTTATCAAAGACACATTTTTGGCCTGATAAAAGAGTGTGCTGAAAATGTAAAACATAAAATAGCCAAAAGAATAGTAACCCATTTTGTGCTTGAGGGGAGTGCACTGCTGACTTGCACCCTTAAATTTAAAATGTAATTTAAAGCCAAAAGTGATTTTTCTTGAGTTGCCTATTGCAACATCTTTGGGAAACAACAATTCATTGATACCCAAAACCCTTATGCATGTACGGAGTATCTTACACAATTTCAGTTCAGAAAATTCCATGCTTACTCGTCCTCTGCCTACTATCAGTTGGACAAAAAATAAAACAACAACCAATAGATTTCTGAACAAAATATATGAAGTTCAGGGGGAAAAGGGGGGTAATCCATTTCATAGTACAAGACTTACACTAGAGGTAACACTGAACACCATACTAAGTTCAGAGCATTATAAAACTATCAAGGTATTGAGAACATCTGGTAACCATTTTTTTCCGGTGACCATTTTCTCTTATTATTTACCCAAAAAATAATTGTGTTTTGATAAGAAGATTTAATTTGTTAACTATGCTACAGCATACTACTTCGAGTAACATCTATATCTTCTTTTTCCCAAAACTAAACTAGATGTATCAAAGTGCAATACAAGAAGAATACATATGAAACTATTAGAATGGTAAACATAATATTTGAAAGATCAACTCACCCATCCTCAGCGTCCCTTGACTCTGGCACCTGAAAAACAGTAACCTACAGTTAGACACTTCAGATAAGAACCAATGGTAAACCACTACAAGCATCACTGACTATATTGACCCATATGAATGCAAACTTTAAGATTTACTTTTATTAACTCTTTTGTTCCATCCAAGAAAATCCTAAACATTATGTATAAAGAAATATATATACATATATATAGGAATTTTCTTGGCTAAGGACGTCCACACCATAAGGATTGGTGCGGATTTGATATTTTGACTAACTTTTCGATTGAATTTTTACATCTCCACCGTCTAGTCTTTAGGTACTCATGTATAGATCATCTCTGCAAATTTTCAGCCAATTTGATTATCGTTAAGGCATTCAAAAGTGCGATTTTCTATCATAAACATGAACGATTCAGTTTTGACAAAATGCAGTCTGTCCATTTGTTTTAATCTAGTTTGATATGCTAATGGTTATCAAATTGGCTGAAAATTTGCAGAGATGATCTATACATGAGTACCTAAAGACTAGACGGTGGAGATGTAAAAATTCAATCGAAAAGTTAGCCAAAATATCAAATCCGCACCATAAAGATTGGTGCGGACGTCCTTAGCCAAGAAGGCCTGTATATATATATATATATATATTTTATTTTTTTTTAAAAAAAGGAAATTACAATATGAGTGTCTCAAAAACAATAATTAAACCCAACATATGTTAAGGACTACTTGTTTTTTCAGTGTTTAGGACTTTCTTGGATGGAACATAACAGATGGAAGTTGTGAATACTCTACAAATGGAACTTTTCCAGGTTGCATTAATATGAAAAACGGTTTGCATGCATTCGTGATTAAAATTAAGACAATGAGTTTCGCATTGGAAGGGGGAGTGGATATCACCAGACACCTCATCACGAGCTCTGGTATCTGCGGCTTGCTGAGGTGAATGAGTTCGGTGTCTGTTCCTGTGGTGTCCATTTGATGGAGAAGTAGATTGCTCATGTCTTGATCTTGAAGACCTATGACCAGTGCTGTCTTTTGCTCTCCTTCTCTCCATTCTTTCAGTCGCATTTTCACCATCTGAACCTTTTTCCCTGTGCATGCTTTTATCACTCCCTCTGCTTTGATTTCTTCCACGGCCCTCACTTACTTTCTCCCCATCTCTTGTATCACCATGTTGAGGTGAGTGAGACCTATGCCTACTCCTGCGGTGTCGATCTGATGGAGAAGTACCACGTCTTGATCTTGAAGTTTTATCATCACTATCATTCCTTCCTGAAAATTTATCCTTCCTATCACTCCCAACATCCCTCTCTGAACCACCTTCCTGTAAATCCCTACCAATCCGCCTATCATTGTTCCTTTCATGTTCCTTTCCAGGCACTCTTCCGGCTTCAGCTCTTCTCAGCCGTTTTGTTCGGGGAGAAGGAGAGCGAGGAGGGGGAGAGGGTGACCTTGCATGCTTGGGAGACTTGGCGAGGCTTGAATGTTTCTCCTTTGGTGGAGAACTTTCTCTGTGGGACTTTCTCTGTCGAGGAGGTGATCTCTCTGTTCGAGATTGACTCTTCCTAGGGGGGCTCCTCCTACGAGGAGACACATGGTCCCGTACTGGAGATTCAGAATCATGCCTTAGATGACGCCCCATCAAGAAACTTGGAAATGCACTAGTAGACTTCTCCTGACTAACACAATTTGACAGACTAACTAAAGTTAGAACATCAAGGACTACCGGATAAAGACTCTTCCAAAACCTAGCATCTAAATGCATTAACAAACATCTGAGAACACAACAAATAAAACACAGTTGATCTACCTACGTATCTATATCCTCAAGACAAAATGTTGTCCAATCGCAATGCCAAATAGCTAGCATGCTGGCAAGATACAACCCAGGAACTTCAAGCCATCTAAAACAATTACCAAGCCATAAAAGTAAACCTCCTCACTGAAGCATCGACTAAACCGATTTCAAAGCTTTACTTTCACTATTTCACAGAAGACTAAAATCTAAAAAATGCAATGAAGCACTGTAAATCACTTAGATTTCCAGTAAGTATCTCTAAAATTTAGTTCTGAGTTGGTGAATTTAAAAGCGGAAACCCTAAGCTTTGTAGGTTCCTCGTGAATTTCAAATTCAAAATTCGTTCCTCCTCCAAATCCTTCTCTAATTTCTATACTGATTGCTCTAGTTTTTCTAATTACAAGTGCCCAATTTCGCAGAAAGGATAAAGATTAGGGCATTGACAGCTTACCAAATCTCTCTGTAACCCTAATTACAACGAAAACGAAAACTGAAAAACGCCAAAAACAAAAGTGAGAGGGATAGAGGAATCGATTACTTGACTGTAAATTTGTGCGTTGATTAGAACGAAGAAGATTCAGAGAGGCTGAGATGAGAGTGGTGATTTCCTTTAGAGATTGAATGCTCAGTAAAACCCTGTTTTAGGATTTCGCGCGAGGGAGGGTTTTGGGTTGCCCCGGCCTATTACTAGCTTTACCCGGCCCAAGGTAAGATTTGTAAACACTCTTCTGCAGTTCTGCTCTGCGTGTGAAAACTTTTATTTATTTTCTATTTATAATTTTTTTTTAAACAAAAAAAAAACTACCAATTCATTGCCGATACGAACGCCCCTCTAACCCTAGCTCGGGGTCTAGATTTGAAAAGAGATCACATTAACATTTGAAGCTCGGAGCCGGCCAGTTACTTTGAATAATTAAATTTGAGATTTGTGCTACTCAACCTGAATATTGTGGATAGTGACACCCCTCAAACCCTTCGGGTTGTAGATGGAATGTGTTACAGCCAATGTTCTAAAAGGCGCTAGGCGCTAGTACCCATAGCCTAGCGTCTAGACGGACTAGGCGGGGACTAGACGATTTACATTTTTCACATTTAATTAATAAATATTATATTTAAAAATAGTTTAATATGAGTAACTTAGAAAAATTTTGAGTTTAAATTTTGGTTTAGAACATCAGAAGAGGGAGGCAGTCGCAGGGAAGTGAGAGAACATCAGCAGTTTAGAACTTTAGGTTTAAATTTTGGGATTTTTACTCCCGACCCGGCCCAGCACCTCGACCTGCCCAGTGCCAAGGCCCGCCTCCCCCGCCTCGTACCGCCTAGGCGGTTCCTGGGCGGCCTGCCGCTTGATGGACGCTTGGAGTGTGAAATCCGGGCGGCTTGGCTCCGCCTACAGCCTGGGCGGAGCTAGGCGAGGATTTTTAGAACAGTGGTTACAGCCGAGCATAATTTCATTTCAATAGTGTATACTTCTTAGAAATTGAAACAAATAGTATTTCGTTTAATATGCATATCTCAAAAAGAAATAAAAACAGTTGATGATGATACAAACGCCTTAAAATATTTTCTTTTCTTTATTGGGTTGCGCTTTAGTATTTCCTTTTTACTTCGGACCTTGACACGTCTTGTCTCCCCTTGTTTGGAATCTAAGTGCACGTTTGGTATTCAGTATAATTGTGGAACTCCTTAAACTTAGTACTTGTCCTACTCTCACTTGAGTAGGCTTACTCAATACTAATTTACACTATGTTTGGTGAGACAACACTGCTTAAGGTAGGACAATCACTTTTAGTCTTCATCACTACCTTCTCTTCGTATTTTCTTCTCCTCCATATATGCATTTGATGAACAAATGCTTGAGAACCCAGAACAAATGCTTGAAATCTAACGCAATATGAAACCCAGAACACAACCAAATAATGGACTTCCCAAATTACAAAAAAAAAAAAAAAAAGGAAAAGGAATTGAACCCATATGAATTCAGTTTATGAAGAGACAATAAAACAATAAGCTAATTAAAATGAATGAAATCTAATGTTGAGAAAAGATCAAACCCACGTATCTTTTCTGATAGGATGACCAATTCAATTGAATATAGATTATAATTGAAAGCCTACAAACATAAACCCAAAGAAGCAAATCTGAACTAGAGAATTGATAAGTAGATTATAATTGAAAGCCTACACACATAAATATAAACCCTTGTGTTTTTTCTTGGTCACTCGAGCAGTCATAGAGTTGGAGAGAACAAATTTTTTTGCTTTGAATCAAAGCCAGCTCTCCTATTGCTGATAATCAATCACAGTCTTCACATATCTCCTTGATCTAGGCTCCTCCTCCGAATGGTATTTTCTCTATTTGTTGTGATGCCTCTTGGAAACAAAGTCAAGAATCAGGTCTGGGTGTGGTTATTAGGATGAGAAAGTGACTGACCTTACTGAATCTTCAAGATTTGAGATCAGTTTCCTTGAGAAAGAAAGTGACAGACGAAGAGAAAGGGAGGAGAGAGGTGGTGTTAACTTGGGAACTCTAGAATGAGTACCCACATTAACACTTGCTAAGGAGGTTGAGAGGAAAAACATGTGTTAAGTTGTCCCATTTATTTTAGTACTCTCTCACACCAAACACAACTCACACTACTTAGTACCTCTTATTTAGTGCAATACCACTTAGTCACTTACACCAAACATGCACTAAATACTCAGTTGGTATCACAAAAATGATAAATCCTCTAGGCCGGACTGAAATATAACCGGCTATAATTGGAAAGTCTACTCTCTAGTTATTGTATCTAATTAAGCTCTTGATAATCGTTATACTCTCATTCTCCTAAAAAAAATTAAAAAAATTCAAACGAATCAACAACTTAATGTCACTAGAGAAAGCATAAAAAGAAAATGAACAACTAGAAGACAACAACGGTGTGATTAATTCGACCAGAAACGTAGAATTAATCAATATTATAAACTAAATTGTTAATTGTACGTAGGAACTAGGAATCATATTTAGAGGGGGTTATACTGTGGAATCTGGATTCTCTCCTCGTGAGAGTTTCCTAATCTTTCCTCATAAGTCAATCCTGACCTTTCATTTTACGTCGACGGCCAAAATATCTCATAATCCATTAATACCTGCCAACCCAGTCTCTCACTCTCAAACCCAATCTCTCACACTAAAAAATTAGTTTCCCTCTCACTCTCAAACAGTCCCGCGCTCTCTCCGATAAATCTCATCGCAACTCTTCACCGGTCACAGCCAGCGACGGCCTTCTCCTTCGCGGCGCCGGCCAGCGCTCTCCGCCATTGTCATCTGCGTTGACCGGAAGCCTCCTCGCCCGCCTCCGCCATCCGGCGTCCTCCGCAACCCACCGCCTGTCTCCTCCATCTCGATTTTGGTTTCTAGCATATCTCCATCTCGACGGCCATCACTTATTTTTTTTGGGTAATTTGTTACTTTTAAATTTAAGATTTGAGTTTAATGCTATGTTTAACTACACCGGCTACTGACAGAAGGATGCAGCACCCACGAAATGTCTTGCTTTTGAAGGTTGGTTGATAACTCTGTATATATGTGTTTGTATATTATCCACAAGTGAGTTGAAATTGTATTCATGTTCATTTCATTCAGTTGCTTGTAGTGTGATTAGTGATTTTGAGTTCCTCTTCTTTCTTGCATATCAGGTTGCATTTGAGATAGTTGGAAGCAATGATTGTCTGAGGATAAATCAAAGTTGTGTGGAAGAGCTTGGTGATCATCTGGAAAGTAGCAGCTGTGTTCGAGAGCTAAATAGTTGTGTTGAAGAACCAGAATCAAAGTTGATAGTGTTGAAGTATCAGTTTGATCATTTTTAGTTTCTCTTGTGTAGAGTTATCTGCCAATGTATGTCCCTGCACTACAAAAGTCATTGTACTACATGAACCGCACTATATATCTACGTCCCTGCACAACAAAAGTGTCCCTGCACTTCAAAACTACCCACTAGTCTGCCAATATATGTCCCTGCACAACAAAAGTATCCATGCACAACAAAAGTGTCCCAACACTAACAAAATACCCACAAGTCTACAAATTCATCCCTGCACTACAAAAGTATCCTTGCACTACATATCTGCCAATATACCCATGCACTAGTTTTCCTCAGAATTTGATTTCTCTGGGTCTTGTGCAAATTAAAATCCCATGATATTTGATTGAACAAATTCTTATGAACTTGGCCCAGAGAATTCTTGATAAGGCATCCAAGACATTTGGTTTGGCATATTCAATTGATGCCCATGTATCTGTCAAAATACCAGTAATATAAACAGATAGCAAAAAATAAAATCATATATTTATAGCAAACACACACTCACGTTATACGGATGAAAGAGCATTGGCATATATCTACCATTACCAACAATCATAGGAGAGTGCATAGGTACCTGTTTCTACCTAAACCCGGGGGTCTAGTAGATACTTGATGAATCCAACTCGATCTCCTGCAATCCTGCTTACTAAGGGGAATACCGGGCGGGCCGGCCTTCACCTCTCCGATGCCTAAGTTAGTATAGTTAGAATGTATGTAACTAAGGCACGTATGTAAGCAGGGAGAGAGACAAGTTACCTCATAAAGAAGGTAGTTGGGGCCCATATATAGGTGGTTGGGAGTAAGGACTGGCCTTACTCTTCGATGTGGGACTGGTTCCCTTCTGTTTATACCTTCTGGTGCCCTCTTAGGCAGGCTGGCGCCCCCGGCCCCTGGGTCCCTGGAGGCAGGATAGAGTGCCAGGCCCCGAGGCCGGGTGCTGGTGATCTGGTCCCGACCCTTGGGCCGGGCCCTGGTGCGCTTGCTGCGGGTCTGCGGGCCTGCTGTAGCCTCTCTGCGGCTACTGTCAACAAGTCCCCCAAGTTCCCGGTCAAGTGCAATCTTGAATGGGGACTTAAATCTGTCCTGCTCTTGCCCCGCAGGCCCGCGGGGTTACCAATCTACCGGTGCCCAGTTCCCCAAGTCCGTGTTAAAGATTGGGCGTGACCGAGGTGAGTACCTGTTACTGATGGGAAGCAATAGTTTATAAGCACACTTGCAATATAAGCAGCAATACGGCCAAGTGTGGTGTTATGAGCATGGAGCCAAGATGATAATGATGCCATGATGCCATGCAACAGATGTGTGCATGGAATGATAATGAGACGTTGAAATCCGCCATGCAAGAGATTTGTGCATGGGATGATAATGAGGCGTTGAAATCCGCTATGCAAGAGATTTGTGCATGGGATGATAATGAGGCGTTGAAATCCGCCATGCAAGGGATGTGCACGGAATTTCGGCGGGGCACTCTGCCCTATCGGTACGAAGCGGAGCTTCACTAGGCTTCAACTGGTCGACCTGCCGAATCGAAGCGGAGCGGAGTTCACTGAGCCTCTACCGGGCGATATGCCAAAACGGGATTCACTGAGCCTCTACCGGGCGATATGCCGAAACGGGATTCACTGAGCCTCTACCGGGCTATCTGCCGAAACGGGATTCATATTGCTAGGCTGCAGGGAGATTACCCTGGTGTTGCGGCCTGTTTGAAGCACCGGCGAACACTTGCTAGTTCTTCTCAGCTTATATTGAATAAGCGTTGAGGTAAAGGGGTGGCATTGAGGTGACAAGGCTCGCCATGTAGCCCCATGTTTGATCGCCTTTCAATGCGATGCAGAGTTTTTATCCTGCTGGACAAGCGTGCATGGGTTAGATGCAAACTCGCCCGGGTGTATAAAGCCCGCCGGTCGAATACTTTCGACCGGTGTCAGCCATGGTATTGGGCGGAACTCGACCGTTGCCCGGACATCATGCCATCTCCGGACGAGTCCCCCAGTGAAGTGCCATGGGCCAGGTGCATTATGTTCCTGGTAGGGGGGCGGCGTTGAGGTGACAAAGCTCGCCATGCATCCCCCTGTTGCCGCAGCTAGTGCGATGCAGGGTTTTTATCCTGCTGGACAAGCGTACATGGGTTAGATGTAAACTCACCCGGGTGTATAAAGCCCAAGCCGGTCGAATGTTCTCATGACCGGGGTCAGCCATGGTACTGGGCGGAACTCGACCGTTGCCCGGACATTATGCCATCTCCGGACGAGTCCCCCAGTGAATTGCCATGGGGCCGGGTGGATCCTATTCCCGGAATATGTCCTGGAGCCGGTTGGATGCGTCGAAAAGAACTCGACCGGGCGTCTTGCCATATCGAGACGAGTCCCCCCAAAAGAGATGCGACTGGACAGACCTCGACCGTTGTCCGGACGCCATGCCATATCCGGACGAGGTCTCCAGTAATATGCGATGAAGAAGCCATGCAGCCGGTTGAATGATCATAACCGCTAACTGCCATGGTGCCGGGCGGACCTCGACCGGGCGTCCAGCCATATCGAGTCGAGGCTTCATACCCGGTTGGGTGCTCTCCAAGCGGTTGGATGATCATAACCGCGAGAGAGGTCTTCGAGATATGCAGCGAAGAAGCCACGCAGCCGTGGAATCTGGGGAAGTGGGAGGGCCTGACTCCTTGATTCCCGTTCCTACCTTCCTGCCGCCGGTGTGTGGGACAAGTGGCTGACATGCATTTAAGGAGGAAGTCCATCAGTCCCGTCAGTTTATGATGGCGTGGGGAGGTTACCAATGCTGAGACACGTGCCAGGGCGGGGCGGTCTTGAGATGGAGGGCGTGGATTCGCAGGCCTTTTGAGTCGCTCTGATTACTTGTTTTGGAGGGATTTCGATTGCCTAGGGCATTGGTCCCTTCTATAAAAGGGCCTTTTCTGCTCTTCTTTCTGTTGTTGCTTCTTACTTTAGAGAGACTAGGAGAAAAGGAGAAATCCGGCGAGCACTCTGAGCCTTTCTTGCCTCACGAGATCTGTTTTCCTTGAACGCTCCCTACCATTGCGCGCTGCTTTCCCCGGGTCGATTGTCCTCGGTTGAGCATACTAATCGGTAAGTTTGATTTCTTTGCCCCATCGTTATTCTTGTTTCTGGGTTTGTTGTTTTGCCTTGGGGGGGGGGGGGGGGGGGGAGGGATCTCTGCCGCTGACGGAACTGCTTTGCGGCGAACTTGGGGAGAGGCCGTAGAAGGCGTTGTTGTACCTGTTGCTGACAAGCGCTAGGGTTTTGTGTTCTTCCCCTAGGTTAAGATGCCGTCTTCAGGTTCTGACCGGGTTTCCGAATCGGCTGTCAGAGGTCCCCTCGTGGACGATGCGCAGAGGCTGGACGACTGGCTGAGTTCGGAATCTCCGGAGACCGAGGTTGCTGACTGCTCCGGGAGCAGGGTTTCGACTCCGTCCTCGGCTTCGTCCTCCGGGGCTGAATCCTCGGAGACCGAAATACCGCACGGGGTGCGATTTGCAGATGTTCCGGTTGCGAGCTATACCATGGGGAGAGGGAAGCACGCTGTGGTGTGTGACGAACCGGAGGAGAGCATGACCCTAGAAGAGATTGAAGAGTTGCGGGAAGCGTGGGGTATCCCGGATAACGTTCTGCTACGGCCCTTGAATCCTGGAGAGTCAGCCTGCAACCCGGAAGAAGGTTGGGTTGCGGCACATCCGGATCAATTCTGGCATGGACTGTCGTTCCCGCTGCCACACTACGTGCAGTACATGCTCAGTGCGCTGCAAGTGTCACCCGCTCAGCTTCCTGGGCTCCAGTGGAGACGACTACTGAGCCTCGGCTGCTTGTACGAGTTCTCTGGGATGAACATACCCACGGTGAACGAGTTCCGGGCCCTGTACAGGCTGTCGTACTCCCGGAAGCAGGGGTCCCGTGGTTGCCTGTCCTTCAACAGCCGGAAGCCTCCACCGATCGTCACCAATGTGCCTTAATGGGTAGACAACAGCTGGAGGAAGAAAGTGGTGATGGTGGGCGGGAAGTGGCAGGCGAGGAATAGAATGTACTGTGTTCCTGGCGCCTTCCAACCCATTGGTGACCAGTCGTACGAACTACCGGACCTGGAGCGCGAGAGGATCTCGACCATAACCGGGTGTTGGGATGATCTGGAACGGAGTTCTTACAACTTCATCCGGCGAGAAGTGCTGGAATACTGCCAGCTTGGGCGGGGTCCCGGTGCGTAGGAGCGGTTGAGCGATGATACTTTATGCTAGGCCTTTGCAAAATACTAACTGTTTGCTTTCCTTGCAGGTGCATCTTCTCGGGCGACTATCAAGCCCGAAACCACTCTCTCCATGGACGGGGAAGATCTCCTCAACCAGCTGAAGGAGAAGGCCGAGATCGTCTCGCGGACGTCGGTGGAGGACGGGTCCAGCCGGCTTGTGACCCATGCGGAGCGGAGGGCCATGGACGTTGATGAGGACGCCTATGTCCTGACGCGAGTGAAGACCCATCACTCTACAGGCCTGCTGGCGCCTGGAAAGGGCAAGAGCACCGGGGGGGCCTTAAAGATTCCTGGTGGCTGTGCCGCGCGTGGCTCGCGCTCCCCCCGCAAGCGCACGATCTTCTTCTCTGGAGGGCCGGGGAGAAAAACGGAAGGTCGGGGACGTTCCTTCCTCCGCGCTGGTGACGCTGACCGGCGAGTCGGTTCTGGAAAACCTGGCCAAACGGTTCAGGATTACCAGCGGTTCGCAGACCACCGCTGCTGGGGAGAATGCTGCTGCTGCTGCTCGGCAGAGTAGTCCAGCGCCTGCGGATGCACCAAGGGGAAGCCCGAGTAGTGCATTCGCGCAACAGGTGGCATCGGACCTGGCCGGCCTTGGTTTGGATAGGCCCGGGGTTGCTGGAGTCCTGGCGGGCGGGAACCGTCCAAAATGCAAGGAATCCGTCCTCCGGGTAAGCACCGCACGGTACCCCTGTACTGCTTGACTAACTTGCTTTGCCTTGCTGCTTGACTAACTCTTTGGTGTTGCGCAGTTGTTGTACAGTTTGTACGAACCGGACGCGAGCGAGGGGCTTTCGGAGCTGCAGAGACAGATAACTGCCCTATCCGAGACCCGGCAGCGCCTGGAGGTGGAGAAGTCTGGCTCGGATCGGGAGAAGGCCAGATCGGAGGAGAGGGCCAAGAAGCTAGAGGAGCAGAACCGGATCCTGGATAAGGAGAGGGCCGAACTGGCAGAGCAGAACCGACTCCTGGAGAGGGAGAGGGCGGAACTGGAGTCCAAGGTGGACGAGCTCCAAGCGGGAGCTGCTACTCTGCGCGCCGTCTCTGCTGCTCCGGCCGGGGAAGATGACCCGGTACTCTTCGAGCGGGTCGCTCTCAAATATCGTGAGAGCGACCAGTTCTTGGAGTTTCTGGTGAAGGCCAGGGAGGAAGGCATCTCGGATGCGTACACGGAATGGGCGGGGAAGGGATGGCTAGACACTTCCCTGATGTCGACTGCTGCCGAAGGAGATATCCATGAGCAGTCGGACATCCATCAGGAGGCGGTGGAGGAGCGGCCAGGTGAAGTGATTCGCTCGCACTTGGATTCTTTTACCAATGGTGCCGAGTCTGCCCGGGCCGAAGTCCGCACCGGAACTGTCGTCGACGACGAGGGTACCGCAGGAGAGGCTGGCGGATTGCCTGCCGAAGGCGCAGTCGTAGGTCCCTAGGATTTTCTTGCCATTTTCCTTGTAATCCTTCCGGATCGGTTACTGCTTGTATACTTGCATGAATATGGATATAATGGAACTGGCAGAGCCGGTGAAATTTTCTCAAAAGTAGTTTGCATATATATTTTTTTCTCTTTTTTTTTTTTTTTTTTTTTTTACAACGGTCGAACCGCGAACTATGCCAAACTAACCGCTCAGACTAGCGGGTTTTACCAAGACTGGTCATGCTCCCGGTCGGGGTCTGTTCCTATTTTCCCCACGTACCGCTGGAGCTGGCCGTTATCAATCAGAACCTGCACCGCCTGCCTGAGGGCGTAGCACTTGCTTGTTCGGTGAGTAGTCTCATCATGGTACGAGCAGTACTTGCCCGTTTGCGCCGTTGTAAGTTTCCCCTTCGGGAACCTTCTCGGGGGCGGTGGGGGAATGACACTCCCGTTCTCAAGTAGGATATCCTCGTAGGACGTGGTGAGAGCGGTGAAGACTTCTTGGCTGGCCGGGGGTGCTGGCATGATTGCTAGGGGGCGCTCTTGGCGGAACGGCGCCGGCTTGTGCTCATTCTGAGGCTTATCAGAATAGGACCTCTGCTGCCGCTGCGGCCAGTTGTTTCTGTTGTTGGCGTTCCGGCTGGGCCGAACGGTGCGGTTATCGGTCCGCTGATTGGGCTTTGCTTCCTGGGCGGGTGGGGGGTTCTCTTCCCGGGGATGGTCCTCCTGCTCCTCATCTCGCTTCCTCTTCAGGAGGTGGTGCCCATAGGTCTCATGATCGGCCTGAGCATGCCGGATGGCCATAGCCATCAACTCGTCATACCCCTGCGGGAGTTCTACTCGGACGGCGTAGGAAAATTTGCCCACTCGGAGCCCTTGTTTAAATGCCATCTCGGCGATGCCCTTGTCCAGGTTCCGAACTCCGGCCGTAGCCGTCTGCCAGCGGTTGACAAAGGTTCTCAGCTCCTCTCCGGGGGCTTGTCTGCAATTGAAGAGGATGGTCGACGTCCGGGCTCCCTCGACTCGGAGGATGAAGCGGCCCACGAACCGGTCAGCTAACTGCTCGAACGCCTCGATCGAGTTTGCCGGAAGCTCGTAAAACCAGCTGAGTGCTTCTCCGGACAAGGTCTCCTGGAAGATGTTGCAGCAAACTGCATCGGAGTATCCCTTGGCACAGGTTTGGGACCGGAAGCTGTCCAGATGCTGGTACGGGCAGCCGGATCCTGAGTAGGTGAGCTTGAGAGATTTCTGGTTGCCAGATCTTCCCGACTCCATGACCCGGTGCGAAAAGGGACCCATGCGCTCATTAAACCGGGCGCCCTCCATTGGCCGTGCGGCTCTTCTCTCGTTAGCCTCCATCTGGGCTTTCAAGCTCGACACGGTGTCGGCCAGCACCTGCAGTGCTCGCGCGGTTGGCGTCTCAGCTCCATCTACTGACGAAGCGTCGGGCTGGCGGGAGGTCGGCGTGCTCTTTGGCGGGCCTGCACCTAATGGCGACTTCTGCTGTACGGGATTACCGGACCGACCGCCCGAAGATTGCCCTCCATCGGTGTGCTGAGGTGGAACCGGCGGGATTGCCGCCTGTGCCTCGGCCATGGCGCTATTGCGCTGCTGCCCCCTCTCCAGGGCGGCCACCAGGGCAGTATTCACCGCCTCGATCTCTTCGTACCGAGCGTTGGACTTAGCTCTGTCCCTGTCGCTCTCCTCTCTCAGACGACTGACCTCTGTGGCCATCGCCCGTAATTCTCCCGCCATATCGCTATGGCCGGGGCTGTACGTGAGGTCCTGGTCCGGGCTCTCAGATCGATCGCTTGAATCATCCGAGAACGTCAAGGCGAAGCCCCGTCGCTCTGGACTGTCCTCCTCCTCTGCCAGGCCTTTACCTCGCGAGCTGTCGCGATGGGGATCCGGCACGCCGGATGGTCCCCCGTAGCTTCCTACCTCCTGACCGTCGCTCTGGTCGTGGCGCGGCTCCCTCACAACGGCTGGGGTGGAGGTGAGCGCCTGCACTACTGCAGGGTGTCCCTCCTTGGTGGTTTCTTTCTCTTGATTCATCTCCGATCTCTTTCTCAACGGTGTCGCTTTACACGACTTTTCGTTCAAGCTTCCCACAGACGGCGCCAATTGTTTCTGCCTAAACCCGGGGGTCTAGTAGATACTTGATGAATCCAACTCGATCTCCTGCAATCCTGCTTACTAAGGGGAATACCGGGCGGGCCGGCCTTCACCTCTCCGATGCCTAAGTTAGTATAGTTGGAATGTATGTAATTAAGGCACGTATGTAAGCAGGGAGAGAGACAAGTTACCTCATAAAGAAGGTAGTTGGGGCCCATATATAGGTGGTTGGGAGTAAGGACTGGCCTTACTCTTCGATGTGGGACTGGTTCCCTTCTGTTTATACATTCTGGTGCCCTCTTAGGCAGGCTGGCGCCCCCAGCCCCTGGGTCCCTGGAGGCAGGATAGAGTGCCAGGCCCCGAGGCCGGGTGCTGGTGATCTGGTCTCGACCCTTGGGCCGGGCCCTGGTGCGCTTGCTGCGGGTCTGCGGGCCTGCTGTAGCCTCTCTGCGGCTACTGTCAACAGTACCTGTAATCATATAACACTAAAGTTGTTTGAAAACTCATTATACACAATAGTAAAAATATACCTGAGATGAATTATTGAGAGGTAACGAAGTCTGACCACATAACTCTATGCCAGAGGTATTGTTTAAAATCCCACTGACCTATTGCAATATCAATAACTAAAGGTTATTTTACATAATCTTGGTATGGCCACACATGAACTATAGCAAAAACTCATCCTAATCATAAGATCAGTATCAACAACATAATGTGAAGCATTGTTTTGAAACCTGAGATTGTTGTGAATAAGGTACATGAGATTGGTCCATTGCATCACAATGTCTTGAAACTTTAGTTACCTATCATTGCATATACATCAATAATGACTATATTCAGCAAGAAGTAAATAATGACTTCAATTATAGTTAAATATAAAACCTGTGCGGGCTTCTTTTTGTTTTTGCTTAACTGAACTTCAAAACCTCCATTTGCTCGACGTTTTCCACGATGTGTAGCTTCTCTCTTTTTGAATACCTTTGCATTCACAGCAGTTACATCATTAGAGCAATCACAAATACATTTGGGGCTTCATCTTCCACATCTTTTTCACCATTTATTTCTACACGTAACATATCTTCAACCATCTTTACTAACTTATCAGCTTCCATATCTACTGCCTCATATGTCTTCTCACTCTCAGATGCTCTTGATGCAACTCAAACAAACTTAGAACATAAAATTCTATATCGAGAAGTTTGTTCAGCCTTAGGTTCTCTACAATCTCGTGCCCATGCATGTCTTGCACCACATTATCAACTCTTGCATTTTTTGTCCACCTCTCTAAGATATATTGCTCAGGTATCTTTTTTTATCAGTGTAGTTTCTCTGCCTTCTGTCATCAGTTTGATACAATGCCTACACAATACCACTACCAGATATGGGAGAATAGCCGACGAAAAAAATTTCGTCGGCTATACCCTCTACCGACGAAATTTTCGTCGGCTATAAGTCGTCGGGAAAACCCCGTCGGTAATACAATGGCCGACGAAAAAATCAAATTCGTCGGCTATAGTAGAGTATGGCCGACGAATTTACCGACGAAAATATTTTTCGTCGGCCAAACCTGGGAGAAATTGCCGACGAATTTCGTCGGGTATTTTCGAGTATGGCCGACGAAATTCAGTAACTATAGCCGACGATTTATTAAACTTTCGTCGGCTATTTCCTCGAAATATATTAATATTTTAATAGGCATTAATTAGTTATAGCCGACGAAATACTAGAATTTTCGTCGGCTATACAACTTATAGCCGACGAAAATTGGTAAAATTCGTCGTCTATTATTAAATTTTAGGGAAAAATAAATAAATTATGCTTTGGATGGAGGAGGGGAAGGAGGAGGAGGAGGAGGAGGAGGAGGAGGGGGAGGGGAAGGAGGAGGCCGGAGAAGGAGGAGAAGGAGGAGGAGGGGAAGGAGGAGGAGGAGGATGAGGAGGAGAAGGAGGAGGATGAGGAGAAGGAGGAGGATGAGGAGGGGAAGGAGGAGGAGGAGGAGGAGGAGGGGAAGGAGGAGGCCGGAGGAGAAGGAGGAGGATGAGGAGAAGGAGGAGGCCGGAGGAGGAGGAGAAGGAGGAGGAGGAGGAGGAGGAGGAGGGGAAGGAGGAGGCCAGAGGAGGAGGAGGGGGAGGAGGAGGAGGAGGAGGGGAGGGAAGGAGGAGAGAAAAAAGGCGGGAGGAAGCGATTTAAAAGATTTAGAAGGAGAATAGCCGACGAAAATAAAAAATTTCGTCGGCTATACTTAGAGAATAGCCGACGAAAATACATAATTTCGTCGGCTATACTTAGAGAATAGCCGACGAAAATAAAAGATTTCGTCGGCTATACTTTGGAAGATCAACAACCGTCAGATCTGAGTCATCCAATGGCGGACAATAAAAAGGTGCGGATCAAGAGTTTAGCCGACGAAATACAATGTTTCGTCGGCTATACTTAGAGAATAGCCGACGAAATACAATGTTTCGTCGGCTATTCTATGAAAACATACTAAACTGCCGTTTTGAGGCCCTAAACGAACTCGAAAGCCCGAAAAAGCCCACACATCGTAGCAAAGCGACGAGTTTGATTCCTGGCGTCGTTCCCTTTCCGGAATGGTATCACAATCATCATTCGGACGCCGGACGCCGGACGCCAAATCTGCAGTAAACCGGGTTTTGACTGATTTCATTATTTCGGCACACGGATTTTATCGGAATCTTGTCATTTTTCAACCGTTGACGTATTTCATTATTTCGGTCATATCTTATTTGACGACATATTTGCATTTGAAGAGTGTACGTATAGTAACTATTTGAAACTATACATTCACTTAAACACTTAATAAACAAGTTAAGGAACATTAGTGCATATGTTCCGATTTTGAATGTAAAAGTTTGGAAAATCTATTCCAACCGTCAGATATCACCGTTAAGATTAAATACATGTATGAAAAAAAATCCAACTACATCTGACAATGTTAAAGGCTCGATCGGGACGGTCAACCGGGTGAGTCAACCTTTTAAACGCTTAGAAATGGTAATTGGCCTGTCTAAATGACGTTTTTTGGCCTGACCTTCAACATATAATAGTTTCAAATCGATGAGACGCAACTAATCGTATAAAAATTTTCCTCAAAATATTTACTGACCGTCAGGCTACCCATAGGAAAACGAAAGTAAAAAACAGTTAACCGCAATATTCGGCACACAGATTTTGTCGGAATCTTGTCATTTTTCAACCGTAGACGTATTTCATTATTTCGGTCATATCTTATTTCATGACACATTTGCATTTGAAGGACGAAGCAATGGTTTGTCGATAGTGATAGAAAATGGAAGCTGTTCTTTTTTTTTTAATCATAGCCGACGAAATCAAACCTAGTACTCGTCGGCCATACTTCCAAAAATTTTCGTCGGCTAAAGTTTCAGAGAAAGGCCGACGAAAATTCAAATCGTCGGCCATTCTAGGAGAATAGCCGACGATTTTTTTTTTAGCGACGAAAAAAAAAAATCGTCGGCCATTCTAGGGAAATAGCCGACGAATTTTTTTTTTACCGACGAAAAAAAAATTCGTCGGCCATTCTTGGGAATAGCCGACGAAAATTTTATTTCGTCGGCCGTTTTTTTTATTTCGTCGGGAAAAACCTTTTTTCTGGTAGTGTACACCTATATATAGTTTCAAATATCCTACAGCTGCAAGATACTGTAAACTGACCTTCTCTTTTTATTAGCCTCTCCTTAAAGAACTCATTCCTAACAACAGTGAAGATATATTTTTCACCACTGGACACACACTTCATTATGGAAGACTTTAAAGAGTCTTCAAACTGAGCTTGAAATACCTTAAATATGGCTTTGGTATAAACTTCCCGTGCATGTATCAAGATACTTACCTCCATTTTGCAGTGAACAATCCGGAACAACAAATCATACTCAGCTTCCAATTCCTTATACCACTTATCAGACATCATTCTTACAAAGTGAGTAAAAAACTCAGGCAATTGTAGGTATGATTTCAAATACCTCTTCAAACTAGCATTAAAGCTTTCACTCAGTTGTGTAGTTTGCATTCTTGCTGACCATGTCCACTTCACATATGCATGCACCTATTTTTTTTTTCTTATTTCAAATGTTGCAGCCAACCAAGTATCATCATGTGCATCGTACTCATTAAGCATGGACTGCCAAACACTCAAGAACTCATCCTCTTCCTTAATTTGATAAAGAAATTTGTTGAACACATTGCCTTCATCTTCTTCGTCGTGGTCTCGGAATAAGAAGTCAACTTTCTTGATAGCATTTTGCATCAAATGCCATATACAAAGTCAATGGTAAATACCTGACATATACAAAATAAAAAAATAAAAAATTAAATACACATTAAAAAAAAATGCCATATACAAAGTCGATGATAAGTACCTGGCATCACATGTAATACAGCCTTGGCTATTGCTGCATCTTGATCAGTGAAAAAGGTTTGTGGAGACTTCCCACACATTGCCTTTAAAAAGGTTTTAAACAACCATATAAAGGATGTTTGCGGTCTCATCGTACATTAAGACAGCTCCAAAAATAATAGTCTCTCTATGATGATTTAATCCAACAAACACCGCAAATAGTCGATTTGCTTCATTAAGTTTGTACGTTGTATCAAAACTTACCACATCACCAAATACACCATAATCCATTATCATTTTAGCATCACCCCAAAAAACGTTGGTAATTTGTTCCTCAGTGTCCAACTGCATCTCATAGAAGAACGAAGGATTTTCCAACATTTGCTTTGAAAAATATTCTATCAGATAACCAGCTTCTCCAAATTTCATTTTTTTCTGTCGGACAGTTCAAAGGTAATTCTTTTGGTCTACCTTTGTAAACCCCAGTGACTCTCTACCACCTGCTTGCTGACCCATTAATTCAAACGCAGACTTCGGCGAAAGACCTGAATTTGCTGTCAAGTCTAAAAATGCTTCATCTGATGATGTGATTTTTTGATAGATGGTATAAAATGGACAGATTCTTGGCTGATAGGAGGATGGTTATCCTCTTCAGATAAACGATAAACAGAATACTTGCCAGTACGCCTGACCAACTTAGTCCCCATTATCGCTCCACAATTAGTCATTGTCTCTCCTCTTGGATTTCTCGTCAAATCGTCTCTCTTATCTGCCTTCCGCAAACCTTCCTTACAGCAAACAAATGTTCTTGAAGTGAGTACACCTTGTTTATCTGGAGCATAAACATCTCTTCTAATATTAAAGCCTTCACTACGTGCATATTCATTATAAAAGTCATATGTAGCAATCTCATAATCAAACTCCATAAAAAATTTAGGTTTCAAGTCTTCTTTTGATCGCTCCAAACTATCATTGTTTTCTTCCACAAGCTCTTCCATAATGCCTGCAATAGTCAATCATATATCAGAATCACTAAACACATTTCTCTATACTAATCAAGTATTCAAATCCAAGTTGTCTCAGCATAAGTTCCTCCCGTTCATTAAGACACATATATAATCCAAGTTGTCTAGTTTTGACATACATGCAGCAAACACATATACATTCTTCACTGAAACTCAATCTGGGATTAAAAACGTATGAAACTCAATCTTAAATTTAAAAGTAACGAATTACCAAAAAAATGCAGAGATGGCCGTCGAGATGGAGTTCTGCTAGAAACCAAAATCTCCCTCCCACCCACCACCAGAATCGTAACTTTCGATAAGGGAGACAGGCGGCGGGCTGCAGAGGACGTCGGATGGCGGAGGCGGGCGAGGAGGCTTCCGGTCGACGCGGAAGACAACGTCGGAGAGCGCTGGTCGACGCCGCGACGGAGAAGGCCGTCGCTGGCTATGACCGGTGATGAGATTTGACGGAGAGAGCGCGGGACTGTTTGAGAGTGAGAGGGAAACAAATTTTTGAGTGTGAGAGATTGGGTTTGAGAGTGAGAGGGAAACAAATTTTTGAGTGTGAGAGATTGAGTTTGAGACTGAGAGACTGGGTGAGAGATCTTGACCGTCGATGTAAAATGAAAGGTCAAGATCGGCTTATGAGGAAATATTAGGAAACTCTCATAAGGAGAGAATCCGGATTCTATACTGTGAGGCATGGTCACAAAGTCGAATCCACAGCTCTCTAGTAGTAGTGGGGCAGTCTCGAAGCATGAGCCAGAGTACCTCTGTTGTTAGTGTAGCACTGATGAACACATCGCTCTTAGATCTTCTTTGCACCAGATCTCATAGCTTGGGTTAATCTGTGCACTAGTTCTCGATGTTGATTCTCCTTCATTGTCGTTCTGGACAACTTCGAGTGAGCCATCCAAATATATAGCCGAGGAGATTGTAAGCCTTTAGTATGGTGATCGAAGACTACATACCGCCAAGGCTCCAAACGAAGAAGTTTCTGTTTTCCAATTTGAAGGGCACGAGATTGTGCACGTTCGAAAGCAGACCAGGCAAGCCGGGAACTTGCAAGACCTTAATTAGTTTTACAGGGAAATCTGTATATCTATATGTCTGTATATATAGTGATTCGTTCCAAGTTGAGTTGCTTGGAATCGATTCCTTGGAGGAGTTGGTTTCCCTTTGACACAAGGAAATCAGTAATATTTTTTAATTTTTGTTTCCTAAAACTGTTGTTGAGATCTATATCACGGCCAGGAGAGAAATTAATTAACGGCAAGAAGAAAATTGGGTATCGTTCGAATAATCTTATCTTACAAATAAGGTTGAGAAAAAGATTATTATTAAGGACAAGAAAAAATATATGAGCGTGCTGATGGGATATAAAGCACATCAATAATAAGGTATTGGTCGAGTAGTCATATGTTTTTCTTTGTATGCTCTTGTTGTCATAGCATTAGGTGTTGTTATTCCCATGTATAATTTATTAAGTTCATACTACTTTGCCAAGGCTATATACAAAAATGGGATGAACGTACTATACTATTTGAAGTACGATTAATGTATTTGTTCTTAATTTTATACCCAACACCAGCAAAGGACAACATTTTCCAATATATTAAATCACTCGCGCGTGCATTTATCATATGTATTTTCCAGTAATAAGTTATGTCATGAGTGTATTTGTTGTCTGGAGGATATTGATCTTGATGCTTGTAGCTTACTATTGGTATATTAACTAGATAGAAACTGGCATGTCGGGGTTGTACGTACATCCATCAAATTAATACCACCATCAAATTAACAATTGCTTGACAAACACTCACCACATTAAAGAAGAAAACAAATCAGAAGTACCAAAACTAAGACCCCATTTTGTTAATCAATCAATCGATAATGTAAATACAAGATAGGAGTGAGCTCTAATCAGGCGAAAAGAAAGAACAAATAATAGGGGTTATATTAATGTTGGGTCAATATTTATTCTTGGAATATCTTCATTTCTCTTTCTCTTTTTCTTTTTCCTTTTCTTTTTTTTTCCTTTGGGGAGTTCTATTTGCACCTCCAAAAGTGCTGTGTGTACCTCCACTACTAAATATACCTCAATTCCACTTTTTAACTTTTAAGAAAACCTAAGTGTACCTCTTCTTCTTTACTATAATGCCCCTACACCTATTTCTATCTATACCAAATTTGTTTCGTACACTCGACACGACCACACTCTCTCCTTCTCTCTATCTCTCCAAGAATGGCTACCAGATTCATCACTAATCTCTCTCTTTCGATCTGCATTGGCGTGATTCTTTCTCCTCTCATTAGCTATACATGTTCATTTAACTAGTTTCAATGATTCTGACTTATTTATACTCTGATGTTATAACTAGTAATACATACTCTGATGTTCTGCCACAATATATGTATTCTCAGATTGAAGTTTGAGATATTAATTTTCCAATACGTGGTTGTACGTGAGGGAGGTAGAAAGAGTAAAAAATTAATTAATTTTTTATTTATATATATTTATCCTTATCTGTCATTTCATATGAGTTGATAATATCAAAATAAAATATAAAAAAACTAGCGGAGGTATACATAGCACTTTTGGAGGTGCAAATAGAACACCCCTTTTCCTTTTCCTTTTTCTCAGTTATGTACAAATGGAATCAAGAGTGAACAGAAAGGTCGAGATCAAGTTTTCTAATAATCGATGATCGGCTCGCCGATATTCAAATTTCTCTCTACCTTCCATGGCAAGTTAAATAGCTTGGCCAGGATGAGCTTGAAGATCTTATTCACATTGATGTTGTGGGTTGCACTTGAGAAGAAAAGAGTTGCATTCATAGCTTTTGCATAAGCCCTCGCCTGCATATAAATACGATCACAGTTTCATTAGATTTATGCGACTTTCTGCAACTTTTAGTGACCAAGTGGCTCTCATCAGTCTCATGCTTTATCCTTATTCACGCGGAGAGAGAGAGAAGAAGAAGAAAAATGGGTTAAGCATATGTTGGTGTCAGCAGAGACTTGACTCCATGGTCTTCTTAAGACTATGGTCCCCAAATAACATATATATATATATATATATAATCTTTATGATGATATAATAGTGTCACAACATCTGTCACTATTTTATCGGATAAATAATTCAAATGTTATAACTAATTTTTTATGTTATAACTAATTTTTTATAAGTCGTACTCACAATCTCTCACTTACAAATGGGACACTATGTTACTATAGTTAGACTAAAAAGTACTAGGCTCTGTTTTATTATTTCGACGAGAAATTTAAGTAAGAATTTACTAAATTACTAGCACTGTATGCAACTGTAAAAAAATAGAAGAGATCTGTAACCTAATAATTTACCTGAGATTTGGGATATGACTAAATGAAACAATACTATGTCTTTTTAGGATCCAAAAATTGTTGGGATTTTGTTTCGACATCCTAGCATTTCATTTTTCGTTTGCGAGCTTTACTCGGGTACGTACTCGATCGTGTGCTTTTAACAAGTAAAATGACGTATTATTGAAGTATTGACACTTTTAAAGTACGAATTTGCAGGAAATGTGTTTACCTGGGTAACAATTGTCCATTGCAGATCTGGAGGAAGTCTCACAAAATCATCAAATTTTGTTCCAATTAGTATGGGAATTGCTGTCTGCAAGTTTAGAAACAGAAAGCAACAACTCAGTTAAGTTCTATGGGACTAAAATGATCAATGCCATTAATAGCAGTGCTTCACTGGGCCAAGCATCAATTTCACATCAAGCTTTTATAATCATTAGCTACTGAAAATGATAAAGAATGATGAGATATATACAAGTTGATTGCCAAATTTTTCAGTAAATTTTAGTACCTGGTTCCATTTTCTTGCTTCACTGTACCATCCAACGACACTGAAACACACAAAAAGAGCACCACATCCCCCATTAATATAATTTACCATGGAAATAATTAACATGGTACAGTTTCACTCAAAATTATGAACAAACCTGTTAAGTGTGCACCGACTAGTAAGATCAAACATGAACAGAATCGCCACGGCATCTTTACAGGCGATCGGAACATGACCAAGCGAACTCCTATCGCCTACAACCATCGATTCACAGCATGATGAACATGTTAGTATTCAACTTTCGTTATGTCAGACTGTTTGATAAGAGAATGTTTGTTTATACATGAGCATACCTCCAACGTCCCAAAGGCTAAAGCAAATCCGAGCACCTTGAACCATCGATGTTTTATCCATTAAACTCACTCCTGTCATCTCCAAAAATCTTTGTTCTTCTTGCTCATCCCCAACATATTTAACCTTCATTAACAAAAGCAAACACAATAATTAATTCAAGTTCATCGGTAGCAATAATAATCACCAAACTATAATTAAATTAAGAAATTGATTGATTACCATAAAGCTGGTCTTTCCAATCTGGCAATCACCCAACAAGCTGATCTTCAACCTCACCAAATCCTCATCCGTACTCTCTAAAACATCAAAACTCGTCGTCGGCAGCAGACCCCCCTCTATCGCCTCCGGCGGCGGCGACCGAGACCCCCCTCGTGTCAATCTCCGGTACCGGTGTCTCTGCTTCCCGACCGAACAAATAAGAATCTTATCCCAAATGAACCGGAAAAACTCCCGGATAATCGAAACCCTCTCTAGAATACTCCACCGGAAGTTTATGTGAACGATTTTCCGGCACACCAGCTGCGTCATCTTTGCTATAGCTTCACGTCTACTTCTGGCCATGGAAACTCAGGTTAGGCTGCTGTAATATTCTCATAGCTAGCTAGATAGATAGCTTGGATATGATTTTGTTTTTGGTTTCTTTGGTTTTAGATACGTGAAGAGGTTCTTAACCAACCTAATACCGGATGCTAGGAAAGGTCCGAAGGCGACTGAGTAGCTAGCTAGCTAGTATGGAGGGAGGGACAGTTGACCGGTATTTTATTTCGGGCTGATTCCCAAACAGTCCAAAATGCCGGCTTCTTGAATACGTCGACGAGAGGGGCAGTTTCGTCAATTTCATGGTGTGGCGGGTAGTCTGGTAACTTCAGGCGAAAAGGACGCGTCGTCGTTCTCAGTGTTTTGGGGGGATTAGGGTTTTAATTTATAAACACATTTTTTGAAAGGAATAAAAACTTTGTGGACATGCACAGAGCACCAGAAACGAAAGCTGCTTATTGTAATGGCCTGGGGTGTGTTTTTAGATAAGAGAATCGAGAATGTGACATTTCCAATATAAAATGGAACTATGCGATCTACAAGTGTAGGGTGCACAGTGCAGGTAGAGAACCATGATCTGGTATACATACAGTTTAATTTGGCATTCTTGTTGCCAAGGTGTGGAGTTTTCTTTTTTCCAAAAAGAAAAGCCAAAATGAGATCAGGGAAAATGAAGAATAAATCGACTCTGCCAAGCTTTTTAGATCTGTTGTACCGATCGAAGCGATTAGAGAAGGTTTGCTTTCGACAATTTTGCTATGTGAGTCTTAATTAAGTGACGACGTGTAAATATATATACATAATATGAATGATTTTGTTCTAGGATAAAAGAATGATAGGAAAACTGTGTCTTTATTGATTGATAAGGAGTCTTTTATATATGCATTACATCAAGTATCCCTGGTAATCAAGAATTCTCCATCTAATAAAGAATCTATATTACTAGCCTTATTAGGACAAGACACACCATGAAAGTTACGGAATTAACCTTCCTTGAACACTCCCTCTTGTGTCGCGTCCTCAATGGTGCATGAACTGTTGCCTCGTTAAAACCTTTGCCAGCAAACAAAAACCTCTTGGGCAAAAATAAAAGCATGGTCTAAGGGAAAAGAGTACAACGCACCAACTACAAGTATGTGAGACATGCATAAATAGACTCTCCCTGAAGTCTAGACGAGAACTCCCTCTGATGGTCAATCAGTCTTTGAGTTCGGATAAGCGACACATACCAATGCGCTTTACATGCTTCACAAATGTAGATTTAGGTAGAGACTTTGTGAACAGATCAGCTGCATTATCTTTTGAGCTGACTTGCTTCACTTGGATATTCAAAGTCTCTTGCTGCTGCTGATTGTAGAAGAACTTAGGCGAAATGTGTTTAGTATTGTCACCCTTGATGTATCCCAACTTCATCTGCTCAATGCATGCTGCATTATCTTCAAATATGCAAGTTGGTCCTATCGTAGTAGACTCAAGTTCACTAGACTCTCGAATGTGAGATATAACCGAGCGAAGCCAAACACACTCTTTGACTGCTTCATGTAGTGCAATAATCTCAACATGGTTCGAGGATTTGTTTGGTTGATCTCCAAGATATCGCTGTATTGCCAATGGTAAAAACATAACCGGTTTGGGAACGTCCTTTGTGTGGATCTGACAAATATCCAGCATCAGCAAATCCTACCATCACATCATTTGGTGTATCTGAGTAGGAGGAGGTAGTGCCGTAGCCGTACCGAGACCATGTCTTGGCATCCTCAGGTTCGGGTACAGTGGCGGATACGGCGGCGGTACAGCAGGAAGCCGAGCCGAGGCCGGAAGCAGGTGCAACGGCTGTATGGCGTGGAGCCGAGCCAAGGCCGGACTGCTTGGATGCAAGTGGTCGGCTTGGAGCTGATCCATGATGAGTGTATCTATAGTACAAGCCCATGTCAAGGGTTCCTTTAAGGTATCAGAAGATGTTCTTAATTCCAACCCAATGACGCTGTGTTGGCGCCGAGCTAAATCTAGCTAACAAGTTCACCGAGAAAGCAATGTCTGGTCTAGTACACTGAGCTAGGTATAACAAAGCTCCAATTGCACTAAGATATGGATATTCAGCTCCCAAGACCTCGTCATCGTTTTCTTTCGGACGAAAGGGATCTTTGTTGATATCCAGACTTCTAACGATCATGAGAGTGCCTGTAGGATGCATTACTTTGTCCATGTTAAATCGCCTGAGCATCTTTCAGACATATGCAGATTGGTGTACAAAGATTCCACCACTTCAGTGCTCTAGTTCTAAGCCTAGGTAAAACCGAGTCTTTCCCAGATCTTTCATCTCGAATTCGGATTTCAAGTAGGTCGCGGTCTCATTGATCTCATCTAGAGTTCCAATGATGTTCATATCATCAACATAGATGGCGACTATAGCAAATCCTGAACTTGTTCTCTTTATGAACACACAAGGGCACAACTCATCATTCTTGTATCATTTACCAATCAAGTAATCACTTAACCGTGTGCACCACATCCTACCAGATTGTCAGAGTCCATATAGAGATCGTCTCAACCTGATAGCAAATGAACTTCGTGGTTTTTGCTCACTTGACTTGGGTAACGAAAGTCCTTCTGGCACTTTCATGTACATCTCTGTATCTAGATCCCCATAAAGATACGCTGTTACAACATCCATAAGTTGTATATTGAGTCTCTCTGAGACTACCAAATTGATTAAGTATCGGAAGGTAATAATATCCATGACCGGAGAATACGTCTCCTCATAATCAATTCCAGGGCGTTGAGAAAAACTTTGCGCCACGAGTCGAGCTTTATATCCCTGGACTTCACCATTCTCATTGCGCTTTCTGACAAAGATCTATTTATATCCAACAAGCTTCACGTTCGGCGGTGAAGGCACAACCGGTCTGAATACTAGCCTTTTCTTTAGAAAGTCTAGTTCAGCCTGGATTGCTTCTTCCCACTTCGGCCAATCCGCCCTACGTTGACACTCATCAACAGTGCGGGGTTCCATATCGTCGTCGTCAATGATTTCTTGAGCAACGGCGTAGGCGAATGCATCATCGATATACATGGAATTCCTTTCCATATGATTGTGCATGCATAAGTAGTTTAGTGAGATTTCCTTGTTCTCCAACATCAACGGTGAGTCTGAGGCATCCCCCAGATGATTCAGAGTTGATTCTTGGACATACCGCTGTGTCGGAGACAATCTCGTGTGACGATGTCACAGTATCGATGATGAACGGATCGCTTAGTGCCTGAACACATGCCCTCTTTCTAGGTACACTGTCCTTGGAACCGATTGGTCTCCCCCTCTTTCTAGGTACACTGTCCTTGGAACCGATTGGTCTCCCCCTCTTTCTAGGAGGATCTGAAGTCGACGCCGGCCCTCCAAGCCTAGGCTGCCGACGACACCTAGGGCTGCGGGTCCGAGACCAGAGGCGCGTGCTCGCACGTGGCGAGGAATGTTGAGCCTTGCAGGTACATTCGCAGCAGGTATGGTTGATCTTGTCACTTTTGCAATATCAGTAAAGGAGTCGGGCATCAAATCCGCAACCTTTTGTAGTTCCAATATGCGTTGTATTTCGGTCTCACACTGAGACGTACGGGGATCATAATGAGACATAGTGGGAGAGAACCACGTCAATTCCTGAATTTCACTAGGGACGGATGCGGCCCCATCTCCCCCTAACGGCGGGAAGGATGTCTCATCAAAGTGACAATCTGTAAATCTTGCAGTAAATAGATCACCTATCGTAGGCTCTATGTAGCGGGCAATTGTTGGTGCTTCATATCCAACATAAATAATGAATCGTCGTTGTGGACCCATCTTGGTACGCAGTGGAGGCGTGATAGGCACATATACGGCACAACCAAAAGTACGCAGATGCGAAATATCAGGCTCATAACTAGTTACCAACTGGTACACACTAATAGTTGACTATCTGTGGGTCGTAGACGAATAAGCATAGCTGCATGTAATATTGCATATCCCCATGCTGAAACCGGCAAGTTAGTGGCCATGACAAGAGACCTAGCAACAAGTTGTAGTCGCTTGATGGCGGCTTCTGCAAGACCGTTCTGAGAATGAACGTGGGGTACGAGATGTTCAATTTCAATCCCAACTGACATGCAATAGTCATCAAAACACTTTGATGTAAACTCTCCAGCATTATCCAGTCTGATTGACTTAATCGGATTGTCCGGGTGGTGAGCCCGAAGCTTAATGATCTGAGCTAGGAGTTTAGCAAATGCAGCATTCCTCGTGGACAACAACGCGACGTGTGACCAACGCGTCGACGCATCAACCAGAACCATAAAGTATCTAAATGGTCTGCATTATGGTGTTATAGGTCCACAAATATCACCTTGTATTCATTGTAGGAACGGAATATTCTGTTTATTATCAATAGCAAAAGATAGTCTTGCTTGAAGTTTTGCTAGTGAACAAGCTTTGCAAAACGAACGATGAGCATTAGACATCGCTATTGAAGCATGAGAAGCAGGAGGAGGCTGAACCTCTCCTTGGAGCGGAGAGGTTGCCGGCGGCGGCATGGCGGCCGAACCGAGGTCGAAGCACCCTTGCACGGCGTCGGCTGGGTTGTGTCCAGTTTTCTGGTTTCCTTTTTGCTTATGTGATCTGAAAAACGGATGACCGTGGGAGTATTTCAAAATTCAAATCATCAAATCACGACCCGGATGACCGAGTCTGTCATGCCAAAGCTTGTAAACATCTGAATCGCATAAGACAACAACATGGGATTCATTGGCTCGAATGGTTGTGAAATACATGTCATTTCGAACGCGTTTACACTTCTCCACAATGCGAGTGCGTAGATGCTCAGTGGAGGTGATCAACAGATATTCAGTTCCATCTTCAACATAAGTGCTGAGGTGATAGTCGTTGTCACGCACATCCTTGAAAGCTAGCAAGGTTCTTGGCGCCTTAGGCGCATATAGGGCGTCCTCTACCCGAATTTTAGTGCCATTTGGCAATAAGAATTGAGCAGTGCCACGACCCTTAATGACGGGTCCGGTTCTTGTCATCGTAGATAATGACTATTCTCTTGGCGAAAAATACGAAAACAATTGCCGATTCCTCAGAATCGTGTGAGTCGCTGCACAATCCAACAAACACTCGATCTCGCCTTGATACATCTACAAAAACAATGTAAATTGAATCAATTGTCTATTTTAGACTTTGGCGGACACTTTAAAATAAGTGTATTGAAGTAATATATCATCACAAAATGAAGTGCATTAAGGTCAATAACATTGCCATGACATCGACATAACTTGAGATAGAGACAAGCCTTATTTTAATCACCGAATACCAACATTGAGAGATAACATAGCCTAGGTCAGAGATTGAGACCGGACGCCGTCGTAGGTGGCGTGGCCGAGCCAAGACCGAGGCCGAGGCAAAGGCCGGAGCCAAGCCAAAGCCGAAACCGTGGTAAGGCCGAAGCTACCCTGAGGCCGAGCCGAAGCAAGGCGAGTGGTGAGGGCCGGTCAGGCATTGAGGCAATACGATGCGACGGTTGAGCTAAATCTGAAGCATGGCAAGTTCGAAGACACATCGTTGCCGAGCCATTCATGCAAAAATTACATTTTTCGATAGGCTATCGATGTCGGTTTCAAAGCCGAGTTCATGGCCGAGGACTTGTCGGGACAAAAGTTGAGACGTGTCCAAGGCGGAAGATGAAAAACCGGGTTATGTGTCAAGCTGGCATGATGCCGGGTTGCTAAAAGGGCTGTCGAGGCACGCTGCCGAGTTGTAGCCAAGCGGCCGAGTTGCCTTGGCGAGTGAGGTCTGCTGCCGAGACGCAGCCAGGCGGCCGAGTGGCCTTGGCGAGCGAGGTCTGCTACCGAGATGCAGCCAGGCGGCTGAGTGGCCTTGGCGAGCGGAGCCAGGCGAGTCGCTGCCTTGGATGCCGATAGGCTGGCGAGTCGTGTTGCCAAGGCTGCCGATAGGCTAGCCTAATGTGCAACGCGATTTCTCGCGAGTCTCTCATTTGTCTTTGTGATTTTATTTCAGATTTGAGTTAACATCACCAAAATTGTGGTGAACTCAAAATAGTTATGCCATTGTAAATTTGGACGCATTGAACCATTTATGCTTTCATAGGGATGTAAAATCTCGAATCATTCGTAGAATAAGAGAAATTTTATTGATGACAACTTAAAAGTACATCAAGGATGTTCTAAAAATAAACGACGTATCGAACAAAGTCGGAACTATGACTAAGATAAGCCAAAATAATAATCAAATCAAACTTGAACATGTATCTTATGACCTAAGTCAAATACTTATTCATAATCTGGAGTATCATACTCCTTAGTCCTACGCTTCTTAGTAGGTTGGAAGTCATCGACGGTGAAGTTGGTATCTTCTTCATCGTACTCTTCTTCCTCAAAGTCTCCTACATAGTTCGTTTCTTGTTCTATGTATTGTTTGTGTTTCTTGTAAGCAGCTTGGACATCTCTACTTGCTTTGCAATCGCGTTGAAAGTAATTCTGAGAGCTGCATTTGAAGTAAGGAGCCGAAGCATTGTTTGAGGCGTGGCCACCACGCTTGGGGCCGGAACCGAACCTGTTCCCCCCTCTAGCCGCCGGCGTCTAGTTTCCATGTGAGGTTCCGGCTAGGGCCGGCACCTCCTCTTCCTCCTCTTCCCCCACGTGTTGCTCTTGGCGCACGTGGTGGTGGTGGTGCTTGACGTTCGCGAGGATGACTCCTTGGCTTAGGAGCCCAACCACGGGCTTGGTGAGATTCGGCTAAGAATTTCGGACCTCTAGGCCTTTTGTTGGTAGTCAGAATCAGCTCATGATACCTCTCCTTTCTTTGAAGCACATTCATCAAGTCACTGAAGGTATTAATGGTGCCTTTCTCACGGAGATCACGGTACTGGTGCGACAATATGGACGCAGATTCTGGGAACGTCGTGAATGTCTTCTCCATCATATCATCATCGGTCTTGTCGACCCCACAAAAGCTCAGATCAGACTGTAAATTAAGCATAGTTTGATGGTATTCCTGAACGGAATCAAAATCCAATAAGCGGATTTGCTCCCAATCTGACAGAAGGTCAAGGAGTTGTGCGTCATGCACATTGTCGAAGCGGTCTTTGAGGATGTCCCATAGCTCTTTGGGATCGGTCTTCCTCAGGTATTGCTTCTTGAGCGTCGGGTGGATATGGCGCCTGAGAAACATCAGGGCTTGAGCTTTCTGTTCAGGAGAAGCATGCAAGTTTTCACCCTCAGGAGGGACAATGGTGACTGTAAATCTTTTGCCAATGAAGGTGTTCTCTACATTTGAGATCCACCTCTTGTATTCCTTGCCTTGGACATCCAAGATGTCGAATTCTGGACGCTGAGTGTCAGCCATCTACAAAACACAATAGGGAGACATTAGTATTTTGAATACTAATCAAGTTTGATTGTTTTTTCTTTTAGAACTGTGCCAAGATATATTATGGTCACATAAATCGATGCATAATGTGACATCAAGTCACAATCGATATCTTCCCTTTATTTTTTTTTGAAAAAGAGAAGTTATGGTTCACAGTGACATCACAGTCACAAGTATAACGGTGGCCGGTAATATCACAGTTACCCCAAAAACGTTGGCACCGGGGTGACTAAATCCCCGTATGCCGTCCCGAGAATTAAACACAACCAAGCGGGAACGAAAAGGTCCCGGAATTAAACACAACCCAACTATTGAAATTTCAGAAGCGGGAACTTTTATAAAATATTTACCTCTTCAATTGAAGCTTGATCGAAAGAAACTTGACTTTTGGGGAAGCTTGTTTTCTTCGATTTTTCTTGATGTCTTCTCAGCAACGAAGAAGATTTCGAGGGCCGCTTGCTTGGCTTGCGAGCAATCTTGGCCTTCGAGGGATGCGTGCAAGGGATTGCACGTAAGGGAGGGCTGGTGGCAGCGAGAGGTTGCAGCCGAGCCGGTCTGCCGAGAGGCAGAGGAGGAGCGGCGCGGCAGGGAGGCAGGTCGGCAATGCAGGTACTGCCGAGAATGGACCGACGGTGTCGGAGGTAAGGACGGCGGCCGGCGGTAGGTATTAGGGTTTTAGTGTTTTTAGGGCTATTAGACGGGAGGCTAGAGCAACACGCTGATAACGTGTTTTAGGATAAAAGAATGATAGGAAAACTGTGTCTTTATTGATTGATAAGGAGGCCTTTATATAGACATTATATTAAGTATCCCTCGAATCAGGGATTCCCTATCTAATAAAGAATCTATACTACTAGCCTTATTAGGACAAGACACACCATGAAAGTTACGAAATTAACTTCTTTGAACAGATTTAAATTTATAATATAAACGTATAGTAGTCAAAACATATACATATAGATTAGTAATAATGCATCATATAATTACACGCCGTGTATATAATTTTTTTTGTAATTATATATCTGTGTGAATGACTGCAATACTATATTATGTGCATTCAAGTGATAATGGTATTATGAAGAAATGATCTATGGGTTTATTACACGAGATGAAATTAACAACTTATTGGACTAATAATATAGTGATCACTACAGAAACATTTGCGTTAAAAGCTAATTAATTAGTTTTGTCTTTTGTCTGAATTAGCTAATCCATGAATTAGCTAATTAATTAGAAATTGCTGTGCCACTTTCATTGCTAGATCTAGATCAGAGGAATTTCAGCCCTTTTGGAATAAAGGGAAGAGGAAAAAAAAAGGATATATCTTGAATCCCATCACAATGACTCAAAAACCCCAGTCTTTTCTTCTCTCACTAGTAAATTTGATAAAATAACTAAAAGAAGTTACTTTGTCATTTAATTGATTGCTTGGTATGATGGTATCGTGCCTTCTCCTCTACTCTACTTTCGGTGCTTCATATTATGTTTTTAAACAAGGTTAATGTAATGTTTTAGCATATAATTTCTCCTTCACAAATATTAGAACATGTAATAGCCTTGACACATTAAAGGTCTAAAAAGAGAAGGGAAATCGTTCGATATTTCCTTTTCAGTGTTTTAAAGGTGCAATTGGTTGTACTCGGACAATATTACGTCCCTCGTATTAGTTTACAAATTCTGCTAGCATTTTATATATAATTATGTAAAGGAAAAGTTAGTTATATTGTAACAATAAGATAGATGATGATAATGTTTTTGGGAAATGTTTTACATATTTCAGAGTACCGGATTCGGACGTGTTAGTAATATCATGACCGTTGGCTGTTATTAAAAGTTAAAATTTAGCGATTGAGATTTATGACAACATGGCTGAGTATTAAAGCTCTAAGTATGAAATAATTTTTGATAATTATTATTAACATTCTGAGGCTTCTTCCATAATGCACACCAAACCAAAGAAAAATTGGGTACAAATACACAATTCTTAGCTTAATTTTTTCTTTCTTCAAGATGATGCTGGAGTGGTCAATGACTCAATGGTAACCGTCACTTCATTCGTCCAACTGACAAGATTATTAATGAGCGTCCATTTGGTGGAGAAGTCACCATATAGATAGCTAGGTTCTATATGTATGGACGTTGATATAAAACTCATCAATATTCTTCTCCACACCCACCAACCCAAATTTTTGATCTTAAAGAGTTGGAGTATGAAAAACCAACACCAAACCGTCTGGTATAGTTTGGATATTGTTTTAAGGATATTGTATGCAATGAAGGATCGAATCATGCAAGGTAGTTAATGATTCAACATCAACCAAACTAGCTAGATTTTGAAAGAGCGCAAAGCAAAAGAAAAGAAAAGAAGTATGATTAGGTATTGTGGAATTTCCGTGCCAAGACATTGATGCTCAACCAAAACACGTGTTGACACATCAAAAGAGAAGGAAGAGGGCTCAATTTGAATGATGCTGCTGCCAACAAGTTAATAAATTTAGTCATGGACCCTTGAAACTGGTCTCTTGTGATCAACTGTAACAGTAGTAGGTGGAGAAGACTTGAGAAGAAAGCGTGAGAGAAGAAGGGAGGAAGAGTCCGGACGTCCGGTGTAATAAGATTTAATGTTTTTTGCTGAGTTGGTTAAGTAACTTAACTAACAACGTTAAAGTCATGAGTTCAAACCTCACTGATATGTAATGATGTGTGAGTTATTTAAGAAAAAAGAAGAAGATTTAGTGTAGTTTTATCAATCGATGATGAATAATAACTTTACACGTGTAGTACTTACATCGGATACATTTATCTCTATATGTTTTTCTATTTCTTTGATTATACTAAAGAGAATCAAATTCCGAGGGTAGCAAATATGAGCTAAAACTTCAACTTTTTCAGTTAGTTGTGCTGAAGAAAAAGCCTGTATCTCGTGTTGTTAGTGACTACTGGGGGAGAAGGTTATTGCGGTTGGGTGCAGATGGTGAGGGCGAATTGACAACTAGGTTGAAAATAGTTTAATTCAAGAACTTGAGGCTCTTATATACAAAGAAACAAAGAAACAATGAACAAAATAATAATCAAAATCGGGTCCAATTTGTCAAGGCCACAGGTTCGTGTTCATCTCTTCCCATGGTTTTTTCCACATCGATCATTGCAGCCCCTTGAAGGTTCAAACTTGTGTTATCGACTATGACAAAGCTCCTGTTGCCATCCCTACGTGCTCTTGGCAAGAAGCCATTTACAAGCTTCCGGTTATGATTGAAGAATAGAAACTGAAGAAGAAGAAGAAAATTTTAAAATAGCAAATGGAAACCTTCATCAATGAGGTTATGAGGTTATGCCGCACATTCTTTTTGGTTATTTTCTTTCATATATGAATAAAGATTCCAACAAAAGTAGTCATAAAAAAAAACTCACTTAGTCGGTCAAGCAACCTAGCATGAAACCTCACATGTCTAGTATTTGAATCCTAACTCCCACTCTTTTGTGGCTAACAGGTTTGAGGGGTCTTTAGGTTTGCTGCACTCGCTATGAATATAGTGGATGTGTTACTAACTCGCTAACGTAACTGAGGTGACTTGCTATGTCACTCTTGATAAAAGAAAAATAAAATAATACTTGTCGTTTGTAGTAGCCCAATTTTTTTGGGTCGAAATTGGAGCCCCAAACCCGCCCACCAACACCCGGTCCATCGGTTCAATTAGAAAATAAACCCTTGAAAAACCTGAGAACAAAGAAAAGACAGTGAACTGGGGTTGCGCAGTTCACCTTCGTCTCCCTACGATTGGCTTTTGATTCCCATTTGAGTGTTCTGTAAGGTAACACTCTTATTGATATTGTCTTCCTATTTCTACTTCAGAGTCTTAAACTTTGCAATGTTGAGAGTTTGGATTCATAGAGCTTTGTGCAATTTTTGTTTCACCTCGACAAAACCATATTCTTTTTGTTGTTGTTTGGTATTTCGTTGTCTAGTTAATTGTTTCCATATTTGGGTTTTGGTTTTGGTGGATTTTCTTCACTTTCATTCTTCAATTTGATTCTTCATGGGTGATTGAGTGAGCCTTATAATTTGCAGGCGGTACAAAATGGATTCTGAAGCAGAAGCTATGGAGGAGAAGCTGACGTCTTTGCTTGGTCAGCTGCGAGCTGAGTCTGCTATCCTTGAAAGAATAGTCTACAAGAACAAGAACCAGCATAGACGTTCCTCCTACTTCCAGTACCTAATGAAGGTATACAGTTTCTACACCTTGTTTTTAATTGTGAATCTTTTTATGTAGATTTTTGCATAGAAATTGAGAGGCAAAGAGAGCAAACAAGTCAAAACAACTAGGTACAATCTCATCTAGATAAGAAAAGACTAACAAAACACTAGTTAAGATAATAGTCACAGTGCCAAACAAGTTGAAATTAGAAGATGAGAAAGCAGTTAGGGGAAGGCCTTCATACTTGAGTGTCTCTGAGTGAATGACCATGATTTTCCAAATGTATTAAAATGAGTTAAATATCAAACTTGGCTGGTCTTTATAGTTTGCCTCACCATTTTTGAGATATAAGATTAGGAGATTTTTGATTTTGGTTATGATTTTCTGCACCTTGTTTATTAGTTATAATAACCAAGGTTATTACTATGTTGTTTGGTAGCTAAAGAAAAGATTTCAGTATACACTAAGTAAGCTACTAAGCGTGCAGCAATTGGATCATTAGGTTGCTAAGCTTATCAAAACAATCTCAATTTACCTTTCTTTAAATCTCATATGTGTCCATGTAAATCAGGTAAGGAGGGATTTGAGGCTTTTACAATCATCTAAGTTGGAGGAGATTCTGGGCAGCTGTTTCAACAGTATCACGGGAAAGAGACCAAAGCAAAAAGTGCATCTATTAGAAAGGTAAAAAAATTTGAACTGGGAACTGTTATGACATGTGTCCTGCATAGACAAAGCCTTTTCTTTTTATGAAAGAGGTAAATCACATTAGAGAGCCCAAAGTGTTGGATTAGACGAAAGGCTATGTTGTAAATTTTCAAATGGAAAGTAATTGTAGTACACAACAGTAAATTTGATAAGCTCCATGAGCTTTTTCCCTATTATTATGAATTTGGATAATAGCAAAGTGAGTTTTGCTTGTCGCTCTTATAGGAAATCTTGACTTTGTCCTTAGTTTGGAAACTTCAGTTGTGTGCTTGATAGTCCTGGAAGTTTCACAAGCTTGACCAGAGTAAAAATATTTAATCATTTGTCAAACCCTTTTGTCATAGTCTGAAGAGAAGAAAATGTGAAAGCGGAAAATATAATTTCATGGAACGACTTCTTGGAGCCGCACGCCTTCTATCACAGGTGCTTTTTCATATGAATTCAGTTTTGTCCTTTATAATTGGACATCTGTGTATGGTAATAATGTATTATTCGCTTAATATTCCTGTAAGCAATGTTTGTTTTTGTCTGTTTGATACAACTGCTAAAACCTTTTAGATTTCTAATCTGCACTTGCAGAATAATCTTTTAATGTTCTTTCACCATTAGTTGACCTGAATGGTAATTTGGTGTTCATTAGTAGTTAACTATGATCTGATAACGTGAACTATGGGCATCTGTCATGTTTCTCTGATGTGCCTTTGACATGAAAAACTATGTCTAAAGTGAAAAGCCAGATTTACCTTGGAAGACAAGAACCACATGTAAAAGTGAAAAGCCAGATGTACCTTAGAAGACAAAAACTTTGTGAAGGTTTGTTGACAAAAAATGCCCAAGACATTGAAAATCTTTTATTATTTCTAAGCCATTGAAACCCATACTGCCTGACTATCCAAAGAAGTATCTGACATAAGTGAACTCAAATGAGAAGGTATAAGTATAATTTATGTTAGGAATGTATCCTACAATTATGTGTATACCTACTTATTTGAGTTGGCCATGTCACAGACTCAGTTTACGGCATTCTCCAACCAGTACTTATACTCATAATAAGTAGGTATTTACTTTCATTATCATATATGGTGGATGATAGGAGTCATAAAACAAGTCTTTGTACTGTAATCGGTCCTCTAAGTACCTAGGTATAATCTTTCTTGACATCTGGATCCAAAGCATAGTTTTCTCACAGAGTAGGCCTTGGTGGAGCTTAATCATGCAATAATCTTATTGTTGTAGTGTTGAAATGCTTGCATTCCCCAGCAGTTGAACAATTTCATTATTTGAAGTTTTAAAATCTGTTTTGTTTTTGTTGCAGATGGTTGAGCCAATGTTGAAGGCAGCTATGTATCCATTTTTAAATTTATTGGTTACACATAGTACATATCGGTATTATAAGATGAAAAAGAAAATTTTAGACTAGTTTGAGTCAACGTTTGATTAATGTGGCTATCCAACAGACTGTAAGATTCCGTATTTCTAAGGCCTCCAAATCTCATGAATGTCATAAGTTTCATAATCCTACAATCTTCTCTATTTTGTTTACCTGGTAGTCTTGGACTAATAATCTACATTAGATGATATTAAGTTTGTGCTTTAGTATCTTTTAACACACCAAAAATTTGTTATTTTTTGTTATTTTTCTATTATTTTTTATAGTGTCGCATCATGCTTTTTGCTTGTGTTTTTTTTTTTTTTTTTATACTTGGGTCTTCTAGCATGTATTGTAATATCATTATGTGGATTTGTTACCTTGACTTTTCTACAGTCAGATATCTACATTGCTGGCTCAAACTTTTTTCATGCCATTTTCTTTGACTATCTTAGCTTTGCTTGCACGACTTCGAGTTTTGGTTCAACAGGTAATTCAATGACCCTTTTCCAGTACATATATAGTTAAGATGTACAGAATATACACTAAGCCAATGGGGGTAAATTATGACATATAAGCTTGTCTGATCATTTTGTTACTGTTTAGTGCTGCACTGCATCTATACATTTCCAGAATCCCTGGACTGATCTGCTGAACTCCTTTTATGGCTTATATTCTACAGATTCTGCTTGATGTTGTTTCAGTGTTCAATATGGTTTCTTCCCTCTCCCAAAAGAAGCAATCAGTTAAAATAAATCAAGAAGGAGTTGAGGTCAGCCCTTCTTTAGTGACATAATTTGATCCTAGATATCTTTTAGCTTCTTTTATTAGTTGTTATTATTATTATTATTATTTGAAATTTTTTCTTTTCTGCACAATTGTTACAGGTCTTTAGGGAGTTCTACCCTACACAAGAGGATTTCATCACTCTGGAGTGCGTGTGGAAATCTGATAAGTTTGAATTGCTTGAGAGGACACATAAGAGCCAGATTGCAAGTCCTGGTGTGGATCTTTCCTTAGGAACATCATCTGTGCTTTATCAAAGTATTGAGTCTTCCCTTGGAGGTGAGTGCATATCATTCTTACTTATCTTTCTATATATAAGCATATTATCCTTCTAATTTATCCTTGTTTGCACATCTCAATCTCCTTTTCTTTTCCCTCCGTTTGCACTATTTAATATCTGAGATGACATGATTGATGTAATGTACTGTCTTTATTTATCCACCTGCATTAACCTCATTGGTCACGTGTGGTAATGTCTGTTCCATGTGGGTATCGGTATTAAGTAGGCTGATAGCTTTACCTTTTGTTTTCCTTATTGTTCTGTTCTAGACGGGAAGAAAGATGAGGACTTGTTAAATAGGATATGGTACTGAGAAATATAGTGGTTGTCAATTTCCTCTGGACTTGTTTACTGTAGTTATATGTAGTAACTAGCATATGTTGATTTTTTTTTTTAAACTTCTTGTTCGTGTAGGTGACGACATTATGTCTGAGAGTCCAGATGCAAACCATGCTGTTGAGCACGATCAAGTCCAGGTCACGGAGAATAACATTGATCTATTGTCGGATCCATCCAGTGGTGATGAGGTAAAGCTAATTGAACCTTCTGCAGAGGGTTCAAACATGGAAGACACTCCTAGCAAAGAGCTTTCCCAAGAAGTTTGCTTGCCACAAGTCCCTTCAAGTTCACAGGCATCGAAACTGAAGTCTGGATCAGCTAAAGTGGCATTCGTACAAATTAGAAAACCCATGACATCATCCGCAAATACCTCTGGAATCCATTCTAGAGAAACTGACAACATTAGCCATAATAAGGAAGATCCATTGTTCAGCTTGCTTTCTAGTGCCAATGTAAAGAATAGTCTCTTCTGACGTTTACACCTTAAAATGAATCCTCAAGCATCTCTCTACCTCAAAATGTTTGTAGGTTTCAAACTTTAGTGTAATTTGGTTTCAAGCTGAATGAAAAATCCCGTAGATAGAAATTTAAACATACTACAATTTACAATTGGAGAATTTTATATCTACGTCAAGGTTGAGGGATTAATAAAAAAAAAATGTAAAACAAGTGGAAATGAAGTTTCCAAAATGGGGAGTACGGAAATAGAAATAAGCCTACTAAAGTAGGCGGTAGGCCTAATAATATGTATATATACGACAAAAGCAAACAGAAGCAGAGAGGCTTGGCTGAGGTTTGTTCTGGAGTGTTGGATTACTTTGGGTGGTAGTGCAACTCTGATTGGTTTAACAGAGAGGATCAAAGATATGGAGTGATGTGTGTCAAACAGGTCATCGAGAGGGACCCGTTGAAGAAGACCAAGGCGATGACATTTCACTAGGATCTTTCTAGCAACTGACTCTTTATACTCTCAAAGCTTTGAAAGCACAGCAGATAAATGGTTCATGCTCTTCTACAAACAGCACCACTTCTCCTCCAGTGTGCTCCTCCAAATCCTCATGTCTCTTCCTGTAGGTACATACCTCACTGCCTTTGATATCTCAGTCTATGATTTCTTCAAGTGTTGCTTTAATTTGTTTCACTTTTTTTTTTTCATTCCTGAAAAGAAACTGATATTTTGCTTAATTTTTCTCATTTTCTTTTCTGGGTATGTTTTTCACTTATGATCTTGTTGCAATTGCTCATAAATGTATTGGGTTTTCATGGAATTTCGTTATGCTCCACTTCCTGGTAATGAAATGCAAGGTGGTGATGGAAGTGACTTTCTGGGTTTTGATTATTGGATGCATATGGGGTTATAAGGACCCTAATGCACATAATATTTTTTGTGTGGAGAAGCAAACTACAGTTGATATCTGAGTGAACCAACATCAAAATGTTCAAGACACTAACTTTAGAATTATATGTATACCATCGCTAAAATGCAATTTGCATGTGATATAAGGATTGCAACCATTGCAGATGACAATTGTGCTTCTATGTAATGCCAAATCAGTAGATCTCTATGATCTCAGATACACAAAAAATTACACGTTAATATGATCTGGTTTAAGTGCAGTTGCGATTTAGTGTTGTTTGTTTTCTGATTACTTCAAATGTGATCACATTTTGTTGGCTCGTTTTACAGGGGAAAGCCTGGGAAAATAGTAATGAAGTGCTCTTCAGAGCAATCTATGAGCAACAAGCCAGTGACCAAACATGTATTATCTGGGTTTGCAGTATCCTTAGTGCTTCTCTCTCAAATAAACCAGGTAAGTAGAGTCGATCTTTCCTAGTGTTATTAAAGGCTGCTAGAATGGATGTAAATGTTCTGACACAGAATTCTCCTTCAGCTATTTACCCCAAAGAAACAAGTAGGATTTTATATTGGTTGCATGTTATAAGCTTCCAGACAGAAGTATTCTTATTTGGAAGTTGGTATACTAAATTTGGCTGCATCCATTTAAATAAAAAGCCTAATGAGCTTCTTACTAGCCACATCTGTCCTTGGGTTCCATTATTTAAGCTTCCGGCCAGAAGTGAACTGTGGTCGTTAAGTCTGACACCAGGTTTAACTGTGTAGCAAATTTTTTGTCAACCACCACTCTTGTTGAGATATATGCATACAGTTTATAGTTTGCTAGTAGAGATGTTTGATTTTGTGTATTTGATTTTATTTTGAAATTTTGTAGAATGGTGGATTAGATCAGGAAACAACTTGGCTGAATTAGATCAGGAAGTTCAGTTGATTTAGCTGTGGATTAGTGGAGAGAGTGTTTGAAATTATTCCGCATTAGATTTCTGTACAGTAGTGATACAAAAAATTTAGAGAATTGTGCCATTCCAGGAGCTAGAGGGTACCTGACCTTCTACTGCTTTTGAGCAGGCTGTTGCATCAGAAATTTACTTTCAAAGAAATACCTATGAGCTTGCAAATGCTTCTGAGAAACCAGTAACTCTTCCGCTGGATAAGGGTTCTGATGGAGCTGAGAAGCTAATGATAATGAGAGGCATGACAGCAAACAATTTTGATCCCGTTAGATATTCTGGAAGGTGGTATGAAGTTGCTTCACTTAAACGTGGATTTGCTGGGCAAGGCCAGGAAGACTGTCACTGCACCCAGGTAAATGGAAATGGTATGTGTAGTTTGATCTGTAATTTTAAAATCTTTTTTCCGAAAGTATTTTTGATGCGCTGAGGATTTTACATTCCTGTTTTTCGTATTGGACACAAATGCAGTTCCAATTTGTTTGACTCACGCTGCAAGAAAATCTAAATACATGTTCTTTCAGTGAAAACCTTAACCACTTATTATACAGTAAACATTTCAACTGTCTAATCGCAGGGTGTATATACCTTTGATATGGAGAAGAGGGCCATCCAGGTTGATACTTTCTGTGTTCATGGGTCTCCTGACGGGTATATAACTGGCATACGGGGAAATGTTCAATGCCTTTCAGACAATGATTTGGTAAAGAATGAGACAAATCTAGAAATGCAGGAGATGATCAAAGAGAAGTGTTTCCTCCGTTTTCCAACATTGCCATTTATTCCTAAGTTGCCATATGATGTCATTGCAACTGATTATGACAATTTTGCTCTTGTTTCAGGAGCAAAAGATACAGGATTCATACAGGTACTTATCAAACTGACTTTAGATTTTGGTGAAATTACAGAAAAGCACTCATGTTATTTTTTTTTGGAAGATTATGAACTCTTGTCACGTCATGAGTTCTTTGAAAATTGAATTGGACCTATATTATATTTTCAATCTCAAAATCTCTTCTGAAGTTTCATAGGGAAGTTAGGTCCAAATATTTTGAACATGGTCCACCTCTAAACCTCTAAATGCTACGAAAAGCTTTACGATGCATAATTAAGAAGCAGCAATCATCTGCAAATACTGTATATTGTCTTCGTGTATAACTGAATCACTAAACTATTTTTGGCATTAACATTTCAGATATACTCCAGAACACCAACTCCTGGTCCTGAATTCATAGAGAAGTACAAATCATACTTGGCCAACTTCGGATATGACCCAACCAAAATCAAGGACACCCCACAAGACTGTGAATTGATGTCGGACAGTCGGTTATCTGCAATGATGTCAATGACCGGAATGCAAAAAACTTTAACCAATGAGTTTCCTGATCTAGGACTGAAGCGCTCTGTTCAATTCGACCCCTTCACTAGTGTATTTGACACTCTGAAGAAGCTTGTTCAGCTTTACTTCAAGTAGTCCCACACTTGTCAGTCTTACTATTTTTACTTGTTTGTGCTCTTAACTCATGGAAAATTATGCTGCTGTTCTTACTTTTAATGTACAAAGTTGCTACATGAACAGGCTTGAGCCTTGTGGTGTTAGCAGTGAAAGCACTTCTATTCTAGTCTGATCAAATTTCGCTACTCCTAATCGGAGTAATTAACCTAGTTTTAACTTTTTAACTACTATAATCCTCTGATTTTGATCTTATGTAATAGCCGTGTTCTAGTGGTGGCCATTTGATTGGTACTCAGTTGTGCTTTGATTTTAAGTAATATTGGTGACTGCCTTATTATATTTCACCATTGGATCTAAATATAACGGAAGTTAAGCATGACCGAGTACAAGATTTTGAGCGAACTTGCTCGACCTAAATCGATTAATGTGTATACAGCTATTAATCATTTTTTTTCATTTAGTATTTAGACGCTCCAAGACAGCCGTCCGCTGTAAAAGCACCTAGCGAGTTTTTGAATCAATGGTAACCAAGGCAACCAAGCGACAAAAGCCAATTAGACCGCTACAAGCCGTCGAGTTATGAAAAGAAGAAGTTTGGCCAGAATGAATATCCATTGATACCAACGTGATTACATATACAAGGAGTAATTGATACTAACTAGGAAACTATCCCTATAATTATGATTTACAATAGGAAACATAATCTGATGCAATTACATTCCTAATACAGAGGATTCACAAGATTAACTTTCCAACACTCCCCCTCAAGTTGGAGAGTGGATGTCTCTAATTCCCAACTGCGAACCATAAGAGTAAAAATCTCCTTTCCCAAAGCTTTGGTGAAGACATCTGCCAATTGATGTACAGAACCTACAAACTTTGTAACAACAAACCCATCTTGAATCTTATCTCTGATGTAGTGACAATCCATTTCAATATGACGAGTACGCTCATGAAAAACGGGATTTGCTGCAATGTGCAGCGCTGCTCTATTATCACAATATAGGAGGGCAGGCTCAGGATGCAATACTCCCAAGTCACAGAGTAGATATCGAAGCCATGTAAGTTCACAACAAGCACCGGTCATTGCTCGGTACTCTGCTTCAACTGAAGAGAGTGAAACAATATTCTGTCTTTTTGATCTCCATGAAACTAGTGAAAGACCAAGAAAAACACAATAACCTGTGGTGGATCTTCGAGTAATTGGACATCCTGCCCAATCCGAATCACAAACAGAGCGCAATCTGAAATCACTCTTAGAGGAGAAGAATAAACCTTGACCAGGTGCATTCTTAATGTATCGTACAACACACAAGGTTGCCTCCATATGACTCCATCTTGCGAGGTTGATGCATGAATCTACTGAGAACATGTACTGAATATGTGATGTCCGGTCTCGATACTGTAAGATATATTAATCTCCCAACAAGTCTTCTGTAACGAGCCGGGTCTCTTAGCAATTCACTTTTCTCGGACAATTTCAATCCTTTCTCCATAGGAGTATCAACAGGGGCAGCACCCAAGAACCCTGCATCCTTGACAATTTCACCCTGCATCCTTGACAATTTCTAATGCATATTTACGTTGGGAAATAAAAATCCCATTCTTAGAAGCAGAGACCTCAATGCCAAGGAAGTATTTCAAATCTCCCAAATCTTTAATACGAAAATGAGCATGAAGAAAATTCTTGAGTGCAGCAATACTCACTGGATCATTTCCGGTAATCAAGATATCATCAACGTAAATCAAGAGAGCAGTATAGGACTTGCCTTGTTTTCTGGTGAACAAAGAGTAATCGGCTCTTGATTGTACATAGCCAGCAGACCGGATAGCCTCTGAGAATTTGGCAAACCACTGCCGGGATGCCTGCTTGAGACCATATAATGACTTATGAAGTCGACATACTAAATTTTCCTCCCCCTGTCTCCGAAGCCCTGGCGGAGGAGACATATAGATTTCCTCATCGAGATCGCCATGTAAGAAAGCGTTATTGACATCCAGCTGGTGAAGAGACCAACCACGAGCTGCTGCCAAAGCAAGTAAGCATCGAACAGAAATTATTTTGGCAGTGGGAGAAAATGTGTCCTGATAATCAACACCAGCCATTTGAGTATATCCTTTCGCCACTAATCGAGCCTTGTACCGCTCAGAGCGATGTTTGATTTTATAAACCCAGCGGCAATCAATTGGTGTTTTGCCGGCAAGAAGAGAAGTAAGAGTCCAGGTGCCATTATCTTTGAGGGCCTCTAATTCTGACTGCATTGCCTCCTGCCATTCAGGATGAGCAGCGGCTTCTGCATATGAACGCGGCTCGACTGCTTGACTTATCTGAGCAATGAAAGATTGGTGCGCAGGCATGTATCGATGATAAGAGACATAGTTCGATAATTTTAACAGAACCTGGAGAAGAAGAAGCCGACGAGTTTGGGAAGTTGGATGTGACCTGCGAACAGACAAAGTCACGTAATTTGATTGAGGGAACTAGTTGCCGGGCAGAGGCTCTGGTGCGGGGTCAAGCTGCGGGGTTGGGTCAAGGATATGCGGCTGCTATGGCGCCGGGTCAAGCTGCGGGGGTGCGACTAATGTTGAAGGCGCCGGATTCGCTATGTCAAGGTTACTAGGTGAAGCCAGACTATGGTGGAGAGATGATGATTCCGGGTAGTCTGTGATCGGAGGATCAAGAGAGAAGCCGGAGGCCAGAGCACCAAGTGAAGATGAATGGGGATTTTGGTTGGGTTCGAGAGTGCTGTATTTCGGTGATGATTGAGAGATACCGGGCTGGTGAAGATTCGACGCCGGTGGTGATGTAGGAAGGGACGAACTGGAATGAGTTTGTGAATTCTGATTTTGACTTTGACATGGTTGACTGGTTTGAGATGTTGGACTGATGTGAGTTGGGCTTGTTATTTGGGCCAATGGAAGAGAATCGGCAGACTTACACTGACTGGAGTTGGGCTCGAGAGAAGTAGAAATATATGGAAAAAATATCTTCATGAAAAACAACGTCACGACTAGTAAAGACTTTGTGATTAGAGAGATCATAAAGCTTGTAAGCCTTCTGACCGACAGGTAGCCTATGAAGATGCACTTGACTGCTCTAGGAGCGAATTTATGTTGAACATTGACATTAGTAGCATAAGCTAAACAACCAAAAACACGAAGATGATGAAATGACGGAGGTTTAGAATAAAGACGCTCAAAAGGGTTTAAAAGAGAGAAGTGGAGTCGGTAAACGATTAATCACATGAACCGCACTGAGTACACATTCTCCCCAAAATTTTCAAGGAAGATTACCTTGAAACTTAAAAGCACGTGCAATTTGGAGGATATGACGATGCTTGCGTTCTGCTACCCCATTTTGTTGGGCCGTATAAACACAAGAATGTTGAAAAATGACTCCTTTATCTTTAAAAAAACTTCTAAGAGAAAGAAACTCAAGCCCATTATCACTGCGAAAACCCTTTATCTGAGATGAAAATTGAGTGGATGCATAAGCAAAAAAATGTTTCACCAAAGGCTGAGTTTCATATTTATGGCGCATTAAAAACACCCAAGTGAAACGAGAATAATCATCCACAATTGCGAGAAAATAATGAGCGCCACAAAGAGAAGCATGCTTATATGGACCCCAAATATCACAATGAATCAGGTCAAAAGGTTTAGTTGAAGAGATAGAACTAGTACCAAAAGACAAACGACTCTGCTTCGCTAATGGACGAGCATCGCAAAGATGATTGGAATCGGAAGTGAGAGAAGCATGTAAAAAATGCTTAGCAATATAATCTAGAGGACGAGACGAAACATGGCCCAAACGACGATGCCATAGGTTGGAAGGAGACATTGTGAGGTGACATGCAGGCTGAACGGTTGATGAATGGGAAGGTTTAGGCTTGGTTTTCTCCGTCGCTAACACCACCTAATAGTAGAGACCATTGCGTTGCTTATCCAAACCAATCGTCTTCCTCGAAACCAGATCCTGCAAAATACACCAATAAGGGAAAAATGTCACTGAACAAGTCAATCCCATTATGAGCCGACTAATAGACAAAAGATCAACTTTGAAATTTGAGATATATAAGACATCATCCAGAAAATAATGCGAATTTAACGGTACTGATCCCGTAGACAATATGTGTGCTTTTTCTCCACTGGGCAATAAAACAGGAGGTAAATTGTGATTTTCCTTGCTATGAATCAACTTGTTTGATGATGAGATTATATGATCTGTTGCACCACTGTCGAGTATCCAGCCTTTAGATGACACTTTCGACAAACCAAGATTATTCTTGGATTTGGATGAAGAGGCCCTGATGATGCCATTGACGAAACCCAAATTCTTGGTATTCATAGAGATGATAGGCTTGTTGCCTTTTTGAAGAATGATATTGATGCTCATGATAAAAAAAATGCTCGCACGAGAAGTAGAGTGCAAAGACTGATTGATCAATAACAAAAATGGATGCTCGCACGAGAAGTAGAGTGCAGAGGCTTATGAGATAGGATCAGATTTTGATACCTACTTTGATACCATGAAAAGAAGAAGTTTGGCCAGAATGAATATCCATTGATACCAACGTGATTACATATACAAGGAGTAATTGATACTAACTAGGAAACTGTCCCTACAATTATGATTTACAATAGGAAACATAATCTGATGCAATTACATTCCTAATACAGATGATTCAGATTTTGATACCTGCTTTGATACCATGAAAAGAAGAAGTTTGGCCAGAATGAATATCCATTGATACCAACGTGATTACATATACAAGGAGTAATTGATACTAACTAGGAAACTATCCCTACAATTATGATTTACAATAGGAAACATAATCTGATGCAATTACATTCCTAATACAGAGGATTCACAAGATTAACTTTCCAACAAGTTAGTAAAGAGGTTTTTACCCAAAACTATAATTTTGTGTTAATATTTACCAATAGCAAGATTGTTTTTTTTAAATTACCACTGGTAATTTTCCATCCAAAACTAACATATTCCGTTAACTCATAAATTACAAAATTACCCTCATAAATCAATACCACTGAGCCTCAGAAACCAACCTCCTCCGTCCTCCGCCGCGCTTCCAATACCATTGAGCCTCATAAACTCCGCCGTCCTTCGCCGCGCTTCTAATGCCACTGAACCTCAGAAATCAACTTCTATATACTCCATCTGATTTCGCCGGCCCAGATCTGATCAGATCTCGAAGCAAAACCCCAACACACAAACTCAAACCAAGCATAACCAATCTCCCACCCTTCATCAACCAACTGACTCCATTGCTCTCGATCATCATCATCATCATCCAATTTACACATACAAAAGGCAGAGCATGGAAACCATCAGAATTGCAAAGCCAATCTCAGCAGCGGCGGTGACCTCGAAGCGGCTCCGATCGGTGGAGGGAGAAGTCCACGACCTGAGCTTGAAGTCGGAGGAGAAGCCGGCCAGGATCGGTAGGAGAGAGAGGCGGCGAGGGAGTCGTCATTGGCGGCGGAGGAGGAGAGAGAGGTGTTAGGTTTCAGCGAGAGAGAAAGAGAGATCAAGATATGATCAGATCCCACTGCCTCGCGTCTCTCGCCGCCGCGCCGAACCGCTCGCTGCCTCGCGTCTCTCTCCGCCGCTCTGCCTCGCTCGCCTCTCGTCTCTCTCCGCCGCTCTGCCTCGCTGTCTCTCGCCGCCGCTCTACCTTTTGGGAGGAATGGATCTATTTGTTGGCGATGAGGCTGATGTTGTTGCAGAGGTCGGAGAGGTGGAGCTCCGGCTTCTCGTCGAGCATGGAAGCTCTGGTGTGGGTGTGGTTGTTGAGAGATAGAGAGAGAGAGAGAGAGAGAGAGAGAGAGAGAGAGAGCACTGAGTGACGAGTTCTATGTTTAATTTGAAGTTGTCAGGGGCAACTTGGTAATATTACAGTGAGAGTTTCAATAAAAAACGGAAGGAAGTTAACAGACTCTTTGTGCATGGGAAATATCTATACATGGCCTGTTGGTGGTAATAATAGACTCAAATATGTAGTTTCTGGTAATTTTGTAGTTAGTAAAATTCCCTTCTCAATCTACTTTTAGTGACAAGATAGAGCATGTTTCTGCACAAACCCGTAGGCCTAGTAGAAACTGGTGGATCTACATGTGATCTCCTCCTACGAACCTGCTAACTAAGGGGAATACCGGGCGGACCGGTCTTCTCCTCTCCGATGCCTAAGTTAGTACTGTTGGGATAAATAGATAACTTAAGCAAGAATGATAAGCAGTGGGAGAGATCAGTTACCTATTAATGAGGGTAGTTGGGGCCCTTATATAGGTGGTCGAGCGTGAGGTCTGGTCTTACTCTTCGATGTGGGACTGGTTCCCTTCTGTTTGTACACAAAGGGGCAGCTCTGGTGGTCTGTTCGGCAGGCTGGCATCCCCGGTCCCCTGGCCCCTGGTCACAAAGTAGGCCGCTGGGCCTCGAGTCCGGGTGCTAATGATCCTGCTCCAGGCCTCAGTCCGGCCCCAGGCATGCTGGCTGCGGGTCTGTGGGCCTGTGTAGCCCCTCTGTGGCTACTGTCAACAAGTCTCCCAAGTTCCCGGTCAAGTGCAATCTTGAATGGGGACTTAATATGTGTCGCTCCTGTCCCACAGACCCGCAGGGTTACCGACCCAACGGTACCCAGTCCCCCAAGTCCGTATTGAAGGTTGGGCTTGGCCGGGCGTTCGAGCGAGGAGAGGCGTGGTGGTATGAGTACCTATTAGTGATGACGTGTGACAGTTATGAGTATGTTTGCAATAATAATGGTGTTGTGCTCAAGTGTTGCCATGTCATGAGTATGGAACGGGGTGAAACCCGAATGAGTGCATGGGATGACAATGTGGCTTTGAAATCCGCCATGCGATGAATATGGAGCGGGGTGGAACCCGGATGAGTGCATGGGATGACAATGTGGCGTTGAAATCCGCCATACAACTTGCTGCCAACGGTGGGGCAGGCTGGGGAGTAGCCCGGTGGGTGTTTTAGGACCGGTGGAGTGCCATGTTGGGACGAGTCCCCCAGTGAAACTTGCTGCCAACAGTGGGGCAGGCCGGGGAGTAGCCCGGTGGGTGTTTTATGCCGTATCATAGCACCAATCCATACTAGGTGATTCGGCCCAGCTCGTGTTGGAATAAGCGTGGGGTAATGTGCCTGCGGGGAGATTTGTTCTGTGTTAGAGAAACAACCTGCCCGGTGGGGTAGCGTAGAGATAACAAGTCTTCCATGGATCCCCATATTTATCACAATTCAGTGTGATGCATGGTTTTAGCCTGCTGGAAGAGTTTGCATGTGTTAGAGGTAAACTCTTCCGGGTTTATAAAGCCCATGTGTTTGAAGCCTTGAGTTGTTGCTGGCTTGTCCTTGCCCGTAGGGGCGAAGAAAAGTGACTAAACTGGTGGAATGCCTTGGAGCCAGTTGAATGCTAAATAACCGGTGGAATGCCTGATAACCGGTGGAATGCCTACGAACTGGTGGAATGCCTGATAACCGGTGGAATGCCTGCGAACTGGTGGAATACCTGATAACCGGTGGAATGCCTGCGAACTGGTGGAATGCCTGATAACTGATGGAATGCCTGCGAACTGATTCGAGGTTGGCACTTAGGGAAGTGGGGGGGGGGGGGGGGGGGGGGGGGGGCTGGACGCCTCGGTTCTCGTCCCTATCTCCCTTAACTGCTGCTTGTAGGCGGGACAAGTGGCTGACATGCATTTAAGGAGAGAGCCCGTCAGTCCCATCAGTTATGATGGCGTGGGAACTTTACCGATGCTGGGACACGTCTTAGTAGGGAGCGATCTGAGATGGAGGGCCTGGATTTGCAGGCGTTTGAGTTGTCCCGATTGAGTATTTTGGGGGGATTACAGGGGTGCCTAGGGCATCAGACCAGTCTATAAAAGGGCCTCCATTGTCTTCATTGTTTGCCGTTTTTGCTCTTGGCTTAGAGAGAAGAAGAGAAGGTTGGAGAGTAATCCGGCGAAAGTTCTGTGATGGTACCCTCGCGCTATCCGTGCTTCAGGCGTTCTGGTGCTTGCCTACGATTGCTCGGTGCTTTCCCAGGACTGACTTTCCTCGGTTGTGCATAGTAATCGGTAAGTTTCGCCTTCTTTGCTTCGTGTGTTTTTTTCTTTGTTGGTTGGTGTTTTGCGGGGGTTTTCTTTTCCCGGGGGATCCCTATCGCAACGGATGAGTTATTTTGAGCGGGGCATCTGCGGTAGATTTGGGGAGCACCCGTAGAGAGCGCTGTTTTAGCTTGTCGCTGACCAGTGGTGGAGTTTTGTTTTCCTCCCCCTAGGTTAAATGACTTCTGAGAGCTCTGATGGGACTTCCGAATCGGCCGACAGACGTCCTGTGGTGGACGATGAAGAGAGGTTGGAAGATTGGCTTGCTTCAGATTCCCCGGAGTCCGAAGCCGCTGCCCGCTCCTGGGGCGAGGTCTCCTCGTCCAGGTCTCTGGGGCATGAGGGCATCCCGCACAGGGTACGCTTTCCTGGTACTTCGCCCGTGAGTTACACTATCGGGAATGGGGAATGGGCTGTGGTGTGTGATGAACCGGAGGGTACCATGAGCCCTGCAGAGACTGCCGCCTTCCGGGAGACGTGGAGCATCCCGGATGAGGTGAAATTACGGCAACTGAATCCCGGGGAATTGGCCTGTAACCCGGAGGAGGGTTGGGTTGCTGTTCATGGAGACCAATTCCGTCATGGGTTCTCCCTTCCGCTGCCAGACTTTGTGCAGTACATGCTCAGTGCTCTGCACGTGTCTCCTACGCAGCTTCCCGGAAACCAATGGAGGCAGCTGTTGAGCCTTGGTTGTCTGTACGAGCTGTCCGCGATGAGCATGCCGACGGTGAACGAGTTCCGGGCGTTGTACAGATTGTCTTTCTCGAAAAAGAAAGGGTGTCGGGGTTGTCTCACCTTTAGCGCCCGACACTTTCAACCTATCATCACCCACTTGCCTTCCTGGGTGGACAATAACTGGAGGAAGAAGGTGGTGATGGCAAGTGGGAAGTGGCAGAAAAGGTGGAGGATGTACCAGGTTTCTGGTGCCTTCCAGCCCCTTGGTGACCAATCGTACGTACTGTCCGAGTTGGAGCGGGATAGGATTGCCACGATATTTGGGTGCTGGGACAGTCTTGAGCGAAGCTCCTACAACTTCATACGGCGGGAGGTGTTGGAGTACTGCTGTCTCAGGCAGGATCCCGGTGCATAGCAGGGTTTTAGTAGTGGCGTTCCCGCTGACTGAATTGATACTAACCCTTTGTTTGTTCTGTAGGTGCATCTTCCCGGACGGTCGTTAAGCCCGGTACCATACTATCCATGGACGGTGAAGACCTTGTCTCGAGGTTGAAGGAGAAAGGGGAGGCCGTTTCACGGACCTCGGTGGATCGGGAGTCTGGCCGGCTTACCGTCCATGCCGAACCGATGGCCTTGGATCTTGCGGATGACGCCTACATCCTTAGGCGCGTGAAGACTCATGCCGCAGCACCCTCTGCGGGACCCCGAAAGGGTAAGACCACAGGAGGGCCACCAAAGGTACCTGGTGGAACGGACATAATTCCATACCAACCGGGATCGGTCCCGCTTGTCACCAGGGTCTCCTTGCCTGGCGCACAATCTTCTTCACCGGTCGACCTGGGTGAGAAGAGGCGGAGGATCATGGATGTCCTGCCCTCCGCGTTGGTGACGCTGACCAGCCGGTCGTCTGGTGAGAACTTGGCGAAACGGCTCAAGTTGACCAGTGGTGCGACGAGTCCTGCTAGGGACAGAGCCGCTGCTGCTTCAAGTTCTGCAGATCAGCAGAGCAGCCCCGCTCCGGTGGAGGAACAGAGGAGGGGAGGTCCGGAGAGTCCCTTCGTCCGGAACCTGGTGGAGGATGTGGCTGGTCTTGGTCTGGACAGGCCTGGAGCCGCTGGAGCCCTGTCAGGGGAGAATCGCCAGAAGAGCAAGGAGTCGGTCCTCCGGGTAAGAGTTGTTTGGTGCTACGGTACCGCTCATGAAACTTCTGCAGGGTTGTTTGTTTGTTTTTTTTTGTTTAACCGGCTCCCTGTCGTTCTGTTTAACCAGCTCCCTGTCGTTCTGTTTAACCAGCTCCCTGTCGTTCTGTTTAACCAGCTCCCTGTCGTACCGCTCAGCCCTGGTCCTGGTCCCGGTCGGGATCTGTCCTTCTTTCCCCTATATACCGTTGAAGCTGACCGCTGCTAACCAACCCCTCCACCGCTGTCTTGAGGGCGAAACAATTGTTCGTCCGATGGGTAGCTTCATCGTGGTAGGAGCAGTATTTGCCTGTTCGCGCCGGGGTGAGTTTCCCTTTTGGGTACCTCCTCCTTGGCGGTGGGGGAATGATGTTCCCGTTCTCGTGCAAGATGTCCTCGTATGAAGACGTTAGAGTGGTGATCACCAGGGGGCATTCTTGTCGATACTACGCCGGCCTATGCTCGCCCTGGGGTTTGTCAGGATAGGGTTTCTGATGCGGTTGGTTTCCCCAATTTATGTCGAGTCTGCTTGGTTGGGCGCATCGGTTCTCTCTCCGCTGGCTGACCTTGTTTTCTCGGGGTGCCGGAAGGCACTCCTCCTGCTTCCTCTTCAGCAGGTGATGCCCATATATTTCGTGGTCCGCCTGACCATGCCTGATGGCCATCGCCATTAGCTCGTCGTACCCCTGCGGGAGTTCTACCCGTACGGCATAGGAAAATTTCCCTGGCCGGAGTCCTTGTTTGAATGCCATCTCGGCGATGCCCTTGTCCAGGTTCCGAACCCCGGCCGTCGCCGTTTGCCAGCGGTTAACGAATGTCCTTAGCTCCTCGCCTTGCGCCTGCCTGCAGTTGAAGAGGATCGTCGATGTCCAGGCTCCTTCGACCCGGAGGATGAAGCGACCGACAAACCGATCGGCCAGTTGCTCAAACGCCTCGATGGAGTTTGCCGGGAGCTCATAGAACCAGCTGAGCGCCTCTCCGGACAGGGTTTCCTGGAAGATGTTACAGCACACAGCATCAGAGTAGCCCTTGGCGCATGTTTGGGACCAGAAGCTATCCAAGTGTTGATATGGGCAGCCGGATCCCGAGTACGTGAGCTTTATGGATTTTTGGTTACCAGACCTCCCTGATTCCAGGACCCGGTGCGAGAAGGGGCCTGTGCTTTCGTTGAATCGCGCGCCTTCCCACGGCCGCACTGCCCTTCTCTCGTTGGCCTCCATTTGGGCCTTTAGATCCGACACAGAGTCGGTGAGTACCTGTAGTGCCCGTGCGGTCGGGGTAATGACTTCATCCTCGAATGAAGCGTGTGATTGCCGGGGTGTCGACGTGCTCTTTGTTAGGGCCGTGCCGCCCGGGGACTCCGCCTTCTTGGGGTCGCTGGGCCTTTCGCACGATGACTGTCCAACCTCAAGGCGCTGAGATCAGCCTGGTGTGGGTACATGTGCCCTCGCCAAAGCGGCCCTGCGCTGCTGTCCTCTTTCCAGGGCAGCCACCAGGGCGGCGTTTACTGTCTCCATTTCCTTATACCGGGCATTGGATTTTGCTCTATCCCGGTCGCTCTCTGCGCGCAGGCGATCGACTTTTGCTCTCATTGCCTCTATCTCCCCCGCCATATCGTGTCGGTCAGAGCTGTATGCGGTGTCCCGGTCGCTGTCACCGAGCAGACTCTCCTCCTGGTCGCTCGGGTCGTCCGAGAATGTCAGCGAAAGACCCTGGCGTGTTGGTTGGTCGCCTTCCGCCAGGCCTTTCCCGCTCGTGTTATCGTTGCATGCCCCCGGCGTGCCGCTTGGCCCCTGATAGCTGCCGTCGTTCTAGTTGTCTTGGCCGGGGTGTTGCTCCCGTGCGGCGACCGGGGTAGTGATGAGCACCTGCTCCTGTATGACCCACTGGTCTTCTTGTGTATTCCTTTCTCGCCTCGCTTCCGAACTTTCTGCCATTTTTTTAGATAGTGCCTACGTGACTTTTATAAGCTTCCCACAGACGGCGCCAATTGTTTCTGCACAAACCCGTAGGCCTAGTAGAAACTGGTGGATCTAGATGTGATCTCCTCCTGCGAACCTGCTAACTAAGGGGAATACCGGGTGGACCGGTCTTCTCCTCTCCGATGCCTAAGTTAGTACTGTCACTACCAGATACGGAAGAATAGCCGACGAAAATTTTTTCGTCGGCCATTCCATTTTTTCGTCGGCTATACCCTCTGCCGACGAAAATTTCGTCGGCCATAAGTCGTCGGTAATACGCCGTCGGTAATACCAATGGCCGACGAAAAAAAAAATTTCGTCGGCCATTCCAACCTTGCCCGACGAAAATGATTTCGTCGGCTATTTGTTCGAGTATGGCCGACGAAATTTAGTTTCGTCGGCTATTTGTTCGAGTATGGCCGACGAAATTTGGTTTCGTCGGCTATTTGTTCTGAAGTATAGCCGACGAATTGGGCTATTTCGTCGGCTATTTCGTCAGAATATATTAATATTTTAAAGTTATAGCCGACGAAATAATGTCAATTTCGTCGGCTATAACTGCATTTTGGGCAAAAAAAATACCGGATCGGAGGAGGAGAAGGAGGAGGAGGAGGAGGAGGCCGGAGGAGGGGGAGGAGGAGGAGGAGGAGGAGAAGGAGGTGGCCGGAGGAGGGGAAGGAGGAGGAGGCCGGAGGAGGGGGAGGAGGAGGAGGGGAAGGAGGAGGAGGAGGAGGAGGGGAAGGAGGAGGGGAAGGAGGAGGAGGCCGGAGGAGGAGGAGGAGGGGAAGGAGGAGGAGGAGGAGGCCGGAGGAGGAGGCCGGAGGAGGAGGAGAAGGAGGAGGAGGAGGCCGGAGGAGGGGAAGGAGGAGGAGGCCGGAGGAGGAGGAGGAGGGGGAGGAGGAGGAGGAGGAGGAGAAGGAGGTGGCCGGAGGAGGGGAAGGAGGAGGAGGCCGGAGGAGGGGGAGGAGGAGGAGGGGAAGGAGGAGGAGGAGGAGAAGGAGGAGGGGAAGGAGGTGGCCGGAGGAGGAGGAGGAGGAGAAGGAGGTGGCCGGAGGAGGGGAAGGAGGAGGAGGCCGGAGGAGGAGGAGGAGGAGGTCGGAGGAGGGGGGGGAAGGATGAGAGAAAAAAGGCGGGAGGAAGATTTAAAAGATTTAGAAGGAGAATAGCCGACGAAATTAATATATTTCGTCGGCTATACTTTGGAAAATCAACAGCCGTTGGATCTGAGCCATCCAACGGCGGACAATAAAAAGGCGCGGATCAAGAGTTTAGCCGACGAAATACAATGTTTCGTCGGCTATACTTAGAGAATAGCCGACGAAATACAATGTTTCGTCGGCTATACTTAGAGAATAGCCGACGAAATTTGAATGTTTCGTCGGCTATACGTAGAGAATAGCCGACGAAATTTGAATGTTTCGTCGGCTATTCTATGAAAACTTACTAAACTGCGGTTTTGAGGCCCTAAACGAACTCGAAAGCCCGAAAAAGCCCACACGTCGTGGCAAAGCTACGAGTTTTGTTCCTCGCGTCGTTCCCTTTCCGGAATGGTATCACAATCGTCATTCGGACGCCGGACGCCAAATCTGCAGTAAACCGGGTTTTGACTGATTTCATTATTTCGGCACACGGATTTTATCGGAATCTTGTCATTTTTCAACCGTAGACGTATTTCATTATTTCGGTCATATCTTATTTGACGACATATTTGCATTTGAAGAGTGTACGTATAGTAACTATTTGAAACTATACATTCACTTAAACACTTAGTAAACAAGTTAAGGAACATTAGTACATATGTTCCGATTTTGAATCTAAAAGTTTGGAAAATCTATTCCAACCGTCAGATATCACCGTTAAGATTAAATACATGTATGAAAAAAAATCCAACTACATCTGACAACGTTAAAGGCTCGATCGGGACGGTCAACCGGGTGAGTCAAACCTCTAAACGCTTTAAAACGGAAATTGGCCCGTCTAAATGACGTTTTTTGGCCTGATCTTCAATAGAGAATAGTTTCAGATTGATGAGACGCGACTAATCGTATAAAAATTTTCCACAAAATATTTACCGACCGTAAGGCTATCCATAGGAAAACGGGAGTAAAAAACAGTTAACCGCAACATTCGGCACACAGATTTTGTCGGAATCTTCCCATTTTTCAACCGTAGCCGTATTTCAATATTTTGGTCATGTCTTATTTCACGACACATTTGCATTTGAAGGATGAAGCAATGGTTTGTCGATAGTGATAGAAAATGGAAACTGCTCTTTTTTTGTTTTTTTTTAATCATAGCCGACGAAATCAAACCTAGTATTCGTCGGCTATTCTTTTGTCGTTTTCTGTCAAAAATAATCGTATAATTATTTTTTTAAAAACTTATGGCCGACGAAATACTTAATTTTCGTCGGCCATTGTTAGTAAAATAATTATTTTTAAAAAACGTATGGCCGACGAAATAATTAATTTTCGTCGGCCATTGTTCGTAAAATAATTATTTTTAAATAATTTATGGCCGACGAAATAATTAATTTTCGTCGGCCATTATTCGTAAAATAATTATTTTTAAAAAAACTTATGGCCGACGAAATAAAAAATTTTCGTCGGCCATTCTTCCAAAAGTTTATAGCCGACGAAAACTTTAAATCGTCGGCCATTATAGGAGTATAGCCGACGATTTTTCATTTTTACCGACGAAAAAAAAATCGTCGGCCATTTTATGGGAATGGCCGACGAAATTTTTTTTTTACCGACGACGAAAAAAGTGTTTCGTCGGCCGTTTTTTTTTTTTTCGTCGGCAAAGCCCTTTTTTCTTGTAGTGTGTTGGGATAAATAGATAACTTAAGCAAGAATGATAAGCAGTGGGAGAGATCAGTTACCTATTAATGAGGGTAGTTGAGGCCCTTATATAGGTGGTCGAGCGTGAGGTCTGGTCTTACTCTTCGATGTGGGACTGGTTCCCTTCTGTTTGTACACAAAGTGGCAGCTCTGGGTGGTCTGTTCGGCAGGCTGGCGTCCCCGGTCCCCGGGTCCCCTGGTCACAAGGTAGGCCGCTGGGCCTCGAGTCCGGGTGCTGGTGATCCTGCTCCGGGCCTCAGTCCGGCCCCGGGCATGCTGGCTGCGGGTCTGTGGGCCTGTGTAGCCCCTCTGTGGCTACTGTCAACAGAGCACACATGGATTAATTTGCGTCTAAAAATTCTCTGAAATGTTGATGATAATAATAATAATAATAGTAAGGAAAATACTTGTGTCCATACCAGTATGGACGGTGTGCGTCCGAACTCTCTCTAATTTGCATATTTTTTGTAATGTAATTAACGATTTTAACCGTTTAAAAATTGAATTAATCAATAATTCAATTTTTGGCAATGTAAAAATTCGGAATAAACCAAAATCTTTCGCTCATTCGATTTCATGAAACAAATGAACAGTTATAGTGAAAGTTGGGAGTCTCATGATCAGCCGTCCATTTGTTTGATACAATCGGTTAAGTAAATGATATTTGTTTATTTTCATTTTTTACCGAGATGATTTTTATTAATTAATTTAACTTTTAAACGGTTAAAATCGTTGATTACATTGCCCAAAATATGTAAATTAGAAAGACTTCAGACGCACACCAAAATATGTCTATATAAGTATAGACACAAGTATTTTCCTAATAATAATAAAAAAAAACTATCAACTAACCACTAGATCATGACTGAATCCTATTAAAGGAACAAGCCAAGCGTGAAGACACAAAGGAACAAACATCAACGAAAAGAAACTCGAACTAGTTGAAGCGAAGACACCATGAGAATCTCCTTCTCTCTGCCTTCAAACTCCTCCTTCTCCTCAAAGCCAAACCCTGTCAAACCCTCCACCTCCTTCGACGATGATGCCACCACCCCCGACCTAAACAACGACGCATCGAAGCAATACATCCACGAATTCACCGCCGCAGGACCACCCTCACCGTCACCCAAACCCCGCGTGATCCCTCCCATCCCAAACGAATGGCACCCCGGAAAGATCGCCATCACCGGCCTCGAGTTCGTGGCCGAGTCACTCTCCATCGACGGCTCTGATTCCGAGAAGAGGCCGGAATCCGAGGAGGTGGTTATTCGGAAGTTGCAGGAGGAATTGAAGGCGTTTCCGGAGATTAGGGGTGTGGAGGAGTTTGATGAGAATCCGGTGGAGGGATTCGGGGCGGCGCTGCTCGCCGGGTACGGGTGGCAGCCGGGACTAGGGATTGGGAAGAATGCAAAGGAGGATGTTGGTGTTGTGGAGTTGCGGAGCAATGTGGGGAGGCAAGGGTTAGGGTTTCGGCCGGAATAGGCACACGACATGTAGTTTGCTCTCAAGATGAAGAATCTGATATGTGGAACTGCTAATTGTTTTGTGTATTTGATATATTTCAGGATCATTATATTTTAGTGCGTTTTTTGCTTAGCTAATACGAGTCTGGTCTTGATCGTTTATTAGTTCTGGGCTTATCCTAGAGTGTATGGGATTTCTGCTTTTTACAATAGCTTGCCGGATGAATTCTAATACATCATCGATAATATTCCATGAGAGAAGTATATAATCTGCTGTGAAACCTTGGACCAGTTAGACTTATTTTGGCTAGAGCAAAGTCGAGCTTGAATCACTTGGTTATTGATGGGAGATATGGGAAGTGAAACTTGAAAAGAAGGGGGCTTGCTGTGTGGGTAAGTAGTTTGGCAAGAGGTTGTAATTGAGGCAATGCTGAAGCAAGAGCCTTCGAGTTGGGTAATTAAAGCTTATGCTTAGGTAGGATGGTCTTTAGCACATACTTCTTAGGTGATAACTTGCTTAGTTGTAAACTTCTAATACACAAGCTACTGCTCTGGAGCTGTTGGTAATTTATTGTGGAAAAAGTTTTTGATCTGTTTTAAGCCTTTGACAATGTTATCCTGCTTTAGAGAAAAGCTGAGTTTGAATGGCTTGGTGATTGATGGGAATGCTAGTGAAACTTAGAAAGAAGGGGCATGCTGTGTTGGGAAGTGGTTATATAAGAGGGTTGGGGATTGAGGCAATGCTGCAATGGAATAAAGCAAGAGCCTTGGGTCGATGGGTTGCTGCCTTTAACCAGTTACAGTATTAGAGGAAAAGGGAGCTCATCTACAGATCCAAACCTCTTAACCGAAGTAGTGGTTTAGATGGAGCAGTCATTTTAATAGGTATGCATACATTCATAAAAGTTATATTTAATCTGTCAAGAGCTTGCTACTGTATCCTCTACCAGAAAGTATTAATGTGATGTGTGAATTTTATTTGCTATAACACTAAACTAGTTTCATGGGAGCTACTGATTTTGCTATAACACTAGACTAGTTTCAAAAAGCCATCAACAGCTTAAAATATTACTCTGACTTGAGAAAAGAAGGGGTCTCTGAGTTGCTCAGAGGCTGAAGGTCTTGCCCTCGGCTGGCCTAAGGATTTCTCGATAAATGCCTTCACCTCAGGATCAGTCACCTTGGACAAGGATTCAGGCCTTACACCATTTGTGACCTTGTTGTAAATCTTAACAACAGTCACATTCACTGTATGGTATCTCCCTTGTTGCCATTTCCAGCAAGCACATCCCAAACGAGTATATGTCCACCATCTCATTGTAATCCTCCTCGTATAGCTCAGGCGCCATAAACTCCGGCGTCCCTAAAATTGAGTTAGCTTTGTGGCTCCTACCCACTGTTGCCGCAAATCCCAGATCACCGATCTTCACCTCGCCATTGTTCCCATTGACGAAGATGTTGCTGCAATTGAGATCTCTGTGGATGATGCATTGCTCATGTGTGTGGAGATACTCCAATCCCTGAAGCACCTGTTTCGACCACTTCTTCAAGGCCTTGGTATTCACACGGTGATGCTTCTTCCTGTAATCCCTCAGGTTTCCAGAATTGCACACCTCAGTAACGAAATTCAAAGTGTCACGCTTCTGTCCTTCCAAACACTGTAACATTCGATGATATACTTGTTGTGCAACTCTCTCAACAGCTTAACCTCTGCTTCGAGGTGATTCGATAGAACTGGATCGTCGCTCAAGTTCTTCAAGCACACCCTATTCCATGCCACCTCGTTACCTTGCTGCTGATCAAATGCCCTATACACCACCTTCACAGCACCCTTACCAAGAAGAACACCATACCTCCCAAAACGACCCCTTGGATCAACCTCGACGAAATCTTTGGAATCTGGATAGAAAGTTTCAGGAACCTTGATTGCCATCTTTTCTTTGAACTGGAAAAAAGACAAAATATTAGAGAATTAAAACGTATTCATTTTGTTTCTGTTTTTGCCGAAGGATTATTTTATAGGCAATGATTTCGTTTTGCATGTCGTAAATGGATTTGAAGTCCTATAGTGGGTAGTTAAATCTTTCTCGAGATGGATTTGGCTTATCATCCTAGTACCATGGGGAGAAAATCAATCTATTGCCATCTTTCATGAGTGTAAGTACAAATTCACTGCAAGAAAAACGTCCCCCCACCGCCGGCTCCCCAATTGGATTGTCCATAGTTTCGGGTCTATTTAAAATAGCAAATGACACTTTTTTTTAAAAAAAAAAAATCGTGACAAAAGACATAGTTTTGTCATCTTAATAACCTAAATTGAGACGTGATGCATAATTAACAAAACTAAGAGGCGCTATTTTGATTCTTGGTAATCATGAGGTTAAACATTTATACGTAAGCTATGTGTGTGTTCATGTACATATAGCATCTTCCTTGCTTAAACTTATAAACGAGGTAATTACTCAAAACTACAATTTTGTAGTGATATTTACCAGTAGTAAAATTGTTTTTTTAAATTATCACTAGTAAGTTTCCATCCAAAACTAACAGAATCCGTTAACTCATAAATTACAAAAATACCCTCAAAAATCAATACCACTAGGCAAAAAAAAATCCAAACTATGTATATCTAATGCTATTGAACCTCAAATCTCAACCTAATACCACTGAGCCTCAGAAGCTCCACCGTCCTCCGCTACGCTTCCAATACCACTGAGCCTCAGAGTTCCGCCGTCCTCCGCCGCGCTTCTAATGCCACTGAGGCTAAGAAAAATCCACATCCACCGTCCTTCGCCCCTTTCTAATGCTACTGAGCCTCAGAAAATCCACCTCCGCCGCACTTCCAATACCACTGAGTCTCAGTAATCAAGATCTGAGCCAGATCTGATCAGATCTCAACCATAAACAACACACACAGCAAAACCCCAACACACAAACTCAAACCAACCATAACCAATCTCTAAACCCTAAAGCCGGACCAGGATCGGCCGGAGAGAGAGAGGCGGCGAGGGAGTCGTCATTGGCGGCAGAGGAGGAGAGAGAGGTGGAGACGGTGAGGAGTGAGAGAGAGTGTGAAGGCCGGGCTCGGGGAGGAGGAGATCTGGTTGATGCGGCGGAGGAAGAGATCGGAGTCGGCTCGCCATCGAAGCACCTCGGTTGGCTCGCCGCCGACGTGTGGGAGTGAATCTGAGGGAGGAGGTTTGGGCGGAGAGGCGGCGGGAGTTGAGGAGAGGAAGAGAGGGGGAGAGAGTGACGATCAGGCTGACGATCTCGCGGATGTACTTCTCGTCGGCGGGGCTTCGTCGTGGGAGGTGGCCTTGACGACGAGAACTTCCAGGTCAGGCGCGATGGTGCCGGCGTTCTTCGCGAGGCTAATGCTGGTCTGGTCCTTCACGGCGCCGATGGCCTTGCGAATCGTGCTGGTCCGGCGCAGATGTACTTCTCGTCGGCGGTTTTGGGTTTGCTAGCTCACTGCAGGTTTTGGGTTTGCTCGCTGCAGGTTTTGTAAATTTTGGATGGCAGTTTTTGTAATTTCATAAAATTTTAGGGATATTTATGTCATCAGGTTTTGGATGGGCTAACACACTTAGGCTTAGTTTGTGACAGCTTTTGAGGCTGCTTTTGAGACTGTTTTAGCTTTTGGAATTAATGTATGGTGTTTGGTAAAGTCCCTAAAAGCTGCTTTTGGCCAAAATAGATTTCCCCAAAAGCTGAAATCAAAAAGCTAGGAAATAGAGCTTTGGTAAGCAGCTTTTGAAGAAATGGTGGTGCTAAGAAATATGATTGCACAAAGTTTAATGAATGCAATGTAGTTTCAATATTAATAGACTCTAATATATTTTGTGTAATGGTTCCATTTAATTATGGTGGAAAAGTCTAATATTATTTTAGATGAATTTGGTTTAATATTTAAGAATTCTTCGTAAATCTTTTATTTGGTCCAAACAACTGGTCATACATTGCAAAAAATTATACCAAAATAATTGCACAAAACCATAGTCTATAATTTAGAGAAGTAATATCAATTTTAATAAATCTTTAAATATTTAAGATTATTTTGATAAATACACTCACTCAAAGTACTTTTTACTTAGAACTTACCAAACACAAAAAATTATTTTTCGTTCTCACAGCACTTTTGAAAACAGTTTACCAAACACCTAAACTGCTTCCTCTCACAGCAAATTCAAAAGCCATTTTGCTCACAGTTGATTCAAAAGTCATTTTACTCACAGCACAGCTGTCCCAAACTAAGCCTTAACGGTTTTGTTGGAGTGCATGGTATAAAAAAATTAGGGTTTACTATTGGTAAATATCACCACAAAAATGTAGTTATTGGTAATTATGTATAAACTTTATTGCACCAAGATTAATTCGATTTTTGAAATTACATTAATATACTTTAAGAAAAACATCTTGAATTTTGGAGATTTTGATTCCTAAACCGGCAAACGACTAAACCTATTCCTCTATTGGGTCTCAAATTAGCAGTTAGCCAAGAATCAATTCCTGATAAGACGGTGGAACCAACACCCATTCCGATTCCTAAATCACATAATTAACTCACTACTTCTCATTCCCATTGAAGTAAGTAAATCCGTAATTAGAATAATCTATAAAAGATTTATATTAGGGGCGATTATATCAAGAGGTTTTTATCAAAAACTACAATTTTGTAGTGATATTTACCAGTAGCAAAATTGTTTTTTAAAATTACCACTAGCAAGTTTCCATCAGTACCACTGAGGCAAAAAAAAAAAAAAATCCAAACTATGTATCTCTAATGGTACTGAACCTCAAATCTCAACCTAATACCACTGAGCCTTAGAAGCTCCGCCGTCCTCCGCTGCACTTCCAATACCACTAAGCCTCAGAAGCTCCGCCATCCTCCGCCGCACTTCCAATACCACTGAGCCTAAGAATTCAACCTCCGCCGTGCTTCTAATGCCACTGAGGCTCAGAAAAATCCACCTCTGCCGTCCTCCGCCCGCTTCCAATACTACTGAGCCTCAGAAAATCCACCTTCGCCGCGCTTCCAATACCACTGAGCCTCAGTAATCCAGATTTGAGCCAGATTTGATCAGATCTCAACCATAACCAACACACAAAATAAAAACCCTAACACACAAAATCAAACCAACACACAAACTCAGAGAGAGAGAGAGAGAGAGAGAGAGAGAGAGTAGCATGTTCGGGCGGAGCATGGTCATCTGACAGAGGCTGCTTTTGGTCTCCGGCAAATCCGGCAGCGTAAAACTGATGATGGCGATAGACGTGAGGAGGCGGAGGAGAGTAGAGAAGAAGAGAACGACCTGGATCGGAACCTGGATCGCTACCTCGTGCCTCGCGCCACTCGTCGCTCCAATCGAACAATTAGGGTTTAATATGTGAGAATATGTATATATATATATATGGATTATATGAGTTGTAATTTTTAGATTTTCAAGGTTAATTATGTTATTAAATAATAAACGGGTCCTACTGATGGTATAAAAAAATTAAGTCTTATTATTGGTAAATATCACTACAAAAATATAGTTCTGGGTAATTATTTATAGTTTTAAGGTGTCACAGCAAAGAGACTCGTCAAACCCAAATTCGAAACCATGAAACTCTCCTTCTCTCTGCCTTCGAAATCCAAATCCTCCTCCAAGCCAAACCCTATCAATCCCTCCAAGACCTTCGACGCCGCCACCTCCTCCCACCAAAACGGCGACGTTTCCAAACAATTCGTCAAAGAATTCGACCCCTCAAAACCCCTCGCCGCCGCCAAGGCACCGGTCATCGCTCCGATCGAAAACGAATGGCGCCCCCACAAGAAGATGAAGAACCTCGAGCTTCCGATCACCGAGCCCGGCGGCCACCACCTCACCTTCGAGCCCGAATCCCTCTCCATCGAGCCGGACTCCAACATCTCCTACGGCCTCAACGTCCGCAAGACGGAAAACTCCTCCGGCGGCGGCGGTGAGAGGCTGAGATCCGGTGGCGTGGAGGAGACTTTGCTTGAGAAATTCAAGAGCGATTTGGAACGGTTGGCCGATCACAAGGGGATGGAGGAGTACGAGGGGATGCCGGTGGAGGGATTCGGTGCGGCGCTGCTCTCCGGCTACGGGTGGGTCCCAGGGAGAGGAATTGGCCGGAATGCTAAGGAGGATGTCAAGGTTGTGGAGTATACTAAGAGTACTGACCGGCACGGCTTAGGGTTTCATAAGAATTCGAAGGAGGAGAAGAAGAAGAAGGAGGTTAGGATTGAGCGAGAGGAGGTGGCTGAGGAGGTGAGGATTGTTAAGGGGAGAGATTATGTAGGTTCGAGAGGGAGAGTGGTGGAGAGGTTAGGGAATGGGAGAGTGGTGTTGTGGCTTGCGAAAAGGTCGAAAGAGGAAGAGGAAGTAGAGGTTAGGGTGAGTGTGGAGGATGTGGTGGAGGTCGGTTCGAAAGAGGAGGAGAAGTGGAGGAGATTGAGGGAGGAGGGAGTGAGTAATAAGCCGAGGAGGGAAGAGCAGACGTGGCTTGCGAGGCACATAAGGGTTAGGGTGATAAACAAGGAGTTGAAAGGTGGGAAGTTGTATTTGAAGAAGGGGGAGGTGGTGGATGTGGTTGGGCCGAATACGTGTGATATATCAATGGATGGGAGTAGGGAGTTTGTTCAAGGGGTGTCGGAGGATTTTCTTGAGACTGCATTGCCGAGGCGAGGGGGACCGGTGCTGGTTTTGTCTGGGAGGCATAAGGGCGTTTTTGGTAATCTTGTTGAGAAGGATTCTGATAGGGAAACTGGTGTTGTGAAGGATGCGGATACACATGTTTTGGTTAATGTGAGGCTTGAGCAGATTGCTGAGTTTACTGGGGATCCTAGCTACCTTGGATATTGATTCATAGGTAATTTGAAGCTTAATTCAGTTCTTTATATACTTTGTCTGCTAGCTGAAATTCTGATGTGTATGTGTCTCATGAATTACTGCTTGTACTCCTTTGTTGGAAACTTGGAAGTTTGTTGCTTCTGTTTTTCAATGAAATTTCAATGGTTGTGAGGATTTTATTTCTTAATGTTATGTTTATATGTGTGAAGATATTATTACTTTATTTCTTTTAACATGTGTTGTCGTAGATAGCCAGATGTACATCTTAGTTGGAGGTATAGTGTTTAGGGTAGAGAATAACATAAGTTTGGTTGTGTTACACTTTGATCTTCCTTGAGTTATATAAAAAGACTAAGCCTTTATATAATATTCCGTACAGTTTCTTTCTTTTGCACTGAGTTTTATATCTTACATAAACGTAAATCCAGATGGAGAGAGAATAGGTAAAATCATTTCAAGGAATATATCATCACTTCTGTGTCTGAATGGCTAGTGTAGGAAGATGAGAAAATATAGAAATAATAATGAAGATGATAATAAAGAAATCGTCACTTCATTGATATCTTTTTAAAAGCAAGTATATAGTTTATGTTTACCACACCAATCTATAGTAATACGCGAAGACGGTTTCCTCTATTGTAGTATAGATAAACATGTCTGAGTAAGGACTAAGGACCATGAGCTTAAACTGCCAGAATTGCAGCCCAGATCTTCACTTGTCTGGTAGTTTCAACACTAAAATATTTCTGCTTTGGTGCAATAGTGCATTATGAGACTATGCTCTTAGGAATAATCTTGCACGCTGAAACTTAAGCCAGACCCTGCTCACTAACTGTTGTAAGGTGATGATGTTTTTATTGGCAACTCTGATGTGATTTTCAGCATGGACTCTATATCCATTAAACGTTTCTGTCGTCTTGGAAAAATTTGAGTTTAATAGATTCTAACAGCCTTTGGATGAAAATTTAGATGTTTTAGAGTAATGATCATGTGTTTGTAGAATCAGTAGCCATCACTCTGCGTAGGTATTATGTCAGGAGCTTCTAATTTTAGCTTCCCAGGGGCTCTTTCTCTGGGAAATTGTGGTTAAGCCTTAATCCAAGGTGTGAGGCTGATGAGGAAGAATTCCCACCCTGTTATTTGTTATGGATGGTGGTGTTTAAAGTTTGCTTTACTCTAAGGACAAGTTCAGAGAGTCTATTGCTGCACCTAGGTAAATGCAAACGACTCGACACTGTTCTTGTATCTGTGATAGAGCGGAGTTGGATCCTCTACATCTGTTCAGAGATGGCCCTTCTGGGTTGTACTATGTGTCCATAATCATTTTGAGAACAATACCTGTTGTATTGTTTAGCTTTTATTAATTAACAGGTTCCTTTACCCTTAAATCTTAGCCTTTATTTTTCTGAATTTGAAGGCATTCAATTTATCAATTTGCAGGGTGTATCACTTTTGACATGGAGATACCGTACATTCAGGTTGATACCCTATGTGTTCATGGGACCCTGATGGAAATGTTAGCTGGCTTTAGGGAAAGTTCTATGGCTGTCCGAAGGGGTGGGATTAAATGAGATGATGGAAGATTGTTGCACATGAGAAGCGTACCTTCCTTTTCCAACATTGCCATTTCTCCCCAAGCAGCTACTCCTATGTCATTGCAACTAATTATGGCAATGATCCTCTTGTTTCAGGAGCGAAAAATAGATGTTTCTATACAGGTACTTACCAAGTTATCAATGAAATTGACTATTATTTTGCCAGAACAATTTCCTTCTGGAAACATATCGAACCTAAACACCATTATAGTCTCCCCTAAGATTCGTCTTTGAGTGTCTTTTTAAATTGAAATGGTGTTGTGCAACCCTGTCAGTCACTGCCATATGTGAAGTCTGTCGATTAAATCTTGGATTATGAGTTCTGAGTATGTTCAATTGTTGAATGTAGTTGCTACTCATCTTTGCCAACATAATGGCTGGGTGCTGTTGGCTTTCACACTTAGTTATTGATTATATGTATTAGTGCAAACAGCAGATGCATTTTGTTGTAGAAATCTTCATTCTTTTGTACATATTGGGCTGTTTATTTCTGCAAGGTAAATTGGAAGGGCAATACAGATTTGTTTATGCTCTTGTTTTCTTAGTATTTCAAGAAGTGTGGCACAATTTTATGTGATAATTCCAGCATCTCCTGAATGTTTATCTTTTTTCTTTTTCTGGGATTCATAATTTAAATACCTTTTTTTTTTCACCGTTAAATTTCAGATTTAGTCGAAACGCCTGATCTGGGTCCTAAAATCATACTCACAAAATCTGCAGAAATTGGAATCTAACCGATGAGGTCCAGTAGGTGCCAATCTGCAGTGATTCCATTGCCGTAGTGCCAATCTGGGTGATATACATGTTTCGTACTTTAGATATCCCTATCCTGTTGCGATTTAAAGACACTGGTTAGACCTGCTGCCACTTTGTTTAGTCGCCTGATCCGGGTCCTAAATTCATAGAGATTCACAAAACCTGCAGAAAATTGGAATCTAACCGATAAGATTTGGAGTAATCCCATCATCTCCCAGGATTTCACACGAAATCTAAACTCGGAAGTCTAGAAAGAGGGAGACAGGCCCAACAAGGAAAGCAGTTGGTAGCATATACAGCACAATAATCAATTGTGAAAATATCATTTTCTTGTCTGAAAGCAATTTTGAAACTGGTTCTAAAATATGCCGTCAGTGAAATATAACGTAAAAGTTAGATCGAAGTGATATTTTTAAATGTAATGCTATACCAAATTAGGCCTCTGTCAAGCGTGTGAATTTTTCACCTACTAGGGTTCTCATACCACCACGGAATGACCCCTTCTCATCAATCATACTAGTTTTGCCCACACATGCTATTCGTATATAAAATAGATTTACATATGAAAAGCCCACATATATAAAATAGATTTAAATATTTGATTTCATAATTTCGTAAAATATTTTTAATCTTATATTTTTTTTTCCTTTTTTTGAGAAAAATTTATCTTAGTAATTATAAAAGTGAAAGAAATGGGGAAGTTATCTGCATGCTTAGGGATAGTGGGGAATTAACCTGTAGAATGGGGAGAATTTGGCTGGAGGGAAGGTATAAATTTTCTTTTCTTTTCTTTTAATTTAGTTTATCAGTTTTTTTTTACCATAATACCCTTCTAATATTAAAAACTATTTTAACATAATATATGGTATAAGGGGCTTCATGTCTTTTCATGGTCCTCTTGGCTAACAAAGCAGGTTTCTTTAATCTATACTATTATTAAAAAAACAGGTTTAGTTAGTCAAAACCGAAAAAATGTACTAGAATAACCCTGAAATATTTAAAAACTTTGAAAACTGATTAAATAACAATGGCAGTTGAGACAATTACAAAATTTATTTTTATCAACAAAAATAAAATAAAAAATCCCCACAATCCTATTTTCACTCCCACTATGTTATCTATGCAATAACCGTTTTCTGACATGCATAATTTACTTTTCTTTTTTTGTTTTCTGATAAAAAAAAAACTTTACACATGCTCTCATAATTTACTTTTCTTTTTTTATTTTTTGATAAAAAAAAAACTTTACACATACAGAGCATGTGAATGAATGTTAGTAATAGTATATCACGACCCTCTTGGCTAACAAAGCAGGTTTCTTTAATAATAGTATAGATTATTCTGGTCCGGTATGGAAGAATGATTGGTTTAAATGTATAACAAACTACAAAAAAGTGCATGACAATAATTTGTTTAACAAATAAATCACATACATATTTAATTGAACAAATTAGGACAAAAATTTACAAATAAATACCATGTGCATAACAAGCTGCCACATGTTATTAACTAATTTACTCTTTTGTCCTTAATATTTACAAGCATGTATTTAGTCCTAATTGCTGCTACTGTCTATTACAAAACTAGTTGCTACTGTCTATTACAAATCTAGCTGCTACTGTCTATTGCAAAACTAGCTGCTACTGTCGACTAGGAAACTAACTGCTACTGTCGACTTGGAAGACACCTGCTACTGTCGACTTAGAATGTACCTGCTACTGTCGAGCATGAAAGTAGCTGCTACTGTCGATTTGAAAGGTGCTACTGTTGGCTGGGAAGGTCCCTGCTACTGTCGATTATGTATCTAACTGCTACTGTGGGAAGGCACTTGCTACTATTGACTATAAATCTAACTGCTACTGTCGAGCATGAAAGTAGCTGCTACTGTCGATTTGAAAGGTGCTACTGTTGGCTGGGAAGGTCCCTGCTACTGTCGATTATGTATCTAACTGCTACTGTGGGAAGACACTTGTTACTATTGACTATAAATCTAGCTGCTACTGTCGACTGAGATACTAACTGCTACTGTGGTTTTTGGTGAGCAAAATTCGAAATTTCAAAATTTCTCAAAACATATGCAATATGGTACTTAAATGAAAGCCCATGACATAAGGAACAACTTTATATATTGGCTCACCTCCAAATTGCTGGTGGTTTAGCCGGAAAATTTAAATTTACTTGAAAAAAACTTAAAAAATGAGGAGAGAGAAACTTGTTAGATCTGGGTGGTAGTTGGTAATTTTCACGATAATAAGGGTATTTTAGATATTTTTACATTAATTACTTAATCAATTTTGGTCCACTTATTTTTTGGGCTTGGACTTATGTCCTAATTTGTATAAGAAATATGGAAAGTGAGTTTTTAGTTAATTCAAATGTGATCAGGTACTACTAAGTAATTCTCTATTAAATGTAATTTTCTTTTATGGTTCATTTTCCAGATTACGTTCTAGCTTTTTGCTCTTGATAAGGTACCTCCGGCTCCTGTAACTAAACACTTGATTGTACTTTGTAAGGTTAGGCCTCTTATTTCTTAAATATATTCCTGGAACTGTATCTTTGATTCACTTTTAAGGCGAAGACTAACATGTGTGATTAACAAGTTCTCTTCCTGTTTTTCTAATTTGCAGCTAGAAAGAACGGATCATCAACCAGCTTAGGCAGTGCGAATGGAAGAAGAGATGAAGCTGTGATTACTATTAAAGAAGAGGAAACAGAATGGCTACTTCACCCGTCGGCTGGAAACGAGTCTTGTTGCATCTTCAGAGTCCCCCAGTGCCTGGAGGAGATAAACAGTAAGACCTACCAGCCTCATATAGTCTCCATCGGTCCTTACCATTATGGAAAACAACATCTGCACATGATTCAGCAACACAAACAGAGATATCTCTGCAATCTGCTTCATCGAACAGTATCAACTGGCCCAACCCTTAATGACTACCTGCAGGCTGTGGCATCAAGGGAAGAAGATATAAGGAGTTATTCAGAGACCATCAGTTTTTGCAGCAATGATTTATTTAAGATGATGGTGTTGGACGGCATCTTCACTATTGAACTCTTCTGCAAAGTTGGAAATTTGGTGATAATTTATCCAGATGACCCTATATTTAACTTGCGTTGGCTGTTTCCCAATCTCCTTCGAGATCTTCTTCGGTTGGAGAACCAAATCCCATTCTTGCTTCTTCAAATCTTATTTGACAAATCAAAAGCTTCAAGAAAAGGTACCGACTCATCTCTTGCCAAGCTTGCTTTGGAATTCATCAGTTTCGCAATAGAAACACCCGAGGAAGTCTTGAACCAGCAGTTTGAACCAAAACACTTGCTCGATTTACTTCGCCTGAGTTTCATCCCTAAACCTCCTTATCATCGACCCCATGAAAGAACTATCTTGAGGACGCAACATTTCTGGTCGATAACAGCATCATAGAGAACTATCTTGGAACTGATGAGGAAGTTGCTGATTTCTTTAGAATCCTAGGTAAAGATGTGGCATTTGATATTGAACAGAGCCATCTGTCTAACTTGTTTAAACAAGTCAATGACTACCAGAGAAATGCTTGGTACTTGCGATGGGCAGGCTTTCACGTATTTTTTTTTTTTGGACAACAAATCATTGCTGCAGGCTTTCACGTATTTTGATACTCAGGGCCGGCCGGTCCTTTGTCATAGACGGCCTTATGCCAAAGTTTTTTGGCGGCCTTGATACATAATATATTATGTGTGAAAAAAATTTGTTAACAAACAATACATATAGCATTTTGAAGAAAATTAATTCATATTATTCTAACTCTTAAAGTAAAAGCTAAAAAATAAAACGAAATAGCAAAAATCTCATGTTAAGCATATTTCTTAACTTCTTAAGGCAAAAAAAAAAAAAATTAAGTATAAAATGAGAGGAATCTATTCTTGTAGCATCAATAGGTTCCTTCACATTCTGCTCTACATGAACGGATTCCTCATTAATTTGACATCGTGGTTGTTTGATAACAAATTTTTCAATAGATCCTCTTTGGCTTTCAACCATCTGAACATCTCTTTTTGTTCTTTTTCGTTTGGTATGACCTGAATCATTTTTTCCTCCTACCAGCCTTCTACTGATTATAACAGAAGAAAAAAAAAATTCATATATATATATATATATATATTCATATGATCATTGATTCATTGACCCATTATTATTCGATCATATTCATATTGATCAATGATTCAATTATATTCCTATTGATGAAGTTCACCAAAAACAGACTAAACCTAAAACTTTAGACTGAACGATCAAATAAATTCAATCAGATTGATCAATGATATGTGAATTCATAATTTCATATGATCAATTAATGAAAGATAAATCATATCAGAAATACAAACCAAAGCATCAAAACAAAATTGCAAACAATTACAGAGTTGATATCTGATAATAGAAAAAAATTAAACAAAGTTTGAAAACAAATAAGATTACTCTGAGTGAGAAATATGAAAAAAATCGTAGAAATAATCAATTATAAAAAAATACTCATGTTGGGGTTCGAACCCCTACATTACCCCAAATAACTTATTTTTAATTACAAGCGTAACCAACTGTTCTAGTGTAACATGTATATTTTATGTTAATTTATGTATTTTTACTTAACATAAATTTTAATTAATATTATATATAAAAATATTTGGCGGCCTTCGTCGATTGGCGGCCCTGTGCCGCCGCACAATTGGCACATGCCAAAGGCCAGCTCTGTTGATACTCCCTGGTCTTTCTTATCAGCTCTGGCTGCTGTCATACTCCTACTGCTTACCGTACTTCAGGCCATCTATGCTGTTTATGCATATTCACATCCACAAAAGTCTAGCTGAGATGGAGGCACTACGGCTAATCACTCTCTGATAGTTGTTGTCTTGTCAATCACTCTCTATGGCTCTTTCTCTCATTTCGTAAATTATAATAAAATTGTACGCCTTTTAATCTAGTAACGAGGAGAATCATGCTCTACTGTACTTGGACAACTTTTTGTAAATTACAAGTAATTCAACAAAAATTCTTACTTGGAGTTTTGATGCTCCGTCGTGCAGACAGACGGAGTCAAAAATTTAAAATTACTGGGACACACTAATAAAATAGCAAAAACAAAAACATAAAAATTAAAAAAAAAATACATGATATTTGTATTTGAGTTGAAAGTCAATATATGTTGTCATTATTTTTATCTACTTAATAAGAATTTTTCCTTCTAAATTACTAAAAAAGTAACACCCGTTGGCGGTTCTCAACCTGTTCTTGGTTAATTACTTAGAGAATGGTTGGCATTCACCATTTTATCCCTACATATATACGCGAGGCAATCGATTATGCATTATTGCATTTTACTGCTTCCGGAGCAAAAGTAGTCTTTGAACTGATGTTTCTAGGTAAGGATGCTGCTATCGAGTAGCTAATGCCTAGATTGCTGCCGTCTTCTTCTTGGAGGGCAACACTGAGGAGGAGGAAGGTTAAATGTCCAGGTATGGACAATGGGACTGCATGCATGTGTTGGATAAATGTCCACGCTAGGTTAAATTTCCCGATTCTAAGTGCTTTCTGTTTGGATAGACACAAAAACATGGGTTCTAAGTTTGATTGGAAGATTAATCTCACCCAATTCCATTATTCCAATATTCCATCATGCCATTACAATTTGTACTTGTAACATCCACTTTTGTTAGTTATTTCAAAATAAAACAACCGGTACGTGCTTCTTGATTTTCTCTAATTTTTTCGCACTTTTTTGTTTTGGTCTGGCAATGTGTTTTTTTAAACACCCTCTCGATACATACCAGCTGTGACTTTTGTTGTTGTTCGTAAATACATTCCCTCTTTTCATTTTGTGAATAAATATTAATTTGATCAAAATATGATATACATGACTGGGGGAATCTGCTATCTTTAGCCTGTGTATATGGGCCTCATCATTTTCCTTGGTTGATATATATATATATATATATATATATATATGTTAATATTGTTAGAAAAATTGGTTAAAAACCATTTATAAAACCAAATTTAAATGGATTAATTAAAGTGTGTTACACTTATGATTAATGAGAAATGAACTTGGATTTGTATTCTCCATAATGAGGACTACAAGATCATGTGTTCATATGCCTAATTTGGCTTTGGGATGAATGAAAAATTGTCATCCAAAGTTGGCTATTTGAAAATATCCTTTTGGAGCACCAAAAACCAGGGTGTGCCCGGGCGACCTGCGGACACGAATTCCAGTATTATAACACATAATTATTCAGCCATTCATGGTGATTAATTTTGTGTTGTTTCTTGGCCATTGAGTTCCCTGTATTCATTGCTGATTTTAAAAGCCAAAGCCATTCCTCACACTATAAAAAGGGTCTCATATTCCTTAGTTTCATACACCAACAAAAAGCATCAGCTCTTCTCCTCTTGTGTTCTTGTTCACTTTCTGGTGATAGAAAGAGGTACTTGCTCCGGTTCGCAGACTTTCTTGCAGCAGTGCAGCTCCAAGAATTTATTAGTCATTGTATCCTGGGAGACGAGCGCCAACAGACCTTTTGCACCCGTAGAGGCGGCGTAGTTGTCTTAAGGAGAGTGTGTGACACACACGACTTGACTTTTCGTAATCCATCTCGAAACTCGTTCGGTATTGGTTGAATATTTCTTCATACCTTCTTATTTATTTTCTGGAATTTTTATTTCTAAATTCAAGTTATTATTTATCTCATTTTATATATGCAATATCATACCAATATATTTTACAAATATGCATTATATGAAAACCTGTGAGGCTGTGGTATAAGTATATAGAAGAGGTATCTGATTGCTAAAACATAAACAAGATATGTTTATAAACAAGAATACATGTGATATAGGTATGTTTTGGAAACATGATGTTAGGATTGTGTATAATTATTGAGATTTTGGAGGATGTTAAAAGTTTAATTTTTCTTAAAATTATGTTCATTCTTAATTTCTAATTTCTTGCGGCTAAGATTGTCAAGAAGAGTTTGTGCTTGATCAATAGACTTCCAAACTTTTTGCTCTTAATTCTAAGGAGTGATGGCCTGCCTGGGCCTCTTTAGGGTCTGTGTTCTTTTGGTTTGATTGTGGTTGGGAGCTATTTATTTTGTAAGTCTAGTTTTGCTTTGTTTTTAGCTCTGTATTTGCTTGTCGGTTGGCTTTTCAATTAATAAGCAGGTTTCGAATTATGGCAAACTATTCTGAAGGCCTTGAAAATAAGTCAAACATTTTTAGTGTTTGGGGGGGATTGAAGTTTGATGTGAGCAACTCTATTGTAATAGTTAATGAATAGTGTTACTCTGTAACCGTCACTACCAGATCTGAGTGAATAGCCGACGAAAAAAATTTCGTCGGCTATGCCTTTTTTTCGTCGGCTATACCTTCTACCGACGAAATTTTCGTCGGCTATAAGTCGTCGGGAAAACCCCGTCGGTAATAAAATGGCCGACGAAAAAAACCAATTCGTCGGCTATAGTAGAGTATGGCCGACGAATTTACTGACGAAAATATTTTTTGTCGGCCAAACCTGGGAGAAATTGCCGACGATTTTCGTCGGGTATTTTCGAGTATGGCCGACGAAATTCATTAAGTATATTCGTCGGCTATTTGGTTTTAACAATAGCCGACGATTTCATAAATTTTCGTCGGCTATGTCTTCGAAATATATTACTATTTTAATAGGTATTAATTAGTTATAGCCGACGAAATAATGCACTTTTCGTCGGTTATAAGTTGTATAGCCGACGAAAATTGGTAAAATTCGTCGGCTATAACTGCATTTTGGGCAAAAAAAAAAAACCGGATCGGAGGAGGAGGAGGAGGCCGGAGGAGGAGGGGAAGGAGGAGGAGGAGGAGGAGGAGGGGGGGGGGGGGGGGGGGGGGGGGAAGGAGGAGAGAAAAAAGACGGGAGGAAGCGATTTAAAAGATTTAGAAGGAAAATAGCCGACGATTTAATATATTTCGTCGGCTATCACTACTACAAAAAACTCAATACACAACACAAATCAGACAACACTTTGAAAGTTACATATTGTGTGAATCACTTAACTGTTTCAGACGACCTAAAGTGAATAATTTGTGTTGTATGATGATACATATTTTTCATATTCTGAAAAAAAAATTTCCAGATTTTGTCACACAACTCTGAGACACATTTTCTGTTGTGTGATTAATGAAAATCTGGGCGGCAGAATTCCCTCCGACATTGAAACTCAAATTTGGGCAAGGTCTAGATGGACAGACAACAAAGTTATTTTTTGTGTTGTGTGATAATGTCACATCCTGCATTAGGTGTCACCAAGTGCAAAGTGACAAATACTTGTACAACAGAGTTTCATAGTTTGGTTGTGTGAGTTGGTTTGCTTGTCATTGCCCCATTTTCATTTTGGCCCCAATGGCAGAGGCAACATTTCTGAAAGCGGGAAAGTTGCCTCCATGGTTTTTTGGTTTTGAAAAACATACATGTGCTACAATTCTCACAACAGTGTATTTTGATTCTGTTGTGCAATTGGTTTGCTGCTTCTACTAGGACACTCTTATGGAATACCTAGTATAGAGCAAAGTAAGTTGGTACAACTGTTTAAAAGTGTTTAGTTGTGTGAATGTAAACCTAATAAGGTCATGCCAAACTTACCAAATTTTAGGAGAGCGGCAAATTTCCCTCTCTTCACAAAAACCCGTAGCACTATTACTCTCACAAAAACCCCTCTCTTCACAAAAACTCCTCTCTCTTTCTCTCGATCTGTCTGTCTCCCTCTTTCTCTCTGTCTCTGTCTCTCTCCCTCTGTCTCTCCCTCTTTCTCTCTATCTCTCTCTCTCTTTCTCTCTTTCTCTCCCTCTTTCTCACCCTCTTTCTCTATTTCTCTCTGTCTCTCTTTTCTTTCTGTCTCCCAGCCTCTCACAATGTTAGGGTTTTTAATTTGGGGCTTTCTTTGTTTGGTTGATCGTTTCAGAAGCTCAGTTTCGCTTTTGCAGGAGCAAGCTTGCTGGGCGGTAATCCTCCAACGATGCATCTGAGCCAATCCTTAATTTGGGGCTTTCTTCTCTACTCCTCACAAACAAAACAGCGATAAGATAAGGCAACAAACACTCTCCTCCCTCACTCACTCACTCCGTCCCTCCTCCCAAACAATGGAAGCCACTCTCTTCACCTCAACTCCCCTAACCCGACCCGCCAACCCCTTCCTCTCCCTCCCGACCCGACCCACCACCCGACCCACTCGTCTCACAATCCGATCCGCCATCTCCCGCACCAAAAAAGAAGAAACCGTCTCCACAATCAAATCAAACCTCGAAAGCTGTTACTTACTGGCCGGAATCTCCTACAAGGGTCTCACCGTAAAGCAATTCCAGGACCTCCGTAAAGCCTTACCGGAGTCGACGAAGCTCATCGTAGCCAAGAACACCCTCGTCTTCAAAGCCATAGAGGGCACCCCCTGGGAGGCCCTCAAGCCCTGCATGACCGGAACGAACGCATGGCTGTTTGTTCACAGCGAGGAGATCCCGCCTGCTATTAAACCCTACAGAGATTTCCAGAGGGAGAGGAAATTGGAGAATGATTTCACCGGGGCCGTTTTTGAGGGCAAGTTTTATGGCCCTGGAGAGTTCAAAGCGCTGGAGACAATGCCGACGAGGCTGGAGATTTATGGCAAGCTGTTGGGGAGTCTCAAGGGGCCGGGTTCGAATTTGGTGGGGACCATTCAGGCACCGGCGAGGGAGTTGGTTATGACTTTGCAGGCTTATGTGCACAAGTTGGAGGAGGAGAGCGGCGGCCAATAGTTGTGGTCAGGAGATGTGTAAGTGTGTATTTTGGCTTCCCTTGTTCAATCGCGTCTGAGCCACAAAGACCGACCCTTCTCTTTTCTCTTCTTCTTTCTTCTAAAGTTTGCCTCTTTTTTGGGGTTGGAGTGAGTTTAATCCAGAGCCATAAGGTTTTAGGTTAGCTTCTCCTTTCAGGGTTTTTGGGTTCGATTCTGTTTATTTCGAGTTGGGTTTTCGTATTTGGTGAATTCTTCAATTCGTGTTTCTTGGATTGGTGGGTTGGTGTCGATTTTGAGCTCTGGCTTGAGTGTTTGGTGTCTGGGTATTTGAGATTGGTGAGTTTTGGAGCTTGGGTGGTGTTCAAAATCTGATTTTGTTGCTTATGGTTTATCTTGTTTTCATCTGCTAGTGTTCATTCACATTTGTTCTGTGGCCCCTTATATATATGTATGTGGTTTGACTTTGCCAAATTGTTGGCTTGCAGAAATACGCAGGAAGTTTGTTGGAGGGTTTTATGCAGACTCAGATAAGCACACTAGCAGTCAAGGACAATTTTCTTGTTGCTGGAGGTTTCCAAGGAGAGCTTACTTGCAAGGTTAGTTTGTCATTCACTGGTACATTCACCCCCGTCATTTGGAGTATATGTCCAAAGTAGAAAGAAAAAGCTCAACAAATAAATCTTTTTAGCTGATTTTAAACATATTATATTTCTGTAAGAGGACGACCACTACTTGGCGGGATGTTTTTGTAAGATACCCCAGTACTTGGCTGTTTTTGATACTCTTTTTGTTATAAATTCTTATTGAGTTGAAGTACATTGGTGTTCTTTGTTGCATCTAGGATTTTACATTCCACTTGTCTTGGCAAAGAGAAGCTAGTTTTGCTGTTCTTTGGTTTAACCAACGGCTGTCCGCAAGCTCCTTTTCTCTTATGTTGATAGAGTTGTTTCTATGTGTTTTTTTATTTATTCCAATGATACATTTCTAAGTCTCTCACCTGTACAATTTGGCCATCGATATTTAGCTCGAGAGAGAATTACAGAGCTGTAGCTGATTTTGAAAATATCAGGGTGTTTGAAACTAGCACAACATTTTAAGCATGGGGCTATTCACTCGAATAGATTGCATATCTTTGCACATGACGTACAAGTAACAAAGTGACATGAGATTGATTATGTTCGAATGCATCTCAGTTTTTTATGCTCCTATACTCCTTTTTGTGCATTCATATATTTTGTTTCCTCATTGGTGTATTTAGCTAGTGAATGTCATGACTTCACTTGAGGCATTAGAAAGTAACAGAAGTCTGCTTATTACTCCGGAGTTCGGGCTTTTTGTGGTTGCTCACTATTTGTGTATGTAATTGGGATTGGACTGATTGTAACTAGACACAACATTGTGCTTAGCTTGTTAAAGATTTGTATAATGCTATGTTAAAGGATTTGTATAATGTTATTTCTCTTTTGCTGCAGCGTCTTGATAAAGAAGGAGTGAGCTTTTGTACCCGAACTACATACGAAGACAATGCCATCACAAATGCTGTTGAAATATATGATAGCCTGGGGTATCTTTCCTATTCCTGAAAGCTGTTTATCTGGATCTTAATCCTTTTTTATAAGTAACACACAGTCTAAGCTGCAAACTCTGTCAGGGGTGGAATGCATTTCATGGCATCTAATAATGATTGTGGTATAAGAGAATATGACATGGAGAGATTTCAGCTTCTGAATCACTTTAGATTCCCCTGGCCAGTGAATGTGAGTCATCGTAAGCATAGATTGCATATTAATGTTATTGTAACCTGTACATATATGTCAATGTTAACTATTCTTTCCTTAAAGATTTCTATTAGAAGACGAGTTGTGTTGCTCCTAGAGGTTGTGTGTTGAAGAGTACTGGGTTATTGCCATTTAATTTCATTGTGATGGTGAACTGCCTTTCTTTGCAGCATACATCAATAAGCCCAAATCGTAGGCTTGTTGCCGTAGTTGGAGATCACGTGGATGGATTGCTTATGGATCCTCTGAATGGAAAGGTACCAGAATTTTATCTTACGTTTGCGGTTGTTTAGAGCAGAAATAGTGTTACTAGGAAGGTCTGAGTTATTGGAATTTCTTAAGATGATTAATGGATGAAAGTAATCAATATGGCTGCCATGTTCTTTATGCCCTTCAAAGGTTATAAATTTCGAGATATTTAGGAAATTATCCCTATGCCAGATTTTTTTGCTATGCGTAAGGTGTGCATCTAATAATCCTAAGCTTTACCCATTTTCTCGCCAATATATAACAACTAAATGTCTAAAATAACAATTAAACTAAATGCCTGGTTGATTAATGCACATACAAGGGCTACTGACTTCACAATTAACCCAGATCGTTGACATGCACTAGAATGGTAGTATCCTACCATGGTGAGCATAGATGATCTCGTAGTAACAAAACATTGCTTGGTAAAGCAGTTGTATTTTTGATTTCCTAGAATGTAGGTGTGTATACTTTCTGTTTCTTGTAATATCATAATCTGTGATCCTGCCTGTGATTAGTTAAGCACCAAGTTTTAAATCCTAAGTTTTTTACTAAAAAGAAAGCGTAGTGCTGAAATACAGGAACTTGTCATTAACCAGATGCACATTGTTTGATCTTTCCGAAGGCTATGTTGATGGCGAGGAAGTCGAAGCCCTAGATATATCGATCATGGCTGAAGATGACGGGTTATGAAAGTGACTATTATGCTTTGTGCACAGGAATTTTTCAGGGGTATGTCAGATCTTGCATGTGCTGGTTATGGTGATTGTTTTTGTTGATTTGTGCCCACAATGGTATCAATCTGTTATTCTGTTTTAATAGTTCCAAACATGCTGAAAACTTTTGTGTGTGGAGTTGCTTTTGAGATGGCTGGGTAGTTCATAAAATCAAAGATGCATCTGATTGTCTTCTTTACAACATTCATTTTGGGAACCATGCATTATTTGATCATTCTGAGTGTCCCTTAGTACATAGTCTTACCTATTGGCTTTTGGAATTGAAATCTGAAATATGAGATATTTATTTAGGGTTCTTTCTTTAGATACATATGTATAATATGATCATATGGACGATAAACCAGTTCAACAATGTACTAGTAAACAAAAATATAACAAGTAAACTGTATCCTCTGATGTTCTTGTGGTATAACTAAATATGCATGTCAAAAAATCTGTCTACTAGGTATTTGAATGACTTCTGTTCTACACTTATTCTTGTGTTATGCTGCTGTTCTACATTTCGATTATGCTGCTTATTCTTGGTCATTTTCAGCTGCTTTCTGCTGCTGTGTTTGAATGACATGCTGCTGTGTTTGAATGACTTTTTGGGATAATGTTGACGTCTAATATTGTATACATTCGATTTCTTTTTCAGTGGGGCAGGAGAGACAATGGCCTACAGTACACACAAGATGAAATAGATGTGGTAAGGAATGAGTGGGCGAAGTTCATTGTCAGCAATTTGGTGTAGGAATGTTCATAGGGCTTCTGAAATGGGTTTGGCAGTGATGTTTATATGTGCTTATGTTTTATAAACTTATCGGTTTAAGCTAGCTACGTATGTATGTATATATAGGACTAATGCTGGCAGATTTTGAACAATATCAGCTTGTGCCTTCATGGTTTCAGCTGAAATGCTAGCTAGGTACGTAGGATTATTGCTAGCAAATTTTGAACAATATCAGCTTGTGCCTTCATGGTTTTAGCTGAATGCTAGCTAGGTATGTCGGATTATTGCTAGCAAATTTTGAACAATATCAGCTTGTGCCTTTCATGGTTTCAGCTGAAATGCTAGTTAAGTTTTAGTTTGCTTTTGCTCTATGCATCTATGTGGTACATTAGTGTGCTCCGGCCACTTGAATGATATGTAGAATGGTTCAATTTATGTATAATTATTGTATCTGCAAAAACTGCTCTTCTGGAAATGGTAATGGTTCAATGTACAACAGTTTACATGCTTTTTGAGACCTCATTTCTTGTGTATTTGAGGCTCAGACAACAAAGTGGTCATATGACCAAATGCTTAAATCTATTGTGTGATAGAAACTTATACAACATTATAACAGCATTATGTGTTGTACAATATGACCAAAAGCCGAATCAAACCAGTGTCACAAACTGCTCAATTCTGTTGTCTGGTTGTCGAATAATACAACTGTAAAAATATCATATGTTGTACAATATGACTAAAAGCCACATCAAACCTGTGTCACAAAATCCTCAAATCTGTTGTTTGATTTGTAGAATCATACAACTCAATAAATATGAAACGAAATCAGTTGTCTGAATCAGACAACTAAATAAGTGGGAGATGAAATCTGTTGTGCGAATGAGACAACAGAATAAAATTGTAATATTCTGTTGTATGTTTAAACCTTACACAACATAAAAGTATGTATATTCTGTTGTATGAACTAGACATGTCAGTGCAGCGAATGCCAAGCCAGCCATGGCATGGCATATAAGTTGTACAACAGAAATTATAAGTTGGTTGTTGGACGTTTCATCACACAAGCTCGAGATATACGACGGTTTTTTCGAACTTACACAACGGTGCAGCACCGTTGTGTATTGAGTTTTTTGTAGTAGTGTATACTTAGAGAATAGCCAAAGATTTAATATATTTCGTCGGCTATACTTTGAAAAATCAACAGCCGTCGGATCTGAGCCATCCAACGGCGGACAATGAAAAGACGCGGATCGCAAGAGTTTAGCCGACGAAAATTATATTTCGTCGGCTATGCTTTGGAAAATCAGCAGCCGTTGGATCTGAGTCATCCAACGGCGGACAATAAGCGGATCGAAGGAGTTTAGCCGACGAAATCTAATTTTCGTTGGCTAAACTTAGAGAATAGCCGACGATTTACAATATTTCGTCGGCTATTCTATGAAAACATATTAAACTGCCGTTTTGAGGCCCTAAACGAACTCGAAAGCCCGAAAAGACCTACACGTCGTGGCAAAGCGACGAGTTTGATTCCTGGCGTCGTTCCCTTTCCGGAATGGTATCACAATCGTCATTCAGACGCCGGACGCCAAATCTGCCGTAAACCGGGTTTTCACTTGCAATGGTCAATCTGCTCTTCAATTTTGTCGGAATCTTGTCATTTTTCAACCGTAGCCGTATTTCATTATTTCGGTCATATCTTATTTGACGACATATTTTCATTTGAAGAGTGTACGTATAGTAACTATTTGAAACTATACATTCACTTAAACACTTAGTAAACAAGTTAAGGAACATTAGTGCATATGTTCCGATTTTGAATCTAAAAGTTTGGAAAATCTATTCCAACCGTCAGATATCACCGTTTAGATTAAATACATGTATGAAAAAAAATCCAACTACATCTGACAACGTTAAAGGCTCGATCGGGACGGTCAACCGGGTGAGTCAACCCTTTAAACGCTTAGAAATGGTAATTGGCCTGTCTAAATGACGTTTTTTTGCCTGACCTTCAACAGATAATAGTTTCAAATCGATGAGACGCAACTAATCGTATAAAAATTTTCCTCAAAATTTGTACCGAACGTCAGGCTACCCATAGGAAAACGGAAGTAAAAAACAGTTAACCGTAACATTCGGCACACAGATTTTGTCGGAATCTCGTCATTTTTCAACCGTAGACGTATTTCATTATTTCGGTCATATCTTATTTGATGACATATTTGCATTTGAAGAGTGTACGTATAGTAACTATTTGAAACTATACATTCACTTAAATAAAATTTAATTTTAATCATAGCCGACGAAATCAAACCTAGTACTCGTCGGCTATATAGACTTATAGCCGACGAAAATGCCAATTTCGTCGGCCAAACTTTCAAAAGTTTTCGTCGGCTAAAGTTTCAGAGAATGGCCGACGAAAATACAAATCGTCGACTATTCCATGGGAATAGCCGACGATTTTTTTTGTTTACCAACGAAAAAAAAAATCGTCGGCCATTCTATGGGAATAGCCGACGATTGTTTTTTTTTACCGACGAAAATAAAAATCGTCGGCCATTCTTGGGAATAGCCGACGAAAATTTTAGGTCGTCGGCCGTTTTTTTTTTTCGTTGGGAAAAGTGTTTTTTCTGGTAGTGCGTTGTAAAATTCATGGTTAATGAAGTATTCTTTGGATAAAAGATGTCTGAAATGCACTATCTAATTCAACCGCGCGGTTTCAATCTCACAGCTTGACAAACAATATGATGAAATATGCCATGAAATTTCATATGAATTCCTGTAAGTTTGTATGAAGATATACAAAATTTTGAGGGCATTTGTTCTGGCTGGACGAATAAGTATTATAAATTGACCACCACTAATACTTTAGTTGATAGTGTCCCATATAGATCAGATCGAGGTTAATATTCGATCACTAGCTAGAGATGTAAACAATCTTCGAAGCATGTAAATCAATTCAATGATGCCATGGTGGCGTATTTAACCCGGGTTATTGCAAGATCGAATACGGAAACTATGGTTTTTACTATTAAACCAAACGATCATACAAATGGTACTCTAGCTAGAATCCAACCATAATCTATAAAAGCAATTTTGATTTGTGAAACTTCTGCAATCTTCATGTACCTATAATTTAAAAAAATCCTGCTCACCTAAGTTTCGGACGCTAGATCCGCTACTGTGTATGTAACTCTATTTTAATAGCCGCTATATTTATTTCTGAAACTATAATGTGCGTAACCCTAATCTATAAGACCAACTTTTAATTTGTGAAACTTTTGCAATCTTCAAGTACGCGTTTTATAGCTTCTAATTTATATTCTTGACATTATAACTATCCAAAGGATGATAAATCATTTACCGAAATTCCAAGTCCAAGAATCATCTCTCCTAATCCTATATGAAGCTAAGTTAGCATGAAGAGCTCAAGACCACAATCCAGTAAGCTTAGCATTTAGATTGAAGATGAAAAATTTCATCAGTAAGCTTCTTATAAGCTTCTTATCAGTAAGCTTCTTATAAGCTTCTTATAAGTGATTTTGTCACATGATATATATCATTCCATCAAATCACTTATAATTTACCCTCCTTTTAAATGATTAAATTATAAGTGATTTGATGGAATGATATCATGTGATAAAATATAAATTTGACAAACAAATAACATGTGATTTTTTTTCCATGTGACAAAATATAAGAACTGTCAAATTGCTGTTAAACTGAAATTAAATTGTCTGTAAATCAAGATCAAGTTTATATACACACAAACACATGAAACATAAATCAAGAACACAATACAGAATGCGGAATAGAGTTTTCCTAGCTGCACTAGGAATCATACCTTCATCACTTCTCCAATCACCCTTCATAGCAACCTTAGATTCAGACATCTTGTGCTTCTAAAGATGAACTGCACACAAACTAAACTGATCAATAGAGTAAGAATAAAGTCTTCTGCGTTTCAATATCAAGCAAACAGAATGGGGCTGTTTTCTCAATGCAAAACGATATTGAACACAGGGACTAATGCCTTATATTTATACTGGCCAATTTGATCAATCAGAATTCAATCCCATAACTGAATCCTAATACTGATCAAATACTGAATCTAAAACTGCAAAGGCTTAGTTCTATCACAATACTAATTCGATGTACTACAGGTCTTAATACAATGAACCTCTATGCTTATTATGCGATATACTACTTAATAACCTTCTCTGAAACTGAGTCTTAGTTGTAATGCTTCTTGTTAAGCCGAAACCTATTCAACAATGACTGATCATATTAACAGATAGAGTTTGAGTCCAAAAAGGTTCTTACAATCTCCCACTTGGACCAAACACATACATATCAGATCATTTGAATAAATCAATGAAAAGCTAACAACTGAAATGTGCACTGAAGCATACAAAACTCATAGTTCATTCAGCTTGGTCAATTCATAGCAACATAATGCAGAACCTAGAATCATAGATGATTAATAATCAAAATGATTAAAGATCACATACAAGAGTTACTATAATCACATAAGCTTATGAGTGATAGAGTGAGAATAATTTCAACAAGCATATCCACCTGAGATGTCAAAAAACTCACAGTCCTTAATTCTGATATAATCAAAATTCTGTAACAGCAACTTACTAAAACTGAATGCTGTTTAAATGAAAACTTAACTGTAAGATATTATGTTCTATAAAGTAAAACAAAATTGGTTCAGCTAAAACACTTTCATAAGTAATCTAATAACAATACTTGTAGAATGCAATTCCTCGAGTCTTTATTGATCAAGTGAAAAAATTACAAGTTGTTCTCAAAATAAGATTACAACTGGAAAAGTTCCTTATTACACAAAACTAGAAGAGAATAAAATAGAAAAACTTACAAGCTCCCACAGAACTTAAGCATACAAATCTGACAATACTCCCATATTTTTAACATGTTTCTGAAAAACCACAATTGGAAGTGCCTTAGTAAAAGGATCTGCTAGCTGAGAAATTGTATCTATATCTAAAACATCAATCTCTTTCCGTTTATCTCTTTGTCTCACAGAATAATATTTCAAGTCAATATGTTTAGAATTGCTAGACCTCTTACTATTTTTACTGAAAAATACTGCAGCTTCATTGTCACAATAAATTTTCAACGGATTTGTAACAATGTAACTCAAAACTTCAGTATATATAAAAAAATTCCTAATCCATAGTCCCTCACAAACTCCTTCATATATTGCTATATATTCTACCTGTATAGTAGATGTAGTTATTAAGTCTTGTTTCATGGTTTTCCATGCAACAGCTCCACCAGCAAGCATAAAAACATAGCCTGAAGTAGAATTTTTGGATTTTGGAAAATTTCCAGCAAAATCTGAATCAGTATAACCTACTAATTCTAAATTCTTAACTTGTCTATAGACCAACATATGAGATTTAGTCTTCTGTAAATATCTAAGAACCTTCTTACCTGCAACCCAATGTTCTTGAGTAGGTGCAGATTGAAACCTGGATAAAATTCCTACAGAAAATGCAAGATCTGGCCTAGTGCAAACTTGTGCATACATTAAGCTACCTATAAGCTTGGCATATGGTTTGCTCTCCATTTGAATCATCTTCCCCTCATATTTAGAAATTTTAGACAGTTTATCACCTTTAGACATAGGGGCATCTCCTGGAGAACATGTTTCCACGTTGAATCTTTTTAACACTTTCTGAATGTAATTGTGTTGAGATAAGCCTAAAACCCCTAACTTCCTGTCTCTCTTAATTTCAATTCCTAAAACAAAGGAAGCCTCTCCTAAATCTTTCATATCAAAATTGCTTGACAGAAAAGACTTGGTTTCATTTAGTAGTTTAACACTGCTGCTAGCTAAAAGAATATCATCCACATACAAAATCAAGAATATAAATTCAGTTTTTGCAGTCTTGAGGTATACACATTCATCAACTATGTTTTCTGTAAAGCCAAAAGAAGATACAACTGAATCGAATTTGTTGTACCATTGTCTGGAAGCTTGTTTTAAACCATAGATTGATTTCTTAAGTCTGCATACATGATTTTCTTTCCCTGACTTCACAAAACCTTCAGGCTGTTTCATATAAATAACTTCATCCAATTCTCCATTCAAAAATGCAGTTTTGACATCCATTTGATGCAATTCCATATTATAATGTGCAACTAAGGCCATTATAATTCTAAATGAATCTTTAGTAGATACAGGAGAAAATATTTCATTATAATCAATACCCTCTTGTTGTGAATCCCTTAGCTACTAGACGAGTTTTGTGTCTCTCTATATTGCCATTTGCTTCTCTTTTAGTCTTAAAAACCCACTTACAACCAATTGCTTAATGGTTAGGGTCTGGTTTCACAAGTTTCCAAACTTTATTCTTAGACATAGAGTTAATTTCTTCTTGCATAGCTTTCTCCCATTCACTAAATTCATTGCTAAACTGAGCTTGTTTGAAGCTCAAGGGATCATTATCTTCTGCTAAAATATCTTGCTCTTGTAGAAAAACATGATAGTCACTGCCTTCACCATAGACTGGTTTTCTCTGTCTTGTAGATCTTCTAAGCTGAGAATTTTCTAAGTTTGGAGGTTCTATAGTTATATCCTGAGGATCTAAATCCATCTGATCATCTAAAGGCTGATCTGTATTCTGATTTTGAGGCTCTAGAACTAAATTTCCTGTGTTTAACTGGTTTTACATTTGATTAGTCGTATTTGATCTTACTGTGTTCTGAACTAGAGGCAATATCTCTACTGAATCCTCATTCTCAATAATCTCATCAAATTCTAAGGATAAATCCTCAAAATCATTACTGCATACACCTTCATCCAAAAATTTGGCTTGATTAGTTTCCATCAATTTGGTTTTATTTTTAGGTGTATAGAATCTGTATCCTTTAGATTTTTCACAGTAACCAATAAAATAGCAACTAATAGTTTTAGCACCTAGTTTTTCTTGTAGTATGTTTGGAATTCTAGCTTCAGCTTTGCAACCCCACACATGGCAGTGATGCAAGCTTGGTTGTCTACCACACCATAACTCAAAAGGTGTTTTATGTACTGATTTAGAGAGTGCTCTATTGCAGATGTAATTTGCTGTCTTAAGTGCTTCACCCCATAGATAGATTGGTAGACCTGAAGCACACATCATAGATCTAACCATATTGAGAAGAGTTCTGTTTTTTCTCTCAGCTACGCCATTTTGAGTTGGAGTATATGGTGTAGAATATTGTGCCTTAATACCATGCTCTTGTAAGAACATTGCAAATGGTCCCTTTTGCTGGCCTGCACTTGTATGTCTACCATAATATTCCCCTCCTCAATCTGATTTTACTGTCTTAATTTTTGTCTCTAATTGGAGCTCGACTTCAGTTTTGAAAATTTTAAAAGCTTCCAATGCTTGAGATTTTTCTGAAAGTAAGTATATGTAGCAGTCTCTAGAGTAGTCATCTATGAATGTTATGAAATAGATATTTCCACACATAGTCTTATGTTTAAAAGGTCCACATATATCTGTATGAATGAGTTCTAATAGCTTATGACTTCTTACTGCAGTGGTTTTTCTCTTGTTTGTCAATTGACCTTTGAAACATTCAATACAATCAGTTAAATCAGTATAGTTCAAGCTAGGTAAAATTCCATTTTTCTCGAGTGTTTTCAATCTCTTCTTGGAAATGTGTCCTAATCTTCTGTGCCAAAGAAAAGCAGACTTATTGTTGAATAAAGATCTTTTAACTCCTGTAATTGTGTTTTCAGTTATAGTTTCTGCATTATTTTCAAGCATAAGAATCTCATTCTTAATCACAGAACAATCAAGTTTAAGATAATTATTTGAAAAAAAACCACAACCAAGATACTTTGAATTCTGAAAAATCTGTATTCCACTAAAATCAATAATAAGTTTGCATCCAATGCCAATCAAAAGACCTACTGAAATCAAATTCCTCTTAAGAGAGGAATGTAATAAACGTTCTCAAGAAAAATAAAATTGCCTAAGCCTAAATCAATCTTCAAGCATCCTATGGCCTTCACTGCTACTTTTTGGCCGTTCCCCACACAAACATTTTGATCACTTGTCCTTGGAGCTCTCCTCCTTATGATACCCTGTAGAGATGTAGTAATGTGTATTGGTGAACCAGAATCAAGCCAATAAGTGTGTGTACTAACGTTAAGAAAATTAACTTCTAAAGAGAAAACAGAATTTTGAAAAGACTCACCCTTTTTAATCATCCAAGCCTTCCATCCATTACAATCCTTTTTCATATGTCCTCCTTTTTTACAGAAGAAGCAATTGAATTTGACAGAGTCTTATGCGTTTCAATATCAGGCAAACAGAATGGGGCTGTTTTCTCAATGCAAAACGATATTGAACACAGGGACTAATGCCTTATATTTATACTGGCCAATTTGATCAATCAGAATTCAATCCCATAACTGAATCCTAATACTGATCAAATACTGAATCTAAAACTGCAAAGGCTTAGTTCTATCACAATACTAATTCGATGTACTACAAGTCTTAATACAATGAACCTCTATGCTTATTAAGCGATATACTACTTAATAACCTTCTCTGAAACTGAGTCTTAGTTGTAATGTTTCTTGTTAAGCCGAAACCTATTCAACAATGACTGATCATATTAACAGATAGAGTTTGAGTCCAAAAAGGTTCTTACAATTGCAACTAACAAAATTTCAGGGTTGATTTTGTTATTACACTACTGCAACTCCAGTACTAAGTTCAAACAACTTGTAAGAACTAAAACAAGTTCCCAGTTTCTACTTATACAGTCACAGGATCGACCAGTAGAGAAGCTACAAAATCTTTGAGTATGGTTCCAGCATGAGTGTAGCCATCTTCAGACTTGTATACTACATCTATCACTCGTGTGAGATTCAGAACTCGCATCAAGAGAGGCATGTCGAGAGGGGTAGGGTGGAGGCACTCTTCATTTATGTCCTTCCATGCATCACTCACTTGTTTACGAAATTCAGTTATGGCTTCTTCTTCTGTCGCACCGTATTGTGTCATGTAACATTCCACAGCCAAGGCAACGTGTCCTCTCTTTTGCTCAAACTGTATAGACAAGAAGATTAAGGTCAAGATCGATTCGGTAAAAAAGAGTTGTAAGAAAGTGTATCTGTTATTAGTTACTACAGGCAAATTCAAGTACCTTGTGGGATACAATGTCATCCATGAGTCTGCAAACTACTGCTGAAGCCTTTACCATCTTAGGGTCACTGAAGATCACTACCAGATGCGGATGAATAGCCGACGAAAAAAATTTCGTCGGCTATGGTTATATTTCGTCGGCTATACCATCTGCCGACGAAATTTTCGTCGGCTATACGTCGTCGGAACAACCCCGTCGGCTATACTAATGGCCGACGAAAAAAAAGAATTCGTCGGCTATAGTAGAGTATGGCCGACGACTGTACCGACGAAAATATTTTTCATCGGCCAAACCTGGGACAAATTGCCGACGAATTTCGTCGGGTATTTTCGAGTATGGCCGACGAAATTCATTAAGTATAGCCGACGAAAATTATGTATTTCGTCGGCTATTGTTAACAACATATAGCCGACGAATTAATAAATGTTCGTCGGCTATATGTTGTTAACAATAGCCGACGAAATGCATAATTTTCGTCGGCTATTTCCTCAAAATATATTAATATTTAATAGGCATTAATTAGTTATAGCCGACGAAATAATGTAATTTTCGTCGGCTATAAGTTGTATAGCCGACAAAAATTGGTAAAATTCGTCGGCTATAGTTATTATAGCCGACGAAATAATGCCAAAATCGTCTGCTTTTCTTACATTTGGGAAAAAAAAAATTAAATTATTTTCTAAATTACCATTCCAAGCAACCTGCAAATCACAAAAACATTCCATGCATTTGCACCAACAAGAAACACGTCTAAATACCATTTTTATTAAATTCGTTCTAATATACATAAACCCTAAACCCTAATCATCACCTAAACTACTAAAGTCCAGCAGGTCATCCCCAGCATCCTGCTCTCCATCAGGCTCGTCATCCTGCTGACCGAACACGGGAGGTTGAGGCATTGGAGGTTCCGCTAACCGCTGAAACGGGGGCGGGGGTGGAAGGCCTTGTTGTTGTGCCGCGAACAGCTCATAGCACCAGTTTTGTTGGCCGTCGTAGTTGTGTTGCCGAATTCTTTCGCATTCGGCATGCCAACCGGCCACATCCAACTGATACTGCTGTGATCTGCGGCACGTCTCCTACTGATACTGCTGTGTGCTGCGGCGCAGCTCTTGTACTGTCTGAGACGAGGTCGCCAATTCTGCGGCCAATCGCTGCACTTCCCCCCTCATATGCTGGCTCTCCCCGCCTCCCTTCTTCTGACCTCCCTTAGTGGTCTTCAGAAGCCCTAGTCCAGCACTTCCCAAACCCCGGCAGTAGTAGTTGTTTGACCGGTTTGGGAAGGCTGCGTCGAAGATCCTCGCTGCCGTTTGGACACTGGACCGGTCGACATGGCGCATGGCTTCTTCCAGATCTGCCTCTGAAATGTTCGGTTGTGTGTCCCGAACTACTTGCTGGAGCACCTCTTCTTCGGCCCGGTTGACCCTCTCCTAAGTGGACGGGAAAAAAAAATTAATATTATAACAAATATATAATTAAGTAAAATTAATAATTAAAATTTTAAAATTGTAATGAACGACTTACGAGCTGTTCTGTCGCTTGTGGATAAGCGATCTTGAACGTCTCCACGTACGGGTTGCTATCAGGATGATCTCTGAGCGCCTCCTCCTGATACTGTGCAAACGGCCGTGAACCAGCATGATGGGGGGTTGTGTTCCGGCGGCGGTTCGCAGAGTTTATCCGAGACCGTTCCTTCAAACAAATAATAAAATATTAGAAAAATGCATCAGAAAATATTAATGTAATAATTATAAAATAATTAAACTAATAATTAAAATATTAACAAAATAAACATTTTTACTGAAGTTTAGTATTTACCTACATAACTGGGTTGTTGAACTCTACTGTCTTCAACCAACGCCACTCGTACTCCCGGAACACGAACTCCCTGGGAGTGCCCATACGACCAATGTGGTCGTACTCGTTATAGTGGGAACGCAGCTCGTTCTTCCACTCTTTGAACCTACGAAAAAAACAAAAGTGCATTAGAAATATTATTAATATCATAAAATATTAATAATTATAAGATAATTATAATATCATAAAAACAAACGTACCTCAAGTTCTGCTGGTTGTTGACGTGTCGCCGAAGCGAGCATCAAGCAATAATAACCCTACAATCGTTAGTAGTATAGAATAAGTAGGGATCGTTCTAGCCGGGGATTAAGGGTACCTGAAACATGAGAATGTTAACACAAATATTCACAAACATATATGCACACAATTGTCACACTTATATACATATATACATATTCACATGAAATCAAGGGGGATTGAGATAGGATCGGCAGCAAAGCTGCCTCTAAATTCCTAGACATGAATTTAAGACATGAAATTAAATCCTAAAGCTACTATTTACAAGGTTGGTCGACATTCTTCCACAAATTACTAACACGACAGCACTCAAAACACTTAGCAAATTGACAAAACAAGATACACGGCAAGAGTACACAATATCCTAGATCCGACTTAGTTCCAACCTAATTAGCTCCTTATCGGTTTACTAATCGATTAAGACTCTCAAGTACTTCAAGATTAACTTATCGTCTAACCCTAAAGTTATACTAAACACATTTGAGAACACTTATCGTCGAAATCAAACATGCAAAGTAATTAGACACAATGTCTTTTTAGTCGGAAACATATCAATCAAGCAAGGCGTCACCACTTCTTGTTAACATGCATAGTCGTTTAAACCACTCTAGTCCTATCATGTTGACGGATATAAGATCAATACTCAAAACATATCGCGACTATGCTAAGTACCAATCTTTGAGGCACACAGATTTAAAGACTAAACCAAGAACGAATTACTAGAATCAGAGTGAACATACTTGCCTATCTAATCCTATCTCTTTACTTCATATTTTCCTTACTTTTTAACATGCAATTTGTATTCTTACATCCAAATACCACTTAAAGAAAAAGAAAACAAATTGAACATATAAATCATAAAACCAAATTTCACTCCAAACAATACATAGACATAGAGTTTGAAACCAAGAATTCATGCTAAGTTCATAGACAAAGTTTAACATAGCTACAACAAAAATTACATAACCAAGAGAAGGGAGTGGATCACACATTAGAAACCTTGGAGAGCTTCGTCTAGGTGTGGATCCGGCGGATGGTGGTGATTGGATGGAGGCTGCTGCTCGGCAGTGGTAGTGTCGACAGCAAAAGAACCAAGGTTCGGCAAGAACTTTGGGTGTGGTGGAGGTGGTTTTGGCTAGGGTTTTTGTGTAGGACTCTTGGGAAATTTAGGTAGAGCTTTGGCTAGATTTTTGCTTTGGAATGTGACAAATTTTTCTGTGTAAAAGTTAGCTATTTATAGAGGCAAATTCAGCAGAAAACCTAGGTAGAAAACCTAGTCCGAATCGGCAAAGGCAATCCTTGTGCAACAAGGTTTTGGTTCCTTCCTTTCTTGGTTCTTCTAGGAAACTTCTTTTTCTGATTTTTTTCTTCAATGCCTTGGCTTGGTGTCATCCTCTAACCTTCCTTAAGCTTGGACCATCATCACATATGCATTTGTACACCATTTGGTCCATTAAAAACAGAAAACACAAAAAGGGGGCAGTAGGTTCCTGGAATCGGCAGATTTGACCTTGATGCAGTAATTCCGGCATATCTCCATCCGTGGAGCTCCGATTGATGCAATTCCAAGTCTCAGATAAACTAGACACATATGGCCATCTCCCCATAAAATATCTCGATCAAATTCCTTGTGAGTCGTCGGGAATGATTTTTCGAATTTGGGACAAAGTCCCAGGAAAATCCTGGAAGCCCCTGGATTGGTTTGCTCGAACTGCTGTTTTGCAGCCATCTTTTGGGTGACTTCCCGAACTCCGATTGATCTGAAATTTGAACACAACATTCCTCAGTATATGAATATTAAGCACACCAAATTTCATAGAATTAAGACAAGGATAGATCATATTTGTACTCGTCTCAAAGTCGCGAAAAAGACATATTTTGCACTATTTTCCAGATTTCTCATACTTAGTCATTTTTCGGACAATTAAGCACATTTCACCAAAACTCTACCAAAATTGACACTAACTATATTATGACTCTATCTTAGACAAATAAGGGTTAAACAAAGCATAAACGAGGGCATAAGCATGTAATATCGTCGCACATTGTGCTCCTATCAGTTGTCCGCCCAATCCCGCCTGTGTTCGGCAATCTCGAAGAATGTCTGAAAAATAATATTTTATTAGTTTTACAATTGTAATAATACCGAAAATTATTAAATATTACGATAAATAAATTAAATTTTTTAAATTACTCACCGCCGCGGCAATGTTCACCTCCCTCTTGATCTCTTGGGGCACATCAGCCCACCGGGTCCACAACATAGGGACTCTGTCCCTAATCAGTGACCCCACCCAACCCGAGTAGTCGCGTTTTTTCTTCCCCTGAACCTCCTGATTAGGAGGTTCGTTGATCTGGATCCTGCCGCTGCGCTCAACAGTTCTCCTGAGCGTGTCAAAACAGATGACACCTCTCGTATTCCTCCATGAACTGCTAGCGACTGTCCCTATCACAAAAACGACGATTGGTTAATAAAATTAAATATTAGTGCGTTAATTTTAATAAAACATTTAATTAAAAAAATCAAATGTTACCTGAAGTGGATGACTCGTCTGTCGACTTCCCTTTTCTCCTCGCCGAAATAAGGTTGTCAGGGTCCTCAAATGGCTGCTGCCGGTATGCCTCCGCAGCACTAACGTACTGAGGCATATCCGGCCATAAGGGCACACCCTGATAGTCGACCTCCGGTATCGCCGGAATGTTGTACGGGAGGAAAAGCTGGTTTGGGAGAGTAGGAACCTCAGTCGAGTCAGCACCAGACTGAGTCGGACTCGGCATCGGCTCCCGATGAACCTCAGGCATACGAACCTGAGGAACGTCGGCAGCTATCTCCTCGTGAAACAGCTGCCGACTAAACCTCGGAGCCACAGAGGGACCGGCATGCGGAAGTGAAGTGCTCGACGGCCGCCCCGCCTGGAGAAGGGTCTGGTGCCGAGCACTCACACTCCGTCGCGGCTGGTCTGCATCCACAGTCCTCTGCGGCTGGGATGAATCTACACTCCTCCGCGGCTGGCTAGCGGTCCTCTCAGGCTGGCTAGCGGTCCTCTCGGAGTCTGCAGAACCGCCGGAATTTCTAGAACCTCTAGATCTGCTGCCACGACGGCCTCCGAATAGGTTTCTTAATGCATCGGCCATCTAAAGCCCGAGGCATTAATACATTAATTGATATTAAATTATATTATATTAAATAAAAAATTCTAATTAAAATAATAACCAATAATACTAACATATTTTAATATAACAATTTATATACTAACATATTAAATTATATTATATTAAATAACAAATTCTAATTAAATATAATTAAGCTATATATATAATTAAGCTAAATTATACAATTAAGTTATCAATTTATATAATTAAAAAACCAATTTATACGTATAAATTATATAATTAAAATAAATTTGGAAACAATTACCTAAATTAACATAAATACCTAAAATTTATCTAAATTAACATAAATACCTAAATTATACCTAAATTAACATAAATACCTAAATTATAAATAAATTAACATAAATACCTAAAATTTACCTAAATTAACATAAATACCAAAATTATACCTAAATTAACATAAATACCTAAATTATACATAAATTAACATAAATACCTAAAATTTACCTAAATTAACATAAATACATAAATTATACCTAAATTAACATAAATACATAAATTAACATAAATTAACATAAATTAACAATTATAACTAAATTAACAATTAATTAACATAAATGAAAAAAAAATAAAAAAATTTCCTTACATTGCTTGATTCGGGCAGAGGAGAAGGAGGCCGGCCGGAGGAGGGAGGAGGAGGGACAGGCCTTTCGTCGGCACTGGAAACGGAGGAGGGAGACGGCCGGAAAAAAATGGAGGAGGAGGGAGGAGGTGCCGGGGCTGCCGGCCGGATTGGAGGAGGAAGAGGGAGGAGGTTGGGCCGGGGCTGTCGACGTGGAGGAGATAAAGGGAGGAGAGCCGGATTGCACGTCGAAGAGGAAGATTGGAAAAATGCAGCAAATGGAGGCTAGGGTTCGGCTGCAACAAACTTATACCCGATAGTATAGCCGACGAATTAAAAAAATTTCGTCGGCTATACTTAAGTATAGCCGACGAAATGCTTTAATTCGTCGGTTATACTTAAGTATAGCCGACGAAATGTTTTAATTCGTCGGCTATACTTAAGTATAGCCGACGAAATGTATCAACTCGTCGGCCATAGTTTAGGCGCTCAGCAACCGTCCGATCTCCCCCATCCAACGGCGAACAATGAAAATGCGCGGATCACTAGAGTTTAGCCGACGAAATTAAATATTTCGTCGGCTATACTTTGGAAATTCACAGCCGTTCGATCTGAGCCATCCAACGGCGGACACTAAGCGGATGGCAAGAGTTTAGCCGACGAAATATTTGATTTCGTCGGCTAAACCTTTGGTCAAACTACAAGGTCAAACCTCTAAACCCTATAAATTAAAACGAAAATTGGGCCATCTAAATGACGTTTTTTGGCCTTATCTTCAACAGAGAATAGTTTCAAATCGATGAGACGCGACTAATCGTATAAAAATTTTCCTCAAAATATTTACCGACCGTCATGCTACCCATAGGAAAACGGGAGTAAAAAACAGTTAACCGCAACATTCCGCACACAGATTTTGTCGGAATCTGCTCATTTTTCAACCGTAGACGTTTTTCAATATTTCGGTCATATCTTATTTCACAACACATTTGCATTTGAAGAGTCTACGTATAGTAACTATTTGAAACTATACATTCATTTAAACACTTAGTAAACAAGTTAAGGAACATTAGTGCATATGTTCCGACTTTGAATCTAAAAGTTTGGAAAATCTATTCCAACCGTCAGATATCACTGTTAAGATTAAATACATGTATGAAAAAAAATCCAACTACATCTGACAACGTTAAAGGCTCGATCGGGACGGTCAACCGGGTGAGTCAAACCTCTAAACGCTTTAAAACGGAAATTGGCCCGTCTAAATGACGTTTTTTGGCCTGATCTTCAACAGAGAATAGTTTCAGATCGATGAGACGCAACTAATCGTATAAAAATTTTGCTCAAAATATTTACCGACCGTCAGGCTACCCATAGGAAAACGGAAGTAAAAAACAGCTAACCGCAACATTCGGCACACAGATTTTGTCGGAATCTTCTCATTTTTCAACCGTAGACGTATTTCAATATTTCGGTCATATCTTATTTCACGACACATTTGCATTTGAAGAGTCTACGTATAGTAACTATTTGAAACTATACATTCACTTAAACACTTAGTAAACAAGTTAAGGAACATTAGTGCATATGTTCCGATTTTGAATCTAAAAGTTGGGAAAATCTATTCCAACCGTCAGATATCACCGTTAAGATTAAATACATGTATGAAAAAAAATCCAACTACATCTGACAACGTTAAAGGCTCGATCGGGACGGTCAACCGGGTGAGTCAAACCTCTAAACGCTTTAAAACGGAAATTGGCCCGTCTAAATGACGTTTTTTGGCCTGATCTTCAACAGAGAATAGTTTCAGATCGATGAGACGCAACTAATCGTATAAAAATTTTCCTCAAAATATTTACCGACCGTCAGGCTACCCATAGGAAAACGGAAGTAAAAAACAGCTAACCGCAACATTCGACACACAGATTTTGTCGGAATCTTCTCATTTTTCAACCGTAGATGTATTTCAATATTTTGGTCATATCTTATTTCACGACACATTTGCATTTGAAGGATGAAGCAATGGTTTGTCAACAGTGATAGAAAATGGATGCTGCTCATTTTTTATTTTTTTTTTAATCATAGCCGACGAAATAAAACCTAGTATTCGTCGGCTATTCTTTTGTCGTTTTTGGTAAAAAATAAAATATTTATTTTTTAAAAAACTTATGGCCGACGAAATAATGAATTTTCGTCGGCCATTGTTCGTAAAATAATTATTTTTAAAAAACTTATGGCCGACGAAATAATGAATTTTCGTCGGCCATTGTTCGTAAAATAATTATTTTTAAAAAACTTATGGGCGATGAAATACTTAAATTTCGTCGGCCATTGTTCGTAAAATAATTATTTTTAAAAAACTTATGGCCGACGAAATACTTAATTTTCGTCGGCCATTGTTCGTAAAATAATTATTTTTAAAAAACTTATGGCCGACGAAATAATTCATTATTCGTCGGCCATTGTTGCTATAGCCGACGAAAAATTTATTATTCGTCGGCCATTCTTTGAAAAAAAACCAAAAAAATCAGTGGTTTTCACCTCTCCTATTCCGATGTCCTGTTCACATATAACCAAAATTGAACATAAAAAACCAGAAACCCAACAGTCAACATATTTCAAATTTTTTTTTAAGGGGTTTGGAACCCAGCCTAGCTGGGAGGCTCATCCCCACGCCCGTTCATTAGAAATGAGTTGATTACAAATGAAAGGATTACATCATTTAAATTACTTAATCCGTCGGATTGTAATCGGAATCATCGGATGAGTCTTCTTCGGTTTCTAAATTGCTCGATAGGGGTAATCTATGTCGTTCCTCACCACTAGAGTCCTCGTTAGTTTCTTCATTTGGATCAACATCAACAAGCAGTGGCTCTTCACGTCGAATTCGCACCGGCGTGTCTAGGCGAATAAAAGAGGAGTCAGGAATACCGTTTGAGTTGGGCTCTTGATACGCGGTGCCCCCTTCCTCGTTCTCTTCAGCCACTCCAAGTGTAGACGCCCGGTAAATGTTGCGATGGTGGATAGTGTTGACTACTTTCCACGGGTCACCCTTGGCGAGATCATCAAGATAAAACACTTGTTTCACCCATGTGGCTAAAACGAACGGGTCGTCCTCATACCATGATGTACTAGTGTTCACAGAACTTACGCCGTATTGATCGGTTTTCATGCTCTGCGGCCGTGTGTCAAACCATCTACACTTGAAAAGGTGCACTTTCATGCCTTCCCCGTAATGCAGTTCCACAACTGAATGGAGAACACCGTAATAGTCAACTCCACCATCCCCACCATGTGCCATAACCCCTGAATTTTGTGTTTTCAGTCTGAGGTCTCTGTCTTCACATCGAAATAACACACCATTCACCTTGCACGTCGCATAAACTTTTGAATAGACCGGCCTCCTCGCTAAAAGTCTGAGTTCGTGCGACCAATTTGGGTGATTATCATTTGCAATAAGGTTCATCTGCAACCATCAGAATCAACTATAAATATGAATAAATATACACAATAATATATGAACACGTATAGAATAGTGTTAAAGGTACGTACCCAGCGGCCGAAATACTCTGCGAATGTCTGGTTGTGGTAATCGCGATCACCTGCTACTCCTTCACAGCGTAGATGTATGTCCTTCCAAAACTGAACTTCTGGACAGTTGATTAGTACCCACCAATGTGCAATGGCTACCTCATAATCTTTCAACTTGTAGGAATCTGGCATGTTTCCACCGAGTACAACATCGTCGGAGAGTATGGAAAGATTGAACTGTGACGGTACATCTTCCTGTATGCTTTCCTGTAACGCTCTGAAATACAACTTCATGTAGGTGACGCACTCGTGCACAATATATGCTTCAGCTATACATCCTTCAGGTGCGGATCTGTTTTGGACAAAACCACCGTATTGTCCAAGTTGCCTATAAATCAAGTTTTTAAAGTGTTATGATAATACATTAACACTATATCACATATATTGATGAGGAAATTAACATAAGGTGTAAAATACGTACCTTTCCATCGGATACATCCAAGTGAAGTGCACAGGACCGGTAAGCAACAACTGCCGAGGAAGATGGATCATGAGGTGAGGCATGATGTCGAAAAAATTTGGAGGAAATATCATCTCAAATTTACACATGATATGAACGATGTCTTGTTGCATTTCCCGGAGGTCAGATTTTCTCACTTCCCGTGTGCATACCTTCTGGAAAAATCTTGCCAACGCTACTAACGGCTCCACAACGTGACGGGGAAGGAACGGTCGAATGAAAACAGGGAATAGACGTTGTAGCAGGATATGATTGTCATGACTTTTCAACCCGTACAGATTGTTGCATTGTCTGTTGACACACTTGGCTATATTTCCAGCAAAGCCTGAAGGATACTTGGCCCGACTTATCCAATGCAAAATTTCTGATTTATGCTCAAGCTTGATGGTGTAAGGAGCTTGAGGCATTTTTCTCTTCCCTTGTTTCAACCATAGTGGTTTTCTGATATTCATGTTTTGCATATCAGTGCGAGCCTTAGGACCGTCTTTCGTCTTCCCCTCCAAGTTCAGCGTTGTGCCCATCACACTTTCAGAAACATTTTTTTCTATGTGCATAACGTCTAGGAAGTGACGGATCAGCAACTCACACCAGTACGGGAGTTCCCACAATATGCTCCTATGTGTCCAGAATTTGTACTCATCAGGCCTTTCAGGTATTTCCGCTACAATATCGGGATGATTGCTGAGGGGCCCAAAATCGTACTCATTAAGTCTTGCTAAAATTTCTCTTCCTGTCCATCTTCTGGGAGCACGGCCGTGTTCTTCGGTTCCATCAAATGCGGCGGACTCGTAACGCCAGTGGTGATCCGCCGGAAGGAACACACGATGACCCATTCGGCATATCTTGTTGCAATGAGGGGTGCTCCCATAATCGCTGAGGCACTCTGGACAAACCTTGTATCCCCTAACAACGCTGCCCGACAACATCCCATAAGCAGGAAAATCACTGATGGTACCAATAACCATGGCATGCATCTGGAACGTCTCCTGCTTGTACTTGTCAAAAGTGGGATGACCAACGTCCCACAATACCTTAAGCTCTTCAATCAATGGTCTCATATACACATCGAGACATTTCCCTGGGTAACCAGGCCCCGGAATCAACAACGTCAACATATTATATTCCTTCTTCATGCACATCCACGGAGGAAGGTTGTAAGGTACCAAAACCACCGGCCATATACTGTATGAAAGACTCATGGTGCCGAAAGGGTTGAACCTGTCGGTTGAGAGCCCGAGCCTGACGTTTCTGACATCTGACGCAAAATAAGGAAACTCATTGTTTATATGCTTCCAAGCCGCTCCGTCAGAGATGTGTGTCATGATATCTGCGTCTCCCGCGTCCCGCTCACCGTGCCACCTCATAGCTTTTGCGGTGGTTTCTGACATGTACAACCGCTCAAGCCTATCTCTCAACGGAAAATACCGAAGCACTTTCACAGGTTTCCTATTGCCTGCTCCCGTCAACTTATATCGGTCAGACTGACATATCGGACATGCGTCAAGGCTAGCAAGGTCATTCCCTTCTGCATCTTTACTTCGGCCAAAACCCATTACTCTTTAGGTGCTCCCATACTGTCCTAATCGGAAATCGACACATATCACTGCGACACTTACATTTCTTGCACGGGCAATAATGGTACGGTCCTTTTGCATTTTCCTCGACGAACTGCATAAAATCCACAACTCCTGTAGTGTATCGTCGGTCATGCCTTGGAAGCGAAATCCAACTCTTATCTCGATCCATATATAGCCTGATAATAATATATATGTATAACTTTAATTAATAATAAATTAATTAACACATATATATTACAATATATATTATTATCAACATCAACTCATATATATATTGTTTCTGCCTAAACCCGGGGGTCTAGTAGATACTTGATGAATCCACCTCTATCTCCTGCAATCCTGCTCACTAAGGGGAATACCGGGCGGGCCGGTCTTCTCCTCTTCGATGCCTAAGTTAGTATAGTTGGAATATATATAACCAAGACACGTATGTAAGCGGGGAGAGAGACGAGTTACCTCATAAAGAAGGTAGTTGGGGCCCATATATAGGTGGTTGGGGGTAAGGACTGGCCTTACTCTTCGATGTGGGATTGGTTCCCTTCTGCTTATACTTTCTGAAGCCCTCTTAGGCAGGCTGGCGCCCCCGGCCCCTGGGCTCCTGGAGGCAGATAGAGTGCCAGGCCCCGAGGCCGGGTGCTGGTGATCTGGTCCCGACTTTTGGGCCGGGCCCTGGTGCGCTTGCTGCGGGTCTGCGGGCCTGCTGTAGCCTCTCTGCGGCTACTGTCAACAAGTCCCCCAAGTTCCCGGTCAAGTGCAATCTTGAATGGGGACTTAACTGTCTTACTCTTGCCCTGCAGACCCGCAGGGTTACCAACCTACCGGTGCCCAGTCCCCCAAGTCCGCGTTAAAGATTGGGCATGACCGAGGTGAGTAGCGTCGTTAATGGTAAGTAACATAAGTATGTTTGTAATATTGGTAGCACTGGTCGCGGATGCCCGGATGCAATGCCATTTCGGCGAGTGCCCTAGTTAGAATGCTTCAAAGCTCGTCAGTTCTCGGGAGCTCGACCGGGCGTTCTGCCATATCGAGACGAGTCCCGGAAACGAGATGCGGCTGGGTGGACCTCGACCGGTACCCGGACGCTATGCCTTTTCGGCGAGTCCCCCAGTTAGAATGCTTCAAAGTTCATTTGGTTCTCGGGAGCTCGACCGGGCGTTCTGCCATATCGAGACGAGTCCCGGAAACGCTAGCCTACGGGAGGGCCTGTTGGTGCGTGGAATAGGCCAACAGACATCCCGGAGAGTGTTACGGCCGTACTGAGGCGCTGGTTAACACTTGCTAGTTCTTCTCAGCTTTTGTTGGTTAAGCGTTGAGGTAACGTGCAGGTTTGTTAGCCTGCGGGGAGACTTGTTCTGTGTTAGAGAAACAATCTGCCCAGTGGAGTGGCGTTGAGATAACGAGTCTCGCCATGTATCCCCAAATGTATCACAGTTCAGTGTGATGCATGGTTTTTATCCTGCTGGACAAGAGTACATGAGTTAGATGTAAGCTCGCCCGGGTTTATAAAGCCCATGCGTTTAGAAGCCTTTATTGTTGGCTCGTTCCTGGCCATAGGCGAAGGAAAGTGACAACCGGTAGAATGCAGTGGAGTGGGTTAAATGTTCCAGAGCCGGTGGAGTGTCATAGTGCTGGGTGGATCTCGACCGGGCGACATGCCATATCGAGACGAGTCCCCCAGTGATATGCAACAAAGATGGCGTTTAAAAAAGGGGGGGGGGGGGGGGGGGGGGTGCATACCTGGGCAAATGCTCTCGAAGTCGTTGGAAAAAAATCACAAGCGGTGAGAGGCCTTGAAGATATACAAGGAAAAAAAGACCATGCAGCCGGTTGAATGACCATACTCGTGAACCGCCCTGGTGTCGGATTGAGCCGGAGTTGACTTTCTGGGGAAACGAGGGGAATGGACGCCCCGTTATTCGCTCCTTCTCCCTCAATGCTGCTGATAAGTGGGATAGGTGGCGGACATGCGATAAAGGGGAAAACCCATCAGTCCCATCAGTTATGCTAGATGGGATCCCTTATCCATGCTGGGACACGTGTCGACAGGGAACGGTCTGAGATGGAGGGAATCCACGGCTGGGGTTTTGTTGCCTTTCTTGTTGTCCTATTTATTGTTCATTCTGCTCGCCCCCTTCCACAGTTTGCCTAGACCCTTTGCCTTCTACTCTCCTCGTCCGCCTTGCTGCAGATCTGACTTATTTTGTGTTAGGATTATGGTGTCTGGGAAACCTGCGCATCACGGCGGCGACGGCCGTGGGCCCAGAAGGCACGAGCTGCTGAATGGCGACAAGACGATTCTTTGTGACGAACCAATTAGGAGCATGGATGAGGGAGAGATCAGGGAGTTTCGAGCGAAGTGGGACATCGATCCTTCTGTTAAACTTCGAGGGCTGCGTCCCGGAGAGCTGGCCTGTAACCCGGAACCGGGCTGGGTTGCTGTTTTCGACGATCAGTTCCGACACGGACTATCGCTGCCGCTACCGGAATTTGTTCAGTATATGCTGAGCTCGCTAAATCTTTCCCCGGCCCAGCTTCCGAGCAATCAGTGAAGGCAGTTGCTTGGGCTTGGGTGCCTATTCAGCCTGAGCCACATGAACTGGCCCACGGTTAATGAGTTTCGGGCGCTGTACAAGATTTCTTACTGCCGAAAGGCCCAATGCAGCGGCTGTGTGAACTTTGCCACGCGGGAGCATGCTACTGCTATCACACACCTGCCGTCATCGGTTTCAGATACGTGGAGGAAGTCGGTGGTGCTGGCCGGCGGCAGGTGGCAGCGTAACTGGAGGGGCCATCAGGTGCCCGGGGCCTATCAGCCGATCGGGGATCAGTCGTACTGGCTGGGGGAGTTGGAGAAGCAACGGATATACCGGCTGTTCCATGGCTGGGACCATCTGAGTCGGAGCTCCTACAATTTCATCCGATGGAATGTGCTGGAGATATGCGAGATGGGGAGAAAACCTGGTAAGGTGCCTTGCATAATTTCATCCTTTTGCGTTGGTACTTGTGTTTTGACTGCTGGACTTATCGGTTGCAGCTAACCCTCCCTGGCTTGCGCTTAAAGTTGAGGAGACTATCGAACCGGATGAGGAGCTTGTAGTCTCGAGACTAGCGGAGATGGGGGAGGTGGCCGCGAAGACCGTTATTGATACGGCTAGCAAGAGACGCGGGGAACATGATAAGGCAGTGCCGCTTGTGTTTCCGGATTCTTACAATGGAAGGCTTCCGAGCGGTGGGAATACCTCCCCGCTACGTATTCGGGAAGGGCGGTCTGTGAGACCTCCTGGTCCAGGACCCGTGGTGCGACCGATGGCCGTTCGGACCTCGCGGGAGAGAGAAACGGCAGAAGCGGCCGGTGACCACCGAGGCGGCCATGGTGAAACTCCGGCCAAGAGGGCGAGAACCCTTGACGCTGGGGCGTCCGGCTCGGCTGGGCCAGCTGAGCGGGCGGTGGCTCCCGTCGTGGAGGCGGTTGATCGAAGGGCTCGGGTGCCGGAAGCCGCTTGCGGCTCTGCTGATGAAACTGGCAGGTTCGTGGTTGCTACCCTCGAAGCCCTGGGACTCGACCGAGACAACCCTGAGACTGGTCGATCGGGTGAGAACAGGATGAAGCCCGTGGAACTAGCTGTTCGGGTAAGTGTTCTTGTGCTTCCGCTTCTCTTGGAGTGGTACGAGCTAATGTTCGTTGATTTATGCCTCGCAGCTGGTTCATAGCCTTTGCGCCGTCGAGCCCAGAGGGGAGGTTGCTGCTGTTTTGGAGGAGCAGGTGGAGGAGCTGAGCGTGCGGGCGGACGTGGCCGAAGCCAAGCTTGCAGAGGAAAGAGAGAAAGTTGGTCGGTTGGGCACCGAGCTCGTGCGAGAGAAAGAGCTAACCGGTCGGCTGTGTCGTGACCTGCAGCAAGAACGGGAAAAGGCCGATCGACAAGCTGCTTCGCGGGAAGGGCGGGTCGCAGAGCTGGAGATGAGGGTTTCAGAACTGCAGACCCAGGCTGTCGCCCGGGAAGGGAGAATTCCAGAGTTGGAGGCGAAGGTTTTGGAGCTGCAGAACCAGGTCACAGTGGCCGCCCAAGGAAGGGAGAAGCTGTCGGAATCCCAGCTTGCCGAAGTAGCTGATAAGGCTGTCGACGACTTCCGGGAGTCGGTCGAATTTGAAGAGATGCTGGACGCGGCCCGGGAGAAGGGCATCACCGACGCTTATCTAGAGTGGAAGGAGAAAGGGTGGTTTGATACTAAGCAGATGGAGGCTGATATAGCCTTGACTGAGATGGTGGAACAGGAGCAGGCTCTAAAAAGCGGCGGGCCGGGGATTGGAGGTTCCGGGGGGCGGTAGCTAGCTGTTTACCTTGTAAATGCATATCCTGCAACTATTGTAGTTTATTTGTATTTATTGAAACTACGTATTGCAACATTAATGTCAAACACACCGTTGTTGTTCTGTGACCGCTACTACCTAGGGTAGAACCGTAGGTGCCGGATATTCCATGACCGGGTGGAATAGATGCCGTCGGTGTCTATAATGTGGAATGTTGCCGGTCCGAAGGCCGCAGTGATCTGGTAGGGCCCTTCCCATGTTGGTTCTAGGGCCAACGGTTTCTTCTGGATCTTTCTCATGACCCAGTCCCCGACCTGGAGGTTTCTCTCCCGGACCCTTCTGTCATAATACCGGGCGATCCGCTGCTTGTAGGTTTGGTTGCGCATATGTGCCTGGTCGCGGCGCTCCTCGATGAGGTCCAGGTTGAGTAATAGCCCCTCGGCATTTGTCTCGGCGTCATAGTTCTCTACCCTGCCACTGGGTATGCCAGTCTCTACCGGGAGTACCGCTTCGCTCCCGAATGCCATGCAGAACGGGGTCTCTGCTGTTGCCTCTGCTGCTGTTGTCCGGATGGCCCATAGCACTGCGGGGAGTTCCTCGGCCCAACACCCTTTCTTAGCCTCCAGCTTCTTTTTCAGGAGGGTCTTGATAATCTTATTGACCGCTTCTACCTGGCCGTTGGTCTGTGGGTGCGCCACTGAAGCGAACAACATCCGAGTCCCCATAGAGGCTGTGTACTGGATAAGATCAGCATTATTGAACTGTGTCCCATTATCCGTGACAATAGTCTGTGGTACCCCAAATCGGCAGTAGATGTTCTTCCATAGGAACTTTTTAACCCGTTCCTCAGTGATCTTTATCATGGGTTCCGCCTCAACCCACTTGGTCTGATAGTCTACCGCCACGATGGCATACTTGTACTGTCCTATAGCCGTTGGGAAATGGCCGATGATGTCCAATCCCCATTGTGCAAATGGCCACGGTGCCAACAGGATTGATAACGCGATTGCCGGGGCGTGAGGTACAGAGGCGTACATGTGGCACTTGTGGCAGCCGCCTGATATTTTTCTTGACATTGCCGCCATGTCTGGCCAGAAATACCCCGCCCGGAGCGATTTGTGGGATAATGATCTTGCGCCGGAGTGATTACCGCATACCCCCTCGTGGATCTCTCGCATGATAGCCTCTCCTGCCTCTTTTGTCACGCACCTCAGCTGGGGGAAGCTGTGCCCCCTTCGATATAACTGGCCGTTGAGGAGACCGTACCGGGCGCAGCGGAGGTGTAATCTTCTAGCCTCTACCGCATCCTGGGGGCTGGTTTTGTCAGTCAAATACTTGACTATTGGATCCATCCAGCTTGGCGGCGCTTCTTCTACCGCAAATATCTCAGAGATGGTTTTGTTTATACTTGGCTGCTGGAGAGTTTCCATTTTTGCCCTCCGATACTCTGGAGGGTAGTTTCCGGTTGCCAGCCTTGCGAGGGCATCCGCATGTCTATTTTCCTCTCGGGGAATGTGCTGGATCGTGGCGCCCTCGAATGGCTCGATCAAGGTTTTTGCCAGAGCCTGGTAAGAGGACAGCTGGGGGTCCTTGACTTCGAACACCCCGTTCATCTGGTTCACCACTAGGCTAGAGTCGCTGTATATCTCCATGGACGAGATTCCCAACTCCTTGGCCAGTTGCAGACCGGCTATGAGGGCCTCATACTCAGCAGCGTTGTTGGAGGTGCTAAAAAGGAACCGTAATGCATACTCGTATGACTGGCCATCGGGCGAGGTTATCATGACACCAGCACCGCTCCGCCTTGCTGTTACGGAGCCATCCACATAAAGCTTCCAACCGGTGGGGAGGCCTCGCGCGGCCTTTGTGGCTCGTACTGCCTCGGTGGGCTCGCACCGGTCGGGGTGTGCTTCTACCGCCCTTGGGGTGAGCTTGCATATGAAGTCCGCAGCTGCCTGCCCTTTGATGGCCGTTCGCGGGGCGTAGATGATGTCGAATTCTCCCAGTTCAACTGCCCACCGTACGAGCCTACCACTGGTCTCCAGCCTTTGTAGGATCTGTCGCAGAGGGTGATTGGTATACAAGGTGATGGAGTGAGCCTGAAAATAATGCCGGAGCTTCCTGGCACTAACAATCAGGGCCAAAGCCAATCTCTCTATGTCGGGGGTACCGGCCTTCTGCTCCAGTGAGTCCCTTTTCCGCATAGTATACCGGGAGTTCGAGCGTTTCTTCCTTCCTAATGAGAGCCGCGGAGACGGCCGTTGCGGATGCAGCTATGTAAAGGTATAGCATTTCGCCTGGCACTGGTTTGGATAGGAGAGGCACTGCTGACAGATACGCCTTGATAGACTGGAACGCTGCTTCATGCTCCGCTGCCCAGTGGATTTTCCTAGTCTGCTGCGCCTTGACCAATTTGAAGAACGGGGTGCATTTGTCGGTTAGGCGGGAGATAAATCTGGCGAGGGCGGCTAACCGGCCGGTCAACATCTGGACCTGGTTTCTCTCTTCTGGCGTTTCCATATCTAAAATCACCTGGACCTTCAGCGGGTTGGCCTCTATCCCTCGCTGGCTGATGATGTGGCCTAGGAATAGGCCCTCTGAAATTCCGAAAATACACTTCTTTGGGTTTAAGCGCATTCCGAACTTGAGCATCTTGCCGGTGACTACGGCCAAATCCTGGACGTGGGCCCCTGCAGTCAAGCTCTTGACCAGCATGTCATCCACGTAAACCTCTACAGTTTTACCCATTTCTTGCTCCAGCATTTGGTTGACCGTTCGCTGGTAGGTGGCCCCGGCATTCTTCAGACCGTACGACATCCTCTTATAACAGTAGGTACCTCGGTCGGTTGTGAATGATGTGTGCTCCTCATCATCCGGGTGCATCCTAATCTGATTGTATCCGGCGTAAGCGTCCATGAAGCTGAGCATCTTAAAACCGGACGTGGAATCTATAAGCTGGTCAATCCGGGGGAGCGGGAAGCTGTCTTTTGGACACGCCCGGTTCAGGTTAGTGAAGTCCACGCACATACGCCATTGGCCGGTTCCCTTCTTTGGTACAATAACTACGTTTGCGAGCCAACGGGGGTACTGGACTTCCCGGATGAACCCTATACTCCTCAATTTCTGTACCTCCGCTCTGATTGCCTCATACTTGGCGGGACTGAAAGATCTCCTCTTCTGCCTTACCGGGGGAACGCTGGGCAATAAATTTAACTCATGCACAGCTATCTCCGGGGATATGCCCGGCATGTCCTCATAGGACCATGCGAAGACCGAACCGTTGTCCTGGAGGAAGACTATGAGCTCTTGCCTAACAGCTGGATCGAGCCGCGTCCCTATTACGACAGTTCGCTCCGGGTGGTCCACCGAAATGCAGATTGCTTCGGTTTGTTCCACGGCCGCAGGTGGCTCCAGTTTCTCGATGAACCGCCCGACTCTTTTTGTCTTGACGTCATCACGTGGGTCAATGTTTAGATCCGGCCCGGGTGCCTGCTGAGCGGTTGTGAAGACCTCGGCCCGCTTCCTCCCGTGGGTCACGGCTTCTGTGTAATACTTGCGGGCGATCCTTTGGTCCCCGCGTATGGTAATGACTCCGGCCGGTGAAGGCATCTTCATCATTAACATATGGCCGGCAATGAACGTTTTAAGCCTCCATAACCCTGGCCGACCGATTATGCCATTGTACGATGATAGGCAGTCAACAATGATGAACTCCAAATGCTCCTTTCTGGTTCTGTCTCCCTCGGTGAAGATGATCGGTAGGTAATCCGATCCCAGGGGCTGGACGACCTCACCGGAGAAGCTTATGAGCGGCTCGTTATCCTGGGATAACTTGTTCCTTCCTCTCTGCAACCCCTTGTATGCATCCCGGAACATTACGTTGACTGAGGCCCCGGTATTAATCAGCATACGACTGGTCATCCAGTGGTCTATTTGGACCGTAACGAGGAAGGGGTCGCTGTGCGGTTGGATCAGATCCTCCGGCTCTTCCCCCTCGTAAAAGGTGATCGATCTCCATCCGGTTTTAGCGGCCTGGCCGCTTCCTTCGCCGAAGGCGTATACCTCCTTCCCTCAGACCGATCTTAGGCACCGCTTCTTCGAGTTCCGGGTAAGTCGATCTATACGATCCCCGCCGTGTATCGTGTTAATGCTCCCGTGTACCTCGATCCCCCCGGGAGTGCGGGTGTTTATAGTTCCCACCTGCCGAGGCCGCGGTTGCTCGTCGTTGGGGTCCTTCTGGCGGGTCCGGTTGATTACGACCGCTATCTGGGCCTTCCGGTCATCGGTCCGAAGGGCTAGATCCTTGGGCTTTCCGGCTGGCAAAATAGCCAAGGCCCGCGATGGTCGCTCTGCTGGCGCAGCAGCTAGAGGCCGCGCCGAACGCACAAATGGCTGTTTTCTTGCTGGCCAGGAACCGTCGCCATCGCTCCGGCGGGGTTGCCATTCCTCCCGTGGGTCTGCTTTCCTAGTGGCTGCGGGCGCTCGGCTACGATCTAGCCATCCGGCTTTGCCCCCATGGGACGGCTGCAGGTCGTCCGCTATCCGCTTGGGCGCCTTGTCCCCATATGTGTCGTGCTCTGCCTGAGCGTGCCTGACGGCCACAGTCATCAGCTCGTCGTACCCCAGCGGCTCCTGTAGTAGCAAGTCGTACGAAAGTTCCCCGGGTCTTAAACCCTGCTTGAAGGCCATCCCTGCGATCTGCTTGTCCAGGTTCCTGACCCCGGCTGTGGCAATCTGCCATCGGTTAATGAAGGCACGTAGGGGCTCGTTGTCTGTTTGCATGCAGTCAAAAAGGATTGTGGATGCCTGGGCTGTCTTGGCTCTTAGAATGAACCGGCCGACGAACTGATCCGCCAACCGCTCGAAGGTTTCGACTGAATTAATCGGCAGCCCGTAGAACCAATTCAACGCCTCTCCTGAGAGCGTTTCTTGAAATACGTTGCAGCACGTGGCGTCCGAGTAGCCCCTCACCCCTGCTTGTGACTTGAAGCTGTCCAGGTGCTGGTAAGGACAGCCCGCCCCGGAATAGGTCAACTTTAGAGGCCTTTGGCTTCCAGATCTTCCCGATTCCCTAATTCGGTGAGGGAAAGGTCCAATTCGCTCGTTGAACCGCGCGCCACTCTGCTGTCGCCCTGCCATTCTCTCGCTGGCCGCCATGCGGCCCTCCATGTCTGCTACCGAGGCGGAGAGCGCCTCGAGCGCTCGTGCGGTAGTGCTTTCCTGATCGGTTGACGCCTGGCCCGTGCGGTACGGGGGCTCGGCCGGGCCGAAGTTTTTTAAAGCTTCCGAAAAGAGTGGCGTGTCCATATGCACGGTCTTTCTTCTTCCCGTGGCCTGTCCTACCTCAAGATGCGGGAATTCGCTAGCCTTGCCTGCTGATCGCGGTGCTGCTTGAGGAGTGCTCTGCTGACCCTCTCGCTCCAGGGCCGCCACCAGGGCGATGTTGACTGCCTCCAATTCTTGGCACCGGGCCTCCACTCTTAGCCGATCTTGATCACCCTCCGCTCGCAAGCGCTCGACCTTCGCCTTCATTTTTTTAATTTCTTCCGGACCCTTCTGGTCGGTGCTCTCTGGTTTTTGGTGATCATGAGTCCTATCACCGACGGAAGAAAGGGCGAACCTCGAACCGATCTCGGCCTTTATGCTACAGGCTGGGTAGGGGAACTGAATTTGCGCTTTCGGTTTTTCCCCGCTGGCTTGTACTTTCCTCCCCTCCATTGTTTCCGGACTGAAGGACGCAGCTACTTCTCCACAGGATTGATAGAACAACACAACTTTTTGTACGAGTTCCCACAGACGGCGCCAATTGTTTCTGCCTAAACCCGGGGGTCTAGTAGATACTTGATGAATCCACCTCTATCTCCTGCAATCCTGCTCACTAAGGGGAATACCGGGCGGGCCGGTCTTCTCCTCTCCGATGCCTAAGTTAGTATAGTTGGAATATATATAACCAAGACACGTATGTAAGCGGGGAGAGAGACGAGTTACCTCATAAAGAAGGTAGTTGGGGCCCATATATAGGTGGTTGGGGGTAAGGACTGGCCTTACTCTTCGATGTGGGACTGGTTCTCTTCTGCTTATACTTTCTGAAGCCCTCTTAGGCAGGCAGGCGCCCCCGGCCCCTGGGCTCCTGGAGGCAGATAGAGTGCCAGGCCCCGAGGCCGGGTGCTGGTGATCTGGTCCCGACCCTTGGGCCGGGCCCTGGTGCGCTTGCTGCGGGTCTGCGGGCCTGCTGTAGCCTCTCTGCGGCTACTGTCAACATATATATACCATTAATTAACAACCATTATTTAAGTTCATTACACTATCAACAACCATTAATTAACATATTAATTTATATATATTTTAACACTAATTAAAATAACATTATTAAATTAAAACACATAATTATACTCTAACTGAAAATCAACTCAACTACAACTCAAAATCAACATATACACATACATTCTAACACTAAAACAACAACAAAACAAAAAATCACTTACTATATCAAAATCACTAAAACTCAAAATCAACTCAACTAAAACTCAAAATCAACATATATATATATACACATATACGTACCTATATATAGCTCCACAATGTAAGAGAGGACGGATTTCAACAATACCCACAGATTTTTCACTCTTTCTCCCGTTTTTTTTCAAATGAGCAGCTTCTGTCCAGATCTGAAAATATAAAGACTTATTGCCGACGAAATTGCCAACTTCGTCGGCCATTCTTCCAAAATTTGTATAGTCGACGAAAACTTTAATTCGTCGGCCATTATAGGAGTATAGCCGACGAAACATTTTTTTTAGGGACGACGGAAAAAATCGTCGGCCATTCTTGTAGAATAGCCGACGATTTTTCATTTTTACCAACGAAGTAAAAAATCGTCGGCCATTCTATGAGAATGGCCGACAAATTTTTTTTTTTTGCGACGACAAAAATTTTCGTCGGCCATTCTTGGAAATAGCCGATGAAAAAAGTGTTTCGTCGGCCGTTTTTTTTTTTCGTCGGCAAAGCCATATTTTCTTGTAGTGGATCCACTCGAAGGAGTCTTTTGTAACAATATCTCCCATTCCAACAAAGGATGTGGTTGCTAGCAGTGAGTTGGCTGAGGTGACAAGGGCTACTTCCATGTATTCATCCATTGTTGGTGTGTAGTTCTTGTGGAACCATTTGGCTTCAGCATGGTATGCCCTAACTTGTCTCTTCATCTAAAACATATACAGGTATACAGCATGTCAGGCAGCTGTTACTTAACCTTCAATAACGCAGTTTGGATTCAGAATACTTTATAAGACTGAGGCTTGATAATTACCTCTTCTTTTGCGTAATCAATACAATATGATTTTCCCTCACTTGCGAGATCCTTTTCTGTTTCAGCATAGACATCTAAGAGTGCCTCGTAACAGAATTTCATATACTGAGGAAGCTCATCCATGGCTGAGATGTCCCACCTGCAAATAAGTTAACACCGGCGATTGTAAGTGGAGAAACTTTTGCCCAGAACAAACTGAATCGAAGTTATGAAAATATTAGATAGAACGAGTATACAATATAAACATAAATATTCAGCGGAAGAAATTGAATATAGCAACAAAATAAGTAACTGTATTAATTTGATACTGAGTTACAAATTTTCTGTCAACTACACAAGTTGAGGTTGCAACGGAAGATTATAACAGAAGACTACACAAGTCTTGATCTTCTAGACACTAAGTCCACACAATACTAAGGACACTAAGTCCACACTCAAATCGACACTAAGTCGCAAACACAGTTCTTAAGTATATTAAGACACACTGTATCGAACAACTATCCCTTGTTCAACTCTTACTGCCTACTGTATCAATAACCAACACAGTGGACAACTATAGCTATCTAAGCTATCTCAACTCCGAACAATACGAATATAGAGCCTTCTGTATCTCACACAACTAAACTTATGTTTATTTGATTCTCTCCGAATGATGCTCTGTGCTCTCGTCTCTCTGTGTCTCTTCTATTCTGTACCTCTTCTTCTCTCAAACCTATTGCTTCTATTCCTCTCTCTTTCTGTCTTCTGTGTGTATGTAAGCAGACCCCCATCACACATATATATATATGTATTTAATCCGGCAACTTCTCCTAACTTTCTTGGCAATCAAGTAAAGAGAGTCCATCAAGTAAAAACTACTTGATAGTCACGCCAATGCACCTGAAGTAGTAATCAACACAGAGAAGAAAAGAATTACAGATAAACTAGGGAACAACCTCTTGATGCAGTAATCAACTAAGTCTTGATTAACAAGAGAAGTCCACGTTTATCATCATCCAATTCAGTAATAGATCCCTAGACAAACTAGGTTTCTACAATCCTTTTTCGTCTGCACAATTACGTCAAGTATATCAATCTCCTCAGAAACCTGTCCCGCGGTTCCAGCAAGAGCAGACTTCAAGTCAGAATCAATCTTCAATTTGATAAGGACACCCACAGTTTCCGAGCTGCACTAGGAAACCTTCTTTCTGCTTTCCGAGTCCTCCTGAACCTAAACAATCTTTGTGCAGTAGTAATCCATGGATGGACAACACATATCTTCAATCTCCCCCTTTGTCCGTCCATGGACTTTTCGTTATCAAGCATTAACCAAACCTGCATCAAAGATAAGAGTAACACTATACTACACAAAGTATTAAGCGTAAGTAATAAACACTGAACCAAATCTAAAAATCGAGTTGATATTAAACACTAAACCAATAAAACATTTGATTACAAAGAACAAAAAACTAATTTCAAACTAGACCACAGTACATCAACTAGGCTCATGTACGCCTAATCATGAGCAGCATAATATCAAAACAAAAACTAAAGCCAAAAAACCGGAACACAAACTAAAGCATAATATCGTGAGCAGCATAAAGACTGGAACATTGCTTGAGATAACTCTCCCCCTAAGTCCATGAAGGACAAAGAGGCAGTCCCGGTTTAAATCCAACCACCACCTCGAGGGTGAGGGCCAATCTCAATTTTCAGCTATTGTCAACTAGATATCTCAACTAGATATCTCAACTAGTCCATGCATCAACTAGATATCTCAATTTTCTATTTATTGTCAAGAACTGAACTATAATGCAGAACATATATAGTTCAACGTAAGTATAAAATCTGAGCATCATAAAGCAAGGTCATCAACTGAAAATTATAGGCTAACGGATTTAACATACTTTGCGGATACGCAGTAGGACTAGGATGCTCAGAGTACTAAAAATTAAATAGAGAACCCACATACAAGATAGTAACCTATAGTTCAGGCAAAACACGTATCTAGGAATAATAAACCTGATGTAGCCGATCAGCTGTGGTTAGTAAGGAATACATCTATAAGTCAGAGCGTTTTTAAGACTGTGCACTGTGCAGAGACATTAGCCAGCGTAAATATGTGAAGTGCATTGGATTTGTGCTTCGATGTGAAGAAGAATTTAGAGGAGTGATTAAGTTCGCAAGCAAAACTGCCAACAACTCTCCCCCTTATTTCAGCCATCTTTATTCTTTTGTTTTTCTATAATACGTGAACAGTAAAGTGACAGTAACTCCCAAGTCAGATGACTTTAGGGTACTAGACATAACAAGGATGTCTCATGGTCAGCTGAACTGGCACAGTTACACATAATTATTCACCGGGGTGACCAAACCAGTCCATTCCAATGGGCATCGAGTAGTTAGTCAACACCTGAAGAGTAGAACTGGCGTGGCCAATAGACTGCAGTAACGAAATTTTAGTAATATTTTATTTTTTTTCAACTACACCAGCTCCTGACTAGGTGACTCGACTCAAAAATAATTCTTCACAGAGAAAGCACATGTGAATTGTGTGAATTTACAAAGGCTAATGAAACTGAAGCAAACAAGCACAAAAATGTAAACAATAAGAAATAATCCTTACCAATTAAGTTGATCAAGAACACCACATTTACTATCTAGGCAAGGTTTAGATCAAGAACTATATAAACGTACCTTGTAGAGTGTCCCATGATTTAAGATTCAATATTTCGAACAAACTCCAATGGCGTTTCGAAGAACCATGAAACGTTCAGTATCTAATGGTTTTGTGAATATGTTAGCCCATTGATAGTCAGTCGACACAAACTCTAAGGCAAGTATTTCTTTCTCCACAAGTTCACGAATGAAGTGATACCTTATATCTATGTGTTTTGTTCTAGTATGCTGTACTGGATTTTTAGATATATTTATAGCACTAGTATTGTCACAAAAAATGACTAGTTTTCCTTGAGGAATACCGTAGTCAATTAACATATTTTTCATCCATAGTAATTGAGTACAACAACTACCTGCTGCCACATATTCAGCCTCAGCTGTAGAAAGAGACGTGCAGTTTTGTTTTTTTACTATGCCATGCGACAAGATTCTTACCAATAAAAAAACAGCCCCCACTGGTGCTTTTTCTGTCTTGGATATTACCTCCCCAATCTGCGTCGGAGTATCCTGGCCTTGTTTCGAGTAACATTACCATGTTCATCAACTTTATTTCGAAAAATCCATCTTGTGCCGATAACGTTGACGTTTTCAGGTCTTGGAACGATTGTCCAAACTTCATTTTCTCGAATTGATTTAGTTCCTCTTGCATAGCTACAATCCATTCATCGTCCTTGAGAGCTTCCTGCACATTTTTTTGTTCAATCAAGGAAACAAAACCAAAGCAAGATAATTCATTAGTTTCACGTATTTTTGCTTTTATGAAACAATGTAAGGCTTTATTTAGTTCAACAAATTCAAAATCTTGATTTGTATCTTGTTCATTCTGATTGTTTTTATACTGAACTAGACGACCTCTGGTTATTCTTCCTTCTCCGATATCACTTATAATATCGTTAACAGAATGATCTTTTTGAACCTGTTTAAAACCTGTTTTAAATTTAGTAGCTGGCTGTAGATTGTTGTCAACTTCCTCATTTTCATCAATGTTGCTTTCTTGTTCAGTGTTTTTCTTTTCTTTGGTTTTTTCATTTTCAGAAAAGATGGAGCTAACATGATCATAATTATCGTTAACAGTGACGTTTATAGATTCAATAACAGATCTGGTTTCTTTGTTATAGACACGATAAGCTCTACTATTCGAGGAATAACCAATAAATATACCTTCATCAGCTCTGGATTCAAATTTTGCTAATCTTTCACGATCTTTTAAAACATAACAAGGATTTCCAAATACATGAAAATAACTTACATTCGGTTTCTTACCTTTCCATAATTCGTAGGGTGTATTTTTCGTACCTGATCGAAGTAGAACACGATTTCCAACATAACATGCAGTATTAACTGCTTCTGCCCAAAAGTTTTCACTGAGCCCAGATGAGTGAATCATAGCCCTAGCCATATCAAGAAGAGACATGTTCTTACGTTCTACGATTCCATTATGTTGCGGAGTTATAGGTGCCGAAAATTCATGAAAAACACCATTGTCATCACAGTATTTTGCAAATTTTTCATTTTTAAATTCAGTACCATTGTCGGATCTTATTTTAGTTATTTTCAACTTCTCCTGATATTTTTCGTTTAATAAACGTTTGCTAATAATAGAGAAGGATTCAAAAGTCTCACCTTTGTCATTTAAGAAATCTACCCAAGTGAATAGTGAGAAGTCATCAACGATTACAAAAATATATTTCTTACCAGCAAGGCTAAGGTTTGCCGACCGTCCCATTAGATCCATATGAAGAAGTTGTAATGGCTTATTTGAAGGATTCGAACTTACAACTTTGTGACTTGCTTTCGTCAGTTTTCCTGTTTTACAACCACCACAGATAATGTCAGTTCGTCCTTTTAGTTTGGGTAATCCTCTTACCAGCTCTTGATTGGATATTTAATCAGATCCTGAAGATTCATGTGTCCAAGTCTTTTGTGCCATAGCTCCATTGTTTCATCAGCTGAGCATGTTCTGAGGCATGTCAAAGATTCATTAGAAACATGATAACAATTATCGTCTGATCTAGACCCACCCAAAATCAAATTTCCTTGCAAATCAAAAACTATACATCTCCTTTTGTTAAACCATATATCCTCATACTCATCTGCAAGTTGACTTACACTGATTATGTTAGTTGAAAGGCCATCAACATAGAGTACATTATTTAAGCAAGTAGTATTTTGAACAATAACCGTACCATTTCCTCTGATTTTTGCTTTTCGTCCATCACCAAAGGTGACAGAACCTGAATTACCTGTCTCTTGAAATTTTTAAAGAATGATTTGTTTCCACACATGTGTCTGGAACACCCACTATCAATATACCAAGTATCTTCTCTTCTAACAGATAAGGCAGTTATAGCGACATTGCAAAAAGCTTCAATATGATTAGCTTCATAGTCAATATTCGTATGAGAGAGATTACATAAAAGATTTGAGAAACTAAAATCTTGTTCAGAATTTTCTTCAGGTTCCTGCACTTCAATTGATTTGGTTAGTCCCACAAAGTGTGAAATGTCACGCAACAGATAATTATGTTGATCCAAGGTAGTTTTTAAACTTTGAAAATAATTTTCAGTATTTGAAGACAGTTTATCAATTTTTGAATCAATAGACGGTCTGAATCCTGGAACTGTACTATATTCATTTACCTTAGTTAAGACATGCCCAGAGTTGATATTCTTATCATACCCTATTCTAGTTTTATCTTTATAAGATTTTCCTGAACTAATAGTGTCGGAGAGAATTTGTGAACTATTTCTGAATATTCCTTCTTTGTCTTCAGTTTTCTCAAGTGAGTCTTGTAAAAGATCTATTTTGTTTTTCAACATACTAATGATATTTTCTTTCTCTCCAATTTCATTTTGTAAATTTTTTATCTTTGCAAGTAGACGTTTTTCCTTGAACAATTCAGTTGAAGAGTTCATTGAGGGCATACTTGAATTATGTATCCATATTTTTTTCTCCTCTAGTAAGTCTCTTACCTGAGTTTTCAAATCCCTGTTCTGTTCCGAAACAGATTCAGCAAGTTTAATGATTCTGTTTTGGTATTCGATCATCTCTTCTTCCTCCTCATTTTCTTGTTGAAACTCATTAAGATCGACCTCTTCCTCGACTTCAAGTTCATCATCTGTCCCTGTGGAGTTTAAGCAGAAAGAAGATACAAGAGCAAAATTTTTGTTTTTCTTGTCGTTACATTCTTCTTCTTCGTCGCTCCAAGTTAATTTGTACGCCTTCTTTTCTGTGCTAAAATTTTTATTAGTACAGTTTGAAGCAATATGACCATATTGATTACAATTATAGCACCTAGGTCTTGATCGAAAATTTTGAGAAGACATGTTGTTTTGATTGTTTTGGGACCCTAGGTTTCTTTGAAAATTACTATTTTGATATTGATTTCCACGATTTTGAAAACTCCTGGAGGCTTGATTATTTTGATTAATTTTATTATTTCTGATATTTGTAGTTCTCTGATTAATCATGCGTTTCAGACCATTAGCTAAGAACAGGAGTTCATCATCTTCTGTTTTTTCATTTTTCACATGATTATTCGTTTTCTCTGCTATAGATAGAGCAAGGTTTTTAGGGGACATACATTTTGGCTTGTTCTTACCTTTAAGCTCGTTCTCCCAAGCTTTGATGTCTCCGATCAACAATTCTACAGAATGTTCATCCAAATTTATTGATTGTTGGATTGCGGTTTTCTTCATAGTATATCTTTCTGACAAAGATCTCAAAATTTTCCTGATGATGTCTGATTCAGACATAGGTTTACCTAGACTTTTAACTAAACTTGTTAGTTCAGAAACACGTGCATAAAATTCATCAATAGTTTCTTCATCAATTGTTCTAATTTATCAATTTCTGCATATGCAAGCTGAACTCTTTGTTGTTTAATCAGATCATTACCTTCATTTAAGGTACACAATTTTTCCCATACCTGTTTAGCAGTTGTACAATTTTGTACTTTTTTCTTTTCAGCTTTGGTCAAAGCATTATAGATTGCTGTTAGGGCTTTATGATTGGCCTCATATTGCTTGACATGTTCCTCTGACCATTTTTCCTCAGGAATTAATGTTTCTTCACCTGCAGTATTTACCGAGCCTTCTTCTCCCTTTTCTTTCTTTAAGGTAGGATATTTCCATCCAATCTGAACGCTTCTCCATGTGTAATAGTCTATTCCACACAGAAAAGACTTCATTTGGATCTTCCATTGAGCAAAGTCCATCTCGGATAGTTGTGGAGGTCGATTCATCGTGTTTCGTTCCATCTTCCACAGGATCCACCGAATTTTTCAGTACCTGCTCTGATGCCAATTGAAAATATTAGATAGAACGAGTATACAATATAAACATAAATATTCAGCGGAAGAAATTGAATATAGCAACAAAATAAGTAACTGTATTAATTTGATACTGAGTTACAAATTTTTTGTCAACTACACAAGTTGAGGTTGCAACGGAAGATTATAACAAAAGACTACACAAGTCTTGATCTTCTAGACACTAAGTCCCAAGGTTCTAAAAGGCGCTAGGCGCTAGGCGGGCGGTGACCCATAGCCTAGCGCCTGGACGGACTAGGCGGGGACTACGCGTTTTACATTTTTCACTTTTAATTAAAAAATATTATATTTAAAAATAGTTTAATACGAATAATTTAGAAGTTTAATATGAATAATTTGGAAAAAATCAACCCAACCTGTAAATTACTAAATTTACAAACATTGCAAATAGTCTCAACATAGCAATTTAACATAACAATAGTCTCAAGTCTCAACATAGCAATTCAACATAGCAAATAATCCCAAATAAAACCAAAATAACTTGCAAACCTAAGAATCTACATCTTCTTCTTCTCCATATCCCTCTAATATTCCTTCGGTGTCAGACTCAAACTCAAAATCCATCTCAACACCATCTTCTTCGCCTAAGATTGAGAGAGAGGGCCGAGAGGCAGACGTGAGAAGACTCAGAAGAGGGCGAAGTCGCAGTCAGTCGAAGGAGAGAACGAGTAGAGGCGAAGGCGGAAGGATTGAAGGAGAGAAACTGAAGAATTAGGTTTTAATTTTCGGACTTTTTTTTTAGGTTTCAGACCCAACCCGACCCGGTCCAGGGCCTCGGTCCAGCGCCTCGGCCCAGCGCCTTGACCCGCCTGGACCGCCTCGCCGCCTGGACCGCCTGGAGCCGCCTGGAGCCGTCTAGAGCCGCCTGGGACCGCCTGGAGCCGCCTAGGCGGCGCCTGGGCGGCTTGCCGCCTGATGGACGCCTGAAGCCTAAAATCGGGGCGGTCGAGCTCAGCCTACAGCCTAGGCGGAGCTAGGCGGGGATTTTTAGAACCTTGCTAAGTCCACACAATACTAAGGACACTAAGTCCACACTCAAATCGACACTAAGTCGCAAACACAGTTCTTAAGTATATTAAGACACACTGTATCGAACAACTATCCCTTGTTCAACTCTTACTGCCTACTGTATCAATAACCAACACAGTGGACAACTATAGCTATCTAAGCTATCTCAACTCCGAACAATACGAATATAGAGCCTTCTGTATCTCACGCAACTAAACTTATGTTTATTTGATTCTCTCCGAATGATGCTCTGTGCTCTCGTCTCTCTGTGTCTCTTCTATTCTGTACCTCTTCTTCTCTCAAACCTACTGCTTCTATTCCTCTCTCTTTCTGTCTTCTGTGTGTATGTAAGCAGACCCCCATCACACATATATATATATATATATATATATGTATTTAATCCGGCAGCTTCTCCTAACTTTCTTGGCAATCAAGTAAAGAGAGTCCATCAAGTAAAAACTACTTGATAGTCACGCCAATGCACCTGAAGTAGTAATCAACACAGAGAAGAAAAGAATTACAGATAAACTAGGGAACAACCTCTTGATGCAGTAATCAACTAAGTCTTGATTAACAAGAGAAGTCCACGTTTATCATCATCCAATTCAGTAATAGATCCCTAGACAAACTAGGTTTCTACAATCCTTTTTCGTCTGCACAATTACGTCAAGTATATCAATCTCCTCAGAAACCTGTCCCGCGGTTCCAGCAAGAGCAGACTTCAAGTCAGAATCAATCTTCAATTTGATAAGGACACCCACAGTTTCCGAGCTGCACTAGGAAACCTTCTTTCTGCTTTCCGAGTCCTCCTGAACCTAAACAATCTTTGTGCAGTAGTAATCCATGGATGGACAACACATATCTTCAAGTTATATATTAAGGGAAGAAAAATACAATCAATTTCAGACCTCTCAATTGCTCTAGTAAAGAGATCTAGTTCTTCAAGTGTGCCATACACATCATAGATGTCATCAATAATGGATGTCATGGCAATAACTTTGGTAAGGAACCTCCTGGCAAAGTAATATTTGGGCTCAAAGTAGACTCCCAAAATCCAGAAGTAGCACTCAATTACTCTGTCTCTTGCAAATGGCAGTTTGCTAGCAAAGTCCAACTCCTTCCACCACCTGATCGATGAATATCACACACATATTTATCTAGTTAATTAGAGTAAACAGAACATATTTCTTTAATGTTCATGGATGCATGGTGTCTATTAATGTGTTTGGTTATAGAAAGTTAACCTTGCAATATAACTCAGCTCTTTTTTATGCACTTGTTGGAGCAGGTTGAAGTCCAGCTTTGCAAAACTCAGCAAAATCTGGTTACGTGATCCGTGTAGTTCCTGGTGGAGAGACATGTAGTGCCTCGCTTCTAGCCTGGGTAAGCCCTTCCGAAGTGGTTGATTCAAGGCATGCTTACTTGTTTAGAAAGCGGGGGGCTTAACCAATTTGCTGCCGACTCTAGATGTGTGGTGGTGAAGGTGAGTGCTTCTTCAAGAAAATCTTCTCCTCGTACCCTAAGATGTGTGGCTTCGTACAAGCTTTGTAGTCCCACCACATCGTTGTGAAGCGATTCCTTCAACTTCCCATCAGTATTTTTGAACTTGTTGAACATATCTGCTTAATATTTCATATCCCAATGCATTACAGTAAATAGCCTATTCATTAATGAGTGAATATGATTAGGGAGGGATACTGAGCAAGTTGATTAACAACGTACCGCAAGAAACATTATAACCATGCTGCCTTAGCAAGCGAAAACGAAGCGCGCAAGTGTGCAGGTCATCATCACCGTGGCCATTAAGGTTGTCGTGAATTTGCTGCATAGTTTGGTCAATTTCGTATTCAAAATGGTAAGACACGCCTAAGCGTTGAATGTCATCAATCAACTCCAGTTTTCCCAAACAAGTTTCAGCCTGTGGAGCCATTAGCATTCTCTTCACTTCTTCCTTCAGTTGTTGCACATATTGCTCAACTCTTATATTAGTTTCCTATACAGTCCGATTAAAGAGGCAGAGATATAGGTCAGCTCAGACAGATAATATAAATACAACAGAGGTTTAGTTGCCCATAATGTACGTACCATAGTGTTGTTATAAGACAGAAACTGATCTCCCCAAATACTGGGATGGAAGTTAGCCGAACGTCGAGTATCGGCATTAGTCGAGGTATTCAAGGTTTGAGGGGCTTGAGAAGCCATACTGGCCAAGGTGAGAGACATATTTCGATGTGGCTTAACTGTATATATCAGAGGAAAGGTAGTACGTAGAGCTAGTATGAGTTCAAATGCTCCTGTTTCTTTGGTATTTATAGTAGAATATCTATGATATAGCAGTATATACGTACAAGAGCTTAAACAATTGGCCAGAACAAAATGATGCAAATCGAGTCGTCAATCAGTTCAATCAATCCACCCACCATGTGAATCACCTTTTACAGGATAAAATTCTGAGCTGATATGTAGCTGATTGATATGAAAGCATGAGAAAAGCATAGCTCAGCCAATAATTCTTAATGATAAGACATGCACTTCATCTGTACTATTATTAAGTAAACAGACTTTATTATCCAAAACATGTGTAAAAATAAGATTGAGCCCTTACGACATAGATTATAGAAAAATAGATTTTAATAAACAAAGGATAAAATAGTAATGAACAAAATAATAATAAAAAAATAAAAAAAGATAATTGAAAAGAAGTTATCTTGCAGTTATAACTTCATATCCACTATCTGCATTAACTTCATATACATGTCTTACCTTTCTAAAAATTAAAAACTAAAAACTTTTTTGCTGAGAAAAAAAAAACACAAGAAAAAGTTTCACACACATCGTATGTGGACAATGCTAGTTATATATAAAAATAATATAGTCGCATTTGCTGTTATTTGTCCCTCTAGATATCACTACCAGAAAAAGGGTTTTCTCGACGAAAAAAAAAAACGGCCGACGAATTAAAATTTTCGTCGGTAATTCTAAGGAATAGCCGACGATTTTATTTTTCGTCGGTAAAAAAAAAAAATTCGTCGGCCATAGTTTAACCATAGCCGACGAAACCTTTTTTCGTTGGTATTTTCAAAAAATAGTCGGCTATATTCATATTTCAGCCGACGATTTGTATTTTCGTCTGCCTTTCTCCGAAACATTAGCCGACGAAAATTTTTGGAAGTATAGCCGACGAAGTTGACATTTTCGTCGGCTATAAGTCTATATAGCCGATGAGTACTATATTTGATTTCGTCGGCTATGATTAAAAAAAAAAAAAAAAAAAAGACCACCTTCCATTTTCTATCACTATCGACAAACCATTGCTTCATCCTTCAAATGCAAATTTGTCGTCAAATAAGATATGACCGAAATAATGAAATACGTCTACGGTTGAAAAATGACAAGATTCCGACAAAATCTGTGTGCCGAATGTTGCGGTTAACTGTTTTTTACTTCCGTTTTCCTATGAGTAGCCTGACGTTCGGTAAATATTTTGAAAAAAAATTTTATACGATTAGTTGCGTCTCATCCATTTGAAACTATTATCTGTTGAAGGTCAGGCAAAAAAACGTCATTTAGACAGGCCAATTACCATTTCTAAGCGTTTAAAGGGTTGACTCACCCGGTTGACCGTCCCGATCGAGCCTTTAACGTTGTCAGATGTAGTTGGATTTTTATTCATACATGTATTTAATCTTAACGGTGATATCTAACGGTTGGAATAGATTTTCCAAACTTTTAGATTCAAAATCGGAACATATGCACTAATGTTCCTTAACTTGTTTACCAAGTGTTTAAGTGAATGTATAGTTTCGAATAGTTACTATACGTACACTCTTCAAATGCAAATATGTCGTCAAATAAGATATGACCGAAATAATGAAATACGTCTACGGTTGAAAAATGACAAGATTCCGACAAAATCTGTGTGCCGATTGTTGCGGTTAACTGTTTTTTACTTCCGTTTTCCTATGGGTAGCCTGACGTTTGGTAAATATTTTGAGAAAAATTTTTAAACGATTAGTTGCGTCTCATCGATTTGAAACTATTATCTGTTGAAGGTCAGGCCAAAAATCGTCGTCTAACTAGACTAATTTCCGTTTTAAAGCGTTTAGAGGTTTGACTTAGTGGTTTGACCAACAGTTTAGCCGACGAAAATTATATGTCGTCGGCTAAACTCTTGCGATCCGCTTATTGTCCGCCGTTGGATGGCTCAGATCCAACGGCTGCTGATTTTCCAACGTATAGCCGACGAAATATTTGAATTCGTCGGCTAAACTCTTGCGATCCGCGCCTTTTCATTGTCCGCCGTTGGATGGCTCAGATCAGACGGCTGCTGATCTCCTAAAGTATAGCCGACGACATTCAAAGAATAGCCGACGACATTCAAAGTATAGCCGACGATGTTAAAGTTTTCGTCGGCTATAGTGAAGAATAGCCGACGAAATCTTTTTTAATCGTCGGCTATTCTTTCGGGTATAAATCAGAAACTGTCGAACCCTAGCCGAATTTTTCCTCTCTTCCTCCTCCTCCTCCTGCTGCTGCTCCAATCTGCCGCAAAGAGTACGTTTCCGCCGCGCTGCTCCTCCTCCTCCTCAAATCGGCGCCTAATCTCTCCTCCAATTCCGGCCTCCTCCGATTCTCCTCCTTCCTCAAGCAATTCCGGTCGGCCTCCTCCTCCTCCTCCTCCTCCTTCCCCTCCGCCTTCCCCTCCTCGTCCGACCTCCTTCCCCTCCTCCTCCGGCCTCCTCCTCCGATCCGGTTAATTTTTTTTTTTCAATTTACTTTAATTTTATAAATTGTTATATATTTAATTTTAATTATATAAATTGTTATATATTTGTTAATAAATTTAATTTTAACAAATTGTTATATATTTTATTTTAATTATATAAATTGTTATATATTTGTTAGATATTTAATTTTAATTATATAAATTGTTATATATTTGTTAATAAATTTAATTGTTATATATTTGTTATAATTTAGGTATAGAAATTGTTATATATTTAATTTTAATTATATAAATTTTTATATAATAAATTTTTATATATTTAATTTTAATTATATAAATTGTTATATATTTTTGTTAATATATAAATGGTTATTTGTATTTATATATATGTTAATAATGAAATATAGTTATATTTGTATATAAATAGTTATATTTAGGTTAATGGTTAGTATTATTTGAAATTAATACAAATTTAAATATTAATTTGTTAGTATGTTTTAAAATATGTTAGTATTATTGGTTATTATATTAATTAGAATTTGTTATTTAATGTAATATAATTTAATATTAATTAATGTATTAATGTCTCAAGCTGCAGATGGCCGATGCATTCAGACAGTTCTTCGGAGGCCGTCGTTCCAGATCTAGGGGTTCTGGAAGTTCCGCCGGTTTCGCAGAGTCCGACAGGACCCTTAGCCAGCCTGAGAGGACCACCACCCAGCCGCGGAGGAGTGTGGATTCATCCCAGTCGCGGAAGCCTGTGGATTCATCCCAGCCGCGGAGGAGTGTGAGTTCTAGGCACCAGACCCTTCTCCAGGCGGGGCGGCTGTCGAGCAGTTCACGTCCCCCTGTCGGGCCAGATGCTCCGAGGTTCAGTAGGCAGCTATTTCAGGACGAGATAGCTGCAGACGTTCCTCAGGTCCGTATGCCTGAGGTTCATCGGGAGCCGATGACTAGTCCGACGACGTCTGCTGCTGACTTGACTGAGGGGCCTACTCTCCCAAATCAGCTCTACCTCCCGTACAACATTCTTGCGATACCCGAGGTCGACTTTCGAGGTGTGCCCATATGGCCTGATATGCCTCAGTACGTGAGTGCTGCGGAGGCATACCGACAGCAGCCATTTGAGAACCCTGACCTCTTGAATTCAGCGAGGAGAAAAGGAAAGTCGACAGACGAGTCATCCAGTTTAAGTAAATTTGATTTTATTAATTAAATGTTTTATTAAAATTAACGCACTAATATTTAATTTTATTAACCAATCGTCGTTTATGTGATAGGGACAGCCGCTAGCAGTTCAACGAGGAATACGAGAGGTGTCATATGTTTTGACACGCTCAGGAGAACTGTTGAGAGCAGCGGGAGGATCCGGATCAACGAACCTCCTAATCAGGAGGTTCAGGAGAAAAAACGCCGCGACTACACGGGTTACGTGGGGGCACTGATTAGGGACAGAGTCCCTATGTTTTGGACGCGGTGGGCTGATGTGCCCGAAGAGATCAAGAGGGAGGTGAACAACGCTGCGTCGGTGAGTAATTTAAAAAATTTAATTTATTTTACGTAATATTTAATAATTTTCGGTATTGTTATAATTGTAAAACTAATAAAATATTATCTTTCAGACATACTTCGAGATTGCAGAACATAAGTAGCATTGGGCGGACGCGATGCAGTCGTTGAGGTACATTGAGAATTCTTTATCTTATAATTCGAAATATTATATGATATTAATAATATTTCTAATGCACTTTTATTTTTTCCGTACGTTCAAAGAGTGGAAGAACGAGCTCCGTTCCCACTTTAACCAATACGACAACCGTGGTCGTATGGGTACTCCCAGAGAGTTCATGTTCAGGGAGTACGAGTGGCGTTGGTTGAAGACAGTAGACGTCAACAACCCACTTATGCAGGTAAATACTAAACTTAACTATAAATGTTTATTTTATTAAAATTTTAATTATTAGTTTAATTATTTTATAATTATTACACTAAAATTTTTTGATGCATTTTTCTAATATTTTATTATTTGTTTGAAGCAACGGTCTCGGGTAAACTCTGCGAACCGCCGCCGTAACACAACCCCCCATCATAGTGGTTCTAGGCCGTTTGCACAATATCAGGAGGAGGCGCTTAGAGATCATCCTGATAGCAACCCGTACGTGGAGACGTTCAAGATCGCTTATCCACAAGCGATAGAACAGCTCGTAAGTCGTTGATTACGATTTAAAAAATTTTAATTATTAATTTTACTTAATTATATATTTGTTAGAATATTAATTATTTTTTTTTTCCCGTTCAATTAGGAGAGGGTGAACCGGGCCGAAGAAGAGGTGTTCCAGCAAGTAGTTCGGGAGACACAACCGAACACCTCAGAGGCAGATCTGGAAGAAGTCCTGCGCCAGGTCGACCGATCGAATGTCCAAACGGCAGCGAGGATGTTCGACGCAGCCTTCCCACACTGGTCAAACCAATACTACTGCCGGGGTTTGGGAAGTTCTGGAATAGGGCTCCTGAAGACCACTAAGGGAGGTCAAAAGAAGGGAGGCGGGGACAGCCAACAGATGAGGGGGGAAGTGCAGAGATTGACCACAAGATTGGAGGCCGAGTCCCAGAGATCACAGGAGCTACGCCGCAGAACACAGCAGTATCATTTGGATCTGGCCAGTTGGCATGCTGAATGTGACAGAGTTCGGCAACACAACTACGCCCCCCAACAAAACTGGTGGTGTGATATGTTCGCGGCACAACAACACGCCCTTGAACCCCCGCCCCCATTTCAGCCGTTAGTTGAACCTCCAATGCCTCAACCTCCCGATGATGACGAGCAAGATGCTGGGGATGACGTGATGGAATTTAGTGCTTTAGGTGATGATTAGGGTTATATTTTATGTATATTGGAACAAATTAAATAATAAATCATTTAGACGTGTTTCTTGTTGGTGCAAATGCATGGATTGTCTTTGTGATTTGCAGGTTGCTTGGAATGGTAATTTAGAAATTAATTTAATTTTTTTTTCCCCCAAATGTAAGAATAGCCGACGATATTGGCACTATTTCGTCGGCTATAACTTCTATAGCCGACGAAAATGATATTATTTCGTCGGCTATAACTAATTAATGCCTACTAAAATATTACTATATTCCGACGAAATAACCGACGAAATAGATGAAATCGTTGGCTATATTTCAGAACAAATAGCTGACGAATTTCGTCGGCTATAGTTTACGATATTGTCGGCCATGCTCGAGCATAGCCGACGAATTTCGTCGGATATTTTTCCCAGGTTTGGTCGACAAAATTAATTTTCGTCGGCACTGTCGTCGGCCATACCCGAGAATAGCCGACAATTTCGTTATTTTCATTGGCCATTGGTATTACCAACGCCGTTTTTCCGACGAATTATAGCCGATGAAAATTTCGTCGGCATAAGGAATAGCCGACGAAAATTCGGCATAGTCGACGAAATTTTTTTCGTCGGCTATTCCCTCTGATCTGGTAGTGTATCTTAATGTTACAAAAGTGTAGATGATAACTAGTACGTAGTAACCAACAGACAAGCAGGATTTTTTCTTCATTGTACTTATTTCTTGATCCAAAATGATAGTATATATGTGTATAGGTTAAGAATCGATCATCTTTGTATAGCTTAGTTTAATTGAATACATAAACTGAGTAATCACTACTACAGCATGAAACCAAGGAGAATGAAAATGCTACACCCCCAAATCATATTAAGGTAAAATTCTTATTTGTGTAGCTCAGTTTATAATTTACACTCCCCCAAATCATAGGGACATGCAGACATTACACATTTCTGTTCATATATTGTACATTTACCAACTATCTAACGATAATTTATAATAAAATTTAAAAAAAATTGAAAAGGCTATCTTTCCTTCTTCCCTCTTCCCCATGGCCAAACACCTTGGTTTATTGAATCACCCTACTACATATCAGGTCCTACATATTTGGGGTCCTAAATTCTTCCGCATGCTCAGCCCAGCACCGCCCTAAATTCGGCCGCCCCAAGCCCATCGAGCCAAACCCGCTCTGGTGGCGACCCAGACCACCCATGGAGGCAGCCTATGCTCCCGCCGTGACCAGGCTGCAGTCCTGCTCGTCCTTCCCAGCCCCGAGCCGACAACGTTTGCCTATTCGACGACGGCCCACCGTCGTCCTCCGCTGTTCCATCCTCCAGGCCATAGCTCTAGCCCTCCAATTCGACCCGGATTCGACGAACCCGACCCGTCTGCAAATGAGCTCGACCCGTTCACGTTGACCCGACCCTCGAAAAAAAAAGGATTTAGATCTCTTTTGGTAAAATTCAAAGGTAATATTTGAAATTACCGCATAGTGATTTATATTTATTGTGTGAGCATTTACTGTTTTGTTTTAAATGGTAAATACGAACTTACTTAATTTATATGGTAAATGTGAAAATATATATGATTAAAGTGACTAATCATATGAATATTGTTGTTTTTACATGTGACGTATCCATTACGATGCGGCGATCAATATGCGACGACAATATGGAATGGGAGATCGAGCAATCGCTTCATATGCAGTTTATTTGGTAAACTTACAAGTAATATTTATATTGAAGTTATGTTTTCGCTATATTTTGTTTCAGTTATTATATGATATAATGCTCTATTCAATTTGATTGCATTAGTATTTTATATAAATGTGAAATTTGGAGTATTATATGTTCATTTTATTACCGCTAAATAATTGTTTTATTTAACATGTTATTTAGTTTGAGCATTGCTATGATAATGCAATTTCATGAGCATTGTAATATAAAGAAAAATGGACAAACCTACTTTTGTGATAAACCATTTTCACAAAGCATCGAAAAAATGACCATTACGACTTTTGGTCTTGAATCCAATTCATATCTCTTAGAAATCAATTAACACAAGCGTTTTTGTGATTATCGTTAACATGAAATGCAAATGAAATTTCATGAGCTTAACAAGAAATAAAAATGATAAAATTGAAAATTTTGCTTTTACTGTGATAATATAATTTCACAAAGTTTCAAATTGACCATAATGTATCTTGGTATACTATAGTTCACTACCAGAAAAAAAGGTTTTCCCGACGAAAAAAAAAAAACGGCCGACGAATTAAAATTTTCGTCAGTAATTCTAAGGAATAGCCGACGATTTTATTTTTCGTCGGTGGAAAAAAAAATCGTCGGCCATAGTTTAACCATAGCCGACTAAATTGTTTTTTCGTTGGTATTTTCAAAAAATCGTCGGCTATATTCATATTTCAGTCGACGATTTGTATTTTCGTCGGCCTTTCTCCGAAACATTAGCCGACGAAAATTTTTGGAAGTATGGCCGACGAAGTTGACATTTTCGTCGGCTATAAGTCTATATATTTTCAGATCTGGGCAGCAGCTGCTCATTTAAAAAAAAAACCAAAAAAAAGGGAAAAACGGGAGAAAGAGTGAAAAATCTGTGGGTATTGTTGAAATCCGTCCTCTCTTACATTGTGGAGCTATATATAGGTACGTATATGTGTGTGTGTGTGTATATATATATATATATATATATATATATATATATATATATATGTTGATTTTGAGTTGATTTTGAGTTTTAGTGATTTTGATTTAGTAAGTGATTTTTTGTTTTGTTGTTATTTTAGTGTTAGAATGTATGTATATATGTTGATTTTGAGTTTTAGTTGAGTTGATTTTAAGTTTTAGTGATTTTGATTTATTAAGTGATTTTTTGTTTAATTTGTTGTTGTTTTAGTGTTAGAATGTATGTATATATGTTGATTTTGAGTTTTAGTTGAGTTGATTTTGAGTTTTAGTGATTTTGATTTATTAAGTGATTTTTTAGTTTAATTATGTGTTTTAATTTGATGTTATTTTAATTAGTGTTAATATATATATATGTTAATCAATAGTTGTTGATAGTGTAATTAACTTAAATAATGGTTGATATATAGTGTAACTTAAATAATGGTTGTTAATGGTATATATATATGAGTTGATATTGATAATAATATATATTGTAATGTAATTAATTATTAAGGATTTATATATATATATGTGTTAATTAATTTCTTATTAATTAAAATTATACATATATATTATTATCAGACTATATATGGATCTGGATAAGAGTTGGATTTCGCTTCCAAGGCATGACCGGCGATACACTACAGGAGTTGTGAATTTTTTGCAGTTCGTCGAGGAAAATGCAAACGGGAATGAATACCATTATTGCCCGTGCAATAAATGTAAGTGTCGCAGTGATATGTGTTGATTTCCGATTAGGGCAGTATTGGAGCACCTAAAGACTAATGGGTTTTGGCCGAAGTACAAACGTTGGATATATCACGGTGAGCCATCATTAGATGGATCGCATGATCATGGGCAGTTTTTTGAGGCGGGCAGTAGTCACTACCAGAAAAGGGGTTATAGCCGACGATATGGGAAAAAACGGTCGACGAAATAGTACTTCGTCGGCTATAAGGGGTCATAGCCGACGAATTACTATTTCGTCGGCCACATCGTCGGCTATAATATTATAGCCGACGAGTTGTCCGCCGTCGTCGGCAATAACTATAGCCGACGAAAAGTTTTTGGTTATAGCCGACGAGGAGGGTGTTCGTCGGCTATAAGAGTTATAGCCGACGAAAAGTTTTTGGTTATAGCCGACGAGGAGGGTATTCGTCGGCTATAACTCTTATATCAGATCCATTCTGCAGCAGCGAGCTCATTCGTCGAAAACATTTCGAAAACGCTCTGAAATCGTCCAAAACCTCGGCCATAAGCTTGAAAGGTACGTATATTGCTGTGTGTGTTGATTTAGTTGGTTATATGCGCATATAGAGTTTAATTAGAATAAATGTGTGATTAATTTGATATATATATATATATATATATATATATATGTGTGTGTGTGTGTGTGTGTGTTGAGATGAGATTATTAATGGGTTGATATGTTGGTTAGATAGAATTGAAGTTTTGTTGAAGATTAGTGATTGATTGTTGATTTATAGGTGATTTTAGATGAATTTGATGGAAAAATGTATATATATATTAATTAATTTAATTGTAATTAAAAATATATTGTTGGTATATATAAAAAATACATTGTGTTTAATTAATTAGGGAGATTGACGATGTTTTAATTAATTTAGGGATGCATGCATGTGTATATATATATATATATATATGTGTGTGTGTGTGTGTAATGATGAATTTTTTAATTAATTAGTACGTACGTACGTACGTAGTACGTGCATATATACATATCTATATATAGCTATACGTACGTACGTACGTAGTACGTGCATATATACATATCTATATATAGCTATATTTATTTCTTGAATTTACAGGATGGACAAGAGTTGGATTACCCTTGGAAGATGGGATCAGGCGTATCATGATGGAGTTAGGAGTTTCCTGGATTTTGTGATGGCTAACTGTGGAGACACTACACTTCATTATTGTCCGTGTAAAAAGTGCAAGTGTGCCACCCCACGACACCGGTTTTCCATAGAGACAGTGGAGCAACACTTGGCTAGATATAGATTTTGGGTCCTATACACTAATTGGATTTATCACGGTGAACCAGAGTTTGCGGGTCCTCATGATCATGGACAATTTGCCGAGAGAGGGAGTTCCTCCAATGATCTAACAACGAACTGGATCAACGATATGTTTCCTCGTGAGAGCGGTGTCTTTGATGAAGCACCAGATGTGCAACTCCCTCCTCCGGAGATGGAGTGTTTCCCTGATATTGAGCCACTCGAGCCATTACCCCGATCTCCGGTCAACACAAGTGGTATGGAAAAGTACAACAACCTGATCCCATTGCAACAGACTCCGTTGTACCCCGGATGCAGTAAGACTGTCCTTGAATCTGTCATGGGAGTGATGAAGATCAAAACGGAGAACAAAGGCACTGTCAAATCGGTTGATGATTGGCTGAAGATATGGGGTGGGGCGATGCCCCCCGGACATCGGCTTCCTGCCAGTCATCATAAGGTGTGACATATCCTTAAAGATCTCGGCCTTTCCTACATCAAGATTCATGCATGCAGATACGATTGCGTTCTGTTTTACGGGGAAGGACTTGCAGATCTTGAATACTGCCCAGTATGCAATACAGAGCGGTATAAGTTCACTCCTAAAGGGAACAAGAAAGCTGTGAAGATACTTCGGTACTTCCCGCTGATTGATAGGCTCGAGCGGTTGTTCATGTGTGCTTTCACGGCCAAAGCTATGAGATAGTGGGCTGAGAGGAATGTGCCTGACGATGACACCCTTAGACATCCCGCCGACGGAGAGGCTTGGAAGAAGAATGTGTTGGAGTTTCCTGAATTTGCATCAGAGGTTCGAAATGTTTGGCTAGGGCTATCATCCGACGGTTTCAACCCTTTTGGCAAGAAAGAGCTTCAGTACAGTGTGTGGCCAGTTATTTTGATTCCGTACAACTTTCCACCGTGGATGTGCATGAAGAAGGAATATAACATGCTCACATTGTTGATTCCAGGCCCAGGTTATCCGGGAAAGTGTCTCGATGTGTATTTGAGACCCGTAATTGAGGAGCTTCGGTACTTGAGTCTGAACGGCCACCTGGTCTACGACCGGTTCAAAAATGAGATGTTCCGGATGCATGCCATGCTTGTTGGCACGATCAGTGACTTTCCTGGGAGGGGTATGTTGTCGGGCAGCGTCACCAGGGGTTACAGGGCTTGTTCAGAGTGCATGACTGTTGATTGCTCCAGTCCTCATTGCAGCAAGATTGTCCAGATGCGTCACCGTCGTTGGCTTCCGCATGACCATCCATTTAGGGACGATGCACAGGCTTTTGATGGGACTGAAGAAAGGGGCTGGGCACCCGAGCAATGGACAGGGGAGGAAATATTGGCAGTGTTGAATGAGTATGACTTTGGTCCGCTTAGCAATCATCCCGATGTGTTGCGCACGATTCCAGAGAGGCCGGATCGGTATAGGTTCTGGTCACACAAGAGCATCTTATGGGAACTTCCTTATTGGGCCAGGTTGGCTACCAGATACTACCTGGATGTCATGCATATAGAGAAGAACGTGGGTGAAGCCGTGGTTGGCACAGTTTTGAATTGGGAGAAGAAAACAAAAGACACCCCCAAGGCACGCGTTGATCTGAGAAATATGGGACTGCGGGACCATTTGTGGTTGAGAGAGGGCAGGAGCAAAATGCCCCAAGCTCCTTACACCGTCACCAGGGACCAGAAACATGAAATCTTTGGATGGCTGAGTAATGTCAGGTAACTTTTTATTAGGCATGTATTCCCTAAAGAATCCATCTGTTGTTGGACGACTATATATGCATGAAATCTAATTGTTGTTAATGGCTATGCAGGTATCCTTATGGCTATGCGGGTAACATAAGCAAGTGTGTTAACTACCGAGACAACAAGATGTACGGATTGAAGAGTCACGACTGCCATGTACTGCTTCAACGCCTCTTCCCTATTTTCATTCGAGCGTACTTGGAGGATGAAGTGGTTGAGTCGTTGGTGGCGTTGTCAAGATTCTTCCAGAAGTTATGCGCTAGAGAAGTTAGAAAATCAGACCTCATGAGAATGCATGAGGAAATCATTTTTATCTTGTGCAAGTTCGAGAGGATATTTCCCCCAAACTTCTTTGACATCATGCCTCACCTGATGATCCATCTTCCCCAACAATTGTTGCTTACCGGTCCCATACACTACACTTGGATGTATCCCATCGAAAGGTACATGTTATTCATAAATTTGATTTATACATGTTTTTAAATAAAAGTTGCATGTTCTTAACATGCACTTGTTAACCTTGCAGACAACTTGGAGACTACAAGAAATATGTGCACAATAAATCTGCGCCTGAGGGGTGTATTGCTGAAGCTTACATTGCGCATGAGTGTGTAACGTACGCCAAGTTGTACTTGGGAGCGATGGAGGACCCCCCACAACATCCAAGTCGAGATGACCCCGAGTTCAACCTATCTATCGTCGCTAACTCTGTTGTACCATACGGAAGCTTCAAGAAGAAGGGTGTAGACAAGTTGCCTGACCATGAGCTAGGGATTGCCCACTGGTGGGTTCTAATAAACTGTCCGGAGGTACAATATTGGAAACGAACCCATCTTCACTGCAAGGAAGTTCGCGGTGATGTCGAGTACCACAACACGACGTTTGCAGACTATTTTCCACAATGGGTAAGTGTATAAATATATATATTAGATGGCTTTCTTTTACAGTTCCCTATTCTTTAATCATAAACACACCAACTGATTTGAGTTATATTTTTCAGCTGATGCAAGTGGCTGCGAGGGGTGGTCATACAAATTACTCAGAGGAATTGAGGCTGTTGTCGATGAAGCCGATATCTTCCACAGTCCTCCCAATGTGTGATGTCAACGGCGTTAAGTATATATGTGAAGCTAGAGACGGGGAACGCAAAACACAGAATTGTGGGGTGATGGTCGATGGTGCAGAGGGGGGCGTGGATTTTTACGGTGTCCTACAGTCAGTTGTTGAACTCATTTATGGGAACCGCATGAAAGTCCACTTGTTCAAGTGTCGATGGTTTGATACTAGGCCGCACCGCATACGGATCGATCAGTACGGCATACTTTCGGTGAATACCGCCACTAGTGTGTATGAAGACGACCCCTTTGTTTTCGCCACAGCGGCCAAAAAGGTCTTTTATCTTGACGATCCATTGAACAAAGGCACGTGGAAGGTAATTAACCATGTGTCTCAGCGAGACATATACAGTGCTACCACACTTGGTGTGAGCACAGAGTGTCAAGAAGCGACCGCATACCAAGAGCCGGACGCCGGCGACATTCCGGAATCCTCCACCATCCGCGATAATAATGTGACGCCGGGCAGAGTGGTTTGACTTCCTAGGGGTCAGGTGCCCATGTATGATGTTAATCCGAATCGTCTATATCAGGCAGACGATGACTCAGACGACGAGTACGAGCACCGGTTGCCAGATATGAACTACTATACTACGTCTGACTCAAGTGATGAGGATGATTCTGATTATCATCCTTAGTATACTGTTTATGTATGTATTTGTGTACGATGGTGCATGCATGTATGATTACATTTTTCGTCCTTAATTACCGTTTTCCGAGTTTATGGGAAATTGTATTGAATTGTTTGTGCGATGTTCAGGAATTTATCAGGTGAAATAGGCAATTTTCAGGCCCTAAATGGCAAATTTTCGGAAAGATAAGCATTATAGCCGACGAAATGGACCATACTTCGTCGGCTATAATGCCCATTCTGGGTAATTTAATATGCAAGTCATCGGCTAACGACAAAATGTTGAAGGTCGTCGGCTAAAGTATAGCCGACGACCTGTATTTCGTCGGCTATAACCCCTGGCCCGGATGTTGACCGAAACCATTACGTAGACCCTTCAAATGCAAAAGTGTCGTGAAATAAGATACGACCGAAATACTGAAATATGTCTACGGTTGAAAAATGGGAAGATTCCGATAAAATCTGTGTGCCGAATGTTGCGGTTAGCTGTTTTTTACTTCCGTTTTCCTATGGGTAGCCTGACGTTCGGTAAATATTTTGAGGAAATTTTTTATACGATCAGTTGCGTCTCATCGATCTGAAACTATTCTCTGTTGAAGGTCAGGCCAAAAAACGTCATCTAGACGGGCCAATTTCCGTTTTAAAGCGTTTAGAGGTTTGGCTTTGCAGTTTGACCGTACCGATCGAGCCTTTAACGTTGTCAGATGTAGTTGGAATTTTTTTCATACATGTATTTAATCTTAACGGTGATATCAGACGGTTGGAATAAATTTTCCAAACTTTTAGATTCGAAATCGGAACATATGCACTAATGTTCCTTAACTTGTTTACTAAGTGTTTAAGTGAATGTATAGTTTCAAATAGTTGCTATACGTAGACCCTTCAAATGCAAAAGTGTCGTGAAATAAGATACGACCGAAATATTGAAATACGTCTACGGTTGAAAAATGGGAAGATTCCGACAAAATCTGTGTGCCGAATGTTGCGGTTAGCTGTTTTTTACTTCCGTTTTCCTATGGGTAGCCTGACGTTCGGTAAATATTTTGAGGAAAATTTTTATACGATTAGTTGCGTCTCATCGATCTGAAACTATTCTCTGTTGAAGGTCAGGCCAAAAAACGTCATCTAGACGGGCCAATTTCCGTTTTAAAGCGTTTAGAGGTTTGACTTTGTAGTTTGACCAAAGAATAGCCGACGACATACTTAACTTCGTCGGCTAAACTCTTGCGATCCGCGCCGTTTCATTGTCCGCCGTTGGATGGGCGAGATCTGACGGCTGCTGAGAGCGTGAAGTATAGCCGACGAGATTCATATTATAGGCGACGAGATTCATATTATAGGCGACGAAATAACTACTTCGTCGGCTATAACCGGCCCGCAAAGCCCAACTTCGGCCCGGCCCGGATTTCGGGTCAGAGTATAGCCGACGAAATTCGTCGGCTATGACTATAGCCGACGAATTAAAATTAAATCGTCGGCTATAGTCCTTCGATTTAAACCGCAACAGAGGCGCCTCTCCCTCATTTTCTGCTTACCCTAAACCCTAATTTCCCTCCCCCACCCGATCGACCGATCGACCCCCAGCCCCACCCGACGCCGATCGACCCTCCCCCACGCCGATCGACCCCTCCCCGCCCCGGCCCCCTCCTTCCCGAGCCCTCCCCGACCCGATCGACCACCCGAACGGCAACGCCACAGCCGCCGCCCCTAGCCGCCGTCGCCGCCGCACCGCACCACCTCCCCTAGCCGCACCACCATGTCAGGTAGTCCCGCTCCCCCTCATTTATGGTTTTTGGAAATTTTGTGGAATTTTGTGGTTTTGTGGAATTTAGGGATTTTGTGAAATTTTATGGTTTTTTTTGAAATTATGTGGAATTTAGGGTTGTTGTGCAATTTATGGAATGTTGTGGAATTTTTGTTAATTTTGTGTAATTTTGTGGAATTTTTAGGAGGATATATATATATATATATATATATATATATATATATTTCGGAATATATATATATATATATTTATAATTAGGTATTAATATATTTATGTATATATATAATTAGGTATATATATATTTAATGAAGTTTTTTATTTTGTTGTGAAATTTATGGAATTTTGTGGAAATTTTTTAAATGTTGTGGAATTTTTGTTAATTTTGTGTAATTTTTAGGAGGATATATATATATATATATATATATTTCGGAATATATATATATATATATAATTAGGTATAAATATATTTATGTATATATATAATTAGGTATATATATATTTAATGAAGTTTTTTATTTTTTTGTGAAATTTATGGAATTTTGTGGATTTTTTTTAATTTTGTGGAATTAACAACGATTTGTAGGAGGATATATATATATATATATATATATATATATATATATATCTATATATATATATTTCGGAATATATATATCTATATATATATATATATAATTAGGTATAAATATATTTAGGTATATATATAATTAGGTATATATACATTTAATGAAGTTTTTAATTTTTTTGTGGAATTTTTGTGAAATTTATGGAATTTATATACTAATTGTGCAGGAAACCGCCGCGCTGTAGACCGATGGCTTGGCAGACCGACCGAGAGCGACCCCGACGCTCAGGCAGGAGCCAGCCGTGGGGGGAGCGGATCCAGCGGTCGTCGGGGCCTAGGCCGGCCTATGAGTCGACGAGAGGAGACGTTGATGGGATTGACCCCGAGCGATCCACGTGGGGGCTCTTCGTATGAGTCGACGGGAGCGGGCCCTGACTCGAGTGTCGGAGGAGGACGCAGAGCCACCAGACCCCAGTGCACTTCAGCACTGTTCCAGGATCGGCAGCCGACCCCACCGCGAGCCGATCTGGACCCTTCAGAGATGCTCCCTGTCCCCCCACAGCGACAGCGTCCACAGCTACGGGGCCCACCGTCAGGGGGAGCAGGCCCCTCAGGGTCCACGCCCCGTATGTCTCCGCCATCGGGGATGTACATGGTCCAGTTCCTCCCTGCCATCCCCGAGTACGACGCCAGGGGGAGGCAGATTTGGAGGCACGACCGGCCCAACGAGATTCCCTGGGAGGAGGCCTACGTCCACAGGCCTTTCGACTCAGAGGACTGCCGCGGCCTGTGGTGTGTTCGTGAGAAGGACAAGCAGTACAACGACGCAGGTAATTGGTTAGTTTAATTAATTATTTAGATTGTTTAATTAATTATTTAATTAGTTAGTTTAAATAATTATTTAACTATGTATTCATTTTAATTATGAAACAGGCGTCCTCGTAAATAAACCCGCGGGGACGAGACGGACCAGAGGGCCAGCGAACATGTCTACCCTGGAGAGGGAGCTCGCCGGTGGGATCAGAGAGATCCTGCCCGGTCCCGGTGAGGATGGACGCCCGATTGAGAGGAGAGACACCACCACCAAGTATATCAACGCGACGGGCATGCTCGTGCGGGACAGGGTCCCACTGTTGTGGCCCGACTGGGGCTCTGTGCCCGATGACATCAAGGCGCGAGTGTACAATGCACTGTCGGTGAGTTAAATCGTATTTTTATTATAGAAAATAAACATTTATGAATTCAGTCCTTATAACTATATAAAAATATTTTCTAATTAATTTATAATATTGCAGCAATGGTTTAGAGTCCATCCTACCTTGGACTGGTGGAGAGACGAGCAGCTGAAGAATAGGTTATGTGTTTCACTTTTTTTTGTATAAATATATTTTTGGCAGTGTACGAATATATCTAACAGTTGTGTTTTGTTAATATAGGTACTCCGAGTGGAAGAACGAGTTGTCGAAGCACTACAGGACGTACCATGTGGAGCAGCGCTTGGGGCGAGGTGCAACCCCCCACGAGTTCCGGTACAGGGAGTAATGAGTGGCTATGGCTGGTAGCCTACTTCGGGAGCGACAGGTCCTCGGTAAGAAATTTAGCCTGCTAGTATATAACTTTTAATGTTATTTAATAATTAAATTATGTAGTTACTTAATTAAATTAATTAGTTAGTTAGTTATTAGTTATTAAATTAAGTTAGTTAGTTAGTTACATAGTTAGTTAGTTCGTTACTAAATTAAATTAAAATTAAATTAAATTAGGTAGTTAGTAAGTTAATTAGTTAGTTACTAAATTAAATTAGTTAGTTAAGTAGTTACTAATTAAATTAAATTAGTTAGTAACTAAATTAGTTAATAATTTTATTTTGGTTAGTTCTAATATTTTAATTTAGTTACTAATTTATATTTGCGTTTATATGTTCGTTCTTATAATACAGAAAATCTCGAAGACGAACAGCGACAACCGCAAGAGGAACGAGCACCCCCACCACAGCGGCGCCCGCTCCTGGAGGCAGTGGGCAGAGATTGCGAGGAGTGACCGACCGCTGAGGCTGTTGTCGTGGATTCATGAGCAGATGTATCCGGGGCGTCCCGACCAAGTGGTAAGTATTCGCCCATCTTCAATAAAGTGTTTCATTAAATTAATTTTATATTTTTTTTATTAATTCGTTTATTATATTTTCTTGTCAATTAGGCGGAAATAGATGCGGAGACCGACGCGATCACCTTCGGGATCGCGCGAGACACCCTGGGGGAAGGGGCGTCCGACGAGGGCGGATCGCGGAGTTTGCCTCACGATCGACACCCTTGAGCCGCGCTTGGCCTCTCAGATCATGCACGCGACGGTAGGACGGGCAACAACTACTTCTACCAGAGAGGCCTTGGCGCGGCGGGGAGATGGGGTTCTCAAGTACACGCCGGCCAATCCTAGCATGCAGCGTGCGGCTTCGACGAGAGGAGACTTGCAGACGCAGCTGCAGAGGACTCAGGCGGAGTTGGCGAGGGCGGTGGAGGCGCTCCAGCAGGCGGAGTTGGCGAGGGCCGCGGAGGCTTCGCACAGCAGGCCAGAGACGCATCTGTGGCAGAGATGTACCGATGGATGCAGCAATCTTGGAGGCCCAGCAGGCTGGACTCCAGCCCCCGCCTCCGCCACAGATGCCCCAGTTCGTCGTCCCCACTCCCCCCCCACCCCCCCTCCCCCCGCATCGGAGTACGCCAGGCGATCAGGGTAGCCATAGCCACCGGAACTCGAACGATCCGGTCGACGACGCTACGCGTTTAGGGAGTGATGATGAGTAGATGACTAGTTAGCTAGGGGTTAATTTGTACAGTAGGTAGGATATTAGAGATGGATTGATGTGGATATTTGTTGGATATTTGGATGTTTGTTTGTGGATTTTCTGCAGCCAAACCGAAGACGAAGTGAAATTGGGCCCGAGTTAAATTTTTAAATTTTTTTTAAATATTTAGGGGTTATAGCCGACGAAATGGGCCATATTTCGTCGGCTATACCCTCCCGGCTTCCGGCAAAAAAAAGCCGTTCCTGGGACCGGCGATTGTTATGGCTGACGATTAATTCGTCGGCTATGCCGGACGTATAGCCGACGATAGTGTCGTCGGCTATACTTCCGGGTTAGGGGCAATTACGTAATTTTGAAGCCGACGATCCTGTCGTTGGCAATGTTCGAAGTATAGCCGACGACGCTTTATTCGTCGGCTATATCGCGTGTTTTATAAGCCGACGACTTACCATGAGTGTCGTCGGCTATACTATAGCTGACGGAGCATTCCCGACGAGAAAATAGCCGACGATACTTCGTCGGCTATGAGTATAGCCGACGATTTAATGAAAACGGCCGACGAGATGGCGTCGTCGGCTATAACCCCTTTTCTGGTAGTGAGTAGTACATCCAACGATCCAACAATGACATTCGTCAACGACGTGTTTCCTTTTGAAAGCGTGTGTACGTGGGGAACAATATATGCATGACCCGGTGCAGCCCTTCCCACAAGTTGTCAACACTGCTGCCTTTGACAAGTATAACAAACTGATTGCATTGCATCTGTTTCTGCCTAAACCCTGGGGCCTGGTAGATACAGATGAATCCAACTTGATCTCCTGCAATCCTGCTCACTAAGGGGAATACCAGGCGGGCCGGTCTTCTCCTCTCCGATGCCTAAGTTAGTATAGTTGGACTATATATAACCAAGGCACGTATGTAAGCGGGGAGAGAGATAAGTTACCTATTAAAGAGGGTAGCTGGGGCCCTTATATAGGTGGTTGGGGGTGAGGGCTGGCCTCACCCTTCGATGTGGGACTGGTTCCCTTCTGTTTGTACATTCTGGTGCCCTCTTTGGCAGGCAAGCGCGCCCGGTCCCAGGGTCCCTGGTGGCAGGATAGAGTGCTGGACCCCGAGGCCGGGTGCTGGTGAGCCGGTCTCGGGCCTTGGGCCGGGTCCTGGTGCACTTGCTGCGGGTCTGTGGGCCTGCTGTAGCCTCTCTGCGGCTACTGTCAACAAGTCCCCCAAGTTCCCGGTCAAGTGCAATCTTGAATGGGGACTTAAATCTGTCTTGCTCTTGTCCCGCAGACCCGCAGGGTTACCAACCTACCGGTGCCCAGTCCCCCAAGTCCGTGTTAAAGATTGGGCGTGACCGAGGTGAGTACCTGTTACCGATGGGAAGCAATAGTTTATGAGTACGTTTGTATATATAAGTAGTACTGTGCTCAGGTGTTGTGGTGCTATGAGCATGGAGTGGGGTGGAACCCGGAGAGTGTATGAGATGATGCCCTGATGCCATGTAATAGATGTGTGCATGGAATGATAATGGGGCGTTGAAATCCGCCATGCAAGAGATTTGTGCATGAGATGATAATGGGGCGTTGAAATCCGCCATGCAAGAGATGTGCATGGAATTCCGGCCAGGCACTCTGCCCTATCGGTACGAAGCGGAGCTTCACTGGGTCACAACTGGGCGATCTGCCAAATCGAGACGGAGCGGAGTTCACTGAGTCTCTACCGGGCGATTTGCCAAAGCGGAACGGAGTGGAGTTCATGGGACCTCGACCGGGCGTTCTGCCATATCGAGACGAGTCCCAGGTGAACTTAAGTACTGGACTTCGACCGGGCGTTCTGCCATATCGAGACGAGTCCAGGAGTATGAGACCTCGACCGGGCATTCTGCCATATCGAGACGAGTCCCATATTGCTAGGCTGCGGGGAGATTACCCCGGTGTTGCAGGCTGTTTAAAGCACCGGTGAACACTTGCTAGTTCTTCTCAGCTTGTGTTGAATAAGCGTTGAGGTAAGGGGGGTGGCGTTGAGGTGACAAGGCTCGCCGTGCAGCCCCACGTTGATCGCGGTTCAATGCGATGCAGGGTTTTTATCCTACTGGACAAGAGTACATGGGTTAGATGTAAACTCACCCGGGTGTATAAAGCCCATGCCGGTCGAATGTTCTCATGACCGGGGTCAAGCCATGGTACCGGGCGGAACTCGACCGGGCGTCCTGCCATATCGAGACGAGTCCCCCAGTGAAATGCCATGGGGCCGGGTGGATCCTGTTCCCGGTAGGGGGGGGGGGGGTGGCGTTGAGGTGACAAGGCTCGCCGTGCAGCCCCCGTTTGCCGCAGCTGGTGCGATGCAGGGTTTTTATCCTGCTGGACAAGCGTACATGGGTTAGATGTAAACTCGCCCGGGTGTATAAAGCCCATGCCGGTCGAATGTTCTCATGACCGGGGTCAAGCCATAGTACCGGGCGGAACTCGACCGGGCGTCCTGCCATATCGAGACGAGTCCCCCAGTGAAATGCCATGGGGCCGGGTGGATCCTGTTCCCGGAATATGCTCGAGCCGGTTGGATGCGTCGTAACCGGTGGACGGATCTTGACCGGGCGTTCTGCCATATCGAGACGAGACGAGTCCCCCAAGTGAGATGTAGCTGTGTGGACCTCGACCGGGCGACATGCCATATCGAGACGAGGTCTCCAGTAGGATGGCGTGCAGCCGGTTGAATGATACCTAACCGTGAACTGCTACGGACCGGGCGACATGCCATATCGAGACGAGTCCCCCAGTGATATGCAACGAAGATGGTGCTAGAAGGAGGGCTCATACCCGGATAGATGCTCTCGAAGCGGTTGGAAAATCACCACCGGTGAGAGGTCTTCAAGATTATACAATGAAGAAGCCATGCATCCGGTTGAATGATCATAACCGCGAACTGCCATGGTGCCGGGCGGACCTCGACCGGGCGTCCTGCCATATCGAGACGGGTCCCATATTGCTCATACCCGGATAGATGCTCTCGAAGTGGTTGGATGACCACCACCGGTGAGAGGTCTTCAAGATATACAATGAAGAAGCCATGCAGCCGGTTGAATGATCATAACCGTAAACTGCCATGGTGCCGGGCGGATGGCTTGTACCCGAATGGATGCTCTCGAAGCGGTTGCAACCGGTTGGTCTGTAATGACGATGGTGTGCAACCGTGGAGCCTGGGGAAGTGTGGGAGGGCCTGACTCCTCGGTTCCCGCTCCTACCTTCCTGTCGCCAGCGTGTGGGACAAGTGGCTGACATGCATTTAAGGAGGAAGTCCATCAGTCCCGTCAGTTATGATGACATGGGCAGTTTACCAATGCTGGGACACGTGCCAGCAGGGGGCGGTCTTGAGATGAAGGGCCTGGATTCGCAGGCGTTTGAGTTGCTCTGATTACTTGTTTTTGGAGGGATTTCAATTGCCTAGGGCACCGGTCTCCTCTATAAAAAGGCCTCTTCTGCTCTTCTTTCTGCTGTTGCTTCTTGCTTTGGAGAAACTAAGAGAAAGAGAGAAATCCGACGAAAACTCTGAGCCCTTTTGCCCCCCGAGATCCGTTTTCTCGAGCGCTCCCTACTCTCTTCCTACCATTGCTCGCTGCTTTCGCAGGGCGGACTGTCCTCGGTTGAGCATATTAATCGGTAAGTTTGTTGATTTCTTTGCTCCGGTGTTGTTCTTGTTTTGGCTTTGTTGTTTTGCGGCGGGGGGGAGGGATCTCTGTCGCTGACTGAACTGCTCTGCGGCAAACTTGGGGAGAGGCCGTAGAAGGCGCTGTTGTAGCCTGTTGCTGATGAGCGCTAGGGTTTTGTTTTCTTCCCCTAGGTTAAGATGTCTTCTTCAAGTTCTAACCGGGCTTCCGAATCGGCTGCCAGGGGTCCCCTCGTGGATGATGCGGAGAGGCTGGAGGACTGGCTCGGTTTGGAATCCCCGGAGACCGAAGTCGCTGACTGCTCCGGGAGGAGGGCTTCGTCTCCGTCTTTGTCTTCGTCTTCCGGGGCTGAATCCTCGGAGACTGAAATACCGCACGGGGTGCGCCTTGCGGATGCTCCGGCCGTGAGCTACACCATTGGCAGAGGGAAGGATGCTGTGGTGTGTGATGAACCGGAGGGTAGCATGACCCCTGGAGAGATTGCAGCATTCCGGGAAACATGGGGTATCCCGGATGAGGTTCTGCTGCGGCCCCTGAATCCTGGAGAGTCAGCTTGCAACCCGGAGGCAGGTTGGGTTGCCGCGCATCAGGACCAGTTCCGGCATGGACTCTCGCTTCCGCTGCCAAATTTCGTGCATTATATGCTCAGTGCGCTGCAAGTGTCGCCCGCGCAGCTTCCTGGGCTCCAGTGGAGGCGATTATTGAGCCTCGCCTGCCTATATGATCTGTCCGGAATGAGTATGCCAACGGTAAACGAATTCCGGTCCTTGTATAGGTTGTCCTACTCCAGGAAACAAGGGTCCCGGGGTTGCCTGTCCTTCAACGCCCGGAACCATCAACCGATCATCACCAATATGCCTACATGGGTAGACAACAGTTGGAGGAAGAAGGTGGTGATGGTGGGCGGGAGGTGGCAGGCGAGGAGTAAAATGTACCGGGTTCCTGGCGCCTTCCAACCCATTGGCGACCAGTCGTTCGAGCTATCCGATCTGGAGCATGAGAGGATCTCGACCATACTCGGATGTTGGGACGATCTGGAACGGAGTTCTTTCAACTTTATCCGGCGAGAAGTGCTGGAGTACTGCCAGCTCGGGCGGGGTCCCGGTGCATAGGAAGCCCTTTAGCGGTGATACTTTGTGCTAGCTCTGGCAAAATGCTAACTGTTTGCTTTCCTTGCAGGTGCATCTTCCCGGACGGTTATCAAGCCCGAAACCACTCTCTCCATGGACAGGGAAGACCTCCTTAACAAGCTGAAGGAGAAAGGCGAGACCGTCTAGCGGACGTCGGTGGACGAGGAGTCCGGCCGGCTCACGACTCATCCGGAGCCGAGGGCCAGGGATGTTGATGACGGCGCCTACCTCCTGAGGCGGGTGAAGACTCATCATGCTGCGGCCCTTGCGGTGCCTGGAAAGGGCAAGACTACCGGGGGGCCAGTGAGGATCCCCGGTGGAGTGAACAGGATCCCCAACCGGCCGGTGTCTGTGCCGCACGTGGCTCGTGTCGCCCGGGTAGGCGCACGATCTTCTTCTCCGGAAGGCCGGGGAGAGAAACGGAAAGGCGGGGACATTCCTTCCTCCGCGCTGGTGACGCTTACCGAAGGGTCGGCACGGGAGAACCTGGCCAAACGGTTCAGGGCAACCAGCGGTGCTCAACCTAACTCCGCCGGGGAGAAGGCTGCTGCTGCTGCCCGGCAGAGTAGTCCTGCGCTTACGGAGGCACCGAGGGGAAGCTCGGACAGTGCACTCGTCCGGCAAGTGGCGGCGGACTTGGCCGGCCTTAGTCTGGACAGACCTGGGGTTGCAGGAGCCCTGGCCGGCGGGAACCGCCCAAAATGTAAGGAATCCGTCCTCCGGGTAAGCACTAACTGGTGCCACTACACTTCTTGTAGGCGGTGTGCCTTACTGCTCGATTAACTGTTTCTGTTGTTGCGCAGCTGCTGTACAGTCTGTACCAACCGGACGCGAGCGAGGAACTGTCGGAGCTGAAGAGACAAATAACTGCTTTATCGGAGGCCCGACAGCGCCTGGAGGTAGAGAAGTCTCGCTCGGATCGGGAGAAGGCCAGATCGGAGGAGAGGGCCAAGAAGCTGGAGGAGCAGAACCGGAGCCTGGAGAAGGAGAGGGTCGAGCTGGAAGCCAAGGTGGACGAGCTCCAAGTGGGAGCTGCCGCTCTGCACGCCACCACTGCTGCTGCGACCGGGGAAGATGACCCGGAACTCTATGAGCGGGTCGTTCTTAAGTACCGCAAGAGCGATCAGTTCCTGGAGTTTCTAGTGAAGGCCAGGGAAGAGGGCATCTCGGATGCGTACACGGAATGGGCGGGGAAGGGATGGTTAGATACTTCCCTGATGCCGATTGCTGCTGAAGGAGATATCCATGAGCAGTCGGACATCCATCAGGAGGCGGTGGAGGGGCAGCCGGAAGAAGAGATTCGCTCGGACTTGGATTCTTTTACCAACGGTGCCGAGTCTCCCCGAGCCAGAGTCAACGCCGGAACTGAGGTCAACGACGAGGGTACCGTAGGAGAGACTGACGGATTGCCTGCTGAAGGCGGAGTCGTGGCTCCTTAGGATTTTCCTTGCTCTTCTCCTTGTAATCTTTCCGGAACGGTTACTGCTTGTATACTGGCTTGATTATGATATACTTGAACTGGCGGAGCCGGTGAAATTTTCTCAAAAGTAGTTTGCATATATTTGTTTTTACAACTGTTTAACCGGAGATATGTCAAACTAACCGCTCGGAGTTAGCGGGTTTACCAGGCCTGGTCACGTTCCCAGTCGGGGTCTGTTCTTCTTTCCCCTACGTACCGCTGGAGTTGGCCGTTATCGATCAAACCCTGCACCGCTGTCTTGAGAGCGCAGCACTGATTTGTTCGATGAGTAGCCACATCGTGATAAGAGCAGTACTTGCCCGTCTGTGCCGTTGTGAGTTTCCCCTTTGGGTACTTTCTCTTGAGCGGTGGGGGAATGACGCTCCCGTTCTCAAGTAAGACATCCTCGTAGGAAGTGGTGAGAGCGGTGAAGACTTCTTGACCGGCCGGTGGTGCTGGCATGATTGCCAGGGGGCGCTCTTGGCGGTACGGCGCCGGCTTGTGCTCGTTCTGGGGTTTATCAGAATAGGGCCTCTACTGCCGCTGTGGCCAGTTTCTGTTGGCGTTCCGGCTGGGTCGAGCGGTGCGGTTCTCGGTCCGCTGACTGGGCTTGGCTTCCTGGCTGGGCGGAGGGTTCTCTTCCCGGGGATGGTCTTCCTGCTGCTCATCCCGCTTCCTCTTCAGTAGGTGGTGCCCATAGGTCTCATGATCGGCCTGAGCATGCCGGATGGCCATAGCCATCAACTCGTCATACCCCTACAGGAGTTCTACCCGGACGGCGTAGGAAAACTTACCCGCTCGGAGCCCCTGCTTAAACGCCATCTCGGCGATGCCTTTGTCCAGGTTCCGAACCCCGGCTGTAGCTGTCTGCCAGCGGTTGACAAAGGTTCTCAGCTCCTCTCCGGGGGCTTGTATGCAGTTGAAGAGGATGGTCGACGTCCGGGCTCCCTCGACTCCGAGAATGAAGCGGCCTACAAACCGGTCAGCTAACTGCTCGAACGCCTCGATCGAGTTCGCAGGAAGCTCGTAGAACCAGCTGAGCGCTTTTCCAGACAAAGTCTCCTGGAAGATGTTGCAGCAGACTGCATCGGAAACTGTCCAGGTTTGGGACCGGAAACTGTCCAGGTGCTGATACGGGCAACCGGACCCTGAATAGGTGAGTTTGAGGGACTTCTGGTTGCCAGATCTCCCCGACTCTATGACCCGGTGTGAGAAAGGGCCCATACACTCATTAAACCGGGCGCCCTCCATCGGTCACGCGACTCTTCTCTCGTTGGCCTCCATTTGGGCCTTTAAGTCCGACACGGTGTTGGCTAACATCTGCAGCGCCCGTGCGGTCGGAGTCTCAACTTCATCCACAGACGAAGCACGGAGCTGGCCGGAGGCTGACGTGTTCTTCGGCCGGCCTGCGCCTGCGGGCGACTTTTCTCGCACGGGATCATCGGGCCGACCGCCCGAAGACTGCCCTGCCTCGGTGTGTTGAGGTTGGACCGGTAGGAGTGCCGCCTGCGCCTCGGCCATGGCGCCACTACGCTGCTGTCCCCTCTCCAGGACGGCTACTAGGGCAGCATTCACCGCTTCCATCTCTTCGTACCGGGCGTTGGACTTAGCTCTGTCCCTGTCGCTCTCCTCTCTTAGACGATTGACCTCTGCGGCTATTGCCCGTATCTCTCCCGCCATACTGCTATGGTCGGGGCTGTATGTAGGGTCCCGGTCCGGGCTCTCAGATCGATCGTTCGGATCATCTGAGAATGTCAAGGAGAAGCCCCGTTGCTCTGGACTGTCTTCACCCCCTGCCGGGCCTTTCCCGCGTGAGCTGTAGTGGTGGGGCCCCGGCATGCCGGACAGTCCCCCACAGCTCCCTCTTTCCTGACCGTTGCCTCGGTCGCCGCGCGGCTCCCGCGTGACGGCCGGGGTGGAGGTGAGCGTCTGCACTAATGCAACACGTCCCTCCTCGGTGGTACCTTTCTCTTGACTCATTTCTGAATTCTCTTCCAACGGTGTTGCTTACACGGCTTTTCGTTCAAGCTTCCCACAGACGGCACCAATTGTTTCTGCCTAAACCCGGGGGCCTGGTAGATACAGATGAATCCAACTTGATCTCCTGCAATCCTGCTCACTAAGAGGAATACCGGACGGGCCGGTCTTCTCCTCTCCGATGCCTAAGTTAGTATAGTTGGAATATATATAACCAAGGCACGTATGTAAGCGGGGAGAGAGATAAGTTACATATTAAAGAGGGTAGCTGGGGCCCTTATATAGGTGGTTGGGGGTGAGGGCTGGCCTCACCCTTCGATATGGGACTGGTTCCCTTCTGTTTGTACATTCTGGTGCCCTCTTTGGCAGGCAAGTGCCCCCGGTCCCAGGGTCCCTAGTGGCAGGATAGAGTGCTGGACCCCGAGGCCAGGTGCTGGTGAGCCGGTCCCGGGCCTTGGGCCGGGCCCTGGTGCACTTGCTGTGGGTCTGTGGGCCTGCTGTAGCCTCTCTGCGGCTACTGTCAACAGCATCAGACCCCTGTGTCTTCAAGTTATGAGAAGACAGTTCTTCAAAGTGTGATAGAGGTAATGAGGATTAAAGTCGAGATAAAATCGACTATCAGGCAAATGGATGAATATCTACAGTACACTTCTTCGTTGTTGGAGGAGGGTCATCGTAATCCTACCAATCACCGTAAGGTCCGAAGTATCCTCAAAGATCTAGGGCTTTCCTACATTAAGATCCATGCATGCGTATTTGACTGCGTTCTCTTCTGGGGTAAAGATGCAGAAGGGAATGACCTTGCTAGCCTTCACGCATGTCCGATATGTCAGTCTGACCGATATAAGTTGACGGGAGCAGGCAATAGGAAACCTGTGAAAGTGCTTCGGTATTTTCCATTGAGAGATAGGCTTGAGCGGTTGTACATGTCAGAAACCACCGCAAAAGCTATGAGATGGCACGGTGACAAAAGCTTGGGAGACGCAGATATCATGACACACATCTCTGACGGAGCGGCTTGGAAGCATATAAACAATGAGTTTCCTCATTTTGCGTCAGATGTCAGAAACGTCAGGCTCGGGCTCTCAACCGACGGGTTCAACCTTTTCGGCACCATGAGTCTTTCATACAGTATATGGCCGGTGGTTTTGGTACCTTACAACCTTCCTCCGTGGATGTGCATGAAGAAGGAATATAATATGTTGACGTTGTTGATTCCGGGGCCTGGTTACCCAGGGAAATGTCTCGATGTGTATATGAGACCATTGATTGAAGAGCTTAAGGTATTGTGGGACGTTGGTCATCCCACTTTTGACAAGTACAAGGAGGAGATGTTCCAGATGCATGCTATGGTTATTGGTACCATCAGTGATTTTCCTGCTTATGGGATGTTGTCGGGCAGCGTTGTTAGGGGATACAAGACTTGTCCAGAGTGCCTCAGCAATTATGGGAGCACCCCTCATTGCAACAAGATATGCAGAATGGGTCATCGTGTGTTCCTTCCGGCAGATCACCACTGGCATTACGAGTCCGCCGCATTTGATGGAACCGAAGAACACGGTGGTCCTCCCAGAAGATGGACGGGAAGAGAAATTTTAGCAGTGCTTAATGAGTACGATTTTGGGCCCCTCAGCAATCATCCCGATATTGTAGCAGAAATACCTGAAAGACCTGAGGAGTACAAATTTTGAACACATAAGAGCATATTGTGAGAACTCCCGTACTGGTGTGAGTTGTTGATCCGTCACTTCCTAGACGTTATGCACATAGAAAAAAATGTTTCTGAAAGTGTGGTGGGCACAACGCTGAACTTGGAGGGGAAGACGAAAGACGGTCCTAAGGCTCTCACTGATCTGCAAAACATGAATATCAGAAAACAACTATGGTTGAAACAGGGGAAGAGAAAAATGCCTCAAGCTCCTTACACCGTCAAGCCTGAGCATAAATCAGAAATTTTCCATTGGATAAGTCGGGCCAAGTATCCTTCAGGCTTTGCTGGAAATATAGCCAAGTGTGTGAACAGACAATTCAACAATCTTTACGGGTTGAAAAGTCATGACAATCATATCCTGCTACAACGTCTCTTCCCTGTTTTCATTCGACCGTTCCTTCCCCGTCACGTTGTGGAGCCGTTAGTAGCGTTGGCAAGATTTTTCCAGAAGGTATGCACACGGGAAGTGAGAAAATCTGACCTCCGGGAAATGCAACAAGACATCGTTCATATCATGTGTAAATTTGAGATGATATTTCCTCCAAATTTTTTCGACATCATGCCTCACCTCATGATCCATCTTCCTCAGCAGTTGTTGCTTACCAGTCCTGTGCACTTCACTTGGATGTATTCAATGGAAAGGTATGTATTTTACACCTTATGTTAATTTCCTCAGCAATATATGTGATTTAGTATTAATGTATTATTATAACACTTAATAAACTTGATTTATAGGCAACTTGGACAATACGGTGATTTTGTCCAAAACAGATCCGCACCTGAAGGATGTATAGCTGAAGCATATATTGCTCACGAGTGCATCACTTACATGAAGCTGTATTTAGGAGCGTTACAGGAAAGCATACCGGAAGATATACCTTCACAGTTCAATCTTTCCATACTCTCCGACGATGTTGTACTCGGTGGAAACATGCTAGTTTCCTACAAGTTGAAAGATTATGAGGTAGCCATTGCACATTGGTGGGTACTAATCAACTGTTTAGAAGTTCAGTTTTGGAAAAACATGCATCTAAACTGTGAACAAGTAGGAGGTGATCTCGATTACCACAACCGGACATTAGCAGAGTATTTCTGCCGCTGGGTACGTAACTTTAACATTATTCTATACGTATTTATATATTATTGTGTATAATTATTCATATTTATAGTTGATTCTGATGGTTGCAGATGGACCTCATTAAAAATGATAGTCACCCAAATTGGTCGCACGAACTCAACCTGCTAGCGATGAAGCCGGTCTATTCAAAAGTTTATGCGACGTGCAAAGTGAATGGTGTGTTATTTCGATGTGAAGAGAGAGACGTCAGACTGAAAACACAAAATTCAGGGGTTATGGCACATGGTGGGGATGATGGAGTTGACTATTACGGTGTTCTCCATTCAGTTGTGGAACTGCAATATGGGGAAGGCATGAAAGTGCATCTTTTCAAGTGTAGATGGTTTGGCACACGGCCGCAGAGCATGAAAACCGATCAATACGGCATAAGTTCTGTGAACACTAGTACATCATGGTATGAGGATGACCCGTTCGTTTTAGCCATATGGGTGAACAAGTGTTTTATCTTGATGATCTTGCCAAGGGTGACCCGTGGAAAGTAGTCAACACTATCCACCATCGCAACATTTACCGGGCGTCTACACTTGGAGTGGCTGAAGAGAACGAGGAAGGTGGCACCGCGTATCAAGAGCCCAACTCAAACGGTATTCCTGACTCCTCTTTTATTCGCCTAGACACGCCGGTGCGAATTCGACGTGAAGAGCCACTGCTTGTTGATGTTGATCCAAATGAAGAAACTAACGAGGACTCTAGTGGTGAGGAAAGACATAGATTACCCCTATCGAGCAATTCAGAAACCGAAGAAGACTCATCCGATGATTCCGATTACAATCCGCCGGATTAAGTAATTTAGATGATGTAATCCTTTCATTTGTAATCTCAAAATTTCTAATGAACGGGCGTGGGGATGAGCCTCCCAACTCGGCTGGGTTTCAAACCCCTTAAAAAAAAATTTGAAATATGTTGACTGCTGGGTTTCTGTTTTCTTGATGTTCAATTTAAGTTATATATGAACAGGAAATAGGAATACGAGAGGTGTAAACCTACTGATTTTTTTTTTACATTTTTCATACAATGGCCGACGAAAAACACGTTATTTCGTCGGCTATACTCATCATAGCCGACGAAAAATTTGTTATTTCGTCGGCTATACTCATAATAGCCGACGAAAAATACATTATTTCGTAGGCTATAACTATATTGGAAAATACATATTTTATTTCAGACAGAAAAAGACAAAAGAATAGCCGACGACTATGAGTCTCTCGTCGGCTATGATTTAAAAAAAAAAAAACAAAAAATGACCATATTCCATTTTCTATTACTAACGATAAATCATTGCTTCATCCTTCAAATGCAAAAATGTTGTGAAATAAGATATGCCCGAAATAATGAAATACGTCTACAGTTGAAAAATGACAAGATTCTGATAAAATCTGAGTGGCGAAAGATGCGGTCAAAGGTTTTATTCCTTCGTTTTCCTATGGGTAGCCTGACGTTCGTTAAATCAATTTTGTAAAATTTTTATACGATTAGTTGCGTCTCATCGATTTGAAACTATTATCTGTTGAAGGTCAGGCCAAAAAACGTCATTTAGACATGACAATTACCATTTCTAAGCGTTTAAAGGGTTGACTCACCCGGTTGACCGTCCCGATCGAGCCTTTAACGTTGTCAGATGTAGTTGGATTTTTTTTCATACATGTATTTAATCTTAACGGTGATATCTGACGGTTGGAATAGATTTTCTAAACTTTTAGATTCAAAATCAGAACATATGCACTAATGTTCCTTAACTTGTTTACTAAGGCCCTGTTTGGGATTGCTGTGCTGTGAGCAGAATTGCTTTTGAATTTGCTGTGAGCAGAATTGTTTTTGAATTTGCTGTGAGCAGAATTGTTTTTGAATCTGCTGTGAGTGGAATCAGCTGAGGTGTTTGGTAAACTGTTTTTAAAAGTGCTGTGAGAACCAAAAAGCAATTTCGTGTGTTTGGTGAGTTATAAGTAAAAATTGTTTTGAATGGTATAATGACAAAAATAGGCATTGTTATAAATTGATATTAAAATAAATAATTGTTTCTTTTGTATATAATTATAAAGTTAATCCACAATATTACATAAGATTTCTTAACACCATAGTAAATGATTGATTATTATTTAATTAGATTAGTATATCACAATCTAAGAAAAAACAAATATTACCATTTGTTACAAATATAACTGATTCCTGCAAAAGTATCTCTTACCATGCTTCTCCAAAATCCACTTTTAAGAGAATCAATTCTTCTAAAATCAGTTTTATGGGTTGTTACCAAACACTTAAAATTAGGCCCAGAATCACTTTTGACCTCAAAAGCAGCTTGAGAATCAATCCCAAACTGGGCCTAAGTGTTTAAGTGAATGTATAGTTTCAAATAGTTACTATACGTAGACTCTTCAAATGCAAAAATGTTGTGAAATAAGATATGACCGAAATAATGAAATACGTCTACGGTTGAAAAATGACAAGATTCCGATAAAATCTGTGTGCCGAATATTGCGGTTAACTGTTTTTTACTTTTGTTTTCCTATGGGTAGCCTGACGTTCGTTAAATCAATTTTGGAAAATTTTTATACGATTAGTTGCATCTCATCGATCTGAAACTATTATTTGTTGAAGGTCAGGCAAAAAAACGTCATTTAGACAGTCCAATTACCATTTCTAAGCGTTTAGAGGTTTGACTTAGTGGTTTGACCAATAGTTTAGCCAACGAAATATAATTTTCGTCGGCTAAACTCTTGCGATCTGCGCCTTTTCATTGTCCGCGGTTGGATGGCTCAAATCCGACGGCCGTTGATCTTCCAAAGTATAGCCGACGAAATTTAAAGAATAGCCGACGACATTCAAAGTATAGGCGACGAAATCTTCTATTTCGTCGGCCATTCAAATAATAGCCGACGAAATTGAAGATTTCGTCGCCTATACTTTCTGCAATAAAACCAGAAAGTCGCGACCTCCTTCCCCTTTTTTCTGCTTTCTCCTCCGCTGTAAACCTCTGCAGCAATTCCGAAACCTCCGCAGACCCGCTCTCCTCCTCCTCCTCCTCAAATCGGCGACGAAATCTCCTCCTCGTCCTTCCCCTCCTCCTCCATCCGGCCGATCCGCGCCTTCATCCGCGATCTCCTCCTCCATCCACGACCTCCTCCAAATTCCGGCCAGTCTCCTCCTCCGGCGTCTGAGCTCGTCTTTCCGGCCAGTCTGCTAAACTCCGGCCCCATCCTCCTTCCCCTCCGGCCGGCCTCTTCCTCTTCATCGATTTCATCCGGTAAGTTTTTTTTTTTTTTTTAATTATTTTAATTGTATAATTTAGGTATAATTGTATAATTTAGATATAATTGTTAATTTAGATATTTAATTTTTAATTTAGGTATTTATGTTAATTTAGGTATAATTTAGGTATTTATGTTAATTTAGGTAATTTTTTTTAAATTTATTTTAATTGTATAATTTAGGTATAATTGTATAATTTATACGTATAAATTGGTAGCTTAATTATATAAATAGTTATATTTATGTTAATGGTTAGTATTATTTAAAATTAGTTAAAATTTAAATATTAATTTGTTAGTATGTTTTAAAATATGTTAGTATTATTGGTTATTATATTAATTAGAATTTGTTATTTAATGTAATATAATTTAACATTAATTAATGTATTAATGCCTCAAGCTCCAGATGGTCGATGCACTCATACAGTTATTCGGAGGCCGTCGTTCTTCCAGATCTAGGGGTTCTGGAAGTTCCGCCGGTTCCGCAGACTCCGACAGGACCCTTAGCCAGCCTGAGAGGACCACCAGCCAGCCGCGAAGGAGTGTGTATTAATCCCAGCCGTAGAGGACTGTGGATTCATCCCAGCCGCGAAGGAGTGTGAGTTCTCGGCACCAGACCCTTCTCTAGGCAGGGCGGCCGTCGAGTAGTTCACGTCCCCCTCTCGGGCCAGATGCTCCGAGGTTCAGTAGGCAGCTATTTCAGGAGGAGATAGCTCCAGACGTTCCTCAGGTCCGTATGCCTGAGGTTCATCGGGAGCCGATGACAAGTCCGGCGACGTCTGCTGCTGACTCGACTGAGGGGCCTACTCTCCCAAATCAGCTCTACCTCCCGTACAAAATTCCTGCGATACCCGAGGTCGACTTTCGTGGTGTGCCCATATGGCCTGATATGCCTCAGTACGTGAGTGTTGCGGAGGCATACCATCAACAGCCATTTGAGAGACTTGACCTCCTGATTTCGGCGAGGAGAAAAGGAAAGTCGACAGACAGGTCATCCAGTTCAGGTAACATTTGATTTTATTAATTAAATGTTTTATTAAAATTAACGCACTAATATTTAATTTTATTAACCAATCGTCGTTTATGTGATAGGGACAGCCGCTAGCAGTTCAACAAGGAACACGAGAGGTGTCATATGTTTTGACACGCTCAGGAGAACTGTTGAGTGCAGGGGGAGGATCCAGATCAACGAACCCCCTAATCAGAAGGTTCATGGGAAAAAACGCCGCGATTATGCGGGTTGCGTGGGGGCACTGATTAGGGATAGAGTCCCTATGTTGTGAACACGGTGGGCTGATGTGTCGGGAGAGATCAATAGGGAGGTCAACAACGCGGCGTCGGTGAGTAATTTAAAAAATTTAATTTCTTTATCGTAATATTTAATAATTTTCGGTATTGTTATAATTGTAAAACTAATAAAATATTATCTTTCAGACATACTTCGAGATTGCCGAACACAAGCAGGATTGGGCGGACGCGATGCAAAACTCGAGGTACGTTGGGAATTCCTCATCTTATAATTTGAAATATTTTATGATATTAATAATATTTCTAATGCACTTTTGTTTTTTCCGTAGGTTCAAAGAGTGGAAGAACGAGCTCCGTACCCACTTTACCGAATACGACAACCGTGGTCGTATGGGTACTCTAAGAGAGTTCATGTTCAGGGAGTATGAGTGGCGTTGGTTGAAGACAGTAGACTTCAACAACCCACTTATGCAGGTAAATACTAAACTTAACTATAAATGTTTATTTTGTTAAAATTTTAATTATTAGTTTAATTATTTTATAATTATTACACTAATACTTTTTTATGTATTTTTCTAATATTTTATTATTTGTTTGAAGGAACGGTCTCGGATAAACTCTGCGAACCGCCGCCGTAACACAACCCCCCCCATCATGGTGGTTCTAGGCCATTTGCACAATATCAGGAGGAGGCGCTTAGAGATCATCCTGATAGCAACCCGTACGTGGAGACGTTCAAGAAGGCTTATCCACAAGCGACAGAACAGCTCGTAAGTCGTTGATTACGATTTTAAAATTTTAATTATTAATTTTACTTAATTATATATTTGTTAGAATATTAATTATTTTTATTTTCCCGTTCAATTAGAAGAGGGTGAACCGGGCCGAAGAAGAAGTGTTTGAGCAAGTAGTTCGGGAGACACAACCGAACATTTCAGAGGCAGATCTGCAAGAAGCCCTGCGCCAGGTCGACCGATCGAATGTCCAAACGGCAGCGAGGATGTTCGACGCAGCCTTCCCAGACCGGTCAAGCCAATACTACTGCCGGGGTTTGGGAAGTTCTGGAATAGGGCTCCTGAAGACCACTAAGGGAGGTCAAAAGAAGGGAGGCGGGGACAGCCAACAGATGAGGGGAGAAGTGCAGAGATTGGCGGCAAGATTGGCGGCAAGATTGGCGGTCGAGTCTCAGAGATCACAGGAGCAACACCGCAGAACACAGCAGTATCATTTGGATATGTCCAGTTGACATGATGAATGTGAGAGAATTCGGCGACACAACTGCGTCGGCCAACAAAACTGGTGGTATGATATGTTCGCGGCACAACAACAAATTAAGCCTTGAACCCCCGCCCCTGTTTCAGCCGTTAGTTGAACCTCCAATGCCTCAACCTCCCGAGTTCATTCAGTAGGATGACGAGCATGATGGAGAGCAGGATGCTGGAGATGACGTGGTGGACTTTAATACTTTAGGTGATGATTAGGGTTATATTTTATGTATATTGGAACAAATTAAATAATAAGTTATTTAAACGTGTTTCTTGTTGGTGTAAATACATGGATTGTCATTGTGAATTGCAGGTTCCTTGGAATGGTAATTTAGAAATTAATTTAATTTTTTTCCCCAAAATGTAAGAATAGCCTATGATATTGGCATTATTTCGTCGGCTATAATTAATTAATACCTATTAAAATATTAATATATTCTGACGAAATAACTGACGAAATAGATGAAATCGTCGGCTATATTTCAGAACAAATAGCCGACGAATTTCGTCGGCTATAGTTTACGATATCGTCGGCCATACTCGAAAATATCCGACGAATTTCGTCGGATATTTTGCCCAGGTTTGGTCGACAAAATGAATTTTCGTCGGTAATATCGTCGGCCATACTCGAAAATAGCCGACGATTTTGTTATTTTCGTCGGCCATTGGTTTTACCGACGCCGTTTTACCGATGAATTATAGCTGACGAAAGTTTCGTCGGCAGAAGGAATAGCCGACGAAAATTTGGCATAGTCGACGAAATTTTTTTCGTCGGCTATTCTGTCCGATCTGGTAGTGGTTGTCGTTGATATCTATTTAGACTGCGAAACTAATATATTTTCGTCTTCCTCTATTTTACATATGGTTTAACCATCATAGTTTGGCCTTAACTCCTTGCACTCTGAAGAATTTGAGTACTATCCCCCCACCCCCCATATTGAGCCAATAAAGGCTTGAACATGGTAAATTATGCCAACAGCTTTCTGCAAATAGCTGAGAATAACGATGTAAAGTCTAAGACAAAGAAATTTTCAAAAAATAAAAAAAATTATGCAAAGTAAAACAACATCCCTAAAATAAAGGACAATAACCATGGACGTAAAGATTCTTATAATCGTCCAAAAGCAAGTGGAAATGCACCATTTGAAAAATGACCTAGGGGGCATGTCATGTGCAGTGAAACACTCTACTATTGTTGTAAATCAATGAAGTATTGATACGCACATTCCAAGCTAGCAAAGAATTAGCTGCGACTTATAGGAAGTATAAATAATCATACGAGCACGAGGATTTGAAAAAGTATCTTCAATATCCAATAATAACTTTGCAAATGAATTTACAACTAAAAGCTTAGTATATGGGAGAACATGACAAAGACACATCTCATCATTGCAGCTATTAAAAGAGTAAAAATGATCTAGCTCAATCCAAGAAAGACTTTGATTAAGTCTACTTTTAAATTTTCAAGATATCCTTGTAAAGGCTATCAGGCCTTATATCTCAATTAATTAGACCTTTGGTCTTAAAGTCTCTATTTCTAAATTGGACAAGACTAAATGTAATCGTTGACATTTTTTCTCAATGAATTGAGATTATTCAAATTTTATGATATACATGGTTCAATTTTCTTCATCTAATTTTGCAAAGCATTGCATAAAGCAAATCAACATAACATAATATAGGCACGACATAAAGAACTGTGTGCAAAGAAACGCACTATGTAATCCCTAAAATAATAGTACTGAAGTACAATGGTACTAATATATCACAAAATAGCATAATAATAATGAAGAACAATAGTACTATATCAATAAATATAATAAAAGTAACAATGATCGGTATATCTGTTCCTTTGGGATTCATAATGCACTTGCCTTCTTAGGATTACCATACCTTTTATAGCAATCCTCATCGAGTTACTCTAAAGAACTTGGGTTATGTTTCGATGTATATATATTGAGCATATGTCGAATTGACAATTTATGCGACAAGAGAAAAATGAATTTTTTTATACATTTTAAAGAAATTTATGCCACGAAGTTCATGTGAAAAGACACAAGTGACAATCATTTAAGCTCCTTTGCATTACCTCTAACGACTGCGCATGTAAACGAGTATTAGAGAAGTTTATATGTCAACTTAGTAGGTTATATGTAACTGCTAATTGAATCAAACATCATAAGAAAATGATCTTTTGAAATTCTGACATAAATTGGCTTTGACGCAACTACTCGTGATCAGGTGATCCGTACATTAAAGAAATTACCATGGACACCCATATTTTGGATGAATAGAAGCAAACACCAGAAGAATATGGTTCACACACGAAACTGAGGACGACAAAAAAATATTTTATCTTCAAATATTGTTTCGACACAATCCATGTAGGGTTGAAGACGTGTGTTCAATCTCTACATTTCACCGCTCCCCTAAGGTGGTATTACTATATATTTAATGCACAAGTATTTGCACTAATACCATAATGCTTCTTACATCCATCGTGATTTTATGGATAAAAACACATCATTCAAAGCCTATTCGTTAAAGCAATTATGCTTGAGACTTTCATATGCAAAAGACACATATGTTCTCATTATGTTCTTATATTGAATCCAAAGAGGATTCAGTTGACTGATTCAACCAACTTGCGGACACCTTAGATATTTTATGGTGTTGGTTGTTGTGTCGACAAGTTGGTCACGTGTCATGAAGGGGGAGTCTAGCACATATATGTTATTTTCAAATGTAATAGGTGTGTTGTGCTTTTTTCTCCTTCGACCAAAGTTTTATTTTCTCCCATTGGGTTTTTGTTACTTAGCAAGGTTTTTAATAAAGCAATACTTCATGCACCATTTTATCTCTGACTCGGCACAAGGGAGAGTGTTGAAGGAAAAACACATTATGTGCCTTCGTCAATGTAACTGACGAGAGATAATTATGTAGTTAGCATTCAATACATATAACTGAAATGACCAGTCATTATTGTCATAAATGTATTTACTATTACCGTTGTAATACTCACCCTATATAAAGAGGATTATCAATAAAATGAGTAAACCAATTCCCATTTTACTTTTACACTTGCATGCATATATTGTAGGGAAAATGACCATTTGCACAAAAATGGGGGAAAACTTGCCCATTCCAATGTTACCTACCCACTCCAATGAATCTTGAAAAAAATACCTAACTACCCTATACTAAACCCTAATATCCTCATTCTCCTCCTCCTTTCTAACCAACATACCTCTCTCTCTCTCTCTCTCTCTCTCTCTCTCTCTCTCTCTCTCTCTCTCTCTCTCTCTCTGACCGAAACTCTAAACACCACCACAAACCATGACGTCTCCGCCGCCGTCCTCTTCTCCATCGCCGCCCTCTTCCTCTTCGCCTCCTTCTCCCTCCATCACTCCCGCTACCCCATCCCCATCCCCTCCCCCGCCGCCAATCCAACCACCTCAAACCTCTTCCCCCGCCGCCGATCACCACCACCTCAAACCTCTAGCGTCTCCAATCTCCGCCGTCTGCCTCGCTTCTCAGCCACGCAACTGACGTCAGCGACTCCATCTTCTCCGTCTCCGTGCTCCTCCCTGCTTGGGAGATCCTTCGACAGCAATTTCCGTATCTCGAGTCCGATTGGGAGTCTCGGCTGCTTGACGCCACGAAACCCTAACGGTGGCGAAACGGCGACAAAACCCAGGAACCCAAGAACCCAAATCGAAAAGAACCGGATTACTGGGGGTCAGTAACCTGATTACCGAGGGTCAGTAACATACTTACTAGAAAATCTGGAATTTGTAACCTGATTACTAGGGGTCAGTAACCTGATAACTGGGGGTCAGTAATATGCTTAAGTCAGAGTCAGTAATTTAATATTGGAAAAATAATATTTCGGTGAAAAAAAAAATCCTATTGGGAAAATCTGATTACAGGGGGTCAGTAACATGTTTAAGTCAGAGTCAGTAATTTAATATTGGAAAAATAATATTTCGAAGAAAAAAAAAAATCCATCTCCTATATATGTCATGGAAATTGAGAATGATGCCGATCCATCTCCTGGTACCAGTCTCATGTAACATGGTAAAATATGATCATAAAATAATTACTCGTAAATGTGTACTTTACATTACCAAGTTCTTTCAAAATTGCATGTTCTGGTAAATAGGCAAGAACAGTCTTCATATATAACAAATCTCAAACGTTGAAATTAGTTAATTATGGGAACAAAATGGGTGCAAACTTTTGTAGAAGAAGATCAAGGGGCCCCGAAGATCAATATATCCTCGTCTTGATACCATAATCATTGTAGTTTGGGACAATAACCCGAAGAAATCACACCAAAGAAACTTTACGATCGATCTGATTTTTACTCGGTCCTGATTTCACAAAAAATCGTAGTTTGACCCGACCGTAGGACAAACTAAACAAGAAAATGGATTTGAACATATGTATCTCTATCTCCAAAGTTAGTAAAGGCCCGATCCAAATCAAGCAGATATATGATACAAATATAATCCAAAACAAAAGACGTGAAATTCAAGTCTAGAATTAGCTAAGTTAACCTCACGGTCATACGTACCCCCATTCCTTTTCCTGTTTGAATGTCCGGAGTGAATGTAGGAAGTGTAGACGATCGATCAGGTGTAAATATTATCCACCTCTTTGATTTTGATTCTGTTGAGGGAGTAGCAGATCGAGAGTGGTTAACGGCAAACGGGAAAAGAGGCAAAGCGCACTAGTAAACCCTAGAATGAGATGAAACCCAAAAATCTCAGCAATATCTATCGCTCTGCCGTTGCCCTCAAGCACAGTCGACCCTCCTCCGCAGCTCTCAAAGTTGTCTCCGCTACCGGTAATCCGCACCTTTAACTCTTCCTTTTGTTTTCGTAACTATCCGAGAATTGAAACCCTAGATAATTGGTCCAAGCTTGTTAAGATTGAAGAACTGCTCCTAAATTGAGCTGAAAAGCTGTTTAGGCTTTAACCGCTCCTTTTTCTTCAATTTTTTACTTTGAGTGCTGGTAATTTTAGTCGCGTTTGTTGAGTTTTTTCTTGTGGTTTGTGTTTGAATGCAGAAGTTTCGAGTAGGCTGTTCTCCGGGGATAGATCTTCGATACTGAACAGTAAGTTTTCTAGATTTTACTTGAAAATGAGAAGAGAAGTATCATTCGGTATTGCTCTAGGTTGCTTAGAAAGCATTGATCACCAGATAGCACCCATTCGTTTTGTGTAAAACAGCTTGACCATTTTAATGTATCTAGGTTGAAAATGTATGTGTCACGGGCCCTTGTATCTTTGTTTCAGGTGGTACTTCTCGGTATCACCGGGAAATTGATAAATGTTTGGAGAGGGAATTAAACTTAGGATGGTTTCCAGATTTACCCACCATTAATATTGCTGCGGAACCATTGCAACGCAAGGAAGTTAGTCGCACAAGGAAGAAGAATTTTTTTTTTTTTTCCGGCAACCATCAGTGTGTTCGTTTTGATAAATTAGTTGATATGTGTGCCAATAAGCTAGGGACTCCAACCACTATTCAAGTGTTTGGCAGATCGATTGGGAAGAGCAGCTGGTGTCACAGAAGGTAATGCATTGATTAAAAGATGCATAGATGGAGCTAGGATTGGTACTGATGAAGTAGTTGCGGAAAAACATTTGCAGTGTGCTCTCGAAGTTTTTAAGTCGATGAAGGAACATGGTTTCCCACTCGAAGAGGAAACATATGGTCCATGTCTTGAACATTTTATTGACATGGGCATGACAAAAGAATTTTGCTTATTCTCCAGGGTTATCAAAAAAGAATGCCCTTCTTCACTTCTAAGATTAGGATACTATGAGATGATGTTATGGATCAGAGTCAATGATGAAGAAAAGATTAAAGAGCTCTGTGACGACATTGAGAGTTATGATGATAGTTCAAATTGAATTTAATTGCCTAGATAGATTGTTCGGTCAGACATAATATTCTCTAGAAATTGCAATCCTCTTTTACATGGTTGCAATGTATTGTAATTCTTGAGCAGCTGTTCTTGAGTGATGTGTCAAGCATTTAGCATATGAAATATATATGTCCGGCCACCATTCATACGTGATGCATCTGTAATTTGGATTTGCAATATATGCTGGTCTTTTCTAAACTTTTTATCACAAAGACAGTACTACAGCTCTTGCATTTGACGTGAATGAAAAGTTAATTAACTGGTTTTAACTTGTGTTGCAGAGAATTATTTGTTAGCGCTTTGTGGAAGTGACAGAACAAAGGAGATTCTGCAGCTGTTAGAAAGTATGGACACCACTATGTTCTCATCGTACTTTTTGGGACGTATCTTTACATGTCTGGGAAGGCTCAGATTGGAGTCTTTTGCAGAGAAGCTCCTTCTGGAGTTTAAAGCATGTGGTATGTTCATTACTAGAAATTTAGCATAATCCTGACCTGTGGACTCTACACTTGCACTGCATTTTACGATTCAGTAATTAGAAATACATTGCGTAGCTGATTCTAGCTGAGAAGATGATGAGTGTTAACATTGATTTTGAAATATTTGACATTTACGACCAGAAAGTGCTTATACTGAAATCATTAGTTATGGTACTTTGTGCAGACTGTGCAGCAGGGAATACTTCACACTTGATCTATAGTTATGTTTTTGGCATTCCAAATTTAGCGGTGAGGATCCTCTCATGAATGCTGCTAGTAATTTTCTGAAGTACATCCATGCACAATTACACAAGGAACTTCTGCTTTTCATGCAGCTTGCTTCTTTGTAAAAGTTGTGCACAATTGTCTTATAGGAACTGCTATATATGGGCATTTGGTAAAAAAGGGGGATGTGATTGAGGACTAGTTTTTCCACTAAAGGTAGGAGTTTAAGAATAGACGACCACCCCTTGCAGGTTAATTACATTGATTTTACTCAGCTGGCTTTGCATTCCTTACTCCTTAGATAATTAATAGAGAAAGAAAACGAAATCTAAAAATCTGTACGGAAATAGACCTTATAAAGGAAAAGGTGAATCCGAAGAAGTTTTGTTGAATTGATTTGCTTTTGCTATGTAGATCATTTTCATTTGTGGATGAGACTTATATATTGTTGTCTGCATATATGCATGTACTTTTTTTGAGTTTTTCTTGAGTAGAAATGAACAATGTAGGAAATTTATAAAATGTCATTGCCTCACAATACATTGTAAATTCAAGAATGGTTTTTTGTGTATATGATATGTATCTCAGAAGACCTGGGCTATCTAATCCTGGGTGTTTCAGGTTGAGGATGTAATTTCAAAATTTAGAAACTTGCACACGAAACTTGAGTTGAGACCTTCGATCAGCAGTGTCATATGAGAAGCTTATCGTCTACTGTTGCGATTCACAAAAGGTAAGATCTTAAAAAATTGAGAGTAAATTATAGGCCCTAAAACCTAATCCTGTTTATTTTCAAACCCTGTTCCTGGTTTAAAGAACTGAATATTTCTTTAACTGAATCATGTTCCTGGCACTGTCATCCATGGTAAAAAGGCAAGATGGTGCTAAACCCCTTCAATAGCTCACAACATATATGTGAAATAGCAGAATGTGAATTCTGCTCACTAGATAATAGATAATATATGTTATATGAATATATATATATAAAGGAGTTGGCTAGTAAACACATATGGCAAGTATATTATATATTGCTATTCATTGCTAAGTTTTCTTGAGAATTAGGTGAGATATTGGAAAATACTAAAAACCAGTAATGTTAAATCTGTTGCAAAACAGCAACTTCCAAGAACACGACCTCACACTCAATTACCACAATAATTATGGTAACAAAATTGTGCCACAAGGAGTTCTAGTTCTTTTGGGACAACTATCGTCAACAAAGCAATTGGCGCATCTGTTTGTTGTAAATCCTTACGAACTGTATTTTATTAAAGAAATGGTGCTAGACAACAGGTTAGAGTTAGCTTTTGCACAATAAGAACATGTCACATCTTTCAAACATGTTGAACTCATAGCCATAAGAGAAGGATTGCATATGTTGTAGTGCTACAAGTCAAATTTGCATGCTCTCATATGTATTGTAATCGGCCACCTTGAATTTTAGTCATTATAGAAATCTTGATTCAAAATAAAAAATTGAAAATGGATGATAATAATAAAATAAAAATGATTCAAAATAAAAATTAAAAGTTAATGATAATAATAAAACAAAAATACAATGATCTGTTATTAAATTGATTACATGGTGATATTCTGAGAAAGTCATCAAACACAACAAAATATTTGACCAAAATTTAACCAATCATGCCTTCTGCACTGAAAAACCAAGAATGAAGTTTCTAATTTCATCACTTGCAGCCCTATCAAGAGCTGTCCGCTCATCAGCGTCTTTGACAGAGTAACTAGCTCCGGCCCTTAAAAGTTCTTCAATTTTCGGTAAGTCACCTTCTGAGGCAGCCATCAACAATAGAATATCTACTGGGTGAATATTTTGGCTTAAAAGAGCATTCATCTTATCATACGTCCCCTCAACAGCAAGCATTCCCATGTAGTTAAAATACTGTAATCAAAAGGCATGCATCAAATCAATCTTTGCCTACATGCAAGTGATGCAAGACATCATGATTCCCATTGAAAAGTACACATTAAAGATAATGGGGAGTGATTTTAAGGAGTGCAAGTGTTAAGCAATTAATAACACAAACATTTAACCCGCTTTCAAAAGCCTGCTTGAGTTTTATTTTTCTAAAAATGATGCATTGATAAAACAGCCAGTGACTGCCAACAATATATATCGAATGGAACATTGTTTAAGAAAGAGAAAAGGTCAACCAGTGAACAGAGAAACTAAAGACTCATTGGTCACGATAAAAACCTTCTGTAATTCATCTACAAGAAGCATACGACAACCTCAAACTAGGACTGCTACAGTATGTACACAGAAGCACAAGAGTTAATGTCTTTCATATCCAATTGTAGGTATAATTCATAGGGAACTCAAGCCTAAGTACATGAAGCCTTCTGAAAAAGAATTATGTTTATGCTTTCAATAGATGCTTAGCACCAAGCCTAAAGTTCTCCATACTCGCACTTTGACAAAATTTAACATACATGAGAAAGCTTCTCTTAATAAGGCAGCAAACAAGGATATCATCCTGCTTATTAACCACTCTCATCATGCACAGTTTAACATGAACAACCAGATCCCAAAATTTATAATTATGTTGCGCTATATAAGAAACCACACAGACGACTACATATATGTATCTGTTTCTAAGAACTTTTTAGTTATACATATATGAGCATCTTCCGGTGGACACCCCATGTACACTACTCTTAGAGGCCAATAATCAGCCATACACTTGAACTTTATAAAATCCAGAAGAAGAAAAAAAATTCTGCACTGCAATTAATTTCAGCAAGGACTTTTGTTCTCTGTATGTCATGGCTCTATTTTTTTAAACTTATAAAAATTATATTGCTGAATCAATGCCGAGAAGGCACAATACATCATATGCCGTCCTCATGCAAAGTAAGTCGTGCATGGAGGCTACAAGCACCATGACAGGTACCTTCATTCATTACAAAGTAAGCTCGTAGAGCCGAGCCTGCAGCATAAGAATATTTCATGACATCTGATGCATAATATGCCGTCCTATGTCATGGCTCTATTGAGTAAATTAGCTGTTAGGAAACCTGCCTTGATGGTGCATCATTTATACAGCACCCTCATCCAGTTGTGGAATATTTCTATTTTTCTTTTGAAAAAGATAATAATTATCTTGACCATACTCCAATCATGGTGCATCATGAGCACCCTATCAGAACCAATACTTCAAATTTGTCAGACTTGCAAAAATTTGACAAGAAATTATTTTTGTAAGCTGACCCATAAGCTTATATAAAAGCGTAGTGATTTAGCCGACCATAAGCTGATAGGTACCTGAATACTGAGGAACATACCCACCAAGATTTGAAAACAACATTTTTCATGATAGCTGTATATTCCCGAGGCGCCGCAAGTTACTTAGCATATCATAAAAGTTTGCAGATATACCAACTCCTAGTAGTTCAATCTCAAAAACCAAAACTGAATTAGATTGTATGCCCCAGGCTGGAAATCCACTAGCTCCATAAGCATAATCCGGAGAGCACCACAGACGAGCAACTTCTCCAACTTGCATTCCAAGGACACCTTCATCCCATCCTTTTATGACAGAACCTCGACCAATTTTGAAAGTGAAAGGCTGCTGCCCAGGGTCCTTGGTGCTCCAAAACTTCTGATTCAAATCACCATTTTTTCCATAACCAGTGCAATGAACAGTGATCTTCTGACCTGCTACCGGCTTTGGACCAGTTCCGGCCCTCAAAACTTGCTTCGCCACTCCCATCTTCATATTAATAATAATAATTACCCTCTCAAAATTCTTCAAATTCGCTTTTACTAAATAAGTTCTTTACCTTTTCTACTCACTATATTATCTGAACTGAAAATGACTTGGTTTCCATAGATAAACTGATAACAGGCAAGTAACAATAGTAACCTAAATTCCACAAAAACACATAGACAAACATTACAGACTCTCAAGATTCTGACATGTTGAACAACAGTAAATAGTTAATCTCTACTAACCCACATTCACACACAACACAAAAATTACATAGGTGAAACTTGTAAAGCCGTAAAGGGAGAGAGTAGAGTAAAAAACCTGCTCAACATCATCCTTATCAAAATCGTCACGGGATTGGCTTCCATAGATTCCAGCACCCTCAGCATCTATACCGTTTTTACCAAACTTGAACCAGCACTTGGCTCTGGAGCCATTGGAAGGTCCAAGACCAAAGGGTCTGACCAGACCCAGTCTATTCCGGATACCCAGAAACTGGGTGTTGAGTCTGACAGAAGAAGTTGAAGAATTGAAGGAGTTGGAGGCGAAGCATGAGTGGCAAGGAGCACTAATACATGGAATGGAAGCCATGTCTGTGTTTTTAGTAACACTGAAATGTCTGAGCTTTGATCACTCTATCCACTCAAGTATAGGCTGAGTTTTTAATCAGCTGTATTACGATATACCATAAATCTTATGAAACAGTGATCTTCCACCGTTCATTCTAAGTACTTTCACGGCAGTGGACTGAGTGGTTTTCTTTAAAAAAAAAATAATAAAAAAAAATAAATAAATAAAAATAAAAAAGAAAGAAAGAGTGGAGTGAGTGTTTTAAATCCCAGATGTTTTGCCAAAAAAAAAGGCCACTACTCAAGTACTCACCCTAGATCAGTAGATCCTAAAGTTATGAGTTCGACTCAAAAATTGACATTCTCAAAAGGGTTTGACTGGATTTATGCAATCTGTGTGGAAGTTATGAGTTCGACTCAAAAATTGTGGAAGTTATGAGTTCGACTCAAAAGTTGACCTTACAAACCCGATTTGTACAATCTGAGGCATGTGTAGGAAATGAGGGTTTTTAATCCATTCTTTATCTTCTAATTTCTAAAGCTATAGAACAAAAAATAGATCCAGAAATTGAGAATGAGGATCAAGTTATTGCCATTGGTCGGTAACGACTATCCTGCACGGAAGTTTTAGGTTTGTATTTTCTTAGAGCTTAAGAGATGTATGTTATTCAACGGCACTGGCGGATGCAGAATATTATGTGAGTGGGGGCAAAAAAAAAACGTCGAGTTTTGTTTGCGTGAAGCACAATTTTTTATTTTTTTTTTAGATTTCAATATAAGTCTCTACTTTCTTTAAAATATGTGTATGTGTTGAGATTTGTCATCAAAAGTGATGTAAATGAATGCGAGACCAAACTCTCGAGATTTTTAAAGAGTCGGAAAGCGAGAGGTTGATTAAAGGACTCACAAAAACAAGAGTGGTAGTAGGATTAGCCGATTTGAGTATGAGATTAATATAAGACAACAACTCAATGAGACTACTGAACAAAAATTTGTATAATTTTGCATATATTATCAGTTAGTCTAATATATACACATACGTACGTCAATATGTTTCTAAGTAAATTTTCTTGGGCTATAGCTCTAGTAGTACAACTATTACTCTTTCTTCCTCTCATTCTCCATTCAATTATATCATGAACCATCAAAGATTAAAAGTAAAAAATATTTTTTTTAAAATGTCAAAAATTGAGTGGGGGCACTGGCCTCTTGCTGTGTCCGCCCCTATTCAACGGTAGCAAAATGTCAAATATGAAGTAGCATAACCTCATGAAAAATTTTCTAGAGCTCCTCAAATCTTGCGCCTTCATTGCCAATATACAAGGGAATTACTGTAGGCAAAATCCATCTAATTAGTCTATGAGCTACTTATTAGAATAGCAAAAGTTTATTACATCTCTGAGCGGTTAAACATGTCTGAACTCACTGTCCATGCCCTAAGAAGTGGAATTCAAGAGGACAGTCACTACTCCTGTGACATGAACACTCCCTTGTTCGCCGCCCTTGCTTCTACCTGCAAAATATAGTAGCATTTTCAGCATAATTGTTATCAGAGATCCTGCAAAAGTGAAGTAATAAACTACTATAATTGATTTTCAAACAATTCACAGATTCCTTTCAAGGGGTCTAATTCAGGTTAGGTAAAACAGATCCAAAGCATTTTCTTGTTAGCCAACATCATGAGGTAACTAGTTCGACAGTTTTCTTTCGAGGTAAAATGTTTATCCACATTGTCGTTAATTGTTCCAAAACCATGCCCGTACAACATGAATGGTAAAGTTGCAAACAATAGGTCCTCGCCACAAAAAAATTAAAAACCTTTGTAAAGTGAAAATGAAGCAAATGGCAAACATTTTTCTCCACATTGAAATGCCTCATAACTTCAGATATTACCGTGCCTAATATATTAGCAGCAGATATTGCAAAGCTGTCAATCCACTCAATCAAGGGTCCAACAAGTGACAAAAAATGTGAGCGAGTTCCGGTTATTATATGCAGGGCATTTTGTTGCATCTTCTGCTACAAAGAACTAATAGTTCATCTTGACAGCACACAATAAGTTCACTTGGCAGGAAGCTACTGCCTTTAGTTTTCCAGTATTCCGATGCGGCGCAATTAAACTAATTAATAGTAAATAGGAGTTGTCTGTTTTCAATTATCTGCACTGCCCTTCAGAATAACGATCATGAGAATTTATCTTGGTCTAAATTTAGGAGTCCCCACTAAGTTGCAAAATTCATACCAAAGGCACAACTATTGTAAAGATAACTGAAAGAATAAGCACAAATAAGTGAAACTAAGTACTACAATCCAAAACTAACCTGTCCTTGCTTCTACTTCTTAGTCCTCACCTCCTTAGTAACAATATGACACTTATTATGTTATGCATATGGACTTGCAGATATCCCGCCTCCCCTGCCCTGATGTCACTCCAATCTTAGTACTTCAATCTCAAAATCCAAAACTGAATTAGGTTGTATCCCCCAAGCAGGAAATCCACTAGCTCCATAAGCATAATCTGGAGAGCACCGCAATCGTGCAACTTCTCCAACTTGCATTCCAAGGACTCCTTCATCCCACCCTTTTATAACAGAGCCTTGCCCAATTCTGAAGGTGAAAGGCTGCTGCCCCGGGTCCTTAGTGCTCCAAAACTTCTGATTCAAATCACCATCTTTTCCATAACCGGTGCAATGTACGGTCACATTCTGACCTGCCACGGGTTTGGGACCAGTTCCAGCCTTCAGAACTTGCTTCTCCACCCCCTTCTTCAGTCAAAATTGTTTTAAAGTAAGAACCATATCAACAATAATGATCATAACCCTTCAAAGAAACACCATTCTACAAAGAAATCTTTTACTTTTTCCAATTACTAGCAATTGATAGTGAAAATACTATTAATTGGGTACATGAAAATACACAATGCCAACTAATATTTGGGTACTCTAATTCTCTAACAATAAAACAATAGTAAGAGTGAGAGAGAGTCAAACCTGCTCTACATTATCTTTACCAAGCTCACCACCGGATTGACTTGCGTAGATTCCAGCATCTCTACCGCTTTTAACGAATCTGAACCAGCACTTGCAGGGTCCAAGGCCCAGGGGTCTGACCCGACCCGGCATGTTTCGGGTACCCAGAAACTGGGCACTGAGTTTTACAGAAGAAGATGAAGAAATGAAGGACTTGGAGGTGAGGCATGAGTGGGAAGCAGCGGTGTTACATGATGGAATGGAAGCCATTTCTGAGTTTGGGCGACTGTTTAGTGTTGACTCTTCTATCTACTCGAGTAGTCGAGTACTAACCAAAGGTTAAAATGTCGATATTGGTAGAGCGCCGAAAAAAATAGATATCACAGATATTCTAAAAGAATTATTTTTTATTTAAATATGAAATTTATTCATTTTACACATGAAATCATAAATACATATAAATAATAGTTTCATTTAGTACAAAAAAAAGACTCTAGGTGCTTCAAATTTCCCACGCTGATCCACAAAAGTACAATAATTTGACCAAGACATTTGACCCATATAGTATGAATTGTAGTGATTAATATGATAATCATATATCTCTTTAGAACTGCCGACGGTATTCCTTAGAGCATCCGCACCCATGTTTTGATCTTGCTCAAGCACCTGGTGGGCCCAGGAGCAAATTTTGCTTCAAGCAAATGGAAATCAAATTTTGCTCCACCAAATCGATTTTTTCACACACCCATTAACAATTTGCTTGAGCAACTCAGTTTTGTCTTGTTGTGAAATGATTAAATTTTTTTTACCGGATAGATTAACCACCAATTTTTCTTGAAATTGAAATTACATTGAAAATTGAAATTACATGAAATTGAAATTACATGAAATTGAAATTACATTGAAATTGAAATTACATGAAATTTAAATTACATGAAATTTAAATTTAGTACAATACTATAACTATCATGGAAATAACACACGACCCGGGTGATAACAATCCGAATATGTTTCATCGGTAGGTTGATCTTCACTAACTCCTCTTTCATTAAGGATTTCTAGTTTCCTCTTGGTAAAATACTTTTTTGAGATTGGGGTCATAGCCTCCAAATTCATTGTCATGATCCTTGTGTCATTTTCTTGTTTCTTCAATTGTAACTCTTCTTCCGCCCTTGCTTCCTTCCGCTTTTGAATGTCTATGTACTCCGCGTAATAGTTAAGCTCGGCCTCATTTTGCGCTAGCCTCTTGGTATGCCATGATGCTTGGTCACTTGCAATAGTATGCAAAACCTCAACTCGTTGCTCAATAGGAGTCTTACCATGTTTCTTTAGGCGCCTTGCTTCCTTTGCCGCCTTGGTTCCCATTGGTCTAGGCGGACTCGAGACAGCGGCCGTGTTGCTTTGAGGTGTCTCATTCAATTGGTCATCATCCAAATTGATGGCTGGAGCTGATTCGGTTGCGGAAGGAGTAGCATCGTAAGTACTTGCATATGGAGATGGAGTAGTGGGTAGGACGGGAGCGAAAGATGGATGATCCTTAACCACTTCCCAACATTCAAAATGTGTAAACTTTTTCTTCTTGGCACTATAGTAACATGATTGAGCTTGTCGTTCCTAATAAAAACGTATATTAGGTTCATATTTAATGACATAATTCCAACAAATTAGATACAATTTGAATTTAACCAAATTAGATATATTAAAAAAAAATAATGTAAACAATGCTACATATTTAAACAAATTAGATACAATTTAAATTTAACTAAATTAGATATAGTAAAAAGAAATAATGTAAACAATGCTACATATTTAAACCAATTAAATACATAAATCACATAATTTAATTAGATATATAATTGAATAAAAATTATAATATATCATAAAAGAATATAAACTTACTAGGTCCATTAACGAAGTGCCGCTAGCTATACGTTGATGTGCAGCCGCCAAACATTCTCCCTATTTTTGCAAGAGTAGTTTGAACTTGTTGTAGTGCGAAGCGACGGCGACTCGGGTCCTCGGCTCCTTTGGAAGTTTCTCACCGGGTGCTAGTTTCCAATTTTCCATATAATCAGCAAAAATTGTCTCCCACAATTTGTCCCTCTTTTGTTTGTTACCGTCATATTCATTAACGCTATAACGGACAAAAGAGATGCACATTTGTAAATCTTCGGAAGGAAGCCAATGGGAACCCATTGTTTTGAGAAAAAATGCTAAACGAAATGAGAGAGGAGATGGAGGAAGATGTGAAATTTGTTGTGCACAAATTGGTGTGAGTTGATTAAAAATTGAGGTAGTATTTATAGGAAAATTTTTGGGAGAGTTTTGAAATTTTTGGGATTTTTTTACTATTTTTTGGGAATATTTCCGTTCTGATCAAATTGTAGCCGTTGCCTTTGAATTCTGACCGTTGGATCAAAATTTCCGATTCAAATGGAAGGCCCAGATTGATTTGCCCGTTGCCTTTTTTTTGACCGGTCAGCGTGACACGTGTCGGCTTCTCAGTGGCTGTTTTTAAAACAGCCACTGTTCATCTTCTTCCTCTGGATTTCCCGCCGTTTTCGACCCGTAGCTTCCCGGCTTCCGTTCGCCGTCGTCCGGCCACTCCAGCCGACGTGCCACCCACCAAAATGATGGGCTCCACGCCCTCTTTCATTTGGGACCGGTCTCAGGCGCATTTTCTTAATGTGGGAGGTGCGGCAAATCTCGGGAGCCACGGCCACCGTCGAGGGCGGCGCTCGGCTTCACCTCCGGTTCGTGCTAGTGCTCGATAGCGTCGTCCACGAGCTGTTGTGTCTCTCCAACGTCCGAAAAGCCAAACAAACAGAAGCCCGGCCCCACCAGCTGCTCGAGCAAGCATCGAAGGCTCGAGCACTTTGACTCGTTGACTTCTCGAGCAGTTGCCGACCGTTTTCGACCCCGGTGCGTGCTGATTTCCGTCTTGCTCGAGCACCTTGGCCGGCCCTACCTCTTGCTCGTACTCTTGCTCGCCCGGTTGCTCGCCGGTGCGGGTGCTCTTAGAATGAGATAGTAAGGATGAATTCAACTACATGATTGGTCATGCACTTCTCCATATTGACCATATTCAAAAATATTATAACTAAATTGATTGTTGTTTTCATGCGATTCATTTGACGTCCCACTATGCTCTGTGCCTAAACTGATAAAATCAAAACTTAAGGCAACTGAAGCAACATCTGATGGGGTACTTTGATCATCAATTGCACATCTAGTCCTGTTGCCATGCCGATTCTGCTTTTGCGCACCATGACGAGCTTCTCTAGATCCGTGGTCTTCATCTTGGGTGTCATGATCAAAATTACTTTCATATGTAAACTGGTTTATGTCTCCACCCACAGAAGTTTATCCATATTGAAACCCTGTATCTCCACCACATTTTCCGCTTCCACCACCATCATCATATTATCTCCTTGGTTTCCAACATCTTCAGATAATACCTTGTTCACATTAATTCCGCTGTCAGTCGCAGTTTCTACCACTTGTGGACTAGGGTTGTCATCTTCATCATCGAGGTGTGCAGGCATAATCCAATCATAAAGTGGATCAATGTCATTTTCCAGTGGTTTACTAGCAATATGAAGAAGATCGATATAGTTGTTTTCATTTATCAGACTCTCTGCTTGTTTATCACGTAGTCGTAACTTCATGTTGTAGTAGCAATATACAAGCTTTTCCAACTTCTTATATGCAAGACGGTTTCTTTGCTTCGTATGAATAAGAGCAAATATACTTCAGTTTCTTTCACAAGCTGAAGAAGAGGCCATCTGTGCTAAAATACGCATTGCAATTTTTGATATGTTTGGTGCAGAATAGCCTCATTGTGCCCACTAATCAGTTGTAAATAAACTAAAAGAGTTAGTTTTGTAGCTCATCAACCGTGTCTAATAATGAAGGTTCATATAAACTACAAACCTGAACTTCTAGTCTCTCTTGTTTGTTTTGCAATACTCGAGCCAAATGATCCTTTTGCTTCTCTAAATCATACGATCTGAATGAACCGTTTTAATATTAATCGTATATAATGCCAAACATTCTTAAAAAAAATGTCTTCAATAAGGATTTACCTCATCTACAAAAGTATCTACATCAGCAATACTTCCGTCAGTTGTGTCGAATTGTTCGAACACTAGTCCAATTGCTTGTGAATTTTTTTTGTTATAACCAACCCCAGGTCGATATTGAAAATTCGGGTTTAAGAAATATGCTACAAACAAGAAACCAACAAGTTATATAGTAATATACCAACTTAATAATTGGAGTATTAGACAATATAAATATTTGTAGAGATATAAGAATAGTACAAACCTGCTGCATGCAATGGTTGACTTAGTGTTTTGTCCCATCGATCATTGATGATATCAAGCACCCATTTCTTTCCATTCATCTGTGATACTTGTTGTTTCATTATTTGAAACATATCATATAATATGGGCATGGTCGGTTGAATTTCTGTATCAACAATTTGAAGAATCTCATACAGTGGCTTGTAAATTTCATGGACTGTTTCCATGTCATCCCAAAAACTGGAGTCTAAGATTATTCTTTTTACCTTGTTGCCTTCTCTAGTTCGGCTTACTGCATTATGAGTCCATGCGCTACTTGTAAACAATCTTCTTAAATTTGCTTTATTTTTCAGTATGCTATCGATGGCGATGTGATTTGTTGCAAATCGAGTTTTTCCAGGTCGAACTAAATCCCCATGAGTGATGCTCCTCATTTCTGCAAGTACCCAACTATGATTGTAGATGTAGTTAGTTACAGTTTGAGCCATTTTAATTGCACTGCACACTGGTTTTCTCTTCCCAATATCTTCAAATATCAAATCAATGCAGTGAACAGCACATGGAATCCAAAACAGGGGGTATTTTTTCTGCAAGTCTCTTTCGGCCTTTTTAAATGCTTATGCCTTGTCAGTGACAATTTGAACAACATTTTCTGGTCTAATATCTTGGATAATCTCATCTAACAGACCATATATGTACTGAGCATATTTTTTTTACATGGGAAGCATCTACAGATTTCAGAAACACAGTTGCACCTTTCGAATACACCATAAAATTTATAATAGATAGTTTGGTTGGCCCAGTCTATCCATCACACATAATAGTGCATCCAAATACTTTCCAAGATTCTCTATGCTTATCCACATACCTTTGCATTTCTGTATTCTCTGCCTCCAGACAAGGACCTTGAATTTCATATGGGGTTAGAGACTTTATGCCAAGACCTATAAACAAGAAACGATATATTTAATAAAATTGGTCAATATGTATATTCTACATAACAAGTGCATTAAAGTATAAAATATTTACCACAATCTCCTACGACAGAAAGCATCTCCTTAAAATGTGGGGAGTTTGCCTTGTTTGCAGCAATACCAGTATATATGAAAAATCTTGCAGTCGATTTTAGTAAAGTTTCTCTCGCACCTTTAAATATTCATTTAACTGTGCTTTGTTTTGATCGACTATTCTTGTATGACATTTCTACTGGAGGTTTAGGAAATTGATACCGATGACTATGAGGTTTTGATCGATCAAATTGTTGAGTTTGACAATTGCTACTACCACCCTTCGATCTTGTTGGAAATCTCAAACTTGCACTCCTTGTAAATTGAGAGTTATCACAATCTACAGTTGATCGTCTTACTGCTTTCCGATAATCTCCTCGTTCAGAACGACGCATGCCTTGAGGATATTGATATTCATCATCGCCATCACTCCCATCATCTTCATTGGGATTTTGTTCACTCCCAAGATATTCATTTCAGAGTTCTTCTCTGATATCTTCTTCAACAACTGCCTTTTCTTGTTTGATAGCATATTTTCTCTTGATCCATGCTATCACCTCTTGCTTCACATCTGGTGGCACCTTATCACATTTTTTAACACCCCTGTGTGGATCATAACCTGATAAATGACTCTTCAATCTTGTAATTCTGCCACTTTGAAATCTGCTAAAACAAAATATGCAGATTGTGCCTCTTTTATTTCCTTCAATATCAGTTGCATACTTCCATGCTGGTTCATTTCCACGTCCACAACCACTTGCCATTACTGATCTAGCACATAACAATACTCAACATCAGTTAAACATTTAGTGTAAGTGTAGTAGGTAATAAATAATAACTATAAAATTAAAGAGAACTATTCTTATAAGGAGATTTAATTACCTGAATTCTACAACTATTTTTCGTAAGGAGCAGAATAATGCAAATATGCTTGCATGTTGAAGTACCTACGCATGCGCGCACTTATATAGATTCATCACCAGTCTTGGGTCGTCAGTAGTTCAATACTTTTCCATGTGTCTTCATTGTTTTGTTGAATAAACTGAATGACAATACGTGTGCTTTATTTTGGTCGAGCTAAAAACAAGCCTACTTTTTGCATTTTTGGGCTCTTCTTATAATTGAAGAAAAGAGGAAAACACTAGTTAACTACTTTCCATGTGTCTTCAAACATGTTGTTGAATGAATTCAATGACATTAATACATGTGCTTTGTTTTGGTCGGGCTAAAAACAAGCCTACTTTTTGCATTCTTAGCCTCTTCTTACTACATTCATTCAATATTCATTGCGTGAGTTGCATCCGCTATCGATTATTGATCACGGTTCTTCTGTTCTATGACTTCCATCAAGAATTAATTATATGAGAACAAGTTGTTGATTGATCGTTCATCACTACTTTTGCATATGTCTTTATTGTTTTGTGGAACCAAGTAATATTGTCGGGCTAAAACAAGCCTTATTTTTTCTTCGAACACTCGAGGCGATTACTTATTCGAGAACTCGATGGGATTACTAATTCGAGAACTTGAGGCGATTACTTTTTCGAGAACTCGATGATATTACTTATTCGAGCACTCGAGGCGATTACTTATTCGAAAACTCGAGGTGATTACTTATTCGAATAATCGAGATGATTACTTTTTTCTTACTTTCTTACATATTCTTCGAGGAGAACACTCCTCACCAATATTTATCAAGACTGTCTGTCACTTCTCTCATCCGGATATCCTTTGAGGGGAATCCAGGGTACTCAATTTTTTTTTATATCCCTCGAGGTGATCACTGATTACTTATTCAATTACTTTTCTCTTAAACATTCTCGAATTTCGAGAAAAAAAAATTTGGAAAATTTTACAGATATTTCGTTAAAATATCGGAGATATATCGCAAATATCTTAAATATCGGATATATTTTAAGTTATCGGAGATATATCGTAGATACGGTGAAAGAGAAGATATTTACCCTAAAAAATATATCGGTCGGCCGAAAAAAGGAGATATCGGTAGAGATATCGGATATATCGCAGAGATTTTAAATACTGGTACTAACTACTAAGGTGTGTTACATTGTACATTATTTCTAACGCATAAGTGACCAAAACCCGAGCCATGGAAATTCGTCAGCTCCTAAACCTTAGGACCAACACATAGATCGATTGGCTGGTAGAGTATATAGCTGATCAAAGTTTTACCATCTATCAATGTATTGATAACTATATATTGCAAGTGAATTAGTGAATGAGAGACTATCTTACCGCGTTCGACTCAAGAAGTTGTATAAGTATATAGTCGGGCACTGTACTAAAATACACAATTATAACATTTTATTGGCACTTTTGTAGTTAATTTCAAAACATAAATTGTTGTCAACAGTTGAACAAGCAGTAAAATTCACGATTACAATATTGTTTTTAATATTTATCGTTGTAGTGCATAGTTTCGTTTCAACCAAAGTTTTGAAACGGTACATCACAATTTACTCAACTGATTCATACGATTCTTTTGTCAGCACGTCACGTACAACTTACTCACATTGTGTATCTTCGACAATTTATCTAAATGCTAAACCCAAATTCAAAAATTTAAGTCACCCAATTCTATTTTATTGTAACCGATATTTACATCTCCAACCCACAAGTTTTAAGATAGGTCTGGGAGATGCAACCAACCCATAGAGTTAAAACCCAAAACTACTAACTTATGACTTTATATCATTATTCGATAACAATAAGAGTGGACTCACATGTTGGGAAAGATGACAAATATGACTGCCTAATACGAGGCCAATGGATAATTAGTTATCCCAGGATCTGACTTTTCCCACACTTTGTGTAATCACAATGAGACAACAAAAGAAACGATTTCTTCCATTATTATATAATGGGATTACAAGATTGATACTCACAATATATATTGTGGCTAACTAGTCTCTCTTGGATTATTCTCAAGAGGATTTCTCTCTCACGTCAGGTGAGGTTTTCTGTCTCTCAAACTCTCTCTAGTTTGGTTTCCTATCAACTTATCTTTGTCTAAAACAACTCAGGGCTTTTATAGCCAACATTCCTAATTATATCTGTGATCATAAATGAATGCTTAATTAACTATTCATTTTCTCCATCTAAATTCCTTAATTCTCTCATTCACATCTATTTCTTAGTTTTTATTATTAACCAAAGAAATAGATGGCGTATGTTTATCTCCTCCACCAAATGAGGGATATCCATCAATCTCCCCCTCCCGACTTAGGTGGAGAGACTCAGTACACCTGCTGCTTGTCTGCAGTATTCGTACTTCTCCCTTTGTAAGGACTTAGTCATCATATCTGAACAGTTATCATCCGTATGAATCTTCTCAAGTTGTAACTGTTTGGATTCTAACATATCACGTATCCAGTGATATCGCACATCAATGTGCTTCGACCTCGAGTGAAAACTTGAATTCTTGCTCAAGTGGATTGCACTCTGACTATCGCAATGCACAATGTACTTCTGTTGTTCTTGCCCTAACTCACGCAAGAATCGCTTCATCCATAACATTTCCTTGCAAGCTTCGGTAGCTGCAATGAACTCTGCCTCTGTGGTAGACAAAGCAACACACTTTTGTAGCTTTGATTGCCACGATACAGCTCCCCCTGAAAATGTAATCAGGTAACCGGAAGTAGACTTTCTGGAATCTATATCTCCAGCCATATCTGCATCTGTGTAGCCGATCAATTCTGGTCTTCCACTCCCAAAACATAAACTCATTTTGGAAGTCCCCCTGAGATATTTTAAAATCCACTTTACTGCATTCCAGTGTTCTTTTCCTGGTTTAGACAAGAATCTACTAACAACACTAATGGCATGTGTTATATCTGGCCTCGTACACACCATTGCATACATCAGGCTTCCAACTGCTGAGGCATATGGCACCTTGCGCATTTCCTCCCTTTCAGCTTCACATGTAGGACTTTGCTTTAAGCTAAGAGTAAAGTGACTTGCAAGTGGAGTAGCAACTGACTTTGCTTTTTCCATGTGGAACCGCTCTAACACCTTCTCGATGTATTTCTCTTGTGATAGCCACAACTTCCTTTTCTCTCGATCACGAGAGATGGTCATACCTAGAATGTGCTTTGCAGGTCCTAAGTCTTTCATAGCAAAAGACTTCTTTAGTTCTTTCTTCAACTTGCTGATCTTGTCACTATTTTGTCCTACGATCAACATATCGTCAACATACAAAAGTAGTATGATAAACTCACCGTCAAAAAATCTTTTGACAAAGACACAATGATCAGAAGTAGTCCTTTGATATCCATGCTCAATCATGAAGGAGTCAAACTTCTTGTACCATTGTCGTGGAGCCTGCTTAAGGCCATATAGACTCTTCTTCAGTCGACATACAAGATTTTCTTTTCCTCTGATATTGAATCCTTCTGGTTGTTCCATGTAAATTTCTTCTTCTAAATCTCCATGAAGAAATGCAATCTTTACATCTAACTGCTCAATATCTAGATTTAGACTTGCAGCCAAACCTAGTACCACCCGGATGGATGATATCTTTACCACGGGTGCGAAAATCTCTTCAAAGTCTATACCTTTCTTTTGACTGAAACCTTTCACGACTAACCTTGCCTTGTATCTTGGTCGTGAGCTATTCTCCTCAGTCTTCAGTTTATACACCCATTTGTTTCTGAGTGCTCTTCTACCTTTAGGTAATTGTACCAGTTCATAAGTCTGGTTCTCATGCAAGGATCGCATCTCTTCTTGCATGGCTTCCAACCATTCTGCCTTGTGGACATCAATCAGAGCTTCTTCATAAGACTCTGGTTCTCCCCCATCAGTCAGTAACACATACTCTGTTGCAGGATTCTTGGTCTGAGGTTTAGGTATTCTGCCAGACCTTCTTAGCTGAGGTCCTATGAATGGTTCTTGAGGATTGTGTTCTTCATCCTCGTTATCTTCAGCATCAGCTACTTCTTCAGCTGGATCATTATTCATTGTCGGTTCATTATTTAATTCTCTAAGATCTTCTACTACATCTCCCTCATAAATTTCTGGTTGAGGTTCAGGATCCAAGGTAATTGGATATTCTTTGGGACTGGTAGGCTTTACACCTTTATGAATATCTTCAATATTCTGATCTTCAAAGAAGACGACATCTCTGCTTCTGACAATCTTTTTCTTTATAGGATCCCAAAGCTTGTATCCGAATTCTTCTTTTCCATACCCTAAGAAGACACATTCCTTTGACTTGGAGTCGAGCTTCGATCTCTCATCTTTAGGAATATGAACAAACGCTCTACAACCAAACACCTTCAAATGGTTGTAGGATACATCTTTTCTAGTCCAAAACTTGTTTGGAACATCACCGTTCAATGGAGCTGAAGGAGATAGGTTGATCAAATCAACAGCAGTCATTAGAGCTTCACCCCAGAAGCTCTTAGGTAGCTTGGCATGAGATAACATTGTTCTTATTCTTTCAACAATAGTTCTGTTCATCCTTTCAGCCACTCCATTGTGTTGAGGAGTCTTTGGAACAGATCGTTCATGCCTTATCCCATTACTCAAGCAGTAACGTTTGAAATCTCCTATATACTCTCCTCCGTTGTCGGTGCGAACACATTTTAATTTTCTGCCAGTTTCTCGTTCAACACTGGCATGAAATTGTTTGAATACATCAAACACTTGATCTTTTGTTTTCAGGGCAAACACCCAAACCTTCCTGGAGTGATCATCAATAAAGGTAACAAAATACCTTTTACCTCCAAGAGTACTGATGGTCATTGGACCACAAACATCAGAATGCACCAAATCCAAAACATTTGGCTTTCTATGTGGGGCCTGGTAAGAGAAAGAAGTTCTATGTTGCTTTCCAGCCAAGCAGTGCATACATGGTTTAAGAGACATACATTTTCCTTTCAACCCGGCTAATGTCTCTCTTTTAGCTAGAATTCGAAACCCTTTCTCACTCATATGTCCGAGCCGCTTATGCCATAACTCGAATGAGGAATTTTCTCCAACACCATTAACATACCCATTATTAATTTTGGCTTCTATTACATAAAGGGTGTTTACCTTTTTGCCTTGAGCTATCACCAGGGAACTTCGTGTTAGCTTCCATTTCTTATCTCCAAACACACTAGTATAACCCTCTTCATCTAACAATCCAGTCGATATTAGATTGAGACGCATGTCTGGAACATGTCTCACATCTTTTAATGTTAAATGACAACCCGTGTTTGTTTCAAGGGAAACATCTCCTTTTCCCACAATCTGGGAAGTATTATCGTTCCCCATCCTCACATGACCAAAATCACCTTTTGTATAGGAGGTAAAGAAGTCCCGCCGTGAGGTAACATGGAATGATGCACCAGAATCCACGACCCAACATGTATCTTGTGATGTCAAATTAATTTGACCAGCATCACAAATAAAGATGACCTCATCTCCATGAGAAATGGTAGCAGCTACATTGCTTGCATCACCATTTCCTAGTTGCTCTCGTTTGAGCTTCCTGCATTCTTTCTTCATGTGGCCTTTCTCACCACAATGATAACATTCAATGTCTCTTTTTGTTCTCGACTTACCTCTAAACCTGTTCATTGACCTGCCTCTAGATTTTTCTCTGACGTGAGGTCTCCTATTGTTACTTCGTCCACGATATTCGCTGACTAGTGCCTCAGACTCAGTCGGTATACCTTGTTCCTTCCTCCTTGATTCCTCATTGAACAAGCTATCTTTAACTGTGTTTAATGTTAGAACACCTTGTGGCGCTGAGTTACTTAACGATACCACGAGCGTGTCCCAATTGTCTGGCAAAGAGCTAAGGAGTAACAATGCTTGCATTTCATCATCAAGCGCCATCTTCATATTCGTGAGTTGATTTACCAATCCTTGGAAATCACTCAAGTGTTCAGAGACACTCCTTGTCTCTCTATATTTAAGGTTCACCAACCGTCGAATTGTAGAGGCTTTATTCTGGGCCGTCTTTCTTTCATACATGGACTCCAATTTCGTCCATAATGTGTACGCAACTGTTTCTTGCGCTACATGGTGAAAGACACTTTGGTCAATCCATTGTCGAATTTGTCCGACAGTTTTCCGGTTCATCAAAGTCCAATCAGCATCAGGCTTATCAGCTGGCTTTGCCCCTTCATTTTGCAAAGGTTGGTATAAATCTTTGCAGTACAAAATGTCCTCCATTCTGGGCTTCCAAATGGAGTAATTTGAAGAGGTTAGTTTAATCATTGTTGCTGATGACGTCGAGGTTGACTCTTCCATTGTGAATGCCACAAGTTAAACCGTGTAATGAGCCGAAGCTCTGATACCACTTGTTGGGAAAGATGACAAATATGACTGCCTAATACGAGGCCAATGGATAATTAGTTATCCCAGGATCTGACTTTTCCCACACTTTGTGTAATCACAATGAGACAACAAAAGAAACGATTTCTTCCATTATTATATAATGGGATTACAAGATTGATACTCACAATATATATTGTGGCTAACTAGTCTCTCTTGGATTATTCTCAAGAGGATTTCTCTCTCACGTCAGGTGAGGTTTTCTGTCTCTCAAACTCTCTCTAGTTTGGTTTCCTATCAACTTATCTTTGTCTAAAACAACTCAGGGCTTTTATAGCCAACATTCCTAATTATATCTGTGATCATAAATGAATGCTTAATTAACTATTCATTTTCTCCATCTAAATTCCTTAATTCTCTCATTCACATCTATTTCTTAGTTTTTATTATTAACCAAAGAAATAGATGGCGTATGTTTATCTCCTCCACCAAATGAGGGATATCCATCATCACATTCCTTTAAACTCTTCCAAAATAGGATTTCTTCTCAAAACCATCCTATTTTAGGATTGTTTTTAAGATTCTTCTATTTTAGGTCAAGTTGAATAGTAAGAGGAATCCTATTTTACGGTGGAAATGCAACTTTTGAAAATCCTAAACCTAGTAGGATTTAGAGAGTATGCCCTTAATTCTATTTAAACGGAGTTTTCTTCGGAAACAAAATATAAACAAAAGAGAAAGAGAAAGAGAAGAGAATGGGGATCAGATTCATATTGATGGTGAACAAACAAGGGCAGACCCGTCTTGCACAATACTACGAACATCTCACCCTCGAAGAACGGCGAGCTCTTGAAGCTGATCAAATCGTCCGCAAATGCCTCGCCCGCAATGAACAACAGTGTTCATTTGTCGAGCACCGGAATTACAAAATCGTTTACAGGCGCTATGTTTCAGTGTTTTTCATTGTTGGAGTAGATAATGATGAAAATGAGCTTGCGATTTTGGAATTCATTCATCTGTTAATTAATTAGTTGAAACCATGGACCGCCATTTCGGCAGCGCCTGTGAACTAGACATCAAGTTCCATTTGGAGAAGACGCATTTCATGCTGGAGGAAATGGTCATGAATGGGTGTATTGTCGAGACAAACAAGACTAACATCCTGCAGCTGATGGACAAAACCTATTGAAAAGATGTCAAATAAGGTGCTAGACCACTTAGCTAGGGTTGTATATATCGAGCTTCCTGGCCTCCAGGTTTACATTCACTCATGTTCCCTCTTCTGTTGTACTATAACTGGAAAGAGCTAGCTAGAATTGAAGTTGTTCATAAAATATTTTGGTTTATTTTATTTCAAAAACTCTAGTTAAACAGAAAAATTCAAGAACCTATATTCGTCCATGTTTGATTGTATCCTCCCAAAAATAAAAACGACATATTCGATCAGTGGGATCTTTCGTTCACATTTTTTTTCCATCGAAAACGTTTTATAGGGTGTAAATGTAAAGCATACGACACATATAGGGTTACTGGGTTAGGGCCGGGATTCCAAAGGATGCATGGTAGTCGAGCAGCGTATCGGGCGAGGTTGAAGAAGAAGGCAGAGGAACAACGGATTGCCTACTTGGAGCGGGAAAGGAAGAAACTCGACGAGGTTGAAGCTAAACTGTATGTATGTACTTTTGAGACCTACGTTCGTTCTTTCTGTAGATATCGTGTCCATGCCATCAAAATGTGCGACTTGTTCACTGTTGACACTTGACGGCACTCCAATCCCCATGCATGTTTTCTTCTTCTTCTTCCTCATCTCAATCCGACCTACAATAAGTTGCTGCTATAAACCAGTCTTTTTCTCGCTTAGAGTACGAGAGAGAAGTTAAGATGGTCTGCTTTGATGTGGCTCACTGGCTCAACCCGAGAGACCATGGTCTCCATTTGAACCCGGCAATTTTCGGGACGATATTGGTGTTTTCTCAGGTTTTTACAACAACGTTTTACTTGTAAACTTGGAGGAAGAGGATGACTGTGAGAAGCTAATGTTTACTTTTGATGATGAAAAGATACTAGTCTTGCGCATCGTGCTGTCCAATGAAGGTTTACCTGCTCTTCAAAAAAAAATGAAGGTTTACCTGATACAGTAATACTATTGAACTAGCAGCTAAGATACATATCTGTCTGGTGAACAACTTGCAGAATTTGAAGCAAGAGCATACAGATGTGTCCATCTCGGAGGTCTAAAAATATGCCGTGTTCTCTGGGTGGAAAATCTAGTTGTGCTCACTTTTGAATTTTCCTATACCAAATCTGCAGCCAGTCCTTCTGTTCTTAATAGCAGCACTACTGCTAGTGATCCAGAAATTTTAAATTGTACTCCAATTTGTGGATCATTCTCTGTCCAAACCCTGGTCTTCGCCTGTTCGATTACATCCCGAGTGAGCTTCAGGATATATGTATGTTCGGCTTGGGTGGTTGCTTTGAGTTGTGACTCCATCACTCTGCAAGCACACAAGTCAAGATCTACTCTGCTGGTGAATAAATTTGTTATTTCCCTGTACTACATTTGTTACCTAATATCTTTTGTAGTGTAATGCATCTTCTAAATAGCTTTTGCATCTTCTAAATAGTTTTTTTTTTTTTGGAACTAATCATCTTCTAAATAGCTTGGCCAACTCTTTTGCGTGTTTCTTTAACTTCTTAATATCCTTTTACAATATCAACAACAAAAAAACTGTAAAGCAGACAATCTGAAATAAAAATTGCTCTAACAAAGCAGAATTTAGCTGCCCCAGCGGCAGAGCCACCTCATATATTGCTCTGCTCATCACAGGTTCTTAATGTTTCTGCAGAGGAAAAATGGACCCTTTTGCCTAACTAGGCCACTTCTCCATCTGTTTCAATGAATGTCCTTAAATATTTTAGCTCAAAAAACAACCCACCGGCCACTATAATTGCACGGTTTTTCAACATAGCCTCCCCAAATCTGCTACTGATTTACTTCCATTTATTCATCAGGGACAACAAGAACTCAGAAATTGAAAGCTTTAACAAACTAGGGGAAAAAGAAGATCACATGTTGTGTAAATAGAATGTCTGTCATATCTTCCCCATGACCCTTTCAAAGGTGAGACAAGTGAATTAGATTCATGGACCAGCCAAAGCAAAACCAACCATTATCCTCCCACTCCTAAAAAGCACTCGAGTTGCTTCACCAAAACTACCACCATCCTTTTCTTTTCGCTTGCCATTCAAGACATGAAAAGAAAATAACAACTTACTTTAAAAGCATTGAGAAATAACCCAAATTACCATGTTATCCAATTGTAGTTTCTAGTCTCACATCATCAGTGCAAATAACATCTCAGACTAAGCAGAAAATTGGATGCTCCTGTCTTAATCCAAGTCGGGCAAATTACAAGTAAATGATAACAGAAGTGGTTAAAGAGATGCAGGTGAGTTAAATTTTTAACTACAAGCACATGAATACAGTGATAATATCACCACCTACTCCTACAAGTGTTCAGTCACTTTAGATACAATATAAGGTAAAGGAGCCTTAAGAGTGACCAAAGCTTAAGACCAAATGTCCCAAACACAAAGCAATTTCCCTACCAAGACTGGACGGAAAACCACTTCTCTTCAGCCTCAAGCCGCCAACTCCCATCCAGCAGACCAAAAGATGTATAAAGCCAGAGCCATTGCCACAAGAGATGCTGCAAAAATGGCAGCATATGCTCCTGCAGAAGTAGGCACTAGAGGCACAGTTGGATTCTTAATAATGAGAGAAATCGAGTACTTCAACCAGCTCGAATTACGCAGTGAATGTAGCTCACATAAGCCTCAGCCCCCAATTACAAGTATTGTTTCCTCAAGTAGTCATTTGAGACCAACTTTTGACTCGGTGGTAAAAACACAAAAGAAGAAAAAGAGAGGCACCAGGCTCCTACCAAGCATGTGTTCTATGGTGGACGTTGCAGACAACAATCGGCCAATTGGAATTTCTGTATACAGTTACAGGAATTTAAGATCTGATGTGAAGAAATTACCAGGTTAGACAACGCTCTCAGAGAGCTTTGAGAAGCCCAACTTCTTGAGCCGGTTTGCTACAGGGCCAGCCCAAGCTCTACCTGATCCTCCACATTTGATGTCTACAACTTCAACGATATTAGGTCCTTTCTTATTAGCTTTCTGCCTAATAGGAGTTTTATCCATACCAATATTATGAGAGTCGAGCATTGGGATTTGACTAGTAGTTTTCATATGAGTTTTTGGTTTCTGGGGAATGTCAGGGTGTCTCTGATTAATGTAGGTGCTGGTTCCACTGCTGCTGGCTTCGTCAGATGACTTCCTAGGTAGCTTTTTTGGAGTCGGAACACCACATGGTATAGAAACAGGAGCTGTTTGATGTTTATTTCGGGAAGAAGCTGTAGATGTCGGAGGTTCAACCTTGCTGGACTCTAGTTCTCTAGTCATTAGGGAACTGACAGTCCCGGTGGCCCCTACCCTGATGGATCCTCCACCACCCTTTATAGCTTCAAGCTTCTGAACCATCTTTGTCTATTCTCAATCAAATGTCCAAGCAGGCAGACAACTTGGAGAAGGGAATTTCTTATTACTAGAATCTTGTTGAAAGAGATGTTACCACCAACTCAGTTCAGAGCCTTCCTGCAACAGCATCAGCTAATGCTTTAGGATGTCAATGGTGTGTGTCAAAAATTAAGTAGCTTATGATTCAGTATGAAGTTTCGTTATAATTAGAAATCTCCAGATATTCTAGAGCTTCTAAGCCTGACTGGACAAGGCAAGGTATTGAGTGGTGTATAATCAGATCAACCTAATGATCAAACACCAATTATCTAATAGTTTCAAAACGAAAAGCACAGGATAAAAGGGAAAAGTATATTTTAGCCATTATTTCACATGATAAAGCATGAAATCAAGCTTTGGCATGAATCATTATAGCATAATCCAAGTTGGTAAAGTAGCAGATTCTGCAAACCTCTCTCAACCTCCTTATATCAAACCCCACAAAAAGTAAGAACTAAAACACTTATCTGGTACAAATGCGCATATCCAAAAAATTCCCAGATGACCCAACTTGTTTTCCCTTTTAGCTACTGTTGCATGAAGCTCAATCCCAGATGAAGAAACAGCAAAGCTATGAAATTATGGTCCTTCTAAGATGAAGAAATGCAGTGGGGCAAACAGAAATTCTTGAATGACCCAGAATTAGATATCATTACTTCATTCCTTTACTAGCATCACCAACATTAGATAAAGAACCATCAATCCCCAGTAATTTATTAACAGCAATATTTAAGGCAAAACTGTAGAGATTCACATATTATCATTGAGACCCAGAATCAGAATCACTCGACTACTTATAGTGATAATCAAACATTACGATTCAAAGTCAAGCAAGCAAGAGATAGTAATCATTTCAATAAGAAGTTGTGGATTAAAAACGTACCGACAAGTGAGCGAGACTATCCAAACCCAACAAAGAATCAAAGCCAGAAAACTAGTGAGACCCAGGAAACTGAAACGTCTGGATACAAAGGCCACTTTCCAGAAACATATCCAAATCTCACTTGAACGCAACTTTTCTGTTCTTATTGGAAGAGTGTGGGACAGTCAACGTAAATCCCAACAGGGTATGTCTAACCCAAATAATTAACCAAATAGTAATACTAATCGCCAGGAGAAGGAGAAAATGATATTAGTGCTGACCAGTTTGATTATTATTGTTTTTATTTTTATTTTTTAGAAGAATTTATGTGTTTGATTACAAAAAAAAACAATAGTAAAATGATTCGTCACTTTTTCCTCAATTTTTTTCATAAAAAAATAAAGAAATTACAAACACATTAACAAATTTATTCTCAAGAAAGAAAAAGAAAAAAACACATTAAAAAATTACCAACTAGGTGAGAAGAGTTCTCTAGACATTAACAGTAATTTTATGTATTTGTTTCAGCGTAGCATCATCAAGAAAAGGTGCTTCTCTCTTGATGTGTCTCTGAGTTTGAAGTTGTGGAGTTGAGAAGATCACAGCAATTAATATAGTGTCTTCAAAGATAATTTTGATGCGCCAAGGGGTGATATAATTCTATAAAAAAATCAATTAATGATGCGTTTAGTTAATTAGAATAGAATATAATTAATCATAAATCGGAGAGGAGTAAAATGGATTAAAAAAAACTTCACTGATTTGTTTATTTGATGGATATCAAGACAAACTTTGTCCATCATTCTTAGTACAAAGAACATACATAGATCCAGAAGCAAAATACCATTATAAACAAAACTAATTGTTGGGCTGCATGTTTAAGAAGCTATTTAGAGAGTGAGTTGGGTGGGGGTGCTTAGACGCTGCCTGTAGCATTTGTCATGATATCACAAACACAGAAGCTTTTACATGGCTAGTGTTTATGTTCGCAATCAATAACATCACAAGCACATTGTTGGAAACAAATTTCACTCATTCATTTATTAGATGAATATATCAAAGACAAATTATGTCCAGCATTATTCTTGCTACAAAAACATGACATTGATTCATAATTAGTACAAGAACATAGAAACAAAAGTAATATTAAGGATGCATTTTTAAGAAGCTATTTTTATGCTTCGTTAGGTTGTCGGAAGGGAACTCACTCCCTTTTACTTTCCCTCGTTGGGTGGAGGTACAGGGAAGCCAGGGGCAGGGAGGCAGTCGCATTTGCCATGATTACATTTGTAGGCAGTTGAACATCTACCACCAAGTTCAAAATCACAATCATTGTCATGAACACATTGTTTAAGAGGTGGCTCAGCATTTGCCTGTGGAGAGGGAGTTTTGCCAGGAATGCAGACGCATTTGCCATGATCACAAACAAAGAAGCCTTTACATTTTGGCAAATGTTTAAATGTACAATCAATATCACGAAAACATGGTCTGTCATCTGCATCTGGAACCCTAACTGCATTCACACCTGGTACTCGCAACAACGATGCATCTACAGTCAATATGATGTGAATTAGGATATAAATAATGGTGTAGATCAAGATTCATCAATATGTGTAGCGAGTGAGTGTGAGTGTGTGTGTGTGTGTGTGTATTAGAGAGAAAGAGAGATTGTACTCACATACTGCAACGATAAGAAGACTAACAAAGAAACTCATCCAAGAAGAAGCCATGTCTATTGTCTAATGTCTATTGTGATTAATTAAGCATATGCATCCTCTTGTTCTTTGTCGAGCTATTTATACATGAAGAAATGAATATATTTGTGGTTAGATCAGTAACAACTAATTAACAAGAAATGAAACGTACATTCAACTTTAAATATATGCATATTTTGTGGTTTAAATTGCACGGATTTTATTATGCATCTTGTCATTGTAGGAAATATTGAAATATGGTTAAATTATATTTATTATATATCCAAAACGGCACAAAACGGATTTTATTTAATTATTTAATGGTAATATTATTGAATTTCTATTCCCCATCGTCAAAGACACATTAAAAAATATTTCCTTTTAAATTGCACCATATTTCCTTATACGTTGAAGTCTTTAATTAGTAAATGGGTTTTCATGAAAATTATAATTGAATATTGTTCAAAGAAGGTTAATTCCGTAACTTCCGTGGTATGTCTTGTCCTAATAAGGCTAGTAGTCTAGATTCTTTATTAGATAGGGAATCCCTGATCACTAGGGATATTTGATGTAATGCCTATATAAAGGCCTCTTTATCAATCAATAAAGACAGAGTTTACTATCAATCTATTTCTCCTAGAACACGTTATCAGCACGTTGCTCTAGCCTCCCGTCTAATAGCCCTAAAACCCTAAAAACCTACCGTCGGCCGCCGATTCTTCCCTTCAGCACCGTCGACCTCTCCTCAGCAGCACCTGCGCTGCCCGCCTGCCACGCCGTACCTTCACGAGCTGCTCCTCCTCTGCCTCTCTGCAGACAGGCTCGCCTGCAGCCCAACCCGCTCGCCAGCAGCCTTCCCTTGCGTGCTATTCTTTGCACGCATCCCTCGAAGACCAAAATTGCTCGCAAGCCAAGCAAGCGGTCCGCGAAGCCTTATTCGTTGCTGAGAAGAAATCAAGAAGAATCGAAGAAAACAAGCTTCCCCAAGAGTCAAGTTTCGTTTGATCAAGCTTCTCTTGAAGAGGTAAATATTTTATAAACGTTCCCGCTTCTGAATTTCAATAGTTGGGTTTTGTTTCTCTTTCGGGACCTTTCCGTGTCCCTGCTTCTTCATCCCGATTCTATCTCTTCTCGGGATGGTATACGGGGATTTAATCACCCCGGTACCAACGTATTTTGGGGTAACTGTGATGTTACCGGCCACCGTTATGCTTGTGACTGTGATGTCACTGTGAACCATAACGTATTCTTTTTTTTTGAAAAGAAAACAAAGGGAAGATATCGATTGTGACTTGAAGTCACGTTAAGCATCGATTTATGTGACCATGATATATCTTGGCACTGTTCTAAAAGAACAATCAAACTTGATTAGTATTCAAATATACTAACGTCTCCCTGTTTGTGTTCTGTAGATGGCTGACACTCAGCGTCCATAATTTGACATCTTGGATGTCCAAGGCAAGGAATACAAGAGGTGGGTCTCAGATGTTGAGAACACCTTCATTGGTAAAAGATTTACCGCCACCATCAACCCTCCTGAGGATGCAAGCTTACAAGCTTCTCCTGAACAGAAAGCACAAGCCCTGATGTTTCTCAGGCGCCATATCCATCCAACGCTCAAGAAACAATACCTGAGGAAAACCGATCCCAAAGAGCTATGGGATATCCTCAAGGACCGCTTCGACAATGTGCATGACGCACAACTCCCAGACCTCATGTCCGATTGGGAGCAAATCCGCTTATTGGATTTTGATTCCGTCTAGGAATATCATCAGACTATGCTAAACTTGCAATCTGATTTGAGCTTTTGTGGGGTCGAAAAGACCGATGACGATATGATGGAGAAGACTTTCACGACGTTCCCAGAATCTGCGTCCATGTTGTCGCATCAGTACCGCGATCTCCGTGAGAAAGGCACTATCAAAACCTTCAGTGATTTGATGAATGTGCTTCAAAGAAAGGAGAGGTACCATGAGTTGATTCTTACCACCAATAAGAGGCCTCGAGGACCGAAATTCATTGCGGAATCTCATCAAGCCTGTGGTAAAGCTTCTAAGCAAAAGCATCAATCTCATGAACGTCAAGCACCACCACCACGTACGCTAAGAGCAACACGTGGCGGACGAGGAGGGAGAAGAGGCGCCGGCCGTGGCCGACAGCTTTCTTGGACAAGGGATGGTGGCGGCGCTGCCGCTCCTAGAGGAGGGAACCGGCCCGGTTCAGGCCCTCGACGTGGTGGCCACGCCTCGAGCTCTGCTTCGGCGCCTTGTTTTAAATGTGGCTCCATGAATCATCTTCAACGCAATTGCACAGCAAGTAGGGAGATTCAAGCCGCTTACAAGAAACACAAACAATACATAGAACAAGAAACAAATTATGTAGGAGACTTTGAGGAAGAAGAATACGATGAGGAAGATACCAACTTCACCATCGATGACTTCCAACCTACCAAGAAACGTAGAACTCAAGAGTATGATACTCCGGATTATGAATAAGTATTTGACTTAGGTCATGAGATACATATTCAAGTTTGATTTTGATTGTTATTTTGACATAATATAGTCAATAAATCACGACTTTGTTCGATAAGCCGTTCTATTTAGAACATCCTTGATGTACTTTTGAGTTGTCATCAATAAAAATTCTCTTATTCAATGAATGATTTGAGATTTTTACATCCCTATGAAAGCATAAATGGTTCAATGCGTCCAATTCTCAATGGCATAATTATTTTGAGTTCACCACAATTCTGGTGATGTTAACTCAAATCCGAAATAAAATCACAAAGACAAATGAGAGACTCGCGAGAAATCGCGTTGCACATTAGGCCAGCCATTCGCCAACTTGGCTACGATTCGCCAGGCCTCGCTCGCCATGGCTACTGGCTAACTTGGCTGCCCTCGCTCGCCATGGCTACTGGCCAACTTGGCTGCGATCCGCCAGGCCTCGCTCGCCATGGCTACTCGCCAACTTGGCTGCGATCCGCCAAGCCTCGCTCGCCATGGTCACTCAGCCGCTTGGCCGAGACTCGCCAAGCCTCGCTCGCCAATGCCACTCAGCGCTTGGCCGCGACTCGCTAGGCCTCACTCGCCATGGCCACTCACCAAGCTTGGCTCAACACCGAATCCAGTTTTTGAAACCAACATCGATAGCCTATCGAACAAATGCAACTTTTGCATCAATGGCTCGGCAACAACGTGTCTTCAGACTCGCCATGCTTCGGACACTACTAGAAAAAATAGTATTACCGACGAAAAAAAAAAACGGCCGACGACATACTTTTTTCGTCGGCTATTTCCAAGAATGGCCGACGATTTTTTATTTCGTCGCTAAAAATAAAAAATCGTCGGCTATTCCCCAAGAATGGCCGACGATTTTTTCTTTCGTCACTAAAAAATATTTTTCGTCGGCTATACCCATAGAATGACCGACGATTTGGATTTTCGTCGGCCTTTCTCTTAAAGTATAGCCGACGAAAACTTTAGAAAGTTTGGCCGACGAAATTCTAATTTTCGTCGGCTATAAGTCTTTATATTTTCAGATCTGGACAGAAGCTGCTCATTTAAAAAAAAACGAAAAAAAATAGGAGAAAGAGTGAAAAATCTGTGGGTATTGTTGAAATCTGTCCTCTCTTACATAGTGGAGCTATATATAGGTACGTATATGTGTATATATGTTGATTTTGAGTTTTAGTTGAGTTGATTTTGAGTTTTAGTGATTTTGATATAGTAAGTGATTTTTTGTTTTGTTGTTGTTTTAGTGTTAGAATGTATGTATATATGTTGATTTTGAGTTGTAGTTGAGTTGATTTTCAGTTAGAGTATAATTATGTGTTTTAATTTAATGTTATTTTAATTAGTGTTAAAATATATATAAATATGTTAATTAATGGTTGTTGATAGTGTAATGAACTTAAATAATGGTTGTTAATTAATGGTATATATAAATATATATATATATATGAGTTGATGTTGATAATAATATATATTGTAATATATATGTGTTAATTAATTTATTATTAATTAAAGTTATACATATATATTATTATCAGGCTATATATGGATCGAGATAAGAGTTGGATTTCGCTTCCAAGGCATGACCGACGATACACTACAGGAGTTGTGGATTTTTTGCAGTTCGTCGAGGAAAATGCAAACGGGAGTGAATACCATTATTGCCCGTGCAAGAAATGTAAGTGTCGTAGTGATATGTGTCGATTTCCGATTAGGACAGTATGGGAGCACCTAAAGAGTAATGGGTTTTGGCCGAAGTACAAACGTTGGATATATCACGGTGAGCCATCATTAGATGGATCGCATGATCATGGGCAGTTTTTTTAGGCGGGCAGTAGTAGTACATCCAACGATCCAACAATGGCATTCGTCAACGACGTGTTTCCTTTTGAAAGCGGTGTACGTGGGGAACAATATATGCATGACCCGGTGCAGCCATTCCCACAAGTTGTCAACACTGCTGCCTTTGACAAGTACAACAAACTGATTGCATTGCAACCGACCCCTGTGTCTTCAAGTTCTGAGAAGACAGTTCTTCAAAGTGTGATGGAGGTAATGAGGATTAAAGTCGAGGCAAAATCGAGCATCAGGCAAGTGGATGAATATCTACAGTACACTTCTTCGTTGTTGGAGGAGGGTCATCGTAATCCTACCAATCACCGTAAGGTCCGAAGTATCCTCAAAGATCTAGGGCTTTCCTACATTAAGATCCATGCATGTGCATTTGACTGCGTTCTCTTCTGGGGTAAAGATGTAGAAGGGAATGACCTTGCTAGCCTTGACGCATGTCCGATATGTCAGTCTGACCGATATAAGTTGACGGGAGCAGGCAACAGGAAACCTGTGAAAGTGCTTCGGTATTTTCCGTTGAGAGATAGGTTTGAGCGGTTGTACATGTCAGAAACCACCGCAAAAGCTATGAGATGGCACGGTGACCGGGACGCGGGAGACGCATATATCATGACACACATCTCTGACGAAGCGGCTTGGAAGCATATAAACAATGAGTTTCCTCATTTTGTGCCAGATGTCAGAAACGTCAGGCTCGGGCTGTCAACCGACGGGTTCAACCCTTTCGGCACCATGAGTCTTTCATACAGTATATGGCCGGTGGTTTTGGTACCTTACAACCTTCCTCCGTGGATGTGCATGAAGAAGGAATATAATATGTTGACGTTGTTGATTCCGGGGCCTGGTTACCCAGGGAAATGTCTCGATGTGTATATGAGACCATTGATTGAAGAGCTTAAGGTATTGTGGGACGTTGGTCATCCCACTTTTGACAAGTACAAGCAGGAGACGTTCCACATGCATGCCATGGTTATTGGTACCATCAGTGATTTTCCTGCTTATGGGATGTTGTCGGGCAGCGTTGTTAGGGATACAAGGCTTGTCCAGAGTGCCTCAGCGATTATGGGAGCACCCCTCATTGCAACAAGATATGCCGAATGGGTCATCGTGTGTTCCTTCCGGCGGATCACCACTGGCGTTACAAGTCCGCCGCATTTGATGGAACCGAAGAACACGGTGGTCCTCCCAGAAGATGGACGGGAAGAGAAATTTTAGCAGTGCTTAATGATTACGATTTTGGGCCCCTCAGCAATCATCCCGATATTGTAGCGGAAATACCTGAAAGACCTGAGGAGTACAAATTCTGGACACATAAGAGCATATTGTGGGAACTCCCGTACTGGTGTGAGTTGCTGATCCGTCACTTCCTAGACGTTATGCACATAGAAAAAAATGTTTTTGAAAGTGTGGTGGGCACAACGCTGAATTTGGAGGGGAAGACGAAAGACGGTCCTAAGGCTCGCACTGATCTGCAAAACATGAATATCAGAAAACAACTATGGTTGAAACAAGGGAAGAGAAAAATGCCTCAAGCTCCTTACACCGTCAAGCCTGAGCATAAACCAGAAATTTTCCATTGGATAAGTTGGGCCAAGTATCCTTCAAGCTTTGCTGGAAATATAGCCAAGTGTGTGAACAGACAATTCAACAATGTATACGGGTTGAAAAGTCATGACAATCATATCCTGCTACAACGTCTCTTCCCTGTTTTTATTCGACCGTTCCTTCCCCGTCACGTTGTGGAGCCGTTAGTAGCGTTGGCAAGATTTTTCCAGAAGGTATGCACACGGGAAGTGAGAAAATCTGACCTCCGGGAAATGCAACAAGACATCGTTCATATCATGTGTAAATTTGAGATGATATTTCCTCCAAATTTTTTCCACATCATGCCTCACCTCATGATCCATCTTCCTCGGCAGTTGTTGCTTACCGGTCCTGTGCACTTCACTTGGATGTATCTGATGGAAAGGTACGTATTTTACACCTTATGTTAATTTCCTCATCAATATATGTGATATAGTGTTAATGTATTATCATAACACTTTAAAAACTTGATTTATAGGCAACTTGGACAATACGGTGGTTTTGTCCAAAACAGATCCGCACCTGAAGGATGTATAGTTGAAGCATATATTGCGCACGAGTGCGTCACCTACATGAAGCTGTATTTAGGAGAGTTACAGGAAAGCATACCGGAAGATGTACCTTCACAGTTCAATCTTTCCATACTCTCCGACGATGTTGTACTCGGTGGAAACATGCCAGTTTCCTACAAGTTGAAACATTATGAGGTAGCCATTGCACATTGGTGGGTACTAATCAACTGTCCAGAAGTTCAGTTTTGGAAGAACATACATCTAAACTGTGAACAAGTAGGAGGTGATCTCGATTACCACAACCGTACATTCGCAGAGTATTTCGGCCACTGTGTACGTAATTTTAACACTATTCTATACGTGTTTATATATTATTGTGTATAATTATTCATATTTATAGTTGATTCTGATGGTTGCAGATGGACCTTATTAAAAATGATAATCACCCAAATTGGTCGCACGAACTCAAACTTTTCGCGATGAGGCCGGTCTATTCAAAAGTTTATGCGACGTGCAAGGTGAATGGTGTGTTATTTCGATGTGAAGAGAGAGACCTCAGACTGAAAACACAAAATTCAGGGGTTATGGCACATGGTGGGGATGATGGAGTTGACTATTACGGTGTTCTCCATTCAGTTGTGGAACTACATTATGGGGAAGGCATGAAAGTGCACCTTTTCAAGTGTAGATTGTTTGACACACGGCCGCAGAGCATGAAAACCGATCAATACGGCATAACTTCTGTGAACACTAGTACATCATGGTATGAGGACGACCCGTTCGTTTTAGCCACATGGGTGAAACAAGTGTTTTATCTTGATGATCTCGTCAAGGGTGACCCGTGGAAAGTAGTCAACACTATCCACCATCGCAACATTTATTGGGCGTCTACACTTGGAGTGGCTGAAGAGAACGAGGAAGGGGGCACCGCGTATCAAGAGCCCAACTCAAACGGTATTCCTGACTCCTCTTTTATTCGCCTAGACACGCCGGTGCGAATTCGACGTGAAGAGCCACTGCTTGTTGATGTTGATCCAAATGAAGAAACTAACGAGGACTCTAGTGGTGAGGAACGACATAGATTACCCCTATCGAGCAATTCAGAAACCGAAGAAGACTCATCCGATGATTCCGATTACAATCCGACGGATTAAGTAATTTAGATGATGTAATCCTTTCATTTGTAATCCACTCAATCATTTCTAATGAACGGGCGTGGGGATGAGCCTCCCAGCTAGGCTGGGTTCCAAACCCCTTAAAAAAAATTTTGAAATATGTTGACTGTTGGGTTTCTGTTTTTTTATGTTCAATTTTGGTTATATATGAACAGGACATAGGCATACGGGAGGTGTAACACCACAGATTTTTTTATTTTTTTCACAGAATAGCCGAGGAAAAATGCATTATTTCGTCGGCTATTCAAGAATAGCCGACGAAAAATGCATTATTTCGTCGGCTATAAATTTATTGAAAAATAAATATTTTATTTTTGACAGAAAACGACAAAAGAATAGCCGACGAGTACTAGGTTTGATTTCGTCGGCTATGATTAAAAAAAAAAACAAAAAAACAGCAGCTTCCATTTTCTATCACTATCGACAAACCATTGCTTCATCCTTCAAATGCAAATGTGTCGTGAAATAAGATACGACCGAAATATTGAAATACGTCTACGGTTGAAAAATGAGAAGATTCCGACAAAATTTGTGTGCCGAATGTTGCGGTTAACTGTTTTTTACTTCCGTTTTCCTATGGGTAGCCTGACGGTCGGTAAATATTTTGAGGAAAATTTTTATACGATTAGTCGCGTCTCATCGATTTGCAACTATTCTCTGTTGAAGATCAGGCCAAAAAACGTCAGTTAGACAGGCCAATTTCCGTTTTAAAGCGTTTAGAGGTTTGACTTCGCTGTTTGACCGTCCCGATCGAGCCTTTAACGTTGTCAGATGTAGTTGGATTTTTTTTCATACATGTTTTTAATCTTAACGGTGATATCTGACGGTTGGAATAGATTTTCCAAACTTTTAGATTCAAAATCGGAACATATGCAGTAATGTTCCTTAACTTGTTTACCAAGTGTTTAAGTGAATGAAAAGTTTCAAATAGTTACTATACGTAGACTCTTCAAATACAAATGTGTCATGAAATAAGATATGATCGAAATATTGAAATACGTCTACGGTTGAAAAATGAGAAGATTCCGACAAAATCTGTGTGCCGAATGTTGCGGTTAACTGTTTTTTACTTCCGTTTTCCTATGGGTAGCCTGACGGTCGGTAAATATTTTGAAGAAAATTTTTATACGATTAGTCGCGTCTCATCGATTTGAAACTATTCTCTGTTGAAGATCAGGCAAAAAAACGTCAGTTAGACAGGCCAATTTCCGTTTTAAGGCGTTTAGAGGTTTGACTTCGTTGTTTGACCAAAGGTTTAGCCGACGAAAAGTCTATTTCGTCGGCTAAACTCTTGCAATCCGCTTATTGTCCGCCGTTGGATGGCTCAGATCCAACGGCTGTTGATTGTCCAAAGAATAGCCGACGAAATATTTAAATTCGTCGGCTAAACTCTTGCGATCCGCGCCTTTTCATTGTCCGCCGTTGGATGGGGGAGATCTGACGGCTGCTGAGCGCCTAAAGTATAGCCGATGACATTCAAAGAATAGCCGACGAGTTCAAAGATTTCGTCGGCTATGTTGAAGAATAGCCGACGAAATCTTTTTAAATCGTCCGCTATTCTATCGGGTATAAGGCTGAAACTGCCGAACCCTAGCCTCTATTTTCTGCATTTTTCATATTTCTCCCCCTCCGTACACCTCCGCAGCAATTTAGATTGCGTCGCACCGCCGCTCTGCTCCTCCTCCTCCTCCATCCGATCCGGCCACTCCTCCTCCTCCCCTCCATCCGATCCGGCCACTCTCCTCCTCCTCCTCCGGCCACTCTCCTCCTCCTCCATCCGATCCGGTAAGTTTTTTTTTTTTTTTTAAATTATTTTAATTTAAATATGTTAATTTAGGTTAATTTATTTATGTTTAGATATAATTTATTTAATTATTTATGTAAATTTAGATATAATTTATTTATGTATTTATGTTAATTTAGATGTAATTGTTAATTTAGGTATTTATGTTAATTTAGGTATAATTTAGGTATTTATGTTAATTTAGGTAATTTTTAGGTATTTATGTTAATTTAGGTAATTTTTTTAAAATTTATTTTAATTGTATAATTTAGGTGTAATTGTATAATTTATACGTATAAATTGGTTGTTTAATTATATAAATTGGTAACTTAATTGTATAATTTAGCTTAATTATATTTAATTTTAATTATATAAATTGTTATATATTTGTTAATAAATTAATTATATTTGTTATAATTTAGGTATATAATTTGTTATATATTTAATTTTAATTATATAAATTATTATATATTTGTTATATATTTGTTAATAAATTTAATTGTTATATATTTGTTATAATTTAGGAATATAAATTGTTATATATTTAATTTTAATTATATAAATTGTTATATAAATTGTTAAATTAATTATATATATAAATTAGTAGTCTAATTATATATATATATATATATATTAATAAAGAAATATAGTTATATTTGTATATAAATAGTTATATTTAGGTTAATGGTTAGTATTATTTAAAATGGCCGCGACTGCAGATGGCCGATGCATTCAGACAGTTCTTCGGAGGCCGTCGTTCCAGATCGAGAGGTTCTGGAAGTTCCGCCGGTTCCGCAGACTCCGACAGGACCCTTAGCCAGCCTGAGAGGACCACCAGCCAGCCGCGGAGGAGTGTGGATTCCTCCCAGCCGCGGAGGACTGTGGATTCATCCCAGCCGCGGAGGAGTGTGAGTTCTCGGCACCAGACCTTTCTCCAGGCGGGGCGGCCGTCGAGCAGTTCACTTCCGCCTGTCGGGCCAGATGCTCCGAGGTTTAGTCGGCAGCTATTTCAGGACGAGATAGCTGCAGACGTTCCTCAGGTTCGTATGCCTGAGGTTCATCGGGAGCCGATGAGGAGTCCGACGACGTCTGCTGCCGACTCGACTGAGGCTCCTACTCTCCCAAACCAGCTCTACCTCCCGTACAACATTCCGGCGATACCGGAGGTCGACTATCGTGGTGTGCCCATATGGCCTGATATGTCTCAGTACGTGAGTGCTGCAGAGGCATACCAGCAGCTGCCATTTGAGAACCCTGACCACCTTATTTCGGCGAGGAGAAAAGGAAAGTCGACAGACGAGTCATCCAGTTCAGGTAACATTTGATTTTATTAATTAAATATTTTATTAAAATTAACGCACTAATATTTAATTTTATTAACCAATCGTCGTTTTTGTGATAGGGAAAGCCGCTAGCAGTTCACGGAGGAATACGAGAGGTGTCATATGTTTTGATACGCTCAGGAGAACTGTTAAGCGCAGCGGGAGGATTCAGATCAACGAACCTCCTAATCAGGAGGTTCAGGGGAAGAAAAAACGCGACTACTCGGGTTGCGTGGGGGCACTGATTAGGGACAGAGTCCCTATGTTGTGGACCCGGTGGGCTGATGTGCCCGAAGAGATAAAGAGGGAGGTGAACAACGCCGCGTCGGTGAGTAATTTAAAAAATTTAATTTATTTATCGTAATATTTAATAGTTTTCGGTATTATTACAATTGTAAAACTAATAAAATATTATTTTTCAGACATTCTTCGAGATTGCCGAACACAAGCGGGATTGGGCGGACACCGTGCAGAACTCGAGGTACGTTTGTTTTTATGATATTATAATTATCTTATAATTATTAATATTTTATGATATTAATAATATTTCTAATGCACTTTTGTTTTTTTTCGTAGGTTCAAAGAGTGGAAGAACGAGCTGCGTTCCCACTATAACGAATACGACAACCTTGGTCGTATGGGTACTCCCAGGGAGTTCATGTTCAGGGAGTACGAGTGGCGTTGGTTGAAGACAGTAGACTTCAACAACCCAGTTATGCAGGTAAATACTAAACTTCAGTACAAATGTTTATTTTGTTAAAATTTTAATTATTAGTTTAATTATTTTATAATTATTACACTAATATTTTTTGATGCATTTTTCTAACATTTTATTATTTGTTTGAAGCAACGTTCTCGGATAAACTCTGAGAACCGCCGCCGGAACACAACCCCCCATCATGCTGGTTCTAGGCCGTTTGCACAATATCAGGAGGAGGCGCTTAGAGATCATCCTGATAGCAACCCGTACATGGAGACGTTCAAGATCGCTTATCCACAAGCGACAGAACAGCTCGTAAGTCGTTCATTACAATTTTAAAATTTTAATTATTAATTTTACTTAATTATATATTTGTTATAATATTTTTTTTTTTTCCCGTCCAATTAGGAGAGGGTCAACCGGGCCGAAGAAGAGGTGTTCCAGCAAGTAGTTCGGGAGACACAATCGAACATTTCAGAGGCAGATCTGGAAGAAGCCCTGCGCCAGGTCGACCGGTCCAATGTCCAAACGGCAGCGAGGATGTTCGACGCAGCCTTCCCAAACCGGTCAAACAACTACTACTGCCGAGGTTTGGGAAGTTCTGGACTAGGGCTTCTGAAGACCACTAAGGGAGGTCAAAAGAAGGGATGTGAGGAGAGCCAACAGATGAGGGGGGAAGTGCAGCGATTGGCCGCAGAATTGGTGACCTCGACCCAGACAGTACAGGAGCTGCACCGCAGAACACAGCAGTATCATTTGGATATGGCCAATTGGCATGCTGAATGCGACAGAATTCGGCGACACAACTACGACGGCCAACAAAACTGGTGGTATGAGATGTTCGCGGCACAACAACAAAACCTTCCACCCCCGCCCCCGTTTCAGCCGTTAGCGGAACCTCCAATACCTCAACCTCCCGAATTCGGTCAGCAGGATGACGAGCCTGATGGAGAGCAGGATGCTGGGGATGACCTGCTGGACTTTAGTGGTTTAGGTGATGATTAGGGTTATATTTTATGTATATTAGAACGAATTTAATAAAAAGGGTATTTAGACGTGTTTCTTGTTGGTGCAAATGCATGGACTGTCTTTGTGATTTGCAGGTTGCTTGGAATGGTAATTTAGAAAATAATTTAATTTTTTTCTTCCCCAAATGTAAGAAAAGCCGACGATTTCGGCATTATTTCGTCGGCTATAATAACTATAGCCGACGAATTTTACCAATTTTCGTCGGCTATACAACTTATAGCCGACGAAAATTACATTATTTCGTCGGCTATAACTAATTAATGCCTATTAAATATTAATATATTTTGAGGAAATAGCCGACGAAAATTAATAAAATCGTCGGCTATTGTTTAAACCCAATAGCCGACGAAATTCGTCGGCTATAGTTTAAGAACTTCGTCGGCCATACTCGAAAATACCCGACGAAATTAGTCGGCAATTTCTCCCAGGTTTGGCTGACGAAAAATATTTTCGTCGGTAAATTCGTCGGCCATACTCTACTATAGCCGACGAATTGGTTTTTTTCGTCGGCCATTGGTATTACCGACGGGGTTTTTCCGACGAATTATAGCCGACGAAAATTTCGTCGGCAGAAGGAATAGCCGACGAAAATTTTCCATAGCCGACGAAATTTTTTTCGTCGGCTATTCACCAGATCTGGTAGTGAGATTTAGCTCAACCGTCGCATCGTATTGCCTCAATGCCCGACCGGCCTTCACCACTCGCCTTGCTTCAGCTCGGCCTCAGTGTAGCTTCGGCCTTACCATAGCTTCAGCTTTGGCTTGGCCCCGGCCTTTGCCTTGGCTCGGTCACGCCACCTACGACGGTGTCCGGTCTCAATCTCTGACCTAGGCTATGTTAACTCTCAATGTTGGTATTCGGTGATTAAAATAAGGCTTATCTTTTTCTCTCAAGTTATGTCGTTGCCATGGCTATGTTATTAGCCTTAATGCACTTCATTTTCTGATGATATATTGCTCCAGTACACTTATTTTCAAGTGTTCGCCAAAGTCTAAAGTAGACTATTGATTCAATTTACATTGTTTTTGTAGATGTATCAAGGCGAGATTGAGTGTTTGTTGGACTGCGCAACAACTCACACGATTCTGAGGAATCGGCAATTGTTTTCGGATTTTTCGCCAAGAGAATCATCGTTATCTACGATGACAGGAACTGGACCCGTCGTTAAGGGTCGTGGCACTGCTCAATTCTTATTGCCAAATGGCACTGAAATTCGGGTAGAGGACGCCCTATATGCGCCTAAGACACCAAGAACCTTGCTAGCTTTCAAGGATGTGCGTGACAACGACTATCACCTCAGCACTTATGTTGAAAATGGAACTGAATATCTGTTGATTACCTCCACTGAGAATTTGCGTACTCGCATTATGGAGAAGTGTAAGCGTGTTCGAAATGGCATGTATTTCACAACCATTCGAGCCAATGAATCTCATGTTGTTGTCTTATGCGATTCAGATGCTTACAAGCTTTGGCATGAGAGACTCGGTCATCCGGGTCGTGATCTGATGATCCGTATTTTGAAATGCTCCCACGGTCATCCATTTTTCCGATCACAAAAGCACAGAGGGCGCCTCGGCCTCGGTTCGGCCGCCATGCCGTCGATAGCCGCCTCTCGGCTCCAAGGAGAGGTTCGGCCTCCTCCTGCTTCTCATGCTTCTGTAGCGATGTCTAATGCTCATCGTTCGTTTTGCAAAGCTTGTTCACTAGCAAAACTTCAAGCAAGACCATCTTTTGCTATTGATAACAAACAGAATATTCCGTTCCTACAACGAATACAAGGTGATATTTGTGGACCTATAACACTAGAATGCGGACCATTTAGATATTTCATGGTTCTGGTTGATGCGTCAACGCGTTGGTCACACGTAGCGTTGTTGTCCACGAGGAATGCTGCATTTGCTAAACTCCTAGCTCAGATCATTAAGCTTCGGGCTCACCACCCGGACAATCCGATTAAGTCAATCAGACTGGATAATGCTGGAGAGTTTACGTCAAAGTGTTTTGATGACTATTGCATGTCAGTTGGGATTGAAGTTGAACATCCCGTGCCCCACGTTCATTCTCAGAACCGTCTTGCAGAAGCAGCCATTAAGAGACTACAGCTTGTAGCTTGGTCTCTTGTCATGGCCACAAACTTGCCAGTTTCGGCATGGGGATATGCAATACTACATGCAGCTATGCTTATTCGTCTACGACCCACAGATAGCCAACCATTTAGTGCGTACCAGTTGGTAACTGGTTACGAGCCTGATATTTCGCATATGCGTACTTTTGGTTGTGCCGTATATGTGCCTATCACGCCTCCACTGCGTACCAAGATGGGTCCACAACGACGATTAGCTATTTATGTTGGATATGAAGCACCAACAATTGTCCGCTACATAGAGCCTATGACAGGTGATCTGTTTACTGCAAGATTTGCAGATTGTCACTTTAATGAGACATCCTTCCCGCCGTTAGGGGGAGATGGGGCCGCATCCGTCCCTAGTGAACGTCAGGAATTGACGTGGTTCTCTCCCACTATGTTTCATTATGATCCCCGTACGTCTCAGTGTGAGACCGAAATACAACGCATATTGGAACTACAAAAGGTGGCGGATTCGATGCCCGACTCCTTTACTGATATTGCGAAAGTGACAAGATCAACCATACCTGCTGCGAATGTACCTGCAAGGCTCAACATTCCTCGCCATGCGCGAGCACGCGCCGCCGGTCTCGGACCCGCAGCCCTAGGTGCCGTCGGCAGCCTAGGCTCGGCACCTCCAAGTGAAGGGCCGGCGTCGACTTCGGATCCTCCTAGAAAGAGGGGGAGACCAATCGATTCTAAGGACAATGTACCTAGAAAGAGGGCATGTGTCCAGGCACTCTGCGTACTTTTGGTTGTGCCGTATATGTGCCTATCACGCCTCCACTGCGTACTAAGATGGGTCCACAACGACGATTAGCTATTTATGTTGGCTATGAAGCACCAACAATTGTCTGCTACATAGAGCCTACGACAGGTGATCTGTTTACTGCAAGATTTGCAGATTGTCACTTTAATGAGACATCCTTCCCCCCGTTTGGGGGAGATGGGGCCGCATCCGTCCCTAGTGAACGTCAGGAATTGACGTGGTTCTCTCCTACTATGTCTCACTATGATCCCCGTACGTCTCAATGTGAGACCGAAATACAACACATATTGGAACTACAAAAGGTTGCTGATTCGATGCCCGACTCCTTTACTGATATTGCGAAAGTGACAAGATCAACCATACCTGCTGCGAATGTACCTGCAAGGCTCAACATCCCTCGCCACACGCTGCCGATCCCGGACCCGCAGCCCTAGGTGCCGTCGGCAGCCTACACTAGTACAGAAATCGATTCAGATGACGGTTTTTAACCGTCATCTCATATGCTCCCAAACTGTCATCTATCGCAATGTCATCTGTTAAAACGCATTCAGATGACGGTTAAGACCCAAAAAAAACTGTCATCTACCGATCATAAGGATGACAGTTGTGTATTCAGATGACGGTTGACATTCATGGTGCCAACTGATGCCAACTTACGTGCGCATTTTCAGTGATGAATGGCATATATTGAGATGACAGTCGACTGTCATTTAATGCTACTTTTTATGTCAGTTAATATATCAAAGCAAGCGTCGTGTGATATCTTCTCAGACGTCATCTTTCATTTTTAATGACTGTCATTTACATCTTCTAAGGATGACGGTTGGCATTCATGGTGTGCGCATCTTGTGTCTGATGGCATGTAACCTGATGACACTCAAACCGTCATGTAAAGTGCAATGTAACGTCGGTCATATTGTCAAGGCGAATGTCATCTGAATTTTGAACAGATGTCATTTACACTATCATATAGTATGTCATCTGAGCTCTCTTAGACGTCAGTCTTGCATAATATTGTTTGTGTCATACGATTTTGGTTCAGATGTCACTCGTTTGTGTCATATGAATGTGTTTCTAACGTCAGTTATTTTATGACTGAGTCTGTCATTTGTGTTCATTTGATATGTTACCAAATGAACAGTACTGACCAAATCCACAGTACTGGTTCATCTCCACATATAAAACCTAATTTCATGCAAATAAACCAAAACTGTAAGATAGTACTCAATAAACCTGCCATATTTATATGTCTCTACCTAGATCTGTTTTAAACCATGAGTAATACAATCACTTCTAAAAACACATGCATTGGCAGCAAAACCAAAATCAACTTCTTCCATCACAATTGTAGCTGCCAGTAGCAAAAAAATGACCAATTCAAGTCCACATAACTGTAATAGGATTGGCCATATACTATAGGTACCACTAGAATTCTGAGCATCCTATATACCAAAACATTTAACCTGCTTGTTACTCATTCAAAGCTTCACACGGTTCTTCAATAGATAGCCTGCAATCTCATCCCTTACTTGGTCAATATCAACCTCTTTTTCCAGCAGAGTCTATCTTTGTTCTACTGACCTTCTGAAGTCCATAGCTGGAACCTCACTGGTTTTCTGTCCCAGCCATGGACATGCTCAGTGTTGCAAACACGGCGACCAAACCTCTTCTGAGAAGACCGTCCCAGCTGCAGCCTAAAAAACAAGCTGTATTTCCCTGCTGGAAATGGGAACTCAACCTCCCCGTCGACCTCAAACCACCATATTTGCTGAAGATATGCAACAGTGCTAAATCTGCAACAAGCAAAAAAAGAAGGCTGCTTAGTCCCAAGAATTGTTGAAGTGCAAAGGTAATGAGGAAGGCATCTTGTTCCGGTGAGGGAACCTCAATCAGAAAACTAGAAGCATGGATAAGACTAGAGAACCCGGGGAATCGGGACATCACATCCATGACAGAAGTAATTGATCCACAATCACGATCAGAACAGGATACAATCTATTCGTGAAGAGCACGAAATTGACACATGAAGGCAAAAGATACAAACATAACACACATCCTTCTTCTATTTTCAACAATTGGGTTTCATCCTGTAATTCATTTTAGATGAACTATGTAAATGATAATTAAATGGGAAAGCCACCCACCAATGTGTATTCTTAGTACAAACGAATTAAATTTGTTATCAAGAATGATTCAAACTTTTTGCCAGAAGTGTTAATATCTGAGGGGTTCTCATGGCAATTTTAAAAAGCTGAAATTCAGGTCATATAATCAGATTCAGTAGTTATGAATTACTTCCGGTGAAGTTACTAAACATATATGAGTCCCCAAATCACATACCATCACTACTTAACTACAAACATCATCACACAAGAAATTTAAAATATCACTGAAAATTGACACAATAGAAACCAACTGTGGCAAATTCAAGCAAGCAAGAATATCAGACGCAACACTTAAATGTTCATCAACAATCCATAACATACAAACTTTCGAAAATTAACTGGAATCTCATCAAGTAATACCAAAAGAGGATCAGCAAATCTCACCTAGATTCTTCAGTAGGAATATGATTCCAATATCTCCGATCATCAATTCCGGTGATTGCTAAACCTTTTGATGAAATAGACAAGCAAGCAGATCCTGTGCTCTTATCCAGCCAAACCGCCTGCAAACCATACACCACAACAAGAATTTCAATCACCACACAAAAAAGCCAGAGCACAAAACAATCCAGAGTCAACCATTTATACATGTTCCTTTCAACCCCAAAACATCAAAATATCTAAACTTTGAATACTAACAAACTGTTGTTCCTTGATTACTCCCAGAAACCAATCAAAACCCACATCACAAATCAATCCAAAGTCTCAAACTTTTTTAAATTTCTGAGCACCCAAAACCGAAAACAATCCAAACAAAACAGAGAAGAACACACACCTTGGCTCCTCCATCAAAAGCGTTAGGCCTACAAAGCCTCTCATACACATCTCTCTTCCCCAAATTCCCCAACCCATCACCGAAAACTTTCTTCAATATAATCTCATAATTACTAGGCAACTTGGCCTCCCAAATGAAATCAGCCCACGAAGCCCCACGAAAAGCCCGATTCATTTTGGCCAGCATACAAATCTCCGGCGGGTCCAAGTACCCCATAATCTCCGCCGCGCAACTCTCCGGCAAGTCCCCGAGGCCGGTCTTTGCCGGCAGAGGCGAGCACCCAACTGGGTCTGCCTTGAAGAAGGAGAAGCCAGAGCCCATAGTCAAAAACGAAGCAAACTTTGGATTCAAGAAAAACAGAGCAAAAGAAGAAGGAGAAGGTGGTTTTAGATTTTAAGGAAAATCCATAAGGGATAGAGCTTTTTAATTAATGGTGAGATGGGAGTGGTGATGGGGCTCTTATGTGTGAGCTGTAAGAGAGAGAGAGATGTGTCTTGGGTTAAATCGGGAGGTTTGGTTTGGTTTGGTTCGTTTCTGTGGAATATGAATACAGCAGTGTTTGATGTGGAACAAACCACCCTCGGCTTCTCCCCAGCCTTCGTCGGCCTCAAGCCGGAGTACCCCGCCGGCGGCGGCGCCGCCTCGGTGGTGAAGCATGAGGTGAGAGAGTAAGAGAAAGGCTCGGTGATTCTGGATTTGGTTGTGGGAGATGGTGAGGCTCTGGCTGAGACTCTGATGAGTAGACTCTAGTGTTGAATATCAGAGAGGGAAAAGAGAGAGGTCGAAGAAGAAGAAGAAGGAGATGGATTTAGATCTGAGGGGAGAGTGAAAAACAGAAAACTAAGAAGGGGGAATGGTTTGTGGGGTGTGTTATTTTTGGGGGTAGTGGACCGATGATTGCGTTAAGGGAAGAAGCAATGTGGTAGGTTTATAAGAGTTAATTTACCGCAGTACCCCTAGTACCTAACTGTTTTTTACTTCCGTTTTCCTATGGGTAGCCTGATGGTCGGTAAATATTTTGAGGAAAACTTTTATACGAGTAGTTGCGTCTCATCGATCTGAAACTATTCTCTGTTGAAGATCAGGCCCAAAAACGTCATTTAGACGGGCCAATTTCCGTTTTAAAGCGTTTAGAGGTTTGACTCACCCGGTTGACCGTCCCGATCGAGCCTTTAACGTTGTCAGATGTAGTTGGATTTTTTTTCATACACGTATTTAATCTTAACGGTGATATCTGACGGTTGGAATAGATTTTCCAAACTTTTAGATTCAAAATCGGAACGTATGCACTAATGTTCCTTAACTTGTTTACTAAGTGTTTAAGTGAATGTATAGTTTCAAATAGTTACTATACGTAGACTCTTCAAATGCAAATGTGTCGTGAAATAAGATATGACCGAAATATTGAAATACGTCTACGGTTGAAAAATGAGAAGATTCCGACAAAATCTGTGTGCCGAATGTTGCGGTTAACTGTTTTTTACTTCCGTTTTCCTATGGGTAGCCTGACGGTCGGTAAATATTTTGAGGAAAATTTTTATACGATTAGTTGCGTCTCATCGATCTGAAACTATTCTCTGTTGAAGATCAGGCCCAAAAACGTCATTTAGACGGGCCAATTTCCGTTTTAAAGCGTTTAGAGGTTTGACTCACCCGGTTGACCGTCCCGATCGAGCCTTTAACGTTGTCAGATGTAGTTGGATTTTTTTTCATACACGTATTTAATCTTAACGGTGATATCTGACGGTTGGAATAGATTTTCCAAACTTTTAGATTCAAAATCGGAACGTATGCACTAATGTTCCTTAACTTGTTTACTAAGTGTTTAAGTGAATGTATAGTTTCAAATAGTTACTATACGTAGACTCTTCAAATGCAAATGTGTCGTGAAATAAGATATGACCGAAATATTGAAATACATCTACGGTTGAAAAATGAGAAGATTCCGACAAAATCTGTGTGCCGAATGTTGCGGTTAACTGTTTTTTACTTCCGTTTTCCTATGGGTAGCCTGACGGTCGGTAAATATTTTGAGGAAAATTTTTATACGATTAGTTGCGTCTCATCGATCTGAAACTATTCTCTGTTGAAGATCAGGCCCAAAAACGTCATTTAGACGGGCCAATTTCCGTTTTAAAGCGTTTAGAGGTTTGACTCACCCGGTTGACCGTCCCGATCGAGCCTTTAACGTTGTCAGATGTAGTTGGATTTTTTTTCATACACGTATTTAATCTTAACGGTGATATCTGACGGTTGGAATAGATTTTCCAAACTTTTAGATTCAAAATCGGAACGTATGCACTAATGTTCCTTAACTTGTTTACTAAGTGTTTAAGTGAATGTATAGTTTCAAATAGTTACTATACGTAGACTCTTCAAATGCAAATGTGTCGTGAAATAAGATATGACCGAAATATTGAAATACGTCTACGATTGAAAAATGAGAAGAATCCGACAAAATCTGTGTGCCGAATGTTGCGGTTAACTGTTTTTTACTTCCGTTTTCCTATGGGTAGCCTGACGGTCGGTAAATATTTTGAGGAAAACTTTTATACGAGTAGTTGCGTCTCATCGATCTGAAACTATTCTCTGTTGAAGATCAGGCCCAAAAACGTCATTTAGACGGGCCAATTTCCGTTTTAAAGCGTTTAGAGGTTTGACTCACCCGGTTGACCGTCCCGATCGAGCCTTTAACGTTGTCAGATGTAGTTGGATTTTTTTTCATACACGTATTTAATCTTAACGGTGATATCTGACGGTTGGAATAGATTTTCCAAACTTTTAGATTCAAAATCGGAACGTATGCACTAATGTTCCTTAACTTGTTTACTAAGTGTTTAAGTGAATGTATAGTTTCAAATAGTTACTATACGTAGACTCTTCAAATGCAAATGTGTCGTGAAATAAGATATGACCGAAATATTGAAATACGTCTACGGTTGAAAAATGAGAAGATTCCGACAAAATCTGTGTGCCGAATGTTGCGGTTAACTGTTTTTTACTTCCGTTTTCCTATGGGTAGCCTGACGGTCGGTAAATATTTTGAGGAACATTTTTATACGATTAGTTGCGTCTCATCGATCTGAAACTATTCTCTGTTGAAGATCAGGCCCAAAAACGTCATTTAGACGGGCCAATTTCCGTTTTAAAGCGTTTAGAGGTTTGACTCACCCGGTTGACCGTCCCGATCGAGCCTTTAACGTTGTCAGATGTAGTTGGATTTTTTTTCATACACGTATTTAATCTTAACGGTGATATCTGACGGTTGGAATAGATTTTCCAAACTTTTAGATTCAAAATCGGAACGTATGCACTAATGTTCCTTAACTTGTTTACTAAGTGTTTAAGTGAATGTATAGTTTCAAATAGTTACTATACGTAGACTCTTCAAATGCAAATGTGTCGTGAAATAAGATATGACCGAAATATTGAAATACGTCTACGGTTGAAAAATGAGAAGATTCCGACAAAATCTGTGTGCCGAATGTTGCGGTTAACTGTTTTTTACTTCCGTTTTCCTATGGGTAGCCTGACGGTCGGTAAATATTTTGAGGAACATTTTTATACGATTAGTTGCGTCTCATCGATCTGAAACTATTCTCTGTTGAAGATCAGGCCCAAAAACGTCATTTAGACGGGCCAATTTCCGTTTTAAAGCGTTTAGAGGTTTGACTCACCCGGTTGACCGTCCCGATCGAGCCTTTAACGTTGTCAGATGTAGTTGGATTTTTTTTCATACACGTATTTAATCTTAACGGTGATATCTGACGGTTGGAATAGATTTTCCAAACTTTTAGATTCAAAATCGGAACGTATGCACTAATGTTCCTTAACTTGTTTACTAAGTGTTTAAGTGAATGTATAGTTTCAAATAGTTACTATACGTAGACTTTTCATTGCGTAAAGTATAGCATTGTCTGATGAATATTGTCTATTGAGGTTTTTGGCTTAGTGAATTGGTTGGTGTGGCGCGCTAGCTATAGGTTTCCCAAAATTGGTTGGTTTTTGGAGGTAAAAATGCCGCCATTTGTTAAAATTTCAGCCCTAAATACAGACGACAGTCGAACCGACATCTGATTGAGTGCATTATTCTAGTGAGCCTACTAGGAAAAATCCCAAAACCTGTGCCTTCAAGCAAAATTTTAACAAATTTCGCACCCAAACATTAGATGACGTGCAACCGTCGTCTGATGTTTCAACCTTTCAATTTTTGATGGCAGACCTAGGCTGAGTTTGGGAGGGAATTTTCCCGCTTATAACTTGGTAGAAACCCTAAACCCTCAGATGACAGTCAACCGTCATCTGAATTAAGTATAATTTTTGAACGATGAGTTTTTGAGATGTCTACCATTGCCAATACTAAATTTTGGATGTTTTCCTCATAAACTGAGAAAATGTGATGGCATACCTAGGCTGAGTTTGGGAGGGAATTTTCCCGCTTATAACTTGGTAGAAACCCTAAACCCTCAGATGACAGTCAACCGTCATCTGAATTAAGTATAATTTTTGAACGATGAGTTTTTGAGATGTCTACCATTGCCAATACTAAATTTTGGATGTTTTCCTCATAAACTGAGAAAATGTGATGGCATACCTAGGCTGAGTTTGGGAGGGAATTTTCCCGCTTATAACTTGGTAGAAACCCTAAACCCTCAGATGACAGTCAACCGTCATCTGAATTAAGTATAATTTTTGAACGATGAGTTTTTGAGATGTCTACCATTGCCAATACTAAATTTTGGATGTTTTCCTCATAAACTGAGAAAATGTGATGGCATACCTAGGCTGAGTTTGGGAGGGAATTTTCCCGCTTATAACTTGGTAGAAACCCTAAACCCTCAGATGACAGTCAACCGTCATCTGAATTAAGTATAATTTTTGAACGATGAGTTTTTGAGATGTCTACCATTGCCAATACTAAATTTTGGATGTTTTCCTCATAAACTGAGAAAATGTGATGGCATACCTAGGCTGAGTTTGGGAGGGAATTTTCCCGCTTATAACTTGGTAGAAACCCTAAACCCTCAGATGACAGTCAACCGTCATCTGAATTAAGTATAATTTTTGAACGATGAGTTTTTGAGATGTCTACCATTGCCAATACTAAATTTTGGATGTTTTCCTCATAAACTGAGAAAATGTGATGGCATACCTAGGCTGAGTTTGGGAGGGAATTTTCCCGCTTATAACTTGGTAGAAACCCTAAACCCTCAGATGACAGTCAACCGTCATCTGAATTAAGTATAATTTTTGAACGATGAGTTTTTGAGATGTCTACCATTGCCAATACTAAATTTTGGATGTTTTCCTCATAAACTGAGAAAATGTGATGGCATACCTTGGCTGAGTTTGGGAGGGAATTTTCCCGCTTATAACTTGGTAGAAACCCTAAACCCTCAGATGACAGTCAACCGTCATCTGAATTAAGTATAATTTTTGAACGATGAGTTTTTGAGATGTCTACCATTGCCAATACTAAATTTTGGATGTTTTCCTCATAAACTGAGGAAATGTGATGTCTAAAAGCGATTCAGATGACAGACAAACTAGAACCGACGTCTGATTATTTCAAAATCAATCAGATGACGGTTATTTTTTTTGCGTCATCTAAAAGGCGTCATCTGAAGGTGTTTTTGTAGTAGTGCTAGGGTCGACACCTCCTAATGGAGAGCCGACGTCGACTTCGGATCCTCCCAGAAAGTGGGGGAGACCAATTGGTTCCAAAGACACTGTACCTAGGAAGAGGACATGTGTTCAGGCACAAAGCGATCCGTTCATCATCGATACTGTGACGCCGTCACACGAGATTGTCTCCGACTATACCTATGTCCAAGAATCAACTCTGAATCATCTGGGGGACTCCTCAGACTCACCGTTGATGTTGGAGAACAAGGAAATCTCACTAAACTATTTATGCATGCACAATCTTATGGAAAGGAATTCCATGTATATCGATGATGCATTCGCCTACGCCGTTGCTCAAGAAGTCATTGACGACGACGATATGGAACCCCGCACTGTTGATGAGTGTCAACGTAGGGCGGATTGGCCGAAGTGGGAAGAAGCAATCCAGGCTGAACTAGACACTCTAAAGAAAAGGCAAGTATTCGGACCGGTTGTGCCTACACCGCCGAACGTGAAGCCTGTTGGACATAAATGGGTCTTTGTCAGAAAGCGCAATGAGAATGGTGAAGTCCAGCGATATAAAGCTCGACTCGTGGCGCAAGGTTTTTCTCAACGCCCTGGAATTGATTATGAGGAGACATATTCTCCTGTCATGGATACTATTACCTTCCGATACTTAATCAGTTTGGTAGTCTCAGAGAGACTCAATATGCAGCTTATGGATGTTGTAACAGCGTATCTTTATGGGGATCTAGATACGGAGATGTACATGAAAGTGCCAGAAGGACTTTCGTTACCCAAGTCAAGTGAGCAAAAACCACGAAGTTCATTTGCTATCAGGTTGAGACAATCTCTATATGGACTCCAACAATCTGGTAGGATGTGGTACACACGGTTAAGTGATTACTTGATTGGGAAAGGATACAAGAATGATGAGTTGTGCCCTTGTGTGTTCATAAAGAGAACAAGTTCAGGATTTGCCATTATAGCCGTCTATGTTGACGATATGAACATCATTGGAACTCTAAATGAGATCAATGAGACCGCAAGCTACTTGAAATCCGAATTCGAGATGAAAGATCTGGGAAGGACTCGGTTTTGCCTAGGCTTAGAACTAGAGCACCGAAGTGGTGGAATCTTTATACACCAATCTGCATATGTCCGAAAGATGCTCAGGCAATTTAACATGGACAAAGTTATGCATCCTACAGGCACTCCCATGGTCGTTAGAAGTCTGGATATCAACAAAGATCCCTTTCGTCCGAAAGAAGATGACGAAGAGGTCTTGGGAGCTGAATATCCATATCTTAGTGCAATTGGAGCTTTGTTATACCTAGCTCAGTGTACTAGACCAGACATTGCTTTCTCAGTGAACTTGTTAGCTAGATTTAGCTCTGCGCCAACACAACGTCATTGAGTTGGAATCAAGAACATCTTTCGATACCTTAAAGGAACCCTTGACATGGGCTTGTACTATCGATACACTCATCAGGATTCGACACCTAGTCGATCTCTTGCATCCAACAGCACAAACCGTGGCTCGGATCGCCATCCTGCAGTCATATCCGCCAAGACTGGCTTTGGCTCAGCCATCCGCCATCCTGCAGCCATATCCGCCAACATATCCGGACCCGAGGATGCTAAGTCGTGGTCCCGATACGGCTTTGTCGATACCCCCTCCTACTCAGATACACAAAATGATGTGATGGTAGGATTTGCTGATGCTGGATATTTTTCAGATCCATACAAAGGACGTTCCCAAACCGGTTATGTTTTTACCATTGGGAATACGGCGATATCTTGGAGATCAACCAAACAAACCCTTGTTGCTACCTCCTCGAACCATGCTGAGATTATTGCACTACATGAAGCAGTCAAAGAATGTGTTTGGCTTTGCTCAGTTATATCTCACATTCGAGAGTCTAGTGGACTTGAGTCTACTACGATGGGACCAACTTGCATATTTGAAGATACTGCAGCATGCATTGAGCAGATGAAGTTGGGATACATCAAGGGTGACAATACTAAACACATTTCGCCTAAGTTCTTCTACAATCAGCAGCAGCAAGAGACTTTGAATATCCAAGTGAAGCAAGTCAGCTCAGAAGATAATGCAGCTGATCTGTTCACCAAGTCTCTACCCAAATCTACATTTGTGAAGCATGTAAAGCGCATTGGTATGCGTCGCTTATCCGAACTCAAAGACTGATTGACTATCAGGGGGAGTTCTCGTCTAGACTTCAGGGGGAGTCTAGCTATGCATGTCTCACATACTTGTAGTTGGTGCGTTGTACTCTTTTCCCTTAGACCATGCTTTTATTTTTGCCCAAGAGGTTTTTGTTTGCTGGCAAAGGTTTTAACGAGGCAACAGTTCATGCACCATTGAGGACGCGACACAAGGGGGAGTGTTCAAGGAAGGTTAATTCCGTAACTTCCGTGGTGTGTCTTGTCCTAATAAGGCTAGTAGTCTAGATTCTTTATTAGATAGGGAATCCCTGATCACCAGGGATACTTGATGTAATTCCTATATAAAGGCCTCCTTATCAATCAATAAAGACATAGTTTACTATCAATCTATTTCTCCTAGAACAAATATTTCATTTTTATGGCTTACCAAACACAACAACAGTAATGACAAATTAATTCCAAATTTTAGATTTCAAAAATCTTCGAAACACCGACATTTGGAAATACAAAAACCTATTTCATTCCAAATTAGTTTAAATTCAGATAATTCTGATGGAGATGTAATCCAAGCACAAAGTACCTGCAAAACAACTTCATACACATAATACCCTTCTTTTGTCAATTGTAGTTAGGACAAGTAGGGATTGTTCTATCCGGGGAAATCAAGGGCTTTCAATCACACAAAGTGTTGCACATAGAAAGGGGGGTGTCGTATTTTATGTCTAATTACCTACTGATTTTTACAAATTTAAATCCTAAATTATTATATACAATTGATCAACATCTTCCACACAATCACAAAACACAAAACTCATTATACATGCAACAAAATTAAAACAAGTAATAGGGCAACAAGCTAAAATCGGTTTCAAGATCAACTAAGTTCCAATTTAATTAGAGCCTTCGCGGAACATCTAATTATTCAAAACATCACAAGCATTTAGAATTAACTTCGCGTATAATCTTAAACATGGTACTAATCGGTTTAAGAACACTTCGCGTAGAAATTAAACACAAATAGCACTTAAGCACAATATGTCGAATTAAAACATATTAGCAGGTATGGCGTCACTCATCCCACATCGACATGTAAATTTTCAGAATTACTCGAGCCCTTAGATTAATACATATCAAAACATAACATGCGTATGAGTCAATATATATTAAATCGGCATATAAATTTAATACCTAGATAACACTCATGGCCTTTCGAATGCATCTAGATATCTCATTCGGTTGCACACGAATTAAGGAAATAAACCTAATTAATTCAAGAAAACAAATAAAATCCTACTGCCCATCATACATATTCAATCAAATCACATGCATAATTCGGTAATCAAACACAAAATAACCAAACATTTATTACAAAGATTCAGAAATCCCATGCATAATCAATAATACCGAAAATAAAACCAACAATCCAAACATATTTCATAGACAAAATAATTTTTAAATACAAAGAAACAAGAGCCATGAAATTACAATCTAAATTACAACCTTGATCAAGAGTTCGGCAAAGGATTGGTGTGATGATCGGATGGAATTTTGTGGAAGGGTGATGGATGGTTCGGCCTTGGTTCTTGGTAAGAATTTATGGAGATATTTTGGCAGAGGTTCGGTAAGTTTATGTGAGAGAGAGATGATGATTATTCTGAAATTATGTTGTGGTATTTATAGAGGCAAGGGAGGCAGCTAGGGTTTACAAAACCTAGTTTTTCTCAAACTTATCTTGCTGGCAGATTTGACCTTTGAGTAAAGATTATGGAATATCTTTATCTAGAAAATAGATATTCAGGTGATTCCAGTTGGGTTGGAAACTAGACTCCCGTAGCTTTCTATCCATATAAGGCTCGAATTCTGATTCATTGTGAGCTGTTCGGAAGAGTCCGTGGAAGTTGAATGACGTGCACAGGAATTCTGCCGAATTTGATCAGGATTTGTTGCGATTTTCTTCCTCTATTTTCTGCCGAAAATTCCCAAGATAATGGCTGAATAATTGAGCAATATCTCTTTAGGTTTTCCATGAATTAATTTAGCCAAAAATCTTGCACAAAGGATGGAATTCAGTCCACATTCGTAAGCCAAATCCATGTAGAACTCGGTTTAGGTTTTCTTCTTTCGGCAGACTTGACCTTCGTGCATTCAAACCGGCATAACGTTTTTCTCAAGAAATATTTTGCTGCGATTCCAAGTCCCAGAGAAACTAGACTCGTAGAGCTTTCCAACGGCGTATGGCACGTTCTCTGGTTCCAAGCGATGTGTCCCACAGAAATTCCGGAAGTCAGGACACAGTCCCAGGAAAATCCTGGTAGTCCCTGGATAGGTTTGCTCAAACTGCCAAGTTGCAGCCTTCATTTGGGTGACTTCCCGAACTCCGATTGATCTGAAATTTTGATACAATACACTTTAGCTTGCCAATTATATGAATACCAAATTTTATCAAATTTGGAAAAGGATAGATCAGTTTAGTGCAGGCCTCAATATCACGAAAACAATATATTTTGCACTTTTTACTCAGATTTCTTTACTTAGTAATTTTTCTGACAATTAAGCACATTTTCTCCAAAACTCTACCAAAGGGACACTAAACTAAAATATGACTCTATCTTACAAAAATAAGGGTTAAACATTGGATAAATGGGGGTGAAAAAATATTAAGAACGACGCACATTGTGCTCCTATCAACTACCCCACACTTAGCTTTTGCTAGTCCCTTAGCAAAACAAAAACAAAAAGACTCAACTACTGCCCCTAAATAATTGTCTCAGGATCTTTAAACACATAGCTTTCAAGTTAAGCATTCAATGTAAGCACAATAATCCCAAGCGTCATAGACATGTATCATAGCATGAACAAGTAAGAAACGAAAATAGCAAGCAATGACATGTTATGTTGATTTCATCCTCCTCACTAGGCATACTCTCTTCTTTTCACTTATGATATGGCAATTCACTCAAAGTATATGCAAGAGAATAAATTGAGAGTTACAAAGAGTAGCTTGCATATTTCATCAAATAAAGGCACTTTGTGAATAGATCTTTCAGGAAAAACTTCATATAACAACTATGTGCACAAATGAACCAAAGCCATATGCTCACTCTTGACAAAAATCTCCACAAATCAAAGTTTACCTATTTTAAGAATCATGAAAAGATCAACATAAAGGTGATAATGGGGATTGGAATAAGGCATTCACATTTAGGATAATGGTGATAAAATGTCACCAAGACTTAGCAAAATTCAATAAATCCTTATGTCTTCACTCCAAGGGCCAAATTTTATCATGTTGGGCCCAACTTCATTTTTTTCTTCCCCATAACATAGTGAATATGAACAAAGGTCAAGTATAGTAATAATAGACCTTCAAATAATAATACAACTCCAAATTCACCACAAGAACTCATTCAATTTTCCTTTTCACTTCATTGCCGAAATATTCTTTGTTTTTCATTTTATTCGGCTCAATATTTCTTTTCATTTTTCTGTCCGAAATCTCTTCTTTTTCTTTTTAATTTCGGCAACAACACTCTTTTCATGCAATTGGACAAGTTCACCCCACACTTACTTCATAACATTACTTCAAATAACAAATTTCAAATAAACTTTACCAAGTCTTGACAACAATGGAAAGGATAAACTGTTCTAAGCTCAAGGAATGTGTATCATGGTGATGAAATAAAATGGTTCAATGTTGGCTCAATGGGGTTAAAACTAAGGAGTCCCACGATGGGCACAAATTAGGCATAAGCTTTATTTGGCATTGGTGGTAATCCTAAAATGATATTTTCAATCCTTTTCAAAATCAAGGCATTTCATGAATAATAGTCTCAAAAATTGTCAAGAGCAAGTTCTAGCATTCTAGAGTTCATTAAAAACTATGGCACAAAGTCATTGAATAATCAAAAAATAATGAAGTTTTGAAAAATTCTGCCCATTTTTTATATTTATCGCTCATGAAGAAAGTATATGGCATCAAAGCTCACATATGTTATTATGGAACAAAATCAACACAAACATGCATGCTTATTACACAAATAAATCCAAGTCTCAAATGTTCATACCAATCACAAAGTCCATGAAACTCACAATTATTTTCAAGATTATGCGAAACCATCATCTATGTACTCAAAGATATAATCATCATAAACTATTAGGGGCACCTAAGACTCAAAAACTAAAACAAAAGCAACGAAATTTTTTAATTTTTCTGATTTTTCTGATTTTTTATTTTCTTTTCTTTTATGACTCTAAACAAAAAACTTAAAACAAAAACAAACATGTGAAACATGTATCCCTACCCCACACTTAGAAAATTACATTGTCCTCAATGTTACACAAAAATTATGTAGTAATTTCTAAGCATCTGATAATTCACACAAGTTCCACATTTATACAATTCAACCAAAAAGAGTTTAGGGTTTAGAAATTCAAACTCTCGTAGACGGCTCCTTCACAATTTTGGTTGAAATGGGTTGCCTCCCGTGCAGCGCTTAATGTTTATAGTCTACTCAGCCTAGACTCTTCACTTCTTAATCAAGTTGTGGACGACGCCTTTTGGAGTGCGCACCTCCAAATTCGTGCCTCCTTATAATGGTTATCATAACTCGATGCATGATTACTCCACTCTTCAACTGCATCGCATCAAGATAAAGAAATTTAGAAGAGTGGAGATGAGAATTCAAAGAATAAGTTAGTAGTGAGTTAGTGAATTAGCTAAAGTTAGAAGTCAGTGTATAAATATACAATAATTAGCTAAGTAGAATTTAATTGCAAATTATGAACAAAAGTTGAGAGTAGTGGAACTCGTTTCTTGCAACACTTGTCGTCCTTCCCAAGTCAATGAGAGCTCCAATCAACTGTTTACAATGTAATTCTTCACCTCTTCCTTATGATCTGCAACTAACAATTAAACTCTACAAGAATCATGAGAATCAATATGTATAGGTTAGAAAGAATGAGTTAGAATAAGTTAGAGTATAGGTTAGAAATAAGTTAGAAGTAATATGTATAAGTTAAAAAAAAAAAAAAAAAAATTACTGTTCACGACACTATTACGATTTCACTGTTCACCGTTACTATTTACGATCACTGTTCACAGAATTTACAAGGCACACGAAATTTACAAGAGATCATACAATGGCACACGAAATTTACAAGGCAAAACACACAAACAAAATTCTCAAAACTTCATACAAATCGTCATTCACACAAAGCATCGAAAATTTCACAAGTGTGGAAAAAAAAAAAAAAATTTCAAACACCGATTTCAACATGTACAAAACACATGGCGTCACAACCTAGCTTCTTTCTAGTTGATTTTATTCAAAAACCCTAATTCTCAAGGTACGTGGAGCAGAGGAGATAACAGTGCAATGAACTTATACAGCCCAAGGTAGTATTATGCTTATTCCGATATACCTCGAAAATTAAAGACGAATTTTATCTTTTGAAGGAAAATAGATTCACATATGCTCAAGTTATTTTCTAGCGTCTAAAGTGAGGTGATGCTTCGGCACAAGCAGTTGTCTAGGTCGAGCGTACTTTACTTTTCTAAGGCGGTGTCGTTAAAATTCACGGAGAGTAAACTCTCTTTAGGAATAAGGCAGGTCTCAAAGTTTTTAACCACGGAGGACAAGTCCCCTATCGACTCTCTCACAGAGAATGAACATCAGTCTGTGGGTCTTGAGAACCAGTTTTTACAAACCTCGAACCAATCAATGAAAAATAACTTGCCTTATACTTTGTAAAATAAACTCGGGTCCCTAGCAGTCTACAAGTGTTGATTAAAACCGCCCTCAACCTCATAGAAGTAATACTATTGCTGAAATGTCGCTCGTATGCGTGGGGGGGAAGTATCCCGCGTTTCCCAATCTACATAAAACGGATTCAACAAAGCACCATTCGTATGAAGGGTTTTGGTTATGATCAACAAAAGAGGCTTCACCTCCATGTTACACTTTAGAAACTACAATAAACTCAAAGCATACACAAAAACTATCAACTTCCTAGAATTTATCTAAGTGTAACAACATCCACAATATACATACATCACATGATTCGGCAACTTATCAAACCAAAAACCAAAACCAAAAACAAAAACAAAAATCGGAAAAAATCCCTATTTACTATTACATATCCGAAAAATCCTATTATACATATTCCATAAACTATAGCAAAATTAAATAACCTGCAATATACATAATTACAAAACAACACTTTATGAATCAAAATCATTAAATTTCCCCGGCAACGGCGCCAAAAATTGATGGAGATGTAATCCAAGCACAAAGTACCTGCAAAACAACTTCATACACATAATACCCTTCTTTTGTCAATTGTAGTTAGGACAAGTAGGGATCGTTCTATCCGGGGAAATCAAGGGCTTTCAATCACACAAAGTGTTGCACATAGAAAGGGGGGTGTCGAATTTTATGTCTAATTACCTACTGATTTTTACAAATTTAAATCCTAAATTATTATATACAATTGATCAACATCTTCCACACAATCACAAAACACAAAACTCATTATACATGCAACAAAATTAAAACAAGTAATAGGGCAACAAGCTAAAATCGGTTTCAAGATCAACTAAGTTCCAATTTAATTAGAGCCTTCGCGGAACATCTAATTATTCAAAACATCACAAGTATTTAGAATTAACTTCGCGTATAATCCTAAACATGGTACTAATCGGTTTAAGAACACTTCGCGTAGAAATTAAACACAAATAGCACTTAAGCACAATATGTCGAATTGAAACATGTTAGCAGGTATGGCATCACTCATCCCACATCGACATGTAAATTTCCAGAATTACTCGAGCCCTTAGATTAATACATATCAAAACATAACATGCGTATGAATCAATATATATTAAATCGGCATATGAATTTAATACCTAGAAAACACTCATGGCCTTTCGAATGCATCTAGATATCTCCTTCGGTTGCACACGAATTAAGGAAATAAACCTAATTAATTCAAGAAAACAAATAAAATCCTACTGCCCATCATACATATTCAATCAAATCACATGCATAATTCGGTAATCAAACACAAAATAACCAAACATTTATTACAAAGATTCGGAAATCTCATGCATAATCAATAATACCGAAAATAAAACCAACAATCCAAACATATTTCATAGACAAAATAATTTTTAAATACAAAGAAACAAGAGCCATGAAATTACAATCCAAATTACAACCTTGATCAAGAGTTCGGCAAAGGATTGGTGTGATGATCAGATGGAATTTTGTGGAAGGGTGATGGATGGTTCGGCCTTGGTTCTTGGTAAGAATTTATGGAGATATTTTGGCAGAGGTTTGACAAGTTTATGTGAGAGAGAGATGATGATTATTCTGAAATTATGTTGTGGTATTTATAGAGGCAAGGGAGGCAGCTAGGGTTTACAAAACCTAGTTTTTCTCAAACTTATCCTGTTGGCAGATTTGACCTTCGAGTATAGATTATAGAATATCTTTATCTAGAAAATAGATATTGAGGTGATTCCAGTTGGGTTGGAAACTAGACTCCCGTAGATTTCTATCCATATAAGGCTCGAATTCTGATTCATTGTGATCTGTCCGGGAGAGTCCGTGGAAGTTGGATGACATGCACAGGAATTCTGCCGAATTTGATCAGGATTTGTTACGATTTTCTTCCTCTATTTTCTGCCGAAAATTCCCAAGATAATGGCTGAATAATTGAGCAATATCTCTTTAGGTTTTCCATGAATTAATTCAGCCAAAAATCTTGCACAAAGGATGGAATTCAGTCCACATTCGTAAGCCAAATCCATGTAGAACTCGGTTTAGGTTTTCTTCTTTCGGCAGACTTGACCTTCGTGCATTCAAACCGGCATAACTTTTTTCTCAAGAAATATTTTGCTATGATTCCAAGTCCCAGAGAAACTAGACTCGTAGAGCTTTCCAACGGCATATGGTACGTTCTCTGGTTCCAAACGATGTGTCCCACAGAAATTCCGGAAGTCAGGACACAGTCCCAGGAAAATCCTGGTAGTCCCTGGATAGGTTTGCTCAAACTGCCAAGTTGCAGCCTTCATTTGGGTGACTTCCCGAACTCCGATTGATCTGAAATTTTGATACAATACACTTTAGCTTACCAATTATATGCATACGAAATTTCATCAAATTTGGAAAAGGATAGATCAGTTTAGTACAGGCCTCAATATCACGAAAACAACATATTTTGCACTTTTTGCTCAGATTTCTTTACTTAGTAATTTTTCTGACAATTAAGCACATTTTCTCCAAAACTCTACCAAAGGGACACTAAACTAAAATATGACTCTATCTTATAAAAATAAGGGTTAAACATTGGATAAATGGGGGTAAAAACATATTAAGAACGACGCACATTGTGCTCCTATCAAATTCATTTATGTATCTTGACTTGACATTCATGTCAACCAAACAGGGTCTTAGGGCATCTGTATTATAGATCATGCACTTCAATTAATAGAGTGTTGTCGCTTATCCTCTCTCTCTCTTTAGGCAAAACCTTAAAGGTGTCGTCAAGCCTTTTTTATTTGCCTGTCCGGCTTCACCTCGTCGCCGGCGACAATCTCTGACCTAGCTAATGCATAAGTGGGGCAAGACGGGTGGTTTTGCGTAAGGGCCGCCTGATGCTAGATCTTTGTCTTTGAGTTTTGTGGTGCTTTGGTTCGGAGGTAGAACCAAGGAATGTAAAATCGATATTATCGCCAATATTTCGGCGATATTATCGTTTTTCCACCCCATCGATATATCAATTCAGTTTTGCCATTTTCTCGTTGAAATTTTGCGATATTTTCTGATATTTTGCCGATAATTCCGATATATCCACGGAACTGGCCATAAAATCTTATCTCAAACAGCTTCAGCATCAGCTTGTGAGCGAAACTGGAGCACATTTGCTCTAATTCATACAAAACAAAGAAACCGCTTGGGATATGAAAGGCTGGAAAAATTGGTATTTTGTTACTATAATATGAAGCTTCAACTCCATGACAAAGAAGCAGACCAAGATAATATTGATTTCCAGGATCCATTGGATGTGTTTGATATTGGTACAAAATTTGATGATGAAGAGAGAGATAAACTTTATCAATTGATCAGACCATTATATTTGGATGATGAAGATCAAAATTCATAAGATATAATTGTTGCAGCAGCCCGTGATGAAGGAATAAATGTCGAGTGAGTTATTCAAGAAGAGGTTATTGGAGATAATGATGGGAATGACTCCTTTGAAGCTACTATGAACATAGACAATATTCTACCCAATCCAAAGTCTAGAGGTTTACATGCTTCCCATTCTTCTTTGCCGAGGTGCAGTTCATCTGATACGAGATCAGGAAGCTCATCAAGCAATATAGGGGGAGATACAAGAATAAATGACATAAGACTTGTTGGTAGTGGTAGTGGAATTGATGATTACAATGGAGGGCAACAAATGTATTTTACTGAGGAACAACATTATACACATGCAACTCAAGATGACGACCATGGTGACAGAAAAGCATGTCATGGATACAGTGGAGGTGCCACAAGAGGTAACTTTAATCCAAGACAAAGGGGTGATGGGAGTCTATCAAGAATTGCAGAAGATTCTTTGTCAACTAATTTTGGCTCAATAGGTATGGATACAGTAATTATCAGCCCGGCCTACAATCATGGTCAAAACTTTACAATACCGTATCAATCATATTACATGTCTTATGGTATGCTATCCAGTGATAGCTCATGGTCACAGACACAAACTAACTCAGATGCTGATAATCATAGAGCAACGCATGGTCCATACTATGAGTCTCAGAATCCTCAAAGATCGCCACTTGACCCATATGGTTGACATGTAAGTCAATACATGCAGAATTTTAGAGAAGATCAATCATTCAACGAATATTCTTTGCAGTTCACCCATGATTCTACACAAGACGATGAAGAAGGCAGTGCGAATTTCGAACCTCATCTCTCTTCTGTATGGTTTTAAAAACTTCATGTAGTTGGTTTTGTGAAATATTATATACAAATAATGTTAAAAGGTGAGATGGTCTAGCCTCCCTTTAAGTTTCAAGCATAAATTATATATATTAAATCATATTTCAATAAATATCAATTCTATTCACATAGTAATTCATATAAAATTTAAATAAATTGATATCTATTTGAGTTTATCAATATTTTCTTCTCACATATGATCGATAACATAGCATAAAACAACCTTAGAAAATTTCAATACAAATTTCCATGTATTTGTTTTTGTCAAAATTTAGTTTATAGTTCAAATTTATCAACAACAAACTCGGCCTACAACTACTCGGCCTACAAACTTTGAAACAAAATTTACCGTACCCTTTTTTTTTTTTTTTGAAAATAAAAGTTGATATAATTAAATCAACAACAAACTCGGCCTACAACTACAACCTTAGAGAAAGAGGTGGCGGGTAAACAATCCCAAGGAAAATAGTTTATTTACAACTGAAAAGCACTCATGAGACAAGACCAGTACAAACCTAATCGAGCACCATCAATTGAGACCGATTACAACACCTACATCTTACCTATCATAAACACGCAGTTGTGGCACAAGCAATAACAGACTATCTCAGATGATTAATGAAGCTACCCTAGATCGCACTAGGTTTGGAGAAACCAACAACATCTAAAATAAAGCGACCTCCTTCTCTAAAAGGTCGGAGGTGACAACCTCAGTTGTTGTCTCACCCATACTGCACATATTGTCTTGACTCCCCTTGTTGTTGTTCTGACGACCAGGCGGTCACCCTCTTTTTTTAAGAGCCTTCCCTTCAGTCACCGGATTCTCAACTAATTCACCCACTTCAAACTCATGAGAAATAAAAGCTAAGCAGGGTTGTTTTGCATTCCCACATCTCCGCCACTTCTGCACAGGCATAAAATCTTTAGCAGCCTTAGAAAGCCCCATAGATTGGACCTCAACTTGAAGCCCGACTCTCATCGGCCCACTAAAAGCCTCCAGTCGAGACCAGGTAAAAGACTCGACCAAAGTCAAACTACTTAATTACGGCTTCCTTCTCGCCGAGAAAACCAGATCTGCAACGTCCATCCCAGCGACAACCAAACCAGCATCCACCGCAGTCTCGTCAGCCACCATTTCCGACTCTAGTACTATTAACTCCACCGTGACGGTGTCACCTACCGCTGCCGCATCCGCCAGCACTGATAGGAGCATATAATGTGACGTTCTTAATGTGTTTTACCTTTCATTTGTACTTTGCTTAGCTCTTATTTGTATAAGATCGAGTCCTATAATAGAGTCATGAGTTTTGGTAGAAGTTATATTAAAAATGTGCTAAGTATGGGGAAATTTAGAGAAATTTGACAAAGTGCTTAATATAGAGTCTATAAATGTGTCGTTGATTCTGTAAAGCTTCGACTATACTTTTGATAAGTTTTTCTTCTCTCATATGCAGGAGACATATTGATGATTGAGCAATAGAATGAGTTACAATAATCGGAGAAAATGAAGATGCCAGGAATTATAAAGACACAACCGGATGCAAATCCAGTATGTCCAGTAATTTCCTAGGAACATCACCCAATTTCCAGAATTTCTCCAGGACGATTCACAAGGAACTAGAAGGCAAACCACATATGCAAAGAAATCTTTATGCGTCTAGTTTCTACAGAATTTAGAATCGCATTAAAATCTTGCCTGAGGAGAAAGTTATGTCTACCGAAACAGAGGAACCTACTGCCCATTTTGAGGAATTTCTGTGTACCTGCACCAAAGTCAAGTCTAAATGCATCAAATGAGAGTTGTCAAGCTTAATGAAGAATAGGAGAGTCAGCCAAGCAAAAGAGAAATGCAAAATATGGAAATAAGAAGTTCCCTAGTCCAGTCAGGAAAAGGAAAAGCTTACTGCAGGTTCTAGGAGAAGTGTTCCTGGCCCAACTAGGGAACCTTGCAGCTGGGTCTTGGACCAATTATCCATCAAGCAATGTTGTTGATCCATCAAGGAGTCCACGCAGCCATGATCCATGAAGAAATCGGCAGAAGAAGAAGTCCTAGAAGAACCAAGAAAGGGAGAAAACCAAAACCAAAACCGGAATCAAACAAGGATTCCTTGTCGGTTTACAAATAGGATTTCTGCCGACTTTTGCTATTGCTTCTCCTATATATAGAGGCCGATTCCCATACATAAAATTATCACATCTCGAAGCAAAAATCAAGCCTTAAGCTCTACCAAAATTCAGTCTAAAGTCCTACATAGATTAGCAAACCAAAAACACCCCATCACCACCTCAAAGTTCCTACCGATTCCATACATTCCGTCCAGCCTTCATCCGAGCCTCTCCACCACGTTTTGAAGCATCCTCAAGATTTCTAAAAAGTGTGATCCGCCCCATCTCTTTCCTTTTCTCTTGGTTTGTAATTTTTATGTAGCTATACAATGTTTTGTCTATGAGACTTGTATGTACTTTTGGTGATTGATTTATATGTCTATGTATAAATCGATTGTGAGTTTGGTTTTATAATATGTATGTTCAATTTGTGTTTTTGTTGTGTATAAGGTTTTACAAAGATAAAATTCGGATTGCATGCTAAAATTTTATAGGGAAAATATGTAACAAGTAGTAAGTCTAGGATCGGCAAAGCATGTTAACTTAGTAATAAATTTGTACTTAGTTTATTCTTTAAATTCATGTGCAACCAAGATTGATGATCTATGCAGTTGCAATGTGTAGGGTGTCGATCTTACCTGCCGAAATAAATATAGGTTAAGATTAGCGCGTCGTTGTCTTGATTTGTATTGTTTCTTGGGGCTTGAGTAGTTTAAAAAATTTACATGTCGATGTGAGAAGAGTTACGCCTTACTTGCTAACATGTCTCCAACTAAAAAGACTTTTGTGCTTAAGTGTTAATTTGTTTTAGTGCCTACTCGAAGTGTCATTAAAATTAATTAGCATCAAGATTAGGGTTTATGCCCGAAGCTAGGTCCTAAGTACTTGCGAAGTCTTATATCGATTAGGTAACCGCGACGGGCCTAGTTAGGTTAGAACTAAGTTGAGTCTAGAACACTTTAATATGATTACCGAGTCCTCTATTTGTCTATTTATTATATGCATTGATTGCTTATGTGCTTTGCTTTGTGTGAAAGGATGTCGATCACATGTATATAGTAGTTTTAGGTTTAATTTCGTGTCTAGGTTAAAATAGGGCAGTAGCTGCCGATTCCTTTAGAACCCCCGTTTTTCGTGTGTTTTAATTGTATATATGTGTGTGAATATATGTGTTTCTAACCTTTTACATGTCAGATACCCTTAGTCCCCGGATAGAACGATCCCTATTTGCTTTATACTACTAACGTCTTTTGTAGGGTTTGATTCCGTGTGTTGTTACCCCGGTTATGACCTTCGTCAATTTTTGGAACCTCCGCCCCCGGAAAGGGTAACACCACTTCCGACGCAGATCGCCCTTCTGCCCTACCTACCACCTTCATGGCCCGATCGCATATCCTACCACCATGCTCAAAAAGACCACAGACCATACATAAGCCGTGACACTTCTCATAGCACAACTTTAGCTCAACCGATACCCCAGCCTAAAACTCAAAACTCAAAAGTTCGTCGTGTCAAGACGCGTCGGCGAACATCATGCACCATATGAATCCTCTGAATCGATTCCTTTCTATGCAAAGCTCCTGGATCAACTCCAATAAAAGAGCCGATAGTGTTACCCATACGCTTCAAAGCCTTGTCGGTGCACATGGCGATACATAGACCTGACACCATCACCATGCCTTCAGAACGCTCCAAAGCCGGCATTGTCACCACCATGCCTTAAGAACGCTCGAACAGTTTTGTGGCTAGGAAACCTTAGCAGAGCAGCACAAGTCGACTTTTCTACTTTTATTATTGTTTAACCTCAGCAATCTATTATTCTCTAATTTACCATACTTATTATAACCTTATTTCGTTAATTAAAATATATGTCATTTGTTTTGAAGGGTGTGTTGACAGTAGCCACAGAGGGGCTACACAGACCCACAGACCCGCAGCCAGCATGCCCGGGGCCGAACTGAGGCCCGGAGCAGGATCCCCAGCACCCGGACCCGAGGCCCAGCAGTCTACCTTGTGACCAGGGGCCCGGGAGTCGAGGATGCCAGCCTGCCGAACAGACCACCAGAGCTGCCCCTTTGTGTACGAACATAAGGAAAACAGTCCCACATCGAAGAGTAAGACCAGACCTCACTCTCGACCACCTATATAAGGGCCTCAACTACCCTCATTAATAGGTAACTAATCTCTCCAACTACTTATCATTCCCACTTAAGTTATCTATTTGTTCCAACGGTACTAACTTAGGCATCGGAGAGGAGAAGACCGGCCCGCCCGGTGTTCCCCTTAGTTAGTAGGTTCGCAGGATGAAACTACATCCAGATCCACCAGTTTCTACCAGGCCTACGGGTTTGTGTAGAAACAATTGGCGCCGTCTGTGGGAACATATAAAAGTCACGTAGGCATTATCTGAAAAAAAAATGGCAGAAAGCTCAGAAGCGGGGCGGGAAAGAAATGCAGCAGAGGATCAGCGGGTCATACCAGAGCAGGTGCTCATCACTACCCCGGTCGCCACACGGGAGCAGCACCCCGGCCAAGACAACCAGAACAACGGCAGTTATCAGGGGCCAAGCGGCACGCCGGGGGCATGCAACGATAGCACGCGCGGGAAAGGCCCGGCGGAAGGCGACCAACCAACACGCTAGGGTCTTTCGCTGACATTCTCGGACGACCCGAGCGACCAGGAGGAGAGTCTGCTCGGTGACAGCGACCGAGACACCGCATACAGCCCCGACCGGCACGATATGGCGGGGGAGGTAGAGGTGATGAGAGCAGAAGTCGATCGCCTGCGCGCTGAGAGCGACCGGGATAGAGAAGATTCCAATGCCCGGTATCAGAAAATGGAGACAGTAAACGCCGCCTTGGTGGCTGCCCTGGAAAGAAGACAGCAGCGCAACGCTGCTTTGGCGAGGGCACATGTACCCATACCAGGCCGGTCTCAGCCCCCTGAGGCGGGACAGTCATCGGGCGGAAGGCACGCCGACACCCCGACAATCATACGCTTCATTCGAGGATGAAGTCATGACCCCGACCGCACGGGCACTACAAGTACTCACCGACTCCGTGTCAGATCTAAAGGCCCAAATGGAGGCCAACGAGAGAAGAGCAACGCGGCCGTTGGAAGGCGCGCGATTCAACTAACGCACGGACCCCTTTTCGCACAGGGTCCTGAAATCCGGGAGATCCGGTAACCAAAAATCTTTGAAGCTGACATACTCAGGAGCCGGCTGCCCCTACCAACATTTGGATAGCTTCCGGTCCCAAACATGTGCCAAGGGCTATTTCGACGCCGTATGTTGCAACATCTTCCAGGAAGCTCTCCGGAGTGGCGCTTAGCTGATTCTATGAGCTCCCGGCAAACTCCATTGAGGCATTTGAGCAACTGGCCAATCGGTTTTTCGGCCGCTTCATCCTCCGGGTCGAAGGAGCCCGGACATCGACGATCCTCTTCAATTGTAGGCAGGCACACAGCGAGGAGCTAAGGACGTTCGTTAATCGTTGGCAAATGGCGACGGCCAGGGTTCGGAACCTAGACAAGGGCATCGCTGAGATGGCATTCAAACAGGGACTTCGGCCAGGGAAATTTTCCTATGCCGTACCGGTGGAACTCCCGCAGGGGTATGATGAGCTAATGGCGACGGCCATCAAGCATGCTCAGGCGGACCACGAAACATATGGGCATCACCTGCTAAAGAGGAAGCAGGAGGAGTACCTTCCGGCCCCCCGAGAAAACAAGGCCAGCTAGCGCGGCGAGAACCGAGGCATCCAACCAAACAGACTGAACAGAAATTGGGGGAACCAACCGCAGCAGAAACCCTATCCTGACAAGCCCCAGGGCGAGCACAGGTCTGCGCATTACCGACAAGAACGCCCCCTGGCGATCATGCTGGCGGAACGTCAAGAAGTCTTCACTACTCTAACCTCTTCGTACGAGGACATCCTGCACGAGAACGGGAATATCATTCCCCCACCACTAAAGAGGAAGTACCCGAAAGGAAACCTCACCCCGGTGTGAACAGGAAAATACTGCTCCTACCACGACGAGGCTACCCATAGTACGAACAATTGTATCGCCCTTAAGGCAGCGATGTAGGGGTTAGTTAGCAGCGGTCAGCTTCAACGGTATATCGGAGAAAGAAGGGCAGATCCCGCCCGGGACCAGGACCAGGGTTGGTAAGCACGCCCGGACCTAGCGAAGGGTTAGGTGCTAAATTTTCAAACACAATTAGTTTGGCATACCAACGGTTCAGCCGATGTAACATTACAAGATATGTACGCCAACTATTTTGAACGAAATCCAAGGCAAACCACAGGTACTAAAATATATGTCCAAAGGCAGGCAACAAAAAAAAAACCCCCGTTCCAGTAAATTTACAAAAAAGAAAGAGACGGCAAACAGAAATCCTAAGGAGCCACGTCTTCCTCCCCAGTGGGCCTAGCGTGTCCATCGGCTTCCTCAGATGGAACCGCCGCATCCTCCCTAATGGGTTCAGATGGCTGAAGTCCGCCTTCCCCTTCCGGCTGCTCCTCCTCTGCCGGCTGCCCATCAGCATCATCATCGGCCCGCGCCTTCGGCATTTGCGAGGTGATCAGGTATCCCTTCTCTTCCCACTCCACGTAGGCATCAGCGATACCCGACTCCCTAGCCTTCTCCAGGAGCTCAAGAAACTGATCACTATCGGGATATTTCTGGATAACCCGCTGGAAAAGCTCCGGGTCTTCTTCTCCAGCCGCAGTGGTGGTGGCGGCACGCACAGCGGCAGCTTTCACCTGGAGCTCATCCACTTTGGCCTCTAGCTCGGCCCTGTCCTCCTCAGCCCGCTCCTTCTCCTCCTCGAGGTTCCGGACCTGGCCCTCTAGCTTGGCCACCTGCCTCTTGGCCCTCTCCTCCAGTCTGACCTTCTCCCGCTCAAGCTTGGACTTCTCAGTCTCCAGGCGCTCACGGGCTCCAGTCAAAGCGGCCACCTGCCTTTTCAACTTTGGCAGCTCCTCACTCGGGTCCGACTGGTACAGATTGTACAACAGCTACAGAACGACAGGGAGCCGGTTAAACAAAAAAAAAAAAAAACCCTGCAGAAGTTTCATGAGCGGTACCGTAGCACCAAACAATTCTTACCCGGAGGACCAACTCCTTGCTCTTCTGGCGATTCTCCCCTGACAGGGCTCCAGCGGCCCCAGGCCTATCCAGACCAAGGCCAGCCACATCCTCCACTAGGTTCCGGACGAAGGGACTCTCCGGACCTCCCCTCCTCTGTTCCTCCTCAGGAGCGGGGCTACTCTGCTGACCGGCAGAACTTGAAGCAGCAGCGGCTCTGTCCCTAGCAGGACTCGTCGCACCACTGGTCAACTTGAGTCGTTTCGCCAAGTTCTCACCAGAGGACCGGCCGGTCAGTGTCACCAGCGCGGAGGGCGGGACGTCCATGATCCTCCGTCTCTTCTCACCCAGGTCACCCGGTGAAGAAGATTGTGTGCCACTCAAGGAGACCCTGGTAACAAGCGGGACCAATCCTGGTCGATACGGAATCCTATCCGTCCCACCAAGAACCTTTGGTGGCCCTCCAATGGTCTTACCCTTTCCGGGTCCCGCAGAGGGTGCTGTGGCATGAGTCTTCACACGCCTCAAGATGTAGGCGTCATCCGCAAGATCCAAGGCCATCGGTTCGGCGTGGACGGTAAGCCGGCCAGACTCCCGATCCACCGAGGTCCGCGAAACGGCCTCCCCCTTCTCCTTCAACCTCAAGACTAGGTCCTCACCGTCCATGGATAGTGTGTTACCGGGCTTGACGACCGTCCGGGAAGATGCACCTACAAAACAAGCAAAGGGTTAGTATCAACTTAGTCAGCGGGAACGTCACTACTAAAATCCTGCTATGCACCGGGATCCCGCCCGAGACAGCAGTACTCTAACACCTCCCATCGTATGAAGTTGTAGGAGCTTCGCTCAAGACCGTCCCAGCACCCGAATATCGTGGAAATCCTATCCCGCTCCAACTCAGACAGTACGTACGATTGGTCACCAAGGGGTTGGAAGGCACCAGGAACCCAGTACATCCTCCTCCTTTTCTGCCACTTCCCACCTGCCATCACCACCTTCTTCCTCCAGTTATTGTCCACCCAGGAAGGCAGGTGGGTGATGATAGGCTAAAAGTGTCGGGCGCTAAAGGTGAGACAACCCCGACACCCTTTCTTTTTCGAGAAGGACAATCTGTACAACGCTCGGAACTCGTTCACCGTCGGCATGCTCATCCCGGACAGCTCATACAGACAACCAAGGCTCAGCAGCTGCCTCCACTGGTTTCTGGGAACCTGCGCAGGAGACACGTGCAGAGCGCTGAGCATGTACTGCACAAAGTCTGGCAGCGGAAGGGAGAACCCATGACAAAATTGGTCTCCATGAACAGCAACCCAACCCTCCTCCGGGTTACAGGCCGATTCCCCGGGATTCAGTGGCCGTAATTTCACCTCATCCGAAATGCTCCACGTCTCCCGGAAGGCGGCAACCTCCGCGGGGCTCATGGTACCCTCCGGTTCATCACACACAATAGCCCCTTCCCCATTCCCGATAGTGTAACTCACGGGCGAAGTACCAGGAAAGGGTACCCCGTGCGGGATGCTCTCATGCCCCAGAGACCCGGACGAGGAGACCTCGCCCCGGGAGCGGGCAGCGGCTTCGGACTCCGGGGAAACCGAAGCAAGCCAATCTTCCAACCTCTCCTCATTATCCACCACAAGACGTCTGCCGGCTGATTCAGAAGTCCCATCAGAGCTCCCAGAAGCCATGTAACCTAGGGGGAGGAAAACAAAACCCCACCGCTGGTCAGCCACAAGCTAAAAACAGCCCTCTGCGGCTGCTCCCCAAATCTGCCGCAGATCCCCCGCTGCAAACAACTCACCCGTTGCGATAGAGACCTAACCCCCCCCCCCCCCCCCCCCGAAAAACACAAACCAACAAAAAAAAAACACGAGGAAAAGGAGACAGAATTTACCGATTACTATGCACAACCGAGGAAAGTCAGTCCTGGGAAAACAACGGGCAATCGTAGGCAAGCACAAGAACGCCTGAAGCACGGATAGCGCGAGGATGCCTTCACAGAACTTTCGCCGGATTCCTCCCCAACGTTCTCTTCTTCTCTCTGAGCCAAGAGCAAAAACAGCAAACAATGAGGACAAATGATGCCTTTTATAGACAGGTCCAATGCCCTAGGCACCCCTGTAATCCCCCCCCCCCCCCCCCCCCCCCAAAATACTCAATTGGGCAAGTCAAACGCCTGCGAATCCAGGCCCTCCATCTCAGACCGCTCCCTACTGACACGTGTCCTAGCATCGATAAAACCCCCACGCCATCATAACTGATGGGACTGATGGGCTCTCTCCTTCAATGCATGTTAGCCACTTGCCCCACCTACAAGCGGCAGTTAAGGGAGATAGGGGCAAGAACCGAGGCGTCCCGCCCCCCCCCCCCCCCCCCCCCCCCCCCCCACTTCCCCAAGCGTCAACCTCAAATCAAGAAACAGGCATTCCATCGGTTGTGAAGCATTCCGCCAGTTCACAGGCATTCCATCGGTTACGAATCATTTCACCGGTTCACAAGCATTCCACCGGTTACGAAGCATTCCACCAGTTCACAGGCATTCCACAGGTTTCGAAGAATTCCACCAGTTCACAGGCATTCCACCGGTTATCAGGCACTCCACCGGTTATGTAAAATTCAAACCGGCTCCGAGCCATTCCATCGGATTAGTCACTTTCCGGGCACGGACAAGCCAGCAACAACTCAAGGCTTCAAACACATGGGCTTTATAAACCCGGGAGATTTTACCTCTAACACAGGCAAATTCTTCTAGCAGGCTAAAAACCCTGCATCACACCAAGCTGTGAAAAGATGGGGATCCATGGCGAGACTTGTTATCTCTACGCCACCCCACCAGGCAGATTGTCTCTCTAACACAGAACAAATCTCCCTGCAGGCTAGCAACCCTGCACAATACCCCACGCTTATTCCAACACAAGCTGGGACGAATCATCGGGTGTTGACCAGTGCTTCAACATGGCCGCAACACCCCACTGGTGGACCTGTTGGCTTGAACCCAACAGGCCTCCCCGCAGGCTAGCACATTACCCCAAGCTTATTCCAACACAAGCCGGGACGAATCACCGGGTATGGATTGGTGCTATGATATGGCCTAAAACACCCATCGGGCTACTCCCCGGCCTGTCCCACCGTTGGCAGAAATTTTACTGGGGGACTCGTTCCGACATGGCAGTCCACCGGTCGAGTCCTGGTATCGCATGGCGGATTTCAACGCCACATCATCATCCCATGCACTCATCCGGGTTTCACCCCGCTCCATATTCATCGCATGTTCCATACTCATGGCATGGCGACACTTGAGCACAACACCATTATTATTGCAAACATACTCATAACTGTCACACATCATCACTAATAGGTACTCACATCACCACGCATTTTCTGCTCGAACGCCCGGCCAAGCCCAATCTTCAATACGGACTTGGGGGATTGAGCATCGTTGGGTCGGTAACCCTGCGGGTCTGCGGGACAGGAGCGAGACATATTAAGTCCCCATTCAAGATTGCACTTGACCGGGAACTTGGGGGACTTGTTGACAGTAGCCGAGGGGCTACACAGGCCCACAGATCCTGCTCCCAGGGCTGGACTGAGGCCGGGAGCAGGATCCCCAGCACCCGGACCCGAGGCCCAGCAGTCTACCTTGTGACCAGGGGCCCGGGAGCCATAGACGCCAGCCTACTGAATAGACCACCAGAGCTGCCCCTTTGTGTACGAACAGAAGGAAAACAGACCCACATCGAAGAGTAAGACCAGACCTCACGCTCGACCACCTATATAAGGGCATCAACTACTCTCATTAATAGGTAACTAATCTCTCAAACTACTTATCATTCCCGCTTAAGTTATCTATTTGTTCCAACAGTACTAACTTAGGCATCGGAGAGGAGAAGACCGGCCCGCCCGGTATTCCCCTTAGTTAGTAGGTTTGCAGGAGGAAACTACATCCAGATCCACCAATTTCTACTAGGCCTACGGGTTTGTGCAGAAACAGGGTGTATATATGCCATTTGCTTAGTAGCATAGAATCTCAAAATTGTGTGAGGTTGTGAGTTCGAAAGTCTAATTGTGGTACTTAAGTTATTTATCTGATCTAAAAATATATTTGTGCTTCAGCTCAAGCTTTTCAAAAGCAGATTGACCTGCAACACCTAAGAAAAGACTACTCACTTTGGATAAAATAAAATACAAGAAGCAACACTCTCTATTAGGTCGTTGCTATGGTTTTCAATTTTCATGTGTTCTTCCTTAGTTCAGTGGTGTGTTTGTTGACGTTGTTTTGGAACAAGATTTATTTTTTTATGGGTGATCATCCTCGGCTCTTCATTCTAGATCGTTGGGGATTTTGGAAGTTGATAGAGGAGTTTGTGGGGGTAGCTGGGTTGTGGACTGTGGTTTAGGGATTGTGAAGAGGGTTTGAGGATCAGACGGAAGTTGAGGTAAATAAATAGTGACAAGCGTTGCTAAAGGTTGGTTGAGGTTGGGATTGCAAGTGACTACTCCAATGGCTTGTTCGATTTAGGACACTTGATGGATTAGACGTCTTCGTAGATGAAATATCAATTTTTGTGGATCCTTCTTCTTCTAGATATTTTATGGCGGTGGCTTGGCGCTGGTAAGAAGGTGACCATTTGGCCTATATATCGAAGGAGCGAACATACTCTGTTTTGGATCTGATGGTATAAGCTTCCAGTTTTTCTAACGTTGCTTTCCTTTTGTTGGTGGGGAAGGCACCAGTATAATTGTGTAGGAGGTCCGACGTAGTGGGTGGTGATGCAGAGACGGTGGTACGGTAGTGGTTGCTTTGTAAAACTTGGATCGGTGGCGCGGCGAACTCATCATGTTGTTCCTCACTAGTTGGACTTAGGCTCCCTTGTTGGGACTCTAGGCTCAACTTAGTTATTTTTATTCCTTATCTATACTATTATTAAAGGAACCTAATTTGTCAACTAAAACTGAAAAATTTGACAGAAATAATCCTGAAATTGTTCAATGAATGTTAATTCCGTAACTTCAGTAATGTGTCTTGTCTTAATAAGGCTAGTTATCTAGATTCTTTATTAGATAGGGAATCCCTGATTACCTGAGATATTTGATGTAATGCCTATATAAAGACCTCCTTATCAATCAATAAAGACACAGTTTTCCTTGTTGTAGGATAAAAGAATGATAAGAAAACTGTGTCTTTATTGATTGATAAGGAGGCTTTTATATAGACATTACATCAAGTATCCCTCGTAATCAGGGATTCCCTATTTAATAAAGAATCTAGATAACTAGTCTTATTAGGACAAGACACACTACGGAAGTTACAGAATTAACATTCCTTGAACACTCCCCCTTGTGTCGCGTCCGTAATGGTGCATATACTGTTGCTTCGTTAAAAACCTTTGTCAGCAAACAAAAACCTCTTGGGCAAAAATAAAAGCATGGTCTAAGGAAAAAGAGTACAACACACCAACTACAAGTAAGTGAGACATGCATAACTAGACTCCCCCTGAAGTCTAGATGAGAACTCCCCCTGATGGTCAATCAGTCTTTGAGTTCGGATAAGCGACACATATCAATACGCTTTACATGCTTCACGAATGTAGCTTTGGGTAGAGACTTGGAGAACAGATCAGCTGCATTATCTTCTGAGCTGACTTGCTTCACTTGGATATTCAAAGTCTCTTGCTGCTGCTGATTGTAGAAGAACTTAGGCGAAATATGTTTAGTGTTATCCCCCTTGATGTATCCCAACTTCATTTGCTCAATGCATGCTGCATTATCTTCAAATATGCAAGTTGGTCCCATTGTAGTAGACTCAACTCCACTAGACTCTCAAATGTGAGATATAACTGAGCGAAGCCAAACACACTCTTTGACTGCTTCATGTAGTGCAATAATCTCAACATAGTTCGAGGAGGTAGTAACAAGGGTTTGCTTGGTTAATCTCTAGGATATCGCCGTATGCCCAATGGTAAAAACATAACCTGTTTGGGAACGTCCTTTGTGTGGATCTGACAAATATACAGCATCAACGAATCCTACCATCACATCATTTGGTGTATTTGAGTAGGAGGGGGTAGTGCCGAAGCCGTACCGAGACCACGCCTTGTCATCCTCGGGTTCGGGTACGGTGGCGGATACGGCGGCGGATACGGTGGCGGTACGGTAGGAAGCCGAGCTGGGGCAGGAAGCGGCGGCGGTGCGGTGCGAAGCCGAGCCGTGACTGGAAGCATGTACGGCGGCTGCATGGCGCGGAGCCGAGCCGAGGCCGGACTGCTTGGACGCAAGTGGTCGGCTTGGAGCCGATCCATGATGAGCATACCTATAGTACAAGCCCATGTCTTTAAGGTATCGGAAGATGTTCTTGATTCCAACCCATTGACGTTGTGTTGGCGCCGAGCTAAATCTAGCTAACAAGTTCACCGAGTAAGCAATGTCTGGCCTAGTACACTGAGCGAGGTATAACAAGGGTCCAACTGCACTGAGATATGGATATTCATCTCCCAAGACCTCTTCATCATCTTCTTTAGGACGAAAGGGATCTTTGTTGATATCCAGACTTCTAACGACCATGGGAGTACCTGTAGGATGCATAACTTTGTCCATGTTAAATCGTCTGAGCATCTTTCGGACATATGCAAATTGGTGTACAAAGATTCCACCACTTCGGTGCTCTAGTTCTAAGCCTAGGCAAAACCAAGTCCTTCCCAGATCTTTCATCTCGAATTCGGATTTCAAGTAGCTTGCGGTCTCATTGATCGCATTCAGAGTTCCAATGATGTTCATATAGTCAACATAGACGGCTACAATGGCAAATCCTGAACTTGTTCTCTTTATGAACACACAAGGGTACAACTCATCATTCTTGTATCCTTTCCCAATCAAGTAATCACTCAACCGTGTGTACCACATCCTACCAGATTGTCAGAGTCCATATAGAGATCGTCTCAACCTGATAGCAAATGAACTTCGTGGTTTTTGCTCACTTGACTTGGGTAACGAAAGTCCTTCTAGCACTTTCATGTACATCTCCGTATCTAGATCCCCATAAATATAAGCTGTTACAACATTCATAAGTTGCATATTGAGTCTCTCTGAGACTACCAAAATGATTAAATATCAGAAGGTAATAATATCCATGCCAGAGAATATGTCTCCTCATAATCAATTCCAGGGCGTTGAGAAAAACCTTGCGCCACGAGTCGAGCTTTATATCGCTGGACTTAACCATTCTCATTGTGCTTTCTGACAAAGACCCATTTATGTCCAACAGGCTTCGTTCGGCGGTGTAGGCACAACCGTTCTGAATACTTGCCTTTTCTTTAGAGAATCTAGTTCAGCCTGGATTGCTTCTTCCCACTTCGGCCAATCCGCCCTTCGTTGACATTCAACAACAGTGCGGGGTTCCATTTCATTGTCGTCAATGATTTCTTGAGCAACGGCGTAGGTGAATGCATCATTAATGTACATGGAATTCTTTTCCATAAGATTGTGCATGCATAAGAAGTTTAGTGAGATTTCCTTATTCTCCAACATCAACGGTGAGTATGAGGTGTCCCCCAGATGATTCAGAGTTGATTCTTGGACATAGGTATAGTCGAAGACAATCTCGTGTGACGGCGTCACAGTATCGATGATGAACGGATCGCTTTGTGCCTGAACACATGTCCTCTTCCTAGGTACAGTGTCTTTGGAACCAATTGGTCTCCCCCTCTTTCTGGGAGGATCCGAAGTCGACGTCGGCTCTCCATTAGGAGGTGTCGACCCTAGGCTGCCGACGGCACCTAGGGCTGCGGGTCCGGGATCGGCAGAGTGTGGCGAGGGATGTTGAGCCTTGCAGGTACATTCGCAGCAGGTATGGTTGATCTTGTCACTTTCGCAATATCAGTAAAGGAGTCAGGCATCGAATCATCAACCTTTTGTAGTTCCAATATGTGTTGTATTTCGGTCTCACATTGAGACGTACGGGGATCATAATGAGACATAGTGGGAGAGAACCACGTCAATTCCTGACGTTCACTAGGGACGGATGCGGCCCCATCTTCCCCTAACGGGGGGAAGGATGTCTCATTAAAGTGACAATCTGCAAATCTTGTAGTAAACAGATCACCTGTCGTAGGCTCTATGTAGCAGACAATTGTTGGTGCTTCATAGCCAACATAAATAGCTAATCGTCGTTGTGGACCCATCTTAGTACGCAGTGGAGGCGTGATAGGCACATATACGGCACAACCAAAAGTACGCAGATGCGAAATGTCAGGCTCGTAACCAGTTACCAACTGGTACGTACTAAATGGTTGGCTATCTGTTTGTCGTAGACGAATAAGCATAGCTGCATGTAATATTGCATATCCCCATGCCGAAACCGGCAAATTAGTGGCCATGACAAGAGACCTAGCAACAAGCTGTAGTCTCTTGATAGCGGCTTCTGCAAGACCGTTCTGAGAATGAACGTGGGGCACGGGATGTTCAACTTCAATCCCAACTGACATGCAATAGTCATCAAAACACTTTGACGTAAACTCTCCAGTGTTGTCCAGTCTGATTGACTGAATCGGATTGTCGGGGTGGTGAGCCCGAAGCTTAATGATCTGAGCTAGGAGTTTAGCAAATGCAGCATTCCTCGTGGACAACAACGCGACGTGTGACCAACGCGTCGGCGCATCAACCAGAACCATAAAATATCTAAATGGTCCGCATTTTGGTGTTATAGGTCAACATATATCACCTTGAATTCGTTGTAGGAATGAAATATTCTGTTTCTTATTAATAGCAAAAGACGGTCTTGCTTGAAGTTTTGCTAGTGAACAAGCTTTGCAAAACGAACGATGAGCACTGGACATCGCTATAGAGGCATGAGCAGTAGGAGGAGGCCGAACCTCTCCTTGGAGCCGAGAGGCTGCCGGCGACGGCATTGAGGCCAAACCAAGGCCGATACGCCTAGGCACGGCGTCGGCTTGGTTTTGTCCAGTTTTCTAGTTTCCTTTTTGCTTCTGTGATCTGAAAAACGGATGACCGTGGGAGCATTTCAAAATACGAATCATCAGATCACGACCCGGATGACCGAGTCTGTCATGCCAAAGCTTGTAAGCATCGGAATCACATAAGATAACAACATGAGATTCATTGGCTCGAATGGTTGTGAAATACATGCCATTTCGAACGCGCTTACACTTCTCCACAATGCGAGTACGTAGAGATTGAGTGGAGGTAATCAACAGATATTCAGTTCCATCTTCAACATAAGTGTTGAGGTGATAGTCGTTGTCACACACATCCTTGAAAGCTAGGAGGGTTCTGGGCGCTTTAGGCGCATACAATGCATTAGCTACTCTAATTTCAGTGCTATTTGGCAGTAAGAATTGAGCAACTCCGCGACCTTTAACAATAGGTCCCGATCCTGTCATCGTAGATAATGACGATCCACATGGCGTAAACTCCGAAAACAATTGCCAATTCCTCAGAATCGTGTGAGTCATTACACAATCCAACAGACACTCGATCTCGCCTTGAAACATTTACAAAAACAAAGTAAATTGAATCAATTGTCTATATTGAGACTTTGGCGAACAATCTAATAGAAGTGTATTGAAGCAATATTTAGCATCACAAAACGAAGTGCATTAGGGCCAATAACATAGCCATGGCATCCATAAAACTTTAGATAAAGGGACAAGCCTTATGTTAATCACCGAATACCAACATTAAGAGAGGACATAGCCTAGAGTAGAGAGAGACCGGGTGCCATCATTGGTGGCGTAGCCGAGCCAAGGCCGAGGCCAAGGCAAAGGCCGGGGCCAAACTAAGGCTGAAGCCATGACAAGGTCAGAGCCATCCAGGGGTTGAGCCGACGCAAGGCTAGAGGTGAGGGTCGGTCAGGCATTTAGGCAATGCGATGCGACGGTTGAGCTAATCCGAAGCATGTCGAGTCCGAAGACAAGTCGTTGCCGAGCCATTATTGCAAATATTTCATTTTGCGATAGGCTATCGTTGTTGGTTTCAAAGCCGGGTTTATGGACGAGGACGTGTCGAGATTAAGGTCGAGACGTATCCGAGGTGAAAAATTAAAAACCGAATTCGGTGTCGAGCCGGCATGCTGTCGGCATAGCCGATAGGCTGCCGAGACGCAGCCAAGTTGCTGAGGATGCCGAGAGGGTGCAAGGCTGCCGAGGCTGTCGGGGCACTGTCGAGACTGCCGTGAGGTTTGCACATGCGATTCTTCGCGATTTACTCGTTTTTGTGATTTTTTTTTTCGGATTTGAGTTAACATCACCAAAATCATGGTGAACTCAAAATAAGTATGCCATTGAGAATTGGACGCATTGAACCAATTTTGCTTTCATAGGGATGTGAGATCTCGAATCATTTATTGAATAAGAGAAATTTTATTGATGACAAATTAAAAGTACATCAAGGATGTTCTAAATCAAACGACTTATCGAACAAAGTCGTGAATTATGACTAAAGAAAGCCAAAAATAACAATCAAAATCAAACTTGAACATGTATCTCATGACCTAAGTCAAATAGTTATTCATAATCTGGAGTATCATACTCCTTAGTCCTACGCTTCTTAGTAGGTTGGAAGTCATCGACGGTGAAGTTGGTATCGTCTTCATCGTACTCTTCTTCCTCAAAGTCTCCTACATAGTTCGTTTCTTGTTCCATGTATTGCTTGGTTTCTTGTAAGCAACTTGGACATCTCTACTTGCTTTGCAATCACGTTGAAAGTGATTTTTGGAGCCGCATTTGAAGCAAGGAGCCAAAGCTGAAGCTGAGCTTGAGGCGTAGCCACCATGCTTGAGGCCGGAACCGAACCGGTTCCCCCCTCTAGGAGCGGCGGCGCCACCGCCGTCCCGTTTCCAAGTGAGGTTCCGGCTAGGGCCGGGGCCTCCTCTTCCTCCTCTGCCTCCACGTGTAGCTCTTGGCGCACGTGGTGGTGGTGCATGACGTTCACGAGGTTGATTCTTTTGCTTTGGAGCTTTACCACGGGCTTGGTGAGATTCCGCTAAGAATTTCGGACCTCTAGGCCTTTTGTTCGTAGTAAGAATCAACTCATGATACGTCTCCTTTCTTTGAAGCACATTCATCAAATCACTGAAGGTTTTGATTGTGCCTTTCTCACGGAGATCACAGTACTAATGCGACAACATGGATGCAGATCTGGGAACGTCGTGAAAGTCTTCTCCATCATATCATCGTCGGTCTTGTCGACCCCACAAAAGCTCAGATCAAACTGTAAATTAAGCATAGTCTGATGGTATTCCTGGACGGAATCAAAATCTAACAAGCGAATCTGCTCCCAATCGGACAGAAGGTCAGGGAGTTGTGCGTCATGCACATTGTCGAAGCGGTCTTTGAGGATGTCCCATAGCTTTTTGGGATCGGTTTTCCTCAGATATTGCTTTTTGAGCGTTGGATGGATATGGCGCCTGAGAAACATCAGGGCCTGAGCTTTCTGTTCAGGAGAAGATTGCAAGTTTTCATCCTCAGGAGGGACAATGGTGGCTGTAAATCTTTTGCCAATGAAGGTGTTCTCAACATCTGAGACCCACCTCTTGTATTCCTTGCCTTGAACATCCAAGATATCGAATTATGGACGCTGAGTGTCAGCTATCTTCAAAACACAAATAGGGAGACGTTAGTATTTTGAATATTAATCAAGTTTGATTTTTTTTTCTTTTAGAACAGTGCCAAGATATATTATGGTCACATAAATCGATGCAAAGAGTGACTATTAGTCACAATCGATATCTTCCCTTTATTTTCTTTTGAAAAAGAGACGTTATGGTTTACAGTGACATCACAGTCACAAGCATAACGGTGGCCGGTAACATCACAGTTACCCCAAAAATATTGGCACCGGGGTGACTAAATCTCCGTATGCCATCCCGAGAAGCGATAGAATCGGGATGAGGTAGCAGGGACATGAAAAGGTCCCGGAAGAAAACAAAACCCAACTATTGAAAATTCAGAAGCGTGAACGTATATAAAATATTTACCTCTTCAATTGAAGCTTGATCGAAAGAAACTTGACTTTGGGGGAAGCTTGTTTTCTTCTATTTTTCTTGATTTCTTCTCAGCAACAATGAAGGCTTCGAAGAGCGCTTGCTTGGCTTGCCAGCAATCTTGGACTGTCGGGGGATGCGTGCAAAAGATAGCACGCAAGAGAGGGGCTGCTGCCGATAGGCAGCGGTGGAGCAGCGCTTGAGGGTGCGGCGCGGCAGGGGGGTGGGGGGCGGCAGGCCGGCATCGTAGGTACTGCTGAGAAGAAGTCGACGGCGGCCGGAAGGGAGGACGGCGACTGGCGACGGTAGGGATATAGGGTTTCAAAAATTTTTTTTTTTTTTCGGAATCAGGGTTTTTAGGATTTTTAGGGCTATTAGACGGGAGGCTAGAGCAACGCGCTGATAACGTGTTGTAGGATAAAAAATGATAGGAAAACTGTGTCTTTATTGATTGATAATGAGTCCTTTATATATGCATTACATCAAGTATCCCTGGTAATCAGGGATACCCTATCTGATAAAGAATCTTGATAACTAGACTTATTAGGACAAGACACACTACGAAAGTTACGGAATTAACCTTCCTTGAACAGTAATGATAAAATAGTAATTTAAAAAATTTAAAATTTAAAATAAAATAATAAAAAGATGGTGGTTATCTGAAATTTTTTCTCTCTACTCCTAATTTTTCACCACATCCTCCACGATGTGGGCTAAACTAGTTTTAGTTAAAATAAGTTCATGTTATAGTTTGATAAGGAGAGTTCGACAATATGTTCTGGTAAGTGCACTTAGTATGCCATGTCTGTTCTAATGATCTCTTTGAGTTCTATGCTTCGTCAAATGGTCGCAGCTTCATATTAGCAGGATAATACAACTTATCAGTGGCAACATAGTGAAAAACTTATAGACGTAGTAAATTATGGTTGCGCATCACTGCATGGGCATTATCTTTATGTTACTAAAATTGTAAAATAATAGAGTAGTCAATGATGCCCTATTTGCTAAATGTGTTATGCATTTCAGCATAAATTATGTAGAGACTCCTGTTGACAGTAGCCGCAGAGGGGTTACAGCAGACCCACAGACCCGCAGCAGGTGCACCAGAGCCCGGCCCGAGACCCAGGACCGAACCACCAGCACCCGGCCTCGAGGTCCAGCAGTTTATCCGGCTGCCAGGGACCCTGGGACCGGGGGCGCCTGCCGGCCAAAGAGATCACCAGAACTGCCATTTGAAGGGAACCAGTCCCACATCGAAGGGTGAGGCCAGCCCTCACCCCCAGCCACCTATATAAGGGCCCCAACTACCCTCATTAATAGGTAACTTATCTCTCTCACCGCTTACATACGTGCTCAAGTTATATATTCCAACTATACTGACTTAGGCATCGGAGAGGAGAATACCGGCCCGCCCGGTATTCCCCTTAGTAAGTAGGTTTGCAGGAGATTAAGTTGGATTCGTCTGTATCTACCAGGCCCCAGGGTTTGTGCAGAAACAATTGGCGCCGTCTGTGGGAATCTTGGACAAGAAACCGTGTAAGCATCACCCATGGCCGAGAGTTCGGAAGCAAGGCAAGAGAGAGGTACCACCGAGGAGGGACGTGTTGCATTAGTGCAAACGCTCACCTCCACCCCAGTCGTCACGCGGGAGCCGCATGGCGCCCAGGGCAACGGTCAGGAAGGAGGAAGCTGTGGTAGGCCGTCCGGCATACCGGGACCGGGACACCACGACAGCTCGCGCGGGAAAGGCCCGGCAGAGGATGAAGACAGTCCAGTGCATCGGGGCTTCTCCTTGACGTTCTCGGATGAGCCGAGCGACCGGGACACTACGTACAGCCCCGACCAGAGCGGTATGGCGGGAAAGATACGGGCAATGGCCGCAGAGGTTAATCGTCTAAGAGAGGAGGGCGACAGGGACAGAGACAAATCCAACGCCCAGTACGAAGAGATGGAATCGGTGAATGCTGCCCTGGTAGCCGCCCTAGAGAGAGGACAACAGCGTAATGACGCTATGGTCAAGGCGCAAGCGGCAACCACGCCAATCCAACCTCAGCAGTACGAGGCAGGACAGTCATCGGGCGGTCGGCCCGGTGATCCCGTGCGAGCGAATTCACCGGGCGGTGCAGGTCCGCCGAAGAGCACGCTAACCTCTCGCCAGCTCCACACTTCGTCTGTGGATGAAGTTGAGACCCCGACTGCACGGGCATTGCAGATGTTAGCCGACACTGTGTCAGACTTGAATGCCCAAATGGAGGCCAACGAGAGAAGAGCCGCGCGGCCGGTGGAGGGCGCCCGGTTTAATGAGCGTATGGGCCCTTTCTCGCACGGGTCATAGAGTCGGGAAGGTCTGGCAACCAGAAGTCCCTCAAGCTCACCTATTTAGGGTCCGGCTGCCCGTACCAGCATCTGGACAGTTTCCGGTCCCAGACCTGCGCCAAGGGTTACTCTGATGCAGTATGCTGCAACATCTTCCAGGAAACTCTGTCTGGAGAGGCGCTCAGCTGGTTCTACGAGCTTCCGACGAACTCGATCGAGGCATTCGAGCAGTTAGCTGACCGGTTCGTAGGCCGCTTCATCCTCCGGGTCGAGGGAGCCCGGACGTCGACCATCCTCTTCAAATGTATGCAGGCACCCGGAGAGGAACTGAGGACCTTTGTCAACTGATGGCAGAAGGCCACTGCCGGGGTCCGGAACCTAGACAATGGCATCGCCGAGATGGCGTTCAAGCAAGGGCTCCGGCCAGGGAAGTTTTCCTACGCCGTCCGGGTAGAACTCCCGCAGGGGTATGATGAGTTGATGGCAATGGCCATCCGGCATGCTCAGGCCGATCACGAGACGTATGGGTACCACCTGCTGAAGAGGAAGCGGGATGAGCAGCAGGAAGACCATCCCCGGGAGGAGAACCCCCCGCCCAGCCAGGAGGACAAGCCCAGTAAGCGGACCAAGAACCGCGCCGCCCGACCGACCCGGTCCAATAGAAACTGGCCACAAAGGCAGCAGAGGCCTTATCCTGACAAGCCCCAGACCGAGCACAAGCCGGCGCCGTACCGCCAGGAACGTCCCCTAGCGATCATGCCAGCACCACCGGCCGGTCAAGAAGTCTTCACCGCCCTCACCCCTTCCTACGAGGATATCTTACTTGAGAACGGGAGCGTCATCCCCCCACCGCCCAAAAGAAGGTACCCGAAGGGGAAACTTACAACGGCGCAGACGGGCAAGTACTGCTCATCATGATGAGGCTACTCATCGGACGAGCCAGTGATGTGCTCTCAAGACAGCGGTGCAGGGCTTGATTAATGACGGCCAGCTCCAGCGGTACGTGGGGGAAAGAAGAGCAGACCCCGACCGGGAGCATAACCAGGCCTGGTGAATCTGCCAAGTCTCCGAGCGGTTAGTTTGGCATATCACCGGTTCTACCGTTGTGAAAAATGTCACAAATATATGCAAACTACTTTTGAGAAAATTTCACCGGCTCTGCCAGTTCAAGTATATTCATAATCAAGCAAGTATACAAGCAGTAACCGTTCCGGAAAGATTACAAGGAGAAGAGCAAGGAAAATCCTAAGGAGCCACGACTCCACCCTCAGCAGGCAATCCGCCGGCCTCTCCTGCGGTACCCTCGTCATCGACCTCAGTTCCGGCGCCGACTCTGGCTCGGGGAGACTTGGTACCGTTGGTAAAAGAATCCAAGTCCGAGCGAGTCACTTCTTCCGGCTGCCCCTCCACCGCCTACTGACGGATGTCCGACTGCTCATGGATGTCTCCTTCAGCAGCGGCGTCCGGCATCAGGGAAGTGTCTAACCACCCCTTCCCCGCCCATTCCGTGTACGCATCCGAGATGCCCTCTTCCCTGGCCTTCTCTAGGAACTCCAGGAACTCGTCGCTCTCATGGTATCGGAGAACAAACCGCTCATATTGTCCTGGGCCCTCTTCCCCGGCAACAGCGCACAGAGCGGTGGCTCCCACCTGGAGCTCATCTACCTTGGCTTCCAGCTCGGCCCTCTCAGCTTCGGCCCGCTCCTTCTCCTTCTCCAGGCTCCGGTTCTGCTCCTCCAGCTTCTTGGCCCTCTCCTCCGATCTGGTCCTCTCCCGCTCCACCCGGGACTTCTCCACCTCCAGGCGTTCCCGGGACTCTGTTAAAGCAGTTATCTGCCTCTTCAGCTCCGGCAGCTCCTCGCTCTGGTCCGGTTGGTACAGACTGTACAGCAACTGCACAACAACAGAAACAGTTAGTCAAGCAGCAACAGAAAACAAACTACAAGCGGCGTAGTGGCACCGATTAGTGCTTACCCGGAGGACGGATTCCTTGCATTTTGGCCGGCTCCTACCCACCAAGACTCCGGCGACCCCGGGCCTGTCCAGGCCGAGGCCAGCCAGGTCCGCCGCCACCTGCCGGACGACTGCACTGTCCGGGCTTCCCCTTGGTGCCTCCGCAGGTGCGGGGCTACTCTGCCGGGCAGCGGCAGCCTTCTCCCCAGCGGAGTTAGGTTGTGCACTGCTGGTAACGCTGAGCCGTTTGGCCAGGTTCTCCCGTGACGACCCGCCGGTGAGCGTCACCAGCGCGGAGGGAGGAATGTCCACGCCCCTCCGTTTCTCTCCCCGGCCTTCCGGAGAAGAAGATCATGTGCCTACCCGGGCGACACGGGTCACCAGCGGCACAGACACCGGGCGGTTGGGGATCCTGCTCACCCCACCGGGAATCCTCACTGGCCCCCCGGTAGTCTTGCCCTTTCCGGGCACCGCTTTGGGCGCAGTAGGATGGCTCTTCACCCGCCTCAGGATGTAGGCGCCGTCATCAACATCCATGGCCCTCGGTTCCAGATGAGTCGTGAGCCGGCTGGACTCCTCGTCCACCGAGGTCCGCGAGACGGTCTCGCCTTTCTCCTTCAACTTGTTAAGGAGGTCTTCTCCGACCATTGAGAGACTGGTTTCGGGCTTGATGACCGCCCGAGAAGATGCACCTGCAAGAAAAGCGAACAGTTAGTATTTTGCAAGAGCTAGCGCAAGTATCACCGCTAAGGCTTGCTACGCACCGGGATCCCGCCCGAGTTGGCAGTATTCCAACACTTCCCGGCGGATGAAGTTATAAGAACTCCGTTCCAGATCGTCCCAACATCCGAGTACGGTCGAGATCCTCTCTTGCTCCAGCTCGGATAGCTCGAACGACTGGTCGCCAATAGCCTGGAAGGCGCCAGGAACCCGGTACATTTTCCTACTCAACTGCCACTTCCCGCCCGCCATCACCACCTTCTTTTTCCAGCTGTTATCTACCCAGGAAGGCACATTGGCGATGATCGGTTGATGGTTCCGGGCGTTGAAGGACAGGCAACCCCGGGACCCCTGCTTCCTCGAGTAGGACAACCTATACAAGGCCCGGAATTCGTTTACCGTTGGCATACTCATTCCGGACAGCTCATATAGGCAGCCGAGGCTCAGTAGTCGCCTCCACTGGAGCCCAGGAAGCTGCGCGGGCGACACTTGCAGTGCACTGAGCATATACTGCACGAAATCTGGCAACGGGAGCGAGAATCCATGCCGGAACTGATCCTGATGCACGGCAACCCAACCTGCCTCCGGGTTGCAGGCTGACTCTCCAGGATTCAGTGGTCGCAGCAAAACCTCATCCGGGATACTCCACGTTTCCCGGAACGCTGCAATCTCTCCAAGGGTCATGCTACCCTCCGGTTCATCACACACCACGGCATCTTTTCCTCTACCGATGGTGTAGCTCACGGGCGGAGCACCGGCAAGGCGCATCACGTGCAGTATTTCCTCAGACCCTGAGGACCCGGAAGTCGAAGCCCCGTTCCGGGAGCGGTCAGCGGCTTCGGACACCGGGGATTCCGAACCGAGCCAGTCCTCCAGTCTCTCCACATCGTCCACGATAGGACCCCTGACAGCCGATTCGGAAGCCCGGTCAGAACTTGAAGAAGACATCTTAATCTAGAGGAAGAAAACAAAACCCTAGCGCTCGTCAGCAACAGGCTACAACAGCGCCTTCTATAGCCTCTCCCCAAGTTTGCCGCAGAGTAATTAAGTCAGCGACAGAGATCCCTCCCCCCCCCCCCCCCCCCCCCCCCGCCGCCGCAAAACAACAAAAGCAAAAACAAGAACAACCACCGGGGCAAAGAAATCAACAAACTTACCGATTAATATGCTCAACCGAGGACAGTCCGCCCTGCGAAAGCAGTGAGCAATGGTAGGAAGAGAGTAGGGAGCGCTCGAGAAAACGGATCTCGTGGGGCAAGGGGCTCAGAGCTTTCGCCGGATTTCTCTCTTTCTCTTAGTTTCTCTAAAGCAAGAAGCAACAATAGAAAGAAGAGCAGAGGAGGCCTTTTTATAGGGGGGGGCGGTGCCCTAGGCATTTGAAATCCCTCCAAAACACGCAGTCAGGACAACTCAAACGCCTGCGAATCCAGGCCCTCCATCTCAAGACCGCTCCCTACAGGCACGTGTCCCAGCATTGGTAAACTTCCCATGCCATCATAACTGATGGGACTGATGGACTTCCTCCTTAAATGCATGTCAGCCACTTGTCCCACACGCTGGCGACAGGAAGGTAGGAGCGGGAACCGAGGCGTCAGGCCCTCCCACACTTCCCCAGGTTCCACGGTCGCACGCCATTTCACTGGGAGACTCGTCTCGTTATGGCAGAACGCCCGGTCGAGATCCACCCAGCTGCATCTCTCTTGGGGGACTCGTCTCGTTATGGCAGAACGCCCGGTCGAGGTCCGCCCGGGCACCATGGCAGTTCGCGGTTATGATCATTCAACCGGCTGCATGGCTTCTTCGCTGCATGTCTTGAAGACCTCTTATCGGTTATGGTTTCCCAAACCGCTTCGAGAGCATCGTCCCGGGTATGAGCCATCCGCCCGGCACCATGGCAGTTCGCGGTTATGATCATTTAACCGGCTGCATGGCTTCTTCGCTGCATGTCTTGAAGACCTCTTATCGGTTATGGTTTCCCAAACCGCTTCGAGAGCATCGTCCCGGGTATGAGCCATCCGCCCGGCACCATGGCAGTTCGCGATTATGATCATTCAACCGCCTGCATGGCTTCTTCGCTGCATGTCTTGAAGACCTCTCACCGGTTATGATTTTTCAACCGCTTCGAGAGCATCGTACCGGGTATGAGCCATCCGCCCGGCTCCATGGCATTTCACTGGGGGACTCGTCTCGATACGGCAGAACGCCCGGTCGAGGTCCACCCTGCTGCATCTCTCTTGGGGGAATCGTCTCGTTATGGCAGAACGCCCGGTCGAGGTCTGACGTGAGCCGAAGCTCGCATGCAATAATAACCCTACAAAATATCGTTAGTAGTATGAGCAAGTAGGGATCGTTCTAGGCCGGGGATTAAGGGTACCTGAGATATGAAATTGTTAGACACACATATATACATATAAAAACACTTAAAACGTCACAAATTGGGGGATAGGATGGATCGGCAGCTAGGCTGCCCTAAACTAGGTTCGGCATAAAAGAATGAAAAACAAGAAAATAAGAAACAAAAACATCCTAGGTTCGGCAGCAATAGGCTGCTTCTAAATTATGCATAAAAACAGAAATTAAAAATCCTAAATTACTATATACAAGTTTGGTCGACATTCTTCCACAAATTACTAACACGAAAGCACTCAAAACACATAGCAAATTGATAAGACAAGACACGGCAAGAGTACACAATATCCTAGATCCGACTTAGTTCCAATTCTAATTAGAGCCTCAACGGTCATCTAATCACTAGACTTACTTACGTATTTTAGAAAACACTCAACGTCGAATCCTAAAATTATACTAATCATGTTTGAAAACACTCAACGTCGAAGACAAACACAAAGAGTAATTGGGCACAAAAGTCTTTTAATTGGAAACATATCAATCAAGCAAGGCGTCACCACTTGTTGTTAACATGCATAGTCGTTTAAACCACTCTAGTCCTATTTATATTGACAGATACAAGACCAATACTCAAAACACATCGCGAATATGCTAAGTACCAATCTTTGCGGCACACGGATTTAAAGACTAAACCAAGAACGAACTACTAGAATCAGAGTGAACATGCTTGCCTATCTAATCTTATCTCTTTACTTCATATTTTCATTACAATTTAGCATGCAATTCGAAACTTATCTTTGAAATTCTTTATTAATACCATAAGAATTAAATTAACATGCATCATCATAAAACCAAATTCACAATCGTTTTTCACATAGACATGAAAACACAATAACCAAACATACATATGAGTTTCATAGACAAAACTACACATAACTACATAAAAACTATTACAAACCAAGAGTAGGGAGTAGATCACACATTAGAAACCTTGAAGACTTCGTCGTGTATGGATCCAATGGGGTACGGTTCGGTGGTGGCTGGATGAATGGTGAAGACAATCGGCAGAATTTTATGGTGGTGGTGGTGGCTTTTGGTTTGTGTTTTTATGTAGGATCTTTGGCTGAAAATTGGTAGAGCTTTGGCTAGGGTTTTTGCTTTAGAATGTGACACCTTTTTCTGTGTAAAAGTTGGGTATATATAGGGAGAGAACTAGGTACTGCCGGCAGCCCCTTATGTACAAGGAAAAAGAAAACCTAGTGGGATAAGGTTTGAAACCTTCCTTTTCATAGTTCAATTAGGTTTTCTTTTTCTGAATTTTTCTTCAAGGCTTGGGCTTCACATCTTCATGGACTTCTTGTATGATCTTGGACTTCACTTGATGTGTCTTGGTCCATCGAAAAATGCTCCAAACCGGCAGCACACAAAGGCACCAAATCTGCATAATCGGCAGCTTCTCCTAGTGTGACTAGGAGAACTTCTTTCTTCAATTTTTCTTCAATGCCATGGCCTAGTGTCTTCCTCTTCCCTTCATAAATCTTGAACCATCTTCAAAAATGCATTTGTACACCATTTGGTCCATTAAAAACAGAAAACACAAAAAGGGGGCAGTAGGTTCCTGGAATCGGCAGATTTGACCTTGTTGTAGTAATTCAGGCATATCTCCATCCGTGGAGCTCCGATTGATGCGATTTCAAGTCTCAGATAAACTAGACACATATGACCATCTCCCCATAAAACAGTTCGATCAAATTCCTTGTGAGTCGACGGGAATGATTTTTCGAAGTTAGGTCAAAGTCCCAGGAAAATCCTGGAAGCCCCTGGATTGAAATGCTCGGACTGCCGTTTTGCAGCCAACTTTTGGGTGGCTTCCCGAACTCCGATTGATCTGAAATTTTAACACAACATTCCTCAGTATATGAATATTAAGCACACCAAATTTCGTAGAATTCGGACAAGTATAGATCATATTTGTACTCGTCACAAAATCGCGAAAAAGACATGTTTTGCACTATTTTCCAGATTTCTCATACTTAGTCATTTTTCGGACAATTAAGTACATTTCACCAAAACTCTACCAAAATTGACACTAACTATATTATGACTCAATCTTAGATAAATAAAGGTTAAACAAAGCATAAACGAGGGCATAAGCACATTAATATCGTCGCACATTGTGCTCCTATCAAGGTCTGCCCGGCACCATGGCAGTTCACGGTTATGATCATTCAACCGGCTGCACGCCATTTCACTGGGGGACTCGTCTCGATATGGCAGAACGCCCGGTCGAGGTCCACCCAGCTGCATCTCTCTTGGGGGACTCGTCTCGATATGGCAGGACGCCCGGTCGAGCTCCACCCACCGGTTACGTAACATCCAACCGGCTCGAGAGCATTTTCCGGGAACGCGATCCACCCGGCCCCATGGCATTTCACTGGGGGACTCGTCTCGATATGGCAGGACGCCCGGTCGAGTCTCGCCCGGCTCCATGGCATGACCCCGGTCATGAGAACATTCGACCAGCATGGGCTTTATACACCCGGGTGAGTTTACATCTAACCCATGTACTCTTGTCCAGCAGGATAAAAACCCTACATCGCATTGAACCGGGATCAACGTGGGGCTGCACGGCGAGCCTTGTCACCTCAACGCCACCCCCTTACCTCAACGCTTAATCAACACAAGCTGAGAAGAACTAGCAAGTGTTGACCGGTGCTTCAAACAGACAGCAACACCGGGGCCACCCCCCGCAGCCTAGCAACATGGACTCGTCTCGATATGGCAGAACGCCCGGTCGAGGTACCATGCTCATGGACTCGTCTCGATATGGCAGAACGCCCGGTCGAGGTCCCATGCTCTCCGCTTCATACCGATATGGCAGAACGCCCGGTCGAGGTCCCATGCTCTCCGCTTCATACCGATATGGCAGAACGCCCGGTAGTGGCCCAGTGAACTCCGCTTCATACCGATATGGCAGAACGTCCGGTAGTGGCCCAGTGAACTCCGCTTCATACCGATATGGCAGAACGCCCGGTAGTGGCCCAGTGAACTCCGCTCCGTACCGATTTGGCAGAACGCCCGGTAGAGGCCCAGTGAGCTCCGCTCCGTACCGATTTGGCAGAACGCCCGGTAGAGGCCCAGTGAGCTCTGCTCCGTACCGATTTGGCAGAACGCCTGGTAGAGGCCCATTGAGCTCCGCTCGGCACAGAGCGCCCGGTCGAAATTCCATGCACACATCTTTTGCATGGCGGATTTCAACGCCCCATTATCATTCCATGCACACATCTATTGCATGGCGGATTTCAACGCTTCATTATCATTCCATGCACACATCTATTACATGGCATCATCTCATACACTCTCCGGGTTTCACCCAACTCCATGCTCATAGCACCACAACACTTGAGCACAGTACTACTTATATTACAAACGTACTTATAAACTGTTGCTTGCCATCGGTAAACAGGTACTCACCTCGGTCACGCCCAATCTTCAACGCGGACTTGGGAGACTGGGCACCGTTGGGTTGGTAACCCTGCGGGTCTGCGGGACAAGAGCAAGACAGACTTTAAATCCCCATTCAAGATTGCACTTGACCGGGAACTTGGGGGACTTGTTGACAGTAGCCGCAGAGGGGCTACAGCAGACCCGCAGCAGGCAGCAGGTGCACCAGGGCCCGGCCCGAGGCCCAGGACCGAACCACCAGCACCCGGCCTCGGGGTCCAGTAGTCTATCCGGCTGCCAGGGACCCTGGGACCGGGGGCGCCTGCCGGCCAAAGAGGTCACCAGAACTGCCCTTTGAAGGGAACCAGTCCCACATCGAAGGGTGAGGCCAGCCCTCACCCCCAGCCACCTATATAAGGGCCCCAACTACCCTCATTAATATGTAACTTATCTCTCTCACCGCTTACATACGTGCTCAAGTTATATATTCCAACTATACTGACTTAGGCATTGGAGAGGAGAAGACCGGCCCGCCCGGTATTCCCCTTAGTAAGTAGGTTTACAGGAGATCAAGTTGGATTCGTCTGTATCTACCAGGCCCCAGGGTTTGTGCAGAAACAACTCCTAATATTGTTTTGAGATGTTTTTATGTTATGAATTACATACACAATATCTCTCTCTTATATTATGCGGTTTCATTAATGGTTATGACGTAAAAGTTGATGTTCTATCACCTAAAAATGAAAACCACGGACTTTGAATTTAACCATTTATTATTTTATTTCATCTCTTAACATCTAACTTTGCTCTTTTATAAAATATAAAAAAAAAAAAAAAAAAATCCAACTTTTCCTTCCCAGGCAAAAACCAACCTATGCTTAACTTTCAAAATTTCAGTGTCACCGTCTTCATCATACATGGTGTGCCCTCCCCACTGCCTTTAATTATAATTATGATTACTGCATTTCCACAACTCCATAAAATATGAATATATTTGATGATTGACCCCCAATCAAATCCTTAATATATCAATTTGGTGATTGATGAGTTCAAACCAAGGACTAAAATTTCGATTTTTTCGTCGAAATATCGTCGAAAATTTCGTTTTTTTGGGGTCAGCGATATTTCCACATGTCGGCCTGATAAAACTGAGCTGAACTCATTTCTTGTTCAATCTCTTCATCTTATTAGTTATATAATATGTTTACTTGATAGGAGCACAATGTGCGACGATATTATATGCTTATGCCCTCATTTATACTTTGTTTAACCCTTATTTTTCTAAGATTGAGTCATAATTTAGTTTAGTGTTAATTTGGTAGAGTTTTGGTAAAATGTGCTTAATTGTCCGAAAAATGACTAAGTATAAGAAATCTGGAAAATAGTGCAAAATATGTCTTTTTCGTGATTTTGAGATGAGTAAAAATATGATCTATCCTTGTCCGAATTCAATGAAATTTGGCGTGCTTATTATTCATATACTGAGGAATGTTGTGTTAAAATTTCAGATCAATCGGAGTTTGGGAAGTCCCAAACGATGGCTGCAACTCAGCAGTTCGAGCAAACCAATCCAGGGACTTCCAGGATTTTCCTGGGACTGTGTCCCAACTTCGAAAAATCATTCCCGACGACTCACAAGGAATTTGATCAAACTGTTTTATATAGAGGTTGCTTTGTGTGTCTAGTTTATCTGAGATTTGGAATCGCATCAATCGGAGCTCCGAGGAGGGAGATAAGCCGGATTTACTACAACAACGTCTGTTCTGCCGATTCCAGGAACCTACTGCCTCCTTTTTGCAATTTCTGTTTTTGATGGACCAAATGGTGTACAAATGCATATGTGATGATGGTCCAAGCTTAAGGAAGGTTAGAGGATGACACCAAGCCAAGGCATTGAAGAAAAAATCAGAAAAAAGAAGTTTCCTAGAAGAACCAAGAAAGGAAGGAACCAAAACCTTGTTGCACAAGGATTACCTTTGCCGATTTGGACTAGGTTTTCTACCTAGGGTTTCTGCCGAATTTGCCTCTATATAAAGCCAACTTTTACACAGAAAAACTGGTTACATTCCAAAGCAAAAATCTAGCCAAAGCTCTACCTAAATTTCCCAAGAATCCTACACAAAAACCCTAGCCAAAACCACCTCCACCACACCCAAAGTTTCTGCCGAAACCTTGGTACCTTGCTGCCGACACCTCCAACTGCCGAGCAACAGCCTTCATCCGACACCACCAACCACCGGATCCATACACGACGAAGTCTCCAAGGTTTCTAATGTGTGATCCACTCCCTACTCTTGGTTATGTAATTTTTGTTGTAGCTATGTTAAACTTTGTCTATGAAGTTAGCATGAATTCTTGGTTTCAATTTTTATGTCTATGTATGAATTGGATTGAAATTTGGTTTTATGATTTGCATGTTCAATTTGTTTTCTTTATCTTTAGTTGGAGTTTGGATGTAAGAATACGGATTGCATGCTAAAGAGTAAGGAAAATATGTAATGAATTAGTAAGTAGGATAATCGGCAAAACATGTGTTGAATTGATTTTAGGGTTTTCTTGACTTGTTCTTTAAATTCGTATGCTTAAAGATTGGTAGCTATGTAATTGCAATACGTAGTTTACTAATCTCATTAGCCGAAAATTAATATGGATTAAGTAATCAAAGAGTTACTTTGTTTGTGTTGTTTTCACGAGGGCTAGAGTAATTTAAAGAACATGCTTGTTGATGAGATGATTGACAACCTTACTTTATTAACTTGTTTTCAACTAAAAAAACCTTGTGCCTAATTACTTTGCATGTTTGTTTTCGACGATAAGTGTTAGTATAACTTTGGGGTTAGACGATAAGTTAATCTTGAAGTACTAGAGAGTCTTAATTGGTAAACCGATAAGGAGCTAATTGGGTTGGAGTTAAGTTGAGTCTAGAACGCTTTAATACCTTGCCGTGAGTCCTATTTGCTTGTTTGTTATGTGTTTTGATTGTTTTCGTGTTAGTGTTTTGTGGAAGAATGTCGACCAAACTTGTAAATAGTAATTTAGGATTTATTTTCTTGCCTAGCTTTAGAGCAGCCCTTGCTGCCGAACCTCATCTTCATCCCCCATGATAAATTCGTATATATGTATATAAGTGTGACAATTGTGTGCATATATGTTTGTGAATATTTGTGTTAACATTCTCATATTTCAGGTACCCTTAATTCCCGGCTAGAACGATCCCTACTTATTCTATACTACTAACGATTGTAGGGTTATTATTGCTTGATGCTCGCTTCGGCGACTCGTCATTACTGAAATCCGAAAAAAATGAAAATGACAAATTATGTCCTATCAAAAATCAAACTATTTGTTTTGGTAAAGATATGTTCAATGTATTATATGTGTATAAGGCGTGATGGTCGAGCCTCCCTTTGGGTTCACAGCCATAAAAAAAAAAGTAGATGTTAGTATATATTTTTATTAGAATTTTTAACGATTTAGCGTTTATATATTTCACCTTATATCACTACAACTCATTATAGACCAATGTCCATATAAGATTTTTTTATGAAATATGATAGATAATATATTAAATAAACATCTCAGAAAGTTTCATTTAGAATTTCCATGTATTTCTTAAAATTTCCGTTAATTTTAAAAAAAAATTTCTGCTATCGATATTTCTTCAAAATTTCCATTGAAATTTCTATTTTTTGGACCTTCGAAATTTCCATGATCGTCGAAATTTTAGTCCTTGGTTCAAACCTGAATCCCACGTCCAGCCACGATCAATATTCAAATTCAAAAGTATAAGGATGTAATTACCATAGCCCAAGCTTACACATATTCAAGATTTTGAGTTACTCTCACTATTAACTTGTTAATTTAACTTTGCAATTCTTCTTCTTCTCTATATTCATATTTTGTCGTTGAATGTAACGAGTCCAGCAAATATTTTTAGATTTTAAGGTTTTGAGTTGCGTTCACCTTTTTTGTTGGCTTTCCTTAAATAGAGGTTCAGTCAAGACCTGGCTCATCTCTTATCCTTCTAATGAGCATGATATTATAGAAGTGTCATGAGCTTACTCAAATCATAAAAATGTGGTTTTCCTATCAATCTAATCAAACAAGATGAGAAGTTTCACTTTTCTATAAAGTCCTACGCAAATTTCTCTTTTACTCTCATTAAGGAAGCTGAAATTTACAATCTCTTTGTTCGAAATAGTCAAAATTAATGCATGTCGTAGACATCTCCCTTCTGCTTATATTAATCTCGAGCAAGATTGATTCAAATCCTCTTTCAAAACCAAAAACCAATGTTTCAACTTTACGTTTAAAAACCAAAGCTAATAATTAGAATTTATCTTTTTTTTTTCTGCAAGTCAAATATCAAACTCATTATCAGCACTTAGCACAACCACAATTCTAGTCTTTCTCTTTTCATTACCAAAGTTCCATGCTTTCAATCTCCATGATGTTCCTCACAAAATAAAAACAAATCAAATCCTGCTTATTAAAACTAAACTTTTTTTAAAAAAAATTAAACCAGAGAGGGGATCAGTCCAACTCCAACAGAAATACCAATCTGGTCATTTCTACTCACTCACTCCCCTCAGATCTTTCTCCTTTTCAACTCTCTCTCTCTGCTCTGCTGCAGCATTCCCTGCTGCACCAGAACAGGCCACCAGAGATCCACCACCACCCACATTCCCTCACCATGAGTTTCGCCGGACCCAGAATCTCAAAACCCACAAAACCCCCAAACTCCACAACCCCACCACCACCGCCACCACTCCGCTCCTCCTCTTCTTCTCTCTCCTCCCATCTCGCCATGGTCGAACTCAAACAACGCATCCTCACCTCCCTATCCAAGCTCTCCGACCGCGACACCCACCAAATCGCCGTCGAAGATCTCGAGAAAACCATCCACACCCTCGCCGCCGACGGCCTCCCCATGCTCCTCAACTGCCTCTACGACGCCTCCGCCGATCCCAAACCCGCCGTTAAAAAAGAGTCCCTCCGCCTCCTCGCCTTAACCTCCTCCTCCCACGCCGAATTCGCCGCCGCCCACCTCACCCGGATCATTTCCCACATCGTAAAACGCCTCAAAGACGCCGACTCCGGAGTCAGAGACGCGTGTCGAGACGCCATTGGCGCGCTGGCGGCGCTGTACCTGAAGGCAGGGGGAGAGAATGTCGGGTCGGTGGTGGGGCTGTTTGTGAAGCCGTTGTTTGAGGCTATGGGGGAGCAGAACAAAGGGGTGCAATCCGGTGCGGCGCTGTGTATGGCTAAGGTTGTCGACTCGGCTTCCGACCCTCCTGTCTCTGCTTTTCAGAAGCTCTGTCCCAGGATCTGTAAGCTGCTCAACAATCCTAACTTCCTCGCCAAGTCTTCGCTTCTGCCGGTGGTTTCGAGCTTGTCCCAGGTCTTACCTTAAACTCTGGGTTCGTACAATGTTGTAGTGTTGGAGTAATGTACATTGTTGTGTTTTGGTAGTAAGTTGGGGAATTTAAGGATAATGTAGTGAGAGGTTTTGGGATTTGCTGCAGGTTGGAGCCGTGTCACTGCAAAGCTTGGACAATTTGCTGCCGAGTGTTCATGACTGTCTTGGAAGTCCGGACTGGGCGACGCGTAAAGCAGCAGCTGATGTGCTTGTTGCACTAGCGTTGCATTCCAGTAATTTGGTCACGGATAGAGCTGCTGCCACGGTGACTGTGCTGGAGTCTTGCCGGTTTGACAAGGTGGGTTTTTGGTTATGTCATCTATCAAGTTTATTGATTTCCCAATTATATTTTTCTTTTCAGTGTTTGTACTTGATGATTACCTGATTTCAGTGTCTTGGAGACTTGAATATACCATTGTCCAGTTCTTCTAAACCATGGACTTTCATACTTAGGATTGCTGTTACGATTTTCTTTTTATGCATCATCAATGCAGAATTACATACTGATTTGTTTTGGTTGTTCGGCTGTATGGTGGGAGGGGGTGTAGGTTACACTGTGAAGGGAAGAACTCTCTTAGCAAGTAATTTGTTAGATTTAATTGCTATTTATCCTCTGGATATTGGATAAGGTTTTCACTTATCAGACACACATTAGTCCGCCAATTCAACTTCAAATATTAGTGAATTAAAATTGAAAGTTCATTTGCAATGAAATATGTTATAACTTATAAGAATAGGTTGGTGACGATATTTTCTCTTTGCCTAGTCTCTAAAATTATGTTTCTTGTGTTTTGAAGATAAAACCCGTCAGAGATAGCATGACAGAAGCATTGCAGTTTTGGAAAAAGATTGCGGGGGGAGATGACTCTCCAAAAGAGCCGAAAAGCCCAGCTAATGGTTAGCACATCAATAACTTTTTATTCTTCTTCAACATGCACCTTCATTCTTTTGATCTATTTATCGTGTGTTCCAATATATTAAATAAAGGAAATCTCGAATCCGCAGAGATATCAGAAAGGGATGAGCCAAAAGTTTCAAAGTCTAGTGATAAAACAGAACATGCAGCAAAGGTTTCACCTAATGGTTCTTCCCCTACTTCAGATTCTGTTTCTAAAGCCAAAGATGGTAGTATTCCAGATAAAGCTGTTGCACTTCTGAAAAAGAAACCACCTGTCTTGACTGACAAAGAGCTAAACCCAGAATTCTTTCAGAAACTTGAAAGGGGTACTAGCGAGTTGCCTGTAGAGGTGGTTGTTCCTCGTAGACATGTCAATACTTCAAACTCAACCAATGAGGTGGAACCAGAGTCAAACGCTATGGACTCAAAGGAAAGGTCAAACAACACTGGAAACAGCCATTCAGAAGATTTTCGTGGATCTTTCAATAGTAAATACCGTAACATTGAGAGAGGAATTGCTAGTCTGTATTCTAAACAACGAGATCATGAATGGGCAGAAGAAAGAATGAATGGAAAAGACCCGAGAACGAGAGCAGTAGATGTTGATGATAGGACTGATATAAATCAAAGGGAATCATCCAGCAGCCGTGCAGGGTTTTCTAAAACTGATGGTCAGTCTGACGGATCCTTTGCCAATAGCAAAGGAAATTGGTTGGCTATCCAAAGGCAGTTGTTACAGCTGGAGAGACAACAAACTCATCTAATGACCATGCTGCAGGTAATGTATTTATTATTAGTATCTTTATTTTTGCGTTGGGGAACTCGTACTTTGCATCTTTATATGAGTATCATCATCTACGTTTCTTGAATTGCAGGATTTCATGGGTGGGTCTCATGACACCATGATAACTTTGGAGAACAGGGTAAGGGGCCTTGAAAGAATTGTGGAAGACATGGCACGGGATTTATCATTATCATCAGGTAGGAGAGGTGGTAATTTTGCAATGGGGTTTGAGGGATCTAATCGACAACTAGGGAAGTATAATGGTTTCCCTGACTATGCAAGTGCCAAATTTGGAAGAGCTGGTGATGGGCGAATTCCGTATGGGGAAAGATTTTCCCAAACTGATGGAATCGTTTCTGACATTAGGGGAAGGGGCCCTTCTTGGAGACCTGACATGTCTGAGGCGTGGGATTTTTATGGTGGTTCCAGAAATGGGCAGAGGAAGGCCGTGGGTGGTGGTCCCATGGATGGTAGGTCACCCAAGTCGGAAAATGGAAGTGATCATGGTGGTAGCAGGCGAGCATGGGAGAAAGGGAGTGGACCTCTTAGGTTCGGTGAGGGGCCTTCTGCAAGAAGTGTTTGGCAAGCATCGAAAGATGAAGCTACCTTGGAAGCAATTCGTGTGGCTGGAGAGGATAATGGACCATCAAGAACAGCAAGAGTAGCTATACCTGAATTGACTGCAGAGGCTATGGGAGATGATACTATTGGCCAAGATCGGGATCCAATCTGGACTTCGTGGACTAATGCAATGGATGCTCTACAAGTGGGTGATATTGATACAGCCTATGCGGAAGTATTGTCTACAGGAGATGATCCGTTGCTTATTAAACTAATGGATAGATCAGGTCCTGTGATTGACCAACTTTCAAATGAGACAGCAACTGAGGTCCTGCATGCGGTTGGACAGTTTTTACCAGATCAAAACTTGTTTGATGTCTGCCTGTCTTGGATTCAGCAGGTATCTGAGTTTTTTTTTATCGTGTTTATTATACTAGCTAAGCAAACACGTCCTTTTATGATATTAGAGCATAAACCGTACATACTATAGATAATTGCATATTTACTCCAAATTCACGATGAGATTTTGGATCTCAATCAATCCTGTCATACATTGCTAAGAGGGGTCGGAAAACCTATGCATTTCTCTGCTGCTTGGAATGAGATATGCCGCTCTTTATACTTCTTTATATGCATGGAATACATCTCCCTTTTCTCAAATCTATTTATATTTGTTGTTTGACTGTGGAGATAACCCCAAGTCCATTTGATTTTTACAATTAGTATCGGTTCATTTTGCAGTTGGTTGAAATAGTGATGGAAAATGGACCTGATGTCCTTGGCATTCCAGCTGAAGTAAGGAAGGAGATGGTACTGAATTTGCATGAAGCTTCTATAGCAATGGATCCACCTGAGGACTGGGAGGGTGCAATGCCTGATCAACTTTTGCTGCAGTTGGCATCCACCTGGGGAATCAATCTGCAACAATATGCTAAATAGGTTACCAGTTGGACTGCCAATTTGTATTGAGTTTGGATTTAGCATTTTGAGTGGGTGGTTTGGTATGTATTGCCCCACTAGGGGTTGAAGCCTAAAGGGCATTGAAACGGTAAATTACTAGTTGGAAATTGATATTAATCGATCATCATAGCCACTTGGTTTCTGATTCAAGTTGGAAATAGATGTGCGAGATCGGAGCCTTTTAATCGTTTTGTTCAAGTAGATTCGCGACAGAGGATAATGTGTCCAAAAGAACTATTGAGAACAACAGATAGGCTCTATATACTTCTATCATTTATTTGTCCTCTCAAGTTTGGTCCTTCACGTACATTCGTGGTCCTCCTACTTTGTCCTCTTTTGTTTCCTGGGACACTATCCAGCTTTCTAATCCTGCTCCCCTTCCTCTAGTCTTCAAAACTTGTAATCCTATCCAATCCTCGTACTGTGGCTTTTCATGCAGTCTTCTTTTCAGTTTTATTCCTCAAACCTTCCCACTACCTCTAATCGTCCTGATCCTTCAGTTTCTATTAAATAGCATCCTCCTCCCCCTGATGTCCTGAAGTTGAACTTTGATGGATCTGTTCTCCCCTCCCAAAGAGCAGCTGTAAGGTTTGTGGTTCAAGATTCTTTTGGAAATCCATTTGGTGCTGGTTCTCAAAATTTGGGCTATCAGATGTTGTGTCAGCTGAAGCCTCTGCTCTCAGACTTGGTATACGACAGTTACAGCTTTGTTTTGATGATCTACTGATTGAAGGGGATTCAAACCTGCTCATTGATGTTCTCCTTTATCGCATTCAGTGTCCTTTGAGGATCAAGACCCTAGCAGAAGATATCAAGCGGCTACTGACAACTCACTTTCGCTCAATTTCTTGCCAATACTCTAGCTGCAGTAGGGCATTCTGTTTTAATTTGGGTTCTTTCAATTCCACCTATGGAACTTTGACTTATCTGCAGGTGGTTGCAGTTGAGGGTTTATCTGTAGTTGTCTCTTTGTATTGTATTTCTTATTAATCGAAAAAAGAAAACAACCGATTTGGGATTAAGGTCCAAAAGAACAATTGACCAAAGATTGTTCTTCAGAGCTGCAGACAATTTTTTTGTTTTTCTTTTTCTTCCATCGAGTTCTGTAAAGGAGATGCATAGGCAGAATAAGTTGTTCAAAACTATACATTTAGTTTCACCACAAAGGAAAAGAAGGAACAAGACTAGCGTTCAACATAACACTCTTACATGGATGACACTCTAAATACAATCAATGGTTAGAATAACCTATGTACAAGTTATGCTGTTCAAATTGCGTCGTCCATGGTCTAAGCGTCATAGGATGACCCAAAAGCAGAGCACCTCTTCTAGTAATCCTCGGCCCGGCGTGACAAACACATCATCAAAGATGATGGAAAACTTCACATCAGCAGGCTATAAGAACTGATTCATTGGGCAAAACCTCTTGGGAGTGAACGCAATTTCGGCACCAAAGGTGGGATTCATATTGTAACAAACCGCTGCATCTACTTGGCAGCATACCAGTTCTGTGCACACTTGGCATCAACAGCAAGGTCAACATTAAGGATGTTTTTGCCATTGAAGGGCTTTGACATGCAGTCAACAACTATGGCTTTCGCAACCTCTGCTGATTCTGATGGCCCTTCCAAGATGACTTCATCATGGACCTGCTTTCCGTTAAAAGTTAATTCTGAGTCTGGCCAAATGGAACTTCACTCAAATATTCCCCAATTAATCAATCACGACTCTCAAGAGAACAAAATTTTCATCATGAAGCAGTTTCATAGATGAAATTACAATCAAAGCATGTTTTAAGCTCTTAGCTTTGTGTTTCTATTTTTTTTTTATGTACATTATATACAGCATTATGATACCCAGTATATAAGTATACAACACCCAGAAATCCCCAGACCTGTTCCTGGATCCACCCACATTCGGGAAGCGGGAAACCAGAAACTCTAACAAAGCTAGGTAGGAGGTTTGAATCCAGACCACATGGAGCAAACCATGGGCCTGGCCATTTCTGCAAACCCCTCTATGGGTAGAATATTTAAAACTAGCAATTTATCTTCCTGGCATTGACACAGGTTCATAACTCACTTCATAAAAAGGAAAAGAAAGGGCTAACCTGCAAAAGCAGCCTCCACCCAAGCTCTTTCAAATGTTCATTATTGGATATCTCTAACATGGCACACATGGCAACATCAGCAGCACTACCCTGTAGCAGTCAACTAATTAAAAACTTGAGAGAGATAGATAGCAACAGAACCTGCACTAGAGTATTAACAACGAGATAGATAGATAGCACACAAAACCTGCACAGGAGTGTTAATAGCAGCCCTTTCAATATGTCCTCTTTGAGCACGGCTAGCACGAGTTATTGAGGGGAACCAGCGTGCCCGTCCTAGCAATGTTCGAACACATCTAAATTCTTTAGCTTCTTTTTTACGCTCTTCTTGCCACCTTCTCACTTCTTTTCTTTCTTTGTACCAAAGTTCAACTGTTTTCTCTGCATCCTGGACAGATACCTGAGGACCACAAAACACTAATGATCATGGAAATTTAAAAAGAAGAACAAGACTGCCAAATTATTATTTGAATTGACAGTACCTTCCAATCCCGGGAAAGCCCAACTGGAGTTTTCCCATATGCAATGGAAAAGTTGAGCATTTTAGCTTTCCGTCTCTCAGATCCATAGGTATCCTGAAGCATAATACTTTGAATGAGAATATAGATAAAAGAGTATAACCAGAGCCACTCATAATGTTTGGACTACTTATAAATATAGAACTAACCTCAACAAACAAACCAGATCTGAATGGAACAAGGAAAGAAAGAAAAAAATATCTAGATGTTACATGCTAATAGATGGTAACAAGTGAGCATTGATAAACATTTAATACAATAATTAAAATTGGATAGAAATCATAGAATTCACCATAACTTTCAAACGTAAAGGATGAAAAAATATATAATTCTCTTAATCGCCATTAGAGAAGTTTTCCCATAAGACTTGCTCCAAAAGATTCCCCACTAAGGAATGAAAAATCAATTTTGTTGAACTACCATCGCTGTCACATATACACTCACAAAGACACTAATCTCACCTTCAACATTGGAACTGGGGGTTTATCTTGACCAGGTTGAGGATCCCATTCAAGTAGTACTTCCTCATTCTCAACAGCTTCACGAATATGCTGGTACATGTTCATTGCAGTCCTTGAATGGAAATCCCCACCAGCTTTGAAGGCATCCAACATGCTCTTACAGTTAGAAAGATGAGCAAGAATCCTAAGTTCGAGCTGTCATATTAACATATTAGTCAATACATAATAAATCATGTAACGAGCAGATAGTACAAACAGCAACTAACCTGTCCATAGTCAGCAACAATTAGAGAATTTCCAGGTGCAGCTACAAATGCCTGGCGGATCTTATAGCGGTCCTTTTCAAGAGCTGGCTGATTCTGAATCAGTAAAAAGAAAAAACAGGATGAGCTTACATACTTTATAGGTTTAGAACGTATTTCATATTTTGGAATCCCCCAAACCCACATCTTGCACCTCAGCTTGAAACTGGGGCCTCCTGCTAAACCATAGAACCTTTAGATAACAGGAGCAATTAGCTAGGCAGGTATCTGAGGTGGTTTAAACCCCAGGCCACATGGGAGCCATTATGGGACTCACCATTCCTACTAACCCCTCGCTGGTTGTATTTGATTGAAGATCAAAGTCTAGTCTTGTTGTACTTAAAGAATGAAAACCACACATCGTCCCATAGGGGATTAACCAGACAGATGAGAAGTATGCTTGATCTTAGACCAAATAACAAATTCTGAATGGAATCCATGTGCAAGTCATATTTAGGGTATAAAATAAAAAAATAAAAAAATAAAAATCTGTCTAAGTAGAATATATTGAACTGTCTTCTAAAGCACAAAATTGAACCTAGAGTCCAAGACCACTCAAACCCAAGCTTCATGTTCATTGGACAATCTGATGATTTGAAAACAGACATTCTCAAATATATGGAAGTTGAAAATAAAATTCGAAGAGAAATTCAAGTGCTACCAACCCACAACATGTAGATCAGAGAGTTGATATTATCTTGCATTTCTTTCTAACAAGATGAATGATGTTAACTAAATTTGGGCACTCGGTCCTTCCATTAACAATCGAAGGCTACATTCCCCTCAGCTCCTAAATTATTTTCTTGTCAAGAATAAGTTGCTTATACATCCAACACTCCTCCATTTAAGTTGTTCCATTTAAGTTGTCTTAATTACATTTCTCTGCTTATGTTCTAAATTCACTGGGATACTCGCTCATATAATTTATTTTTAATTCAGTTTTATGGTTTTTTGTTTCTCAGAAACGCATTAATATTCTCAAAATGGCTCATTTTCCCTTCCATATGATGATATGATATAGAATACACATGGTATAATCGAATGGAAGTTAGATGTGGTCAGCATTTTCTTTCAATAATTTCCCATACCAAACGGCAAATTGAACTCACTTGTCGGTTCAAATGGCATGCACATGGATCCTAATCTAACGAAATTTAAATGGAGTCATGGAATTGGGTGATAATGCACCAAAGGTGTCATTAAACACGGGTTCAAACTAATCCCCTCCCCACCACAGGAATGACATGTGACATTCACCCTTTGTTAAAAGATCGGAAACCAAGAGAAGCCGACTATCCAGATTCAATCATCAGTCAGGTAAGGTGAATAATGAAATATCTAGAATAAAGGCAGTAATTTCATTTAATTATAAGATCGCAAGAACATTGGAGCCAATAACAAACCTGCAAATTCGGTCTCCTAGCAGATAATCGCCCAGTTTCCGTGTTGATATTCAGTGAACAATGAATCCGTTTGTTCTTGCCAGCTATATTACTCCCCTACAGTATCAGCAGTAGAAAAACACGACAATGAGGAGCAAGCTTGAGAGCATTGAAAACTTAATGTAGCCGCAAATACACACACAGATATGAAATACACAGTAATATGAATATAACCATAGAATCACCTGCAAAGGGAGGATGAAGTTGGATATCAACGAATCGATAGAGCAAACTTGACATAATGCAGCAATGGCATGGCAAGCTTCTTTTCCTTTCTCCTCTGACTCAAATGCTTGCAAAGCTGTTCCATAATCAGACCTGTCAATAGTTTCAGACACGATCTCTTCCTCTCCCAAATATTCATCACTCACTGTCTCACAAGAATCTCCATCATTAATATCAGCAGCATATTCCATAAAATCATACTCTGAAGAAATCTTGCCAGCTAAAATCTTCAAAGCATCTCCACTAACTGAAGGCCAACCAGTTGCTGTGTAAATCTCAGTTGGCAGACTGACACCAACAGTGTGCAGAGTGATATTACGAAACTTTGGAGCTGTATTTTTGCCATCTACAATCACTGTATCAGTGTTTGGAACTCTAAAAGTCCTCTCATTTGGAAGAGCCTGACTGGAGTCCTTGCTGTACCAGGAATAATCAAGTCAATCATTACAGCTTCTGGTGGCTCAAAAAGGCTATGGGAATTGTGTCAGGAAATAATATTTCAACTTGATATTATACATTTACTTGAATAAGTGAATGACTTACTATGAAAATGCAAGATGCTTGAAAGCAAATCATTGATTTCAAAAGTTGACAGCCAAAAAATTAAAATGATTTCAGTAGTACATCTCAGTGGGATATTTGGGGATATGACTGTCATAAGAACCATTGATTCCAGCAATCGGGCCTCCTTACTACATTAAGTTTTGGGTTTTGAAGTTTAACTTCCAGGATAGACAATATTCACTGACATTAGCCAATAACTCCAAAAAAATCTGAAACCATTTATGATTCCTCCCATGTGCTAATGGTGACCATGCTGTCAAAGCTCTTAAAATTAAGGTATGCAGGAGAAGAGTGCAGAAAGAACCCTTAACCTTAATCTGTCTCCTTCTAGAAAGAGCGGAGCAAAAAAAATAGTATCTATTAATGAGAATTAACTGTGACTTCTGCACCCCTAGAGCCTTGAGTATTGTCCAAGGACGTGCTGTAGGAGTAACTCCTAGGCATAAATTATTATAATTCAATGATCTACAAGAGAAACTTTTGAACATGGCATAGATGCTGAATTTCTAAGTCTACAACACCAGTGCACTCAAGTTCCAAACCTAACAGATTTTGGGATCATGTTCAACATGTAATAAACTCTTAATTATTTACTAGAAGTGTTACATTGATTTCAGATCTCTAGTCAAGAAGAAAAGCTCATGTAGCCAAGACCAGCAACTGTCTTAAGCTTTTTCATATGGTAGAGTATGTAACGCTAAAATAATAGTCCATATCACAGAACACATATAAGTGAAGGATAATACCACGTTTATAAATTTTGATAATATGTACCTGTTCATGGTCCCACCAAATAAAAGCTGGCGTAGTTGCACATCACTTCCCACATTCATGTACTTGGCATCAGGGCAAAAGCTAGAAGCCCACTTGCGAAATCTATTAACAGCAACCTCCTGTTCTGATTTGGCCAACTTCTCAATTTCAGCTAGATATCCTCGATCAACCAGCATTCCCTCAGTTTCCATCTGAACTAAGAGCTCACCAAATGGTCGCCAGTATTTTTCGTAGAAATCAAACATGGTTCCAGGAGTCGGTTTTCCATCAATTTCCCACTGCCTAATGGAGAGTTGGTTTTTCATACTCTCATAAAGCTTTAGTGTGCTTATAGCATCTAACGCAGAATAACAGATCCATGGTTCTCTCTCCTCTCTTTGTAGCACTTCAACTGGGTCAAGAATTGTTATTTTCCCATCGGTACCATCTTTTTTCACTTTCTTTCTGCCGAATATTGTCTTCATTGACACCTTCCCAATCAAGTCATTCTCCTCAAATGATTGGGCCCCAGACATGACCTTTGGGTCACGTGTTAAAGCTTCAAGAGAGTAACCACCGTTTAACCGCCGGGATGAATCCCACAAGCGGGCCATGTGCATGGTGTCGGCATGAAAGCCAGAAACCTTAAACCCATAGTTCTCAATTACATGGTTATCAAAGCTGTAATTGTGCCAAACCTGCGAAAAGTGATTGTCACTCTCAAATTTGTTTCTGCACCAAGCATGCACCTTATATGCTCAGTAAAACAAATACTAAGTAAATCAGTCAACAAAACAAATGCAATTGAGCCATGTGCCAGGGATCAGCTTTCAGCAAATTTTCATCAACTAAGTTCAATGACAGAAGAGTCTAAATCACTTATCAATAAATGCTTGTGCAAGCAAACAGTTTCACTAATTGGAGCAATTTAAGAAAAGTATGGGCCACTCAAGCTAACCACAACTTCAGCATACATTATTTGTGCATAAATTTCTAGACAAAGACAAGCAGCTCCAAGCTCAGATCGTCAATAGGAACCAAATTCTCCAAACAAAAAAAAAATGACAATGACATTGCAGTATAGCAAAACGAAGAAGCCATTTTCCAAAGCTGCTGCTATGTAATTACAGTTTCATTGTTTGAAAGTTCTGACATTCAAGAGCACCTTAAAGGAGGGTGAAAACAACCAACCTTTTTAATGGAGGGATCTTCAAAAAATGGAGCAAATTCGAGTAGAATTTCCGTGCCGCCACCATCAAGAACATCCACCCAGATGCAGGACTTTCCATTTCCAAAATCCGCATATGGTCCAGGATATATACTGAAGCATATTATCTGTCCATGATCTACAGGTGTTTCTTTCTTAACATCTATCTCGGCCACCTGTTAACATTCTATCATTAGCAATTAGACAGTAGCTAATCAAGTACCCAACAAGTAGTCACACATCTATCCAGATAAAGGCAATAAAAAGAAAAGTCAACTTCTAGTACACAGAACCATATCAATCGTAGTCAAGATTTAACTCTCAGTATACATACCTCTGTGTCACAAGCATGGATAAGATGCCTGTATTCACCTCTAAGCATCCTAACAACTTCCTTTGCTTTAGAGACACTATTGACAATAAGAACCTTGTCGTAAACGTTACTGAGCGTCTTGCGAAGATCTTCCTTACTATCTGCAGCAGCTTTAGAATCGGAAAACTTTACATCGGACTTTTCCCTGTTAATCACATTACTAGCTTCATCTTTACTACGTTCAGAATCAATCCCTTTACTGACCTTTGAGGTCTTCCCCAATAATGGCCCCTTGGACGGAATTTCCTTCCCAGATTTGCGCGGCATGGCCACACCCTGTGTTGGACCATCATGTGCATAACCATTCACCTTTTCCACTCTAAGATTGTCAATTTCTACAGAAGCTACTACGTCTGGACTATCGTGTGCATAACCGTTTACTCTGTCCACATTATTTGCCTCATCATGTGCCTGATACAAAGTTACCTCTCCCTTCTCATAGTTACTGCTATCAACCTTTTCAGGGGCAATTGTTTTCACATTTCCTTCAGAGTATGTCTTGCTTCTGTAAGAACTTTCCGCTTCCTGTTTTTCTTTCCTCAGGCGTGTGACCACAGCTCTCCAGGCATATCTGGAGTCATTGGGTTTTCCTTCAGAGATCAAAGTATTATATGATTTGGCAGCCTGTACACCCCTGAGGCGCCCAACAGCGACCCCTGGCTTGCAATCTAAAACCCGCCTGCATTTTTATCAACTCAACATCAAAGGCAGCACATACCAACTAAACACTATATCAACTTCCCTTTGCACTCTAAGTATGCAAAGCAAGCCGAATCTACAAAACTTTCAAAAACAACCGGACATTCTCATGCTTAAAGATTTGCACTATACATTTACACATAAAACGTAATTGAATTCCCAAAGAAAACGCAACACCAACGCTACATACACAAAAATGTGGATTTTGGTAACCTCATTTCCTAGTTCCAACTCACAGTTCCCAAGAACTTCTCGAAATATATAGCAAGATAAAACGAAACTCATCAAAATTACTCTCATATATTCCACCAAGAAATTTAACTATCCCAAAGATACCATGAGCCCAGAGCCAACACAACCCATGTAAAAACACTCAAAACTCCACAACATTTAAATACCCAGAAACATTAAAACCTCATAACAACAAAACCAAACTGAAAATAAGCAACTAGGTAGGGAAAGACCGAACCTTGAAACAGAAGGAGTGCAAAGGGACCTAGAAGAGAGAGGACAAGCCCGTAATAAAGAGAAATTAGAAGGGCAAGGCCTCAAATGGCTGGTGGTCTGGAAGGAGGAGAACCCCATAGCCATGAGGTCGGTGAAGGCAACTCTCCCCAGCTTAATATGGCTAAGACAACAACAACAAGAAGCAAAAGAAACCGTCTTAACAAAGCTTGGGTGGTAAAGCTGTAAAAAGATCGAGTCTTTTGGGTGGATATTATTGGGTTTGTTCTGAAAGTACAAGTGGGTCTGAGAGAGGAGCAGAGGAGCAGAGCAAGGCCATGAGAGATTGAGATGACTAAAAAGAGAGAGGCTAAACCCTCGCTGGGTTTAGATGTTCTGTCTTCCAAGTGTTTCTTTTTACTTTCTGATTTTCTTTTCACCAAATTATTATTTATACATTATTTTAGAGAAAATGACCATCTAACTTTGTAAATTAGAAAAAAAACCCCCTGTTTTTCACTTCATAAAAAAGGGCAGGTTTTTAATACTTTTATCACAAGAGGCTATTTTTATTTTTAATAAATTATAAAAAAGGGCTGTTTTTGATTTTCTAACGGACGATTTTACCCTTAAGCATTGAATTTATCCCCGTTCTGTTACGTTTTCTCTTTCAGCTCTGTTTTCTTTTTCTTCTTCTCATTGCCGCCTCTCTCTCTCTCTTTCTCTCTTTCTCTCTGCCTCTGATCTTCAATTCCTCATTGCCTCCGATCTGCAATTCTTTTTTTGCCGCCGATTTTGTAATTCGTTTTCTTCCGGCGATCTGCAATTCAACTGTTTAATTGCTCAATTTGCGATTCAGATTTGTCTCTGAATATTTGCGTTGCAATTGCTATTTGTCTCTGAGTGAGGTATGTTAATGTTTTGCAGCTGTTTAGATTTGCTCATTCTGGCATTTTTGTTTTGCCTTTGAAACTTTGCGTCTGTTATTTGTCATACTGTTACTGCTCCGAAAACTTCCTCATACTGCTCCGAAAAGTTCTTCATGCTGCTCCGAAAACTTCCTCATCATCTTTTTTCCGTTCTGCATTTTTTTCATAGTTAGTTAGATAGTTACTGTTAGTGAGATATTTACCAAGATGATAGTTAGTACGATAGTTACCAATTTCATAGTTATTATTTCAGCTTCTACGATAGTTAGTAAGCTAGTTACTAGGCTGATAGTTGCTGCATTTTTTATTTTTCATAGTTAGTAAGATAGTTCGTAAGATAGTTCCAACCATTTAATAGTTAGTAAGATAGTTACCAATTTCATAGTTATTATTTCAGCTTCTACGATAGTTAGTAAGCTAGTTACTAGGCTGATAGTTGTTGCATTTTTTATTTTTCATAGTTAGTAAGATAGTTAGTAAGATAGTTACTAAGTAATAGTTAGTAAGATAATTACTAAAATGATAGTTAGTACAATAGTTAGTAAGATAGTTACTGCGATGATAGATACTAGAATGGTTAGTAAGATAGTAATATATATAATTATGATGCCCTCTGATAGTATTATAATTATTGATGTTGTTATGATTTTTCCTGTAGGTGCAATGGACAATTTTTATATTGCTAAGCTCGTGTATTCTGGTGAAGGAGCAGCACTTTCGTTTGTTCATAATTGTAGTTTTGTTGATTTTTGTCATAAGATACGTGATCGTTTTCCCGACTTGGAAAGATTGGTTTTCAAACTTAAGTACAATGTTTATCCAGATCCTACTGTTTACTTTCTGGAAAATGAGGTTGATATGCACATGATGTTTAGAGTTTTGGGACGATATCAATCTGATTTTGTTGATGTGGATGTTCATTGTGTGGATCCCATTGCTTCTGTTTCCGAAAGTGCAGTTAGTAATACTATTAGTGAGGAGAGTAGTGTTTTGGTGGAAGAGAATGAATTTTTGGGATGTTATAGGCGTGAGGACCCAAAAATGTATCTTTCTAAAGGATGGAAAGATCTTATTCACTCTAAGGGTCAGACGTTTGAGGGTGGGGTAAAAGAGTTTATGCTCAAGTTGCGGATGTATGCTGTGGAGATTGGTTTTGAGTATTTTTTTGATAGAAATAAGCCTGAACGCGTTGTTGCTTTCTGCAACAAAAAACATTCTGAAGGTTGTAATTGGTGTGTGAAGGCATCTTTATGCAGGTACATTTTCACTAGCCGTTGCACGTATTTTGTATTTGTTAAATTTAATTTTGTATAGTTGATATCAGCAGTGTTGTGCTGCCATATTTGCGGTGCAGCGGCACGCTGCATTGTGTGCTTCATTTTTATAGTTACTTGTATAGTTACCTAGATAGTTATTTATATATTTCTTAGTTTTGAACTCAGACAAACTTTTATTTTGATAGTTACTTTGATAGTTACCTGTTTTTTTCTTCAGTAGTTAGTAGTTACTTAGATAGTTACTTTATATATTTCTCAGTGTTAACGTTACATGAATTGTTAACTAGATAGTTATTAGTTACTTGGATAGTTACTATGAAAAAGTATATATATTGATTGAGTTTTGCACCTTTTATTCAGGTATAATGGTTTCTTTGTGATCAATGAATTGGTGAACGAACATAGATGTCGTTGTCTCATCCGGCTTCAAAATAGTAAGATGATGTGCAGCAAGATTATTAGGGAGGTGATGCTTGACAAGGTTCGTGAGAATCCCAGTAAGAAAGCTATTGATATACTGCAAGACATAAAGCTAAACTACGGCTTAGATGTCCCCTATCATACTGCTTGGTATGGCAAAGAACTTGCAAGGGATGCTGTGGTTGGTGTTGACTCTGAGTCTTACCAGAATTTATCATGGTTTTGCCAGCGCACATATGAATGCAACCCATATTCTAGGCTAGCTGTAGAGTACGAATCTGAAACACAAAGGTTCCTGCGTATGTTTGTTACGTATTCTGCTTGGTTGAATGGTTTTCAGTCTTGCAGACCAATTCTCTGTATTGATGCTACATTCATCACAAATAAATACAAAGGCGTGCTTCTTGTTGCTTCGACAAAGGATGCGAATTGTGGTACATCACTTTCTTCATTGTTTTGTTCTTTGTTTTCTTCATTGCTGTTGGTTTTCATTTCCATTACTTTCCGACCGACAGTTATTTTGATAGATAGTATGGTAGTTTCTTATACAGTTACAGAAAGTTCAAGACCAAATAGTTACTTTTGATAGATAGTATGGTAGTTACTAGTATAGTTAAATGATTTTTTCAGATTATACATTTACTTTGATACATACTACTGGAAATTCTTTTATAGTTACAGGAACTTTCAGCATAAATAGTTACTTTGATAGATACTAGTGCAGTTACTTTTACTTTGATAGTTATTTATATGAATCTGACATTATTTTTTTTCTTTCTTTTGTTTAGGATTATATCCAGTTGCTTATGCTATTGTCGATTCTGAAAATGAGAGCAACTGGACCTTCTTTCTTAAGATGTTGTCTGAAGAGTTGTCGAGATATTCTACAAGGCAAATTACTTTCATATCTGATCGTAATATTGGTCTTCTAAATGCAGTTCGTGCAGTCTTTCCCAATAGTCCTCATGGATTTTGTTATAGGCATCTTCAGGCTAATCTGAGCAACAAGTTTGCATGTGGTTCTTATCTGAGCAAAAGAATTCCATTGTTGTTTATGAAGTGTGCCTATTCTCGCACTCGTGAATATTTTGAGATTAATTTCGAGAAGTTGAAGCATGAAGGTGGTGAGGTTGTTGATCAGTTTTTGAAGGATCTCCCTCTGAAAACATGGGCTTCTAGTTTTTTTTAATGGTGAAAGGTTTGGTGAAATGACAAATAATTTGGTTGAGTGTTTCAACAATTGGGTGAAGGAGTTGAAGAGCCTTCCCATTATTGAATTTAACGAAGACATTCGTCTTAAGTGTATGGCTTTAATTGCTTCTCGGAAGGAAGAATCTGCTGGATGGGTTACTGAGCTGTGTCCAAATTTCGAAAAGAAGCTGGTTGACAACTTGGAGTTGGGTAGACACTGGTTAGTGAGTAGATATGATACATACGTTTATGAAGTTCAGTGCCAAAAGTATTCTGTGATGGTAAACTTGGAAGCATTATACTGTTCATGTGGAGAATGGCAAGTTCACGGATTTCCTTGCTCACATGCCCTTATCGTGATTCAGAAACACGGTTCTAATGTGTACTCATATGTCAATCCAATTTTCAAGGTGCACCACTTTTCCTAAATTTAACATTATTTAAACAGTTACCGAGGTAGTTAGTAAGATAGTTACTTCAAATAAAATAGTTACACTGATAGATACTAGTGAAGTTACTGGTACAGTTACATGAACTTGACATTATATCCTTTATTTTTCCTTTTTTGTTTTGTTTTTTAGGTGGATAAATATCGTGAAACTTATTCTTTCGCAATCAATCTGATTCCTACTATTTCAAAGCCGGTGGATCTAGCTCAGCCTGCATTGTTGGTGCAACCACCATTAATAAAGAGACCACCTGGAAGGCCAAAATTACAGAGGTACAGAAGTAAAAATGAAGTGAAAAGGACAGTCAAGTGCAGCAGGTGTAACAAATATGCTGGTCACAACAGAACAAGCTGTACAGAAATTATATAGTTCTATAGATAGCTATTCATGCAGTTCTTTTTTTTTTATGATTGTTACATTGAAATGTACATTGATTGTTTACTTGTTTTACAATAATTGAAAGGTTACTTTTGTTATTTTATTCATGTTGAGTTCGGCAGCGTTCCACTGCCGTTGCGCGGTGCAGCGGCACACTGCATTCTGTCCTGCATTTTTCATACTTGGATAAGTTGCTCTTCTGTGCAGCAATTGTGTTTTTCATAGTTACTTATATAATTACTAACACAGAGTCTGATTGGTACTTAGATGATTGTTAGTAAGATAATAGTAACTTTGATAGTTAGTAAGTTAAATGATAGTTAGTAAGATAGTTATTAATATGACAGTTAGATAATTAGAAAGATAATTAGAAAGATGATAGTTAGTAAGATAGTTACTAAAATGATAGTTAGTTTGAGAGTTAATTTGATAGTTTGAGAGTTAAAATGATAGCTATTCATGCAGTTCTATTTCTTTTTTTTATGATTGTTACATTGAAATGTACATTGATTGTTTACTTGTTTTACAATAATTGAAATGTTACTTTTATTATTTTATTCATGTTGAGTTCGGCAGCGTTCCGCTGCCGTTGCGCAGTGCAGCGGCACGCTGCATTCTGTCCTGCATTTTTCATACTTGGATAAGTTGCTCTTCTGTGCAGCAATCGTGTTTTTCATAGTTACTTATATAGTTACTAACACAGAGTCTGATTGGTACTTAGATGATTGCTAGTAAGATAATAGTTACTTTGATAGTTAGTAAGTTAAATGATAGTTAGTAAGATAGTTATTAATATGACAGTTAGATAATTAGAAAGATAATTAGAAAGATGATAGTTAGTAAGATAGTTACTAAAATGATAGTTAGTTTGAGAGTTAATTTGATAGTTACTTGTACAGTTAATTTGATAGTTAGTTTCCTGCATTTGATAGTTAATTTGATAGTTAGTTTCCTGCATTTGATAGTTAATTTGATAGTTACTTGTACAGTTAGTAACGAAAATGATAGTTAGTTTGATAGTTACTGATATGATAGTTAGTTTGAAAGTTATAATGATAGCTAGAAAATAGTTTGTAATTAAATAACTTCTGAACAGATCTGTACTATGCATAGAATCAATTGTCTAGTTGATCACCTTTCAAACTAGACAGAAAAACAGGGGTTTACAAACTAAACAGAAAAATAATCAGATTGCAAATTATGTATATGAAATAGATATAAACTAAGATGATAGTTAGTTTGATAGTATATGAAAAAAGTGATAGTTAGTCTGATAGTTACTGAAAATGATCCCTAAACTTGTCAGCCTGAATAGATACAAAATTTGTTCCTTGAATAGTAATTTGTTCCCTAAACTTGTCAGCCTGAATAGATACAAAATTTGTTCCCTAAACAAATTATCATCAATAATTTGTTTAACTGTTCAAAACAAAGCATGAAAAATCTGTTTAATCCATCTAAGAGGGCCTCCAACTATGCCGATTGTCCGCAAACTTCTTTAGAATGTGAGCCCTGAACTTGTTAGCCTCTTTCTTCCCAAACTTCTTTGTGAAATCACCTTGTGAAAAAATGAGGCTCATGAAGTACATCACATATATTCCACAGTCGACGCTGTTTTGTCAAAATAAAAAGATTACTTAAAGTCAGACAGTTATAAAGCTGACAGTTACAGATATGATAGTTACTGAGATAGTTACTACTATAAAAACACAGAGAATTTACAAAGATGATATTACTCAAATATTTACTAAACATAGTTCTACAGACAGTTACAAGTTGATAGTTATTAAGATATGCTGGGTTTAGAAATTTACGAATCAGATATTTGTTGAGGCAATTTTCCCTTGAACGGACTTATAGTCAGGTTGGACTTGTAGTTGTTCTTAATCCACCTTATTGTTTTAATTTCATCTTCATTAAGATCCTCTTGTACCATCTTCAGTTCTGTGCTAGAGCTTTTGCCGGTGTCTATTTTGTACCGGCATCCTTGCTCCAGCATATCATCTGCTTGATCAAGGACAGCTCTCATCCATATATCAATCATTGTCACATGTTAATAACATAGTTAGTCAGATAGTTCATATAAGATAGTTACTCAGATAGTTACAGACATAGTTAGTTAGATAGTTACTGAGATAGTTGGTAAGATGATAGTTACTCAGATAGTTACTAACATAGTTACATATATAGTTACAAAGACGATAGTTACATAGATAGTTACTGAAATAGTTGATAGTTACTAAAACAGATAGTTACTAGAATCATAGTTACTATGATAGTTATACAGATAGTTAGTAAGATAGATACTCAGATTATAGTTACAAAGGTAGTTACTATGATAGTTACCAAAATAGTTGATAGTTACTAAAACAGATAGTTACTAAAATGATAGTTACACAGATAGTTAGTAAGATAGATACGCAGATTATAGTTACAAAGGTAATTACAAAGATAGTTACTGAAATAGTTGATAGTTACTAAAACAGATAGTTACTAGAATGACAGTTACTAAGATAGTTACAAAGATGATATTTACTCAATAAATAGTTACTCAATAAGATTTCCACAGACGATAATTACTAAGATAGTTACTAACATACCATTTTTTTAGCATCGTTAAAACTTTGCCCGGTTCCTGGTCTTCTGGATTTGATGGAGTCTAAGTGTACAAATCTGCATGCTTCCGTGTCAAAAACCAGTAGAGTATGGTGAAAATTCCTCTTGTGAGTAAGTGGGATCAGAATCATTTCTGCTTTACCCAGCTTCTCGTATAGTGGTTCACATAGGAACTGGTGCATTGTTTTTGCTTCTAGCTCTTATGTGGACATCTATTTTCAAACAAACAAAACCTATGATTAGTTATCTCATAATTTTTTACAAAGTATAATTGTCCTGTTAAAAATTTATCTTACCCAAGAGTGAGTCTGCATAATTTCTATTTTATACTCATCTGGATCGCCCCTGTCTATCATTTCAGAATGCAATAGAGCAGCATACGCATCAATCATGTTGTTTGCAACTTCAGTTCCGGTCACCACTTGATTTATTTCATACTTGGAAATTTCTGTTCCCACCTCTTTTCCTTCCCAGAAGAACACTCTGCACACATGATATTAAATAAGTTGATAGTTACAAGTTACTTTGATAGTTACTATGATAGTTACTATCATAGTTTCTAGTTACTATGATAGTTAGTAGATACATTGATAGTTACTAGTTATTTTTTTATAGTTAGTAAGATAGTTACTAGTTATTAGTTATTTTTTCATACTTACTTTGATAGTTACTAGTTATTTTTTCCTAGTTACTTTGATAGTTACTATCATATTTAGTAGTTACTAATACAGATATTCAATAAGTTGATAGTTACAAGTTACTTTGATAGTTACTATCATAGTTACTAAAGAAGATGATAGTTACTTAGACATTTACTTGCAGATAGTAAAAAAGATAGATGCTCAGTTGATAGTTACTAACATAGTTATTAAAGAAGTTGTCCAGACATATACACGGAAATAATTAGTAAGACAGATAGAAGGATAGATTACCCGCTTGGCGCCTTGTTCCAGTATTCTTGAAACCTTTTCTTCGTGTTTTCTTCCAAATGATCTTTGTAGACTGTTTGGTCATCCCAGTCCATCACCTCTTGTTGGCTTGGAAGATAAGGTTCTTCTGAATCACCAACAAGGTATATTGGTTCACCTTCCTCTGTCACCCCAGCCACATCTTCAAATGACGTCTGAACAGCAGTTACTGATTCAACCTGTTCTGGTTGCACAAGATTTCTCAAACTTTCCTCCTCTTTCTTTTTCCGCCTCTCTTCTTCAAACTTTTTTCTGTTCTCTTCCTGCCTCTTTCTTTTGGTTTCCCTTTCAGCTTTGACTTCACCCCACCAGTATATGTCGTCCTTTCTTGACGCCCTCTTTCTGTTTTTTATGCGCACAACATATGAATATATTCCCAGCGACTCTGCTGAACATCCAGAGTGCATTTCGTCAATCTTAAATTCCGTCATACTGTTGTTTGATTTGAAATGCACTTTTCTCTTCTTTCTGGCCTCAGCTTGGTTGAAAATAGGCATGGGAACCGGTGACTCTATGATCTGGAACTTGTGAGGTTCAGCTAACATGTCATTCAGAGAGGGTGATCCAGTTGCAAGAGGAATGAGAACTGATGGAGTCCTGAGATTTTCTACTGGAATATCAATTTGCTGCTGCGGTGATGCAGTTGGAGTGCTGTGACCTCCCCAAGGAGATACAATCCCCAACAAGATGAAAGAAGGCATTTTCGGCATTTCCGTCACTGGTGTCTTTGGTGACCATCTTGCTTCCTTTGCGATTTTTCTACGATATGTTCTTGTTTCAGCCTCATCACCTACGAGATAGGAAATCAGATGATAGTTATAGTTACAGTTATAGTTACTAATACAGATACTCATATGATAGTTACTCAGTTCTTTTGATAGTTACTAAGATAGTTAAACATATAGTTTTCTCAGATGATAGTTACTAAGGAGTTGCACAAAATAGGTATAAAGATGATAGTTACTAAGATAGTTACTAACATATTTACACAGAATAGTTTTCAAAATCAGATAGTTACTAAGATAGTTACTAACATAGATACACATATAGTTTTCAAAATTGATAGTTACTAATATTATAGCTACTAAGATAGTTATTCAAAATTCATTGTTACTAACATTGTTTCACAGATATTTTTCAAAATTGATAGGTAATAACAAATTTTTATTACTTTTGCTTTTTTCTTCCTGTCTTCTTTTTTCAGCCTCTTCTTTTTTCTTCCTTTCTAATTCTTCCTCAACTTTTTTCAAAGCGTCTAGCTGATCTGCTACAAGCTGTTCTTCTTCTTCTTCTTCTTCTTCTTCTTCTTCTTCTTTTGCATTTTTCTTACTGCTTTCCTTCACTTCAGTTGCCTGCCCTTTTTTTTCGGCTTCAGTCGCCAGTTTTTCCAGGCCATCTGATTGAGATTGTGGTGGTGTCATCTCCATTGGGTCAGAGAATTGAGTCAGTGCGGCCACAATTTTCTTTTGCTTCTCCAACTCAGCCTTTAATTTTAAATTTTCCAGCTCTTGTGCCGTTGCACTCTCTTTCATCACCACAATTTCCAGTCTGGCGTCTTCCCAATCTTGTGTCATCTGTGCTAGATTTTTCTCCTTTTCTTGCAATTTTTTTTCCAAATGCTCAATCTGCATTTGCTTTTGCTTGAGCTGTTCTGAATTTTCTTTGTTGATTATTCCAGGTTGCATTTGTTCTATTTCAGTTTGCTCAGCTGCTTCAGGTTCATCCTCATCCTCACTTGTCCCTTCTAGGTCTCACAACCAGAAAAAAGGCTTTTCCCGACGAAATAAAAAAAAACGGCCGACGAAATAAAATTTTCGTCGCTAAAAAAAAAAATCGTCGGCTATATTCATATTTTAGTCGACGATTTGAATTTTCGTCGACCTTTCTCTGAAACTTTAGCCGACGAAAATTTTTGGAAGTATGGCCGACGAGTACTAGGTTTGATTTCGTCGGCTATGATTAAAAAAAAAAAAAAAAAAAAAAAGAACAGATTCCATTTTCTATCACTATCGACAAACCATTGCTTCGTCCTTCAAATGCAAATGTGTCGTGAAATAAGATATGACCGAAATAATGAAATACGTCTACGGTTGAAAAATGACAAGATTCCGACAAAATTTGTGTGCCGAATGTTGCGGTTAACTGTTTTCCTATGGGTAGCCTGACAGTCGGTAAATATTTTGAGGAAAATTTTTATACGATTAGTTGCGTCTCATCGATTTGAAACTATTATCTGTTGAAGGTCAGGCAAAAAAACGTCATTTAGACAGGCCAATTACCATTTCTAAGCGTTTAAAGGGTTGACTCACCCGGTTGACCGTCCCGATCGAGCCTTTAACGTTGTCAGATGTAGTTGGATTTTTTTTCATACATGTATTTAATCTTAACGGTGATATCTGACGGTTGGAATAGATTTTCCAAACTTTTAGATTCAAAATCGGAACATATGCACTAATGTTCCTTGACTTGTTTACTAAGTGTTTAAATGAATGTATAGTTTCAAATAGTTACTATACGTACACTCTTCAAATGCAAATATGTCGTCATATAAGATATGACCGAAATAATGAAATACGTCTACGGTTGAAAAATGACAAGATTCTGATAAAATCCGTGTGCTGAAATAATGAAATAAGTCAAAACCCGGTTTACTGCAGATTTGGCGTCCGGCGTCCGAATGACGATTGTGATACCATTCCGGAAAGGGAACGACGCCAGGAATCAAACTCGTAGCTTTACTACGATGTGTGGGCTTTTTCGGGCTTTCGAGTTCGTTTAGGGCCTCAAAACGGCAGTTTAGTATGTTTTCATAGAATAGCCGACGAAAAATTGTAATTCGTCGGCTATTCTCTAAGTTTAGCCGACGAAAAGTATATGTCGTCGGCTAAACTCCTTCGATCCGCTTATTATCCACCGTTGGATGGCTCAGATCCAACGGCTGCTGATTTTCCAAAGCATAGCCGACGAAATATTTGAATTCGTCGGCTAAACTCTTGCGATCCGCGCCTTTTTATTGTCCGCCGTTGGATGGCTCAGATCCAACGGCTGTTGATTTTCCAAAGTATAGCCGACGAAATATATTAATTTTGTTATTCTCCTTCTAAATCTTTTAAATCGCTTCCTCCCGCCTTTTTTCTCTCCTCCTCCCCCCCCCCCCCCCTCCTCCTCCTCCTCCTCCTCCTCCTCCTCCGGCCTCCTCCTCCTCCTCCTTCCCCTCCTCCTCCTCCTCCTCCTCCTCCTCCTTCCCCTCCTCCTCCAGCCTCCTCCTCCGATCCGGTATTTTTTTGTGCCCAAAATGCAGTTAGAGCCGACGAAATTGACATTATTTCGTCGGCTATAACTTTAAAATATTAATATATTCTGACGAAATAGCCGACGAAATAGCTCAAATCGTCGGCTATACTTCAGAACAAATAGCCGACGAATTCAAATTTCATCGGCTATAACTTTAAAATATTAATATATTTGACCAAGCTTTAGTCGACGAAATCATTTTCGTCGGCCATAATTCGTCGGCCAAGGTTGGAATGGCCGACGAATTGGTTTTTTTCGTCGGCCATTGGTATTACCGACGGGGTTTTACCGACGAATTATAGCCGACGAAATTTTTGTCGGTAGAAGGAATAGCCGACGAAAATTTGGAATAGCCGACGAAAAAAATTTCGTCGGCTATTCTGTCAAAGCTGGTAGTGTCTTCTCTTCTTTTTGCGAAATGTTTCTGAAAAAAATAAAATACTAATTACTCACACAGTTACTGACATAGTTACCAAAATGATAGTTACCAAAATAGTTAGTCAGACATAGTTACAAAGATGATAGATAGTCACTTTTGATATTTACTACGATAGTTACTAGTTACTAACATAGTTAGTCAGACATAGTTACAAAGATAATAGTTACTAACACAGTTACTAACATACTAACACAGGTTGTTTACAAAATTTATAGTTACTGAGATAGTTACTAAGATAGTTACTAAGATAACTACACAAATAGTTTTCAAAATTGATAGTTACTAAGGTACGTAGTTACTAACACAGTTACAGAGATAGCTATTCAAAAATGATAGTTACTAAGATAGTTACTAAGATAATACTTACAGACAAGTCTTTTAGCTGATATTTCCACATCTTTTTCTTCAACTTTTCCAGGTCCCATTTCCTGATCTGGTGTTGTTCATTGTCCCTCTCTGGAATTGGCTCCACTAAGTTTGTCTTCATGCAGAGCCAATACTGGTTGCAGAAGGAATGTTAATTTTTTATAAGAAGCAAAATGTTGTAATATAAAAAAAAAATAAAGGAATATAAAACTCTCGCACTTACCAGAATGACATGAACACATCCTCCTGTATTCTTGGATGCATGTTTTGATTTCTTGTACATTGTGAGACATTTTTTCAAGAATATTTTTACTTCTTTTGCCCAGGCATATGAGGATGTCTCTTCTAAATCCTCCACAGCTCTGACCATGTCTATATGGAGGCTTCCCTGTGCATTTGGGAAGAGAAGCTTGACCAGAATGTCGATGATTATCAGCCTTGCTATATCTCTATTTCTGCTGACTCTTTCCTCATCAGATTGAGGATTCTTCTGCAATTCTGTTGTAATGGCTGAATTCACCATCTTTTTGTTGACTTCCTTTGCTTGTCCAAAAAATCTGATCACAAAATCAGAAATTGGAGTCTCTTTTCTTTGAATGTACGTTCCTGTACGGTTGAGTCCCAGAATTTGTGAAATGTGTGAAGATTTTATTTTGAACTTCTTCTCAGCAAAATGAAAGACATCTGTTACGTGATCGTAAGCTTCTAGCACCATCCCCAATTGGTTGTTTGACTTTGAACCATAAATTAGATTTTGGTGGAGTGCTTCAAACAGCTGGGCAAATGGAGTTCTCTGGACCAGCTCGACTACTTCTTGTGGTATTTCGCACCCGTACTCTTTGAAATTTGGTATGGTGCTTCTGAACTGTAGGGTTGGGCCTTTTTACTTCTGCTTCTGCTAATTTTAAAACACAATTAACACAATTAAAACAAAATTAGTATGACAGTTGATAGTTACAAGTTACTCTAATAGTTATAATGATAGTTACCAGTTACTTTCATAGATACTATGATAGTTACTACGATAGTTACTAGTTACTGTGATAGTTACAATGATAGTTAGTAGATACTTTGATAGTTACTATGATAGTTATTAGTTACTTTCATAGTTACCTTGGTAGTTACTAGTTACTTTCATAGTTACTATGATAGTTACTAGTTACTGTGATAGTTAGTAGATACTGTGATAGTTACTATGATAGTTAGTATATACTGTGATAGTTACTTACAGGATTTTGCAGTTGATGTTCTTGTTTTTCTATCAGTATGATCTTCTTTGCACCTTTATCATCATCTTCATCAGTTTGATAATCAGATCCACTACCACTACTAGATGGATCATATTCAGTTTCATCACTATCATCCTGTTATTGCCATTTTCTTTTTTTATCTCTAGCTCCCCTTTCTTCCGTTATCTGCGCATTTGATAAGCAAAGTTACTATGGCAGTTTTTTCAATTGTAACACAGTTAGTAAGATAGTTACTCAAAAGAAAAACAGTTACTATGACAGTTACTTACTGATTGTGATGCTTGCTTTCTTTTTCGTCCATCAGCAGCATCATTATCATCCCCGCCGCTTTCACCATTTGTTTTTCTTTTTCTTTTGGAAGGTGACGATACTTTACCTTCGCGTAGCTGCACATTTAATAAACACATATACTGAGACACTCATTCAGTTGTAAGATAGTTACTGAGGTAGTTACTTATAAGAAATACAGTTAGTAGTTTTTTTACATACTGATTGTGGTGATTTCCTTTCCCGTTTCTTCTTTTTGTCTTCCCCTTCTGGTTGTTCTTCTTTTTTCTTCTGCGGTCCAATCAATTCATAGTTAGATGATTTATACATTAACATTTTGCATTTACCAACTTCTTAATAGTTACATTAATAGTTTCCATATTTTCATAGTTACTATGATAGTTACTATCTAGTTTTGATAGGTACTATGATAGTTACTAGCACCTTTTGATAGTTAGTATATACTATGATAGTTACTATGATAGTTATTAGCACCTTTTAGTAGTTACTAGTTTTTTTTTTTATAGTTACTATTTTATTTTCATAGTTACTATGATAGTTACTGTCATATTTCTCAGTTTCTATAAAAAATAAAAGTTTCAGTTACAAAGATAGATTGTAACTGAAACAATCTATAAAAAATAAAAGTTTCATTTTCATAGTTACCTTTTGCTGAATTTGCTTTGCAGTTGTTTTTTGGACGTTTTGATCATTCTTTTTCTTTGATCTGAACTCGTATTCCATTTCATCATCACTGCTAGTGACCTGTTTTTCTTGAGTACTTGTTTGTTTTGGTGCCATTTCTGCATATACATGTATCAGCAAATTCCACAGTTACTAACACAGTTATTGAATACTTATACAAGATAGTTTCATTCACATAAATTGAAAACAGCTTGATAGTTACTAGAATAGTTACTGATATAGTTTTAACACAGTTTCATTCTTCCACACATACACACACAGTCAGAATATTTAGCACTCAAGCAAAATTCAAAATGAAATAGTTACTTTGATAGTTCCAACCATTTATTCTTTCACAAAATGTTCTATAAACACTGCTAAACACTGTATATATGTAATAAACCTAAAATCAGCTTCGATTTTGTTACCTGAGCAGCTTAGATCTGTGGAGATAGAGGAGAGGAGAGCGGTTGAGATACGATTTCAGAGAAGGATAATTAGTTAGTTTGATAGTTCCAACCATTTTATTCTTTCACAAAATGTTGTATAAAAACTGGTAAACACTGTATATATGTAATCAAGCTAAAATCATCTTCCAATTTGTCAGTCAATCCCCGAAATCTAAAATCATTATTCATCCTCTACCTTCTTCCTCTTCAACCCAGTCTAATCATCTTAGATTTTAGAAGCGGTGGAGAAGCGGTGGTTACCTGTAACTATCCAGTACAGTGGAGAAGCGGTGGTTAGCCGGTGACGGTTGTGATGTGGTTTTTAGTCGGTGATAATCGAGAAGCAACGTGAGCGGTGACGGTGGAGAAAGCCGGTGAGAGTTGATAAGGAGCGTGAGCCGATTCCGCGTCGGAGATTCAGAGAAAGAGAGAGTAAAGGAGGAGAAGTTTTAACCTAGAGAGAACAGTATTTGATTTTCAGAGCAAGAGAGAGTGAATAGTAGACTTAGTGTGAGAGTGTGAGAGTGAATAGGGTTTGATCGTGTGTAGCCATGTAACCAATCAGTGGTAGTGGCCTTTTGCCTGTTTCCGTTCCGTTTTTCCAGTGGCATGATATGTAATTATATCAGTTTTTTTGAGTATTTGTTAACTGGTGCCCTTTTTTATAAGGCCTTTAAAATTTAGGCCTTTTTTCTAATTATGGACTTTCAATAGCCCTTTTTTATAATTGCCCCTTATTTACATGGCGGCCAAAATATTCGTCTCTCTGCAAGTTGTAATAAAATATAAAAAGGAAATGATGATATTATGGTTTCAGGCTTGGCAATGTAGGATATTGCAGATGTGCCATTTTTGACAAAATTTAAATGCTGTGAGTTTAGATATTCATGTTAGTATCAACAGTCGTGCACTCAAAATTTATACAAAAAATTAATACCAAATTATGTGGCGTTTATGTGACTTTTACGTGTCATTATCTTTAATTTATTAATTTTAATTTATAATTTATTAATTTTTGTATATATCATAAAAAAGGGCAGTCTCAATTTCAAAAGGGAGGTTTCATTTGCACCTCTAAATCTGTTAGATATACCTCCGTATATTTTTATAAAATTTATATTACTTTTATGTCCTTCTAATAATTTCTTTAAAAAAAAAATTAAAAAAAAATAGAAGTCCTCTAATCATTCCTAAACCTAGCTGCATTTTTTCTAAAAAAAAAAAAAAAACAACCATCAATTTTCAATTAGTAAGCAAACAAAGTAGAACAAATTGAACCATGTTCCTGAAACGGCTAAACGTTTCTAGCATCTTAATTGCACAATTTCACTACTCAATCTGCTATAGTATTGGTAATCAATTATACATAATGAATTGAAAAAAGCCCAGAAATTTGAAAAAGAACCTAGTATCGTACTGGACAAAAAGCTAAGGTAAGATGGTTTTCTCATAAGGTTTGATCTTTATTTGATTGTTCGATTTATGGGATTTGATTGTCAATTATGACATAATTTTTTACTTCTGTGATTTGTTGAATTTCGGGTTCTGGAGAGAAAAAAATTGCACAGTTGTTGTTTTCAAAGGAGAGAGAGAGACTAAGAAAACTAAAATAACTAAAGAGGCAGAATTGACAGTTTAAAGGAAAAGTAATGAGGTTGAGGTGTATAAAGCAAACTTGGAGGTGCAAATAGAACCAAATTTTAGAAAAAAGGGCTATCTACCTTTGAAAATTAGAAAAAAAACTCATTCTTTTTCACTTTATAAATAAGGACATGGTTTTAATATGTTGATCATAAAAAAATCCATTCAATTTCACTAAACAATAAAAATGGGTTGTTTTTCACTTTAAAGTGACGATTTTACCCTTCCCTAACAAACTTTCATTTTTCCCGTTCTGTTACTTTCCCTCCTTTCTCTGTTAATTGCGATCTTCGTTTTCTTTTTCTTCGTTTCAGTGCCGTCTCTCTCTCTCTCTCTCTCTCACTGCCGCGCGATGTGTAATTTGTCGCTGCCAATCTGCAATTCCAATTTGCCTCTTTCGCTGCCGATTTGCAATTCCGATTTGCCTCTGAAGCTTTGCATCTGCGATTCCTCATTTTTGATTCATTGAAATAAGGTATGTTAAGTTTTTGCAGTTGTTCATATGTCATTTTTAGCTTTTGAATCAATTCGTGTTGATTTTGATGTTATAGGTCTTCAGTTTTTTTTGAAATTTGAATTGTTAAAACTTGTGATTGCCTATTCAACCTCCCGATTTTCATTCTTTCTTCAGTTTGTTTCGATTTTTTTTTGAAATCTGAATTGTTAAAAATTGTTAGGCAATTTTCCGATGTACGAACTGACAGTCAAATTTGACTTATAATTCTCCTTAATCCACCTTATAGATTGAACTTCATCTTCAATAAGAGCCTCTTCTACCATCTGCAATTCGGTGCTGGTGCTCTTGTTGCAGTCTATTTTATACCTGCATCCTTGGTCCAGCATGTCATCCGATTGATCAAGCACAGCTTTCATCCACAAATTAATCATTGTAACCTATTAATAGCATAGTTAGTCAGATAGTTACAAAAAATGATAGTTATTCAGATAGTTACTTTCATAGTTAGTCAGATAGCTCGCAAAAATTGATAGTTACTAACATAGTTACACAGATAGTTTTCATAACTGATAGTTACTAAGATAGTTACTAACATAGTTACACAGATTGTTTTCAAAAAAGTTCACTCTTGTTTTTGTATCCTGCATTTGTTTGATTTTTCATAGTTACTTTGCTAGTTACTTGAGCTACTTCTTTGTAGCTGATTGTTTTTTTTTGTTGTTGTCAAATTTGCTAGTTAAAATCATAGTTACTTGATAGATTGTGTAAAGTTACAGTCACATGGATTTGCTAATTGATGTTTATGATGATTTTCTCTTGTAGGTGCAATGGACAGTTGTTATATTGCAAAGCTTGTCTATTCTGGTGAAGGAGGAGCACTTTTCTTTGGTCATAGTTGTACTTTTTCTGATTTTTGTCATCGGATACGTGATCGTTTTCCAGAGTTGGAAAGATTTGTTTTCAAACTCAAGTATAATGTTTATCCAGATCCTACTGTTTACCATCTTAGAAATGAGGTTGATATGAGCATGATGTTTAGAGTTTTGGGACGGTATAAATCTGATTTTGTTGATGTGGATCTTCATTGTTTGGATGTCAGTTCTTCTGTTTCGGAAAGTGTAGTTAGTAATAATATTAGCAAGGATACTAGTGTTTTGGTTGAAGATAATGAATTTTTGGGTTGTTATAGGCGTGAGGATGCGAAAATGTATCTTTCTAAAGGATGGAAGTCTCTTATTCACTCTAAGGGTCAGATGTTTGAGGGTGGAGTAAAAGAGTTTAGGTTGAAGTTGCGGATGTATGCCGTGGAGGTTGGTTTTGAGTATGATTTTGAGATAAATAAACCAGAACGTGTTGTTGCTTTCTGCAAGAAAAAACATTCTGAAGGTTGTAATTGGTGTGTGAATGCATCTTTATGTAGGTATAGTTACATTAGCTATTACACAGTTTCTGTATAATTACATTTTTTTTGTTCATGTTTATTTCGGCAGCGTTCCGCTGTAGTGGTGTTGTGCAGCGGCACACTGTATTGTGTCCTGCATTTGTTATCATGATAGTTACTTGTATAATTATCATGATAATTCCTTGTATAGTTACTTAGATAGTTACTCTTGTAGTTCTAGTTTTTGAACTCACTGTAACTGTTAATTGCATAGTTACTCAGATAGTTACTTTGATAGTTACTTGGATATTTAGTAGTTAATTTGATAGTTACTAGTTATTTTGATAGTTACCTTGATAGTTACTAGTTACATTGATAATTACTAGTTATTTTGATAGTTACCTTGATAGTTACTAGTTACATTGATAGTTACTAGTTACTTTGATAGTTAGTATGGAAAAGTGTATACGTTGATTGATTTTTGCACCTGTTATTCAGGTATAATGGTTTCTTTGTGATTACTGAATTGGTGAACGAACATAGATGTCGTTGTGTCATCCGGCTTCAAAAGAGTAAGATGATGTGCAGTAAGATTATAAGGGAGGTGATGCTTGACAAAGTTCGTGAGAATCCCAATAAGAAAGCTATTGATATAATGCAAGACATAAAGCTAAACTACGGATTAGATATCCCTTATCATATTGCTTGATATGGCAAAGAGCGCGCGAGGGAATCTGTGCTTGGTGTTGAGTCTAAGTCTTACCAGAATTTATCATAGTTTTGCGAGCGCACATATGAATCCAACCCATATTCTAGGCTAGCTATACAGTATGAATCTGAAACAAGAAGGTTCCAGCGTATGCTTGTTAATTATGGTGCTTGGATGAATGGTTTTCAGTCTTGCAGACCAGTTCTCTGTATTGATGCTACATTCATCACGAACAAATACAAAGGCATGCTTCTTTCTGCTTCGGCAAATGACGCAAATTGTGGTACACTGCTTTCTTCGTTTTTGTTGTTATTTCATTTTTTGTTGTTAATTATTGTCATTTCTTTTTTCTTGTTTTTCAATTTCATTTACATGACTTCTAGACCAAACAGTTACTTGGATAGATACTAGTGTAGTTACTTGTATAGTTACATGAACTTCCAGACCATATAGTTACTTTGATAGATACTAGTGGAAATACTTTTATAGCTTCAGGAACTTCTAGACCAAATAGTTACTTCGATAGATACTAGTGCAGATACTTTTATATAGTTGATGGTTACAAAGTTGTTAGTTACTAAGATAGTTACATAGATAGTTACAAAAATTTATAGTTACTAAGATAGTTAGTGAAATAGTTACACAGATAGTTACATAATTGATAGTTACTAAGATAGTTACAAAGAATAGTTTAGTCAGATGATAATTACTAAGATAGTTACTAAGGTAGTTATTAATATAGTTACATGAAACTGATATTATTTTTTTTTTTTTTTGTTAAGGATTATATCCAGTTGCTTATGCTATTGTGGATTCTGAAAATGAGAGCAATTTGACCTTCTTTCTCAAGCTTTTGTCCGAAGAGCTGTCGAGATATTCTACAAGGCAAATTACTTTCATATCTGATCGTAATATTGGGCTTCTAAATGCAGTTCGTGCAGTTTTTCCGAATAGTCCACATGGATTTTGTTATAGGCATCTTCAGACTAATCTCAGCAGCAAGTTTCCAAATGGTTCTTACCTGAGCAAAAGGATTCCATCGTTGTTTATGCGTTGTGCTTATTCTTGCACCCGTGAATATTTTGACCTTAATTTCTAGAAGTTGAAGCATAAAGGTGGTGAGGTTGTTGATATGTTTTTAAGGATCTTCCGTTGGAAACATGAGCTTCATTTTTTTTAATGGTGAAAGGTTTGGGGAAATGACCAATAATTTGGCTAAGTGTTTTAACAATTGGGTGAAGGATTTGAAGAACCTTCCCATTATTGAATTTAATGAAGCCATTCGTCTGAAGTACTCTATGGCTTTAATTGCTTCTCGGAAGGAAGAATCAGCTGGAAGGGTTACTGAGTTGTGTCCGAATTTGGAAAAGAAGTTGGTTGTCAAGTTGGAGTTGGGAAGACACTGGTTAGTTAGTAGATCTGATACAAACATTTATGAAGTTCAGTGCCAAAAATATTTTGTTATGGTGAACTTGGAAGAATCCTACTGTTCATGTGGAGAATGGCAAGTTCACGGATTCCTTTGCTCGCATGCACTTGTCGTAATTCAGAAACACGGTTCTGATGTGTACTCATATATCAACCCAATTTTCAAGGTGCAGTACTTCTCCTAAATCTATCATTAATTAGACAGTTACCCCGGTAGTTACTTAGATAGTTACTTCAGATTAAATAGTTACATTGATAGATACTAGTGAAGTTACTTATATAGTTACATTAACCTGACATTATAACCTTATTTTTTCTTTTTTTTTATTCCTGTTATAGGTGGATAAATATCGCGAAACATATTCTTTCTCAATCAACCCGGTTCCTACTATTTCAAAGCCCGTGGATCTAGCTCAGCCTGCATTGTTGGTGCAACCACCTTTAACAAAAAGACCACCTGGAAGGCCAAAATTACAGAACTGTCAAGTGCAGTAGGTGTAACAAATATGCTAGTCACAACAGAACAAGTTGTAAAGAAATTATATAGTTCCGTAGATAGCTATTCAGGCAGTTACAACAATAGCTACTTTATGTTTTTTTTCGGTGTAGCAGCATATGTAGCTTTTTTTATACAATTACCATGATGGTTAGTTAAGAATGTTTTTTGAAAGTTATATTGAAATTTACATTGATTGTTTCTTGGTTTTACTGTTATTGAATGGTTGCATTTTTAATTTTGTTCATGTTTATTTCGGCAGCGGAACGCTGCCGTGGTGCGGTGCAACGGCACGCTCCATTGTTTTATGCAGATAGTTATCAAGATAGTTACTAAGTTAGTTACACAGATAGTTACAAAATTGATAGTTACTGAGATAGTTAGTAATATAGTAACACAGATAGTTACAAAATTGATAGTTACTAAGGTTGTTACTAACATAGTTACACATATAACTTTCAAAATTGATAGTTACTATGATAGTTACAAAGGTAGTTACACAGAATAGGTACAAGGATGATAGTTACTAAGATAGTCACACAAATAGTTACGAAATTGATAGTTACTGAGATAGTTAGTAAAATAGTAATACAGATAGTTACAAAACTGATAGTTACTAACATAGTTACACATATAGCTTTCAAAATTGATAGTTACTATGATAGTTACTAAGGTAGCTACACAGAATAGGTATAAGGATGATAGTTACTAAGATAGTCACACAGATAGTTACGAAATTGATAGTTACTGAGATAGTTAGTAAAATAGTAATACAGATAGTTACAAAACTGATAGTTACTAAGGTAGTTACTAACATAGTTACACAGATAGCTTTCAAAATTGATAGTTACTAAGTTAGTTACACAGATAGCTTTCAAAATTGACAGTTACTATGATAGTTACTAAGGTACAAAGATGATAGTTACTAAGATAGTTACTTTGTCATTTACTTGATAGTTACTGGGCTAGTTACCAAAACTGTTCCTTGAATAGTAACTTTGATAGTTACTCAGAAACAATCTGCTTAACTTTTCATGAAACAATCTGTTCAAATAAAGCATGAACAATCTGTTCAAATAAAGCATAAACAATATGTTCAAATAAAGCAAAAATTTTCCTATACTTTAAACTTCCTAAATTTTCCTAACAATCTGTTCAATCGATCTAACAGTCTCTCCAACTATGCCGATTGTCCGCAAAACGCTTCAGAATGTAAGCCCTAAACTTGTCAGCCTCTTTCTTCCCAAACTTCTTGTTGAAATTGCCTTGTGACATGATAGCGCTCATGAAGTACATGACATATATCCCACAGTCGACGCTGTTTTGTCACAATAAATAGATTAATAAAAGTTAGACAGTTATAAGGATGATAGTTAGTGATATAGTTACAAACATGGTTGCACAGATAGTTACAAATATGATATTTACTGAGATAGTTACTAAAATAAAAACACACAGTTACAAGATGATTGTTACTAAGATGCTGGGATAAGAACTTACGAATCAGATTGTTGTTGAGGTAATTTTCCGCTGTACGAACTGACAGTCAAATTTGACTTATAATTCTCCTTAATCCACTTTATAGATTGAACTTCATCTTCAGTAAGAGCCTCTTCTACCATCTGCAATTCGGTGATGGTGCTCTTGTTGCAGTCTATTTTGTACCTGCATCCTTGCTCCAGCATGTCATCCGATTGTTCAAGCACAGCTTTCATCCACAAATTAATCATTGTAACCTATTAATAGCATAGTTAGTCAGATAGTTACAAAAAATGATAGTTATTCAGATAGTTACTTTCATAGTTAGTCAGATAGCTCGCAAAAATTGATTAGGTTTCAAAATTATTAGTTACTAAGATAGTTACTAACATAGTTATATAGATAGATTTCATAACTGATAGTTACTAACATAGTTACACACATAGGTTTTAAAATTGATTTTTTTGGGATAGTTACACAGATAGTTTTCAAAATTTATAGTTACTAAGACAGTTACTAATGCATAGTTTACACAGATAGTTTTCAAAATTGATAGTTATTAAGATTATAGTTACTAACATACCATTTTTTCAGCATCTTTAAAACTTTGCCCGGTTTCTTTTATTCTTGCTCTCATGGAATCAAAGTGGGCAAATCTGCATGCTTCCTTGTCAAACACCAGTAGAGTATGGTGGAAGTTCCGCTTATGTGTAAGGGGTATCATAATGGCATCCGCTTTAGCTAGCTTCTCATACAGAGGTTCACAGAGGAACTGATGAATTGGTTTTGCTTCGAGGTCTTCTGTCGACATCTATTTTTCAAACCAAACCTATGATTAGTTATCTCATAATTTTTTACAAAAATATAATTCTCCTGTTAATTAGTATCTTACCCAGGAGTGAGTGAGCAGAATTTCTATTTTTGGTGCAACTGGATTGTTGATGTCCTTCATTTCGCTATATAACAAAGATGCAAATGCATCAATCATGTTGTTTGCGACTTTAACTCCAAACACGACTTGTTCAATTTCATGCTTTGAAATTTCTGTTCCCACCTCCTTTCCTTCCCAGAAGAACACTCTGCACACATGATAGTAAATCATATGATAGTTACTAAGACAGTTACAGTCAGATTATAGATACTGAGATAGTTAATAAAATAGCCACACAGGTAGTTAGTCAGATAGTTACTCAGAATGATAGTTACTGAGGCAGATAGTTAGAAAGATAGATACTAAGATGATAGTTATTGAGATAGTTATTGAGATAGTTACTAAGATAGTTACTTAAGAAATTATCCAGACAGATACCAGGACAAATTGTAGGACAGACAGTTAATAAGATATATACCAAGACAGATAGCAGAACAGAATGTAGGATAAATGAATATTATGCTTACCCGCTTGGCGCCTTGTTCCAGTATTCTCGAAACCTTTGCTTCGTGTTTTCGTCCATATGATCTTTGTAAACTGTGTGGTCATCCCAGTCCATCACCTCTCGTTGGCTTGGTTGATAAGGTTCCTCTGAATCACCAACAAGGTATATTGGTTCATCTTCCTCTGTCACCCCAGCCACATCGTCAAATGACGTCTGAACATCAGTTACTGATTCAACCTGTTCTAGTTGCACCACCTTTCTCAAACTTTCCTCCTCTTTCTTTTTCCGCCTCTCTTCTTCAAACTTTTTTATGTTCTCTTCCTGCCTCTTTCTTTTGATTTCTCTTTCAGCTTTGACTTCACCCCACCAGTATATGTTGTCCTTTCTTGACGCCCTCTTTCTGTTTTTTATCCGCACAACATATGAATATATTCCCAGCGATTCTGCTGAATTCCCGGAGTGCATTTCGTCAAGCGAAAAATTCGTCACATTTTGGTTTGATCTGAAATGCACTTTTTTCTTTGTTTTTGCCTCAGATTGGTTGAAAACAGGCATGGGAACCAGTGACTTTATGATCTGGAACTTGTGAGGTTCAACTATCATGTCACCCAGAGTTAGCTTTCTGGCTTGTGGAGTAGGTGGAGTCCTCAGATTTGCTGTTGAGATTTCTTTTGGTTGTTGTGGTGATTGATTGGGAGTACTGTAAGCTCCCCAAGGAGATATAATCCCCGGCAAGATGTTGAAAGAAGGCATTTCCGGCATTTCCGTCACCGGTGTCTTGGGTGACCATCTTGCTTCCTTTGGGATTTTTCTACGATATGTTCTTGTTTCTTCCTCATCACCTGCGCGATAGGATATCAGATGATAGTTATAGTTACAGTTATAGTTACTAATACAGATACACAGATGATAGTTACTCAGTTCTGTTGGTAGTTACTAAGATAGTTAAACAAATAGTTTTCTCAGATGGTAGTTACTAAGGTAGTTGCACAAAATAGGTACAAATATGATAGTTACTAACATAGTTACACATAATAGTTTTCAAAATCAGATAGTTACTAAGATAGTTACTAACATAGTTATACAGATAGTTTTCAAAATTGATAGTTACTAAGATATATAGTTATTCCAAATTGATAGTTACTAAGATAGTTACTAACATTGTTGCACAGATAGTTTTCAAAATTGATAGTTAATAACAAATTTTTATTACCTTTGCTTTTTTCTTCCTCTCTTCTTTTTTCAGCCTCTTCTTTTTTCTTCATTTATATTTCTTCCTCCACTTTATTCAAAGCGTCCAGCTGATCTGCTACAAGTTGTTCTTCTTCTTCTTTTGCATTTTTCTGACTGCTTTCCTTCACTTCAGTTGCCTGCCCTTCTTTTTCGGCTTCAGTCGCCAGTTTTTCCAGGCCATCTGATTGAAATTGTGGTGGTGTCATCTTCATTGGGTAGGAGAATTGAGTCAGTGCGGCCACAATTTTGTTTTGCCTCTCCAACCCAGCCTTTAATTTTAAATTTTCCAGCTCTTGTGCCGTTGCATTCTCTTTCATCACCACAATTTCCAGTCTGGCTTCTTCCAAATCTTGTGACATCTGTGCTAGATTTTTCTCCTTTTCTTGTAATTTTTTTTCCAAGTGCTCAATCTACATTTGCTTTTGCCTGAGCTGTTCTGAATTTTCTTTGTTGATGATTCCAGGTTGCATTTGTTCTATTTTTGTCTGCTCAGCTGCTTCAGGTTCATCCTCATCCTCACTTGTCCCTTCAAAGTCTTCTCTGCTTTTTGCGAAATGTTTCTGAAAAAAATAAAATAACAATTACTCACACAGTTACTGACATAGTTACCAAAATGATAGTTACTAAAATAGTTACTAACATAGTTACAAAGATGATAGTTAGTCATCTTTAATAGGTACTAGTTACTAACATAATTAGTCAGACATAGTTACAAAGATAATAGTTAGTCAGATAGTTACTAACATAGTTACACAGATTGTTTACAAAATTTATAGTTACTGAGATAGTTACTAAGATAACTACATAAATAGTTTTCAAAATTGATAGTTACTAAGGTAGTTACTAACACAGTTACAGAGATAGCTATTAACAAATGATAGTTACTAAGATAGTTATTAAGATGATACTTACTGACAAGTTTTTGAGTTGATACTTCCACATCTTTTTCTTCAACTTTTCTAGGTCCCATTTCCTGATCTGGTGTTGTTCATTGTCCCTCTCTGGAATTGGCTCCACCAAGTTTGTTTCATGCACAGCCAATACTGGTTGCAAAAGGAATGTTAGTTTATAAGAAGCAAAATGATATAACATAAAAGAATAAAGGAAGATAAAACTCGCGCGCTTACCAGAATAACATGAACACGTCCTCTTGTATTCTTTGATGCACGGTCCGATTTCTTGTACTTTGTGAGACATATTTTCAAGAATATTTTGACTTCTTTTGCCCAGGCATAGTTAGATGTCTCATCTAAATCCTCCACAGCTCTGACCATGTTTATATGGAGGGTTCCCTTTGCATTTGGGAAGAGAAGCTTGATGAGAATGTCGACAATTATCAGCCTTGCTATATTTGCATCTCTGCTTCCTCTTTCCTCATAAGATTGAGGATTCTTGTTTAATTCGGCTGTTATGGTTTTATTCACCATCTTTTTATTGACTTCCTTTGCTTGTCCGAAAAATCTGATCACAAAATCAAAAATGGGCATCTGTTTTCTCTGAATGTACACTCCTGTATGGTTCAACCCTAGAATTTGTGAAACATCTGATGATTTTATTTCGGAACTTCTTCCCAGCAAACTGAAACTCATCTCTTATGTGATCGTAAGCTTCCAGCACCATCCCCACTTGGTTGTTTAGCTTTGAACCGTAAACAAGGTTCAGGTGGAGTGCTTGAAACAGCTTGACAAAGGGAGTCCTCTAGATTAGCTATAGTACTGGCTCTGGTATTTGGCCCCCATATTCATTGAAATTTGGTAGGGTGCTTCTGAACTGTAGGGTCTGCCCCTTTTTCTTCTGCTCATTTGAAAACACAATTAAAACAAAATTAGTATGACAGTTGATAGTTACTAGTTATTTTGATAGTTACAATGATAGTTACTAGTTTCTTTCATAGATACTATGATAGTTACCTTTATAGTTACTAGTTACTTTCATAGTTACTATGATAGTTAGTAGATATTGTGATAGTTACTAGTTATTTTCATAGATACTATGATAGTTACCTTGATAGTTACTAGTTACTTTCATAGTTACTATAATAGTTAGTAGATACCGTGATAGTTACTTACACGATTTTGCAGTTGATGTTCTTCTTGTTTTTCTATCAGGACGATCTTCTTTGCACCTTTATCATCATCTTCATCAATTTGATAATCAGATCCACTACCACTACTAGATGTATCATATTCAGTTTCATCACCATCATCCTTTTGTTGCCATTTTCTTTTTTTATCTCTAGCTCCCCTTTCTTCCGTTATCTGCACATTTGATAAGCAAAGTTAGTATGGTAGTTTTTTCAATTGTAACACAGTTAGTAAGATAGTTACTCAAAAGAAAAACAGTTACTATGACAGTTACTTACTGATTGCTTTCCTTTTTTAACATCAGCACCATCATCGCTTTCATCATCTTGTTTTCTTTTTCTTTTGGCAGCTGCCGCTACCTTATCTTCGCTTATCTGCACATTCGATAAACACAGTTACCAAGATACTTTTTCAATTGTAACATAATTACTGAGATAGTTACTTATAAGAAATACTGTTACTACTATAGTTACTAATTAATTGTGTCGTTTTCCTTTCCAGTTTCCTTTTTTTTCTCTTTCCCTTTTATCTCTTATGCTTTTTTCTTCTATGCTCCCATCAATTCATAGTTAGATGATTTATACACTAACATTTTCATTACCAACTGCTTAATAGTTACACTAACAGTTACAGAAAAAATAAAATTTCGATTACCACGATAGATAGTTACCTTTCGCTGTTTTTGTTTTGCAGTCTTCTTTTCTGGATTGTCCTCATTCCTTTTCTTTGTTCGTAGCTCGTGTTGTATATCATCGTCACTTGTAGTAACTTCTTTTGCCGGACCAGTTTTCAGTTTTGGTACCATTTTCTGCATATGTGAGGGAAAAAAGTTATTATAACCCGATACAACCATAAACTCAAACTGTTCACATATATTTGCATCACCAAATATCACAGTTACTAATACAGTTATGCAACACTGAAACAATATAATTTCATTTATATAAACTCAAACAAGATAGTTACTAGAATAGTTTCTGTTATAGTTCCTTGCACATAACACAGTTTCATCCATTCACACACACAGAAACACTTAGAATTTTTAGCGCCCAAGCAAAATTTACAAAAATAGCAGTTACTTTGATAGTTTCAACCATTTATTCTTGAACAAAATGTTTTATAACATCTATAAACACTGTATATATGTATTAAACCTAAAATCATCTTCCAATTTATCATCTAATCAACTCAAATTTCTCAGCCCATTCTTCAGATATCTCATACTCAATGAATCTACTCAGTGTAAATCATCTTAGATTTGAAGGACATGTTTAAATTTCGGGTACAATATCACCAATTCGATTATTTATTTTCTTAATTTTGATTTCAAACTTTAAAAATTCATATCTCATCGATTTTGTTTTAAAACCAGACAAAAAAGTATGTGAAAGGTTTTATATGTTTGTTACTTGTAACTAGATCGGACCTCAGGTACGGCGAGGTGGAGAAGCAACGGTGGAGAAGCGACGCAACGGTGGAGAAGCAACTCGACGGTGGATAAGCAGCTCGGTGGAGAAGCAGCGGTGGTAGTGTGGATTGATTCGGAGAGAAGGAGACGATGTTAATTCGGAGACCTGTAGATAATCAGGTATAAGGAGAGAAGGAATCGAAGAGAATGTAGGGCAGAGAAGGAGAAATGTAATAGTAGTAGAGTGAGGAGTGAGGAATAGTAGTGTTGCTGTGTCGTAACCACCCAACGGGGTATTCTACCCACTTCGTTTTCAGTAACGGATCAGTTCTAATTATGTTACATTGTTACAATGGCATTTCATAATTATGTGATGTTTTATGGTTATTTGTTAAACAGTGTCTTTTTTTATGAACAACCCAAAGTTCATGCCTTTTTTTATAATTTTGGGCTTTCAAAAGCCCTAAATTATAAAAACTCCCAAATAGAACTACCCATTTCAAAATGAGAAAAAAAGCATATTCTTTTCTACTTTATAAAAAAAGACATTATCTTAATGTGTAAATAATAAAATAGTTTTTTTTCTTTTTAAAAATTATAAAACATGGCTGTTTTTATTTTTTCTTCTGACCATTATACCATTTTCTTCTATTTTTACCTGATTTTTGTAACTTCACTCCTAACTTGATTTCTTTCTCTTTTCTAAACGAGATCCTCTCTCACATATGAACCAGATCGGACTTGAGGACTGTACATGCTCCAGATGCGGCACCACCGTACTCTTTCATGCCAGCCAAGTCGTCAGCACGTCGGAGAGGTCGAAGCAAACGAGGGCGAGCGCACCGTCGCCGGGCCCAATTTCCACCCGGCGGGGTCATTCGGCCTGAAGATGACGATGGATGACCTCATCGCCAAGCAGATGAAGGCCACGCGCCAGTAGATTCCGGCCTGCGAGCTCGTGTCGTTCGATCGCGACTGCGTCAACGCGTTCCAGCTTTACGTGAACGACACGCTCACTTTTGCGGTGAAGCGCGGGGGGTTCATGTACGGCACGGTGTCGGAGTAGGGCAAGGTGGAGGTGGACTTTATCTACGAGCCACCGCAGTTGGGGACGGAGGAGAGCCTGAATATTTTCCGGGAAGCGGAGGAAGAGATAGCGGTGGAGGCGATTGCTTTGGGGTTGGGGATGAGGCGTTTCTGCTGATTACGGTATAGTTACATTATTGGGTTAAAGAGCTTAACAGTCTTTTACATTTTCCCATGATCCCTAGGGTGTTGGTTCTATGTTGTTTGATTGATCAGCAAAGAGTTTCATCAGCTTCTTTTTCATGGTCTATTGACGTATTCATGTTTTTTAATTGATTGACGACAAGTTTCATCAGCTTCTTTCTTGTGGTCTATTTGGCATTCATGGGTCTCATCTTTTGGATTAATCTAATTTTCTTTATTTGAGTTTAGGAACCAATGGCGTTCTGTATCTTCCATGAATCCAATGGTTTGGGGTACTTTTTCATCATCTTCTTTTTCATGGTCTCCTGATATTCATGGGTCTCGGTTTTGGGTTAAGTTATATAGCTAGATGTATTATTTATTTGCACTGATTCGATTGGTTTATTTCTTTGCAGCAGGTAAAGGAGAATCCCATACTCCACATAAGAAGTTGTCGAAGTTGATTGACAAAGCTGAGAAGGTGGTTATGGAAGAACTGCCGCGGCTGAAGAGAACCCCAAGTGCGAAGAAGGCAGAGAGGGAAAAAAAGGTTCGAAAGTTGATGTCAATGCGTTGAAGGGAAAAGGAGATTGGACAGAGAAGACTCCAGAGTAGAAGTTCCACCTTCTCGTGACACATTTAGATGACTTAATCACCGTAAGGTGATTTGATGCAGTAAATTTTATGGACAAGCTATGTCACTTTAGTTCTTGTTTGGTTTTTAAGAGTATTAAGTTTTGTATTTGATCAAAACTGAGTGTTCTTTAACATAGTTACTCATTGATTCAAATTCTATATGAGATGAAAGCATCTACATTAGCTCTAGTTGGCAAATGCAATGTTGATCATTAGTTGGGCACTGTTGTTTAGAGTCTTATACTGTTAGCATTTTTTGAGATCATGGGCAATTTAGTTTTAATCCTAATTTTCTACTGAAGGAATCAATGTGATCAAATGTTTTATTGTCCATCCTGGAATGGACGGCTACTATTTTGGCATGGGTTTCATGTTGTACTGGTGTTTGAATTCATAATTCGTCCCTTACCGTAATAATGAATTTTGATTGCCCGGAAATTATGTAGTAAACTTAAACAAGAAAACTAGGCCATTTTTGTTCTGTGATACTTGATTCTCTTTCTTACTTGCACCCCCAAAATATAATTTATTTAGTTTGCTTGTGACATTACTGTAAGAACTTGTTTCAGAGCGCATTCATCAATTCCTCAAGTATTTTCCTTCAATTACCCTTTCAGGTTAAACACACAATTCATCTTTAATTTTGCAGTCTTGGGTTTTCTTTGTTTTAAAATGACAAGTTACGAAAATACAACATTCAGCTTTGTTTTCAATCTTCGCTTTTGTTTGTTTCAGTTGTGCTTTTGTCAGTAACTCTTTCTTATGGTTTCCTATCAATTCAACTTGAGAAAATAATAGAATACATACAATTATAAAATAGTTACTCCGATAGTTACTGGAATAATTAGTCCAATAGTTACTCGGATAGTTACTCAGATAGTTACTTGGATAGTTACTTATATAGTTCTCAGTTTTGAAGAAACAAGAACTGTTACTCAGATAGTTACTTTGATAGTTACTTATTACTTGGATAGTTACATAGATAGTTACTGGGATAGTTACTTAGATAGTTACTCAGATAGTTACTGGGATAGTTACTTTGCTAGTTATTTCGATAGTTATTTCGATAGTTACTCAGATAGTTACTGGGATAGTGACTCGGATAGTTACTTTGATAGTTATTTCGATAGTTACTCAGATAGTTACTGGGATAGTTACTCGGATAGTTACTTTGATAGTTAGTAAAATAGTTACTAAGATGATAGTTAGTTAGATAGTTAGTAACATAGTTACTCGGATAGTTACTCCGATAGTAACTAGTTATTTCGATAGTTACTTGGATACTTACTCAGATAGTTACTTTAATAGTTATTTCGATAGTTACTGGAATAGTTACTCTGATAGTTACTTAGATAGTTAGTAAGATAGTTACTAAAATGATAGTTAGTTAGATAGTTAGTAAGATAGTTAGTATGATGATAGTTAGTAAGATAATTAGTAAGATAGTTACTTTGATAGTTACTCTGATAGTTACTCAGATAGTTACTTTAATAGTTACTCTGATAGTTACTGTGATAGTTACTCCGATAATTACTTAGATAGTTACTTAGATAGTTAGTATGATAATAGTTAGTCAGATAGTTAGTAAGATAGTTAGTAAAATAGTTAGTAAGATGATAGTAAGATAGTTAGTAAGATAGTTACTGAGATGATAGTTTCTTAGATAGTTAGTAAGATGATAGTTAGCTAGATAGTTAGTAAGATAGTTACTAAGATGATAGTTAGTAAAATAGTTGCTCAAATAGTTACTTTAATAGTTACTCCGATAGGTACTGGGATAGTTAATTTGATAGTTACTTGGATAGTTACTTAGATAGTTAGTAAGATAGTTACTAAGATGATAGTTAGTAAGATAGTTAGTAAAATAGTTAGTAAGATGATAGTAAGATAGTTAGTAAGATAGTTACTGAGATGATAGTTTCTTAGATAGTTACTAAAATAGTTAGTAAGATAGTTATTAAGATGAAAGTTAGTAATATAGTTACTAAGATGATAGTTAGTTAGATAGTTAGTAAAATAGTTACTAAGATGAAAGTTAGTAAAATAGTTAGTGAGATAGTTACTGAGATGATAGTTTCTTAGATAGTAAGTAAGATAGTTAGTGAGATGATAGTTACTTAGATAGTTAGTAAGATAGTTACAGAAAATGTTACTTTGATATTTACGTTGCCGTGATGCGATGCAGGGGCACGCTGCATTGTGTCATGTATTTTTCATTTTTTGTTCACTTGCTTTCGATTTTTAAGCTCTTACTTTTCTGTTTTGCATTTTTTTTTTCATAGTTACTGTGATCGTTACTTGGATAGTTCTCAGCTTTTGAACAAATAAGAATTGTTACTTTGATAGTTACTAACATAGTTACTAGCATAGTTAGTTAGATAGTTATTAAGATGATAGTTAGTTATATAATTAGTAAGATAGTTAGTAATCATAATTAGTTAAAGCTACTTGATTCAATTTTCAGGCCTCTCAAGCTAACCCTTTCACAGTGATTCATAACTCATAAGCCTAGTTAAAGCTACCAAATTTATTCAGTTTTCAGACCTCAGGGTTAGCTTGATCGGTGATCATACAATAAGCTTTTTACTCCTAATTCTACACACGCTTCAGTCTCTGGCTTTTGGTAAGAAATTAGCCATATTTTATGCTTTACATCCCAGATGTACTCTCAATAGTACCAAATCGGAAAAAGATAAAAACACTAGCTAGGCTAGTATAAATAGAACAGGCTTAATCCTTTATTATTTAGGCTTTAAACTTTCCCCTGAAAACTTCACAAATTCCAACTTCTTTCAAAATCAAAACTTAGGAACTGTGACTACGATGGAAGAATTGCATCACCCTTCTAACGATATAGTTTCAGAATGTTGTGTCCACAGCTAACTTGGGCTGCAAGTTAGACCTCCACAAAATCGTTTCGCAAACTCGAAACCTAGTATACGATCCCAAGCGTTTTGCTGCTGTGATCATGAGAATGCCAGACCCTAAAGCCACGGTGTCGATTTTCTCCTCCGGGAAGGTGGTGTGCACTTGTGCCAATTGCGAAGCCATGTCGGAACTAGCAGCTAGGAAGTGTGCTCAAAGCATCCTAGAGATGGGTTTCGCCATCAAGTTTACTGATTTCAAGATTCAGAACATTGTTGCAAAGGGCTTGTGATGTTGGATTTCTGATCAGACTTGAAGGTCTTGCTTATGCGAACCCCGGGGTTAGGAGTTATGAGCCTGAGGTGTTTCCAGGGCTGAGGTACCGCATGAAGGAACCCAAAAGTTGTAATCGCAGGAGCCAAGTGCAGAGAAGACATTCACAAGGCCTTTGAGCTCATATATCCTGCCCTTGCAGAGTATAAGAAAGTGCTCTAGTGAAACCTGACTGATCCAAATTGTGTTATATCGTATTAAATTTGTGAGGACATTCTGTATTCTCAATCTCAGAACCTTAATTAAACTCTTGGGTTAATACTCAACCAATGCACACATGAGATTAATTTTGAGCATCACTTCAATCCACAAGCACCCAAAACATCTAGAAAGACGCACATCTGCATCAGTTTGGGTATTGCAAATCAATATGTAAACACTACATTGAACCATTGACCCAGATAAATCATCTAAATAGGGTTCATAACTAATACATATATATCTCCAAATCGAAAGATAAACACAGTTAGGCATACAAATAATCAGTAATTACATGCCAATTCCGCAGTAACCAAACACAAATATAATTCCAAACAACAACATAAACAGAAGAACGACAAATAAATTCGAAAAAGCCGACCCTAAAAACCTAACTCAAAAAGAAGTCGATTCTTCAGAAGTAGTTTGGACACTTCTGGAGGAAGAACCACATGCCTGCAGAGCAAGACATTTAATATTAATCCACATTCTTCCTAGGCATCAACGGAAACAGCCAATCTGCCGATTTGAAATCCCCAGACTTAACTCCAAGACGAAACACTTATGTCAGACATTTCGTCGAACACCTGGCGTGCAAGTCCCACCGACCCAACTTGATCATAAACAAACAACAACGAATTCTGAACATACAGATCAACATCAAACCCTGACTTCAAAACCCGGCCGTGAATCTCTCTGCCCTTACGATCAATCCCCAATCCAATTACCAGGACGATGTGGCGGCCGGCTCGACGAGCTTCAAGTCGGAAGAAACCTTGGGGCAGCCGTTGGACTCGGTGCTAGAGCCGTTGGACTTGGTGCCGGAGCCGTAGGATTCGGCGCGGATGAAGTCGACGGCGACGGGGAGGTGGATATGGCGGGCCAAGTCGGCGAGGAAGAGAAAGGCGCCGGTGGCGACACCGACGAGGACGGGAGGGTCGGAGAGGTGAGAGAGGTCGGCAAAGATCCCCGTGTTGTCGATATCCTCGTCGCTGATGAAGGAGATGGTTGAGAGAGAGAGAGAGAGAGAGAGAGTGAGATTTAATCTGAGAGGGGTTAGGTTTCCTTTTAATTAAAAGAAATATATATAAGAGAATCACACGGTTGTAATTTCTTGATATATTAAGGGGAGAAGATTAGTACATGTCCTTAATTATAATTAGATCAAATTATTATTATTTTGTATCTCTAAATGACCTTTTTTTATTAAAAGCCCTTAATTTTATTACTTTAAATATAATTATTATAACAATAAGTAGTTTTCTTAAATGAGTAAAACATTTGATGAGATTAATCTTGCGTAATCAGAAGAATTGTTATAAATCCAAAACTAAACATATTCTAAGTTGTAGAACAACTATTTTTCTCATCAAGCTAGGTTAATCATCTAGTCATTGAGAATGTTCGTTGCTAGTTGCTAGATGCTGCTAAATGTTGATTGCTTTTCTTGTAGGAGCTTCTTTATTTCACTTATTCATTACTCAAATATCATATAATATATGAAACTAGCCAAAAAAGAAGATGTGGAGTTTCCAAAAAAAAGCTTTTATATCCAATTTGTACATGCATCTTTGTAATTCAAACACAGTCTTCATCGACGAGGAAGCATTAATGCCTAAATCTCAATATTGTTCGTCACACTTAATTTCCTAATAAATGGTATTTCAAAATTTTGTGATTTTATTTTTTATTTCCATTTTAGTTCAAAACAGTTTAATGTATAAGAATACGTGTTGGAAAATATTAGATTTAAGATGATGATATGTCATATGCCACATCATTTGGTATACGTTTTTTTGTATAACTTTTTGGTGTCTTTAGCATTTTCCATAATTGAGATTGATTATAATTTTTGAAAAGATTTTAAAATTTTAAAATTAATTTAAAGTAAAAAAACGACCCACGTGGTGCATTTCAGGCTGTGCATTTGTCCGTCTCATTAAGTTTTTTTTTTTTTTTTTTTTTCAGATTATTTACTATAATTTCACATTTTCATTTTCAAAGCCTAAACCCAAAACTCTAAAACTTAAATAACCCCGAACCCTGAACCCAAAAGCAAAACCTAAAACCAAAATACAAAACCTAAACTCGAATCGAAACTCGAAACCCAATCAACAAAGCAAACACAAACATAAATCATATACATTATGAATGACAAGCAGACTTTATGAATAAATGCTCTTGTGAGCGTTATCGCAATTAGTCCTACTTATTTTATATCTTTGGACTGCTGCTCTTAAGACACATTCTTAATGACAAGTAAACATATTGGAGGACAAGTCTCATGTAGTAGACTTAGCCGAGGATTAAAATATGAGTATCGGTATATCTATTGGAACTTTAAAAAAATGAGATATCAGATATATTGGGGATACTGCATAAAATATTATTTTATTTTAAACTACTGAAATTATAAAATTTACATGTAATTAGATACAAACATCAACTTCATCTACATCTTAAAAGAGATTTAGGTAATGTTTTCTTCATATTGATATATTCAAGATCCGTGGGAATTATTTCTTATTCGAATATTTCTCAAATCCCCCCAGTCTTCATCTAAATATCCCTTGAGGCCTGGAGGGCTCTCCTGGATATCTCTCGAGATGGGTTTTTTATTTATGTCGTTAATTTTTACATATATTTCTTTAAAATATTCTAGATATATCATATATATCAGGAAAGTTAAAGATATTTGACATTATTGAAAAAATTTCACATATACTATGAAAGATAAGATATTTACCCTTAAACATATATCGATCCGTCGAAAAAGGGAGATATCAGGGGATATATCAGATATATTGTAGAGATTTTAATCCTTAGACTTAGCTTATGCAATGAGTAGACCTTGGACTAGAGTTGGTATAGAAAAGGATCACAAAGTCCGACTAGGTAACATTCTCAAGAACAACTTTCTAAAACGTCTACATTTATATGAGTGAGTGAAGAATGAAAGTACTTAACCTAAAAAATTAGTATACTTAGCATACAAAAGTCTACATCTAAATTAGTATAAGCGTCTTATGAAAGTAGTAGCTAGACTCAACATTTGAAATAAGTAGACTTAATTTGCATACAAACTATAAGTAAACTTAGTATAAAGGTAGAAAAATGGAGCTTCAAATGCAATTAGAGTCGCAGAGGCTACAAGGTGAGGTTTCAAGGCTGCAAGATGATATGAACACCACTATGAATGGATTTAAGGGTGACACTGAAAGGTTGGAGGATTGAAGGGTGAGATTGCAGGGTTGGTGGCTGAAAAGAATATCACTGTGAATGGATTGAAGGGTGAGATTGCAAGGTTGGTGGATGAAAAGAATACCTGATGCAGGAGCATATAAGGCAACTTCAAAGATATTATTTGTAATTTAATTGTAGGTTATAATCTTTGATATTTCATTAGGGTATCTTTTTACATTTAATTTAGGAATAACATTTAGTTAGCTTTCCATATAAACTTAAGTCTACTTATTCTCTAAGTTTTGTAAACCCTATATATATGGGTATTGTAATATTTGTTAGGAAGCTTATGTTTTATGAATAGAATCAGTTTATTTGTGGCATGGATTTGCCTTGTTTTATGAGTTCGCTTATCCTTATTTATGGTGTCTGTTGAGTGACTGTTGAAGGCCTGTGTTCGGTACCCTGATCCCCATCAGTTAGTATCAGAGCTCTGGGAGAGCTTGCTGGATTCCATGTCTCAGATCGGGAGAAGAAGGGGATGTTTCAGAACGGAGGGTCGTGACGTCAACAATGACATGGCTGAAATCAAAAGGATGCTTAAGCAACTTGAGGTACGTATCAATCGCATCGAAACTCGACGAAAGGGTCGTAAGAGTTCCGACGGGGATGAAAACGTTACCACCTATCATCAACGTATTGATCGCATCGAAACTTTTTACCAAGAAGGTGATGGTTCCAATGGGGAGATATACGTTGACCCTGTTCATAAGTGCGCTCCGTTGTGTGAGTCCGATGAAGAGAGACATAATACTTTCAACTACCCCAGTTGTAAGTTCACTATTTTTAATTTTCCGTTTGTTGAAGAATTATTTTCAGAAAAAGAAAAAAATAGTTTCATAGATTTTGATGAACCACCGAGATATGATGATTATGAAGATTGTGAAGTTTGTAATAGTGGCATGGAGGACCTTTGTGTTTCAATCGCTAGAGATTGTGATGAGTCTAGCAAAAATATATGCATTAGAGACCAATGCGGAGAAGGTGAAAAGTTGTTTGCCATGCATAAACTATTTACCACATCATCAGTTAGCTCTCTTCATGATCATGATTCAAATGGAATGGAGTTTATGAAGGAATCCTCGGTGAGCAGTGGTACATTCCAAAATATGCCAATTCCCTCAATAGAGGATGATCTCATATTTGGTAGGAAGGTAGTCACAGATGTAGACAACAATAAAGAAGCAAGTACGTCCATTTTGTCAGAAAATATTGTACATAAATATGTCGATTTTCTTGGAGTTGATTCATTCCTTTTGGAGATTCCTACATATTTAATCGATATTGTCAATAGAATCAAGAATGGTAAGAAGAATTTCAAGCTGGAGAAATTAATTGTGTTGAGCAGATTTCTTAAGTTCAAACAAGGAAGGTATTCGAAATATTTAATTTTTTTATTTGGCAAGGAAGAATTCAATTTGCAATTGGTATGCCAAAAGAAGATCTACAACGATGGAAGATTTTATGGGAAATGTTATCAATTAAAAGCTTAAATTCGAGGACAATTTTTTTTCCAACTAGGGAGTCTAATGCAGGAGCATATAAGGCAACTTCAAAGATATTATTTGTAATTTAATTATAGGTTGTAATCTTTGATATTTCATTAGGGTATCTTTTTACATTTAATTTAGGAATAACATTTAGTTAGCTTTCCATATAAACTTAAGTCTACTTATTCTCTAAGTTTTGTAAACCCTATATATATGGGTATTGTAATGTATTTGTTAGGAAGCTTATGTTTTATGAATAGAATCAGTTTATTTGTGGCATGGATTTGTCTTGTTTTATGAGTTCGCTTATCTTTATTTCTGGTGTCTGTTGAGTGACTGTTGGAGGCCTGTATTCGGTACCCTGATCCTCATCAATACCACTGTGAATGGATTGAAGATTAAGATTGCAGAGTTTGAGGATGAAAAGAATATATACCGCTGTGAATGATTTGAACGGTGAGATTGTAAGATTGGTGGATGAAAAAAATACCACTGTAAATAGTTTAAACTTTGAAGGATGAGATTGTAAAGTTGGATAATGAAAAAAATTCCACAGTGAATCATTTGAAAAATGTAGTCCAAAGACAGGGTGCTGAAAATGACATTAATGCTAGAAAGCTCAACGATTTAGCTGCTCAAAATGAAAGATTTAAAGTCGAACTTGAGATTGAAAAGCTGGGAGAGGAAGAGAGTTGTTTAGATTGGCTAATATTTGGTGTCAAGTGTGGATTGGAGGTGTTGCTGGGCTGGTTAGAGTTTCATGCAAGTGAGCATAACTGAAGATGGACAAGGGGGCAATAGTCACTGCATTATTTGCTTTGGCGCTTGACCTCTGGGAGTTAAAGAGATCAATTAAGAAGAATAAGCTGGGGACAGACATTGCTTTAAATTCATGCATGATTTGATTTCAAATTTTCATTAAGGAAAACTTTTATATCTAGCTAAAAACACATCATTTTTTTTCGGCCCGATTCGGCCGGTTTTTCTTTAAGATCGGTTTATGCCTACCCCTATTATTCAGTTTGATTGATTACATTGTTAAGGACAATTTCTAACCCCAGAGATGGTTTCTGTGGGAATAAAATGTAACTTTTATGGAATTGAAATCCCGAATCCCCAAGGTTATGGTGTTCCTGGTTACGTAGTTTGGAGTTATGAAACCCTATGCTAAGTTGATAGTAATTAATCACAGGTATATACACTACTGCAGGAAGGCATTGAAGCGACCAAGAATCAGAAGCGAAAAAAAATTTCGTCGCTTCAACACAACAAAGGGACGAATATTGGACTCGTAGCTTGGATTTTCACTAGCGACGAATTTAATCCAAATTATTGAAACGAGGAATAATGGTAGGTTGTCGCCTCCGTTTATCAGAGAACCAGGTTTTGGAAACTGTAGCGACAAACATTCAAAATTCGTCGCTCACTTATTGTTGAAGCGACGAAGTTAAAAAACTTCATCGCTGTAGGATAAATGAAGCGACGAGATTTGACCAATTTTTGTTGCTTAAAGTTTTAAAATCTGCTATAAAGCCCTTGGCTTAGACAGAACACAGAAAAAGAAGAAAACGCTGAAAATCACTGTAGCAGCTGCGAAAAATCTCCAAAACTGCTGATTTCGTCAATTTCGGGGTCCAAGAAGAAGAAGTGTTCTCTTCCAATTGCTTTGTAGGTTAATATAATCTCTCATCTTCATTGTAGTCACCATATTTGGGTTTGATTGGTTGAATTTAGTGTTTGATATCTTGAGTTGGATTTGGTTTATAATGTGTTTTGTGTTGTTTTTAGTGTTGGGTGTTTGAATATATGATAGAGTTAGTGTTGATTTTGGTGAAATTGAGATTATTTAGGTTAGTTTGTGAAATTGTGAAATTTAGTGAAATTGAATTTTAGTGTAATTTAGTGAAATTGAATTTTAGTGTAATTTAGTGAAATTGTGAAATTTAGTTAAATCCAAATTTAGTGAAAATAAAATTTTGTGAAATAGTGCAATTTAGTTAAATTTTGTGAATTTTATGGTAGATTAGGTTGAAATTATTAATTAATAACGTAATTGGTTTGTGTTGTGTGGATTGTGGTAGTTAGAGTTTCTGAAACATGCGAGTGGCTTAGTGAGGGAGGGTGGTGCCGTGTGTAAATTTATTGTTTCATATTATATATAATTGTGGTGTTTATCAGCTTAGAACTCCTGTTTGAGAATCAACAACTCATCTAGTTAATCGAGATGAGTTGTTGATTCTCTAATTGTCCCATTTTTGGACACTTTAGGGGAACACGATTTTGTTGATCTTTTTGCTATTCATGTGGTTTTTTACTACAGTTTTGGGATAGAGTTTCGACAATGTCTCTCTACAATGTTCCTCGAGTGCAAATTAGGTTGTTTAGATTTTTGTGCACTTGAGGAACTGTAGGAAGATGCTGCCGAAATTTCCCAAAATTATAGTAGAAACCACATGAATAGCAAAAGGATCAACAAAGTTGTGTTCTCTTGAAGGGATAGGACCTGTTTCTGCACAAACCCTGGGGCCTGGTAGAGACAGGTGAATCTTCGTGCTATCTCCTGCAAACCTGCTTACTAAGGGGAATACCGGGCGGGCCGGTCTTCTCCTCTCCAATGCCTAAGTTAGTATAGTTGGAATAGATATAACTTAAGCACATATATAAGCGGTAGGAAGGATCAGTTACCTATTAATGAGGGTAGTTGGGGCCCTTATATAGGTGGCCAGGAGTGAGGTCTGGCCTTACCTTTCGATGTGGAACTGGTTCCCTGCTGTTTGCACACCAAAGGGCAGCTTTGGTGACCTCTTAGGCAGGCAGGAGCCCCCGGACCCCGGGCCCCTGGTAGCAGGATGGACTGCTGGACCCCGAGGCCGGGTTCTGGTGATCCGGTCCCAGGCCCTGGGCCGGCCCCTGGTGCACTAGCTGCGGGTCTGCGGGCCTGCTGTAGCCCCTCTGTGGCTACTGTCAACAATTCCCCCAAGTTCCCGGTCAAGTGCAATCTTGAATGGCGACTTAAAACTGTCTTGCCCTTGTCCCGCAGACCCGCAGGGTTACCAACCCAACGGTGCCCAGTCCCCCAAGTCCGCGTTGAAGATTGGGCGTGACCGGGGTGAGTACCTGTTACCGATGAAGTGCAACAGTTTATGAGTATGTTTGCAATATAAGTAGTACTGTGCTCAAGTGTTGTAGTACTATGAGCATGGAGATGATAGTGGAGCGTTGAAATCCGCCATGCAATAGATGTGTGCATGGAGTGATTATGGGGCGTTGAAATCCGCCATGCAATAGATGTGTGCATGGAATGATAATGGGGCGTTGAAATCCGCCATGCAATAGATTTGTGCATGGAACCTGGACCCCGCGTTCTGCCATATCAGAGCGAGCCGGAGAGCATGGGATCTCGACCGGGCATTCTGCCATATCGAGACGAGTCCATATTGCTAGGCTGCGACCTCGACCGGGCGTTCTGCCAAATCGGTACGAGTTAGAGTATGGGACCTCGACGGGGCGTTCTGCCATATCGAGACGAGTCCATATTGCTAGGCTGCGACCTCGACCGGGCGTTCTGCCAAATCGGTACGAGTCAGAGTATGGGACCTCGACCGGGCGTTCTGCCATATCGAGACGAGTCCATATTGCTAGACTGCGGGGAGGTGGCCCCGGTGTTGCGGTTTGTTGAGGCACCGGTTAACACTTGCTAGTTCTTCTCAGCTTGTGTTGGTATAAGTGTTGAGGAAATGGGGTGGCGTTGAGGTGACAAGGCTCGTCGTAGAGCCCCATATTGACCGCAGTTCAGTGCGATGCAGGGTTTTTATCCTGCTGGACAAGAGTACATGTGTTAGATGTAAACTCACCCGGGTGTATAAAGCCCATGCCGGTCGAATGTTCTCATAACCGGGGTCATGCCATGGAACCGGGCGGACCTCGACCGGGCGTTCTGCCATATCGAGACGAGTCCCCCAGTGAGATGCCATGGGGCCGGGTGGGTCTCGTTCCCGAAAGAATGCTCTCGAGCCGGTTGGATGATCATAACCGGTGAGATGGTCTCGGGGCGGTTGAATGTTACCTAACTGGTGAGATGCCATGGAGCCGGTTGAATGATACCTAACCGTGAACTGCCATGGTACCAGATGGTTGGCTCATACCCGGAACAATGCTCTCGAAGCGGTTGAAAAACTCATAGCGGTGAGAGATGCCATGGAGCCGGTTGAATGATACCTAACCGTGAACTGCCATGGAACCGGATGGATGGCTCATACCCAGAACAATGCTCTCGAAGCGGTTGAAAAACTCATAGCGGTGAGAGATGCCATGCAGCCGGTTGAATGATACCTAACCGTGAACTGCCATGGAACCGGATGGATGGCTCATACCCGGAACAATGCTCTCGAAGCGGTTGAAAAACTCATAGCGGTGAGAGATGCCATGCAGCCGGTTGAATGATACCTAACCGTGAACTGCCATGGGACCGGATGGATGACTCATACCCGGAACAATGCTCTCGAAGAGGTTGAAAAACTCATTGCGGTGAGAGATGCCATGCAGCCGTAGAGCCTGGGGAAGTGGGCGGGGGGGGGGGGGGGGCCTGACACCTCTGCTCCCACTCCTAACTCCCTTAACTGTCGCCAGCAGGCGGGACAAGTGGCTGACATGCATTTAAGGAGGAAGTCCATCAGTCCCATCAGTTATGATGGCATGGGCAGTTTACTGATGCTGGGACACGTGCTGGTAGGGAGCGGTCTGAGATGGAGGGTCTGAATTCGCGGGCGTTTGAGTTGCTCTGATTGCGTGTTTTGGGGGGATTACAAGCGCCTAGGGCACCGGACCTCTCTATAAAAAGGCATCCTCTGCCTTCTCAAGATCTGTTTTGCTGCTTGATCAGAGAGAATAAGAGAGAGAGAAATCCGGCGAAAACTCTGTGGAGGTGCCCCGCGACATCCGTTACCTCAAGTGCTCTTTTACTCTCCTCCTTTCATCCGGAGAGGCTGGTGGATTGCCTGCTGAGGGTGGAGGCGTAGCTCCTTAGGATTTTGCCCTTGCTCTTTTTTGTAAACTTGCCGGAACGGCCTCTGCTTGTATTATCCCTTGACTATGAATGTACTTGAATTGGTGGAACCGGTGGAATTTTTCTTGAAAGTAGTTTGTATATACATCTTGATGTTACAGCGGTTGAACCGGCGATATGCCAAACTAACCGCTTGGAGGCTCGGCGAGTCTACCAGCCCCGGTCTTGCTCCCGGCCGGGATCTGCTCTCCTTTCCCCTATATACCGTTGGAGCTGGCCGTTACTAATCAAACCCTCCACCGCTATTTTGAAAGCACAGCACTGGCTCGTTCGATGAGTAGCCTCATCATGATAGGAGCAGTACTTGCCCGTTTGCGCCGTGGTAAGCTTCCCCTTTGGGTACTTTCTCCTGGGCGGTGGTGCAATGATGTTCCCATTCTCAAGCAAAATGTCCTCGTATGAAGAGGTGAGAGCGGTGAAGACCTCTTGACCGGCCAGTTGTGCTGGCATGATTGCCAGGGGGCGTTCTTGCCGGTACTACGCCGGCTTGTGCTCGTTCTGGGGTCTGTCATGATAGGGCTTCTGCTGCCGTTGCCCCCAATTTCTGTTGGGCAGGCTTGGCCGGGCGGCTCGGTTCTCGGTCCGCTGGCTGGTCTTGTCTTCTTGTCGGTGTGGGGGGTGCTCTTCCCGGGGGTGGTCTTCCTGCTGCTCTTCCCGCTACCTCTTCAGCAGGTGCTGCCCGTACGTCTCGTGATCGGCCTGGGCATGCCGGATGGCCATTGCCATCAACTCGTCATACCCCTGCGGGAGTTCCACCCGTACGGCGTAGGAAAATTTTCCCGGGCGGAGCCCTTGCTTGAACGCCAGCCCGTATCTCTCCCGCCATACTGCTCTGGTCGGGGCTGTACGTGGTGTCTCGGTCACTGTTGCAGTGCGGGCTCTCCTCTCGGTCACTCGGATCATCCGAGAACGTCAGAGAAAAGCCCCGGTGCACAGGCCTGTCTTCAGTTGCCGGGCCTTTGCCGCGTGAGCCGTCGTGGTTTGGCCCCGGCGTGCCGGTCGGCCTCCCACAGCTCCCGCCTTCCTGATCGCCCTGGTCGCCGCGATGCTCTCGCATAACGACCGGGGTGGTGACAAGCGTTTGCGCCGGTGCAACACGCTGCTCCTCGGTGATATTTCTTTCCTGTCTTGCTTCCGAACTCTCTGCCATCGATAGTGCTTACGTGGTTTCTTGTCCAAACTTCCCACAGACGGCGCCAATTGTTTCTGCACAAACCCTGGGGCCTGGTAGAGACAGGTGAATCTTCGTGCTATCTCCTGCAAACCTGCTTACTAAGGGGAATACCCGGCGGGCCGGTCTTCTCCTCTCCGATGCCTAAGTTAGTATAGTTGGAATAGATATAACTTAAGCACGTATATAAGCGGTAGGAAGGATCAGTTACCTATTAATGAGGGTAGTTGGGGCCCTTATATAGGTGGCCAGGAGTGAGGTCTGGCCTTACCCTTCGATGTGGGACTGGTTCCCTTCTGTTTGCACAACAAAGGGCAGCTTTGGTGACCTCTTAGGCAGGCAGGAGCCCCCGGACCCCGGGCCCCTGGTAGCAGGATGGACTGCTGGACCCCGAGGCCGGGTTCTGGTGACCCGGTCCCGGGCCCTGGGCTGGCCCCTGGTGCACTAGCTGCGGGTCTGCGGGCCTGCTGTAGCCCCTCTGTGGCTACTGTCAATAGGACCCAACCTGGAGGCATAAGGAGAAGAAGTGTTGGGACATGTTTTGATTGTATCATAAATGTTGTGTGCTAACCTTATGCATATTGTCTGTTTATGCTATGACAGGAAATATGGATGATGTCCCCGACAAATCTTGGATGAATCTTCATTTTACACACCCTGACTACATAACAGGCGTATGGCAGTTCATCAATTTTGTGAAGACTCACACTATTGGAACCCAGTATCTCCCTTGCCCGTGCGCAATTTGCAGAAATGGTCCTTATTATAAGGATATCGTATTTATCATCACTGCATGCACTATGGTTTGGATCCGACTTACACAGTTTGGCACCTACACGGGGAAGTTTCTGGTCAACTGACAATGACCAGTCGACGGAGACAGTGTCTTCAAGACAGAGTCGAGGCTTCCAGTGTTGCCGGTCCTTTAGTGATTCCGCCTGTGGAGATTATACAAGATGTATTTCCATACTATCCTGGATACCACGGAGATGCACCACATAATGTCGTTGAAGAAAATGTTGAAGTTCACTTCAATGACATGGTAGATGATGATTATGCTAAGTATGAAACGCTTCTATTGGAGTCCTAAACCCCATTGTATGAAGAGAGTGAAGAAACTGTATTAAGTGCCATATTACATGCAATGGAAATTAAAGTTGAAAATGGATGGTCGGATGCGAGCATTGATAAATTGTGTGGATGGTTGCATAAGTTTTTTAAAATGCATAAGTTCCCTGTGAGTTATTAGAGAATTAAAAAAATCCTGAAGGATCTTTCCCTTGGATATGAAAAAATTCATGTTTGTGAGTTCAACTGTTACCTATTTAGGGGGGCTGCAAATAAAACTCGTAGGACTTGTCCAGTATGTGGTGCTCAAAGATATAAGCCAGATACGGATGACATTCCAAAAAAGGTAATATGGTATTTCCCTCTTACTCAAAGGTTGAAATGCCTAATTATGTCTCCACATACAGCAAAGCATATGCGATGACATAAGGAGAGGCGACTAGATGAAAGTACCTCCGGCACCCATCTGATGGAGAATCATGGCAACAATTTAACATGACATTTCCAGGTTTTGACGACATTAAGGGAAAAAATGTGCTGCTTGGAGTGGCAACTGATGGTTTCAGTCCATTTGGAACAATGACAACCCAACATAGTACATGGCCCGTGGTTGTGATGCCATATAATCTGCCCCCTAATATGTGTATGAGGATGGAATATAATATGCTGGCCGTGTTGATTCCTGGCCCTAAATCTCCAGGAAAGTGCCTTAGTGTCCCCATTCGTCCATTGATCGACGAGCTCAAAGATTTGTGGGAAAATGGAGTCTTTACTTTTGACAGTGTCGACAATGATGTATTCACGATGAAGACAGCGGTGATGTGTACTATAAGTGACTTTCCTGGTTTAAGGATGCTTGCGGGCTCAACGGTGAAATGGTACAAGGCATGTCCGATTTGTCTAGATGAGCTGACGGTGGAACATATTTGTGGGAGAATTGTTTATGAAGGGCATCGGAAATGGCTCGACGAGAATTCACCAATGCGATCTAGTTTGGCATTTAACGGGATGCCAGAGTGGGGAAAAAGACCAGCTCATAAGAACGGAGATGAAATTTTGGAGGAAATTAGGTCACACAGTTACGCTACTCTTAGCTAGCATCCGGATTTTTATGTCCCTTACTCAGCACACAACAGACAATGTTGGACCCACGAGAGTGTATTCTGGATGTTTCCATATTGGTCATCGTTGTTACGCAGGTACTGTTTAGATGTCATGCACATTGAAAAGAATGAGGGTGACAATATCCTGGGCACCATTCTTGCAATTGAAGAGAAGACCAAGGATGGTCCAAGGGCTCGCGAAGCTTTGGAGAAGAGGAAAATCCGCAAACGTCAACATCGATCGGAAGCTGAAAAGAGGACGGCAAAGGTTCCTCATGCACCCTTTTTTGTTCAAGAGGATCGTCGTGAAGAAGTATTCGAATGGTTTTCCCGGTGTTAGGTATCCACTTGGCTATGCGGGAAGTTTGAGAAATAAGGTGAAACTAACCGAGAAAAAGTTCTATGGATTGAAGACGCATGATTTCCATGTCCTGCTTCAATGTCTTCTTCCAGTGGTTATCTGAGGATTTTTGCCAAATAACGTCGTGAAGCCATTGATAGCATTGTCAAATTGGTTTCGGAAATTATGTGTTAGGGAGTTGAAGAAGGCAGATGTCCAACAGATGAAAAATGAGATAGTGATCATTCTCTGCAATTTGGAGTTGATTTTTCCTCCACATTTCTTCACCTCTATGGTTCATCTCATGGTTCACCTTCCCGAACAAGTTATGCTTACAGGCCCAGTACATTTTACATGGATGTATCCGACGGAAAGGTATATGCACTAACCAAATATGTTTCTTTTTGTTAAAACTAAATTTACAGTAACTTTATATATGCACTAATCATATTCATCATTTTATAGGCAATTTGGTGATTATAAACAGTCAATGAGTAATACACGTTACCCGGAGGGGAGTACTGCAAAAAGGTACATATCATGGGAGTCGGTGACGTACTATAAGTCGTATTTGCAATTGGAAGAACATGAAGAGCCCAATCCCCCAATATGGAATATTAGTTGTGTTTCTCAGTTAGTTCAGCCGGGTATTATGAATACCACCGGAAATATCAGGTTAACAGAGGAGGAAACGGCTAAGGCTCACTAGTAAATTTTGACTGATACAGAAGAAACTCAATATTACATGGATGCTCATTTGCAGATGTACATAGCGAAACATGGTGACGATTACGACGAGTGCCTCATGAGGAAGAGTTTCCATCGATGGTTCTTAAAATTTGTATGAAAATTGTATTTTTTTTTTCTTGTACAAAGATCCTAAACCCTAAATAGTATAAAACTAACACCATCTATTTTTCAGGCCAAGAGAAGAAATGATGCTGAAGACCATAATTTTAACAGGGCAATATGGTCATTGGCTCGAGGTCCGCAATTCACCCGGATTTATAAGGCGTGCTATGTGAACGGTATCAAGTATGTCTCATTCGATAGAGATCAAAGGCTCGTGACTCAAAATAGCGGGGTGATGTTAAGCACGAATGTTGGAAACCTGTCCCAACACTTCTATAGCCATCTTGACTATGTAGTCGAGGTATGTTATCCAGACAATTTGTCGGTCGTGTTGTTCAAAGTTATATGGCACAACACCACTGACGATCAGGATGCCGAAGAAATTGACACCGTCAAGGTAGATCATGGTCTGATATCTGTGGATACAAACAGTAGTTACTATGAGAATTCACTTTTTTATCTTGCTATCAAGACAAAACAAGTGTTCTACTTGGACGATCCTGCGGCGGGTGGTACTTGGAAGGTGGTGCAAGAAATGTCGCACCGAAATGTATACAGTGCCGAGGTACTTGCAACAGAAGATAACAGGTCTCCTTCAGGGAATCAAATCATAGAGCCTTACCAAGAGGACACACTAAGTTCAATACAATTTTACCATATTGATGCATCTAATCTCCAACTCGATTTAGAAATACACGAACAGAATGAATAATCAAATGGTAAGGAAGAGGAAGGTGACAGTGGCAATGAATTTGATGAGGACGAGGAAGATGAAGACGATGATGGCGGAGACGACGAAGAAGAAGACTACTAGTTCATTATGGTAGATGTTGTAATATGATGATGATGATATATATTTATTGTTGTAATTTTGAACAATATTTACAATATTGTAATTAAATAAAAACAAATGCATATAAGCATAACTAATCTGTTAAGCTCAATTGAAGCGACGAATATTGGACAATATTTGTCACTTGAAATTATAAAGCGACGAAGTCTGACAATGTTCGTCGCTTCAGAACACTGAAGCGACGAAGTTGAACCTCCCTAGGTTACCTACTGAGGTACAACTTCGTCGCTTTAGATCACATGAAGCGACGAACTTTTACCTCACTAGCACTACCAGATCGGACAGAATAGCCGACGAAAAAAATTTCGTCTACTATTCAAAATTTTCGTCGGGTATTCCTTCTACCGACGAAAATTTCGTCGGCTATTATTCGTCGATAAAACGGCGTCGGTAATACCCAAAGCCGACGACAATAACGAAATCGTCGGCCACTTTCACATATGCCCGACGAAATAACGAAATCGTCGACAATTATCATCGACGAAAATACATTTCGTCGACCAAATCTTGGCATAATGCCGGACGAAATTCGTCGGATATTTTCACATATAGCCGACGATATCATAAAATATAGCCGACGATCTCTTCTGTTTCGTCGGTTATTTGTTCTGAAATATAGCCGACGACATGAAGATTTTGTCAGAATATATTAATATTTTAAGAGGCATTAATTAGTTATAGCCGACGAAACCGTCACTATTTAACATAGACCACCGACGAAATAATATCATTTTCGTCGGCTATAACAGTTATAGCCGACGAAATTTGGTAAAAATCGTCGGCTATAGCAGTGATAGCCGACGAAATAATGTTAATTTCGTCGGCTGTTCTTACATTTTGGGGAAAAAAAATTAAATTAATTTCTAAATTACAATTCCAAGCAACCTGCAATTCACAATGACAATCCAACAAGAAACACGTTTTTCATTAATTATTTAATTTGTTCCATCCCTAAACCCTAAACCCTAATCCTGGCCACCATCCTGCTGTCCATCATGCTCGTCATTCTGCTGAATGAACTTGGGAGCTCTCGGCATTCGAGGTTCATCTAACGGCTCAAACGGGGGCAGGGATTCAAGGCCTTGTTGTTGTGCCGCGAACATAGCATACCACCAGTTTTGTTGGCAGGCGTAGTTCTGTCGCCGAATTCTCTCGCATTCAGCATGCCAACGCTCCATTTCCATATGATACTGCTGTGTTCTCTGGAACTGGGCCGCCAATCTTGCATTTTCTTCTGCCAATCTCTGCATTCCCCCCCTTCATCTGTTAGGTGTCCCCGCCTCCCCTCTTTTGAGCTCCCTTAGTGGTCTTCAGGACCCCTATTCAAGAACTTCCCAAACCCCGCCAGTAGTAGTCGTTTGACCGTTTTGGGAAGGCTGCGTCGAATATCCTCGCTGCAGTTTGGACATTCGATCGGTCGACCTAGCTCAGGGCGTCTTGCAGATCTTCCTCTGAAATGTTCGGTTGTGTCTCCCGAACTACTTCATGCAACACTGCTTCTTCGGCCCGGTTCATCCTCTCCTAATTGAACGGGAAAAAAAAAATAATTAATATTCTAACAAATATATAATTAAGTAAAATTAATAATTAAAATTTTAAAATCGTAATCAACGACTTACAAGCTCTTCTGTCGCTAATGGATAAGCCTTCTTGAACGTCTCTACGTACGGGTTGCTTAAAGGATAATCTCTAAGCGCCTCCTCCTGATATTGTGAGAATGGCCTAGAACCACCATGATGAGGGGTTGTGTTACGGCGGCGGTTCGCAGAGTTTATCCGAGACCGTTCCTTCAAACAAATAATAAAATATTAGAAAAATACATAAAAAAATATTAGTGTAATAATTATAAAATAATTAAACTAATAATTAAAATATTAACAAAATAAACATTTATAGTTAAGTTTAGTATTTACCTGCATAACTGGGTTGTTGAAGTCTACTATCTTCAACCAACGCCACTCGTACTCCCTGAACATGAACTCTCTTGGAGTACCCATATGACCATATTTGTCGTATTCGGTAAAGTGGGTACGGAGCTCGTTCTTCCACTCTTTGAACCTACGGAAAAAACAAAAGTGCATTAGAAATATTATTAATATCATAAAATATTTCAAATTATAAGATGAGGAATTCCCAACGTATCTCGAGTTCTGCATCGCGTACGCCCAAGCCTGCTTGTGTTCGGCAATCTCGAAGTATGTCTGAAAGATAATATTTTATTAGTTTTAAAATTATAACAATACCGAAAATTATTAAATATTACGATAAAAAAATTAAGTTTTTTAAATTACACACCGACGCCGCGTTGTTGACCTCCATCTTGATCTCTTCCGGCACATCAGCCTACCGTGTCCACAACATAGGGACTCTATCCCTAATTAGTGCTCCCACGCAACCCGCGTAATCGCGTCGTTTTTTCTCCTGAACATCATGATTAGGGGGTTCGTTGATCTGGATCCTCCCGCTGGTCTCAACACTTTTCCTGAGCGTATCAAAACATATGACACCTCTCGTATTCCTGCTTGAACTGCTAGCGGCGGTCCCTATCACATAAACGACGATTGGTTAATAAAATTAAATATTAGTGCGTTAATTTTAATAAAACATTTAATTAATAAAATCAAATGTTACCTGAACTCGATGACCCGTCTGTCGACTTTCCTTTTAATCTCGCCGAAATTAGGAGCTCAGGTCTCTCAAATGGCTCATAATGGTATGCCTCCGCAACACTCACGTACTGAGGCCTAGCAGACCATATGGGCTCACCACGCTCGTCGACCTCGGATATGGCAGGAATGTTGTATGGCAGGTATAGCTGATTAGGGAGAGTAGGCCCCTCAGTAAAGTCAGCAGCAGACGGCGCAGGACTCGTCATCGGCTCCCGATGAACCTCAGGCATACGGACCTGATGAACGTCTGGAGCTATGTCGTCCTGAAATAGCTGCGTACTACATCTCGGAGGATCTGGCCGGAGAGAGGGACATGAACTGCTCGACAGCCGCCCCGCCGATAAAAGGATCTGGTGCCGGTTGCTCACACTCCTCCCCGGCTGGGATGAATCGATCCTCTGAGGCTGGCTGGTGGTCCTCTCAGGCTGGTTAGGGGTCCTCTTGTAGTCTCCGGATCCGCCAGAACTTCCAGAACCCCTAGATTTGGAACGACGGCCTCCGAATAGTTGTCTAAATGCATCGGCCATCTGGAAACAAATAAATTAATACATTAATTAATATTAAATTATATTACATTAAATAACAAATTCTAATTAATATAATAACCAATAATACTAACATATTTTAAAACATACTAACAAATTAATATTTATAATTTAACTAATTTTAAATAATACTAACCATTAACATAAATATAACCATTATTTATATACAAATATAACTATATTTCATCATTAACATATATATACATACAAATAACCATTTATATATTAACTGTTGTAGGAATATCAGAATTGGTCTACTCAATTCATTGATAATTCCCTTTATATAGGGTGAGTATTACAACGGTAATAGTAAATACATTAATGACAATAATGACTACCTAATTATCTCTCGTCAGTTGCATTGACGAAGGCACATAGTGTGTTTTTCCTTCAACACTCCCCCTTGTGCCGAGTTAGAGATAAAATGGTGCATGTGGTGTTGCCTCATTAAATACCTTGCCAAGTAACAAAAACCCAATGGGAGAAAATAAAACTTTGGTCTAAGGACAAAAAGAGCACAACGCACCTATTACATTTGGAAACAACATGTATGTGCTAGACTCCCCCTGATGTCTGCACCTCCCCCTGATTTTTACATTAATCATGGGATTCTCCCTGATTCTTTCATTTGATCAAGGGAGCTTTAGTAACAGCAACACAGTTATGTGTTTTCACATGTTTTTCCAAATATGACTTTGAGAAATGATTTAGTAACTAAATCTTGCCACATCATCCTCATATCCAACTTGATTTATTTTGATCTTGAGGATAAGGTTGTTCATGAACCAAACACATAGGTTCATATTGAACATCAGGTTCACTCGTGGTATGATCTTCATATAACAAAATAGTCATAACTTCGTCTAGAGTATGGGTGAACCATTAAGAGATTTGAAATTGATCTGTAATAACAGATTTTCTTATCTCACCTTTAATGCGTTTTTCTTTACGCATAGTTAGCTATGACGTGGATAATTTCTTTATCATGTCACATTCTATGTAGAGATTGAATAAGCCCAAATCTTTCATATCTTTAAGTATTTGAAAAAACCATTTGCGTTGCGTGGGAGCAGAGCTAAACATAGCTTTACAAATTTTCATCGAATGAGAGGTCGAGTCTTACGTATTGTGTTAAAGTACAGTCATGCGTTATTGCACTTGTATAGGGAATTTCATTTCCCAACACTTCTTCGTCATCTTCCTTTAGATGAAAAACGGATCTATTGTTAGAGTAAAGACTTCGACTGATCATGAGAGTATATGTATGCCCCATTTTATTCTTTAGAGTGCCTAAGCCGATTGATGGAAGGTCACCATCATTACAGTCCTTGAGTTTCATTTCAAGACTGTGTATTTCCAAGATCTTTTTCATTCTTAACTTAGGATTTACAATACATAGAGTATCTCTTAGTTCACTTAGAGTTCATGTATATCCATAATGAAAACGCAAGGGCATAATTCATCAATCTGTTCTCAATCAAGTAGTCACTTTAGTGAACGTTTCAATTTTTTTTGCAAACGTACTCATGTGATCTAGAGCCAGTACTTGATTTGGGTGGATGAAGTCCGTTTAAGATCCTCATGTATATCTCTTAATTTAGATCCCCATAGAGATATATGTATTGATCACTTTCATAAGCTGCATGTTCAGTTTTTCGGAAACTACCAAACTGACAAGGTAGTGGAGTGCAATGACATCCATTACGAGAAATTGTCTCCTCGTAGTCCATTACGAGAGAATATTTCCTCGTAGTCGATTTCAGTGCGTTTTTGAGAGACCTTGCGCCATAAGGTGAGTCTGCATACTCTTATTCTCATTACGCATTCTAACAAAGATATATTTGATAGGGTTTATATTTGCGGTGTCGGCGTCACCTGCCCAAATACCTATCTCTTTGTTTATACTGGATCGTTTCTTTCCATTAGGCCAGTTTACGACGTTGACATTTTCAACGAAGTATGGTTCGATATTAGACTCATTATTCCACGTCCTCATGTACACTAGTGTAATGTGTTTGTAGAGATCTCTATACTTTAAGGATTGGTTCTAACATTTGAGGCGTCCCCCAATGATAACCACAATCCATAAATATTCTCATGAGACGGATTTGAGTATCACTGATCAATAGATCAGGTTGTGCCAAACTTGTTTTCTTCCTTCACACAAGTATGTATCGAACCTAAGGTGGCCTCCCCCTCTTCCTTAGAGAGCCACGGCCTGTGACACCATTTATGCCACTTATGGCGTCACCATGCCACCATCCATGGTGGCAGTGCAATACCCAATTCCTCTTGGGTGGTACCATGTCCTTTTGATAAAACACAGTCCTTGCAGGTATATTTGCAGCAGGTTTATATGATCTCGTCACTTTAATGTATAAGACATCTGCACACTTTACTTTGTATTATTTTGGGGATCGAGATGAGACATAGTGGGGACAAACCACGACAATTCCTGTCGTTCCACTTGAACATGCTTGTTCTTATCTCCCCCTAACGACGGGAAGACTGTCTCATCAAAGTGACACTCCGCAAATCTAGCGGTGAAGAGATCGCCTGTCAAGGTTTCGACATAGCGGACTAGCTGGAAGTTCATATCCATCATAAATATTTATTCATCTCAATGGACCCATCATTGTACGCTGTGGCAGCGCAATTTTGGCACTTAAAAACATTTAATGGAGCTCAAGGATTGTAGATCCGTGTCAATCCAAAAGAGCTCAAGGATTACAAGTTCATTTGAAATCCTTTAAAATCCTCACACATAGTCACTAGCTATGGTGTAAATTGGTTCAATGATGATGGCCATAGATGAAAAAGTAACGCTGCATGCAAAAATTGCATAACCCAAAACGGAAGTATTGGTCTGCTTTACCAATATTAAGACTATTACTGTAGTCGTTTTCCGTGAGACCAATTGAGTTTTTATATAGAAATATGTTGTCTATTACAAAACCCATATAATAAGCCATAAAATCATCACACCTACGAAAATTAACCCGGCCTAGGTGCTTTGACTTTCTAGCATAAGCAGCATAAATTTTAATTGTGGATGGTGTCATGACACGTGACCAGCGTGTCGACACAACAACCAACACCATAAAATATCTAAGGTGTCCGCAAGTTGGTTGAATCAATCCATTGAATCCTCTTTGAATTCAATATAAGAATATAATGAGAATACATGTGTCATTTGCATATGATGGTCTCAATCATAAATTTTACGAGTTGGCTTTGAATGATATACTTTTATGCAAAAAATCACGATGGATGTCAGAAGCATAATAGGATATAAGTGCATATACTTTTGCATCAAATATATTATCATATCACCTTAGGGGAATGGTGGAATTTAAGGATTGAACACACGTCTTCAACCCTATATGGATTGTCTCGAAACAATATTTGAGGATAAAATGTTCTTTGATCGTCCTCAGTTTCGTGTGTGAACCATATTCTTCTGGTGTTTGCTTCTATTCATCCAAAATATGGGTGTCCATAGTAATTTCTTTAATGTTCGGATCACCAGATCAAAGCCAATGTATGTCAGATTTCCAAAAATATCATGTTCTTTTGACTTTGGGTTCAATTAGCGGTTACATATAACCCACTAAGTTGACATATAAACTTCTCTAATACTCGTTTACATCCGCAGTCATTAGAGGTAATGCAAAGGAGCTCAGATGAAATTCTCATCTATGTCTTATTACATGAACATCGTGGCAGAAATTTCTTTAAAATGTGGAACAAATTCAATTTTCTTTTATCGCATAAATTGTCAATTTGACATATGCTCAATATATACATCGAAACGAAACTCAAGTTCTTTAGAGTAAATCGATGGGGATTGTAATAAAAAGGTATTGTAATCCCAGTTAGGCAAGTGCATTATGAATCCCAAAGGAACAGATATTAAGATCCTTATCACTTTCATTATAGTACTACAGTTCTTCAGTACTATTGTGCTATTTTTGTGATATATTAGTACCACTGTCCTTCAATACTATTATTCTAGGGATCACATGGTGCGTTTCTTTGCCCACAGTTCGTTGTGTCATGCCTATATTATGTCTTTGCACACAGTTCTTTGTGTCATGCCTATATTATGATATGTTGTTTTACTTTATGCAATACTTTGCAAAGTTAGATGTAGAAAATTGAATCATGTATATTATGAATAAAATTTGAATAATCTCAATTCCTTTAGAGAAAATTCAAAAAATTAACATGCCAACGATTACATTTAGTCTTGTCCAATTTAGAGAGAGAAACTTTAAGACCAAAAGTCTAATTTAGGACCAAAAGTCGTATTTAGGCGTAATAGCCTTTATAAGGATATCTTAAAAATATCCGCGTACTCATTTAACATATTCTTCCCAGATGTTATGTTTTTAGTTGTAAACTCATTTTCAATGTTATTGTTGGATATTGAAGATACTTTTCCAAAATCCGCGTACTCATATGATTCTTCATATTTATTGAAAGTCGTAGCTAATTTTTTGCTAGCTTATAATGTACGTATCAATAGTTCATTGAATTACAACAATGGCAGAGTGCTTCACTGCACATGACATGTCCCCTATGTCATCTTTAAAATGTTACATTGTTTCCACTTACTTTTGGATGATTATATGAATTTTACGTCCATGGTAATTACCCTTTGTTTTAGGGTCGTTGCATTACTTTGCCCAATTTGTTCAAGAATATATATATATATATATTTTTCTAAGACCTTACATCGTTATTGCCTTTTGATTTAGGGTTGTTGCATTACTTTGCAAAATGTGTTCCAAGAAATTTCTTTTTCTCATACTTTACATTGTCATTGCCCTTTGGTTTAGGGTTGTTGCATTACTTTGCATAATTTGTTCCAGGGAATTTCTTTTTCTCAGACCTTACATTGTCATTGAAGATATTATAATTATTTCTTAGCTATTTACATAAAGCAGTTTGCATAGATATACCATGCTCAAGCCTTAGTTGGCTCAATAGGGGAATTTGGTACTCAAGTTCTTCAGAGTCCAATGTGTCAAAGTCGAACTGTGATGGTTAAACCATCTGTAAAATATAGGAAGAATAAAATGTATTAGCTTCGCGGTCGAAATAACATTCACGACAACTAATATAAACCAAGATACATTATGGTTAATCCGATGCTTTGTGAAATTACGTTATCACAGTAAAATTTTGGTTTCTCCGTTTTCATTGCATGTGAAACTAATGAAATTCCATTATTATTGCTTTTTACACAATTAATAAGATATCTATCTTGAAAATTTTTCAAGAAATAAAAATTGGATTTCAAGACCGAAATTTGTAATGGTCATATTTTTCTTGCTTGGTGAATATGCTTTATCACAATAGTTGGTTTGTCCATTTTATATTGTATTGCTCATGAGATTGTATTATCATGGCAATGCTCAAATTAAATAACATGTTAAATAAAAATAATTATTTAACATAATAAAATAGACATATAATGATGCTCAAATTTCATAAGTATATGTCATGGCAATGCTCAAACTAAATAACATGTTAAATAAAAGTAATTATTTAACATAATAAAATAGACATATAATGATGCTCAAATTTCATAAGTATATGTCATGATATAATAAGATAAGTTTGAGCATTATATCATTAACGATTTAATGAAAATGATGACTTTAATTAGATCTTACTTGTTAGTTTGCCAAATAAACTTCATATGAAGCGATTGCTCGATCTCCGATTCCATATTGTCGTCGCATATTTATTGCCGCATCGTAATTGGTGTGTCACATGAAAATAAACAATATTCATATGATTAGTCACTTTAATCATATCAATTTCATATTTACCATATAAATTGGAAAAACAGTAAATAATTATATAGTAAATAGTCACACAGTAAATATAAATTACTATGCGGTAATTTCAAATATTACCTTTAAATATTTACCCTTAAATTTTTTTTCCTGTGGGTCGGGTCTACGGGGAAACGGGTCGAATATCCGGGTCGGGTTGAGGATTTCTGCCAACGAAGCTGTGTCGGCAAAGATGGCAGAGAAAGATCGAGGCGATCGGAGTGGTTCAGCGTCATCCGATCGAGGCAGCGGGTGTCCAGATCAAAGGTTGGCGTCATCCGGGCTGCTGGATCGAGCCAGGAGAGGCAGCGTCGTCCGATCGAGGAGATGCTGGGTTAGGCAGGCGGCGGCGGAGCTGGGACGTGCAGAGTCGATCGAGGCTGGCGGCGCTAGGATGTCGTCGAGGGCGACTGGATCCGGGACGAACCTGGGTGCCCAGAGCAGATTGCGTCGAAGTTGGAGAGGATCGATGGTGTCGATCTGGGTTTGGAACCAGATATGTCGGGCGGCGCGAGGTCGTCGGCGTCATGGTGGCGGCCCTAGGTCGTCGGCTCGGAGGCGACTGGGTATGAAGCAAAAGCCGATTGGAGCGACGGGGATAGCGAGAGCCGGAGTCGTCGGACGCCGATCTGGGATGGTCCTTGTCCGATCTGGTCCAACTTGGAGGTTGCGGAGGAGCAGACGATCGGAGATTGCGGAGGAGCAGACGATCGGAGATTGCGGAGGAGCAGACGATCGGAGGTTGCGGGGCTGCTGCTAGGAAGGCTAGCGGCGGCGGCGGCGACGGCGGCCGGGGGGAAAGCTAGGGTTTTTTCTTTTTTTGATTGTTTTTTTTTTCATGGCTAAAAAAAGTTTCAGCGATTAAAGGTACGTGCGGATAACGTGTTGTAGGAATATCAGAATTGGTCTACTCATTTCATTGATAATCCCCTTTATATAGGGTCAGTATTACAACGGTAATAGTAAATACATTAAAGACAATAATGACTACCTAATTATCTCTCGTCAGTTACATTGACGAAGGCACATAATGTGTTTTTCCTTCAACATTAACATAAATATAACCATTTATATAATTAGGCTACCAATTTATATATATAATTAATTTAAAAATTTATATATAACAATTAAAATATACATTAACATATATATATATATATATATATACAAATATGTGTATTAACAAATATATAACAATTTATATAATTAATCTACAAATTTATATATATAATTAATCTAACAATTTATATATATAACCAATATATATAACAATTTAACACAGACTTAAATATCTAAATTATATACCTAAATTATACAATTAAAAAAAATTGCAAAAAAAAAAAAATTACCGTTAAGATTCGAGGAGAAGGAGGAGGAGAAGGCCGGAGGAGGAGGGGAAGGAGGAGGAGGAGGCCGGGAAGGAGGAGGAGGAGAGGAAGGAGGAGGAGGAGGAGAAAGGAAAAAGTCGGACTGACTGCGGCTTTCAGCTTTTATAGCAGAGAGAATAGCCGACGATTTAAAAGATTTCGTCGGCTATTCTTTGAATGTCGTCGGCTATACTTTGGAAGATCAACAGCCGTCGGATCTGAGCCATCCAACAGCGGACAATAAAAAGACGCGGATCGCAGAGAGAATAGCCGACGATTTAAAATATGTCGTCGGCTATTCTTTAAATGTCGTCGGCTATTTTTTGAATGTCGTCGGCTATACTTTGGAAGATCAACAGCCGTCGGATCTGAGCCATCCAACAGCGGACAATAAAAAGGCTCGGATCGCAAGAGTTTAGCCTACGAAATATAATTTTCGTCGGCTAAACTATAGGTCAAACCACTAAGTCAAACCTCTAAACGCTTAAAAACGGAAATTAGTCTAGTTGAACGACGGTTTCTGGCCTCACCTTCAACAGATAATAGTTTCAAATCAATGAGACACAACTAATCATATAAAAATTTTACAAAATTGATTTAACGAACGTCAGGCTACGCATAGGAAAACAAAAGTAAAAAACAGTTAACCGCAACATTCGGCACACAGATTTTATCAGAACCTTGTCATTTTTCAACCGTAGACGTATTTCATTATTTCGGTCATATCTTATTTCACAACATTTTTACATTTGAAGAGTCTACGTATAGTAACTATTTGAAACTATACATTCACTCAAACACTTAGTAAACAAGTTAAGGAACATTAGTGCGTATGTTCTGAATAGTTTAGAAAATCTATTCCAACCGTCAGATATCACCGTTAAGATTAAATATATGTATGGAAAAAAATCCAACTTCAGCTGACAACGTTAAAGGCTCGATCGGAACGGTTAACCGGGTAAGTCAAACCTCTAAACGCTTTGAAATGGTAATTGGACTGTCTAAATGACGTTTTTTTGCCTAACCTTCAACAGATAATAGTTTCAAATCGATGAGATGCAACTAATCATATAAAAATTTTCCTCAAAATATTTACCGAAGGTAACGCTACCATTAGGGAAACGAAGGAATAAAACCTTTGACCGCATCTTTCGACACTCAGATTTTATCGGAATCTTCTCATTTTTCAACCATAAACGTATTTTATCATTTTGGTCATATCTTATTTCATGACTTTTTTCTGTTTGAAGGATGAAGCAATGGTTTATCGTTAGTGATAGAAAATGGAATCTGGTCATTTTTTGGTTTTTTTTTTTAAATCATAGCCGACGAGAGACAACCTCGTACTCGTCGGCTATTCTTTTGTCGTTTTCTGTCTAAAATAAAATATGTATTTTTCAATATAGTTATGGCCGACGAAATAATACATTTTTCGTCGGCTATTATGAGTATAGCCGACGAAATAACGTGTTTTTCATTGGCTATTATATGAAAAAGGTAAAAAAAAATTCAGTAGGTTTACACCTCTCGTATTCCTATTTCCTGTTCATATATAACCAAAATTGAACATCAAGAAAACAGAAACCCAGCAGTCAACATATTTCAAATTTTTTTTAAGGGGTTTGGAACCCAGCCTAGCTGGGAGGCTCATCCCCACGCCCGTTCATTAGAAATTAGTGGATTACAAATGAAAGGATTACATCATCTAAATTACTTAATCCGTCGGATTGTAATCGGAATCATCGGATGAGTCTTCTTCGGTTTCTGAATTGCTCGATAGGGGTAATCTATGTATTTCCTCACCACTTGAGTCCTCGTTAGTTTCTTCATTTGGATCAACATCAACAAGCAGCGGCTCTTCATGTCGAATTCGCACCGGCGTGTCTAGGCGAATAAAAGAGGAGTTAGGAATACCGTTTGAGTTGGGCTCTTAATACGCGGTGTCACCTTCCTCGTTCTCTTCAGCCACTCCAAGTGTAGACGCCCAGTAAATGTTGCGATGGTGGATAGTGTTGACTACTTTCCACGGGTCACCCTTGGCGAGATCATCAAGATAAAACACTTGTTTCACCCATGTGGCTAAAACGAACGGGTCATCCTCATACCATGATGTACTAGTGTTCACAGAAGTTATACCGTATTGATCGGTTTTCATGCTCTGCGGCCGTGTGTCAAACCATCTACACTTGAAAATGTGCACTTTCATGCCTTCTCCATAATGCAGTTCCACAACTGAATGGAGAACACCGTAATAGTCAACTTCATCATCCCCACCATGTGCCAACACCCCTGAATTTTCTGTTTTCAGTCTGAGATCTCTCTCTTCACATCGAAATAACACACCATTCACCTTGCACATCACATAAACTTTTGAATAGACCGGCTTCATCGCCAGAAGTCTGAGTTCGTGCGACCAATTTGGGTAATTATCATTTTTAATAAGGTCCATCTACAACCATCAGAATCAACTATAAATATGAATAATTATACACAATAATATATAAATACGTATAGAATAATGTTAAAGTTACGTACCCAGCGGCCGAAATACTCTGCGAATGTCCGGTTGTGGTAATCGAGATCACCTCCTACTTGTTCACAGTTTAGATGCATGTTCTTCCAAAACTGAACTTCTAAACAGTTAATTAGTACCCACCAATGTGCAATGGCTACCTCATAATCTTTCAACTTGTAGGAAACTGGCATTTTTCCACCGAGTACAACATCGTCGGAGAGTATGGAAAGATTGAACTATGAAGGTACATCTTCCGGTATGCTTTCCTAAATACAGCTTCATGAAGGTGACGCACTCGTGCGCAATATATGCTTCAGCTATACATCCTTCAGGTGCGGATCTGTTTTGGACAAAATCACCGTATTGTCCAAGTTGCCTATAAATCAAGTTTTTAAAGTGTTATGATAATACATTAATACTAAATCACATATATTGATGAGGAAATTAACATAAGGTGCAAAATACGTACCTTTCCATCGGATACATCCAAGTGAAGTGCACAGGACCGGTAAGCAACAACTGTCGAGGAAGATGGATCATGAGGTGAGACATGATGTCGAAAAAATTTGGAGGAAATATCATCTCAAATTTACACATGATATGAACGATGTCTTGTTGCATTTCCCGGAGGTCAGATTTTCTCACTTCCCGTGTGCATACCTTCTGGAAAAATCTTGCCAACGCTACTAACGGATCCACAACGTGACGGGGAAGGAACGGTCGAATGAAAACAGGGAAGAGACGTTGTAGCAGGATATGATTGTCATGACTTTTCAACCCGTAAAGATTGTTGAATTGTCTGTTCACACACTTGGCTATATTTCCAGCAAAGCCTGAAGGATACTTGGCTCGACTTATCCAATGAAAAATTTCTGATTTATGCTCAGGCTTGACGGTGTAAGGAGCTTGAGGCATTTTTCTCTTCCCTTGTTTCAACCATAGTTGTTTTCTGATATTCATGTTTTGCAGATCAGTGCGAGCCTTAGGACCGTCTTTCGTCTTCCCCTCCAAGTTCAGCGTTGTGCCCACCACACTTTCAGAAACATTTTTTTCTATGTGCATAATGTCTAGGAAGTGACGGATCAACAACTCACACCAGTACGGGAGTTCCCACAATATGCTCTTATGTGTCCAGAATTTGTACTACTCAGGTCTTTCAAGTATTTCCGCTACAATATCGGGATGATTGCTGAGGGGCCCAAAATCGTACTCATTAAGCACTACTAAAATTTCTCTTCCCGTCCATCTTCTGGGAGGACCACCATGTTCTTCGGTTCCATCAAATGCGGCGGACTCGTAACGCCAGTGGTGATCCGCCAGAAGGAACACACGATGACCCATTCTGCATATCTTGTTGCAATGAGGGTTGCTCCCATAATCGCTGAGGCATTCTGGATAAGCCTTGTATCCCCTAACAACGGTGCCCGACAACATCCCATAAGCAGGAAAATTACTGATGGTACCAATAACCATGGCATGCATCTGGAACGTCTCCTCCTTGTACTTGTCAAAAGTGGGATGACCAACGTCCCACAATACCTTAAACTCTTCAATCAATGGTCTCATATACACATAAACTCAATTAAAAATCACTTACTAAATCAAAATTACTAAAACTCAAAATCAACTCAACTAAAACTCAAAATCAACATATATACACATATACATACTTATATATAGCTCCACAATGTAAGAGAGGACGAATTTCAACAATACCCACAGATTTTTCACTTTTTCTCCCTTTTTTTTTGTTTTTTTTTTAAATGAGCAGCTGCTGTCTAGATCTGAAAATATATAGACTTATAGCCGACGAAAATGTCAATTTTGTCGGCCAAAATTTCAAAAGTTTTCGTCTGCTAATGTTTCAAAGAAAGGCCGACGAAAATCCAAATCGTTGACTGAAATATGAATATAGCCGACGATTTTTGTTTATACCAACGAAAAAACAATATCGTCGGCTATGGTTAAACTATGGCCGACGATTTTGTTTTTCAACCGACGAAAAATAAAATCGTCGGCTATTCGTTGGAATTACCGACGAAATTTTAATTCGTCGGCCGTTTTTTTTTAATTTCGTCGGAAAAAGCTTTTTTTCTGGTAGTGTAGGTTACCTAGTGAGGTACAACGACGAACTTTTGGCTTTCGTCGCCAACTTAAAGTCGAAGCGATGATGTTTGTCAATATTTGTCGCTGAATATATCTAAGCGACGATGTTTGTCAATGTTCGTCGCTTCATATCTGATTATAAGGATCGAGACTTGACTCCTTCCTCATTAGCGCGATCCCTAAAATTTGAAAATGTAAACATCACCGCCACCCCCAAACCCTAAATTCCTATATTCGATCCCAAAATTTCCCTCATTTTCTTCAATGATTCTGCCATGGCACCAGGTTCTAGTGCCTAGCAGAGGAAGAAGCAGCTCGAGGCGAGAAGGGAGAGGAGGGCGGCCGAAGTTGCAGCGAGATTGGCTGCTGCGGCGGCGGAGACGACGACGAGAGCAGAGGCGGCGGAGACGACGGCGAGATCAGAGGCGGGGACGCTGGTGCCAATCCCGTCTCTAGAAGAAACCACCCCTTTGGGCATCAATTCTGTTGCTGGAGGTGGCGGTGGCGAATCATCAAACGCTGGAGCTGCCGCTGTGGAAGGGGAGGACGGTCCGCCATTAAGTATTAGGACCAAGAGGCTAGGGGTCCTAAGGTGCCGGGTAAGTTTTTCTGTTTTCCGATTTTAATTTTTCTTCCAACCCTTTGGTTGATATGTTGTTGGTTGTTGTTGATTATGTTTGTGTTAGAATTGGTGACCTGTTACTGGTTATAATCACAATTTGAAATAGACTTAGTAGAAAAGTATGGGTGAGACCCTGCGACATCAAAGCCAACCCTTCAGAGATAACTTGGTTTCTGATGCAGAAAGACTAGTGCCACCATCTGTTCCACTATTTTGACTGAAATTTAGTTGTGGAGAATGCAAATGTTCAAAGGGGCAAGGAGGTGGAGTAATTTCCTTATGCCCCTCTAACATTTGCACTACATTGCTCATCAGAGGTCTTGCTTCTGGTGAATGTTGAATGCACCACATAGCTATCAGTAACATCTTCTTTGCCTTTTCCCTGTCTCTCTCTTCGATCCCACAGCGGGATAGTAGTTTTGCTAAGTCATTTTCTCACCTTTCGCTGATCCTCACTCGAGGCTTCCTGTGAGCTTTTGGAGCTGATTTTGTCTTGAGAGCATCTCCCAATTTCTCTGTCATGACCCATTCATTCACTCTTCCTGCTTCCAACAGGCCTATAAATGTTGCCTTAGTCCGGTGCAAAGACATTACATTCTCAAAAAGAATCCAGAAAATCAACAAGTGGAGTGATCTGTAGGATTGTATAAATATTTGCTTGTGTTAAACATAAATTGGGTGAATAAGGAACAAAATATTTGATACAGTTGTATAAAGAAAGAAACTTAGTTGCTAAGAGATGCAAGATGATTAAGGGGAGTGTAATAGACCTAGGAGTTCCAACTGCATTGAGGAGAGTAATAGTAGAAGAAATGTAAACAGCACCCCAAATGGGAACTTGAACTTCAGGAACCAAAACTGTTGCTGGTAAAATAACACAGTAGAAAACAAAGGTGACTATATGTGCTACAATTTTACGCACAAAAAAAAAGTTGTAGATCACATGGAACTTCTTCAATGGGGATACCTTTTGCAATATACATGCAATAAGGTAATAGTCAGAACTTCTGGATGAAGCAAGAAATAATTCCCAGACATGTGCATTCTAAATTACGGCTTAGTTGTGGTTTTGACACTTAAACTTAGGCAGATATGCTTGAGCAATACCTTGTTTCTTAAAATCTCCATTACCATCTTCCTGAAGAGATTAGCAGGGCCACAAGACCATCGATGCTGCTGATAACGATAGGCCTTGAAAGTACTGGGAAGTTCATTTTTGACCTGAAAGTACTGGGGATTACTGTACATATTGGTGTTACAGTTTACTAATTTTTCATGTATATGATTTACGTACCATTGAAACCAAAGAAGGCATGAGTTGCAGACCCAACTTCTTGCTCCACTGTCAAATGGTAATCTAGTGACATCTCTTGCATTCTGGTCATTAAGCACTCATCAGCATTTACTAGTGGTACAGACCAGAAGAAGCAACTCTAAATTTAGACAAAGATGCAGCTGTTGCTACTATTCTATGCAAATTTCAAAGCCCTATCTGTTAATCCTCTTTGTTTGTTGACAAAGATCATCATATAAATTAACTAAGCACCAACAGATCATCCGATTTGATACCATTAGCTGCAAATTCAATTCCAAACTTAGCTTGTGTGCTTGTGTGCTTTTTATGAGAATTTGTTAGCTATGCATAGTCTTAATTTGGTTTTGTTTATATGCAGAGTTGGTTGATATGACAACGGGGGAGAAAGTGAAGGGGCGGAACCCTGAGAAGCTCGGCATCATCACGGACATAAAGACCCAGTATTTGAAGATGATGAACAACAACCAGCCTTTGAAGGTTGAGTACGCCGAAGAGCACAAGGGGCCGCGCCTCTTGAAGTTGAGGACTTTGATGTCCCGAGACATTGGGAGCGCCGTCCGGAGCAAAGTGCCGATGCTTGCGCCTTCCTTTGCAGAGCTGGATGAGGAGCACCAGGACAGTTTGACCACTTATCTAGAGGTAATAAATTCTTTTACAATAATTTCGTAAAACCAATGGACATTACCTCATTATCTACTCATATGTTATTTCTGATGATTTTTTTTTGAATTGTTTTTTACTAGACGCTCTATGACCTCCCTCCCACCGAGACAGGTATGTGGAAATACATCGACAAGATCGCTGCCAAGATTTACAAGGATTGGAAGTATGACTGCCATACTCACTACGTTGAGGTATCAAAGGCAACGCCGGCAGAGTTCATCCACCGACCTGAGCAGTGGGAGTACCTCAAAGTTCACTTTGAGGACGGCGATTACAAGGTAATGAAAATTAATTTATAGGTTCTCGCATTTCATATAACAATTTCTGCCTATTCTGATATGAAATATGTTAATTATATATTTGTATTTTGTTTTGCAGGCGATGTGTGCCCGGAACGCCACTAACCGGAACAAGGGAAAGGAAAAGGGGTATGCAATCAACCACCACTCCGGCACCACTCCCTACAGCTATCGGGTCGCTGCAAACGAGCAGAAAGGGCATCTAGCGCCTATCCTCCAGACAGTCTGTGATGTGTATCAATCATCACAGAATGCGCAGGAGAAAGTGGTGAGTGACGACGAGTTAAATGCAAGAGTTTGGTTTTTAGTTTCTGATTTTTATTTTTTTGAATTAAAAACTATACTAACACAAACATATTGGATAATATTTTTTGCAGGCAGCGGTGAAGAGGAAGATGGAGGAGCTGTGTGCTAGCCGAGCGAGTGATGAAGCGGCCGACAGTCAGCTGACAGGCCCCGTTCCCGTCCCCGTCGAGGAGCAGATGACTGTAGTCGAGAAGGATCTGGGTGGGAAGCCGGGGACGAGGGTCCGATGTACTTTATTTTTGCACCTAAATCTTTTACAAGTTTTAGTTTTTAGATTTTAATTTGACTGCTGTTTTTCTTTTACCATTTCTACAGGGCTAGGGGGTGCATTAAGACTCCAGCCAAAACCAAGAGGCGGTGCACGCGTGTCCCGCAAAGATGACGATTTGAGGAGCAAACTAGCAGCTGTGGAAGGCGAGAATGCAGACCTGAAGCGGCGTATGGCAGAGATGGAGGCTACCGTCCGAGCTTTCATGGCGGCCCAAGGCAATCCAGGTGACAATGCAGCTGCAACAGCTTCAGTCGCTGATATATCCTCATGTGCTTCATTACGTACCCCCGATGATGACCTTGATTTGGTATCCCCGACGATAACATTAATTAGGACCATTTCGTTAGTTTGTAATTTGAACATATTGTAGTTTTGAATGAAATCTATGTATTTATAGTGTTTGTGTTATGTTGGATATGTGATTTGAATGAAATGTATGTTGGATATGTGATTTGAATGAAATGCAGGTTCTAGATGTGAATGAAACCAGACCAGGATTCTATTTTCCTTCTCTGTAACAAACAATGAAGCGATGAACATTGATCATTGTTCGTCGCTTAGATTTGAATGCGACGACCAAAGTTCGTCGCTTCCTTTTTATCATCCCATTTTTTCTCCCATAATTAAACATGAAATGAAGAGACGACTTTTGAATCAAAGTTTGTCGCTAAGAACATGAGGCGACAACCAAACTTCGTAGCATGGAATTCCAAGAGACGAGTCAAAATTGGGCACTGCAGCGACGAGTCAAAAGTTGACGAAGTTTCTTTTCGTCGCTTGAAATATCGAGTCGACGACTATTGAATCATTATTTGTCGCTTGAAATCGAAGCGACGACTTGTTGTCAGTAGGGTGTTGAAGCGACGAGTTTTGTGATGAGGCGACGACAAAAAGTCGTCACTTCGGTTGTGACCCACAGTAGTGATATCCCTATATATATTACCAGTTTGATGAGCCATACTATCGTTTGGAAATTCAATTTCTTGACCAGTTGACCTTAGTTGGCATGGAAAATTGTTTTTTGAACTGATTCACTCGTAAACGAAAAGCTTCAGATTGGTGGATCCGGAAGAAGGAGAAGGAGGAGGAAGAAAACATACACCACCATAAACAACGAAACATAATTAGCGGTGATCTTTCTGATCGTTGGAGTGAGAAGGAAGAAAATAAGAATCATGAGAAGCTGAACTGTACTGCTGTTTTATGTGACAGAATCAGTGGTCTCCCGGATGATGTGTTGCATCTTATACTCTCATTCTTGCCTCCCAAAGTCATTGGGCAAACCAGTGTTTTATCTCGAAGATGGAGTCGTGTATGGTCTTCCTCTCTCGTCCTTGACTTCTCTGAAATTCTTACTGGCAATGAAGCTGTTAATTTATCATCCGATGAGAGCAAGGATTATCAAACCAGTACTGACACTCCACGTCGAAAGCAATTGCATAATTTACCAATGCTACTAATTTGCCTTAACAAGAGGCGGACTAGGTGAGTTTCAAAGAGTTGGGGGAGATCCAGACAATTCTTGTTTGGCTAGGGTTGAGGAGCTTGCACTCGATGTCTAGTTCAGAAGTGCAAATGCATCTTTTTTTGAATCAGTTGTCAAGAAATGTATTACTCAGCAAACAGTACAAGGAATAAAACACCCATGAGGGCCGACAATAAGAATTACTCCCTATGGGGGTGTTTGTTTCATGGGACTGTGATAGGACGTGGGGCTAATTCTTAAAGAAGAGCTGGACTCCTCTAACTTGGCTTATTCTAAGTTAATACCTAACCCATGTTTGGTCTACTTGGGACTAAAATAACTTCAATTTTTTCAGCTAAGTTTTCTCTATTTTTTTTGGACAAGAAATGAAAGCACCATCACTAAATGGACTTCGGTTGCTCCACCTTCCCAGAATTTCTGTGACAGCTCAAAAGTCTTGGAGTCATGATCCTTAGTTGGCTTGTTACGTTCCTCTTCCTCACATTGTTCTCAAACTTCTTCCTCATTCTCCTAATCTTATCCAGCAATTGAGTCCTCGAAACCTTCACCTTCAGCACCTTCTTGATAAACTCATGAAATGCAGTCATATCAGCCTAGGGATCCACTCCTTTCTTCATCCCTTTCAGGATTATAATCTCATCTTGATCACTCCACAGCCTCTGAAACAGTTTCAACTTCTTCAACTCCTCCTCCACACCATCCTCCTCTTGCTCGTCTCCCTTCTTAGCCTTCTTGGAGTCCTTAACGACGAAGAACAATACAACCCAGAAACCAAAAATTGAAAATTGTTAAAACCCAATCGAATTGAAAGATTGAATTCACCAAAACAGAGAAGACGACGAAAAGAAGAATTCTCATACCACAAACACTGAAGAAATCGTCTGAATCGCAGAGGCTCCACCCAAAAGCTCGAAGCTTCTCACCACAAATCCTCCTTCTACAGTAGTTAACTGGAGAAACGAAGGCTAGGGGTGCGTCAGCGACATCGAGGTGATCCAAACGAAGGTAGCCAGGCGTCAGGAGGTGGTCGGACGGAGAGATTCAGCTTTGGTCTTCCTCTGTGCTTCAGCCGAGTTAGAGAGCGAACAACGTTAGAGAGTCCCATGAATTGGGGCGTCTCTGTGTAAGACCGCAGAAATGAGTGTTTTGGGCTTGCACAGTCCATGGCTGAGCCAAACATCGGACAAGTCTTATTTTCTTAAGAAAGACAGTCCAATCTCATGAAACAAACACCCCCTATGAGTACTAAATACCTATCTGGCATCTAGGTACCTAATAATCAAACGTACATTCACCTTCTAAAGACCGTTTATAGCGCTTTTATTTTCACCGTCCATAAACACTCAGTAGCAAGATTAAAGAGTAACAACTGAGGTTATCAAGACTGCCAATTGATCCAAAAAACTAGATCTTGCTTTGGGCCATAAAGACCCAATCCAACCAAATTCACACCAGAGTGGAAGCCCAACTGAAAGGGAATCTAAAACAGCCGGGCTCAACTCCGGCCCCAAACCGTAGCCCAAAAACAATGTTCTAAATCACCACCGACAGCACTTCGCCTACCCCCGCCGTCATGACCACCGCCGTCAAGTTGAACCCAGGATTGCCCATCACCTCTCCAGGGTTAATCATCGTCATGTCTATCATCAACAGCAGCAGCCCGCCACTGGCGGCGACGATTCCCAGTCCAGATGTCAGTGCTAACATCAGACCACCGACGACGTCACCATCCTCACCTTCAGATCAGACTGCCAGTAATCTAGGCTCCTGAAAATTGAGCCCGATACCAACCAAAAAATCATCATCGACTTCGCTAGGGAGCCATAACCAGCGTCCACTTTGGCCTCGCCGGAAATCCGTGCCTTCGATAAGCAAACCAGGATGGATAAAACTCCACCCACTCCACCGCCGCCTTTGCTCTTCTCGCTGCCACCACGATCGAGCGCCCCTCCTCAATTGAAGAAAGGCAAAATTTGAATTATGATTTGGGATTTTTGGTAGGGTTTTGTTCGACTCCGCCATCACAGCGGCGGAAAAGAGAAAAGCAGAGCGAATAGAGAGAGAGATTTGGTCGACGAGATCCGCCCTCAGGCCCCTATAGCAGCGGAGAGAGGAACGGCTGCGCACGATAGGGTTTTCCATAGAGATAGCCAACTTAGAAGTGCAAATACATGTAAATTGCCTCAATATTGTCAACTTAGGTGCAACTCAGTAAGGAGTAGTAGCAGTGTGATCAGCTCATAGGCATGGCTAGGGTTTCCCTCTACTTATGTTGTTTGGTCGTCTCTCCTTTACCTCCAAGTTTTGGCTCTAAAAGAGGTGGATTTCTCGGGTGTGGATCTATTTTCTGTTTCTTCATTCCCTTTTCTCAAGAAATTGAACATATACCGGTCTAGAGGAATAACTGCTCTCAAAATTTGTTGTCCAAACCTAAAGGACATAGAAGTTTCTGGAATGAATCTATATAGCATGCACATCTCTGGAATGAGACTAGAGATGTTGTATTCTTTTGCAAATCGCATTTCTGCCTCGAATCTACAGTTTTTGGATTGGGAAAATAACATTCACTACAAGAAAAAAGGGTTTTGCCGACGAAAAAAAAAAAACGGCCGACGAAACACTTTTTTCGTCGGCTATTCCCAAGAATGGCCGACGAAAATTTTTGTCGTCGGCAAAAAAAAAATTTCGTCGGCCATTCCCATAGAATGGCCGACGATTTTTTTTTTCGTCGGTAAAAATGAAAAATCGTCGGCTATACTCCTATAATGGCCGACGATTTAAAGTTTTCGTCGGCTATAAACTTTTGGAAGAATGGCCGACGAAAATTAATTATTTCGTCGGCCATAAGTTTTTTTAAAAATAATTATTTTACTAACAATGGCCGACGAAAATTAATTATTTCGTCGGCCATACGTTTTTTTTAAAATAATTATTTTACGAACAATGGCCGACGAAAATTAAGCATTTCGTCGGCCATAAGTTTTTAAAAAAATAATTATACTATTATTTTTGACAGAAAACGACAAAAGAATAGCCGACGAATACTAGGTTTGATTTCGTCGGCTATGATTAAAAAAAAAACAAAAAAGGAGCAGTTTCCATTTTCTATCACTATCGACAAACCATTGCTTCATCCTTCAAATGCAAATGTGTCGTGAAATAAGACATGACCAAAATATTGAAATACGGCTACGGTTGAAAAATGGGAAGATTCCGACAAAATCTGTGTGCCGAATGTTGCGGTTAACTGTTTTGTACTCCCGTTTTCCTATGGGTAGCCTTACGGTCGGTAAATATTTTGTGGAAAATTTTTATACGATTAGTCGCGTCTCATCAATCTGAAACTATTCTCTATTGAAGATCAGGCCAAAAAACGTCATTTAGACGGGCCAATTTCCGTTTTAAAGCGTTTAGAGGTTTGACTCACCCGGTTGACCGTCCCGATCGAGCCTTTAACGTTGTCAGATGTAGTTGGATTTTTTTTCACACATGTATTTAATCTTAACGGTGATATCTGACGGTTGGAATAGATTTTCCAAACTTTTAGATTCAAAATCGGAACATATGTACTAATGTTCCTTAACTTGTTTACTAAGTGTTTAAGTGAATGTATAGTTTCTAATAGTTACTATACGTACACTCTTCAAATGCAAATATGTCGTCAAATAAGATATGACCGAAATAATGAAATACGTCTACGGTTGAAAAATGACAAGATTCCGATAAAATCCGTGTGCCGAAATAATGAAATCAGTCAAAACCCGGTTTACTGTAGATTTGGCGTCCGGCGTCCGAATGACGATTGTGATACCATTCCGGAAAGGAAACGACGCCAGGAATCAAACTCGTGCTTTGCCACGACGTGTGGACTTTTTCGGGCTTTCGAGTTCGTTTAGGGCCTCAAAACCGCAGTTTAGTATGTTTTCATAGAATAGCCGACGAAACATTCAAATTTCGTCGGCTATTCTCTAAGTATAGCCGACGAAACATTGTATTTCGTCGGCTATTCTCTAAGTATAGCCGACGAAACATTGTATTTCGTCGGCTAAACTCTTGATCCGCGCCTTTTTATTGTCCGCCGTTGGATGGCTCAGATCCAACGGCTGTTGATTTTCCAAAGTATAGCCGACGAAATATATTAATTTCGTCGGCTATTCTCTAAGTATAGCCGACGAAACATTGTATTTCGTCGGCTATTCTCCTTCTAAATCTTTTAAATCTTCCTCCCGCCTTTTTTCTCTCATCCTTCCCCCCCCTCCTCCTCCTCCTCCGGCCTCCTCCTCCTTCTCCTTCCCCTCCGGCCTCCTCCTCCTTCCCCTCCTCCTTCTCCTCCTTCCCCTCCTCCTCCTCCTCCTCCTCCTCCTCCCCTCCTCCTCCTCCCCCTCCTCCGGCCACCTCCTTCTCCTCCTCCTTCCCCTCCTCCTCCTCCGGCCACCTCCTTCTCCTCCTCCTCCTCCTTCCCCTCCTCCTCCTTCTCCTCCTCCTCCTCCTCCTCCTTCCCCTCCTCCTCCTTCTCCTCCTCCTTCCCCTCCTCCTCCTTCTCCTCCCCCTCCTCCTCCTCCTTCCCCTCCTCCTCCTTCTCCTCCTCCTCCTCCTCCTCCTTCTCCTCCTCCGATCCGGTATTTTTTTTTGCCCAAAATGCAGTTATAGCCGACGAAATTGACATTATTTCGTCGGCTATAACTTTAAAATATTAATATATTCCGACGAAATAGCCGACGAAATAGCCCAATTTGTCGGCTATACTTCAGAACAAATAGCCGACGAAACCAAATTTCGTCGGCCATACTCGAACAAATAGCCGACGAAATCATTTTCGTCGGCCATAATTCGTCGGCCAAGGTTGGAATGGCCGACGAAACTTTTTTTTTTCGTCGGCCATTGGTATTACCGACGGCGTATTACCGACGACTTATGGCCGACGAAATTTTCATCGGCAGAGGGTATAGCCGACGAAAAAATGGAATGGCCGACGAAAAAATTTTCGTCGGCTATTCGGCCGTATCTGGTAGTGATTACTGAAAAGTATTCCATTCAGAAGTTTCCTACACCCAAAACATGTCGCATGATTAACTGGTTCGGCAGTACAAGTAGTACAAAGATTTATCATAGTTTTGTTATCAATCTTCTTTCCCATTTCTCCCAAGTTGAAATCCTTGAATTATCCACTGACCACCTCGAGATTCTATCAGAAATATATTTGGAATTTGCCTCTAAATTTGGTGGCTTACCTTTCTCGATCATTTGGGAAACTTGAAAATTGACAACTCAATAAAGCAAAGACATCTCCGGGGTTTAGCATGCTTGTTGAAGAGCTCTCCCGTAGTCCAAACCCTCACTATTTGGTTTCTCTCTTCCGGAGAAAATGATAAGTGGAACAACAATATTTGGAAACTCAGGCTCAATATATGATCCCCTTTCTTATTCGCCTAAAGGTAGTTGACATGCATTCAGCTTGGTATATCATCTCTGATAATGCAATCACTTTCGCAAAGTTTTTCACAAATATGGAACAAAATAGAGAGAGAGCATCATAACGTTTACTCTTATTTGTTTAGATAATACTAGAATTCTATTGCATATTCTTGATCTTGAACTGATATTTGTGTTTCTGTGCACATACTCTCCTTATTCTCGTTTGTTTTCTTGTGGGATATATGCCCTACTCCATTTTGGTACGTTAACAGAAACAAAATCGAAACAAGTTGCATGTTTCAAACAACTATACCCAACGGATCCAAGTAGGAATAGTTTAAAGAGGAAACAGAGCTTGATGGAATGGAGGAAGCTTCTGCGTGGAACTAATTAAGATTAAAGAAATTAAAGACTTATTAATTACATGTGAACAACTTCAGAGACACTGAGATAAAACTGGATATAACATTTATACCAAACTACCAATTACCAAGTGAAGACTGCACAGATGCTCAATATGCTCACCTTTTTGATGTGGTTGCAGATTAGTTTTCTTGATGAGGTTTTCCAGTTCACTATGTGATGATTTTCTTCATTTTAGTTCTGGCATGGTTTGCCAATATTAGGATTGAAAATTCTAACATCAAATTAATCAAATAACTCGAGATGCTTTTTTTGGATACTGTACAAGCTCTTAATTAGGTAATATTGTAACGAAAACAAGGCAAAATGGAAATAAGAAGAGAGAAGAAGAAAGTGATCTTTGAAACGACGGTTGAATGGGGTACTGGTTTTTACAAAGCCTAGCTAGCTACAACATGCATATTAAATTTCTCAGGAAGCATTAACAATGTCATCGACTCCTCCACCACATTTTCTCATTCTTCTTCAGTACCCTCATCTGCACCATCATTCTCCTCATTTCCATTACCCTCTTCACCAAGGTGATCTACTGATAGAAATTCTAAAGCTGTTACAACATCGCTGATTAGAGGCCGCGTCGCAGCTTCTTCTTGAAGGCACATAGCTGCAACTGCAAGTGCTTGGTAAAGGCCCTTTATGGGGTATTTCCCTTCTAGTAATGGGTCTGCCATCAATGTAAATTTTCTTCTGTCTTTAAACAATGGTTGTGCCTGCACAAGTATATATATGATATATATTTGACCTCAGATACTTGAGTTGTTTGGAATTTGACATAAACCATGGACATCAAGCTCAACTTCCTAATGTGCATCGGCTTACTAAGGTTATCATATCATGTAATATAACCATTACACCCCAAAAGTTAAGAATTTGAAATTAGAAATATGATTTTAACAGGAAATGCAATATAATAAAGAACTCTGGACATACCCAAGTAACCAAATTTTGCTCTTCAGTTGGTCTGTTGTTGTCTATAACTCTCCTCCCTGTGATAATCTCCAAAAATACAACTCCAAAGCTATAAATGTCGGATTTTGTTGTCAATTGGCCTGTGAGAGCATATTCAGGAGCACAATATCCATAGGTTCCCATCACCCTAGTGGACACATGAGTCTTATCCCCAGTTGGACCAAGCTTTGCCAGGCCAAAATCAGATAGCTTCGGATTGAAGTTTTCGTCTAACAGGATGTTGGATGCTTTAAAATCGCGGTATATGACAGGGGGATTTGCTTGTTCATGTAGATATTCAAGTCCTTTTGCTGCTCCAGCAGCTATTTTGATCCTAGTTTCCCAATCTAAAGGCTTTTTGTCTGGAGGTATATCTGAGAGCAAAGTAAGACGTGTTATAAAATACATAAACTTCTCAAAATTATATATATACTGCAAGACATTGAAAAAAGCTAGAATAGTCACAATTTAAAGCAACAAATTAACGTGGTGCATACCAAGAAGATGATCTTCTAGGGATCCATTAGCCATGTACTCATACACCAAAATTCTCTGATCCCCATCGGCGCAATATCCCACCAAATTGACAAGGTTGGGAGCATGAATAAGACTCAATATCAAAACTTCAACAAGAAATTCTCTGTTACCTTGGAATCCATTCCTGTCTAATTGCTTAACAGCAACCACCTAAAGAAAGATGGATTAATTAAAAAACAAAATGTATAAAGAAGAGGGAATCGATGAGGGTATATATGGATAGAAACAATACTTGATCGGTGGATTCAAGGTGGCCTTTGTAAACTCTTCCAAAACCACCTTCTCCAAGCAAATTATCAGGATGGAAATTTTGAGTTGCAACACACAATTCGTGGTAAGTAAAAATCCGAGCAGCAATATTTCCTTTGCCTATCTTTGCTATTTCATCAGTAATGTACTTTCGCCTACTGCTATCTGCAATTTAAATATGCCAAGGTTAACATTCAGGAACTTGGATGGGAGGCCAGCAGATTGAACTAGCTGCTTCATAAAAGCAAGCTAGCTAGTCACTTTCTAGTTATCTACATTCTTCATAGATTGTTCAAAGAAACAATAACATTTATATTCTACATAAAAAGTTTACTTACGTTCTGCATGCAGCTTTCAGAAGATACATATACATTTCTAATCACAAATCAGAAAACTTGCAATAAACTAATAAAGTATCAATTTACCCCCATATACAATTAATATTAGTTACATATAGCGTATCATAAATTACTAATATGATTAAATAGGTAAAAAATTATGTATGTCATTCTCTAGAATCAAAAGAAGTCTGTTTTTTCATAATTTCTGTAATTTTCATTAGGAAGAGAGAGTTTAACCGAAGCTTACCAGTTTTAAAGGAGATGTTAGCAAAGGAGTTCAAAGTTTTGGTGTCATGGTATTCCTTTATGCTCTTTTTCAACGACTTTCTGGCAATCTTCTCTTCGGACATGCAACATTGGAAACAACTCATCATTTCCGCAACTTCAATCTGATCACAACACCTTCAAACTTGTATCATCCAAATCTTGCAGCCATATATATCTTGGAAGAAACTTGGGAATATAATATACAAACACAAATGGTGCACTAAATTAAACCCCATGGAAAACAAGCGTACACAATGCAAGTTGAGATATTTTTGAAAATGGATATTGATTCGCCTTGGTTCAGGAAAAACCAGATGTTTCCTGGTCCTTCAAGACCCAGGAACTCGATATGCTTCACATTCTTCATTTTGTTTCACCTCCATTTCCAAACCAATTAGTTCGGACAGCCAAAAAGACTCGGTCAAGTTTTCTATATAAAGAGGGACAGGTAAAAAATCATTTTTTGTCTAACTACTCTTTTTCATTATCTGAACAACCAAAATGTGGATTTTGAGTTGATAAGGCGGGCCAAAATAAAACCTGCTATTATTTCCATGTCAAAACTTAACTTTCCTTTGATTGGACAAGGTCATTTCCAATCATTTGTCTATCTTTACAGCAATAGCTAGTGCTGTAAATTTATAGCCAGGTGCTGCAAATTATATATGATAACCGATAATAGTAGTGGCAGCAAGAAATTTTTCCAAATTTACTTACCAAGTGATGTGGCATTTTATATGACAACTACTTATTTGTTAAAAATAAATGAGGTTAACAACAAACCCGGAAAACACAAGTGAAATAGTGCGAACTCAGTTGGGGATACTAAAATATAGAAATTTGTTCAAAATCTACTGTATATATACATGCATATTCATACTAATCAGTTAATCACAAGAACAGATGCATTAATCAGAAAGCAAATGCAGTAAATTGGATGAGCAATTCACTTGTCAAGCACACAAATTCAGCTAGCCTGAAGCACAAACACTATTTCATCTTCAAAATCTCAAGCACTAAAATTGCCACACGACCATCTCTCATTGTAGCTAGAAACAAGTTGCACCTTTGAAAAAAAAATGAACCATATGAAAGCAAAACGCATAAAATGAAGGGTTTTGTATCTCTTTAGGTTGGTCGCGAAATTTCCTATCTCATTCTGGATTCACTACAATTATTTACCTAGTTTCTCTGGAGTTGTACTTGCAGAATCTCCATATGGTCAACAAGCTGTCTTGGAAACTTGAAAAACCATTCAGGAATTGCTTTCTTGATCTCTTCTACAATAAATTATTTGCATTGTTTTGCTCTGTGGTCGTCAACCTCCATAAGGTTCTTAGGAAACCATTCAGCCATTGCTTCCTTCCCTTGCTTTGCAGAACCTTTATCTGTTACTTCAGCTCCCTTAGTATTACTTTCATGATCCATCCCAAAAGTGTCTTGCCGTCTTTACTCGCATTTCCTATGATCATGGTCTCTGAAATAACATGCAGTTTTTGTCTTAATTCGCAGGAAACCCTTCAGCTGCTGGCATGTTGAAAAAAATGTTCGGAATTGTTTTCTTGATTTCTTCCAATATCAACTTCTTTGCATTGTTTTGCTCTATGGTCGTCAGCCTTCATGAAGTCTTGAGAGACCCCTCGGAAGCAATAGCAGTTGGTTTGTAGAACCTTTATCTCTTACTTTTTTTCGGCAAGTCATAAATACTTTTGAGCTTAGCAAAACCCTTAAGTTGTTGTGCCCCACCGCACACTTCTCCTTGATCTTTCTTCTTAACAGTACTGTAACATCATCTTTCGTTGCAACTGCATTTGCAGTTTCAATCCAATTTCACTACCTGGCCCTATATGTTCAGCTCAAAGGACCATGGTGGCACACACCAGAGCTGACTGACAATGCTTCAGCTCAACTCCAATCCTCAAATTTTTACCAAAAAGTCTTTGATCCATACCAAAACACATTGCCACCATGTGTTGCAAATACTTCCTAATTCTTTCCCCAATTTAGTCAACTAACTCAGTTAGCGTAAGATTGTATATTCGGTCCAAGTACTTGGAATTGTAACAGAACCACAGTTTATTTCCTTTGTTGTAAGATGATCGAATCACCAGCATAAACTCCCCTGGAATTAATACACTTTTGTGCCCCCGGGGTGGTCCTATGATCGCCCGGGTTCAGTTATACTGAACTCTATAACAGAGGTTGAAACCTGTCCGGAGCTCATAACTACTGTAATTGCCTATACAATAATGTGGTTTCTTCCAAAAAAAAAGAAGAAGAAGAAGAAGAAGAAAGAAGTGGTTTCTTCCAATACCTAGGGTCGTCCTTGTAAAGACCTGTAAAAGCGACCTTTGTTACACTAATAGGCCTACCAAGAACTGAAAATCCCACAAGATATAAACCATATATCAAGGAGTCGCAATTGATGCTTCTCCTGAAGTGATCAAAACATAAGTGCTGGTCTTTGAGTACTAGAATTCCTCTACACAAGTACTCTATTCTTGTTGATTATGCAGGTACAGTGGTATATAACTATATATATGCGGCCATGTAGGTATCAGTAAGAACTACTGAGTGAAGACCTGGTCATATGACTCATATCTCCACCTACCAAGTTATGACTTATATCCATATGCAGTCATGTTTGACATTTCAAGAAACTTATGTGCATGAGCATTGTCCATACTATATTAAGTCGTTGAGATTGCAACTGTAAATATATTATGTTTCTGCATGTTGCAATTCTCAACCGATAATTGAGTTAACTGTGTGTTTACGGTATTCTATGGCTCATTTATAAAGGAAAAAAATAAAATAAAGGAAAGGATAGGTAAAACTGATATCTCAACACAATGAAGACCTTAGTTTGGGGTTCAGAGTTAAAAATTGATTTTGACATATGCGTGTATTGAGCAAAACAAGTGCGCTATGGTGTGAACTTAAAATAAATTTATGAACTGCCTTTAAAGAAAAATTAAGAAAATCAAAAACCCAACCATTGCAAGAAACATGGAGAAGATCCAGGGAGAAGGTCAGCTCACCTTTGAGGTAAAGAAAAAACTTGGAACTTTCACTAAGAGAATGGTAGCAGTTGCAACAGGAGCTAGGCGCTCAATCATGTTTGTTGTCTTCTGTTATTCTCTGCTATAAAAGTTTCGAACCTGCTATCCAACAAAACATTGGCAACAACTACATGAACAAATGTACAAAACTCATATCACACAGCATTTGTGATCACATCAATACCATCATAAAAAAGTTTTAAGCAATAAATTGGCAAAAGAACAGCTTCTCACTGTAAGTATTCAGCCAGACATATGAAAAACACTTGTCGTCAATTTAAGGACCAATTGATCAAAGAAAAAAACTGATATGTTGATTTTGTTAAACTCGGCAATTTCATAAGAAGATACTGGTTTCCTACTCGATTGCAAAGTTTTCTATACTTGTTTTTGACTTTATGGTGGCAGTGCCTACCTGCTCTTATTAAGATGCAAGTTCATATTCTTTCTTGTTAAACCACAAAGAACATGCAATGACTTATTTGCATCTTTAAAAGCTTGAAAACTTTGTTGTTGGTAATGTGGTTTGTGGAGTTCAACTCTAGTCTTGCATGCATGTTTGTATTTTTGGAAGTGGAAAACTTGTGGCCTTCAAGTGAGTTGTGGGAGCTTATGTAAAGGGCACAATGACCCTTGAGCTCAAGTTGTAATAGGCACAATGACCCAATTTCCCCGGGGAAGCCCCTTGTGAGGGCGGATTGAAATGGTAATGAGTTGTAAAGGATGACCAGGTACGTTAAATCACTTCCAGACGTTGATTTCTACAAAGAGACATTTGATTTGTTTTGGAAAGTCAGCATGCAGGTTTACATTGAATGATTAATTCAGTTATACAACATATTATTGTGTTTTGAGAACTTGCTGAGATTTTTTTTTAATTTTATTTTATTTAAGTTTAAACTATAAATCCTTATTCTGAGTTTTTTTTAAAAGATTGTATCAAAAGAGAGATTACTGATTTTCGGCAACTACTATTGTATGTTTAAAAACCCCCTACTGCATATCGTTTATGCTCAACCCTTCTTCCTCATATTTTTTCAGGTGGTGGTTAGTCGATAGATTGAAGTTATAATTGATCTCTCTACTGCAAACTTAGTTGGAAGATCGATCAAGATCTTTTGGTGAGCTTAGGTTGAATCATATTAGCTGCTAGATGTACTTTATTGTAGATAACTAGATATTTGATACAGATGAAGACTATGAACCTAGACGTGGCAGGGGACTCACTGCATTGCTTGAAGAAGCTGATCAGTTTTGAAAAACTGTTCAGTTATGGTATTTGGGGTTCCTGGGGGTTTAAGACTTAATACCTATCTTTACTTTTCCAATTTAATTGCTAGCCTTTTTGTTTTCCTTCCTTATCGTATAAAAGGGAGTTTTCTTTTCTTTGATCACAGATTGGAGATTATTCAGTAATATAATACAAATTGGTGAAGGAGTTCTTCCCATTTGTTTTCAAACTCTTATCTCTTAGGTGGATTCCTAGAGTGGCGAGTTATTGCTCTTATCTCCTTGGTGGATTCCTTGGAGTGGCGAGCTCATTACATCTGAGAGTGATTTACTGGTATCAGTTCTGGTATCAGAGCAGCTGATGGCTGGGGGTCGTGGTCGTGGACGAGGCCGTGGAAGTCGTGGTGGTCCTGATCGTGATTTTGAGATAGAGGAATTGAAGAGACAGGTGCAGGAACTACAGGAACGTTTAGATCAACGTGATTTTCATGATACCGAAGAGGAATCGTCCAGTGACGGCAAAGAAGAAGGAAATCCTTTCGGAGATGCATATCCGAATTCCAGTGAAGAAGATTCTCAACCTGATCGTCCTAGAAGAAATCGGAGTCGCCGGAAAGACTTTGATATCAGGGTTGACATTCCTTAGTTTGAAGGACGTTCACAACCTGATGAGTTCATTGATTGGCTTCACACTGTAGAGCGCATATTTGATTTGAAGGAAGTTGTAGATCATCACAGGGTGAAAATTGCCGCGGTGAAGTTGAGAAAACATGCCTCCTCTTGGTGGGAGAAACTTAAGAGACAGAGAGATCGAGAAGGACGAGGCAAGATTGTGACTTGGGAGAAGATGAAGAGGGAGCTGAAAAGAAAATATTTGCCAGAAGACTATCGGCAAGATAATTTCCTCAAGCTACACAATTATAAACAAAGGGAGATGTTTGTAGAAGATTATACTGGAGAATTTGAGGATCTCATGATTAAGTGTGATTTGGTGGAGCCGGAAGAACAAACTATAGCCCGATACCTTGCAGGTTTGAAACCTGAGATTGGTAATGTGGTGCAATTACAGCAGTATTGGACTTTCAATGATGTATGCAAATTGGCTCTTAAGGTGGAGAAACAATTGAAGGGAGCTCGTGGAGGTAGCTTTCGGTACTCGGGTCGTGATGCCTCAACAAGCAAAGGGAATGATTCTCAATCCAAGGATGCACCTGTTGCCAAACCTTTATCAAAATCTTCCACCAAAGGTGAAAGTGGATCTGGAACTAAACAGCAGCCTAGCTCTTCGAGTATCAGCTCACGACGCTGTTTCAAATGCCAAGAGTTGGGACATATTGCCTCGGAGTGTCCTAATCGCAGGATTGTATCTCTTGTGGAAGAAGTTGAGGAGTCTGAAGAAGAAGAGGTTATGGGAGACGATGAACCAATTTTTGATGAAGAAGTCACTTATGGAGATCATGGTGAAAGTTTGGTGGTACGTCGCAATCTAAACACTTCCCTTGTAGAGGAAAATCAGTCGCAGCGAAACAGTCTTTTCCATACAAAATGCACTGCTCACGGGAAAGTTTGTGAAGCTATCATTGATGGAGGAAGCTGGGAAAATGTGGTTGCTACTACTATGGTGGAGAAATTATGTCTCAAAACTGAGAAACACCCGCGACCTTACAAACTTTCTTGGCTGCGTAGAGGAAATGAGGTACGGGTTGATAAAAAGTGTTTAGTCCAGTTTTCTATTGGCCCAATTTATAAAGATGAAGTATGGTGTGATGTTGTTCCCATGGATGCATGTCATTTGTTGTTGGGAAGACCATGGCAGTTTGATAGAAGAGTTGTTCATGATGGGTACAAAAATACAGACACATTTCAGAAGGATGGTTCAAGGATTATTCTTGGTCCTGTGAAAGAGAATGAAGCTGCAAGAAGATCTGTTAATGATAAGAAACCCGAAGTTGATAGCATGAACAAAAATAATAACCTGCTTTCAAGAACAGAATTTCTTGAAGAGTTGCGGGGTCAGAGTACAGCTTTTATGCTTGTGATCAAAGAGGCATCCCAACATTGTTCTGAAGTTTCACCGCAGCTACAGAAATTGTTTGACGAATTTAAGGATGTTGTCACTGAAGAAATTCCTGCTGGGCTTCCACCAATGCGGGGTATCCAACATCATATTGATTTTGTTCCTAGAGCTGTCATACCTAATTAGGCAGCTTATAGAATGAATCCTAAAGAATTTGAGGAGTTACAGAGGCAAGTGGATTGATTGTTATCTAAAGGCTTGATAAGGGAAAGCATGAGTCCGTGTGTTGTGCCAGCTTTGCTTGTTCCTAAGAAGGACGGGTCATTGCGAATGTGTGTGGATAGCCGAGCAGTAAATAAAATCACCATCAAGTATCGATTCCCAATTCCTCGGCTTGATGATCTTCTTGACCAGCTTCATGGTGCTACAGTATTTTCTAAAATTGATTTGCGAAGTGGTTATCATCAAATTCGCATGAGGCATGGAGATGAATGGAAGACTGCCTTCAAAACTCGAGATGGTTTGTATGAATGGTTAGTAATGCCCTTTGGATTATCTAATGCCCCTAGCACATTTATGAGGCTTATGAATTACATTTTTAAGCTCTTAATTGGAAAGTGTGTGGTTGTCTACTTTGATGATATTCTCGTCTACAGTAAGGATGAAAGATCTCACCTTGAGCACTTACAGCAAGTATTGAAGGTACTGCGGGAACAAAAGTTGTTTGTGAATCTAAAGAAGTGTGAGTTTCAGACCTCCCAAATAACCTTTTTGGGATATGTTATCTCTTGTGAAGGAATTAAAATGGACCCAACCAAGGTTGAAGCAATTGTTAACTGGCCTACATCTGCTACACTTCATGACATCAGAAGCTTTCATGGTTTGGCTTCTTTTTATCGAAGATTCATAAGAGGGTTCAGCATCATCATAGCCCCAATCACAGAGTGTTTGAAAGGAGGAAAATTCCAGTGGAACCAAAAGGCGCAGGAGAGTTTTGAGCTGATAAAGAGAAGAATAACAGAAGCCCCAATCTTAGTGCTTCCTGATTTCAACAAGATATTTGAAGTGGACTGCGATGCTTCAAATGTGGGAATTGGCGCTGTACTCAGCCAAGAGGGTAAACCTGTTGCATTTTATAGTGAAAAGCTGAATCATTCTAGTGCCAGGTACTCTACTTATGATAAAGAATTTTATGCCATTGTTCGAGCTTTAAATCACTGGAGGCATTATCTTATTTGCAAGGAGTTCATTCTTTTTTCTGACCATGAGGCACTGAGATTCATTAATGGGCAGCATAAATTGAATAACAGACATGCTAAATGGGTGGAATTTTTGCAAGCCTATACTTTTCATATCAAGCATAAGTCTGGGAAGTTGAATCAAGTTGCAGATGCTTTAAGCAGGAGGTATTCTTTTCTAAATACAATGCGAGTCAAAGTTATTGGATTTGAACTTCTTAAAGAGCAGTATCCAGAAGATCCATTCTTCAAACAAGTTTGGGATGAATGTTCTAAGGGTCCTGTTGGCTCTTATTTGGTTCAAGAAGGCTACTTGTTCAAAGAAAATAGACTCTGCATTCCAGAAGGGTCACTGCGGGAAAACATAATTGCTGAGACACATGCTAGAGGTTTAGCTGGGCATTTTGGAAGGGATAAAACTCTTTCATTGATCAAGGAGCATTTTTATTGGCCTCGTTTGGAGCGAGATGTCAGACGGCATATACAGAGATGTAGGACTTGTCACTTGGCCAAGACTCACGGTCAGAATACGGGATTATACACCCCTCTTCCAGTCCCCGCAGCTCCTTTGGAAGATGTTAGTCTTGATTTTGTTACAGGTCTGCCCCGGACTCAGAGAAATAAAGATTCAATCATGGTGGTGGTTGATAGATTTTCCAAGATGACTCATTTCATTCCCTGCAACAAAACCAATGATGCCTCTCATATTGCGGATCTGTATTTCAAAGAAGTTGTTAAACTTCATGGCATCCCAAAAACAATTACTTCTGATCGAGACTTGAAATTTATTCGCCATTTTTGGCGTACCTTGTGGAGAAAGTTGGGAACGAAGTTACAATTCAGTTCTTCTCATCACCCTCAAACTGATGGGCAAACTGAAATTGTTAACCGCAGCCTGGGAAATTTGTTGAGAAGTTTGGTTGGGAAAAATCTTCGCCAATGGGACTTGATCTTGGCACAAGCTAAATTTGCTTACAACCGATCCCCAAGCCTGACGACTGGTACTAGTCCATTTTTTGTTGTATATGGAAGAAATCCAATCAGTCCTTTACACTTGGCTCCTCTCCCCACAGAAATTCAGTTTAGTAGTGATGCAGCAGACCAAGCCAAGAACATCAAGCAATTGCATGAGCAGGTGCGAGACAACATACTCAAGAAGAATGCTAAGTATCAAGCTCAAGCCAACAAACACAGGAAGCCAGCAGTCTTCAAAGAAGGAGACTTAGTTTGGATTCACCTTCGCAAAGAAAGGTTCCCTAGAGGCAAGCATGGCAAACTAAAACCTAGAGCAGATGGTCCTTTTAAAGTCCTCCACTGCATCAATGACAATGCATACAAGATTGCATTGCCAAGGAATTATGGTGTTCAAGCAACTTTCAATGTGGCAGATCTTTTGCCATACTATGAGCATGATTGTGAAGAAAACTCAGTGACGAGTTTACGTGAAGCGGAAGTGAATGATACAGATGAAGACTATGAACCTAGACGTGGCAGGGGACTCACTGCATTGCTTGAAGAAGCTGATCAGTTTTGAAAAACTGTTCAGTTATGGTATTTGGGGTTCCTGGGGGTTTAAGACTTAATACCTATCTTTACTTTTCCAATTTAATTGCTAGCCTTTTTGTTTTCCTTCCTTATCGTATAAAAGGGAGTTTTCTTTTCTTTGATCACATATTGGAGATTATTCAGTAATATAATACAAATTGGTGAAGGAGTTCTTCCCATTTGTTTTCAAACTCTTATCTCTTAGGTGGATTCCTAGAGTGGCGAGTTATTGCTCTTATCTCCTTGGTGGATTCCTTGGAGTGGCGAGCTCATTACATCAGAGAGTGATTTACCGGTATCAATATTCATCTAGTGTTGCTACTTATCTGGGTAATGAATAGCCTTCATAGATCATTCTTTTGTATCTGTGGTGTAATCCCAGGTGTAATCCTTAGTTAGCAAGCATATGATCTTGTGTTTATTGTCTCTCTCAAATATATGTTCATGTGTAACTTCCTGGAATTCGTTAGATGCTGCATTATCTTTCTTCTGTTGTTTGTTTCCTTGTGCAATTAGTTTCATCTAAATCTCTTGTCTAGCATGTTTACACACCAGGTTTCTCACAAGTATTTGGTTTCCCTTTTCGTTACTCACTTTCCAGACCTCTAATTGATCTGAGTTTTTGATATGTTTCCCTTCTAGTATGTTTACACACCAGGTTTCTCACAAGTATTTGGTTTCCCTATTCGTTACCCACTTTCCAGACCTCTAATTCATCTGAATTTTTGATATGTTTCCCTTATATTAGTTAACTATTGATCTGAAAATTTTCAGCTTAATTCGTTGGACAATGAATGTTTGATGATTTTCATTGATATGCATTTGGTTATATTTCCAAAAAATTTCAGAGAACCTCTTTTACTACTGATCTGCTTGGAATGCTCATTTTTTCCATTTATTTTCTGTTATTTTTATTCATGAAACTAGACTTCCTAAAAGTCGTTTTAAAGTTGAATTCAAGTCTTTTGCACTTAAAATGATAACTTGGTGAATTTTCTAACGTGACACTGCAGCTGGTATTTCTTCTGTTAGATTCTGACAACTTAGTCAGTTTTTCTTCAACTTCTGAAACACATCCTGATCTCCAAAATGACTGAAATTTCAGTATGTATCTCCTTAATGTGTCCACTTTTAGTCTAGAAAATTTCTAATCCATCTATTTACAAATGAATATTCTGTGAATTTCTAAAAGTCCAGCCGTTCATGCCATATATTCCAATTCACTCATGTTGTTGTTCAGTCATTACTAATCCTTTTGGTTCATATTCAAGTCTTTCCTGATAATTATAATATTCAAGTTCAATTCAGACTTCTTTATCAATCGTTCCATGGTTAGCTGCTCTTTGGTAAATGTTTTTTTCTTTTTCTTTAGATCAAATTTTATTCCCAAGGAGCATATCAAACTTGGTTGCACTCATATTTTCTCTTGTTTGAGAACCTCATAAGTTGCACCCCGGATTTGGGGTATGACATTAACAGTGTTATTAATAGCATGTACCTGTGTCAGATAATTCGAAACCTTAAGTATCAGTGACCAAAAATCCGTATACTATTTTTAAATTCCCCCAAAGTACGTACATATATATATGGACAAAATACTGGTCACTCTTTATACTTTTAGAGACTCGACAGTTTAGACCTCGTGCTTTCAATTTCAACTGGTGACTTCTCGTAGTTTATACTTTTCGACCAATTGGTCCAATCTGTCCAAAATGGTTGTTAACTATTTTCTAATTTCCTCAAATGCCCTTAGGTGTTGTTTAATTATTTTTCTTCTTGTTTTCTTTTATCTTTTCTCCAAAACTAAAACCGAAGAATACACAACCCCATGAAAGGCTATGTGGCCTTATTAGCAAAAAAAAATAAAAAATTAAGCCTAGTATAGTAGTGTTGTTTATAAGCTTAGTTATATGAAATGATAGTTATCTATATAGTTTCATTAGTGGGAGCTTAGAGAGTGCTGATAATTCTAAGGATGATTATGAGAATTTATTTTAATCTCATTTTTGTTTAAATTGATATGGTGGAGCTTTGATAGAATTTTATTTCATCGTGATTATGGTGATGTTATTTGATTTTGTTGGCAGTATGTATCAAATCAATTTGTATATTTTTTTTTCCCGATTGCAATCAGTTTGCAATTGTAAAATTCTTGGATTGAAGATCGACAATCATAAACCCAGATATTCTGGAGGTTCTCTCGGTTTTGGTTTTGAAGAAGAGAAAGTAAAAAAATAAGAAAAATAACCTAAGCGCATTTGAGGAAGTTCAAAAATAGTAAACAATCATTTTGGATGAAATTGACCAATTGGTAGAAAATTGAGACAACAAAGAGTGATTAGTTGAAATTGAAAGCAGAAAAACTAAACTGTCAAGACACTACAAGTATAAAGAGTGATCAGTAATTTGTCATATATCTTGCATGACCATCTTATGATTATTTGAATTACTCGCATCACCTCCTCACTCTGTTGCAAGTCTGAAGGACTTCAACAGTTCCAATGATTGCCTAGCAACATAGATATTTTTCCCTACGTTAATCATCTTCAACCGTGGCCAATCACTAAACGGCAGCATTTTCGACTTAGATACCCTCTTTGCCTCATTGAGTACAGGCATAGTATATGCCACTTTTTTTTTGAAAATAACACGGTGCATATAGTATCTCCCTTGTAATTTGGTCAACGGATGTCCTTCTTGAGCAATATTTTCCTTTCCTCTGTCAAATTCAAAAAGTTAAAAAACAAAAATGTGTGTGAATAGCAAAATATGCATATTTTTTGAAAACTACCTCTTAAATTTGTTTTATAATTGACTTATATCATGGGAGGGTATATGAATAGCAAAATAGAATGTGCCAATAGCACCACCCTAATAATATAATTTAAAGATTTAATAGTGAGAGAGTGGAAAAATATATGTGCATACCCAAGTTTTTTGCGGAGAGCTTTTTTATCAACTTCGGGCACATAAAAGAGAATATTGTTCGACGTTCAAAATCTATGAATTTATCATAGAACCTCATATACAATCCAACGACATTGCTCTTTGATTTTTCCACAATCCCTTGTCAGTTGACAATATATACTGCCAAGACAATAGAAAAACATATAATTAAAAATCTTTATTTCATAAAAAAAAATATACATATAATAAGGGGAGATCAAGAATTTACTCCATAATGGTCCTCCAGTGTAGTAGTCAATCAATGTTGCTCGAAGACGTCCATACTCAACCAGTTCAACTGCCTCTTCCAAGTTGAGTACATATGCGGGATCTTTTAGTTTCTTTTCCAACACTGATAAAGCATGTATAGCACCACGCATTTCATTTAAGAAGCTCATCAACATAAAATTTTAGAAACATCAACTTAAAATTTATGAAACATCAACAAACAAGTATTTTAATTTAGGAAAAAAAAATTACTTCATGTGGAACACCAACTACGAAACACTCGCAGTCTCCAGCATCATGAGGCCTCTCTATGTCACACCCAACTCTTGCTACTTCCTCAACAAACGTAGGCTCTGCTTCATACAAACCGTTTTCTACAATGTGTCTTTCTATTATCTCCCATGTATTCTTACATTGACCAATATTTCCCGCCATTGTTGCGAGAACTTTTGGGGCAACCCTTGCTACTTCCTCAACAAACGTAGGCTCTGCTTCATACAAACCGTAATCTACAATGTGTCTTTCCATTATCTCCCATGTATTCTTACATTAACCAATATTTCCCGCCATTGTTGAGAAAAATTTTGGGGTTAGACATGTATATTTTGTCTCTGTGTCTGGAAAATAAAAATATTTCTCATTATTCAATAAAGTAATAAGTTTATTTATTTACAGGCCTAGTATATGCCTCTTCTTTGAAAATAACACGGTGCATATAGTATCTCCCTTGTAATTTGGTCAACGGATGCCCTTCTTGAGAAATATTTTATTTCCTCTATCAAATTCAAAAAGTTAAAAAACAAAAAGGTGTGTGAATAGCAAAATATGCTTCTTCTTTGAAAACTACCCCTTAAATTTGTTTTATAATTGACTTATATCATGGGAGGGTATGTGAATATCAAAATAGGATGTGTCAATAGCACCACCCTAATAATATAATTTAAAGATTTAACTAGAGAGTGGAAAAATATATGTGCATACCCAAGTTTTTTACGGAGAGCTTTTTTATCAACTTCGGACACATAAAAGAGAAGTATTGCTCGACGTTCAAAATCTATGAATTTATCATAGAAACTCAGATACAATCCAACGACATTGCTCTTTGATTTTTCCATAATCCCTTGTGAGTTGACAATATATATTGCCAAGACAATAGAAAAACATATAATTAAAAATCTTTCTTTCATAAAAAAAAATATAATAAAGGGAGATCAAGAATTTACCCCATAATGGTCCTCCAGTGTAGCAGTCAATCAATGCTGCTCGAAGAAGTCCATACTCAACCAGTTCAATTGCTTCTTCCAAGTTGAGTTCATATGCAGGATCTTTTAGTTTCTTTTCCAACACTGATAAAGCATGTATAACACCACTTCCTATTGCAGCAAATGTCTTACCCTCCTTCAATGCTTGCTTACGTTCTTAGATTTCTTCATCATAAAAATCTGAAATCTGAAATCTAATCATTACATGGCAGGACGAAAATACCCTCAAAAATTTAATTTTCTTTGTCTCCGTAACGGAGCTAACGTCCAGGGATACTGATGTTGGGTCGGGGTTAAAAGGTGAGACACCGTTTTGAAGTTTTGGAAACGTGAGATATCAAAAGTTAGAAAATGGAAAATGTGAGACACTATTTAGTCCATTTTCTCTTTTCAAAAAGATAGTGTAGTTTGATTTTTACCCAAAAGTTGAGGGTACTAAACTGAATTTGGGTTGTTACCTTTTCACTCGGATCAACAACCGATGGTACAGTGGGGATATCATTGTTGGTGACATTTGAGCTAAATTGTTGAGCAGCATTGCAAAATGGAAAGGTCCAGATTGCACTTTGTATCACCATAATCAAAAGCAGAAAGTATACTTTGGATAGCTGCTGAAACAGACTTCTCCTCTTTAAAAAGGACAAAAACCAAATCCTTGATACTCTCTCTTGTTTTCCACTGATTGAGCTATAATGACCAAAGCGTCTTCTACTAATCCAACTGCTCAAAAAGCTTGCCCAAAAGCTCTGCCACAAATAGTAAACCACATAATACTATATTAGGCTGAATAACAATCTCATTTTATAGGCCTGTCAATAAATGATTAGAAACAATCTTCCGTGTCCAATATTAAGTAGGACAAATTACTGATCAGTCTTTATACTTGTAGTGTCTCGACAGTTTAGTCCTTCTCCTTTCAATTTCAACTGATCACTCCTTCTGGTCTCAATTTTCTACCAATTGGTTCATTTCATCTAAAATGATTGTTTACCATTTATCAACTTCCTCAAATGCCCTTAGGTTATTTTTCTTATTTTTTTACTTTCTCTTCTTCAAAACCAAAATCGAGAGAAGCTCCAGAATATCTGGGTTTATGATTGTCGATCTTCAATAAAAAAAAATTACAATTGCAATCGAGAAAAAAAAATTATGCGAATTGATTTGATACATAATGCTAACAAAATCAAATAACATCACCACAATCACGATGAAATAAAAATCTATCAAATCTCCATCATATCAATTCAAACCAAAATGAGATTAAATTAAATTATCATCATCATCCTTAGCATTAACAACACTCTCTAAGCTCCCACGAATGAAACTATATAAATAACTACAGTTTTATTTAATTAAGCTTACAAACAACACTACTACACTAGGCTTAATTTTTTTTTTTTTTTTGCCAATAAGGCTCAAACTTAATTTGGCTACATAGCTTTTCATGGTGGGTTGTGTATTTTCCAGTTTTGGTTTTGAAGAAAACTAATAAAACAACACCTAAGGGCATTTGAGGAAATTAGAAAATAGTTAACAACCATTTTGGACAGATTGGACCAATTGGTCGAAAATTGAGACTACGAGGAGTGACCAGTTGAAATTGAAAAACGAGGACTAAACTGTCGAGACTTTAAAAGTATAAGGAGTGACCAGTATTTTGTTCTATTAAGTAATACAACTAATATGTCCTTGATTCATAGATGAATGAATTACGTACCTGAATCCACTGAAGGAGGTAGTCCTCCTACAAAGAGTTTGCGACTGAGTCGTTGTTGGCCAGGAGAGACATGGTTCGTGATGTGTTCCATCCTTTGTTTTCATAGACTCCACTTCTGCATAAAAACAGAATATGTTCATGTGTTGGGGACAAAACAGTCTCGACAGTTCGATCTGAACGAAAGTAGAATTTTACATCAGTGCGTGCTCTGATGATCATATCATAAACGACATGTCGTTCAATCTTTCTTTTACCTTTCGGTTCTTCGTCTTCACATCAATGGAGATATCATCCGAGTTGGAATTCGGATTGGTCCTGAAAAGATGATGAGGGACATATATTAAAAGCAAACAAGACTAAAAATAATCAACAATAATCAAAAGCAAAGCGTTGAGATTTAAAAAGCAAAGTTTCCATTCCCAGCCATCTGGGTTTGTGGGTTTTTCTGCAAACTGAGGACCTTATCGTCTCACCACACGACAACTCTGCCTCAAGGTACACGACGGCGGAGTCGACTCCGACATCATCACCAGCAGCACTTGGAGATGAATCTGAGGGCTCTGTCGATGCCGCTCAGGATCTCGGCATTTCCTGCATTCATGATTATGAGTATGTAAGTTGGATTGAACAAAAGAGGCACACATGTAGATGTTAAGCTCATATCAAAAAAGAAAAAATGAACTTGTAAAACTTAGAGTACGTTGGAGTCTCTTTCTCCCTCCTTCCCTCTGCACAGTGATGAAGAAGGGGTTTTAGGAGGGAAGGTTTTAGTTAGTGGACAGATGAGATGTGAACTTGAGACTGTTTCATGAATTGGATTTGATATTTGTGTTTTTTTTTTTGGTCATTCCCTAGATTTGTTGAGTTTTTTTTTTATTATTAATTTTTTTTAAAAAGGATCTAAGGACTCCACACATACCCCCTATTGTGACTCGAACCCAGGACCTAATAACCTATTTCCTAGGTAATGGTGCTCTTTACCACTTGAGCTATTCCCTAGATTTGTTGAGTTGATTGTAGTAACTTCGTCATTTTCTCAGTTTTTCTTTAATTGTTTTTCTTCACATTTTTGCAACAAAAATGAATATAATTGTTTGGAATTTTTAAAAGGGCTTTTGATAAAAAGGATCTTTTGGAGACCAAAAATGATAAAAAAAAAAAGGACCCTAATTTGAGCTCATGATAAAAAAGAACCCATATTAATCTTCTGCCCTCAAAAGATTAAAAAATTACAAGCGTGCCACTACTTCTCTCATTTATAATTCTTTTAATTAAAACAAAAACATAACCGTCTCTAAAACCGGCCACGCCCCTTCCTCTCTCTGAAATTAAAACCCCAATCTCTCTCTCTCTCTCTCTCTCTTTTATTTTACTGATCCAATCACACAAGTCCCATTTTCAAATTCTCAGACTCTCCCAAATCCTCTGACTATGGGTTTCAAATCCCTCTTCTCCCGGAAGAAGAAATCCACCCCCACCTCCCCTGCCACCGCCGGTGATGCGCTCCCCTTCGTTCGCGACGCGCGTGCAGATCGCCGAGCTGGAGCAGGTCTTCAAGAAATTCAACGTCAACGGCGACGGCAAGATCTCGTCGTCACAGCTTGGCGCGATCATGTGGAGCTTCGGCCATCTGACGACGGAGGACGAGCTCCGGTCGATGATTCTGGAGGAGACTCCAATGGTGGCAAGTGTCGTGTCATTGGCTTCTTCCTTCATCGCAGTCACTTCAGCTTCTTATTCTTCTTCCTTCTTAACGAAACTACGCCACACGTCGAGTCTGCAGCTCTCTTTCATAGTCGCACCCTCGTGTTCTCGCAGAGGGAGGCATGTGGCCCACACTATTGCTCGCGCCACTGCCGGCCTCACTTAGATTTCTCCGGTGTTTGAAGCCCCTAAGGTTTTTCCCCTAAGTTGATTTGTTATTTGGATTAGTTTTTGGTGTTGATTTTGTTTATGAAAAAAATAAATAAATAAGTTTTAGCTGTTCATGATTGTTGTTGTGAGTTCTCTGATTGATATGGAGCCTTATATGTGTAAATGATCGATCTATTTTGATGTGGTGATTCGATTTTAGTGTTACGTGATTCACTTTTATGAAGTAGAAAATATACATACTTTGTGAGCGATTTGATTTGATTACGTGATTGACTTATATGAAGTAGAAGCTCTATATAATCTATGAGCGATTTGATTTTGATTAGAGTTGGATTTCGTTGTGTGATGTGTTAATTTTTGATTGATTGCTGAAATTTCTGTTTGTGGTGATTTGTGAAGCTCACTTTTTCATGAGATTTTAGTACAGAAGCGTCTCGGAAGCTGTGAACCTGGGTCGGTTGGAGAATGAGAGATCGTGTGTTTTCATGACGTCAAGAGCGTCATCAGCGGAGGAGACTATGAGTGCTGGTCTGGCTCCCAGATGGAGAAGCATCATTGGGCCGTGGCGCTGGGCTAGGAGGTTCAAGGAGCGGTGGGGGAGGCTGCCCAGCTGGTGGAGGTTGCCGATGATTGGGAGGCGTGGAGGTGATGAAGGAGGGAGACATTTGTGGGCTGGGGCTGTGGGGGGGAAGAAGCCATCTGAGGAGGAAGACCCGTGAAGAAGGTGAAGGGGAAGACCAAGGTGAAGAGCGTGGAGATTGTGACTGCTGCCATGATCAAACAATGAGTCTTGTTTCTTCTAGTACAAGTGGAAGTCTCTGATCACTTGTTGGCTTGCTATTCTGAAATGTTAAAGACATACACAAGCATTTCTTTTATATTGCTCCTGCAGAAATAAGAATCAACACATTATAATATTTTCAAGTAGTGGACGTTTGTTTGTCTTATTTAAAACAGTAGTGAGAGTATCTAAATAACTATCTGAGTAACTATCTAAATAACAAGTAACTATCGCAGTAACTATCTGAGTAACAGTTCTAGTTTCTTCAAAGCTGAGAACTATATAAGGAACTATCAAAGTAACTGTATGAGTAACTATCCAAGTAACAAGTAACTATCGAAATAACTATCTGAGTAACTATCAAAGTAACAAGTAACTATCAAAGTAACTATCGAAATAACTATCTGAGTAACTATCAAAGTAACTATCGAAGTAATAAGTAACCATCGAAGTAACTATCTGAGTAACTATCAAAGTAACTATCCAAGTGAGATGGTCCTTTTTAATAATATGTTGTTTTAAAAATTGAGTAGCTAACTTAATCCTTTGCCAAACATTTTAATCAAATAGTAGAAATAATGTTCACGCCCTTAAAGTTCTATAATTTATGTTCCCTTTCTATAATTTGGTTTCGAATGAGCATATAATTCAATTTTATCATGTTTACCAATTTTCAGATTCTGAAACTTTTAGTAGCAATTTTTGTTAACATAAGTCATGAATATTATGTAATTAATACTTTCCTGTTCTGTATATGGTAGTACAGTGTAGTACATAGTACATCTTGTATCCTCTTTATATAGCCTCCAATGTGAGACGAATAATATATCAGAAAATTATTCTCCCAAATTATGTTATATTTAACTGGTATTAGAGCAAAGATCCGAAAGGACTTTGTCTCTTTATTTTTCCGCTGCAATTATCCGTCTGGCGTTGGTTCTCTGTCAGACGTGTGAAGTTGGTTTGTCTTCTTCAAACTCAACCACATTGTTAGGGTTTGTTAATCTCTTCCACTGTTCGGTGTTCGATTCTATCAGCCAAGCACTTTTACTGACAACATCCTCGTCAGGAAAGAAGAGAAATTGTTTTTCTGCATACTTTTGCCGACAATAGCCTCGTCGGCACCCTTGTTTCTTCATACTTTTGCCGACAATAGCCTCGCCGGCACGCTTGTGTTTGCTTCAGGCTCGACCCGATCCATTCGACCCGGTCCTCAGCCTTCGTCTTCCCTGTCCGGCGTTGTGCTCAACCCACCGGCGCATCTTCCGCAATCTCAGACGCCACCCACTGGCGCATCTGCTCATCTCCGGGTCTCGTCCGGCCGCTCAACCCGCATCACCAGGCATCTCCGATCCGGCGTCAATCTCTCCGGGTCTCGTCTGCTCCGGGTCTCGTCTTCTCTGGGTCGCCTTGTCTGCTCTCGGCGTCAGCTTCTCAGCTAGGGTTCTCTCAAAAAATTTTCAGCCCGACCCGGATTTTCTTCCCAACCGGGTTTTCTTTCCAGCCCGACCCGATTCAGCCGACCCGATTCCGCTCGGCCCGACCCGATTCCGCTCGGCCTGACCCGATTCCTGCTGCTCGACCCGTTTGTAGTCTGACCCGCTCCGGAAGAATGTCTCGGGTGTATGTTGGAAATTTGAGTTCTTGGATTTCAAAAGGAGAACTCGAAAATGAGTTCCGTGATTTCGGAATTATCAGAAGAATATGGGTTGCAAAAAGGCCACCGGGTTATGCTTTCATCGATTTTGTGCATAGTAAAGATGCAGAGAATGCCCTTTATGAGTTAGATGGCAAGAATGGCTGGAGAGTTGAGTTCTCACATAAATCTATACATGCGGTTGGTCAATACTGCAACAATGGTAATATTTCCATAACTAATCAGACTCCAGCATGTGGTAATTAAGATCGGTATGGCTTTAAAAGTTTCTAGCTTTGTTGGTTCTGATATTTGGATTATTGATTCTGGTGCCTCGGATCATATGACTTATGATAATTCTCATTATATTACTGATTTGTCTCCTCCACCCGTGTCATATGTCACTAATGCCAATGGTGAAGCTTTTCCTGTGTTAGGGATAGGGTCAGTTCGTGTAACCCCTGTTTTAACTCTTCATAATGTTCTATATGTACCTGACCTGTCACACCATTTGATATCTGTTCCTCAGTTAAATACTGAGTCTCGATGCTCTGTAACCTTTTATCCCATGTATGTGATTTTTCAGGATCTTCTCCCTAGGGAGATAATTGGTCGGGGGGACTTGAGGGGCAGATTGTTTCACCTGTATCAGACATATGCGGGAGAGAAACCAGGAGCACCGTCACGCACTGCTTTGACTGCAAGTTCAAATCAGCTAACTGAAATTTGGTTATGGCATCGTCGATTAGGGCATTCATCTTTCCATGTTATGAAAAAAATCCATGCCATCTCTGTTTTTTGGTGTGGAAGAGTCATCCTTGCGCTGTGAAACATGTGTTCTTGCTAAGAGCCATTGTTCTACCTATTCTCCGAGTTCCTCCAAGAGTAGTATCCCTTTTGAATTGATTCATTCTGATGTTTGGGGACCTTCTAAAGAGCCTACGGTCATGGGTATGAGGTATTTTGTGACTTTTATTGATGATTGCACAAGGTTGACATGGGTTGTTCTTCTTCGAACCAAAGATGAAGTCTTCCCTGCTTTTCAAGCCTTTCATTCTCAGGTCCAAACACAATATTATGGCAATATTAAAGTTCTTCGTTCTGATAATGGAGGGGAGTATGTCAATCATGTTTTTCACCAGTTTTTCAGAACTCATGGGATTGTTCATCAAACAACATGTCCACGAACACCAGAGCAGAATGGAGTATCTGAAAGGAAAAACAGGCATCTTCTTGAAATGGCTCGTTCCATCATTTTTAGTGCCCATATGCCTAAGAATCTTTGGGGTGATGATGTCGCAGCTTCTGCTCATCTTATCAATCGCCTTCCATCTAGTGCTCTTCAAGGAAAATGTCTATTTCAGGTTCTTGCATCTCATGTCTCTCTTCCTTCCTATCATAATATACATGCCCGGGTCTTTGGTTGTGTGGCTTTTGTTCATATCCCTAAGAACCAGAGATCGTCTAAATTAGATCCTCGGGCGATCAAGTGTGTTTGTTGGTTATGAAAGCCATAAGAAGGGATACAAGTGTTATCATCCACCTACCTGAAAATACTATGTCACTATGGATGTTACTTTCTTTGAGGACATGAGCTATTTTTCCTCGGATGATCCAGCCCTTCAGGGGGAGCATTCATACTTTGAAGAGATGTATCATGGCGAGGGGGAGCAAACAGAAGTAGAAGTCTCAGTACCAGCAGCACCAAAAGTGACAGAAGCTCAACCAGAGGTAGAAGCCTCAGACATCCATGTTCCAGGAATTGAACCAATAGCTGAGAGCACAACTGCTGTAGAAGATCAATTTGCCCCTCCTGCCATCACTCATACCCCTGATCCTCCACTCCCTACTGTAGAAGATCAATCATTTGAGGTATGTCCTTCCACTAACCCTAGTAGTATTGAGCCTAATAGTGAACAATATGTGTTACCTAACAAGTCTACTAGAGGTCATCCCCCCAAAAGATATGAGCCTAGTTTACAAGCCAAATCAAAATATCCAGTAGCCAACTATATGTCCACTAGGAGATTATCAAAGTCATATGAATCATTTGTGAATCAAATATCTGCTGTATCAGTACTTAACAAAGTGCAGGATGCGTTGGGAGATCCAAAGTGGAGGAAAGCAATGGAGGAAGAGATGGAGGCATTGCAGAAAAATGATACTTGGGAACTTGTATCTCCACCACATGGAAAGAAGGCTGTGGGATGTCGTTGGGTGTTTACTGTGAAACACAACGCAGATGGATCAGTGAGCCGGTATAAAGCACGCCTTGTTGCAAAGGGATTTACTCAGACATATGGTATTGATTATGATGAGACTTTTGCTCCCGTTGCAAAAATGAATACTATCAGTGTGCTTCTTTCGTTTGCTGCTAGTTTGAACTGGCCACTCCGACAGTTTGATGTCAAGAATGCATTTCTTCATGGAGAATTAGCCGAAGAGGTGTATATGAGTCTTCCTCCTGGGTATGTAACTACTTCAACTGGTGATTTTGTATGCAGACTAAGAAAGTCACTATATGGTCTCAAACAGTCACCCCGTGCCTGGTTTGGGAGGTTCTCACAGTTCATGAGAAAGATTGGTTACAGACAGAGTAATTCTGATCATATCCTGTTTCTCAAGCATCAGCAAGGAAAGGTAGTAGTCCTAATTATCTATGTTAATGATATGGTAATTACCGGTAATGATACTATAGGCATTGATAGAGTGCAGAGACAGCTTTCTTCTGAGTTCGAGATGAAGGACTTAGGTGACCTCAAGTATTTTTTAGGGATTGAGGTAGCAAGGAGGAGAGAAGGAATCTACTTATGCCAGAGGAAGTACATTCTTGATCTGTTGACAGAGACAGGTATGTTAGATTGCACACCTATCGACACCCCTATTGAGCAGAATCATCGATTAGCAGAGTATCCTGATCAAGTGCCTACCGATAAGACTCGTTATCAGAGGTTAATTGGACGCTTGATTTATTTGGCACATACCAGACCAGATGTTGCATATGCAGTAAGTGTAGTGAGCCAGTTCATGCATAATCCAAGTGTGGATCACATGGATGCTGTTGTGAGGATTTTGAGATACTTGAAGTCAGCTCCAGGAAGAGGAGTAATGTTCTTCAAACACAACAACATTCTTGAGGTTAGTGGTTTCACAGATACAGATTGGGCTGGAAATATTACAGATAGGAGGTCGACATCAGGTTATTTTACCTTTGTGGGAGGTAATTTGGTTACATGGAAGAGTAAGAAGCAGAAGTTTGTAGCTCGATCAAGTGCTGAGGCTGAGTATAGAGGTATGGCTCATGGAGTGTGTGAATTGTTGTGGTTGAGAAATCTTCTACGTGATTTGGGTGTTAAGTTGTCAAATGCAATGCAGTTATATTGCGACAACAAAGCAGCTATTGACATATCACAGAATCCAGTACAACATGATCGTACTAAACACGTAGAGGTGGATAACCATTTTATAAAAGAGAAGTTAGACGCTAAGATTATTAGCTTCCTTTTTGTTCCTACTGAAGAGCAGCTTGCAGATGTACTCACTAAAGGAGTTTCCAAGAAGGCCTTTCATTACTCATTAAGCAAGTTGGGCATGGTTGATATGTATGCGCCAACTTGAGGGGGAGTGTTAACATAAGTCATGAATATTATGTAATTAATACTTTCATGTTCTGTATATGGTAGTACAGTGTAGTACATAGTACATCTTGTATCCTCTTTATATAGCCTCCAATGTGAGACGAATAATATATCAGAAAATTATTCTCCCAAATTGTGTTATATTTAACTATTTTTTGGTCCATATAAATCAAATTTCTTGGTACTAGTCGACAAACCAAAACACGAACATCATTCTAATTACAGAACCACATTTCACTTCCAGACGATATTGAATTCCTCCCAACACATTCGCATTCTAATGCGAAAGGTTATAGCTTGATTTTGGAGTGTAATCAATCATCTTCATCAGGCTCCCAGTCGTAATCAATGACCACTTGACCAGACCTGGTCTTCTTTCCTCTTATAGCTAAACATCTTAAACCCATTTCACAAAAATGCCTATTTTCTCAAAACCCATTCTCCCAAATTCCTCCAATATATGATGAACCTCCTCACTGTTTCTACTCCCTTCTATTTTCCAGTTTTGACCCAAAAAAGCTGGTACTTCATCTGCCTGGATGGCATCGTGACCACCACCGATTCACAAAGTTGGTTTCTCCACTTGGCCCCTGTTTACCAATCTACATGGAAGAAAGCTGGGGTTGATGAAGCCATCTTCATTTCCATAAACAACATCATAAGAAAAAAGTAATTGTTGTTTGGGTTTACCTCCTAAATTGGCATCCATACTCTAAATCCTAAACCCTAAACCCTAACCCCTTTTTATTAAGAAAAATAAAACGAAAATTCTCTTGGTATGTCTCAGTGACGAGCTAGCAATCCTAGCATACACCAATTGGGTAGTGACCTCTCTGAAGGTAACATACTTGGCAGACATGCCTTGGTCAGCTAGAGCTGACACCATCCAATGCCGCAATAACACGTGGCAAATTATAATATTTGATCTTTTAGCAACAAACAGAAGAGAGACGGAGGATTAGACGGTTGTTTGCTAAAGATACTGCATAATCATGATACATATAGTATTTGACAAACAAATGTTTGAAGTTCATGGGTTAGACTTCTGGGTATAGATGTAATCTATGTGAGCAGCCAAAGTCGTTCTCATTAAGCACTCTTCTACTTCTCAAAATTAGTTCCTACTATTGAAAAAGCTGGTTCTGGTATAGTTGCAGAGGCTATAGTAGAGCACAGGACGAAGGATATGAAGAACAAGGCTCTAATTACTGTGGCCATTTCTGTCTAATTTGCACTGAAGAAGGGAGGATATTCAAAGCTTGGTATGAGACAAAGACACTCCAGAATTCTTTATTGAAACTAAATTATTCCAACATTTTTTTTCCAGCATTCTTTCATTATACTGAGAAGAGGCAAATCTTAGCTGTATCCAACAAAGAAAAAATTGCTTCTTTCATAGACTTATGCTTTCCATTGAACAAATAATGGTCTTGCCAATTCTACCCATTTCTAAGTGAGAAGTTACAAAATCTCATCTTTTGCAAAATCAAACAACAAAATAACACTGAATCTCTATTTTTCGAATTTTACAATGTTCAAAAAGATCTACAAATACCATAGCTGGGGCATTGTATATATGCCAAATGATCTTGAGCTCAATCTCCTAGTTGTGTTATGTGTTCTTCCTCTTGTGAAAGTGCACTGAATTGTTTCAATGGTTCCTATAAAATACCAATTCAATGAAAATATGCATTACATATATGCTACAGCAAGGAATAGAACTTGAGTTTATGCTATTATGTCGTTTCCCTAAAATATATCCAATAATATGATCAGATGGGTTGGTACAATATGAACTGTGATACTTACAAGAAAAATTGATATTCATATGAATAAGAAGTTATTGTAAATGCTTAGGAATCCAACACCAAATTTGGTACTTGGCAGGTTGTGCTATAAGCTATGCTTATACAGAGATGCCTGTTCAATTTCAAAAGTTGAAAAACAAAGCACCATTGGCCATGATCAAGAAACCAAATAATGTTAAGACTCCAATTTGATCCATACATCGGTGTGTTTGTGTTAACAACGTAGGAATCCAGTACCTGTATATGACCAAGAAAAAATCATAGGAAATGCAATCCTATAATCTGTGCTAAAACAAAGATGTCTTGTTCTTTCAAATGTATATGACAAAAAATATCATAGGGAATGCAATCCTGGTACAGTAATATTTAGTTTCATAGTTTCAAAGTGTTACATGAATTATGTACTCATTACTAACCTGAAGTAATTGAGTGAATGAAATATCTCCGTGTAGCCCGTCCAAATCCCTCATAGCCATATCACCATGTAGCCTACTGAATTCCCCCATATCACCATGATGAGGCATGCTCTGTATCAACATGTAACAAATCAAACTTACTGATTTAAAAGCCACAATAGCATACAAAAGCCACAAGAACTTACTTGAGTCAAAATATCATTTGGTTGTGTTTCTGAACTGACTCCTATGCATTCAAATTCCTGTACATGTTTTGATAATAGAAAAATTCATCAACATGTATAATAAACTATATAGACTTATATAATTCAGAATGGTTAGAACTGTACCTGCATGAGTATTTTCCTTCTTGTGGGAACTCTTTTGCTTTTGTTTGGTACTTTACTCTTTTTTTGTTCAGCCGAATCTTTGAATCTAGCACGTGGGCCGCCAACTGTAGGTTTCCTTCTAACTCCCCTCACAATTGATGTTTCACAAGCATTAGAGTGTACTATTCCCTCAACCGCTTCACTTTCTCCAGCAATTGTTTTCTCCAAAGGGCTATGACTAGAACTTCTCCCTTCTTTCTCATTTCGATTTTTCTTTATTAACTGTAAGCCTTTCAGCATCTCAACCAAACATTCATGTGCATACTTGGTTAGCTCTTCATCATCAGCTGCAACAGTAAAAATATCACGAGAAGTGCGGCACAAATAGCCATATCGTTTGCCAATCGACGCCCTAGGATTATCAGAAATCTCATTTCCATGATAACTATTAATACTCACAGCTTTTGCATCTCTTGTCCATCGCTTTAAAATGTATTGAGGTGGAATTTTCTTGACATTCTTCTTGTCAAGCACTTTTAATGCATGAGCACACAAAATCCCAACAAAAGTAAACTTCTTACAACTACAATGGACATTGTGTGCTGGAGCTTCATATTTGACCAAGTGTTCATTATCTTCAGGACTATATGATACTATATACTCTGATCTCATCCCACTCTTACCAACTTTGGTAGTACTATAATTATGAATTCTCACAAACTCTTTCTGAAAGAGTACGAAAACCTTTGGAGTATATACCTCTGCTCCATGATCCAGCATATGTGCACTTACCCCTAAGACAAGAGTCGTATCTATCATCTTGTAATCAGCAATCAACTCTTCATATCTTCGATCAGCCAAAACTCTTTCATAATGTTTAAAAAAACGCAAAAAGATTATGCTCTGGCTTCAAATATTTCTTAAACTCATTATTCATGCCTTCACTACACTGTGTGCTTTTCATATCAGCAGTGAAAGTATCTCTCCCATACACCAATGCCCACTTTTCTCGCAATTCAAATAAAGCAATCAACCACTTATTTTCTTTCAGGCTATATTTCTCAAGCATAGCATTCCATGCTAAAAGCCATTCCTGCTCAACAAATTCAGAAGATCCATGAAAGACATGATTCAAGTTCTTAGCAGCATTTTGGTAAAGATGCCAAACACATAAGCGATGTGTAGTTTGTGGAAAAACATATTTTATCGCTTTAGCCATGGCAGCAGATTGATCAGTAAGAATGGTTAAGGGTTGCTTACCAGACATCGCAGAGAGGAAAGTCTCAAATAACCAAGTGAAAGATTCTATTGTTTCATCATATAACAAAGCTGCGCCAAACAACGTTGTTTGCTTATGATGATTAACTCCAACAAAAGGTGCAAAGGGTCTACCATATTCATTTGTTCTGTACGTCGTATCAAAACAAAGCACATCTCCAAAAAGCTTATAGTCACTTACCGATCGAGCATCAGCCCAAAATATATTGGTGATCATATCATCCTCATCAAGTTGGATTGAATAAAAATATGACGAATTCTCACATTGCATCTTCTGGAAGTATCGTAGTATAGCACCAGCATCTTCCTTTTCCATTTTAGAGATTCTCTTTCTATGTATGTAATTCATGTAATCCTTCTTTGTAAATCCAAGATTCTCTGGCCCTCCCACTTCTCTACTCATCAACTCTACAGTGGATTTCATGGAGATACCAGAATATTCAGCATCATCGACATGTGCCTTTTATGGCTCGGATATACTTCTATTGACCTTCATCATATGCTTCATTGGAGTACTAATCAAAGTATGATTATGATCTTTCTGAAATGAGACAACCATGAAATTTCCATTTATCTGCAGTTGAATGGTCATATGTGCTTCACAACCACATCTTGTAACTGGTCGAGAATATGATGCATTTGTACGACGATTGTCCTTAGCCCGGAAACCTTCTTTTGAACAACTATCACACACCCATGTCACAAAATTCTCAATGTTTTTTCTACTACTTCTTATCTTCACATTGAATCCATGTTTACCACCATAATCAATATAAAACTGATGTGTATTCTCAACATCCACAAACTCTCTCCCAAGAATGACCTCTTGTACTGCATTGTCCATTAACCTGCAACACAGTAACTTTTGTAATCAAATACTGAAGATTGAAATCTTATAGTTTTGTAATCTAGCTAACACTTCAGAAATCTAATTAACAACTCTTTTTTTTCTGTTCTTTTTTAAGTTGAAATCTAACAACATAAAAGGGAATACAACAGTACTAAAGTAAAAATATAGAGGAACATCGTTCTCTGCCTCGTTTGAATTCCAAGGATGATAACCACCTTCACTTAGTAAATCATTCCACGATGTGGAGCAATGAAGCCACACGTTTCAGATTTCCAAGTAATACTGACGATTGAAATCTAATAGTTATGTAATCTAATACTTAAGAACTTGAACAAAACTAAAAGAAATTGACCAATACTTACAAAAGACAACGATCATGAAAGTGGGTACAGAAGGTGTGCACGGAGGAAGCCCAATGCCTTGAGCAAGGATTTAGTCTCAGTGAAGGTTTTGGTTTGGAATTGCGACAACACAATTGAGATTTCCCTGGGTACAAAAGGCTTGTTTGTTAGAATCAAACTAAATAAGATGCATAATCACACAAACTAAATTAACTATGACAAATCTAGGATCGATACATATATAACACTAAGTAATATAAACTGAATTGAATATGAAGATGTGTAGAGATACAAACTAGATAAACTGTCTCCTTCCATTGTTCTTCTCCTAGATTCACCCTTAATCTCATTTTGTTGATGGGACAATTGAATTGAGGTGTGGTGCTCTAGCAGGGATCAATGAATGTAACTCACTTTATATCAAAAGACAGTTAAGACAGTTCCTTCCATCAAGGAAACTGTCTTGTAACTTATTTGTCTTTATCTGATAGATTACACTCAATAACCATACACATTTGAATTCAAACTTCAAAACAGATTGCATTAATAAAACTAATTTCAATTACAAGCTTTAATTAATATACTGATGTTATACATTGAACTCTAAAACTCCACACAATATCAGCTTGCATCAAAATGTTGATGTCTAGTTCCATAAAGTCTTACATTGTTTGGAAGAGAAAAAGACTGTTCGATGGAAAGGGAACGATAGAAGAGGAATTTGGAAAAGGCGAAAACACTTCTCTCCGTCTCTCTTCCGTTAGCTGCTAAAAAATAAAATACTATAAATTGCCACATGTCAAGCTTTGATTGGCTTGTGTCAGCTTTAGCTGACCAGCATGGGTCTGCCAAATTTTTCCTTTTTCGTTGGATCTATTGAACTATTTTAAGTTCCTTCATTATTCATCATTTGGTATCGGATGAGCAGTGAATTCCATTTTATTAAGTTTTACCAGTGTTTGAATTTATAAATTTTAGTAGCAAACTGTTTGTCCATATAAATCAAATTTCTTGGTACTTGCCTACTTGGTCATTCTAAAACACAATAGGTCATTCTATTTAATGAACCACAACGAGCTTGTTTAAAACTTCATTTGAGTTTCAGACAATAATATTGAACAAAAAACTTAAAATCTTAGATCATGTCATATTTTAATTTTTTTTTTCTCCATACAATTCAAATTGCAATACAAAAGCTAAAATCTTTTTCGCTCCAAATTTTAGAATGTAAACATCTTTCGGCTTGTAAAAATTGTACGTCAATATTCGGATGTTGTAACATTGTATCAACTTTTTGTTTATATGCATAATGAAATAACATATTGTTTCCGATCCATCTAACTAGGAGGTGCCTCCTCTACGACGAAAATCTCGGAGATAGTTTTGCTGATACTTAGCATCTCTAGGGTTTCAATTCTGGCGTTGTGGTACTCTGATGGATAGTTTCCGGTAGCCAGCCTGGCCAGAGCATCTGCATGCCTATTTTTCTCCTGGGGGATGTGCCGAATGGTTGCTCCCTTGAATGGTTCCATCATGGCCTTGGCCAATGCCTGGTATGAGGCCATCTGCGGCTCCTTCGCCTCAAACAGCCCTTTTACTTGGTTGACTACCAAGTTTGAATCACTGTATACTTCCATGGATGGGATCCCCATTTCTTTGGCTAACTGTAAGCCAGCTATTAGCGCTTCGTACTCAGCGGCATTGTTGGAGGTGTTGAACATAAACAGCAGAGCGTATTCATACAACTAGCCATCCGAGGCAGTTGATATGATGTCAGCACCGCTCCGTTTACTCGTGACAGAGCCATGGACATAATGCTTCCAACCGCTGGGCAATCCTGGCTCCTCCTTGACTATGCTAGCCAGTTGGCTGCTTCCCGCGTGGTCTGGATGTTCTGCCTTTATCATAGGCGTGAGTTCGCATATGAAATCTGCAGCGGCCTGTCCTTTGATGGCCGTCTGGGGGGTATACGTTATATCGAACTCACCTAATTCCACCACCCAGCGGACCAGCCTACCGCTGGTTTCGGGTTTTTGTAGTATCTGCCTTAAAGGGTGATTGATGTACAAGGTGATGGAGTGGGGTTGGAAGTAGTGCCGGAGCTTCCTGGCAGTAACGATCAGTGCTAGGGCTAGCTTTTCGATGTCCGGGTATCAGCTTTCAGCCCCGGTGAATCCTTTGCCCACGTAATACACCGGAAGCTCCAGCGTATCTTCCTTCCTGATGTGAGCTGCACTTACAGCCGTGTCTGACGCAGCTATGCAGAAGTACAACATTTCTCCTGGTACTGACTTGGATAAGAGCGGAACCGCTGACAGATATGCCTTGATGGATTGGAATGTCGTCTCGTGCTCCGCGACCCAATGGATCTTTTTGAACTGTGGGGCTTTGAGCAGTTTGAAGAACGGGGTGCATTTGTCAGTGAGGCGGGAGATGAATCTGGCTAACACAGCTAGCCGCCCGGTGAGGGTCTGGACCTGGTTCCGTTCCTCCGGGGTCTCTATTTCTAGGATCTCCTGTATCTTGAGTGGGTTGGCTTCGATCCCCCGCTGGCTAATGACATGACCTAGGAACAATCCTTCCGAAATCTCAAATATACACTTCTTTGGGTTCAGGCGCATTCCATACTTTAGCATCTTACCGATCACTACTGCCAAGTCTCGTACGGCGGCGGCGGTTAAACTTTTGACCAACATGTCATCCACGTAGACTTCCACCGTTTTGCCCATCTCCTGTTCCAACATGCGGTTAACTACCCGTTGGTATGTGGCGCCGACGTTCTTCAACCCGTAAGGCATCCTTTTGTAGTAGTGTAGGCCCCGGTCGGTAGTGAATGAAGTGTGCTCTTCATCGGTCGGACTCATTCGTATCTGGTTGTACCCGGCGTAAGCATCCATGAAGCTTAGCAGCTTAAATCCGGAGGTTGAGTCTACCAGTTGGTCTATTCGAGGGAGTGGGAAGCTGTCCTTCGGACATGCCCGATTGAGGTTTGTGAAGTCTACGCACATGCTCCATTGGTCGGTTTTCTTCTTTGGAACCATAACTACGTTGGCGAGCCATTAGGGATACTGGACCTCACGAATGAAATCTATTCCCCTCAATTTTTGCACCTCCTCCCTGATCGCCGCGTACTTTGCCGGGTTGAAGGGTCTCCTCTTCTGACTCACCGGGATACTACCGGGCAGGATGTTTAATTAAATGTGTTGCTATCTGCGGGAATATGCCCGGCATGTCCTCATAGGACCATGCGAACACCGAATTGTTCTTTTGGAGGAAAGTGATGAGATCTTTCCTGACATCTGGTGCCAACTTTGTCCATATTACCACTGTTCGCCCCGGGTGGAGCTCTGAGATGGAAATTTCTTCAGTTTTCTCCACCCCCGAGGGGCGCTTTGGCTTTTCTTCGTCGGAATCGGTGTCGTCTCGGGGGTCGATGCTGGGATCCGGTGGCAGTGCTTGCTGGGCTGCCGCAAAGACCTCGGATTGCCTTCTACCGCAGGTAACGGCCTCGGCGTAGTACCTTCGGGCGACCTGCTGGTCTCCGCGAATGGTGATGAACCCAGTGGGAGACGACATTTTTAGCATCAACATGTGGCCGGCTATGAATGTCTTCAGTCTCCACAATCCCGGCTTGCCGATAATGCCGTTGTACGAGGACAGACAATCCACTATAATGAACTCGAGGTGCTCCTTTCTTGTTCTGTCTCCCTGGCCGAAGATCAGCGGTAGATAATCTGAACCCAACGGCTGGACTGCTTCCCCGGAGAAGCTTATTAATGGCACATTATCCTGGGACAACTTGTCCCTCCCTCGGTTCAGTCCCTTGTAAGCGTCCCGAAACATTACATTGACTGATGCCCCAGTGTCGATCAGCATCCGGTTGGTCATCCAGTGGTCTATCTGGACGGTGATGTCCAGTGATGAGGAAGGGATCGTTGTGCGGTTGAATCAGATCCTCTGGCTCTTTTTCCTCGTAGAACGTGACCGACCTCCACCTGGTCTTAGCGGCTTGGCCGCTTCCACTTTAGAAGGCATACACCTCCTTGCCCCTGATCGACCTGCGGCACATTTTCTTTGAATTCCCGGTGAGACGGTCAATGTGCGCCCCGCCGTGGATTACATTTATGCTTCCGTACACCTCGATCCGCCCAGGGATTCGAGTTCGTATAGTTCCTACACTCTGGGCTTCATATGTATATTGCTGTAGCTTCCCCGCTCGGATTTGCCCGTCCACCGCCGCTCTTAGGGCGTGGCAGTCATTAGTCCAGTGGGATGTCTCGTCATGATAGGAGCAATATTTGCCAGACTGCCCCCGGGTAAGCTCTCCCTTCAGATGCCTCCTTGCCGCCGGATCCCTTAATTAAAAATCCTCTCATAGGAGGTAGTCAGTGTGGTCGACTTTTCGCGCCGCTCTACTGGCATAATGGCTAGCAGTCGCTCGAGCTGCTCCGCTGGCAAAATAGCTAGTGGTCGCACAGGCCGCTCTGTTGGCAAAATAGCTAGCGGTCGCTCGTGCTGCTCCAGTCGGTAAGGTACGGTCCTGTCGTCTTCCGACGAGATCCTGATGTTATCCCTATGGGGTAGTCGACTGCCCCAATTCTTGGCTTCTGTAGCGAGGGCGCGCCTCGGTCCTCGGCCTCGCTGTCAGGTCTTACTCTCCTGCTGAGTTGGTAACGGGTCATTTTGTCTCCTCTTAGGCAGCCGACTCCCTTAGGTATCGTGCTCTGCCTGGGCATGTCTGACGGCCATGGTCATCAACTCGTCGTACCCCTGTGGCCTCTCTATCCGCACTGCGTAGGAGAATTCCCCGGGTCTCAGCCCCTGCTTGAATGTTGTCTAGGCAATTCCTTACCCCTGCCGTGACGGTCTGCCACCAGTTAACGAACGCCCGCAATCCCTCGTCGTCTGCCTGCATGCAGTCAAAGAGGACCGTCGACGTTTGAGCCCCCTTGGCCCTCAGGATGAACCGGCTAACAAATTTATCTGCCAGCCTTTTGAATGACTCTATCGAGTTCGCCGGCAACTCGTAGAACCATCCTAACGCCTCCCCCGAGAGCATCTCTTGGAATATGTTGCAGCAGGTGGCGTCGGAATAGCCCTTGGCGTCTGTCTGCGATCGGAAGCTGTCCAGGTGCTGAAACGGGCACCCTGCCCCGGTGTACACTAGCTTCAACGATCTTCGTGTGTCAGCTCCCCCAGATTCCAATATTTGGTGGGAGAACGGTCCGGCCCGCTCGTGGAAGCGCGCGCTCGTGAGCGGTCTTGCTGCCTTCATCTCACTGGCTTCTATGCGGGCCCTCATGTCTGATACCGAGGTGGACAGCGTCTGGAGCGCCTCGGCAGTTGAACCGGCCTCCCCATCCGATGAAGTACTGGCTCGGTGTGGGAACGGGGGGTTCCGGAGTTCTTCATGATTTCTGGGAATAGCGTTATCAGTACATGCACGATCTTTCTCCTCCCGTTGGGTTGTCCCACCTCTAGGTGTGGGAACTTGATGCCTTCCCTCGGTGCTTCCAGTACTTTCGCCAGCGCGGCGTTCTGCAGTTGCCCTTTTTCTAAGGCTGCCAACAGCGTGGCGTTTACCGCTTCCATCTTCTGGTACCGAGCTTCCGCCTTCATTCGTTCCTGATTGCCTCCTTCTCGCAACCGCGCGACTTTCGCTTTCATCCATTCTATCTCTCCCGCCATGCCGCCCGGGTCGTAGTCCGCGGCGTTCCCCAGATCTCTGCTAGCAGCAGCGGTTTGACTGCAACATCCAGCGGGCTGTCCCTGTCCCGCCCCCGGGATTTGGACTAGCATCGGCTCCAGAACCTATCGGTCCTCTGGATTTCCTTCCCTCTTTTCTCCTGTGCTTCCAGACATGTTTTATTTATTATTATTTTTTTTTTGACGACCCGTAGACTGATCGATTCTGTTCCCGCTCGTACGACAACACAAACTTTTTGTACTCTTCCCACAGACGGCGCTAATTGTTTCTGTCTGAATTCGTAGACTCACAGATACTGGTGGATCTTGGTGTGATTCCTGTCTGCAAACCCTGCTAACTAAGGGAATACCGGTCGGGGCCGGTCTATTCCGCTCCGATGCCTAAGTCAATATAGTTGGGATAAATTGATAACTTAAGCGGGAATGAGTAGTTGAAGTTGGGGTGGACATTCGAAACCAAAAACCGAAAAAAACCGAGCCGAAATTTGAACCGAAAGTGAAAAAAACCGAACCCAAAAAAAACTGAACCGAACCGAATCAATTCGGTTCGGTTTTTTGTTTTACTTTGTGAAAAACCGAACCGAACCGAAAAACCGAATTCTCATTAAAAAGATGTCGTTTTGTATTTTATTATTAAATATTTGATTTGATTAATGTGATTTTAGGTTTTATGATTATGTATTTTACTTTTCTATTAATATTTTACATTTTATTTTATTTTTGTGTGAGGTCGTGTGCATGTAAAAATATTCAAAATGTCCGTGTAGGACTCTAGGCAAAATATTAAGAGTGTTATGTTGCCTAAAAAATCCAAGGCCATATTTTTTTAATTTAAAAATATTAAATTATGATGTCATAGTTTGAATCTTTAAGAGTTGAGACTTTGGTGGTTACAATTTTTGTAGATTGATGATTTGTTGTCATAAATATTATCAATAGATTGTATGCGTAGGCTTATAAAAATAAGGAACTATTAGGAGCAAAAAAAGCTCAACTATTTGAATAGTCGAATTAGCGAATTTTGAATTTTTCACAAAGTTTTTTTTTTAAATACAAATATTTAATATTACACATTTTAAAAAAAAAAAAAACTGAAAAAAAAAACCGAACCAAACCGAACCGTTTGGTTTGATTCGGTTTTCGGTTCACTATCTCAAAAAATAAAAAACCGAACCGAAATTTGAGTTCGGTTTGGTTCTCGGTTTTGGCCAAAAACCGAACCGAATGGAACCGAATCCACCCCTAGTATTGATTACCTATTAATAAGGGTAGTTGAGACTCATATATAGGCTGCCGGGTGTGAGGACTAGCCTCACCCTTCGATGTGGGAATGGCCCCCTTCTGCACATATTACTCTACTGTTTAGGTCCCTGTTTGGGGAGCTGTCATCCCCGGTTCCCGGGCCGAGGTCATAGGTAAGACCTGCCCGGGCACGGGTGCAGGTGTTCATGCTTTGGCCCCGGGCCCTAGACCGGGTCCAGAAGTCCTGGCTGCGGGTCTGGGGGCCTGGGTAGCCTCTCTATGGGTACTGTCAACACATATATTAAACTAATTTATCAACTTTGCAATTTCTCTAGATTAGAAATCGATATCCATTCCTAAATAAAAACAAAAACAAAAACAAAAACAAAATGAATTAAGAAGAAATTAGGTGAAGCTCCTTCGTTGGTTTCCTGTCATGAGTGATTGAGTGTTATTCTATGAGGACTTTTGGAGTCACAATCAATGACCACTTGACCAGACCAGCTCTCTCAACGTCTTCTTTCCTCTATTGGCTAGACATCTTACTCTGTTATGATCCTTCAAAAAAGAAAATATTAAAGCCAGGCTTTATTCCATCTTACTCTGTTATGATCCTTCAACGCAAAATCTGTACAAATCTCTGGAGGCTCTGTTTGCATTGCCCCAATTCCTTAAACCCAAAACAACAAAACCCTCTGTGGTAATTGCTAGAGAGTTAAGAATCATCTTCCATCTTTGACACCATGATTGAAGAGAAAGAAATGGCCATGGTTTCACCAACTGCTGGGGACCAATTTCACAAAAGTGCCTATTTTCTCAAACCCATTCTCCCCAATTCCTCCATTGCTGAACCCCCTCTCTGTTTCTCCTCCCTCCCATTATCTAGTTTTGACCCAAAAAAGCTGGAGCTTCATCTGCCTGGATGGCGCCGTGATCACCACGATTTGCAGAGTTGGTTTCTCCACTTGGCTCCCAAGTACCAATCTACATGGAAGAAAGCTGGTGTTGATGAAGCCATCTTCATTTCCATGTACAAAATCAAAAGAACGAAGGATTTGCTGTGTGCGTTTGCAGAGAGATGGTGTTGTGAGACCAACACCTTTGTCTTTACTTGGGGTGAAATAACAATCACATTGGAGGATGTAATGGTTTTGGGAGGCTTTTCGGTTTTGGGGGACTCGGTTTTGAGTCCTCTTGAAAGCAGAGAACTGAAAGAAATACAAGACAGACTAGAGGTAGAGCGAATGGGACTTTACAATTACAAGTGTGGGGTAAGGAATGCTGGCACAGACCTATGGATGAAGAAGTTCATGAAGAGTGGGAATGAGTTAGAGCATGAAGCTTTCCTTGTGTTCTGGCTGTCCAGGTATGTTTTCCGCAGTACTTCTAAGAATTCAGTCAATAAGGCTGTTCTCTCCATTGCAATAGGTCTAGCTAGGGGGATTCGAGTTGCGCTTGCACCGGCTGTTCTTGCCCACATTTATAAAGATTTGAGTTTGCTGAACAGGACAATTGTATCTTCAAAACTTAATGCCAAGAATGCTTTTATAAAGCTCATACTCAAGTCACAGTTGCAGTTAGTTCAGCTTTGGGCATGGGAACGAATTCTGGAACTTAGGCCAAAGTCCAATGTTATGTGCGATGGTGAACCGAGAGTGGCTCGATGGGAAGAAGTAGAATGTCTGAATGTTGGAGATATGAGGAGGGTTTTAGACTCAGCAGGTGAAGGTTTCATGTGGCGCCCTTATGGCATGGCCATTAAGAACTGGATTTTTTCTAAATACTATGTTGAAAAGAAGAGTGGGTTTTGATAGGGTTTGGTAGTAAACAGAAATACCTTCCACATCGAGTAGCTAGGCAATTTGGATTTGATCAAGACCTTCCATGTTCTGTTTTTGGAAGCAGCTACAATTATCAAAGCGCAAAATTATATATTCCATCCAGGCTTTCTGAGGCAGATGTTACCATTAGATACTTAAATTGGTGGAAGGAAACAGTGTCAGGTCTCCAACAGAAATGTATACCACCAAAAAAAGAGCAAAGAAAGCTGTAATTGAGATTTATGATGCCACCATTCCTTATCAGGAGAAAGTTGTGAAACAGGAATGTGCTAGCAGCAGTTCATTATTTGAGGAACAAAAATGTACTAGCAGCGGTTCTTTATTTGCAGAATATGAATCTGCAAGCATCAGCCCTTCAATTTCTGATGAAGGTACTTGTGTGAATACTAAAGCTTTGATCCGGGGCTGTAAGGGCATGAGAAAAATGAAAACTGTGATGAAAAGTAAGGCAAGAAAGAGCTCCTTGTTTGAAAAACGGGATGATGGTAGCAGCAACCCTTCGTTTGAAAAACGAGTTTCAGAGCTTAATGCCAAGGTTAAAAGGCTTGAAAATGTGGTTCAGGTGTTAAAAGAAAATACTTTTGGCAGGACTCGACTTATTGAAAGTTAATCAGATGGTGGTTTCTGAGTTTGCAGGGAAAAGGGAGCGTGAAGGTGTGCCAATATCAGAAAGTTCATCTTTATGTGGAGTGTGGATCTTGGTAGCGCAATTAGAACACGGCTTTCTACATGCATATGTATAGTTTTAACAGAGTCGTATTCCTCAATTCCACTAATGATCGATTTTGGGGACAAGAAATCATCAAAACCGCACCCTGCAATTCTATGTCAAGTGCATGAAGAACAACATTGTACGTACTCAATAGTAGTCAAAGTTCTGTTCAACTTCATATGTATAGTTTGAAAAGTCATTAATGTGATGCACTAATGGTTATTTAATCTAGTTTTCCGAGGATGTAATCTAGTAAGTATTGAGTCTTTTAATTGGTAAGAGTTCAATTGCATCAACACTTTAATTATGCAGATATGATCTTTCATAAACTAGTCCAAGATGTATGAAACGGCATATGTTAATGTGATTATTCTTTTCATATATCCATCAAATTTAATTAGAGTGTTGATTTTGAAAGTGATGCTACAATGTTGGTGGTGGATGCTGTGGCCTGTGGCTAGCAGGCTAGGCCGCAAGGGTAGCTGCGGATACATCTCTTGCTAGTGCTACTATTGATCAGATTACACTCGCACGCCTTGCTAGATGGTCAAATGAGGAGTATGTACGATTAGGAATTATGGGAGATATATTTGGATTTCTAGACAAAAGGTCAAGTATACTTCGAGTTGTTCTTCTTTCTTTTAAGACTACGACATTTCCTCTCGGTGCAGAATTGAGCCTCGCAGCTTGACTGAGTTGTAAACCAATATTTAAAGAAAAAAAAAAGTTATACCGAATTCTTGTTTACTTGAATAACATGTTAATTTCTCAATTGTTCAATTGCTTTTCAACAACTTTGTGTATTTTCTCCACTTGGGTTGGACCTAGACAACATGATGAGAGGTTGGGAGAGTCCCCTAGCATGAAGAACAACTTAAAATTTTGCGTTCTATAATTTCTCTTCCTTTTTTGTTTTTGTTTTTGTCTTTAGTAAAAACAGTTTACCTCCTCAATTGTCATCCGAGCTCTAATTTGGAAACACATATTACAAGGGAGAGATGATAGAAGAAGTTTTTGGCCAGGTAGTCAAGTCTATACGAGTCATAAACAATAACCAGCACTCTAGCAGGACCAGCTGTCTCAACGTCTTCTTTCCTCTTCTAGCTATAATCACTCGAGAGAAAAAAAGAAAAAAAAGGCAGGGCTTAATTCCAAATCCCCTGAACCCTCAAACGACAAACTCTGTTATGATGAGGAGGACAACAATTGCATTACCTCAAAATTTGTCCACACAGCTTTGGCTCTGTTTGCATTGCCCCAATTCCCTAAATCCTCTCTGGTTTTGCCTCAATTCCCTAAACCTCAAAAAAAAAAACCCTCTTTGGTTTTGCTAGAGAGCTAGTAAGATTCATGTTCCATCTTTCACACCATGATTGAAGAGAAGGAAATGCTCATGGTTTCACCAACTGGTGGAGACTCATTTCGCAAAAGCGCCTATTTTCTCAAACCCATTCTCCCTAATTCCTCCATTGATAAACCCCCTCACTACTGTTTCTCCTCCCTCCCATTATCCAGTTTTGACCCCAAAAAGATGCACCTTCAACTGCGTGGATGGCGTCGCGACCACCAAGATCTGCTGAGTTGGTTTCTCCACTTGGCCCCTGTTCACCAATCTACATGGAAGAAAGCTGGAATCTATGAAGCCATCTTCAGTTCCGTATACAAAATCAATAGAAACAAGGATTTGCTTTGTGGGTTTGCAGAGAGATGGTGTGGTGAGACCAACACCTTCATTTTTCCATGGGGTGAAGCAACCATCACTTTGGAAGATGTCATGGTTTTGGGAGGCTTTTCAGTTCTGGGGGACTCCATTTTCAGTCCTTTTGAAAGCAGAGAGCTGAGAGAAGTAGAAGCCAAACTTGAGAAAGAGCGCAAAGGACTTTACGATTACAAGGCTAAGGTTAAACTTGTTGGCACAAATCTCTGGATTAAGAAGTTCATCAAGAGTGGGAATGAGTTAGAGCACGAAGCATTCCTTGTGTTCTGGCTGTCCAGGTATGTTTTCCACTATAGTCGAGATTTAGTAAACAAGGACGTTTTCTCCATTGCAATACGTCTAGCTAGGGGGATTCGAGTTGCGCTTGCACCGGCTGTTCTTGCCTACATTTACAGAGATTTGAGTCTGCTGAATAGGACAATTGTTTCTTCAAATGAATTAAGTGTCAGGAATGCTTTTGTAAATCTCATACTGTATTCACAGTTTCAGTTAGTTCAGGTTTGGGCATGGGAAAGATTTGTGGCACTTAGGCCAAAGTCCAATGTTATATGCTGTGGTGAGCCGAGGTTGGCTCGATGGGATAAAGTAGAATGTCTGAGTATTGGAGATGTGAGGAGGGTTTTAGACTCAGCAGGTGAAGGTTTCATGTGGCGCCCTTATGCCATGGCCATAAAGAACTGGAATTTTCCTAAATACTATGTTGAAAAGGAAGAGTGGGTTTTGGTTGGTGCAGGCTTGGATGATGAATTATTGTCATTTGCAATGTGTTTGAGGGTGGCTGAATTAGTTGGATTTGACACTAAACAGAAATATCTTCCACATCGAGTAGCTAGGCAATTTGGATTTGATCAAGACCTTCCATATTCTGTTCCTAGGCTCAGCTGCAATTATCAAAACACGAAATTGTATATTCCATCCCGGCTTTCTGAAGCAGATGTTACCACTAGATACTTGAATTGGTGGAAGGAATCAGTGTCAGGTCTAGAACAGGCATGTGTGCCACCCAAAAAGAGAGCAAAGAAAGCTGTAATTGAGATATATGATGCCACCCTTCCTTGTATTTGTTCTCCAAAGAATTCAGAAGAATTTGTGCAGGTTTCTGCTGGAAGTAATGATGGTAAACATTCCCTTGTTCCTTCAGGGTTTTCTCACAAAAGGAATATAATGGAAGCTGGAGATCCTATGGACGAAGATGACCTTACTATATCTGAAGCTTTGATGCTTGGGAAAAGGCTTAAAACCGTTGACACTAGAATGGGTGTCGCCTATGAGAAGCTATCATGTAAAGATCAATTCTTTCCAACTTCAGTTACAGATGAAAGTTCCATGAATATTATGAAGTCAGAAGTACTTGTGAACGAGGTTGTGTTGTGTAGTAAAGTTTTGACCTGGGGAGTTAAAGGTCAGAGGAAACTAGCCAAGGTAATCAGGAACAAGGAAAGAAGTCCAAGTATGGTGAGCATCGTTGGCAATAAAAAGCCTAGCACCACCTCTTTATCTGATAAAGTGGAATGTGGTAGCAGCATGTCTTTATTTGAGAAACAGAAATGTGCTAGCAGCAGTTCATTATTTGAGAAACAAGAATGTACCAGCAGCGGTTCTTCAATTGTGGAACATGAATCTGCTAGCTTCAGCCCTTCAATTTCTGATGAAGATACTTTTGTTAATACTAAGAAGGCTGAAAGATTGGAGAAAGGGGTTCCATTGATTAAAGCTTTGATCTGGGGCGGTAAGGGAAAGAGGAAGATGATAACCGTAAGGAGATGTAGAAGCAGCTCCTTGTTTGAGAAACGGGAAGATGGTAGCAGCAACCCTTCATTTGAAAAACGAGTTTCAGAGCTTAATGCTAAGGTTAAAAGGCTTGCATATGTGGTTCAGGTGCTAAAAGAAAATACTTTTTGGAGGAGTCTACTTATTGAAAGTTAATCAAATGGTTTTGTTCTCTGAGTTGGCAGTCTAAACTTTCTCTTGAATTTGTGTGTGAAGGTTCAATGTTTTTCTTTTTAATGCAGGGAAAAGGGAGCCTGGGGGTGTGGCAATATCAGAAAGTCTATCGTATGCGAAATGTGGAACTTTGTAGTGCAAATTAAAATACAGCTTTCAACATATGCATTGTACTCACAGACGTATTCTTCAATTCCTCAGATAATTGATTTTGGGGACAGAAATCAACAAATCCCCACCCTGCATTTCTATGTCAAATGGATGAATAACAACATTGTACGTATTCATACTAATCGTTTCTGCTCAACTATGTTACGTCCTTTAAACTCGAGTATAGCTCTATTATGGAATCAGACTTAGTAGAATCTGGATTTCTGTAATGTTCCTTTTTTTTTCTCTTGAGTATTTGTGATATAAGTTCAGAGAAAATTTTGTTGTGTGTTCAACAGCAGACTGTATGCCGTTAATCGTCTGTTACTTCTAGCTAGGATTAAAAAAAGCTAATGGGATATCGTGTTAGACATGGATTGTTTTACAAGACCTGCTCATTGAGATCTGATTTCGTTATAATACAAGCAAAGAGTTAAGAATGTAGGATCCTAATTTTCTCGATCAATTGCACTCATCGCAACTTCCATTCCATATCTACTCCGATCTGACAATAGATTCGTCCTCCAAAGCATTCAGTAGCCTCCAACACATTACTGGTTACTCCTACCTAAACTAGAAAATTAGCAAATTCCTTTACATATAAAACTCCCCTAGATGGAATGAGATCAACAGTATTAAACAGTAGTTATATATGCAATCAGTGTCTTCAACTTCATATGCATAGTTTGAAGAATCTTTGATTTTATGTGATACACTAATGTTTATTTAATCTGGCTTCCACTGATAAAATAATTAGACATGCATATTCATCAAATTTGTAAGCGTTCAATTGCATCTACAAGCTTATTGTTCAGATATGATCTTTAATAATCTAGAGAAGTAGATGTATGAAACGGGATGTTAATGTGATTAATTGAGTAGAACAAATGGCAGCAAGGATAGAAGAGCAGATGGACCGTCGCAAGAATGGAAGGATCGGTACTGTTCATGTTTGGGCTGCGAGCTCAGAATAGGGCGTGTGATACCTTTTCGGAAAGGGAACGACGCCAGAAACAATACTCGTTGCTTTGCCACGATGTGTGACCTTTTTCGGCCTTCCGACGTCGTTTAAGCCCTTAAAATCAGCTTTTAGTATTTTTTCGAATTTATTTTAGATTTATTTGTTTTGGACTTTTATTTTATTTCACCTATGGGCTGGGTTAGACTTTTGTTAGGGCCCTAGGATTTTGTTATCAGTATTTAAGCCACTTCTTGTGGCCGCAAAACGTTATCTTTGATATTAATAAACTTTGAGTTTACTCAATTTCTCTGGTGGATTCCAGATCTTCTCGTGGATTCGAGAAACCTAGTCTTGTGGATTCAAGGCTGCCGTTGGTGGATTCCAACGGGATAGTTCCGCTGCATCATTAATGTCTATCTATGACATTCTATTCAGAAAGTTAGAAGTGTGCCATTTGAGTCAAGGCTTATGAATTAGTCATATCAATTAGCATGGATATGCATCTGATGATGCTGGAAGAATTTGTTTCTTAAGCTGCAGATGAGATGAAATACAGATATTTATGCCAATCCTACGGGTATATCTGATGGATCAGCTCGACGAAATTTAGGTTAGTTGATTTGGTCCTGTGGTCTTGGTGCAATAAGCAAACTAGTTGGGAATTGCTCAACAGATTGATTCCTACTATAGTATGCATGGTCTATGATAATAGGGGAAATTGTGAACTAACAAGAGCACTGTAGCGACCTGAAAGCGGTTTTGGATTTTGTTTGGTGGCGTGACAGCTTCTATCTCATTGAAGCAGGTACGTAGAATTATGATCACTCTTTAGCAATCTGATTGGAACGAAATAAGTGACTTGTAAGGGTGTGTGTACAAGCAAGAGGAACTCCCTGGTGTGTTCTTTTCTTTTTCTTGAAGAAATGAGAAGTTTACAACCGTGCAAGAAGCAGTAAGGGATTAGAGTGTTTGATTTTGAAAGTGTATCTGCTATGTTGGCGGATGCTGTGGCCTGTGGCTAGGCTAGCTAGCTGCCTATACATCACTTCTTGGTGCTACTATTGGTGACATTACAGAGCTTGATGAGAATATGATCGGGAGGGAGTGTCGAGCCCCGAATTTGAAAAGATAAAATTCAAATTCGAAAACGTGATAATTCAATAATCATAACGAACAAAAATATAAAATTACAAATTTAAATTGCATTAAAGAGTCCAAACAAATGCGACTCTGAAGAATACAAATATTACATTTCCAGTCTTACGCAAGTTGTAAAACATTGAACAATGTAATCGTTCACTCATACCTCACTAAAATTAAAGAAACAAGGCTAAATGAGTAAAAATCACTTCTACTCGCCGCAACTATCAATCATCGCCTCAACTCTGCTAATCCTCACCTGCACAATCAAATCCTACACCATGGATTAGTGCACCGGGTTGTAAACAACAAACCCGGTAAGCTTTTCAAAGCTTGTATGAGTAAACTCAACTCACAAATACTCAATCGACACAGCTATGAATTTTCTCGAAATAAAAGCAACACTTAAATCATAAAACTACACACACAAAAAATGCAAGGTAAGATTCAGACTTTCCTGCTTAAAAGCATAGTTCAGGAAGGTACAAATCATACACAATTAAAATCGCGACTCCTGCATATAGCTTAGTTCAGGAAGCCACACACAAAAAGTAAAATTGTGACTCTTGCAATAGTTCAGGAAGTCACGCACAATTAAAACAGATATATAACAATTGAAATAAAATAAGAAATCCGACAACCCCAAAATGAAGCCAAAATGTTGCCATCTTAAACTCAAATAAAACATGGCACACTTTGTTTTCTTTTAAAACCCAACTCTCTTAACCCATAAGAGATACAAGTCACTTAATGACAAATCATAAGATATCATTGATAACCGTGAAAACATGCTCTTTTTTTTGACAACAAGGGAATAAACCATAAAACTCATTTTAAAAGTCACACACGAGACTCTAATAACCCCACGCAATTATCCTCAGACATGCCCATAATCATGAGACGCAAGTACCCTACATGGTACTCTCATAATTAACAACAAATAGGAATCACATTCCCAAACAACCACAACTCGTAAATTATAAATTCACCACGCAATCAATAAAGAAGTAATTCAACGATTACTCTTTCATACAATGCAAGCATGAGACCCAAATAACCCCAACTTGGTTACCCTACATGACGTGCAACGGCAGATAGACTACAGCTCTAACTGATCGTAACCAACACCCGGCCAAAGGTTTGGTTCCCGATATATTGCCTCGTCACATAGTGACCGTCCGAAGACAAAAGTACGCCACAACCGTGGCCGTCCGAAGACAACAGTAAACACACATCACAACAGTGAACGTCCGAAGACAAAAGTACGCCACAACCGTGGCCGTCCGAAAACAACAGTAAACACACATCACAATATATATTTCACGTAAATATATATATATATATATATACATAGGCATTCTCTCAAGAAGTGCCCACTAATACCAATTATAGTTCATTGATCAAAATACTTTAAAATTTATTTTTATATTAAATTTATTTTACTTACCGATGAACCGTAGTCAATCTAGTTCATTCAATTTAAAACAAACATCATTTCCGTAAATTCATTTTACATTTAAAAATACAAATACTATGATTAACTCGTATTTAACTCGTACTTAATACGAATACAGTGAGGTTTACTCACCTCAACTCCCGCTGCGTCTTCTTACAACATGTGCTAATGCACAAGACATACCAACCCAAGCACCTAGAGAACAATGAAATCTCAACTTAGCATAAAAAAGAACCAAAAGACTTCAACTTGAAATACTCTCAAAACTCAATTCAAAGACTTGTCACTCGCGACAACTCTTCCTAAGAGACCTCCTAAGGTCATCGGATCACATTACCAACTTTAAACTGGAACACCGAGCACGATAATCACCATCTTTCCAGAATTCAAAAGTAGAGTTCATTTCACCATAACCACACAGAACTTGTACACTTCAACTTATAAAAGCTAAAATAGACATCAAGTTCATAATATCTGAGCACTCCAAAGTCACTGGCAATATCCTCGAAACTCAGGCCTTCACAAATGAATCACAAACCAAATAATATATACGGACTAGGCACTAGGTTTCCAAACACATGCATAACCGCTCAAATATCTACTCAATTGATCTCAATTTAATTACTTGATCCGAGAAGTAACCCCTCAAACTATCAATCACAAAGCCATAAATCATGACAAATCAGTAAACATACACACATGACATATATACTAACATGTCATTGAACACCAATTTCAGCTATTAACCCCAAGAACCAAACTTCTAAATTCAGACAAGATTTCATGGAGCCACTCCCACATCTTAAATACAGAACCAAAAAACCAAATAGTATAACAATTAAGGAAGAATAGCCACTCACTTCACACAGCAAATCGAGCCCCAAGACGAACGTAGACAGGTTCAGAGGAAGGAGGTTGACCATTGGATGCAAGCCTTGAACTCGGTTTCGCCGGAAAAAGGCTCGGATCTCCGCCATTGACAGAGGCAGTTGGTTTCGGGCCTTGCTGCACTGCGTACAGAAGTTTTCAAGGTGTGGATCTGGTATGGATAGAAAGAGGGGATCGATAGCTTTCCAACGGTACCAACCATGCTCAATTCCGCTGCCGGACGACCAAGATATGGCCGGAGAAAGGTAGAGGGCTGCTTGGAGGCGAAATAGACGGGAGAGAAGAAGAAAAAAAAATCTGATTTTGAAAAGTTAGGGTTTTGCTGAAAAGTTTCCAAAACTTTTCCTATTTATACTTATATTTCCGAAGTACGAAAACTCATTTGACCATAACTTCATCATACGACCTTCAAATTACGCATGTCGTATGTCTACGAACTCGTATCGACGAGCTCTACAACTTTGGTGACGGAAATTTATCAAAAGTCAAACGAATAAAAAATCAACTCCTTGACCCCTTAAAAACGTTTTTTATTAAAATTCCTCTTAACACAGTCACCCCGCCCTCGAATCGCTATAATTTAATAACTTCCAGCTTAAAAATTCTAAATAAACCTTCAAAATTAATAACGAATTTTCGAGATATTACAGGGAGCTCATGTATATCATGTGGTTCGAGAAGCAAATGGTGTGGCAAATACACTTGCGCGCCTTGCTGTCTAAACGAGGAGTGTGTGGTTAGAGCATCTCCAACAGCTTTCCTATTTTTTTTGTAAAATAGGGAAACAAAAGTCAGAATCTCTAAAAAAATTATGTTCCAACTCCAAGAGCTTCCCCATTTTGGAGATTTTCACATTTATTACAACTATATTCATATTTATTTCAACAATATAATATTCTTTTATTTATTTATTTTCAAACATGCAATAAATACTCTATATCTAATACATTTATTGTAAGTTATAATTAATGATTACTTTTAAGTTATTCTATAATAATAAATTTATTTATTTTAAATAAAAATCTATATAAAATTCTATAATTAATGATTACTTTTTAGTTTTCTTTGTCAAATTGATTTGATAATTAATTTTTCATTCTGCAAATTTTTCTTTCTCTCTCTATAAATATAGGGATGCATATATTCTCTCTCATTCAAATCCTCATTTTAGGGAATGAGATGGAGAATCTGTTGGAGGAGATTTAGAGTCCAAAATCCCCAAATTTAAGTAAAATCTCTATTATAGGGAATCTGTTGGAGATGCTCTTAGGAATTAGGACTTGGAGGGGACTCCACATATTATTCAGACAAATCTCCAAATACTACCATGAATGACCTAATCATCTCCCGGGTCCTAGCCTAATCATCTCCCACATTTATCTAGTAAAAGTTGTAATGGACTAATGGGTGTGGAAATGAGCCTCGTCGCTTTGCTTGGTTGTAAACTCATTAACTCCTTTACTAAAACAGAAACAAAATACAAACAGACTCAAGAAAATGTGTATTACCTTATGCAGGAATCAAACATTCCAAAATGAATCTTTGACATAAAAAAAAAAAAAAAAAAAAGGTAATTGTTGGTCTTACTGAGTAATTCATATTTTCATGAACATGTTAATTTCTCAAGTGTTGAAGCGCTTGTCAACAACTTTGTGTTAAATTTTCTCCACTTTTCAATTGCTTTTCTGTAACTTTGATGCAATTTTGTTCTCCAAATCAAATATCCGTTTCATGATAAAACTAGGATAAGAAAGAGGGAAAAAATTGATCAGTAAATACTGTGTCAAAGATTAATTTCCTGCCTTCATCCTTGAGTGACGGTGCTCTTCTCAATTTCTCATAGCTAAAAAAAGCAGATCTGAATCCTCTCCTAACTTTTTTTTTTTCACCTTACCTTCCAGACCTTCATATAATGACTCACAATCTCTTTAGGCTTTCATTGCAAACTTTATCTAGTGATGCAATACATTGTGAGCTATTAGATGAAAGTCAGGAATATTAGACGAAAACAAAAGTCAGGAGGCAAATACAAAAAAAGCTGCTAAACCATCTTACTGTACTGTGTCATGACCCACACTTTGGCTCTAGCTGGTTGCATTGCACCAATCCCCTAAACCCCAAAAAAGACAAACCCCTCTCTCTTTTCATTCTGTCCTAAAACCCTCTCTCCATTTTGGTACAGAATAAAAATCATCTCCCACATTCTGTCTTGTCCTTAAATTTTGTTGACACCATGTCCGAACCAACTGGGGAAGACCCATCTCACAAAAAGCCCTGCTTTCTCAAACCCATTCTCCCAAACTCCTCCATTGATGAACCCTTCAAGCTCCCTCAGGATTTCACCTCCCTCCCATCCCATTTCGACCCAAAAAACTGGCCTTTGAAGCTTAGCTTCCATGGATGGCGTCCCAACCACCAAGACTTGCAGACTTGGGTCTCCCACTTGGCCCCTACTCACCAGTCTACATGGAAGAAAGCTGGAATCTTTGAAGCCATCTACAATTCCACGTACCAAATCAAAAAGAAAAAGGATTTGGTTTGTGGGTTTGCAGAGAAATGGTGTTGTGAGACCAACACCTTTGTCTTTCCTTGGGGTGAAGCAACAATCACATTGGAGGATGTTATGGTTTTGGGAGGCTTTTCTGTTTTGGGAGACTCTATTTTGAGTCCTCTTGAAAGCAGAGAGCTGAGGGAAGTAGAAGCCAAACTCGAGAAAGAGCGAATGGGACTTTACGATTACTCTGTAAGGTGTAGGGCTGTTACCACAAAGTTATGGATGCAGAAATTCATGAAGAGTGGGAGTGAACTGGAGCATGAAGCATTCCTTGTGTTCTGGCTGTCTAGGTATGTATTCCACAATACTTCTAATAGCTCAGTAAATAAGGCTGTTTTCTCCATTGCGATTCGTTTAGCTAGGGGGATTCGAGTTGCGCTTGCACCTGCTGTTCTTGCTCACATTTTTAAGGATTTGAGTGTGCTGAAAATGACAATTGCAGCTTTAAGTGGATTAAAGGATAGGAATGAAATTGTAGAAGTCACAGTCATGTCACCATTTCATTTAGTTCAGGTTTGGGCATGGGAAAGGTTTGTGGAACTTAGGCCTGTGTCTAATGTTATAAGCTGTGCTGAGCCAAGATTGGCTAGGTGGGATAAAGTAGAATGTCTGAATGTTGGAAATGTGAGGAAGGTTTTAGACAAAGCAGGTGAAGGTTTCATATGGCGCCCTTACGCCATGGACATTAAGGACTATGTGTTTCCTCAATACCATGCTGAAATGGAGAAGTGGGTATTGGTTGGTCCAGACTTGGATGATGAACATGGACTGATGTCATTTGCGATGTTTCTGAGTGTGGCTAAATTAGTTGGATTTGGTACTAAACAGAATTACTTCCCTCATCGAGTGGCTATGCAATTTGGCTTTAATCAAACCCTTCCATGTTCATCTGTTGCTGGACAGAGCCACATTTTGGAGAATGACAAGTGGTACATTCCACCCAAGGTTTCTGAGGCAGATGCCATGAAATACTTGAAATGGGGAAAACAATCGGTGTCGTACAAAAAACAGAAGAGTATTCCCCTGAAAAAGATAGCAAAGAGAGCCATAGAGGTTTCTAAAGATTTGAAAGAAGCAAACAAGATATTTGAGGCCACCATTAATTCTCCAAGCAGTTCAGGAGCAGTGCAGGTCTCTACAAGAAGGAATGGAGTTAATGATAATATTGTGCCTCTTGGATCTCCTCCCTCATGTAATCAGGTGGATGCCAGAGATCATATGGATGAAGACACACCATTTATATCAGAAGTGTTGAAATCTTGCAAGACAGAAAAAAATGCTGAAACTAAGGAAAGTGGTAAGTATGAGAAAATATCTGGTCAAGTTCAAAATTTGGTATCTTCATGTGTGGAAAAAGTTACTGGTTGTACTACTATGAGGTCAGTGGCAATGAAGGAGGTATTGAAGGCCGAAGCTTTGGACGGAACATCTTGGGCTAAGTGTAGCCTGCTTAATCCAACGAACAGCAACACAGGAGGTCCAAACAATTGCATGGCAAGCACCACTGGTAATGGAAGTGCTAGCAGTAGCTCGTTTTTTGAAACAAGGGTTAAAAGGCTGTATTTGCTGAGTTAAAGGCAAAATACAGTTATGCTAAAGCTAATGAACTGAGTTTGTTTAAATCCTGGATCTTAGTAACAGCTCATTATCACTAAAGAATACTGCTTTTGTTGTCCTCCATTAGTTTTGCAGGATTTGAAACCGATGTCTTTTCATTTTCAAATCTCTTCTTTAATATTTGATTTGAATTTTCTTTATTTCCTCCTGTTTAAATATCTGAATCAGTAGGTTGAACCCATTTTATTTCCCTACTAAACAGTGCTATTTTCTCCCTTTGTTTGTTTGGTTTTTTTTTTTTTGATGGAGTAGTATGATTACGCTCAAAGTGAACTCAACTTGTTACAGGCAAAACTATAGTGTCATGACTGTCATCTATCTTATCAAGCAGTACTCTGAATAAAATAGAGTATGAAATCTGGCTTATAACCGAGTCTTGTGACTAATTGTGTAACTTTGAGAAGTATTTAGAGACACCTGAAGTCGTTAGGTTGTTACAGTCTTGTATTTACAAATTCAGATTATCCATGAATTCTAAAGTTTATGCAGCTTCTGTTCTTTTTAATTACTACCAACTCTATTTCTTTTCAGAATTTAGTTTGGTTTTGCTTTCTTCTATACATGGTTTCAGCTCTCTTGAATTGTTAGCGTAGCTTTTCCTTTTTTATCAAACATTGGAAGGCTTGTGTTCTGTACGTACATTATGGATTGCTTAAAATACAGTTAGAATCTCTTGTTAACCATGCACCTCTGTCGAACATACATGATTAATTGAACATATTTACATACTGACAGTTTGCATAGGCAACCGAAGAAGTTTCCTTTGTGTAATGACCTCCATTGAGCAGTCTAAATATATCGATCAGGTTTCACATACAATTTAAGATTACTGACAGGACTTACAAATTACAATTACACTGATAATACTACCGGTTGAATTGTAGACCATTAGCTATGTCTGATGTAAATCATGCAATACTAGCATGAAGGAACACTAAGTTCTCAAGTTTTCTATTGATGTGTTTGCTATTTGATTTTGCTATTTCACCTATTCGTATAATTGTACCACCCAATAGTTCACAAGCGCTACCAGATTCCTTCCTTGGAGACATAGACTCACAGAACTGTCGTCCTTTTGGTTTAACCGATCTCTAACTGTTTGCTGATTCCAACTGTTACCAAGATTCTATATCCCATTTTGGTGCCACTGAGGAGTGCTGAAAAGAAAATTACATTTGTCTCCATGAAATGCTTCAGTATTTTCTTGGCCTTGGTTGTTTATCACATCTCTACCCTCTTCCCCATCTCTTCCTCTGTCACACGCAATCAGATGGATGCTGGAGATACTATGGATCAGGATACATATGCATCATTTATATTAGAAGTTCGGAAAAATAGCAGGACAGATAAAAATGTTGAAACCAAGGAAAGTGGTGACTGGTGTGAAAGTATCAGTTGGATCAAGTTCAAAATTTGGTATCATCTAAAGATAAGTGTAACCTGAAAAAAAAATAGACAGCAACACAGGAGGCCAAACAGTTCAAGGCTAGCACCATTGGTGACGAAGCAAAATTAGAGAGTGCTTAATTTCTTTCATTAGCTGCTTGTACATTTGTTCCCAAAAGTATATACTTTCAGAACCTGAACAACTTTTGCAAGCTTCCTAACTTTAGCCTTCAGCTCTGAAACCCTTTCCTCAAATGAAGAGATGCTGCTACCACTCTCTCTTTTCTCAAACAAAGAGCTGCTTCTTGTCTTAGGTCTCATTTTCCTCTTACCCTTACCTCCCCAGATCAAAGCTTTAATCAAAGGTACCTCTTTCTCTGATCTTTATTTTTCTGAGTACAAACAGAACTGCCTTCATCTGCACTTGAAGATGCTAAGATTTGATCGTGACCTGGTAACTTCTCACTGTTGGTGCCTTCTCTGCTTTCAACAGTTTTGTGCTTCTTCCTCTTCTCCAAAGCTTCTACTATTGTTAGCTCATCTTCGTCCATAGCATCTCCAGCTTCTTGCCTGATCCTTTTGGGAGGACCAAGTGGATCATTACCTTCATTACTCCCTGTAGTAATGTGCACCAAGTCTTCTGAATTAATTCTTGGAGAACAAGCCATGGCAGTATTATTCACCTCTTGATTCCCTGCATTGGAATACTCTTTCGGCTTCTTGGCTTTGTTTTTACTTAGGGTACGTATACTTTCCTCTATGAGGCCTGCCACCGATTCCTTCCACCATTTCAAGTATCTTATGGTTGCATCTCCCTCGGAAAGCCGGGACGGAACATACAATTTTACATTCTCAAGTTCCTTGAAGTAATGTTCCAAGGCAATATCACTACTTTGATTGGACAGAGCAACTATGGAAGGAATGTCCTGATCATAACCAAATCGGCAAATTGTAAAGAGACTCGATGAGGAAGGTACTGCTAAATAGTGTCAAATCCAAGTAACTGATTTACCCTCGATCATATGCAAAATGACAATAATTCATCATCATTCAAATCCGGACCAACTGATACCCACTTTTCCTCTTTCCTACAATAATTGGGTAGTTTCCAATTTTGGATGGGAAGGGCATAAGGACGCCATTGGAACTCTTCTCCAGCCGAGTCTAATACACTTCTCAAATTTCTGATAATCAAACCAGTTAGGTTATCCCATCTAGCCAATCTTGGCTGACCATATTTGATAACATTGGGTTTTGGCCTAAGTTCCAAAAATCTCTCCCATCCCCAAACCTAAACTAAATGAAAGGGTGACTTTAGCACGAGCTCAATAGCCCCATCCCTTGTCTTTAACTCAGATGAAGATACAACATTCTTCTTCAGTTAAGACAATTCTTGATATATGCTAGCAAGAACAGCCGGTGCTAGCGCAATTCGGGTCCCCATAGCTAAACGAATTGCGATTGAGAAAAAAGCCATGTTTACAAAAGGACAAAATTCAGTTTATTACCCTCAACTTTTGGGTAAAAATGAAATTACACTCTCTTTTAAAAAAAAAATTAGAATTGTTTCTGTCTGAATCCGTAGACTCACAGATACTGATGGATCTTGGTGTGATTCCTGCCTGCAAATCCTGCTAACTAACTCAGTATAGTTGGAATAAACTGATAATTTAAGCGGGAATGAGTAGTTGAAGTATTGATTACCTATTAATAAGGGCAGTTGGGACCCATATATAGACTGTCAGGTGTGAGGACTGGCCTCACCCTTCAATGTGGGACTGGCCCCCTTCTGCACATATTTCTGTACTGTTTCGGCCCCTGTTTGGGGAGCTGTCATCCCCCGTTCCTGGGCCGAGGTCACAGGTAAGACCTGCTCGGGCGCGGGTGCAGGTGTTCATGCTTTGGCCCCGGGCCCTGGGCCGGGTCCAGGAGTCCTGACTGCGGGTCTGGGGGCCTGGGTAGCCTCTCTATGGCTAATGTCAACAAGTCCCCCAAGTTCCCGGTCAAGTGTCATCTTGAATGGGGACTTAAATATGTCTTGTTTTATAGGCCTGCAGACCCGTTGGGGCACTTACCCACCGGTACCCTAGCTCCCCAAGTCCGAGTTTAAGATTGGGTTTGGTCGGGCGTTCGAATAAACCTGTTATGATGATGCATAATGTGATGAGTGCATGGTTATGATGTTGATGTTGATGTTGATAGTTGCATATGGGTACAAGATGTAGTACGTGAGATGATAATGTGGCGTTGAAATCCGCCATGCTATGTTCTAGGGAAAACTCAATGAATATAGCGAATGGGATGATGTGACGTTGAAATCCGCCGTGCTATGTTCCGGGATAACCCGGTGAATATAGCGAATGGGATGATGTGACGTTGAAATCCGCCGTGCTATGTTCTGGGATAACTCGGTGAATATAGTGAATGAGATGACCGAGTCCCCCCGAGTTAGGAACGATAGCCACAGTAGTCGGTGAGTGCCTTGAACAGTTTTGAAGAGATCACCCAGTACCAACGGGAAACGTGCCCTGTGTTATAGGAATTTCTGGTGGGTGGCGTGGCCCGGAGTGATCCTGGGCAGCTGTCCCCACGTGTCACACAACCTCTTGTTCTTGCAGGCATATAGGATGTGCAGAGTTTTTAGCCTGCGGGAAGAGTTGTCCTGTATGAGAGGATCAAGTCTCCTGGGGTGAAGCGGTCCCGTGTTGGTATCGGAGACATCCCCGATAGTTTCATACCCTTTGGCCGTACAGACGTGAGGTATGTGAGCCTGCGGGAAGAGTTGTCCTGTATAAGAGGATCAAGTCTCCCGGTGGGTGGCGTGGCCCGGAGTAGTCCTTTGTAGCCGTCCCAACGTCGCTGCATTTGTTCCCGCAGTGGGATGTATGTGTAGGGTTTTTAGCCTGCGGGAAGAGTTGTCCTGTGTTAGAGGATCAAGTCTCCCGGGTTTATAAAGCCCGGTGGTACATTGGATCCTTTAGGTCGTATAGGGTTGTCCGTAGGAATGTCTCAGTTCACTGAACCGGTTATTCCATAGGAGAGCAATAAGCAAGTGCGATCATATATGGTCGGTGTGATACCGCATCCAATAGTCGAAGCTAGATGGACCGACAACTAGGAAACCATTGAACTAGAGCAGACACTACGGTTGGAATATCGTAGCCTGTACATAATATTGCTACATGGTTTTTAGCCTGCGGGAAGATGTTTTCTATGCTAGAGGAAGACTTCTCCCTGTGGGATACCGAGCCGTTTTTTGTTTTGGCTGTAAATGTGGAATAAATTCAACCGGTGGAATGGCCGGTACCGTTGGAATATATGTTAGAATGCACCACACTTGTTGGAATATTTTAGGGGTAACAATAATAATCATGCCGGGTTTCTAGCCTGCGGGAAGAAGTATCATGTGTTAGAGGAAGAGTTCTTCCAGTGGGATACCTCGATTTGTTGGAGTATTTCAGCGTTAAGTGGAGTAGGCTCTAGGCGGAACGGTTCGAGTATGTCCCCTGCTCTTTCAACTACCCTCCGCATGCGAGGCAAGTGGTTGACATGCATTGAAGGGGGTATTCCATTAGTCCCATCAGTTATGATGGCCTGGGAAGTTACCAATACTGGGGCACGTGCCGGTAGGAGACGGTCAGAGATGGATGGCCCAAATCCGTGGGCGCTTTACTTGCCCTACTGAGTAGTTTGGGGGGGAAATTCAAGGGCGTTGGGCATGCATATAAACCCTTGTCTCTTCGTGTGTTTTTCGTTTGGATGAGAACTGATCCCTTGTTTAGCCACGCTCAACACAATTGCTCGGTGCTTTCCAGCTGTTGCGTTTCCATCGTCGTGCACACTAATCGGTGAGTCCCAGTCCTTTGCGATTCAGAAATTGTTTCTCCTCTTGCCTTTTTTGTTCGTGGGTGGATCCGATGGGCAGTTGGTGGTATCTAGATTAACCCTTTGGATAGGACCCTTGTAGTACCGGATCTCCGCGAGAACCGGGAACTTTTGGCTGAGATGCCTAGCGGCCGGTGTGGACTGTGTTGAGGCACTATATGCTTCGGACTGGTTGTTTTTTAGATTGTGTTTCTGATCGGGCAAGGGGGGGGGGGGGGGGGTGGGTTTCTAGGTTACATAGATTTTGGGAGCTCTAGTGAGATTTTCGGATCGGCCACCAGGCGACCGGTGAGAGACGACCAAGAAAGGATGGAGGACTGGCTTGCCTCCTCTTCCTCGGGGCCGAACGCCAGCGCTCGCTCGACCGGCGAGGCGTCGACGTCCGGGTCTCTGGGACAGGAGGATGCTCCATATGGAGTGTCCTTGGGCACTGCCCACCCAAGAGGGGCCTCGCGCCACATACTAGCGGACGGGGATAAAACCATAAGCTGTGATGAGCCAGACGGCTCATTATCTCCCGGGGAGATTGCCGCTTTTCGGGCGAGGTGGAATATTCCCGGAGAAGTAGATCTACGACCTCTACATGCCTGAGAGTCAGCTTGCAACTCAGAGGAGGGTTAGGTTGCCATTTATGAGGACCAATTCCGGCATGGGTTGTCGCTCCCGCTATCGGATTTTGTGCAGTACCTGCTGAGTTCCATCAGGATATCACCGGCACAGCTTTTCGGGAACCAGTGGAGGCAACTACTGAGCCTGAGTTGTCTCTACTAGCTGAGTGATATGAGTTGCCCAACGGTGAATGAATTTCGAGGCTTGTACTGAGTGACATACTCGAAGAAGAGTAAGGCCCGGGGGTGTGTAAGCTTTTTTGCTCGGGACTTTAAGCCGGTGATAACCCGCTTGCCCTCTTGGCTCAACAATAATTAGAGGAAGAAGATGGTAATGGCATGGGGGGCTGGCAGAAGTGGAGTAGGACTTACCGGGTGCCTGGTGCCTTTCAGCCGATCGGCAATCAGTCGTATTGGTTATCTGAGCTAGAGAGAGATAAGATCGCCCAGGTATTTGGGTGCTGGTCAGACCTGGAGCGGAGTTTCTACAACTTTATCCGGCTGGAGGTGCTGGAACTATGTCATCTGGGGGGGAATCCTGGTGGGTGGTGGAATGTATGATGTATCTCTGTTCCCGTTGAGCGTATTGGTGTTGACTAACATGTTTACCTTATATTCTGCAGGTGTATCATCCCGGTTAGCAATTAAAGCTCACGAGACGTTGTCAATAGACAATCAGGATCTAGTCTCGAAGCTAAAGGAAAAGGGGGAAGTCGCTGCACGGTCAACGGTTGACTGGGGAACTGGGGGGTTGACCGTACATGATAAACTAGTTTCGCTGGACGTTGCGGACGAGAATTACGGCTTAATGCGCGTAAAGACTCACGCTTCAGGACCCCAAGCGGCTTCTAGACCGGGGAAGACTGTTGGTGGGCCGTCAAAGCCCCCAGGTCGTGCTTCAAGGATTCCATAGCGGTTGGGTCCGGTGCTGACTGTCGCCAGGTCCCTACTGTCTGCCGCCCAATCTTCTTCTTTACAGGTTGATCTGGGTGAGCAGAGGAAGAGGTCCCGGAAGATGTTGGCCTCCGGGGTTGTTACCTACACCGGCCGGTCGGTTGGTGAGAGCTTGGCCAAGTGGCTGAAGCTGACGCGTGGTGGTCCCACTACCGCCCAAGGCGATGTTCCTGCGGCCTCTAGCTCTGCTGCTGCCGACACAGAAGCATCGAGGGTGGAAAAGGCTCCTGCGGCGGGGTCGGGCCCGCAGCATAGCTGCCCGGACGACTCGTTCGCCCGGAGGCTGCTCATGGATGTGCAGGGGATGGAGCTTGGGAAATTGTGGCTCCGGGAGGGCGACCGAGGGAGAACCGGTTGAAAACCAAGGAGGTGCCCCTCCAGGTAAGGATAGTTTGCCACTGGTATTCGTTCATTATTTCGTGCTCTGTTGCTTTCTAACCAGTGCCTGTTAAACTGTAGCTGTTGTACCACTTGTATCAGTCGGATACAAGTGAAGACCTGCCGGAGCTGAAGAAGCAGGTGGCGGCGTTGACAAGCGCCCGGGACCTCTTGGAGTTGGAGAAATCCAAGCTCCAACGGGAGAAGGCCCGCTTGCAGGAGAGGGCCAGGAAGCAGGTGGCCAAGCTGGCGGCCCAGGTAGAGGCTCTTGAAGAGGAGAAGAAGGGTCTGGAGGAGGAGAGGGCCGAGCTGAAGACCAAGGTCGAGGAGCTCCAGCGGGAGGTGGCGACGGTATCCGCATCTACCGGCGGGGCGGTCGATGAGAATGACCCGGAGCTGTACCAGCGGGTAGTGAAGAAGTATCAGGAAAGCGATGAGCTTCTTGATCTGCTGGAACGGGCCCGGGAGGCGGGGGTAGCCGATGCTTATGACGACTGGAAGAGTAAGGGCTACCTTGACGTCTCAAAGCTGCCACCGCCGCAGGCGGATGAGGAAGAGGTTCTGGAGGGTGACGCCGAGCCGGTCGGTGAAGATGTCGCTGTTGGAACCGCTGCTGAAGGAGCTCCTGCTGAAGAGGGGGAGCAGGCGAAAGTGCCGTAGCAGACTCCAGACTTTGTACACTCCCACCCTCCCTTTTTGCTTTAAGTTTTTTTTTTTTTTTTTTGTAAACGCTACCCTGAGTTATAATGAATGGTCATTTTGCCTGAGCTTGTGTTATGCTTTTTTCAATTTACCTGACGTGACTGCTCATGGATTGCCCTCTGTACTTAGTTGAAAACAAAGTTGAAATAGATAATTGCTGAAATTATACATGCCAAAGTGGTTGGAATGCCTAGCCAGTTGTGTATAGGAAGGGAAAAAACTAGCCTTTCTCTCAAGCTGATAAGTTATTGGACCGCTGAGCCTCTATACGGGTCTAAGATACCGACCGGTAGGATGAGCGTTGGTGTCGCGGGATAGACGTCAGGATGTCGTGCGGTCCCAACTGTCTGGGTTACCCTCGATACCGCTGCAAGTCGTCGCGGCGGACTAGGCCCTCAATCGTTGTTTTCAAGGCAAGACAGTCGTTTGTGAGGTGTGTGGCTTCATCGTGGTAGGAGCAGTACTTACCGGTCTGAGCCCTGGTGAGGTTCCCCTTTGGGTGCTTTCTTTTTGGTGGAGGGGGGGATGCTGTTCCCTTTCTCATATAGGATATCCTCGTAAGAAGCGGTTAAGGTGGAGAATACCTCTTATCGTCCCGTTGGCATTATTGTGAGGGGGCGGGTTTGTTGGTAGGGCGGGGGCTTTTCACCTCGCTGGGGGGTGTCAAAAGTGTCCCTCCGGCACTGCTGCTTCGGCCAGCTCCTTGGCTTCCTGTCGGATGCGGCTCCTCGGTCATGGCCCTGCTGCCAGTTTCTTGCCTCCTGTCGGGCGGAGTCAGGTTCCTCCTTCCTTCTCTTGTGCTGGCGAGACCCATAAGTTTCGTGGTTCGCCTGGGCGTGCCTAATGGCCATTGTCATTAGTTCATCGTAACCCTGCGGGATCTCCACCAGCACAGCGTACGAGAGTTTTTCGGGTGGGAGACCTTGCTTGAAGGCGGACTCGACAATCCCCTTGTCAAAGTCCCTGACCCTGGCCGTGGCCGTTTGCCAACGATAAACGAAAGCTCGCATCTCTTCGCCGTCCACCTGCCTGCAGTTGAAGAGAATCGTCGAGGTCCGGGCCCCCTCGACCCGTAATATGCACCGGCACACGAATCTGTCGGCTAGCAGTTCGAATGCCTCTATAGAATTCGCCGGTAATTTGTAGAACCAGCTAAGTGCCTCCCCGGACAGGGTCTCCTGGAATATGTTGTAGCAAACGACGTCGGAGTAGCCTTTAGCGCACGTTTGGGACCGAAAGTTGTCCAGGTGTTGGTATGGGCAGTCGGCCCCGGAGTATGTCAGTTTTAGTGACTTTTGGGTGCCCGCTCTTCCAGATTCCAGAACCCGGAGTGAGAAGGGTCCGGCCCGCTTGTTGAATCGTGCGCTCTCTGGCGGTCTCGCAGCCTTTCTCTCGTTGGCCTCCATCTGGGCCTTCATCTCTGACACCGAGTCAGCTAGTATTTGTAATGCCCGTGTGGTCGAGGTGATGGTATCTTCCTCGAACGAGCCACTATTCCTCCAAGGAGCTGGAACGATCTTTGGTGGTACCGCGTCCGTCGGGAACACGTCTCCCGCCATGCCGGTGTCCCTCTCTTCTCCCGATGACTGGCCCACCTCCTGATGGGGAGGCTCTTTTGTGGGCAGTGCGAATGACTTCGCCAGAGCGGCATTACGCTGCTGGCATCTTTCTAAGGCAGCCACCAGTGCGGCATTGACCGCTTCCATGTCTTGATACCTGGTGGTGGCCTCTGCTCTGTCCCGATTGCTCTTTGCCCGCAAGCGGTTTACTTCCGCTCGCATCTCTTCTATTTCTTCTGCCATATCATACTGGCCTGGATTAGAGACATCGGGGGGGGGGGGGGGGCTGTCGCTGCAGGACAGCCGATCTTCCCCTCTGTTTGGGGCCTCGAGGGGCGCCAGTACGGGTTCTAGGCTCAAGACTTGGTGGGCTTCTTCCGGGTCCTTCCCTTGTGCAGCCCTGTCGTATTCGCCCATGGTTCCGTCCTGTTCTCAGCTAGCGGCAGCGGTGTAATTGCAACCTCCAGCGGGCTGCCCCTGTCCCGCCCCCAGGATTTGAACTAGAACCGGCTCCAGAACCCAACAGCCCTATGGATTTCCTTCCCTCTTTTCTCCTGTGCTTCCAGACATATATGTTGTTTTTTTGTGACCCGTAGACTGATCGATTCCGTTCCCGCTCGTGCGACAACACAAACTTTTTGTACTCTTCCCATAGACAGCGCCAATTGTTTCTGTCTGAATCCGTAGACTCACAGATACTGGTGGTGGATCTTGGTGTGATTCTTGCCTACATACCTTGCTAACTAAGAGAATACCGGGCGGAGCCGGTCTATTCCGTTATGATGCCTAAGTCAGTATAGCTGGAATAAACTGATAACTTAAGCGGGAATGAGTAGTTGAAGTATTGATTACCCATTAATGAGGGCAGTTAAGACCCATATATAGGTTGCCGAGTGTGAGGACTGGTCTCACCCTTCGATGTGGAACTGGCCCCCTTCTGCACATATTACTGTACTGTTTCGGCCCCTGTTTGGGGAGCTGCCATCCCCGGTTCCCGGGCAGAGGTCACAGATAAAACATGCCCGGGCGCGGATGCAGGTGTTCATGCTTTGGCCCCTGGCCCTGAGCTGGGTCCAGGAGTCCTGGTTGCGGGTCTAGGGGCCTTGGTAGCCTCTCTATGGCTACTGTCAACAAGAATGACCCCTAAACTTTCAAATATAATCTCCCGGGTCTAAAATTTCAAGTGACCTCGAACTGTGACGTAAGCTGTTGTTTTGTAACTAGCAACAAGGGCCCACATTTGGTTGATTAAGACTATATCTTTTGTATGTGCACTTTATTTATGATTATGACTAGAATTATGTGCTTTTTATTACTACATTTTGCATCTAATCAGCCTCTTATGAGTATGTTAATTAGGTTTCATTTCAAATTTAGAAGGTTTAATATGCAAATGGTCCATTTTACTCTCTATGAAGGTTTCAATATTGGAGTATGGGCCCTTGTTGTCAGTTCCAAGTCAGCAACTTACGTCTTATTTCAAGGTCACTTGAAATTTTAGACCCGATAGATCATATTTGAAAGTGTAAGGGTAATTCTGATTTTTTTTTTAAAAAGATTGTGTAATCTGATTTTTACAAAAAAATTGAAGGTACTAAGCTGAATTTTGTCATTTACTAAATTACAAGCATTGTGAAAAACGTACCTAGACAACCAAAACACAAGAAATGCTACGTGCTCTAGCTCTTTCCCACTGTTGTTGAATTTCTTGAGCCATATGTTTGTGTCAGCAGTCCTACACCCAGCAGAGTAATCGTAGAGTCCTTTTCGCTTTTATTTTCCATCTCTTTCTCTCCTCTGCTTTCCAGAGGACTGAAAATCGAGTCTCCGGACACCGAAAAGCCTCCCAAGATCATGACATCTTCCAATGTGATGGTGGCTTTACCCCAAGGGAATATGAACGTGTTAGTTTCAGTGCACCATTTCTCAGCAAGGGCAAGCACCAAATCGGTTTGTTTTCTGATTCGGTATGTTGAGTTGAAGATTGCTTCATATATACCAGCTTTCTTCCATGTGGATTGGTGAAAAGGAGCCAAGTGGTCCACGCAAGTCTGCAAATCTTTGTGGTCAAGACGCCATCCTCGGAACTGAAGCTGCAGTGTCAGCTCTTTAGGGTCGAAAAGGGAAGGGAGGGAGGAAAAACAGTGAGGGAGCTTAAACTGAAGCGGAGGATAATCAACGGAACAAACCAAGGGGGACAACGGCTTTGAGAAAGTAAGCCAATGGGTCTCCACCGGTGAGTGATATCATGGCCATATCTTTTTTCTCTTCAATCATGGTCTGCGTTGTAGTCTGCTCCATGAAGTGAGGTCAAGATTTAGCACGATAGTGAGAGATGGTGGGTGTTCTTTTTATTACCGATAAATGGATAGAGGGTTCTGGCGTTAGAGGGAGGCAGAAATGATAACAAAAGGATGAAAGACGCGTAGAGGTAGTAGTCTGTACGTTTTGGATAAATAAAAAATAAAATATTTACACATCTTCTTGTCTTGTTTTAAATTTTGATTTTAGTTTTCATAATACATTAATAATGAGTAATGATGATCGCTAAAATAAGGACTAATCGATGACTTTCTAATTAATTATTTATGAGACTTATTTTTCGATATCATTTTAGCATGTAGAAGTGTGGGTTGTATTGAAATTCTTTTCCATGTGTTTAGGAAATTCTTTCCCTAAATCCATGTGACTTCTTGATTCTCCCATAATGTTGATTAAGAAAGATCGATACGTATTTTGATGTAAATGAATTTAAAAAGACTCATGAACATGGAAGGTTTTTAAAGGAAACATTTAATTGGTTGAGGTCCTGTGAGCACACTGATCGAGGGCGCTATAGGTTTCCATACTTGACTATAAAAAGATCCAACATTTGCAATGAAAGATAGAGCAAGAGGTAGATGGCAAAAACAACTTTAAAGATCTTCAAAATGTAAAAGCAAAATGAATTGTGTTCAAAGGCATGTGTTGTGTGTGTAGGCTCTTTGAAAAGTAATCTTTTAGGATGAGAGGGGGTAATTCCTGATAACAATCTGCATTTGTAAATACAAGACTCAAGAACATCAAGAATTGAAGAGAGACACATCGTTGCTGAAAGAGATAATGAATGAGAGCAGATGAGAAACATAGAGGGTATTTTAGTCTCATTGATTGTTCATAATCTCAACTAAAGCATTGTGCATCTTCTTTTGTAGACCACATGCCACATTAAAGCGAAGCTCTGCCTCCGTGTCTCTGATCAATCCTTTTGATTTTACAATCTTATATCGTCTTTAAGGTCAGTGTGCTATGTCCGATCTACTACATTTATATGATTTTATATGAATTGTAAATTGATGAAAAAGAAATAATAATTTTGTATTTTCTTGTTAATATGTGTTGTTTGCATATGATTTGGTTGGTAATCATCATTTTTTGTTATCAAAATAGTCGAAAATGAAAAAATTAGTCTTTTGTGAATTGAATCACAACTACTAACTCACAAAAGGAGACTTATATACGTCACTAAGCCAGATAAACTAGGTTTGGTCGCCATAAACGCCATTGTCCAATGAATTATATTTATACTTTTTTCTTATAATACGAAGGAGTCTTCTATTCATACATTCAATTTTAGCAGTTGGACTACCATAGATATATTCGCCTTTAATCTTTATATTTTACCCTTTTATGAGTTTTATCTTTATTTACACCGATTTTTTTTATGAATCTATCAACGACGGTATCCTCAAAGGCTTTCTAGGCCCAAAGACTAATCCGCGCCGGGAGATCATGTTAAAACGCTTCCTCCCCCCTGGCCACCAAGAATAAATTGGGATTTAAACTCTAATTAACGTCGGAGGGATTCGAATCTAGATATGAGATTCTCACACAAACGCTCTTACCAACTTTACCACCTGTTGTGGTTTATTTACACTGATTTTTGGTTGCAATAAAAAAAAACATTAATATTATCAAAATTCTATTGGAAAGTGCGTAATAATTCAGATGGCGGTGGGTACGTGGGTAATGGAAATCCCTGACATTTTGATTCAAGAAATGAACCAAAAATCAGAAAAACCCTAGGCATTACCCTGAGATCCCCCTAATTCTAAAACCCTCTCTCTGATTTGCAGGAAACAAACAACAGTACCACCCATTTTTTACTCCACTGCTCAAAATCACTGATGCAGGACAATATCACAGCCACCATGATTGAAGTGCAAGAAAACGCAGCCATGGTTTCACCAAATGGCGGGGACCCATTTCAGAAAAGGGCCTACTTTCTCAAACCCATTGTTCCTTCCTCCATTGATGAACCTCCTTCTCAGATTTCTCGATGTTTTACCTCCCTCCCATCTGGTTTTGAACCCAAGAAGTTGGAGCTTGAATTCCGTGGATGGTATCTGAACCACACGGATTTGAAGACTTGGGCAGAGCACTTGGCTTCGAAATACCAAGGCATATGGAAGAGAGCTGGTGTCTATGATGCCATCTATAGTTCCATGTCTGAAATTCGAAAGAAGAAGCACTTGGTTCGTGGGCTTGGAGAGAAGTGGTGTTGTGAGATCAACACGTTTGTGTTTGGTTGGGGAGAAGCAACCATTACTTTGGAAGATGTTATGATTTTGGGAGGGTTTTCTGTTTTGGGTGACTCTGTTTTTAGTTCTCTTGAAAGTAGAGAAATGAGAGAAGTGGAGGATAGACTTGAGGTAATGAGGTTGGAAGTTCAAAACAGAACAGGTGCTAAGAGCTGGAGAGTTGCTTCCACTGATTTGTGGATGAAGGAATTCATGAACAGTGGGAATGATTTGGAGCATGAGGCATTTCTTGTGTTCTGGTTGTCGAGATATGTTTTCCATGATGCTCGTGATTTGGTTAACAAGGCTGTGTTTTCTATTGCAATTCGGTTAGCTAGAGGCATTCGGGTTGCGCTTGCGCCGGCTGTTCTTGCCAACATTTACAGAGATCTGAGTTTGCTGAAAAGGAGTATTGTGGGTAGTGAGTTGAAAGTGATGATCAAGTCACCATTTCACTTGGTTCAGGTTTGGGCTTGGGAGAGATTTCTGGAACTTAGGCCAAGGCCTAATGGTATTAGGAATGCTGAACCGAGATTGGCTCGGTGGGATAAAGTCTATGGTCTAAATGTTAAGAATTTGAGGAGGGTTTTGGATTCAGCTGGAGGAGGTTTCTTGTGGCGCCCTTATGCCATGGCTGTTGACAACTGGAAACTCCCCGAGTATTTTCCGAAAAATGAGAAGTGGGTAATGGTTGGTCCTGTTATAAAGAATGATGAATTGCTGTCATTTTCCATATGCTTGAGGGTGAATGAGTTGGTTGGATGTAGTACTAAACAGCAGTACCTTCCTCACCGAGTTGCTATGCAATTTGGTTATGATCAGGACATCCCAGCTTTAGTTGCTGCTTTCAATCACAGTACCAATAAGACCTGGAACAAATATTTGGAAGAACTTGAGAATGTGATGTTGTATCTACCATCGAGGCTTTCTGAGGCGGATGCTAGCACAAGATACTTACAGTGGTGGAAGGAATCGATGGGACACCAAAAACACAGAAGCATGTCATTAGAAAAGAAAGCTGTCAGCATGCCATGCATCCATTCTCCAAAGAATGCAGAAGAATTGGTGGAGGTTTCTGTAGGAGGGAATGTATACAAAGGAAATGATTCCCTTGTGCCTCCCGGTTTCCCTCCCAAAAGGAATAGGCCGGAAGTTGCAGATCGTATGGATGACTTGACTATATCCGAGGCTTTAAAAGTTAGAAAGAAGCATAAAACTGTTGAAACTAGAAATGGCAGCAATGTTCAGAAGTTATCATCTGATCATGATAAGATCTTGGCTTCTTCAATTGCAGATGAATATTCTGTTAATACTATGATATCAGAAAGATATGAGAAAGACATTGCACCAGGTAAAGTTTTGACTTGGGGTGGTAACAAGGGTAAGAGGGAGCCGAGAAAAATTAGGTCTTTATATAAGATTGATATGAGCAAGGCAGCAGCTCTAAGTGATGACATGGTAAGCATCTTCGGTAATGATGGTCCTAGAAGAACCTCCCCAATTGAAGAACAGGAACGCGCTAGCCACAGCTCCTTTTTTGAAGAACCAGAATGTGCTTTTAGTAGCTCTTCATTTGACAAAAAGGTTTTAGAACTTAGAAATAGGATTACAATGCTTGAAAAGATATTTGAGATTTTGAAATCTAGGACATAGGATGATACTAATTAGGTTGTGAACTGTCATAAGTCCACTCCATTTCAGTGTAAAGAACTAAAGATATAAGTGCAGAGAAAACTTCTTTTTTGAAAAGAAGTGCAGAGAAAACATTTTCAAAAAAAAAAAAAACAAAAAAAAGAAGTGCAGAGAAAACTTGGTTATTTGTACAAGAGAAATATACATGCTATTTTTCTCTCTTTTTCTTTTTTGGTTACTGTGAACTGCTGTTAATCCCAGATTTGTTTGTTACCTCTAGCTAGGATTAACAAGCTAATGGGGACACGGGAACATTGTCTATTTGTCTGTTAGATTAATTTTCGACAATCGTTTCTAATGAAACAATAGTCACAGTATCCTCTTTGCTGCTCCAAATCAACCCTGCATCTCTCTGCAGTTCAACTAAATACTCAAATTTAGCTTTTCCCTTAATCATTTTCGATGATCTTCATGATTCCAGCACTCTGTAAATACTGGACAACATCAAATCCAATACAGGTGAAACATGCACTTTGGCTACTTGTATAATTGTGGTATCTGGTACTGCACACCCACAAGGAGAATTGTTATCTGCTACCACATTCTTTTACAGTTTTTACCATAAACTGCATAATCTTGCAAATGCATGTTACATTATTAGCTTTTGTTTCTAATAAGGAAAAAGATCAAAAACACTTGATTGGTATTATTTTGTTGTTACTGTTAAAAAAAATTGTAACGATATGTCTAAATTTATGCATGTACTTTCCAGAACTATAATTCTTTATTTATTATAAGGAATATGTTAAGCATATGGTCACAATGAAGGTAATGATTCCCTTGTTCCTCCAGGATTTCCTCCCAAAAGTAATACCATGGAAGCTGGAGATCCTATGGATGAGGATGAACTAACTATATCAGAAATTTTGAAAAGAGGTAGAAGCATACTGTTGAAGCCAGAAAAAGTGGTGATGATTCCTGGTGAAAGTTCTGCTGATAGTTTGATGCCAGAAAGATTGGAGAAAGAGGATATGCTGACTCCAACTTTGGCATGTAGATGTAAGGTCAAGAAGAACCTGAAACAAGTAATGGGGAGTAATGTAAGCAGTCCAGATAATGACATGGTAAGCATTGTTGGCAATGAATGGGCTAGCAGGATTGAGAAACAGGTATCAGAACTTACAAATATTATAAGAAGCTTAAACAGATCAAAAATGTTGAAATGTTGTATGAAGCATAAATCAATCGTAAGTAACCTAGGGAATGCATGTTCTAGTGGCAGCTCTTTAATTGAGAAACAGGTTTCAGATCTTAGAGCATCTGCACCGGCGAGCAAGATGCCGAGCAAGAGCACGAGCAGCTGGTGGGACCGGCAAAGGTGCTCGAGCAAGGTGCTCAAACAGCACGCACCGGGGTCGAAAACGGCGAGCAAGATGCCGAGCAGTCAACGAGTCAAACTGCTCGAGCGAAGGCTCGAGCAAAGTTTGCTCCGATGCTTGCTCGAGCAGCTGGTGGGGCCGGGCTCCGTTTTCTTTGGCTTTTCGGACGTTGGAGAGGCACAAAAGCTCGTGGCCGGCACGTTCGAGCACTAGCACGAACCGGAGGTGAAGCCGAGCGCCGCACTCGACGGTGGCCGTGGCTCCCGAGATTTGCCGCACCTCCCACATCAAGAAAATGCCCCTGAGACTGGTCCCAAATGAAAGAGCACCTTGAGCCCATCATTTTGGTGGGTGGCACGTCGGCTGGAGTGGCCGGACGGCGGCGAACGGAAGCCGGGAAGATACGGCAGAAAACGGCGGGAAAAAATGGGGAAGAAGATGAACAGTAACCTTTTTAAAATGAGCCAATGTCAGGCTGCCACGTGGCAGTCTGACCGGTCAAAAAAAACGGGCAACTCAATCTGGGCCTTCCATTTCAATCTGAAATTTTGATCCGACGGTCAGAATTCAAAGACAACAGCTACAATTTGATCAGAACGGAAATAAACAAAAAAAATAGTAAAAAAATCCCAAAAATTTCAAAACTCTCCCAAAAATTTTCTTATAAATACTACTTCAATTTTTAATCAACTCACACCAATTTGTTCGAGAAATAAAAAAATTATTTATTAAGATGAAATAGAAATACATATTAAAATTAACACACATACTTAAATTGAACACAAGCTTAATAATTAAACTCAAACGGATTCAAAAGCACATAATAACCCAAAAGGAAAGCCTACCCCAACATAACAGATATCGTGGGCCTCGGGGGCGTTGCCCCCGAACCCCCAAAACCAGGGCGCGTCGCCCCTGGACCCCGACTCGCTGACCGGGCAGCGAGATCCCCGCCTCTGTCAGCGCCACCAGATGACTAGTTCAAGGCATATACTAACGTGTCAATTATCTATTAATCGGAAAGCTTATCGAAAATCTTGCATAATATCGAGTCGATAATGATACGTGACACATTATTATTGGTGGTTAATCTATCCGGTAAAAAAAAAAATTAATCATTTCACAACAAGACAAAACTGAGTTGCTCAAGCAAATTGTTAATGGGTGTGTGAAAAAATCGATTTGGGTGGAGCAAAATTTGATTTCCATTTGCTTGAGCAAAATTTGCTCCTGGGCCCACCAGGTGCTTGAGCAAGACCATTTCATGGGTGCGGATGCTCTTAAAGGTAGGGTTAGCAGGCTTGAAAGTTTGACTGATATGTCTTAAGCAAACACTAGTGTTGCAGGTGTTGAATCTGCTAAGGAAATAGAACTCATGGGACTCCTGAACTTAATGTATTCTTAGCATACTTTTGATTCAATGGATGATGAACTTTCTGTATATTTGCCTAATATTTATGAAAGAAAATCGCTTACTGTATCTGAAGTCTTGTGTGTGTGTGTGTGTGTGTAAATATATACACACATTATGTGTGTGTATATATATAAATATACACACATATATTCACTGTATGTCTTGATTTTTGTTTATTTACTTACTGTTTGAATCTAAATACTGTTCTTGCTGTTGCATGAGTTGGTTGAACATAACTTCCACTATTTAAATTTAAATGGAACTAAGGGATTACATTTAAAAGTTTGAACTCTTGATTTTGAAAGTTCATCTGCCTGTTTAAGTATTACAAATTTGTTAAAGAAAAATCGTACAAAATATGAGTACTAAAGACTCTTGAATAATCCAACAAGACAGTATGGGAGATAAGAAGAAATTGGAGAGATGCATGCATCACTGCACAACAAACTGCTACATCAGAGCTCCGAGTCCTAGTCCCATTCCGCAGTAGAGTTACATATGAAATTTGGGCTTGTTCATGCCACAAATACATGATGTCATATTATCATTGTATGAAATAATTTTATGGTTCAACAAAATGCCATGAATATATATCAACCTTGTCTTAATCACCAAATATTATTTCGACTTGTGATTTGCATACACATAGCCAAACTAAAATGTCAACTATTCTTTCTTTCCCATAACAGAAGCAAAATATTACTTCTCTCACAATCTAAGATACAAATCAAACATTTCCATGCGCCGAGGTTGAAAGTCTCATTTGATAAATGTCTCATCGGTCAAGAGGACGAAGCTGTTTTGAATTATGACACGATCATAGTACAGATTAGTCTCTGAGTCTATATTTTCTGTCGAAACATTGAGTGATTTTGATAATGCATTATGGAGGAATAAGTCTCATACAGCTCCAACCTCTTCGTCTATGGCATGGTATGAAAGTTATTTGCAAGCTAATATTTGTTCCCAGCAGAGTATATATGCCTAAAAGTCGGACAGTGAAGCATTGGTCTGCTTCTGTAGCTCCTCATGTGAAATTGAATGTTGGTGGGTGCCTATCTTCCAAACATTTCGTTTGGTGGCACAGGTGGTGTCCTTAGTGATGCTATATGTCAGTTTCGAGCAGAATTTACAACCAGACATGAGTTCATTAGCTCACCTCTACACCTTCTGCAATCTATGCAAGTGAGTTATGTGGTAACTGAAAGTGGTTGTTTGACAGCAGTTCAATTTCTCTTGGAGCATTGGTTCACGACATTAGAAGCTTGGTGAGCAGTTTCCATAGTTGGTCTGTTCAGCATGTTGCTAGACAAGCTAATTTTGTAGCTCATAGTTTAGCTAGCTTAAGTTATGAAAACAATGTTCAACAAGATTGGTTTGTTCATGATCCCAGTGCTCGAGGTTGTTCATGATTAATGTAACCCTTTTGCCAGATGAAAGGCTTTGAACCAAAAATGGCAACCTTTCTTGGCCTTAGTTTTCCATTCAAAGCTTTTTTAGCACAGTAGTAATTTATTACCCATTTTCTTTTCCATAAATACTACCCATTTTGGGTACCACTCCAACACATCTTGTACATAGGTACTACCACAAAAATGCTAAAATGCATCAGCGTCATGGGTCCAAAAATCCTTTTCCAATAAGAACATTATGTCATCTCTTAGTCTCCAATAAAGAAGATAATACATCCTACGTTCAAAAATAAGTGACATTCCAACTTTAATATAAGCTTTTATGCTAAATTAACATGGGTAAGTGAGCATTCTAAGAGCAAGTCCAACAAGTTCCCCAAAAATTTCTCTAAAATGGAGAAACAAAACTCATTTTCTCTATAATTTTTTGCTCCAACTCCAACAGATTCCCTATTTTGCAAATTCTGACATTTATAACACAATTATAAATATTCAACATTTATTGTAAATTATAATTAATTATTACTTTTAAGTTATAGGAATGAATATATTAAATTTTAATTATTAAATAAAATTCAAGCTATAAGGATGAATATATTCTCTCTTATTAATGATTACTTTTAGTTTTCTGTGTCAAATTGATTTGTTCATTAATTTTTCATTCTGCAAATTTTTCTTTCTCTCTCTACAGGTATAGGGATGAATATATTATCTCTCATCAAAATCCTTATTTTAGGGAATGAGATAGAGAATCTATTGGAACCCAAAATCTCCAAAATTAAGTAAAATCCCTATTATAGGGAATCTGTTGGACTTGCTCTAAAGAAGAAGAAAAAACGACTGAGTAAGGAATCAACTCACTACCTAAACAATCACTAAAAGTGATCGAGTTGGTTCCTTAGTGTGAGAATTTCTCATACCCAGGTTCGAATCACACCAACGTTAATTAGAATTAAATCTCAATTTATTCTTGGTGGCTGGGGATTCCTCGCCGCGGATTAGTATCTGGGCCTAAAAAGCCTTTGAGTATAACGTTTTTATTCTCTTAAAAAAAAAAACTCACTATTTTAATGAAATTGTTCGCCTTGTTTAAGGAAAAATAATTCCGTAACTTCCTATGTGTGTCTTGACCTAATTAGACTAGATTAGTAGTTACCTTACTAGATAGGGAATCCCTGATTATTCGGGATACTGAATGTAATGCCTATATAAAGGCCTCTTTATCTATCAATAAAGGTTACGTTTTGCATCTATTTCTTTTCTCCTAGAACACGTTATCAGCACGTGGCTCTACCCTTCGTCTAATAGCCCTAAAAAAAATTCAGAAACCCTAGGGTTCCGATCTGAAGAAAAATCCAAAAACCCTAAATTCTCTTTTCTACTGGCAACCCCTTTGTCGGCAAAGAAGACCGCATCAGAAATTATCTTCTGCCGGCAACCCTTTTGTCGGTAACGAAGGTGAAACAAAACTTCTGGCGACAATTTATTCATTGGAAAAGCAAGAAAGAGTGAGGATCCCAGTTATACCGACGACGTATTTGTCGGCAGAGATTATAATCTCAGGACACCCAAGCATTCGCTCTGGGCACCCATGGTGCATCTCCTCAGATGATCGGTCGATGCAGCTCGACGCCACCCCTAAAGCCAGCGAGCCCAGATCGGCGTCCCATTCTCCTGATTTCGATCCCAGCGCCGCCGCCCAGATCGACTGGTGCTCTCCTCTGACGTCGACCTCGACTGGATATTGTAGCTTGACGCCGCCGCCCAGCGTCGCTGACGCCTAGCAGCATCGACGAGGTCCGTCAATCGATTATGCAGCCCAGGGTAGCGTAGCGCCATCTCCGAGGCACGCCACGATTCGCCTGGCCTCGCTCCTGCAACCCGACGACGCCGACCCGTTTGCTCGACCCGACCCGTTTGCAGAAGATGCAGACCCGGTTTTCAACCCGGATCAAAGGATCAAACCCAGGCACCAAAATAAAAAGTTTTTACCCTACGGGTTAAAACAATTTTACTGCTCCATATATGGTGAATATGACTAACCATATGTTTTTCTTTTCCATGAAACTTATTGCACAAAGCATCGCGATGTAATTACGAGGATTATTTCGTTGCACGTACATGGAAGAGCATCTCAAATTTGCACAAGGATCAAAACCGAGTCCTCAAGCGCAATTTATATTTCTACGCAGTTCATTTGGCGAACTAGCAAGTATGATTTAATAAAAGTTCCCGTTTTTCGCAATTTCAATTATTTGAATTTGTATGTTGGAACTTGTGTGTTTTTTAGGACGATACAAAGGGGCCCCACCTAACCCTGCATATCACAGTATTTAAGGGGTAACTGTGATGTTACCGTCCAAAGTTGTGCTTGTGGTTGTGATGTCACTGTGAACCACAACTCTTCGGGACTATTTTATCACGATTCTGACAAAATATCGTCGATGCTTGTGACGATCCTAAGGGAGTCACAAAGGGACAAACTCATGATGTGTGACGGAAATTGTCGTTGTAACATCGATATGTGATTGAAATTGTCACAACAGATATTGAATTGAGTTACCATAATCTTGGTCTCGACCTAAATTCAATACCTTCCCTCTTGTTCTTTTGAGAAAAAGAAAAATTGACCACAAAATGCGCCCAGAAAAAGAGGGGGAGGCTACGCCTCGAAACCCCCATGTCATAAAGAAAAAAAAGAGAAAAGGGCCATTGAAAAAAGAGAGAATCATGTCATTGATACGGTTCTACATCGGTTCAATAATTGCAAATAATGCAATCATATGGTCAATGTATACAAGAGATATATGGAAGAAGATGAGAGTATCCTCATGATTACGGATTTTTCGATTTCATAGTCAAAGTTACTACAAATCTGTTTAATTTGTGAAGGCATAGACCTCACATGTGTGACTAATTCTACTTAGTCAATACACTCTTTATGGTCCAGACCTCGATGTAACCGTTGGCATTTTGATGCATACATGGTTCGATTCCTTAAAAAGTTATATGTGAATGCAATGAATCTCATTACACATTTACATGGCCTGTTGATTTGAGTTCACCAATCTAATTGGTGATGTTAACTCTGAAAATCACAAAGATAAACGAGCCTATGCTCATCAAGAAACAAATAGACATGCTTGCATACATGCGCGGATGCATGCACATTGCCTGGCCTCAGCTTCGGCACTCTTGCGCACACCATAGCCTGCCTTGCCTAGCCTCGGTTTCGGCCTTGGCTTGGCTTGCGCGTTGCTTGGACAACAGCTCCGCCACAACCAAACAATGAGGAACGCCTCGGTCTCTAGACCTTTGGCACGCACGGGCCCGCCTAGCCCAGCCCCGGCCTCGGCCCTGGCGTCGGCCTGCAGACGGCCCGACCCGCTGCCCATCTCGGCCCTATAAGCCCATGCACTCACCCCGACACGTCTTGGCTTCGGCCTCGGCATTCCTTTGACCCTTTAGCATGGCATCGGCCTCATCAGGTCCTTGCTTTATGTCTCGGTAAGCCTTAGCTTCGGCCTCGGCTAGCCATTGGCAACTCGCATAACCTCGACTCCAACATCAAGCCTTGGCCCCATAAGCCTTTGCTTTTGCCTCGACACGCCTTGGTTTCGGCCTTGGCGTGCCTTGACATCAGCTCGGCCTCGGCCCGCCCGTGCACTACCTCGGCTTCGGCCTTGGCTGGCCTAGCACGCGCCTATGCTTGACCCCGGCCCTCCCTTGCCTTGCTTCGGCTTGACTTCCACTCTAGCTTGGCTTCGGCCTCGGATAGCTAGCTCATGGCCTCGGTCTTGGATACTTGGTTTAGACATTTATGTCTATATAGTATCGATGTTGACTCATTTGGTTGTTTTTTTGCTCTATTTTTTAGCGTTAACGGATGTATTTACTACGCATTTTAGCATGTCTATGTTTTATCTTGTGATACTACACGCCATGTAACACACTCTATCGAAATTGAGTATATATTACAGTTTATATGACTTGGCATAAAACCTTGTCTCTACACTCTTATATACGAATGTATCATAGAGACATTGAGTGTGTAGCTAATCTTCATGGATTTTATAAATCCATTGTGACTATGATGACTAGTTCATCACATATAATCATAGAGCATTCTCATGCTCAAAAGCTTCAATGTCTTATGACATTATGATTCAAAGTCACATAAGCTATCTATGCATAAAGAAACAATCGAACCTTTCTCACTATTTAAAGATATTCGTGCCAACGTTTATCACCTTGAAACTCAAGGCTTAAGGATGACATTAACGTCACCCAAATCTTCCTCAAAGTCAATGGAAGCACCATCTATGCATTTAATACTGCATATGATCCCCCTCTCATGATCTTTCATTAGCTATGCTCATGATATGGAAGCCTAATCTTTAGCCCGGAGTAACGCCCTCCTACGCTAAAGATAATGATACATAAGATGATTGCCTTAATGCCCTATCATGGTTCAATTTGAGACACAATGATACTATATATGGTGATATACCTAATGGTTAAACTCAAGCGATAACACTTAGATGTTATGAAGCACCTAGACAATGATTGAAAAGTTGAAGAAAACATAGAAATCTCGATTTTCCAGCTCACGGACCCATCATTGGACGGACCGGTTCACCTACTTTTAGGCCGGTTCTTGTGGTGAAATTTGGTCCACCGATTTCTAAAATCCATGGCTACATTCTGATAAAATTTCAGAGCCATTGGGAATATGAAAGGTGTTGAACCACTCGACACAAACGTTCACTAACCTCCAGAGACTATTCCGACCGGTTCGGTATGTTTCCCGCCGGTTCGGGCAATAATGTCGGCGGCGTTGGAATCCTAAAACACGTGCCTACCTACTGTTAAAATGTGGTGGCATTTGGTGTCCCGGAACTTAGTGAAACGTTTCAGGAAGCACAGATGCATGCTACATTTTGTAACTGAATGCATATTGTTAACGTATACGTGTTAACGATGAATACCCTTAACCGTCCACATACTTTATGTGCCATATTGCACCACCACAAGCACTTAATGATGAGTATTTGTCTTTAAATAAGACATAAGCTTCCACCTATAGTCCGCTATACGAAAACCTTAACATGCGATCTCGTTTATGTCACTTTTTGATGAGTCAGTCTTCCCGTCGTTCGGGGGAGATAAGAACAAGTATGTTCAAGTAGAACGACTTGGCATTGCCGTAATTTATCCCCACTGTGTCTCATCATGTTCCTTTAAGTCCCATAAATCAAAGTGACAAGATTTGATATACATACTGCAAAGAGCAAACTATTGGTCTTTCAAGGAAAATATCGGAATAATACTCTTGTTTCAAACATGCCTGTAAGGATTGATGTTCGAATAAATGGGACACATTGTCACCCATAGATGGTGACATGGTGACTCCACAAAAGTGGTAGATGGTGTCACTAGGCCGTGACTCTCACAAGAAGTGTAGAGAGGACACTTAGTTCGATATACACTCACCGAATGAGAGTATGGCACAACTTGATCCTTCGATCAATGACAACTCATTCGTCTCATGGATTTTCTAGATTATGGTTATCATTGGGGGATGCCTCAATGCAAAGCCGATCCATATAGAGATCTACATGAGTACGTGGTCTATGAGTTAGATATCGAACACTCACTTCGTTGAAGCAAATACCAACGTTGTGATTTGACCTATACGGAAAGATATGCGATCTAGTTTATACAAAGAGATAGGTCATTGGTCAGGTGATGCCGACACCGCAAGTGTAAACCCTATCGATAATCTTTGATGGAAAACGTAGTGAGAAAAAAATCCTAGACTCACCTTGTGGCGCAAGGTCTCTCACAAATGCTCTGAAATCGATTACGATGACATATGCTCTCGTAATGGAGTCATATCACACTCCACTACCTTCTCAGTTAGGTAGTTCCGAAAAACTCAACATGCAGCTTATGAATCATCTCTATTGGGACTAAGTAAAGAGATATACATAAATATCAAGAAAGGATAAGTTTTCACCCAAGTCAAGTGAGCAAAAACCTCAAAGTGTGTATGCTATCAGATTAGGATGTTCTCTATATGGGTTCAAATCTTCTGGTTGGATATTGTACAATGCGGTTGAGCAACTACTTGATTGGAGATGAAATATGAAGAATCATGCCTATTTGCGTGCGAATTCCGGATGAATTGTGATTGAGATATCACTAATCCTACGTTAAGAATGAAAGGATCTTGACAATACTTGGTCTCAAATGTGAGAACCGCTAGTGATGAACCTATTCATCAATCGGCTTATGGCTATCTAAAAGATGATAAACCAAAGACTATATGTGTCCTATGATCAGTCGATGTCTTGAGAAGACTCGTTTCGTCTATGTGACGAGAAGTCTTGGGAGATGAAACTCTCCATTTAAGTACCATGTGCGCAATCATGTACTTGTCATAATATGCTCGACACGACATCTTATTCACTATAAACTTATAAAGCTAAGGTAATGGCTAGACGCGCCCACGCAATGCCATGGTATATGATGGTACTTTCTTTCAAGTGTGAAAGGTTTAGGCTTATTCGATCCCATCATGAAAGACTCATCAATAGACAATTCTAGATTTTGCCTAGTTCTGTATGTCAAATTTCCCGAAGCTTACAGGACAGATCACTTATTGTAAAATAGTGAAATTGATACTTGGAAAGGTCTATGTGTCTAATTTCCAGGGACACCAACCACTTGATCATAGCTATCATATTGTGTGAGTTATAGCTGTTTTAGCAAAGTAGGACGAATCTGTCCTGTAATTTTCAGATCAGTCACTTTCGACGGAAGTTTGTGATCCGCTTCGGACGAACCACATTGTTTACTTTATATCATTAGAAAGATATGGCATGGGTGTCTAGTTTCCAGAACTCTTTACGGTTTATTCATACCTACTGTATTAAAGGAGTTATGAATATTTAACTACATGAAGGTCATGCTGCACGTGAATCTGATTTTCAACGCGAACTCTAGTTTTGAGTTGTAAAGCAACCTTCTTCCTTAAGACCAAGTAAAGCTAAGAATAGCTGGTCTAATACAAGGATAATGTGGGCGTATTCAATGATTAGATCATTGGTCACACCTACTTTTGAAGTTTGTGAGGAGCGTTTGTATACGCCATTAATCTTAACTCTGAGATTGGGTTACCAATCAGGGGGAGTTGTCTTGTAGACATCAGGGGGAGTCTACCTCACATGTAATCTTCAATTGTAGTTGGTGCGTTTTGCTCTTTTCCCTTCGACCAAGTTTTTTATTTTTTACCCAAGTGGTTTTGTTTTGCTTGGCAAGATTTTAGCGAGGCAACATGTCATGCACCGTGTCACATTAGGTACGTGACACAAGGGGAAGTGTTCAAGGAATGATAATTCTGTAACTTCTTATGTGTGTCTTGACCTAATTAGACTAGATTAGTAGTTACATTAGTAGATAGGGAATCCCTGATTATTCGGGATACTTATGTAATGCCTATGTAAATGCCTCCTTATCTATCAATAAAGTTTACGCTTTGTATCTATTCATTTTCTCCTAGAACATATTATTATTTTTCTTTATTTCTATTCTCGCTCCTTTTTTTTTCACCAAACCCTACTTTCCCTTCTACTATCGTAATCACTTTTTGTTCTTCGATGACTCTCTTCTTTTCTCACTCTCAGCCTCTATTCTCCACAAAAAATTTCTGCACTAAAGAGCAAAACTGTAAACCCGATTCGGAAATTCTCATTACAAATACAAACTCCAAACCCGTCGGTGATGAGGAGTTTCTCATCCTCATTACCATCATCGTCGTCGTTCTTCATCTCGTAGTTCTTCACTTTTTTATATTGAATCTCCACCGGTGAAATCGAATCAAAGGCGAGCTCACTAAGATCGCTTCTTGCATAATACTTTGAAACCAACATGAAGTAATTACTGTAAGGATTCACTGAACTCACCTGATTCTACATCAAATTCTACATTGTGGTTCAATTTGATTGATTAATTTCTTATTTCAGTCAAAAAATATGGTTTATCTTCTTTGATTGTTATGGGCACTCTCAAATTTGACTCGTTCATAATGATAGAATGGATTTTGGTTTTCTTTAGTTTGTTTTCATGCTAATCAGTACACTAGCAGAAGGCAAACTCCATATTTCTCTTGACAATGGAAGAAGAGTCGTTAAATGGTGATTTGCAGAAGATTGCTAATATGGTGGCATAAGCTGAAATTGAAGAAGAGTTACTTAATCATTCGTCCAATATCATTGAAGACCTCGTCAATGGTAAGCTATTTTTTTTTTTCATTTATAGGATTCATTCATGTAGTTCCTATTTAATTATTATTTTTCTTTGATTTTTTGGAAGAAAAAAGTAGTAGCTTTGGTTAGAGGGTAGCAACTATGAAAGTTAATTTGAATAATCATTCTTTACAACAGCTAAGTCAGAATTATAGTTGAACCTAATTTTAAGTAACTATTAGTTAAATAGCTAGTAACCTAACTATAAATTTGGTTATTGATGATTTAGGGAATGAAGAAATCATCAATGATTCTAATGAATTCAATTCATTATCAACAAAAGCTTTTGAAAATCAAGAAGACCTCATTAGAGATGTTAGGAAGATTGGGTTGGTAAAGGGGTATGTTATGGTGATCAAAAGATCAAAACGCAATAGTTATGTTGTTATTGGTTGTGATAGAGGTGGTAGTTATCGAACTCAAATTGCAGCTGAGAATAAGAAAAAAAATTCATCTTTTCGTCTGATTAATTGTCCATTTAAAATTCTGGGAAAAAAGACAGCTGAAGGGGTGTGGAAGGTCAAGCTAATTAACTTGTTACATAACCATGAGTCTTCTAGTGACATGGCTGGACATCCATATTCTCGTCTATTTACCGAAGAGGAAGCCGCACGAGTTAAACAAATGAGTAGGGCTGGCATAAAACCTATTAGGAATGTTGCAAGAGTTCAAGTAGAGGTCCTACAGTAATTGTGTTCTACTATTGTTTGCGGCTCCCTTTGTCATTAGCTTATACAATTAGGAATGTTTATTATGATTGTTTCATTAGAGAGGATTATAAATCATATGTATTATGTCAATGTTCTGTACTTCAAATTAAATTGTCTAATGGGTTTCATTTTTCTAAAATACAGGTTTTAATTTTATTTTTACAGTCATCCATCGACTGTGCGTGTTAATGAAGATATGACTTGGAACCTTTTTGTTTTGAACCAAGGCAGTGATGAAGACATGAAATCTTTTGTATCTCACATCAAATGAGAGATTGTAAATGACCTATTATTGATGTTAAGCGATATATACTCTTATTTTTATGTGTGATTTAAGTTATCTGTATGAAGATTTGCATATTTTTTTTCTTTTTGATTTAGATAGTGCATGTATGGAATAATGTAGTGTTGACAGTAGCCACAGAAAGGCTACATAAGCCCGCAGACCCGCATCCGGGGCAGGCCTGAGGCCCGGAGCAGGATCACCAGCACCCGGACCCGAGGTCCAGCAGTCTACCTTGTGACCAGGGGCCTGGGGACCGGGGGCGCCAGCCTGCCAAAGAGGTCACCAGAGCTGCCCCCTTTTATGTGCGAACAGAAGGAAGCCAGTCCCACATCGAAGAGTGAGGCCAGACCTCACGCCCGACCACCTATATAAGGGCCTCAACTACTCTCTTTAATAGGTAACTGATCTCTCCAACTACTTATCATACGTGCTTTAAGTTATCTATTCATCCCATCTATACTAACTTAGGCATCGGAGAGGAGAAGACCGGCCCACCCGGTATTCCCCTTAGTGAGCAGGTTAAGCAGGAGGAGATCACATCTAGATTCTACCAGGCCTACGGGTTTGTGCAGAAACAATTGGCGCCGTCTGTGGGAACTTCTTAAATAAAAACCACGTAAGCATCACCAAAATGGCAGAAAGCTTAGAAGCGGGCCAGGAAATAAATGCAACGGAGGGTCAGCGGGTCGCACCAGAGCAAGCGCTTATCTCCACCCCGGTCGCTGCACGGGAGCAGCGCAGCGACCAGGACAACCAGGAAGACAGCAGCTGTGGGAGGCCGACCAGCACGCTGGGGTCATACCATGATAGCATGCGCGGGAAAGGCCCGGTGGAGGAGACCAACCAACCAACCGACCGGGGCTTCTCGCTGACATTCTCGGACGATCCGAGCGACAAAGAGGAGAGTCTGCTCGGTGACAGCGACCGAGACACCACGTACAGCCCCGACCGGCACGATATGGCGGGGGAGATACGGGCGATGAGGGCAGAAGTATGTCGCCTGCGTGCGGAGGGCGACCGGGATAGAGCAAAATCCAATACCCGGTATGAGGAAATGGAGACGGTAAACGCTGCCCTGGAAAGAGGCCAGCAGCGCAGCGCCGCCATCACAAGGGCAACTACACCCGCGCCAGGCCGACCTCAGCGCCTTGAGGCAGGGCAAACTTCGGGAGGAAGGTCCAGCGACCGCAGGAGGGCGGAGTCCCCGAGCGGCCCGGTTTTGCCAATGAGCATGCCGACGCCCCCGCAGTCGCGCGCTTCATTCGAGGATAAAGTCGTGACCCCGACCGCACAGGCATTACAGATACTCATCGACTCTATGTCGGATCTAAAGGCCCAAATGGAGGCCAACGAGAGAAGGGCGGCGCGGCCGATAGAAGGCGCGCGATTCAACGAGCGCATGGGCCCTTTCTCGCACCGAGTCTTGGAATCGGGGAGGTCTGGTAACCAGAAGTCCCTAAAGCTCACATACTCAGGATCCGGCTGTCCATACCAGCATTTGGACAGTTTTCGGTCCCAAACGTACGCCAAGGGCTATTCCGACGCAGTATGCTGCAATATTTTCCAGGAAACCCTATCCGGAGAGGCGCTCAGCTGGTTCTATGAGCTTCCGGCAAACTCCATCGAGGCGTTCGAGCAACTGGCCGACCGGTTCGTAGGCCGCTTCATCCTCCGGGTCGAGGGGGCCCAGACATCAACCATCCTCTTCAACTGTATGCAGGCACCTGGCAAGGAGCTAAGGACGTTTGTCAACCGCTGGCAAACGGCGACGGCCGGGGTTCGGAACCTCGACAAGGGAATCGCCGAGATGGCGTTCAAACAAGGGCTCCGGCCGGGAAAATTTTCATAAGCCGTACGGGTGGAACTCCCGCAGGGGTATGATGAGCTAATGGCAATGGCCATCAGGCATGCTCAGGCCGATCATGAGACGTATGGGCAGCACATGCTGAAAAGAAAGCGGGACGAGCAGCGGGACGAGCACCCCCGGGAGGAGAACCCCCCTCCCGGCCGAGAAAACAAGGCCGGCCAGTGGAACTACAAATCCTAAAAGTGTCGTTTTCGTATTCACCTCAGCTGTTGATACTCAAGTCCTAAAAGTTAATAAGATATAAAAATGCAGAAAAATGACAAGTACTGTTCATTTTTCTGCATTTTTGGGTTTTCCGGCCGGCTGCCGGCCGGCGATGGAGCTCGGGCCGGCACAGACGGGGTCGCCGGCCACCGGGGAGCAAAGCCCAGTGGCCGGATACGGCGTCGCCGCCCCGCCGGTGGCCGGAAACGCCGCATCCGCACAGTACGGACGTCCGCACCTGAAAAAAACTTTATATATGTATATACATATATATATATACCTGTCTTGATTTTTGTTTACATCTTACAGTTCTTACTGTTTGAATCTGGATTCTGGTCTTGCTGTTGAATGAGTTGGTTCACCATAACTGCCTGTTTAAATGGAACTAAGGGATCACATTTAAAAGTTAATCATGAAAATTCAGGACGAACTCTGCATCTGCTTGTTTAAGTATCTTACAAATTTATCAAAGAAAAATCTTGCAAATTTGAATACTAAAGACTCTTGAATAATCCAACAAGACAATATGGGATAGACCAATTTTATCCATTTGTAATTGAAGGAATGTATATTCCAATTTCTTCATATCTTCCTTTATATTGTGTTTTTGAATGTGAAACCGTTCTGTTACATACACATTATACAATGAACCCACACAAGACTGTTTATTGCAAAGGCAACTTTTTAAGCCCTTACCTAGATCAATAAAAATAAGCTACAGGACTTAGCAATCTGCTTTTGACGTAATTAAATAACGTCATATCCAATCCCGGTGAATCATGCAGTTTGACTATTTCTAGCTGTTATTTCAGCTCTTCCATATGGACAAGGCACAATATCCTGGGATTCGTTTAAAGTTAAGAGCATGTCTCTAGAGAAGTAGAATTTATGCAAATAATAGAACATTAGTTTTGTCCTAGATCCCCAGTGCCTCCTGTTTGGAAGATATTGTCTCTGCTAATACCTAAGGTAATCATCTTATTATTCTTATAACATTGTATATCTTCAACCGTATATGATTATGCCATTTAGAAGTTTAGAACTACCACATCGTTTGGTATTCCTTGTGTGCTTCATTTGCCTCTGAAATGCTAACCAATTTCTATATGCAAACCAAAAGCTGTCATGAAAGGTTATATTGATTAGAAAGGTATAGATACGTTAATATCTTGGGTCATATCATAGATAAAATAGAGGAATCTGCAAAAAAATTCTCCTTAAGTATTCGGTGAACCTTCTCGTTTACCCCAATGAAAATTTAGTAATTTACAAATCCTCACTGTAATTTCTTTGAAGGTACCCCTCTAGAAATCATTGCTACAACATTTTAATCCAATCGTAGATCATTTAGTGTTAGACTATAATCAAACATTTTTGGTAATTAATTAAGACCTTTATTAACTGAACCATGTATTTGATACATATAGATGACTGAACGGTCTCTATTGTGTTTTTTATTTTCATGTAGAGATGATATAACTTTTCATATTATGCAAGTCTAAAGTAATGATTCCTAGATCACAATTCACAGCTGATGGAGCTACTATCCAAGCACATTGTACCTGTAAAACAACTTCATACACATATTACCCTTCTTGTGTCATCGTTAGTATAGGACAAGTAGGGATCATTCAATCCGGAGAAATCAAGGGCTTTCAATTACATAAAGCATTACAAAATCATATTGGGGGTTTGATATTTGAATCTAATACCTACTGAATTTTATGAAATTAAACTTAAATTATATATTTACATGTGATCAACATCTTTCAAACAAAACACATCACACAAAAACTCACATGCACATAACAAACCGATCAAAGACAATAATACGGCATCAACTTTATTGAATCCGATTTCATGCAATTTAGTTCCAATTATAACTAGAGCCCTTCGTGGTTCATCTAATCATTCAAAACTCCTTAATTATTCAGAATTAGCTTCGTGCATAACCCTAAACATAGTGCTAATCAGTTTAAAGACACTTCGTGTAGAAATTAAACCAAGAAACACATAAGCACAATGAGTTGAATTGGAAACATGCAACAAGTATGGCGTCACCTCACCTTGCTTCAACATGCATATTTTCTGAATTACTCTACCCTTAATATCAATACAAAATAACTTAACTTCGTGTATAAATTATTTCATAAATTGATTCGGCAACATAAAGAATTAAACCCAAGATCAGCCTAGCTAAAGCTTTTCTTAACCCTAAAACTTGTTGTGCATACGAATTCAGAAAATAAACCAAACAAAATCATCAAATCATGCAACAAAGTTACTGCCCTATTACCATACAATCTATTCGTCATATACATGTTCATCAATTAAACAAAAAGAAAACAAACACATAACAGAATTTCAGAAATCCAATGTAAAATTAATAAAACCAAATAACAAATCACAAATCCTTCCAAACTTCATAGACAAAGTTAAGTAATTATACAGAAAATTACAAGCCATGAGAGATGAGTGAATCACACTTTAAAAGAAACCTTGAAGAAGATTCAACAAAGGAGGATTCGGTAGTGACAAAGACTTGCGATCGGTGGTGGTGATGAACTATGGAATCGGCTTGAATTTTCTATGAGATTTGTGGTACTAATTGGACAGAGTTTTGGCTAGTGAAAAGTGAGAGAGAAGAGATCCCCTTTTTTCTGTGTAAAAATCGTCCAATATATAGAGGCAAAAGGTTGGCTGCAACTAGGGTTCACAAAACCTAGTTTTTCTCAAACTTATCCTGCTGGCAGATTTGACCTTCGAGTGAAGATTATGGAATATCTTTCTCTAGAAAAAAGATATTGAGGTGATTCTAGTTGGATTGGAAACTAGACTCCCGTAGCTTTCTATCTAAGGCTCGAATTCTGATTCATTGTGAGCTGTCCGGGAGAGTCCGTGGAAGTTGAGAGACGTGCACAGGAATTTTTCCGAAATTAATCAGGATTCTTTTTCTTTCTCTTGTTATCCGAATTCTTTTCTTCTAGACTCTTCTTGGCCTTATCTTAGACTTGAATCTTCTCATTAAGTTAGTATGGACATATCTTTAGGTCCAAAATATCCAGTCCATGCTTCCAAAAATCCAATGGAGAGTTATCCTGATACAACCGGGAAAGTTGTTGTTTTCCCGGTAGAATGACCTTACTCCAGTAAATCCGGCATAACTTCCTCCTTGGAGCTCCAATTGATGCGATTCCAAGTCCCAGAGAAACTAGACTCGTAGAGCGTTCCAACGGCATATGGCACGTCCGATGGTTCCAAGCGATGTGTCCCACAAAAATTCCGGAAGTTAGGACACAGTCCCAGGAAAATCCTGGTAGTCCCTGGTGATCTTTGCTCAAACTGCCAAGTTGCAGCCATCGTTTGGGTGACTTCCCAAACTCCGATTGATTTGAAATTTTGACACAATACACTTTAGCTTGCTAAATATATGCATACCAAATTTCATCAAATTTGGAAAATGATAGGTCAGTCAAAAACAGGCCTCAAAATCACGAAAACAACATATTTTGCACTTTTGCCTCAGATTTCTATACTTAGTCGTTTTTCTGACAATTAAACACACTTTTTCCAAAACTTTACCAAATTGACACTAAACTAAATTATGACTCTATCTTAGGTAAATAAGGGTTAACGAAGCATAAATGAGGGCATAAGCATATTAATATCGTCGCACATTGTGCTCCTATCAACAGCTGGGGTGAATACGAAAATGACACTTTTAGGATTTGCATAGGTTTTGGATTTCATAATGTGTACCCATTAACTCAAAGAATCATGTGCAGAAAGTTAGTATAGCAATATATGCAAGGAAAAAAGAACTGATATGGTGAACTACAAATCCTGATTTTTTCTTTCTCTTTTTTCTAGGAAGACAATCAAATTCAGTTCGATTCTCAAAATATGAAAATCCTATTCTTTTGTATGGCCAACAATGCTTTGTTAAATTTAAGAACTTTTGCAATGCTAAATTACGGTTGGGATGATAGTTAGATTAGTTGGCCGTGCAGTTATTGTACTACATTTCAATGTTTTCCATATCGGATATGTCTAAACTCTTTTCTGCAGAGTGATATACTCCTAATCCATATAACACGCACCATTCATGATCATACACGTCTTCAATCATGTAATTTGGAATCTAGATCGAAGATGTGTACTAGACCAAGAAAATTTTCTGTATTTTTCTTTTTTATCAAATTAAGACTTCAGTCAGCTTATGTTCTTTATGTGCATGAAGGCACCGGAGGCCAAAACACAGTTTGAGAGCTTCAGGTTTGTGCTAGTCATTCCCTTACGCAAGCTTCTAAATGAGAAACGGAACTATCGTAAACGACAAATTGATTGCAGTACCATCTTTTTTTTTTTTTTTTGGCATATCGCATGCATGTTTTCAAGTTCCACAGCTTTGTTCGTGGCGGATTCAGCACCCGGCGAACAGTCAGCACTTGGAGTGGCGGACATGATATCCTTTGTGTGTCTTCTGTATGCTTAGGCGTGCCAGCACCTTTGGAGTGGTGCGACTCGACTGCGGACGACCCCTGGCGCGTCCTATCGTCTGCTCCCAATAGACTCTGACTTCCTGACCAAACGACTGTTACGCGGGCGCTGACTAAACCGGCCTACAGGGCTCGAACAAGACCTGAATAGAACTCTCTAACAGGATTTTCTTCTCAACCCCTCACGGATTGAGGATCTTTCTTTGATCCGGAGAAGCAAAGCAGAGCTAAACCAAGACCACGGGTGTGTGTTACCGGAGTAGCGGACTGACTCGATTGCTACCGGAGTAGCGGACTGACTCGATTGGCTCAGCAACCGCTCGACACGAATGCAAGACGTGGTCGATCGCAGGTGGAGGCAAATTGCGTGAGTTGCTCCGGAGAGGCTTTGCAAGTTAGCGTTGCGCTAGAACTTGTGTTTGTTTGTAGTTGGTTGTGAACCCCTCTCTAGTTGCAGAATAGTTATATTTATATGGTTCCCGAAACCCTAAGGCTTGAAGATCTAGCCTGGCGGATTCCAAGATTCACTAGGACTGTCCTTCCTTATTCTGCCTCCAATCAAATCGGTTAAGAATAAATTGAGATCAGACCTCCTTTTAATTTGGGGATTCATTCCGAACCGAATATTGTCAAGATCATCATTCCATTAAAGCCGAGATAAGCCAAATCGAGTCCAACGCAAATCAATTACTGATTTAGCTTAGGATACCTTTCGGCAATAGATTGCTATCCGAAACAATCCCTAGTTAACCCAATCAACTTTTATATCTTATTATCCGTTAAGGAAACTCTGTAATTGGATTACTACAAAATAACCCCAATCTGATCGGAATACTTTCGCTCCCAGCAATCCTCCCTAAATGGCGGGAGACACTCGTATTGGATTTGGTTTAACCTAAACCCCTCTGGGTCTCGGGATAAAAGCCCAATTGAAGTAAATTTCAATTGTGGCCCAAACAAGCTTGATCATCATGGCGGCATGATTGCCAGCTATATAACCGTCCAGGCAGGTGTATTACCTAGACAGTTTGCTGCATGCACTTTGTTGAATTTTTTTCCTCATCTCTGTAAAGCCGGGTTATCAACTGGATCTCTTCATAATTCATTACTCAAGTTTTTCTTGCATGTGATGCATTTCATGCTTCTCTGTTTTAAATTCTTTCTTCCTAAAGATTCTTGCAGCACTTGAAGTTTTCACTTTGGTGTCTATCTCTTGGTCAATTTTTCTCTTGTCAATCTGCCTACACCATTGATTCTGTGACGAACTTCGTGAGTACTAAAAATCACAGCTTTTATGACAGCATCTCATTTTTCCTTCTAAATATCATGTTTAATCTTAAAAAAATTTAGATCATTATCATTGGTAGTATTATTGATACATGATCTTTTGTTCAGCTAGAAGCATGCTCAAATTGGGTATAGAGACAAGTACTATCATGCCTTCTGTTATGATATTTAGCTAATATATATTTATAGATTCTGTTTTTGTGTTTTATTACCTTATGTTAGATGTCAAAATATTGTTCTGAAAGGAAGATAATGTTTTATTAGTAAAAAATATTAATATAGCTACCCTCATTGGATTTGCAGAATATTAGGTACAGTAATTGATAAATCAGATGTTGTCTAACTTCTGCACAAGAATACATACAAAAACTGTTAAAGATCGATGTTTTATGCAATTTTCGTGTTAGAAACTCGATCAGGTTTGAGTTGCAGTAAATTTGTTGCAACAATCTCCAGCAGAAGCATGTTATTTCCACCAGATACTGTGTGTTAATAAGGACTAACATTAGATTATGTATATATGCAGAAACCAACTCACAAACTTATAGTGAAGAACTGCAGATGATATGTTCTTCCTTGTTGCTATAGCCAAATTTGGTATTTTCTTCTCCTTAATATCTTATGACACATAATAAGTATCTAGCTTATTGTGTTGGTTAGTTATTGTCTTTTAAACGTTTATGATCCCTAAATATGTTTTAGATTCATCAACTATCAAGCACAAAGGGGTCTTGGTACCCTTGTGTCTCACTTAATAGGGTCTGTAATAGAGATATGGGACAGTTTGCTTCTTCACATAGTTGATGAGTTGAGAGTCGCCTTGCATATCTGAAGTTCTGTCCCTATTCTCGCTTATGTTTCAGTAAATGGCCATCTAGATTTTGTACATCTTGTGAGATATAATGTCTGGTGTTAGTAACTCTGCAGCTCGTTTCAAGTGTAAGTTGAAAATGAAAATGAAAATGTAGATGAAAATTAAAGAATTAATTTCAATTTACCTACTTGAACTTTGGCCCAATCATCATTTAAGTCCCTGTTCTTTTGATTTCATCACCTACACCCTTGTGCTTCCTAAATTAATCAGTTATCACAACTTTTGTAAATTCCATCCAAACGATCTGTTAATTGATGTCGTGGCAGTACAGACAGACCCACAATAAGGGTTATAATGGACAAGTTACATTTTTATACCAATACAATAAACAAACAAGAGTTTAGACGCAAATTTTTTCCCTCCAAAAGCATTATAGCCCCATAAATTCAGATAAGGCTAGAGAAGTTAAAGTTTTATCTAGAACTCAGTATGAATCAATCTGATGTACTATAAAAAAAAATAGTAAAAAAAAAAATTTGATCTGATATAGATCTGGGTATATAAACTCTACTATTGCAATAACCAAACCTAGAGTTTAAAACACTGAAATAGCACAACCATAACACAACATACACTTCATTAATAATAGAAATAATATTGTCTTAAAGATTAGCAAAGTCAGTAAGATGTAATTAACTGTTTTACATCCAATAACTAAAAAAAATTCAAAAGCATTGCTTTGTCCAGATTATCTCTAATAATCAAAATAAAAAATTAGAGCTAGCAAAATTGGTAACGGTTGATTAATTTAGAAAGCACAAGGGTGTAGCTGATGAAATTGAAAAAATAAGGACTGAAATGATGATTGAGCCAAAGTTCAAGTAGGTTAACTGAAATTAATTCAAAATTAAAGCACATGTTATCGAGTTCTTCGGGTGGTGCTGCCCCTAGTCTTTTCTATTCACATCCCAAACATCCCCTAGCCTTTTCTCAAATCATATCCCATATATAACCTTGGGAGCTTCTATTCATACCTCCAAAAACAGCACTTGGACCTCTTTGCTTTATAGACCTCCAATCTACTTTTTCAACGAAATAAAATACTATTTAGACTTTCCTTATTTTCCCACAATACCTATAGCTCCAAAAAATTAATAAAATTTTTCTTTTTAGAAGATTCTAAAGGAAATAATCATATTTCAATTTTTCAAGTAGTTCTTTGAAATTAGTTCTTTTTCAATTTTTGAACATCTAATAATCATATTTTCTCATCAATTATTAACTTTATTGAGACTGTGAAGCTTGCTTATTCATAAGCACTGTACAACTATTTACACGTTCTTTACACTAATCGTTGATTATAACAAATGCATTCAAGCAAGCGAAACTAAAAAATAATCTAACCGAGAAAAAAAAGCTAAAACTAATACAAATTGCATTATCTTTCAAAATTTACATAAAATTTTACTTCACCGTCGATTGTGGATGATTATGGATTTATCGTTCTTGGAAAACAGTAAGGTAAAATATACATTATTTATTTATTTTTGTATGGTGAGAGTTTTTTTTGGTAATGTGGATTTTGTTTTTGGTAAGGTGCGATTTTTTTGGTAAGGTGAGATTTTTTTGATAACATTGATATATTTTTTTGGTAAGCTGAGAGTTATTTGGTAAGATAATTTTTTGGTAAATTCACATGCGTTGAAAGAGTCAATTTTTTGAAAAAATAGGGAGGTCCAAATAATATTTTTAGAGCTATAAATAGAAGCTCCCTATAACCTTACATGTTTTATTTTTCTGAGTCGTCTAAGTTATTGATACATACAAATTTCTGTACAAATTGTCACATTAATCGGATATCTGGGCTAGATTTTCTTCCAAACGTGATCATCTACATTTTTACAATAGATAATTACCCAAAACTACAATTTTGTACTCATAATTACCAATTGCAAGATCTGATTTTTTTATACCACTAGCAGGATTTAACACTAACAGACTTTTAATCCGTCCAATATTAAAATGACATAATTGACCCTGAAAATGTAAAAATTACAATACATGCCATCTATACATATTTAAAAAAAAAAAAAAAAAAACTCACAGATCTCTCTCTCGTCCTCAAACCCACAAACCCACCCACACCCAAACCCTAGATCTGAGATTGGAGGCGCCGAGGGGAGGTGGGCGGTGGAGCAGATCGAGGCGCGAGGCCGGAGAGACGCGAGGCGGAATGGCACGAGGCAGAAGCGAGGCCGGAGAGGCGCGAGGCAGAAGCGAGGCCGGAGCGAGGCGAGGCGCAAGCTGCGAGCTCGGAGACGTGACGACGACGACGACGAGGAGCGAACGCGAGGCCGGAACCGGAGCAAATCGAGGTAGCGGAGGCGGAGCCAGGGGAACCGAGCACGACGGCGGAGACAGGGGGACTGAGGAGGGGCGGAGCCGGGGGGACCGAGGGTGACGACACTCTCTCTCTCGTCTCTCCCTCTCTACCTCTCCCTCTCTTGCTCTCTCCCTCTCTACCTCTCCCTCTCTGGCTCTCTCTCTTTCTGCCTCTCTCTCTCTCGTCTCTCCCTCTCTACCTCTCCCTCTCTTGCTCTCTCCCTCTCTACCTCTCCCTCTCTGGCTCTCTCTCTTTCTGCCTCTCTCTCTCTCGTCTCTCCCTCTCTACCTCTCCCTCTCTCTGTCTCTCCCTCTCTGCCTCCCTCTTTGGCTCTCTCGCGTTTCTCCCTCTCTACCTCTCCCTCTCTTTGTCCTTGGTGTGGTGTTTGTTGTTTGATTTGGTGTGGTGTGGTGGGATTGGGATTTGGTGGTTGGAATTGGATCGGTGGAGGCCGGTTTGTGGAGGAGTGAGGGATCTGGAATTTTTTTGGGAGAATTAGGGTTTTGAGTAGGAGATACTGAGGCTCAGTATTATTGAAGTGCGGCGGAGGACGGCGGAGATACTGAGGATCAGTATTATTGAAGTGCGGCGGAGGACGGCGGAGATACTGAGCCTCAGTATTTTTGAAGGGCCGTGGAGGACGGCGGAGATACTGAGCCTCAGTATTATTGAAGTGCGGCGGAGGACGGCGGAGATACTGAGGGTCAGTATTTTTGAAGTACGGCGGAGGACGGCGGAGCTACTGAGCCTCAGTATTATTGAAGTGCGGCGGAGGACGGCGGAGATATTGAGGGTCAGTAGTATTAAAGCACGGCGGAGGACGGCGGAGCTACTGAGGGTCAGTAGTATTAAGTTGAGTTCTGAGGATCAGTAGCATTAGGCTTAATGAGGGTAATTATGTAATTTAAGACTTAACTGATTCGGTTAGTTTTGGATGGAACCTTGCTAATGGTAATTTAAAAAGAGGACCTTGCTATTGGTAATTATGTACCCAAAATTGTAGTTTTGGGTAAAAACCCCTTTTTACAATTCATTTATGAATGAAGCTGCGTTGGAGAAATGCATATTGTCTTGAGCTTCCAAAGAACCACATCACCCTTTAATCATGATTGCCGTAAATTACACAAGGAGAGTAAAACTGTAAACGGAGATGTGAGAGAGAAAATTATTCAAAGCACCGAGGTGCTGAACCGACACTCAAATATGCAATTTTAACCATTTGTTTAATCACCAACTATTCATATAGTCTTTATATTCGAAGGGTGAGTGAAGATGAAGTTGTAAAAATACTATAATTAAAGCAAATTGGAGATAAACCCCTATGTCAACATGATTAGCAACAATAAAAATCGTAAGAAATAGATCATAAAAAGCGGCGTCTACAATGTTAGGATTAATTAGTTAGAGTTAGTTAGTCTTCTGTTAATCAGCTTTCTAACATACTGTATTAGCTCATAATGAGCTGTCAGGATTAGCCACGTGTCTGTGTGTGGCCTCTTTACTGACTACATAACCTCTTTCTGTTATTGTAATAGTCAGTTAGTGAGAATCAATATAATCATCTCTTCTTTTCTCTCAAAAAAGCTTGATCAGCTTTCATGGTATCCAGAGCCTTGGTTTCGATTTTGGAGCCATAAACTGCTTAAAATCTTCAAGATTTTCATCTCTCTTGCTTCGATTGCAGCTCAGCTTTATCAGATAAGCCTTTGATTCTCAATGCTCTTTGATTTGAAGCGTTGTTCTTGTTTTCTTGATGCTCAAGTTGATTTAGATTGTGATTTTGGCTATGATTCTACCTGATATGTGTTATATAGTTGATTGATTAGCTTCGTTATACTCGATTTGTATAATTAGTCTTGAAATCCTTTAATTGATGAAATCTGAAACCCTAAATCTGTGAAGATTTGTACTAATCTTCAATCTCAGTTCATATCTCTGCTTATTTCCTGTATCCTTTCCTTCGTCTTCATTCTCGATCCAAATCTTGATTCAAAATCTAGCTCTTGCATCCTTTTCTGCTTCAAACAATGTCTAGCTCTCAAACTTTCTCTCATTCTTCATCACAAACTATAGTGTTTCTCCCTAATGTTCAACTTGATGAGTCGAATTATCCTATTGTGTGTCAGTTTTTGTTAAAGAAATCAGAAGATTGGGATATAGAAACGGCACTTTGTACTGCTACTGGTGCACCTTCTACTTCCTAACTGTTGTTAGAGCTTGATTTTATTCATCAGATGCAATTTGAGGTTCGTTAATGGTGAATATTGGTCTGTGTTGCCTATCATCATGAATTTCGATTTGACCAATTGTCTACTGTCCAATTTTTGCAAGTTAATTCCAATTTGCTTAGATGGTTCCAACTATGTCAATTGGAAGTTTTTGCTAGAAACACTGTTAAAGGGTTGTGGCCTGATGAAATATATCAACGGATCATTCCAATGTCCCCCAGAACACATGAATATGGAAGAAAATGGGGTTGCATCAAAGGAGCACATGAATTGGGTGCAAACTGATGCTGCAATTATGTCTATCCTTGCTGCTACTCTGTCCAATGATGGTCTGACCTTCATTGTTGGAAGTAAGACTTCTAGGGAAATTTGGTGTCGACTTAAGGAGAAATATGTTGATGATTCACGGTATAATATCATGAATCTCACAAACTCCTTATACCACATCCAAAAAGGCTCAGACTCTATTGACAAGTACCTACTTCGGGTCAAGTCAATATGTGATCAGCTTGTTATAATGGGAGTTTATATGGATGAGGAAGATATAGCAGTCTCAGTTCTTAATGGTTTGCCCTCAGAATTTGCTACCATTAAAGCTATAATAAGAATCAAAGCACTGAGCTCCTCTGTTTCAATGAGAGAATTAAGGTCTCTTTTGTTGATCGCTGAAGATGACATTAATCAAACTGTGAAGTCTATTTTTGAGAGGTTCAGGACTGAAATGATGACACAAGGTGATAGTTTTAGAGAGTCTATTCCTGCACCAGCTCCTATTACAAGTGTCAAATATGATGGTGGAATTCCATACAATTTTGCAGCATTCAATAACGGTACTTCTCAGCAAAATGACTTTCATTCTGTTGCCAGTTTGCCATCTTATTTTTTGCCATCTCTTATCAGCCAAGAAAATAGTTGCTTTGCTAAAAAAGGGGATGTAGTTACCCAACATGGGGGAAGCTTGCTAGTTCCTTCTGCTGCCTTCAATTCAACACCTCAAGTCAGAACTATATCTTCATTACCAGCTCTTGGTAATTTGTATACCAGTAAGGACCATTTGCGACCTTCCCAGTCTATATTTTCCAGGAATAAGAACAATTTTTTTTCCCGAAAAGCTGCTATTGACTCAAGAAGATGTGACATCAGTTGTCTTAACAACGGCAACAATATGCTTTCTGGGGGTGGAGTTGGTATTCAGAATGTTGTTCTTGATAAAAGTTTTCCCTCACTTGAAACTGGAGAAAGGCAAGGATGTGATAGGAGCACAATGTGCGACGATATTAATATGTTTATGCCCTCGCTTATTCTTTGTTTAACCCTTATTTATCTAAGATAGAGTCATAATTTAGTTTAGTGTCGTTTTGGTGGAGTTTTGAAAATATGTGCTTTAGAATCCGAAAAATGACTAAGTCTGAGAAATTTGAAAAATAGTGCACAATGTGTCTTTTTCGTGATTCTGAGATGAATGAATTGTGACCTATCTTTTTCTAAATTTGCTGAAATTTGGTATGCATGTTATTGGCTTGCTAATGGGTTGTGTGTCAAATATACAGATCAATTGGAGCTCCGAAGAAGAAGTTATGCTAAATTAAAGACGCAAAGGTCAGATCTGCTGAGAAGAAGGAAGAAAATCAGCTTCGTTTATACTCGCCAACAATCTCGCTCGCCAGATCTCGCTCGCCAAGTCCTTGTTCAGCCGCCAAACACTAGCTCGCCAGCATGCATGTTCGCGCTACCCACCAGAAGCCCAGACTCGCCACCAAGAAGCCTCGCCAGTACCCGATACTAACAAAGTCTGTACTCGCGAGCAGAAAGGAATTTCTGGTAATGTCTTCAAGCGGCTGCAAGCGTGCCAAATTATTCCAAAGAGCTTTGCAACATCAAAGAAGAAATCATAAGCCGGCCAAGCAAGAGTTTCTTTGTTCAATAAGGAGAGAAAAACCTATTCCAACTCGGATTGGAAAACCTTATTTATTGAAGATTTCTATCCCGTTTTGAGCAAGGAAAACTCTCCCAAATCAGCCTTTCCCTTCTCTTATAAATAGAGGCCGGCACCATGAAGAAAAGTGTCACATTCCAAAGCAAAAATCTAGCCAAAGCTCTACCAAAATTCCCCAAGAATCCTACAAAGAAAACCCTAGCCGAAAACCTACCTCCATCACCATAAAATCCTGCCGAACCACCTTCATATTCACCTTCCAGAAAATTGCTGCCGTGCCTCCATCTATCATCCATCGAGATCCACACGACTTGAAGCTCCAAAGGTGTTCTAAAAGTGTGATCTACTCCCCACTCTCGGTTTTGTAATTCTTTCTTTGTAGTTATGTTAAACTTTGTCTATGAAGTTAGCATGAATTCTTGGTTTCAAATATTATGTCTATGTATTGTTTGGATTGAAGTTTGGTTTTATAATTTGTATGTTCAATTCGTTTTCTTTGTCTTTAAATGGGTTTTGGATGTAAGAATAGGGATTGCATGTTAAAATTGTAAGGAAAATATTTAATAAGGTAGTAATTAGGCAATCGGCAAATACATGTTAATTTGGGTTTAAAATTATACTTGGTTAGTTCTTTAAATTCGTGTGCCTTAAAGGTTGGTGTTTCATGCAATAGCTATGTGTGGGGCATTAATCTCATTTAGCCGAAAGTTAATATGAATTTAGTAGACGCTGCGTTGCTTTATTTGTATTATTTTCACAAGGGGTGGAGTAATTTAAATGAACTTGCTTGTCTAATATGAAGAGTGACGCCTTGCATGTTAACTTGTTTCCAATTAAAAAGACTTTGTGCGTATTTGCTTGTTAGTGAACATGTCGACGTTGCGTGTCATGTAAACCGGTTAGTAATCAGATTAGGATTAGACGCTGAGTTAATTCTAAGTACATGAGAAGTCTAGTACGATTAGATGGCCGCTGCGGCTCTAATTGGGAATTGGAACTAAGTCAAGTTTAGATCACCTTTTCATTGTTTGCCGTGAGTCTTGTCTACTATTTTGTTATGTGTTTTGATTGCTTTCGTGCTAGAGATTTGTGGAAGAATGTCGACCAAACTTGTATATAGTAACTTAGGATTTAATTTCATGTCTTAAATTCATGTCTAGGAATTTAGAGGCAGCTTTGCTGCCGAGCCTTTTATCCCCCATAATTTCATGTGTAAATATGTATATATGTATATAAGTGTGACAATTGTGTGCATATATGTTTGTGAATATTTGTGTTAACAATCTCATGTTTCAGGTACCCTTAATCCCCGGCTAGAACGATCCCTACTTATTCTATACTACTAACGATTGTAGGGTTATTATTGTTTGATGCTCGCTTCGGCGACTCGTCAGGGTGCATGATGTTAGAAAAGTTCCATCTATGGGTTTTCCCTTAGCTGTTCAGAGTTTAGTTGTTGTTATCGATACTAGGGAAGAGCAGTTCAAATCAGCTTTGGTAGATGTGCCTAATGCTATAACTGAAAGCAATAGTTCAAGATCTTTTTCGGTTCAACCAACTGTTACTTCTACTTCTGTGTCTGGTGCTTCCATTGTAGTAACACCTTCGCCGAAAGCTTCAGCTCTTATTGTTTCTGACAAGTTAAAGCCCAAAACCTCAGATAGAGCTGGTGAGATGGCTCCACCTGTTACGGGTGGGCAGCAGCAGCCCTCTCAGTCGCAAGCTCCTTTGGAACAAGCACTCGGGAAGAAATCTGAAGCCTTGCTAACAATTGGTCCTCCGACTGTGAACAAATCTATGATGAATTGTAGAAAGGCATGTCAAGCTATGGAGTTCTGGTCTTCACTTCCACTCATTTCTCCTGGTTGAAAACAAGTTTATTTGCTGCCCTCTTTGATAATCTCATTAAGTATTGGCATCTTATTTCCAATCTTCAAACTGAGGAGGGTGTTAAGGAACATTAGTTTTCTTTGTAGCAGCTTGCAGCTTGTATCCAAGCATCAAGCTGAGGAGGGTTGTTCTCCACAACACATTCATTTGTGTTCCAACTTGATGCTTGTTACCCCCATCAAGCTGAGGGAGGCTGTTAGGATTAATTAGTTAGAGTTAGTTAGTCTTCTGTTAATCAGCTTTCTAACAGACTGTATTAGCTCATAGCGCTGTCAGGATTAGCCACGTGTCTGTGTGTGTGGCCTCTTTACTGACTACATAACCTCTTTCTGTTATTGTAATAGTCAGTTAGTGAGAATCAATATAATCATCTCTTCTTTTCTCTCAAAAAAGCTTGATCAGCTTTCATACAATACCCAGCTATTGAGGCGTTAAGAAACACTCATAGAATTAAAGAAATGACTGCGTAAATGACTTACACACTATTGGGACACCTCGGTACGCTAAATCTGTTCCTATGTAAGAGATTCTTAAAAATGTTTTTTTATTTTTAAAAGAGTTGATATGTCACGGCAATTCTAATCATCCATCACCTCATCGATGAATATGAAAATTTCACTACTACCTCCGGATTAGCATTGCATATAACCCTCAAATTCCAACGTCCTGGAACATGGGTTTCAGGAGTTGCTAAAGAACTAGAAATTGTAACTAGTATCTGTTCATTTTTCTGGTCAGAAAACATAAAATATTAAAGGAAGTACCATCCTATGCAGCTGGAGTGTGGGAAGTACAAGAGTTCAATTATTTTATGAGGACAAAATGCCTAGGAATGGTGTTGTGGACGATGAGATACGCAAATGTCTCAACTCCCGAGGTGTATAGTTTGCCTAAATCTGTACGCCAAAGCATCTAATTGAACTGAAGAGTCTAATGCAAGGCTGGCATTAATTTCTAAAGTCTGGCATCTACTAACCTGGCTTATTTTAAATTAATTATGACCCATATTTGGTACTACTTGGGACTAAATAATAGAATAGTGACAACAGTATAATCCCATGTTTGGTGAAATTTGGTACTATTTGGGACTAATAGAATAATTTTGGATACCACAATCTTTTGGGGCTGCAATTTTTTTTTTCTTTTTAGCAAACTATTACCCACTAGTAGAATAGATTTCAACTTTTTAACAAAAAAATATTAACAGAGGATGACATGAGAACAGTAAAAATATTACTGCCATTAACTTGAACTATGCATGATTGAGCTTATAAAAACAGCTGACTGCCATTTCATGGTGAATGAAATTGATGCCAATAGAAAGCCTTGGTAAACAGTCTCTTTCAGTAGGGATGTAACGATGTAATTTTCATAATCATATATTAATTAAGCCACCACATTCAAAATAAGAGTGAATAGTTTTTACACAAGGACAAGTCTCCTAAATAATATAGCAATGAATTGTGAACTCTCAAATAGTATCAAGAACATGAATGCTCTTAATAATTACAAAAATGAGAATTCATCACCCCCTTGAGGCTTGTCCAACATGCGATGAGAATTCATCACCCCCTTCCATCTTCAACAAAGCACAAAAGTACATTAGGAACATAAATATTATGCTTATTACTGCTTACCAACTTCATAGTTTCCAGAAGATAGGTACTTAGCCTTATAAATTCATGCTTACAAAAACTTTCATCAATGAAACCTATAAATAGACCAAAAGTTCATACAGACCAAAACCTATAAAATGTAAGGACAATGATAGACAAAGAGAAAGAAGCATATAAAAATTTATAGACGAAAGCTGAAGCTTGTTCTGTGAATTACTTGAAAGAAGAAAGAGCACATGAAATAGATAAAAAGCTACATAAACATACAAGCTCAGTCATCTACAAAACCATTTGCTTGAATGTCATGCAATTTTTATAGCCTTAATTACAGAAAGTAGTGTTTGATTTATTACGGGTTTATGAGTTTATCTATGAGGGATTAATATGAGTTGAAATATGATGCACAACCAGCTCTGCAGTACAGCTAGAGTATTTTGAATATACTTCAACTCCAAACTTTTCAACTCTCCAGTAAAAATCTCATATTAGTTTAGCTTATAACTCATGCAATGAATTCAAGCAAAGACAAAACATGTCGATGGCAAGAATAACCAGCATTTCAATCAAATTGAATATAATGACGTCATTGATTTTGAAAATCAAGAACAAAAACCCAACCAAGAACCCATGAACAATCAAATCGATCAAATATCAGAAAAAAAAAAAATTAAGCACAATGATTTACAAGAACAAAAACAAAAACCCAACCATAATATTGATCAATTCATAGCATACCCATATACCAAATCCTTAATCAATCCGCAAAAAACTACAACCCATAAAACATTCATCAATAGATAATCAATCTCTACTGAATTTTCAGATCGAATTGGAAAAAGAGAGGTAGAGAAGAGGGTTGTAGACGAGAGTGGTGAAGATTAAACTCAAGAGAGAGTATGAGAAAGACTAGAGATTGCACCTGGATTTGGAGCAAAACAGAGGAGATGAGTTTCGGAGCAAAACGGAGGAAGGGTTGCAGAGCGCGTCTTTCTCTTCAATAAGGCGTGCTTATGGAAACCCAAGGGTCTGGATGTCTCTACGTAAGACTGCCTCCAGCACCAATTTGGGCTTCGATAGTCCGTTAAATTTAGTCCCAACTGTAACCAAACATGAGACTAGTCTTATTTTGTTATGTAAGACAGTCCCATCCCAAACAATCTCATGTACCAAACGCCCCCTATTCGTACTTCCTTCTCGTTATTTTTCGCTTAAAACTACTCTGTCTTGTCTTGTTCCTCCCTCTTCCGCTTAATCTGTGTTGTCTTGTACCCCTGAACTCCAAAAGGCCAAAACTCTTTGAACCCAAGAACGAAACTTTAAAGCCATTTCTGTGATGGAGAGTTCAGCAGCAGACACCATTGTTGAAGAAAGAGAGGTCATGGTTTCACCAAATGATGGACACCCATTTCTGAAAAAAGCCTTCTTTCTGAAACCAACTCTCTCTATATCCTCCATTGATCTCGAACCTCCTTTTGAGCTCCCTCAGTGTTTTTCTCCCCTCCCACCAAATGAATGGCATTTGAAGGTTAGTTTCCATGGATGGCATCAAGAACACAACGATTGGAGAACATGGGACGATCACATGGCTCCTCTTTACGAGTCTACATGGAAGAGAGTTGTTATTCATGAAGCCATCATCAATTCGACTTACGAGATCAAAAGGAAAACCAACTTGGTATTTGGCCTTGCAGAGAAATGGTGTTGTGAGACCAACACTTTCATATTCCCTTGGGGTGAAGCGACCCTCACATTGGAGGATGTCATGGTTTTGGGAGGCTTTTCGGTTCTGGGAGGCTCTGTTTTCGGTCCACTTGATAGCAGCATTGCACTGAAAGAAGTACAAGAGAAGCTTGAGAAAGAGCGAAGTGAACTTAACAAGAGTACATCCAAGAAAGCTACAGTAAGTTTATGGTTGAAGAAGTTCAGGAAGAGTGGGTGTGAACTGGAGCACCATGCATTCCTTGCTTATTGGTTGTCCAGGTATGTTTTTCCCGAGACTTATGATGTATTACATAAAAGAGTTCTTCCCATTGCTATTCGTTTAGCTAGAGGTAATCGAATTGCGGTTGCACCGGCTGTTCTTGCCTGCATTTATAGAGATTTGAGTCTCCTCAAAAGGAATATTGTATCTCAAAATGAATTAAAGGGTGGGGATGATGTCTCTAAACTCAACCTCAAGTCACCATTTTATTTAGTACAGGTTTGGGCATGTGAAAGATTTCTGGAACTTCGGCCAGTGCCTAATGTTATTAGTGATGCTGAGCCAAGATTGGCCCTATGGAACAGAGTAGATGGTCTAAAAGTTGTTAATGTGAGGATAGTTTTAGACTCAGCCGGGGAAGCTTTCGTGTGGCGCCCTTATGCCATGCCGATTGAGAACTGGAACTTACCTAAATACTATGTGGAAAAGGAAATGTGGGTTGGCCCAAAACTAGAGGATGAATTATTGTCATTTGCCATGTGCTTGAGGGTGACTGAGTTAGCTGGAGTAGATACTAGAGAGCAATACCTTCCGCATCGTGTGGCTAGGCAATTTGGATATGATCAAGATTTTCCATGTTCTGTTGCTCGCGCTGATCACTGTTCTGATGAATCATGTGTAGAAGTAAATTGGAAAGATTGCATGGAGAAAATGAAGAATGTGAAAATGTATATTCCATCCAGGGTTTCTAAGGAAGATATTAGTGCAGGATACATGAAATGTTGGAAGGAATCAGTGTCGGTTTTCAAAACTCAAAGCGAGGCTACTACTCCAAAGTTAAAGAAAGGAAAGTGCATTGAAGGATCAGTTCGGAAAGCTAAACATGCCGCTGTACATCGTGGTTCTTCCCGAAACAAAGTTGGTGAGGGTTCTGAGAAAGGGAGGAAGACTAAAGGTTTCACCATTCCTTCCAGTTCTTATTCAAAGTATTCAGAAAATTTAGGGCTGGTTTTAGAACTAAGGAATGAAGGTAATGAATCCCTTGTTCCTCCAGGATTTCCTCCCAGAAGATGTAGTAGGTTGGAAGCTGGGGAGTCAATGGATGATGATAGCCCAACTTTAGCAGAAATGTTTGGATGTGATATAAAATTCAAAATTGTTGAAACATGTGGTGACAGTGAGAAGTTATCGGATCAACTTCAAATTCTGGCATCTTCACCTTCTGAAACTTCTGTTGACACTATGAAGTCAGACTTTAATAGCTAATGACCCAATGGATGAAGATCAACAAACTTGGTCAGAACTTTTTGTGAATTATAAGAAGCACAAAAATGTTGAAATTAGGCCATGTGGTGATAGTGAGAAGTTATCTGGTCACGCTCAAAATGTGGCACCTTCAATTGCAGAATGTTCTGTGGATACTACGAAGTCAGATAGATTGGAGACAGAGGGTATATGGAATGAAGTTTTGATTGGAGGATGCAAGGCCGAGACAAACCAGACACATGTAATGGGAGGAAGTGCAAGAAGTTCAGATAGTGACACAGCAAGGGTTCTGTTAGAGAATCGGGTTGCGGTGCTTAAAAATAGAGTCAGCAGGCTTGAAAGTATAATGGGTGTATTGAAAGCCTATTCTCCTGGGAAGTACTTATAAATAAGGTAATGAAACAAAGCCCTCGTCTGATTTTGGTATTCTAAAACTTGTTAATGTCATTGCTTTTGCTTCCTGGTCTGTGAGGAGTACTTTAATTTTCTGGCTTCCTTTTATTTCAAGGGAAATTACAACATTCTTAACAAAAATAAATTATGTCATTCACACAATGTCCATGCTACGTGTGCCTTGATATTTTTTTTTGTTTAGCTTGGCTTTTAATTCAAATAGATATTTTGTTTCTTTTTTAATCTATGTTTAACAACCACTTTTTCGAATGAAACGGTCAATATATTACGTGTACGTAGGTAAGCAGTTTTAGTCCTTTTTGTTTATTACTTAAAATAGATAAAGCTATGATATATTATGCTCTAAGAAGCTATTAGACTAACAAAAGTAAACTCATACTTGATACAGTTATATATACATATGATCCTTCTTTTTAAAAGTCCAATTACACTATTAATAGAAAGCAGTTCGGAAATATGATATAAATTTGTTTAATAATTTGTTTCAAATGATGAAATTTACCGACTGTATGAATACACCTGAGGTTCACTTTCTACTTTTGCATGCTTCTCATGATTACAATTCAAACCAGTCATCTCTAAAATCAATGTTATTATGAAATTGCATATGATATATTTTTCTCAATTGCTTTTCTTCCCATCTATTTGTTACAAACAAAATTGTAAGAATGATAGTCTAAAATCTATTTGTTACTAGACAAATCAAATAAACTGTTAGAACTGAGCCTTATTTAGTGTTCAATTACTGTTCCATTTTATACCTGCATTTCAACATGGTATTGAGTACTGACTCTGTTTAGTATGGTTTATTTTATATGCTATGCAGGAAAAAAGGAGGGGAAAAGTCAAAGAAACTTGGTCATCTGTAGATATTTAATGGATTGAAGCTGAATGCAGATGGAATCTTTCTGTAAACCTTGAACCTATATCTGCATATGCATTCTAACCTTTTGATCAAAACCTTGAACCTATATCTGCATATGCATTCTAACATAGTAACAATGCGTATGTATACCAAAAAAGTTGATTTTTTTTTTAATGGCCTCTGTCCAGAAAAAAGTCACATTACCATCTTTAACCCTTAGTGAGTCCAATCGTGTAAATTCAGAATAAAGCTATCAACTTGCATTGTATTCTAGCCAACGAGGACTAGGGCTAATAAAAAGGATAGTATTGGATACATAAGTGTACATTTTTTCCTTTGGTCACTTGGTAATACTCCTGAAACAAAAGAAAACTTCAGACATTGCTGCTTGTCGGTTTTTCTGTCGGCCAATAGCTGGTTTCAAATTTAAATCTTGCACTGAACAACAACATCATAAACAGATGGTGTTAGTCACCTGTAAACTGTTTCCCTATCTTTTCTCACTTCATTTAGATGATATGACCATAATATATGAGGAGTACGTCATCTAAAGTTACTGTATTTGGGACTTGAGTGTAAGTTCCCTTTAGTCAGATCGATAATCCCAGTGAGTTCATCTTGTTACTAGCTTCTAGATTGTCATTACATTCTCTCTTTTCAGCTTGTATGAAGTGCTAACATGGGTTTATGTGCATGATTTGGTCCTGCAAAAAAAAAAAAAAGAAAAAAAAAAATCTCTGACTTCATGCAGAGCTTGAGACCTTGAGTTCTTGGGTAGTGTAGTAAATAAAAAAAATAGACAAAGCCATAGGAAGATATATTAGCACTTAAAAACCGAAAAGCCTAGATCTAGTTACATCTCAAGATCCAAAAGAGAAAACAAAATAAAAAGTATCAGTGGGGATATTATATTTTATTTTTATTGTGAAATGAATTTCAGTTCAGTTCGGCTGATATTAGTTGTAATGCCATTTTTTCTTTTTAAGATTTTATTTTTGGAGATTATATGGAGCCCTCTAATTTTTCCTGGTTTAAGACTATCTGATAAATAAAATGAAAAATAAAATCTATCAATACTTGTCTGCTTAATACAGTGAAATGAATATGGTATGAAGTTTGATATTTTTATCAACAGCTGCAGTCATTTATACTTTGCTTCTGTCATTACAAATTGAAATGGTCAGTTGAAAAAAATCAGATAGACTCTTTACCACTTATGGTATTTGCTAGTTTACATATCACCACCTTGAAAGTTTTTAGTGTTATGTCATGCTGTTTTTTCATCTGATGCAGCGGAAAGGAAGGCCAAGAGTGGAACTCTGGAAGTATCAGGAACATTTGTCTTTGTAGATACTGAACTGCTGATGAGACAGCCATTGGTAACTAGTATCTTCAAATTCACATGAAAATAGGTGTGCCTTGTACGTACAATGTCACTACAAACTTTCAAACAATGTGCTTTTGTCATCGATCTAGAGTTTATTTTAATATTTATTTTATTTTAAATTTATCCATGTCTCCAGTCTACTCCAAACAATCTCATTCACTATTAGTAATGTTGGTTCACGTTCAAATCTGGCCATGAATATCTTTCAACTCAGTTGATATTGGATAGCACAAAGCCACCAGCCCGCAAAGTGTTCTGACATCAAAAGTTCATACATTTCAAGCCCATTCTTGAATTCAATGGGGTCATCTTAACTTTGGAAAAGTTTTCAGATTTATATGGAAACAGCATTATATCTGTACCTTCACTTATAGCTTGTCCCAGTCTTCATTATCATCGGAAAATCATAAAAATCGTTTCATTAAATTCACAAAGAACTGTTTACAGAACAAGTCTGGGATTTCATGTTTCTGCCTTTGGTGTGATTGTGCTTGGACCATGTTGATATTACTATTATTAAAGTTAAGATAATGTGTTTTATGTTGTTTTGATGTTGCAGCAATTTTATTGCTTCCATTTGTAGTTCCTAAATACATATTGACATGAATTTTTTAGGCCGCGCCGGGGCTAGCTACTAGACCATTAGTAGAGCTTCGAATGCATTACCCCTATCTCATCCAAGCGTTCAAATACCATCTTCATTCCATAACAATCTTCAGCTGTGATGACACCAGCCCTCCTCTGCCTGTTCACTTCCCATTTACATTCAATTTTAACCCGATCATTGATTGTTCGCTGATTCACTTGCAAATTTGAATTTTGATCACTACATTGTTTTGTTCATCCATTTACCACAACTTCCAGAAGAAGAAGCAAGCAATACCACTCTCCATCTCGTGGTAGTAGACCCCATTATCCTGGCCAGCTTCCACCCCAATCCAGTCATCTATAACTCAGAAGAAGGAACCAGCTTTTTATTTCAAGCCATGCCAGATTATTGGTCCCATACTTTCTAGTTGATACTTTTGCCTCGTGTTTATATATAGGCTAGGCGTTCTGTAGTAACCTCCATGGTGTACATTTGTCAGAACAGTCCGAAATTATGATTTCTGTGGATCATTCTTGCCGAAAAATAGTTAATTGGAAGTTGTATAGCCATTTGATTCCTGCTAATAACTCTTTTCATCTCTGATTCTCTGTAGAATTTTCTCTCTCACAGATGCAGAGGATCTGTGGACAATGCTACTTGTTCAACATATATAGTGTTTACAAAGATAGAACTATATGGGGAGTTATATAATGAGTTTAAGAATGCTCGCATGCCTTTTGTGCTGATTTACCAAGAATGCTCGGGTGATGCAATTTGGCCCTGGGAAAGTTATAGGCATGTTTAAGCCTCTTGTGGAGGTAGTTGAAATGGAATGGAACATACACGAGGAAATAGATCATATATATTCACCAAATGAAAAGCCAAAAATTCTTTGGATACACCCGCAAGTACAGGAGGATGCAATTTTGGTCATTCATATTCATCCATACCCCATATAGATGGATATGCTTCCGATGAAGAGGGTATTATCTTACACTCAACATCATCTTATGAGTAGATTGTAGAGATGACAGATTAGGACACTCATGGTAAGTCACAGTATCCTTTTATTCGTGATCAACCTTTCCTGTTAGGTACAACACATTAGGGATGTTCACATGATAAAGATTTTGGTTTTACTGGTGTTTTTTTTCTTTCTTTGGATAAACAAAGGGAGTTTCTATTCATATTGTACTTCCAAAATCGGCATTTAGACCTCCAAAATTTTTCTAGTTATTGTTAACTTTGTCATCTCATGTAAAATTACCAACAATGACACATTAAAGAATTTCTAAAAATAATATTCAATTTAAGAGAAAATATTCTTCTTCTCCAACAAAAACTCAACACATACAGATTTGAACTACATTAGTCAATGAAATTCAATGTCGTTAATTAAAAAAAAAGGAGGGATTTCACTTAAACTTATAGTTGTTCTAGGAGAAAAAGGTTGACGCAAAATTGATATTTTATTCATTGATAAGGATGTTTTTATATATGAATTACATTAAGTATTCCGAAGAATCTGAGATTCCTTATCAACTAAAGATTCTACTAATCTAGTCTAATTAGGTCAAGACACACATCGGAAGTTACAGAATTGACCTTCCTTGAACACTCCCCTTTGTGTCGCATACCTAATGTGACACGGTGCATAACATGTTGTCTCACTAAAACCTTACCAAGCAAAACAAAAACCACTTGGGTAAAATAAAAAGCTTGGTCGAAGGGAAAAGAGCACAACGCCCCAACTACAATTGAAGATTACAGGTGAGGTAGACTCCCTTTGATGTCTACAAGACAACTCCACTTGATTAGTAACTCAATGTCGGTGTTTAGATTAGTGGCGTATACAAACGCTCCTCATAAGCTTCAAAAGTAGGCATGGCCAATGATCGAGTCATTGAATACGGCCACATTATCCTTGTATCAGACCAGCTATACTTAGCTTTACTTGGTCTTAAGGAAGAAGGTTGCTTAAAAAAACTTAAAACTAGAGTTCGCATTGAAAATTAGATTCTGGTGCAGCATGACCTTCGTGTACTTAAATAATCATAATTCCTTCGATACAATAGGTATGAACGAACCGTAAAGAGTTATGGAAACATGACACCCGTATATTTCCATTCATGTAAAGTACACAAACTAGTTCCTTCTGAGCTGATCATAAAGCTCTGTCGAAGGTGACTGATCTGCAAATTACAGGACAGATCCGTCCTACTTTGCTATAACAGTCATAACTCACTCAATATGATAGCTATGATCAAATGGTTGGTTTCCCTAGAAAGTACACACATAGACATTTCCAACGGTACCAATTTCACCATTTTACAACGAGTGGGTTGTCATGCAGCTCTCGTAGAAATCGACCTACGAAATCAGGCAGATTCTTGAATTGTCTTTTGATGTGTCTTTCATGTTGGGATCGAATGAGCCTAAACCTTTCACACTTGAAAGAAAGTACCGCCATATATCATGGCATTGCGTGGGCGCATCTATCCATTACCTTGGTTTTATAAGTTTATAGCGAATGAGATGTCGAGTGGAGCATATTATGACAAGTACATGATTGCGCACATCGTACTTAGATGGAGAGTTTCATCTCCCAAGACTTCTCGTCATATAGACGAAACAAGTTTTCTCATGACATCAACTAATCATGGGATACATATAGGCTTTGGTTTAACGTCTTTTAGATTGCCATAAGCCGATAGATGAATAAGTTCATCACTAACGGTTCTCACTTTTGAGACCAAGTATTCCCAAGATCCTTTCATTCTTAACGTCGGATTAGTGATATCTCAATTACAATTCATCCGGAGATCACACGCAAATATGCATGATTCTTCATATCTCATCCCCAATCAAGTAGTCACTCATCCGTGTGTACCGTGTCCTACCAGACTGTCTGAACGCATAAAGAGAACGTCTCAATCTGATAGCATAGGCACTTCGTGGCTTCTGCTCACTTGACTTGGGTGAAAAATAATCCGTTCAGGATGTTTATGTACATCTCTTTACTTAGTCCCAATAGAGATGATTTATGTATACAAGCTGCATGCTCAGTTTTTCAGAACTACCTAACTGACAAGGTAGTGGAGTGCAATATGACTCCATTACGAGAGCATATGTCATCGTAGTTGATTCCATGGCGTTTGTGAGAGATCTTGCGCCATAAGGTGAGCCTAGACTCTTTTTCTCACTACGCTTTCCATAAAAAATTATCGATAGGGTTTACACTTGCGGTGTCGGCATCACCTGACCAAATACCTATCTCTTTGTTTGAACTAGATCGCATATATTTCCATGTAGACTAATTCACAACGTTGGTGTTTTCTTCAACGAAGTGTGTGTTCGATATCTAACTCATAAACCATGCCCTCATGTACACTAGTGTAATTCACATTTGTAGAGATCTGTATATGGATTGGCTTTGCATTTATGCGTCCCCCAAATGATGACCATAATCCATAAAATCCATGAGACGAATGAGTGTCATTGATCAAAGGATCAAGTTGTGCCAAACTCGCATTTGGCGAGTACATATCGAACCAAGTGCCCTCTCTACACTTATGTGAGAGCCACGGCCTAGTGACACCATCTACCACTTTTGTGGAGTCACCATGCCACCCATTTATGGGTGACAACATGTCCATTTATCCGGACATCAATCCTTACAGGCATGTTTGAAACTTGAGCACTATTTTGATCTTTTCAATGAAAGACCACTAGTTTGCTCTTTGCAGCATGTATATCAAATCTCGTCACTTTGATTTATGAGACTTTGGGGAACATGATGAGGCACAGTGGGGACAAACCACGGTAATGCCAAGTCGTTCTAGTACTTGAACATACTTGTTCTTATCACCCCATAACAACGGGAAGACTGACTCATCAAATGTGACACAAACGAGATCGCCTGTTAAGGTTTCTATATAGCGGACTATAGGTGGAAGCTTATGTCTTATTCAAAAACTTTATTCATAATCAAATAACTCATCATTAAGTACTTGTGGTGGTGCAGTATGGCAAATAAAGTATGTAGACGATTAAGGGTATTGATTGTTAACACTTATCCGTTAACAAGATGCACTCCGTTACAAAATGTAACATGCATATACGCTTCCTAAAATGTTTCATTAAGTTTCGGGACACCAAATGCTATCAAATTTTAATAATAGGTAGACACTTGTGTTAGGATTCCAACGCCATTGGCCACATTTCTGGAACCAGCCAAAAACATACCGAACCAGCCGGAAAGGTCGCAGGAGGTCAGTGAACATTTATGTCGAGCGGTTCACCACGTTCCAGGTGTCTAATGGCCCTCAAATTTTATGAGCATATAGCGTTGGATGTTAGAAATCGGTGGCCGCAAGTCTCACCTCAAGAACCAGCATAAAAGTAGGTGAACTAGTTCGTCCAACGACGAGTCCACGAGTTGAAAAACCAGAAATTCTAGGTTTCTTCAACTTTTTAATCATTGTCCAAGTGCTTCATAACATCTAAGCGTTATGGATTGAGTTCAACAATTATATAGATCACCATAGTATCATTGTGTCTCAAATTGAACTATGATAAGGCATTGATGCCATCATCTTATGTATCATTATCTTTGGCGTAAGAGGGCGTTACTCCAAAACTTTACTAAAGATTAGGCTTCCAAATAATGAGCATAGCTAATGAAGGATCATAAGGGGGATCATATGCACTTTTAAATGCATAAATAGTACTTCCATTGACTTGGAAGAAGACTTGGGTGATGTTAATGTCATCTTTAAGGTTTGAGCATTGCTCATGACGTTACCAAATATTCTTTTGGTCATCTTTGATCCCAATAGCTTCTTTGCTCAAAAGAAATGATGTCCATGTAACTTTTCTTTCATATATGGATCATCAAAACATGTCCAAAATTCTGGACGATGTATACTAGAGTATGTATGAGTCGCCGATTCAAAGAATCCGAATCATAATTTAAGTGAAATACATTAACAATATTGACTCTTAAGTTGTGCACAATTATTAGAAGCGATACATAAGAAATCTTTTCAATTTTCACAATGAGTTTCAAGGTGATAAACGTTGGCACGAATATCTTTAAGTAGTGAGAAAGGTTCGATTTCTTCTTTATGCATAGAGAGCATATGTGACTTTGAATCATAATGTCATAAGACATGGAAACTTTGAGCATGAGAATGATCTATGATTATATGTGATGATCTAGTCATCATAATCACATTGGCGTGTAACATCACAAGATAAAACACATGCATGCTTTAAAAAAAACGTAGCAAATACATCCGTTAATGCTCAAAACTAGAGCCGGAAAACAACCAAATAAGCCAGCATCGATACTAAATAGACATAAATGTCTAAAACTGAGTATCAAGGATCAGGGCCATGAGCTAGCTAGCCGGGGCCCAAGCTAAAGCAAGGCTAGGCCGGAGCTAAGGACATGTTGAGGCTGAGGCTGAGGCTGAGGCTGAGCTAGAGTGGAAGCCAAGGCGTGTCGAGGCAAAGGGAAAGGCAAAAGCCTATGAGGCCGCGGCTTGTATGCTGGAGTCGAGGCCATGCAGGTTGCCGAGGGCCAGCCGAGGTAGGAAGCAGGGACCTGACGAGGCCGAGACCATGCAAAGGGCCGAAGGCATGCCAAGGCCGAAGCCAAGACATGTCAGGGCGAGTGCAGGAGTGCAGAGGCTTATAGGGCCGAGAGGGGCTGTGGGCCGGGCCATGTTTAGGCCACTACCGGGGTCGAGGCCGAGGCCAGGGCAGGGCTAGGCGGGCCGTGTGCAAGCCAAGGTCCGGAGATCGAGGCTGCTGCAGTGTTTGGTTGTGGCAGAGCTGTTGGCCGAGCCGTGATAGGAGCACAATGTGCGACGATATTATATGCGTATGCCCTCGTTTATGCTTTGTTTAACCCTTATTTGTCTAAGATAGAGTCATAATATAGTTAGTGTCAATTTTGGTAGAGTTTTGGTGAAATGTGCTTAATTGTCCGAAAAATGACTAAGTATGAGAAATCTGGAAAATAGTGCAAAACATGTCTTTTTCGCGATTTTGTGACGAGTACAAATATGATCTATCCTTGTCCGAATTCTATTAAATTTGGTGTGCTTAATATTCATATGCTGAGGAATGTTGTGTTAAAATTTCAGATCAATCGGAGTTCGGGAAGCCACCCAAAAGTTGGCTGCAAAACGGCAGTCTGAGCATTCCAATCCAGGGGCTTCCAGGATTTTCCTGGGACTTTGTCTCAACTTCGAAAAATCATTCCCGACGACTCATAAGGAATTTGATCGAGATATTTTATGGGGAGATGGCCATATGTGTCTAGTTTATCTAAGACTTGGAATCGCATCAATCGGAGCTCCACGGATGGAGATATGCTGGAGTTACTACAGCAACATCAAATCTGCCGATTCCAGGAACCAACTGCCCCCTTTTTGTGTTTTCTGTTTTTGATGGACCAAATGGTGTACAAATGCATATGTGATGATGGTCCAAGCTTAAGGAAGGTTAGAGGATGACACCAAGCCAAGGCATTGAAGAAAAAATCAGAAAAAGAAGTTTCCTAGAAGAACCAAGAAAGGAAGGAACCAAAACCTTGTTGCACAAGGATTGCCTTTGCCGATTTGGACTAGGTTTTCTACCTAGGTTTTCTGCCGAATTTTCCTCTATAAATAGCCAACTTTTACACAGAAAAACTTGTCACATTCCAAAGCAAAAATCTAGCCAAAGCTCTACCTAAATTTCCCAAGAGTCCTACATAAAAACCCTAGCCGACACCACCACCACCTCACCCTAAAAATCCTGCCGACACTACACCATTGCCGAGCAGCCATCTTCTCCACCATCAATCACCGGATCCATACAAGACGAAGTCTTCAAGGTTTCTAATGTGTGATCCACTCCCTACTCTTGGTTTTGTATATTTTTGTGTAGTTATGTTAAACTTTGTCTATGAAGTTAGCATGAATTCTTGGTTTCAATTTTTATGTCTATGTATGAATTGGATTGAAATTTGGTTTTATGATTTGTATGTTCAATGCGTTTTCTTTATCTTTATGTGGTGTTTGGATGTAAGAATACAAATTGCATGTTAAAAAGTAAGGAAAATATGAAGTAAAGAGATAGGATTAGATAGGCAAGCATGTTCACTCTGATTCTAGTAGTTCGTTCTTGGTTTAGTCTTTAAATCCGTGTGCCGCAAAGATTGGTACTTAGCATATTCGCGGTGTGTTTTGAGTATTGGTCTTGTATCTGTCAACATAAATAGGACTAGAGAGGTTTAAACGACTATGCATGTTAACAAGAAGTGGTGACGCCTTACTTGATTGATATGTCTCCAATTAAAAGACTCTTGTGCTTAATTACTCTTTGTGTTTGTCTTCGACGTTGAGTGTTTTCAAACATGATTAGTATAATTTTAGGATTCGACGTTGAGTGTTTTCTAAAATATTTGAGAAGTCTAGGATAATTAGATGACCGTTGAGGCTCTAATTAGAATTGGAACTAAGTCGGATCTAGGATATTGTGTACTCTTGCCGTGTATCTTGTTTTGTCAATTTGCTAAGTGTTTTGAGTGCTTTCGTGTTAGTAATTTGTGGAAGAATGTCGACCAAACTTGTAAATAATAGACCTAGAATTTATTTTTCAGCACTTTATTTCGTGTCACCTAGTTCTAGGGCAGCTTTGCTGCCAAGCCTTTTATCCCCCATAATTTCGTGTGTGAATATGTATATATGTATATAAGTGTGACAATTATGTGCATATGTGTTTGTGAATATTTTTGTTAACATTCTCATGTTTCAGGTACCCTTAATCCCCGGCTAGAACGATCCCTACTTATTCTATACTACTAACGATTGTAGGGTTATTATTGCTTGATGCTCGCTTCGGCGACTCGTCAAGCCGCGCGCAAGCGAAGCCAAGGCCGAAACTGAGGCCGGGCAGGGCGAGCTATGGCGTGCGCAAGTGTGCCGAAGCCGAGGCCAGGCAATGCGCATGCATCCGCACATGTTGATAGGAGCATAAAATGAGACGTTCTTAATATGTTTTACCATCGTTTATACTTTACTTTAACCCTTATTGTTGTAGAATCGAGTCATATAATAGAGTCATGAGTTTTGGTATAAGTTATATTGAAAACGTGCTAAGTATAGAAAAATTTACAGAATTTCGACAAAGTTCTTAATAGCGAGTCTCTAAATATTTCGTTGATTCTCTAAAGTTTCGACTATAATTTTGATGAGTTTTTCTTCTCTTATATGCAGTAGACATGTTGAAGATTGAGCAATGGAAGGAGTTACAACAATCGGTCAAATAAAAGATGCCAGAAATTGCAAGTGACAGTTTATCGTAATTCAGCAAAGTTCCAGTAATTTCCTAGGCACATCACCCAAATTCCATAATTTCTGCAGGACGATTCACAAGAAACTAGAAGGCAAGCTATATATGTACAGAAAGCTCTATGAGTCTAGTTTCTACAAAATTTAAAATCGCATCAAAAGCTTCTCTGACCAGAAAGTTACGCCAGTCATAACACAGAAAGGTCCAGTCTACCGAAACAGATGAACCTACTGCCAATTTTGAAGAACTTATGTGTACCTGCATCAAAGTCAAGTCTAAAGGCATCAAATGAGAGTTGCCAAGCTTAATAAAGAATAGGAGAGTCAGTCAAGCAAAAGAGAAGTGCAAAATATGGAAAGAAGAAGTTCCCTAGTCTGGCCAGGAAAAAGAAAGCTTACTGCCGGTTCTAGGAGAAGTGTTCTTGGCCCGACTAGGGCAAATACAATTACCGTTTTTCCTGGGTCGGATCAAAAGATCCGGGTTGAAACCGGGTTTGCATCACTTGCAGATGGGTAGGGTCGGGCAGATGGGTCGGCGTCGTCGGGTTGCAGGCGCTAGGTCCGGCAACCCGAGATGTGCATCAGAGATAGCGCGACGCGACCTTGGGCTTCAATTTTGATCGATGGTCCTCGTCGATGCTGTTGGGCGTGGGCGGCGCTAGGCTACTGGGCGGTGGCGTCAATCTTCAAGCTTCAAGATACAGTCGAGGTCGACGTCGACGTCGGAGGGGAGTACTGGCCGTCGGCGTGGGGATTGAATTCGGGAGAGAGACGTTGATCTGGGCTCGTCGACTTTGGAGTGGCGTCGACTGGCGGAGGAAGCCAGATCAGGGAAGACGATGGCATGGGTGCCCAGAGTAAATATCTAGGTGCCCAGAGTAGAAAACTAGGGTTTGCTTTTCTTTTTCCGACAAAGAAGTTGTCGGCAAAAAGAATTTCTTAGGTGTTTGGCCTTCTTTTCCGATAAACTGTTGCCGGCGGAAAAATATTTAGGGTTAGGGTTTGCTATCAAGGACAGAGTTAGAAATACGTGCTGATAACGTCTTATATGAGAAAAATATAGATGCAAAATCGATATTTTATTCAATGATAAGGATGCCTTTATATATGCATTACATCAAGTATACCGAAGAATCTGAGATTTCATATCAACTAAAGATTCTACTAGTCTAGTAGTCTAATTAGGTCAAAACACACATCGGAAGTTACAGAATTAACCTTCCTTGAATAATAGTTTTGTTCTCTATGTGCTACAACAATATATTTTTGTATCTACTTCCATGGGTACTCGTCTATGGTTGAAGAAAATTATTGATATGCGTTTTAATAAACAATTATGAATTTATAATTAAAAATATGAATGAGGTAGTACAAGGTGTGGTCACTGCAAATTAAAGACTTTGTTTTGCAAATGTTTCCATAGAAAAAACAAAAAACAATCTAAGAACGCATAGATAAAATATATATTTTGCAAAAAATCTCTAGATCCATAATTTTATTTTATTTTTATGGAATGAGTTAAAAGGGCAGTTAATAATTGGATTAATTATAGTATAGGTCAAATAGGAAATGTTTATAAATGTAGGGAGGTCTAATTTCTATTTTGGAGAAATTTTTCGATTTAATTGGACAATGGACAGTCTGGGAAAATTAGGGAGGGTGTAGATACTGTATTAGTTATTTGTAAAGGCAAATTAAAAGTATGTTAAGTAAGAAGGTTCAAATGCTAATTTTGGAGGTATGAATAAAAACTTCTTAAACAAATTAAATGCTACAAGTTATCTTTTTTTTTTTTTTTTTTTTTTTTTTTCAAAAAGGAGGGTACTGAGAAGAGACCACAAGCAGGCTCTCAGGTGTTTAACCTGATCCTTTTGTGCTGAAGTCTCAGCAGTGCCGCGCCAAAGACACAACTACACCCCCCCCCCCCTCGAGCCGGGTCGGACCGCCGTGGCGGAGAAGCTCTCCCAACACCCAGTGCTGCATCCACAAGGTTTTGAACCCGAGACCTTGCTTAAGCTGCACTAGTTCCTTTCCACTACTGCAACTAAGTGTTGGTTAAATGCTACAAGTTATCGACTCACAACTTCTTCATTATCAAGAGATACCGTAATTAGACTAAAGATAAATAAAATTATAGAATGAACAAGTTTGTTTTTTTTTTGGGTCCGAAATAGAATGAACAAGTACAGGACTGAAATTCAACTGAGAAAAGTTGCATTTGGGTTTTAACTTTTCAATCTATGTTTTAGCTTAGAATTAATTTCAGTTTACCTACTTGAACTTTGGTTGAATCATCACTTCAGTCCCTATACTTTTGATTTCATCAACTACACCCCTATACTTTCTAAATTAATCAACTAATATTAATTTTGTAAATTCCGTACAAATGATCTATCAATACCAAATGCTTTTTGGTATCTTTTCCCTACATTAATGCACCGTTACCATATTACGATTATAAATAAAGCTAAACAAATCATATGATCAAGTTGAACAATAAAAAATAAACAAAAACAAATTATATATGGTAAAACAAAAAGAAATCACCATATATGATTTGTTTTCTATTGTTTAACTTAATTATATGAATTGTTTAACCTTGTTTATAATCGTAATATGGTAACGGTGCATTAATGTAGAGAAATGGTACCAAAAAGCTTTTGGTATTGATAGATTGTTTGGACGAAATTACAAAATTGCTATCAGTTGATTAATTTAGGGAAGTACATGAGTATAGCTGATGAAATCAAAAATACAGGGACTAAAATGATGATCGAGCCAAAATTTAAGTAGGTAAACTAAAATTAATTCAGTAGCTTATTATGTCTTCTGTTTTTCCCAACAGAAACACAAGGACACAACTTCTGACTCGGTTCAACTTCTTACCTAAACAGTTAAACTCCAAACTCCAAACTCCAAACTCCAAATCGCCTCAGATTCTCTCTTACACTGAACCCTCCCAATAAAAGCTCCAGTCTTTTGTTTAGTATTGGCCTCAATTGATGGAGGAGAGTCCAATCCAAGAGCAAGAAGATGCCCTCATGGTTTCAACAACTGTTGGAGGAAACCCATTTCACAGAAAAGCCTTCTTCTTGAAACCCATTGTCCCTATATCCTCCACTGTTGAACCACCTTTGAAGCTCCCTCACTGCCCTTTTCGTTTTGACCCCAAAAAGTGGCCTCTGGAGGTTGAATTTCACGGTTGGCGACAAGGTCAAGACGATTGGAATTCTTGGGTGGATCGCTTGGCTCCTCTGCACCAATCCACATGGAAAAGAGCTGGTATTTATGAAGCCATATTTAGTTCTAAGTACCAAATAAAAAGAAAGAGTGATTTGGTTTACGGGGTTGCGGAGAAATGGTGTTCTGAGACCAATACCTTTATCTTTCCATGGGGTGAAGCAACAATTACACTGGAGGATGTCATGGTTTTGGGAGGGTTTTCGGTTTCGGGGGACTCTGTTTTCAGTCCACTTGAAAGCATTGTACTGAAGAAAGTTGAAGAGAAATTGATGAAGGCAAGGAAAGAAGTTAAGAGAGCCAAGGCAAGCAAATGGCTGCAAAAGTTTGTGAACAGTGGGAGTGAATTGGAGCATGAAGCATTTCTTGCCTTTTGGTTGTCAAGGTACGTTTTTCTTGATCTTGAAAGGTGTATACAAAAGCGTGTTATTCCCATTGCAGTTCATTTAGCTAGGGGGACTCGAATTGCGCTTGCACAGCCTGTTCTTGCTGATATTTATAATGATTTGAGTTTGTTGAAGAAGACAATTGTAGCTTCAAATGAGTTAAAGACTAGTGATTGTGTCTTAAAAGTCAAACTCAAGTCACTGTTTCAATTAGTCCAGGTTTGGGCATGGGAAAGATTTTTGAAGCTTAGGCCAATACCCAATGCCATCAGTCATGCTGAGCCGAGATTGGCTCGATGGGATAAAGTTAATGGCCTGAGTATTGAGAATTTAAGAAGTGTTTTGGACTCAGCTGAAGATGCCTTCTTGTGGCGCCCTTATGCCATGGCTATTGAGAACTGGAATTTCCCTAATTACTACTCGGAAGAGGAAATGTGGGTTGGTCCTGATTTAGATGATGAGTTGCTGCAATTTTCCATATGCTTGAGGGTGATGGAGTTGGTTGGATTCGATAACAGGAAACATTACCTTCCACATCGAGTAGCTAAGCAATTTGGATATGATCAAGATATTCCATGTGAGATTGCTAAATCTAAAGTATTGGGGAAGCACTGCAACGAGAAAAATGAGAGTGTAGAATTCTACATTCCATCCAGACTTTCTAAGCCGGATGTTAGTGCGAGATACTTCAAGTGGTGGAGCGAATCAGTGTCAGGTCTCAAAGACACAAGTGACGGCGCTATGCCACAAAAGAAGAAACCAAAGAGGAAAGAAGGATCACCCGTAAGCGCTAAACAATCCCCAGTACCTCCTGGATATCCTCTTAAGAAACATGTGGAGCGTTCAAAAAAGACAAAGAAAAAGGAGAGTTTATGCTTGATGCAGAGTGCCCCAGACATAATGGTTGAAGAAAAAGAAGAACTGATGGTTTCACCAACTGGTGGAGATCCATTTCCCAAAAAAGCCTACTATCTGAAACTAGTTGTGCCTTCCTCCATCAAAAAACCCTCTTCTACGTTCCCTTCTGGATCTTTCTCATCGCTCCCTTCCCATTTTGAGCCAAGAAAATGGCCATTAGAAGTTGATATACCTGGATGGAGAGTTAAGGGTCAAAAAGATGATTGGAATGCTTGGGTTGATCAATTGGCTCCAGTTCACGAGTCTACATGGAAGGCAGCTGGCATATTTGAAGCCATCTTCAATTCGACGTACGAAATTAGAAGAAAAAATGATTTGATTTATGGGCTTGCAGAAAAGTGGTGTCCTGAGACCAATACCTTCATTTTTCCTTGGGGTGAAGCAACAATCACATTGGAGGATATCATGGTTTTGGGAGGTTACTCAGCTCTGGGAGACTTCATTTTAAGCACTCTTGAACGCACAGAACTGAAAGAAATAGAAGACAAACTAAATGAAGCGCGAACAGAATTAAGCAGGGGTGTGTGTAAGAAAGCTTCCACTAACTTATGGTTGAGGAAGTTCATGAACAGTGGGAGTTGTTTGGAGCACGAAGGATTCCTTGCATTTTGGTTATCAAGGTATGTATTTCCGGATGCTCATAGTACAATACAAAAGCATGTTATTCCCATTGCAATTCATTTAGCTAGGGGCACCCGAATTGCACTTGCGCCTGCTGTTCTTGCTAATATCTATAAGGACTTGAGTTTGTTGAAATGTGCAATTGCGGATTCAAGCAAGTTAAAGACAGGTTGTGATGCTATAAAACTCAGCATCAAGTCACCATTTCAGTTTGTTCAACTTTGGGTGTGGGAAAGATTTGTAGAGCTGAGTCCAAATCCTGGTATTATCAATTTTGGGCAGCCAAGATTGGCTCGATGGGACAAAGTATGTGGTGTGGAAGTTGAAAACTTGAGGAGAGTTTTAGACTCTGCCGGAGATGGTTTCAAGTGGCGTCCTTATGCCTTGACCATTGAAAACTGGCAGTTGCCAAAGTACTATCCTGTAGAGGAAATGCATATATCAGATTGTACGGGACTGGATAATGAGTTGCATTCATTTTTCAGGTGCTTGAGGGTCAGTGAGTTAGCTGGATTTGGTACTATTGAGCAGTACCTTCCGCATAGAGTAGCAATGCAATTTGGTTTTGATCAAGATGTCCCATGCATTGTGGCTCGATTTAATCAAAGTTCTGATGTAGCCTGGGATCATTACATGGAGGACATTCAGAATGCACGTTTGTTTGTTCCATCCAGGCTTTCAAAGGCAGATATTAGCACAAGATACTTGAAGTGGTGGAAGGACTCTGTGTCGGGTATCAAAAACTCTACCATGCCAAAATTGAAAAATTCAAAATTCATAGGAGGATCCCTACCGAGGCCTAAACCTGCCCCTTTAGATCATGGTTCTGCCCCAAAGAAAGTTGGAGAGGGTTCTAAGAAAAGGAAGAAGAATACTGATATCACTCTTCCTTCTGTTTCTGTTCCAGAGTATTCAGAAAAATTAGGGCTGGTGTCAGAAGGAGGGCATGACGGTAATGATCCCCTTGTTCCGCCAGGATTTCCTCCCAAATGTAGTATGATGGAAGCTGGTGCTTCAATGGAAGACGATGCATTAAGTTTATCAGAAATTGGGAAATATTGTAAGAAACAGAAAACTGTTAATACGAGAAGATGTGGCTACCATAAGAAGTTAACAGGTGAACCCCAAAGTCTGGCACCTTCAATTGGAGAAAGTTCTGTTGATACTTTGAAGTCAGAGAGGTTGGAAGCTAGAGGTCCGATGGATGAAGATGGACTAACTATATTAGAAAATTTTGAATATTTTAAGAAATACAACAATGGTGAAACTAAAACAAGTGATGACAGTGAGAAATTATCGGATCAAGTTCAAAATCTGGCATCTTCAACTGTGGAAAGTACTGATGATTCTATGAACTCAGAGAGATTGGTGACAGAGGACTTGTTGAATGAAGTTTTGAGTGGACGATGCCAGCCTGAGAAAAACCTGAAAACTGTTATGACGACTAATGCAAGAAGCTCAGATAATGAGATGGCTAGCATTGTTGACAATGAATGTGTTAGCAGCAGCTCTGTGACTGAGAAACGGGTTTCATTGCTTAAAGATAGGGCCAGCAGGCTTGAGAGTATAATGAGCATGTTGAAACAATATTATTCTTGGAGCAAGTTGTAAGGTAAAGCGAATGACAAAAAGCCTCCTCTGATTTGGTATTTCTAAAAACCTGTTATTTCTACTGCATTAGCTTCCTTGTATACTGTAATTTTCTGCCTTCCATTTCCTCATGTTTGCAGAGTTATTCATTGACGAAAATCCTTTCATCAATCTAGTTTCTTGTGACATTACGTGTGTTATTAGTTATTGCACTGATTACATATCTGTTCTTCGGTTTTTCATTTTTATCAATCTTGCTTGATGAATCTGGGTTGTGAACGAGTAGGTGGAAATATATCTGTCATTATGTATGTATGTATATATATATATAATATGTTGCTGCAAATGAACAACTTCAACAGGAATGAAATGGTCAATGTGATTAATTTGGAATTGCTGAATATATGTATTACTCCTAATTTCATTAGTAGTGGTAAAGGTTTCTATTTTTCACTTTTAGTCTTTAATTATAATCAGTGCTATGATTATGCTCAAAGTTAGTATACTAAAAACTCACACTTGACACGAGTGTGAAAGGTATGGATCCATCTTATCAGAAAGCCACTTACACTGTAAATGATAAGATCCCTCCCTTTTATTCTAAGCTGTAGCTAATGATGAAATCTCGTCATTACAATTCAACCGTCTACGTATGTAATAAGTCGGTGTTGAAAGTTGCATGTCATAATTATCTACAAGTTGGTGTTGTACGTAGTTCTGGCATACTTGATGCAGTCCTCTCATAAGTAACTCTCTAATGTTTTATTTTATTTGCTTTGCAGGTAAAAGGGAGAAGCAAACTCTGTCAAAAAGGTTATGAGTAAATAGTTTATGGATTGTAGCAGAATCTTGGTAAGTGGTAATTTCTTGTCTTGATCAAAGCATTGAACTTACGTGTGTGAAACTGCAAACTACCAATGTGTTCAGTGAAAAAGAAAAAAAAAATAACACAAAAAAAAAAAACAAAAAAAACTTAGTGAATTATATCTGTGGTCATGCTCTTCATACTGGCATTCCTTTTGTGATTACAAAATTCAAATTGTTGGTGGACGAAATCAGAGTAATTCTCTTTAGTACTTATGTTGTATCTATCAGAAATTTGCTCTCTATATATATGTATATAAATATACACACACATACAATTATACTTATCAACATACCTGGTTTGGACTCAATTCGCCAGGTCGTTCTTCCTTTTATGTTCAAATTCTGTCTTATTTCTCCCATTAAAATGTTATCCACCTTTTCTTGAGGTACTGTGTTTTATGCTGTTTTTTCCTTTGATGCAGGGAAGGGCGGCCAAGAGTAGAACTCGGCAAATTTGTGAGGAACTTTTTGTCTTTTGTAGATATCCCATTGCTTAAAAGGCAGCCATAATCTCTTGGTAACACTAGTCCTTCAGTTCAGTTGAACCTAGGATTGTGTACTACTTGCAACTCACTGTAAACTTGTGTGATTTTGTTATCGACCTAAGAACTTGTTTTACTTTTTCTTGTTCCCCTGAGATACTTCAAGACATATCTACCCGTTCTCTTTCTGCATAATGGAAAATGCTGTTGGAATGCTCCAGAGTCCATAGTTTGTTGTAACAAAATGATTGACCAGACAAGTTTTTGAAAGGTCCACCAGTTGGAATTTCTCCTTGGAGTTGGTTGAAAGAAACAGTCGGAACTTTTTAAGGATTAGTTGACATAGTTCATGACAAATTATTTTGGGGACTTGCAGAGTTGCAGATATCTTGAAATTAGATTTGTCATCTAATTTTCTAATTAGATCTCATAGGAAAAGGTCTTGATAATTTGAAATTTTCAACATTCATATTGTTTTCTCAAACAATATTGAATTGTCCAGTACTACGTACACCCAGCAGCATTGGGAGTTTACATAGCTCGAGTAATCTCTCTTTGGAAAATAATATACATGCAAGACCTGAAGACCTTGGGTAGGCTTGGATTTATCCCAAAATAGTTCACGAGGTATATATCTCATTGGTATAGTAAAATCTGATATAACTTTTGAATCATTTTACCAATGAGGTATATATCTCCTTCTTTGATCCGTTGTTGGGTATGGTCTCAATTTTTCGTAGTAAACCTACCTGTTAATGAACGTTAGTTGGATATAAGCTTATTAAGCTTATACGTTACGAAGCCAAGTGTAATGTGTTGGAAGTATTTCAAAGCTGTAGCGGCTACTTGGCAAAACAATAAGACCTATGAAACCTGAGTTGGCCGAGCCAATTCTTTGACATGCAAACAAGAGCAGTTATAGACCCCTCTGGAAATTAGCAATACACACGTCAGCGTAATTTGAGCATCCGTTTCACTCTGGCCGGGTTTGTCCCATTTGCATGAGCACATTCAATAACAAGCTAACCCAGCTAAGCTTGGCCTTCATCATCATCTCTCTCATGCACGTAGCAACTTGGTTCTCGATCCATATTTCCCTCATTGTCGACTTCCTTTGCGGTTTTTACTCCTTCGTTCATATCGTGAACTCTTCATCCCTTCACGCTAATAACGATTATTTTGAGTGGTTGGTCTTCAACTCTTCATTGGAGTTTGGAACTTTTCTTCAAGATGATTCCTTTCAGATTTTCCGGTGTTTACTTTGTTTTCTAATCGACACACACATATATATACACATTTACCCTTATATATATATATATATATATATATATATATATCAAACAAAAACTTTTGCTTTTCGTTTTTTTGTTATTGGGATGACATATCTTAATTTTGAGACATAAGTAACATTTTATTTGAGACACTAATTTTTTTATCGAGTGTAACCTAAAAGCTTTCTAGGCCCACTAAACGCTAGTTGGTAGTAGGCAAGTAGCTTCACTATAAGATTTGGCTTTTAGTCCCTTAAATTACTTCCCCTTAGATTTAAGCTAAAATGTTAAAATTTTAAATTAAACCGCCCATTGTTTTCCAAATTTACGCTGCGGTTTTGTAAAACCGCCCCTTCTGTTTCGACTATAAAAACTGCTGAACACCGTTCATTTGATATGCCTGCAGCTAGTCTTGTGTAAAATAACTAGTTCACTAGAGAAAAATGGTTCAGATTTCTCTGCCACCTGAGGACGAAGAAAAAGATAACTCATCTAGAGAGTTGAATTACAGTAATCGGATCAATGATTTACCAAAGGTATGTACACAACATTTGAATCACTGCTCAGACTCTTCATCACGGATTCATGTCATCATTAAATAAACTGGCTTATTGATTTTTAGATGACAGTTGATCGAGTTTTATGCTCTAACAACACTTACTCCTGCCACAGAAAGTCATTTTGCAAGGTACAGTAAACCGCATGGACTGAGGATGTGATGTGGGTATTTGTTGATGTATCGTTCGAAAAATTATTTCAGTTTCCATCAGCGGACTTTTGAAGAGAACAGTTTGGATGTTTCATTTAGGAAAGGCCAAATAGAGGCTCTATCGCGTCTATGGTAAGAACTGAGAAATTGCTTATTTGAGTGAGAGGAACTTGACTCACTTCTCCAATAGTACAAGCGTGATCTATCACAATGTTCCAACAACAATGTTGACTCAATATTGCTCTCAATGTGACACTGCCACAGAGGATCTCGAGCTAGGGCCACTTTAATTAGCCCTTCCATCGCTTGCAGATTTTCATTCTGTTGACTTCAGAGCTTGAATTTACTGCCACTGCCATTAGTAGATCACTGCCATTTAGGGTTTAGGGTTAGGGTGGCTCTGGAAATTTGCTCGCAACCTGGACGTACAATTGACCCATATTCGCCAATGAAAGTGAGTGATGCGGCGATGTCGTGGTAATTAAACACCACCACCCCACACACACACACACACACGCGCGCGCGTCATGCACATGCACAGAAACCAAAGTTCGGGAAGCTCTCGAACTTCTCTGCTTCTCAACCTGGCGAAAGAATGGTCGGAGGCTGAGAGTGACGTCGTAACCAAGATGAAAGTGGAGGCATTTGAAGGAGCTAAAGCGTTGTACATGGTAAGTTATGTCAGTCTTTGTTATGGTGAGATAAATTAACCTGCCAACCAATTTTCTATAACGGGAAGCATATTTGAGTAAATCGCCTTTATCTGACAATTTTAAGCCACGTTCCATTAGAGTATCAACTGGAGCTGTTCCCAATAAACCTGCATCGCTAATTATCTCCAATGCATATTTCCGTTGAGAAATATATATTCCATTCTTGGAACGAGAAACCTCAATACCAAGAAAATATTTTAAGTCACCAAGATCCTTAAGATGAAAATGACCATTAAAAAAATGCTTTAAAGCGGAAATAGCTACTGGATCATTACCAGTGATCAATATGTCATCCACATATATTAACAAGGCAGTAAAAGACTTCCCCTTCTTGCGAGTAAACAAAGAATAGTCTGCTTTAGACTGAACATACCCATATGATTTAACAGCTTTAGAAAATTTGGCAAACCATTGCCGGGAAGCTTGCTTTAAACCGTATAAGGACTTGTTGAGGCGACAAACTAAATTCTCACCCTGTCGTTGAAAACCAAGAGGAGGAGACATGAAAATTTCCTCATCCAGATCACCATGTAAAAAAGCATTATTGACATCTAACTGATACAAAGGCCAATTTTGAGCATATGTCAATGATGATAGACAATGAACTGAAACAATTTTGGCAGTAGGTGAAAAAGTGTCATGATAATCGATACCTTCCATCTGGGTGAAGCCCTGAGTAACCAAACGTGTCTTATATCTTTCAATGGAACCATCTGATTGATGCTTAATCTTGTAAACCCAACGACAACCAATAGGAGTCTTGCCTGCAGGTAAGGAAGTAAGTGTTCGGGTATTATTATTCTCCAATGTTGTCAACTCAGAATTCATGGCAGCTTGCCATTCTGGATTAGCTGTCGCCTCGGCATAATTTCGTGGTTCAACAGTCTGTGTTATATGAGCAATGAAAGAACGATGCACAGGAGTATATCGGCTGTATGATATGTAATTGCAGAGGGGATAACGAATACCTTTCGCGGGGCCTGGAGACAAAGAGGACGAGGGCGATGGGTCAGTAGAGGTAACCAATAAGCACACATAATCACGCAATTTTACTGAAGGAACTGTTGGCCGGGCATAGCGACAGAGAAGCGGTGGTTCCAGATTTAGAGGTTGTTGTTCGTGGAGAGGTGATGGTGGTGGTTATGGAACATGTGGTGAATTGGGAACAGATGGCTGCTCGGGATTAATAGAATCGGCAGAAGTGTCGATTTGAGGTGAATGAATGAGATCCAAAACGGAATGAATTGGATTGGACTCGGATTGGGATGGTGAAAAAGCTGGAATAGAGGAATTTTGCGCCGGAAGACAAAGAGGCGGCGATTGGGTCGCCGAGGACGCATGCGATGTCGGTGAAGGAGCTGTCGTGTTTTGGGAAGATAGAGAAGGCAAACTAGGCTGTGAGTGACATGATACATCTGATGATATATCAATTGGATTAATTGGTTGGGCCAGAGGAAGAGAGGGACTGTAATTGGGCTCTATGGTAGTAGCATAACGAAAGACGTCTTCATGAAAAACGACGTCTCGACTAGTGAAAATTTTGTGATTAGAAAGATCATAGAGCTTATATGCTTTCTGACTAATGGGGTAACCAATGAAGATGCATTTAATCGCCCGAGGAGCGAACTTATGAGTAAGATGAACATTCGTAGCATAAGCCAAACAACCAAAAGCACAAAGATGATTATAGATAGGAGGTGAAGAATAGAGACGTTCAAAAGGAGTTTTAAATAAAAAAAAGAGGAGTGGGTAGAAGATTAATTACATGGACCGCGGTGAGCACACATTCACCCTAAAAATTCATTGGCAGATTAGCTTGGAAAAGAAAAGCTCGCGCAACCTGGAGGATGTGACGATGTTTGTGCTCTACTATCCCATTTTGTTGAGACGTATAAACACAAGAATGTTGAAATAAAACCCCTTGTTCTTTAAAAAAAAACTGTGAAGAGCGAGAAATTTTTTACCATTATCGCTGCGGAAACTTTTGATTGATGATGAGAACTGAGTGGACGCATAGGCAAAAAAATATTTTACTAATGATTGAACATCAGACCTATGTTGCATCAAGAAAACTCAAGTAAAGCGGGAATAATCATCCACAATAATAAGAAAGTAATGAGCACCGGGAAGTGAAGAATGTTTATAAAGACCCCAAATATCACAACGTACACTACCAGAAAAAACACTTTTCCCGACAAAAAAAAAAACGGCCGACGACCTAAAATTTTCGTCGGCTATTCCCAAGAATGGCCGACGATTTTTATTTTCGTTGGTAAAAAAAAACAATCGTCGGCTATTCCCATAGAATGGCCGACGATTTTTTTTTTCGTTGGTAAACAAAAAAAATCGTCGGCTATTCCCATGGAATAGTCGACGATTTGTATTTTCGTCGGCCTTTCTTTGAAACTTTAGCCGACGAAAACTTTTGAAAGTTTGGCCGACGAAATTGGCATTTTCGTCGGCTATAAGTCTATATAGCCGACGAGTACTAGGTTTGATTTCGTCGGCTATGATTAAAATTAAATTTTATTTAAGTGAATGTATAGTTTCAAATAGTTACTATACGTACACTCTTCAAATCCAAATATGTCGTCAAATAAGATATGACCGAAATAATGAAATACGTCTACGGTTGAAAAATGACGAGATTCCGACAAAATCTGTGTGCCGAATGTTACAGTTAACTGTTTTTTACTTCCGTTTTCCTATGGGTAGCCTGACGTTCGGTAAAAATTTTGAGGAAAATTTTTATACGATTAGTTGCGTCTCATCGATTTGAAACTATTATCTGTTGAAGGTCAGGCAAAAAAACGTCATTTAGACAGGCCAATTACCATTTCTAAGCGTTTAAAGGGTTGACTTACCCGGTTGACCGTCCCGATCGAGCCTTTAACGTTGTCAGATGTAGTTGGATTTTTTTTCATACATGTATTTAATCTAAACGGTGATATCTGACGGTTGGAATAGATTTTCCAAACTTTTAGATTCAAAATCGGAACATATGCACTAATGTTCCTTAACTTGTTTACTAAGTGTTTAAGTGAATGTATAGTTTCAAATAGTTACTATACATACACTCTTCAAATGTAACTATGTCGTCAAATAAGATATGACCGAAATAATGAAATACGGCTACGGTTGAAAAATGACAAGATTCCGACAAAATTGAAGAGCAGATTGACCGTTGCAAGTGAAAACCCGGTTTACGGCAGATTTGGCGTCCGGCTTCCGAATGACGATTGTGATACCATTCCGGAAAGGGAACGACGCCAGGAATCAAACTCGTAGCTTTGCCATGACCTGTGGGTCTTTTCGGGCTTTCGAGTTCGTTTAGGGCCTCAAAACGGCAGTTTAATATGTTTTCATAGAATAGCCGACGAAATATTGTAAATCGTCGACTATTCTCTAAGTTTAGCTGACGAAAATTATATTTCGTCGGCTAAACTTCTTCGATCCGCTTATTGTCCGCCGTTGGATGGCTTAGATCCAACGGCTGCTGATTTTCCAAAGCATAGCCGACGAAATATAATTTTCGTCGGCTAAACTCTTGTGATCCGCGCCTTTTCATTGTCCGCCGTTGGATGGCTCAGATCCGACGGCTGTTGATTTTCCAAAGTATAGCCGACGAAATATATTAAATCGTCGGCTATTCTCTAAGTATAGCTGACAAAATATATTAAATCGTCGGCTATTCTCCTTCTAAATCTTTTAAATCGCTTCCTCCCGCCTTTTTTCTCTCCTCCTTCCCCCCCCCCTCCTCCGGCCTCCTTCTCCTCCTCCTCCTCCTCCGGCCTCCTCCTTCCCCTCCTCCTCCTCCTCCTCCGGCCTCCTCCTCCTCCTCCTCCTTCCCCTCCTCCTCCGGCCTCCTCCTCCTCCTCCTTCTCCTCCTCCGATCCGGTATTTTAAAATATTAATATATTCCGACGAAATAGCCGACGAAATAGCCCAAATCGTCTGCTATACTTCAGAACAAATAGCCGACGAAACCAAATTTCGTCGGCTATAACTTTAAAATATTAATATATTCCGACGAAATCGTCTGCCATACTCGAAAATAGCCGACGAATTTCGTCGGATATTTGGCCAAGCTTTGGCCGACGAAAATGATTTCGTCGGCCATAATTCGTCGGCCAAGGTTGGAATGGCCGACGATGTCGTTTTTTTCGTCGGCCATTACTTTTACCGACGGGCTTTTACCGACGAATTATAGCCGACGAAATTTTCGTCGGTAGAAGCAATAGCCAACGAAAAAAATTTCGTCGGCTATTTTGTCAAAGCTGGTAGTGGTATTAAATCAAAAGGTTTGACAGATGAAATAGTACTAATGCCAAAAGAAAGACGACTTTGCTTTGCTAATGGACAAACATCGCAAGCATGATTGAAAATAGGTGTAATATTTAAAAACTTTCTAGCAATATAACCTAGACGAGGAGATGAAACATGGCCTAATCTATAATGCCAAAGGTTGGTTGAAGACTTGGTGAGGTGACAGGAAGGTTGGATGGATGATGAGGGACGCGATTTGGACAAAGTTTTCTCCATTGCTAATGCCACCAAATAATATAGACCACCACGCTGCTTAACCAATCGTCCTCTTCGAAGCCAGATCTTGCAAAATACACCAATAAGGGAAAAAAGTCACCGAACAGTTCAAACCCTTTGTAAGCCAGCCAATAGATAACATATCAACTTTAAATTTTGGTACACATAACACATCATGAAGATAAAAATATGAATTTAATGGTACTGATCCGGTGGAAGTAATATGTGCTCTTTCACCATTTGACAATAATACTGGAGAGAAAGCATGATTTCTATTCATATGTGTCGAAGTGTTTGATGATGAAACTATGTGATCAGTGGCACCACTATCGAGAATCCAACGACGACATAAAGTTATGGACAAACCTGGTTTGGCTGAAGTATTAGCTTGAGGAGTCTTTTCATCACTACCTTTGTTTTTCTTTTCCCAAGCTGTCACAAGTCGTTCCATTTGTGAATCTGAGAGACTTGTGAGCATTGGTTCCAAATCTTCATCGTCATCGGTGACAAGGTTGATAGAGGTACGATTGTCATTGTTCTTTGTCTTGTGCCTTGGATGTCCAGGAGGATAGTCATGTAACTTCCAACAAGTCTCAACAAAGTGATTATCATCGTTGCAATAGGTACAGTGCGGACGTGGTCTAGATGAATTACCAGAAGAGCCACCTGATGAACCAAAACATCTATCTCCTCCATTGGAAAAGCTAGAACGCTTATTGGATTGATTTGAGCGAAAATAATTCTGTCTTCCACTCCTTACCGCCATTGCAGCGCTATTCGTTTCTTGAGCAGCTCCAAGGTTACGCTGCCTCTCCTCCTGACATATGGAAGAGTAAGCTTGACGCACAGATGGAAGCGGATTCATCAATAAGATTTGCTCGTAAGACTCATTGAGCCCCATAAGAAATTGTATCAATTTTTGACGATTTTGTTGAATTCCACAAGTGCAAACTGAATCTGTATAAGAGGCAAATTCATCCCATAAGCCCTTCAATCTGGTGTAGTACGCTGCCACAGAAATTTGTTCTTGCTTAAGGTAGGCTATCTCACGCTGAATTTGAAAGATGCGTGGAGCATTGCTTTGGAAAAAACGCTCTCCGAGATCCTCCCAAACTTCATGAGCAGTAGTGTAGTAAGTCACACTATCAGAGATATCTGGGGTAATTGAGTTGACAATCCAAGAGTGCACCATATCATTGCAACGAGACCATGCCGCATAATTGTAACATCCCGAATCTAGAATTACTTTTAATTGTGTTACTTTTACTTTTACTCCTCGGGAATTATTTTTACGATTCGAAAGTTCTAAACGTTGACTTTTAAATAAGTTGACCCGACCGAGGATTTTATTTCATGACGAGGTAGAGGACGTTGAAACGAGTTCGTGGACACGTAGCATGCTCAATTTGGAGTTCGTACGAAAAATTTACGATGTAAAATCGGAAATTTGTCCGATTTTGGACTAGTATAAATAGCCGGGAGAAAATTTCCCGAAAGGGAAATCCCCCATTTTTCTTTTTCTTTTTCTTTTCTTTCTTGTTCTTCTCTCTCCTTTCTCTCTCCTCTCCCCCGACTCTGCCCGATCTCCACCGATTCTCCGCCGTCCGGCCGAACTGGGCCGGCATACCGGTCACGTTCGGACCAGCTCGGCCTTCTCTTCCGTTTTGTGGCAGAGGTACAGCGTGAAACACCGCCGTTTGTCCGTGCAACGACCGAGAGAGTTCGACACAGTCGAACCGAAGCTCCCTCCTCCGACCACTTCTTGGCCCGATTTTAGGGGGGAAATGGAGACATTGATTCGCACAAGCATCCCACCAAAGGAATTGAACCGAATCGATCCAGGTAAGGAGAAATTATGATTTGAAGTTTTTAGGGTTTTTGGTGATTTTCGATGGAGGTTGGGTATTTGATGTTTTTGGTGAATTTGGTGGTTGAATTCGTGTTTAGAGTGTTGTAAGGAGTTGATTATGTGTTATTTGATGTTCATTTGGTTGGTTTTTATGAAAATTGGAGGTTGTGTATTTTGGGCGGCCGTGTCGGCCGCCGTATGCGCTGGTTTTTGGCAGCGGAGGCAGTGGTGGACAAGGTCCTGAGGTGGTGGCGATGATATTTGGTTGAATTTGAGTCGATTGGCTAGGTTTTGGGCCACTGTGGTGGCGGCGTCGGCGGAGCTGCGGCTGCCGGCGGCTGAGGAAGAAGATGAACAGTAAACTGGTAAAAAGTAAAAAGGTAAAATGGTAAAAGGTGAAAAGTAAATGGTAAAACAGTAAAAGTAAATAGTAAACAGTAAATAGTAAATGGATTTTAACTATTTACTGTTTGACTTTCAGAATTACTGTTTGACCTAGAATAATTACTGTTTGACCATTAAAAGTTACTGTTGACTTACCATAAAAAGGTAAAAGCTGTTTTAAAGGGGTTTTACTATGAATTAACTAGTAAAAGAATTGATCGGACACGGTGTGGGTCTCCTGAGTAATTTCGGACGTAGATTTTCGGTATCGAGGCGTAATTGTTATACCGATAAGTAAAAAGAGAAATTAGGAAGTTTCGTGCGAGTGAGGACGTCCGTAGATTTAACGTTTATGATTAAATTCCGAGTTTCGTAATATTTAGAATTTCATCCCTGTTACAGGTCGAGGGGTGACTCGACGTGACGAAAGCTCTGAATAGCGGCGCGCTAAGGGGTACTTTGAGTGGATTTTTATTATAAATAAATGTATGCATAAATATTTTATTGAAATGAAGTTGATATTAATTAAATGATTTCTTGAGCTTGATATGAATTATAGAGATTTGATAATGATAATTGTTTCATTTACTATTTAAAAGAAAATATGGATTTGGGGTATATATTTTCTACTATTTTAAATAGTACGTAATTTTACCCGGAAATGAAATTTTCGGAAATAGTATGATTCGATAAATTATACTTGATCATTTTAAATGTATTTATAGTTAAAAGACTGGAAATGAGATTCCGGAGATTTTATGATTTCGTTAATTGTGATTTCACGACATGTGAGACTTGTCGATATTATCTATATCGTTTTCGATATTATTCTACGGCATGTGGATATGGCGGATATATATGTATATATTTTGAGGTTATTATATTATTTATGATTATTATAAGCCTCAGATGTGCGGTCAGGAACCGTACTGATTATATATATAAGGGGAAACGTATTTTCGGTTTTGTTTTCGTATTTTCACCATACCAAGGTCCAGATATATATTGATGCTAGCTAGTTTAGTCGCCTGATCTCATGCGAGGTGATGACTTGACCGCATAGGTCAGATTCACGCTCGGTGGTCGACGTGTACAGGTAGCGTGGGACGCTCTAGAGTCTTGAAGAAGAGAGACTCTGACCCTTAGCCTTGGCCAGATATATATTGATGCCAGCTAGCTTAGTCGCCTGATCCCATGCGAGGTGACGACTTGACCGCATATGTCAGATTCACGCTCGGTGGTCGACGTGTACAGGCAGCGTGGGACGCTCTAGAGTCTCGGAGAAGAGAGACTCTGACCCTTAGCCTTGGAGGCTCAGCATTAAATGGTGGTAGTGACGTTCTCCTGTTTTATTATATGATATGACCAATGAGATTGGTCAGGATATTATATTAATTGGGTTTCGGGAATATTTTCGACTTTCATTTATTTAATAAATTCCCGAACCAGCGGGGCTGGATTTTTAATTACAAGAATATTTGGGAATGGGCCAATGGGATTGATCCAGTTATATTTTATTTGATTATTCGATATACCAGTGGGGCTGAGTTTTTACTACAAAATGATTTGGGATTGGTCGTGGTATGTTACTATTTGATTTTCAAAGTATTTATTTTGAAAGTATAAACAAAATATTATTTGTGTATTTGAGATATCAGCGGGGCTGATTAATTATCATGATTTTCTTAAACGTGGGACGTTTTACGAAAATGCATGCATAGTGGTTTTCAATTATAAAATATTGGGGAAGTAATATAATATTTTTTATATAAGGTATTATACGATATTATTTTTTTATCCACTCACTCTAACGTTTTTAAATTATTTTCCCCTGGGCACTTCGGTTTAAATCGCCCAGTGTGCAGAGTAGTGATCAGAGGTCAAGAGTACTCGGAGTCGAGGCATAGCTATCATCATTGTCGCTTCCGCTAGGTGGGATATGTGATCCCTTATTCTTTTATTTTCATACTATATTCTTGTTCTATTTCATTTGTATTTTAAGTTCCTTGTTTTAGACTGCTCTGATTACTTGTGAGTCAATTGGGTATAAATTGAGTTTGATTTTGTGTTTATTGTGGCGGTTGTTGTGATTTGGGGAGCAGGTGGCTCCAGGTGTTACGGTTGGAACTGGAAATTTAGAAGTGTTTTGGTTGTTGCAGGTTTTAGGGTTGTCCATCTTAAGATTGACTTATCGATTTATCGATAGAATTAGTCTTAAGGTGGTCCCCGCAGGATCTTATCCGGATTTCAGAGTGAAATTCGGGGCGGGTCCTGTCAATAATCATCAGGATCAGTTTCTTCAGAAGGCGCCTTGATGATGTCATTAACAAAGCCATGTTTATTCTTTGCGTTCAGAGAGATTGACATGGCCCTCCGCCAAGTTGAATAGTTGTCACCATTGAGAGGTTTTGAAACTAACACCAAACCGGGACGATCAGAATGGTGAATGAAAAAGGGATTCGAGACATTAGAACTGGTGCCTCCGGAAGGGGAAGGGATGAGAATGTCCTCACCATCTGTTTTCACCATGATGACAAAAGGATAAGAAATTTGCTGCTATGGAATTCTATGTACCTGCTCTAGTACCATGAAAAGAATTATATTGGCGGAAGATAATCATCTTGATACATACCCGAAGGGTTTTATACATGAGATATCCTGGAGAGTAAGACTAGATGTCTTTGAGTACAAGTATACTACTACAAACTAGGATACATAAAAGGAAAAGAATCCTACTGAATATTACTATGCAATCTCCTAATTGATTTACAAATATTTACTTTACTTTCTTTACAAGATCCTATTGGGGGCTAATAGTTCTATTGGGGGATAGTAGGGGTTCTATTGGGGGGTAATAAGAGGTTTGCAAGGGTCAACGGTCAATGGTTAATGGTCAACCGTCGTCGCCCGCCGAAATCCAGTCACTTTTTTCCTAAATCCGGTCTCGGTTGTCGGTTAACGGTCATCAGTCAACAGTTAATGGTCAACAATCAACCTTCAATTACCTTAATAGATGTCTATTTAGGATTTATTTAATAAATAATTACCAATAGATACAATTCTCAGCCTATAATTACCAATAACAAGATTGCTTTTTAAAATTACCAATAGCAAGATTGCTTTTTAAAATTACCACTAACAGGTTTTCATCCATTACTAACAGAATATGTTAATCCATAAATTACGAAATTACCATTTTTTACGACACTACTACAGGTCAGTAGCATTGCGCATTTCTGATAGTCAGTAGAATTACACATTTTTTTTGAATGTTAATCATACTGAAGGTCAGTGTACTACTGGCGCCAGTATGTAATTATATATCTACATTCAGTGTAATGCTATTGACCTTCAAAATCGCGTAATGCTACTGACCCTCAACAATGTCGTAAAAAAAGTAAAAAGATAATTTCGTAATTACCATTTAACGGATTCTGTTAGTTAAATGGATGGAAACCTGCTAGTCTTAGTTTTAAAAAACAGACTTGCTATTGGTAATTATGAGCTCAAAAAAGTAGTTATTGGTAAAAAAACTCTTTATTTAATTGATTAAAAGTATAATTTTCTTTATTTATTCTTTTTAGACTAATGAGAATTTTTTCAATCTTATTTACTAGCGCGAACAACAGTTTTAAAACCTGGACTAATGGTCATTGATTCTATAATTTAAAGGAATTTGTCAGAGTAAAATAAATAAAAAATTTCTCTCTAAAAAAATAAAACTAAACTCAAGTATGGAAAAGCAATCGGAGTTTTCTCTTACCCAAAAGGCCAAAATCAATCGGTAAAGTGTTACAAAATATTTGGTATATGGCTCACATATCCTTCACGCGCTTACCGAGTACCGACAGTCCAACACTAAATCAGCCAAACAAAGCCTAAGACACTGTAGGACTCCACCACCTGCCTTTGCCTATAAATTGTGGAAGAGAGAAACAGTGACACAGCCATGAAACCAGAGATGAACAAGAAGATGCTGTCACTGGGCCTTGTCGTCTTGACAGTCTTCATTTCTGGTATTGGAGCTTGGACTGGTGAAATCCACGGTAGAGTTATCTGTGATGTTTGTGGCGACTCCGCTCTCGGGCCTGAGGATCATATTCTTGAAGGTCCGTTCCCTCCTTCTCTCTTTCCTCGAATCAAATCACTCTGTAATGCACTTTTTGATTTCATTATTGAATTGGGTTTCTGGGTTGGAATTTCTTATGGCTGCTTATAATCATCATGTGTTTTGCATAAAATTGAATAAATTGCTCAGAGAGGTTGTTCAAAGTCACATAAACGGAGATATTGAGAGTTTGAAAGTTGCTCTGGTTTTTTAGTTTAATTGTTCTTCTACAGAAAAATCTAATTTTTTGTAATTATATAATCTTTTGTTCTCAGCACTATGAGTAAAGAGGTGGAAGTACGTTCTTCTTTATTGATATTATGATGTACAGATTGTTTTTGCTTGGTAATGAGGATTAAGTTAGTTAGACTTTTACAAGTTCTTGAACCAGTAGTTGTTTTATAATTTGCCCGTTTTGTTTGTCTTGCTGAAATCTGTTCTTACTTGAAGAGATTAATTCTAATTGTAAAGGTCATACAGCGGGAAGAATTATATATTTTAGTGTTCTGTTAAAAAACCTTCTGGTATTCCCAGTTGAATTTGTCGCTGAATTATTTTCCTTCAATTGGCATCAATGTCTATGTTATTGCATTGTCTAAAAACATTTGTGTGAATCAAGACCTGATCACTTGATGTTACATGTACTTTAAGCAGAACATAGTAGGCATATGTCACGTAACTAATGGCATAGGAACAAAACTTTCATTTATGTCCTGCTAAATAGGAATGATTTTATGCTGGTATTCACCAATTCCTAAGTAGGTACAGAACAACTGCACAATCATCTTATTAAGTACGTTGTAGTGTGGATACATTTAGAGAAAATATAATGTCAAATGTACTAAAAGTCAGAATTCAATTGAAAACCTCTTTGCAATCTGCTGCTTCATAACAAATTGTCAATTGAGAAGAACTTCTATCTGAAGTACTCGCTGCAGTTACCTTCATCTGTTCCTAAACTTCTATTTCCATCATATTCATGCATACATGATGCAGTTTATTGGTATTTGCTTTCTGATCCAAGTATTTAGGTCTCTAGGAATTTTTTTTATTTTAAAAAAAATAATTAAAAAAAAGCTGTGTTTCGCTTTCAAGTTTTGTTGGTTGATGTCTATATCTGTTAATTTGTATCTTAAATTGCTATATATTGAAATGGTTCAATTTCATGTCAATTTGTATCATTTGAATTGGGTAATGAAGTTAAAAAGATACAGAGGATGCTTAACCTTCTAACTCTCTAGACACATATACAATGTGAGCCCAGTACGGTACTGGAAGGTTGACATTCTCTCATGTTTTTATATGGATATGGAAGAAATGAATGGGTTTGACTTTTCACAGGTGCTGAGGTAGCTGTTCTATGTATCACAAAATCCGGGGAAGTTCTAAATTACCAGGCATTCACGAATGCTAAGGGGAGATATACAGTGGCAGAGACGATGCCTGAGAGTGACCGCTGGGATGCGTGCCTGGCACGACCTATCAGCAGCTTTCATGAGCACTGCACTCTTCTCAGGGGTACCAGTTCAGGAGTAAAGTTCAGTTATAATCACCCATCAGGTTATTGTCACACCGTCAGAACTTTTGTCTATCGACCATCTAGTGTACCAGCATACTGCATTTAAACATTGTAGTGTATTACTGTTATGTAGTTGCAATCTTGCTTTGCCTATGCTGAATGGAAATGAAAAAGAGATTATGTAATCATGACACAATGAGTGATATTATAGTGTTGTCGGAGGTTGAAGTTGCAGTATAGTTTTTGCTAAGCATCTTTCTTGTTAATTAAAACAAGTCCTTGATTGAAATAACACATACCCATACAGGAACTGCCATAAAATTTAAAATGCTAGGCCTTTTTTTGGCGAATTTATACTTTTTAGTCAGACAGTAGCTTTGATAGAGTTTAGTATCTGATGAGTCATCAAAGTATAGACAAATGCAGAGCTCCGAAGAACTTGATATTGGTAAAGATATAGGATAGACCTTTCTTGGCAGGCGGCTGTTCCTTAGTTTAAAAGATCTTGCAGCACTAATTCGATAACTGTCAAATATGTTACTAGCATATGGATGTGAGACCATTATATTATGTTCCTTAGTTTAAAAGAAGTTGTTGTTGTCGGTACATATAGAGATACTTTGCTTCAGATCACATGCCAAAAATTCAAATTGCTATATTACTAAAATACTAATAGAACAAAACAGGAGATGCACTAACCAAATCCAATCTGATCTAAACATAGGCGTTTTCTGATATATTTACAAAATTTATATCTTATGATCAATGAACGATGCTTCTGGAGCTCTGTTCTTCGGTTCATTTCGTCTTCAGGTAGTGGAAAATTGGTTTCTGTGGCGCAGGCTGCACAGGTACACACTTAAACAACCCCACCAATTGGCCAAGAAAATGGCTGCGATTCCAAGACGTACTCCTCATAGCCTGTAGTTCAACCTCTCTATATCTGTAGAGACATGCAGATAGTAGCTTAATATATAGCTAAACTTAGTAAGCCTCATGATACATAATGCCAAACAAGGGAGTTCACCTAATAATTGAGGTAAAAAATCTATATGAATAGATCGAAGGCTGGCCAAGGTCAAGTTTATTTACCTTTCATCTTCTTCCCTACCCACCAATAGATGCTAAGTAAGAGAAGGAAAACTGTGACAGCTCCTAGTGAAATTGCCAGCCTTGCCTTCTTTGCTAAGAGAACCACCTGACTTTGTATATTGAGCTACAAAGGTATGAAGATAAGCAAACAACCATACCCCAAGAAACCAGACCAAAAAAGAAAATTTCAAACCATAGAAAATTAAGAAATTATCACTTAGTGATTAATGAAATTAGAGGCAGACCGAGGAACAAAACAATAACATGAGTAACCAATAATGGATCGGGTGGACCATGTCGCCGTGATTCTGTTGGCCGGTGAGAGGAACAGCCGGATAGTGGTGGACAGAGGGTTCCTTGTAGGGCTTGGGTAAGAGCTTTTGGACTGGTGCTTGTGATGCTTTGTTCTGCAAGTTTCATCTTTTTGTAAGGTTCTTCATTTTATTTTGCACGTACGGGTTCTTTTTGCGAAACAAAGTGAAATTGGAAAATGTCTATGAGCCCCAAAATTGAGGGAATCTTTCTCACTAGCAACAACAAATTCCAAAATTCTTAAAATGGACTCCATATGCCATTCCCGCTCATTTTCAATTTAATACAATTTTTCACTCTCATTCAAGATGTTTTTGGCAAGATCATTGGCTACTTTGTTGCATTCCCTTGGTTCAAAAAATAACACTTGAAAAAAATAAGGAGATTGATGGAAGAATTACGTACCTAATACAATTGAATCAACTCGAACATATAAATCTTTGACCGACATCCGTATAAGTCCTTGTATACATCAAGTCCCCAGATCATGTCACGCACCCATGCCCTCCTTGCAAGTCATCTGCATTCGAGTATGCCATGCAAGCACAATTCCTCAAGCATTCCTCTTCACATTCTTTCATACCAAAGTTGAAGTTTACAATCGCAGTAGACGAGTCTGGTGCCTTTACTAGCGCCACCTTCACGAACCCTTCTCCGTTTTGGCACAATGATACTCCTTTTTTTCTCACACACCCACCCGAGCCATCTCTCAAGTACCATTCATTCTGCAACTTAGGTTCAAACCCAGGTAGGCATGTACACTCGAACTTACCAGCTTTGTAAGGGTCACAATTGCTATTCGGACCACACCTTCCATAGTTGTCACATACCTCTCCCGGCGCAGACCAAAATTTGATCCATTGATGTACCTCCTGATCGTGCCATGTCGATCGTTCAATGCTTCCTGATTCATCAAGCACCATCCTTGAGAAGATTGAGTCGTTGGTGATACCACACATGACAGATAACTCATTGTTCACAAAACTAACATTGAAGATGAAATTCGGAGTCATTTCGGTTACACCACTCCATCTGTAACCGATCCATGACCCGGCTCGCCACCATGGAGCTCGACCCTTGTACAAGAACAGCTGCGGAAACCCACTTGGATCAATCCTATATGAACAACTCCCTATCCTCAGGTCATCCTGGGACTTCCAAGAAGTTAAGAACCTATTCAACCCGGACCGCCGGTCCAACCCGAGTTTCATATATGGAAGCATTGTATTTGAGGGATAATCAAATCCTTCACACGCAACTCTCTGGCTGCTCTCACTCTCAAGCAAAACAAGATTTCCTGTATCCAACAGATTGGCTATGGAATTTTTTAATTTGGAGAGAGTAACTTTTGCGGACCAAAGAGGGGTACTTCGGTTCTTTCCGTGCATGACAAGGCCTCCATCACCATTGATTGATAGAACGCCAGAGGAATCATTAACGGGGTTGTCTCTGTTTGCAACCCAGACGATGGTTTGGTTTGGAACAGTATTGTACCAAACTCCAACATATCGGTGTCAAGAATTTCCGGGGCTGAAGAACCCTAGGGCAAAGATCTTCCTACTAGAGACTAAAACGTCTTTGTCTCTGATGGGCTGGTTTGGCGTAAGGGCGTCAAGGGGAAGCTGGTAAGTGCTAGAGGGGAGAAGAAGAAGGAAGGTAAGCAATATTTGGATAAACAGTTCGATACTGAAACTCATTGTTAGCTTTTCTCAGTGAAACTTAATTTCAGCTTTGGCTATGTACGTATGCCTCAAATAGACATGCATGACTTCATGTAGAGCCAGTTCATTTGACCAGAAATGGGCACGCGGGAAGAAAAATGCAAACCTTATTTTGAAGAATTTACTAGTCTTTGGATGGCATGTCTACGTCCGATATTTTGTATTCCAACTGCAGGCAGCTTATTGATTGATGAGTGACGAGTCGCCGAAGCGAGCATCAAGCAATAATAACTCTACAATCGTTAGTAGTATAGAATAAGTAGGGATCGTTCTAGCCGGGGATTAAGGATACCTGAAACATGAGAATGTTAGCACAAATATTCACAAACACATATGCACATAATTATCACACTTATATACATATATACATATTCACACACGAAATTATGGGGGATAAAAGGCTTGCAATTGGCAGCAAAGCTACCTCTAAATTCCTAGACATGAATTTAAGACATGAAATTAAATCCTAAAGCTATTATTTACAAGGTTGGTCGACATTCTTCCACAAAGCACTAACACGAAAGCAATCAAAACACATAACGAACAAGTAAGCAAGACTCACAGCAAGATGTTAACATTTCTAGACTCAACTTAACTCCAACCCAATTAGCTCCTAATCGGCACTACTAATTGATTAAGACTCCTCAAGTATTTTAAGTGACTAATCGCCTAACCTTAAAATTATACATGACAAGTAATTAAGCACAAAGTCTTTTTATTTAGTTGGAAACAAGTTAAATAAGCAAGGCGTCACCACTTCTTATTAACAAGCATGCTCATTTAAATTACTCTAGCCCTCGTGAAAACAACACAAATTAAAATAACCCTAAAGATTACTTAACCCATATTATTTTCGGCTAATGAGATTAACAATCTACATATTGCAATTACATAGACTACCAATCTTTCAGCACACGAATTTAAAGAACAAGTCAAGAAAACCCTAAAACCAAGTTAACATGCATTCTTGCCGATTATCCTATTAACTAATTCGTTACATATTTCCCTTACTCTTTAACAAACAATCCGATTCTTTACTCTAAAAAACCACTTAAAAATAAATAAGACGACTTGAATATGCAAATCATAAAACCAAACTTCAATCCAAACAATACATAGACATAGAATTTGAAACCAAGAATTCATGCTATCTTCATAGACACAGTTTAACATAACTACATAAAAATTACAAAACCGAAAGAGGGGAGTGGATCACACTTTTGTAGACACCTTGATGACTTCGACTCGTGTGGATCCGGCGGAGGATGAAGGAGATGGCTGCTCGGCAATGGTTAGGTGTCGGCAGAATTTTGTAGGTGAGATGGGGGTGATTTTCGGCTAGGTTTTATGTAGGACTCTTGGGAAATATTGGTAGAGCTTTGGCTAGATTTTTACTTTGGAATGTGACAAGTTTTTCTGTAGAAAAACATGGCTTTATATAGAGGCAAATTCGGCAGAAACCCTAGGTAGAAAACCTAGTCCAAATCGGCAAAGGTAATCCTTGTGCAACAAGGTTTTGGTTCCTTCCTTTCTTGGTTCTTCTAGGAAACTTCTTTTGCTGATTTTCTTCCTTGGATTGGGCTGCAATGCTTCATGGACATCACTTGTGAACTCAGAAACTCTTCATGATGAACTTTGGTCAATGGTTACACCCCAATCGGCCTCAATGCTCAAACCGGCAGAATGCTTGGTTTTCTCGACAGGGCAGTAACCCTGCTCCAGTAAATCTGGCATAACTCCCTCCTTGGAGCTCCAATTGATGCGATTCCAAGTCTTAGATAAACTAGACACATAGAGCTTCCTCCATATAAAAGGGCTTGATCAAATTCCTTGTGAAACATCGGGAATGAATTTTTGAAGTTGGGACACAGTCCCAGGAAAAATCCTGGAAGTCCCTGGTGATCTTTGCTCGGACTGCCAAGTTGCAGCCATCTTTTGGGTGACTTCACGAACTCCGATTGATTTGAAATTGTAACACAACATTCCTCAGTATATGAATAATAAGCACACCAAATTTCATCAAATTCAGACAAGGATAGATCACATTTTTGTATATCTCAGAATCACGAAAAAGACACATTTTGCATTAATGTCCAGAATTCGTAAACTTAGTCATTTTTCGGATTATTAACCAAATTTTGCCAAAACTCAACCAAATTGACACTAAACTAAATTACGACTCTATCTTAGATAAATAAGGGTTAAACAAAGCATAAACGAGGGCATAAACATATCAATATTGTCGCACATTGTGCTCCTATCAACTACCCCACACTTATCTTTTGCTAGTCCCTTAGCAAACTAAATTAAACTAGACTCAAAACAAACTATTGCCCCTAACAATTTGTCTCAGGCTCGTATGTACACATAGCTTTCAAGTTGAAGCATGAGAATGCTAAGCACAAAAATTCCAAGTTTCATGAACATGTAACATCAATAAGAACATATAAGAACAAAAGTAAGCATGTAGACATGTTAAGCTAATCCAATCCTCCTCACTAGGCATACTCTCTTCTTTTCTCTCGAAGCATGGTTATTCACTCATTAGTATATGCAAGGGAAAGATAATGAATTACAAAGAGTAACTTGCATATGTCATGAAACGAAAGCACTTTGTGAAAATTTTTATGGAAAAACCTCATATGATAACTATATGCACAAATGAACCAAAACCATATGCTCAACTCTTGAGAAAATCTCCACAAATAAAAGTATGCCATCTTAAGAATCATGAAAACGTTATAGGGGAATAAAAATATGGGGCTCGGCTGCATAGGGTAGGAATTTTAGGATAAGTGGTGCTTAAGAACGTCACCAAGACTTGGCAATTCTTGATCCTCCTTATGGCTTCACTCCAAGGGTCGGATATTATCTTGTTGGACCCTTCCTTCATTCTTTACTTCCCAAAACATCATAAACATGGACAAAGGTCAAAATTTCACAATGCTAGACCTTCCAATACGAACGAAACTCCAAGCTCACCACATTTATTCAAGGATAGGACTTAGCAAACTTTTCAATCAAAACCGTGCCCTAGCTTCTTTTCTTTTTCTTTCGGACTTCATGTTTTTCTTTTCTTTTCTTTTCTGTCCGTTTACATATTTTTCACTTTTGCTAGGCACGAAATATACATTTTTCACATAATTTCTAGCTAAGTCCACCCCACACTTGTTTCACGACATCACTCTAATCAAACCTTCAAATCGATTTCAAACTTTTGCCAAGTCTCGCGAGGACAAGGGTCAAGATATAACTATTCTAAGCATAAGAATTTTAATAAGGGTGATGAAAGAAAAGGCTCAACGTAGGCTCAAAGGGGTTTTCTAAGGAGTCCCACGACGGGCACAAATAGGGCACATGCTTTGTTTGGCAATGGTGGTGATCCTAATATAACTTTTTCAATCCTTTTCAAAATAAAGGCAATTTTCATGACTATCAAGTTTCAAAAATCACAAGAGCGAGTTCTAGCACTTCTAGAGTCCATGAAAAGATATTGCATATAGTCATCGAATAATCAAAGAATTATGAGGTTTCATGCTTCCTACAAATCTATCGAATTTTTATTTTTTTATCACTCAAGAAGAAAGCAATTTGGCTCTAAAGCTCACATAGGTTATTATGGAAACAAAACTAGCTAAAAACATGCATGCTTCGTTAATCAACAAGTCCTACATGCTCCTACCAATGCACAAAATCCATGAAACTCACAATTTTAATTGTATGCACAACTATCATCTATGTATGCAAAGAGGAGAAATAACATCATTGACAATTTAGGGGCATCCTAAGACTCGAAACAAACAATTTAAACACTCTATTTTTGTGGAACAATTTTCTGAATTTTTCTTTTCTAAACTAAGCACACGAAAACATAAACGGAATACGTTATCCCACCCCACACTTAGAAAATTACATTGTCCTCAATGTAAGCACAAGTTTATATCAACGAATTTCCTAAGCATGCAATTGTCTAACACATTCCAACATATCATCACAAACCAAAGACAAAGAGAAGGGTTAAAAATTGCAAACTCTCGGTGATGGCTCCTTCACTTTTCTTTGGTTGACTTGGGTTGCCTCCCAAGTAGCGCTTTGTGTTTATAGTCCATTGCTTAGACTTTTCACCGTTGTTTTGTGTGTGTGTTCATCCATTGTTGATGCTCGGCAGCTTGGGGGCAGCAATCCTTTCTCTAGGTAGTTAGGCTGCTTGGCAGCTTTGCCCTCTCGGCAGTGTGCTGCTCGACAGCAGCGTTAGCAGCAAGGCTGGCTGGATAGGCTGCATGGTCATCAGCATCTTCGGCGGCAGCAGCATTATTGGCATATCGGCAGGAACACTGGGCTGCAGCATGGCAGCATGGTTGGCACTATCGGCAGCATTGTTGGGGGGGTAGGCAAGCTGCAAGGCTTCAGCAGTGTCATGGTGCGCAAGGGCAACAGCTTTGCGGCAGCAGCATGGTAGTAGGCAGTGTCTTGGCAAGGCCTTCTCGGCAGCTGCAGGGCTGGCTGTAGGGGCAGCAGCATCGGCAGGCTGCAGTAGGGGCAGCAGCACTCGCAGCGTATCAGATGGCGTATCCGTGTTCATATCGGATATGGACATAGTAGCACAGGCGTATCGACATGCGTATCGGATACGGCTACTTAGTCGGATACGTGTCGGATTTGTTCTTGGATACGGCAGGATACGACTCGGCAGGACACGTGGATACGTCGGCAGTTTGTGTGTCATGCTGCGCGACACTTGGCATGAGCAGGGCGTTGGGGCTTGCAAGTTCGTCTCAGCAGCGACATTGCTTGGCAGCAGGGTTGCAAGTTCTTCCGGAGGAGGCTGCAAGGCTGCATCTGCAGCTTTGTTGTCACGGCGCGCATGCTGCGCATGTCTCTCGCTGCTCTCGGCAGCAGCATTGGTAGCATACAGGGCAGGGATAGCAATAGTCCTTTCGTCAAGTGGACGCATGGGCAGGGGTAGCAGTGGCGTGCAGGGGCAGCAATAAGTTTCTCCCAGCAGCATCACAAGTAGGGGCAGTGGAAGGTTCGTCCAGGCAGTTCCACACTGCAGGCTGCCTGTTGGCAGCAGCGTAGGTTGGCTGCTCTAGGCAGATCACCGTGGCGGGACCTCGACAGAGCAAGTTGCTCTCATCAGGGTCGTTCAGCAGGTTTCTCGGCAAGGACGCTGGACAGGTGCTCGGTAGTGCGCAGGGCAGCAGCTGGGTAGGCTGCAGGCAGCTCGGCAGAAGCATTGGCAGATGGTATACTTCCCCTTTAGGCTTGAATTTGGGTGTGTTCCACTATCCTAATGGAAAAGTGTGATAAAGTAATGTTGTAGTGGACATACAAAGCTTTCCAACGGTATAAAATGCGCCTCAATCGCACCAACATAAGTATTCTTTCCTTGGCCTTTTGTCAGACCTATTGATCTGCCCAGTTCTCTGTTCTGCCAGATTGACCTTTTTTCACTCAAATTGAAACTGGGATCGGCTCGAAACTCCAAATCTACTTCTGTAAAATCCTACTAAAAGTAGACTCATAGACCTTTCTAACGGCGTATGGCTCATTTTCCCAGGTTTTGTGAGCAGCAAACGGCAGCCTTCCAAAGTCGACTGACTGCACTGCCCGATTTATGTTTGAGCAGAACTTTCGTATTTCCGGCACTTTTCTTTTCAATCCGGCCTGCACACACACAAAACACATCAAAACGAACAAAACAAATAAATGCAAGAGTATACAAAGCTATACTTCAACAAATTTTACAAGGCATTACACGAAATTTTCAAGAATTTTTCAAACTATACACGACATCAAAGATTCAAGGTACGTGGAGTAGAGGAGCAAACTGTGCAATGGACCTGTGCAGCCCATGGTAAGGTCATGCTTTATCCGATATACCTCAAAACTTTAAAGACTCAAACAAAATTTTCAAAAATTTACAAAGCTAACATTCAAACAAATCAAGATTTTATAATCCCCGGCAACGGCGCCAAAAATTGACGAGTCGCCGAAGCGAGCATCAAGCAATAATAACCCTACAATCGTTAGTAGTATAGAATAAGTAGAGATCGTTCTAGCCGGGGATTAATGGTACCTGAAACATGAGAATGTTAGCACAAATATTCACAAACACATATGCACATAATTGTCACACTTATATACATATATACATATTCACACACGAAATTATGGGGGATAAAACTCTAAATTCCTAGACATGAATTTAAGACATGAAATTAAATCCTAAAGCTATTATTTACAAGGTTGGTCGACATTCTTCCACAAAGCACTAACACGAAAGCAATCAAAACACATAATGAACAAGTAAGCAAGACTCACAGCAAGATGTTAACATGTTCTAGACTCAACTTAACTCCAATCCAATTAGCTCCTAATCGGCACTACTAATTGATTAAGACTCCTCAAGTATTTTAAGTGACTAATCGCCTAACCTTAAAATTATACTAGTCATCTTTGAATATTCTAATCGACGTAAACAAACATGACAAGTAATTAAGCACAAAGTCTTTTTCTTTAGTTGGAAACAAGTTAAATAAGCAAGGCGTCACCACTTCTTATTAACAAGCATGCTCATTTAAATTACTCTAGCCCTCGTGAAAACAACACAAATTAAAATAACCCTAAAGATTACTTAACCCATATTATTTTCGGCTAATGAGATTAACAATCTACATATTGCAATTACATAGACTACCAATCTTTAAGCACACGAATTTAAAGAACAAGTCAAGAAAACCCTAAAACCAAGTTAACATGCATTCTTGCCGATTATCCTATTAACTAATTCGTTACATATTTCCCTTACTCTTTAACAAACAATCCGATTCTTTTCTCTCAAAAACCACTTAAAAATAAAGAAGACGAATTGAATATGCAAATCATAAAACCAAACTTCAATCCAAACAATACATAGACATAGAATTTGAAACCAAGAATTCATGCTATCTTCATAGACAAAGTTTAACATAACTATATAAAAATTACAAAACCGAAAGAGGGGAGTGGATCACACTTTTGTAGACACCTTGATGACTTCGACTCGTGTGGATCCGGCGGAGGATGAAGGAGATGGCTGCTCGGCAATGGTTAGGTGTCGGTAGAATTTTGTAGGTGAGATGGGGGTAATTTTCGGCTAGGTTTTATGTAGGACTCTTGGAAAATATTGGTAGAGCTTTGGCTAGATTTTTGCTTTGGAATGTGACAAGTTTTTTTTGTAGAAAAAGATGGCTTTATATAGAGACAAATTCGGCAGAAACCCTAGGTAGAAAACCTAGTCCAAATCGGCAAAGGTAATCCTTGTGCAACAAGGTTTTGGTTCCTTCCTTTCTTGGTTCTTCTAGGAAACTTCTTTTGCTGATTTTCTTCCTTGGATTAGGCTGCAATGCTTCATGGACATCACTTGTGAACTCAGCAACTCTTCATGATGAACTTTGGTCTATGGTTACACCCCAATCGGCCTCAATGCTCAAACCGGCAGAATGCTTGGTTTTCTCGACAGGGCAGTAACCCTGCTCCAGTAAATCTGGTATAACTCCCTCCTTGGAGCTCCAATTGGTGCGATTCCAAGTCTTATATAAACTAGACACATAGAGCTTCCTCAACTTCCTTGTGAAACGTCGGGAATGAATTTTTGAAGTTGGGACACAGTCCCAGGAAAAATCCTGGAAGTCCCTGGTGATCTTTGCTCGGACTGCCAAGTTGCAGCCATCTTTTGGGTGACTTCACGAACTCCGATTGATTTGAAATTGTAACACAACATTCCTCAGTATATGAATAATAAGCACACCAAATTTCATCAAATTCGGACAAGGATAGATCACATTTTTGTATATCTCAGAATCACGAAAAAGACACATTTTGCATTAATGTCCAGAATTCGTAAACTTAGTCATTTTTCGGATTATTAACCAAATTTTGCCAAAACTCAACCAAATTGACACTAAACTAAATTACGACTCTATCTTAGATAAATAAGGGTTAAACAAAGCATAAACGAGGGCATAAACATATCAATATTGTCGCACATTGTGCTCCTATCAACTACCCCACACTTATCTTTTGCTAGTCCCTTAGCAAACTAAATTAAACTAGACTCAAAACAAACTATTGCCCCTAACAATTTGTCTCAGGCTCGTATGTACACATAGCTTTCAAGTTGAAGCATGAGAATGCTAAGCACAAAAATTCCAAGTTTCATGAACATGTAACATCAATAAGAACATATAAGAACAAAAGTAAGCATGTAGACATGTTAAGCTAATCCAATCCTCCTCACTAGGCATACTCTCTTCTTTTCTCTCGAAGCATGGTTATTCACTCATTAGTATATGCAAGGGAAAGATAATGAATTACAAAGAGTAACTTGCATATGTCATGAAACGAAAGCACTTTGTGAAAATTTTTATGGAAAAACCTCATATGATAACTATATGCACAAATGAACCAAAACCATATGCTCAACTCTTGAGAAAATCTCCACAAATAAAAGTATGCCATCTTAAGAATCATGAAAACGTTATAGGGGAATAAAAATATGGGGCTCGGCTGCATAGGGTAGGAATTTTAGGATAAGTGGTGCTTAAGAACGTCACCAAGACTTGGCAATTCTTGATCCTCCTTATGGCTTCACTCCAAGGGTCGGATATTATCTTGTTGGACCCTTCCTTCATTCTTTACTTCCCAAAACATCATAAACATGGACAAAGGTCAAAATTTCACAATGCTAGACCTTCCAATACGAACGAAACTCCAAGCTCACCACATTTATTCAAGGATAGGACTTAGCAAACTTTTCAATCAAAACCGTGCCCTAGCTTCTTTTCTTTTTCTTTCGGACTTCATGTTTTTCTTTTCTTTTCTTTTCTGTCCGTTTACATATTTTTCACTTTTGCTAGGCACGAAATATACATTTTTCACATAATTTCTAGCTAAGTCCACCCCACACTTGTTTCACGACATCACTCTAATCAAACCTTCAAATCGATTTCAAACTTTTGCCAAGTCTCGCGAGGACAAGGGTCAAGATATAACTATTCTAAGCATAAGAATTTTAATAAGGGTGATGAAAGAAAAGGCTCAACGTAGGCTCAAAGGGGTTTTCTAAGGAGTCCCACGACGGGCACAAATAGGGCACATGCTTTGTTTGGCAATGGTGGTGATCCTAATATAACTTTTTCAATCCTTTTCAAAATAAAGGCAATTTTCATGACTATCAAGTTTCAAAAATCACAAGAGCGAGTTCTAGCACTTCTAGAGTCCATGAAAAGATATTGCATATAGTCATCGAATAATCAAAGAATTATGAGGTTTCATGCTTCCTACAAATCTATCGAATTTTTATTTTTTTATCACTCAAGAAGAAAGCAATTTGGCTCTAAAGCTCACATAGGTTATTATGGAAACAAAACTAGCTAAAAACATGCATGCTTCGTTAATCAACAAGTCCTACATGCTCCTACCAATGCACAAAATCCATGAAACTCACAATTTTAATTGTATGCACAACTATCATCTATGTATGCAAAGAGGAGAAATAACATCATTGACAATTTAGGGGCATCCTAAGACTCGAAACAAACAATTTAAACACTCTATTTTTGTGGAACAATTTTCTGAATTTTTCTTTTCTAAACTAAGCACACGAAAACATAAACGGAATACGTTATCCCACCCCACACTTAGAAAATTACATTGTCCTCAATGTAAGCACAAGTTTATATCAACGAATTTCCTAAGCATGCAATTGTCTAACACATTCCAACATATCATCACAAACCAAAGACAAAGAGAAGGGTTAAAAATTGCAAACTCTCGGTGATGGCTCCTTCACTTTTCTTTGGTTGACTTGGGTTGCCTCCCAAGTAGCGCTTTGTGTTTATAGTCCATTGCTTAGACTTTTCACCGTTGTTTTGTGTGTGTGTTCATCCATTGTTGATGCTCGGCAGCTTGGGGGCAGCAATCCTTTCTCTAGGTAGTTAGGCTGCTTGGCAGCTTTGCCCTCTCGGCAGTGTGCTGCTCGACAGCAGCGTTAGCATGCAGGGGCAGCAGCAAGGCTGGCTGGATAGGCTGCATGGTCATCAGCATCTTCGGCGGCAGCAGCATTATTGGCATATCGGCAGGAACACTGGGCTGCAGCATGGCAGCATGGTTGGCACTATCGGCAGCATTGTTGGGGGGGTAGGCAAGCTGCAAGGCTTCAGCAGTGTCATGGTGCGCAAGGGCAACAGCTTTGCGGCAGCAGCATGGTAGTAGGCAGTGTCTTGGCAAGGCCTTCTCGGCAGCTGCAGGGCTGGCTGTAGGGGCAGCAGCATCGGCAGGCTGCAGTAGGGGCAGCAGCACTCGCAGCGTATCAGATGGCGTATCCGTGTTCATATCGGATATGGACATAGTAGCACAGGCGTATCGACATGCGTATCGGATACGGCTACTTAGTCGGATACGTGTCGGATTTGTTCTTGGATACGGCAGGATACGACTCGGCAGGACACGTGGATACGTCGGCAGTTTGTGTGTCATGCTGCGCGACACTTGGCATGAGCAGGGCGTTGGGGCTTGCAAGTTCGTCTCAGCAGCGACATTGCTTGGCAGCAGGGTTGCAAGTTCTTCCGGAGGAGGCTGCAAGGCTGCATCTGCAGCTTTGTTGTCACGGCGCGCATGCTGCGCATGTCTCTCGCTGCTCTCGGCAGCAGCATTGGTAGCATACAGGGCAGGGATAGCAATAGTCCTTTCGTCAAGTGGACGCATGGGCAGGGGTAGCAGTGGCGTGCAGGGGCAGCAATAAGTTTCTCCCAGCAGCATCACAAGTAGGGGCAGTGGAAGGTTCGTCCAGGCAGTTCCACACTGCAGGCTGCCTGTTGGCAGCAGCGTAGGTTGGCTGCTCTAGGCAGATCACCGTGGCGGGACCTCGACAGAGCAAGTTGCTCTCATCAGGGTCGTTCAGCAGGTTTCTCGGCAAGGACGCTGGACAGGTGCTCGGTAGTGCGCAGGGCAGCAGCTGGGTAGGCTGCAGGCAGCTCGGCAGAAGCATTGGCAGATGGTATACTTCCCCTTTAGGCTTGAATTTGGGTGTGTTCCACTATCCTAATGGAAAAGTGTGATAAAGTAATGTTGTAGTGGACATACAAAGCTTTCCAACGGTATAAAATGCGCCTCAATCGCACCAACATAAGTATTCTTTCCTTGGCCTTTTGTCAGACCTATTGATCTGCCCAGTTCTCTGTTCTGCCAGATTGACCTTTTTTCACTCAAATTGAAACTGGGATCGGCTCGAAACTCCAAATCTACTTCTGTAAAATCCTACTAAAAGTAGACTCATAGACCTTTCCAACGGCGTATGGCTCATTTTCCCAGGTTTTGTGAGCAGCAAACGGCAGCCTTCCAAAGTCGACTGACTGCACTGCCCGATTTATGTTTGAGCAGAACTTTCGTATTTCCGGCACTTTTCTTTTCAATCCGGCCTGCACACACACAAAACACATCAAAACGAACAAAACAAATAAATGCAAGAGTATACAAAGCTATACTTCAACAAATTTTACAAGGCATTACACGAAATTTTCAAGAATTTTTCAAACTATACACGACATCAAAGATTCAAGGTACGTGGAGTAGAGGAGCAAACTGTGCAATGGACCTGTGCAGCCCATGGTAAGGTCATGCTTTATCCGATATACCTCAAAACTTTAAAGACTCAAACAAAATTTTCAAAAATTTACAAAGCTAACATTCAAACAAATCAAGATTTTATAATCCCCGGCAACGGCGCCAAAAATTGACGAGTCGCCGAAGCGAGCATCAAGCAATAATAACCCTACAATCGTTAGTAGTATAGAATAAGTAGGGATCGTTCTAGCCGGGGATTAATGGTACCTGAAACATGAGAATGTTAGCACAAATATTCACAAACACATATGCACATAATTGTCACACTTATATACATATATACATATTCACACACGAAATTATGGGGGATAAAACTCTAAATTCCTAGACATGAATTTAAGACATGAAATTAAATCCTAAAGCTATTATTTACAAGGTTGGTCGACATTCTTCCACAAAGCACTAACACGAAAGCAATCAAAACACATAATGAACAAGTAAGCAAGACTCACAGCAAGATGTTAACATGTTCTAGACTCAACTTAACTCCAACCCAATTAGCTCCTAATCGGCACTACTAATTGATTAAGACTCCTCAAGTATTTTAAGTGACTAATCGCCTAACCTTAAAATTATACTAGTCATCTTTGAATATTCTAATCGACGTAAACAAACATGACAAGTAATTAAGCACAAAGTCTTTTTCTTTAGTTGGAAACAAGTTAAATAAGCAAGGCGTCACCACTTCTTATTAACAAGCATGCTCATTTAAATTACTCTAGCCCTCGTGAAAACAACACAAATTAAAATAACCCTAAAGATTACTTAACCCATATTATTTTCGGCTAATGAGATTAACAATCTACATATTGCAATTACATAGACTACCAATCTTTAAGCACACGAATTTAAAGAACAAGTCAAGAAAACCCTAAAACCAAGTTAACATGCATTCTTGCCGATTATCCTATTAACTAATTCGTTACATATTTCCCTTACTCTTTAACAAACAATCCGATTCTTTTCTCTCAAAAACCACTTAAAAATAAAGAAGACGAATTGAATATGCAAATCATAAAACCAAACTTCAATCCAAACAATACATAGACATAGAATTTGAAACCAAGAATTCATGCTATCTTCATAGACAAAGTTTAACATAACTATATAAAAATTACAAAACCGAAAGAGGGGAGTGGATCACACTTTTGTAGACACCTTGATGACTTCGACTCGTGTGGATCCGGCGGAGGATGAAGGAGATGGCTGCTCGGCAATGGTTAGGTGTCGGTAGAATTTTGTAGGTGAGATGGGGGTAATTTTCGGCTAGGTTTTATGTAGGACTCTTGGAAAATATTGGTAGAGCTTTGGCTAGATTTTTGCTTTGGAATGTGACAAGTTTTTTTTGTAGAAAAAGATGGCTTTATATAGAGACAAATTCGGCAGAAACCCTAGGTAGAAAACCTAGTCCAAATCGGCAAAGGTAATCCTTGTGCAACAAGGTTTTGGTTCCTTCCTTTCTTGGTTCTTCTAGGAAACTTCTTTTGCTGATTTTCTTCCTTGGATTAGGCTGCAATGCTTCATGGACATCACTTGTGAACTCAGCAACTCTTCATGATGAACTTTGGTCTATGGTTACACCCCAATCGGCCTCAATGCTCAAACCGGCAGAATGCTTGGTTTTCTCGACAGGGCAGTAACCCTGCTCCAGTAAATCTGGTATAACTCCCTCCTTGGAGCTCCAATTGGTGCGATTCCAAGTCTTATATAAACTAGACACATAGAGCTTCCTCAACTTCCTTGTGAAACGTCGGGAATGAATTTTTGAAGTTGGGACACAGTCCCAGGAAAAATCCTGGAAGTCCCTGGTGATCTTTGCTCGGACTGCCAAGTTGCAGCCATCTTTTGGGTGACTTCACGAACTCCGATTGATTTGAAATTGTAACACAACATTCCTCAGTATATGAATAATAAGCACACCAAATTTCATCAAATTCGGACAAGGATAGATCACATTTGTATATATCTCAGAATCACGAAAAAGACACATTTTGCATTAATGTCCAGAATTCGTAAACTTAGTCATTTTTCGGATTATTAACCAACTTTTGCCAAAACTCAACCAAATTGACACTAAACTAAATTACGACTCTATCTTAGATAAATAAGGGTTAAACAAAGCATAAACGAGGGCATAAACATATCAATATTGTCGCACATTGTGCTCCTATCAATGAGAAATTATTAGGTGCTCCCGGACCATTGTTGAGGTGGTGGTCTGGACCAATAAACTTTTGCCATGTGGATTCTTGCTAACAAATCAACGTTTTAGATAACTCCGTTAGTTAAGTATACTTTTCTGGGTTCATATCTCAGTTTTAAGTTTTCTCTCACCTCATCAGCAAAGGTGATTAAGGACCGAATTTCTGATTTATGCCAACCCATATCATCATGAACCTTTGAGAAATTAAATAATGTTAATGATGAATTAACTCTCTTCATGAAATCAAGAAACAATTACCATTTTCATATTTTGGAAATTAGCTCTCGCTGATGAGGTGAGAGAAAACTTAAAACTGAGATCTGAACCCAGAAAAGTATACTTAACTAACGGAGTTATCTAAGACGTTAACAGACTAGGTGATATGTCAGCAAGAATCTACATGGCAAAGGTTTACCTCATCACCTAGTCTGTTAACATAGTAATACTAGCAAAGTGAGCTAAGCGATGAGCTACACACCATTTGGTCCTCTGTAGACATGTTTAAGACTAATAAAATTAAGGAAAATGATTTGGGGCTCATTGAGGCCTAAAATTTGTGGCCTTAATCCTATGTGACATGTTATGTCACCTAGACACATCACCTACTAGAAAAATCATGTCATCTCATTCTTAATTAAAAATACAATCTTGTCCTTTTTAATCTAACGACTCTAAATTATTTTGTCTTTCTTCTATAAAAAAAACATATATTTTTGTTTCTTTTTATTTTTCTATCACGATAATACTTAGATTTAAATTTCAAATATACTTTTTTTCTTAGAATGCAACACAAAAATTACTATGAAAATTCAATATTTTTGAAAGTATACTTCTTCGAAAGTGTGAGTCCATATGTGTGTGTGTGTGTGTGTGTATATATATATATATATATATATATATATATATATATATTATTCTAAGAAATAAAATTTCATCTGTTATTAAAAAAAAAATGAACAAAATATCGGTCACTCCTCATATTTTGAGAGTTTCGACAGTTTAGTCATTATACTATATAATTTCAGAATTTTCTTAGGTACCCGGATGTTTGCCATACCCCTATTTTGACGAATATTTTAGGCCATTAGATTTATAATATATCCAATGGTCTAGGATATTCTAAATTTTACCCTTTTTAAATAATTTATTTTTTGTTAGGGTTTAATTAGGACTATCTATGAATATTTAGACACATTTTGTTATAAAAAATGAATAGAAAAGAAAATTACTCACACACAGCCGCAAGAAGAAGAAGAAGAAGAAGAAGAAGAAGAAGAAGAAGAGTGGTTCAGTGGCCATTTCGCGAGGCTTTAGAGATATTTTGGTGATATTTGGCTTCAAATCAAGAAGAGGATTAGAGGCAAAGATCCACCACTATTGTCGAAATTTGGTACAAATTAACTTCCTCTTCTTCTTTTTCTTCTTCAATTTTCATCAGCTTTCAAGAATAATTAATTTTTTCATAACTACCCGTTGTCATTAAGTGTGATTCTTGCGGCAAATTGAGTTTATTTTAGGGATCTCTATTTTGTTTTATTGATTTTGTTGTTGATATCCTTCTTTAAATAAAGTGACTTTATCTTGTGTGTTATCAGATGTCAAGTGTAGACGTATGAAACGAAGTTCCAATTTCCGATACTGATTTGCAAGTCCAAAATATGGAGAGTGGAGGTGACATCAATCATCTGCAACATAATAGTATATTGTTTGATAAATTGTTTGCCTATAATGTTCTAGGCAAGGAGTTCAAATCTATTGAGGAAGCAAATACTTTTTATTAGACTTACGCCAAGGCAACTGGTTTTGATATTAGAAATGATGACAAGTATATAAGTGCAAGGACCGGGAGAGTCAAAATCCGTCAATGGGTTTGTTTTACAGAGGGAAAGAGACAAGTAGAATATATGACCAACAATCTTGAGATTCTGGTTAATTTTGTAATTCAAACTACTTTGTTATATCACTTATATGTAATGGAGTACTTAAGCCAACACAGGTTATGTACATTTGATGATTCCAAACTGATGGATGTGTACTCTGTCTTAGGTAAAAATGTATTGTCTTCTAATCTTTGCCAATTAGAAATTAAATTGGCGAGATTAATTTAAAACGTGTTTTCTATTGATTGGATGTCACTACCAGATCGGACAGAATAGCCGACGAAAAAAATTTCGTCTACTATTCAAAATTTTCGTCGGGTATTCCTTCTACCGACGAAAATTTCGTCAGCTATTATTCGTCGATAAATCGGCGTCGGTAATACCCAAAGCCGACGACAATAACGAAATCGTCGACCATTTTCACATATGCCTGACGAAATAACGAAATCGTCTGCCATTATCACCGACAAAAATACATTTCGTCGACCAAACCTTGGCATAATGCCCGACGAAATTCGTCGGATATTTTCACATATGGCCGACGATATCGTAAAATATAGTCGACGATCTCTTATGTTTCGTCGGTTATTTGTTCTGAAATATAACCGACGACATGAAGATTTCGTCGGAATATATTAATATTTTAATATTTATTAATTAGTTATAGCCGACGAAACCGTCACTATTTAGCATAGACCACCGATGAAATAATATCATTTTCGTCGGTTATAACAGTTATAGCCGACGAAATTTGGTAAAAATCGTCGGCTATAGCAGTGATAACCGACGAAATAATGTCAATTTCGTCGGCTGTTCTTACATTTTGGGGAAAAAAATTTAAATTAATTTCTAAATTACCATTCCAAGCAACCTGCAATTCACAATGACAATCCAACAAGAAACACGTTTTTCATTAATTATTTAATTTGTTCCATCCCTAAACCCTAAACCCTAATCCTGGCCACCATATTGCTGTCCATCATGCTCGTCATCCTGCTGAATGAACTCGGGAGCTCTCGGCATTCGAGGTTCATCTAACGGCTCAAACGGGGGCGGGGGTTCAAGGCCTTGTTGTTGTGCCGCGAACATAGCATACCACCAGTTTTGTTGGCCGGCGTAGTTCTGTCGCCGAATTCTCTCGCATTCAGCATGCCAACGCTCCATTTCCATATGATACTGCTGTGTTCTCTGGAACTGGGCCGCCAATCTTGCATTTTCTTCTGCCAATCTCTGCATTTCCCCCTTCATCTGTTGGGTGTCCCCGCTTCCCCTTCTTTTGAGCTCCCTTAGTGGTCTTCAGGACCCCTATTCCAGAACTTCCCAAACCCGACAGTAGTAGTCGTTTGACCGTTTTGGGAAAACTGCGTCGAATATCCTCGCTGCAGTTTGGACATTCGATAGGTCGACCTGGCTCAGGGCTTCTTGCAGATCTTCCTCTGAAATGTTCGGTTGTGTCTCCCGAACTACTTTCTGCAACACTTCTTCTTCGGCCCGGTTCACCCTCTCCTAATTGAACGGGAAAAAAAAATAATTAATATTCTAATAAATATATAATTAAGTAAAATTAATAATTAAAATTTTAAAATCGTAATCAACGACTTACAAGCTCTTATGTCGCTAATGGATAAGCCTTCTTGAACGTCTCTACGTACGGGTTGCTTAAAGAATGATCTCTAAGCGCCTCCTCCTGATATTGTGAAAATGGCCTAGAACCACCATGATGGGGGGTTGTGTTACGGCGGCGGTTCGGAGAGTTTATCCGACACCGTTCCTTCAAACAAATAATAAAATATTAAAAAAAATGCATAAAAAAATATTAGTGTAATAATTATAAAATAATTAAACTAATAATTAAAATATTAACAAAATAAACATTTATAGTTAAGTTTAGTATTTACCTCTGTTTCTGCTCAAACCCGGGGGCCTGGCAGAACCACAATAATAAAGCTATAAAGAACACAGCGAGTATAGTGGTTCACCGTGCCATCGGAGGGCACGGCTACGTTCACTTGGAATCCAGTAGGAATAGCCAATAAGCCATCGGGTTACAAGGATGGAGTGCCTTGGATCCAAGATCCTTTGAACTAAGGGGGAAGCCTCCTATGTATAGGGAAGGAAGGTTCCCTCCTCTACAATGTTTCCAATGTGGGATGCTTACTACACTATTACATAATTCCCTACTCACGAAGCTACTTCAGGCGCCCGGTGGCACTGCTTCCGAGTGCGGCACCAGTGATGTGGAACAATGGAGATGTAGCCGGGGTTGCGGTCTACCCGCTGGATGCCGGAAGTGGGACCTATGACGCCGGTTGCACGGTCCACGAGGTCGCCAGATGTGCTTGGCGGTGTACTATATGTACTGTCAACAAGTCCCCCAAGTTCCCGAGTAAGAGTGCAATCTTACTTGGGGAGTTAATCATCATGTGCCGCCAAGCGTAGGTGGTGACCGAGTCACCCCTACTACCACCAGTCCCCCAAGTCCCTAAGTGAGATTGGGCTCTTACCGGGCGTTCGAATGTCGAGTCCCACCCTTCCGCTCGAGTGCTACTGACGTGCCCCCAGTAGCAGTCCCCCAGGCTCCTGTTGGAGATCTGACTCGGTCGTGAGTGATGAGGTGCCGGAAGTGATGAGGTGCCGGGCGCTGGAGTGGCGGTGGGTGCCCAAGGAGGATCCGGGTTTGACCGGTGCTGACCTGCTGAAGCCTAATCGGGTAGAGTTGGCGGAGCCGCTGCTGAAGAGGACCGGGCCTGCTGAATCCGGGGTGACCCGCTGGCTGGGGTGACCCGCCGGGTAGGACCGGTCGGCTGAATCCGGGGTGACCCGCTAGAGGGGGTGACCCGCCGGATAGGACCGGTCGGCTGAATCCGGGGTGACCCGCTGGCTGGGACCCGCCGGATAGGACCGGTCCGGAGCGGCCGAGGCTCTGGCGCAGCGGTAAGGAACCGGGGAAGCCGGTAATCGGAGAGAGCTCGGCGATCCCGTCCGGGCGTTCTGCCATCGGACGGATCAGAGCACGGCGATTCTGTCCGGGCGCTCTGCCATCGGACGGATCGGGGAGCAAGGCGATTCCGTCCGGGCGTTCTGCCATCGGACGGATCGGGGAGCAAGGCGATTCCGTCCGGGCGTTCTACCATCGGACGGATTGGAGCAAGACGATTCCGTCCTGGCGTTCTGCCATCGGACGGATCGGAGCACGGCGATTCCATCCGGGCGTTCTGCCATCGGACGGATCGGAGCACGGCGATTCTGTCCGGGCGTTCTGCCATCGGACGGATCGGGGAGTAAGGCGATTCCGTCCGGGCGTTCTGCCATCGGACGGATCGGAGCAAGGCGATTCCGTCCTGGCGTTCTGCCATCGGACGGATCGGAGCACGGCGATTCCGTCCGGGCGTTCTGCCATCGGACGGATCGGAGCACGGCGATTCCGTCAGGGCGTTCTGCCATCGGACGGATCGGGGAGCAAGGCGATTCCGTCCGGGCGTTCTGCCATCGGACGGATCGGGGAGCACGGCGATTCCGTCCGGGCGTTCTGCCATCGGACGGATCGGAGCACGGCGATTCCGTCCGGGCGCTCTGCCATCGGACGGATCGGGGCAAGGCGGAAATGGCGTTACCGTAACGCGATGCATACTGATGCGCACACTGAGATGCGATGCATTGGAATGCATGCACCGTAGTGCGATGCATTGATGCGATGCATTGGAATGCGTGCACTGTAGTGCGATGCATTGTAATGCGATGCATAATGATGGCGATGCATTCTGATATGATCGTGAATGTGGAGCGGGTTGAAACCCGGATGAATGCATGTGATGATGTGAGGACTCGACCGGTGGACTGCCATGTCGGAACGAGTCCCCCAGTACAGTTGCTGCCAATGGCAGGCCAGTAGTAGCCCGGTGACTCGGCCCAGCTTGCGCTGGAATAAGCGTGGGGTAAGTCTGCTAGCCTGCGGGGAGACCTGTTGGTGCGTGGAATAAGCCAACAGGTACCCCGGAGAGTGTTGCGGCTATGTTGAAGTGCCGGTTAACACTTGCTAGTTCTTCTCAGCTTTTGTTGGATAAGCGTTGAGGTAATGTGCAGGTTTGTTAGCCTGCGGGGAGACTTGTTCTGTGTTAGAGAAACAATCTGCCCGGTGGAGTGGTGTTGAGATAACGAGTCTCGCCATGTATCCCCAAATGTATCACAGTTCAGTGTGATGCAGGGTTTTTATCCTGCTGGACAAGGGTACATGTGTTAGATGTAAACTCGCCCGGGTTTATAAAGCTCATGCGTTTGGAAGTCTTAAGTTGTTGCTGACTCGTCCCCGGTTGAATGTTACATAACCGGTGGAATGCCATGGAGCCGGTTGGATATTACACAACCGGTGAGAGCCATGGAGCCAGTTGGATATTACATAACCGGTGAGATAGCGCTGCTGTAATGCGATGCATAATGATATGGGTAGCACTGATAAGCGCATAATGACATGCGTGCAACGATGCATACTGACATGCGATGCATTGCAATGCTGAGATGATCAACTGATGCATAATGATATGAGCAGCACTGATAAGCGCATAATGGCATGCGTGCAACGATGCATACTGATATGCGATGCATTGAAATGCTGAGATGATCAACTGATGCATAATGATATGAGCAGCACTGATAAGCGCATAATGACATGCGTGCAACGATGCATACTGATATGAGATGCATTGCAATGCTGAGATGATCAACTGACGCATAATGATAGCGATCGTGCTTTATCACATGTCTAATTATCAATATTTCCCAACAGATTATGCACAGGTGAAGCATGCGTTGAGTAATAATAAATAAGTTAGAGTACTTAGCTTTGGAGAAAGCCGCCGGGTGTTGGAATAGCATGCAGGAATGATTCCCGGGTTGCCCGGTGAATGTCTGCAGGTGTAAGGAGCAGCTTGATTTTGCTGTTTGGAGCAGTGGGTGTCCAGAGAAGATTTCTGGGTGTCCAGAGGAGATCTGCCTTCTGCCTAGCCTGCTGCAGCCCAAAAGCTGACCCACACCAGGCTTAGCCCACCAGATCCATTGTTGTAGCCCGATCCGGCCCAACTTAGCCGTTGACCGGTCTTGACCATTTCGAATCTCCCTCTTTCCCGCCAATTTTCTTTTTCTTCTTCTGCTTCTGTTTTTCTCTCTTCTCGGCCGGGGTTCTCGTTCCCGGTTGACGTCTCTCTTCCTCTCGTCCGGGGTTCCCTGCTGTCCGGTGGCTCTCTGCCGTCCGGTGGCTCTCTCGGCCGAGGACTCTCGTCCGGCCGACGTTCGTCCGGTGTCCCTCGTCCGGGGTTCTCCACTTTTCTCGGCCGGACTGCCCTCTCGGCCGGCATCCTCCTCGGCCGGTGGCTCTCTCTCGGCCGGCATCCTATCTCCCGGCATCCCCCCTCGGCCGGTGTACTCTCTCGTCCGGGGGCTCTATCCCTCGTCTCGGTCGGACTCTCTCCCGCTCGGGGTTTCGGGCCTGCTGCACCGGAGACAAACCGCACCGGAGGGCGAAGCCGGGCAGGACCTGCCGCACCGGACCTGCTGCACCGGAAGACGAACCGCACCGGAGCCTCGCGCGAGAACCACGCCCGGCTGGGCTGCATGGGCTGCATGCCGGGTGATGCCGTCCGGGAGGCTTACTGGAGATGCTGGCCGGCGAAGACTGGAAGATGCTGGCCGGGAGATGCTGGTCAGGAGAGATGGAGGTGCCGGCCAGTTGAAGCTGTGGGTAACCGGAGGCGTCGTAGGTGATTCGCCGGACTGCCGTCCAGTGGACGCGGGCGAGTTGTCGGCTTCGTCGGCTGTGGCCTGCTGCGGTGCGAGGCGGAGGGAGACGGCTGGAGATGGCGGTGGCGGGAGGGTGCTTGTCCGAGTTGACTGTATCGGGAGTGTTGACCCGCGTTGACCGGTCTTGACTGGGCCGTTGCTGGGCCACTGGCCGGTTGCTCCTTGCAGACCCACTGGCCTGGGCTGCTGGTGCTGGGCAGGCTAGCTGGGCAGCTTGCTGATTATTTGGGACCTGTTGTCCGGGCAGTAGCTTGCCGGCAGAGCAACACAGCTTTTTGTAAGCCTTCCCACAGACGGCGCCAATTGTTTCTTCTCAAACCCGGGGGCCTGGCAGAACCACAATAATAAAGCTATAAAGAACACAGCGAGTATAGTGGTTCACCGTGCTATCGGAGGGCACGGCTACGTCCACTTGGAATCCAGTAGGAATAGCCAATAAGCCATCGGGTTACAAGGATGGAGTGCCTTGGATCCAAGATCCTTTGTACTAAGGGGGAAGCCTCCTATTTATAGGGAAGGAAGGCTCCCTCCTCTACAATGTTTCCAATGTGGGATGCTTACTACACTATTACATAATTCCCTACTCACGAAGCTACTTCAGGCGCCCGGTGGCACTGCTTCCGAGTGCGGCACCGGTGATGTGGAACAATGGAGATGTAGCCGGGGTTGCGGTCTACCCGCTGGATGCCGGAAGTGGGACCTATGACGCCGGTTGCACGGTCCACGAGGTCGCCAGATGTGCTTGGCGGTGTACTATATGTACTGTCAACACCTGCATAACTGGGTTGTTGAAGTCTACTGTCTTCAACCAACGTCACTCGTATTCCCTGAACATGAACTCTCTTGGAGTACCCATACGACCATATTTGTCGTATTCGGTAAAGTGGGTACGAAACTCGTTCTTCCACTCTTTGAACCTACGGAAAAAACAAAAGTGCATTAGAAATATTATTAATATCATAAAATATTTCAAATTATAAGATGAGGAATTCCCAACGTACCTCGAGTTCTGCATCGCGTACGCCCAAGCCTGTTTGTGTTCGGCAATCTCGAAGTATGTCTGAAAGATAATATTTTATTAGTTTTAAAATTATAACAATACCGAAAATTATTAAATATTACAATAAAGAAATTAAGTTTTTGAAATTAATCACCGACGCCGCGTTGTTGACCTCCCTCTTGATCTCTTCCGGCACATCAGCCCACCGTGTCCACCGTGCCCACCGTGCTCCCACGCAACCCGCGTAATCGCTGCGTTTTTTCCCCTGAACATCCTGATTAGGGGGTTCGTTGATCTGGATCCTCCCCCTAGTCTCAACACTTTTCCTGAGCGTATCAAAACATATGACACCTCTCGTATTCCTGCTTGAACTGCTAGCGGCGGTCCATATCACATAAACGACAATTGGTTAATAAAATTAAATATTAGTGTGTTAATTTTAATAAAATATTTAATTAATAAAATCAAATGTTACCTGAACTCGATGACCCGTCTGTCGATTTTCCTTTTAATCTCGCCGAAATCAGGAGCTCAAGTCTCTCAAATGGCTCATGATGGTATGCCTCCGCAACAGTCACGTACTGAGGCCTAGCAGGCCATATGGGCACACCACGCTCGTCCACCTCGGGTGTGGCAGGAATGTTGTATGGCAGGTATAGCTGATTAGGGAGAGTAGGCCCCTCAGTAGAGTCAGCAGCAGACGGCGCATGACTCGTCATCGGCTCCCGATGAACCTCAGGCATACGGACCTGATGAACGTCTGGAGCTATGTCGTCCTGAAATAGCTGCGTACTACATCTCGAAGGATCTGGCCGGAGAGGGGGACATGAACTGCTCGACGGCCGCCCCGCCGATAAAAGGGTCTGGTGCCGGTTGCTCACAGTCTTCCGCGGCTGGGATGAATCGATCCTCTGAGGCTGGCTGGTGGTCCTCTCAGGCTGGCTAGGGATCCTCTCGGAGTCTCCGGATCCTCCAGAACTTCCAGAACCCCTAGATCTGGAACGACGACATCCGAATAGCTGTCTAAATGCATCAGCCATCTGGAAACAAATAAATTAATACATTAATTAATATTAAATTATATTACATTAAATAACAAATTCTAATTAATATAATAATCAATAATACTAACATATTTTAAAACATACTAACAAATTAATATTTATAATTTAACTAATTTTAAATAATACTAACCATTAACATAAATATAACCATTTATATACAAATATAACTATATTTCATCATTAACATATATATACATACAAATAACCATTTATATATTAACATAAATATAACCATTTATATAATTAGGCTACAAATTTATATATATAATTAATTTAACAATTTATATATATCAATTAAAATATACATTAACATATATATATATATATATATATATATATATACAAATATGTGTATATATTAACAAATATATAACCATTTATATAATTAATCTACAAATTTATATTTATAATTAATCTAACAATTTATATATATAACCAATATATATAACAATTTAACACACTTAAATATCTAAATTATATACCTAAATTATATAATTAAAATAAATTGCAAAAAAAATATATAAAAAAAATTACCTACGGATCGAGGAGGAGAAGGAGGAGGAGGAGGCCGGAGGAGAGGAAGGGGAAGGAGGAGGAGGAGGAGGAGGAGGAGGCCGGAGGAGGAGGGGAAGGAGGAGGATCGGAGGAGGAGGCCGGAAGAGGAGGGGAAGGAGGAGAAGGAGATGTTTTAGGGTTTAGGAGAGAAAAGTCGGGCTGTCTGCGACTTTCAGATTTTATAGCAGAGAGAATAGCCGACGATTTAAAAGATTTCGTCGGCTATTCTTTGAATGTCGTCGGCTATACTTTGGAAGATCAACAGCCGTCGGATCTGAGCTATCCAATGGCGGACAATAAAAAGGCGCGGATCGCAAGAGTTTAGCCGACGATTTACAAGATTTCGTCGGCTATTCTTTGAATGTCGTTGGCTATTCTTTGGAAGATCAACAGCCGTCTGATCTGAGCCATCCAACGGCGGACAATAAAAAGGCGCGGATCGCAAGAGTTTAGCCGACGATTTACAAGATTTCGTCGGCTATTCTTTGAATGTCGTCGGCTATTCTTTGGAAGATCAACAACCGTCTGATCTGAGCCATCATTTTTCAGAACCTTGTCATTTTTCAACCGTAAACGTATTTCATTATTTCGGTCATATCTTATTTCACAACATTTTTGCATTTGAAGAGTCTACATATAGTAACTATTTGAAACTATACATTCACTTAAACACTTAGTAAACAAGTTAAGGAACATTAGTGCATATGTTCTGATTTTGAATCTAAAAGTTTAGAAAATCTATTCCAACCGTCAGATATCACCGTTAAGATTAAATACATGTATGGAAAAAAATCAAACTTCAGCTGACAACGTTAAAGGCTCGATCGGAACGGTCAACCGGGTAAGTCAAAACTCTAAACGCTTAGAAATGGTAATTGGACTGTCTAAATGACGTTTTTTGGCATGACCTTCAACAGATAATAGTTTCAAATCAATGAGACGCAACTAATCATATAAAAATTTTACAAAATTGATTTAACGAACGTCAGGCTACCCATAGGAAAACGAAAGTAAAAAACAGTTAACCGCAACATTCGGCACACAGATTTTATCAGAACCTTGTCATTTTTCAACAGTAGACGTATTTCATTATTTCGGTCATATCTTATTTCACAATATTTTTGCATTTGAAGAGTCTACGTATAGTAACTATTTGAAACTATACATTCACTTAACACTTAGTAAACAAGTTAAGGAACATTAGTGCATATGTTCTGATTTTGAATCTAAAAGTTTAGAAAATCTATTCCAACCGTCAGATATCACCGTTAAGATTAAATACATGTATGGAAAAAAATCCAATTTCAGCTGACAACGTTAAAGGCTCGATCGGAACGGTCAACCGGGTAAGTCAAACCTCTAAACTCTTAGAAATGGTAATTGGACTGTCTAAATGACGTTTTTTGGCCTGACCTTCAAAAGATAATAGTTTCAAATCGATGAGATGCAACTAATCGTATAAAAATTTTCCTCAAAATATTTACCAAAGGTAACTCTACCATTAGGGAAACTAAGGAATAAAACCTTTGACCGCATCTTTCGACACTCAGATTTTATCGGAATCTTGTCATTTTTCGACTGTAAACGTATTTTATAATTTTGGTCATATCTTATTTCACGACTTTTTTCTGTTTGAAGGATGAAGCAATGGTTTATCGTTAGTGATAGAAAATGGAATCTGGTCATTTTTTTTTTGTTTTAAATCATAGCCGGCGAGAGACAACCTCGTACTCGTCGGCTATTCTTTTGTCGTTTTCTGTCTAAAATAAAATATTTATTTTTCAATATAGTTATGGCCGACGAAATAATGTATTTTTCGTCGGTTATTATGTGTATAGCCGACGAAATAACTTGTTTTTCGTCGGCTATTATATTAAAAAGGTAAAAAAAAAATCAGTAGGTTTACACCTCTCGTATTCCTATTTCCTGTTCATATATAACCAAAATTGAACATCAAGAAAACAGAAACCCAGCAGTCAACATATTTCAAATTTTTTTTAAGGGGTTTGGAACCCAGCCTAGCTGGGAGGCTCATCCCCACGCCCGTTCATTAGAAATTAGTGGATTACAAAAGAAATGATTACATCATCTAAATTACTTAATCCGTCGGATTGTAATCGGAATCATCGGATGAGTCATTTTCGGTTTCTGAATTGCTCGATAGGGGTAATCTATGTCTTTCCTCACCACTAGAGTCCTCGTTAGTTTCTTCATTTGGATAAACATCAACAAGCAGTGGCTCTTCACGTCGAATTCGCACCGGCGTGTCTAGGCGAATAAAAGATGAGTCAGGAATACCGTTTGAGTTGGGCTCTTGGTACGCGGTGCCACCTTCCTCGTTCTCTTCAGCCACTCCAAGTGTAGACGCCCGGTAAATGTTGCGATGGTGGATAGTGTTGACTACTTTCCACGGGTCACCCTTGGCGAGATCATCAAGATAAAATACTTGTTTCACCCATGTGGCTAAAACGAACGGGTCATCCTCATACCATGATGTACTAGTATTCACAGAAGTTATGCCGTATTGATTGGTTTTCATGCTCTGCGGCCGTGTGTTAAACCATCTACACTTGAAAAGGTGCACTTTCATGCCTTCCCCATAATGCAGTTCCACAACTGAATGGAGAACACCGTAATAGTCAACTTCATCATCCCCACCATGTGCCATAACCCCTGAATTTTGTGTTTTCAGTCTGATGTCTCTCTCTTCACATCGAAATAACACACTATTCACCTTGCACATCGCATAAACTTTTGAATAGACCGGCTTCATCGCTAGAAGTCTGAGTTCGTGCGACCAATTTGGGTGATTATCATTTTTAATAAGGTTCATCTGCAACCATCAGAATCAACTATAAATATGAATAATTATACACAATAATATATAAATACGTATAGAATAATGTTAAAGTTACGTACCCAGCGGCCGAAATACTCTGCGAATGTCCGGTTGTGGTAATCGAGATCACCTCCTACTTGTTCACAGTTTAGATGCATGTTCTTCCAAAACTGAACTTCTAAACAGTTAATTAGTACCCACCAATGTGCAATGGCTACCTCATAATCTTTCAACTTGTAGGAAACTGGCATTTTTCCACCGAGTACAACATCGTCGGAGAGTATGAAAAGATTGAACTGTGAAGGTACATCTTGCGGTATGCTTTCCTGTAACGCTCCTAAATACAGCTTCATGTAGGTGACGCACTTGTGCGCAATATATGCTTCAGCTATACATCCTTCAGGTGCGGATCTGTTTTGGACAAAATCACCGTATTGTCCAAGTTGCCTATAAATCAAGTTTTTAAAGTGTTATGATAATACATTAATACTAAATCACATATATTGATGAGGAAATTAACATCAGGTGTAAAATACGTACCTTTCCATCGGATACATCCAAGTGAAGTGCACAGGACCGGTAAGCAACAACTGCCGAGGAAGATGGATCATGAGGTGAGGCATGATGTCGAAAAAATTTGGAGGAAATATCATCTCAAATTTACACATGATATGAACGATGTCTCGTTGCATTTCCCGGAGGTCAGATTTTCTCACTTCCCGTGTGCATACCTTCTGGAAAAATCTTGCCAACGCTACTAACGGCTCTACAACGTGACGGGGAAGGAACGGTCGAATGAAAATAGGGAAGAGACGTTGTAGCAGGATATGATTGTCATGACTTTTCAACCCGTAAAGATTGTTGAATTGTCTGTTCACACACTTGGCTATATTTCCAGCAAAGACTGAAGGATACTTGGCCCGACTTATCCAATGGAAAATTTCTGATTTATGCTCAGGCTTGACGGTGTAAGGAGCTTGAGGCATTTTTCTCTTCCATTGTTTCAACCATAGTTGTTTTCTGATATTCATGTTTTGCAGATCAGTGCGAGCCTTAGGACCGTCTTTCGTCTTCCCCTCCAAGTTCAGCGTTGTGCCCACCACACTTTCAGAAACATTTTTTTCTATGTGCATAACGTCTAGGAAGTGACGGATCAACAACTCACACCAGTACAGGAGTTCCCACAATATGCTCTTATGTGTCCAGAATTTGTACTCCTCAGGTCTTTCAGGTATTTCTGCTACAATATCGGGATGATTGCTGAGGGGCCCAAAATCGTACTCATTAAGCACTGCTAAAATTTCTCTTCCCGTCCATCTTCTGGGAGGACCACCGTGTTCTTCGGTTCCATCAAATGCGGCGGACTCGTAACGCCAGAGGTGATCCGCCGGATGGAACACACGATGACCCATTCTGCATATCTTGTTGCAATGAGGGGTGCTCCCATAATCGCTGAGGCACTCTGGACAAGCCTTGTATCCCCTAACAACGCTGCCCGACAACATCCCATAAGCAGGAAAATCACTGATGGTACCAATAACCACAGAATGCATCTGGAACGTCTCCTCCTTGTACTTGTCAAAAGTGGGATGACCAACGTCCCACAATACCTTAAGCTCTTCAATCAATGGTCCCACAATAGTGTTTATCACAAATTGATTCTATCATTAGTAGTTTCCTTAATTAAATATATTTCTTTCTACATGCATTTTACAACAACCACAATAATTAGCATATAAAATAGATAATATTTGTTTTAGATGTAGTAACTACTTCACGTACAACCTGTGATTACTATTCTTTGAACAAATTTAAACATGTTACCACAATATGTTATCAAATTGGTAAACTATTATGTTTTGACTAAAATTAGGTAATGTCTTAATTAGTGTAATGAAGTTCTCCCTATGTAATTAAGTAATAATTTTTGTAATTTTCATTGTAAATGTAGTAATTACATTTAATCAACGAAATTTACCGAAAATTATAACAACTGATTAAAAAATGATATTTTTGTTCTAATCTTAGTAATTACTCCGCCTATAACCTATTTACTAATTTATGCACAATTTACATGTGTGACAACATATTAGTTATCAAAGTGGTAAATCTTTATGTTTTTATCATTAATCAAATGCTTACTATAACGACTAGTATTTTACCACAGCCCACAACAATTGATACTAAAGTGGTAAATCTTGTTCTAGTCGTAATAAGTACTCCACCTAAACTAATGTACTAGTTTATAAACATTTTAACAAGTGCGAGAACAAATTTGTTGTCACACAAGTAAATCTTTATGCTTTTATCATTAATGAAATGATTACTACAATGACTACACGTTTTAGCACAATTTACACTTATTGATGTGAAAACGGTAATTTTTGTTATATTTGTGGTAATTATTTTAAAGCTTTATCATTTACAACGATTATCAACAATTTTATAATTCCGACAACATTTGCGTTGTGTACATGGTAAAATTGAAATTTGACCAAAAGATATATAAAATCTCATTGTTGTAATATGGTTCTCCATTTGATCAAAGTTGTCCAAATATGATATTTACAGTTTTGACAACTCAATTACAGCTATCGCAACAAGTGTTGTCATAAGTCATAAGTGTAGCTCTACGAGGTGTAATTTATTATTCTGAACATAGTGGTTACATAATTTTGAACGATTTACTTATTAAGAATTAATTTGTTGTAAATATGATAAATTTTATTTTCAAAATTGACACATGTTAACGTATTAACCTATTCAATAATTTTCCACTATATTATTAAAAGAAATAAAAAAAATAAGGGTACTGCATACCTCAAGGTACTTTAGACGATCCCTATAATTTCACACTATCTAGTCCTTCCGTTAACTTTCCATCTAATTGCACCGTCAATTTAGACCAATTGTCCATACTATCCTCAACTCTTCTCCTAAAATCCCACAACTCTCTCTAATATGAAAAATTCTGTGATCCACCAAGAGCGACACTGAGCCTCCTCTGTAACCTCACTAATCTCATTAACAAAAAAAAAATAAAAAAATCATTCTCCTGTAAAATCAATGCTGGATCTGAAGTGCCAAATGTTCTCAAAGGGACAGATCTGATAGCCACATTGTGTAGCTAATCTTTTTCCATAAGCCCCTCTGTAATTTCATAGCTGAAGAGCCCAGGTGATATTGCATTAACTCTGATATTGTGTACCCCCAAATCCACAGCCATGACCTTAGACAAAGTGTTTATGGCACCCTTTGAGCAACTGTATGTTGAACCTCCAGGAAAATATCCACGATTAATGATTGATCCTCCCTTATCTGCATCACGCATGCATAGGGAAACATATTTTGACACCAACCAGGTGCTTGTCAAGTTCGTCTTCAAAGTGTTGTTCCATTCCTCCTCAGACAATTTCAATGCAGACACCACAGTACCTCTAACACCGGCGTTGTTGACGAGGGCATCGATGCGGCCAAAGGCATCCCAAGCTTTTTGCACAGACTTCTGAATAGCAGACCCGTCGGCGTTGAGGTCAAGCTCGACTGCGACGGCTCTCGTCTTCGGCAGCGCGGTGGTGGAAAGCTTATTGATTTAATCACAAATAGACTGTAGGCGATCGACGCAGCGAGCGGCGGCGACAATACGGCAGCCGGCTTTAGCCAAATCGAAACAGAGCTCAAGGTCGAGGCCGGAAGAAGCGTCGATGACCATGACGACCTTGTCGTGGAGATCGCGCCATGGCTCCAGGTGGTCTGATACTTGCGTCTTTGCCATTTGCACTACAGTGAGTTGAGTCAATTGGACTAAAGAAAATTATTTCCATTCAGTTCTTCTCCACCCAAATAATCAAAACTAGACCTCACTTTTTCTCCACCCAAATAATCAAAAGCCTCGAATTCGTGGCCAAGTCGTCATTTATCGACGGCTTCGTTGTTTATGTTGTCAACTCGCTTTGTTGCCTAATTTTCAAGAACCCGAGGAGTCCCTTGTAAGAATTTCAGTCAAAGCAACTTCTCCAGAAAGAGGAGACAATCATAGTCCCCATTCTCCAAGTCTGAGAAGAAGATTTGGGGTCTGTGGTGGTGATGAGAGGCAGAATGCCTGGTTCTTAGGGATAGAGAGGCAGAGAGGACAGTGGTGATGTAGGACGTTTCTGGGTTTGGGGTCTGTGGTGGTGACGAGAGGCAGGGCTATAATTGGCATTTAATTTTCTCAAATTCTCCACATCAGCAACTTAACAGACAATTTGGATGGAGGGAGACGGAATGGAGCAACTGGTCGAAAGTTAAGAGTTTGAGGAGTGATCAGTTAAAATTAAAAGCACAAGGACTAAACTGTCGAGACTGTCAAAATTGAAGGAGTAACCAGTATTTTGTTAAAAAAAAAATCCTTCCAAGAAATATATATATGTGTATATATATAATCCGTCCAAAAGAAATTCGATATAGATTTTTCTATTTTAAAAATCTTATTTTTGAATTTCGATATATGATATATATATATATATCATAATTTTAACCCATTAAAGTAAGAAAACCTGATATATCAAAAAAGTAAAGAATTAAATCAAGATTGGTAAAGATGGAAATGTTTATTAAATATCGTAATCCATAAATAAATTTCATATAGTTTATGTAAGGTGTTTCTGTCTGAATCCGTAGACTCACAGAGACCGGTGGATCTTGATGTGATTTCTTCTTGCAAATCTTGCTAACTAAGGGAATACCGGGCGGGCCGGTCTATTCCGCTCCGATGCTTAAGTCAGTATAGATGGGGTAAACTGATAACTTAGGCGGGAATGAGTATTTGAAGTACTGATTACCTATTAATGAGGGTAGTTGGGACTCATATATAGGCTGCCGGGCATGAAGACTGGCCTCACCCGTCGATGTGAGACTGGCCCCCTTATGCACATATTGCTGGACTGTTCCGGCCCCTGCTTGGAGAGTTGCCACCCCGGTCCCCGGGCCCTGATCGTAAGTAAGATATGCTCGTGCGCGGGACCAAGTGTCCATACCTTATTCCCGGGCGCTGGGCCGGGTACGGGAGTGCTGGCTGTGGGTCTGGGGTCCTGGGTAGCCTCTCTATGGTTACTGTCAACAAGTCCCCCAAGTTCCCGGTCAAGTGCCATCTCGAATGGGGATTTAAATCTGTCTTGCTTTACAGACCCGCAGACCCGCAGGGATAAGAACCCAACGGTGCCCTAACCCCCCAAGTCCGCGTTTTGAGATTGGGCTTGGCCGGGCGTTCGGATAAACCTGTTATGATGGTGCATAATGTGATGAGTGCATGGTTATAATGTTCATGGTGACAGTGGCATATAGGTGCAAGATGTAGTGCATGAGATGATGATAATGTGGCGTTGAAATCCGCCGTGCTATGCTATGTCCCGGGAAAACCGGGTGAATATAGCGCATGGGTGGAATGAGTCCCCCAAGTGAGAAAGATAGCCGCAAAGGTCAGCGGTCGGTGGGTGACTTAAATGGAGTGGTCTTGATGAGGGGCATGGTACCAGCGTGAAACGTGCCCTGTGTTAGAGGAGTACCCGGTGGGGTGTTGCAGGACTGCCTTTGTTCCTGCAGACGTGAACTTTGTGCAGAGTTGTTAGCCTGCGGGAAGAGTTGTCCTGTATGAGAGGAGCAAGTCTCCCGGTGGGGTGAGGCGACCCTGTGTTCGTACTGGCCGGCATCCCCAATCGCTTCTCAGCCCGTGTGTTACAGGCATGAGGTATGTGCAGAGTTTTTAGCCTGCGGAAAGAGTTGTCCTGTATGAGAGGATCAAGTCTCCCGGGTTTATAAAGCCCGGTGGTACATGGAGCCCGTAAGTCGTACAAGGTTGTTCATAGGAATGTCTCGGTTCGTACAACCGGTTATTCCGTAGGAGTGAGCGTTAAGCAAGTGCAGACTTGGCCGGTGGAATGCCGCAGCCAATGGGTCAAGCTGGGTGTACTGGCGAATAGGATAGTGCTTAGGTGGAGCAGGTACTACAATTGGAATAGCGTAGCCTGTACATAATATTTCTGTAGGGTTTTTAGCTTACGGGAAGAAGTCTCCTGTGTTAGAGGAAGAATTCTCCCTGTGGGATACCTAGCCGTTGTTTCTTGGCTGTAGTCAACCGCCCAGCGGCGAGATAAAATATGCGCAGGGTTTTTAGCCTGCTGGAAGAATCGTCCTGTACAAGAGGATCAAATCTCTCGATTTTAGCCGTTGCCGCTGGCCGTAAGAGTGGAATAAGTTCAACAGGTGGAATGCCTCGTACCGGTGGAATATATGTTAGAATGCCCCGTTCTGTTGGATTATGTCACCCTTAGGTTGGAATAGGGGGTATTCCATGCATTGAAGGGGGTATTCCATCAGTCCCGTCAGTTATGATGGCCTGAGAAGTTACCAATACTGGGACACGTGTCGCTAGGGGACGGTCAGGGATGGATGGCCAGAATCCGCGGGCGTTTTACTTGGCCTACTGAGTAGTTTGGGGGGAAATTTAAGGGGCACTCAGGATGCTGGACCTGTATATAAACCCCTGCCGCTTCATGCATTTTACTTTTAGCTGAGAACTGTTCCCCTGTTTAGCGTGCAAACACACAATTGCTCGGTGTTTTCCAGCTGTTGAGTTTCCGTCGTCGTGCATATCAATCGGTGAGTTCTGCCCTTGTGATTCTGAAACTTCCTTTTGTCTTGTCTGTGGGTTGATGTGATTGGCACCTGGTTGTATCTTGGTTTGCCTGTTAGATGAGATCCCGCCAGTACCGAATCTCAGCGAGATCTGACAGTTTTCGGCTGATAAGCCCAGTGGTCGTTGTGGGGTTGTGCTGAGGCATTACATGCTTCATACTGCCCCGCGGCCGTTGTTTAGGTTGTACTGCTGACCGGCCATAGGGTAATTATTTTTTTTCTTTCCCCTAGGTTACATGGATTCTAGGAGCTCCAGTGAATGCTCCACACCGGCCGCCAGGCGACCGTTGACGGACGACCAAGAGAGGATGGAGGACTGGCTTGCCTCCTCGTCCTCGGGGCCAGATGCCGCCGCCCGTTCGACTGGCGAGGCATCATTGTCTGGGTCTCTAGGATCGAAGGATGCTCCCTATGGGGTGTCCTTGGGCACAATCCACCCAGCAGGCGGCCCCCGCTACTCATTTATGGACGGGAATAGGACCATAGTCTGTGATGAGCCTGAGCGGTCTTTAAGTCCTGCGGAGATTGCCGCTTTTCGGGCAAAGTGGAGTATTCCAGGAGAGATAGATCTCCGGCCTCTGTATACCGGGGAGTTCGCCTGTAACCCGGAGGACGGCTGAGTTGCTATTCATGAAGACCAGTTCTGTCATGGGTTTTCTCTCCCGCTGTAAAACTTTGTGCAGTAAGTGCTAAGTGCCATTCAAATATCACCGGCGCAGCTCCCCGGTAACCAGTGGAGGCAACTACTGAGTCTAGGCTGTCTCTACTGGCTGTGTGATATGAGCTTCCCAACGGTGCACGAGTTCTGGGCCCTGTACAAGCTGACGTACTCGAAGAAGAGTAAAGCCCGGGGGTGTGTGAGTTTTTCCGCCCGGGACTATAAGCCGGTGATAACCCGCCTGCCCTCCTGGCTCAACAATAATTGAAGGAAGAAGGTGGTGATGGCGGGGGGGGGGGGGGGGGGGGGGGATTGGCAGAAGAGGAGTAAGAATTACCGTGTTCCCGGGGCCTTTCAACCGGTAGGCGATCAGTCATACGAGTTGTCTGGCCTGGAGCGGGATAGGATCGCCCGGGTTTTTGGGTGCTGGTCCGACCTGGAGCGAAGTTTATACAACTTCATCCGGCGAGAGGTGTTGGAACTGTGTTGCCTGGGGGGGAATTCCGGTGGGTGGTGGGATGTAGATTGGTTGTTCTTTTTTCCCGTTGAGTAAGTTGGTGTTTTGTCTAACCCCTTTGGTTGTTCTACAGGTGTATCGTCCCGGACGACCATTAAACCCCAGGAGGCGTTGTCCATGGACAATCAGGATCTTATCTCCAAACTAAAGAAGAAAGGAGACACTGCAGCGCGGGCCACGGTTAACCGGGAAACCGGCGAGGGTTAACCATACACGTCGAACCCTTGGCCATGGATGTTGTGGATGAGGATTACGCCTTACGACGCGTAAAGACTCCTACTGCAGGATGTCTGGCGGCGTCTGGATCGGGGAAGACTCTTAGTGGGCGTCCAAGCCCCGGCCGGTGCTGGAAAGATTCCCTGGCGACTAGGACAGGTGCCTATTGTCGCCAGGCCCCTTTTGTCTGCTGCCCGATCTTCTTCCTTACAGGTTGATCTGGGTGAAAAGAGGAAGAGGGTTCGGGAACTACCGGCCTCCGCGCTTGTTACGTTTATCGGCCGGTCAGTTGGTGAGAGCTTGGCCAAGCGGCTAAAGCTAACGAGTGGTGGCGCGACTACCACCCAGAGCAAGCTTCCTGTGGCCTCTAGCTCTTCCGCTCCGGGCATAGGCGCGTCGGTGGTGGAGAAGACTCCTACTACAGAGCTGGGGCCGGAGGGAGGTTGTCCGGACGACCCGTTCGTCCGGAGACTGCTTTTGGATATGAGGGGCATGGAGCTAGATAAGGCTGGGGCTCCGGAAGGCCGGCCGGAGGAGCACCGGCTGAAAAGCAAGGGGATGGCCATCCAGGTAAGGATAGTCTGCCACTGGTATTCGTCCAACATTACTTTGTACTTCGTTGCTTTCTAACCGGTGCCTATCGAACTGTAGTTGCTTTACAACTTATATCAGTCAGATGCAAGTGAAGAGTTGCCCGAGCTGAAGAAACAAGTGGCGGCATTGACAAGCGCCCGAGACTCCTGGAGGTGGAGAAATTCAAGCTCCAACGAGAGAAGGCCCGGTTGGAAGAGAGGGCCAAGAAGCAGGTGGCCAAGTTAGAGACCCAAGTCGAGGCTCTTGAAGAGGAGAAGAAGGGCCTGGAGGAGGAGAGGGCCGAGCTGGAGACCAAGGTCGAGGAGCTCCAGCGGCAGGTGGCAACGGCCTCCGCTTCTGCTAGCGGGGCGGTCGATGAGAATGACCCGTACCAACGGGCTATTAAGAAGTATAAGCAAAGTGATGAGCTTCTTGATCTGTTGGAACAGGCCCGGGAGGTGGGGATAGCTGACGCCTTTGACGACTGGAAGGCTAAGGGCTATCTCGACATCTCGAAAATTCCGCCGCCGCAAACGGATGCGGAAAAATAACTAGAGGGAGAAACCGATCTGGCCGTGGATGACGCAGCGGGTGGAACGGCTGCTGAAGGAGCGGGTTGTTGAAGAGGGGGTGCAGGCAGAAGTGGCTTAGCAGACTCCACACTCCACACTTGTTTTGTTGTTGTTGTTTTTTTATGTCCTACCGGGTTGCTTGCCGGTGTCACAGTCCCCTGTAAACATTGCCTTGAGTTTTAATGAAGGGATATTTTACACTTGTGTTATACCTTTTTCAATTTGCTCGACTTGGCTACCAATGATTGCCTTTTGCATTTACTTGGAAACAAAGTTGGAATAGATGACTTCTGAAATTACACCGGTCGAACTGGTTGGAATGTCTAGCTAATTGTGTTGGAAAAAATTAGCATTTTTTTCTCGGGCTGATAAGTTGTTGGACCGCTGAACTTCTCTACGGGTTTGAGCTGGAGGGGGGGGGGCGGGTTGGAGCGGGCGGTTTAAGATTTCTACCGGTCAAACGAGCCTTGGTGTCGTGGGAATGAAGCCCCGGTCCCACGCAGCCCCTACATGCCGGGTTCTCTTTGATACCGCTGCAAGTTGCCGCTTCGGACTAGTCCTTCTATTGCTGATTTCAAGGCAAGACAGTCGTTTGTGTGGTGTGTAGCTTCATCGTGGTAGGAGTAGTATTTACCTGTCTGCGCCCTGGTCAAGTTCCCATTTCGGTGCTTTCTCTTTGGTGGTGGAGGGATGTTGTTCCCGTTCTCATACAGGATATCCTCGTACGAAGAGGTTAAGGTGGAGAATACCTCTTGTCGTTCTGCTGGCATGATTGCCAGGGGGCGGGTTTGCTGGTAGGACGAGGGCTTTCCACCTCGTAGGGGGGTGTCAAAATTGTCCCGCCGGCGCTGTTGGCTCCCCCAACTCCTAGGCTTTCTGTCAAACGAAGCTCCTCGGTCGTGGCCCTACTGCCAGTGTCTAACTTCCTGCCGGGCAGGCATCGGCTCCTCCTGCCTTATCTTGTGCCTGATAGCCATCACCATCAGTTCATAGTAACCCTGCGGGAGCTCCACCCGCACAGCATTAGAAAACTTCCCCGGCCGGAGACCCTGCTTGAAAGCCGATAATGCAATCCCCTTCCTTGTTCAGGTCCATGAACCCGACCGTGGTTGTTTGCCAACGGTTAACGAAAGCTCGCAGCTCTTTGCCGTCTGCTTGCCTGGAGTTAATATGAATCGGCCTACGAATCTGTCTGCCAACTGCTCGAATGCCTCTATAGAGTTCACCGGCAACTCGAAAAACCAGCTGAGTGCCTCCCCGGACAGGGTCTCTTAGAATATGTTACAGTAGATGGCGTCCGAGTAACCCTTAGCACACGTTTGGGATCGGAAGCTGTCCAGGTACTGGTATGGACAACCGGCCCCAAAGTATGTCAGCTTTAGCAATTTTTGGGTGCCTTATCTTCCGGATTCCAGAACCCTGGGTGAGAAGGGCCCGGCTCACATATTGAACCGCGCGCTCTCCGGCGGTCTCGCAGCCTTCCTCTAGTTGGCCTCCATCTGGCCCTTCATCTCTGACACTGAGTCAGATAGTATTCGGAAGGTCCGTGCGGTCGGGCTTAGGGTATCATATTCGAATGAACGACTTTCCCGCCGAGGGGCCGGGACGATTTCTGGTGGTGCCGTGTCTGTCGGGAGCTCCTCTCCCGTCACACCGGTGTCCCTCTCTCCCCCTGATGACTATCCCACCTCCTGGTGTGGGGACGCTTTTGACGGCAGTGCGAATGCTTTTGTCAGAGTGGCATTGCGCTGTTGTCCTCTTTCCAAGGCAGCCACAAGTGCGGCATTCACCGCTTCTATGTCTTGATACTGGGTATCGGCTTATGCCCTATCCCGGTCGCTCTCTGCTCGCAAGCAGTTGACTTCCGCTCTCATCTCCTCTATCTTTCCCGCCATATCGTACTGGCCGGGACTGAAAAAATCGTCCTGACTTCTGCTCGGGGCACTAGTGGACGCCGGTGTGGGCTTAATGCCCAAAATTTAGTGGGTTTCCACCGAGCCCTTTCCGCGCGCATCTCCGTTATACTCACCGACCGTACTGCCCAGAGTACCGTTGGTGGCAGCGTTCTGACTACAACCTCCAGTGGGCTGCTCCTGCCCCGCCCCCGGGATCTCGGCCAGCACCGGCTCCAGAACCCGCTGGTCCTCCTCTGGATTTCTTTCCCCCCCCTTAATTCTGGATTTTTTTTTTTTTTTTTTACGATCCGTAGGCTGATCGATTCCCTTCCCGCTGGTAGGACAACACAACTTTTTAGACTCTTTCCACAGACGGCGCTAATTGTTTGTGTCTGAATCCGTAGACTCACAGAGACCGGTGGGTCTTGATGTGATTCCTTCCTGCAAATCCTGCTAACTAAGGGAATACCGGGCGGGCTGGTCTATTCCGCTCCGATGCTTAAGTCAGTATAGATGAGGTAAACTGATAACTTAGGCGGGAATGAGTATTTGAAGTACCGATTACCTATTAATGAGGGTAGTTGAGACTCATATATAGGTTGTTAGGCATGAAGATTGGCCTCACCCTTCGATGTGGGACTGGCCCCCTTCTGCACATATTGCTGGACTGTTCCTGCCCCTGCTTGGGGAGCTGCCACCCCCGGTCCCCGGACACCGATCATAAGTAAGATATGCCTGGGCGCGGGACCAGGTGTTCATGCCTTTTTTCCGGGCCCTGGGCCGGGTCCGAGAGTGCTGGCTGCAGGTCTGGGGGCCTGGGTAGCCTCTCTATAGTTACTGTCAACATAAGGTAACTAAAGTATCTCAATGCAAATTTTTTGATATGATTATTGCCTAATTTGATATGTTTATTAAGCAAAATAATTATTAATACATTAATTAATATACGCATTTCCTATATAAGAGGATAAGATCGTCTTTTTATTTAAAAATTACATGACATGAATTTTGCAATTGATGATGTGTCTGAATGACATAGCACGCCACATAGGATTGAGGCCATAAATCTTAGGCCTCATTGAGGCTCTATATTAGTGCCCTAAAATTAAATGACTACAAATAACGTCTACAATCATCTATAATAAACTATTAACCTCAGACAAGTCTTCCTCTACACTAGCTAGCAGCTGCAGGTAGTACTGTTGCACAGTCACCCTCCACTTTTATAGCACTCCAATTCTCTGATGTATGGCAACCAGCAGCCCTGCACGAAGAGCCTCAGCCTCTGCATGTTTTCCAGATTGCAAATGAGTGAAATGCTTACACTACCAGAAAAGGGGTTATAGCCGACGACGCCATCTCGTCGGCCGTTTTCATTAAATCGTCGGCTATAGTCATAGCCGACGAAGTATCGTCGGCTATTCTCTCGTCGGGAATGCTCCGTCGGCTATAATATAGGCGACGATACTCAGGGTAAGTCATCGGCTTATAAAACACGCGGTATAGCCGACGAATAAAGCGTCGTCGGCTATACTTCGAACATTGCCGACGACAGAATCGTCGGCTTCAACAATTACGTAATTGCCCCTAACCCTGAAGTATAGCCGACGACACTATCGTCGGCTATACGTCCGGCATAGCCGACGAATTCATCGTCGGCCATAACAATCGCCGGTACCGGGAACGGCTTTTTTTTGCCGGAAGCCGGGAGGGTATAGCCGACGAAATATGGTCCAATTCGTCGGCTATAACCCCTAAATATTTTAAAAAAATTAAAAATTTAACTCGGGCCCAATTTCACTTCATCTTTGGTTTGGCTGCAGAAAATCCACAAACAAACATCCAAATATCCAACAAATATCCACATCAATCCATCCCTAATATCCTACCTACTGTACAAATTAACCCCCTAACTAGTCATCTACTCATCATCACCCCCTAAACGCGTAGCGTCGTCGACGGGATCGTTCGAGTTCCGGTGGCTATGGCTACCCTGATCGCCTGGCGGCGTACTCCGATGCGGGGGGGGGGGGGGGGGGGGGGGGGAGTGGGGACGACGAACTGGGGCATTTGTGGCGGAGGCGGGGGCTGGAGTCCAGCCTGCTGGGCCTCCCAAGATTGCTGCATCCATCGGTACATCTCCGCCACAGATGCGTCTCTGGCCTGCTGCGCCGAAGCCTCCGCGGCCCTCGCCAACTCCGCCTGCTGGAGCGCCTCCACCGCCCTCGCCAACTCCGCCTGAGTCCTCTGCAGCTGTGTCTGCAAGTCTCCTCTCGTCGAAGCCGCACGCTGCGTGCTGGGATTGGCCGGCGTGTACTTGAGAACCCCATCTCCCGCCGCGCCTAGGCCTCTCTGGTAGAAGTAGTTGTTGCCCGTCCCTACCGCCGCGTGCATGATCTGAGAGGCCAAGCGCGGCTCAAGGGTGTCGATCGTGGAGGCAAACTCCGCGATCGCCTCGTCGGACGCCCCTTCCCCCAGGGTGTCTCGCGCGATCCCGAAGGTGATCGCGTCGGTCTCCGCATCTATTTCCGCCTAATTGACAAGAAAATATAATAAACGAATTAATAAAAAAAAAATATAAATTAATTTAATGAAACACTTTTATTGAAGATGGGCGAATACTTACCACTTGGTCGGGACACCCCGGATACATCTGTGCATGAATCCACGACAACGGTCTCAGCGGTCGGTCCCTCCTCGCAATCTCTGCCCACTGCCTCCAGGAGCGGGGGCCGCCGTGGTGGGGGTGCTCGTTCCTCTTGCGGTTGTCGCTGTTTGTCTTCGAGATTTTCTGTATTATAAGAACGAACATATAAACACAAATATAAATTAGTAACTAAATTAAAATATTAGGAACTAACCAAAATAAAATTATTAACTAATTTAGTTACTAACTAATTTAATTTAATTAGTAACTACTTAACTAACTAATTTAATTTAGTAACTAACTAACTTACTAACTACCTAATTTAATTTAATTTAATTTAATTTAGTAACGAACTAACTAACTATGTAACTAACTAACTAACTTAATTTAATAACTAATAACTAACTAATTAATTTAATTAAGTAACTACATAATTTAATTATTAAATAACAGTAAAAAGTTATATACTAGCAGGCTAAATTTTCTTACCGAGACCCTGTCGCTCCCGAAGTAGGCTACCAGCCATAGCCACTCATACTCCCTGTACCGGAACTCGTGGGGGTTTGCACCTCGCCCCAAGCCCTGCTCCACATGGTACGTCCTGTAGTGCGTCGACAGCTCGTTCTTCCACTCGGAGTACCTATATTAACAAAACACAACTGTTAGATATATTCGTTCACTGCCAATAAATATATTTATACAAAAAAAAGCGAAACACATAACCTGTTCTTCAGCTGCTCGTCTCTCCACCAGTCCAAGGTAGGATGGACTCTAAACCATTGCTGCAATATTATAAATTAATTAGAAAATATTTTTATATAGTTATAAGGACTGAATTCATAAATGTTTATTTTCTATAACAAAAATACGATTTAACTCACCGACAGTGCATTGTACACTCGCGCCTTGATGTCATCGGGCACAGAGCCCCAGTCGGGCCACAACAGTGGGACCCTGTCCCGCACGAGCATGCCCGTCGCGTTGATATACTTGGTGGTGGTGTCTCTCCTCTCGATCGGGCGTCCATCCTCACCGGGACCGGGCAGGATCTCCCTGATCCCACCGGCGAGCTCCCTCTCCAGGGTCAACATGTTCGCTAGCCCTCTAGCCCGTCTCGTCCCCGCGGGTTTATTTATGAGGACGCCTGTTTCATAATTAAAATGAATACATAGTTAAATAATTATTTAAACTAACAAATTAAATAATTAATTAAACAATCTAAATAATTAATTAAACTAACCAATTACCTGCGTCGTTGTACTGCTTGTCCTTCTCACGAACACACCACAGGCCGCGGCAGTCCTCTGAGTCGAAAGGCCTGTGGACGTAGGCCTCCTCCCAGGGAATCTCGTGGGGCCGGTCGTGCCTCCAAATCTGCCTCCCCCTGGCGTCGTACTCGGGGATGGCAGGGAGGAACTGGACCATGTACATCCCCGATGGCGGAGACATACGGGGCGTGGACCCTGAGGGGCCTGATCCCCCTGACGGTGGCCCCGTAGATGTGGACGCTGTCGCTGTGGGGGGACAGGGAGCATCTCTGTAGGGTCCAGATCGGCGCGCGGTGGGGTCGGCTGCCGATCCTGGAACAGTGCTGAAGTGCACTGGGGTCTGGTGGCTCTGCGTCCTCCTCCGACACTCGAGTCAGGGCCCGCTCCCATCGACTCATACGAGGAGCCCCCACGTGGATCGCTCGGGGTCAATCCCATCAAGGTCTCCTCTCGTCGACTCATAGGCCGGCCTAGGCCCCGACGACCGCTGGATCCGCTCCCCCCACAGCTGGGTCCTGCCTGAGCGTCGGGGTCGCTCTCGGTCGGTCTGCCAAGCCATCGGTCTACAGCGCGGCGGTTTCCTGCACAATTAGTATATAAATTCCATAAATTGCACAAAAATTCCACAAAAAAATTAAAAACTTCATTCAATGTATATATACCTAATTATATATATACCTAAATATATTTATACCTAATTATATATATATATATATTCCGAAATATATATATATATAGATATATATATATATATATATAAGTATATCCTCCTAAAAAATCTTGTTAATTCCACAAAATTAAAAAAAAATCCACAAAATTCCTTAAATTTCACAAAAAAATAAAAAACTTCATTAAATATATATATACCTAATTATATATATACCTAAATATATTTATACCTAATTATATATATATATATATATATTCCGAAATATAAATATATATATAGATATATATATCCTCCTAAAAATTCTTGTTAATTCCACAAAATTAAACAAAATTCCACAAAATTCCATAAATTTCACACAAAAATAAAAAAACTTCATTGAATATATATATACCTAATTATATATATACCTAAATATATTTATACCTAATTAGATATAAATTAGTATATAAATTAGTATACTAGTATATAAATTCCACAAAATTCCACAATTAGTATATAAAAACCCTAAATTTAACAAAAAATCCACAAAATTAGTATATAAATTCCACAAAATTCCACAAAATTAACAAAAAATCCACACAATTCCATAAATTTCACAAAAACCCTAAATTCCACAAAAAATTCACAAAAACCCTAAATTTCACAAAAAACCAAAATTCCTCAAAATAAATAAAAACCCTAAATGAGGCTCGATCAGGACTACCTGACATGGTGGTGCAGTCTGGACGAGGACCGGTGGTGGGTGCGGCGGCGACGGCGGCTAGGGGCGGCTGCTATAGGGATCGATCTCGTCGTCTGGTTCGGGTCGGGGAGGCGTCGGGAAGCACGGGGACAGGGCGGGGAGGGGTCGGGTAGGGCAGGGGAGGGTCGGTCTGCGTCGGGGAGGCTAGGTGGTGGTCGGTCGGCGTCGGGGAGGGGTTTAGGCGATTAGGGATTTCGGAAACGCTCGGGAAAATGAGGGAGAGGCGCCTGTGTTTCGGTTTAAATCGAAGGACTATAGCCGACGATTTAATTTTAATTCGTCGGCTATAGTTATAGCCGACGAAATTTGTCGGCTATACTCTGACCCGAAATCCGGGCCGGGCCGAAGTTGGGCTTTGCGGGCCGGTTATAGCCGACGAAGTATGGATTTCGTCGCCTATAATATGAATCTCGTCGGCTATAATATGAATCTCGTCGGCTATACTTCACGCTCTTAGCAGCCGTCAGATCTCGCCTATCCAACGGCGGACAATGAAACGGCGCGGATCGCAAGAGTTTAGCCGACGAAGTTAAGTATGTCATCGGCTATTCTTTGGTCAAACTACAAAGTCAAACCTCTAAACGATTTAAAACGCCAATTGGCCCGTCTAAATGACGTTTTTTTGCCTGACCTTCAACAGAGAATAGTTTCAGATCGATGAGACGCAACTAATCGTATAAAAATTTTCCTCAAAATATTTACCGACCGTCAGGCTACCCATAGGAAAACGGAAGTAAAAAACAGCTAACCGCAACATTCGGCACACAGATTTTGTCGGAATCTTCCCATTTTTCAACCGTAGACGTATTTCAATATTTTGGTAATATCTTATTTCACGACACTTTTGCATTTGAAGGGTCTACGTATAGCAACTATTTGAAACTATACATTCACTTAAACACTTAGTAAATAAGTTAAGGAACATTAGTGCATATGTTCCGATTTCGAATCTAAAAGTTTGGAAAATCTATTCCAACCGTCAGATATCACCGTTAAGATGAAATACATGTATGAAAAAAAATCCAACTACATCTGACAACGTTAAAGGCTCGATCGGTACGGTCAAACTGCAAAGGCAAACCTCTAAACGCTTTAAAACGGAAATTGGCCCGTCTAAATGACGTTTTTTTGCCTGACCTTCAACAGAGAATAGTTTCAGATCGATGAGACGCAACTAATCGTATAAAAATTTTCCTCAAAATATTTATCGAACGTCAGGCTACCCATAGGAAAACGGAAGTAAAAAACAGCTAACCGCAACATTCGGCACACAGATTTTGTCGGAATCTTCCCATTTTTCAACCGTAGACGTATTTCAATATTTGGGTCGTATCTTATTTCACGACACTTTTGCATTTGAAGGATCAAGCAATGGTTTCGGTCAACATCCGGGCCAGGGGTTATAGCCGACGAATTACAGGTCGTCGGCTATACTTTAGCCGACGACCTTCAACATTTTGTCGTTAGCCGACGACTTGCATATTAAATTACCCAGAATGGGCATTATAGCCGACGAAGTATGGTCCATTTCGTCGGCTATAATGCTTATCTTTCTGAAAATTTGCCATTTAGGGCCTGAAAATTGCCTATTTCACCTGATAAATTCCTGAACATCACACAAACAATTCAATACAATTTCCCATAAACTCCGAAAACGGTAATTAAGGACAAAAATGTATTCATACATGCATGCACCATCGTACACAAATACATACAGAAATAGTATACTAAGGATGATAATCAGAATCATCCTCATCACTTGAGTCAGACGTAGTATAGTAGTTAATATCTGGCAACCGGTGCTCGTACTCGTCGTCTGAGTCATCGTCTGCCTGATATAGACGATTCGGATTAACATCATACATGGGCACCTGACCCCTAGGAAGTCGAACCACTCTGCCCGGCGTCACATTATTATCGCTGATGGTGGAGGATTCCGGAATGTCGCCGGCGTCCGGCTCTTGGTATGCGGTCGCTTCTTGACACTCTGTGCTCACACCAAGTGTGGTAGCACTGTATATGTCTCGCTGAGACACATGGTTAACTACCTTCCACGTGCCTTTGTTCAATGGATTGTCAAGATAAAAGACCTTTTTGGCCGCTGTGGCGAAAACAAAGGGGTCATCTTCATACACACTAGTGGCGGTATTCACCGAAAGTATGCCGTACTGATCGATCCGTATGCGGTGCGGCCTAGTATCAAACCATCGACACTTGAACAAGTGGACTTTCATGCGGTTCCCATAAATGAGTTCAACAACTGACTGTAGGACACCGTAAAAATCCACGCCCCCCTCTGCACCATCGACCATCACCCCACAATTCTGTGTTTTGCGTTCCCCGTCTCTAGCTTCACATATATACTTAACGCCGTTGACATCACATATTGGGCGGACTGTGGAAGATATCGGCTTCATCGACAACAGCCTCAATTCCTCTGAGTAATTTGTATGACCACCCCTCGCAGCCACTTGCATCAGCTGAAAAATATAACTCAAATCAGTTGGTGTGTTTATAATTAAAGAATAGGGAACTGTAAAAGAAAGCCATCTAATATATATATTTATACACTTACCCATTGTGGAAAATAGTCTGCAAACGTCGTGTTGTGGTACTCGACATCACCGCGAACTTCCTTGTAGTGAAGATGGGTTCGTTTCTAATATTGTACCTCCGGACAGTTTATTAGAACCCACCAGTGGGCAATCCCTACCTCATGGTCAGGCAACTTGTCCACACCCTTCTTCTTGAAGCTTCCGTATGGTACAACAGAGTTGGCGACGATAGATAGGTTGAACTCAGGGTCATCTCAACTTGGATGTTGTGGGGGGTCCTCCATCGCTCCCAAGTACAACTTGGCGTACGTTACACACTCATGCGCAATGTAAGCTTCAGCAATACACCCCTCAGGCGCAGATTTATTGTGCACATATTTCTTGTAGTCTCCAAGTTGTCTGCAAGGTTAACAAGTGCATGTTAAGAGCATGCAACTTTTATTTAAAAACATGTATAAATCAAATTTATGAATAACATGTACCTTTCGATGGGATACATCCAAGTGTAGTGTACGGGACCGGTAAGCAACAATTGTTGGGCAAGATGGATCATCAGGTGAGGCATGATGTCAAAGAAGTTTGGGGGAAATATCCTATCGAACTTGCACAAGATAAAAACGATTTCCTCATGCATTCTCATGAGGTCTGATTTTCTAACTTCTCTAGCGCATAACTTCTGGAAGAATCTTGACAACGCCACCAACGGCTCAACCACTTCATCCTCCAAGTACGCTCGAATGAAAATAGGGAAGAGGCGTTGAAGCAGTACATGGCAGTCGTGACTCTTCAATCCGTACATCTTGTTGTCTCGGTAGTTAACACACTTGCTTATGTTACCCGCATAGCCATAAGGATACATGCATAGCCATTAACAACAATTAGATTTCATGCATATATAGTCGTCCAACAACAGATGGATTCTTTAGGGAATACATGCCTAATAAAAAGTTACCTGACATTACTCAGCCATCCAAAGATTTCATGTTTCTAGTCCCTGGTGACGGTGTAAGGAGCTTGGGGCATTTTGCTCCTGCCCTTTCTCAACCACAAATGGTCCCGCAGTCCCATATTTCTCAGATCAACGCGTGCCTTGGGGGTGTCTTTTGTTTTCTTCTCCCAATTCAAAACTGTGCCAACCACGGCTTCACCCACGTTCTTCTCTATATGCATGACATCCAGGTAGTATCTGGTAGCCAACCTGGCCCAATAAGGAAGTTCCCATAAGATGCTCTTGTGTGACCAGAACCTATACCGATCCGGCCTCTCTGGAATCGTGCGCAACACATCGGGATGATTGCTAAGCGGACCAAAGTCATACTCATTCAACACTGCCAATATTTCCTCCCCTGTCCATTGCTGGGTGCCCAGCCCCTTTCTTCAGTCCCATCAAAAGCCTGTGCATCGTCCCTAAATGGATGGTCATGCGGAAGCCAACGACGGTGACGCATCTGGACAATCTTGCTGCAATGAGGACTGGAGCAATCAACAGTCATGCACTCTGAACAAGCCCTGTAACCCCTGGTGACGCTGCCCGACAACATACCCCTCCCAGGAAAGTCACTGATCGTGCCAACAAGCATGGCACGCATCCGGAACATCTCATTTTTGAACCGGTCGTAGACCAGGTGGCCTTTCAGACTCAAGTATCGAAGCTCCTCAATTACGGGTCTCAAATACACATCGAGACACTTTCCCGGATAACCTGGGCCTGGAATCAACAATGTGAGCATGTTATATTCCTTCTTCATGCACATCCACGGTGGAAAGTTGTACGGAATCAAAATAACTGGCCACACACTGTACTGAAGCTCTTTCTTGCCAAAAGGGTTGAAACCGTCGGATGATAGCCCTAGCCAAACATTTCGAACCTCTGATGCAAATTCAGGAAACTCCAACACATTCTTCTTCCAAGCCTCTCCGTCGGCGGGATGTCTAAGGGTGTCATCGTCAGGCACATTCCTCTCAGCCCACCATCTCATAGCTTTGGCCGTGAAAGCACACATGAACAACCGCTCAAGCCTATCAATCAGCGGGAAGTACCGAAGTATCTTCACAGCTTTCTTGTTCCCTTTAGGAGTGAACTTATACCGCTCTGTATTGCATACTGGGCAGTATTCAAGATCTGCAAGTCCTTCCCTGTAAAACAGAACGCAATCGTATCTGCATGCATGAATCTTGATGTAGGAAAGGCCGAGATCTTTAAGGATATGTCGCACCTTATGATGATTGGTAGATAGCCGATGTCCGGGGGGCATCGCCCCACCCCATATCTTTAGCCAATCATCAACCGATTTGACAGTGCATTTGTTCTCCGTTTTGATCTTCATCACTCCCATGACAGATTTAAGGACAGTCTTACTGCATCCGGGGTACAACGGAGTCTCTTGCAATGCGATCAGGTTGTTGTACTTTTCCATACCAGTTGTATTGACCGGAGATCGGGGTAATGGCTCGAGTGGCTCAATATCAGGGAAACACTCCATCTCCGGAGGAGGGAGTTGCACATCTGGTGCTTCATCAAAGACACCGCTCTCACGAGGAAACATATCGTTGATCCAGTTCGTTGTTGGATCATTGGAGGAACTCCCTCTCTCGGCAAATTGTCCATGATCATGAGGACCCGCAAACTCTGGTTGACCGTGATAAATCCAATTAGTGTATAGGACCCAAAATCCATATCTAGCCAGGTGTTGCTCCACTGTCTCTATGGAAAACCGGTGTCGTGGGGTGGCACACTTGCACTTTTTACACGGACAATAATGAAGTGTAGTGTCTCCACAGTTAGCCATCACAAAATCCAGGAAACTCCTAACTCCATCATGATACGCCTGATCCCATCTTCCAAGGGTAATCCAACTCTTGTCCATCCTGTAAATTCAAGAAATAAATATAGCTGTATATAGATATGTATATATGCACGTACTACGTACGTACGTACGTACTAATTAATTAAAAAATTCATCATTACACACACACACATATATATATATATACACACACACACACACATGCATCCCTAAATTAATTAAAACATCGTCAATCTCCCTAATTAATTAAACACAATGTATTTTTTATATATACCAATAATATATTTTTAATTACAATTAAATTAATTAATATATATACATTTTTTCATCAAATTCATCTAAAATCACCTCTAAATCAACAATCAATCACTAATCTTCAACAAAACTTCAATTCTATCTAACCAACATATCAACCCATGCCATTAATAATCTCATCTCAACACATATATATATATATATATATATATATATATATATATATCAAATTAATCACACATTTATTGTAATTAAACTCTAAATTAACACACCTCTGCATATAACCAACTAAATCAACACACACAGCAATATACGTACCTTTCAAGCTTATGGCCGAGATTTTGGACGATTTCAGAGCGTTTTCGAAATGTTTTCGACGAATGAGCTCGCTGCTGCAGAATAGATCTGATATAAGAGTTATAGCCGACGAATACCCTCATCGTCGGCTATAACCAAAAACTTTTCGTCGGCTATAACTCTTATAGCCGACGAATACCCCCCTCGTCGGGTATAACCAAAAACTTTTCGTCGGCTATAGTTATAGCCGACGACGGCCGACAACTCGTCGGCTATAATATTATAGCCGACGATGTGGCCGACGAATTACTATTTCGTCGGCTATGACCCCTTATAGCCGACGAAGTACTGTTTCGTCGGCCGTTTTTTCCCATATCGTCGGCTATAACCCCTTTTCTGGTAGTGTTAGCCAATGCTGCGACGCACATGACACTATCATCTCGTACCACAACACCTACACTCCCATTACCTGTACTTGATCGGATTGAAACCACCGTCAATGTTTATTTTGAATCGACCATTTTTAGAGTTTAGAAAATGCAGAACAACAACTAAAATTAGAGAGGAAATGAAAGATGCAACTAGGTCGAAGTTGGAAGATCATGAGCATTTAATTTGTTCTTGATACACAACATGGTTTACTCAGTCCAAGATCAGATTAGGAATGATAGTTCTAAAACATATATATATATATATAGAGGCCCATGAGAGATTTCTCATTTTGAGGGATCGATCATTTAACATACTTTTCGATCACATATTAATATTTCTACCGTTCAAATTTCATGTTTATATGAGTAGATCATATCTGAAAATTTTCATTCAATTTGATAATCGTTAAAGCATTCAAAATTGAAACTTACAAATAAAAACATGAACGGTTCAGCTTTGACAGATTTCATGCGTCCATTGATTTCATCTACTTAGATGCCTTAACGATCACCATTTTGGTTAAAACTTTACAGGAATGACCTACACATATAAACCTAGTAATTGAACGGTAGAGATGTGAAAATGATCAACAAGTTGGTCTAATAACTGATCCCTTAAAATAAATAAAATAAAGAATCTCTTAGTGAAAGGGCTCCATATATATATATCAGCTGAATAGGTTGCCTTGCTGATTCACATCCCAAGCACTGAAACATAATCCAGCATTCTAAATTTCTAATGAAACTTCATGATATCATTTAATTATATGCAACTTGAGAACAATATGCAAGTATACTTAGGAATTAGAAAATCCTAATATATAATTCGCGTAAATACCACATCTACCAATCTTCGTCCCAAGGATATAACACGACAAGCAACCAGACAGATTGATACCCAGCTTACAGGAGCCAATTTTTCTGGGTTAATTTATTATTAAGGAGCGTGCCTAGCCAGTGCTGGGATCATCAAGCATGCTCTCTGCATGCACATGCATTGTAGGAGAATCAGACATGCATGCCTTCAGTTCAACTGTTAACAATGACTGAATATTCAAGTTGCCAACTCTGATTGTCAAAACAAAATGATGATTGACTACGTACCTAACAAAAGGAAAAGAGATTTTGGGATGGTATACGAACCCTAGCGCGCTGTCTTCTTGTAGCGCTACTATCACTGTGTTTCCGAAACGCGTAGCGATTTCTCTTCAGTGCAGAAACTAATGAGGAAAGAAATTAAGGCGAGCTAGAAATAAGAAGATTACCTGAGACATTAACTTCACTTTCTATTGTTTACTTCTATCATTGCACTATGGAATTCGCTAAGAGCGACGCACGTTTATCTCATACGACGATTACCTAGAAGTTAGGTTAGATTAATACTCTTGAGTCGTTTTGTTGCAAAAGATGATTTATTTCTCTGAAAGCCTTAACAGTCTAATACGTACGTCATTCTTTTTCTGATAATTTTCTGGAATTATCAAGAAGAAAATAGTGTTTTTGAATTCATATATACATGCATTCAGTACTCAGAAAGCTAGATCAAACAATGTATGATAAGGTCATGTACGTTACCAGCAAAGAACTGAAGCAACGACATTTTGTCATCGGTTCAGCACCGAACGCGTCGCTTCAATACTGAAGCGACAACAAGTCGTCGCTTGGATGTCGTCGCTTCAGTCTTGTCGCTTCGATTTCAAGTGACGAACATTGACGCAAACTTCGTCGCATAGATATTTCAAGCGACGAAACAAAGTTTGTCGCTCAAAAGCGAGCGACGAATTTTGAGTCGTCTCTTGGAATTTTATGCGACGAAGTTTGGGTCGTCGCTTACGATTTCTAGCGACAAACTTTGGTTCAAAATTTGTCCCTTAATGTCATGTTACAGAGAAGAAAACATGGGATGATAAAACTGAAGCGACGAAATTTGATCGTCGCTTAGATTTTCATGCGACGAATATTGATCAATGTTCGTCGCTTCATGCAGTGTTACAGAGAAGAAAAACAGGTTTCTGGGTCTGGTTTGAACCATTCATTCGTATCCAAATAACACAAAACACACATTCAAATAACATAAAACACACATACAACATAACACAAACACACTACATTTATAAATACGTAGATTTCGTCCAAATTAGAGAATATGTTCCAGAACAACAATGTACGATAATCAAATTAAAAGGAAAAGAAAGGGTCCTAATCAAGGTCATCCTCGGGAATACCTAATGAAGTACATGAGGATTTATCGGCGACAGATGGAGTTGTTGCAGCGACATGGACACCCGGATTGCCTTGGGCCGAGATGACATCATTGAGAGCACCCTCCATCCTTGTCATACGTTGCTTCATCTCTTCTTTCTCGATTTCCTAGGCTTTGCACTGCTCGGTGACGGTTGCTAGTTGCCTAATCCTCAACCACTCATCGTTGCGGGGCACGCGTGCACCGCCTCTTGGTTTTGGCGTGCGTCTTAATGCACCTCTTAGTCCTGCAAAAATGGTAAAAAAAAAATTAAAAAAATAGTCAAATTAAAAATCATTTCGTATCGAAAAACTAAAATACAACACAACACTAAATGTAAAAGATAAACCATAAAAAAATATACCTCGGACCCTCGTCCCCGGCTTCCCACCCAACTCATTCTCGATTACAGCCATCTGCTCCTCGACGGTAACAGGGCCCGTCACGTTACTCCCTCCCGCTTCATCACTCACTCGACCAGCACACAGCTCATCCATTTTCCTCTTCACTACTGCCTGTAAAAAAAATGTCCAGTAGATTTGTGTTATTATACTTTTTAATTCCAAAAAACCAAAATTACAAGCCAAAAACCAATTCGCCAACTTCCTCTTCACCGCTGCATCTAAAACAATGTCTCACCACTTTCTCCTTCGCATTCTGGGATGATTGATAAACATCGCAGACTGTCTGGAGTAAAGGCGCTAGATGCCATTTCTCTTCATTTGCAGCGACCAGGTAGCTGTGTAAGGAGTGGTGCCAGAATGATGGTTGATTGCATATATACCCCGTATCCTTTTCCTTGTTCCGGTTAGCAACGTTCCGGGCACACATCACCTGCAAAAAGAAGTATGAATATATATTAACATATTTCATATGAGAATTAAGAAGTTATTATATGAAATGTAAAAATCGATAATTAATTTTCATTACCTTATAACCGTCGTCCTCAAAGTGACCTTTGAGATACTTCCACTGCTCAGGTCGGTGGATGAACTCTTCGGGCGTCGCCTTTGATACTTCAACGTAATGAGTATGACAGTCGTATTTCCAATTCTTATAAATCTTTACAGCGGTCTCGTCGATATATTTCCACATGCTTGTCTCGGTGGGAGGGAGGTCATTGAACATCTAGTAAAAAACAATTCAAAAAAATCAAACGAAATAGAATATCATATTTCAATATAATGTTACTGAAAAATAGTTTTACGAAATTATTCTAAAATAATGTTTTACCTCCATATAAGTGGTCAATGCATCGTGGTGCTCCTCATCCAGCTTAGCAAAGGAAGACGCAAGCATCAGAACTTTGCTCCGGACGGCGCTCCCGATGTCTCGGGACATCAATTTAAATTCCTCCACTTCAAATCTTTGGGACACTTGTGTTCTTTGGCGTACTCAACCTTCAGAGGCTGTTTGTTTTTCATCATCTTCAAATATTGCGTTTTTGTGCCCGTTACGATGCCGCGCTTTTCAGGGTTCCGCCCCTTCACCTTCTTCCCCGTTTCCATATCAACCATCTCTGCCATATCAACCAAACCAAATTCACATACCCAAATCATATTCACCAAATTCATATAACCATTCACATAACAAAATCATATAATCATATCCAAATCTAATTCACCTAACTAAATTACTATAACCATTTTCACATTATCATATCACATTATTCTAACCATTTTCACATAATCATTCACATAATTATTCTAACCATTCATTTGTGGTATACTAATTAACCAGCTTAGGGCATGATTAGCAGCAAAGAAGGTGATCAGAAACCTCAAGGAAGCTTGTTTTCTAGTTAATCCCCATCAAACATAACAGATTTTTATACATTATCATTTTTTTAGGGATTGCACCATGAATTGAAAGAGATTGAACCATTTGTTTTATTCTAAAAGGAAATAGATCAAGTTTTTAAAAAAGAAAAAGATACTGAGATAAATTTAATAACATGCATGATGCTAAGATGTCTCTGTCAATTCCCAACTTCATCCATCTGCTGTGGCCTTTATTCTATATGATCCACCTTGTGGTTACTGCTATGTATCTACATATATAGCAGACCAACTTCATGCAGACAACAGTTATAATAAACTAGTTCCTAGTATATCAAAACATTTATGTAAGGAATGATGAATTAATCATGGTTAATAGATGAATTAAAATCTGCAAAAATCGTTACCCGGCTCCTTAGGACCCCTCTTGGTCCTAATACTTCTTGGAGGACCGTCATCGCCTTCCATAGCGGCAGCTCCAGCGTCACCGCTAGCGCCACTGTCAGCACCACCTCCAGCAGCCCCTAAGCCCGAAGGGTTTGTATCTTCCAACGACGGGATTGGTACCAGCGTGCCCGCATCCGGTCTCGCCGTTGCCGACTCCACTAACGGCGTCTCCGCCATCGCATTCGCCGCCGCGGCAGCCAATCACGCTGCAACTTCGGCCTCCTTCCTCTCCCTTCTCGCCTCGAGCTCCTTCTTCCTCTTTTGGGCACTAGAACGTGGTGCCATTGATGAATTCTGGCGGTTGGGGTTTCAAATTTAGGGTTTGGGGGGTTTCTAATTTAGGGGTGTCGGGGTTGAAATCGAAAGAGAGAGATGAACCATGAGATGAACCATAGATGTGAACCATGAGATGAACCATAGAGGTGAAGAAATGTGGAGGAAAAATCAACTATAAATTGCAGAGAATCATCACTATCTCAACTTCCATCTGTTGGACATCTGCCTTCTTCAACTCCCTAGCACATAATTTCTGAAACTAATTTGACAATGCTATCAATGGCTTCATGACGATATTTGAAAAAAAATCCTCGGATAACCACTGGAAGAAGACGTTGAAGCAAGACATGGCAATCATGCGTCTTCAATCCATAGAACTTTTTATCGGTTAGTTTGACCTTATTTCTCAAACTTCCCGCATAGCCAAGTGGATACCTAACACCGCGAAACCATTCGAATACTTCTTCACGACGATCCTCTTTAACTAAAAAGGGTGCATGAGGAACCTTTCCCGTCTTCTTTTCACCTTTCGATTGATGTTGACTTTTGCGGATTTTCCTCTTCTCCAAAGCTTCGCGAGCCCTTGGACCATCCTTGGTCCTCCCTTCAATTGCAAGAATGGTGGTAAGGATATTGTCACACACGTTCTTTTCAATGTGCATGACATCTAAGCAATGCCTGATTAACAACGATGACCAATAGGGAAGAAGCCAAAATACGCTCTCGTGGGTCCAACATTAATGTTTGTTGTGTGCTGAGTAAGGGACATGAAAATCTAGATGATGGCTAAGAGTCGTGTAACTGTGTGACCTAATTTCCTCCAAAATTTCATCTCTGTCCTTATGAGCTGGTCTTTTTCCCCACTCTGGCTTCCCATTAAATGCTAAACTGGATCGCATCGACTTATTCTCGTCGAGCCATTTACGATACCCTTCATAAATAATTCTCCCACAAATATGCTCCGCTGTCAGCTCATCTAGACAAATTGGACATGCCTTGTACCCTTTCACCGTTTAGCTCACAAGCATCCATAAACCTGGAAAGTCACTTATAGTACATCACCGCTCCCTTCATTGTGAATACATCATTGTCCACTCTGTCAAAAGTAGAGACTCCATTTTTTCACAAATCTTTGAGCTCGTCGATCAATGGACGAATGAGTACACTAAGGCACTTTCCTGGATATTTAGGGCCAGGAATCAACACGGCCAGCATATTATATTCCTTCCTCATACACATATTAGGGGGTAGATTAAATGACATCACAACCACGGGTCATGTACTATGTTGGGTTGTCATTGTTCTAAATGGACTGAAACCATCAGTTGCCACTCCAAGCCGCACAATTCTTCCCTTAATGTCGTCGAAACCTGGAAATGTCCTGTTAAAATGTTTCCATGCTTCTTCATCAGATGGGTGTCGGATGGTACTTTCATATGGTCGCCTCTTCTTATGCCATCGCATATGCTTTGCTGTGTGTGGGGACATAAATAGGTGTTTCAACCTTGGAGTGAGAGGGAAATACCATATTACTTTTTTGGAATGTCATCCATGTCTGGCTTATATTTTTCAGCACTACATACTGGATAAGCCCTACGGGTTTTATTTTCGGCCCCCCAGAATAGGTAACAGTTGAACTCACAAACATCAATTTTTTCATATCCAAGGGAAGATTGTTGAGGATTTTTTTAATTCTCGAATAACTCACAGGGAAATTATGCCCTTTAAAAAACTTATGCAACCATTCACATAATTTATCAGCACTCGTATCCGATCATTAATTTTCAACTTTAATTTCCATTGCATGTAATATGACACTTAATACTGTACAGTTTCTTCACTCCCTTCATACAATGAGGTTTGCGACTCCCTTAGAAGTCTTTCATACTTAGCATAATCATCATCTACCATGTCATTGAAGTGAACTTCAGCATTTTCTTCAACAACATTATGTGGTGCATCTCCATGGTATCCAGGATAGTATGGAAATACATCTTGTATAATCTCCACAGGCGGGATCACTAAAGGACCGGCAACACTGGAAGCCTCGACTCTGTCTTAAAACCCGGTATCATTGCGGGTTCACCAAAAACTTCCCAGTGTAGATGTCAAATTGTGTAAGTCAGATCCAAATCACAGTACATGCAGTGATGATAAATCTCTACGATTTCCTTATAATAAGGACCATTTTTGTAAATTTCGCACGGGCAAGGGAGATACTTGGTTCCAATAGTGTGAGTCTTCACAAAATTGATGAAGTTAACTACGTCTGTTCTGTAGTCAGGGTGTGTATAATGATGATTCATAAAGGATTTGTCGGGGACATCATCCATGTTTCTTGTCATAACATAAACAGACAATATGCATAAGGTTAACACACAACATTTATGATACAATCAAAACATGTCCCAACACTTCTTCTCCTTATGCCTCCAGGTTGGGTCTTATTCCCTTTAGGAGAACACGACTTTTGTTAACCCTCTTGCACCCATATTGTTTCTGCTACAGTGTTGAGAAATTTCGGCAGCATCTTCCTATAGTTCCTCAAGTGCACAAAAATCTAAACAACCTAATTTGCACTCGAGGAATATTGTAGAGAGACACTGTCAAAACTATATCCCAAAACTGAAACGGAAATCACATGAATAGTAAAAGGATCAACAAAACATGTTCGCCTAAAGTGTCCAAAAATGGGACAATTCGAGAATCAACAACTCATCTCGATGAACTAGATGAGTTGTTGATTCTCATACGGGAGTTCTAAGCTGATAAACACCACAATTATATATAATATGAAACCATAAATTTACACACGGCACCATACTCCCTCACTAAGCCACTCGCATGTTTCATAAACCCTAATTAACTACTACAATCCACACACAACACAAACCAATTACATCATTAATTAATAATTTCAACCTAATCTACCATAAAATTCTAATTTCACTATTTCACAAAATTTCATTTTCACTAAATTTAGATTTAACTAAATTTCACAATTACACTAAAATCCAATTTCACAAACTAACATAATCTCAATTTCACTAAATTTCACCAAAATTCTAACATTTTCAATGAATCCAAAACATGGTTTATCACAATTTCCATATTCTAACACTAAAACAACAACAGAACACAAAATTCAACACATGCACACTACCAGATTTGACAGAATAGCTGACGAAAAAAATTTCGTCGGCTATTCCTTCTACCGACGAAAATTTCGTCGACTATAATTCGTTGGTAAAAGCCCGTCGGTAAAAGTAATGGCCGACGAAAAAAACGACATCGTCGGCCATTCCAACCTTGGATGACGAATTATGGCCGGCGACAATGATTTCGTCGGCTATAATTCGTCGGTAAAAGCCCGTGGGTAAAAGTAATGGCCGACGAAAAAAACGACATCGTCGGCCATTCCAACCTTGGCCGACGAATTATGGCCGACGACAATGATTTCGTCAACCAAAGCTTGGCCAAATATCCGACGAAATTCGTCGGCTATTTTCGAGTATGGCCGACGATTTCGTCGAAATATATTAATATTTTAAAGTTATAGCCGACGAAATTTGGTTTCGTCGGCTATTTGTTCTGAAGTATAGCCGACGATTTGGGCTATTTCGTCGGCTATTTCGTCGGAATATATTAATATTTTAAAGTTATAGCCGACGAAATAATGTCAATTTCGTCAGCTATAACTGCATTTTGGGCACAAAAAATTACCGGATCGGAGGAGGAGAAGGAGGGGAAGGAGGAGGAGGAGGCCGGAGGAGGAGGAGGAGGCCGGAGGAGGGGAAGGAGGAGAGAAAAAAGGCGGGAGAAAGCGATTTAAAAGATTTAGAAGGAGAATAGCCGACGATTTAAAAGATTTCGTCGGCCATACTTTGGAAGATCAACAGCCGTCGGATCTGAGCCATCCAACGGCGGACAATAAAAAGGCGCGGATCGCAAGAGTTTAGCCGACGAAATATAATTTTCGTCGGCTAAACTTAGAGAATAGCCGACGATTTACAATATTTCATCGGCTATTCTATGAACATCGTCGGCTATATTTTGAAAACATATTAAACTGCCGTTTTGAGGCCCTAAACGAACTCGAAAGCCCGAAAAGGCCCACACGTCATAGCAATGCGACGAGTTTGATTCCTGGCGTCGTTCCCTTTCCGGAATGGTATCACAATCGTCATTCGGACGCCGGACGCCAAATCTGCAATAAACCGGGTTTTGACTTAAAACGGTCAATCTGCTCTTCAACGCCAAATCTGGCCTCACCTTCAACAGATAATAGTTTCAAATCAATGAGACGCAACTAATCATATAAAAATTTTACAAAATTGATTTAACGAACGTCAGGCTACCCATAGGAAAACGAAAGTACAAAACAGTTAACCGCAACATTCGGCACACGGATATTATCGGAATCTTGTCATTTTTCAACCGTAGACGTATTTCATTATTTCGGTCATATCTTATTTCACAACATTTTTTCATTTGAAGAGTCTACGTATAGTAACTATTTGAAACTATACATTCACTTAAACACTTAGTAAACAAGTTAAGGAACATTAGTGCATATGTTCTGATTTTGAATCTAAAAGTTTAGAAAATCTATTCCAACCGTCAGATATCACCATTTAGATTAAATACATGTATGGAAAAAAATCCAACTACATCTGACAACGTTAAAGGCTCGATCGGAACGGTCAACCGGGTCAGTCAAACCTCTAAAAGCTTAAAAATGGTAATTGGACTGTCTAAATAATATTTTTTGGCCTGACCTTCAACAGATAATAGTTTCAAATCGATGAGACGCAACTAATCGTATAAAATACCCACAGATTTTTCACTATTTCTCCCGTTTTTTTTCGTTTTTTTTTAAATGAGCAGCTGCTGTCTAGATCTGAAAATATATAGACTTATAGCCGACGAAAATGCCAATTTCGTCGGCCAAACTTTCAAAAGTTTTCGTCGGCTAAGGTTTCAGAGAAAGGCCGACGAAAATACAAATCGTCGACTAAAATATGAATATAGCCGACGATTTTTTTTTTTACCAACGAAAAAAAAAATCGTCGACCATTCTAGGGGAATAGCCGACGATTTTTTTTTTTAGCGACGAAAATTTTATGTCGTCGGCCGTTTTTTTATTTTATTTCATCGGGAAAAACCTTTTTTCTGGTAGTGGCAACATCATCCAACTTCCATTTACCAACATAAACAACCATTTAAATTGAATTAATATATAATATGCTCACAAAGAGGGATAAATAGAAGGAAATTGCACTAACCTTACTTAAGAATCAAAGAATTGGCAACAAAAGCCTTCCAAGCTCACTTTCTTCTAACTTCTCCCTATTTTCCTCCAAAAACATATGCAGAGCACGAATTCTGCCTAAACCAAAAATTTTACCTATATAGAGGTTGTATTTAAGACGAAGTACAAAGGCAGAAAAAAAAATAATGAACCGATGAAGATTGGCCAATTTTCGTCGCTTCGTTTTTAATCAAGCAACGAAATTACTGTATTTTGTCGCTTCAATAATTAGTGAGCGACGAATATTGAATTTCGTCGCTAGATTTTCCAAAACATGGTTCTTGGATAAACGAAGGCGATAAACTATGAATATTCGTCGCTTCAATAATTTCTAAGCGACGAATATTAAGCAACATTCGTCGCTCTTTATTTTTTAAGCGACGAGTCCAATCTTCGTCGGTTGGATGTGTTGAAGCGACGAATTTTTTTTCTTTTTTTATACTTCGTCGCTTCAGTTCTGATCTACAGTAATGTGTACGTACATTAGAAACTGGAGCCTGTTGGAGATTAGTGATGCGAATGTATGACACACACACACATATTTTAGTAGTGATTTTTTGGCTAATTAAGACATGGATTTCCATCTAGCGCAAGGAAAAGCCTGCATCCCAACACTTTTGGTTCACAAGTAAATGGTACTTTTTAACACATAAAGCTATCATGACTTCTTCCTTTCAGTTAATTTTCGTTTTCAACGGTTTAAAGGTATGCATGCCTTATAACATCTATGTAAGATCTTATAGAACTAGATATTAAAGTTGCTGTGTTTATAAATTGCAGTAGCTATATAAAGTAAATGAAGCTGAGTTATTGAGATTCAAATATAGCATTAGAGATTTAATTGAGTTGAGAAATCATTTCAGCACTTGATTAAAGCCATCTAGTTTGAATTCAAATATTCAAATTATGCACAGATAATGATAGAACTTATCATAATAGATAAGAGGTTATAGGTAGTTACCTTGATGGACGGAACTGCTGCTACAAAACAGTTATGAAAACTGTAACAGGATAATCGTTGATTCCCCTGTAAGAGCATGGATTTTTCTCTATAAATATCCCATCAGAATAAGAGGAAACTAATGCATGAATCCTGGAGAAGGAATGGATAATACTACACAAACTGGTATCTAAATACTATATCTAATCTTAGTCTGAAATAGAATTATGATGTTAAGTAGTCATTATGTTTTACTACTGATATGCATAAGATTTAGTCTTAACTTACAATTGGTATCAGAGAAAACTATGCTCGGATTAAGATTGATTTAGGAATTGATATACTTGAATGTTTATACTGTATGATTCTGAGATTACATGATTGATAAATGTCTTTACATGCTTTTATATTTGTGTAGATTTAGTTATCAAATTATGCAGTATAGAATTATTCTTAAAATATGCATGATTATATACTGTTAGATTGATTTTATGTGACTTCATTCATATTCATATGCTACCATAGTAGTCATGAATAAATTTCATTCCAGATTCATATACTACCACAGTAGTCATGAACAAAATGACATGTTATAATCATGAACTGTCATATTAAGAACAAATGCATATAACTGTATGCTACCACAGTAGAAACAGTGAAGATGCATAACTTTTCTATCAGAGAATAGAGATTTAGATATCATCATACTGTGATAAATTGTAATATGCTTCCACAGAAGAAATCAGAATTTAATTCAGTGTGCTGATGTATATATAAATAAAAGTATGAACTTTTAGTTGTCTTTTGAGATTATGTATCACAAATGATGCCAAATATCTTATTTTGACAAATGTTTTCTTTATATATACACTACTAAAATGCTTATTATCGATTTGCATTTGGGATTATAAAATGATATATGGATGCCATGCTAATGATCAATACATATTGCAGCAATGCATTTCCCAATGAGCATCAGCAACATTGAATTGCTCAATGGAATGAACTACAAGAAATGGAAGGGTGACATAGAATTGAACCTGGGAATCCTGGATTTTGATCATGTGCTGAGGGAGGATCCACCATCAGAACCTGCTTCCAATGCAAGCAAGGAGGTTAAGGATAAGTATAATCTGTGGCAGAGGCACAATAGGATGGCTCTGATCTGCATGAAGAAAAGCATGACTGATGCGGTCAAAGGAGGAATTCCAGACAATGATAATGCAAGGGAGTACTACAATTCTATTGCACTCAAGTACAAGGAATCTGATAAGGCTGAAACTGGGATTCTCATGAATAAACTGATCAAAATGAGGTTCAATGGACAAGAGAGTATCCGAGAGTACATAATGCAAGGAATTGATACTGCTGGAAAATTGAAAGGACTCAATGTGACAGTTGAGGACTCGTTCTTGGTGTATATGGTGCTGAACTCACTGCCCGTGGCATATGGATATCTGAAAAGCCTGTACAACACTCAAAAACAGGTATGGAGCTTAGATGAACTTATTTCCATATGTGTGCAGGAGGAGATTGAGGTGCTTAAGAAGGGCAAGGGTGTAAGCATCAATTACATGGGGAACCCTATGCACTATAGGCCTCAGGCAAAGAAAAACTTTGGAAAGTTCTTTAAGGGAAGTTCATCCAAAAACCCTATGAAATCTGATGGTGTCACAAAAGGTAAATCTGTCATTCATCCTGGCCATGTGAAATGCTTCTTCTGTAAGAAGGTTGGACATTTCAAGAAGGACTGTGATGGTTTCAAAAATTGGCTGAATAAGAAAGGTAAATTTGTTTTAAAACCTGTGTTTTCTGTTAAGTCAAATGATTTTAAAACTGATCATTCTTGGTGGTTTGATACTGGTTCTCCTATTCACATTGTGAATTCATTGCAGGGATTATCAAGAATAACAATCCCAAGAAGGAATGAATCTAAAGTATGTACTGCAAGTGGAGAACAAGTAGAAGTTCAAGCTGTAGGAATTGTTAAATTGTTATTTAGGAATAAGTTTGTGTTAGAACTATCTAATGTGTATTGTATTCCCAAAATAAAGAGAAACCTAATATCTGGTTCTCAATTTGTAAAAGATGATGATTATAAGTTCTCCAGTAATAATATAAGTATGTTATTTTATAAGTTTGATTTCTGTTTTGGCAATGCTGATATTATTGATGGATATTGGCATGTGAACTGTGTTAATGAGATTTTCCGCATAAATGATTCAAGTAGTGTCTTTACTATTGAAAAATCTTCTGGTACAAAAAGAAAGAATAATCAGAATGCATCATCTTTTCTATGGCACAAAAGGTTAGGTCACATTTCAAAATTTCGATTGCAAAGTTTGGTTAAACAAAATGTTTTACCTGCATTAGACTTCAATGATTTTGGCACATGCATAGACTGTTTAAAAGGAAAAATGACTTTTTCCAGAAATTTTCATTCTAAGAGAAGTGAACATCTTTTAGACTTGATTCACACAGATGTGTGTGGACCATTTCCAGTTCAAACTGTTTGTGGCAATTCATATTTTGTCACCTTCATCGATGACTTCTCGAGATTTTGTTTTCTATATCTTATTTCTGAAAAGTCACAAGTAATTGATTGTTTTAAAAATTTTAAAAATGAGGTTGAAAGACAGACTGAAAGGTTGATTAAGATGGTGAGATCAGATAGAGGAGGAGAGTATTTTGGCAAATACTCTGAAAAGGGTCAACACAAAGGACCATTTGCTTTATATTTAGAAGAGTGTGGAATTATTGCTCAATATACCACACCCTATACTCCTCAACAAAATGGAATTTGTGAGAGGAGAAACAGAACCTTAATGGACATGGTTAGGAGCATGTTTGTTAGATCAGGGCTGCCAAAGTTTTTATGGGGAGAAGCATTAAAAACAGCCAACTACATTTGTAATAGAACTCCTACAAAGGCTGTGGTTAATACACCATTTGAGCAGTGGCATGGATACAAGCCAAGTCTAAATCATTTCCATGTGTCGGGGTGCAAAGCAGAAGCAAGAGTTTATGAAGTGGAGCAAAAGGACAAGCTTGATTCACATTCCATATCTGCATACTTTGTTGGATACTCAGAAAAATCGAAGGGATACAAATTCTACAATTCTGGAAGAGAACAAAGAATATTTGAGACCAATCGAGCAACTTTTTATGATGAGCTCTTTGATCAATATGAGGCAGTTCAGGAAGTATCATGTACAAACCAAAAAGAAAATTTTTTTGAGGAATGGTTTGTTTATCCAGAAGTTGTAGTTGAGGACAACAATATTGTACAAGAGAATATGGTCATGGAAAATCAAATTCCAATGGTAGTGGAACAAACTGAGGAAGCTGTAGCAGAAATTCAAGGACAAAATGATGTAGAAATGCAGGAACATGCAGTAGTAGAAAATGCAGCAGTTGCGGAAATGTTAACGAAACTGTTCAAGAGAAAGAAAGTCTGCTATTCCAGATGATTACCATGTATATACAACTGACGTGGAATTTGATTTGGGAGAAGATAATGACCCTAGATCATATAAAGAGGCTATACAATCTATAAACAGTGAGAAATGGAAATTGGCTATGGAGGATGAACTACTGAGTATGTCAAAGAACAATGTGTGGGAATTGGTGGAGAAAACAGAAGACATGAAGCCTATTGGTTGCAAGTGGGTATTCAAGACCAAAAGAGATGCAAATGGAAAAATTGAGAGGTACAAGGCTAGACTGGTTGCAAAGGGTTACAATCAACAAGAAGGTGTGGACTACAATGAGACTTTTTCACCTGTGTCAACAAAGGATGCTTTCAGAGTTATCATGGCTTTAGTGGCACATTATGATCTAGAACTTTTCCAAATGGATGTTAAGACAGCCTTTTTGAATGGAAATTTGGACGAAGAGATTTATATGTTACAGCCAGAGGGCTTTGTGGAGAATGAAAATCAAATTTGCAGTTTGAAGAAGTCGATTTATGGATTGAAGCAGGCATCTAGACAATGATATTTGAAGTTTGATCAAGTTGTGACAAATTTTGGATTTGAAGAGAACAAGCTTGATGAATGTATATACTGCAAGGTTAGTGGGAGCAGTTTGATATTTTTAATTCTGTATGTTGATGATATTCTGGTTGCTACAAATAGTGCTGCATTGTTAAACTCTACTAAAGCATTTCTGCAAAAGAGTTTTAACATGAAAGATATGGGAGAAGCACATTATGTACTTGGGATTGAAATTATAAGAGATAGAAGTAGGTGTGTTCTGGGATTGTCACAAAGGCATTATATAGAAAAAGTATTGCATAGATTTGGCATGGAAAAAGGGAGAAGTGGTGAATCCCCAATGTCAAAAGGAGACAAACTTCACAAGGGTCAGTGTCCACATAATGATTTCCAAAAGAAAGGCATGGAAAACATTCCATATGCAAGGCTAGTAGGGAGTTTGATGTATGCACAAGTCTGCACAAGACCTGATATAGCTTTTGCAGTAAATACGCTTTCAAGATTTCAATCCAATGCTGGACATGAACACTGGGTTGCAGGGAAAAAGGTTTTGAGGTATTTGAAGGGTACTAAGGATCATGTATTGGTGTATAGAAGATTTGAAGACCAGGAATAGAAGATAGAGTGTTATACAGATGCTTCGTATAAGCAAGATCCAGATGACTTGAAGTCAACATCTGGATATATCTTCATGCTTGCTGGTGGAGCAATATCGTGGAAAACTAATAAGCAGGGATTAACAGCAACATCTACCTTCCAAGCAGAGTACATAGCTATATTTGAAGCTACTAGTCATGCATTGTGGCTTAGAAATTTTGTTTCAAGGTTGAAAATTGTAGATTCGGCAGCAAGGCCACTGGTCATATATTGTGACAATGCAGCAGCCGTTTTCTTTTCAAAGAACAATAAAAGAACTTCTGCATCTAGGAATATAGATGTGAAGTATTTTTCTGTCAGAGAAAGTGTGCGAGATAATGAAGTGGAAGTTGTGAAAATAGGGATAAAAGAACAATTGGCAGATCCCTTGACAAAGGCTTTACCAGTTGTTTGTTTTGTGGAACATGTGAAGAAGATGGGAGTGTTGTCTAGTATTGATGATTAAGTTGTTGAAGTTGTAGGTTTACTGTGTAATGTTTACAGTATTAAGTACTACGATATTCAAGTGATTTACTTATCACATTTAAGTCTATTGCTTCATTCTATATACATAATATATATATTTAACTGGATGTTATGTATATCTGCATAATTATTTGAAGTATACATATAGTACTGATATGAGTCAGTGAGTTTTATGCAGTAAGCAGTAATTTTATTTCCAAGATTAGTCTGGAATCAATAGTGCTTAAAATTAGTTGATTACAATATATATTAAGCATATTCAGTTCTTTGCATTTGAGGTAATTCTGTTGTTGTGATTGCTGTGTTGTGATTCCAAGAAATTTGTGTTATTAACACATTGCAATTCTTGTAATTCGATCCAATTAGTTATAACTGATAGAGTTTTGAGAATTAGATGAATGCCATTTGAATCTAGTGCTATAGCAATAATTTGTTTCATTTAAAATTAGTCATATATCTAGTTCAGTGGGAGATTGTAAGATCTTATAGAACTAGATATTGAAGTTGCTGTGTTCATAAATTGCAGTAGCTATATAAAGTAAATGAAGCTGAGTTATTGAGATTCAAATATAGCATTAGAGATTTAATTGAGTTGAGAAATCATTTCAGCACTTGATTAAAGCCATCTAGTTTGAATTCAAATATTCAAATTATGCACAGATAATGATAGAACTTATCAGAATAGATAAGAGGTTATAGGCAGTTACCTTGATGGACGGAACTGCTGCTATAAAACAGTTATGAAAACTGTAACAGGATAATGGTTGATTCCCCTGCAAGAGCATGAATTTTTCTCTATAAATATCCCATCAGAATAAGAGGAAACTAATGCATGAATCTTGGAGAAGGAATGGACAATACTACACAAACTGGTATCTAAATACTATATCTAATCTTAGTCTGAAATAAAATTATGATGTTAAGTAGTCATTATGTTTTACTACTGATATGCATAAGATTTAGTCTTAACTTACAATCTATAAACTCATATATTTATATGATCGTATTGTTAGCATGTAACCATCTTTGATGCTAGAGACCTTGATGATATATATATTTCATCTTTTAATGAAATCTGGGAGGAAACTAGGTATGAAAATTCTTAAATGTCAATTTTTTTATTTATTTATAAAATATATCATAAAACTTCGAGAACAAAATTCCTCTGGATTTACTTTTGAACACTAAATATCAATTAACAATGAGTTCATTGAAGAATTTTTTAAACATGAATATACTTTTACATTTATGTTAGTTGTTTAGAATAATTGTTTGAACAAGGTATAGGCAAAATTACACTGATGTACAATATCACAATTTCAGTAGCTACATGAGTATCAAGTTAGTTTCTAAGTTGCTGAATATGTCATATTTTAAAGCAGTTGGTACTTGAAAAATCTGAGATTCTTTAAAAATTATTTTGTTGTTGGACTAGAACTGTAATTCTAATTGAGATATTAATATGATTCTCAATATCCCTCAGTTGTGATGTTGAAATAAAACCGTAAAATATCATTTTGGGATGTCAATAGAGTTCTCTAGCTTCCTCATAATTTTATCTCTTACTGAAGAGGACGAAACAAAAGGCGAGCTCTCTTTTGTTGTGATGCAGGTACTGAGGTAGTTGTTCTACGATATGCATCAAAATTTGGGACCGAAATTCTCACTACGTACTAGTTAGCGGTTAAGAAATCAATGCGAACGAGAAATATGGTGCGGCAGCTACGACGCTTAACACTTGACTGTACCACTGGAATGTAAACAAAGGAGGGGTTTATGATTTTGCAAATATGATTACCCAAAATTAATTTATAATTAAAATAATAATTATAAATAAAGAATGCCAACGGCTACCGACGGATATTAAAATGATAAGGAAAATCGAATTAGTTGAAGTCGAGTCGTGTGTATCACACACTTTCCTTAAGACAATTACGCCGCCTCTATCGGTGCAAAAGGCCTTTTTGGCGTTCGTCTCCCAGGATACAACGACCTTTCGAGTTCTTGTGGCTGCACTGCTACAAGAACACCTACGAACTGCTAGTACCTTCCATATATCACCAGAATAAAACAAGAGCACAAGAGCAGAAAATTGAATACTCTCTATGTTGTGTTGGTGTGTTGGTCTCGGGATTGGTGTTTCAAACTATGGAATAGGAGACCCTTTTTATAGTGTAAGGAATGGCCAAGGCTATTAAAATCAATCATCAATATAGGGAACTCAATGGTCATGAACATCTCACTCAATGGTCATGAACATCCCACTCAATGTTCATAATACACATTACATCATATGTTACTAGAATATCAAAAATTTTCTAATAGCAACTGAAGAGTCACTTGACTCTTACCATTTCCCTTTTTCAATAGCCAACTTTGGATGACAATTTTTCATTCATCCCAAAACCAAATTTGTCATATGAACACATAATATTGTAGTCTTCATTATGAAGAATACAAATCCAAGTTCAATTCTCATTGACTATAAGTGTAACACACTTTAATTAATCCATTTAAATTTGGTTTCAAAAAGGGTTTTTTTAACCCATTTTTCCAACAATTCCCCACATGAATAAAATTGACCACCAAAGACTCGATAGAATTGGTGATAGATTTCTATGGTCGAAACCTGCATAGGATAGGTAGGTTTTATCCTTTGAACCTTCCCTTGTGAAAGTATGATTACGTTACTAACTAAACAGTAGACGCGATGTCCTTGAACTATTCGTTATTTTGTGTAACTGATAGCATACCTCACACAGGAGTCTTCCTGGTACATTGCAGTTCTCACTATTGTGCCCATTTTGGCCCTGGACACACGCCTGGTTCTGTAAGAGTTTGATAAGAATTGTGCCCCAACAATTCCCTTAGAAGCGGCCCCACTTCTCTCTTACATAGGTGATCTCTTAATTAAGAGTAACCCGCATTACTCCGCTCGGATTTCCCGACGCATAAGAATCATTAAAAGCTTTAGCTTAACCTCATTCTTTACGGGCATCACTGTTTTTCATCATAGGAATGGACCTGGGAAAACTCCCCACAGTGATCCGACATTATCTCTACAATTTAGTTGTCCCTTTGAACCTAGATCTTGGGATCTCCAGTCAGCTAGGTTGGGTATCCACTGTAAAGATTTTTTTAATTTATGGGCTTTAGTCCCATTCCTCTTGATGATTTATTAACTAACTCTCTAGTTAACCATTTGGTTAGCGGATCCACAATATTATCTTTTGACTTCACATAGTCAATCAAGATAACTCCAATAGAGAGTAGTCAATTAGTATTATGTCCTCGAAAGATGTGTCTAGACTTACCATTACTTTCTGCCCTGCTGATTGCAGATTGATTGTCACAATGCATGCAAATTGCAGACACAAGTTTTTGTCTATTTTGGAATATCCTCAAGGAATTGGTGTAACCATTGTGCTTCTTCCCCACATTTGTCTGGTACCACAAACTCAAACTTTATTGTGGATCTAATTATAATGGTTTGTTTGGAGGATTTTCATATCACTGTTCCACCTTTTAGTGTGAACACATAACCGCTAGACTATCGTGTTAGATATCCATTTTTCATCTCAGTATCCTTCTAGGACAACACAACTCAAATATTACTCGTGTGTCTCTTTGACTTGCTCACATAAGCAATATCCATATTTTTCATGTCAAATATGAAATTTAACATATCTCTAGTGGATTTAATCATCTTATTATTGCATTCAAACAATAAGCATGCCATTACATATCCACTTGCTTTTAAAGCATACTTTGACCCTTGTCAATGTTAATTAGTCTACATAGAGCACCATAATTATCATATATCTTGGTCTATCATGCCATATATTTGGATGGCTCAACCATATTGGTGAAAAGAAACTTTATTCATTCTTGGACAAATGTCATTTACAAGAATTAAATAATCCACCACTCATGGTCCTATTTTATTTTATAAACTTGGCTTGGTCATACCACAGCTCTAAGTCTTTTATTCCACAGTCATAATCATTGACTTCATCCATGCTCTATTCGTTGGACATATTTTCAACAAGTGCATCAAGTGAAGCCCATTCAATTTCTCAGATTTTTCTCTTTGTGAGACTGAGACATGTATCCAGACAATCACATCCATGGTCGGCATCTTGATCGACTCTTGGTTGTTTCAGTAATTTTTTCAATTCCGAAAACATACCCATAAGTGATAATTAATATAATCACTTATTTCTTAATTCAATGTGTAACCTACAAATTCCGTAAGACAATAATATCCGTATAGGCAACCATTCCGTAAGACAAGTATACAGGCAACCAATTCCGTTTTAGGCAACCATTCCGTAGGACAGGTATACAGGCAACTAATTCCGTAAGACAAGTATACAGGCAACCAATTTTGTTTAAGCAACCATTTGGTAGGACAGGTATTAGTCAATCACATCCGGTTGGCACCTTGATTGACTCTTTGGTTGTTTCAGCAATTTTTTCAATTCTGAAAACACACCTATAAGTGTTAATTAATATAATCACTTATTTCTCAATTCAATGTATACGTAAGCTACGAATTCCGTAAGGCAACAATATCCGTATATGCGACTAATTCCGTTGAGGCAGCCATTCCATAAGGCAACAACAAGCTTCGAAAGAACCTTAAATCCATTTAGGCAACCATTACATAAGGCAACAACAAGCTTCGAAAGAACCTTAAAACCGTTCCATAAGGCAACAACAAGCTTCGAAAGAACCTTAAAACCGTTTAGGCAACCAATAAACCTCGAATCATACAAGCAAAATCAATTTTTAATTGTCTTAAGTTGTAAACAAAGGAGGGGTTTATGATTTTGCAAATATGATTACCCAAAATTAATTTATAATTAAAATAATAATTATAAATAAAGAATGCCAACGGCTACCGACGGATATTAAAATGATAAGGAAAATCGAATTAGTTGAAGTCGAGTCGTGTGTATCACACACTTTCCTTAAGACAATTACGCCGCCTCTATCGGTGCAAAAGGCCTTTTTGGCGTTCGTCTCCCAGGATACAACGACCTTTCGAGTTCTTGTGGCTGCACTGCTACAAGAACACCTACGAACTGCTAGTACCTTCCATATATCACCAGAATAAAACAAGAGCACAAGAGCAGAAAATTGAATACTCTCTATGTTGTGTTGGTGTGTTGGTCTCGGGATTGGTGTTTCAAACTATGGAATAGGAGACCCTTTTTATAGTGTGAGGAATGGCCAAGGCTATTAAAATCAATCATCAATATAGGGAACTCAATGGTCATGAACATCTCACTCAATGGTCATGAACATCCCACTCAATGTTCATAATACACATTACATCATATGTTACTAGAATATCAAAAATTTTCTAATAGCAACTGAAGAGTCACTTGACTCTTACCATTTCCCTTTTTCAATAGCCAACTTTGGATGACAATTTTTCATTCATCCCAAAACCAAATTTGTCATATGAACACATAATATTATAGTCTTCATTATGAAGAATACAAATCCAAGTTTAATTCTCATTGACTATAAGTGTAACACACTTTAATTAATCCATTTAAATTTGGTTTCAAAAAGGGTTTTTTTAACCCATTTTTCCAACATGGAAGGCATGCCTGGTAGTACTTACCGGCAGCACTCGTCTTGGCCGGTCAGGGTTCCAGTTTATCAGGAGTAAAGTTTAGTTACCCTTACCGCCTTACCCATCAGGCTATTTATTCTTAAACTATATGTATATTGATATGTCAACCACCTACCTACGGTAGCAGCAATCTGTGCTTGATGTTACCAAAGGAACTGGGAAAAGGATTATGTAGTCATCAAACAGTGAGTGTTATTAAAGAGTTGATATCATGTAGATTTTGCAAGTCACTAGCTAGTACTGTTAGTAATATCAAAGCCATTGCGTGAACGAAAATATGGATTAATATGCATATATATATATATATATATATATATATATATATAGCACACAACACCCTATTATATATGCAGTTCATGATACAGTACTTTATAGTACTTCTCACAGATGCTTATGATAGATTAATGGAAGCTGAATAATCTAATGCACAAGCTCTTGTATCAGCCATAGTACAAGAGGAACTGAAGAAGATCGGGCACTTGGCTTCCCTTCTGCTGCGGCCAAGTCAACACCAATCCACTTGGTCTAAGGTTTTTTAAGTGTGGGGCCCGCCCTGCTGAAGTGGCAACAGATGGGAGGACCAAGGACGTGTCCAAAAATACGATTCATCCCCGTCGGAAATGTCAAAACAGTCCACTTGCCCGTAGTCATACTAATTAAATTGCCAACAGGGCTATAATGGTCTTCTTATTCTTCTTCTTCTTGATCCAAAGACGTGTCTCAATTTTTCAGTAACGCCCAGAATTTGAAAACCGTTGAACGCAAATTTCAAGAGGAAACTGAAAACACTAGAGAGAAAGAGAGCTGAAGGCAAATTGATAGAGGTAGGTCTAGCTCGGTTGGGCGAGCTCAAACGAAAATGATAGAATGGCTGAAACGATTAAGAGCTGCATTTGGCGCCTCATTTCTCTGGCTCGTTTGCCTCATTTACTTCACCCAGGTCCTCTCTCCCTCTCTCAATCTTTATCAATCTACTTCAGTTCTTATCAGCTTCCGGATCATTCTGGGTTATGTTTGTTATTGATCTTTAGAGAGACTTGTGTATTGCATTGAGTTTTGTTGGGTTGTTTGTTTGAGAATAAATGATATGGAAATTGACATGTGAGATGTGATTGTAGGGCTTTAGATCCTTTGTCTGGACTGCAGTTTCATACCAGCTGAAAGATACGCTCAAGTTGTCACCCTCGTCTTCCCAGTTTGTGTTTTCGATAGCCTTCTTCCCGTGGAGCATTAAACCGTTATATGGGTATGGATCTTCTTCAATTTACTTAGTGTGCAGTTCTGTTCCTTGAATGTGTAAGTAGACAACAACTATGCAATGTTCTTCTTGTTATCACTTAATCCATGTATGCCTAGTAGATTCAAACACCTGTATTTAGTTTGTAGGGGAGTTCTGATTGGTATGTGGTGTCTAATGACGACGGAGAAGGTTCTGTCATCACGCCGTGATCGGTTTAAATGCCCTTGTTGTGAAGTCATTTAGAAATAGATTCGAGTAATTTGATGAAAATCAAACTGTGACGTGATGTGTATAAAGATAAAAGAGCTGGATAGTAATGAATGATGCATATCATGCCTGTTTAATGGGGAATTGGTAACATCGTTCTAAAGACAGGCTGTAACCTTGTCTTGAATAGAGGACTTGCTACCTCTCCTCTTTTTTGCCTCTTGGTTTTTGATTTATAACTCCTTTCATGTAAGGCCATGAGTAAATACAATAAGTTGGACATAACAATGACCAGTCACGCTTCTGATTTCAATCATTGCAGTTGACCCGCTTGTACTCTCAACATTCTGCCTACTTTTCTGTTCCTGAAATCTGATAACATATTTTTCTTTTGCAGGATTTTGTCTGATTGTATTCCAATAAAAGGAAAGAAAAGGGTTCCATACTTGGTGATTGCAACTGTGCTCTCTCTTGTCCCATGGCCTATTCTCGGATTGAATGCAATGTCGAGGAGTTCCATGTGGCTCCTCATGACCTTCTTAACAGTCCAGAACCTGGGCTCGGCCATGGCTGATGTAGTTGTTGATGCAATGATTGCTGAGGCAGTGAGACATGAGCGGTATGTCCACCAACTGATTTTGTTTTCATTGACTTTAATGAACTTTGAGTTGCATATCAAGTCGTGCATACTCATTCCATATTAACATAAAGAGCTGCAGGATTCTTCTTAAAGCACTACTAAAAGCCTTATTTTTGGATCTAACATGAAATACTTTCGTAGATGCCACCAAACATAGTTAGTTATTTATCCTTCCCTCCTATTCCTTCTACCAGTTGTCTAATTGTCCCTACTTCAATACTAGTTGATGTCGGATGGGATATCCTCATTCCCTCGTAAATTTGCTCAAGTTATCTTATAAATATAGTAATAAAATGAAATACATGATTTTTTTTAATGTTATAACTTGATGTCATAAATTATCTTGTTCAGGGCTTCATTTGCTGGAGATCTCCAGTCAATATCCTGGTTGGCAATGGCTTTTGGCGGCATATGTGGGAGTTTGACAGGAGGATTTGCATTATCCAACTTTCCTATACACACAATTTTTCTTCTTTTTTCTATACTACCATCCATACAATTGTTATCATGTGGCTTGGTCAAGGAGAATTCTGTAGATAGTAAAGCTTTCCCTGAATATTCCAAATTAAAAAGTTCCCATGGGGTGAATGGGAACAATAGTTCTCTAGATGAAGATAGCTTTTCAGAGAAGAAATCCAATATCAGCATTACAAGGAGAAAGAAGAGCAATAAGGGCAGCAAAAAGAAACCAGTTTTAAGTAAAGTACAGGTTTCTGAGAAAGTTGACTCGTTAGCATCACAGTGGTTCCAATCTCTGAAAGCAGCCACTTTCACTCTCTGCCATGCTTTTAAACAACCCATTATTTTGAGGTAACTCACAATTCCCCTTCTGTAAATTCCTTTTGAGCTGTTGTTTTAGGGAAGTTCCATTTTGTATGGTGAACCTTAATGGGATGATCTATTGACCCACAAAAGAGGGGATTATCTCATAAAAAGATCAAAATGCCTAGTTGTCTAGGAGTAGTCCTTAGAATAGCTGGATAACTGGACCGATCATTTAAATGAATCATTTTTACGAATTTAACTGAGCTCCAAGCAGCATCGTTGTGCCTGTGCATAACTTGATACTTGTTGAAATGTACATATGTAATCTTAGTTATCTTTCTGGCTATCGAATATGCTGTTTTCTTATGTATGGATATATATATATATATATATATATATATATACAGTCCTTTTCCTGTGCGGACGTCCGCACGCACTGTTCACGGTGCGGATGCGGCGTTTCCGGCCACCGGCGAGGCGGCGACGGCGTATCCGGCCGGTGGGCTTTGCTCCCCCCACGCCGGCGACCCCGTCTGTGCCGGCCCGAGCTCCATCGCCGGCCGGCAACCGGCCGGAATCTGCAAAAATGCAGAAAAATGAACAGTACTTGTCATTTTTCTGCATTTTTGCAGATTCCGGCGGCTGCCGGCCGGCGATGGATCTCGGGCTGGCACAGACGGCGTCGCCGGCGTGGGGGGAGCACAGCCCAGTGGCCGGATACGGCGTCGCCGCCTCGCCGGTGGCCGGAAACGCCGCATCAGCACCGTACGGACGTCCGCACCTGAAAAAAACTTTATATATATATATATATATAGAAATCTTAGTCTTGGTCACAATTTTGATTTTACTCATTTTGCAGACCAATGGCTTGGTTTTTCCTGGCGCACGTTTCCATTCCAAACCTCTCAACTGTGATGTTTTATTATCAAACCGAATTCTTGAACTTAGAAGCATCCTTTTTGGGCACTGCACGTGTTGTGGGATGGTTAGGCCTCATGCTTGGAACCTTCGTATATAATCGATACTTAAAGAGAATGAAGTTGAGAAGAATCCTCATGTAAGTACAGGGTAGTTCTGTTAAGTATTCCTTTTTTTAGGAATTAGTTTGTTAATGTTTTGATCCTAATCCTTGTAGGTGGTCTCAACTTGGTTTGGCTTTCATGACTCTGCTTGACATTGTTTTAGTGTCTCGAATAAATCTCACTTTCGGAATATCAGATAGGATTATGGTGCTCTGTGGCTCAGCTCTTAGTGATGCAGTCAATCAGTTCAAGTAAGTGTATGTTTGGCTCATACGTAATTCTGTATTAATCTAACAATATACAGGCATCAGTAAGTATGGGAGGAGTTGTTGCTTTTGTCATTCATATCATGCTGAGTAATTTTCCATGAAATGCAGGTTTATGCCGTTCCTGATCTTATCTGGACAACTTTGCCCTCCTGGAATCGAGGGTACTCTGTTTGCTCTTTTTATGTCGATAAATAATTTAGGGTCAACGTTGGGGTCCTTTGTTGGTGCTGGATTGGCTTCAGTTTTGAGCATCTCTTCAGGTTCTTTTGACAACCTTCCACTAGGAATTGTCATTCAAGTTCTCTGCATCTTCATTCCAATTGCTTTCCTATTTTTGATACCAAAGGAAGCTACAGGAATATCAGCTTAGACTCTTAGATAGTGGTTATATGTCTCAAAGAATATCATAGTGTAGGTTGCATAGGGACAAATATCAAATGAGTATGCTTTTTTTTTTCTTTTTTTTGAAATCTACTTTTCTATTTTACGGAGACTGGGTTCAAAATTATAACAGCAGTTGAGATGTATTTACGGTTGCATATTTCAGCTATTTCTGAACGATACCAACATTTAGAGCTTGATTTTCCAATACTGTTGTGTGAGTTCTTTTGCTATGATCCCTCGCTACCCTGGAATAAAATTGAATTTGTAACGTGTAAATAAAACTGTCAAAATTATTGAAATTGGGATTAGCTTATACGTGTACGTGATTGATTGATTAGCTTTCAGCTTATATGTGCTGGTCCCTCTATTGCTCAATCATTTTAAGACTTGTTCCATCAGTGTTGGAAGAATGGAAATTGAATATTAGTATCATAAGGAGAGAAAACTGCGACAATGCCTTGCCTCTCTTGACCCGATTAAACATTTTCGATATATATTGTTTGGGCCCAAATTGATATTTGTCTGAAATTATGGATCGAGGTCCAAGAGGTTATTTTGTTTAAGAATAATCTGATACATTAAATCTTTTCTTCTTAGAAATGAATTGGGGTTCCTTTGGGAATCTGAGGAGGAGGTGGTTTAAGGTAATTGAATCCTAGTTGATCTCCGAATCTATTATGCTGCTTGATACGCAAGTATTAGAGTTTGACATTCTCTATATAAAGAATTCTTATACAATTTGTAAAGGGTTCACAACCATCTTACAAACATATAAGCTTTTGTGCATCGCAAATCTTACAAAGCCTCTCTGGAGCATCTTACGCGCACTGCCTCCACAAACTGCAAACAACCACCATCTAACCCTGCCGCAACCTTACGCCCACACCGGTCGCTGTATACTTGCGCGGTTTTCGAAGTGTGTCTTGCATTCGTGTCGAGCGCGTCACTAAGACTTATCGTGTCAGTTGTCACATCTCGTGGCAAATCGAGTCGTTACTCCGGTAACAAAACCCTAAACCAATCTGCAATAGGTTGGATTCCCCGCGGTCTTGATTACAGCTCTGCTTTGCATCTCAGGATCGAAGTAAGATTACTCAATCTGCAATAGGTTGAGAAGAAAATCCTAGTAGATTTTTATTAGGTCTTGTTCGAGCCCTTTACGCCGGCCTAGTCAACGCCCGCGTAACAGTTGCTTGATCAAGAAGTCAGGTATCGGGAGCAGACAGATACTCGCCAGAGGAGCAGACAGATACGCTCGCCAGAGGTCGTCCGCTTGAAGTTGTACCTAACTCAAAGGTACTGGCACGCTCGCGCACATCACAAGAAGACTGAAATTAACGTCCACCACCCCACGTGTTGACTGTTCGCCGGGTGCTGAATCCACCACGAACATTTTGGCACGCCCAGTGGGACCTACTGTGTCAAGATAGCGGGATCTAATCCATATCGTCGCATCATGCCTCCATGCAATAAACCTGAACACAAGCTTTTCACCCCTCACAACTCATCTGAGTGTAGAGGTTTATCGGAGACTGAAGCAGGCCTCAAGTTTGGAGGTGTCACGGCTACTATGGAGGATCTTACGTTGACTTCCAATAGCAGCCATCAGGGGATTCCTGAAAACTCAATGGGTGTTGGTGATCAGACTAATCCCACCAACATCTCGGGTGAAGAGGCGAATTCAGCCTCAAGAATTCCAGAGATTACTGAGGCGAATGATGGTGCGACCCTTGTTGTTGCATCTCCTGAAGATTTAATGGAATCTTTAAACATGGTATTGACCAAGTCAACATTAACAGACCAAGCTCTTCAACGGATTGAAGCTGCTCTAAAAACGTTGAGGACTGAACATATTGGACATTCGTCCGATATTAATTGGTTGTCAAAACAGCAGCGGGCGACTGACAGCCATATTGCTACTTACGCAAAAAACTTCAACGAGCAAGTGACGGCACAACAAGAGCAATTGAAGACACAACAAGTGCAGTTGACCAAAACTTCGGCTGCTATTGAATAATTATCAATATTGTTCAGACAGAGGTTGGACGTTGAGGAGAAAGAGGTGGACGAACATTTTCCATCTATAGCAGTGAGAAAAAAGGGTAGGAAGGTCTCTTCCAACATGTTAAAACCTCCTTTGCCGGCTCAGAGGCTTAATATGACTGCATCATCAAGACGGAAAAGAGGACTTGGAAAGCTTCAAAATCCTCCATCTGATGAAGAGGATGAGGAACCAGGGAACGGTGAGGACCAGGTTCTTACTCTTGATACTGTGAGTAAGCTATTTGAAGAGAAGATGAGGGTTATGCAAGGTTTGCCAGACACCAACAGAACTTATGCTAATCCACTTCCCAGGGAGGTGAATGTACTCCCATGACCTAAGAATTTTAAGCATATTCGCTTCACCCAATTCTCTGGGGATTCTGAGGAGGATGCTGAAACTCATATTACTCGCTTTAACAACGAGTGTGGTCCCTATGCAGAGAATTCCATACTCAAGTTGCGAGTGTTTGGTACTTCATTGACTGGTTCAGCACTAACTTGGTATAAGGACTTAGCGCCGGGATCAGTTCCAGACTGGAGGACGATGGAGATCCTCTTTAGGACCATATTTGAGGTTGTTGAAGCTAAGGTCACCGTAAAGGTTTTGTCTGAAGTAGAACAACAATCCGGAGAATCAGCCATGGCTTATCTGAAACGTTTCAATTTGCAATTAACCAAATGTAAGGATAAACTCGCAGAAGACACGATAGTGCTTGGCGATTGCAGGGCTAGATGAAGAAGTTCAGGTTGGTTTTCAACAGGTATATGTTACTAGCATGGCGGATCTGACTAATAGGTTGGCCGATCAGCAGAACTGGATAGATCGGATGAAGGACAGAACAGAAAGGAAGAAGGGCGTACCATTGTCCTACTACCCAGGGACTTTGAAGCCTAAGGTAGGCGTTCCTTCTAGTTCAAAGACGGTAGCCATTGTGCAAGCAGAGTCGCCTCCAACCTTGACTTGGGTTGCAGAGGATGAGGAAGAAGAAGTGGCGGTTGTAGAAGTGGTCGGTTGCCAACAACTACAATCGAAGAATGTTAAGCTAACCAAGGAGCCTATCAAGATTATGACTTATGTGCCAACTAAGTCTGCATTTGAATCATACACCTATAATGCACACAAGGCTCCAGAAATCTTGCTAGAGCTGTTCAAGCAAGGGCGACTTCAACATGAAGGAGGTTTCGTTCCCAAGCCAGATTACATGGCGGGTAAGAAATACTGCAGTTTTCATAATATGACTAACCATCATACCAAAGACTGCGTTAAGCTCAAAGATCAGATCCAAACTTGGATCAACGAAGGTGTCATGAAAGTGGAAGCTGCCAAGGAGCCTACTTGGACATAATCTAAACCATTCCCTCATGTGAGCATGATTGACTTTATTCCTAGTCTTGGTCAAGAATTGGGGCCTATCAAGCGAGTTTCTAAGTTTATTGATTATACGTATGATGCAAGCAAGGCCCCAGAGATTTGGGAACTCTTAGTCCAGGAAGGTTTGATGGGTCCTGAGGATACTCGCCTACCATATAAGAAGACAGTTCATGGCGGATCATATTGTATATTTCACCATTCCGATGATCATTATACTGATGGGTGTGTTGTGCTGATGGATCAGATTCAGGAGTGGTTGAATGATGGAACTTTAGGGTTTGCCGAGGAGGCGGTGGCTAATTCTATCCCTGAATTTTGGGTCAATGTCATCGATGGGGATAAGCCAGAAGCGAAGCAGCAAACTAACAGTATTGGCCAGCCGCCAGACCAAGAAGAGATGGAGCTCGTACTACGTTCTAAGCTGTGCCTTAATTGCAAAGTAGGTTGCCACCTGCCTATCACGCATGAAGAGTTGCAGATTGCGCTTAAGGAGGCTGAGCAGAAGGCCTTGGAAAAGGTCAAGCGAACTCATCCGACCCTTGAACGCTCCAGGTCTGATGACCATAAGCAAGCGAAATACCATCACAATACATAGGAATCGTATGCCAGCAAGGTGAGGTCCCGTCCAGAGCCAAGACCTTCCGGGGCTAGGTCCGCTCCAATTTCTGGCCCTTCCAAGGAGTTGGATCCAGATGGTACGACTAAACCTTATGTTTCACCCGCGTCGAGGGCAGAGCTTAAGACTGATAAGTGGTATCGACAGCGGAATGGTAAAGCTGTAGAGGTACTTCCTAATTAGACTAGGAACATGCATAAATGATTTGGCAAAGCCAAGAGGACTCTGGATGCTTTAGATAAGGGGGAAGTGACCCCAAAAGAGCTCTATGTCCCGGTTGAACACATACGAGAGACCTACAAGCTGTACAAGGCTAAAACATATGTTGACGCCCGCCGGGCACGAAACAGAGGTGGTTCACTGCCTAATAGGAAAAATGTTCATGAAAGACTTTCTCAACCCAATCCAACAGAGGATGCTTCTAAGAAATCTTCAAGGAAGAGATTGGTTTATTCCCCAGAAAGGGAGTCCGCTAGGTCTGACCGATCAAATCATTTACCCAAGGAGAGCATTCCAGAGGCTGAAGTAAAGAGAGACTCCACTATTATGAAGTGGAGACCAAAAGAGGCGAGTGTCACTATAGATCCGCATACAACAGGGGTTCTTGACAGGCCAGCGATTGCCAAAGAATCCAGGCTAGCACAAGCAGGGTCAGCCAAGCCTGTTATGATTGTAGATCAGTCGAAGTCCTCAGGTATTCCTCCCGGTATGACCTTGCCTCAATATGTAGCACAAACGCTTGGTACTAACCCACCTTCGAAGAAAGCGGAGAGTGAGTCCAAATTCCAGTCTTCGGACCCGGTGGCGGACGAAGATTTACAAGGGTCGGATGATGAGATATTGGAGGAGGAAAATGAAGAATTGTTCGACGAAGATGAAACCATCTTAGACTGTAACTTGGTCTGGTTGGACCTAGGGGCGATGGATTGCTACATGACCTTCATTTTATCTTCTGATTATGCATTACCAGCACCCGTGCCCACTTCTCAATTCATTCAGAAGGAATGAAAGGATAGACTAGTTTACCATATACAAGAACCTCAAGTTGAGGCAGTGGCGAGCCTAATAGAAGGAGAAGAGTCTCAGTCCACCCAAAAGCCCCCAGAGTGGTTGGCTGACCTTTTCAGGCTAAACATAGTGTTTTCAAAGCCTACATTCGCCATGTCTGAACACCTGAAACCTCTTTATGTATCCGCAGAAGTGGCGGGTTTCAAAGTCAATAAAATCCTCATCGACACAGGAGCCGCGGTGAGCATTATCACACTTAGGACTATGGAAAAGCTCCAGATCCCCAAGGAGAAGATTATAGGTACTACTACGAAGGCCAGGGGCTTTGTTGGCGAGGTAACCCCAACTAGTGGTATCTTAATGCTCAAAGTAATCCTTGGGCCTTCTGATGCTTTTCAGGGGTTCTTTGTCACAGAAACCAGTGCCCCATATAGCATGATCTTGGGACGAGATTGGATCCACAAGACACTTTCTGTTCCATCATCATTGCATCAAGAGATGATCATGTGGGATCCAGCGAATGACGTTCCGGTACTCATTAAGGCGGATGAACGACCTTATTCAGTAGCAGCTTGCTCGCTGGAGGCTGACTACTATTATGGCTCTATGAGACCTCTCAGGATTGAGGGTGTCGACGACAAAGGACATCCAATTGGGGTGACCTCAACTGATCTCACTCGGTGGGGATTGACGCAGGCCAAATCAGACAGTTCCAGGCCAGTCTCCATCGACTTCTCGCTAGATAATATCAATGAGTGACAACCTCACCATTGTGGAAACAGAAGCCTTTACTTTTCTGATGCAGCGTTTGGTTATTTTTCGGGAAGAGCAATTAACTTGGAGTGCGGTCGCTCTAGTTGAGTGTATCGATGAAAACGAGACAGTAACTAGAGAAGAGGTGGAGGCTATACAACCAGCCCGAACAACATTAGATGATACTCCACTTAAGGTACGTGATCCAGTGGAAAAAGTTAATCTAGGCACTGCTGAAGAACCTATGGAAGTTGGGATCAGCCAGTACTTAGAATCAGAATTGAAGCAGCAACTAATTGAGTTGTTGCAAGAATTTAAAGACTGCTTTGCAGAAAAATATCAAGATATGTCAGGACTATCAAAGGAATTGGTCTGCCATCGTTTACCTATCAAGGAGGGATTCAGACCAATCAAGCTGGAGCAAAGGCGGATGAATGCTGACACTGTAATAGCGATTAAGAGGGAGGTTCAGAGTATGATTGATGCATGAATTATCAGGCCAGCACAATATTTGAAAATGGCTAGCGAACGTTGTTTCTATCAAGAAAAAGAACGGCAAAATCAGAGTCTGCGTCGAGTATAGAGATCTCAATGCTGCATCACCAAAGGATATTTAACATATGCCTATTGCAGACATGCTAGTTGATGCAGTAGCCGGACATGAGTTGTTGTCTTTCATGGATGGAACAGCTGGCTATCATCAAATTCCAATATATGAGTCTGACATCCCTAAGACTGTTTTTCGTTATCCTGGTTTTGCAGGGGCTTTTGAGTATCTTAGTATGCCATTCGGCCTAACCAATACAGGGGCAACATATCAACGTGCTATGAATCTAATATTCCATGATATCCAGGGGGATATTTCAGAGGTTTATATTGATGATGTGGTGGTAAAATCAAAGCAGAAGAAGGATCACATTACTCACCTTCGAGATGTATTCACCAGAATGAGAAGGCACCAACTCAGAATGAATCCAGCAAAATGTGTGTTTAGGGTTCGTGCAGGAGATTTCCTAGTGTTCGTGGTGCATGAAAGGGGTATTGAAGTGTCTGGGGATAAGGCACATGTCGTTTTAGACGCTCCAGCACCTAGAAACAAGAAGGAACTTCAGAGCTTATTGGGCAAGATCAACTTCCTCAGAAGGTTTATTTCCAATTCAGCTGGGAAGATTGCTCCTTTTTCCTCTCTGTTGAAACTCAAGGCAGGGGAAGACTTCAAATGGGGACCTGAACACCAAGCTGCATTCGATAAGATTAAGGAATATCTGGCGAGCCCGCCAGTATTATGCCCTCCACAGCCGGGGATCCCACTCAAACTGTATATTTCTGCCTCTAACAGTTCTATTGCAGGATTATTAGCTCAAGATGAAACAACCAGTGAAGGCAAGAAAATCGAATATGCGGTTTCTTACCTTAGCAGAACTTTGTTAGATGCAGAAACAAGATACTCACTAATTGAGAGGTTGTGCTTAGCATTATACTTTGCCGGTACCAAACTCCGTCATTACATGCTATCCTTTACCACTATTGTGGTGGCTCAGACTGACTTGGTAAAGTATATGCTCACTAGGCCTATCTTGAGAGGTCGGGTTGGCAAGTGGATCCTGGCCCTATCTGAATTTTCATTACAATATACTCCTTTAAAGGAAATGACTGGGCAGGCGATCTCTGATTTTTTGCTACATCACCCTCTTGATGAGGAGATTCCAGAACAGAGTTGGTCTGTGGACATGATCAGGACTCAACCTTGGATACTGTACTTTGATGGCAGTAGTACTGACACCTTGGCGGGTGCAGGGATCTGTATCCAGGGCCCAACTGGGACCAAGCTTTCATATTCTTTTCAATTAGAATGGACTTGTACCAACAACCAAGCAAAATATGAGGCGTTGATCATTGGTTTGGAACTACTGTTGGATATGGACGCTAAGGAGATCGAAGTTTATGGCGATTCTTTATTGGTCATCAAATAGCTAATCGGAGCATATAAGTGTCTTTCTTTCCATCTGGTACACTATTGGGAACGAGCATCAGAATTACTTGACCGATTTATCGATGTGGTGCTTGATTATGTCCCTCGCGAGCATAATTTTGCAGCCAATGAATTGGCACAGTTGGCAACAGGTATCAGCTTGGCTCATGGAGTTCAGGAAAGAATCTTGAAGGTGGAACGAAGAACTTTGCCATCCTTTGCCGTTAGACGAGAACAACGAGATGAGTAGTTGGTTGCTACCATTGAATCAATTGATACAGATTGGCGGCAACCAATCATCCAATATTTACAAAATTCTTCTGCACCGTCAGAAAGACGGATTAGGTACTTTGCCACTAACTACTTGCTTAAAGGTGGCGAGTTACTTCGCTGAGGTGAAGATGGCATTGACCTTAGGTGTGTCTATGGGACAGAAGCCAAGAGGCTTATGCGAGAGGTGCACCTTGGCGTTTGTGGTTCGCATCAGAGTGGACCAAAGATGAGGTGGTTGATTCGTAGATATGGGTACTACTGACCATCTATTCTTAAAGACTATATCAGTTTCGCACACGGTTGCATTGATTGTCAAATTTATGGGCTAGTTCAGAGAATTCCCAACATTCCTATGCAACATATTATCAAGCATTGGCCCGCCAGAGGCTGGGCACTGGATTTTGTTGGAGAGATACACCATAATTCTTCCTTCCAACATAAATATTTGCTAATTAGTACAGATTTCTTCACTAAATGGGTTGAAGCAATACCTGTCCAGAATTGTGACGCCGCTACGGTTATTTGATTTATTTTTCAGAATATCATTTGCAAATATGGCGGACAGGGGGGCAGTTTTTATGGCCGAGAAGACTCAAGAGTTTCTGCAAGGATATGATATTCAATTCCTCCATTCCTCCCCATATTATGCTCAATCCAATGGCCAGGCAGAGGCTAGCAACAAGGTGATTATCTCCATTATCAAGCGTATGTTGGAAGATAATCCAAGAACATGGCATACTGAATTGGACAACACTCTGTGGGCATACCGTATATCCAAAAGAACTCCCACAAGGACTACACCTTATGCTTTGATGTATGGCCATGATGCAGTCTTGCCTTTGGAGATTAATGTGCAATCCCTTCAAGTTCGAGAGCAACACCAGTTGATTGGTGATGATTATGTTCAAGCTATGTTTCAGGAGCATGAAGACCTTGATGATAGACGTTTAGAAGCTCTGCATAATATAATCATGGAGAAGAAGAGAGTTGCAAGAGCTTATGATAAGATAACTAAAGGCAAGTCTTATGGTGAAGGCGATTTAGTCTGGAAAGCGATACTTCCTTTTGGCGAGCGCGACACAGAACGTGGTAAGTGGTCTCCCAAATGGGAGGGTCCTTTTGTCATTGATCGGATTATCGGAAAGGGCGCTTACCAACTCAGAGATATTGATGGTGAGATCCACCAAATTCCCATTAATGGCAGACATCTCAAGAAATACTTTCCCAGTGTTTGGGAATTTGAAAACCCGCTAGTCATGGTTGAGGCTGGGGGGCAATCTCCTTAACACTACTCGCCTGGGGGGCACCCAGACATAGTTTTCTTGGCTTCACTTTACATTTCCATACTCGCTTCAGCCAACGAAAACTGGGGGCAACATAGGGCAATATCAGTGCACTTACGTCCCCAGAAGCTAGAGTTGGTTCAACCCCAAAATTTTTGAAACTGAAAGAGTTTCATTGAGGTTTGTTAATCTCGAATTCAACCCTTAGACCAATACCTGTGGTCCTACTTTTATATTTTGTATTTTCAATAATGCAATTTGAATTTATAAGGAAGACAATATATGTGTTTTTCTGAAAATTCATTCAAAGACTTTGCGGTCGAAGCTTTTACAAAGCATAAAGGTTACAATATGAAGAGCTATTAACTAGCTCTGAAACCATGTCTATACTAAAGAACTTTGATCGACCACGAGAAAGGTTAAAATTCCTATTTTGAACTTTGCTTCAAAATTCCTCTGACAAAAAGGTGGGCTCGGGGCAAGTCCATCTCCTCTATTTGTCTACGAGGAATTGTCTTTCTCGGTTATATCTCTCCATTGATGAGGGATTTCTTTCATCGTCATCCCCTTGCCTTTTTAGGCCCAACGAACATCAATCCTCATCCGCCAATTTTCTCAATTGACCCCACGAGATGGGAGTGTTTTCTTGGGCTTCACAAGAACATTCGGCAAGGGTCCTCCATCCGCCAGATCAGAGCAATCGATGTGTTACCATCTTTTCTTCCAGACCTAGCATGGATGAGGGTGTTGGTCGAAAGTCATTCCCAGTTCTTCCCCTAATGTCGGGGAGCAAACGAAGGAGGACGTGAAGAATCTGGCCAAACTCTGGCCAACCCTTTTAATATCACGTTATCCAGAGGCATAATACCAGATTATGCGACTTAGGATTTCGCTAATACCGGATTACACGACTTAGAGGTGTTCATAAGAACATCTGGATGTAATCTGGTGGAAAAGACTGAGGCAGCCATAGGGGCTTTGAAGCAAAATTGTAGAGAAGAATAGACAACATGGTGAAAATTGAAGGATTGATCAATCTCAGTGAAGGGTTTTCTTTATATAGCAAAATACGCAGGAAATCTAATGGCTGGGATTGATTCAAATTTACCAAGACGAACTGCCGAAAATTTATTGTGTACTTATCACATTCAACCGTTTGCGTTAGGAGCGGTGAAGGGGTTTGAATACCGAATCCTTGGAAATTGATACTTGCAGTTACTGAACATTAAATCGAAGCGTGGTTTTGGTGGTTGGCGGGTAGGTTTGAGAAACTGTGCCAGATAAGTTTGAATGAACAGAACTGGGCTGAATTGTGCTCGTTGGGCTAAGATAAGACAATATAAAATATTACATTAAAGCCCAACCTACTTGGGGGCATTGTCTTAAGTTCAATCAAGTTCATCCCTATTTTCCGTATCTTAGCCTGGAGGTGATCAATGTAGTCCATCAGATCTTCTTCTTCGGCTTGACTTTGTTGAGTTTCGTTGTGGAGAGAGGTTAGAAGCGTTCTTTGATCATTCGCATGTTGAAGATGCTCTGCTTGCCTTGGTCAAGAATTTCTTCTTCTTTCTCCATGCGAGCGATCTCGTCCTCATCTTCATTGCTTGCAGCAGAAACAAGGGCAGAATATGCATTTATAGCACTGGTGAGGGCTGCGGCTGCATCTTGAGTCTTAACTTGCTGAGATGGAACTGTTGCTAATTTATCATGGAGATGTTTCAGAAGATTAGGAAGGCTCGCCAGGAGGTTTTAACTTCTGTTTGAACCGTGGTGGGCAGGCGGTCAACATGATTTTGCAGTGTTTGGAGAAAAGAATGAAATTTGGTTGCCACTTCTGCATTTGTCAGATCTAACATTCCCAGCTGTTGCATAAAGTTCAATGCCTCTCTCACTTCAGGGAGAACTCTCTTGGGGGTTGGGAGTTTTAAAAGTGGATCCTCTCCTGGTGGAGGAAAGGACAAGCTCGTCTTCATAGGCTGAGGGGTTGAAATATACATGCTGATTTAAAGTTTGGGCAAGCTAGTGTCACCCTACTAGATATACATGCTGGACTAAGTTTTCCTCTAGGTAGAAAACCCTTTGATGTCAATGATTATCCGGAATCGGATGTTCCGTCGATCAACCTTCCAGAGCCCCCCACTCGGAGCTGGCAAAATTTGATAACCAAATTTCGAGCCCATAAGGACGATATAGGTGGGATAGCCTTTCTGGACTTTTGGCTTAACAAATTTGTGTTCTGTTCAACTGCCAATAAGATGACAAAAACCTATAATAGAATGGCGGAGATTCTATATGCTCGCGAAGAGATTGGCCTTAGCCAATTAGTGTTAGCTCACCTATATAGGTGCCTACATACTTTGTCTACCTCACCCCTAAACTGCAAAGTTGCTAGACCTCTCTGGATTTTAGAGATTTGGTCCCAAATGTACTTCCCTGGATCGTATTCAATGACTATGTGCCATAGCTTTTAATGAACTCTAGAATGCTAGAACTTGCTCTTGACAATTTTTGAGACTATTATTCATGAAATGCCTTGATTTTGAAAAGGATTGAAAAGATCATGTTAGGATGACCACCAATGCCAAATAAAGCTTATGCCTAATTTGTGCCCGTCATGAGACTCCTTAGTTTTAACCCCATTGAGCTAACATTGAGCCATTTTATTTCATCACCATGATACACATTCCTTGAACTTAGAATAGTTTATCCTTACCATTGTTGTCAAGACTTGGTAAAATTTAATTGGAATTTGTGATTTGAAGTGATGATGTGAAACAAGTGTGGGGTGAGCCGATCCAAAAGAAAGAAAAATGTTGTTGCCAAAATAAAAAGAAAAGAAAAATTCTGACAGAAAAGAAAAATTTGAGCCGAAAATAGAGAAAGAATAAAGAGAACAAATCGGCAAGAAAAATGTTTGGATTGAGTTTTTATGGTGAATTTGGAGTTTGTTTTACAATTGAAGGTCTATTAATATCATATTTGACCTTTGTTCATATTCACTATATTATGGGGAAGAAAAGAATGAAGTTTGGGCCCAGCATGATGAAATTTGGCCCTTGGAGTGAAGTCATAAGGAGTATTGAATTTTGCTAAGTCTTGGTGACATTTTATCACCACTATCCTAAATGTGAATGTCTTATGCCAATTCCCATTATCACCTTTATGTTGATCTTTTCATGATTCCTAAAATGGGTGAACTTTGATTTGTAGAGATTTTTGTCGAGAGTTGAGCTTATGGCTTTGGTTCATTGGTGTACATAGTTGTTACATGAAGTTTTTCCAGAAAATTGATTCACAAAGTGCTTTTATTTGATGAAATATGCGAGCTATTTGTTGCCTTACAATCTGTTCTCTTGCATATACTATGAGTGAATTGCCATATCATGAGTGAAAAGAAGAGACTATGTCTAGTGAGGAGGATGAAATCAACTTAACATGTCATTGCTTGTGATTTTCGTTTCTTGCTTGTTCATGCTTTGATACATGTCTATGACGCTTGGGATTATTGTGCTTACATTGAATTGCTTAACTTGAAAGCTATGTGTTTTAAAGATCCTGAGACAATCATTTAGGGGCAGTAGTTGAGTCTTTTTATTTTTGTTTTACTAAGGGACAAGCAAAAGCTAAGTGTGGGGTAGTTGATAGGAGCACAATGTGCGACGATATTAATATGCTTATGCCATCATTTATGCTTCGTTTAACCCTTATTTACCTAAGATAGAGTCATAATTTAGTTTAGTGTCATTTTGGTAGAGTTTTGGAGAAAGTGTGCTTAATAATCAGAAAAAAGACTAAGTATAGAAATCTGGAAATAAAGTAAAATATGTCTTTTTCGTGATTTTGAGGCTCGTGCTAAACTAATCTATCCTTTTCCAAATTTGATGAAATTTGGTGTGCATTTAATTGAGAAGCTAACGTATATTATGTCAAAATTTCAGATTAATCGGAGTTCGGGAAGTCACCCAAATGAAGGCTGCAACTTGGCAGTTTGAGCAAAGATAACCAGGGACTACCAGGATTTTCTTGGGACTGTGTCCTGACTTCCGGAATTTCTGTGGGACACATCGCTTGGATCCAGAGAACTTGCCATACACCGTTGGAAAGCTCTACGAGTCTAGTTTCTCTGAGACTTGGAATAGCAGCAAAATATTTCCTGAGAAAAAAGTTATGCCAGTTTGAATGCACAAAGGTCAAGTCTGCCGAAAGAAGAAAACCTAAACCGAGTTCTACATGGATTTGGCTTACGAATGTGGACTGAATTCCATCCTTTGTGCAAGATTTTTGGCTGAATTAATTCATGGAAAACCTAAAGAGATATTGCTCAATTATTCAGTCATTATCTTGGGAATTTTCGGCAGAAAATAGAGGAAGAAAATCGCAACAAATCCTGATCAAATTCGGCAGAATTCCTGTGCACGTCATCCAACTTCCACGGACTCTCCCGGATAGCTCACAATGAATCAGAGTTCGAGCTTTATATGGATAGAAAGATACGGGAGTCTAGTTTCCAACCCAACTGGAATCACCTTAATATCTATTTTCCAGAGAAAGGTATTCTATAATCTTCACTCGAAGGTCAAATCTGCCAGCAGGATAAATTTGAGAAAAACTAGGTTTTGTGAACCCTAGTTGCAGCCACCCTTTTTGCCTCTATATATTGGACGATTTTTACAGAGAAAAATATCTCTCTTCTGACGCTCAAGTAAAGCCGAAACTCTACCAAAATAATCCCACAAAAATCCTATACAGAAAATTGCCTTAGCCGATTCCATCTCACATTCACCAAGCTTGCCGATCACAAGTGTTTTTCATCATCAAATTATCCTTTGCCAATTCCTCTCAAGATTTTGTTTAAAGTGTGATTTACTCATCTCTCATGGCTTGTAATTTTCTGTATAAATTCAATACTTTGTCTATGAAGATTGAATGGATGGTTGTATTTTGTTTTGGTTTTATGAATTATTCTTTTGATTACCGAATTTTTGTTATATGATTTGGTTTTCTTTGGTTTAATTTCTGAATTATGCATGTGATTTAATTGAATGTAGTTTTATGGGCAGTAGGCTTTTGCATGTGTTCTTGATTTAATTTGGTTGATTTCCTGAATTTACATGCATAAAAACCGTATGCATGAAGGTAGTTTCGGCCATAACTATCATTTGTGTGTTGGTTTCATATGCCGATTTAATACATGTTGGATCATACGCGAAGTTGGTTTTAATTTGTATTTATCTAAGGGCTAGAATAATTCTGGAAATTTGCATGTCGATGTGAGATGAGTGACGCCATACTTGCTAACATGTTTCCAATTCGACATATTGTGCTTATGTGCTCTTTGTGTTTAATTTTTACGCGAAGTGTTTTTAAACCGATTAGTACCATGTTTAGGATTACACGCGAAGTTAATTCTAAATACTTGTGATGTTTTGAATAATTAGATAAACCGCGAAGGCTCTAATTAAATTGGAACTTAATTGAATCCAGAATTCGATTTTAGCTTGCTACCCTTATTACTTTGTTTAATTTCGTTGCATGTGTAATGAGTTTTGTGTTTTGTGTATTGTGTGGAAGGTGTTGATCAATTGTATATAATAATTTAGATTTAATTTCGTAATTTTCAGTAGGTTTTAGATATAAATTTCAAACCCCCATGTGATTTTGTAATGCTTTATGTGATTGAACGCCCTTGATTTCCCCGAATTGAACTATCCCTACTTGTCCTATACTAACGATGACACAAGAGGGTAATATTTGTATGAAGTTGTTTTGCAGGTACAAATGTGTTTGGATAATAGCTCCATCAGTTGCGTCAGGAGTTTCAATTACCTATGCAAACGTAAAATGTGGTGAGGATTAATAAAGAGTTCATAAAGTATAAAAGCCAAAGTATTGTAAGAGGTACCTCCATCACTCGCGAGGCATCTGTTGAAAGCTCTATTTGTGGTTGCTCCTGAAGTTCTGAGGAGTGGTCCAAAGGAGAACTTGGAAGCTTGGTTGAGCTATCTCCAGCATCTATATGGGTCCTAGCAAGGGAGAGGGGAGCTACATGTGCTTCTTCCAAGACTGCTGTCTCAGGATCCGGAAGTATTTCTTCTTCACCAATGGCTCCGGATCGCTTGCTGATTGTATGGGAACGAGCTCAAGGCTTGATCCAGCATTTGCTACAACTTCATTGGGTTGTGTAGCAGTAGCATCTTCTATCACTTGGTCTGCAAGGGGAGTTGAAGTGATACGAGGGACAATCTTGATGGGAGTTGAAGTCATTGCCACTGGACTATTTGGAATATTAGGAGTACCTGTATCAGCAGGAAGAGATCTTAGTGGAGGTGCATCAAGAACAATATTCTCACGAACCCATTGAATCTCCTTTTCAAATTGTTTATTGATTAGCTGGATTTCAGCGAAATCGAGAATATCTTCATCTCTTGACTCAGAATCCCCAAGGAAAGATGAATTATGAGGTGACTCGGATGACTCACCTGAAGATACTTCAATCACAGTGGCGGTAGGGGTTGAAGTTGATCTACTATTTTTCCTTATTAATCCCTGTGGGAGAAAGTTTATCAACTGCATCAGACTTGATATGTTAACTTGTTATATAAATCAGTGGTGCAGTAATACAATAAGTAAATATAGATAGCTTACTGGTTCATTATCCTCAGGCTCTGACTCATCAGCAATCAATGAAGTTATTGCCCTCTTCTTGGCAGTTTTGCTGGTAGAAGTCTGAGGGATTTTCTTCTTCCCTTTGCTCTTACTTGGTTTGTCAGGGGTCTGGAATAAGGAGAATCAGTTAGTGGTTTTCACTTGTAAATTAATGTACAGATCGGTAAAGAATAAAGGGATGCCTGCTCAGGGTCAGTTTCAGGATATAGAGGACCTCCATCAAGTACTTTGACATCCTCTACAGTAAGATATGGACGTTGCCCGTTAAAAAGAGCTTTGAAGAAGTGAAGAGATTGCTTCCGAAAGAATTATCCTCTAAGTTGAGTCCACCAGGTTTGGTACTCTTCACTGACTTCTCCAGATATTTCCAATTCGGGGCATTGGTCCAGATTTAGGAAGTTGGCAGGTCGTAGGGCGGATACAAGATTGGCATCCTCATGAGCAGGGGTATTCTTGCTTGGTCGCCAGGATGAAAACATGTTCAAGCTTTGGATTGGAGGATAAGGCAGAAGTTGAGATAAGCCAAACTGTCTGGCAAACAGTTGGGGGACATACACTTCAACGCCTTGCTCACCCTTATCAGAGGAAAAAAGGGGAAGATCCGCCATAGAGACACAGTGAAGGAATGACCTCCTCCCTTCTTCACATTGGTCAGCAGAGGGTAGGAAACCATCCTTTAGAGCTTTTGGATGTGTCTTATAGAGAAGCATTTGAGCCTCTGAATAAAAGCCTTGGGCATCGGTGTTGAAGATTATATCAAAACATACCGCGTAGCCTTGGCCATAGTTGGGTTTGCATCCGGCATAAGCTAGCCCTATGACTCTGTCTTCTGCAATCTTGGTAAGCTCAGAGGGTGCCAATCCAGGGAAGTACATTTGGGACCAAATCTCTAAGATCCAGAGAGGTCCAGCAACTTTGCAGTTTAGGGGTGAGGTAGACAAAGTATGTAGGCACCTATATAGGTGAGCTAACACTAATTGGCTAAGGCCAATCTCTTCGCGACACTACCAGATGCGGATGAATAGCCGACGAAAAAAATTTCGTCGGCTATGGTTATATTTCGTCGGCTATACCATCTGCCGACGAAATTTTCGTCGGCTATACGTCGTCGGAACAACCCCGTCGGCTATACTAATGGCCGACGAAAAAAAAGAATTTGTCGGCTATAGTAGAGTATGGCCAACGACTGTACCGACGAAAATATTTTTCGTCGGCCAAACCTGGGACAAATTGCCGACGAATTTCGTCGGGTATTTTCGAGTATGGCCGACGAAATTCATTAAGTATAGCCGACGAAAATTATGTATTTCGTCGGCTATTGTTAACAACATAGAGCCGACGAAAATTATGTATTTCGTCGGCTATTGTTAACAACATATAGCCGACGAACATTTATTAATTCGTCGGCTATATGTTGTTAACAATAGCCGACGAAATACATAATTTTCGTCAGCTATTTCCTCAAAATATATTAATATTTAATAGGCATTAATTAGTTATAGCCGACGAAATAATGTAATTTTCGTCGGCTATAAGTTGTATAGCCGACGAAAATTGGTAAAATTCGTCGGCTATAGTTATTATAGCCGACGAAATAATGCCAAAATCGTCGGCTTTTCTTACATTTGGAAAAAAAAAATTAAATTATTTTCTAAATTACCATTCCAAGCAACCTGCAAATCACAAAAACATTCCATGCATTTGCACCAACAAGAAACACGTCTAAATACCATTTTTATTAAATTCGTTCTAATATACATAAACCCTAAACCCTAATCATCACCTAAACTACTAAAGTCCAGCAGGTCATCCCCAGCATCCTGCTCTCCATCAGGCTCGTCATCCTGCTGACCGAACACGGGAGGTTGAGGCATTGGAGGTTCCGGTAACCGCTGAAACGGGGGCGGGGGTGGAAGGCCTTGTTGTTGTGCCGCGAACAGCTCATAGCACCAGTTTTGTTGGCCGTCGTAGTTGTGTTGCCGAATTCTTTCGCATTCGGCATGCCAACCGGCCACATCCAACTGATACTGCTGTGATCTGCGGCGCGTCTCCTGCTGATACTGCTGTGTGCTGCGGCGCAGCTCCTGTACTGTCTGAGACGAGGTCGCCAATTCTGCGGCCAATCGCTGCACTTCCCCCCTCATATGCTGGCTCTCCCCGCCTCCCTTCTTCTGACCTCCCTTAGTGGTCTTCAGAAGCCCTAGTCCAGCACTTCCCAAACCCCGGCAGTAGTAGTTGTTTGACCGGTTTGGGAAGGCTGCGTCGAAGATCCTCGCTGCCGTTTGGACACTGGACCGGTCGACATGGCGCATGGCTTCTTCTAGATCTGCCTCTGAAATGTTCGGTTGTGTGTCCCGAACTACTTGCTGGAGCTCCTCTTCTTCGGCCCGGTTGACCCTCTCCAAAGTGGACGGGAAAAAAAAAATTAATATTATAACAAATATATAATTAAGTAAAATTAATAATTAAAATTTTAAAATTGTAATCAACGACTTACGAGCTGTTCTGTCGCTTGTGGATAAGCGATCTTAAACGTCTCCACGTACGGGTTGCTATCAGGATGATCTCTGAGCGCCTCCTCCTGATACTGTGCAAACAGCCGTGAACCAGCATAATGGGGGGTTGTGTTCCGGCGGCGGTTCGCAGAGTTTATCCGAGACCGTTCCTTCAAACAAATAATAAAATATTAGAAAAATGCATCAGAAAATATTAATGTAATAATTATAAAATAATTAAACTAATAATTAAAATATTAACAAAATAAACATTTTTACTGAAGTTTAGTATTTACCTGCATAACTGGGTTGTTGAAGTCTACTGTCTTCAACCAACGCCACTCGTACTCCCGGAACACGAACTCCCTGGGAGTGCCCATACGACCAAGGTGGTCGTACTCGTTATAGTGGGAACGCAGCTCGTTCTTCCACTCTTTGAACCTACGAAAAAAACAAAAGTGCATTAGAAATATTATTAATATCATAAAATATTAATAATTATAAGATAATTATAATATCATAAAAACAAACGTACCTCAAGTTCTGCTGGATGTCCGCCCAATCCCGCCTGTGTTCGGCAATCTCGAAGAATGTCTGAAACATAATATTTTATTAGTTTTACAATTGTAATAATACCGAAAATTATTAAATATTATGATAAATAAATTAAATTTTTTAAATTACTCACCGCCGCGGCAATGTTCACCTCCCTCTTGATCTCTTGGGGCACATCAGCCCACCGGGTCCACAACATAGGGACTCTGTCCCTAATCACTGACCCCACGCAACCCGAGTAGTCGCGTTTTTTCTTCCCCTGAACCTCCTGATTAGGAGGTTCGTTGATCTGGATCCTGCCGCTGCGCTCAACAGTTCTCCTGAGCGTGTCAAAACAGATGACACCTCTCGTATTCCTCCGTGAACTGCTAGCGGCTGTCCCTATCACAAAAACGACGATTGGTTAATAAACTTAAATATTAGTGCGTTAATTTTAATAAAACATTTAATTAATAAAATCAAATGTTACCTGAAGTGGATGCCTCGTCTGTCGACTTCCCTTTTCTCCTCGCCGAAATAAGGTGGTCAGGGTCCTCAAATGGCTGCTGCCGGTATGCCTCCGCAGCACTAACGTACTGAGGCATATCCGTCCATAAGGGCACACCCTGATAGTCGACCTCCGGTATCGCCGGAATGTTGTACGGGAGGAAAAGCTGGTTTGGGAGAGTAGGAACCTCAGTCGAGTCAGCACCAGACTGAGTCGGACTCGGCATCGGCTCCCGATGATCCTCAGGCATACGAACCTGAGGAACGTCGGCAGCTATCTCCTCGTTAAACAGCTGCCGACTAAACCTCGGAGCCACAGAGGGACCGGCATGCGGAAGTGAAGTGCTCGACGACCGCCCCGCCTGGAGAAGGGTCTGGTGCCGAGCACTCACACTCCGTCGCGGCTGGTCTGCATCCACAGTCCTCTGCGGCTGGGATGAATCTACACTCCTCCGCGGCTGGCTAGTGGTCCTCTCAGGCTGGCTAGCGGTCCTCTCGAAGTCTGCGGAACCGCCGGAATTTCTAGAACCTCTAGATCTGCTGCCACGACGGCCTCCGAATAGGTTTCTTAATGCATCGGCCACCTAAAGCCCGAGGCATTAATACATTAATTGATATTAAATTATATTATATTAAATAAAAAATTCTAATTAATATAATAACCAATAATACTAACATATTTTAATATAACAATTTATATACTAACATATTAAATTATATTATATTAAATAACAAATTCTAATTAAATATAATTAAGCTATATATATAATTAAGCTAAATTATACAATTAAGTTATCAATTTATATAATTAAAAAACCAATTTATACGTATAAATTATATAATTAAAATAAATTTGGAAACAATTACCTAAATTAACATAAATACCTAAAATTTATCTAAATTAACATAAATACCTAAAATTTACCTAAATTAACATAAATACCTAAATTATACCTAAATTAACATAAATACCTAAATTATAAATAAATTAACATAAATACCTAAAATTTACCTAAATTAACATAAATACCAAAATTATACCTAAATTAACATAAATACCTAAATTATACATAAATTAACATAAATACCTAAAATTTACCTAAATTAACATAAATACATAAATTATACCTAAATTAACATAAATACATAAATTAACATAAATTAACAATTATAACTAAATTAACAATTAATTAACATAAATGAAAAAAAAATTCCCTTACATTGCTTGATTCGGGCAGAGGAGAAGGAGGCCGGCCGGAGGAGGGAGGAGGAGGGACAGGCCTTTCGTCGGCACTGGAAACGGAGGAGGGAGACGGCCGGAAAAAAATGGAGGAGGAGGGAGGCGGTGCCGGGGCTGCCGGCCGGATTGGAGGAGGAAGAGGGAGGAGGTCGGGCCGGGGCTGCCGACGTGGAGGAGATAGAGGGAGGAGGGCCGGATTGCACGTCGAATAGGAAGATTGGAAAAATGCAGCAAATGGAGGCTTAAGTTCGGCTACAACAAACTTATATCCGATAGTATAGCCGACGAATTAAAAAAATGCTTTAATTCGTCGGCTATACTTAAGTATAGCCGACGAAATTTTTTAATTCGTCGGCTATACTTAAGTATAGCCGACGAAATGTATCAACTCGTCGGCCATAGTTTAGGCGCTCAGCAACCGTCCGATCTCCCCCATCCAACGGCGAACAATAAAAAGGCGCGGATCACTAGAGTTTAGCCGACGAAATTAAATATTTCGTCGGCTATACTTTGGAAAATCACAACCGTTCGATCTGAGCCATCCAACGGCGGACACTAAGCGGATGGCAAGAGTTTAGCTGACGAAATATTTGATTTCGTCGGCTAAACCTTTGGTCAAACTATAAGGTCAAACCTCTAAACCCTATAAATTAAAACGAAAATTGGGCAGTCTAAATGACGTTTTTTGGCCTTATCTTCAACAGAGAATAGTTTCAAATCGATGAGACGCGACTAATCGTATAAAAATTTTCCTCAAAATATTTACCGACCGTCATGCTACCCATAGGAAAACGGGAGTAAAAAACAGTTAACCGCAACATTCCGCACACAGATTTTGTCGGAATCTGCTCATTTTTCAACCGTAGACGTTTTTCAATATTTCGGTCATATCTTATTTCACAACACATTTGCATTTGAAGAGTCTACGTATAGTAACTATTTGAAACTATACATTCACTTAAATACTTAGTAAACAAGTTAAGGAACATTAGTGCATATGTTCCGATTTTGAATCTAAAAGTTGGGAAAATCTATTCCAACCGTCAGATATCACCGTTAAGATTAAATACATGTATGAAAAAAAATCCAACTATATCTGACAATGTTAAAGGCTCGATCGGGACGGTCAACCGGGTGAGTCAAACCTCTAAACGCTTTAAAACGGAAATTGGCCCGTCTAAATGACGTTTTTTGGCCTGATCTTCAACAGAGAATAGTTTCAGATCGATGAGACGCAACTAATCGTATAAAAATTTTCCTCAAAATATTTACCGACCGTCAGACTACCCATAGGAAAACGGAAGTAAAAAACAGCTAACCGCAACATTCGGCGCACAGATTTTGTCGGAATCTTCTCATTTTTCAACCGTAGACGTATTTCAATATTTCGGTCATCTCTTATTTCACGACACATTTGCATTTGAAGGATGAAGCAATGGTTTGTCGCCAGTGGTAGAAAATGGAAGCTGCTCATTTTTTGTTTTTTTTTAATCATAGCCGACGAAATAAAACCTAGTATTCGTCGGCTATTCTTTTGTCGTTTTCGGTAAAAAATAAAATATTTATTTTTAAAAATGCTTATGGCCGACGAAATAATGAATTTTCGTCGGCCATTGTTCGTAAAATAATTATTTTTAAAAAACTTATGGCCGACGAAATACTTAAATTTCGTCGGCCATTGTTCGTAAAATAATTATTTTTAAAAAACTTATGGCCGACGAAATACTTAATTTTCGTCGGCCATTGTTCGTAAAATAATTATTTTTAAAAAACTTATGGCCGACGAAATACTTAATTTTCGTCGGCCATTGTTCGTAAAATAATTATTTTTAAAAAACTTATGGCCGACGAAATACTTAAATTTCGTCGGCCATTGTTCGTAAAATAATTATTTTTAAAAAACTTATGGCCGACGAAATACTTAATTTTCGTCGGCCATTGTTCGTAAAATAATTATTTTTAAAAAACTTATGGCCGACGAAATAATTCATTATTCGTCGGCCATTGTTGCTATAGCCGACGAAAAATTTATTATTCGTCGGCCATTCTCTGAAAAAAAAAACCAAAAAAATCAATGGTTTTACACCTCTCCTATTCCGATGTCCTGTTCACATATAACCAAAATTGAACATAAAAAACCAGAAACCCAACAGTCAACATATTTCAAATTTTTTTTTAAGGGTTTGGAACCCAGCCTAGCTGGGAGGCTCATCCCCACGCCCGTTCATTAGAAATGAGTTGATTACAAATGAAAGGATTACATCATTTAAATTACTTAATCCGTCGGATTGTAATCGGAATCATCGGATGAGTCTTCTTCGGTTTCTGAATTGCTCGATAGGGGTAATCTATGTCTTTCCTCACCACTAGAGTCCTCGTTAGTTTCTTCAGTTGGATCAACATCAACAAGCAGTGGCTCTTCACGTCGAATTCGCACCGGCGTGTCTAGGCGAATAAAAGAGGAGTCAGGAATACTGTTTGAGTTGGGCTCTTGATATGCGGTGCCCCCTTCCTCGTTCTCTTCAGCCACTCCAAGTGTAGACGCCCGGTAAATGTTGCGATGGTGGATAGTGTTGACTACTTTCCACGGGTCACCCTTGGCGAGATCATCAAGATAAAACACTTGTTTCACCCATGTGGTTAAAACGAACGGGTCGTCCTCATACCATGATGTACTAGTGTTCACAGAACTTACGCCGTATTGATCGGTTTTCATGCTCTGCGGCCGTGTGTCAAACCATCTACACTTGAAAAGGTGCACTTTCATGTCTTCCCCGTAATGCAGTTCCACAACTAAATGGAGAACACCGTAATAGTCAACTCCACCATCCCCACCATGTGCCATAACCCCTGAATTTTGTGTTTTCAGTCTGAGGTCTCTGTCTTCACATCGAAATAACACACCATTCACCTTGCACGTCGCATAAACTTTTGAATAGACCGGCCTCCTCGCTAAAAGTCTGAGTTCGTGCGACCAATTTGGGTGATTATCATTTGCAATAAGGTCCATCTGCAACCATCAGAATCAACTATAAATATGAATAAATATACACAATAATATATGAACACGTATAGAATAGTGTTAAAGGTACGTACCCAGCGGCCGAAATACTCTGCGAATGTCTGGTTGTGGTAATCGCGATCACCTGCTACTCCTTCACAGCGTAGATGTATGTCCTTCCAAAACTGAACTTCTGGACAGTTGATTAGTACCCACCAATGTGCAATGGCTACCTCATAATCTTTCAACTTGTAGGAATCTGGCATGTTTCCACCGAGTACAACATCGTCGGAGAGTATGGAAAGATTGAACTGTGACGGTACATCTTCCTGTATGCTTTCCTGTAACGCTCTGAAATACAGCTTCATGTAGGTGACGCACTCGTGCGCAATATATGCTTCAGCTATACATCCTTCAGGTGCGGATCTGTTTTGGACAAAACCACCGTATTGTCCAAGTTGCCTATAAATCAAGTTTTTAAAGTGTTATGATAATACATTAACACTATATCACATATATTGATGAGGAAATTAACATAAGGTGTAAAATACGTACCTTTCCATCGGATACATCCAAGTGAAGTGCACAGGACCGGTAAGCAACAACTGCCGAGGAAGATGGATCATGAGGTGAGGCATGATGTCGAAAAAATTTGGAGGAAATATCATCTCAAATTTACACATGATATGAACGATGTCTTGTTGCATTTCCCGGAGGTCAGATTTTCTCACTTCCCGTGTGCATACCTTCTGGAAAAATCTTGCCAACGCTACTAACGGCTCCACAACGTGACGGGGAAGGAACGGTCGAATGAAAACAGGGAATAGACGTTGTAGCAGGATATGATTGTCATGACTTTTCAACCCGTACAGATTGTTGCATTGTCTGTTGACACACTTGGCTATATTTCCAGCAAAGCCTGAAGGATACTTGGCCCGACTTATCCAATGCAAAATTTATGATTTATGCTCAGGCTTGACGGTGTAAGGAGCTTGAGGCATTTTTCTCTTCCCTTGTTTCAACCATAGTGGTTTTCTGATATTCATGTTTTGCATATCAGTGCGAGCCTTAGGACCGTCTTTCGTCTTCCCCTCCAATTTCAGCGTTGTGCCCACCACACTTTCAGAAACATTTTTTTCTATGTGCATAACGTCTAGGAAGTGACGGATCAGCAACTCACACCAGTACGGGAGTTCCCACAATATGCTCCTATGTGTCCAGAATTTGTACTCCTCAGGCCTTTCAGGTATTTCCGCTACAATATCGGGATGATTGCTGAGGGGCCCAAAATCGTACTCATTAAGTCTTGCTAAAATTTCTCTTCCTGTCCATCTTCTGGGAGCACAGCCGTGTTCTTCGGTTCCATCAAATGCGGCGGACTCGTAACGCCAGTGGTGATCCGCCGGAAGGAACACACGATGACCCATTCGGCATATCTTGTTGCAATGAGGGGTGCTCCCATAATCGCTGAGGCACTCTGGACAAGCCTTGTATCCCCTAACAACGCTGCCCGACAACATCCCATAAGCAGGAAAATCACTGATGGTACCAATAACCATGGCATGCATCTGGAACGTCTCCTGCTTGTACTTGTCAAAAGTGGGATGACCAACGTCCCACAATACCTTAAGCTCTTCAATCAATGGTCTCATATACACATCGAGACATTTCCCTGGGTAACCAGGCCCCGGAATCAACAACGTCAACATATTATATTCCTTCTTCATGCACATCCACGGAGGAAGGTTGTAAGGTACCAAAACCACCGGCCATATACTGTATGAAAGACTCATGGTGCCGAAAGGGTTGAACCCGTCGGTTGAGAGCCCGAGCCTGACGTTTCTGACATCTGACGCAAAATAAGGAAACTCATTGTTTATATGCTTCCAAGCCGCTCCGTCAGAGATGTGTGTCATGATATCTGCGTCTCCCGCGTCCCGCTCACCGTGCCACCTCATAGATTTTGCGGTGGTTTCTGACATGTACAACCGCTCAAGCCTATCTCTCAACGGAAAATACCGAAGCACTTTCACAGGTTTCCTATTGCCTGCTCCCGTCAACTTATATCGGTCAGACTGACATATTGGACATGCGTCAAGGCTAGCAAGGTCATTCCCTTCTGCATCTTTACCCCAGAAGAGAACGCAGTCAAATGCGCATGCATGGATCTTAATGTAGGAAAGCCCTAGATCTTTGAGGATACTTCGTACCTGACGATGATTGGTAGGATTACGATGACCCTCCTCCAACAACGAAGAAGTGTACTGTAGATATTCATCCACTTGCCTGATGCTCCCTTGTGTCTCGACTTTAATCCTCATTACCTCCATCACACTTTGAAGAACTGTCTTCTCAGAACTTGAAGACACAGGGGTCTGTTGCAATGCAATCAGTTTGTTGTACTTGTCAAAGGCAGCAGTGTTGACAACTTGTGGGAACGGCTGCACCGGGTCCTGCATATATTGTTCCCCACGTACACCGCTTTCAAAAGGAAACACTTCGTTGACGAATGCCATTGTTGGATCGTTGGATGTACTACTACTGCCCGCCTCAAAATACTGCCCATGATCATGTGATCCATCTAATGATGGCTCACCGTGATATATCCAACGTGTGTACTTCGGCCAAAACCCATTACTCTTTAGGTGCTCCCATACTGTCCTAATCGGAAATCGACACATATCACTGCGACACTTACATTTCTTGCACGGGCAATAATGGTACGGTCCTTTTGCATTTTCCTCGACGAACTGCATAAAATCCACAACTCCTGTAGTGTATTGTCGGTCATGCCTTGGAAGCGAAATCCAACTCTTATCTCGATCCATATATAGCCTGATAATAATATATATGTATAACTTTAATTAATAATAAATTAATTAACACATATATATTACAATATATATTATTATCAACATCAACTCATATATATATATATACCATTAATTAACAACCATTATTTAAGTTCATTACACTATCAACAACCATTAATTAACATATTAATTTATATATATTTTAACACTAATTAAAATAACATTATTAAATTAAAACACATAATTATACTCTAACTGAAAATCAACTCAACTACAACTCAAAATCAACATATATACATACATTCTAACACTAAAACAACAACAAAACAAAAAATCACTTACTATATCAAAATCACTAAAACTCAAAATCAACTCAACTAAAACTCAAAATCAACATATATATATATATATATATATATACACACATATACGTACCTATATATAGCTCCACAATGTAAGAGAGGACGGATTTCAACAATACCCACAGATTTTTCACTCTTTCTCCCGTTTTTTTTCAAATGAGCAGCTTCTGTCCAGATCTGAAAATATAAAGACTTATAGCCGACGAAATTGCCAACTTCGTCGGCCATTCTTCCAAAATTTGTATAGCCGACGAAAACTTTAATTCGTCGGCCATTATAGGAGTATAGCCGACGAAACATTTTTTTTAGGGACGACGGAAAAAATCGTCGGCCATTCTTGTAGAATAGCCGACGATTTTTCATTTTTACCGACGAAGTAAAAAATCGTCGGCCATTCTATGAGAATGGCCGACGAAATTTTTTTTTTTGCGACGACAAAAATTTTCGTCGGCCATTCTTGGAAATAGCCGACGAAAAAAGTGTTTCGTCGGCCGTTTTTTTTTTTTCGTCGGCAAAGCCATATTTTCTTGTAGTGCGAGCATATAGAATCTCCGCCATTCTATTATAGGTTTTTGTCATCTTATTGGCAGTTGAACAGAACACAAATTTGTTAAGCCAAAAGTCCAGAAAGGCTATCCCACCTATATCGTCCTTATGGGCTCGAAATTTGGTTATCAAATTTTGCCAGCTCCGAGTGGGGGGCTCTGGAAGGTTGATCGACGGAACATCCGATTCCGGATAATCATTGACATCAAAGGGTTTTCTACCTAGAGGAAAACTTAGTCCAGCATGTATATCTAGCAGGGTGACACTAGCTTGCCCAAACTTTAAATCAAAAGCATTAGCGGATGAATTCCACAGATTGATCAAGGGCATAAGGGCACACCTGTTTCCCCCCTTTGGGTTGAGTGAGAAGCTGATATTGAGGGCTTCGTCAATCCCTGCTGCTCGCCATCGACCTTCATCAAGTGACCGCCTTTCATGATACCACTGTATCATTGTTGGGGTTGGTAGCGGCCAGGAGGAATATGCTACTGGGATCTCATAGTGAATATAGGTTTTCCAGTCTCCACATGTAACGCCTCTTTGACGGAAGGCTAGCGGAAGAAGTCGTGAATCATCAATGAACGGAAAGATGGAATCTTGGCGAAGGGCCTATTATCGCGGACCCAATCCGGTACGACCGTAATCGTCGGGTGGCGTGAGTGAGGTTTGATATGCACTTCCGACCTCGATAATGTTGGAGATGATTCTTTCCTTTCCCCTAAGTGTTTGGGTGTATTGAATCTCGAGGGCCATGATTTATATGGTTTGAGATGTTGAAAGAATGGAGGTTGAGATATGAATTGTCGGTTCTTAATCTGGGTTTTATAGAATCTGAAAGTGGTTCTCCGAATTGGAATGGTAGGATTGACAGCGGTCGAGGGTTTCGGGAACAGTTCTCTGAGTTGAATTTGGTAAAGTTGTAATGTTAGAGGGAACGGCGCAGCGTTTCAGTTTTTAAATGGGTTCGGATTGGGCTTTCTAACCTTTATCAATTTCATTGAGTTCTCAATTTCAAAGGCTGGGGGGTAATGTTTGGGCCCAAATTGACATTTATCCGAGATTATGGATCGAGGCCCAAGAGGTTATTTTGTTTAAGAATAATCTAATACATTAAATCTTTCCTTCTTAGAAAGGAATTGGGGTTCCTTTGGGAATCCGAGGAGGAGGTGGTTTAAGGTAATTGAATCCTAGTTGATCTCCGAATCTATTATGCTGCTTGATACGCAAGTATTAGGGGTTGGCATTCTCTATATAAAGAATTCTTATACAATTTGTAAAGGGTTCACAACCATCTTACAAACATACAAGCTTTTGCGCATCGCAAATCTTGCAAAGTCTCTCCGGAGCATCTTACGCGCACTGCCTCCACAAACTGCAAACAACCACCATCCAACCCTGCCGCAACCTTACGCCCACACCGGTCGTTGTATACTTGCGCGGTTGTCGAAGTGTGCCTTGCATTCGTGTCGAGCGCGTCGCTAAGACTTATCGTGTCAGTCGTCACATCTCGTGGCAAATCGAGTCGTTACTCCGGTAACAAAACCCTAAACCAATCTGCAATAGGTTGGATTCCCCGCGGTCTTGATTACAGCTCTGCGTTGCATCTCAGGATCGAAGTAAGATTACTCAATCTGCAATAGGTTGAGAAGAAAATCCTAGTAGATTTTTATTAGGTCTTGTTCGAGCCATTTACGCCGGCCTAGTCAACGCCCGCGTAACATTCACTTGATCAAGAAGTCAGGTATCGGGAGCAGACAGATACGCTCGCCAGAGGTCGTCCGCTTGAAGTTGTACCTAACTCAAAAGTACTGGCACGCTCGCGCATATCACAAGAAGACTGAAATTGACGTCCGCCACCCCATGTGTTGACTGTTCGCCGGGTGCTGAATCCGCCACGAACATATATGTAACTAGATTACGTGAGATTTCTATTTCTTTATACACTATTTGGACACACCACTCTGCACCGATGGAATGGATGAGAATGATAATATAGTCATGACTTATCTATGATTCATAAGTTATATATTAGGGAGTTTATTCAAACCATCCTGTTCCTGCTGTATCAAAGTGTTAGTACACTACTACACCACCATTTTAAGTTCACCAAAATGTGTAAGTGCCAACACAGAAGCAGGACTTCCATTTGTAAAAGTTCAATTTTGTAGGGACCAAAGCAGAAAAAGGAAACCCTAGATGGACACTATAAATATCATAAGGTCACTTTCATCTTCTCACAAAATCCCCGAAATCCCTAATTCTTCGTCAGATTCCGCTGAAAATCTAAGCGAAGCAAATGTCAGACTACCTGCCTGAAGAGGTTGTAGCTGAAATACTACTGAGGCTGCCCCCTAAACCTCTATTAAAATGAAAAACTGTGTGCAAGTCATGGAGGTCTCTCATTGAAAGCTCTGCCTTCATAAACACCCACCTGAGCCGCCAAACCCTTGACGCTAACATACTTCTGCTCAAGGCTGTAACCCGGAGGGAGGTCGATTTTGTTGAGCTTTACGTTCTACGTAGCCCGGAAATCAGTGAGTCTAAGAGAATCTCCAACCAATGTGTCAAATGACACATGGTAATCCCAACAACTATTTTTGACAAGTTTAGTTGTTCTAACCCATGTGTCAATTCTAACGTGGCATGACATGACATTTGACATATCTCAAACACTGTCAAATTTGACATTGTACTGTTCACTAGTCTTTTCTTTTTTTTATTGTTTCTCTTTCTTCCTCATTCCTTCTCCATCTCATTCATTCCACAAAACCGAAACTTTCTTGAGGTTTTTATATAAACAAAGTTTTCTGAATAATAATAAAGTAATAAAAAAATTTAACCTCTCCATTGGAGATTAAATGCATCAAAAATGGCCTTGTCTAGTCATATGTCAAATTTGAATTTGACCTAAATATTTGACATGGCTCTAACAAACTTATCAATCCTTCTTCACTTGTTGACCCAAACCAAACAAGTTCACTTAAGTTCGATGTGCGTGGCACTTGTAATGGGTTCATATGCTTGGCTTCACAATCTATTAGAAGGTTTGTGATTTGCCTAGGCCTAGTGTTACTGTTGAATTTGAGGAGATGGGAGAAACCTATGCATTGGGTTTTGATTTGCCCACAAATGACTATAAGGTATTGAGAATTATGTATAATAGGATCGGTTCTGATGTTCCTCCACAAACCCCATGTGAGGTTGAGGTTTACTCGTTAGCCAGGGGTTGCTGGAAGAGTCTTAGTGTCAACCCTAGAGGATATTTGGATTTATTTCAGCTGGCTCCTATCACTACTGGAAAACGGGTTCGAAACGACGACTTTTTGTCGTCAAAAGTCGTCGCTTCGACACCGAAGAGACCAAAATGTCGTCGCTCGAGGTCGTCGCTTCGTTTTCGTCGTTTCGATTCGAGACGACCACTTTTGCTACAAAAGTCGTCGCTTGGATATTTCAAGCGACGACTTCAAAGTTTGTCGCAACATACTTAGCGACGAAGTTTGGGTCGTCTCCTCACATTCGAGGCGACGAATTTTGGGTCGTCGCTTCCAATTCTAGGAGACGAATTTTAGTTGGTCGCTTACAAAAGTCATCGCTAGAGTGTATGGGATGATAAATTTCATGCGACGAATATCAATGTTCGTCGCTTCATGTCTCCATTTTCGTTTTAAAAAAATTTCACGCCGATTTAGTTTAATTTTGTTTTAACTTGTTTTTGTCCAGTTGGCGGGGAGGCGGTGGAGGAGGAGAACGACGTCGCCGTAGAGGTGGACCTCGGAGAACGACGTCGCCGTAGAGGTGGAGCTCTGCCGTCGCTGCTGGAGGAGGGAGGAGCAGTGGCCGGCACGGTGGGAGGAGCTTCGGTGGAGAAGGCGAGGTGGGAGGAGCCAGCTCATCGGCAAAGCGAAGTAAAGCTGGCCGGGGTGGAGCTCGTCGTCATCGTGGACGGCGAAAACGACGTCGTCGAAGTCCATCTCGTCGGCGTTGCATATAAAGTAGGAAACCCTAACGGGGTAGGAGTACTCTTGGAGTTTTCCGGCGGAGCTGCAGATGCAGTGGCCACTTGGGTGGAGCTGCAGATGCGGTGGAGGAGGAGAGGGAGTGAAGAGGCGACGGCAGAGGAGGAAGAGGGAGTGAAGAGGAAGGAGGAGAGGGGGAAGATATATATATAAAAGGGGAGTCAATTATGGCCGTTAGATCTGAAAAATCTGACGGTTCATAGGGTCGATCCGCGCAATGTGTTCTAATTGGTTCTCAGCATGTGGCGCGGATTTAACACTGAAGCGACGAAGTAAGACAAAATCCGTCGCTTTTTAATTTTTAAAAGTGAAGCGACGAAGTAATACAAAATCCGTCGCTTCAATAATATTTAAAATATTATAAATTTTTTATGAGATTATACTCAAGTGTACAACTTTTCGAAGCAACTATATAAAAGAAGTAAAATTTTGAGAAACACTGTGAAATAACATTTGATCGTTATGATGAAATACAGTTACGGTAAAAAAATCACTTAAATCCGACAAAGTTAGAGCCCCGATCGACGCGGTTAACCTTATTTAAACTTATTTCTCTCTATGGGGAACCATAGTATCTAGGGCTGGGTTCGGTAGAAAACCGACCCCATTTTCCTCAAACCACCTACCGACCGAAGTCTATCGGTAACTCTGAATCTGCTACCACTGCCGAGCCAACTTCGCCACTGTACCGACAAGTCGGTTACCGAACTTTTCGGTCGGTATCGGTTGGTTCCGCCGTTTCAGCCGAAGGTTGAAGCCGTTTGAAATGCAACGGTGAAATAGGAAATAAACTTAGATTTTTAGTTCAAATTTTTCGTAAAAGGTCCAGATCTGGGAAATCAATGAGAAACATAGTAAAAAGTGGAAGAAAGAACTGGGAATTCATGGTTTGGGTGCTGTAAACAATATTCAATTGATTAGATAGATGAGGGAGGAGTATTGGATCTGAAAGAATGACCAAGTTTGTTCTACATTTGATGAAAGAGAAGAAGGATCTGATGTCGAGCCGAAGAAAATACTGACACCAACAAAATTTTGGGGAGACCAGTGGTTTGTTGTATGAACAAGGATCTGTTTCAATGAATATGGATCTGGGAAGTTAAAATGAAAGAGGAGGAAAAGTGTGGGTGCAGTCGGTGCACTACTGTATAATTAAAGGAGAAAAGTCTCGTTTTTCATTGCAAAGATAGAATAAGTACATTATTTGCATATTTCTTTGCAAAGGGAGCTCGTGGCGCAGTGGTTTCTTGCATTGTCATGCCACCAAGAGGTTAGAGTTTCGACTCTTACCACAAGCAAGATTTTTATTTAATGGAATTCGGTACGGTACGGTATTACCATATTATACGTAATTTCATACCATTACCGTACCGTATATACGTTATTGGTTCGGCTCTACCGTACCGACAGGTTCGGTTACCGAACCATCAGCTACCGACACGTGTCGGTTCGGTTGGTATGTAACTGGTTGGTTTCGTTCGGTTGAAAAATGCCACCCCTAATAGTATCGGGAGGTAAAAGTTACCAAATTTTTACATGGCTGATTACGTCTCATCTATTTGAGAATTTAATGTTCGGAAGAGTCGACGAAACAAGGTCATCTAAAGGTACGTAATTAATAGGGTTTTCATGTGATAAGTTTTATGAAAATATGGTTGACCGTTTCGATCGAGCATCGAACGTTTACGAAACGAGTTGATTTTTATACTCTACTCATATTTAACTATAACGATCACATCAGACGGTCAAAATTTTCATTTTGTGAATTTAGCCATTATAACGACAACATGCTTACTAATACGGTATAACTTGATTATAAGATTATACTCAAGTGTACAACTTTTCGAAGCAACTATATAAAAGAAGTAAAATTTTGAAAAACACTGTGAAATAACATTTGATCGTTATGATGAAATACGGTTATGGTAAAAAAATCACTTAAATCCGACAAAGTTAGAGCCTCGATCGATGCGGTCAACCTTATTTAAAACATATAAAACTGCCGTTTTGAAGGCCTAAACGAACTCGAAATCCCGAAAAAGCCCACACATCGTGGCAAAACCACGAGTTTGACTCCTGGCATCGTTTCCTTTCCGAAAATGTATTACAATCGTCAATCGGACACCAAATGTCAAATCTACAACTCTCCAAACTATTAAAATATGGTTGACCAGATTTCAAAACATAAAGCGACGACTATTGCTCAAAACTTGTCGCTTCGTATAACAAGTCAGCGACGAATATTGACGAAAGTTATAAATTCCGTCGCTTGAATTTTACGTCGGCGACGAACTTTGAATTTTCGTCGCTACAGTTTACAAAACATTATTAGGAGGCGACAACAAACCAATATTCGTCGCTTCAATAAGATGTGAGCGACGACTATTGATCAAAAGTCGTCGCTCTCGTTTTCTAAAGCGACCAATCCAATATTGGTTGCCTTAATGTGTTGAGGCGACGAACTTTGATTTTCCCTTTCCAATCTTCGTCGCCTCAGTCCTTGTTTCCAGTAGTGTATGTTTCTGGATGGCGCTCTTCATTGGTTTCAATATGGTGAGGAAACTCGGGGTCAGGTTAGCTACAATTTCATTATTTTTTTTTTTTTTTTTTTGGTAATGAAATAAATTCATTGTGGGAAAAACCCAAACATAAGCCCGACAAATATCGAACCCAACAATACATGGAAATAAAGAGAATGCAAATCTACTACACCCAGAGCAAGGTATGGCCACAGATTACAATCTTTATTACAAATACAACTAATACTAATACAAAGGCCCAGTAGATGACCCAGCCCACTTCAGAAACCCTAGCTGTTCCCTTCCAGATCGCTCCACAAGCACACAGCTGTCGAGCTACCGAAAACAAAACATCCAGAAATTCCTGATACCAATCCAATCCCAAAACACCAGGCAAAAGTGATCCGCCAACCCAAAGGATGAGTACCTCCACAACATCATCATTTTCTCCATCAACAAGACCAAGAGGAAGCCATGGTAGCCGACAAGGATCCAAAATCCCGAGCACCGAACAAGAACAAGGACAGTAACCATAACCATAGAGAATGGGGGGTGATGAACCCATGCGTGAACACCCATACTCAAATAGGGAAGTGACATGCACTTTGTGGTCGCTGCCATAGGAGCTTCCATGGAGATGGTGGGTAGAGCAGGTTGATGAGTTGTGTGGTTGATTGATTTTTGACCAGGAAACGTACTATGAGGGAAAACGAGGAACAAAGTCCTCCCGTGCCAGACATATAGCCGGAAATAAACCACCAAATGGGTAACAAGCCACCACCACAAGGGTGAGGAAAAGCTGCAAAACTTGCAGAAGAAGATGAACAGTAACGGTATTGAGAAAAGAAAGGGGAAGCCAAAGCTTAACAAACCTCCCCCACTCTTCCTCCTCTGATTTAGATTCGGAGGGGATCAAGATCTAGATGAGAAAGAGGGGGGAGAAGGAGAAATAAAATCAGATCTAGTTTCTCTCTCTAGATTTTAGAGACAGAGGCTCCGTTTCTGTAGTACTTCTTTAGTTTTGAACTTAGCCTTACAGTGCTCTAGCTACAATTTCATTATGATCTTTGATATGTACAATCAAATATTTTCAGAGATGGTATTGCCCAATGCTTTGGCAAAACAGCAACACACTTTGTTTATGTCCCGATTTGGGTTTGAAGTTTGAAGCTACAATTCATGTTTGGGTCATGAATGAGTATGGTGTGATGCAGTCGTGGAATCTGTTATACACTGTACGTCTGAGTGGACTGCCAAGTCACATTCTAAAGCCATTCGGTTTTACGAAGAATGGGGAAGTACTGCTTGATATATTTTGTTTGGGGCTGGTTTATGTGGATCACAATAGCCGTCAAGCTGAAGGGTTTGGCGATGGAGTTCAATTTGTGGATTCTTTCATAGAGAGCCTTGTGTTACTTGGCCAAGCCAATGCTAATTCTTACTGATGAGAGAACAGAATGCTATTGCATCTCACTACGGTTCACGTTTATATTTCTTATCCTCTGGTCGTGTTGTTGCTGTGGTTAGGTCCTTGTGTTGCGACATGGTAGTATCTTTCTATTTGCACGGTCGGAAAATTAGGCAAGCTTTAGTTTGCTCTTAGAAATTTCTCCCTAGCACAATCCTCCATTCCTTGCTCTGTAGATTGATGGACAAGGAAACATGGGGAATTTTCCTTCAGTGCAGTTCCTCGTCGTCTAATGAACTACAAGTTTCTGCAGCAGAAGAGTGACGCACTTGTGCGCGCACTTGATGATAGGGACTTTGCATGTTTATATAAAGTGTGTGTTAGTTGCTAAATCCTTGATGTACTGTAGTGGGCATACGTACCCTTTATGTTATGTCAAATCCTCTAATAAGAGGCATTTCAAGATTTGCTATTTGCCTTTGAAGTTTAAATCCTCCAAGATCTTAATTTACTTCTTCCTTTCTCAATTTAACATATGCAGATTGAGAATAATAAATTTGAAGCATATGATTCAATATGCACATCAAGCCGACTCCAACGCCTTGAAAGCACATTGATTCGTAACCTGCATTAATTAGTTTTCTGAAATCAAAAGGCTGCAAAACTATATATACTCCATTCAATTCAATTCATTATATATATGTGGTTGCCACATAAACTAAGCTGGCCTTATTTGGGTCGATTAATATAGGCCTCAAATACCTTGTATCTGCTTCAAATCCTTCATCTACACTTGATAACACTTTGCCTGGCGTTTCCCAACGCCTTGAAAATTATGTTGTTTATAGTTTTATTTGTAATATTTTAAATGTAAAAATAAAAATGTCCTCTATATATATGTGTGTCGGCAATACATGCATATGTTAAACATTGAGGTGATTCTGTACAAAATGTATATGACTTTTAATTAATCAAGTGGTTTTGAACTTATGATCAAGTGGGAACCTGCTGCGCAGCCATTGTCCACTTCTTTAAAGGATTGTGTTTGATTCACATACAAATTGGTCTTCTTCTCTCTATTCTTTTTTTTTTTTATACTTTTTTTTCGGAAAAACACACTGCAGATTAACATTCCTGAATCATCACATATAAATAATTTATTTATGTTTCTGCCTTTTCTTTTCTTGGTTGATGCCACCCCATTTGATTAGGGAAACCAAAATCAATCCATATATATGTCGACGTATGCTAAGAGAACTCCCAATTCCCAACCTCCGATCCCCTACTGAATATTACAATTGGTGTAGAATACCGGAAGAGAGATCGAAGCAAACAATGTCAGACTACCTTCCTGTGGGAATCATACTCGAAATCCTTAAAAGGTTACCCATCAAATCTGTAATCAACTGCTGCTTGGTGTGTAGGTCATGGAAGTCTCTGATCGAAAGCTCCACCCACCTCAGCCGCAAAGTCCAATCCAACAACCAAAACGACCCCTATTTCCTTCTATTAAAGCCATATCTCAACTGGTGTTTTTGGGACTTGGGTGAGTATATCACAATCGAAGATCCTTAATTACCTCCACCTTACAAAATCAGTTTTCCCAAACGACTCTACTGTCCTCAAGAATTTCAATGTGGTGGGAACTTGTAACGGGCTAGTGCTTTGCTTTTGACTTTGCTTATTGTGGTTCCGTAGCGGTAATATGGAACCCTAGCATCAGAAAGTATGTGGCTTTGCCTAAGCGCACTACTGCAGGGCGCGATTGAAGCGACGACTTTTTGTCGTCGCTTGGAGCAAAAAGTCGTCGCCTCGGATATGTGCCGACGAAAACTCGTCGCTTCACCGTCGTCGCTTCACAGTCGTCGTTTCGATTGTGAGGCGACGAATAATGTGCAACATGTCGTCGCCTCAGAATATCAAACGACGACTCCAAAATTCGTCGCTCAGTTCGAAGCGACGACTCCAAACTTCGTCGTTCAGTTCGAAGCGACGACTCCAAACTTCGTCGTTCATTTCGAAGCGACGACTAGAAAACTTCGTCGTACATTTTGAAACGACGAATATTGTCTGTCGCTTGACTTTTTGAGGCGATGAATTTTGTTTCAGAATGCGTCGCTTAGTCTGACGTTCCACAGAAGAAAATGTTGGAATACAACATGGAAGCGACGAAGTTTGCTTGTCGCTTCAGATGTGATGCGACAAATATGGATCAATATTCGTCGCTTCGTTCTGAGTTACCGATTGGAAACAAATGTTTCTGGTCAGTTTTGCACTCATTTCAGGTTCGATCAAATAACAAAAAACCTGCATTCAAATCACATACACCACACATCCAACATTACACACACACATTACATTAGCAAACGTTTAAAAGTTTATTTAAATCTAGAATATGTTACATAATTACGATGCCGATAATCCTCGGGATTGTTCTATAATATCCATCAAGCTACAAAGCTATTTTAGACTGAAAAAAAATTGTCCTACTCAATGTGTTCATCGGGGATACCTAAACAACCACTAGCACATGAGGATTTGTCAGGGAGTGGAGTTGTTGGTACCACAACGGCTTGGGCTTGGGCCGCCATCAAAACCTGGAGGTGACCCTCCATCTCTCTCATACGTTGTTGCATCTCGGTGTTCTGTTGGATGGCGGTTGCTAGTTGGGTCCCCAACTCCTCATCTTTTTTGGACACGCGTGCACCGCCTCTTTCTTTTGGCAGGCGTCTTAACGCACCCCCTAACCCTGCAACAATGGTAAAAGAGAAGTCAAACCAAAAACCATTTCGCTTCTAAACAATGAAACTTGCAAAAGATTTGGGTGAAAAAATAAAGTACCTCGGACCCTCGTCCCCGGCTTCCCACCCAACTCCTTCTCCACTATCGCCATCTGGTCGGCCACGCTAACGCCGCCCGTCACCTGACTGCCGCCCGCTTCATCACTGACTCGGCTCGCACATAGCTCGTCCATCTTCCTCTTCACCGCTGCCTGCAAGTAAAAACAATTTGAGACTCCGGTTATGATACATTGTAATTAAAAAAAAACCGAAATCACAAGCCGATGGAGAAGTGACTCACCACTTTCTCTTGCGCATTCTGCGACTTCTGATACACATCGCATACCGTCTGCAGTATAGGCGCAGGATGCCCTTTCTCCTCGTTCGCAGCGACCCGGTAGCTGTACGGAGTGGTGCCGGAGTGGTGGTTGATTGCATACCCCTTCTCCTTGCCCTTGTTCTGGTTAGCCGCATTCCGGGCACACATCCTCTGCAAAACACAGTTGATCATATAATTAATATATCATATTAGGGAGAACTAATTAACTAAGCGTGTAGCTATAAAGAAATATTCTTTACCTTGTAAGCGTCGTCCTCAAAGTGGGTTTTGAGGTACTCCCACTGCTCCGGTCGGTGGATGAACTCCCAAGGCGTCGCCTTTGATACTTCGACGTAGTGCGTGTGGCAGTCGTACTTCCAGTCCTTGTAGATCTTGGCAGCGGTCTCGTCAATGTATCTCTACATGCCTGTCTCGGTGGCAGGGAGGTCATACCACATCTAGTAGACAACAATTGTTCAAAAATGCATTAGAAATTGAACATCATATTTCAACTTTAGAAATATTGAGAAAAAAAATTCGAAATTATTCTAAAATAGAAATTTTACCTCCATATAGTGGGTAAGTGTATCTCGGTGCTCCTCACCCAGCTCTGCATATGACGGCGCCAGCATTGGCACTTTGGTCCGGACGGCGCAGCCGATGTCTCGAGACATCAATGTCCTCCACTTCAACTCTGCAGGACCCTTATGCTCTTCCGCATACACAACCTTCAGAGGTTGGTTATTGTTTAGCCCCTTCAAGTATGCCGTCTTTGTCCCCGTGATGATGCCAAGCTTCTCATTCTCCACTTCAACTCTTTCCCCCGTTGACATATTAACAATCTCTGACAATATAATGCACAAATGAAAACTGAGGATGGACAAAGTAATAGTAAAAGCTATGCCATGCCATCCAACATGTTGTGCATCTGCAATACAGATTGGTCTTTTATTTACTACTTACAGAATGGTGAAATTAACCTTGACATAAGAACTATGGGGTGCAGTCTACATAATAATCATTGACAAGGTTTCAGATTTGCACACATGCAAATATTAGCAAGTTCATGATTTTTCACTACTCACCTACTCAGTAAATTGTTTCCCCAGTTCTGCTATACTGATATGAATACTACCTATCTAGCTATCATCTACTCTTTTAATTTATGTCTGCTGATATTGCTGAGAAGGTGAGCAAGAACTTGTCAATGTTGGCTTCGGAATTGAAGCCTCTACAAGTTGTTCCAGCTAACCAAATATTGAATTTCAACTTCCAATTTGAGGCACAGCACAACAGAAGTGTTTCATTAAAGCAGAAGTAGATTGAATATCAAATTATAGCATGATGGCAGTGCACAGAATATCAAATTATGGCATGATGGCAGTGCACATGAATATGTACTAGTTATATATATGTTATACAATTATACTGTGTTTTGTACAAGGAAAAGTGGTGCCACCAACTTGAAAATGGCAGCAGAGGACAATGTTGATGCAGGCGTATGAGTCATCTCTAACTCATTATCAGTAAGAGTGTCTAGAAGAAAGAAATTGAACACAGAGCTCTAGCTAGCTGCTGCAAATAAAATTGAACACAGAGCTCTAGCTAGCTGCTGTAACACATTGGAGGGACAACCAAAACACAGTATTGGTTTGGGACTAGAAATAGGGGGCACAATCAAACATGGGGTTGGGTTATGTGAATAAGAACATACACAGACTCTATGAGATAAGACTATAAAGCACAAGTTCAAGCCTACATCACGCAATAACAACCATTACCATGTACCTTAAACCTATCTCCATATGAAAGTGTAGCAAAAAAAAGACCAAAATATTATCAGTTTCATGGCTAAACATAGATCACATTGATAACAATTTTGCATAAAAAAGCAAGCATTAAGTACTCGTTTTCAAATGCAGAACCCAGAGATGTTACACTAATAGTCCAGACTAGAATAATCACACTTAATGCTTCTTCACATGCCAGAAGCACACAATAACTACCATTACCATGTACCTTACACCTATCACCATACTAAACTGTAGCAGAAAAAAACAGTAACCATGTCGACATTCACAGCATGAAAGCCACAACAAAGGTCAAACAAGCCAAATTTTATCGATGTCATGGCTAAACATGGCTCACATTCACAAAACTCAGCAGATAAATCAACATAACTGGTATTTAAGGTTCCGTTTGTCAAATGCAGAACACCACAGAAGTTACACTAATGGCGCAAGCACGAATCAAAAGAGAGCATAATCATGAATAAACACACAATAACCCAACCCCATCAACCCTGCTTCAGCATGTCAAAACTATACAATCCAATTTCTAAGTGGCACAAACATAACTAACAATATATATATTGGAGAACTGAAACATATCCGGCCTATATATGTATAGCAGCTAGTCAAGTGTGGAGGGAAAATAGAACATTACATATAGTGTGTCCATTAATACCCTCAATATTTTACTACATGTAAAAAACCAAAATTCTGCAACTCCATGATCAGAACTCAGAAATGAAGAAATTCAAAGAAACATTTGAACCAAAAATACGAAGATTAATATTTGGGAAACAAGAAAGAAATGAATAAAAAATAAGAAATTGTGTCCTGCTAAATATTTGGGAAACAAGAAACGATAATTAACAGATTAACAGATTAACAATAATAATCAAGAAGAAGCTGTCTAGCTTGGACAGAATTGATAGAATACAGCATCCAGTTTTAGTGACTGCTAATGCAACCCGAGCAGCCATAGTTGTCTTCAACAAGGGAAGGGAGTCAAAGACCATAAAAGAGATCAAATTTATAACTTAAAGAATACATTCCAGAATCTGAGTCTCTATGCAGCAAACCAGGAACCAACAATATGCGAAATCCCAACAGCAAACCAGAAAAGAAAAAACAGGAAGGAATCAAGGGATAGGGATGAACATTTACCCGGCTGCTTCGGACCCCTCTTGGTCCGAATGCGTAACGGAGGACCGGCCTCGGTGTGCCCTTCCACGGCGGCAGCCCCGGCTCCAGCGGTGGCGCCAGCGCCGATTCCAGCAGGGCCCGACCCCAACGCGTCTGTCTCGTCCAAAGACGGGGCCGGTACCAAGGTCCCCACCGCCGCTCCCGTCATGGCTGCATTTGCCGTATCCGACGCCGTCGCCGCCGCCATCTTCGCCGCCGCGGCCGCCTCTCTGGCGAGAGCTTCTGCCGCCATCCTCTCCCTCCTCGCCTCGAGCTCCTTCTTCCTCTTCTGGGCACTACAACCAGGTGCCATTGCTGATTTGGGGAATTGGGGTTAGGGTTTGAAGGTCCGGATTTGGGGGTTAGGGTTTGAAGGACCGGATTTGGGGTTAGGGTTTGAAGGTCCGGATTTGGGGGTTTGAAGGTCCCAATTTGGGGGATTGGGGATTGGGGATTGGGGTTAGGGTTTCGGTTTAGGGGAAATGAGAGAGAGAGAGCGGGAAAAATTGGGAAAAAAAGGTTGAAATCGGGTTAATGAGGAAGACGAGTCTGAAACTCAGTATATCAGATATGAAACGACGAATTTTGACATAACGCGTCGCTTCACTTTAAATGAGCATACTTCGTCGCTTCATGTGTTTCATGCGACTAATTTGTCTTCAATATCCGTCGCTTCATATTCGTTCGGCGACGAACTTGTTTTCAATATTCGTCGCTTCACGTGTCTCATGCGACGAACTTTGTTCAATATTCGTCGCTTCATATGAACTGAACATATGAAGATTATGCTTATATATATATATATATTTTTTTTTTTATTTAATAATAGAATTTTTTAGACATGAATATCAAATTACAACACCACGTGGTTTACATCATCATCATCATTATTTGTTATTACAGCTGTTAACATATTTACTAGTACTCTTCCTCGTCGTCGTCCCCGCTATCATCGTCTTCATCTTCCTCGTCATCATCGAATTCATTGTCTTCATCTTCCTCGTCGTCATCAAATTCATCGTCTCCATATTCCGATGCCTCACCGTTTGATTCTTCATTCTGTTCGTGTACTTCTAAATCGAGTTGGAGATTAGATGTATCAATATGGTAAAATTGCATTGAACTAAGTGTGTCCTCTTGGTAAGGCTCTGGAATTTGATTCCCTGAAGGAGGCCTTCCACCTTCTGTTGCTAGGACTTCGGCACTGTATACATTTCGGTGCGACATTTGTTGCACCACCTTCCAAGTACCACCTGCCATAGGATCGTCCAAGTAGAAAACTTGTTTTGTCTTGACAGCAAGACAGAATGGTGAATTCTCATAGTAACTAGTATTTGTATCCACTGAGATCAGACCATGATCTACCTTGATGGTGTCAATGTCTTCGGCGGTCTCATCGTCAGTGGTGTTGTGCCATATAACTTTGAACAATACGACCGAGAGATTGTCTGGATAATATACCTCGACGACGTAGTCAAGATGGCCATAGAAGTGTTGGGACATGTTGCCAGCTTTCGTGGTTAACATCACCCCGCTATTTTGAGTCACGAGCCTTCGATCTCTATCGAACGAAACATACTTGACACCGTTCACATAGCACGCCTTATAAATCCGAGTGAATTGCGGACCTCGAGCCAATGACCATATTCCCTTGTTATAATTAACGTCTTCAGCATCACGACGACGGGTTGCCTGCAAAAAAAATGGTGTTAGTGTTATACCATTTAGGGTTTAGGAATAAAAAAAAAAAAAAACCTCCCAAAATTTCCGTACATATCTTAAGAACCATCGGTGGAAACTCCGCCTCATGAGACGTTCGTCATACTCGTCACCATGTTTCTCTATGTACATCTGCAAATGAGTGTACATGTACTCTTGAGCCTCGTCTGTATCGGTCAAAATTTGCCAATGAGCCTCAGCCGTTTGCTGCTCTGTTAACCTGATATTGTTGGTAGTATCCATAATACACGGCTGCACTAACTGCGAAACGCAGCTAATATTCCATATTGGGGGATAGGGTTGTTCTACATCTTCCAATTGCAAATAAGACTTACAGTACGTCACTGACTCCCATGATATGTATCTTTCTGCAATACTCCCCTCCGGATAACGTGTATTACTCATTGACTGTTTATAATCACCTAATTGCCTATAAAATGATGAATATAATTAGTGCATATACCTTTCGTAACTATAAATTTAGTTTGAACAAATGAAACATTTTTTGTTAGTGCGTATACCTTTCTGTCGGATACATCCATGTAAAATGTACTGGGCCTGTAAGCATAACTTGTTCGGGAAGGTGAACCATGAGATGAACCATAGAGGTGAAGAAATGTAGAGGAAAAATCAACTCTAAATTGCACAGAATAATTACTATCTCATCTTTCATTTGTGCAACCTCAGCCTTCTTCAATTCCCTAGCACATAATTTCTGAAACCAATTTGACAATGCTATCAATGGCTTCACGACGTTATTTGGCAAAAATCCTCGGATAACCACTGGAAGAAGACGTTGAAGCAGGACATGGCAATCATGCGTCTTCAATCCATATAACTTTTTCTCGGATAGTTTCACTTTATTTCTCAGACTTCCCGCATAGCCAAGTGGATACCTAACACTACCAGAAAAGGGGTTATAGCCGACGACGCCATCTCGTCGGCCATTTTCATTAAATCGTCGGCTATACTCATAGCCGACGAAGTATCGTCGGCTATTGTCTCGTCGGGACTGCTCCGTCGGCTATAGTATAGCCGACGACACTCAGGGTAAGTCGTCGGCTTATAAAACACGCGGTATAGCCGACGAATAAAGTGTCGTCGGCTATACTTCGAACATTGCCGACGACAGAATCGTCGGCTTCAACAATTACGTAATTGCCCCTAACCCTGAAGTATAGCCAACGACACTATCGTCGGCTATACGTCCGGCATAGCCGACGAATTAAACGTCGGCCATAACAATCGCCGGTACCAAGAACGGCTTTTTTTTGCCGGAAGCCGGGAGGGTATAGCCGACGAAATATGGTCCATTTCGTCGGCTATAACCCCTAAATATTTTTAAAAAATTAAAAATTTAACTCGGGCCTAATTTCATTTCGTCTTCGGTTTGGCTGCAGAAAATCCACGAACAAACATCCAAATATCCAACAAATATCCACATCAATCCATCCCTAATATCCTACCTACTGTACAAATTAACCCCCTAACTAGTCATCTACTCATCATCACCCCCTAAACGCGTAGCGTCGTCGACAGGATCGTTCGAGTTCCGGTGGCTATGGCTACCCTGATCGCCTGGCGTACTCCGATGCGGGGGGGGGAGTGGGGACGACGAACTGGGGCATCTGTGGCGGAGGCGGGGGCTGGAGTCCAGCCTGCTGGGCCTCCCAAGATTGCTGCATCCATCGGTACATCTCCGCCACAGATGCGTCTCTGGCCTGCTGCGCCGAAGCCTCCGCGGCCCTCGCCAACTCCGCCTGCTGGAGCGCCTCCACCGTCCTCACCAACTCCGCCTGCGTCCTCTGCAGCTGTGTCTGCAAGTCTCCTCTCGTCGAAGCCGCACGCTGCGTGCTGGGATTGGCCGGCGTGTACTTGAGAACCCCATCTCCCGCCGCGCCTAGGCCTCTCTGGTAGAAATAGTTGTTGCCCGTCCCTACCGCCGCGTGCATGATCTGAGAGGCCAAGCGCGGCTCAAGGGTGTCGATCGTGGAGGCAAACTCCGCGATCGCCTCGTCGGACGCCCCTTCCCCCAGGGTGTCTCGCGCGATCCCGAAGGTGATCGCATCGGTCTCCGCATCTATTTCCGCCTAATTGACAAGAAAATATAATAAACGAATTAATAAAAAATATATATAAATTAATTTAATGAAACACTTTTATTGAAGATGGGCGAATACTTACCACTTGGTCGGGACGCCCCAGATACATCTGCGCATGAATCCACGACAACGGCCTCAGCGGTCGGTCCCTCCTCGCAATCTCTGCCCACTGCCTCCAGGAGCGGGCGCCGCCGTGGTGGGGGTGCTCGTTCCTCTTGCGGTTGTCGCTGTTCGTCTTCGAGATTTTCTGTATTATAAGAACGAACATATAAACGCAAATATAAATTAGTAACTAAATTAAAGTATTAGGAACTAACCAAAATAAAATTATTAACTAATTTAGTTACTAACTAATTTAATTTAGTAACTAACTAACTTACTAACTACCTAATTTAATTTAATTTAATTTAGTAACGAACTAACTAACTATGTAACTAACTAACTAACTTAATTTAATAACTAATAACTAACTAACTAATTAATTTAATTAAGTAACTACATAATTTAATTATTAAATAACAGTAAAAAGTTATATACTAGCAGGCTAAATTTTCTTACCGAGACCCTGTCGCTCCCGAAGTAGGCTACCAGCCATAGCCACTCATACTCCCTGTACCGGAACTCGTGGGGGGTTGCACCTCGCCCCAAGCCCTGCTCCACATGGTACGTCCTGTAGTGCGTCGACAGCTCGTTCTTCCACTCGGAGTACCTATATTAACAAAACACAACTGTTAGATATATTCGTACACTGCCAATAAATAGTATGATAGTAAAATAACGCGAAACACATAACCTGTTCTTCAGCTGCTCGTCTCTCCACCAGTCCAAGGTAGGATGGACTCTAAACCATTGCTGCAATATTATAAATTAATTAGAAAATATTTTTATATAGTTATAAAGACTGAATTCATAAATGTTTATTTTCTATAATAAAAATACGATTTAACTCACCGACAGTGCATTGTACACTCGCGCCTTGATGTCATCGGGCACAGAGCCCCAGTCGGGCCACAACAGTGGGACCCTGTCCCGCACGAGCATGCCCGTCGCGTTGATATACTTGGTGGTGGTGTCTCTCCTCTCGATCGGGCGTCCATCCTCACCAGGACTGGGCAGGATCTCCCTGATCCCACCGGCGAGCTCCCTCTCCAGGGTCGACATGTTCGCTGGCCCTCTGGTCCGTCTCGTCCCCGCGGGTTTATTTATGAGAACGCCTGTTTCATAATTAAAATGAATACATAGTTAAATAATTATTTAAACTAACTAATTAAATAATTAATTAAACAATCTAAATAATTAATTAAACTAACCAATTACCTGCGTCGTTGTACTGCTTGTCCTTCTCACGAACACACCACAGGCCGCGGCAGTCCTCTGAGTCGAAAGGCCTGTGGACGTAGGCCTCCTCCCAGGGAATCTCGTGGGGCCGGTCGTGCCTCCAAATCTGCCTCCCCCTGGCGTCGTACTCGGGGATGGCAGGGAGGAACTGGACCATGTACATCCCCGATGGCGGATACATACGGGGCGTGGACCCTGAGGGGCCTGATCCCCCTGACGGTGGGCCCTGTCGCTGTGGGGGGACAGGGAGCATGTCTGGAGGGGCCAGATCGGCGCGCAGTGGGGTCGGCTGCCGATCCTGGAACAGTGCTGAAGTGCACTGGGGTCTGGAGGATGCGGCTCTGCGTCCTCCTCCGACACTCGAGGTTGGGCCCGCTCCCGTCGACTCATACGAGGAGCCCCCACGTGGATCGCTCGGGGTCAATCCCATCAAGGTCTCCTCTCGTCGACTCATAGGCCGGCGTAGGCCCCGACGACCGCTGGATCCGCTCCCCCCACGGCTGGGTCCTGCCTGAGCGTCGGGGTCGCTCTCGGTCGGTCTGGCAAGCCATCAGTCTACAGCGCGGCGGTTTCCTGCACAATTAGTATATAAATTCCATAAATTTCACAAAAATTCCACAAAAAAATTAAAAACTTCATTCAATGTATATATACTTAATTATATATATACCTAAATATATTTATACCTAATTATATATATATATATATTCTGAAATATATATATATAGATATATATATATATATGTATATCCTCCTAAAAAATCTTGTTAATTCCACAAAATTAAAAAAAATTCCACAAAATTCCTTAAATTTCACAAAAAAATAAAAAACTTCATTAAATATATATATACCTAATTATATATATACCTAAATATATTTATACCTAATTATATATATATATATATATATTCCGAAATATATATATATAGATATATATATATCCTCCTAAAAATTCTTGTTAATTCCACAAAATTAAACAAAATTCCACAAAATTCCATAAATTTCACACAAAAATAAAAAACTTCATTAAATATATATATACCTAATTATATATATACCTAAATATATTTATACCTAATTATATATAAATTAGTATATAAATTAGTATACTAGTATATAAATTCCACAAAATTCCACAATTAGTATATAAAAACCCTAAATTTAACAAAAAATCCACAAAATTAGTATATAAATTCCACAAAATTCCACAAAATTAACAAAAAATCCACACAATTCCATAAATTTCACAAAAACCCTAAATTCCACAAAAAATTCACAAAAACCCTAAATTTCACAAAAACACAAATTTCCACAAAATTAATAAAAACCCTAAATGAGGCTCGATCGGGACTACCTGACATGGTGGTGCAGTCTGGACGAGGACCGAAGGTGCGGTGCGGCGGCGACGGCGGCTAGGGGCGGCTGCTAGAGGGGATCGATCTGTATGCGGTTCGGGTCGGGGAGGGGTCGGGAAGCACGGGGACGGGGCGGGGAGGGGTCGGGTAGGGCCGGGGAGGGTCGGTCGGCGTCGGGGAGGCTAGGTGGTGGTCGGTCGGCGTCGGGGAGGGGTTTAGGCGATTAGGGATTTCGGTTGAACTCAGGAAAATGAGGGAGAGGCGCCTCTGTTTCGGTTTAAATTGAAGGACTATAGCCGACGAAATTCGTCGGCTATACTCTGACCCGAAATCCGGGCCGGGCCGGGCCGAAGTTGGGCTTTGCGGGCCGGTTATAGCCGACGAAGTATGGATTTCGTCGCCTATAATATGAATCTCGTCGGCTATACTTCACGCTCTCAGCAGCTGTCAGATCTCGCCCATCCAACGGCGAACAATGAAACGGCGCGGATCGCAAGAGTTTAGCCCACGAAGTTAAGTATGTCGTCGGCTATTCTTTGGTCAAACTACAAAGTCAAACCTCTAAACGATTTAAAACGGCAATTGGCCCGTCTAAATGACGTTTTTTTGCCTGACCTTCAACAGAGAATAGTTTCAGATCGATGAGACGCAACTAATCGTATAAAAATTTTCCTCAAAATTTTTACCGACCGTCAGGCTACCCATAGGAAAACGGAAGTAAAAAACAGCTAACCGCAACATTCGGCACACAGATTTTGTAGGAATCTTCCCATTTTTCAACCGTAGACGTATTTCAATATTTCGGTCGTATCTTATTTCACGACACTTTTGCATTTGAAGGGTCTACGTATAGTAACTATTTGAAACTATACATTCACTTAAACACTTAGTAAACAAGTTAAGGAACATTAGTGCATATGTTCCGATTTCGAATCTAAAAGTTTGGAAAATATATTCCAACCGTCAGATATCACCGTTAAGATTAAATACATGTATGAAAAAAATTCCAACTACATCTGACAACGTTAAAGGCTCGATCGGTACGGTCAAACTGCAAAGTCAAACATCTAAACGCTTTAAAACGGAAATTGGCCCTTCTAAATGACGTTTTTTGGCCTGACCTTCAACAGAGAATAGTTTCAGATCGATGAGACGCAACTAATCGTATAAAAATTTTCCTCAAAATTTTTACCGACCGTCAGGCTACCCATAGGAAAACGGAAGTAAAAAACAGCTAACCGCAACATTCGGCACACAGATTTTGTCGGAATCTTCCCATTTTTCAACCGTAGACGTATTTCAATATTTCAGTCGTATCTTATTTCCCGACACTTTTGCATTTGAAGGATCAAGCAATGGTTTCGGTCAACATCCGGGCCAGGGGTTATAGCCGACGAATTACAGGTCGTCGGCTATACTTTAGCCGACGACCTTCAACATTTTGTCGTTAGCCGACGCCGGCAACATTTAGGGCCTGAAAATTGCCTATTTCACCTGATAAATTCCTGAACATCGCACAAACAATTCAATACAATTTCCCATAAACTCGGAAAACGGTAATTAAGGACGAAAAATGTATTCATACATGCATGCACCATCGTACACAAATACATACATAAATAGTATACTAAGGATGATAATCAGAATCATCCTCATCACTTGAGTCAGACGTAGTATAGTAGTTAATATCTGGCAACCGGTGCTCGTACTCGTCGTATGAGTCATCGTCTGCCTAATATAGACGATTCGGATTAACATCATACATGGGCACCTGACCCCTAGGAAGTCGAACCACTCTGCCCGGCGTCACATTATTATCGCGGATGGTGGAGGATTCCGGAATGTCGCCGGCGTCCGGCTCTTGGTATGCGGTCGCTTCTTGACACTCTGTGCTCACACCAAGTGTGGTAGCACTGTATATGTCTCGCTGAGACACATGGTTAACTACCTTCCACGTGCCTTTGTTAAATGGATCGTAAAGATAAAAGACATTTTTGGCCGTTGTGGCGAAAACAAAGGGGTCATCTTCATACACACTAGTGGCGGTATTCACCGAAAGTATGCCGTACTGATCGATCCGTATGCGGTGCGGCCTAGTATCAAACCATCGACACTTGAACAAGTGGACTTTCATGCGGTTCCCATAAATGAGTTCAACAACTGACTGTAGGACACCGTAAAAATCCACGCCCCCCTCTGCACCATCGACCATCACCCCACAATTATGTGTTTTGCGTTCCCCGTCTCTAGCTTCACATATATACTTAACGCCGTTGACATCACACATTGGGCGGACTGTGGAAGATATCGGCTTCATCGACAACAGCCTCAATTCCTCTGAGTAATTTGTATGACCACCCCTCGCAGCCACTTGCATCAGCTGAAAAATATAACTCAAATCAGTTGGTGTGTTTATGATTAAAGAATAGAGAACTGTAAAAGAAAGCCATCTAATATATATATTTATACACTTACCCATTGTGGAAAATAGTCTGCAAACGTCGTGTTGTGGTACTCGACATCACCGCGAACTTCCTTGCAGTGAAGATGGGTTCGTTTCCAATATTGTACCTCCGGACAGTTTATTAGAACCCACCAGTGGGCAATCCCTACCTCATGGTCAGGCAACTTGTCCACACCCTTCTTCTTGAAGCTTCCGTATGGTACAACAGAGTTGGCGACGATAGATAGGTTGAACTCGGGGTCATCTCGACTTGGATGTTGTGGGGGGTCCTCCATCGCTCCCAAGTACAACTTGGCGTACGTTACACACTCATGCGCAATGTAAGCTTCAGCAATACACCCCTCAGGCGCAGATTTATTGTGCACATATTTCTTGTAGTCTCCAAGTTGTCTGCAAGGTTAACAAGTGCATGTTAAGAGCATGCAACTTTTATTTAAAAACATGTATAAATCAAATTTATGAATAACATGTACCTTTCGATGGGATACATCCAAGTGTAGTGTACGGGACCGGTAAGCAACAATTGTTGGGCAAGATGGATCATCAGGTGAGGCATGATGTCAAAGAAGTTTGGGGGAAATATCCTATCGAACTTGCACAAGATAAAAACGATTTCCTCATGCATTCTCATGAGGTCTGATTTTCTAACTTCTCTAGCGCATAACTTCTGGAAGAATCTTGACAACGCCACCAACGGCTCAACCACTTCATCCTCCAAGTACGCTCGAATGAAAATAGGGAAGAGGCGTTGAAGCAGTACATGGCAGTCGTGACTCTTCAATCCGTACATCTTGTTGTCTCGGTAGTTAACACACTTGCTTATGTTACCCGCATAGCCATAAGGATACCTGCATAGCCATTAACAACAATTAGATTTCATGCATATATAGTCGTCCAACAACAGATGGATTCTTTAGGGAATACATGTCTAATAAAAAGTTACCTGACATTACTCAGCCATCCAAAGATTTCATGTTTCTGGTCCCTGGTGACGGTGCCTTTCTTCAGTCCCATCAAAAGCCTGTGCATCGTCCCTAAATGGATGGTCATGCGGAAGCCAACGACGGTGACGCATCTGGACAATCTTGCTGCAATGAGGACTGGAGCAATCAACAGTCATGCACTCTGAACAAGCCCTGTAACCCCTGGTGACGCTGCCCGACAACATACCCCTCCCAGGAAAGTCACTGATTGTGCCAACAAGCATGGCATACATCCGGAACATCTCATTTTTGAACCGGTCATAGACCAGGTGGCCGTTTAGACTCAAGTACCGAAGCTCCTCAATTACGGGTCTCAAATGCACATCGAGACACTTTCCCGGATAACCTGGGCCTGGAATCAACAATGTGAGCATGTTATATTCCTTCTTCATGCACATCCACGGTGGAAAGTTGTACGGAATCAAAATAACTGGCCACACACTGTACTGAAGCTCTTTCTTGCCAAAAGGGTTGAAACCGTCGGATGATAGCCCTAGCCAAACATTTCGAACCTCTGATGCAAATTCAGGAAACTCCAACACATTCTTCTTCCAAGCCTCTCTGTCGGCGGGATGTCTAAGAGTGTCATCGTCAGGCACATTCCTCTCAGCCCACCATCTCATAGCTTTGGCCGTGAAAGCACACATGAACAACCGCTCAAGCCTATCAATCAGCGGGAAGTACCGAAGTATCTTCACAGCTTTCTTGTTCCATTTAGGAGTGAACTTATACCGCTCTGTATTGCATACTGGGCAGTATTCAAGATCTGCAAGTCCTTCCCCGTAAAACAGAACGCAATCGTATCTGCATGCATGAATCTTGATGTAGGAAAGGCCGAGATCTTTAAGGATATGTCGCACCTTATGATGACTGGTAGGAAGCCGATGTCCGGGGGGCATCGCCCCACCATATCTTCAGTCAATCATCAACCGATTTGACAGTGCCTTTGTTCTCCGTTTTGATCTTCATCACTCCCATGACAGATTTAAAGACAGTCTTACTGCATCCGGGGTACAACGGAGTCTCTTGCAATGCGATCAGGTTGTTGTACTTTTCCATACCAGTTGTGTTGACCGGAGATCGGGGTAATGGCTCGAGTGGCTCAATATCAGGGAAACACTCCATCTCCGGAGGAGGGAGTTGCACATCTGGTGCTTCATCAAAGACACCGCTCTCACGAGGAAACATATCGTTAATCCAGTTCATTGTTGGATCATTGGAGGAACTCCCTCTCTCGGCAAATTGTCCATGATCATGAGGACCCGCAAATTCTGGTTCACCGTGATAAATCCAATTAGTGTATAGGACCCAAAATCCATATCTAGCCAGGTGTTGCTCCACTGTCTCTATGGAAAACCGGTGTCGTGGGGTGGCACACTTGCACTTTTTACACGGACAATAATGAAGTGTAGTGTCTCCACAGTTAGCCATCACAAAATCCAGGAAACTCCTAACTCCATCATGATACGCCTGATCCCATCTTCCAAGGGTAATCCAACTCTTGTTCATCCTGTAAATTCAAGAAATAAATATAGCTATATATAGATATGTATATATGCACGTACTACGTACGTACGTACGTACTAATTAATTAAAAAATTCATCATTACACACACACATATATATATATTTATATACACACATGCATCCCTAAATTAATTAAAACATCATCAATCTCCCTAATTAATTAAACACAATGTATTTTTTATATATACCAACAATATATTTTTAATTACAATTAAATTAATTAATATATATATACATTTTTTCATCAAATTCATCTAAAATCACCTATAAATCAACAATCAATCACTAATCTTCAACAAAACTTCAATTCTATCTAACCAACATATCAACCCATTAATAATCTCATCTCAACACACATATATATATATATATATATATATATATATATATCAAATTAATCACACATTTATTCTAATTAAACTCTAAATTAACACACCTCTGCATATAACCAACTAAATCAACACACACAGCAATATACGTACCTTTCAAGCTTGTGGCCGAGGTTTTGGACGATTTCAGAGCGTTTTCGAAATATTTTCGACGAATGAGCTCGCTGCTGCAGAATAGATCTGATATAAGAGTTATAGCCGACGAATACCCTCCTCGTCGGCTATAACCAAAAACTTTTCGTCGGCTATAGTTATAGCCGACGACGTCCGACAACTCGTCGGCTATAATATTATAGCCGACGATGTGGCCGACGAAATAGTAATTCGTCGGCTATGACCCCTTATAGCCGACGAAGTACTATTTCGTCGGCCGTTTTTTCCCATATCGTCGGCTATAACCCCTTTTCTGGTAGTGTAACACCGCGAAACCATTCTAATACTTCTTCACGGAGATGCTCTTCAACTAAAAAGGGTGCATGAGGAACCTTTCCCGTCCTCTTTTGAGCTTCCGAACACCACTGCCTTTTGCGGATTTTCCTTTTCTGCAACGCTTCGCGGGCCCTTGGACCATCCTTGGTCTTCCCTTCAATTGCAAGAATGGTGGCAAGGATATTATCACCCACGTTCTTTTCAATGTGCATGACATCTAAACAGTACCTGTGTAACAAAGATGACCAATAGGGAAGGATCCAGAAAACGCTCTCGTGGGTGAAACATTGTCTGTTGTTTGGATTATAAGGGACATGAAAATCAGGATGCTGGCTAAGAGTGGCGTAATGGTGTGACCTAATTTCCTCCAAGATTTCATCCCCGTCCATATGAGCTGGTCTTTTTCGCCACTCTGGCTTTCCGTTAAATGCCAAACTTGATCGCATTGGTGAATTCTCGTCAAGCCATTTTTGATGCCCTTCATAAACGATTCTCCCACAAATATGCTCCGCCGTAAGCTCATGTAGACAAATTGGACATGCCTTGTACCCTTTTACTGTTGAGCCTGCAAGCATCCCTAAACCAGGAAAGTCACTTATCGTACACATCAGCGCTACCTTCATCATGAATACATCATTGTCGACTCTGTCAAAAGTAGGGACTCCATTTTCCCACAAATCTTTGAGCTCGTCGATCAGTGGACGAATGAGTACACTAAGGCACTTTCTTGGAGATTTAGGGCCAGGAATCAAGACGGCAAGCATATTATATTCCTTCCTCATACACATATTTGGGGGTAGATTAAATGGCATCACAACCACCGGCCATGTACTATGTTGGGTTGTCATTGTTCCAAATGGACTAAAACCATCAGTTGCCAGTCCAAGCCGCACATTTCTTCCCTTAATGTCGTCGAAACTGGGAAATGTCATGTTAAAATGTTGCCATGATTCTCCATCAGATGGGTGCCGGAGGGTACTTTCATCTACTCGCCTCTCCTTGTGCCATCGCATATGCTTTGCTGTGTGTGGAGACATAAATAGGCGTTTCAACCTTGGAGTGACAGGGAAATACCAGATTACTTTTTTTGGAATGGCATCCGTATCTGGCTTGTATCTTTCAGCACCACATACTGGACAAGTCCGACGGTACTTATCTCCATCCCCTCTGAATAGGTAACAGTTGAACTCACAAACATGAATTTTTTCATATCCAAGGGAAAGATCCTTTAGGATTTTTGTAATTCTCGAATAACTGACAGGGAAATTTTGCTTTTTAAAAAACTTATGCAACCATCTGCACAATTTATCAAGACTTGTATCCAACCATCCGTGTTCAACTTTAATTTCCATTGCATGTAATATGGCACTTAATACAGTTTCTTCACTCCCTTCATATAATGGGGTTTGAGACTCCTTTACAAGCCTTTCATACTTAGCATAATCATCATCTACCATGTCATTGAACTGAACTTCAGCGTTTTCTTCAACGACATTATGCGGTGCATCTGCATGGTATCCAGGATAGTATAGAAATACATCTTGTATAATCTCCACAGGCGGGATTGCTGAAGGACCGACAACACTGGAAGCCTGGGCTCTGTCTTGAAGCCACTGTCTCCGTTTACTGATCATTGCCGGTTGAGCAGAAACTTCCCCGTGTAGGTGCCAAACTGTGTAAGTCGGATCCAAACCATGGTGCAAGCAGTCATGATAAATCTCTATCAGTCTCTTATAATAAGGACCATTTCTGCAAACTGCGCACGGACAAGGGAGAAATTCGATTCCAGCAGTGCGAGCGGAAACAAAATTGATGAAGTTAACTAAGCCTGTGCTGTAATCAGGGTGTGTAAAGTGAAGATTCATCCAAGATTTGTCGGGGACATCATCCATGTTTCCTGTCATAACATAAACAGACAATATGCATAAGGTTAGCACACAACATTTATGATACAATCAAAACCTGTCCCAACACTTCTTCTCCTTATGCCTCCGGGTTGGGTCCTATCCCCTTCAGGCGAACACGAGTTTGTTCATCCTTTTGTTATTCATGTGGTTTCAGCTACAGTTTTGGGAAATTTCGGCAGCATCTCCCTACAGTTCCTCAAGTGCACAAAAATCTAAACAACCTAATTTGCACTCGAGGAACATTGTAGAGAGACAATGTCGAAACTATATCCCAAAACGTAAACTAAAACCACATGAATAACAAAAGGATCAACAAACTCGTGTTCACCTAAAGTGTCCAAAAATGGGACAATTCGAGAATCAACAACCCATCTCGATCAACTAGATGCGTTGTTGATTCTCAAACGGGAGTTCTAAGCTGATAAACACCACAATTATATATAATACGAAACAATAAATTTACACACGGCACCACACTCCCTCACTAAGCCACTCGCATGTTTCAGAAACCCTAACTACCAAAATCCACACACAACACAAACAAATTACACCGTAAAATTCTAATTTCACTACATTTCACTCTTTCACAAAATGTCATTTTCACTATATTTGGATTTAACTAAATTTTACGGTTTCACTAAATTAAGCGGAAATTCAATTTCATTAACTTTTCCAATTTCACTAAATTTTCCAATTTCACTAAATTTCCCCATTTCACCCAATTTCTCTAAAACTCAATTTCACTAAATATAACAATTTCACAAATTAACTAACATAATCTCAATTTCACCAAAATCAACCCCAACTCCAGCATATATTTAAACACCCAACACTAAAAACAACACAAACCACATTATAAACCAAATGCAACTCAAGAAATCAAATAATAAATTCAACCAATCAAACCAAAATATGGTGATTCCAATGAAGATGATAGATTATACTAACCTACAAAGCAATTGGAAGAGAACACCCAAGCTTCCGGACCCCGAAATTGACGAAATCAGCAATTTTGGAGATTTTTCGCAGCTGCTACAGTGTTTTGCCCAATTTTTTCGACCTTCTGTGTTCTATCTAAGCTGAGGGCTTTATAGCAGATTTCAAAAGTTGAAGCGACAAAGATTGTACAAAATCCGTCGCTTCGTTTTTTATGGTGCGACGACATTTAAAAACTCGTCGCTTGGTTTCATATCGCAGCGACCAAAATTGACGAAGATCTTAAACTTTGTCGCTTGAATTTTACGTCGGCGACGAAGGTTAAATTTTCGTCGCTTCAGTTTACACAACACTGTTCTTTCGCGACAAAATATCAAACGTCGTCGCTTCACTAATTTTGACCGACCACTATTGATCAAAATTCGTCGCTCACTATTTCTGAAGCGACAAATGCAATATCGGTCGCTTCACTGTGTTGAGGCGACGAAGTTTGAAGTTCGCTTTTCAATCTTCGTCGCTTCATAACTGATTTCCAGTAGTGGCGTCGTACTTCAAACCCTAAGGATGGTCGCGATGACTTTAATTAACACGTACATCAAGGTATGCTTTTGGCAATGATTCAAGGACCAAGGACTACAAGGTTTTGAGAACTGTCAGTGATGTTGGTCGCGAAGCAGAGGTTTGGTCCACTACGCCATTCCAACTGTAAGGCGACGGACTTAACCCGTCGCTTAATTAAGCATGTCAGTCGCCTAGGCTCAAAGAGGCGCGTCCTCCGTCGCCTAACTGCCGCCGCTTAAACGGAGTCGCCTAGGGTTTAGGCGACTAACTATTTCAATATCAGTCTCCTAAACTAATCAATATGCGACTAATCTACATATCAGTCGTTTAAGGTTTAGGCGACTAACTATCATTATGTCTGTCTCTTAAACGAAACCATATGCGACTAATGTAAATGCCCGTCGCCTAAACCCTTCCATCTTAACAGACCAACAGAATTATGTCAGTCCCTTAATACTAAGACTAAGGCGACTGATAATGGTGTATCAGTCACTTAATGTGTATGCTAAAGCGACTGATAAAAGCGTATCAGTCGCTATACTATGTGGCTAAAGCGACGAACATAAATAAGTCAGTCGCTTATAATATTACTAAGGCGACTGATATATATATGTTAGTCGCTTAAGTTGGTTTCTGCATTTTAATACAGAGTCTGTTTCTGCGTTGGCCTTTTACAAAATCAAAACCAAAACCAAATTTCACATTCCTGCAATGCCAAAACACCTTCAATTCATACATACACAACTCATATCATTCACCAATACAAACCAACACATTATATTCACAAATTTGAAAGCAACACATTCATTCAAAAAACAAATTGTGCAATAGATACATGAATTGTTCTGTTATTAAACACAACATGTAATAAATTTAGTTGATTACTTTTACAGATCGAACATCAAACAAAAGTTTTAGAATATTACTTCAAAGCGTAGGCACCACCGGCCTTAACTTTGCCACAGCCCTTGCATCCCCAAATTCCAACAGCCTGCCTCTTTACAGAATACTGCAACAAACACAAAAGATTTAACCACCTCTACTTCGATCGCGAGGGAAAAACAGTAAAGTTTGGCGAAAATACAGCTGCAATACCTTGCCGCAGAATTCACAGCCGTACTTGCTGCTCTGACTCACAGCCATCTTCTTAATCTTCTTACGCATAGTGGCACCATAGCGGACACCTGATATTACAGGGATAAAACAAGATCGTAAGCACTCACATCAACAAAAAGACTAAGCTAGAAAGTAGAATGCAAACCGTAGACAAGTTCAGAGTTCAGACAGCAGTATAGAACAACATTTCTCTTACGGAAAAAGATACACAGCAATACAGAATTCCCAAGAAAATAAAACCGAACAAGAGCTTCGAGTAATCAATCAATATAGGATTACTTTCTCAAGACACATAAAACCTCTTCATTTCACATACCAAAACAAATATTTTCACTTACAAACACCACAGAGCGAATAAGAGAAAGCTAGAGCCAACACATTTTAAACAAAATATCAAACAAAGCAATGAAATTTTAAACAAAGCCATCAAAATAGATAGGACATATATAACAAATAAACGCATTTAGATCTCTCGAAATTTGATAGATACTTACCAAATTTCCCGACGATTCCAGCCTTCTTCGTTCCGTTAGTCTGCAACAAAACAAAATCACAATTTCTTAGAAACACATAAGAAACTTTTCCAGATACCTAATCAATCTGAACTAAACACGTGAGAAATTTGTGTTATTACTCACATATATGAAAGACGTATAATTTTGGTTTCTTCCCTAGCTAATCTCTTTCTCCACTATCAGTCTTGCATACACTTTCCTAGACATAAACTGATGAACTGCAGTAATCTTCCAACCATCAGAGAAACAATATACATAGAGTTCCATTCATCTGAAAACCAAAAAAAAGTTGGAGACGTACTTCTTAACAAATTGTTTGACTGCATAAGCCCCAAGTGCATCATTATGCACAGCAACGCGGTGCCACTGAGCTGGTCTTGGCAAGTCCTTTCCTAGTAATCTCTTATCAAACATGCCCCCGGTCCCGACAGTGAAGATGGTTACAGTTCGACCATTCCTCAAGATCTTCTGCACTGGGGATTGCCCAACTCTTCCGCAAATAATTGCCTGTATAAATCAACCCACCCAACATAAGTATCAGATAGAACACATAACAGACATTACTTTACAACATGGTTTGATTGCTCCCAAATGGAAAGAAAAGCTTCCCTAACATCTCACTGGAACCAAGAGGTTGTTTCAAGTAATCCAGAGCAAGTAATCTATACAGTTATGACACAATCCAGAGGTATTTGCAGACATATGAGTCCACATAAAAACAATGAAACAATCAACACCAGTAGAGTGAAATACCTTATGCACACCATGAAATCCCCAACCCCTCTTGGGATCCATGCCTTGGGCTTGCATATTCACATCTTTCAGACCACCAAGAAATGTATCAATATCTTCTTCAGCACCAACTTTCTTTTTGCCATCAGTGTCGCTGTCGAATGAGCTGCTCGAATACCACAACTTTGAGATTCTTTGCCCACCGACCGCTGCAACACAGCTCATGTTAACCACACACACCATAAAATCTACCTAAAACAATCAGTCTCCCCACACACACACATAGATACCAAAACCAACTTTCAGATTCTGGGTAATTCCTACTACTATTTAAGATACTTTTTCAGAGTACAAAAACTGTGAAGCATGCTGGGTTCTAGTGAACACGTAGAGATTGATTTCAGGACTAAGCCCAATCACTTGAATTTCACTAATTCCAAATTACAAAGCATATGAACTAATGAGAACATTTAACAGGATCAAGAACACAACCCGAGAACCCATAAACAAATAACAATGATAATAATCAGAAATGAGCCCTACAAATTACACATTCAATCCTACAAATACATTGAGAGAGAGAGAGAGAGAAACCCAGTGAAGAAGATTGCGAGGAAGGAACAGAGACTCTGATAAACTTGGAAAGTCTCGCAGCGACTGAACTCTCAAAGCGGGGGGGGGGGGGGGGGGGGGGAGGTCTGGAGGCAGAGGCGGAGGCGGCAGACAGGAGGTCGACGGATGGAGCGGTGGTGGAGAGGGGGGGGGGGGAGAGGTCTGGAGGCAGAGGCGGAGGCGGCAGACAGGAGGTCGACGGATGGAGCGGTGGTGGCCCGGGGGGGGGGGACAGGTCTGGAGGCTGAGGTGGCAGTCGGGAGGTAGAAGGATGGAGCGGTGGTGGCGGGGGATTCGGAGGTCGACGGATGGAGCGGCGAAATTTTTAGGGATTGTGAATTGCGATCGAATGAATTCCAGACGGAACGGATAGGTTCGGGATTATAAGGGCCTTTAGGCGACGCACATATAATAACCCCGTCGCCTAAACATGTTTAAAAATTTCACTAAAAAAATTGGCGCAAACTTTTTTTTTGTCTGGCGCCCTTTTTCCTTAAGCGACGGAAACAAACTTATACCGTCGTTTAAGATATAATTAAAGCGACTAATTAATCCAAAACTTGTCGTTTAAGATGCTCAATTAATTTTGACTTGAAACAGAAAAACGGTTTTATTCCTTCGTTTCCCTAATGGTAGCGTTACCTTCGGTAAATATTTTGAGGAAAATTTTTATACGATTCGTTGCGTCTCATCGATTTGAAACTATTATCAGTTGAAAGTCAGGCAAAAAAACGTCATTTAGACAATCCAATTACCATTTCTAAGCGTTTAGAGGTTTGACTGACCCGGTTAACCGTTCCGATCGAGCCTTTAACGTTGTCAGATGTAGTTGGATTTTTTTCCATACATGTATTTAATCTTAACGGTGATATCTGACGGTTGGAATAGATTTTGTAAACTTTTAGATTCAAAATCAGAACATATGCACTAATGTTCCTTAACTTGTTTACGAAGTGTTTAAGTGAATGTATAGTTACAAATAGTTACTATACGTAGACTCTTCAAATGCAAAAATGTTGTGAAATAAGATATGACCGAAATGATAAAATACGTCTACGGTTGAAAAATGACAAGATTCCGATAAAATCTGAGTGTCGAAAGATGCGGTCAAAGGTTTTATTCTTTCGTTTTCCTATGGGCAGCCTGACGTTCGGTAAATATTTTGAGGAATATTTTTATACGATTAGTTGCGTCTCATCGATTTGAAACTATTATCTGTTGAAGATCAGGCCAAAAAAGGTCATTTAGACAGTCCAATTACCATTTCTAAGCGTTTAGAGGTTTGACTGACCCGGTTAACCGTTCCGATCGAGCCTTTAACGTTGTCAGATGTAGTTGGATTTTTTTCCATACATGTATTTAATCTTAACGGTGATATCTGACGGTTGGAATAGATTTTGTAAACTTTTAAATTCAAAATCAGAACATATGCACTAATGTTCCTTAACTTGTTTACTAAGTGTTTAAGTGAATGTATAGTTTCAAATAGTTACTATACGTAGACTCTTCAAATGCAAAAATGTTGTGAAATAAGATATGACCGAAATGATAAAATACGTCTACGGTTGAAAAATGACAAGATTCCGATAAAATCTGAGTGTCGAAAGATGCGGTCAAAGGTTTTATTCTTTCGTTTTCCTATGGGCAGCCTGACGTTCGGTAAATATTTTGAGGAATATTTTTATACGATTAGTTGCGTCTCATCGATTTGAAACTATTATCTGTTGAAGATCAGGCCAAAAAAGGTCATTTAGACAGTCCAATTACCATTTCTAAGCGTTTAGAGGTTTGACTGACCCGGTTAACCGTTCCGATCGAGCCTTTAACGTTGTCAGATGTAGTTGGATTTTTTTCCATACATGTATTTAATCTTAACGGTGATATCTGACGGTTGGAATAGATTTTGTAAACTTTTAAATTCAAAATCAGAACATATGCACTAATGTTCATTAACTTGTTTACTAAGTGTTTAAGTGAATGTATAGTTTCAAATAGTTACTATACGTAGACTCTTCAAATGCAAAAATGTTGTGAAATAAGATATGACCGAAATGATAAAATACGTATACGGTTGAAAAATGACAAGATTCCGATAAAATCTGAGTGTCGAAAGATGCGGTCAAAGGTTTTATTCTTTCGTTTTCCTATGGGTAGCCTGACGTTCGGTAAATATTTTGAGGAATATTTTTATACGATTAGTTGCGTCTCATCGATTTGAAACTATTATCTGTTGAAGATCAGGCCAAAAAAGGTCATTTAGACAGTCCAATTACCATTTCTAAGCGTTTAGAGGTTTGACTGACTCGGTTAACCGTTCCGATCGAGCCTTTAACGTTGTCAGATGTAGTTGGATTTTTTTCCATATATGTATTTAATCTTAACGGTGATATCTGACGGTTGGAATAGATTTTGTAAACTTTTAAATTCAAAATCAGAACATATGCACTAATGTTCCTTAACTTGTTTACTAAGCGACTAACATAATAAAATCAGTCGCCTTACTTATCCTTAAGCCACTAACAATGACATACTTAGTCACTTAAACACATTAGGCAACTAATGGAATAAAATCGGTCGGCTAAACCTAATTTTCAAATATTTTAAATTAGTCTCTTAAAGCGACTGGTAATGGGCAATATCAGTCGCATAAAAATGTGTTTAAATATTTTAAATTAGTCTCTTAAAGCGACTAGTAATGAAGAATATTAGTCGCTTAAAGTTTTTAAAATTTGTTAATTATTATTACATTGTTTAATTAAATAATTAAATATTGTTTAAAACATTTAAGCGACTGACTTTCTAAAAGTCAGTCGCGTAAACTATATCCTAAAGTGACTGGGTTTTAATTTCCATATAATCAGTCGCTTAAACTACAATCTAAAGCAACGGATTTTTAATTCCCAAACAATCAGTCGCTTAATACATTCTAGGCGACTATGATCCTCATCGACTAAAGTTAGTCGCCTTAAAGGTTTTTAGGCGACTAACTGTAAGATTATGCGACTGACATATAGTTAGTCGCCTAAAACACTTTAAGGCGACTGATTAATTTATGTTGCATTCAAAGTCAGTCGCCTTATGTCTTGAATGGTGTAGTGGTCCTTGGCTACGGGCACCTGGGAGAGCCGTACTGATCGTCTGCCTAAGGATTTTCCAAGTCGTGATGATAATTTTCGATATGCTTTTGTCAATGGTGCAGTGCATTGGGTTCATCACAGTCGTAAGGGTAGAAACGGTAAGGCCATTGTGGATACTGCTATTGTGTCGTTTGATATGGCCAGAGAATTATTCCGGGAGACGACGATGATGCCAGAAGATCTGAGAGGAAAGCATTGCCATATTTCAAGATACATGGAATTCATTGGTTTATTTACAGTTTTGGACAGTTTTGTTGATGTCGACATTTGGGTGATGAGAGATTATGGTGCTGTGCAATCATGGGAAAAATTAGTAACTATACGTCTGGAAGGGCCTGAGCTAGAGCCATTTGGTTTTAAAAAGAATGGTACCGGTAGTGAAGCAGTGTTCAAAGTGAATGGTGGACCGGTACTGACGGTGGATCTTAAGACCAAGAAAGTTGGAAAATTTGCAATTGACAGTGAATATAAGTACTACGGCTTCTTGGACGGCTTTGAAGAAGGCCTTGCCTTGCTTGGCCATGTTAAATCTTTCTAAGGAGCAAGCAACAAGTAATACATAACATGTTAAATTAAATTGAAGTTTAGCACGTAGTTTTGTTTTTGTTTTCTTTTCCCGGTGCTGGATGGTAGGGAGTTCTTAGTTTTTTCTTTGTTGTGTCTTTTACTTCCCTTTCCAAAAGATTTTTCACTTCAGATTCTGCTTCACAAAACAAAAAAACTAACTGGAATATATTTTCAGTGGGTTGGATCATGTTTGTTTCAAATAATTTGGCAATTTTGCTTGAGGCCTTATGAATAATGATTATGACTACGTACTAAAGTGGTGAGTACGTAGGGGATTTCATTATTCGATCTTCTTCTTCTTCTTTTTTACTTTTATAATAATAATAATTATTATTATCAATGTACTCAGCTCCTGTACTTTTCTTATATGAAATGCACGCGCATGGAAATTTTAAAGTTGCTGTGGTTGTTTAGGAGTTCTTCAATTTACAGTCAGATTTTAACATTTATATGCTAGTGCGCTAGCTTGACATGATTTTCTGTGGATATGTTGAGTTTATGCTGGGGACCAGTGGCGGAGCCAGGAAATCTGTTCAGGTGGGGCGAAATTTTTCTCTCCGAAAAAAAAAAAAGAACAAGAAAACCTGAGCATGTGCCAATATATCAAATATAACAAATACAATAGATTGATTCAATAATAAAAATGCTTATATCTAACTTGAGTTCAGTGTATCTCAAAACAGTACATATATATATGCCCATATCTCTCTAGTTAATGGTATAGAATGACAAAAAACCACTAACTTATGCATTTACACAAAATGCTCTTAACAAATGAGACTAAGAGAACTACAAATGCATTCTACGAGGCTTCATTTTTTGAAATTGATGAATAATAGCTTCATCGTCAATGCTATCAAAGATCTTCTTCTCAATATAAGCAGTCAAGCAACCATTCATCCATTCATCTCCCATTCGATTACGCAACCGAGTCTTTACAATATTCATTGCAGAAAACACTCTCTCTACACTTGCTGTTGCAACCGGTAGAATAAGTGCTAAAGTTAGAAGCAAGTAGACTAAGGCATAAGTCTTGTCCTTTTTTGTATCAACCATCATTTGTGCAAGATCAGAAATCCCATGCAATTTTGAGAACTTATCATTTGAACGCATGTCCATTATGTAATTCTCTAGTTGCTCTTCAAGAATTTGAATATCCATTTCTGAAAAATCACTCGGATAAAACTTGGCAAGACATACTAACTTCTCTTTGTCAAAAGAAGAGAAATAATTACTTGGATTCAAGCATGCAACACAAAGAAGCAACTCAGTATTCTTTTCATTAAACCGATTGTTTAATTCTTGAAGTTGCACATCAATAACATTGTAGAATAACTCAACACGATAATGATGCATATTTGTGACTATTTGAGCATTTCGCTTCGGTGGTTTTCCTTTAACTTGAAACTCATCATCCATATTACGAGTTTCAATACAATGCTCCTCACAAAAAGAAAACACTTCACCAAGTAAATGATCCCAATCAGTGTCCCTCATCGTTTGCAATCTACCCTTGCTTATTGTCACCAAATTCAGGGCATTCACAATGTCTTGATCTTTTTTTTGTAAAGACTGTGACAAATCATATGTAACTCCCAACACTTTCTTCATGACATGTAGACAAAAGATGAAATCAAATGACTGCATATAATCTAAAAGTACCTGGCATTGAAACTTCTGTTCAGAGGTCATTCCATCACCTTGTTTTAAATCTTTCAGCACTTGCATAACTGATGAGAACATTTTGACCAAGCTTAATAACGAATTGAAGTGAGAACTCCAACGCGTGTCACAAGCTCGCTTGAGATTTGTTTCTTGATTTTGGCCTCTTCCACTTGATAGATTACCACCATGAATTGCTTCTAAAATAAACTTAGCATGATAATCTCTAAGAAGATCGAGACGCTTTGGTGAAGCTCCAATAACATTCACTACCATAGTAACTAAGGTAAAGAAGTGTTCCATTGTCTCATGTTTCTTCGCCACAGCTATAAGAGACAATTGGAGTTGATGCGCAAAACAATGAACATAAAAAGCACATTCGTTGTCTTTCAAGATCAATGCTTTAAGGCCATTAAATTGACCTCTCATGTTGCTTGCTCCATCATACCCTTGCCCTCTTAATTTAGAGATGCTTAATCCATGTCGAGAGAAGAAATCATCAATAGAATGCTTAAGAGTGGTAGCATTAGTATTCATAACATGTTCAATACCCACAAAACGCTCAATCACACGACCATGTTTCACATAACGCAAAACAATAGCCATTTGCTCATTATTTGCCATGTCACGAGATTCATCAACAAGAATGGAAAACAACGAATCACCAATGTCATTGATGATTGCTTGAATAATTTTAGTGGAAATAGCACTTACAATGTCTTTTTGAATATCCGGTGATGTCAACTTCAGATTATCAGGAGCATTCTTCAAAGTCACAGCCTTTATACCATCATTGTATTCACACAACCAATTCAAAATCTCAAGAAAGTTTCCTTGGTTGTCCGAATCTTCTGACTCATCATGTCCACGAAAAGGAAGCCCTTGATGTAACAGAAGTCTAACAACACCGATTGATGCACAAAGACGAATTCTATAGTCACATCTATCTTGATCATTATGCTTTGAGACGATTGTTGTAATATGCTCCTTTTGGTTCAGCAAAGATTCACAATTTCTCCAAGCTATGCTATGTGAACTATTAAATTTTCCGACATGCTTATCCAGTTTACTTTTGTTTCTCCAATCTTTAAATCCAGTACCAACAAACACATCGCCAGCTGATTGACCTCCAATATCTGGTCTGAACAGAAAACAACAAAGGCAATATGCAGCATCTTCACTTTCACTATACTCTAACCATGTAGGATATTCATCATACCAATTACGAATGAATCGTCTTAACGATCCATTTGTAAGTGTTTGACGAAAATTATGAAGTTGAGGTTGGCAAGGACCTCTTTGCAAGTACACTCTCCGAACTTGGTCTCGGACATTAGGGTGATAACTTTGTATACGAGGACGCAATCCAGGATCAGCTATGATATTATTCAAATCAACTTCTATGGATGATTGTTGCGGTGGATTTTTCTTTGCTTTAGTACAAATTCTTTTGGAACTATTTGGAGACGATGCTAGAGTCTCCGGTGTTGGTAATCTCTTGAAAAATCTTTCCATAGCTCTAAATTATAAACAAGATACTTAGTTTCTATCCAAAATAAGTAGTATGCTACATTCTAACATGACACTGAATCCACTGATGACAGGGGTAAACAAATTTCCACACACTACTAATAAACATAAATCAGACTTCATGCTTATAAATTGACTTGTATCTTTTGTTTGTTCATAAAAAATCAAATCAAAATCCACAAATCCAAGATCCACCGAAAAAATAAAAACATGATCTTTGCTCACCTAGCAACTCAAGACACTAATTTAAGGCTTGAACTCATCAAACAAGTCCCAAGAGTCCCAATTCAGCCACTTCAGTCTGCAAATACAAATTTACTACATTAAATTAAATTCAAACTATTAAGCTTAAATCAAATTAAATGATTATTGATGAACTAATCATGGCATCATGCTACATATTATCAGTACGAGAGTAAAGTGAGTGAGAGAGAGAGAGGTGAGGATAACTAGATGGGATGAGAAATCAAGAAATTCCACAAGAAATTCCACAAAATTCACAACACAGTGCAACCTCTAGTGCAGCAGCCTGAGAAATCAAGAAATTCCACAAAATTCACAAACCAGAAAGCTTAAAAAAGAAATCCAAATCAACCATCAAGCTTCAGCTTCCGTCGGAGACAAATAGAAAAGGCTAAAGAGCGCGGCTAAGATCTATTTATCAAATACCTTTGTCATTGTATACACAAACAAAAGAAAAACTCTGAACCCAGAAACTTGAAATAAAATTTGATGAAATAAAATAAAAAAACTAAACAATCTACGCTCTCTATGAACGGAGCCAACAACAGATTATCTGTTGCTTCAAGTCTTCAACCCAAATGAAGAAGGTAAACAGGAGAACGACCTAAATCAATACTCACCAATTGAGGATTGATTGTTCTATGTCAAGATCAGCACGTCTAAATAAATACCTTAGAAGATATATAGAGGCTTCAATTATTGCAGTATGTGAAGGAGTTCTAGATTTCCAGAACAGAGACGAAGAGAAAAGCTTTTTTACCTTGCAGTGCCAAATTGCAGACCCAGACAGACACCCAGTAATATGCCAATTTACCTTGCAATCTGTTAAAATTCAAGACCCATAGTTTAGAGTTACAAAATCAAAGACAAATTCGTTTCAATTGGGTTTGATTTACAAAATCAACAAGAAGAAAGTAAAAAAAAGAAGCATGAGATTATAGGTTTTAGACTTTTAGGAAGAGGCGTGGAGCAGACCTGCGGGCGAGGACGACCACGAAGTCTTTGAGATGGCTGCTGCCTGCTGGGCTGCTGCCTGCTAGGGCTGCTGTTCTTCTTCTTTTGTCGAACAGAACACGCAGGGGTTGAAGTGTACCGTGTACGTGTTCTTCTATTTAGTTTTTGAAACAAAAAATAGTTTTTTGTCCTCCCAAAAAGTACTTGGGCTAAAGCCCACACAGCCTTTAGGCTGGATGCCTGGATCCGCCCCTGCATACACATACATATTACATATACATATATAGTATTTTTTTTTTACAAAAATCTCAGGGGTGGCACTTGCCTACCCTGGCCAAGTGCTCCCTCCGCCACTGCTGGGGACTGCAGGTTTATGAGGCATTAGTACATGATACCCTTTGCATGCATCTATGCCAGTATTATGAAGCTTTCTATATCTCACTATCTGCTCGTACCTAAACCCGTAGGCCTGGTAGAGACAGATGAAACTAGGTGATCTTCTCCTGTAAACCTGCTTACTAAGGGGAATACCGGGCAGGCCGGTCTTCTCCTCTCCGATGCCTAAGTTAGTATAGTTGGGATGAATAGATAACTTAAGCACGTATGATAAGCAGTTGGACAAATCAGTTACCTATTAAAGAGGGTAGTTGGGGCCCTTATATAGGTGGCCGGGCGTGAGGTCTGGCCTCACCCTTCGATGTAGGACTGGTTTCCTTCTGTTCGCACACAAAATGGCAGTTCTGGTGACCTCATTGGCAAGCTGGCGCCCCCGGTCCCCGGGCCGCTGGTCACAAGGCAGACTGCTGGACCTCGGGTCCGGGTACTGGTGATCCTGCTCTGGGCCTCAGGCCGGCCCCGGGTGCACTGGCTGCGGGTCTGTGGGCATGTTGTAGCCCCTCTGTGGCTACTGTCAATACTATCCATGGAACTTAATTCTCATATGAAATGTCACTTTACTGATTTAGTTTCAGAAAGCCAACCACTGGTTTTGGGCTGTACCACGGTCATATCACGCATGTATCTAGCTTGTTATCGTGACTCAAAGTTGAAGGGACGACTAGGACTCTAGCTAACACTAAGAGCAGTAATTAGAAATGAATTAAGGGCCTGTTTTCATGAGAGAAAATACTTGTGTCCATACTAGTATGGACGGTGTGCGTTCATACTCTCTTTAATTTACATATCTTGGGCAATTTAATCAACAACTTTAACCGTTCAAAAGTTGAACTAATCAATGAAGATCATCTCTGTAAAAAATGAATATAAACAAATATCATTTGCTTAACCGATTGTATCAAAACAAATGGACGGCTGATCATGAGACTCCCAACTTTCACTAGAATTGTTCATTTGTTTGATGCAATCGAATGAGCAAACGATTTTGGTTTATTCCGAATTTTTGCAGAGATGATTTTTATTGATTAATTCAACTTTTAAACGGTTAAAATTGTTGATTACATTGCTCAAGGTATGCAAATTAGAGAGAGTTCGGACGCACTCCGTCCATACTGGTATGGACGCAAGTATATATTTTTCTTTCATGAGTTGGACAACCAGAAACGATTAGTGGTTCATGCAAGTGAGCTTGCCAAGGAATATAGACACTTGAAGAGGGCAATTGTCAGTTTGAGAATTAATGTCATATAATGGAGGTAGTTGTTGATTGTGTAAGGAAGAGAGCTGAACCGTGATGGAGTTGGTTGAAGAGGATTCCGAGCCCTTTTTACCATGCTTCTTGCAATGTCTTTGAAATGGTGCATAACGAGAGTACGTTTTAGGAGGATTCATCCTAAAAGACCATATAATTAAACTCTTACATAATAAACTTCACCATTCATTCACCGAAAAAAAAAAACTTCACCATTCGAGTGATTTACGGACTTGGTAATTGGTTGGGACCCTGAAATACCTTCTGTCTGATTCAAATCGTTCATCTACACTTGAAAACACTTTGGCCGGGTGTTCTCCGACGCTGAAACATCCTTACTACTGTTTCTCGTCCACTCCACTACCATGTCTGACAGTAAATCGAGCATCTTCGATACATTAAGCATCAGCCTTTTTTAAAAATTTAGTTTCACAACTATAAGAGAATGCAAGAAAAATAAGTGTGGGTTTATTTTGATGCACAAAATAAGCAATTAACAGCTCATTAGATCCAATATATTCAAAATTAACGTCAAGACATGCATGGTAAAAGATTGAAAGAGAAATAGAGGGGATATGGCTTTGATATCCCAGTTCAAAGAGGACTCATAGAATCTTTCAAATCGGCTTCAAGGTTAAAAGAAGGATATTGAGCCATTGCCTTGGATGTCTGACTTTTAGGTGGTGATCTAAATCGTCTAGTGGTCGGTCTTTAAATAAGAGAGGAACACCTACAACAATTCCTTTTACTTAAGGTATTGTATTTCCTAATGCATGCATGTTCTGGCGTTTCAATATTCCAAATAGGAGTAGGAAATGTTTATCTTCCAGTTGTGTCGATGATTTTGGTAAGCAAAATACTAAATTGATTGGACCAAAACATTATAACATTTATTCACACTTCGATTTATCACCAACTTAAAACTTTAATTTAAAAGCATACTATAATGAAAGCCGATGATTTGTTTTGTGTTATTCAACCACATACATACTCAGATCTAAGTTTGTAACCATCTCAAAAACATAATATGAACACGATCCAACATATAATAAGAAGTATATCTTGGAGAAATTACAGATACGAACAATGCTCCAACTAATTCGAAACAATATGTATATGCTTAATAAGCCTGTAATCATCCTGTCCTTTAAGCAGGACATCCAATGAGAACTGACAGCTGTTGCGTGAAGTTTCCACCCTTGACTAAGGTGATGCACGGAGCCCCTCGTTCTTGAAACCAGGAAGAGTAGTTCCTGGCTGCTGATTCTGATCAAGAAGATCGATTCTTGATCAACAAGAACGATACTTGATCAAGAAGATCGATTCTGATAAAAAAGATCGGTTCTTAATTAATCAGAACCAAGTGACCGTCAAAGCCATCATCCTCCATGAAATCCTCGGTTCTTGTGTACGTTCCTACATTTTCTTTAAGAATCTCGAACCCTGCATAAACAATCAGCATGGAATCAGACAGACAAGGGTAAGATTATCATATCACAGGGATTTCCAAACCTGAGACCAAAACAGGCGCAAGAAAAACAAGTGTCATTTGCTGAAGATCGTTGGCAGAGGCTTTGAATTACAGTCGGAGCCATTACTGTATGGGATTGCCTGTAATTCAATTAAAGCCTCCGCCGGTGGAGACTCTTGCTGCTATGGATCCAACAGGAACCTTGCTGTATCCGATTGTAATTCAATGACTCCGCCGTTGGATCCATAGAAGCAACAGTCTCTACCGGCTTCCATACAATCTGCCCTAAAATGCGACCGAGTTGGTTGCGGCATGCAGGATGGCTTTATAGCAAAAAGGGAAGCACGCAAGTGATGCAACCGACTCTAGGGCTTAGGTTAGTGGGCCCCACTTTTTATTTTTAATCGAACCTCCAGTTTTTTAATTTATTAAGTAATAAAGTTCTCAAGGGTCAAGAATGGAAATTTTGAAGATTTTATTTTTTGATCAAATAGGCCGATCATTTATTAAAAATAAATTTACAACAAAATGATGCAAAGATGCATCAATAAAATAAACAATACTATGTTTTCTACTCCGGCGATTTCGGAGTGATCTCAAGAGTGAAAGCTAGGGCTTTCGTCAAGTGGTGGCGGCGACCTTCTGTTGCCTTGATCAAGCAAAGATGGCGGCGAGCTTGTTATGGCCAGATCTGATTCTGGTGCAGTTTCGGCTGGGCAAGGTTTTTGGCCGTTCGTGGGGTTGGTGCGATCAGCACGTCCTGTTGGTGGCGGCAGCGGCTACTACGCTAGGTTGTCCAAGGCTTGGGCGATCCGGGTTGCGGCATCGGCGAGAGGCAAAGTTTTGAAGGCAGTGGATGCCCGACTCCAATGGAGGTTGGGTGTGATTCGGGTCGGCTTTGACGGTGTTGCCTGAGCCTATAGGGTTTTGTTGTGCAGGGGTGGGGAGTCTATCTTCTTTCCCATGGATGCCCACCGAAGTGAGGCCGGTCTCCTCTGGTCCTGGTCGCCGGAATTTGAAGGGTGTTTCCTTGCTGGAACAGAGCAGAGGGGGATGACCCATGGTTGGGCTCATATCCAGGTTGTTGGGCCTGGTGTTGGGCTCAACCCTAGGGTGGTCGATTGGGCCTGGTTTTTTGGGTCTAGTGATGAGGAGTTTGTCCTCATTGTTTCTGGGGTTTTCCCCCAGGAGTCCTGAGTCAGTTTTTTCTTGCTTTCAGAATAAATCGAGTTAGGTCTTTGACGTCGACGTCGCTTCGGAGTCTTTCTTGGTAGCGTCGCTTGTTACTTGGTTACTTATTTTGGACTTATTCCTAAGGTTGTATTGTTTTAGGTGAAGCTAGGTTTTTGCTTAGGTTTGCCTTTCATGGCTTGCTTCTGACGTAGCCAGGGATCTCCTGGTGAGTCATGTTGGTAATGTAATCTTCTTATCACATTAATGGACTATGACGCCCCAATTTTAAAAAAAAATAAACAATACTAAAAAATATGTAAAAAGTTAGAACCAATTTTCAAAGAAAAGTAAAGTACGCAAGAACAGTGACGTCGAAACAGCGAGCTAATTTTACATCATCAATGGAATCCAAAGCGGCCACCAACGCCTTCCTCTCCTCCATATAAAGGAACTTTCTTGAAGAGACGTTAAAACCCACGATTTGGTGATGGGAGCCGCTAAGGGAGGGCTGGTTCGAATCTATCGGCACTAAGGATGGTGGCAAAACAACTCTCCACGGGCGGCGGAGGAGGGTGTAGAGTGGTCATGGCAGAGCTCTCCCAACCCAGAGTTAGGGTTTTCGTCTTTAATTTAATTAGATGATTTTGTTTTGATTTTAAATCTAATAATTTTGCTGCTTTGGTAATACAAGAAGCTATGCATATTTTGTAGAGTTTAATTAGGTTTTTTTTATATTACTTTTTCTAGAAAGGGCAATATTCAAGTCACTCAGTGAGAAACATGCATTAAAAGTATATATACGTTAAATGTCAGTTTTGGAGATCAATATGAATAAAAATGTGTTTATCTATACTAATTTTAAACAAATTTTTGTTAGCCAAACCAGAAAAATGTACCATAATAATGACCATAAATATTAATAACTTTATAACTGATAAAATAAATATAAATATTATAGTCACATTACTAAATAAATAAATAAAAATATCAATAATTATTGCATGCACGTCGTCGCGCAAGAGTGTAGTCATCTATATATGTTGGGATGAGAGTTGGAGTTGCAGCACTACCAGAAAAGGGGTTATAGCCGACGATATGGGAAAAAACGGCCGACGAAATAGTACCTCGTCGGCTATAACCCCTTATAGCCGACGAACTACTATTTCGTCGGCCACATCGTCGGCTATAATATTATAGCCGACGACTGCCGACAACTCGTCGGCTATAACTATAGCCGACGAAACGTTTTTAGTTATAGCCGACGAGGATGGTATTCGTCGGCTATAAGAGTTATAGCCGACGAAAAGTTTTTGTTATAGCCGACGAGGGGGGTATTCGTCGGCTATAACTCTTATATCAGATCGACCTTCTGCATCAGGGAGCTCATTCGTCGATGAAATCATCCAAAACGCTCTGAAATCGTCCAAAACCTCGGCCATAAGCTTGAAAGGTACGTATATTGCTGTGTGTGTTGATTTAGTTGGTTATATGCAGAGGTGTATTAATTTAGAGTTTAATTAGAATAAATGTGTGATTAATTTGATATATATATATATATATATATGTGTTGAGATGAGATTATTAATGGGTTGATATATATGTTGTATTGGTTAGATAGAATTGAAGTTTTGTTGAAGATTAGTGATTGATTGTTGATTTATAGGTGATTTTAGATGAATTTGATGAAAAAATGTATATATATTAATTAATTTAATTGTAATTAAAAATATATTGTTGGTATATATAAAAAATACATTGTGTTTAATTAATTAGGGAGATTGACGATGTTTTAATTAATTTAGGGATGCATGTGTATATATATATATATATATATATGTGTGTGTGTAATGATGAATTTTTTAATTAATTAGTACGTACGTAGTACGTGCATATATACATATCTATATATAGCTATATTTATTTCTTGAATTTACAGGATGGACAAGAGTTGGATTACCCTTGGAAGATGGGATCAGGCGTATCATGATGGAGTTAGGAGTTTCCTGGATTTTGTGATGGCTAACTGTGGAGACACTACACTTCATTATTGTCCGTGTAAAAAGTGCAAGTGTGCCACCCCACGACACCGGTTTTCCATAGAGACAGTGGAGCAACACCTGGCTAGATATGGATTTTGGGTCCTATACACTAATTGGATTTATCACGGTGAACCAGAGTTTGCGGGTCGTCATGATCATGGACAATTTGCCGAGAGAGGGAGTTCCTCCAATGATCCGACAACGAACTGGATCAACGATATGTTTCCTCGTGAGAGCGGTGTCTTTGAGGAAGCACCAGATGTGCAACTCCCACCTCCGGAGATGGAGTGTTTCCCTGATATTGAGCCACTCGAGCCATTACCCCGATCTCCGGTCAACACAAGTGGTATGGAAAAGTACAACAACCTGATCGCATTGCAACAGACTCCGTTGTACCCCGGATGCAGTAAGACTGTCCTTGAATCTGTCATGGGAGTGATGAAGATCAAAACGGAGAACAAAGGCACTGTCAAATCGGTTGATGATTGGCTTCGGCTATGGGGTGGGGCGATGCCCCCCGGACATCGGCTTCCTACCAGTCATCATAAGGTGCGACATATCCTTAAAGATCTCGGCCTTTCCTACATCAAGATTCATGCATGCAGATACGATTGCGTTCTGTTTTACGGGGAAGGACTTGCAGATCTTGAATACTGCCCATTATGCAATACAGAGCGGTATAAGTTCACTCCTAAAGGGAACAAGAAAGCTGTGAAGATACTTCGGTACTTCCCGCTGATTGATAGGCTTGAGCGGTTGTTCATGTGTGCTTTCACGGCCGAAGCTATGAGATGGTGGGCTGAGAGGAATGTGCCTGACGATGACACCCTTAGACATCCCGCCGACGGAGAGGCTTGGAAGAAGAACGTGTTGGAGTTTCCCGAATTTGCATCAGAGGTTCGAAATGTTTGGCTAGGGCTATCATCCGACGGTTTCAACCCTTTTGGCAAGAAAGAGCTTCAGTACAGTGTGTGGCCAGTTATTTTGATTCCGTACAACTTTCCACCGTGGATGTGCATGAAGAAGGAATATAACATGCTCACATTGTTGATTCCAGGCCCAGGTTATCCGGGAAAGTGTCTCGATGTGTATTTGAGACCCGTAATTGAGGAGCTTCGGTACTTGAGTCTGAACGGCCACCTGGTCTACGACCGGTTCAAAAATGAGATGTTCCGGATGCATGCCATGCTTGTTGGCACGATCAGTGACTTTCCTGGGAGGGGTATGTTGTCGGGCAGCGTCACCAGGGGTTACAGGGCTTGTTCAGAGTGCATGACTGTTGATTGCTCCAGTCCTCATTGCAGCAAGATTGTCCAGATGCGTCACCGTCGTTGGCTTCCGCATGACCATCCATTTAGGGACGATGCACAGGCTTTTGATGGGACTGAAGAAAGGGGCTGGGCACCGGAGCAATGGACAGGGGAGGAAATATTGGCAGTGTTGAATGAGTATGACTTTGGTCCGCTTAGCAATCATCCCGATGTGTTGCGCACGATTCCAGAGAGGCCGGATCGGTATAGGTTCTGGTCACACAAGAGCATCTTATGGGAACTTCCTTATTGGGCCAGGTTGGCTACCAGATACTACCTGGATGTCATGCATATAGAGAAGAACGTGGGTGAAGCCGTGGTTGGCACAGTTTTGAATTGGGAGAAGAAAACAAAAGACACCCCCAAGGCACGCGTTGATCTGAGAAATATGGGACTGCGGGACCATTTGTGGTTGAGAGAGGGCAGGAGCAAAATGCCCCAAGCTCCTTACACCGTCACCAGGGACCAGAAACATGAAATCTTTGGATGGCTGAGTAATGTTAGGTAACTTTTTATTAATTAGGCATGTATTCCCTAAAGAATCCATCTGTTGTTGGACGACTATATATGCATGAAATCTAATTGTTGTTAATGGCTATGCAGGTATCCTTATGGCTATGCGGGTAACATAAGCAAGTGTGTTAACTACCGAGACAACAAGATGTACGGATTGAAGAGTCACGACTGCCATGTACTGCTTCAACGCCTCTTCCCTATTTTCATTCGAGCGTACTTGGAGGATGAAGTGGTTGAGCCGTTGGTGGCGTTGTCAAGATTCTTCCAGAAGTTATGCGCTAGAGAAGTTAGAAAATCAGACCTCATGAGAATGCATGAGGAAATCGTTTTTATCTTGTGCAAGTTCGAGAGGATATTTCCCCCAAACTTCTTTGACATCATGCCTCACCTGATGATCCATCTTCCCCAACAATTGTTGCTTACCGGTCCCGTACACTACACTTGGATGTATCCCATCGAAAGGTACATGTTATTCATAAATTTGATTTATACATGTTTTTAAATAAAAGTTGCATGCTCTTAACACGCACTTGTTAACCTTGCAGACAACTTGGAGACTACAAGAAATATGTGCACAATAAATCTGCGCCTGAGGGGTGTATTGCTGAAGCTTACATTGCGCATGAGTGTGTAACGTACGCCAAGTTGTACTTGGGAGCGATGGAGGACCCCCCACAACATCCAAGTCGAGATGACCCCGAGTTCAACCTATCTATCGTCGCCAACTCTGTTGTACCATACGGAAGCTTCAAGAAAAAGGGTGTGGACAAGTTGCCTGACCATGAGGTAGGGATTGCCCACTGGTGGGTTCTAATAAACTGTCCGGAGGTACAATATTGGAAACGTCACAATCTTCACAGCAAGGAAGTTCGCGGTGATGTCGAGTACCACAACACGACGTTTGCAGACTATTTTCCACAATGGGTAAGTGTATAAATATATATATTAGATGGCTTTCTTTTACAGTTCCCTATTCTTTAATCATAAACACACCGAGTGATTTGAGTTATATTTTTCAGCTGATGCAAGTGGCTGCGAGGGGTGGTCATACAAATTACTCAGAGGAATTGAGGCTGTTGTCGATGAAGCCGATATCTTCCACAGTCCGCCCAATGTGTGATGTCAACGGCGTTAAGTATATATGTGAAGCTAGAGACGGGGAACGCAAAACACAGAATTGTGGGGTGATGGTCGATGGTGCAGAGGGGGGCGTGGATTTTTACGGTGTCCTACAGTCAGTTGTTGAACTCATTTATGGGAACCGCATGAAAGTCCACTTGTTCAAGTGTCGATGGTTTGATACTAGGCCGCACCGCATACGGATCGATCAGTACGGCATACTTTCGGTGAATACCGCCACTAGTGTGTATGAAGACGACCCCTTTGTTTTCGCCACAGCGGCCAAAAAGGTCTTTTATCTTGACGATCCTTTGAACAAAGGCACGTGGAAGGTAGTTAACCATGTGTCTCAGCGAGACATATACAGTGCTACCACACTTGGTGTGAGCACAGAGTGTCAAGAAGCGACCGCATACCAAGAGCCGGACGCCGGCGACATTCCGGAATCCTCCACCATCCGCGATAATAATGTGACGCCGGGCAGAGTGGTCCGACTTCCTAGGGGTCAGGTGCCCATGTATGATGTTAATCCGAATCGTCTATATCAGCCCGACGATGACTCAGACGACGAGTACGAGCACCGGTTGCCAGATATTAACTACTATACTACGTCTGACTCAAGTGATGAGGATGATTCTGATTATCATCCTTAGTATACTATTTATGTATGTATTTGTGTACGATGGTGCATGCATGTATGAAAATATTTTTTGTCCTTAATTACCGTTTTTCGAATTTATGGGAAATTGTATTGATTTGTTTGTGCGATATTCAGGAATTTATCAGGTGAAATAGGCAATTTTCAGGCCCTAAATGGCAAATTTTCAGAAAGATCAGCGTTATAGCCGACGAAATGGACCATAATTCGTCGGCTATAATGCCCATACTGTAGCCGACGACTTCCAATTCGTCGGCTATACTGTAGCCGACGACTTGCAAGTCGTCGGCTAAAGTATATTGACCGAAACCATACGTAGACCGTTCAAATGCAAAAGTGTCGTGAAATAAGATACGACCGAAATATTGAAATACGACTACGGTTGAAAAATGGGAAGATTCCGACAAAATCTGTGTGCCGAATGTTGCGGTTCGGTGTTTTTTACTTCCGTTTTCCTATGGGTAGCCTGACGGTCGGTAAATATTTGGAGGAAAATTTTTATACGGTTAGTTGCGTCGCATCGATTTGAAACTATTCTCTGTTGAAGGTCAGGCCAAAAAACGTCATCTAGACGGGCCAATTGCCGTTTTAAAGCGTTTAGAGGTTTGACCAAGCAGTTTGACCGTCCCGATCGAGCCTTTAACGTTGTCAGATGTAGTTGTATTTTTTTTTCATACATGTATTTAATCTTAACGGTGATATCTGACGGTTGGAATAGATTTTCCAAACTTTTAGATTCGAAATCGGAACATATGCACTAATGTTCCTTAACTTATTTACTAAGTGTTTAAGTGAATGTATAGTTTCAAATAGTTACCATACGTAGACCGTTCAAATGCAAAAGTGTCGTGAAATAAGATACGACCGAAATATTGAAATACGACTACGGTTGAAAAATGGGAAGATTCCGACAAAATCTGTGTGCCGAATGTTGCGGTTAGGTGTTTTTTACTTCCGTTTTCCTATGGGTAGCCTGACGGTCGGTAAATATTTGGAGGAAAATTTTTATACGGTTAGTTGCGTCGCATCGATTTGAAACTATTCTCTGTTGAAGGTCAGGCCAAAAAACGTCATCTAGACGGGCCAATTGCCGTTTTAAAGCGTTTAGAGGTTTGACCAAGCAGTTGACCAGGGAATAGCCGACGAAATCCTTAACTTCGTCGGCTAAACTCTTGCGATCCGCGCCGTTTCATTGTCCGCCGTTGGATGGGCGAGATCTGACGGCTGCTGAGAGCGTAAAGTATAGCCGACGAGATTCATATTATAGCCGACGATATGCATATTATAGCCGACGATATACTTAACTTCGTCGGCTATAACCGGCCCGCAAAGCCCAACTTCGGCCCGGCCCGGATTTCGGCCCGGCCCGTCAGAGTATAGCCGACGAAATTCGTCGGCTATAACTATAGCCGACGAATTAAAATAACATCGTCGGCTATAGTCCTTCGATTTAAACCGAAACAGAGGGCGCCTCCCTCATTTTCCAGAAACCCTAAATCCCTAAATCCCCACTGCCGCAGCCGCCCGTCCCTCCCCGACGCCGACCGACCACCACCGACGCCGACCGAGCCTCCCCCTCCCTACCCTCCCCCTCCCCGCCCCCTCCCCGTCGTGCCCGACCCCTCCCCGACCCGAAACCCCCTGCCGCCGCCGCCCCGAGCCGCCGTCCCGAGCCGCCGTAGCCGCCCCTGCCTTGCGTCGCCTCTGCCGCCCCTGCTGCAGCCGCCCAGCCGCAGCCGCCCCTAGCCGACCCGAAACCCCCTGCCGCCGCCGCCGCCGCACCGCACCACCGGTCCTCGTCCAGACTGCACCACCATGTCAGGTAGTCCCGATCGAGCCTCATTTACGGTTTTTATTAATTTTGTCGAATTTTGTGAATTTTAGGGTTTTTGTGAATTTTTTGTGGAATTTAGGGTTTTTGTGAAATTTATGGAATTGTGTGGATTTTTTGTTAAATTTGTTAATTTTGTGGAATTTATATACTAATTTTGTGGATTTTTTGTTAAATTTACGGTTTTTATATACTAATTGTGGAATTTTGTTGAATTTATATACTAGTATACTAATTTATATACTAATTTATATATAATTAGGTATAAATATTTTTTTTCATTTTTATGACGATATATATATATATATATATATTTTTCGGAATATATATATATATATAATTAGGTATAAATATAGTTATGTATATATATAATTAGGTGTATATATATTTAAAAAAGTTTTTTATTTTTTTGTGAAATTTAAGGAATTTTGTGTTATATTTCGGAATATATATATATAATTAGGTATAAATATATTTAGGTACGTATATATATAATTAGGTATATATACATTGAATGATGTTTTTAATTTTGTTTTGTGGAATTTTTGTGCAATTTATGGAATTTATATACTAATTGTGCAGGAAACCGGCGCTTTGTAGACCGATGGCTTGGCAGACGGACCGAGAGCGACCCCGACGCTCAGGCAGGATCCAGCCGTGGGGGGAGCGGATCCAGCGGTCGTCGGGGCCTAGGCCGGCCTTTGAGTCGACGAGAGGAGACGTTGATGGGATTGACGCCGAGCGATCCACGTGGGGGCTCCTCGTATGAGTCGACGGGAGCGGGCCCTGACTCGAGTGTCGGAGGAGGACGCAGAGCCACCAGACCCCAGTGCACTTCAGCACTGTTCCAGGATCGGCAGCCGACCCCACCGCGCGCCGATCTGGACCCTCCAGAGATGCTCCCTGTCCCCCCACAGCGACATCATCCACAGCTACGGGGCCCACCGTCAGGGGGAGCAGGCCCCTCAGGGTCCACGCCCCGTATGTCTCCGCCATCGGGGATGTACATGGTCCAGTTCCTCCCTGCCATCCCTGAGTACGACGCCAGGGGGAGGCAGATTTGGAGGCACGACCGGCCCCACGAGATTCCCTGGGAGGAGGCCTACTTCTACAGTCCTTTCGACTCAGAGGACTGCCGCGGCCTGTGGGCCGTTCGTGAGAAGGACAAGCAGTACAACGACGCAGGTAATTGGTTAGTTTAATTAATTATTTAGATTGTTTAATTAATTATTTAATTAGTTAGTTTAAATAATTATTTAACTATGTGTTCATTTTAACAGGCGTCCTCGTCAATAAACCCGCGGGGACGAGACGGACCAGAGGCCAGCGAACATGTCGACCCTGGAGAGGGAGCTGGCCGGTGGGATCAGAGAGATCCTGCCCGGTCCCGGTGAGGATGGACGCCCGATTGAGCGGAGAGACACCACCACCAAGTACATCAACGCGACGGGCATGCTCGTGCGGGACAGGGTCCCACTGTTGTGGCCCGACTGGGGCTCTGTGCCCGATGAGATCAAGGCGCGAGTGTACAATGCACTGTCGGTGAGTTAAATATGATTTTTATTATAGAAAATAAACAATTATGAATTCAGTCCTTATAACTATATAAAAATATTTTCTAATTAATTTATAATGTTGCAGCAATGGTTTAGAGTCCATCCTACCTTGGACTGGTGGAGAGACGAGCAGCTGAAGAACAGGTTATGTGTTTTGCTTTTTTTTGTATAAATATATTTATTGGCAGTGTACGAATATATCTAACAGTTGTGTTCTGTTAATATAGGTACTCCGAGTGGAAGAACGAGCTGTCCACGCACTACAGGACGTACCATGTGGAGCAGCGCTTGGGGCGAGCTGCAACCCCCCACGAGTTCCGGTACAGGGAGTACGAGTGGCTATGGCTGGTAGCCTACTTCGGGAGCGACAGGGTCTCGGTAAGAAAATTTAGCCTGGTAGTATATAACTTTTTAATGTTATTTAATAATTAAATTATGTAGTTACTTAATTCAATTAATTAGTTAGTTAGTTAGTTATTAGTTATTAAATTAAGTCAGTTGGTTAGTTACATAGTTAGTTAGTTCGTTACTAAATTAAATCAAATTAAATTAAATAAAATTAGGTAGTTAGTAAGTTAGTTAGTTACTAAATTAAATTAGTTAGTTAAGTAGTTACTAATTAAATTAGTTAGTTAAGTAGTTACTAATTAAATTAAATTAGTTAGTAACTAAATTAGTTATTAATTTTATTTTGGTTAGTTCCTAATATTTTAATTTAGTTACTAATTTATATTTGCGTTTATATGTTTGTTGTTATAATACAGAAAATCTCGCGGACGAACAGCGACAACCGCAGGAGGAACGAGCACCCCCACCACGGCGGCGCCCGCTCCTGGAGGCAGTGGGCAGAGATGGCGAGGAGGGACCGACCGCTGAGGCCGTTGTCGTGGATTCATGCGCAGATGTATCCGGGGCGTCCCGACCAAGTGGTAAGTATTCGTCCATCTTCAATAAAAGTGTTTCATGAAATTAATTTATATATATATTTTTTAATTCGTTTATTATATTTTCTTGTCAATTAGGCGGAAATAGATGCGGAGACCGACGCGATCACCTTCGGGATCGCGCGAGACACTCTGGGAGACGGGGCGTCCGACGAGGCGATCGCGGAGTTTGCCTCCACGATCGACACCCTTGAGCCGCGCTTGGCCTCTCAGATCATGCACGCGGCGGTAGGGACGGGGAACAACTACTTCTACCAGAGAGGCCTAGGCGCGGCGGGAGATGGGGTTCTCAAGTTCACGCCGGCCAATCCCAGCACGCAGCGTGCGGCTTCGACGAGAGGAGACTTGCAGACGCAGCTGCAGAGGACTCAGGCAGAGTTGGCGAGGGCGGTGGAGGCGCTCCAGCAGGCGGAGTTGGCGAGGGCCGTGGAGGCTTCGGCGCAGCAGGCCAGAGACGCATCTGTGGCGGAGATGTACCGATGGATGCAGCAGTCTTGGGAGGCCCAGCAGGCTGGACTCCAGCCCCCGCCTCCGCCACAGATGCCCCAGTTCGTCGTCCCCACTCCCCCCCCCGCATCGGAGTACGCCAGCCGATCAGGACAGCCATAGCCACCGGAACTCGAACGATCCGGTCGACGACGCTACGCGTTTAGGGGGTGATGATGAGTAGATAGTGGGTTAATTTGTACAGTATGTAGGATATTAGGGATGGATTGATGTGGATATTTGTTGGATATTTGGATGTTTGTTTGTGCATTTTCTGCACCCAAACCGAAGACGAAGTGAAATTGGGCCCGAGTTAAATTTTTAAATTTTTTTAAATATTTAGGGGTTATAGCCGACGATATTGTCATTATTTCGTCGGCTATAATGGCTATAGCCGACGATGTTGTCATTATTTCGTCGGCTATAATGGCTATAGCCGACGATGTTTACCATATGTCGTCGGCTATACCCTCCCGGCTTCAGGCAAAAAAAAGCCGTTCCTGGTACCGGCGATTGTTATGGCCGACGATAGTGTCGTCGGCTAAAACGGACGTATAGCCGACGATAGTGTCGTCGGCTATACTTCGGGTTAGGGGCAGTTACGTAATTTTTAAAGCCGACGATCTTCTCGTCGGCAATGTTTGAAGTATAGCCGACGACGCTGTTTTCGTCGGCTATACCTGGTGTTTCATAAGCCGACGACTTACCCCGTGTGTCGTCGGCTATACTATAGCCGACGGAGCAATCCCGACGAGATAATAGCCGACGATACTTCGTCGGCTATGACTATAGCCGACGAATTAATGGAAACGGCCGACGAGATGGCGTTGTCGGCTATGACGCCTTTTCTGGTAGTGCAGGCCGAAGAGTAGCTTATTTCCTCTCTTGCACTAAATCATAATATTTTGATTTAGTGGAAATACATAGACTAAACATACTAAGAAGTACGGACACGCTATATTGCTCGCGTTTCGTGTCTCGGACACGTATGCACTCTAACTATGGGATCAACTTCTGGTGTAAAGGAGGAACAACCAAATCCTTCATATACTAGAAAAGATTATATGAATAAACAAACAGTAGCACAACATGGTATCATATTTGTAGAAGAAATTGACAACCAGCATACGTGTGAAAAGGGAAGAACAAGACTTCGATCAAGGCTCCGGATAGTTCATTCCGTCTTGTTGTTGATTTAACAACTCGACTTTGTTTATTAAAGTTTTTACTCATATCTTAAAATGAGTACGTACCTTATTTCTGGATACCATTTTCTCCAGTATTCTATCTTCATCAACCTAGGAATACTATTAGAAGCATTGTGCTGTTCATTTAATGGAAAGTGCTCAAGACCTACTAAACTCAAATATGGTCAAGATCACAGATGGAAGACGAGTCTTTCTCACACATCTTAATTTATTAAATGAATATGCCACAAATATTAATATACTTGAAGAATGGGACACTAAAACAAATATTAATATCAAGTATGGGACACTAAAAGAAAATTTTATACTATTTTCTGAAGAAAAGTATCTGCTTCAGAATTGGAACAATAATTTTACATTAGAAGAAATTTCTCATCATATAAAAACAGTCAAATTATGTAAAAACTCATTCACTGATTCAGTTTTTGAGAAGAAAAATGATTATCTAGAATCATTTTTAAAAAAAGGGAAAAAAGGAAAAGAAAATTAAAAATAGTTTTTGACAAGAAAATGATTATCTAGAAGAAATTTCTCATCATATAAAAACAGTCGAATTATGTCCAATGGTCGTGGTTCGAAAACTTAAGCAAAATATCTATCTCTAATTCTCTTTATCTTCTGTATGTAAAATCCTCTCAAGCTTATATTCTCTCTATTCCTTTGTTATGTAAATTATTCCCTCAATATCTATCTCTAATTCTCTCAACTATTGAAACTGGTATCAGAGCCAGTACGAAGCTGGTTCATGTGAAGAACTTGAGAGATCAAGACTCCGTATTACTCATATCTAGAAAGACGAAGATAGGCTATACAAATCGGTAGAAGAACTGCTGCTAAATCGGTAAGTGGTCATTACTTTGATCTTTAGAATTTCATTTTAGAAGGTTTTATCAGTGTATTTCACAATAAAACTTATACCTCTCAAAGCCCATACTCCCGCTTTGGCCGTTTAAGATCAAGAGGTGATCGTTTGGCTGTTAAGGGAACCGGTTTTAGGCACCTGAGATACCTTGGTTTTAGGTACCAATTGTGAAGTATAAATGGAAAAATTTTCTAAACACGAAGTTTTAGAGTGCATATGTGATGAACACGACTTCGATCATACCGTTCATATACCGATTAAGTATAGTAATGATATTTCTGTGATTAGTAGTACTATCAATACTTTGTATGATTTAGTATGTAAATTATGTGTGGAACAAAAATCTCATAATCTTCAAGTTGAAAAACAGCTTGAGAAATATGGCCTAACAATCTCAAAGATTGAACAACAAATTCAGTCTTTTGAAAAAATTGTAAATCTCGATCTCAAAACAGAGACGAAACAACAATTAAAAACTTTAATAAACAAAGTCGAGTTGTTAAATCAACAACAAGACGGAATGAACTATCCGGGTGATAACCAAATCCCTAGATTGTTTTATGGAACAGAAGAAACCATGGTTATGCAAAAAACAGTTCCAAATAAAGAAGAATATGAAAATATTGTTGAAATTTTGGATTACTGGAAAACTATCTATAAAGACCCCGAATCAACGGTGGAAGAAAGAAATCATATTTTAAGCCAAATAAGAAAAACTTGTTTGGAATATGAAGAATTACTTCAATATTTCGGATATGAAATTAACATGATATCAGACGATGAAACCAAATCATCTAAATCAGAGGATGAAAACACATCTTCTAAATCAGAAGATGAGATGACAACTTTAAATAATGAAGATTTTGAATCGGAGGAATCACTTTCCGATAAGAAAAATAAAAGAAAAGCAGAAAATGATTTACCCGAGTTTCTAAACCAGGAAACTTTTGAAGAATACTTGAGAAACACTCAAGAAAATGATTTCATAAAAACTATGGGATCAACTTCTGGCGTAAAAGAGGAACAACCAAATCCTTCCTATACTAAAAAAAATGATATGAATAAACAAACAGTAGCACAACATGGTACTTATTTGGATTTAACACATATACCATTTAAGGATCAAGAAAAAACCATTGATGATTGGGCACAATCCATGTCCATTCTAATTACAAATTATAAAAATACATGGACAAAAGAAAGATTTTTAGATTATATAATAGCTACTCTGCAAGGAGACACCTTGCAATGGCTTAAACAATGGGAAAATTCGGATGAAGGAAAACTACAAAAAGCAGCTCTTCTTTCAAATTTAAAAGATTTTGATGCAATACTAAAAGAGTTTGCACAAATAATTAAAGAAAACTTATGTGGTACAACTAATGAAAAATATATTCAAGAAGATGTTGAATATGTTTTATCAAAACTTGAATTATGTAATATATATATGCCAATTTGAGGAATATACTCAAATTTATAAAAAATATTATTATAAGTTAAATCACTCCTCCACATCACACTGGTTAAAAGAATTTTTTAATAAACTCCCAAACCCATGGGATGAGTTAGCAATAAAAAAAATATCCTAAATATTTAAACACCTTAGGAAAACCAGATAATTTGGGATTTCGAATTAATTTTGTCGACCTTCGGCTTATTACACAAAGATGTGCAGAAGTCAAAGGTAAAAAACAAGTAAAAAATCAAATAAGCAACACAACTTATGGAAGAAAATGTTGTGACAGTATATTAAAAGAAAATTGGAAAATCGGTTGTAATCCAACACCGAAAAGAAAATCCTTTAAAAAACAAAAATTTTAATGGAAACCTTATAAAACCAAAAAAGGTATTTCCAAAAAACATAAATATGTTAGAGGAAAGAAACTTTCTAGCACTCAAAAACCGAAAAAGAAATGTCGATGTTATATTTGTAATGAAGAAGGACACTATGCTCCTGAATGCCCAAAAAAGGGAAAAAAGGAGAAGAAAATGATTAAAATGCTTGAAGAAAATAATCTTGAAATATTATTTGGAGAAGAAATTTCAAGTGAAGAATAAATTCTCTATGAGCTTGAAACAACAAGTTCAGATGATGAAAGCGAATTTATTTCCATAACATAATAGAAAAATCTGAAGAAGATTTAGACTCAATAAATCTAAATGATGTCATTGGAGAAGAAATAAGCTTTTCTGATGAACAATTACAAAATCTAGAAAAACTTAAGCAAACTATAAACAAAGAAAAAATATATAAATATTCTAAATTTAAAATATTTTCTCAAAGAATATTTGAACAATTTAGTGGTAACACAACTGCTAAATGCACAGAAGACGGAACAATGGAAATACCACTATTCGATAAAAAGAAGATAGAATACTGGAGAAAACGGTATCCAGAAATAAAATACGAATATATCGGTTTAATACAGATCACAATAACTGCACTATTCAGGCAAGGACTGGACACACCACTTCTTGCACTCGTTTTTTTATAAAAGACTTAGTAATCCGCTACAGTCTATGATTGGAGGTATACAATCAAATTTAGTAAATGGAATAGTCTGGTTTAACATAAAGCCAAATTATTTCATCTCAATAACTGATAAAAATATTGAGAATTCTGTCAAAATAAAGGTTCAGCTTAAAAACCTAAGCATGAATCATAGTTCTCAAGACTTAGCAATTCAATGGAAAACCATCCATGAATTAACAAGATTACATCAAATTTCTACTAGAGAAATAAATAGAGAAATAAATAGAAACATAGTTGAATTGTTCGAACCACGACCATTCGACACTGAAATACAACCCAAACTTATTCATTGGAAAGATCTTCAAATACCAAAGTAATGTCTATTTACAAATCTTTTTGATACACCTTCTAGTAGTAAAAACACTACTATAGAGATACAAGCCTCTTGTAACAATCTTTATTTTCGAAACAAAGAAAATAAGGATAAAACTTGAAATTTAGAATATCCACATAGAAAAAGCTGTGTGGAATCTAGACCCATTATAATTCCTAATGAGCAGGAAGAACCTGATCAAGAAAAGGCTATAGCACTAAAAAACGTTCAAGTACCAATAATGCCTGGTAAGAGTTATACTAAAGATAAGATAAAAGATGAAATAATAAAAACAAAAACTAAACATTTTATTGTTGATTATTTAAGCAGGAATAGATCGGGGTAAACGACCCATGCAAGACTCTCAAGGTTGGATCACAGTTGCTAAAAAGGCACCTGCACAGCAGCAACCAACTGCTTCAGCATATTATGTTGTTTTCGAAGGATTCCAAACAGGAATTTTTTCCTCATGGCCTGAATGTCATGCCCAGATAAACAAATATCGAGGAACATGTTATAAAAGTTTTTCCACTGTGGAACAAGCCACTTTAGAATATCAAAAATACATCAATTGGAAAACATCCAAACAGGTAGAGAACCTCAGGCAACAAAACATTGCTAAAGGAAATTTGGATCACTGTGGTGTAGCAGATTTCTTCAACCCAGGAGTACTTGCACCCATGTATGAAAACCTTAATGTTATATGGAAATACCATATCATTGGGGGAGAAAACTCGAAAAACAATTCCGGGTCCATATGAGTCAGCTGGCATCAAAAATTGCTGAACAAACAGCTCTCCTTGATGCTCAGAAAATTCAAATCCAAAAATTTAAAAGTATGGCTATCCAATCTCTTAAACAAATAGATTGGAACAATAATTTTACATTAGAAGAAATTTCTCATCATATAAAAACAGTCGAATTATGTGAAAACTCCTTCACTGATTCAGTTTTTGAGAAAATTGTCACAACCCGAAATTTCGAATAATAAAAATTCGAACTCGTCGGCGTGATAAATCACAATTAAACTCAACTAACTTAAAAGTTATCATACAATAACCAAGTAAAACATCAGAGTTTAAGTGTGTGGCTCGATACATTCAAAATATACATCATCAAAAACATAGATGTAAGAAAAGAGTCTCTCGCTGTTACTCTCTAACCCAAAAAAATAATTACAAGCTAGACCAAGGCCCACACCTACTAGCCGTGCGACTCAGATGCCGCTCCCTGACTGCTAGTCCCCACCTGCAGGTCTAACCCCTACACCATCAATTGGTGCACCGGGTTGTAAACAACGAACCCGGTAAGCTTTCAAAGCTCGTGTGAGTAAAACAAACAAGTTCAGGATAAAATAATTAAAACAACAAAGGAAAACACTCCCAACCAATCACGACTCGTGCATTATAAATTCACGATGCACAATCAACCAAAAGAGTAAGATTAGGGGCTCACTGACCATCGTCATTCCCCTACAAATCTCACAAGGCAGACAGACTAGAGCTCTAACTGATCGTAACCAATCACCCAGCCAAAGGCTTGGTTCCCGATATATTTGCCATAAGGATCCCTTTCACCACTTAGGCGAGATCCTCTCCCCACACGTTGGTTTCCATACCAACACAACCACACATCACACCACTCACATAATCACATATAAGATAAATTCATAAGAGAATACATTCACCCAATTGCACACTCACATTATATATTTCACGTAAATATATATATATATATATATATATATATATATATATATATATATATACGTAGACATCCACTCAGGAATAGTCCACTAATACTAACTATAGTCATTGATCGTAAAACCCTTTGAAAATCATTTTATATTAAAATTATTTTACTTACCAATGAACCGTAGGCGATCAAGCTCATTCCATTTAAAACAAATATTTCTTTTATAAAACAATTTCTGATGGAGATGTTATCCAAGCACAAAGTACCTGCAAAACAACTTCATACACATAATACCCTTCTTTTGTCAATTGTAGTTAGGACAAGTAGGGATCGTTCTATCCGGGGAAATCAAGGGCTTTCAATCACACAAAGTGTTGCACATAGAAAGGGTGGTGTCGAATTTTAATGTCTAATTGCCTACTGATTTTTTACGAATTTAATTCCTAAATTATTATATACAATTGATCATCACCTTTCACACAATCACAAAACACAAAACTCATTACACATGCAACAAAATTAAAACAAGTAATAGGGGCAGCAAGCATATAACGAATTCAATATCAATTAAGTTCCAATTTAATTAGAGCCAACGCGGTATATCTAATTATTCAAAACATCACAAGTATTTAGAATCAACTACGCGTGTAATCCTAAACATGGTACTAATCGGTTTAATAACACAACGCGTAGAAATTAAACACAAATAGCACATAAGTACAAAATGTCGAATTGGAACATGTTAGCAAGTATGGCGTCACTCATCTCACATCGACATGTAAATTTCCAGAATTACTCTAGCCCTTAGATAAATACACATTAAAATCAACTACGCGTATGATCCAACATGTATTAAATCGGCAAGTGAATTCAATACCTAGATAACACTCATGGCCTTCGAATGCATCTAGACATCTCCTTCGGTTGCACACGAATTAAGGAAATAAACCTAATTAAATCAAGAAAACATGCAAAAGCCTACTGCCCATCATACCATATTCAATTACATAACATGCATAATTCGGCAATTAAACATAAGAAAACCAAACAATTATAACAAGAATTCGAAAATCCCATGAATAAATAACAAAACCAAAATCGGATCCAATAATCAATACATAATTCATAGACAAATTAATGTATAAATACAAAGAAACAAAAGCCATTGAAATTACAATCCAAGTGACAACCTTGTTGAAGAATTCGGCAAGTGGATTGGTGTTGATGATTGGAATGATTTTATGAAAGGTGGTGGAGTATGGTTCGGCTATGTTCTTGGTGAGAATTCTTGGAAGCAATTCGGCAGAGTTTTGGCTAGTTTAAGTGAGGAAGAGAAGATGATTATTCTGAAATTATGTTGTGGTATTTATAGAGGCAAGGGAGGCAGCTAGGGTTTACAAAACCTAGTTTTTCTCAAACTTATCCTGCTGGCAGATTTGACCTTCGAGTGAAGATTATGGAATATCTTTCTCTAGAAAATAGATATTGAGGTGATTCCAGTTGGGTTAGAAACTAGACTCCCGTAGCTTTCTATCCATATAAGGCTCGAACTCTGATTCATTGTGAGCTGTCCGGGAGAGTCCGTGGAAGTTGGATGACGTGCACAGGAATTCTGCCGAATTTGATCAGGATTTGTTGCGATTTTCTTCCTCTATTTTCTGCCGAAAATTCCCAAGATAATGGCTGAATAATTGAGCAATATCTCTTTAGGTTTTCCATGAATTAATTCAGCCAAAAATCTTGCACAAATGATGGAATTCAGTCCACATTCGTAAGCCAAATCCATGTAGAACTCGGTTTAGGTTTTCTTCTTTCGGCAGACTTGACCTTCGTGCATTCAAACCGGCATAACCTTTTGCTCAGAAAAGATTTTGCTGCGATTCCAAGTTCCAGAGAAACTAGACTCGTAGAGCTTTCCAACGGCGTATGGCTCGTTCTCTGGTTCCAAGCGATGTGTCCCACAGAAATTTCGAAAATCAGGACACAGTCCCAGGAAAATCCTGGTAGTCCCTGGATTGGTTTGCTCAAACTGCCAAGTTGCAGCCTTCATTTGGGTGACTTCCCGAACTCCGATTGATCTGAAATTTTGATACAATATACTTTAGCTTGCCAATTATATGAATACCAAATTTCATCAAATTTGGAAAATGATAGATCAGTTTAGCACAGGCCTCAATATCACGAAAACAACATATTTTGCACTTTTTGCTCAGATTTCTTTACTTAGTCATTTTTCTGACAATTAAGCACATTTTCTCTAAAACTCTACCAAAGGGACACTAAACTAAAATATGACTCTATCTTACAAAAATAAGGGTTAAGCATTGGATAAATGAGGGTAAAAACATATTAAGAACGACGCACATTGTGCTCCTATCAATTTCACATTTAAAGATCCATTACTATAAATTAACTTGTATAGAATACGAACACAATGAGGTTTACTCACCTTAATTCACCAGAAATGGCAAATATCCGTTTAGGGTCGAGTCGGATCAAATCACTACTGTTTCCGGGTCGGGTCAACTTTCGGTCAAAAGTCAACGGTCAACATCTGGTCAACGGTCAGTCGGGTCGGTCAACGTGGACCGGGTCAGATCTGAACCGGGTCGGGTCGGGTCGAACGGCTGAAACGGGTCGGGGAGAAATCCGTTCGATCAGTGCGATTCAGCGTGAAATGGCGCGATCCACCTACACAGGGAGGCGCGCAAGGAGAAACCCAGCCGAACGGTGGGTGGCACACCCTCGAGCGTCGCCTGCAGCGCCGCCACGCACGGTGGCAGTCCTTCGAGGCGCCGCCGCCCCATCCTCCGTGCTCCTCCGGCTCCGACCCTTAGCTCAAACTGAAGAGGGCGTCGACATGAACACTTTGACAGGTCGCACGCCTCGATTGGTGGCCGGAGGAGAGAGATCGACTCGAAAGAAGCTCCGAATTCGAATTGGAGACGATGAACAGTGTTTCGGGATTTTTCTGATTTTCTGAAATTTCTGATATTTTGACTTTTTCAGATATTTTACTATTTATAGAAAAATTCAGATTTTGGAAATAACTTCAACATGTCGTAACTTTTTCATACGACGTCCGTTTCACGCGTGCCGCATGTCCACGCACTCGTATCGTTGTGCTTTACAACTTTCCTGAAGGAAACGTTTTGAAAAACTCAACGGATCTCCAAGTCAACTTTTGGACCCTTCGAACTTAACGTTTTTCGACTTTTAATTATCGAACACACTCTCGACGTCGCGTAACGACTTAACCATCGCGTACAAACATTTCATTACTCGTAAAACATGGTTCCAATAATTACGATAAATTTAATATAATTAACACGATTAAAAATCGGGTTATTACAAAAATTAAAAGAATTTTCTTGTATACAAAGGCAATAACAATGCTGCCTCTAGAGATCGGAAATCGAATAAACAGTTTGGTTCATGATCAGTCCTTCATGAACAAATCTTTATTATATGAGTATGCCACAAATATTAATATAGTTGACAATGGCATGTCAAAGCTCCATTTTATCATAAACCATGATGTATGGGACATAAAAACTATTGAATGGGAAATTACCAACCAAGTAATTTTCCAAATCCTTGGTCTTAACAGTTTGTGGAATTTTCCGCAAATGATTAAAGCCATGATTTACAATGTGGTAAAAAACCATATATGGTCTGTGCCATTAACACTCACACTGGCGAGCACAATCGGTTGACGTGAACGAGATCATTTTTACCAGCCTTATCAAATCTGGTTGTTAACAGAAACAGAGCCACATCATTAAAAAGACAGTCAGGAGGAGCATAATGCAGCCCTTGCAAATGCAATTGAACCAGAATACTATTAGAAGCATTGTGCTGTTCATTTAATGGAAAGTGCTCAAGACCTAGTACACTCAAATATGGTCAAGATCACAGACGGAAGACGAGTTTTTCTCACACATCTTCCGGTGGACTATCAACCTTCTGAAGACCAGAAGAAGGAAGCAAATACTTTGCTTCAGAAAATGGCGACTCAGCTAACCGTGCTTGATGTACCACCAGTTTTGGCCGATGAAGCTGAAACTATTCTTCAGCTCAAGAGGGAAGAACAACTGTCCCCAGTTAGTATGGATTCTGACGACCCTGTCTGGCGTCACAATGTCCTCAATCAAATGGAAGCGTAGAAGCCGACAGCCGAATAGTAGATCCTGCCAGCACAGGAAGGAAACTACGAGAATAATCTTCTTTCTTCTTAACAATCAGTATATGCTAGATGTCAACAAAAGTACGATGCCGCCCACAGTGTAGGCGCTTTTGTTCATTAGAATGACACTATTGAGAGGAAGAAGCTAGAAGAAAGATACGTAGAGGAAATAACATCTTCTACATTTATCTAGAAAATGTCCTTGTAACCTAACCATGGTTAATACAAAAGGAAAACCTTGGTTAGTAGACCTATAAATAGATAGTTAGTAGAAGGATCATGTATTCAGTTTTAGATCATCGATCACTCCCTATCATTCCTAGCAATCTATCTATCAGAAAAATCATTCTCTTTATCTTCTGTATGTAAAATTCCCTCAAATATCTCAAATCTCCTCAAGCTCAAATCCTCTCAAGCTTATATTCTCTGTATTCCTTTGTTATGTAAATTATTCCCTCAATATCTATCTCTAATTCTCTCAACTTTTGAAACTGGTATCAGAGCCAGTACGAAGCTAGTTCATGTGAAGAACTTGAGAGATCAAGACTCCGTATTACTCATATCTATAAAGAGGAAGATAGGTTGTACAGATTGGTAGAAGAACTGCTGCTAAATCGGTAAGTGGTCATTACTTTGATCTTTAGAATTTCATTTTAGAAGGTTTTATCAGTTGTATTTCACAATAAAACCTATACCTCTCAAAGCCCATACTCCCGCTTTGGCCGTTTAAGATCAAGAGGTGATCGTCTGGCTGCTAAGGGAACCAGTTTTAGGCACCTGAGATACCTTGGTTTTAGGTACCAATTGTGAAGTATAAATGGAAAAATTTTCTAAACACGAAGTTTTAGAGTGCATATGTGATGAACACGACTTCGATCATATCGTTCATATACCGATTAAGTATAGTAATGATATTTCTGTGATTAGTAGTACTATCAATACTTTGTATGATTTAGTATGTAAATTATGTGTGGAACAAAAATCTCATAATCTTCAAGTTGAAAAACAGCTTGAGAAATATGGCCTAACAATCTCAAAGATTGAACAACAAATTCAGTCTTTTGAAAAAATTGTAGATCTCGATCTCAAAACAGAGACGAAACAACAATTAAAAATTTTAATAAACAAAGTCGAGTTGTTAAATCAACAACAAGACGGAATGAACTATCCGGGTGTTAACCAAATCCCTAGATTGTTCTATGGAACAGAAGAAACCATGGTTATGCAAAAAACAGTTCCAAATAAAGAAGAATATGAAAATATTGTTGAAATTTTGGATTACTGGAAAACTATCTATAAAGACCCCGAATCAACGGTGGAAGAAAGAAATCATATTTTAAGCCAAATAAGAAAAACTTGTTTGGAATATGAAGAATTACTTCAATATTTCGGATATGAAATTAACATGATATCAGACGATGAAACAAAATCATCTGAATCAGAGGATGAAAACACATCTTCTATATCAGAAGATGAGATGAAAACTTTAAACAGTGAAGATTTTGAATCGGAGGAATCACTTTCCGATAAGAAAAATAAAATAAAAGCAGAAAATGATTTACCCGAGTTTCTAAACCAGGAAACTTTTGAAGAATACTTGAGAAACACTCAAGAAAATGATTTCATAAAAACTATGGGATCAACTTCTGGTGTAAAAGAGGAACAACCAAATCCTTCCTATACTAGAAAAGATGTCAACAAAAGGACGATGCCGCCCACAGTGTAGGCGCTTTTGTTCATTAGAATGACACTATTGAGAGGAAGAAGCTAGAAGAAAGACACGTAGACGAAAAAACATCTTCTACATTTTTCTAGGAAACTTCCTTGTAACCTAACCATGGTTAATACAAAAAGAAAACCTTGGTTAATTAGAATGGCACTATTGAGAGGAAGAAGCTAGAAGAAAGACACGTAGAGGAAAAAACATCCTCTACATTTATCTAGGAAATTTCCTTGTAACCTAACCATGGTTAATACAAAAAGACATCCTTGGTTAATATATATATATATATATATATATATATATATATATATATATTAGCAGGTCTTGAACACTTTCCATTAAATGAACAGCACAATGCTTCTAATAGTATTCTGGTTCAATTGCATTTGCAAGGGCTGCATTATGCTCCTCCTGGCTGTCTTTGTAATGTTGTGGCTCAGTTTATGTTAACAACCAGATTTGATAAGGCTGGTAAAAATGATCACGTTCACGCCAGCCGATTGTGCTCGCCAGTGTGAGTGTTAATGACACAGACCATTTATGGTTTTTACCACATTGTAGATCATGACTTTAATCATTTGCGGAAAATTCCACAAACTGTTAAGACCAAGGCTTTGGAAAATTACTTGGTTGGTAATTCCCCATTCAATAGTTTTTATGTCCCATACATCATGGTTTATGATGAAATGGAGCTTTGGCATGCCATTGTCAACTATATTAATATTTGTGGCATACTCATTTAATAAAGATTTAATCATGAAGGACTGATCATAAACCAAACTGTTTATTAGGTTTCCGATCTCTAAAGGCAGTATTGTTATTGCCTTTGTACACAAGAAAATTCTTTTAATTTTCTCAAAAACTGAATCAGTGAAGGAGTTTTCACATAATTCGACTGTTTTTATACGATGAGAAATTTCTTCTAATGTAAAATTATTATTCCAATCTATTTGTTTAAGAGATTGGATAGCCATACTTTTAAATTTTTGGATTTGAAATTTAGAGCATCAAGGAGAGCTGTTTGTTCAGCAATTTTTGATGCCAGCTGACTCATATGGACCCGAAATTGTTTTTTCTAGTTTTCTCCCCCAATGATATGGTGTTTCCATATAGCATTAAGGTTTTCATACATGGGTGCAGGTACTCCTGGGTTGAAGAAATCTGCTACACCACAATGATCCAAATTTCCTTTAGCAATGTTTTGTTGCCTGAGGTTCTCTACCTGTTTGGATGTTTTCCAATTGATGTATTTTTGATATTCCAAAGTGGCTTGTTCCATAGTGGAAAAACTTTTGTAACATGCTCCTCGATATTTGTTTATCTGGACATGACATTCAGGCCATGAAGAAAAGATTCATGTTTGGAATCCTTCGAAAACAACATAATATGCTGAAGCAGTTGGTTGCTGCTGTGCAGGTGCCTTTTTAGCAATTTTTATCCATCCTTGAGAGTCTTGCATGTGTCGTTTACCCCGATCCATTCCTGCTTAAATAATCAGTAATAAAATTATCAGAGATTGCAATTGCATTTGGAAGTGCATTATTCTTCAAAAGTATCAGACACGCTAATTGTTGCCCAAACACGGCTCGGACACGCGAAATGGGTTTGGACACGTGGGATAGTTCTGTCTTTTACATTACAAAAAGGGGTTTAGGGATTTGGCATCGCTCCTCTGTCGGCTGAGTCTTCTCTTGATTCTTCAACTCCGCTCTGTCTCTGTCTCTCGGTCGATTAGGTTGAAGATTTGGCATCGCTGCATCGGGTATGCTGTCTCTCTCTCTCTATCTCTTTTGTGATTGCGTAATGTTCTTCATCCCAATTCCCCAATCCTTCATTCATTCCCAATGAAATAGTTTTGAAATTGGTTTTTCTGTTTTTTCCTTGCAACACTTGTTTGGCGTTCCCTTTAGTTGATCCTATATGAATGCTCAAGGGTCTTTGATCTTTTTATCTCTATGTTCTGAAATTGTTAATAAACCATTGATGGAATCTGTAAATCTCCTTGAAATTATTTACTTGAATCAAGTTTGGAAAAGGAGTATTTGATCACATACGTGGAGCTCGTAGTAGCAATGAATCCAAAACCCATCTCTTCAGTTAACTCCCCAGTCCGGAGGAAGCATCTAATTTTCGAAATATGGAGTCTTTGGCCTGCGAGACACACTTTGGAACCATCCAACTATAGCTCCTTCAATTTATTGGGTTTTTCTGGATCTGATTTTATAGCCTCTTTGTTTTAATTTGGGAGCCAAGCATTGTTTATGGATTTGAATGAGTTACTTCCAGTTTCGGCTGATGGTTTAGTTTTATAATCTTATTCCACTTTGATATACTCCGGCTGATGAGTTTAATTGAATTGAATTGCATTGCGTTCTCTGGATCATTTGTTCATATCTTGCTCTAACTTCAATTTAAGGAAACAAAATTCAATTAGCAGTTCATATAACTCTGTCGGGCTTAATGCCACAAAATCTATTTTTAATCTGTCCTTCTTAGTGTTTTAATGAACATATAAGACATGTTTGTTTGATGGCATTGTACTTTTGTTGTTAGTTAGTAGTTACATACTCGTAGCTTGTAATACCTTTTTTTAAATTTGAATGTACAACGAGCTCTTTAATGAGATGACAAAACAAGAGGAATTTGATGAGGTTTGGATTTGTTGGATTGGCTTCTCTCGCTTTGAGAGGAAAGATTTATTGAAAGTGATGAGATTTGGTTAGGTCCTGGGAAATTAGTATAGGAAGGGATCCTATTTCCCTAGGAAAAGGCCAAAAAATCTGATCCGGGTGGGCGCATGTATACATGGGTGTGCTTTCAAGTTACAGGCACTAACTGGGAAAGAGGAAATAGTGTTTTGATGTTCAACTCTAGTTAAGATCAGCTTTTCTTACCATATTCGTAACTTTTCGTTTTGGCAGGTCCCTCTTCTTCAGCTCATTGAAGAATGAGGAGGAGACCTGGTATTGGTGGTTTGCAGAATGCTGCTGCTGCAAGGGTTGGTTTCTTCTTTACCAGTGGTTATCACTGCTAATTATATCAATATTAGTAACTGTGTACGCCGCTCTGCAGGACCAATATCGGGCTCTGGGCCAGAATGTGGCCCAGATTAGAACTGATCTTATGAAGGAACAGCTCGCCACTTTTAAAAGTCAATTGGAAGATTTTGCCCGCAAGCACAAGGTCCAGTTTTCTTTTCCAGCAGTTTCAGAAGAAATTTGGTGATACCTTTTTTTTTTTTTTTTTTTTTCTTTTTGGAATATTGACTGTTAATATGGATGCACAGAATGACATTCGCAAGAATCCTGCTTTTAGATCACAATTCCATGATATGTGCACTAAGGTTGGAGTAGACCCCTTGGCCTCCAATAAGGGTTTCTGGGCAGAGCTTTTGGGGATTGGTGACTTCTACTATGAACTTGGTTGGTACCATCTTCCTATTGTCTTCGTACACTGCAAGATTGGCTATTGTTAATGTTACCTGATAAAAAAATTTAGATACTTATGCTCCTGGCTTCTAATGAATTAATGCAAATTCCGTATGCAATATTTGATATATTTTTTTGGAGTTATATGATTATGCATTAATGCATACTTTGATTTAGTCACTAGTCTCTGCATTTCACTTGGGAATATTTGTAGATATCATATAAATGTTCTAATGTTTAGCTTCTTGGTTAGACAGGAGTGCAGATTGTTGATATCTGCTTAGCAACGAGAGCCCACAACGGAGGATTGATCAATCTGCAGGAACTCTGCAATTTGCTTCGTCGGAGACGAAAGAATGATCGTGAAGCTGTTTCTGAGGATGATTGCTTGCGTGCTATAAGTAAGCTGAAGGTAATATTATTTAACTCGTGTGAACACTACTCTTACAAGTTTCAGTCCGTACTTAAGTTCAGTCCGTCCTTAGGAATCCATTACATGAGCCAATTGACCCTTTCATCCGAAAAAGGAAAAGAACATTGTGTTGCCCTAGTCTCTTTCTAGATGAGTTCTGTGTTGGATGACTTGGCATGCATGCTTAAATTCTTACCACAATTTTTTTATGGGTTGGTTCATCTGAATCAGCACTCCAGCCTATCATCCACATATATATTTTGTGGGAACAACTAATACTGTTGCTATCCTGCCTTTTATCCTATTGATTAGTGCAAGACAAATAGTTTTTACAACGTTATTTTTGTGGTATTTCAGTAGAGAAAAGGAGACTATGTAATCTATTATTTGTGGCATCTGTGATGCATGATTATTGAGTATGTGATGCATAATGCTGTCATCTCTTGCTTGGTTCCAGGTATTGGGTAATGGTTTTGAGGTTATTACTGTTGGAAAGAGGAAGCTTGTCCGTTCTGTTCCAACTGAGTTGAACAAAGACCATAATGAAATTTTAGAGCTTGCCCAGGTTCCAACTTTCTATTTTATGCTCCTACTTTCATCTGTATAAAATTTGAGTTTTTTTTTGCTATTTTCCATCAAGATTCTAGAATGATTATTTACAGTTAGTTCCTGCTTGTCTTCTCTTTAGTCTCAAGGCTTTGTGACTGTTAGTGAGGTAGAGAGACGGCTATCTTGGACCAGTGGCCGTGCAATTGATGCCCTTGACACTTTACTAGATGTAAGTTTATGACCTTTACTAATCTACTCATTAGTATCCTTTTTCTATTGCATGAACTCTACATTTTCTGGGGCTCAAAATCCTGTTACTTGTATCAGGAGGGTCTTGCACTGATTGATGATGGCCATAAAGATGGTATACGCAGATATTGGTTCCCCTGTGTATCTTCCATCTCTACCCTTGTTGGCGCTGACACTTGACAAATGGGATATCTCAACATAATGTTCCCTTGTTGGCTCATTTGTGGTTCCCTTTGTAATACTAGTTCGTCCAACGGACGAACTATGTTCAATGATTTTCATCTTATAAGAAAGAAATTGCTACACTACTCACAACTCGGTCTCCTCCACTCACATTTAATTTGAGATGTGGTTTATTAATGAAGTGTTGGAAGAACACAGAAGTTATATGCTAAGACTGAAAGAAATATATAGTTGAACCAGTGAACAAGCAATTATATGGACAAGGTAATGAAAATTCAAAAAACACAAGGACTCATTCTCATCATAAAATTAAATTCTATTACAAAACAGTCACATGGTGGATGGTAATAAGGTGGTAGAAATGCTTATTTTCTTAGTATTTACTATTAAAGCACAACTTAAGGGGTGTGTGTGTGAATTACTCAGTAATTTTTTATATGAAAAAAAAGAAAAAAAAACCAACAACGTAGTAGCTAGCACCAATAATAGTGGGTGAACAAGATTGTTCAATTGTTTGCTGCATTCATTAGTTCATCAGGTGTTCAGTAGTCTCAGCCTCTTCGGTCCACTCAGAGGTAGGTTCACTCCAAGACCTTGATCTTAACCCTAGCTTAGAAAATAAGATCATTTCCATTTCTTCATAAACCTTGTGCTTGTCCAAAAACTCATTCCAAATTCCACTCACTATGCAGTACCTCATGTTAAAAGGTTGCATGTGGTGCATAGAATGTTGCGGCCGGGATATCAGTAGGCCGAAATCTTGCAATGCCGCCACTACTGGCGGTAGCCGGCTTTTTGTTTCATGAGCCCAAGCATGAAATTGTTGGGCAAATAAAGTGCAACCAAAGAAAACCGCAACAAAGCCATGAAAAATTGGTTCATCAAAAGCAAGGTCTAAGGGTAGCACTAAGAAAGTTACAAAACGAGCAGGGAGATGTAAATTGTTAGCAAATTGGCGTTTGGTTGTTATCCATGGCTTCCTATGGTGACCTTGAAATGCCTCTATTTGGCCACCAAATATGGGTGTTGAAAAGCTGCCATAGTTGTCAATCCCCCAGTGGTAAATTCCGAACCTGAGATCCGCCAACAAGTACCCGACGAATCCGGCAAAAATGGGCTCGGCCCATATATGTGAACGGGCTGAGCCCGTTATGGATTTAGCTAAGGAGATTAGCAAAATGATACATCCAACTGCTACCCATACACAGTGAGACCATGTTGATAGTATATTTTCATCCCTTGGCATTGGCAGGATGTTGTCACATAGAAGGGTGGGTGAGGGTTTGAGCTGCGACAGTTGTGTAGGTTCGATAATGAGCTTTTTGGGGTTGGGGAGAGGCTTGGAGCAACCATTAGGTGTGTGGAACTCTGAAGAGTGACTCTTATGGTGTTTGTTTTGAATTAAGACAGACATTTTAGGGTGTCAAGTACGTGCAGATAGACCACAATACATGATACCAGCTAATCGGAGGAAAAAGTGGAGTCTTATATATAGGGCTGGGCATGGGCCGGGACGGGCCGGGATTTGCCTAATCCCGGTCCCGTCCCGCGAGAATTTAAACTGGACGGGACCGGGACGGGATTAGGCTTTTTAAAAATAGATCCCGCAAGCCCGGGATCCGGGACGGGACCGGGACTAAAACGGGATCCCTGTTCATCAATTTGTTCAATTGTTCATAAATAAAACTAAACTCTTGCAATTCAAAAGCAAATGTCCACAACATAACAAATCACATATTGAATTACATAGAAAATCTCATACTGAACAACATAGCAAAATTAATGTCCAAATAACATAACAATTAACAAGTTAATGTCCAGGTAACGTAACATAACAATTGCCTAGACTATAGACAAGGTTGCTTCAACATAGCATCCTGAAGACCTGAACAATCAGCAATTATACCAGGCTGCTGCTTTGCTGCCCCAAATAGGCATATCAACAAAAACACACCAAATAAACATCTCTATTTCATTCTCCAAGTAAATTTATACTTGCTCATTCTCCATTTTAAGAAAGTATGAACCCTGCATGTGAACTACAGGAAGACATAGTAGGAGAATATCGAAACAAGTATGATAATGGTAGGAATTTGATGTCAGTTTGGTGAATGTGATGTTTAAGATGGAGGACATAAAGGTACTGATAATGATGATGAGTGCATTATGATATCAAAAGCAGGGGAAACATATCAAAGATAAATCAGCAACAATTTGATTTGTCCATAAGACTGATGTGCTAATTCAACAATATTACCCGGAGCTTTTTCTACTGCTCTTATGCAATTGATATTGTAACGAGTCTAGGTCACTTTGCATTATAGAAATGCCTAACAAAAGAAACTTCATGACAACATTCTATTGACAGTTCTAAATGTAGTCAAGACTAGGGCTGGGCATGGGCCGGGACGGGCCGGGATTCGCCTGATCCCGGTCCCGTCCCGCGAGAATTTAAACGGGACGGGACCGGGACGGGATTAGGCTTTTTAAAAATAGATCCCGCAAGTCCGGGATCCCGTACGGGACCGAGACGGGACCGGGACTAAAACGGGATCCCTGTTCATCAGTTTGTTCAATTGTTCATAAATAAAACTAAACTCTTCCAATTCAAAAGCAAATGTCCACAACATAACAAATCACATATTGAATTACATAGAAAATCTCATACTGAACAACATAGCAAAGTTAATGTCCAAATTACATAACAATTAACAGGTTAATGTCCAGATAACGTAACATAACAATTGCCTAGACTATAGACAAGGTTGCTTCAACATAGCATCCTGAAGACCAGAACAATCAGCAATTATACCAGGCTGCTGCTCTGCTGCCCCTGCTGCCATGCTGCTGCCATGCTGCTCTGCTGCCATGCTGCCCCAAATAGGCATATCAACAAAAACACACCAAATAAACATCTCTATTTCATTCTCCAAGTAAATTTATACTTGCTCATAACAGAACTAAGGAACCAATGGCAAATCAAAACTAAAAATTGAATTTGAGTTAAGAAACATTACCTCTAGATAACACAAACTCGTGAAAGATCTAATCAACATGCATCACAGCCTTGGACCTCCCCTTGAATTTTGGGAACAATTGAGGTATTGAGGCAGTACTCACTGTGCTCTCATGATCTAACCAACAAAGCAAACACAAGAAGTAAAAATAGGGGAAAGATGAACATTAATTTAGCTTAGAGAGAGAGAGAGAGAGAGAGAGAGAGAGAGCAAATTTCATGTCAATATTGCTGCTATCATCTGACGTTCTAATGTGAATTGAAAAGTACTTGTAAACTGCTTAACTAATCAACAGAATAAGAAGCTTCAACAATCAAACAATATGTCACCCATGACATGATAGACCGTAGATCAATTCACCATATATAAAATCTCCATCTGCATTTCAACCAAAAAGAAAAATAGTTCCATCTGACCAAGCCTAGAATAGCAATGATTCAAAACGACATGTTTAAAACAAGCTTAATGACATGTTTAAAACAAGAATCTAAACAGAATATTAGATGTCAAGACTCTCAAGACTGCTGATAAGTAAATTGAGCACATGCCCAACAAAAGAAAATAAAAACATAGTAGCTTGGGATAAGAATAAGCCAATACACATTAAGCCAAAGAGCCACCAAACATTCCCACAACAGAGACCAGCAGGTAGGAAACCCTCCTACATCCAGCAGGTAGGCAACTAGGGTATAATAACTTGAAACTGACTATCCATCTGTCTATATACCCACAGAATGATGTAACTCGTCAAATTAGATATAAGTTAAACAACACTCCTACATCCACATACTACAATTCAGGTTAATACTCCTACACGCATCCACACAGTCTGATTCTTAATACAAACCTCTGTCATTCAAATATAAAATGAGACACAAAATTCTATACCGCCTGACTTTTTAATGAGATTGGAAAAGGAAGAACTTGTCGGACCGTAAAACAAAAAAATTATCAACAGAATCATCAAGCCTTCAACATTTAAACAATGTACCTATTTGATATTTTCACCTAAGAAAAGTGTCATATGACCATGCCTATAAGAACAATGATTCAACTCATTTGAACATGCTCAAGAAAGTTCAATTCAACAAATCAATTGAGAACCCTGATTCAAAACAGAACTATAGAACTAAGCATTATATAAACATTGTAAAGACCATCCAGGAATTACCTTTCGACGAGCTACTCTGGTTGCTTTCCAGTAAATCAAACTTCTCGATTGCGATTCCAATCTCCTGTAGATTTAACAAGTATCAGCAACCTTTCAAATAAAAAGAACCGAGGAAGAGCACTAGAATTTGACATCATGGTCTGAATGGCAACTAATCAGTCTTGTAATTGGAATTCAAAAGAAAACTGAAATTTCAGAACTTACAGATTATCCTGTTCAAGCTTTTCAGCATAGACCCATTCCTTGCAACAATCAGTCTTGTCCCTATCTGTGAACTCTGACCAATTTGGGGATTTGAGGCTTCGGCCGATTTGGGGACAAGGGAGATTTAGGGTTCGGGCTAACGCCGGTAGGGAGAGGAACAAGAGTTGGGTCGGAGACGGGAGAGGAACAAGACGGGCTCGGAGATGCGAGAGGAGTGACGGTCTCGGGCGAACAACGACGGGGAGAGGAACAGAAATCGGAGACGACGATGGACAGTTGGACTGTCGGAGGAGTGACGGTACGGTCGAGCGGTGGAGGCTTGATGGACTGACGGTGGAGCGGTGGAGGCGTGATGGACTGACGGTCGAGCCGTGGAGGAGTGAGGGTCAGATCGAGGCGTCGAGGAGTGAGGTACTTCTGAGTTCTGAGGGAAAGCTTTCTGTGAGATCGAGACTAGGTGAGATACTGAGAGTGAGATTACTCATTTTAGTGAGAAGGTGAGATACATAGATTAATCTAACGGTCTAACATTTTTTTGTTTTTTATTCAACGGTTGAGATTAAGTAAATATATATATAATATAATTTTTTTTTTCTTTTTTTTTTTTCTGCGGGACGGGACGGGACGGGACGGGATTTCTTTAGGTAATCCCGGTCCCGTCCCGTCGATTTTGAACGGGATCGGGACGGGACGGGATTAGCATTTTTCAAACTTCAATCCCGTCCCGTCCCGTCCCATTTACGAACGGGATCGGGACGGGATCGGGATTACGGGACCAAATGCCCAGCCCTAGTCAAGACAAGTAACCTAGATCCAATTCTTCAGTCAGAGCTAACCAAGACAATAGAGCAAGGACAAAAAGCAAATAGCAGGAAATATTTTGAAGCAGTTGTATTCAATTAGGTACTTGGAGGAAACATGTCAAATCCAGTAACAAAAACATTTAATCTGTAAAAGCTGGGGAGGAATAAGAACAAAAGGCAAAAGACCTTAATTTGGCCCTTGGCTTGAGAAGGTGGTGTGACTGGTGTCGTTTGAATCTTCTGAAGGTTCTTGATTTCGCCGAGCAACAAGCTTCTTCCCTCTAGCCATTCCTTGCAACAATCAATCTAATCAGTCTATTCACTTCATCTCTGAACTCCGGCCGATTTGGGGCTATCAACCGATTTGGGGCATCGGGCAAGCGCCAACGGGGAGAGGAGCAAGACGGGCTCAGAGACGGGAGCGGAGACGACGATGGCTCGAGGTGCGATTTGGGGCTTCGGGCGAGCGCCGATCGGGAGAGGAACAGGGATCGACGTGATGGACTGCCGAACTGGTCGAGCCGTCGAGGAGAGTCAAGAGACGACGATGGAGACGATGATGGAGTCGACGTGATGGATTGCCGGACTGGTCAAGCCTCCGAGGAGAGTCAAGAGACGAAGTGAAGGTCTGAGGGAGTGAAGGTCTGACTGTCTGAGACTCTGAGGGAACTGAGGGAAGTGAATAACTGAGATACAGAGAGTCGAGATATTAGGGCCGAGGGAATTAAGGATTAATCTAACGGTCCAATGTTTTTTGGTTTTTTATTCAACGGTTGAGATTAAGTAAATATATATATATATATATATATATATATATATATAATTAGTTATTTATTTATTTCTGCGGGACGGGACGGGATTTATTTAGGTAATCCCGGTCCCGTCCCGTCAATTTTGAACGAGATCGGGACGGGACGGGATTAGCATTTTTCAAATTTCAATCCCGTCCCGTCCCGTCCCATTTAGGAACGGGATCGGGACGGGATCGGGATTACGGGACCAAATGCCCAGCCCTACTTAATAAGAAGGGGAATCATGGAGGAGTGAAACAATTAAACTGTTTGGATTTCCGTATGCTCCCTTTCCACATTTATTTTGTTTTGAATAAATAAGTTGGAGTCATTCCCTAAAGTGATTGATGTTGTTTGGTATTGTAGAATTCTAGGGTGTAGGAGAATGTTTAGCATTCTAGAATGATTTAGGTTGTGGCGAGAGGCTCGAACAAGGACGGAACTAGAAATGAAAAACTGGGTGACCTGCACCTTCAAGTTAAACTAAATTTCTTTTGTTTAGATTCATTTTTTTTAATAAAGTACTATATTAGGCAGCAATTGAAACTGATTAATGGGAAGAGAGTGCTAAATTAGGAAGATGGAATGTGTTTTCTAGATTAATTGTATATGAAACTTATAGGCTATAGTTTGTTTCCAGAACAATTAGGACGGTTATAGCTCACCCCAATTCCTCTCTAGTTCCGTGTCTGGCTCGAAGTTAACATATATTTGTATTATTGTGTAGATTTTTGAAAAGTGACAGATGAGCGTATTTTGAATTAACATATGTAGACATTTTAGGGTGCCACGTACATCTAAATAGGCCAACATATTGGATACTCATTAGAGCTACACAGTCTATAATAGGAGCATTATATGCGACGTTAACCCTTATTGTTGTATTATAGAGTCATTAAGTCTAGTTAGGAGTTTCTGGCAGAGTCGGTTTGTGAGATGAGCTAAAATGAAGACAAATGTCGAAAGAGTTTCAATCAAAGTAGAACTCCTTGTTGGACTAGGAATCCTAGTGTGATCAGGACTTGTTCATGTAATAACTCCCAGTCAAACTAGAAAAATGGTAGTAAGAACATGTGGCGTGTTTTCACTTTTGAAAAGGAAATAAAGTAGGTGACTTATTTGTAAAACAAATTGTTTTTATGTACAGTTTACCTTAATATGTTTTGTGATGGTTTCAGGACTTCATCTACACTCGGAGATGGAGAATTGAGACTCGGAGCACGTAGACCTCGGCATTATCATTACATGTAAGGGTGAGCCGTTACTATCAGGGATTCAGGGTTAGTGGCTTTTATTCGTTACGTGTGACCCTAGGCCATATACATGAATAATAAAATATTGGGGTATTTAAACTGCTTTAGTAGAAATCTTAAAACCAACTTGTAATAATTGGATACACTTCACAATATAGGACAAACACTTCACATTTTTGCAAATAGATTAGGGATCGAGGTTCATCAACAAAAGAGAGAGAGAGATACCAATGTATATTGTCTCTTCAATGTACTGGAATTGCATTATTTTACAAATATACCAATCTATCAAAAGGAATCTCACAATTTACATTATGCAGTGAGCAATTGAATCCATATATGAACCAGAGCAAAGTCAATTGATGTGGAAAAAGAAAATAACATGGAGAAATGTTCAACTGTTTGCAAGTTGAGAAATAGTCTCAGGCTCTTCAGTCCACTCAGAGCTAGGTTCACTCCAGGACCTAGGTCTTAACCCTTGCTTAAAAAACAAGATCATCTCCAACGCTTCAAATACCTTCTGTTTATCCAAGAACTCATTCCAAACTCCACTCACTATGCAGTAATTGTTGTTGTATGGTTGCCGGTGGTGCGCCGAATGTTGCGACCGAGATATAAGTATACCGGAATCTTGCAATGCCACAACCAATGGAGGTAGCCGGCTCTTTGTGCCGTGAGCCCAAGCATGAAATTGTTGGCTAAACATAATGCAACCAGAGCAAACAGCAACAAAGCCATGAAGAATAGGATCATCAAAGGCAAGGTCTAAGGGGAGCACTGTGAAAGTAATGACACGAGCAAGGGCATGTAAATTGTTAGCAAATTGGCGCTTAGTGATAGTCCATGGCCACTTATGGTGACCTTGGAAGGCTTTTATTTGTGCACCAAAAATTGGAGTAGAGGCACCACCATAGTTGTCGATGCCCCAATGGTAAACTCCGGACCCGAGATCCGCCAACACGTACCCGACCAAGCCCGCCAAAATGGGCTCGGCCCATATGTGTGAATGGGCTGAACCTGCAACTGATTTAGCTAGAGAAATGAGCACAGTGGTGCACCCGCTGGCGACCCATGCACGGTGAGACCACGTTGACAGTAGACTCGGGTCATTGAGCATCGGCCGGTTGTTGTCGGGTGAGGGTTCCAGCTGCTGCAGCCGGGGTGGTTCAATGACGAGCTTTTCCGGGACTGGCTTCGGCTTTGTGGTGGTTGAAACAGAGCAATGAAGAGTTGTGCGGAGGACTGGAGAGTGGTGTATCGTGTGAACATGGTGTTTAGGGCTTGGGAGAAGCTTGGTTTGAGTGAAGATAGACATTGCAGGGTGTGTGAAGAGAAACCAGTGTAGGAGACTAGCTGGAGGGAAGTTTTATATAATATGAAACTTGCTGGGAGTAGTGGCTTTGATGCTTTGTGGTGGTTTTTGTGGTGAGGAACTGGGAAAGGGAGAGAAGAAATGGTGTGGTGGGTATAGAGGAAGCGTGGGATTTCACAAATCCGTTGTGGCCTTGTTGGAAATTTGTCACAGATTTGGTTTCTAGTTGGAGGCTAAATAGCCACTCGACTCTTTATAATCGAAGTGATATATGGACCATAAAACGAGTCTCAGTTGAGATATAGTCAAGTATATATGTTGGCCCCTTGCCGAGTTGTGGTTATGTGCTTTCGTTCTAAAGCGTAGGATGAGTTGCAAACAAAAACAAAGAAATAAGAAGCAAGATTTTCAATTGTGTGCATGGTGGCTCAAATGTCACCACTCGATCACAAACTCTTACATCACAGACTTGAAGATAGGTGATGGAACAGCAGCTCTTTGGGACTGATCGATTTGCTGGAAGAATCATGCTCTATCATCAGTACGTTGCGCTATGATTTCTCCCATATACTTTTACCTATAGACAGCATAATCTTGCAGATGTACGTTACATTATTAGCTTCTGTTTCCAAAAAAAAGTTTCCTAACGATATATCTTAAACTTAAGGGGATTAATGACTACAAACGTTATGTTACAGTTATGATTTTCTGAGTTATGAATAATAAACACCTTGATTATAAAAACGTGTGCGTGTGTGATGGTATCGTCAAGGTGCATTTTAGGGAGTGTGGTAGTGTGATAATCTGAAGAGAAGTATATTGGCTCTCAAGAAAGTTTTAAATATGGAATTCAAGGGTGTTTCTTCGGCGGTGGTACTGATGATTGTATTGATCGTCGGAAATGCAATCGCCGATGATTGTTATGAGAGTTGCACTGGATTGTGCCCTGTACCACTAACAACAGAGTGCTTCAAGCATTGTGGCAACGAGTGCTCCGGCAGCCGCATCGAGGGTCTAGCTAAGAATTCCAGAGGTCACCATCACCATTGCAAACATGGTTGCTCACACCACTGTTTGAAACATCATCACCATGGTACGTACCAAAATTAGTTCCTCCCTGCTTCTCTCTAACTGTATTCATTCCAATTTGTTTCTTCTCTACCTATTATAGATATTAATTTTTAATTTTGTTTTTTTTGGCAGATAAGAAGAAATTGGAGAGATGCATGCTTCACTGCACGACAAACTGCAGCATCAGAGCTCCCAGCCCTAGTCCCAGTCCCCTGTAGAGTTATATATGAAGTTTGGGCTAGTTCATGGCACATATACTGATATACATGATGTCATTGTATGAAATAAGTTTATGGTTCAATAAAATGCCGCCATGATATCAACATTGTTGCCAATCTTATACTTGTAGCTAACAACTGAGATTGAGAATTATCTCTTAATCACCAAATATTGTTTCTACTTGTGATGTACTGACTGATCCGGTCAAGATGTCATAAGAATTGAGTTTTATAAGCTCATTTCTTGAGCATTTTCTTAATTTTATCATATTAAGCTCCATTATTACACCTAGAGAGCACTTTCAGATGATAATGAGCATCCAAGAATATTCGATACTATAGTCCTGAAGCATCTTTGTATGAGATTTTGCATGATTCAAAATATACAGTATACGGCATCATGCAAGCCAATTACGTCCTTCTCAACAATGTTGGCAATATTCTGAAATTCATCTCATCCATAAGAGCCCGAAATTAATTGAAGAAATCGTTGCAATCAAGCACATTTAGGTATGCAAGTCCAAAACAAAGCACCATATTAACTTCTCCTAAGATTTGGTCCCCAGGTTATTGTGACGTGATAATTAAGCTACCAGTTGCGTGAAGTGTTGCTATTCTGTTGTGGCTTCAATTTCGGCCAAGTAGACCTTCAAAGTTTAGACAACAGTGCAGATTAGTATAGAAGCCTCTTGCTTTCACCCTTGCTAGCTTTTTGAGAATGGAACGGAACGTACTCATTTCTAGATTATACAAAGTTCAATGAGGAAGGGCTTGATCTTATGAACCGACGCCGTAATTTTGGGTTTGTTTCAGATTTGTTTTGAAATGCATGTTTGACAACGCTCTTTGCACGATAAAGCGTATGTGCTTCTCAAAATTGCTTTCAATTTGTACATGAACGACTCGGCAGATTGACAGCATGCTATTCGTGAAATATAGGAGCATTTTGGTGCAAATTATAATTTCGAAAAAAACGTAGAGTAAACAATATCATACAAAATAAGATGAAAGATACAACAAATAAATAAAAGTGATTTATTTTTATTTAAAATAGTGATATGTGGTAATAAATAGTAACAACTTTAACTCGTGACTCAATAAAATTTTCAAATGAACCACTTTTTATGTGTCAGATTTTTTTATTAAAAAATCTTCATATACAAAAGGTAAAATTTTATACAATAAGTAAATGAGAGTGATTTATTTTCATTTAATCGTGATCTCTAGTGATAAATAGTAACAACTTTAACTTGCAACTCAGATATTTTTTCAACTTAACCACTTATGTGTTAGATTTTTTTATTAAAAATACTTCATACAAAAGAAAAGGTTTTCATACAATTGGGATCAAGTCGTATATACTCATATACAAGTTGCATTTCATCCTGCAAATGTGCACAAATGGAGTACTAGTGAGTTGTGACTTGCAACCAATTTATAGTATTTTCCACCTAAAAATAAAAAATGAGAAACCACCCAACAAACTGTCCGACTTAAAAGAACGTGTTTTCTTCCTTCCAACAACGCTGAAGCCATGGCTTCTCCTTCTTCTCCCTCTCCCTCTCCCTCTCTACTCTTCGCAGCTGCCCTCACCCTGACTCTGCTCTTCTCATACTCTACAGTCAAATTACCATTCCACCCCCGGGACCTCCTCCCCCTCCTTCCCAGACAACTCTCATGGCCCATCCTCAACTCCCTCCACAGCGCCGTCGATCTCCTTCCCACTTTCGTCGGCTCCGCTTCGTCACCGAACGAGAGTCTCTCCTGGAAAGGCGCTTGTTTTTACGAGAACAGCGCTTGGATGGAGTTCCACAATAAGTCTGGCTCCGAATTCGGCGGTGGAACTCTTCATATCAAGGTCTCCAAGATCATAATTTTCTTCACTAGTTTTCATTTTTCGATTTAAGTTTCTCGAAATTCGGAGTTTTCAGCATCTGGGTCTTTATCAGGAAATGTCTTGTTAATGTTGTTAAATGTAACTAGTTTGAGTTGTTGAGTTTAGCTTCTTGTCTGGTTGTGGGTGATATGTGCGGATTTTGGGGGGAATGAGCTGTAGACTAAAGTAGAGGGAATTGCGGTTTTTTTTAACTGCTGTTGGTGATTTTTTAGCTCAGTGTTTGAATTGGTGAGCTTATTGGGAGTTTAACAACTTTAGAGGACTGTGTGCTGGGGATTAAGCTGTTCATGACATTTTCGACTGGAGCTTTTGCTTTTAATAGTTTTGTGAGTTTTATGAGATATAACGTTAGTTTTGTAGAAAGTTTGGGTGTGAGGAGTGTTTGTCTAGTGAAAAACTGTAGTTACTGTTATCTTAATTGGACTTGTTATGATGGTACTGGTTTCATATCGATCTTTGTAGCGATGTTCTGTATATTTTGGTTGCTTGATGTTGAAGGAAGATGTGTAGTTTTTGATTTATGTGAATCTGGGTCATTTATGAGAGTTATTATGCTGTTATTCTAGTAGCTGAAAGTTGGAACTGTGCTTGTATCCAGGTTAGCAAGGCTCATAGTTGGACCTGTATGGATATTTATGTGTTTGCAACTCCATATACTGTCACATGGGATTACTATCTTCTGTCGCGGGAGCACACACTAGAGTTTATAGAGTGGACTGGGAAAGCTGAGTATGAATATGTAAGTTGCCATTCTATAGTATTTATAATTTACTTTGATAACCAAACTTTTGTTCACAAAGTAAAGTTATGAGTGTAATCTGGATGTTAATGCTACTAAATCAGGTTAAAAACAGGGGAGTTTCTATATTCCTTATGCAAGCGGGGATGTTGGGCACTCTTCAAGCGTTGTGGGATGTCTTCCCCCTGTTTACAAATACAGGATGGGGAGAGCTGTCCAATATTGGGTTTCTCAGAAAGCATATGGGTGCAACCTTCGAGCAACGTCCTCAACCTTGGGTAACAAATATTAGCACTGATGATATTCACTCTGGAGATTTCCTCGCAATATCTAAGATTCGCGGGAGGTGGGGGGGATTTGAGACTCTAGAGAAGTGGGTCAGTGGAGCTTACGCTGGTCATTCTGCAGTTTGTTTAAGGGATTCTGAAGGAAAGTTGTGGGTTGGTGAATCCGGAAATGAAAATGAGCAGGTGAAATGTGAATCTATAAAGTTACTATACAATTTATTGCATCATCTGTTTATTTTTGGGCGTATTGACACTTAGGGTCTAGGAATGAGTTTCCCGCGAATGGTTATGTGTGATTCACATGGCATTTTTATTCTAGAAGTTCTAAAACTATTTACGCTGTGGTTATATACATATAAGTACACCTAATATCATCTTTCCTCTTTGCTGATGTGCTTCCTTTTTCATTTCAATTTGTAGGGAGAAGATGTTATTGCTATTCTGCCATGGGAGGAGTGGTGGGAGTTTGAGCTCAACAAAGATGATTCTAATCCCCACATTGCATTGCTTCCCTTGCATCCAGATATCCGAGCAAAGTTTAACGAGACTGCAGCCTGGGAGTATGCAAGGAGCATGGAAGGCAAACCATATGGTTATCATAACATGATATTCAGCTGGATAGATACTATAGATGGAAACTATCCACCCCCTTTGGATGCTCATGCGGTATGTTCATTGCAGGCTTGGTCTCCCATATTTGTGAATGCTACAGTGTCACTTTGTCTTTTTATATTATTGAAGTTGCCGGTTCATATCGCCTTAGATGCTGTACAGTGTACACCAATCTTTCACTGGACCACGTACAAACTTGGTCTGCATCATGTGCTGATGCGAAAATAATATTTGTTCTAGAGTAGAGTGAAAAGGGTCGGATAAAGTTCTGGTTCCTTCCAAGTAAATTTTTTTGATGCAAATATAATCATGGTATAATTGGTGGGACCAAAATCAGTAAATATAAAATCTCTCTCTCTCTCTCTCTCTCTCTCTCTCTCTCTCTCTCTCTCACGCACACACATTCTGTTAGGAAGTGCTTATGCTAGTACTTGTTTTAATAAGCATTCGTAATTCTTATTTCATTGCAGGTTGCTTCTTTTATGACGGTTTGGAATCAAATAAAGCCTACATATGCTGCTAACTTGTGGAACGAAGCCTTGAACAAGCGACTTGAAACTCAGGTATTGTAGAACTGCCTCCTTGAATTGCATTTACGTGTCTAACATGGGCCACATGAACTCTCTTGGCAAATACGTGTTAGAAATCTTATGACCACCATGGCATCATATTTTAGGAGTAAGCACAAATGGGCATATCTTGAGTTAGAAAGATCCACTGGTTAAGATTCTTATTCTTGATTGTAATTAAGCAAGTTGCAAGATCATGCTTTGAATTCATTGTGGTCTTTTATTGTCGTTTTGGTTGTCTGATACAAAGTGTTCGGATGTACTACATCTATTTCTCGCAGAACCTTAGCTTTCCTGAGATTCTGGTTGAAGTTGAAAAGCGTGGGTCATCTTTTGATCAATTGCTAACAATTCCGGAACAAGATGATTGGCTTTACAGTGATGGGAAGTCAACTTCGTGTGTGGCCTTCATTCTTGAAATGTATAAGGAGGCAGGACTTTTTGATCCGATTGCAAGCTTTATCCAAGTTACTGAATTTACGGTAAACTCATCCGTCATAAATTTCAATCTTTATTTGTTTCTAATAAACAGCTCACTGTTTTCTGCATCATCTTCAAATCCAGTGTGAAAAAAGCAAACATTACTAATTATAGGAGGATACAAAAGATCAGTGACGACTGACCCCTATTATTCCCTCTTATATAGGGATTGAATTGTATTATAGTTTGACAATAGGTGCTTGTTTGAAATCACAATACCTTTTTTTCTCATCGATACTCATATTATTATTATTATTATTTTTTTTTTTTTATAAGTTTTGTTGTAGTGATACACTAATATCTAAAAAGAAACCGAGGAAATAGATATTTGAGGCCAGTTACTTTGGAATGGAGTTGTTACATAAGGAGTATTTATTGATTTATATTTGCTTCAATTGTCCTTATTGCAGATAAAAGATGCTTACATGCTCAAGTTCTTTGAGAATAATTCGAGCTGCCTACCAAAGTGGTGCAATGATGGGGACACAGTGAAACTTCCGTTCTGTCAGATTAAAGGGAAATATCGAATGGAATTACCTGAATACAACATTATGGAACCATACCCCCATATGAACGAGAGGTGCCCATCACTGCCACCCAAGTATTCCAGATCGCAGAATTGCTAAGTCCTCTGTTGCTAACAAATTGGTCACTGTCTATAGGTTATGCCATACCACTTCTTTTGATTGTAGTCACATTATTTTGTTGGCCAAGTTATGGAAGGTGGTGAAGCTGTAAATATAGTGATTAGTCGGGTACAAATGTGAAGACTCGAGATATCCAATTCTTGTACAATGTAGATGGTAAAAAGAAGATGAATCGTAGTGCAAAGGACTATTTGATGTCCTAATGTCAAATGATTCTTGGTTCGATCTCTTTTTATGTCAGTTTCGATTTGATCTAGTGGTGCCTAGTTTGGGAAAGAACGTGCGCGCAGTTTCAATGAGTGGTCTTGGATCTTTATATAATTACTTGTGCATATTTTTTAATTCTTTAATTTTTTTTGGGTCCTCGTACGCACACATTCAGGTCATTAATTAAGGTTTTTAATTCTAGTATATATTATCAAAAAGGGCAAACTGACTTTGAAAATGATTAAAAAAAACTTATTGTTTTACACTTGATAAAATGATACCTTATTTTAATGTTTACATGATAGAAGGGTCAATTTTTTTTTTTTTCAAATAATAAAAAGAGCATGTTTTGATTGTTTGTTATGATTATTATACCCTTTCATTGTTTTTTACCAGATATGACTCCTAACCTCCTATGAAGCACGAATACGAGTACGTGTATCCGTATTCGACACAATACGACACGCGGACACGCTAATTTTTTTTAAAATACGGACACGTGGTAGACACGTTAACTAAATTTTATTTTAAATATTATATATATACATAACAAAAATATTTGAAATGCAAACAAAATAGTTTATAAAATTAAAACCTAGTCAATCCAAATCCAAATCCAAATTCAAATCGAAACAAAGTTTCATAATCAAATTACAATGCAAATAAAAAGAACTAAATGATTTCATTAATCTTCATCCATACCATCCTCTCAAAGATCTTCCACTTCAATATCATTATCATCAAACAAAACTCTCTCCAATTGTGGTTCATCAAGTGAGAGTTCGACAATCTCAAGTCTTCCAACATTAGAGTCCTCCAATGAATCAAATTCATCACCTCCCACATCCCACATTTTAGTTCCACCTTCATTGTACTTAGGGCTTTGCCTTGCTAAGAGACGAAGATTGGTATGCACAAATACCAAATTTTCCGCTCTTTGTGGTGTTATCTTGTTCCTCTTCAAAGAGTGAATGAAATTGTAAGTGCTCCAATTTCTTTCACAACATGAGGAAGAACACGGTTGACCTAGAAGTTTGAAGGCTATGCCTTGAAGAATTGGTGTTGAAGATCCATTGACCGCCCACCACGTAAGTGGCTCCAATAAAGACCTATCCTTGATTGCATCTCCATTTCCAAATTGAGCCATACACATAGAAATATTTGGCAAATTCTATGTTAACATTTCTTCTTTCATCTTCATTGGCAAAGTACCAAATGAGACAACTTTACCTTTCATTTGTAATGTCTTTATCTTTATGAGGAGCAACACGACTAGGTTCTTCATTAAGCCATTCCACACTATAGTACCTAATTAAGTAAGTAAATTCATATATATATATATATATATATATGCATAAGTATGGTTTCTATGAAATAAATATAAATATATTCAATTAGATTTACTAACCAATATAATAAAGCAATTGATGGAAATAAAAGAAACACTTACTTGGGATTCAAAGAATGTGCCAAGCAATGGAGGGCCGTATTGCTCTTGGTCCAACGAGACATTAAAACTTTATATACCGCATTCCAAAATAGAGATTCTTGATCCGGTTGCTTTCTTTCCTTTCTATAGATAGCCTTCTTCACTTTTTGAATCATACTATTCCAGCACTCATACACCAAATGAAGACAAGGTTTATCCGTATCTGCTCTCCTAATCATTTCATATATAGGCTCCGTAAAAGAAAGGATGTAGTCGATATCATCCCAAAATAACTCATTCAACAACTTCTCCATCACTGAACCTGCCCTCCTATAGTCATCTTCTCTATAGTCATCCCACTTTGTACTAATCACCATTTGTTGTAAACCATTCTAGATTGTCTTAAATCTCTTGAGAATAATAACAGTAGAAGCAAACCTTGTTGGAGCAATCAAAAGCAACTTCAAAGGGAAATGATCATTAAACATAACCAATCTCATTCCATGATCCATAATGAAGTTTTTAATAAAACTTACATTCTCCGCTATCAGTTGTATGCATCATATACATCCATATTGCTCACAATTTTAGAAGGTATGCAAATGTTCTTCAAAGCAAGAGTCAAAGTATGATGGTAGAGGAACTTATCTAGCAGCTGCATTTTCTACTCTCCTTTTGCACTCATTCACCAACTTGAACATTTTAGCATATGCATCAGGATTAACCTTAGTGCAAGATGCCACTCCACCTATTCCTTCTTCCAGCAAATGACTACGAACTCTGGTGTATGAGCTGTTGTAGAACAACTTGCAAAAACTGCATTGCCACCTCCAATTACTTCCCTGTGGAGGTTTGCTAATCTTCTTAACATATATCCATAACAGAGTTTTATCATCTCCTAGACTATGATCACATTCTGTAGCTCCACCTCCACTACTAGAACCAGCATTAACAGAGCCGGTGTTGGAACTAATAGGACTGGATCGTCCAGTACTCATGGTTCCTAAAATAAAAAAACAAACTCTTAAACAAATAACATATGATCAAACTAGGCAGTAAGTCCCAGTAACAAAATATCCACTGTAATTTCATATGTTGTTCTGGATTGGTATCCTACAGCAACTAATTTCATAGAGAGAGTAAATTAATAACAACACGTTTGCCTCAGTCAAGATGCACCAAACACCATCAAGACCAAGACCCTTTGTGGTGAAGGAATTCAATACACTTTGAGGCTTTGAGCAGAAGCAAGTCTAATCCTTTAATGAATAACAACAAGCTAGGCAGTAGGTGACACAGTTTAAACCAAATTTGAAAACGAAAGCTGCACCATTTAAGCATGGGAAAGCCTTCACCTTTAAGCTAGTTAATGGAAAAATATTTCCACAATCTCAAAATAAATACACAAAATTTGGTCTATGATTGGGTGTACATACCCGATGAGACAGCGATGGCGCGATGCGAAGGCGTGATGCGATGGCACGGTGCGATATCCCCTTTATGATTTCTCTGACTTGGAAGTGAAGGAAGAACGCCCGATGCGATGTCGCGACGACGATGGTGCAACGGAGATTGCGCGACGGTGGTGACGCAACGACGGTGGCGCGACAGCGGTGGCGATGCGATGGCGATTTGTCTGACCTAGAGCGAAGAACAGGCGCAACCCTAAACCCAGCGAAGGAAGAACGCGAATGAGGCGAGTTAATTGGGAATTTGGGATTTTTTGCTAAATGTCCAATCTACCCCTCGTGTCTTTCTTATTTTCGTGTCCAACCTAGACACGCACGTGTCCAACACAAATACGTGCATGTCTAGATCGTGTCCAAATCAGACACGCGTGTCTGGCTGTATTTCACTGTATTCCGAAGCATCGTATTCGTATCCATATCCGATATGAAATACGACACTAATTTCACGTGTCCGTGCAATGTAGCTCTTAACTATTACTCTCTGTCTCTCTTCCCTTAATTCTCCTCCTCCTCTTCCACCTCATCTCCCCCACTCTGGCCCTAGACTTCCTCTTTAACTCCTCCAACCTCACCAATGCCACCGATATCACTCTCATCAGCGACGCCAAGTTCGATGCCTCCGCCGTCCGCCTCACAAACGACACCGTCCAGTACTCCCTCGGCCGCCTCTTCCACACCACCAAGCTCACTATGATTAAACCTAATTCATCTTCACTCACCTCATTAATTCTCAACCTCCTTCGTCTTCTCCGATCTCCCCAAAATCTCCTCAAGCCCAGGCTTCGGCCTCTGGCTCGTCCTCTCTAGCTCCACCTCTCCACCCAACCTCATCGCTAGCCAGTACTTCGGCCTCTTCACCAACGCCACCCTCCCCGTCGTCGCGTCACTCCTTGCCGTCGAGTTCGACACTGGCCGCAACCCCCAGTTCAACGACCCCGACAGAAACCACATCGAAATCAATCTCAACAACATCGAGTCTGCCGTCACCACCTCCACCGGGTACTACAACTCTAGCGGCGGATTCGTGCCGGTTTTGTTTTGCTCCCTACTTTCAAGTCAAGAATTGAATATTTGATATTCCTTCAAAGTGAGTTTACAGCATTTAAGGAATTGTTCTTCGTCTTTAGGGGTTTTGTAATGTGTGGTTTGGAATGCTGTTCATGCTGTGTTTATTGATTTGGTGAATTTCTAAGTGGAAGCTTTAAGGTTTTATGAGGATGCTTATCATAAGTTGCATGATGTGTGCCCTCTCTAGTAGTTTTATCATTAAAAAAAAAAAAAGAGTATGGTTGAGATGGTTAGTTCTTTAACTATTGCTGCTGGTGTGGTATGTAAAGGTGAATCCGGGGCATCGACTAGGTTGCCAGCCATTCAGCGGTTAGTGGAGAGAAAGGGAGAAAGTATTACATATGAGTGATTTTATTTTGTTGTCTACTGTTGGCATAATTTGTAGATTGTGTTACGCTCTGGAAGAACCTAATTAAACTAGTTTGTTCATTTCTTATTTTTTCAGTGTGTCCAGATTATTTTGTTGTGGGTTACGGCATGGACTTTGCTGAACTGTACAGAAACTTGCCTTATATTGGTGTTTAGAAGCCGGAGCATTACAAGTGTCAGTCACCCTGAAGAAAAAAAAATTAACTATTTTACTCTTAGTTTCATAGGCAAATTTCCTGGAATACACATTTCACTACATAAATTATATGTTATTCATAATTATATATCGATAACTATATAATAAATGTAGCGTGCCTCTACACTGCCAAGGTCAACATAAAGAAATTCATTCTTACTTAGTTTCTTTCTTGTGCAGTTAAAATGTTAGTTTAAGTAGTTACATGAATAGTTATGTTTCTGTCTGAATCCATAGACTCACAGATACTGGTAGATCTTGGTGTGACTCCAACCTGCAAATCCTGCTAACTAGGGGAATACCGGGCGGGGCCGGTCTATTCCGCTCTGATGCCTAAGTCAGTATAGTTGAAATAAACTGATAACTTAAGCGGGAATGAGTAGTTGGAGTATTGATTACCTATTAATGAGGGTAGTTGGGATTCATATATAGGCTGCCGGGTGTGAGGGCTGACCTCACCCTTCGATGTGGGACTGGCTCTCTTCTGCTCATAGTATTGTACTGTTTCGGCCCCTGTTTAGGGAGCTGCCATCCCCTGTTCCCAGGCCCAGGTCACAGGTAAGACCTGCCCGGGAGAGGGTGCATGTGCTCATGCTCTGGCACCGGGCCCTGGGCCGGGTCCAGGAGTGCTGGCTGCGGGTTTGGGGGCCTGGGTAGCCTCTCTATGGCTACTGTCAACAAGTCCCCCAAGTTCCCGGTCAAGTGCCATCTTGAATGGGGACTTAAATATATCTTCCTTTACAGGCCCATAGACCTGCTGGGGTACTTACCCACCGGTACCCTAGCCCCCCAAGTCCGCGTTTAAGATTGAGCTTGGCCGGGCGTTCGGATAAACCTGTTATGATGATGCATAATGTGATAAGTGCATGGTTATGATGTTGATGCCGACAATTGCATATGGGTACAAGATGTAGTACGTGAGATGATAATGTGGCGTTGAAATCCGCCATTCTATGTTCCGGGAAAACCCGGTGAAGATAGCGAATGGGATGATGCGACGTTGAAATCCGCCGTGCTATGTTCCGTGAAAACCCGGTGAAGATAGCGAATGGGATGATCGAGTCCCCCACGTTTTAGTACCGTAGCCGCAGAGGGTACCGGTTGACTAAAGCGGTGGATGACGAGGTGAAAGTGTATCACCGGGGAACGTGTCCTTTATAGGAGTTCCTGGTGGGTGGCGTGGTCCGGAGGGATCCTGAGCAGCCGTCCCCACGTGTCACACAAGCTCTTGTTCTTGCAGCCATATAGGATGTGCATGGTTTTTATCCTGTCGGAAGAGTTGTCATGTATGAGAGGATCAAGTCTCCCGGGGTGAAGCGGTCCTGTGTTGGTACCGGAGACATCCCCTATCGTTTCATACCCTTTGGCCTTACAGGCGTGAGGTATGTGTAGGGTTTTTAGCCTGTTGGAAGAGTTGTCCTGTATCAGAGGATCAAGTCTTCCAAGTTTATAAAGCCCGGTGGTATATTGGATCTGTTTAGGTCGTACACAGCTGTCCATAGGAATGTATTAATTCGCTGAACCGGTTATTCCATAGGTGAGCGATAAGCCGGTGCCATCATGGCCGGTCCAATACCGCATCCAATAGTGGAATCTGGGTGGGCTGACTGGGAAATCGTTGAACTGGAGCAGACACTACGGTTGGAATATCGTAGCCTGTACATAATATTGTTGCAGGGTTTTTAGCCTGCGGGAAGATGTTTCCTGCGTGTGCTAGAGGAAGACTTCTCCCGGTGGGATGCCAAGCCTTTTTTTTTTTTTTTGGCTGCAAATTTGGAATAAATTCAACCGGTGGAATGCCCCGTACCGTTGGGATATATGTTAGATTGCCCTGTACTTGTTGGAATATTTCCGGGGTAACAATAATATCGTGTAGAGTTTCTAGCCTGCGGGAAGAATTCTCCTGTGTTAGAGGAAGAGTTCGTCCGGTGGAGTATTTCAGCACTAGGTGGAGTAGGCTGTAGGGGGGAGGGTTCGAGTATGTCCCTTGCTCTTTCAGCTACCCTCCGCATGCGAGGCAGGTGGCTGACATGCATTGAATGGGGTATTCCATCAGTCCCATCAATTATGATGGCCTGGGAGGTTACCAATACTGGGACACGTGCCGGTAGGAGACGGTCAGAGATGGATGGTTCGGATCTGCGGGCGCTTGAGTTGCCCTACAGAGTAGTTTGGGGGGGGGGGGGGGGGGGGGAATTCAAGGGCGTTGGGGCTGCATATAAACCCTTGCCTCTTCATGTGTTTTTCGTTTGGCTGATAACTGATCCTTTGTTTTAGCCTTGCTCAATACAATTACTCGGTGCTTTCCAGTTGCTGCGTTTCCGTCATCGTGCACGCTAATCAGTGAGTTCCAGTTCTTTGCGATTCTGAAATTATTTTTCCTCTCCTTTTTTGTTCGTGGATGGATCCGATGGGCGTTTGGTGGTACCTAGATTAGCCCTTTGGACAGGACCGTTGTAGTACCGGATCTCTGCGAGAACCGGGAACTGTCGGCTGAGATGCTTATCACCCGGTGTGGACTGTGCCGGGGCACAATATGCTTCGTACAGGCCTGCTGTGGTTGTTGATTTTTTTTATTTTTTTTTAGATCGTGCTTCTGATCAGGCAAGGGGTTTTTTTTTTCTACGTTACATGGATTCTGGGAGCTCCAGTGAGGTTTCACTACCAGATACGGCCGAATAGCCGACGAAAATTTTTTCGTCGGCCATTCCATTTTTTCGTCGGCTATAGCCTCTGCCGACGAAAATTTCGTCGGCCATAAGTCGTCGGTAATACGCCGTCGGTAATACCAATGGCCGACGAAAAAAAAAATTTCGTCGGCCATTCCAACCTTGGCCGACGAATTATGGCCGACGAAAATGATTTCGTCGGCTATTTGTTCGAGTATGGCCGACGAAATTTGGTTTCGTCGGCTATTTGTTCTGAAGTATAGCCGACGAATTGGGCTATTTCGTCGGCTATTTCGTCGGAATATATTAATATTTTAAAGTTATAGCCGACGAAATAATGTCAATTTCGTCGGCTATAACTGCATTTTGGGCAAAAAAAAATACCGGATCGGAGGAGGAGGAGGAGGAGGAGGAGAAGGAGGAGGAGGAGGAGGAGAAGGAGGAGGAGGGGAAGGAGGAGGAGGAGGAGGAGGCCGGAGGAGGAGGAGAAGGAGGTGGCCGGAGGAGGAGGAGGGGAAGGAGGAGGAGGAGGAGGAGGAGGAGGTCGGAGGAGGAGGCCGGAGGAGGAGGAGAAGGAGGTGGCCGGAGGAGGAGGAGGGGAAGGAGGAGGAGAAGGAGGTGGCCGGAGGAGGGGGAGGGGAAGGAGGAGGAGAAGGAGGTGGCCGGAGGAGGGGGAGGAGGAGGCCGGAGGAGGAGGAGGAGGGGGGGGAAGGATGAGAGAAAAAAGGCGGGAGGAAGATTTAAAAGATTTAGAAGGAGAATAGCCGACGAAATACAATGTTTCGTCGGCTATACTTAGAGAATAGCCGACGAAATTAATATATTTCGTCGGCTATACTTTGGAAAATCAACAGCCGTTGGATCTGAGCCATCCAACGGCGGACAATAAAAAGGCGCGGATCAAGAGTTTAGCCGACGAAATACAATGTTTCGTCGGCTATACTTAGAGAATAGCCGACGAAATTTGAATGTTTCGTCGGCTATTCTATGAAAACATACTAAACTGCGGTTTTGAGGCCCTAAACGAACTCGAAAGTCCGAAAAAGCCCACACGTCCTGGCGTCGTTCCCTTTCCGGAATGGTATCACAATCATCATTCGGACGCCGGACGCCAAATCTACAGTAAACCGGGTTTTGACTGATTTCATTATTTCGGCACACGGATTTTATCGGAATCTTGTCATTTTTCAACCGTAGACGTATTTCATTATTTCGGTCATATCTTATTTGACGACATATTTGCATTTGAAGAGTGTACGTATAGTAACTATTTGAAACTATACATTCACTTAAACACTTAGTAAACAAGTTAAGGAACATTAGTACATATGTTCCGATTTTGAATCTAAAAGTTTGGAAAATCTATTCCAACCGTCAGATATCACCGTTAAGATTAAATACATGTATGAAAAAAAATCCAACTACATCTGACAACGTTAAAGGCTCGATCGGGACGGTCAACCGGGTGAGTCAAACCTCTAAACGCTTTAAAACGGAAATTGGCCCGTCTAAATGACGTTTTTTGGCCTGATCTTCAATAGAGAATAGTTTCAGATTGATGAGACGCGACTAATCGTATAAAAATTTTCCACAAAATATTTACCGACCGTAAGGCTACCCATAGGAAAACGGGAGTAAAAAACAGTTAACCGCAACATTCGGCACACAGATTTTGTCGGAATCTTCCCATTTTTCAACCGTAGCCGTATTTCAATATTTTGGTCATGTCTTATTTCACGACACATTTGCATTTGAAGGATGAAGCAATGGTTTGTCGATAGTGATAGAAAATGGAAACTGCTCTTTTTTTGTTTTTTTTTTAATCATAGCCGACGAAATCAAACCTAGTATTCGTCGGCTATTCTTTTGTCGTTTTCTGTCAAAAATAATCGTATAATTATTTTTTTTAAAACTTATGGCCGACGAAATGCTTAATTTTCGTCGGCCATTGTTCGTAAAATAATTATTTTTAAAAAACGTATGGCCGACGAAATAATTAATTTTCGTCGGCCATTGTTAGTAAAATAATTATTTTAAAAAAAACGTATGGCCGACGAAATAATTAATTTTCGTCGGCCATTCTTCCAAAAGTTTATAGCCGACGAAAACTTTAAATCGTCGGCCATTCTATGGGAATGGCCGATGAAATTTTTTTTTTGCCGACGACAAAAATTTTCGTCGGCCATTCTTGGGAATAGCCGACGAAAAAAGTGTTTCGTCGGCCGTTTTTTTTTTTTCGTCGGCAAAACCCTTTTTTCTTGTAGTGTTTCCGGATCGGCCTCCAGGCTACCGGTGTGGGACGAGCAAGAGAGGATGGAAGACTGGCTTGCCTCCTCTTCCGCAGGGCCTAACCCCAGCGCTCGCTCGACCAGTGAGGCGTCAACGTTCAGGTCGCTGGGATAGAAGGATGCTCCGTACGGAGTGTCCTTGGGCACTGCCCACCAGGGAGGGACCCCGCGCCACATAATTGTAGACAAGGATAAAACCATAAGTTGTGATGAGCCGGAGGGATCTTTATCTTCGGCGGAGATTTCCGCTTTTCGGGCGAGGTGGAATATTCCCGGAGAGGTAGAGCTGCGGCCCCTATATTCCGGAGAGTCGGCTTGCAACCCTGAGGGTGGTTGGGTTGCCGTTCATGAGGACCAATTCTGGCATGGGCTATCGCTCCCGCTGACAGATTTTGTGCAGTACCTACTGAGTGCCATTAGGATATCACCGGCACAGTTGCTCGGGAACCAGTAGAGGCAACTGCTGAGTCTGGGCTGTCTCTACTGGCTGAGTGACATGAGTTGCCCTACGGTGAATGAGTTTCGGGCCTTGTACCGGGTGACATACTCGAAGAAGAGTATGGCCCGGGGCTGTGTAAGCTTTTCCGCCCGGTATTTTAAGCTGGTGGTAACCCGCTTGCCTTCCTGGCTCAACAATAATTGGAGGAAGAAGGTGGTAATGGTAAGGGGGGGGGGGGGGGGGGGGGGTTGGCAGAAGAGAAGTAGGGCGTACCGGGTCCCTGGTGCCTTTCAGCCGATCTGCGATCAAGCGTATCGCTTATCTAAATTGGAGAGAGATATGATCGCCCGAGATTTTGGGTGCTGGTCGGACCTGGAGCGGAGTTCCTACAACTTCATCCTGCGGGAGGTGCTGGAACTATGTCACCTGGGGGGGGGGGGGTCCTGGTGGGTGGTGGAATGTAGGATGTATCTCTGATCCTGTTGATCATGTTGGTGTTGGCTTAATATATTTGGCTTATATTCTGCAGGTGTATCTTTCCAGACGGCAATTAAAGCTGACGAGACGCTGTCAATGGACAATCAAGATCTGGTCTCGAAGCTAAAGGAAAGAGAAGACGCCGCTGCGCGGTCTACGGTTGACCGGCGAACCTTGGGACTGACTGTGCATGACAACCCGGTCTCACTGGACGTTGCAGATGAGGGTTACGCCTTAATGTGTGTGAAGACTCACTCTTCGGGACCCCAATCGACTTCTCGACCGGGGAAGGCTGTTGCTGGGCCGTCAAAGCCGCCGGATGGTGCTTCCAAGATTCCACAGCGGTTGGGTCCAGTGCCAGTCACCATATCCCCACTAACTGCCGCCAAATCTTCTCCTTTACAGGTTGACCTGGGTGAGAGGAGGAAGAGGTCCCAGGAGATGCCGGCGTCCGCGGTTGTTACCTTCACCGGCCGGTCTGCTGGTGAGAGTTTGGCGAAGCGGCTGAAGCAGACACGTAGTGTTCCCACTACCGCCCAAGGTGATGTTCCTACTGCCTGTAGCTCTGTTGCCGTCGGTACAGAAGTATCGGGGGTGGAGAAGGATCCTACAGTGGGCTCGGGCGACTCTTTCTCTTGGAGGCTGCTCATAGATGTGCAGGGAATAGAGCTGGAGAAGATTGTTGCTCCGGGAGGGAGACCGGAGGAGAACCGGCTGAAGACCAAGGAGGTGGCCCTCCAGGTAAGGATAGTTTTCCACCGGTATTCGTTCAACATTATTTCGTGCTATGTTGCTTTATAACCGGTGTCTGTTAAACTGTAGCTGCTGTACCACTTGTATTAGTCGGATGCAAGTGAAGACCTGCCGGAGCTGAAGAAGCAGGTGGCGGCGTTGACGAGCGCCCGTGACCTGTTGGAGTTGGAGAAATCCAAGCTCCAACGGGAGAAGCGGTCCTGTGTTGGTATCGGTCAACATCCCCGATGGTTTCCCAACCTTTGTTCTTACAGGCCTGAGGTATTGTGTAGGGTCTTTAGCATGCGGGAAGAGTTGTCCTGTATGAGAGGATCAAGTCTTACTACCAGATCGGACAGAATAGCCGACGAAAAAAATTTCGTCTACTATTCAAAATTTTCGTCGGGTATTTCTTCTCTCGACGAAAATTTCGTCGGTTATTATTCGTTGATAAAACGGCGTCGGTAAAAATATACCCGACGATAATAACTAAATCGTCGGCCATGCCAAAGTTATCACCGACGAAATTTAATTTGGTCGACCAAACCTTGGCATAATGCCCGACGAAATTCGTAAAATATAGCCGACGATCTCTTCTGTTTCGTCAGTTATTTGCTCTGAAATAATGTCATTTTCGTCGGTTATAACAGTTATAGCGACGAAATTTGGTAAAAATCGTCGGCTATAGCAGTGATAGCCGACGAAAATAATGTCAATATCGTCGGCTGTTCTTACATTTTGGGAAAAAAAAATTAAATTAATTTCTAAATTACCATTCCAAGCAACCTGCAATTCACAATGACAATCCAACAAGAAACACGTTTTTCATTAATTATTTTAATTTGTTCCATCCTGGCCACCATCCTGCTGTCCATCATGCTCGTCATCCTGCTGAATGAACTCGGGAGCTCTCGGCATTCGAGGTTCATCTAACGGCTCAAACGGGGGCGGGGGTTCAGGGCCTTGAAGTTGTACCGCGAACATAGCATACCACCAGTTTTGTTGGCCGGCGTAGTTCTGTCGCCGAATTCTCTCGCATTCAGTATGCCAACGCTCCATTTCCATCTGATACTGCTGTGTTCTGCGTTGTTGCTCCTGTGATCTCTGGAACTGGGCCGCCAATCTTGCATTTTCTTCTGCCAATCTCTGTATTTCCCCCTTCATCTGTTGGGTGTCCCCGCCTCCCCTCTTTTGAGCTCCCTTAGTGGTCTTCAGGACCCCTATTCCAGAACTTCCAAACCCCGGCAGTAGTAGTCGTTTGACCGTTTTGAGAAGGCTGCGTCGAATATCCTCGCTGCAGTTCGATCGGTCGACCTGGCTCAGGGCTTCTTGCAGATCTTCCTCTGAAATGTTCGGTTGTGTCTCCCGAACTACTGCCTGCAACACTTCTTCTTCGGCCCAGTTCACCCTCTCCTAATTGAACGGGAAAAAAAAATTAATATTCTAATAAATATATAATTAAGTAAAATTAATAATTAAAATTTTAAAATCGTAATCAACGACTTACAAGCTCTTCTGTCGCTAATGGATAAGCCTTCTTGAACGTCTCTACGTACGGGTTGCTGAAATGATGATCTTTAAGCGCCTCCTCCGGATATTGTGAAAATGGTCTAGAACCACCATGATGGGGGGTTGTGTAACGGCGGCGGTTCGCAGAGTTCTGCCTAGACCGTTCCTTCAAACAAATAGTAAAATATTAGAAAAATACATCAAAAAATATTAGTGAAATAATTATAAAATAATTAAACTAATAATTAAAATATTAACAAAATAAACATTTATAGTTAAGTTTAGTATTTACCTGCATAACTGGGTTGTTGAAGTCTACTGTTTTCAACCAACGCCACTCGTACTCCCTGAACATGAACTCTCTTGGAGTAACCATACGACCATATTTGTCGTATTCGGTAAAGTGGGTACAGAGCTCGTTCTTCCACTCTTTGAACCTACGGAAAAAACAAAAGTGCATTAGAAATATTATTAATATCATAAAATATTTCAAATTATAAGATGAGGAATTCCCAAAGTACCTCGAGTTCTACATCGCGTACGCCCAAGCCTGCTTGTGTTCGGCAATCTCGAAGTATGCCTGAAAGATAATATTTTATTAGTTTTAAAATTATAACAATACCGAAAATTATTAAATATTACGATAAAGAAATTAAGTGTTTTAAATTACTCACCGACGCCCGCGTTGTTGACCTCCCTTTTGATCTCTTCTGGCACATCAGCCCACCGTGTCCACAACATAGGGACTCTATCTCTAATTAGTGCTCCCACGCAACCCGCGTAATCGCGGCGTTTTTTTCCCTAACATCCTGATTAGGGGGTTCGTTGATCTGGATCCTCCCGCTGGTCTCAACACTTTTCCTGAGCGTATCAAAACATATGACACCTCTCGATTCCTGCTTGAACTGCTAGCGGCGGTCCCTATCACATAAACGACGATTGGTTAATAAAATTAAATATTAGTGCGTTAATTTTAATAAAACATTTAATTAATAAAATCAAATGTTACCTGACTCGATGACCCTTCTGTCGACTTTCTTTTAATCTCGCCGAAATCAGGAGCTCAGGTCTCTCAAATGGCTCATAATGGTATGCCTCCGCAACACTCACGTACTGAGGCCTAGCAGGCCATATGGGCACACCACGCTCGTCGACGTCGGGTATGGCAGGAATGTTGTATGGCAGGTATAGCTGATTAGGGAGAGTAGGCCCCTCAGTAGAGTCAGCAGCAGACGGGGCATGACTCGTCATCGGCTCCCGATGAACCTCAGGCATACGGACCTGATGAACGTCTGGAGCTATGTCGTCCTGAAATAGTTGCGTACTACATCTCGGAGGATCTGGCTGGAGAGGGGGACATGAACTGCTCAACGGCCGCCCTGCCGATAAAATGGGTCTGGTGCCGGTTGCTCACACTCCTCCGCGGCTGGGATGAATCGATCCTCTGAGGTTGGCTGGTGGTCCTCTCAAGCTGGCTAGGGGTCCTCTCGGAGTCTCCGGATCTTCCAGAACTTCCAGAACCCCTAGATCTGGAATGACGGCCACCGAATAGCTGTCTAAATGCATCGGCCATCTGGAAACAAATAAATTAATATATTAAATTATATTACATTAAATAACAAATTCTAATTAATATAATAACTAATAATACTAACATATTTTAAAACATACTAACAAATTAATATTTATAATTTAACTAATTTTAAATAATACTAACCATTAACATAAATATAACCATTTATATACAAATATAACTATATTTCATCATTAACATATATATACATACAAATAACAATTTATATATTAACATAAATATAACAATTTATATATATAATTAATTTAAAAATTTATATATAACAATTAAAATATACATTAACATATATATATATATACACACACACACACAATATGTGTATATATTTACAAATATATAACAATTTATATAATTAATCTACAAATTTATATATATATATATTTAATTTAACAATTTATATATATAACCAATATATATAACAATTTAACACACACTTAAATATCTAAATTATATACCTAAATTATACAATTAAAATAAATTACAAAAAAAAAAAAAATTACCTAGCGGAGGAGGAGGAGGACGCCGGCGCCGATTTGAGGAGGAGGAGGAGGAGGAAGTCGATGAAATTCGAAGGATTGGAGACGCAGATCGGCGGAGGAGAGCGGCGGAGATGTTTTTCCGGAGGAGGAGAGAAAAAGTCGGGCTGAAAGCGACTTTCAGCTTTTATAGCAGAGAGAATAGCAGACGATTTACAAGATTTTGTCGGCTATTCTTTGAATGTCGTCGGCTATACTTTGGAAGATCAACAGCCGTCGGATCTGAGCCATCCAACGGCGGACAATAAAAAGGCGCGGATCGCTATACTTTGGAGGTCTCGGGAGCTGTCGGCCTCCGCGCTTGTTACCTTCACCGGCCGGTGGATTGGTGAGAGTTTGGCCAAGCGGCTGAAGCTGATGCGTGGTGGCACCACTACCGCCCAAGGCGATGTTCCTGTGGCCACTAGCTCTGCTGCTGCCGGCACCGAAGCATCGGGGGTGGAGAAAACTCCTGCTGCGGGGCCGGGCCCTGAGCATAGTTGCCCGGACGACTCTTTCTCCCGGAGCCTGCTCATGGATGTGAAGGGAAGGAGCTAAGAAGATTGGGGCTTCGGGAGGGCGACCGGAGGAGCACCGGCTGAAAACCAAGGAGATGGCCCTCTAGGTAAGGATAGTTTGCCACTGGTATCTGTTCAACATTATTTCGTGCTTTGTTGCTTTCTAACCGGTGCATATTAAACTGTAGATGTTGTACCACTTGTATCAGTCAGATGCAAGTGAAGAGTTATCGGAGCTGAAGAAGCAGGTGGCGGTGTTGACAAGCGCCCGGGACCTCTTGGAGTTGGGGAAATCCAAGCTCCAACCGGAGAAGGCCCGGTTGGAGGAGAGGGCCAGGAAACAGGTGGCCAAGCTGGAGGCCCAGGTCGAGGCTTTTGAAGAGGAGAAGAAGGGCCTGCAGGAGGAGAGGGCCGAGCTGGAGACCAAGGTCGAGGAGCTCCAGCGGCAGGTGATGGGATCACATGCGTGCACAATTTGTACCTGCAAAACAATCTCATACAAATAATACCCTTCTTTTGTCAATTGTAGTTAGGACAAGTAGGGATCGTTCTATCCGGGGAAATCAAGGGCTTTTAATCACACAAAGTGTTGTATTAAAGGGGGTTACGATTTTTATCTAATAACCTACTGAATTTTTACGATTTTTACAAAACCTAAGCTATTATATACAATTGATCATCACCTTTCACACAATCACCAAACACAAATCACATTATACATGCAATAAAATTAAAACAAGTAATAGGGCAGCAGCAAATATCGAATTCAAGATCAATTAAGTTCCAATTTAATTAGAGCCAATGCGGTTATTCTAATTACTCAAAACATCACAAGTATTTAGAATCCAACATGCGTGTAATCCTAAACATGGTACTAATCAGTTTAATAACACAATGCGTAGAAATTAAACATAATTAGTACATAAGCACAATATGTCGAATTGGAACATGTTAGCAAGTATGGCGTCACCCATCTCACATCGACATGTAAATTTCCATAATTACTCTTACCCTTAGATTAATACATATTAAATCCAACATGCGTGTAATTCAACATGTATTAAATCGGCATATGAATTCAACACCTAGATAACACTCATGGCCATCGAATGCATCTAGATATCTCCTTCGGTTCCACACGAATTAAGGAAATAAACCTAATTAAAATCAAGAAAATATGCTAAAAACTACTGCCCATACAACATATTTAATCATATCACATGTATAAATCGGCAATCATATATAAAAATCCCAAACATTTATAACAAAGATCCAAAGATCCCATATATGATTATCAATACCGAAATTAAATCCATAAACCAAAACATACTTCATAGACAAAGTTATGTTTAAATACAAAGTAATAAAAACCAAAATAATACAATCCATGATTACAACCTTATGAAGATTTCGGCAAGGATTGGTGATGGTGGATTTTTGTGAGAGATGGAAGGTGGATTCGGCTTTGCTCCTTGGTATATAATTTGTGGAAATAATTTGGCAGGGATTCGGTAAGGTAAAAGTGAGGAAAGGGAGATGATTTTATGAATACCAAAGTGTGGTATATATAGAGGATAGGAGGAGCTAGGGTTCGGCAAAGGATTTCTCTCCAATAAAACCGAAATCAATTAGGTGATGGATTCGGCAACAAGACTTGGTCTCTTCATGCAATTTCCGAATTATCCCTTCACAAATTCTTCAAGTAAAAACACATTAATTCGGCACCAAGCAATTGCATCAAGCACACATTAAGTCCACATTCATTCCATGCTTTGTTCTTTTCTTCTTTTCCGAAAATCCAAAGATAATTGCTGAATAAGTCTTCAAATTATCTCTTGAATTTAATCAACAAATAATTCAGCAATTATCAATGAATCATGCATGAGAAGTTGTCCACATTCGGCAAAAGAATTCTCCTTTATTATCTCCAAAAGCTGCCGGCCTTGAAGTCTCCTCCTCAAGTTCTTCCTCTTTTCTCTCAAGTAATTTCCGAAAATCCCATAAAATTATAGGATTATCACTTCACAAATTCTTTCTTGGCCGGCCTTGAAGAGTTTCAATTCATTACTTCATTCTTGGAGATGCACGGCACAAGTTGTTATCTACCGAAAATTACTTCACAATTACCATGGTAATTCGGCAAAGACTCCATCAAGATATTATCTCCTTCTTTGTCTCCAAATAAAATCTGAAAATAAAGAAAAGAAACACAAAATTAAACCATGCATTAAACTTGTCCTAATCTAGACAAATAATGTCTTAAAAAGACATAGATGTAATAGATAAGGTTAGGAGATTAGGAAAGTTTCCAAATCCATTTTGGAATTCTATTTCTTGATCTACACGGCATGGCATCTTCATATTCCACCGAAAATTCTTCCATTTGCCTTCTCATGATTTCCTGAAAATATCATTATGAAATAAATCAAGAAGAAGGCAAAATATGTAGCACAATTATCATGAGTAAGAGTCCTAGATAGATAAGGAATCCTAGTCCAACAAGGAGTTGTATTTTCAATGAAATTCTTTCGACGATTCAAAAACGTCGAGCGTTTGTAGACTCCTTGTTCGACTAAAATTCTTCACTCGTAGACTTCAATTAGTACTCAAACTCGTAGAATCCTTGTTCAACTGGGATTCCTACTTTGGTAAGGATTCCTTTTCCAAATAGAGTTCTACTTGAAAAAGGAGTCCTAGTCACATTAAAACTCTTATTAGGAATCCTAGTTCAATAAGGACTCCACCATAATTATGCAATTTATCATTTTATAGCACAAACCACATCCACACAAATATTAGAAACGACGAAAGATAAAGAAATCAATTCCGACAAGTTTTCTAGTCAAAACAGGTTTCCTAGTCCAAACAGGATTCCTAGTACCACAAGGAGTCCTACTCAAACTAAAACTCTTCAAAAATCGACATTTCTGCATTTTTAGCTCAGTTTATTCACCAACACTTGCCAACGACTCTAACATGACTCAATGACTCTATAATACAACAATAAGGGATAAGAAATGCATAAATGGGGATAAAAACATATTAAGAACGTCGCATTTTATGCTCCTATCAACTACCCCACACTTAGCCTTTGCTAGTCCCTTAGCAAAACAAATAAAAAGACTCAACACTACAGCCCCTAAAATGATTGTCTCAGGATCTTTAAACACATAGCTTTCAAGTTAAGCATTCAATGTAAAGCACAATAATCCCAAGCGTCATAGACATGTATCATAGCATGAACAAGTAAGAAGCGAAAATCACAAGCAATGACATGTTATGTTGGTTTCATCCTCCTCACTAGGCATACTCTCTTCTTTTCACTCATGATATGGCAATTCACTCAAAGTATATGCAAGAGAACAGATTGTAAGGCAACAAATAGCTCGCATATTTCATCACATAAAAGCACTTTGTGAATTAATCTTTCAGGAAAAACTTCATATAACAACTATGTGCACAAATGAACCAAAGCCATATGCTCATTCTTGACAAGAATCTCCACACATCAAAGTTCACCTATTTTCAGAATCATGAAAAGATCAACATAATGGTGATAATGGGGATTGGCATAAGGCATTCACATTTAGGATAGTGGTGATAAAATGTCACCAAGACTTAGCAAAATTCAATACTCCTTATGACTTCACTCCAAAAGGGCCAAGTTTTAACTTGTTGGGCCCAAACTTCATTCTTTTCTTCCCCATAACATAGTGATCATGGACAAAGGTCAAATATAACACAAATAGACCTTCAATTCATTATACAACTCCAAATTCACCTTAAACTTAATCCAAAATTCTCCATTGCCGAATCTTTTTCTTTTTATTTCGGATCTCTTATTTTTCTTTCTTTTTCTATCCGATTTTTCTTTTCTTTCTTCTTTTATTCGGCAACACCTTTTCTTTTCTCAACAATTGGACAAGATCACCCCACACTTACTTCTCATCATCACATCAATTCACAAATTCCATTAAATTTTACCAAGTCTTGACAACAATGGTAAGGTTAAACTATTCTAATCTCAAGGAAAGTGTATCAAGGTGATGAAATAAATGGCTCAATGTTGGCTCAAGGGGGTTAAAACTAAGGAGTCCCACGACGGGCACAAATTAGGCATAAGCTTTGTTTGGCATTGGTGGTAATCCTATTATGATCTTTTCAATCCTTTTCAAAATCAAGGCATTTCATGAATAATAGTCTCAAAAATTGTCAAGAGCAAGTTCTAGCATTCTAGAGTTCATTAAAATCTATGGCACATAGTCATTGAATGATCAAAGAATGATGAAGTTTTGAAAAATTCTGCCCATTTTTATCACTCAAGAAGAAAGTATATGGCAATCAAAGCTCACAAAGGTTATTATGGAACAAAATCAACACAACAAACATGCTTTTTACACAATTAAGTTCAAGTCTCAAATGTTCATACCAATCACAAAGTCCATGAAACTCACAATTAATTCTTATGATTATGCAAAACCATCATCTATGTATTAAAGATATAATCATCATAGACTATTTAGGGGCATCCTAAGACTCAATAAAAACAAAATTAAAAAGCAACGAAAATAAAGACAAAAAGCACCGAATTTTTTTTTAAATTTTTCTGATTTTCTGATTTTTTATTTTCTTTTCTTTTTATGACTCAAAACAAAAACTCAAAACAAATACAAACATGTGAAACATGTATCCCTACCCCACACTTAGAAAATTACATTGTCCTCAATGTACACATATCATGTAGTAATTTCTAAGCATATGATAAATCACAAGTCCCACATTTATACAATTCAACCAAAAAGAGTTTAGGGATTTAGAAAATTCAAACTCTCGTAGACGGCTCCTTCACACTTTTGGTTGAAATGGGTTGCCTCCCATGCAGCGCTTAATGTTTATAGTCTATTCAGCCTAGACTCTTCTTCATATCATCAGGATCTTGATGCGTCTCTGAATTGAATCTCCTCAACGGTGTGCTCCTCAAAAGGTTCGTAGTAAGGCTTAAGTCGATGACCATTCACCTTGAACGCTTTTCCTGATTCCGTACTTTGAATTTCTATAGCACCATGAGAAAACACATTAGTAACAATATATGGGCCTACCCAACGAGAACGCAATTTGCCAGGAAATAATTTAAGACGAGAATGAAATAACAAGACTTTCTGGCCAATATGAAACGTTTTGCCTCTTATCATCTTGTCATGATACAATTTCGTCTTCTCTTTGTAAATCCATGCAGCATCATATGCTTCATTTCTGATTTCCTCAAGTTCACTCAGCTGCAATTTCCTGTGAAGTCCAGCCTTGTCAAGTTCCATGTTGAATTGCTTGACCGCCCACCATGCTCTATGCTCCAACTCTACTGGAAGATGGCACGCCTTGCCATATGTAAGCCGAAATGGAGACATCCCAATGGGTGTCTTGTATGCCGTTCTGTAAGCCCAAAGTGCATCATCAAGTCTGTCACTCCAATCTTTCCTTGATGGGCCCACAGTTTTCTCCAATATGCTCTTGATCTCTCTGTTGGACACTTCCGCCATTCCGCTAGTCTGAGGATGATAAGGTGTGGATACCTTATGGGTGACTCCATATCTTCTGAGTAAAGCCTCTATTGTTCTGTTGCAGAAATGAGAACCTCCATCGCTTATAAGCACACGAGGTACTCCAAACCTGGAAAATATGTTAGTTCTCAAGAAACCTGCAACAACTTTAGAATCATTAGTCCTTGTGGCTTTCGCCTCCACCCATTTAGACACATAATCAACAGCCAACAAGATATAAAGAAAGCCCTTAGATGAAGGAAAAGGTCCCATAAAATCTATACCCCATACATCAAAAATTTCAACAAATATTATAGGATTTAAGGGCATTTGGTCTCTCTTACCAATGTTACCTGTCCTTTGGCACCTATCACATGTCATACAAAATGTGTATGCATCCTTGAAAATTGTTGGCCAATAAAACCCGCTTTCTAATACCTTGAGGGCTGTCCTCTTAGCTCCAAAGTGTCCTCCACATGCCTCATTGTGGCAAAATGCAAGGATCGGCCTATGCTCCTCTTGTGGCACACAACGTCTAATCACTTGATCATTACAAGTCCTCCACAAATATGGGTCGTCCCATATGTAGTGTCTTGCATTCTTTTTAATCCTTGTCTTGGCTGCCTGCAAACATGTACTTGGAAAAGTTTTAGTAACTAAATAATTGACAATGTCTGCATACCAAGGTTCTTTTGTGTCCACTCGAAAAAGCTGCTCATCTGGGAAAGTTTCCTGAAGTGGCAACGTTTCCTCCTCTCTCACAATTCTGCTCAAGTGATCCGCCACAACATTTTCGCTCCCCTTCTTGTCCTTGATTTCGATGTCAAACTCTTGGAGTAAGAGAATCCATCGAATCAAGCGTGGCTTAGCATCCTTCTTCTTCATCAAATATCTTAAGGCTGCATGATCAGAATACACAATCACTTTAGAATTCAAAAGATATGAACGAAATTTTTCTAAAGCAAATATCACAGCCAACAATTCTTTCTCAGTTGTAGAGTAATTTAATTGAGCATCATTAAGTGTGCGCGAAGCATAATATATGGCATTTGGCTTCTTCTCTTTTCTCTGTCCAAGCACCGCTCCAACTGCATAGTCTGAAGCATCACACATGATCTCAAATGGTAGCGTCCAATCTGGTGGCGCCATAATTGGTGCTGATGTCAACAATTCCTTCAACTTGACAAATGCATCTTCACACCTTTTGTCCCATACGAATGGAACATCCTTCTGCAAGAGGGCACAAATAGGCTTGGCCACCAACGAAAAATCCTTGATGAACCTCCTGTAAAATCCTGCATGGCCAAGAAACGAACGTACCTCCCTTACAGTTGTAGGGGAGGGTAAGTGAAGCATAATATCAATCTTGGCCCTATCTACCTCAATACCCTTTGCAGATATAATGTGTCCTAGAACTATCCCTTGTGTTACCATAAAATGACACTTTTCCCAATTAAGTACAAGGTTAGTCTCTACACATCTTTTCAGGATTAATTCCAAATTCTCTAAGCATACATCAAAGTCTTTTCCATAAACGCTAAAATCATCCATAAAGACTTCAATGATATTCTCAATATAATCGCTGAAAATGGAATACATACAACGTTGAAATGTACCTGGTGCGTTGCATAAACCAAATGGCATGCGTCGATAGGCAAACGTACCAAAGGGACATGTGAACGTTGTCTTTTCCTGATCATCTGGGTGAATGCATATCTGATTGTAACCGCTGTACCCATCCAAGAAGCAATAGAATTCGTGTCCAGCTAATCTCTCCAACATCTGGTCCATGAAAGGCAATGGCATGTGATCCTTGCGTGTAGTAGCATTCAACTTTCTGTAGTCGATACACATCCTATGACCTGTCACCAATCGTTGGGGCACGAGTTCATCCTTGTCATTCTTCACAACCGTGACTCCACTCTTCTTAGGTACAACTTGGACAGGTGCAATCCACTGGCTATCTGAGATGGGATAAATGACTCCACAATCCAGCAATTTGATCACCTCGTCCTTCACAATCTTCATCATTGGAGGGTGCAATCGCCTTTGACCCTCCCTAGTAGGCTTGGCTCCTTCTTCAAGCAAGATCCTATGGACACAAGTTGTAGGGCTGATTCCCTTGATATCCGCCAACGTCCATCCAATGGCGGTTTTGTTCCTCTTCAACATGCTAGTCAAACGTGCTTCCTGCTGCTCACTCAGTTGTGATGACACAATAACTGGTAATGTGTCATCGTCTCCCAAGTATACATACTTCAAATGATCCGGAAGCACCTTGAGTTCTAAAATAGGGGCCTGTTCCACAGATGGTAAAATTTTATTAGTGGAAATGGGAATTGACATATACTTACATTGCTTTTTCACATGGGATGCTGCCTCTAGCTCGGCAACAATATGCATTAGGCTCGGCTCAAGTTTGAGCCGTTCCTCCTTGGTAATTCTCTCCCCATTTGTGTCAATTCCGGCCCCTTGCTCAATAGCTAGTTGCTATTGATCCAAAGTTTCTGACAAAACCTGCGCAATAGAGTCAACTACATCAACATTATAGCAAGGTTTTAAATCAGAAATTGGATACCTCATGGCCTCAAAGATGTTGAAGCCAATCACTTCACCATCGAACTCCATGGTGAGATTGCCTTCAGCCACATCAATTTTCGTTCTTGCTGTCCTCATAAATGGTCGCCCCAACAAAAGTTGAGTGGAATTTAGGGGCGACTCTTCCATCTGAAGCACATAGAAATCTGCATGAAATATCAGATTATTTACCTGCACAAGAACATCCTCAACATATCCCTCAGGATACTTGTTAGACCTATCGGCGAGTTGAATGATTACATTGTCCTTTTTCAACTCGCCTAACCCTAGGGACTTATACACATTATAAGACATTACATTAATTGAAGCCCCTAAGTCTAGCAAAACTTTATCAAAATTAAATTGTCCAATTTTACATGGCACAGAAAAGCTGCCAGGGTCTTTCATTTTAGGTGGAAGCTTTCTTTGGAGAACGGCTGAGACCGTCTCACTCATCTTCACCACCTGCTCCTCCCTTGTATGCCTCCTTGTTGTGCACAGCTCCTTTAAGAACTTGGCATACTTTGGAATCTGCTTGATACACTCAAGCAATGGTATGTTCACCTCCACACGTCTGAAAATGTCAAGTACCTCCTCATCTGCTTTCTCCTTCTTTGATTTTGCAAACCTAGAAGGAAAAGGCAAACTCGAAGATTGGTTAGTAATTAAACCACTTGAGTCAGATTTTACCTTAAGTGTCTCTGAGGTAGCGGGATCTTTCTCCAAGTCCCTTTTCTTCATAGCCTCGAGCTCAACCTTGCTCGGTTCACCTCTCTTGTCCTCATTGCCGTGTGCCTCCTCCTCATTGCCGAGTGTCTCTTTGTTGCCATTGCTGAGTATCACATTGTTGTGCTCGGCATCACCATTCTCGGCATCATCAATTTTGGCATCATCACCAAAAATCTCGTCACCTCTCTTAATGCTCGGCCCCTCCACAACCTTACCACTCCTTGTGGTAATTGCATTTGCTTGCTCATTCTTGGGGTTCTTTATTACTCCTCCAGGTAATCTTCCTTGCTCCTGAATCTGCCCCATGAAATCCACAACCTTCCCCATCTGATTCTTCAACTCAGAAATATCCTTAGTGTTTGAAGTTGTGGATTGCAACAATGTATGAGTTGCATCGTTCAAAGACTTAAGCATGGCGTCATAGTTGGGATTTGACGATGCTTGTGCATTATTGTTGTAGAATTGTTGCTGCTGGGGTCTTGCAAACCCTTGGTATTGCCCTTGAGGTCTTGGTTGAAACACATTTCCTCCTTGATTAGCTTGTGGTGGCGCCACATGTGTAGGGTTCTGCACATTGTTGTTGTTAGCCCACCTAAAATTAGGGTGATCATTAAATCTGGGGTTGAAGTTCTGAAAAGTGGGACGTTGCTGCCCTTGAAAACCAATTGCATTGGCTTCCTCAAAATTATCTCCTCCACCAACTTGTGGACACACATCTGATGAATGCCCCTCCATGCTACATACCCCACAGACTTGGGCATGTTTCTGCTTCATAAACTGAGACATCATCTGAGTGAGTTTCCCCACATCTTCCTTAAGCTCCTTGACAACACTTGATTCCTCAGAACCGCTGGCCTCATTGACTCGCCTAGAGGAAGTAGACCCGAATTGTTGTTGATTGGTGAAATGCATCTCCAACAGATTCTTAACTTCCTCTCTGCTTTTCTCCATTAAAGATCCACCAGCTGCTGAATCTAGAAATCTCCGCTCCAAGGGACGCAACCCTTCATAAAAGTATTGTAGAAGAAGACCCTCTCGTATCCCATGATTAGGACGCGTTGCCACCAAAGCCTTGTACCTATCATAGTACACATCAAAGCTCTCATCTGGCTCTTGTCTGATCGAGGTGATCTCCTTCCTGATCTGTGTCACCCTTGATGATGGAAAGTATTTTGTGAGAAATTCTCTCACCATTGTAGTCCAAGAAATCATCTTCCCAGGTGGTATAGCATAAAACCACTCTTGCGCCCTATCCTCCAATGAAAAAGGAAACGCCTTCATTCTCACATGTTGTAAGTCTGCCCCAGTTGGGCACATTGACTCACATCTGAATTCAAACTTCTGAATATGGCGGTTGGGATCCTCTCCACTGAGTCCATAAAACTTAGGCAATTGGTGGATAAATCCACCCTTCAACTCAAATTCTCCTGACTTGCCAGGTGCAACTGCAGGATATGTTACATTACTTGGTCTTACTACTCCTCCTTGTGGCGCATCTACCTGACCATTCTCCTCTCTTAGTGAAGTCATTCTGAATGTAGGATCAGGTAAATCAAAGTTCAAATACTGAATTGGTATTGGACTATGGAGTAGCTCGAATTCTGGTTCTTCGTGAAACAAAGGGTTTAGCTCACACGAAGCTTCTGATGGAAATGGTGATGGTGGTGCAACAAAATTTCGGTTGAAAAGTGACGAGGTGGGAGAAACAAACTGATGTTCTGGTGTAGAAGTGCTCGGCAAAACTGGCTCTTCTTCTTCTTGGTTGCAAATTCTTTTCAATCTATCCTCAATCTCTTGTGACCAACCAAGATTCATGTACCTGAAATTATTAAAATTTCGAGGTGTTTAACAAATGAATTTATAAAGAAAACAAACGTGTATAGTTAGTATGTAACAAATATTGTTAAGGTAAGAATATTATACAAGTATAAGTATTAACGAAAATTCAACTATAAATATGTAAAAATGTTACACGAAATTTCAAGTATGTATAAGTGTAAGAAAAATTCAAAGTATATTACATAAAAGTTCAATGTGTATATGTATAATGACAAACGTAAATTTGCAAGTATATGTTACATGAAAAAGTTACAAGTATATTACAAAGATGTATATTACACGAAATTCACAAATAAGACTCACACAATTTCACAAGTATAAAAAAAAAAAAAAAAAAAATGTGTTTTATGTATCCCTAGTTAAATTGCTATATGATTCGTTTGAATTTTCAAAGTACGTGGAGCAGAGGAGATAACGGTGCAATGGACTGATACAGCCCCCGGTAGTATCATGCTTGATCCGATATACCTCAAAAATTCAAACCAAGAAACATTTTCTTGTGAGATTAAAAATTTACTTATGTCAAACTCATTTAAGATTCTGAAGCTCGGTGGACGTGCGGCCTAGGTCTATCGACTAGACACAAGATTCCGTGGTTTCAGAAGGCTAGAACGAAAGTACTAATAATGGAGTGAGGCAAGACTCGTTGTTGGTTACCACGGAGAGCGAACTCCCAATCGACTCACTCACAGGGAATGAACATCAGTCTGTGGGCCTTGAGATCTAGTTAAACAAACCTCAATACCAAAATTAGAACAAACGAACTATGATTGCCCCTTACTCAGTTGAGAACCTTATGTTGTCAGTTCCACTAAAGTGCATAAAAGCCGCCCTCAACCTCATAAAAACGCAAGCGCTAGTATGAAGGGTTAAGGCTAAAAGCAACATTAGTGACCTTACCTATTCCTCTTCCCCTCAAAACCATAAACAAACTTAACACAAATAGACTTTCAAAACTCCTTAACAATTTAAACTAGTTATGCACATCACACGAAAATTTTTGTACAAGTATCTATGTTGGTTTGGTTTTTTAATTTACATCGATTATGTAAGTATTATGATTGCCGAACTTAGGATTTCTAGGTGTCTTTTATTCACACAACTTTAAAATTCGAGGTACGTGGAGCAGAGGAGATAACAGTGCAATGGGCTGAAACAGTCCAAGGTAGTATCATGCTTATTCCGATATACCTCAAAAATTCAAAACGAATTTTACCTTTTTGAAGAAAAATAGATTCCACATATGCTTAAGTTATTTTCTAGCGTCTAAAGTGAGGTGATGCTTCGGCACAAGCTGTCGTCTAGGTCGAACGTATTTTACTTTTCTAAGGCGATGTCGTTAAAATTCACGGAGAGTAAACTCTCTTTAGGAACAAGGCAGGTCTCAAAGTTTTTAACCACGGAGGACAAGTCCCCTTTCGACTCACTCACAGAGAATGAACATCAGTCTATGGGTCTTGAGAACCAGTTTTACAAACCTCGCACCATTCAATGAAAATAACTTGCCCTATACTTGGTAAAATAAACTCGGATCCCTAGCGGTCTCAAGTGTTGATTAAAACCGCCCTCAACCTCATAAAAATAATACCAAGTTAGCGTCTTTATGCGTGGGGGGCCAACGATGGACTAATTCCAACATTGCAGGGCCCGTTTCCCAATCTACACAAAAACATACCTAACATGGCATCACTCGTATGAAGGGTTATGGTTATGATCAACAAAAGAGGCTTCACCTACATGTTACACTTTAGAAACTACAATAAACTATAAGCATACACAAAAACTACCATCTTCCTAGAAATTATCTAGGTGTATCAACATCACAATAATACATACAAATCGGCAATTAAGAGCAAAAACCAAAAACCAAAAAAAAAAAAAAAAAAAAAAATAAAATAAAATAAAATAAAAACAAAAATAAAAATCGGAAAATTAACCTATTTACTATTACATTTCCGAAAATCCTATTAATACAATTCCCAAAACTATTGCAGAAATTAAATAATTTACAATTATACAAAGTTACAAACAACACTTTATGAATCAAAATATTATAATTTCCCCGGCAACGGCGCCAAAAACTGATGGGATCACATGCGTGCACAATTTGTACCTGCAAAACAATCTCATACAAATAATACCCTTCTTTTGTCAATTGTAGTTAGGACAAGTAGGGATCGTTCTATCCGGGGAAATCAAGGGCTTTTAATCACACAAAGTGTTGTATTAAAGGGGGTTACGATTTTTATCTAATAACCTACTGAATTTTTACGATTTTTACAAAACCTAAGCTATTATATACAATTGATCATCACCTTTCACACAATCACCAAACACAAATCACATTATACATGCAATAAAATTAAAACAAGTAATAGGGCAGCAGCAAATATCGAATTCAAGATCAATTAAGTTCCAATTTAATTAGAGCCAATGCGGTTATTCTAATTACTCAAAACATCACAAGTATTTAGAATCCAACATGCGTGTAATCCTAAACATGGTACTAATCAGTTTAATAACACAATGCGTAGAAATTAAACATAATTAGTACATAAGCACAATATGTCGAATTGGAACATGTTAGCAAGTATGGCGTCACCCATCTCACATCGACATGTAAATTTCCATAATTACTCTTACCCTTAGATTAATACATATTAAATCCAACATGCGTGTAATTCAACATGTATTAAATCGGCATATGAATTCAACACCTAGATAACACTCATGGCCATCGAATGCATCTAGATATCTCCTTCGGTTCCACACGAATTAAGGAAATAAACCTAATTAAAATCAAGAAAATATGCTAAAAACTACTGCCCATACAACATATTTAATCATATCACATGTATAAATCGGCAATCATATATAAAAATCCCAAACATTTATAACAAAGATCCAAAGATCCCATATATGATTATCAATACCGAAATTAAATCCATAAACCAAAACATACTTCATAGACAAAGTTATGTTTAAATACAAAGTAATAAAAACCAAAATAATACAATCCATGATTACAACCTTATGAAGATTTCGGCAAGGATTGGTGATGGTGGATTTTTGTGAGAGATGGAAGGTGGATTCGGCTTTGCTCCTTGGTATATAATTTGTGGAAATAATTTGGCAGGGATTCGGTAAGGTAAAAGTGAGGAAAGGGAGATGATTTTATGAATACCAAAGTGTGGTATATATAGAGGATAGGAGGAGCTAGGGTTCGGCAAAGGATTTCTCTCCAATAAAACCGAAATCAATTAGGTGATGGATTCGGCAACAAGACTTGGTCTCTTCATGCAATTTCCGAATTATCCCTTCACAAATTCTTCAAGTAAAAACACATTAATTCGGCACCAAGCAATTGCATCAAGCACACATTAAGTCCACATTCATTCCATGCTTTGTTCTTTTCTTCTTTTCCGAAAATCCAAAGATAATTGCTGAATAAGTCTTCAAATTATCTCTTGAATTTAATCAACAAATAATTCAGCAATTATCAATGAATCATGCATGAGAAGTTGTCCACATTCGGCAAAAGAATTCTCCTTTATTATCTCCAAAAGCTGCCGGCCTTGAAGTCTCCTCCTCAAGTTCTTCCTCTTTTCTCTCAAGTAATTTCCGAAAATCCCATAAAATTATAGGATTATCACTTCACAAATTCTTTCTTGGCCGGCCTTGAAGAGTTTCAATTCATTACTTCATTCTTGGAGATGCACGGCACAAGTTGTTATCTACCGAAAATTACTTCACAATTACCATGGTAATTCGGCAAAGACTCCATCAAGATATTATCTCCTTCTTTGTCTCCAAATAAAATCTGAAAATAAAGAAAAGAAACACAAAATTAAACCATGCATTAAACTTGTCCTAATCTAGACAAATAATGTCTTAAAAAGACATAGATGTAATAGATAAGGTTAGGAGATTAGGAAAGTTTCCAAATCCATTTTGGAATTCTATTTCTTGATCTACACGGCATGGCATCTTCATATTCCACCGAAAATTCTTCCATTTGCCTTCTCATGATTTCCTGAAAATATCATTATGAAATAAATCAAGAAGAAGGCAAAATATGTAGCACAATTATCATGAGTAAGAGTCCTAGATAGATAAGGAATCCTAGTCCAACAAGGAGTTGTATTTTCAATGAAATTCTTTCGACGATTCAAAAACGTCGAGCGTTTGTAGACTCCTTGTTCGACTAAAATTCTTCACTCGTAGACTTCAATTAGTACTCAAACTCGTAGAATCCTTGTTCAACTGGGATTCCTACTTTGGTAAGGATTCCTTTTCCAAATAGAGTTCTACTTGAAAAAGGAGTCCTAGTCACATTAAAACTCTTATTAGGAATCCTAGTTCAATAAGGACTCCACCATAATTATGCAATTTATCATTTTATAGCACAAACCACATCCACACAAATATTAGAAACGACGAAAGATAAAGAAATCAATTCCGACAAGTTTTCTAGTCAAAACAGGTTTCCTAGTCCAAACAGGATTCCTAGTACCACAAGGAGTCCTACTCAAACTAAAACTCTTCAAAAATCGACATTTCTGCATTTTTAGCTCAGTTTATTCACCAACACTTGCCAACGACTCTAACATGACTCAATGACTCTATAATACAACAATAAGGGATAAGAAATGCATAAATGGGGATAAAAACATATTAAGAACGTTGCATTTTATGCTCCTATCAGCAGGTGGTGATAGTATATGCATCTGCCGGCGGGGCGGTTGATGAAAATGACCCAGAGCTGTACCAGCGGGCAGTCAAGAAGTATCAGGAAAGCGATGAGCTTCTTGATCTGCTGGAACGGGCCCGGGAGGCGGGGATAGCCGATGCCTTTGACGACTGGAAGGCTAAGGGCTATCTCGACACCTCAAAGCTACCGGAGCCGGAGTTGGAGAGAGAGAGCGAGCCGGCCTGGCTCGAGGGGGACGCAGCGGGTGATAACCCGCTTACCGAAGGAGCGGATGCTGAAGGAGCAGCTGCTGAAGAGGGGGAGCAGGTGGGAGTGCCATAGCAGGCTCCCTTCTTTGTACAATTCCCTCCCCTTTTTTTTTTTTTTCCACTCCCACCGGTTGCACGCCCACCGGAGCATGTCAGCTTTAGCGACTTTTGGGTGCCGGATCTTCCGGATTCAAGAACCCGTAGTGATAAGGGTCCGGCCCGCTGGTTGAATCGTGCGCTCTCCGGCGGTCTCGCAGTCTTTCTCTCGTTGGCCTCCATCTGGGCCTTTATATATGACACCGAGTCAGATAGTATCTGCAGTGCCCGTGCAGTCGAGCTGATGCAATCTTCCTCGAACGAGCCGCTGTTCCTCCGAGGGGCTGGGACGATCTTTGGTGGCACCGTGTCCGCCGGGAACACGTCTCCCGCCAAGCCGGTGTCCCTCTCCTCTCCCGATGACTGGCCCACTTCCTGGTGGGGAGGCTCTTTTGTGTGTGGCGCGAATGATTTTGCTAGAGCGGCATTGTGCTGCTGGTCTCTTTCCAAGGCAGCCACCAGTGCGGCATTAACCGCTTCCATGTCTTCATACCTGGTGGTGGCTTCTGCCCTGTCTCGGTCCCTCTCTGCCCGCAAGCAGTTTACTTCCGCTCGCATCTCTTCTATCTCTCCCGCCATATCGCACTAGCCGGGACTGGAGACATCATCTTGGCTGTCGCTGCTGGGCAGCCAATCTTCCCCTCTGTTTGGGGCCGTGGGGGACGTCGGTGCGGGTTCCAGGCTCAAGACTTGGCGATCGTCCGCCAGGCCCTTCCCGCGTAGATCTTCGTCGCTTTCACCGGACGTACCGCCCGGATCACGGTTGGTAACAGCGTTCAGACTGCCACCCCCAGCGGGCTGCTCCTGCCTTGCCCCCGGGATTTGGACTAGAGCCGGCTCCAGAACCCACTGGTCCTCTAGATTCATCCCCTCCTGTCTCCTGTACTTCCGGACATAGTTACTTCTTAACCCCTTGGGGGGGTTTTTTTTTTCAGGCTGACAGATACCCTTCTTGCTAGTAGGACAACACAAACTTTTTGAACTCTTCCCACAGACGGCGCCAATTGTTTCTGTCATAACCCGTAGACTCACAGAGACCGGTGGAATTTGGTGTGATTCATTTATGCTAATCCTGCTAACTAAGGGAATACCGGGCGGGGCCGGTCTATTCCTCTCTGATGCTTAAGTCAGTATAGTTGGGATAAATTGATAACTTAAGCGGGAATGAGTAGTGGAAGTATTGATTACCTATTAACGAGGGTAGTTGGGACTCATATATAGGCTGTCAGGCTTGAGGGCTGGCCTCACCCTTTGATGTGGGACTGGCCCCCTTCTGCATATACTAATGGACTGTTTCGGCCCTTACTTGGGGAGCTGTTGTCCCCTGTAACCGGGTCCCGCTCACCATTAAGGTCCGCCCGGGTGCCGGACCAGGTGTTGGTGCTGAACTTCCGGGCCTTGGGCCGGGTCCAGGAGCCCTTGTTGCGGGTCTGGGGGCCTGGGTAGCCTCTCTTATGGCTACTGTCAACCTTATCCAAGAAACAGTTCTTGTTCTTCAAAACTGAGACCTATATAAGTAACTATCAGAGTAACTATCCAAGTAACTGTCAAAGTAACTATCCAAGTAATTGTCCAAATAACTATCTGACAGGACCCGAACCAGATTTCACCCTGAAATCCGGATAAGGCCCTGCGGGGACTACCTTAAGATTAACTCTATCGATAAATCGATAAGCCAACCTTAAGATAGACAACCCTAAAACCTGCAAAATTTAAAAACACTTCTATTTCCAGTTCCAACCTCAACACCTGGAGCCATCTGCTCCCCAAACACAACCACCGCCATAGATAAACACAAAATCAAATTAATTTAATATTCAAAGGCTCACAGGTAATCAGAGCAATCTAATACATTGAATTGGAATTTCGAATTATAAAGTAAAGGATCAACAGATCCCACCAAGCGGAAACAAAGACGACGATGACTATGCCTCGACTCCGAGTACTCTTGACCTCAAATAACTAGTCTGCAAACTGGGCGATGTTAAAACGAAGGGCCCAGGGGAAAATAAATTAAAAACGTTAGAGTGAGTGGATAAAAATAAAACAATTTAATATAATACTTTAATTGAAAGTATCATATTACTTTCCCAATATTTTAGAAATAAAACCACATTGCATGTCTTTAATAAAACGTCCCACGTTTTAAGAAAATCGTATTTAAAAATCAGCCCCGCTGATATATCAAATAAACAAATAATACTTTTGTTTATATATGTATTTCAAAACGAAATATTTTTGAAAATCAATTAATAATATTTCACGACCAATCCCACTGGTCATATAAAAACCCAGCCCCGCTGGTTCGAGAATTTATTAAATTACAGAAAGTCTCATAGAGAAAATATTCCCGAAAACCAAATAATATAAAATCATGACCAATCCCATTGGTCATATAATAGAATTGGGGAACGTCATTACCACCATTTAATAGTAGCCTCCAAGACTAAGGGTCAAGCCTCCAAGACACTCTATAGCGTCCCACGCTATGTGACAGGACCCGCCCCGGATTTTACCCTGAAATCCGGGAAAGATCCTGCGGGGACCACCTTAAGACTAACTCTATCGATAAATCGATAAGTCAATCTTAAGATGGACAATCCTAAAACCTGCAACAACCAAAACACTCCTAAATTCCAGTTCCATCCGTAACACCTGGAGCCACATGCTCCCCAAATCACAATAACCGCCACAAATAAATACAAAATCTAATTCAACTGGCTCACAGGTAATCAGAGCAATCTAACAAAATGAACTGGAATCACAAATGGAAATATAACAAGAAATGTAATATGAAAATAAAAGAATAAGGGATCAAAGATCCCACCTAGCGGAAGCGACAATGATGATGACTATGCCTCGACTCCGAGTACTCTTGACCTCTGATCACTACTCTGCACACTGGGCGATTTTAAAACGAATGGCCCAGGGGAAAGTAAATTAAAAACGTTAGAGTGAGTGGATAAAAATAAAACAATTTAATATAATACTTTAATTGAAAGTATCATATTACTTTCCCAATATTTTAGAAATAAAACCACATTGCATGCATTTAATAAAACGTCCCACGTTTTAAGAAAATCGTATTTAAAAATCAGCCCCGCTGATATATCAAATAAACAAATAATACTTTTGTTTATATTTGTATTTGAAAACGAAATATTTTTGAAAATCAATTAATAATATTCCACAACAAATCTCATTGGTCATATAAAAACCCAGCCCCGCTGGTTCGGGAATTTATTAAATTACAGAAAGTCTCATAGAGAAAATATTCCCGAAAACCAAATAATATAAAATCATGACCAATCCCATTGGTCATATAATAGAATAGGGGAACGTCATTACCACCATTTAATAGTAGCCTCCAAGACTCTATAGCGTCCCACGTTATGCCCGTACACGTCGACCACCGAGCGTGAATCTGACCTATGTGGTCAAGTCGTCACCTCGCATGGGCTCAGGCGACTAAGCTAGCTAGCATCAATAAACATATCTGGACCCTGATTTGGTGAAAATCTAAAAACAAAACCGAAAGTACGCTTCCCCTTATATATCATAAATCCGTACGGTCCCTGACCGTACATCTGAGGCTTATAATAATCATTAGTATAATAGCCTCGAAGGAACATATATAAATATCCGACAAGCCTCAATGTCATTAAAATAATTTCGAAAAGAATATATAATGTCGACATGTCTCACATGTCGTGAAATCATAAACTCCCCGGAAATCTCATTTCCGGTCTTTCAAATATAAAATACAATAACAACGATTAAATATAATTTATCAAATCATATATTTCCGAAAATCTCATTTCCGGGTACAATACGTACTACTAAAATAGTAGTAACAGTATAACCCAAATCCATAATTTACTTTAAATATTAAATCAACAATTATAACAGAAGTATATGAATTATCGACTTTCGATAATTCATATCATGCTTACGAACTCATTTAATTAAATAAATTGTATTTCAATAAAACGTAATTGCATGCATTTATTTTAAAATAAAATCCACTCACAGTACGGCCGAGCGTGCCGCTAATCCGATCTCTCGTCCCGTCGAATAACCTCTCGACCTGTAATAGGGACGTAATTATAATTATTACGAAACTCGGAATTTATTTATAAACGTTAAATCTACGGACGTCCTTACTCGCACGAAACCTCCTAATTTTCTCTTTTTCAGTTATCGGCATAGGAATTACGCCTCAATACCGAAAATCTACGTCTGAAATTACTCAGGACACCCACCTCGTGTCCGATTAATCATTTTACTAGTTATTTCGTCGTAAAACCCTTTTAAAACAACTTTTACCTTTTTACGGTAAGTCCACAGTAATAATCCAAGGTCAAAAAGTAATTCTGAAGGTCAAACAGTAAATGGTTAAAATCCAATTACTATTTACCCTTTACTGTATACTTTTACTGTTTTACTGTTTTACCATTTACTTTTCACCTTTTACCGTTTTACTTTTTACTTTTTACCGGTTTCACTATTCATCGTCTTCCTCACGCCGCCGGCAGCCGCAGCTCCGGAAGCTCCGCCACGGAGGCTAAAAACACCTCCAATCGGCACCAAATTCACCCAACACCATCGCCACCACCTCGGGGACTCATCCCCGTCGTCCCTGCCTCAAAAAACAGCCCCAGCCGCCGCAAACGGCGGCCCACACTGTCCCACCTCCAATTCTCACCAAAATCAACCAATTAACCATCAAACAACTCCTAATCGACTCAATTCCAAGTTCTAGGCACGAATTTACCCTCCAATTACATCAAAAACACAAATTTCACAACCTCCAATTCGGGAATCAAAAACCCTAAAAATTTTCCAATCTTAATTTCTCCTTACCTGGATCACAACGGATCAATTCCTTTCATGGAGAGGTCACACGCGTCGATGCCTTCCTTTCCCCCCTAGAATCGGGTCAGGAGGTGGCCGGAGCGGCGAGCTCCGGTTCGACTGTGTCGAACCCTTCCCGGGATAAAATCGTCCAAACGACTGCGATTCGTCTCGAACCACCACTGCAGACGTGATGAGAGATGGGAGACGAATCGAACCCGACCGGTGGCGCTCCGATTAGTGGCCGGACGGCAAGAAGCTGAGAGCGGCGACTCGGTCGGTGCAGCTCGGGTCGAGTCGGGGAGAGGAGGAGAAAAAGAAAAAAAAGAAAAAAAGAAAAGAAAAAGAAGAAAAAAAAGAAAGTTTCCCCGTTCGGGAAATTTTTTCATTTCCCGCTATTTATACTCGCCCAAAAACTCGGAAAATTTCCGATTTACATCGTAACTTTTTCGTACGAACTCCAAATTGAGCATGCTACGTGTCCACGAACTCGTTTCAACGTCTTCTACCTCGTCATGAAATAAAATCCTCGGTCGAGTCAACTTATTTAAAAGTCAACCTTTAGAACTTTCAAATCTTAAAAACAATTCCCGAGGAGAAATAATAAAAGTAAAACAGTTAAACGGTAATTCTACGTTCGGGTCGTATCAATTCTCCCCCCCTTATAAAAATTTCGTCCTCGAAATTTACGTACCTGCCAAACACTACCAGAAAAAATATCATTACCGACGAAAAAAAAAAAACGGCCGACGACATACTTTTTTCGTCGGCTATTCCCAAGAATGGCCGACGATTTTTTATTTCGTCGCTAAAAATAAAAAATCGTCGGCTATTCCACAAGAATGGCCGACGATTTTTTCCTTCGTCCCTAAAAAATATTTTTCGTCGGCTATACCCCTAGAATGACCGACGATTTGGATTTTCGTCGGCCTTTCTCTAAAACATTAGCCGACGAAAACTTTTGAAAGTTTGGCCGACGAAATTGGAATTTTCGTCGGTTATAAGTCTTTATATTTTCAGATCTGGACAGAAGCTGCTCATTTAAAAAAAAAAACGAAAAAAAACGGGAGAAAGAGTGAAAAATCTGTGGGTATTGTTGAAATCCGTACTCTCTTACATTGTGGAGCTATATATAGGTACGTATATGTGTATATATGTTGATTTTGAGTTTTAGTTGAGTTGATTTTGAGTTTTAGTGATTTTGATATAGTAAGTGATTTTTTGTTTTGTTGTTGTTTTAGTGTTAGAATGTATGTATATATGTTGATTTTGAGTTGTAGTTGAGTTGATTTTCAGTTAGAGTTTAATTATGTGTTTTAATTTGATGTTATTTTAATTAGTGTTAAAATATATATATATATATATATATATATATATATATAAATATGTTAATTAATGGTTGCTGATAGTGTAATGAACTTAAATAATGGTTGTTAATTAATGGTATATATATATATATATATATGAGTTGATGTTGATAATAATATATATTGTAATATATATGTGTTAATTAATTTATTATTAATTAAAGTTATACATATATATTATTATCAGGCTATATATAGATCGAGATAAGAGTTGGATTTCGCTTCCAAGGCATGACCGACGATACACTACAGGAGTTGTGGATTTTTTGTAGTTCGTCGAGGAAAATGCAAACGGGAATGAATACCATTATTGCCCGTGCAAGAAATGTAAGTGTCGCAGTGATATGTGTCGATTTCCGATTATGACAGTATGGGAGCACCTAAAGAGTAATGGGTTTTGGCCGAAGTACAAACATTGGATATATCACGGTGAGCCATCATTAGATGGATCGCATGATCATGGGCAGTTTTTTTAGGCGGGCAGTAGTAGTACATCCAACGATCCAACAATGACATTCGTCAACGACGTGTTTCCTTTTGAAAGCGGTGTACGTGGGGAACAATATATGCATGACCCGGTGCAGCCGTTCCCACAAGTTGTCAACACTGCTGCCTTTGACAAGTACAACAAACTGATTGCATTGCAACAGACTCCTGTGTCTTCAAGTTCTGAGAAGACAGTTCTTCAAAGTGTGATGGAGGTAATGAGGATTAAAGTCGAGACAAAATCGAGCATCAGGCAAGTGGATGAATATCTACAGTACATTTCTTCGTTGTTGGAGGAGGGTCATCGTAATCCTACCAATCACCGTAAGGTCCGAAGTATCCTCAAAGATCTAGCTAGGGCTTTCCTACATTAAGATCCATGCATGTGCATTTGACTGCGTTCTCTTCTGGGGTAAAGATGCAGAAGGGAATGACCTTGCTAGCCTTGACGCATGTCCGATATGTCAGTCTGACCGATATAAGTTGACGGGAGCAGGCAATAGGAAACCTGTGAAAGTACTTCGGTATTTTCCGTTGAGAGATAGGCTTGAGCGGTTGTACATATCAGAAACCACCGCAAAAGTTATGAGATGGCACGGTGAGCGGGACGCGGGAGACGCAGATATCATGACACACATCTCTGACGGAGCAGCTTGGAAGCATATAAACAATGAGTTTCCTCATTTTGCGTCAGATGTCAGAAACGTCAGGCTCGGGTTCTCAACCGACGGGTTCAACCCTTTCGGCACCATGAGTCTTTCATACAGTATATGGCCGGTGGTTTTGGTACCTTACAACCTTCCTCCATGGATGTGCATGAAGAAGGAATATAATATGTTGACGTTGTTGATTCCGGGGCCTGGTTACCCAAGGAAATGTCTCGATGTGTATATGAGACCATTGATTGAAGAGCTTAAGGTATTGTGGGACGTTGGTCATCCCATTTTTGACAAGTACAAGAAGGAGACTTTCCAGATGCATGCCATGGTTATTGGTACCATCAGTGATTTTCCTGCTTATGGGATGTTGTCGGGCAGCGTTTTTAGGGGATACAAGGCTTGTCCAGAGTGCCTCAGCGATTATGGGAGCACCCCTCATTGCAACAAGATATGCAGAATGGGTCATCGTGTGTTCCTTCTGGCGGATCACCACTGGCGTTACGAGTCCGCCGCATTTGATGGAACCGAAGAACACGGTGGTCCTCCCAGAAGATGGACGGGAAGAGAAATTTTAGCAGTGCTTAATGAGTAGGATTTTGGGCCCCTCAGCAATCATCCCAATATTGTAGCGGAAATACCTGAAAGACCTGAGGAGTACAAATTCTGGACACATAAGAGCATATTGTGGGAACTCCCGTACTGGTGTGAGTTGCTAATCCGTCACTTCCTAGACGTTATGCACATAGAAAAAAAATGTTTCTGAAAGTGTGGTGGGCACAACGCTGAACTTGGAGGGGAAGACGAAAGACAGTCCTAAGCCTCGCACTGATCTGCAAAACATGAATATCAGAAAACAACTATGGTTGAAACAAGGGAAGAGAAAAATGCCTCAAGCTCCTTACACCGTCAAGCCTGAGCATAAACCAGAAATTTTCCATTGGATAAGTCGGGCCAAGTATCCTTCAGGCTTTGCTGGAAATATAGCCAAGTGTGTGAACAGACAATTCAACAATCTTTACGGGTTGAAAAGTCATGACAATCATATCCTGCTACAACGTCTCTTCCCTATTTTCATTCGACCGTTCCTTCTCCGTCACGTTGTGGAGCCGTTAGTAGCGTTGGCAAGATTTTTCCAGAAGGTATGCACACGGGAAGTGAGAAAATTTGACCTCCGGGAAATGCAACAAGACATCGTTCATATCATGTGTAAATTTGAAATGATATTTCCTCCAAATTTTTTCGACATCATGCCTCACCTCATGATCCATCTTCCTCGGCAGTTGTTGCTTACCGGTCCTGTGCACTTCACTTAGATGTATCTGATGGAAAGGTACGTATTTTACACCTTATGTTAATTTCCTCATCAATATATGTGATATAGTATTAATGTATTATCATAACACTTTAAAAACTTGATTTATAGGCAACTTGGACAATACGGTGATTTTGTCCAAAACAGATCCGCACCTGAAGGATGTATAGCTGAAGCATATATTGCGCACGAGTGCGTCACCTACATGAAGCTATATTTAGGAGCGTTACAAGAAAGCATACCGGAAGATGTACCTTGACAGTTCAATCTTTCCATACTCTCCGACGAAGTTGTACTCGGTGGAAACATGCCAGTTTCCTACACGTTGAAAGATTATGAGGTAGCCATTGCATATTGGTGGGTACTAATCAACTGTCCAGAAGTTCAGTTTTGGAAAAACATGCATCTAAACTGTGACCAAGTAGGAGGTGATCTCGATTACCACAACCGGACATTCGCAGAGTATTTCGGCCGCTGGGTACGTAACTTTAACACTATTCTATACGTGTTTATATATTATTGTGTATAATTATTCATATTTATAGTTAATTCTGATGGTTGCAGATGGATCTTATTAAAAATGATAATCACCCAAATTGGTCGCACGAACTCAGACTTCTAGCGATGAGGCCGGTCTATTCAAAAGTTTATGCGACGTGCAAGGTGAATGGTGTGTTATTTCGATGTGAAGAGAGAGACCTCAGACTGAAAACACAAAATTCAGGGGTTATGGCACATGGTGGGGATGATGGAGTTGACTATTACGGTGTTCTCCATTCAGTTGTGGAACTGCATTATGGGGAAGGCATGAAAGTGCACCTTTTCAAGTGTAGATGGTTTGACACACGGCCGCAGAGTATGAAAACCGATCAATACGGCATAACTTCTGTGAACACTAGTACATCATGGTATGAGGACGACCCGTTCGTTTTAGCCACATGGGTGAAACAAGTGTTTTATCTTGATGATCTCGCCAAGGGAGACCCGTGGAAAATAGTCAACACTATCCACCATCGCAACATTTACCGGGCGTCTACACTTGGAGTGGCTGAAGAGAACGAGGAAGGTGGCACCGCGTATCAAGAGCCCAACTCAAACGGTATTCCTGACTCCTCTTTTATTCGCCTAGACACGCCGGTGCGAATTTGACGTGAAGAGCCACTGCTTGTTGATGTTGATCCAAATGAAGAAACTAACGAGGACTCTAGTGGAGAGGAAAGACATAGATTACCCCTATCGAGCAATTCAGAAACCGAAGAAGACTCATCCGATGATTCTGATTACAATCCGACGGATTAAGTAATTTAGATGATGTAATCCTTTTATTTGTAATCCACTCATTTCTAATGAACGGGCGTGGGGATGAGCCTCCTAGCTAGGCTGGGTTCCAAACCCCTTAAAAAAAAATTTGAAATATGTTGACTGTTGGGTTTCTGTTTTTTTGATGTTCAATTTTGGTTATATATGAACAGGACATAGGAATACGAGAGGTGTAACACCACTGATTTTTTTATTTTTTTCAAAGAATAGCTGACGAAAAATGCATTCTTTCGTCGGCTATACTAATTATAGCCGACGAAAAATGCGTGATTTCGTCGGGCAAAACTATATTGAAAAATACATATTTTATTTTAGACACAAAACGACAAAAGAATGGCCGACAAGTACTAGGTTTGATTTCGTCGGCTATGATAAAAAAAAAAAAACAAAAAAGACCCCCTTCCATTTTCTATCACTATCGACAACCCATTGCTTCATCCTTCAAATGCAAATGTTTCGTGAAACAAGATATGACCGAAATAATGAAATACGTCTACGGTTGAAAAATGACAAGATTCCGACAAAATCTGTGTGCCGAATGTTGCGGTTAACTGTTTTTTACTTCCGTTTTGCTATGGGTAGCCTCACGTTCGGTAAATATTTTGAGGAAAATTTTTATACGATTAGTTGCGTCTCATCGATTTGAAACTATTATCTGTTGAAAGTCAGGCAAAAAAACGTCATTTACACAGGCCAATTTCCATTTCTAAGCATGTAAAGGGTTGACTCACCCGGTTGACCGTCCCGATCGAGCCTTTAACGTTGTCAGATGTAGTTGGATTTTTTTTCATACATGTATTTAATCTTAACGGTGATATCTGATGGTTGGAATAGATTGTCCAAACTTTTAGATTCAAAATCGGAACATATGCACATCCTTAACTTGTTTACTAAGTGTTTAAGTGAATGTATAGTTTAAAATAGTTACTATACGTACACTCTTCAAATGCAAATATGTCGTCAAATAAGATATGACCGAAATAATGAAATACGTGTACGGTTGAAAAATGACAAGATTCCGACAAAATCTGTGTGCCGAATGTTGCGGTTAACTGTTTTTCACTTCCGTTTTCCTATGGGTAGCCTCACGTTCGGTAAATATTTTGAGGAAAATTTTTATACGATTAGTTGCGTCTAATCGATTTGAAACTATTATCTGTTGAAGGTCAGGCAAAAAAACGTCATTTACACAGGCCAATTTCCGTTTTAATTTATAGCGTTTAGAGATTTGACTTCGTTGTTTGACCAAAGGTTTAGCCGACGAAATATTTGATTTCGTCGGCTAAACTCTTGCGATCCGCTTATTGTCCGCCGTAGGATGGCTCAGATCCAACGGCTGCTGATTTTCCAAAGTATAGCCGACGAAATATTTAAATTCGTCGGCTAAACTCTTGCGATCCGCGCCTTTTCATTGTCCGTCGTTGGATGGGGGAGATCGGACGGCTGCTGAGCGCCTAAAGTATAGCCGACGACATTCAAAGAATAGCCGACGATAATCAAAGTATAGCCGACGATGTTCAAGATTTCGTCTGCTATAGTAAAGAATAGCCGACGAAATCTTTTTTAATCGTCGGCTATTCTATCGGGTATAAGTCTGAAACTGCCGAACCCTAGCCTCCGTTTTGTCCTTTTTCTGCTTTCTCCTCCGTTTTTCTGCTTTCTCCTCCGCAGCAATTCAGACAGAGCCGCACCGCCGCTCTCCTCCTCCTCCTCCTCAAATCGACGACGAATTCTCCTCCTCCTCCTCCATCCGGCCGAATTCTCCTCCTCCTCCTCCTCAAGCCGCCGACCTCCTCCTCCTCCTCCTCCTCCGATCGAAACTCCTCCTCCTCCTCCTCCGATCCGATCCGGTAATTTTTTTTTCAATTTAATTTAATTTAATAAATTGTTATATATTTAATTTTAATTATATAAATTGTTATATATTTGTTAATAAATTTAATTTTAACAAATTGTTATATATTTGTTATATATTTTATTTTAATTATATAAATTGTTATATAATAAATTGTTATATATTTGTTATATATTTAATTTTAATTATATAAATTGTTATATATTTGTTACATATTTGTTAATAAATTTAATTGTTATATATTTGTTATAATTTAGGTATATAAATTGTTATATATTTAATTTTAATTATATAAATTGTTATATAAATTGTTAAATTAATTATATATATAAATTGGTAGTCTAATTATATATATATATATATGTTAATAAAGAAATATAGTTATATTTGTATATAAATAGTTATATTTAGGTTAATGGTTAGTATTATTTAAAATGGCCGCGGCTGCAGATGGCCGATGCATTCAGATAGTTCTTCGGAGGCCGTCGTTCCAGATCGAGAGGTTCTGGAAGTTCCGCCGGTTTCGCAGACTCCGACAGGACCCTTAGCCAGCCTGAGAGGACCACCAGCCAGCCGCGGAGGAATGTGGATTCCTCCCAGCCGCGGAGGACTGTGGATTCATCCCAGCCGCGGAGGACTGTGGATTCATCCCAGCCGCGGAGGAGTATGTGTTCTCGGCACCAGACCCTTCTCCAGGCGGAGCGGCCGTCGAGCAGTTCACTTCCGCCTGTCGGGCCAGATGCTCCGAGGTTCAGTCGGCAGCTATTTCAGGACGAGATAGCTGCAGACGTTCCTCAGGTTCGTATGCCTGAGGTTCATCGGGAGCCGATGACGAGCTCGACGACGTCTGCTGCTGACTCGACTGAGGGTCCTGCTCTCCCAAAGCTCTACCTCCCGTACAACATTCCTGCGATACCGGAGGTCGACTATCGTGGTGTGCCCATATGGCCTGATATGCCTCAGTACGTGAGTGCTGCGGAGGCATACCAGCAGTAGCCATTTGAGAACCCTGACCTCCTGATTTCGGCGAGGACAAAAGGAAAGTCGACAGGTGGGTCATCGAGTTCAGGTAACATTCGATTTTATTAATTAAATGTTTTATTAAAATTAACGCACTAATATTTAATTTTATTAACCAATCGTCGTTTATGTGATAGGGACTGATAGGAGCACAATGTGCGTCGTTCTTAATATGTTTTTACCCCCATTTATCCAATGCTTAACCCTTATTATTGTAAGATAGAGTCATATTTTAGTTTAGTGTCCCTTTGGTAGAGTTTTAGAGAAAATGTGCTTAATTGTCAGAAAAATGACGAAGTAAAGAAATCTGAGCAAAAAGTGCAAAATATGTTGTTTTCGTGATATTGAGGCCTGTGCTAAACTCATCTATCCTTTTCCAAATTTGATGAAATTTGGTATGCATAATTGGCAAGCTAAAGTATATTGTGTCAAAATTTCAGATCAATCGGAGTTCGGAAAGTCACCCAAATGAAGGGTGCAACTTGGCAGTTTGAGCAAACCAATCCAAGGACTACCAGGATTTTCCTGGGACTGTGTCCTGATTTCCGGAATTTCTGTGGGACACATCGCTTGGAACCAGAGAATGAGCCATACGCCGTTGGAAAGCTCTACGAGTCTAGTTTCTCTGGGACTTAGAATCGCAGCAAAATCTTTCCTGAGCAAAACGTTATGCCGGTTTGAATGCACGAAGGTCAAGTCTGCCGAAAGAAGAAAATCTAAACCGAGTTCTACATGGATTTGGCTTACGAATGTGGACTGAATTCCATCCTTTGTGCAAGATTTTTGGCTGAATTAATTCATGGAAAATCTAAAGAGATATTGCTCAATTATTCAGTCATTATCTTGGGAATTTTTGGTAGAAAATAGAGGAAGAAAATCGCAACAAATCCTGATCAAATTCGGCAGAATTCCTGTGCACATTATTCAACTTCCACGGTCGCTCCCGGACATCTCACAATGAATCAGAATTCGAGCCTTATATGGATAGAAAGCTACGGGAGTCTAGTTTCCAACCCAACTGGAATCACCTCAATATCTATTTTCTAGAGAAAGATATTCCATAATCTTCACTCGAAGGTCAAATCTGCCAGCAGGATAAGTTTGAGAAAAACTAGGTTTTGTAAACCCTAGCTGCCTCCCTTGCCTCTATAAATACCACAACATAATTTCAGAATAATCATCTTCTCTTTCTCACTTAAACTAGCCAAAACTCTGCCGAATTGCTTCCAAGAATTCTCACCAAGAACATAGCCGAACCATACTCCACCACCTTTCATAAAATCATTCCAATCATCAACACTAATCCACTTGCCGAATTCTTCAACAAGGTTGACACTTGGATTGTAATTTCAATGGCTTTTGTTTCTTTGTATTTATACATTAATTTTTCTATGAATTGTGTATTGATTCTTGGATCCAATTTTGGTTTTGCTATTTATTCATGGGATTTCCGAATTCTTGTTATAATTGTTTGGTTTTCTTATGTTTAATTACCGAATTATGCATGTTATGTAATTGAATATGGTATGATGGACAGTAGGCTTTTGCATGTTTTCTTGATTTAATTAGGTTTATTTTCTTAATTCGTGTGCAACCGAAGGAGATGTCTAGATGCATTGGAAGGCCATGAGTGTTATCTAGATGTTGATTTCACTTGCCGATTTAATACATGTTGGATCATACGCGTAGTTGATTTTAATGTGTATTTATCTAAGGGATAGAGTAATTCTGGAAATTTACATGTCGATGTGGGATGAGTGACGCCATACCTGCTAACATGTTCCAATTCAACATACTATGCTTATGTGCTATTTGTGTTTAATTTCTACGCTTAGTGTTATTAAACCGATTAGTACCATGTTTAGGATTACACGCGTAGTTAATTCTAAATACTTGTGATGTTTTGAATAATTAGATATACCGCGTTGGCTCTAATTAAATTGGAACTTAATTGATTTTGAATTCGATATTTGCTTGCTGCCCCTATTACTTGTTTTAATTTCGTTGCATGTGTAATGAGTTTTGTGTCTTGTGATTGTGTGAAAGATGTTGATCAATTGTAAATAATAATTTAGATTTTAATTTTTGTAAAAATCAGTAGGTAATTAGACATAAAAATCGACAACCCCCTTATGTGCAACACTTTGTGTGATTGAAAGCCCTTGATTTCCCCGGATAGAATGATCCCTACTTGTCCTAACTACAATTGACAAAAGAAGGGTATTATGTGTATGAAGTTGTTTTGCAGGTACTTTGTGCGGATAACATCTCCATCAGGGACAGCCACTAGCAGTTTACGGAGGAATACGAGAGGTGTCATATGTTTTGACACGCACATGAGAACTGTTGATCTGAGGGGGAGGATCCAGATCAACGAACCTCCTAATCAGGAGGTTCAGGAGAAAAAAAAACGCGACTACTCGGGTTGCGTGGGGGTACTGATTAGGGACAGAGTCCCTATGTTGTGGACCCGGTGGGCTGATGTGTCCGAAGAGAAAAAGAGGGAGGTGAACAACGCCGCGTCGGTGAGTAATTTAAAAAATTTAATTTATTTATCATAATATTTAATAATTTTCGGTATTGTTACAATTGTAAAACTAATAAAATATTATCTTTCAGACAGTCTTCGAGATTGCCGAACACAAGCGGGATTGGGCGGACTCCGTGCAGAACTCGAGGTACGTTGGGAATTCCTCATCTTATAATTTGAAATATTTTATGATATTAATAATATTTCTAATGCACTTTTATTTTTTTCGTAGGTTCAAAGAGTGGAAGAACGAGCTCCGTTCCCACTATAACGAATACGACAACCGTGGTCGTATGGGTACTCCCAGAGAGTTCATGTTCAGGGAGTACGAGTGGCGTTGGTTGAAGACAGTAGACTTCAACAACCCAGTTATGCAGGTAAATACTAAACTTCACTACCAATGTGTATTTTGTTAAAATTTTAATTATTAGTTTAATTATTTTATAATTATTACACTAATATTTTTTATGCATTTTTCTAATATTTTCTTATTTTTTTTGAAGCAACGTTCTCGGATAAATTCTGAGAACCGCCGCCGTAACACAACCCCCCATCATGCTGGTTCTAGGCCGTTTGCACAATATCAGGAGGAGGCGCTTAGAGATCATCCTGATAGCAACCCATACGTGGAGACGTTCAAGATCGCTTATCCACAAGCGACAGAACAGCTCGTAAGTCGTTCATTACGATTTTAAAATTTTAATTATTAATTTTACTTAATTATATATTTGTTAGAATATTAATTCTTTTTTTTCCCGTCCAATTAGGAGAAGGTTAACCGGGCCGAAGAAGAGGTGTTCCAGCAAGTAGTTCGGGAGACACAACCGAACATTTCAGAGGCAGATCTGAAAGAAGCCCTGCGCCAGGTCGACCGGTCCAATGTCCAAACGGCAGCGAGGATGTTCGACGCAGCCTTCCCAAACCGCTCAAACAACTACTACTGCCGGGGTTTGGGAAGTTCTGGACTAGGGCTCCCGAAGACCACTAAGGGAGGTCAAAAGAAGGTTGGCGGGGAGAGCCAACAGGTGAGGGGGGAAGTGCGGAGATTGGCAGAAGAAAATGCCAGGTTGGCGGCCGAGTTCCAGAGATCATAGGAGGAACAACGCAGATCACAGGAGCAACACCGCAGAACACAGCGGTATTATTTAGATCTGTCCAGTTGGCATGCTGAATGCGAGAGAATTCGGCAACACAACTACGCCGGCCAACAAAACTGGTGGTATGAGATGTTCGCCGCACAACAACAAAGCCTTGAACCCCCGCCCCCGTTTCAGCCATTAGTTGAACCTCCAATGCCTCAACCTCCCGAGTTCGGTCAGCAGGATGACGAGCACGATGGAGAGCAGGATGCTGGGGATGACGTGGTGGACTTTAGTGGTTTAGGTGATGATTAGGGTTATATTTTATGTATATTGGAACGAATTAAATAATAAGTCATTTAGACGTGTTTCTTGTTGGTGCAAATGCATGGACTGTCTTTGTGATTTGCAGGTTGCTTGGAATGGTAATTTAGAAAATAATTTAATTTTTTTCACCAAATATAAGAATAGCCGACGATTTTGGCATTATTTCGTCGGCTATAAGCACTATAGCCGACGATTTTTACCAATATTCGTCGGCTATAACTAATTAATGCCTATTAAAATATTAATATATTTCGACGAAATAACCGACGAAATAGATGAAATCGTCGCTATAGTTCAGAACAAATAGCCGACGAAATAGTTTACGATATCGTCGGCCATACTCGAAAATACCCGATGAATTTCGTCGGATATTTTGCCAAGGTTTGGTCGACGAAATGATGTTTCGTCGGTAAAGTCGTCGGCCATACTCGCATATAGCCGACGATTTCCTTTTTTTCGTCGGCCATTGGTATAGCCGACGGCGTTTTTACGACGAATTATAGCCGACGAAAATTTCGTCGGCAGAAGGTATAGCCGACGAAATTTCGGCATAGTCGACGAAATTTTTTTCGTCGGCTATGCCCTCGGATCTGGTAGTGAAAACAAAAGGATGAGCACTGACATCTCACTGCTTCTCTATTTTCTCAGGTAGTTCCCTTCATCTCATAAATTACCTCAAACAATTTAGTCCTCCCGATCAAGACTTTCAACTAACTGCTCCTTGACATTCAAATCTTTCTATAGTTTGATAGGTTGAGTTTTCAAGATATGCGAAGGATCGACAATTACTCATGGGGTATAGACACATGGAAAAACGTCATGTATCTTGGATAATTTCGAAGGTAGCTCTAACCGATAAGCTACCGGACCAATCAGCTCCGTAATCTCATGAAGGCCGATATATCCTGACACTCAGGATCTCATCTCTAATATCAGCGTAACTCTCTCTAGGAGAGTTGCTCATCTCCGTTACTTTTGAACTGCATCTCTCAAGACTCAATAAATCCATGAGTGCATCTGAATAGACATCTCAGTCAATTCACCCATCCAAATGTGCAAGGCAGTGCGGAAATATCATCGAACCTATAAAGCTGCCTGCAACTCATTTCAGGTCCATAAAATAAATCACGATTCTCAATAAGATTTCATGGACTTAGGCATCACAGGGTCTAACAATCCCTATCACCCACATAAAATCATGTCGAATTTGGGTGTAGAAATACGCCATATACAAATCAAAATAGTAATATCTAATCCCACTCTGACACCGGCAAACGCCGCTAAGAATCCCAAAGTTCTACCTCTCACGTATCACCTGTTGTCACATCAATCAATAATGTCCCATCATTGAACTGAAGAAATTACACATGTGAGCTATTCAATGTTTTATCACTCATATGGTCTCAAGACGAGTCCTCAACTTGTGCTTCCCATGCTAAAATAATCAGGACTAGTTTCAAATGAAACTGACTTATCAAAGTCCAATCTCGTCCGATAAAGCAACTCCGTAACTCACAACTCACAAAAGAAAGGAACCTGAATCATCGTCAAATGTGACCACCAACAGAGGCTTCCAACTAGATACATCAGCTACCACCAATAACCCAGATCGGATATGATATCAAGGAATCTTTCGGATGTCAAAATCAATTTCCATAACCGATGACTGACACCAGAACTGTTAAATTGACCATTTACAAAAACAGCATTCCACGTAAATCGAATTTCAGGGTATGATTGATAGGAGCACAATGTGCGACGATATTACATGTTTATGCCCTCGTTTATGCTTTGTTTAACCCTTATTTATCTAAGATAGAGTCGTAAGTTAGTTTAGTGTTGTTTTGGTGGAGTTTTGGAAATATGAGCTTAATGATCCGAAAAATGACTAAGTTTGAGAAATCTGGAAAATATTGTAAAATATGTCTTTTTCGCGATTTTGAGATGAATGAAACTGTGATCTATCCTTGTCCAAATTCTATGAAATTTGGTATGCTTAATATCCATATACTGAGGAATGTTGTGTTAAAATTTCAGATCAATCGGAGTTCGGGAAGTCACCCAAAAGTTGGCTGCAAAACGGCAGTCCGAACATTCCAATCCAGGGGCTTACAGGATTTTCCTGGGACTGTGTCCCAACTTCTAAAAATCATTCCCGTCGACTCACGAGGATTTTGATCAAACTGTTTTATGGGGAGATGGCCATATGTGTCTAGTTTATCTGAGACTTGGAATCGCATCAATCGGAGCTCCGAGAGTGGAGATATGCCGGAATTACTACAGCAAGGTCAAATCTGCCGATTCCAGGAACCTACTGCCCCCTTTTTGTGTTTTCTGTTTTTGACGGACCAAATGGTGTAAAAATGCATACGTAAAGATGGTCCAAGCTTTATGAAGGGAAGAGGAAGACACTAGGCCATGGCATCGAAGAAAAACATGAAGAAATCAAGTCTCCTAGTCAAACTAGGAGAAGCTGCCGATTTGAGGCAGATTGGATGCAACTTCAAGCTGCCGGCAATGTGATGCATTTTTGGTGGATCAAAGCTTATCAATTGAAGTCCAAGACCATATAAGAAGTCCATGAAGATGTGAAGCCCAAGCCTTGAAGAAAAATCAGAAAAAGAAAACCTAATTAGACTTTGAAAAGGAAGGTTTCAATTCCTTAATCCACTTGGTTTTCTGACTTCCTTGAGCATCTAGGGCAGCCGGCACCCCTCTCCTATATAAAGGCCAACGAATTTCAGAATAAAATCATCTCATCTCAAGCTAAACACAAGGCCGAAACTCTACCAAAATTCACCAAAGTTCCTAGACAAAAACCCTAAACCGAAAACCACCACCACCACCACCCAAGTTTCTGCCGAAACTTGGAAAAATACCCTGCCGACATACCTTACTGCCGTGCAGCCTCATTCCATCTTCCATACATCGCCGGATCCACACCAAGTGAAGCTCTCAAGGTGTCTCAAAGTGTGATCCACTCCCTTCTTCGGTTTAGTATTTTTGTCTAGTTATGTTTAAGTTTTGTCTATGAAACACTCATGAATTTTTGGTGATGATTTGTATGTCTATGTATGAATCAATTTTGGTTTTATAAATTGTATGCTTCGCATGTTAATTTGTGATATGTGACTTGTAGATTTTTATGTTTGATAACTAGGACAATAGGTATGCGATGTTGTTTGAGAACTTAATTCGATTAGTAATCTAAGGTTAGGGCAATAAATCGACACACTAGTTTTGTTTTAAGCATTTGTTGTTTGACATGTAATTCTAAGTGCTAGGTTTCATGTGATAGAGTTCATGGTTGAGTCATACTCGTAGTTTTCTTAAATCATGTGCTCACTAGGTCTAAATACCTTAGAACTTGCAAGATAATAAGAGGATTGACAACCCTACTTGTTCGCTTGTCTTCGATTTGTGATTCATGTGCTTAATTGTTGGCCCAGTAAAATCGGTTAACACATACCTTAGGATTATACTCGTAGTTAATCTTAAGACTCTAGTAATCAACGATTAGATGACCTCGTAGGCTCTAATTGGGATCGAAATTGGTTAGGTCGAAACAACATTCATACTTGTTCCTTACCTTCTTGCATATTAGTCTACATGTTAAAGAGTCTTTTGTGCTAAATGTTTTGTGAAAGATGATGATCATTTGTAAATATTAGTCTTAGGTTCTTTTTATTTTCTGTTTTAATGCCGTATGTAGTACTAGGGCAGCCCTATGGCTGCCGATCCATGTTTATTCCCCCATATGTGACGTTTTCAATGTATATATGTGCATATGTGTTTGTCTAACAATTTCATATCTCAGGTACCCTTAATCCCCGGCCTAGAACGATCCCTACTTATGTCTATACTACTAACGATTGCAGGGTTTATTATTGTGTGCGAGCTTCGGCTCCCGTTCAATGATCTTAAACTCGAGAGAAAACATCTCAATTACCCAAAAGACTCGCTGAATTCACAAAATAAATCTCAGAACTTGAATTTGCTTGAGCCAACACATATCCAATATCCTCTATTAACTCGTATCAAAGAAAAGATATCCTCGAAAAATAACATTCTCGAAACCTCAATTAAACTAGTCAATATCTCGTCCCACGAGAGCTGACATGAGAATAACTCAAATCAATGATTTATCCGATGAAAACACCAACACGCATTACATGAATAATGACTTCTCAAGTCATCTCTAGATCAGTAAGTGGTCCCATCACAATACGATCCCAAAAGAAATTCTTCCACTAATAAGACGTCGTTCAACTTATAAGGATATGCACTAGTCACGTCACAACATTCCTTACACAAGCCTTGACTCGAAACACTACCTGAGTCAACAAGGAAACTCCTTTCCTGTAAGGCTATACTATAAGTGGCAAATAAAATATCTCGAACAAATCATCTGGCATTGCCCTGCAAAACCAATAGGAAAACTAAATACTCGTGACTCATAATACTGTTCTCAAGATTCACTTTACTTAATGAAGTCACTTGAATTATTAGTGTCCTCTGATTGAGTCACACCATTCAATTCTTATTCTATGCTGCATCCAATAACTTCAATATCGCTAACCTCTTGGCGTCGAAATCTCTACCTCTACAATCACAATCTGGAATGCAACCATCCACATGATTCACACACTTGTCGAAATAAGAACAAAGCCGATATCTTTGCTTGCCAAGTGTTCCGTGACTAATTAAATAGTCAACGTCAACATTGTCAGCCAGACAAATGTTCGAAAATCAAAAGATATCGCTACGACGGTAGCAGATAGAATTCTGACTCAACTATGGAAGATTGTTGAAATAGCTCTAGAGTTCGAAAATTGCTTCCTGGAAGTCACCGTTGGATTTCAATCCAACCACCACAGATAAGCATGTGACTTCAATCCAAACTAGTAGCCATTCACGGATCTTGAATCGGAATGACAGATCAAAAGTTATGATCCGTTGAAGTTTCGAAGTAATTCCTCGAATTAGAAACACAAAAGAACGAAAGAAGAGGCTGATCAAATACAAATATTTATATAATGACCAGTCGATAAAAGCCATTTGTCGAATGCTGGTACAACTACCAGAATCTTCTCATCCGAATTACCGAGCTAACCATGCAATGGTCGAATAGATCCCCGATCTCGCTATTTCAAATATTCACCAGCTGCTTATACGATAAACTATGTAATCAGGCTTAACCACCTTTTACCATCATTCAATAATTCCATAGTCAAAAAGACGATCTCACAATACTTATGCTGCTAAAATTTTCCATAGGCACCCAACTTCGATTTCATACTAATCTCCCAATGTTACCATGACTACATCTTCAAATCTCTTTCCCCTCAAATACCACATGTTTCAAAACAAAATATCTCCAATCCGGGTAGCTATTTCAATTTCTAATTCTTCCTTTACCCAATCTTCAGACCAAGGTCGCTAAGAATTAGAATTATTTATAGCTCCCACAATCTCCTTATGGCTCTCCATTCCTTCCGTCATAACCGATATGTCCAAAATCAAAATAAGACGGTTATGAGATTCATAAAAACAACACATGTACACTGCCACTTAAATGTCCACTGACTCATTTTCTCTACATACGCCAAATCCATTGGTCAATCCACAAAATATAGCTGAAGAGTGGCTCCATCACCTACTCGTAACAATCGAAAATCACTGTCTGATTGTTACATAATCAACTTTCCACTCATTACCGCAAAGTCGCAACGACGACAATCATCTCACGTTAGTCTTGTCAACATTTCCAAAATCGATCAATTAAATAGGTTGTTCAAAAACTAGGGTCAACTCCCTGTACACAACGTGAATAAGAGACTAAAGTCTCAATGTGTAGCCCTCTCAGGAATAACATCTTCCTATCTCAAAAGGAATAGGGCCGAAACATCCGAGTTCCCAACTCGTAATCTGACGCTAGAACTGCTGATAAAAGTCAAAGCACAACCAAATAGGTATAACCCACATACATATTACGTACGCAAGGATAACGTCCTAAGAGGTCAATGTACTCGAGGCATAGTCCAAGTGATACAGCTCGATACCTGAAATGTACTTTACATACTTAATAATGACAATAGCGCCAATGAGCACGATGGGTATCCGCTGCAGTCGGATACATCAGTCGGAGTACTAAGCATTAATAAGCATATAAAATAACTGAATAGAATAGTACTCTACAGAGTACATAACAAGACACTAAATAATCAAAGTCACTCACTTAATGAACACACTAGCATCAAAGTATATGATGGAAATCCGCCGCGGTCGGACCCTCACTCAAAGAATGCTAGGCGTCATCAAGTAGAAAAGTCAACATGACACAAGAAAACGATAGGACCTAATGCTCTGATACCAAACTGACAGGACCCGCCCCGGATTTCACCCTGAAATCCGGATAAGATCCTACGGGGACCACCTTAAGACTAACTCTATCGATAAATCGATAAGTCAATCTTAAGATGGACAACCCTAAAACCTGCAACAACCAAAACACTTCTAAATTCCAGTTCCATCCGTAACACCTGGAGCCACCTGCTCCCCAAATCACAACAACCGCCACAAATAAATACAGAATCTAATTCAACTGGCTCACAGGTAATCAGAGCAATCTAACAAAATGAACTGGAATCACAAATGGAAATATAACAAGAAATGTAATATGAAAATAAAAGAATAAGGGATCACAGATCCCACCTAGCGGAAGCGACAATGATGATGACTATGCCTCGACTCCGAGTACTCTTGACCTCTGATCACTACTCTGCACACTGGGCGATTTTAAAACGAAAGGCCCAGGGGAAAGTAAATTAAAAACGTTAGAGTGAGTGGATAAAAATAAAACAATTTAATATAATACTTTAATTGAAAGTATTATATTACTTTCCCAATATTTTAGAAATAAAACCACATTGCATACCTTTAATAAAACATCCCACGTTTTAAGAAAATCGTATTTAAAAATCAACCCCGTTGATATATCAAATAAACAAATAATACTTTTGTTTATATTTGTATTTCAAAACGAAATATTTTTGAAAATCAATTAATAATATTTCACGACCAATCCCATTGGTCATATAAAAACTCAGCCCCGTTGGTTAGGGAATTTATTAAATTACAGAAAGTCTCATAGAGAAAATATTCCCGAAAACTAAATAATATAAAATCATGACCAATCCCATATTGGTCATATAATAGAATAGGGGAACGTCATTACCACCATTTAATAGTAGCCTCCAAGACTAAGAGTCGAGCCTCCAAGATTCTCTATAGCGTCCCACGCTATGCCCGTACACGTCGACCACCGAGCGTGAATCTGACCTATGTGGTCAAGTCGTCACCTCGCATGGGCTCAGGCGACTAGGCTAGCTAGCATCAATAAACATATATGGACCCTGATATGGTGAAAATCCAAAAACAAAACCGAAAGTACGCTTCTCCTTATATATCATAAATTTGTACGGTCTCCGACCGCACATCTGAGGCTTATAATAATCATTAGTATAATAGCCTCGAAGGAACATATATAAATATCCGACAAGCCTCAATGTCATAAAAATAATTTCGAAAATAATATATAATGTCGACATGTCTCACATGTCGTGAAATCATAAACTCCCCGGAAATCTCATTTCCGGTCTTTCAAATATAAAATACAATAACAACGATTAAATATAATTTATCAAATCATATATTTCCGAAAATCTCATTTCCGGGTACAATACGTACTACTAAAATAGTAGTAAAAGTATAACCCAAATCCATAATTTACTTTAAATATTAAATCAACAATTATAACAGAAGTATATGAATTATCGACTTTCGATAATTCATATCATGCTTACGAACTCATTTAATTAAATAAATTGCATTTCAATAAAACGTAATTGCATGTATTTATTTTAAAATAAAATCCACTCACAGTACGGCCGAGCGTGCCGGTAATCCGATCTTTCATCCCGTCGAATAACCTCTCGACCTGTAATAGGGACGTAATTATAATTATTACGAAACTCGGAATTTATTTATAACCGTTAAATCTACGGACGTCCTTACTCGCAAGAAACCTCCTAATTTTCTCTTTTTCAGTTATCGGTATAGGAATTACGCCTCAATACCGAAAATCTACGTCCGAAATTACTCAAGACACCCACCTCGTGTCAGATTAATCATTTTACTAGTTATTTCGTCGTAAAACCCTTTTAAAACAACTTTTACCTTTTTACGGTAAGTCCACAGTAATAATCCAAGGTCAAACAGTAATTCTGAAAGTCAAACAGTAAATGGTTAAAATCCAATTACTATTTACCCTTTACTGTTTACTGTTTACTTTTACTGTTTTACCATTTACTTTTCACTTTTTACCGTTTTACTTTTTACTTTTTACCGGTTTCACTATTTATCGCTACGGAGGCTAAAAACACCTCCAATCGGCACCAAATTCACCCAACACCATCGCCACCACCTCGGGGACTCATCCCCGTCGTCCCCGCTGCAAAAAATAGCCCCAGCCGCCGCAAACGGCGGCCCAGACTGTCCAACCTCCAATTCTCACCAAAATCAACCAATTAACCATCAAACAACTCCTAATCGACTCAATTCCAAGTTCTAGGCACGAATTTACCCTCCAATTACATCAAAAACACAAATTTCACATCCTCAAATTCGGGAATCAAAAACCCTAAAAATTTTCCAATCATAATTTCTCCTTACCTGGATCACAACGGATCAATTCCTTTCGTGGAGAGGTCACACGCGTCGATGCCTTCCTTTCCCCCCTAGAATCGGGTCAGGAGGTGGCCGGAGCGGCGAGCTCCGGTTCGACTGTGTCGAACCCTTCCCGGGATAAAATCGTCCAAACCACTGCGATTCGTCTCGAACCACCACTGCAGACGTGATGAGAGATGGGAGACGAATCGAACCCGACCGGTGGCGCTCCGATTGGTAGCCGGACGGCGAGAAGCCGAGAGCGGCGAGAAGCCGAGAGCGGCGAGAAGCCGAGAGCGGCGACTCGGTCGGTGCAGCTCGGGCCGAGTCGGGGAGAGGAGGAGAAAAAGAAGAAAAAGAAAAAAAGAAAAGAAAAAGAAGAAAAAAAAAAAGTTTCCCCGTTCGGGAAATTTTTTCATTTCCCGCTATTTATACTCGTCCAAAAAATCGGACAATTTCTGATTTACATCGTAACTTTTTCGTACGAACTCCAAATTGAGCATGCTACATGTCCACGAACTCGTTTCAACGTCTTCTACCTCGTCATGAAATAAAATCCTCGGTCGAGGCAACTTATTTAAAAGTCAACCTTTAGAACTTTCAAATCGTAAAAACAATTCCCGAGGAGAAATAATAAAAGTAAAACAGTTAAACGGTAATTCTAGGTTCGGGTCGTATCACTATGCCCGTACACGTCGACCACCGAGCGTGAATCTGACTTATGTGGTCAAGACGTCACCTCGTATGAGCTCAGGCGACTAAGCTAGCTAGCATCAATATATACACATATATCCCCACCCTGATATAGTGAAAATCTGAAAACAAAACCGAAAACACGTTTCCCCTTATATAAAAATCCGTACGGTCCCCGACCGCACATCTGAGGCTTATAATAATCATTAGTATCGAAGGAACATATATAAATATCCGACAAGCCTCAATGTCATTAAAATAATTTCGAAAAGAATATATAATGTTGACATGTCTCACATGTCGTGAAATCATAAACTCCCCGGAAATCTCATTTCCGGTCTTTCAAATATAAAATACAATAACAACGATTAAGTATAATTTATCAAATCATACTATTTCCGGAAATCTCATTTTCCGGGTACAATACGTACTACTAAAATAGTAGTAAAAGTATAACCCAAATCCATAATTTACTTTAAATATTAAATCAACAATTATAACAGAAGTATATGAATTATCGACTTTCGATAATTCATATAATGCTTACGAACTCATTTAATTAAATAAATTACATTTCAATAAAACGTAATTGCATGCATTTATTTTAAAATAAAATCCACTCATAGTACGGCCGAGCGTGCCGCTATTCCTCGCTCTCATTAAGTCGAGTAATTTCTCGACCTGTAACAGAGACGTAATTAAAAGATATCTCAGAACTCGAAATTTGATTATAAAGTGAAATTTACGACGTCCTCACTCGTCCGAATAACCCCATTTAAATTATCGTTATCGATATTGGAGTTACGTCTCAAATACCGAAATCATTTACGTCTCAAAATTACTCAGGACACCCATCCCGAGTCCGATCAATCCCTTTTTCTGATTATTTCGTCGTAAAACCATTTTAATTAGCTTTTAACCTTTTTACGGTAAGTCAACAGTAATAATCCAAGGTCAAACAGTAATTATTATAGGTCAAACAGTAATAGTCAAAGTCAAACAGTAAATTGTCAAAGTCAAACAGTAAATGGTCAAAGTCAGAATTACTATTTACCATTTACTTTTACTGTTTATCATTTACTGAATTACTGTTTACTGTTTTACCATTTAATATTCACTTTTTACCGTTTTACTGTTTTCACTGTTCATCTTCTTCCTCAGCCGCCGGCAACCGTAGCTCCGCCGCCCCGCCGCCGGCGCCGCCACCACAGTGGCCCAAAACCTAGCCAATCGACTCCAATTCAACCCAATATCATCGCCACCACCTCTTGACCTCGTCCACCACTGCCTCCGCCTCCAAAAACCAGCGCAGCCGCCACATATGGCGGCCGGCACAACGGCCCAAAAATCCCAAATTCAAATTTCTCCAAAACTCAACCAATTCAACATCAAACAACACCTAATCGGCTTCAATTATCGTCCTAAACCCAATTCTAGCCTCCAAATCCACCAAAAACACCAAAATCACAACCTCCACCGAAATCCTAAAAACCCTAGAATAATTCAAAATTCTCCTTACCTGGTGCATATTGGTTCAATTCCTTCCATGGACTTGTTGTACAAGTCGAGACCTTCAATTCATCCCCCAAAATCGAACTGAACCGGGGCCGGAGGAGGGAGTTTCGAACCGTCGGTGGCGGAGGTTCTTGGGCGTCGCACGGCCGAACGGCGGCGATTCACGCCGCGCCGCTGCTGCAGACGTGAAGAGGTGAAGGAGGCGGTCCGAACGGGACCGGTGCGCCGACCCAGTTCGGCCGGACGGCGGAGGTTCGGCCGGAGGTCGGGCCAAGTCGGGGTAGAGGAGAGAGAGAGGAGAGAGAAGAAAAAGAAAAAGAAAATAAAGAAAGAAAAGAAAAGTTGCTGTTTCGGGAAATTTCCTCCCGGCTATTTATACTAGTCCAAAAATCGGACAACTACCGATTTTACATCGTAACTTTTTCGTGCGAACTCCAAATTGAGCATGCTACGTGTCCACGAACTCGTCTCAACGTCTTTTACCTCGTCATGAAATAAAATCATCGGTCGAGTCAACTTATTAAAAGTCAACTTTTAGAACTTTCAAATCGTAAAAACAATTCCCGAGGAGAAATAATAAAAGTAAAACAGTTAAACGGTAATTCTAGGTTCGGGTCGTATCACTATCTGAGTAACTATCCAAGTAACAGTTCTTGTTTTTAAAAACTAAAACCTATATAAGTAACTATCTGAGTAACTATCCAAGTAACAGATATTGTTTCTTCAAAACTGAGACTTATATAAGTAACTATATGAGTAACTATCCAAGTAACGATCTGAGTAACTATCCAAGAAACAGTTTTTGTTTCTTCAAAACTAAGACCTATATAAGCTAAGCTGCACGGAGTCAGGTGCGGGTACGCGGAAGCGAAGCGTCAGAAGATTCACATTTCTGGAAGAAAAAAAATTGGAAGCGGGTGCGCTTTGGAAGCGTCAGAATAAAATAATATCTATTATATAATTATATATTAAAAATAAATAAATATGACAACACATGTCTGGAAGAAAAATACCATAACAAGTTCAAACTTCAAAGTCACTGACTTATATTTCTAAAAAATTAGAAAATAACATAAGTTATATATAACGTTTAAGCTCTCTGAGATATAGTGAACATCAATCGTATTTCTACTTGGTACAAGGGGATAATAGTGAACATCTTAGCTCTCTGAGAAATACATTTTTATAATGGTCGTGACTCGTTAGTAATGATACTGATATTGCACATACTTGGATGGAGAACATGTTAAAAACCAAGATCCTCTTCTTTATGAAAATGTACATTACTATGATATATTGATATTTATATACAACCCATTCATGTATTCGCATAACTACAAAATCAAAACTGGACTTAATTTTCAACATAAGATGTGAAACACATGTCATTTTAGTCAGACACTAGGGAATTCAGTAATACTTAAACAAGTGAAAACACGGGTCCCTATTCTTTCTATGGAAGCAAAACTGAGATTCAATCTAACTACTTCACCCTCAATAGCCTCAACCTAAGAGTTCATATTCTTTAACTGAATAAATCCAATATAAGAGTTCATATTCTTCCCTGCAGAAATAAATCCAATATATACTACTAAGTGCGTCAGTCCAGTTATAGTTAGCGGCCTACAAAGAGAAGACTTCCATTGAAGGAGGGGATCACTGGCCAAGACTTGAAAATGACTATAACCTTAACCACAAAATCCGGATTCACCGAGATATCATGCCCAGATAAGCAAGAAAATATTGTTTCATTGTCGTATGAATTACTGGCAAGGTTCATCAAATTAAAATGTAGGCTTAACCCTGGAAAATAGAGGGAGGGGGAGCTGCATTTACTTGCTCAAAATTAGACATTACATGTAAAATCTAAAAGGACTTTGTCTAGCAAGGGATTCATCTATCACTCTATCAGAGCTCATTTAGAATGACAAAGACATATAAGAGGTAATTTATCAACACTCATGCAATAAGGAAATCCATCACCATATCAGAGATACAAAATCAGAGATTCCTAAACTCCCAAAGCATATATTAAACAAAATCTCAAAAAATATTTGAAACCCAGGGAGAGTGGGTGTGGGGAAACACGAACCTGCAGGGGATGAGGGAACCTTGAGTGAGTTGAGTCTTTGAGATTGGAAAGGCGAAGTGAAAGGGGTTTAGGATTGGAATTAGAATTGGGGTTTCGAACCTTTTATAGGTCTGAAGTACGGTTGAGTTTGGTGGTCTGATTTGGAAGTTGGATGAGATGAGGTGGTCGCCGGCATCGACATCTTTCTGAGTTCGGGTTATCGTCCAGGAGGTAGAAGCTAGCTCGAAGAAGAAGAATTGTGGGTCGATCATATTAGGTTTTTAGGTTTTGTCTAAGTGTATGTCAGAAGACAAATTTGTCCACGCTTCCTAGGCGCTTCTAAACCCGGAATTGCGTTTCCGTCGCGCTCCCAAAATCATCTTTCCCAGAATCACGTTTCCGAGCGATTCCGGCCGCTTCCTTCACGCTTCCGCTTCAGAAGCGTGAAACGTGATTCAATTGGCGCTTCCGTGCTACACAGTATATAAGTAACTATCCAAATAACTAACCAAGAAACAGACCTGGTTTCTTCAAAACTTAGACTTATATAAGTAACTATCCAAGTAACTATACAAATAACTATCCAAGAAACAGTTCTTGTATCTTCAAAACTGAGACCTATATAAGTAACTATCCAATTAACTATCCAAACAACTATCCAAGAAACAATTATTATTTCTTCAAAACTGACACCTATATAAGTAATTATCCAAGTAATTATCCAAGTAACAGTTCTTGTTTCTTCAAAACTGAGACCTATATAAGTAACTATCTGAGTAATTATCAAAGTAACAAGTAACTATCTGAGTAACTATCTAAGTAACATTTCTTGTTTCTTCAAAACTAAGACATATATAAGTAACTATCAGAGTAACTATCTAGGTAACTATCTGAGTAACTATCCAAGTAACAGTTTTTGTTTCTTGTTTTGTTGGGATCTACTCGACTACCTCAACGAGCCTTGGACTCACTTTCACGCTACTGGTACTACTATGAAGTTTTGCCTATTACATTTGATTTTATCATCTTAGGGATTTCAATTTTTGAGTTGATTTTCTGTTAGGCCGTAGCATTCTTGTGTCCTGAGAAACAAATTCTTAATCGGTTAGTTTGTTCTGACTTGCGATTCGGACTTCTTTGCAGCTGAAGCTAAACGACAACTAATTGATGTTGGCTTTCATTTGCTGAATGAGAATGATGAGTGGGACCTTAAACCTAGTGGACGCTACTTCTTTACACGAAATATGTCTTGTTTGGTTGCGTTTGCTTTGTAGACAAGTGAGTAAAACAACTCTACCAGTTCAAATATTGTCAATACATACTCAACATAATGTTTTAGCTTAAACTAGAAATTGCAGTGTCGATATTTGGTTACCCATCCCTCTTGCTTGTATAGACTTGCAATGTCATCAAATAGCAGTTTTGCATTGTTAAAATCATCTGCAGCATTATTCTCTGGCCATCTGGACCCACAAAACGAAGCCATTCTCCTGACTTTAAGATTATTGTAGGATTCACAAGATTTTTTCAGTAAAACAATAATTTCAAAGGAATCTTGGAACCTTTTTCCTTCAAAAATTGCATACCGCATATACTCTTCATCAGTAAGGCTGCAAATTGAACAAAAATTAGCATACTTCAGTAAGGGAATCGATGCAGATAAAAGAAAATACATGGGATAGAAACTTACGTCTGCATGACAAATGAATCTCCTTGTTCAATTAACCGAGCAAACTGACCCAAATAGGATGAGGGGGCCATAGATTCAGCACTACAATCAATCTCACTTTCTGACATAGAAACTGCAGAGTCCAAAGAAGATATCTTCTCCTTTAAGTAATGAGCAGCTAGCTGTTTCAAAATTAAGGTAATTATGTTATTAACTGATTAATATATATAATCTGATGGTTAGTTAGAGTTTACATCAGCAAGTGGAGAAATCCTGACCAACCAGTAGCTTCTTTTTGTCAAGTTAATGCAACTAAACTTAAAGGGGTCATCAAGTCATGCAGTTGGATCCGGCTTCTCTGCTTGGATTTTTTGTGCTTGGATTTGCTTGGATCCTTACAACCATTAGATTGAGTAAGGATGACATAGGTGATAAGTTGGTTGCATCATTTTACTCAATCCAATGGATATAAGGAATCCAAGCAAATCCAAGCACAAAAAATCCAAGTAGAGAAGCCAATTCCCATGCAGTTTTTCCAGATCCGGAACGAATATTAGGATACTAGAATAGATAAGGTCTATCTCTAGTACCTGCAATTAGATGTTAAATGCTCTGATCGGCTGCTGAACTTGTCTCTAGCAACTGGGCAAACACCAAGTACTGTCTACTCATCCACTCCCAGTGAAGAAATATAGCTTCTGATGATCCTTTGAGCTTTCTGTGTGAAGCATTGTGTTGGCGGAACCACGTAACTGCTTCCATAATCTTTCCACCATGCAATAGCAATCTTGAAATTAATGCAATTGCTCGGCAACAGTTTTGGTGAGTTGCCTTACCAGGACGACATGGCGGCCGGCGACGTCGAGCTTCAAGTCGGAAGAAACCTTGGGGCAGCCGTTGGACTCGGTGTCGGAGCCGTAGGATTCGGCGCCGATGAAGTCGACGGCGACGGGGAGGCGGATGTGGGGGGCCAAGTCGGCGAGGAAGAGAAAGGCGCCGGTGGCGACACCGACGGGGACGGGAGGGTCGGAGAGGTGAGAGAGGCCGGCGGAGATATCGGCGGCGAGGTCGGAGCCTCGGGCGGTGATTTGGTCTGGGTTCCACAGGACGGTCGCGATGTGGGAGTCCAACGATTTCATGCTATCTCTGATGGACTGGGGGTTTACTGGGTTTTGCTAATTTGGGGTGACCTTAAGAATGATATAACCCTAAATCCAATCAGTGCCCTTATCAAAAACCCTAATTCTATTACATCTTTTATTGGTAACGCAAGAAAGACCTTAATGAATTTGATTGTTTCACATAGCTTTGAAATTTCCCGCAGCTTGTCCATAATTCAACAGGTGAATTTTTTTATTTTTTTTAGTAGATTCAACACAGGTGAATTGAGTACATGGTGCACTGCAATAAGGGTTTCGAGCCAGCGCACTATAACATATCTAAACTTAATTTGGTCCCCTCCAAGTCTCCAACAAATTTGTTATGAAGCTTTGGAGAGATAAAACATAGTGAAATAAGAACAGAGTACTTAAAATCAAAACCATGAATCAGTAAATTGAATAAGAAAATTGAATTGAATTGAATTTTAATTGAGGTAATTTCAAAAGTATACAAAACCAAACTAGGACATTCTAATAAATACAATTCATGTCTTGGTTTTGAGCTTTGATCATCAATCATCCTACACTACGCATGTTCTTCATGAGATATGGTAGAGCCATCATCACTAGATCGAATAATCAGCATCACATTTGTCATTCTTGTTCATCAATATATAGGAGCCGTTTCTGGCACATTGTCGTGTCCTGGAAATCCTCGATGTCAAAAGCAATGAAAAGATCCGCTTTCACATCCTCACCCATAATCGAAAAACCCATCTTACTACTGGTCCAAGTCTTGAGTGCGCTTTGAGCCGAAGGCAGCACAACCCTCTCAACCCCAGTGCTCCTAAGCCAGTTCTCAATCTCATTCATCAACAGCTTGCACATCCCTTGTCTCTGAAACTCAAACGCAGTCGCAACTAGTGGTACTTCTGCCACCCCATGCACCCGGCCTCATGAACTCTCACAGTCGCCACCGTCACCACCTCGTCAGCTTTCTGCTCCAAAACGACTGTGTAGAAGTCTCTTTCCTCATTGAAAATGATGTCCTCGGCAACGTCTTTGTGAGTCACAGGATCAGTAGAAGGCGCAAAGCACTGGTGCATGACTTCTAGGGCTTGGTTAAGCTTGAGGCGGTGAATCTTGCTCTCTTTCAACTCGGACTTAAGCAAAGTCCAAGAAAGATCGCCCCGGCCGGTCACCAGAGTCGGCCTTCCCAAAACCCCAACGACGCCGGAGGTCATCATAGACTTGTCGTCCTTCATTATACCCTCCATAGATCTCATCCTAGTCTTTCTAGTCTTATTTCTTGAGTAATAACTCTTCATACCAAACAAAGGTGACACAGGAGACGATGTCGTTTCTAGGGTTTGAGACGCGACGACGCTCTGGCAGTCCGTACGGAGCGAGTAGAAGACCTTTCCGACCGATGACGGGTACCGGAGCTCCAAGTGGCCGGTAGACTTTCTTGCCTGAAAGAGAATCCACCCCGTCGCCAAGACATGGTTTTTTGCGAGATCTGAGAGTCCAGAAATAGTCTTGGTGGCGCCGGCGGCCCAAACCCTAATTCACTACTGGAGATCCACTTTGAAGCGATGAAGAATGAAAAGGAAAAAATAACTTCGTCGCTTCAACACATTGAAGCGACGAATATTGCACTCGTCGCTTCAAAAACAAAGAGCGACGAATATTGGTTAATATTCGTCGCTTAAAAAATTATTGAAGCGATGAATATTCATAGTTTATCGCCTCTAATTATCCCAGAACTATATTTTGGAAAATCTAGCACGAAACTCAATATTCGTCGCTCTACAATTATTGAAGCGACAAAGCGAAGTAAATTCGTCACTCTAGTATAAACGAAGCGACGAATATTGGGCAATCTTCGTCGCTTCGTTTTTTTTTATCTACCTCTGTCATTTGTCTTAAATAAAACCTCTATATATAGGTAAAAAAAAAATCTGCAGATCAGGTTCTGCATATGTTTTTGGAGGAGAAGAGGGAGAAATTAGAAGAAAATGAGCTTTTGTTGCCAATTCTTTGATTCTTAAGTAAGGTTAGTGCAATTTCCTTCTATTTATTCATCTTTGTGAGCATATTATGTATTAATTTAATTGAAATGGTTGTTTATGTTGGTTAATGGAAGTTGGATGATGTTGTGTTGAATTTTGTGTTTTGTTGTTGTTTTAGTGTTAGAATATGGAAATTGTGTTTTGTTGTTCTTCATGTGGTTTTCGTTTCAGTTTTGGGATATAGTCTCTACAAAATTCCTCGAGTGCAAATTAGGTTGTTTAGATTTTTGTGCACTTGAGGAACTGTAGGGAGATGCTGCCGAAATTTTCCAAAACTATAGCAGAAACCACATGGGTGGAAGAGGGTTAACAAGTCGTGTTCTCCTGAATGGGATAGGACCCAACCTAGAGGAATAAGGAAAAGAAGTGTTGGGACAGGTTTTGATTATATCATAAATGTTGTGTGCTAACATTATGCATATTATCTGTTTATGTTATGACAAGAAACATGAATGATGTCCCTGACAAATCTTTTATGAATCATCATTATACACACTCTGACTACAGAACAGGCGTATTTAACTTCATCAATTTTGTGAAGACTCACACTATAAGAACCCAGTATCTCCTTTGCTCGTGCTCAATTTACAAAAATGGTCCTTATTATAAGGAACTCGTAGAGATTTATCATCACTACATGCATTGTGGTTTGGATCCGACTTACATAGTTTGGCACCTACATGGGGAAGTTTCTGGTTAACCCGCAATGATCAGTCGACGGAAACAGTGGCTTCAAGACAGAGTCGAGGCTTCCAGTGTTGCTGGTCCTTTAGTGATCCCGCCTTTGGAGATTATACAAGATGTATTTACGTACTATCTTGGATACCAGGGAGATACACCGCATAATGTTGTTGAAGAAAATGTTGAAGTTCAATTCAATGACATGGTAGATGATGATTATGCAAAGTATGAAAGGTTTCTAAGGGAGTCGCAAACCCCATTGTATGAAGGGAGTGAAGAAACTGTATTAATTAAGTGTCATATTACATGCAATGGAAATTAAAGTTGAAAATGGATGGTCGGATACGAGTGTTGATAAATTATGTGAATGGTTGCATAAGTTTTTTAAAGGGCATAATTTCCCTTTGAATTATTCGAGAATTACAAAAATCCTCAAAGATATTTCCCTTGGATATGGAAAAATTCATGTTTGTGAGTTCAACTGTAATCTATTCAGGGGGGCTGAAAATAAAAACCGTAGGACTTGTCCAGTATGTGGTGCTGAAAGATATAAGCCAGATACGGATGACATTCCAAAAAAGGTAATCTGGTATTTTCCTCTCACTCCAAGGTTGAAACGCCTATTTATGTCTCAACACACAGCAAATCACATGCGATGGCATAAGGAGAGGCGACTAGATGAAAGTACCCTCCGGCACCCATCTGATGGCGAAGCATGGCAACATTTTAACAGAACATTTCCAGGTTTCGTCGACATTAAGGGAAGAAATGTGCGGCTTGGAGTGGCAACTGATGGTTTCAGTCCATTTGGAATAATGACAACCCAACATAGTACATGACATGTGGTTGTGATGTCATTTAATCTACCCCCTAATATGTGTACGAGAAATGAATATAATATGCTGGCCGTGTTGATTCTTAGCCCTAAATCTCCAGGAAAGTGCCTTAGTGTCCTCATTCGTCCATTGATCGACGAGCTCAAAGATTTGTGAGAAAATGGAGTCTCTACTTTTGACAAAGTGGACAATGATGTATTCACGATGAAGGTAGCGGTGTTGTGTATTATAAGTGACTTTCCTGGTTTATGGATGCTTGCGGGCTCAACGGTGAAAGGGTACAAGGCATGTCCAATTTTTCTAGATGATCTGACAGCGGAGCATATTTGTGGGCGAATTGTTTATGAAGGGCATCGGAAATGGCACAACGAGAATAACTCGATGCGATCCAGTTTGGCATTTAACGGGAAGCCAGAGTGGGGAAAAAGACCAGCTCATAAGGACAGAGATGAACTTTTGGAGGATATTAGGTCACACAGTTACGCCACTCTTAGCCAGCATCCGGATTTTCATGTCCCTTATTCAGCACACAACAAACATTGTTAGACCCACGAGAGCGTATTTTGGCTTCTTCCCTATTGGTCATCGTTGTTACGCAAGTACTGTTTAGATGTCATGCACATTGAAAAGAACGTGGGTGACAATATCCTTACCACCATTCTTGCAATTGAAGGGAAGAACAAGGATGGTCCAAGGGCTCGCGAAGCTTTGGAGAAGAGGAAAATCCGCAAAAGTCAACATCAGTCGGAAGCTGAAAAGAAGACGGGAAAGGTTCTTCATGCATCCTTTTAGTTAAAGAGAAAAATCGTGAAGAAGTATTTGAATGGTTTCGCTCTACTAGGTATCCACTTGACTATGCGGGAAGTTTTAGAAATAAGGTCAAACTAATCGATTAAAAGTTCTATGGATTGAAGACGCATGACTGCCATGTCATACTTCAACGTCTTCTTCCAGTGGTTATCTGAGGATTTTTACCAAATAACGTCGTGAAGCCATTGATAGCATTGTCAAATTGGTTTCGGAAATTATGTGCTAAGGAGTTGAAGAAGGCAAATGTCAACAGATGGAAGTTGAGATAGTGATGATTCTCTGCAATTTGGAGTTTATTTTTCCTCCACATTTCTTCATCTCTATGGTTCATCTCATGGTTCACCTTCCCGAACAAGTTGTGCTTACAGGCCCAGTACATTTTACATGGATGTATCCGATGGAAAGGTATATGCTCTAACCAAATATGTTTATTTTTGTTAAAACTAAATTTATACTAACTGTATATATGCACTAATTATGTATACCGTTTTATAGGCAATTAGGTGATTATAAACAGTCAATGAGTTATACACGTTACCCGGAGGGGAGTATTGCAGAAAGGTACATATCATGGGATTCGGTGACGTACTGTAAGTCTTATATGCAATTGGAAGATGTTGAACAGCCTAATCCCCCAATATGGAATATTAGTTGTGTTTCGCAGTTAGTTTAGCCGTGTATTATGGATACCACCGGAAATATGAAGTTAACAGAGGACCAAACGGCTGAGGCTCACTGGCAAATTTTGACGGATACAGAAGAAACCCAATATTACATGGACACTCATTTGCATATGTACATAGCGAAATATGGTGACGATTACGACGAGCGCCTAATGAGGAGGAGTTTCCATCGATGGTTCTTAAGATATGTACGAAAATTTAATTTTTTGCTCTTGTACATAGATCCTAAACCCTAAATAGTATAACACTGACACCATGTATATTTCAGACAAAGAACCTGCATGATGCTCAAGACCTTAATTTTAACCGGGCAATATGCTCATTGGCTCGAGGTCCCCAATTCACCCGGATTTATAAGGCGTGCTATGTGAATGGTATCAAGTATGTCTTATTCGATAGAGATCAAAGGCTCGTGACTCAAAATAACGGGGTGATGTTAAGCACGAAAGTTGAAAACTTGTCCCAACATTTCACTATGTAGTCGAGGTATGTTATCCAGATAATATGTCGGTCGTGTTGTTCAAAGGTATACACCACTGACGATCTGGATGTCGAAGAAATTGACACCATCAAGGTAGATCATGGTCTGATATCAGTGGATAAAAACACTAGTTACTATGAGAATTCACTATTTTGTCTTGCTATCAAGACAAAACAAGTGTTCGACTTGGACGATCACGTGGCGGGTTGTACTTGGAAGGTGGTGCAAGAAATGTCACACCGAAATGTATACAATGCCGAAGTATTGGAAACAGAAGATAAAATGCCTCATTCAGGGAATTAAATCACAGAGCCTTACCAAGAGGACACACTAAGTTCAATGCAATTTTACCATATTGATGCATCTAATCTCCAACTCGATTTAGAAGTACACGAAGAGAATGAAGAATTTGATGAGGAAGAGGAAGATGAAGACGATAATGGCGGAGACGACGAAGAGGAAAACTACTAGTTATTATTTCATATGTTGTAATATGATGATGATGATGATGATATATATATATATATATTTCATGTTGATCTTTTGAACAATATTTAAAATCTAAAAACTAAAATCAAATATGTGTAATCTATTAAGTTAGTTTGAAGCGACGAATATTGCCCAATATTTGTCACTTTAAAAGTTGAAGTGACCACGTTTGTTTAACTTCGTCGCTTCAGATTATATGAAGCGACGAAATTTGGACCTCACTTGATTATCCTGTGAGTTTCAACTTCGTCGCTTCATATAATCTGAAGTGACGAAGTTGAAACTCACAGGGTAACCAAGTGAGATTTAACTTCGTCGCTTCATATAATTAATCTGAAGTGACGAAGTTAGACCTCACTTGGTTATCCTGTGAGTTTCAACTTCCGTTTCAGATTAAATGAAGCGACGAAATTTGAATTGTCGTCGCTGACTTAAAGACCAAGCGACGAATTGTCACAAAGTTCGTCGCTTCAAGTCGATCAAATATGAATAGAGTCGAGGCTTCTTCTTCCTCATTTGCGCGAGTCTCTACTGTAAACCCTAAACTCAGACTCAAAAAAAAACCCTTAATTTGAAAAACCCAATCCCCCATTCGATTCAGCCCCAAAACCCTTAAAGCTTTTCACAAAAAACCTTGAAATCGAAAACCCCTAATCTCTCTCATTCGATTTCAAAAAATTCACCCCTAAATTCAAAACCCCCAAACCCGAAATTTCAAACCCTTCGATTCATCAATGGCACCAGGTTCTAGTGCCCAGAAGAGGAAGAAGGAGCTCAAGGCGAGAAGGGAGAAGAAGGCGGCCGAAGCTGCAACGAGATTGGCTGCCACAGCGGTGTATGCGACAGCGAGATTGGCTGCCGCACCGGCGAATGCGACGGCGAGACCAGAGGCGGCAGTGGAGTCGGCGGCGGCGAGACCAGAGGCTGGCGCGCTGGTACCAATCCCGTCGTTGGAAGATACCAACCGTTCGGGATTGGGGGCTGTTGGAGGTGGCGTTGACACTTCAGATGACGGTCCTCTAATCAGTATTAGAACCAAGAGGGGTCCTCAGGAGTGGGTAACGATTTCTTAACTTTGGTTGTGGACGTCTGATGTTATGCATTGATAAATTTCCTCAATTTCTAATTGTCTGATGATTATCTGCAATTGTTATCTCTGTGATTATACTGTTTGTTGGGATTGTTATCTCTGTAATTCTACTGTTTGTTGGGACTTACAATTCGCCTTTCTCCTCATAAATCATTATCCTCATGAACCATCACAGACCAAAAGAGCGCTCTGGCATCTCAATAATCTGTGCTATATATTTTAAGTTTTTTTTTTTTGCATTGTAATTCTCAACTCTGTTTACTTGGCTGCTTAGGCATTGTCCTGGTACGTCCTGGCCTAGTTTCACTGCATGTTTTAACACTCTTTCTCGCGTCCATGATGAACTAAATATACAAGTACTTGGCCTTGTAGCTAATTCATTTAGCCTAAACAGCTTTGATTCATGCAGTACTTGGCCTCTAGCTACTTCATACAATTCACTTCAGACGATTCAAGTCATTCAGCTTTCCACCTTCTCCAATATTTTACGTAATAATTTACCATATGTAGTAAAGACTACGTAGTTGCCACAGCTCGTTACTTACTGGCCGGCTGAAAAGTATTCCACCTGTTTTAACCTTGATCTGAAAGTTGATAAATTCAACCACTTATATAAACTTTAAAGAAATGCACGTTAATTAAGTACCTACTTGGCCTGGGAATTGTTTAACTTCCATCTAATTAAGTTGATTCTACAGTATGCTAAGCTGTACTAATGTGACTATTAGAAAGCTTCTCCCATACTTTTCAGCCCTAGCCAACCACCTTAAATTTGTGGTTTCATAGAAAGAAGTAAGACTACTGCTACTGTTTGAAAGAAGTAAGACTATTACATGAGATCTCGAATGGAGTTTATGCTAATTCAGTAGTCTCTTGATATGCTCTTTACGACATGTATATTATAGGCGTAAACTCACTACTTTCATCATGTCGTGTTATGTGATTTTGTTATGTGAATGGTTATATAAATTTGGTGAATATGATATGGCTGAGGTGGTTGATATGGCAACGGGGAAGAAGGTGAAAGGGCGGAACCCTGAGAAGCGCGGCATCGTCACGGGCACAAAGACTGCATATTTGAAGATGATGAACAAAAACCAGCCTCTGAAGGTTGAGTACACCGAAGAACACAAGGGTCCCAAAGAATTGAAGTGGAGGACTTTGATGTCCCGAGACATCGGGAGCGCCGTCCGGAGCAAAGTTCTGATGCTTGCGCCTATCTTTGCTGAGCTGGATGAGGAGCATCAAGATGCATTGACCACTTATATGGAGGTAAAACATTATTTTAGAATAATTTTGAAAAACTATTTTTCAGTCACATTATATTGAAATATGATATTTTATTTCATTTGACTTTTTTGAATTATTTTTTATTAGATGTTCTATGACCTCTCTCCCACCGAGACAGGATTGTGGAAATATATCGACGAGACCGCAATAAGGATTTACAAGGATTAGAAGCACGACTGCCATACTCATTACGTCGAAGTATCAAATGCGACGCCCGAAGAGTTCATCCACCGACCGGAGCAGTGGGAGTACCTCAAAGGTCACTTTGAGGATGCCGAATATAAGGTTAAGTTTTTAATTATCAGTTTTCGCATTTCATATAATAACTTCACACATTCTGATATGAAATATGTTAATTATATATTTCTACTCCTTTTTGCAGGCGATGTGTGCCCGGAACGCCGCTAACCGCAACAAGGGAAAAGAAAAGGGGTATGTAATCAACCATCACTCCGGCACCACTCCCTACAGCTATCGGGTCGCTGCAAATGAGGAGAAAGGGCATCTAGCGCCTATACTCCAGACAATCTATGATGTTTATCAATCATCACAGAATGCGCAGGAGAAAGTGGTGAGTGACATTATTTTAAATGCAACGGTTTGGTTTTTAGCTTGTGATTTTGATTCTTTTGAATTAAAAACTATACTAACACAAACCTATTGGATAATTGTTTTTGCAGGCAGCGGTGAAGAGGAAGATGGATGAGTTGTGTGCTAATCGAGTGAGTGATGAAGCGGGCGGCAGTCACGTGACGGGTCTCGTTATCGTCGAAGAGCAAATGGCTGTAGTTGAGAAGGAGTTGGGTGGGAAGTCGGGGACGAGGGTCCGAGGTATATTTTTCTTATGGTTTATCTTTTACATTTTGTGTTTAGTTGTGTTTTAATTTTTACATATGAAATGGTTTTTAATTATACTAATTTTACAGGGCTAGAGGGTGCATTAAGACGCGCGCCAAAACTAAGAGGCGGTGCACGCGTGCCCCGCAACGATGCGGTGGTTGAGGATTTGCAGAGGCAACTAGCAGTCGCCACCGAGCGGTGGAATGCCTCAGAACTCGAGAAAGAAGAGCTCAAGCAGCATATGACCAGGATGGAGAGCATTGTCAATGACGTCATCTTGGCCCAAGGCAATCCGGGTGTCAATGCCGCCGCAACAACTCTGACTGTCGTCGATAAATCCTCCTGTGCTTCATTACGTATTCCCGAGGATGACCTCGATTAGGACCATTTATTCACTTGAGAGGTGACTTAAGCGTCTTTGTGTCTTTGATAGACATTAAACTAGCAGCAGACAAGATCCAAGATTACTACTTAACTGTATTTATTGTATTTGTTGCTGACGCTTCTCGCCATGAATATGTGTGTTTGTGTTATTCGAATGTGTGTTTTCTGTTATTTGGATGCAATTGAAATAGGTTCAAATTGGAATAGGTTCAAATTGGACAGAAACCTACTATTTTTCTCTGTAACACTGGACGAAGCGGCGAACATTGATCAATCTTCGTCGCATTAAAATCAAAGCGACGATCGATCTTCGTCGCTTCAGTTTTATTTTCCCATGTTTTCTTCTATGTAACGCTGAGTGAAGTGACGAACATTGTACCAAAGTTTGACTCTGCAAATAAAAAGCGACAACCCAAACTTCGTCGCATGGAATTCCAAGAGACAACTCAAAATTAGTCGCATAGAATTTCAAGCAACGATTCAAAGTTCGTCGCTAACTAATTGGCGACAAACGTTGGTGTTGTCGCTCGAAACATCCAAGCGAGGACAATTGAAGCAAAATTCGTCACTTAGAATCGAAGCGATAAGAATGAAGCGACGACAGCCAAGCGACGACTTGTTGTCGCTAGGGTACTGAAGCGACGAGTTTTGTGCTGAACCGACTAAAAACAGTCGTCACTTGGAATGTGTTCTACAGTAGTGATTGCTTCCGGGCAGAGTTGGGGATGAGAAGTGATCATGGTGGTGATGGAGCCAGACTGCTCTCTGTTTCGCTTCGGCATGAAGAGAGAGGAGAGTGGAGTGGAGGAGCAGATCTATTTATAAGTTTTGGTTTGCTTAAGAATTACGGCCTGGATTACGGATAATTAAGAGTGATGAGGATAATTAGAAACTAATATCCACCTGGAATGGACCAGCTCATTAAAACTGAATTCAAAATTTGAAGCTTTAATTAATTGGTTGTGTTGTTGTAGGCCTCATCATTAAGCCCGCGGATCAAGTGGGCCGATGGAGGCCCGCAAGCCCGATGGACTTCAAGCCCGGCCCGGTCCGTCTAAAAGCCCACTTAAGCCCGGGCCCGGTGGGTAGAGGGTCGGGCTTAGTTTAGGGGTTAGAAACTCGGCCCGGCCCGTTAAGAGCCAGTCAAGCCTGCTCTATCAAAAGTCCGTAAAAGCGCGGCCCGTAAAGCCCGTTAAAATCCATACCTCAATAATTAAAGAATAAGTTACCCCCATATAGAATTATTTTATATTTTTGACACATTAATGTATTAATTAGATCTTTATTTTCATACACTTTAATAGATATTCACACTTCACTAGCACAATATTGATCATCTTTTCTCTTAAACTCATCTATTTTATCATTTATGTTCGTTAAAAATAATTATTATATTAATATCTTTAAGAATTTTAAATTATAGTCTAAAAATCACGATGTAAACATATCATCGATCGAGGTTTTAACTTTGTCATTTTTCAAAACTTGACTTCTTTTATATAGTTGTTTCGAAAAGTTGTACACTTGAGTATAATCTACTAATCAAGTTATACCGCATTAGTAAGCATGTTGTCATTATAATGGCTAAATTCACAAAATGAAAATTTTTACTGTCTGATGTGATCGTTATAGTTAAATATGAGTAGAGGAGAAAAATCAACTCGTTTCGTGAACGTCCGATGCTCGATCGAAATGGTCAACTATATTTTCATAAAACTTATCACACGAAAACGCTATTAGGTACCTTTAGATGACCTTGTTTCGTCGACTCTTCTAAGCATTAAACTCTCAAATAAATGAGACGTAATCAGCCATGTAAAAATTTGGGAACGTTTACCTCCCGATACTATGGCTCCCCATAAAGATATATAAGTTTAAATAAGGTTGACCGCACCAATCGGGGTTCTAATTTTGTCGGAATTAAGTGATTTTTTGACCATCACTGTATTTCATCATAACGATAAAATTATATTTCATAGCATTTTTCAAAATTTGACTTCTTTTATATAGTTGTTTCGAAAAGTTGTACACTTGAGTATAATCTACTTATTGTTCAAGGAAGGTTAATTCCGTAACTTCCGTGGTGTGTCTTGTCCTAATAAGGCTAGTAGTCTAGATTCTTTATTAGATAGGGAATCCCTGAATCACAGGGATACTTGATGTAATGCCTATATAAAGGCCTCCTTATCAATCAATAAAGACAGAGTTTACTATCATCTATTTCTCCTAGAACACAGCACGTTGCTTTAGCCTTCTGTCTAATAGCCCTAAAACCCTAATTCCGAAATTCTTTTTCGAAACCCTAACCTACCGTCGGCCGCCGATTCTTCCCTTCGGCACCGTCGGCCTCTTCTCAACAGCATCTGCGCTGCCCACCTGCCGCGCCGTACCTTCACGAGCTCCTCCTCCTCTGCCTCTCGGCAGACAGGCTCACCTGCAGCCCAACCCGCTCGCCAGCAGCCCTCCCTTGCGTGCTATTCTTTGCACGCATCCCTCGAAGACCAAAATTGCTCGCAAGCCAAGCAAGCGGTCCGCGAAGCCTTATTCGTTGCTGAGAAGAAATCAAGAAGAATCGAAGAAAACAAGCTTCCCCAAGAGTCAAGTTTCGTTTGATCAAGCTTCTCTTGAAGAGGTAAATATTTTATAAACGTTCCCGTTTCTGAATTTTCAATAGTTGGGTTTTGTTTTTCTTCCGGGACTTTTTCGTGTCCCTGCTACCACATCCTGATTCTATCGCTTCTCGGGACGGCATACGGAGATTTAGTCACCCCGGTGCCAACGTTTATTGGGGTAACTGTGATGTTACCGGCCACCATTATGCTTGTGACTGTGATGTCACTGTGAACCATAACGTATTCTTTTTGAAAAGAAAACAAAGGGAAGATATCGATTTTGACTTGAAGTCACGTTAAGCATCGATTTATGTGACCATGATATATCTTGGCACTGTTCTAAAAGAACAATCAAACTTGATTAGTATTCAAATATACTAACGTCTCCATGTTTGTGTTCTGTAGATGGCTGACACTCAGCGTCCAGAATTTGGCATCTTGGATGTCCAAGGCAAGGAATACAAGAGGTGGATCTCAGATGTAGAGAACACCTTCATTGGTAAAAGATTTACCGCCACCATCAACCCTCCTGAGGATGAAAGCTTGCAAGCTTCTCCTGAACAGAAAGCACAAGCCCTGATGTTTCTCAGGCGCCATATCCATCCAACGCTCAAGAAGCAATACCTGAGGAAAACTGATCCCAAAGAGCTATGGGATATCCTCAAGGACTGCTTCGACAATGTGCATGACGCACAACTCCCAGACCTCATGTCCGATTGGGAGCAAATCCGCTTATTGGATTTTGATTCCGTCCAGGAATATCATCAGACTATGCTAAACTTGCAATCTGATTTGAGCTTTTGTGGGGTCGAAAAGACCGATGACGATATGATGGAGAAGACTTTCACGACGTTCCCAGAATCTGCTTCCATGTTGTCGCATCAGTACCGCGATCTCCGTGAGAAAGGCACTATCAAAACCTTCAGTGATTTGATGAATGTGCTTCAAAGAAAGGAGAGGTACCATGAGTTGATTCTTACCACCAATAAGAGGCCTCGAGGACCGAAATTCATTGCGGAATCTCATCAAACCCGTGGTAAAGCTTCTAAGCAAAATCATCAATCTCATGAACGTCAAGCACTACCACCACGTACGCCAAGAGCAACACGTGGCGGACGAGGAGGGAGAAGAGGCGCCGGCCATGGCCGACAGCTTTCTTGGACAAGGGATGGTGGCGGCGCCGCCGCTCTCAGAGGGAGGAACAGTTTTGGTTCCGGTCCCAGGCGTGGTGGCCATACGCCGAACAATGCTTCGGCTCCTTGCTTCAAATGTGGCTCTAAGAATCATCTTCAACGCGATTGCACAACAAGTAGAGAGATTCAAGCCGCTTACAAGAAACACAAACAATACATAGAACAAGAAACAAACTATGTAGGAGACTTTGAGGAAGAAGAATACGATGAGGAAGATACGAACTTCGCCATCGATGACTTCCAACCTACCAAGAAACGTAGGACTCAGGAGTATAATACTCCGGATTATGAATAAGTATTTGACTTAGGTCATGATATACATGTTTAAGTTTGATTTTGCTTGTTATTTTGACATAATATAGTCAATAAATCACGACTTTGTTAGATAAGTCGCTCTATTTAGAACAACCTTGATGTATTTTTGAGTTGTCATCAATAAAATCTCTCTTATTTTACGAATTATTTGAGATTTTTACATCCCTATGAAAGCATAAATGGTTCAATGCGTCCAATTCTCAATGGCATAATTATTTTGAGTTCACCACAGTTCTGGTGATGTTAACTCATATCCGAAATAAGATCACAAAGACAAAACGAGAGACCGCGATCCGCCAGGCCTCGCTCGCCATGGCTATACGCCAACTTGGCTGCGATCCGCCAACTTGGCCGCGATCTGCCAGGCCTTGCTCGCCATGGCTATCCGCCAACTTGGCCGCGATCCGCCATGCCTCGCTCGCCATGGCTACTCGCCAACTTGGCTGCGATCCGCCAGGCCTCGCTCGCCATGGCCACTCACCAAGCTTGGCTCAACACCGAATCCGGTTTTTGTAACCAACAATCGATAGCCTATCGAACAAATGCAACTTTTGCATCAATGGCTCGGCAACGACGTGTCTTCGGACTCGCCATGCTTCGGATTTAGCTCAACCGTCGCATCGCATTGCCTCAATGCCTGACCGACCCTCACCACTCGCCTTGCTTCGGCTCGGCCTCAAGGTAGCTTCGGCCTTACCACAGCTTCGGCTTTGGCTTGGCCCCGGCCTTTGCCTTGGCCTCGGCCTTGGCTCGACCACGCCACCTACGACGGTGTCCGGTCTTAATCTCTGACCTAGGCTATGTTAACTCTCAATGTTGGTATTCGGTGATTAAAATAAGGCTTATCTCTTTCTCTCAAGTTATGTCGATGCCATGGCTATGTTATTGTCCTTAATGCACTTCATTTTGTGATGATATATTGCTTCAGTACACTTACTTTAAAGTGTTCGCCAAAGTCTAAAGCAGACTATTGATTCAATTTACATTGTTTTTGTAGATGTATCAAGGCGAGATTGAGTGTTTGTTGGATTGTGCAACAACTCACACGATTCTGAGGAATCGGCAATTGTTTTCGGATTTTTCGCCAAGAGAATCGTCGTTATCTACGATGACAGGAACCGGACCCGTAATTAAGGGTCGTGGCACTGCTCAATTCTTATTGCCAAATGGCACTGAAATTCGGGTAGAGGACACCCTATATGCGCCTAAGGCGCCAAGAACCTTGCTAGCTTTCAAGGATGTACGTGACAACGACTATCACCTCAACACTTATGTTGAAGATGGAACTGAATATCTGTTGATCACCTCCACTCAATCTATGCGTACTCGCATTGTGGAGAAGTGTAAGCGAGTTCGAAATGGCATGTATTTCACAACCATTCGAGCCAATGAATCTCATGTTGTTGTCTTATGCGATTCAGATGCTTACAAGCTTTGGCATGAGAGACTCGGTCATCCGGGTCGTGATCTGATGATCCGTATTTTGAAATGCTCCCACGGTCATCCATTTTTCAGATCACATAAGCACAGAGGGCGCCTCGGCCTCGGTTCGGCCGCCATGCCGTCGATAGCCGCCTCTTGGCTCCAAGGAGAGGTTCGGCCTCCTCCTGCTTCTTATGCTTCTGTAGCGATGTCTAATGCTCATCGTTCGTTTTGCAAAGCTTGTTCACTAGCAAAACTTCAAGCAAGACCATCTTTTGCTATTGATAACAAACAGAATATTCCATTCCTACAATGAATACAAGGTGATATTTGTGGACCTATAACACCAGAATGCGGACCATTTAGATATTTCATGGTTCTGGTTGATGCATCAACGCGTTGGTCACACGTACCGTTGTTGTCCACAAGGAATGCTGCATTTGCTAAACTCCTAGCTCAGATCATTAAGCTTCGGGCTCACCACCCGGACAATCCGATTAAGTCAATCAGACTGGATAATGCTGGAGAGTTTACGTCAAAGTGTTTTGATGACTATTGCATGTCAGTTGGGATTGAAGTTGAACATCCCGTGCCCCACGTTCATTCTCAGAACGGTCTTGCAGAAGCAGCCATTAAGAGACTACAGCTTGTAGCTAGGTCTCTTGTCATGGCCACAAACTTGCCAGTTTCGGCATGGGGATATGCAATATTACATGCAGCTATGCTTATTCATCTACGACCCACAGATAGCCAACCATTTAGTGTGTACCAGTTGGTAACTGGTTACGAGCCTGATATTTCGCATCTGGGTACTTTTAGTTGCGCCGTATATGTGCCTATCACGCCTCCACTGCGTACCAAGATGGGTCCACAACGACGATTAGCTATTTATGTTGGATATGAAGCACCAACAATTGTCCGCTATATAGAGCCTATGACAGGTGATCTGTTTACTGCAAGATTTGCAGATTGTCACTTTAATGAGACATCCTTCCCGCCGTTAGGGGGAGATGGGGCCGCATCCGTCCCTAGTGAACGTCAGGAATTGACGTGGTTCTCTCCCACTATGTCTCATTATGATCCCTGTACGTCTCAGTGTGAGACCGAAATACAACGCATATTGGAACTACAAAAGGTGGCGGATTCGATGCCCGACTCCTTTACTGATATTGCGAAAGTGACAAGATCAACCATACCTGCTGCGAATGTACCTGCAAGGCTCAACATTCCTCGCCATGCGCGATCACGCGCCGCCGGTCTCGGACCCGCAGCCCTAGGTGCCGTCGGCAGCCTAGGCTCGGCACCTCCAAGTGGAGGGCCGGCGTCGACTTCGGATCCTCCTAGAAAGAGGGGGAGACCAATCGGTTCCAAGGACAATGTACCTAGAAAGAGGGCATGTGTCCAGGCACAAAGCGATCCGTTCATCATCGATACTGTGACGCCGTCAGACGAGATTGTCTCCGACTATACCTATGTCCAAGAATCAACTCTGAATCATCTGGGGGACGCCTCAGACTCACCGTTGATGTTGGAGAACAAGGAAATATCACTAAACTACTTATGCATGCACAATCTTATAGAAAGAAATTCCATATATATCGATGATGCATTCGCCTACGCCGTTGCTCAAGAAGTCACTGACGACGACGATATGGAACCCCGCACTGTTGATGAGTGTCAACGTAGGGCGGATTGGCCGAAGTGGGAAGAAGCAATCCAGGCATAACTAGACTATCTAAAGAAAAGGCAAGTATTCAGACCGGTTGTGCCTACACCGCCGAATGTGAAGCCTGTTGGACATAAATGAGTCTTTGTCAGAAAGCGCAATGAGAATGGTGGAGTCCAGCGATATAAAGCTCGACTCGTGGCGCAAGGTTTTTCTCAACGCCCTGGAATTGATTATGAGGAGACGTATTCTCCTGTCATGGATACTATTACCTTCCGATACTTAATCAGTTTGGTAGTCTCAGAGAGACTCAATATGCAGCTTATGGATGTTGTAACAGTGTATCTTTATGGGGATCTAGATACGGAGATGTACATGAAAGTGCCAGAAGGACTTTCGTTACCCAAGTCAAGTGAGCGAAAACCACGAAGTTCATTTGCTATCAGGTTGAGACGATCTCTATATGGACTCCGACAATCTGGTAGGATGTGGTACACACGGTTAAGTGATTACTTGATTGGGAAAGGATACAAGAATGATGAGTTGTGCCCTTGTGTGTTCATAAAGAGAATAAGTCAGGATTTGCCATTATAGCCGTCTATGTTGATGATATGAACATCATTGGAACTCTAAATGAGATCAATGAGACCGCTAGCTACTTGAAATCCGAATTCGAGATGAAAGATCTGGGAAGGACTCGGTTTTGCCTAGGCATAGAACTAGAGCACCGAAGTGGTGGAATATTTATACACCAATCTGCATATGTCCGAAAGATGCTCAGGCGATTTAACATGGACAAAGTTATGCATCCTACAGGCACTCCCATGGTCGTTAGAAGTCTGGATATCAACAAAGATCCATTTCGTCCGAAAGAAGATGATGAAGAGGTCTTGGGAGCTGAATATCCATATCTTAGTGCAATTGGAGCTTTGTTATACCTAGCTCAATGTACTAGACCAGACATTGCTTTCTCAGTGAACTTGTTAGCTAGATTCAGCTCTGCCCCAACACAACGTCATTGGGTTGGAATCAAGAACATCTTTCGATACCTTAAAGGAACCCTTGACATGGGCTTGTACTATCGATACACTCATCAGGATTCGACACCTAGTCGATCTCTTGCATCCAACAGCACAAACCGTGGCTCGGATCGCCACCGGTCATCCGCCAAGACTGGCTTTGGCTCAGCCATCCGCCATCCTGCAGCCATATCCGCCAACATATCCGGACCCGAGGATGCTAAGTCGTGGTCCCGATACGGCTTTGGCGATACCCCCTCCTACTCAGATACACCAAATGATGTGATGGTAGGATTTACTGATGTTGGATATTTGTCAGATCCACACAAAGGACGTTCCCAAACCGGTTATGTTTTTACCATTGGGAATACGGCGATATCTTGGAGATCAACCAAGCAAACCCTTGTTGCTACCTCCTCGAACCATGCTGAGATTATTGCACTACATGAAGCAATCAAAGAATGTGTTTGGCTTCGCTCAGTTATATCTCACATTCGAGAGTCTAGTGGACTTGAGTCTACTACGATGGGACCAACTTGCATATTTGAAGATAATGCAGCATGCATTGAGCAGATGAAGTTGGGATACATCAAGGGTGACAATAATAAACACATTTCGCCTAAGTTCTTCTACAATCAGCAGCAGCAAGAGACTTTGAATATCCAAGTGAAGCAAGTCAGCTCAGAAGATAATGCAGCTGATCTATTCACCAAGTCTCTACCCAAATCTACATTTGTGAAGCATGTAAAGGGCATTGGTATGTGTCGCTTATCCGAACTCAAAGACTGATTGACTATCAGGGGGAGTTCTCGTCTAGACTTCAGGGGGAGTCTAGTTATGCATGTCTCACATACTTGTAGTTGGTGCGTTGTACTCTTTTCCCTTAGACCATGCTTTTATTTTTGCCCAAGAGGTTTTTGTTTGCTGGCAAAGGTTTTAACGAGGCAACAGTTCATGCACCATTGAGAACGCGACACAAGGGGGAGTGTTCAAGGAAGGTTAATTCCGTAACTTCCGTGGTGTGTCTTGTCCTAATAAGGCTAGTAGTCTAGATTCTTTATTAGATAGGGAATCCCTGAATCACAGGGATACTTGATGTAATGCCTATATAAAGGCCTCCTTATCAATCAATAAAGACAGAGTTTACTATCATCTATTTCTCCTAGAACACTTATCAAGTTATACCGCATTAGTAAGCATGTTGTTATTATAATGGTTAAATTCACAAAATGAAAATTTTGACCGTCTGATGTGATCGTTATAGTTAAATATGAGTAGAGGAGAAAAATCAACTCGTTTCGTGAACGTTCGATGCTCGATCGAAACGGTCAACCATATTTTCATAAAACTTATCACACGAAAACGCTATTAGGTACCTTTAGATGACCTTGTTTCGTCGACTCTTCCAAACATTAAACTTTCAAATAAATGAGACGTAATCAGTCATGTAAAAATTTGGGAACGTTTACCTTCCGATACTATGGCTCCCCATAGAGAGATATAAGTTTAAATAAGGTTGACCGCACCGATCGGGGTTCTAACTTTGTCGGATTTAAGTGATTTTTTGACCATCACCGTATTTCATCATAACGATCAAATTATATTTCATAGCATTTTTCAAAATTTGATTTCTTTTATATAGTTGTTTCGAAAAGTTGTACACTTTATTATAATCTTCTAATCAAGTTATATTGCATTAGTATGCATATTGTCATTATAATAGCTAAATTTATAAAATGAAAATTCCATAAGCCACATATTTATAGGGTATATTTATAATTGAAAATCAATTTGAATTTAGAGTTTAGGGTTTAGAGTTTAGAGTTTAGAGTTTAGAGTTTGGAGTTTGGCGTTTGGCGTTTAGAGTTTCCAAACCTCTTTTTAAAAAATAATCTCTAATATTTATTTATTTTAATTAAAGCCAGGCCCGGTCTCAACCCGCCAAGGGCTATTCGGCCCGGCCCGCAAAAGCCCGCCTTATATGGTTGGGCTTGGATCCTAGAATTTTTAAAGAAGCTCGGCCTGGTCCGGCCCGCCATTTCTAAAATACATTGTAAAGCCCGGTCCGGTCCGCTCCATATCCGTTATGAATGGGCCGGGCCGGGCCCGGCTGTTGGTGAGGCCTATGTTGTTGAGCACAAAATATATAAAACGGCCTAGCCCGTCAACTCACTCTCTCCTCTCTCCTCTCTCCGTCTTCGTTTTCTCAGTCGTCGCCAAATTCCCAGAAAGACACAAATGCAGGAAATGGGTACTCACCTACTCGAGCTTATATTGTCTCTCCAATTGGAGGGGCACAGTTTCGGAGGACCCAAGACATGGATTGGTGTGGTTTTAGTGCTTGGTTTATAGATTTGAAGGGGTTTTGGTCTTTTGGATTGGTTGGACTGTCTGAGATACCAATTTGATGTGAAGGCTTTGGTCTTGCGAATTTCTACTGCGTACGTTGGGTTTTTTCAATGTGATAGGTTTGGATAGAGAAAGGTGCTAACTTTGAAACAAGGTTTTATCACCTTGTGTTTTGATTAGAGCTGTGATAAATTAGGGATATTCATCATGGATCTCAGATTCTCACATCTATCCTTCTAATGACTTTGCTGGGATTATTCATTTATGTTAATTTGATCCATTTTTCCTTTTTTGTGTGTTGATTGCTGGGATAATGTATGTTTACCAGTTTAGAGTAACTCTCTGATTGCCTAATTGGTAACTTTTACTAGATTATTGGTTGTTTGTTGTTGTTAACTTACCTTTTGGGATTTAGAAATTTGATTTGAAATGCTTGATGTTCTGATTCCATCAAACAAAAATTGCCTACTCAAATTAGTCCTACCCTTTCGACCCAAAAAAAATTAAAAATAGTCCTACCCAGTTTTTTTGGTGTCGTCTACAGTATCTTAATGTATACCATACTCTTAATTTACAACTAACTGAACAAAATTTACCATTATATTACACTAAATTTACAACATTGACAACAAATTTACAACATATGTTTTATATATATATACATATAATTAAACTAATTTACCACATTGACAACTATTTGTTCATAAACTTGTGAATATGTAGTAGGTGAAATAATTACAACTAACAGAACTACAATTATCCAAACAATCACTCTATTTACCACAATGATAACAAAATTTATTGTCAAATTTGTAAATAAGAGTATTATATACATGAGGATACTGAAGAAAATTTCCAGTTTTTTATCGTGGTTCTGCCACTGGTTGATAGTGAGGTGGATAAGTAGTTTGAGTTGTTAATTGGAAATGAGCAGTTGTCATCTCAGTTTTCCTCCATCTAACAAACAAAAGTGGTGTGTGTTATACCAGCGGCCTACCTAATTTAGCTCGGAAAAAATTTTTGTCACTTACTAAGCTGTTCCTCTTGAAATTGACCTCTTAGGATCTCTATGTTTTTGCCTTCCTTTTCTTTATTGAACTTTTGATAATACAAAGCGGGTTGCAGTTGTTACAATTCTCTTAAGGCATTTCTCTCTCTTTGGCCAATTTCTTAATCTCTCTTTTTGTTTGCAGATAGAAAAATTTATGTATGGTATGAATGAGAGGTGCCCGCAGCGGGCCGCGGGCTCAATTTCTGGTATGAATGAGACGTGCCCATCACTGCCTCCAAAGTATTCCAGATCGCAGAATTGCTAAGTCTTCTGTTCCTAAGAAATTGATCAATGTCTACAGGTGATCCCATAGCACTTCTTTTGATTTTAGTCGCATTTTGTTGTTGGATACTAAGTTATGAAAGGTGGTGAAGCTATAAATATAGTGATTATTCAGGTACAACCGTACAAATAGGAAGACTCGAGATATTCAATTCTTGTACAATGTAGATGATAAAAAAAGAAGATGAATTGTAGTGCCAAGGACTATTTGATGTCCTTTTCTCAAAGGGAAAATTTTGAGTTTGCGCCACTGATAATTAATATATCTCAACTTTCTGAAATAGCACATTAGTGCATGAACTAACAAACCCGACATCATTTTGGGCGTGGTACACGCCGTTAAACTTTTCCATTAAGTGGTATGGTAAGTGTCATCTTTTAAGAGGCAATTCAGTCCCTTCACCATGCTATACATTCGTGCTTCTTCATCTGCAAATAAGATGAGAATTGCGGCCCGTCGCCGATTGCTATATGTTTGAGGTTGCGCTGATATCATGGGAAGAAGGGAAGAATTGGTTTGGTTGATTGTTTGATTTTGATTTGGGAAAGAGGGCACAGAGCAATATGCAAATCAAATAGGTAGAGTTGTGTTTTCTTTTATTTTTTCTGCGAAATGTCTTTCAAATTTTAATACAAAATAGTAGAATACAAAGATCCTGGCAATCTCATGTTCTAGGCATGATCTCAATCGGCAGTCCTCGAGTAGGTACTGGCATCGGATCCCTACTGAAGTGATTGTCTGCGCATAGCTTCCAGGTGAATTGAGTTACTATATGGTGCATTGCAATAAGAGTTTCGATCCTGGCAAACTCATATCCTGGACATATTCTTGGTCCCCCTCCGAATGGTACAAAGCAGTAGGGTGGAACTGATGCTTGCTTGTCAAACCTACTTGGATCAAACTTTGCCGGTTCTGGGAATATGCTATCGTCCATATGCGTCATAGGAGCAGCCCAGAATATCTAGCATTGGACGTTGGGACTTTATCAGTTATATATTTACAAAAAAAGTCTAGATCTTTTGCTGATCTTTTCTGTTCTTGAATTGTGCTGTTGACCAAACAAACCTATGTTGTTTTAGGACCACGTTTGATTGTTTAACCGAAAAATTAACACTCTGTTCGGGGGAGAATGACAATAGAAAATATTGACAATGCTATTTTATCATGCCTAGTGGAAATTCGAACTGACCTGCCACCCTTTAGGAATGAGGAATCCACCGAACTCGATATCTTTCAGAGCATTCCTGAAGCCACCAAAGAGAGGAGGGGTGATCCTCAGAGTTTCCTGTGCTACTCTCTCCATGTGTATTTCATTTTGGCAAGGTCTTCCCATGTTAGCAACTCTCCTGCGGATCTGCTTCTAGCTATTTCTTCCTGCTCTGTAAACCAAAAGTCAAAAGGCATCAATCACTGAACAAATCCTTTAGCCAAGAATTGTGAACACGAACTATACATATACTTGTTTAAGGGTCGTACCTTCTAGAAGGGATGCATAAACGACTGGTTCATTAGCTAGAAGCCGCAAAAGGAACGTAATCAGAACAGATGAAGTGTCATGTCCTGCAACCATGACTACCATGACATTGTGCACCATCTCCAATTCTGTTAATTCTTCATTTCGGATGCTAAGGAAGCAAGTGATGAGGTCTTGTTGTGGAGAAGCCTTTTTCTGCTCAAGCTGTATCCTCTTTTCACATATGAGTTCCTTGATCATATTTTGAACCCTCTTGCTTGCCCTAAGGCTGCTGTTGTAACGTGTGAAGGGCAAGTTAACTGGTACTGACCACATTCCTTCTATCATTGTCTGGAAACACTCCACGAATTTTTCTCTGCGAGTTCCTCGTTCAATCCCAAACAGTAGAGAGCATATTATATTGAACGTGAGGTTCTTCATGAGGGGCAAAACCTGCCAATAGTTCAAAAGGTTTATTAAATAACAATCATCTCTATTTGTTTCGAACCTGCATGAGAAAAAATGGGTGAGCAAGAAATATTATTGGATAAATTGGGAAGTTTATTGCAGCAGGCTGGTTCATGTTTCATAAATTTTACCAATGTCAATTAGCTGCCTGTATTAACAGAATATGACTAGCACTTACAGTTACTTGTGGTTTTCCATGCCAATGCATTTCAAGGTGCTTCCTGATTTCTTCATCCATCTTCCCAACATATTGCTTCAATGACTCGGGCTTTAAGAACAGCATAAGAGCACTTCTTACACGCTTGTGATCCTCGATACTCAGCTCAAATATATTCCGATCTCCCAAAATCCTACGAATGGACTCAGTCTGTTTGCTGGAAATTGTGTTCCCATCAGTGGTGAATAGAAACTTGTTTGCAGCTTGTCCGTGGATGAAGACAGTTGGCTTGCCAAACAGACTTAGCTTCGAAACTGGACCATATTTTTTGATCCATTGTTCAATCCATTTCTCAGCAGTGTTGGCACGCATAGCTCGGAGAAGACCAAGGCTCTGGCCGATCAGGGGCAGTCCTAATGAGCCCGGCGGAAGTCTTGCCGATGACTTTTTTCTTGTAAAGAGGAGGAATATGGGAATGAGGACGAGGAGAACTGCGAAAAGGGTGTTCATGATTTGGGAGGCTGTGTTTGAATGAGAAAGAGATTGCAGAGCACAGCTTAAAAGAGAGTGGAAGATCAGAATAAAGTGGAGAATCTAGATACGAAAGTCTCGACGGTAGCTCAATATGCTTTTGTTGGCGTTTTCCGTTGTCTTATTATGAAAGACTAAACCCCAACCTTGATTCCTCTCAGCTAAAATTATCAATATGACAAAACCATGTGCAAGCGGATTGGCTTTGATAATCTTTTTTTTCTTTTTCCTTTTTTTTTTTTTTTCTTTCTAAACTTCATTGCATTTGTTACTCAGACAGCTAAAAATGAAATAAAGATACTCCAAGAAATAGGGAATCTTTATTCTCAATTTCATTGCATTTGTTAAGCAGACGGCTGATGATATCGCAGTCTCCGCTAAGTTTGTCAATAAATTAGTGTAACTGAACGAACATGTCAAATGTGTAAAAACATAATCTCATCAATATAAATTTCACAACTGATCATTGTTGCCAACTCACTATCAGCCAACAATAATCTGCGCAGGTGAAGCATGAGTTGAGTCTAGAAGCTCCAGAATGAGATATTGTCAGACAGATCAACTCAAGGTTGGGGTTCAGGCCACCGGATTTAGAACCGTTTCGGCTCCCTAGCTAGATATCAACTATATTAATTTGCCGGACCTGTCAACCTAGCACAACCATAGACTCGAACCAAAACAGTTCACGTCGATGATCCATATTGCCTGTTTTGACAACATATGTCACCAAACTGTTTAGCAAGAGGATATCTCCCTATCTGTGAGTCTGAAGTCTATATGATTCCTAACTCGGACAATCACATTGTGAAGATATTTGTAGAATCTTGGCTCAACAAGTATGACCAAGATAAACATTCTGTAGAGAGTATGGACAGACAGCCTGCTCTATAGAAATTTACCAAGTATGACTAATTCTTTGGATGATAATGCTAAACAGATATGGATGCCCCATCAAAATAAGACTTTCTGTACAACTAGCTCACATTCTCAAACAAGCAGTTCTATACTAAATTCATGAGAAACCACAAATTCCTTGATCCGAATGCCTTTCCCCCCTCACCAGTAATGAACTTTATGCTAAAAAGACGAACATAAAAGGATCAAGTTATCACCGGAGTCTGTCTAGAGCTCTAGTTATTTTGATGAGAAATATAGTAAATAATGAAAGTAAGGTCTGAGACAAGGATCCATCCAATTTCAAAGGCAAAAGCCATCTTCTGTTTCATACATAACCAGGGAGCACAGTATCTAGCGATAGTGGATTTTAAATTAAATGTATGGTCAATATCGAATATGCATATCTTGATAAATAAAGTTTTAATACGTCAGTTTATAAGTACAAAAAGTAGCCCTCAAATCCCATTACTTAGTCTTTGCAGAAATATGGTTACCACCGGTTGCAATTTTGTAGAGATAGAATCCCATCATGACAGCACTGCAACAAAAATAAAGTCGTTTTAGTCAGAAAACTTCATATAGACATGTAAAAAACAACGTATTAACTTTCAAGAACAGCATCCAAAATGGCTGCATCATATCTAAATTTACAGCAGCATCTTAAAAACAATGATAATTATGAAATGACAACCTATATATTACTTGTCATAATTTTTTTTTTTAAAAACCTATACATTACTATAGTTGAATGGCTATTCACAACCACTGAAAAAACATCCACACGACAGAGCATGGGAATATATATTCCATTCCTTGTCTTCCACACCCCATTACTGCCATGCCTGTTTTATCCCTCCAACTACATGGTACCAAATTTAGTACACACATCTGACACAAGTAGGCAGAAAGAACGGGTGGACGCAATTATTTCAGCCATGCTGTTGAAAGCCACAAGTGGCCCAGTTATATTATTGATGATGTGAATCATGGAGAAGTCATGCAAGTATGGTTTCCCAACGACACCGGTTGTAAGAGTTTGAAAATCATTTTCAACAAAAAGGATAAAATGGGTTCTATCATCAAAGAGATTCCCATTTTCACTGGAAGACGGATAATGAAACATGATATCCAAGTGATCAACTTTGATGAGCAATCAATTAACCCAAGTTTTTACAGACAATTAAAGATGAACATTCTGAAGACTACGAATAGCCACTCTTGCCAGACAACCCCATAGAACAATAACATTCACCAGCCTCGCACAAAACTGCTTTTCACATTAGAGGTCAGTGGTTGATGAAAAACCCATCATTCAAACCACAAACCAAAAGGACATTAACACTCATGTGCCTTGGCTGGCGTACAAACTGGTAAAACCAGCACGTAATTTTAAATTACACTTGGTCGAAAAGTTGTATGCAAAAGTTAGATAGGAAGGAGAAAGAAGTCATAATCCGGCAACAAATAGTCATATACAAACCAGATGCACAAGGTACATAAACTACAACTAATATGTTTAGTAGCCATGATTTAGAGGCTGTACAATACATCATCACCAAAATTATATATAAAATTATAAAGGCGTGCCAATTATATATATCTTGCAAGCCAAAATATGAGGAATGCAGTTCATGATTCAGATGCAATACTACAGTGCTAGCCAAATGATATATAAGTATCCACAGTATCAATGGGCAGAGACATATAAATAAGTGGATATCTGAACTCACCTGAGGCCAGCGACAACACCAGCAGGCATGATCTTAGAAGTTTGCAAATACCGTTGTCCCATGACCCATGTTAGTACGGTGGCGCAAACTGTTATAAGGAACAGAAATTAGTTCAAGAAAATGTTTATATAGATTGAGAACCAAAGATAAGATACAGCAAGCAGAACATGAAACAAAAAGAAAACAGACAAAAAGACAACTGAAAATTCGGAAAAATGCAACCAGAAAAACATTCTAAAATTCTCTTTCTCAATCTCTTATAAGCACTCACTAAGCTCATTACCCCAAAAGGAAGGTTCAGTAGCATTCACAATGACCAATACAGAACTCTTTACTAATAAGCTATACGCAATCCTTACTACCTCGTGGTTAGGGCAGCACAACCTAGTCACGAACTAGTTAGGGAGGCTTATTATACTTTGCAATTCACTCTTTCTTCACATCTTATATTTCACCTGCCAATATCATCAAACCTTCCAGAAAATAATCAAAGATACTAGCACACACCTTGAAAAACCAGTTCCAGCAATGACTAAGTAAACACCTCCTAGATCATAAATATCAGTAAGAACAAAGTAATAACCCCATAAAGAGAAAGAATATGTCTGCATTACTTCCACATTAGGAAAGTCAATGCCACCAACCTGATCAAACTACAAAGTTCACATCTTTCATGACCCATCAAACAAACAAAAACCCAGATCAACATTCCTATAACATCACTCAATTCCTCACCATCTCACATCTGGGATTTCAACCAAACCATGTGATAAAGAGTTAAAAGTGTTACCTGTTTGAATAATCAGAGCAGGGTATGAGTTCTTCTTCTTATGAAAGGCTTGGAGGCTGAGATAGCCAGCAAGAGTGAGGAGCAATCCAATGCCTGCACCTCCATACAGAGAAGCTGTGCTGCCCTTCCTCAAATACCCAAAAACTCCTCCAGCCAGCAGCAGAAGCCCGTAGGGGATCGTGAAGCAGAAATCGTGCATTTTGTCGAACTGGGTTTTCTGGGTAAGCTTGGATTCTTGGGAAAGTTGTAGTCTTTGTCAGATCGAATGAAGAAAGAACAAGGCTTTCAAGTTATAAACGGTCAACTATTGGCGCGTGGAGATTGCGCGAGTCAATTTTGTCGTGTGGCCAATCATACCAACTCCCGAGTTTGATTGTCTGAGTCCAGATAAGGTTGTACTGGCCACCTTTCACTATCTCGGATCCAAGTACGTAGAATCTGGAGCTAGGGGGTTAGGATTCGGGTCGGGTCGATAACCGGGTTTAAGTTTCAAAAAGAAAGTAAATATAAGGAAAATTATGGTAATTATTAGTTGATGAATGGTTTCGATCATCGAGAGAATTCAAAAATTTTGAATTTGAGAGAAATCTGCTTTATAAATGTGTGTACAAGTTTGTAATGAAATCGAGTTTTTGTTACACGTTGAAACCGTGCGGCTTACAGTGTTGCCAATAAGCGCTACCGGTGTAATTTTGTGGAAAGAAGTTTGGTCTGCCTTAGCTGAAAGAGATTGTGATCTAACTCTTACTTGATGTTAGGGGTGTGGTCACTTTTTTTAAAAAAAATTGCTGATCATATTTCACTTATTTTGATGAATCATGGTTTTGTACAGAACTGCTTTTACCTTTGGATCTATTGTCCACCAGGTATCAATGAAATGTTTTGTCCAGTAATTAAATTAAAAAACAATTTACAACTTCAAATATTATTGATAGCTAATAAAATATTGCAGTACATTATGTCCCAGGACCCAGGCAGCATTTGAAATTTTATAACAGTTGTGTAATTATAAGGATAAGGATTCTCTCCTAACTTTTTCTTTCACCTTACCTTCTTTACCTTTTATCTAATAGTTCACAATCTCTTGTTCTTTTCTTCTACACTTGTGATTGAGTTGGTAAAGCATTTTTGTTTACAATGGATTTCTAGGTATGATCTCAATGGGCAGTCCTTCAGTAGGCACAGACATTAGATTCCTACTGAAGTGGTTGTCTACACCAAGGAATAAAATATCGGTATCGGTATATCTATCGGTTTTTTGAAGAAAAAAAAAGATATCGGAAATATCGGGGATATATATGGGAAACTCTGTAAAAAAAATTGTTAAAATATTAAATTTATTCATTTTACACATAAAACCTTAAATACATACAAACAATAACTTTATTTAGTACTAGATAGAGACTCTAGGTGTTTAAAGTTCCTCACGCGGATCCACGAAAATACAATAATCTGACCAAGATATTTGACCCATATAGCATAAATTGTAGTGATTAATATGATAATCATATATCTCTTTGGAGCTGCCAACGGTATCCCTTAGAATGGGATAGTAAGGATGAATCCAACTATATGATTAGTCATGTACTTCTCCATATTAACCATATTCATAAATATTATAACCAAATTGATTGTTGCCTTCATGCGATTCATTTGACGTCCCACTATGCTCACTATGCTCTGTGCCTAAACTGATAGAATCAAAATTTAAGTCAACTGAAGCAACATCTGATAGGTTACTTTGATCATCAATTGCAAGTTTTTGATTGATCGTTCATCACTACTTTTGCATATGTCTTTATTGTTTTGTGGAACGAAGTAATATTGTTGGGCTAAAACAAGCCTCATTTTTGCCTCGATAACTCGAGGCGATTACTTATTCAATTACTCTTCTTAATTTCTCCAATATTCCTCGAGAAGAACACTCCTCACCGATATTTCTTAAGATCGTCACTTCTCATCCGGATATCATTTGAGGAGAATCCAGGGACTACTCATTTTTCTGATATCTCTCGAGGTGATTACTGATTACTTATTCAATTACTCTTCTCTTAGACATTCTCGAATCTCAATGAGAATTTTTTTTAATGGAAAATTTTACAGATATTTCTTTAAAATATCGGAGATATATTGTAAATATATAAATATCGGAGATATATTGTAAATATATAAATATCAGAGATATTTTACGTTACCGAAGAAATATCATAGATACAGTGAAAGATAAGATATTTACCTTCAAATATATATCGGTCGTTCGAAAAAAGGAAATATCGGAGGATATATCGATAATATCACAGATATTTTTTTCTTTGGTCTGCACATAGCTTCCAGGTGAATTGAGTTACAATGTGGTGGATTGCAAATGGTACAAAACAGTAGGGTGGAACTGATGCTTGCTTGTCAAACCTACTTGGATCAAACTTTGATGGCTCTGGGAAAACGTTATCGTCCATGTGGGTCATAGGAGCAGCCCAGAATATCTAGCATCGGATGTTACGATTTGATCAGTTCACAATTATTTAGACCAACTTTTTAAACACATTTTGACATCTCCACCGTTCAATTACCAGGTGTATATGTGTAGATCATTCATGTAAAATTTTAGCCAAAATGGTGATCATTAAGGCATCAACTAGATTAAATCAATAGATGTATGAAATCTGTCAAACCTGAACCGTTCGTGTTTTTATTTGTAAATTACAATTTTAAATGCTCTAACGATTATCAAATGGAATGAAAATTTCCATATATGATCTACTCATATAAACATGAAAGTTGAACAGTAGAGATGGTAATGTGATCGAAAAATAGATTAATGATCGATATTTCAAAATGATCAAAATAAGGGATCCTTCGGGGTATGTGTGTGTGTGTGTATATATATATGTATATGTATATACAGTGCTTCTCTGCTAAGGACGTCTGTTTCTAACATTTGATACGGATGTGAAACGCCAGCCCTTGATCTGCTTGAATGAAACTCTACGGCCATGATTAGAACAACAAGAAATGGGTCATTTTAGCAGAGACACGGGTGTGGGTTAAAAGTACGACCCAGGTCGAAATAAGGCCCGCCTCCAACTTCACTTTCCCGCTCTTGAATGTGACTCCCGCTCTTCTACTCCCGCTTTTTTCACTCCATGTACTTCTAAAATTCTTTAGTTCCGTGATGCTTATGAGGAGGAGAGAAAATACAGTTGCTGCACTTTTTGGATTGGAATAAGAAAGAAGGCTCTCATAATTTAGGTACAGACTTTAGAAAGCTTTTACTGTGTGTGTTCTCTTTCTCTGTTGAATTTGGTTTTAAATTGGAATCATCGGATGATGGATTGATGGGGCTTGAATCAATAAAAACTAATAATCTAATGGGGTTCTTTATTGTTTTGTGGATGATCTCTTTATTGGTTTTGGATGATTATTTTGATTGAGGTATACATAATCAAAATTCTGATTAGGACGTCTATTATTGTTCTCTGTTGGCTTTGATGTTTGGATGATTAAGCTTTTAATACCTTTCGTTTTAATTCATAATATAGGGAAAATTGAGTCCAGTAAGTTCATCTATTTGTAATTATCATTCTACCTTTATTAGTTTGCAATTTTCTCGTTAACTTGATCATAAAATTGTAAAGTTATGCTTATTTAGTTATATGTGGGTTGATTGTTTTACAATGAATAGGACAGAGACTATGTTTCAAGGGTTTAGAATGGAGGGCTTGAATTCGTGTTCTACTGAGACCACCAAGGTCTATACTCCTGAAGTTGCGGATGAGTTGAAGCCTACAAAGAACTTTGAGTTTAGAACACTAGAGGAGCTTTATGAATTTTACAACAAGTATGCTTTTGAAGCTGGGTTCAGTGTTCGGAAAAGTTCTACTGCTAAGAGTAAAGATAATTCTGAAGTTATAAGACAAGAACTTTGTTGTTACAAAGAAGGGCATTCAAAGATTAAAATTGTTCAGCCAAAGAGGCGGAAAGGTGTTAGGAAATAATCTTCTGCATTGAAGTAGATTAGAATAGATTGATATGCTAGTTGTATCTTTCCTTATCTGTATTTCAGACTGTAGACAGATCCTAACTTCTATGATCAGACTGTAGACACTTCTGTATAAAGCACACTATTCAGAATCAATAGAAGACGTTCAGCCTAGTCCTCTTGTGTTATATTTTTACAAAAGGGATTATAAGAACAGGTTGTCAAGCAAAGGTTGCAGCTGTGAAGAAAGGTAGCTTATATATAATCAGTCATTTTGTGGAGGCTCATAACCATCCTTTGACATCTGCAGAAAGAGTTCATTTGTTGCCATCTCATCGTCAAGTTTCAAAAGTTACCAAATCCTTCACCGAGGAACTTGGACTGGTAAATATTTCAACTTACTAGAAAATAAGTTTACTTGAAGTTCAATCAGGAGGAATTGAGAATATGGGTTGCATAGGGAAAGATATATACAATTATGAAAGAGATAAGCGAGAAGAGTTGAAGGGACATGATGCAGATATGTTGTATGCTCATATCGTATCACAGCAGGAGAAGAATACCTTTTTCACTTTCAAAATAGTTGAAGACAATGAAAATAGAATCAAGCATTGTTTTTGGGCAGATGCGACGTCTAGGAGGGTTTATAGTTTATTTAGGGATGTAGTTAATTGTCTTTGATACAACCTACAACACTAACAAATATCGGTTGATATTTACACCGCTCTTGGGAATTAACCACCATGGTTAGACCATTATGTTTGGTTGTGTATTCTTAGGTGATGAATCTACATAGTCGTTTGTTTGGCTGCTCAATACTTTCTTAGAAGCAATGCCAGGAGGAAGTCCCCCAAAAATGATAATTACTGATCAAGATCCTACTATGAAGATTGCTATTGCCAAAGTTCTTCCTAGCACATTCCACAGGTTCTGCAGTTGGCATATATTAAAGAAGTTTTCTGATAAGATAGGTACAGTGAAATGCAATGATCATTATGATGACTTTAGAAGTTGTGTATTGAACTCAGAGGTGACAGAAGAATTTGATAAGAAGTGGAAGGAAGTTGTTGAGAGAAGTAATTTAAGTAAGAATGGATGACTTCAGTCAATTTATGACATTCGAACATCATGGGTGCCTGCATATTGTAATCATATCTTCTCAGCTAGAATGTCAAATAGCCAACGAGCTGAAAGTTGTCACTCATTTTTCAAGAAATATGTCGACCACAAGAACTCATTGCTAGACTTTGTCATTCGCTTCAATAGAGGACTTGTACATCAACGTCACCGAGAGTTAGTTTCTACTCATATTGATCTGAATCAAGTGCCTCAATTGAGTACTCCTCATCCTATGGAGTCTCAAATGTCATGAATTTATACTCGTGCATGTTTCCAGCAATTTCAAAGTGAGTTCTACATCAGTTTTTTCAATTACTGGTTTCAACTCTTGAGAGAGGATGAAAATCAAAGAGTGTACTTGGTCAAAAAAAGAAGTGATTAGATTCAAAGGGATCGGGAAATTGTTTATGACAAGCATATGGATCTTGCTTCATGTACTTGCAAAAAGTTTGAAAGTGAAGGAATCCCTTGTAGGCACATCTTGGGATACTTGCTGAAAGTTCAAGAAGTGGATTACTTGCCTGACCAGTATATTTTAAAGAGATGGACTAAGGTTACAAATGCTGATGTAGTTAAGAACCTTGGTGGTTTGGAGATAACAGATACAAATGCATTGGTGGTGAAGCGTAGTAAATTATTTCATCATGCTTCACTTGTCATTGGCAAAGTCCTTACAAGTTCATGTGAAGGTCAGACCATATTTATGGAGGCTCTTGACAATGTGCTTGATAAGCTCAAACAAATGCAAGTTACTAGTAGTGAAAGTGCGAAGGCTGGTAAGAAGTTGCCAAGTGATGTTCAACATAGGTACAATGAGCCAAATGAAGTCAAAGTAAAGGGTTCAGGAAAAAGACTCGAGAAAAGAAAAGAGCTGACAAAGAGAAAGACAAATGGTACAAGGAAATGTCATGGATGTGGTCTGTATGGGCAATCACATGATAAACGAAATTGTCCGGTGCTAACTACACCTAAAGACGAGGAGTCAAGTTCATGTGATGAAGATGAGGAATTAAGTTCATTTGATGAAGATGATGACATTTAAGATTCCCTTGCTTTGCAGCATAGTTTTCTTTTTCAAGTTTTTTTGGGGGGTCTGGAGTGTTAACGGAAGAGAGAAAATTTTGGCTAGTTTAGTTGCTTTTTGTTTCACTCTGTATCAGTGTTTCACTTCTAGTATTCTAGAGTTGTATTACATGGGCATACATTGAATCATTCTGAAATGTTTAGCTTAAGTTCTTGTAACAAATGACTCTATCATTCTGTAATTGTAACTGTATATTTCTCTCTTTGTTTTTCAGCATAGCAGCACAGTTTTCTTTTTCATTTTGCTCAGAGTTGCAAAAATTTCACAGACAAAAATATTTACTCTTACATCAATTTGGAAGAGATGATGTAGCATGAGTTCAATTTAGTTGAGCAGAATATGTAAATGCTACAAAGTACATGTATATTTAAAAGCAAACGAATGAATTGTTTCTGAATTTGCATATTTACGGGCAACATAAACATAGTTGTATAAATACAAATTACAAAATTACAATGTTACTAATCCCACAATCCCTTTTATTTGATTTTCCGTTGCATGACGATCGTCAAATGGCAGGACCGTCTATGATTCATGAGGAACATCCGTGTAATCTTCAACATTGAAATAATCCTAGTCTCATGTTAGAGACTCCAATCCCAGCATTGAAAAAGTTAGACATCAATAAGGCTCTGAATTCTGATACCATTCCAAGAATAAACAAAATGAAACTCAAATGTCACTCCACTGCACAGAAAATGGTATAACTTGGCATTACAGTATTAGGGAATACAATTACAAAAGTGGATAACGAAACCAATACTTTACAAGGAAGTATATAGTTACTCAACTTATGTTTGAAGCAATTGGTATAATATCAAAGGATAGGGCTACACCATAAAGGCAACACATTATGTATTACACAAACTAGGCCTCATCATTTGGCCCTTTGGCCCTGGCCCGCCCTAAAGCCCGCCCTACCCTATAGGGCCGAAGCCCGGCCCGGCCCTCCATTAGGGCGGGTCGGCCCTAGCCCTTTTTGAGTAGGGTAGGGTGAGGGTCGAGCAAATTAAACCCGGCCCTACCCTACGGCCCGGCCCTATTGAGCCCTTTAGGGCCAAACCCTACCCGGCCCTAAAAGCCCGGCCCGGCCCTACCCTAAAATTTTAACTATTTTATATTACATAATACATACAAATGTCTTCACTAAGCGATTTGGGGCTGTAACTTTGTCGGACTTAAGTGATTTTTTTACCATCACCATATTTCATCATAACGATCAAATACTATTTCATAGTGTTTTTCAAAATTTGAATTCTTTTATATAGTTGTTTTAAAAAAGTTGTATAGTTGAGTATAATCTATTAATCAAGTTATACCACATTAGTAAGCATGTTGTCATTATAATGTCTAAATTCACAAAATGAAAATTTTGACCGTCTGATATAATCGTTATAGTCAAATATGAGTAGAGTATGAAAATCAACTCGTTTCGTGAACGTTCGATGCTCGATCGAAACGGTCAACCATATTTTCATAAAACTTATCACACGAAAACGCTATTACGTACCTTTAGATGACCTTGTTTCGTCGACTCTTCCAAACATTAAACTCTCAAATAGATGAGACCTAATCATCCATGTAAAAATTTGGGAATGTTTACCTCCCGATATTATGGCTCCCCATAGAGAGAGATAAGTTTAAATAAGGTTGACCGCATCGATCGAGGCTCTAAGTTTGGCGGATGTAAGTGATTTTTTTACCATCACCGTATTTCATCATAAAGATCAAATGTTATCTCATAGCGTTTTTCAAAACTTGACTTCTTTTATATAGTTGTTTCAAAAAGTTGTACACTTGAGTATAATCTACCAATCACCATACAAAAGTTGGCTCTAATTTTGTTGGATTTAAGTGATTTTTTTACCATTACCATATTTTATCATAACGATCAAATGCTATTTCATAGCGTTTTTCAAAATTTGACTTATTTTATATAGTTGTTTCAAAAAGTTGTATACTTGAGTATAATCTATTAATCAACTTATACCGCATTAGTAAGCATGTTGTCATTATAATGTCTAAATTCACAAAATGAAAATTTTGACCGTCTGATATGATCGTTATAGTTAAATATGAGTAGAGTATAAAAATCAACTCGTTTCGTGAATGTTCGATGCTCGATCAAAACTGTCAACCATATTTTCATAAAACTTATCATACGAAAACGCTATTACGTACCTATAGATGACCATGTTTCGTCGACTCTTCCAAACATTAAACTCTCAAATAGATGAAACGTAATCATCCATGTAAAAATGTAGGAAAGTTTACCTCCCGATACTATGGCTCCCCATAGAGAGATATAAGCTCAAATAAGGTTGACCGCATCGATCGGGGCTCTAACTTTGTCGGATGTAAGTGATTTTTTTACCATCACCGTATTTCATCATAAAGATCAAATGTTATTTCATAGCGTTTTTCAAAATTTGACTTCTTGTATATAGTTGTTTCAAAAAGTTGTACACTTGAGTATAATCTACCAATCAAGTTATACCGCATTAGTAAGTATGTTGTCATTATAATGTTTAAATTCAAAAAATAAAATTTTTGACCGTCTGATATGATCGTTATAGTCAAATATGAGTAGAATATAAAAATCAACTCGTTTCGTAAACGTTCGATGCTCGATCGAAACAGTCAACCATATTTTCATAAAACTTATCACACGAAAACGTTATTACGTACCTTTAGATGAACTTGTTTCGTCGACTCTTCCAAACATTAAACTCTCAAATAGATGAGACGTAATCATCCATGTAAAAATTTGGGAACGTTTACTCCCGATACTATGACTTCACATAGAGAGAGATAAGTTTAAATAAGGTTGACCGTATCAATCGGGGCTATAATTTTGTCGGATTTAAGTGATTTTTTTACCATCACCGTATTTCATCATAAAGATAAAATTTTATTTCATAGCGTTTTTCAAAATTTGACTTCTTTTATAAAATTTGACTTCTATTTCATATCCGGCCCTAAAAGCCCAACCCGGCCCTATTTTAAAGGGCCGGCCCGGCCCGGCCCTGTTAGCCCTAATAGAATGGGCCTTAAGGGCGGGTAAGGGTTTACATATCAAAGCCCTAGCCCGGCCCGGCCCGGCCCTAAGCTATGTTGACTTAGTCAAAGCCCGGCCCGACCCTACCCTAAGCCCTAAATTTTAGGGTAGGGCTTGGCCCGGCCCGGCCCATGATGAGGCCTAACACAAACTCACCAAAACGTTGTCCAACTCTCCAACTGAGACCAAATATTACAAGTTATAAAGTAAGCATACAAGAAAGCTCCTTCTCAAATAAAACAAAGCATCTCAATTGATATGGAGTGAGTGGTTATTTCCCCGTACACTTTTATGAACTAAATCAAACCAAATCCCCACATCAATCCATACACAATTTGTTTAAAAGAAAGAAAGAAAAAAAAATTCATAAGCACTTGCCTTTCAAAATCCATCCTCATCAAACACGCAATTCCATAAGTGTGTTGTCCATCTCCTCTCAATCACTTTTGCATCTTCCTCATCTGAAACCCAGAAAATAAACAAGATCAAAACCTTTAAAATTATCTTCAATTTAAACAAACCGAAACACAAGAAAAATTAATACCAAATGGTGAGCAGATTCGACTGGGCGAGACCATAACCGAGCATATCGTTCTGGATCCCTCCTATTTCGTGCTCAATTTTCTTGGGTACCTCGATTCTTCTTCGCTTTCCTTCTTTGGATCTAAACCTATATTGGTCTTTATTGAACTCAAACTGGTCTTTATTCAATGATTAGAAGTTGGAGACGGGTCTTATTTCGATCCGGGTCGTACTTTTAACCCGCACCCGTGTCTCTGCTAAAATGACCCATTTCTTGTTGTTCTAATCATGGCCGTAGAGTTTCATTTAAGCAGATCAAAGGCTGGCGTTTCACATCCGTATCAAATGTTAAAAACAGATTTTCTTAGCAGAGAAGCTATATATATATATATATATATAACACAGCCTGAAACCATGTTTAACACTACATAAGTAAACCTTCCCAATGAGCACAGAGCTTCCAAATCATTCCAAAAAATTCAATGCCGCAAGGAAGAGAACCCAGCATTTGGCCTTTCACACTTGCAAAACTTAAGAAATACATACTAATTATCAAGAACTTTCCCATCAACTTGAAAAAATGTCAAACTTACAAAGCTGCCCATCAAACAAAATTTTCCAATCAGCAGCAAAAAAGAAAGCTCAGCTCCACAAATAATAAGACTAGCCCATTAAATAAAATCAAACCCAGACTGCTACTCAACCAACCACCCGAGTTACTCAATCAAGAAACTAAGTTAGAATCAAAACCTGCTACTGAAATGAGCTCCTGTTTCTGGGACTTGGGCATTTGGGTTTTGATAACCCAATTTGATTGACAGCAAAAGTGCAGAACAGAACAGAACAGAGAGGAAGAGGTGACATGGACACTATGGCCTATGGGAATATGAAACAAGACAAACAACAACACGTATTGCTTTGCTCCTATCAGACGACTCATCGTATAGTACACATGCCACCCAGGCACCCATGCATGGTTTTGAATGCTGTAGCAAAACAAACTAGCCTTATTACAATGTTCGTCCCGGTGCATTTCGAACCTTTCAGATCTGAAGTCTTCTATCTCGAACATGAAAACACAAACCCCAACCTTAAATTGGTTCTATCCTATAAGTGATCCTTAAGAGTGCGCACAATGCAAAAACACAAGACACTGGTAACTTGCCAAGTTGCTAACTAGCTTGCAATGCAAGATTCCTTAACATGTTATTGTTCTTCAACCTTGTCAAATATAACCCCTCTTAAATATCCACAGACGCCAAGTTCTCTCAGACTAAGTCCATGTTTATCACTAAATAAGTAAACCTTCCCAATCATGCAGGACACAGCTTCCAAATAATTCTGTAAAAAAATTCAACGCCACAAGGAAGATAACCCAGATTTGTATTTGGCCTTTCACACTAAAAATTTAAGAAATACATACTAATTATCAAGAATTTTGCCATCAACTTGAACAAAAAAAAAATAAAAAATCAAACTTTCAAAGTTTCAGATATATAAAAATTTGCCATGAAACAAAATCACTAGGAACAGAAACCAAAAATGTTATTCCAAGAACCCAGTGTTCCTAGATCTCATCGATTTTCCAATCAAGAGCAAAACGGAGAGCTCAACTCCACAAATAATAAGACTTGCCCATCAAACAAACTCACTTCAAAAATAAACCCAGACTGCTACTCAATCAACCAACCCAGTTACTGAATCAAGAAATAAGATAGAATCAAAACCTCTTATCAGACCATTCGTAGTATAGTACAACTGCAAGCACGGTTTTGAGTTTTGACTAATTTTTGACACAAACTTTGACTGAAAGGCTAATCCCTATACAATGATGGCAATCTCAAAGTGTAAGTTTATTATAGAATTCACAACTTTTAAATGGTTGTATAGTTTACAGGATAACATTGAGAAATGTATCAACAGACTACAATGAACTATTCAAACAGATCTGCAATTATACTGTTGCAACATTTTCTAAATGACCATGACAATTATGAAGTTGGTAAAGCATTTGTGTTTACAGTGGTATTCTAGGCCTGATTTCAGTGGGCAGTCCTCGAGTAGGAACTGCTGCTGGAACCCGACTGAAGTGATTGTCTGCACACAGCTTCCATGTAAATTTTGTGACCATATGATGGATTGCAACAAGGGTTTCGATCCTGGCAAACTCAAGTCCTGGACAAATCCGAGGTCCCCCTCCAAATGGTATATAGCAGTAGGGTGGTACCAAAGCTTGCCTCTCGAACCTGCTTGGATCAAAATTTGATGGCTCTGGGAATATGCTGTCATCCATGTGTGTCATAGAAGTAACCCAGAATACCTATCATTGGAGGTTAGGACCAAATCAGCTCTGAATTTTATTACATAGTCGAGATCTATATATAGCTGATCTTTTATGTACTAGTATTGTGTTTTTGTCCGAATTATGTTAATTTTAAGATTCCATTTCATAACCAAAAACAACAATTTGGTGAACCTACGCACTTATGACGATGCATAAGAGATGAACAATTCATTTGCAGGGGAACCAAAATGCAACTTGGAATGCTGTATTAAGCTTATAGTACATTTGAATTTACCTGCCACCCTTTAGGAATGAGGAATCCACCAAACTCGATATCTTTGAGAGCAGTCCTGAAGCCACCAAAGAGAGGAGGAATGATCCTAAGAGTTTCCTGTGCTACTCTCCATGTATATTTCATCTCAGAAAGGTCTTCCCATGTTAGAAACTCTCCTCTTCTAGCTATTTCTTCCTGCTCTGAAAACCACAAATCAAAAGGATCAATCATTGAATCAGTACCTTTTAGGCAAGAAACTGTAAAATCTTTGATTTAGTTAATAGCATAAACCATCAGCCTGCTTTGGCTTACCTTGAAGAACAGCTGCATAAACAGCTGGTTCATTAGCTAGAGCCCGCAAAATAAAAGTCATCAGAACAGATGTAGTGTCATGTCCTGCAACCATGACTACCATGATTGTGTGGACCATCTCCAATTCTGTTAATGCTTCTTCATTGTCATCATTTTGGATGCTAAGCAAGCAAGTGATGAGGTCTTGGAGAGGAGAAGCAGTCTTTTGCTCAAGCTGTGCCCTCTTTTCACGTAGGAGTTCCTTGATCATGTTTTGAACCCTCTTGCTTGCCTTGAGGCTGCTGTTATAACGTGTGAGGGGCAAGTTGACAGGCACCGCCCACGATCCTTGTATCATTCTTTGGAAATGCTTCAAAAATTCGTCTCTACGAGGTCCTTGTTCAAGTCCAAAAAGCAGAGAGCATATTATGTTAAACGCGAGGTTCTTCATAGGGGCAATACCAATGAGCAACAGAAAAATGCTGTTAGTTGAAACTGATTCTGTCTGTTTTCTTCAGATGGATAAATTGGGGGATTTTTTCTGCAGCTGGCTCATTAATGTTCCACAAATTTTATTGTTTGAATTAATGAGCTTCCACATTCGACAGAATATGATTAAAAAAGAGTGATGAAGAGGCAACTTACAGTTAGTTGGTTTTTTCCATCCCAATGCATTTCAAGGCGCTGTCTGATTTCTACATCCATTTTCCCAACATATTGCTTCAGTGACTCGGGCTTCAAGAACAGCATAAGAGCATTTCTGACACGCTTGTGATCCTCGCCATTGAGCTCGAATATATTTCGTTCCCCCAAAATCCTACGAATAGACTCAGTTTGTGTGCTGGAAAGGGTGCTCCCATCACTGCTGAATATTAACTTGTTTGCAGCTTGTCCGTGGATGAAGACTGCTGGCTTGCCAAACAGACTTAGCTTTGAAACTGGACCATACTTTCTGATCCTTTGCTTAGCCCATTCCTCCGCAGTGTTGGCACGCATGGATTGGAGAAGACCAAGGCTCTGGCCGATCAGGGGCAATCCGAATGAGTCTGGAGGAAGCCTTTCTGATGATGTTTTCCTTCTCCTAAAGAGAAGGAATATTCCCATATTCCCATGAGGAATAGGAGTATTGCAAAAAGGGTGTTCATGATATGGGAGACTGAGTTTGCAGAATGACAATCAAGAGTAAACCTTTGGTATTAATATATAGGAGAGTTAAGGAAGGAAGTCCAAAAGCTATGAAGTTGAAAATGTTGCTTTGGCTTCTCATTTAGCATATCATACTCAGGTGTCAACTCTTCATTCAGAAGATGGAAAATAAACACCCCCCCCCCCCAAAAAAAGAAAAATCAATCAGCATAGATTAACTTGTTTAGTCAGCTCACTAGGCATAATCGATGTGTTTAGAACTTTAGATTCCCTGTGGAGTATGGCCAAAAGATATTCCTGTATAAGTTCACCAAAGTATGATTGATTCTTGGAATAGAAAATTGCACAAGTGCAGAACTCATTTCAATGTCCCTTTATAATAAGATTCCATGCATCAAATTTATGGTTGCAGACAAGAAGTTCTCGACCTTAATTCTTGAGAGCAGGGTCACTTTTGCCCTGAAGGCATTTTCCCACAAAGAAGTTTATGGCTGAAAATGCAGAACAAAACAAAGTTCAGGTATATCACCTGAAGTACACAAACACTCATAAATGCAGATTTCCTAATACATTTGTCCACAAAGTTCTATGCCAATTGCCAAAGATAGGTGGGAGAAAGGTCATAATGCAGCCATAAATATAGATACAAATATAAGAGACACATAAACTATTTATGATGTTCAATAGCCAACTGCTGTTACAATGACACTCAAAATATTGATGCAGTATTATACGGCAATCACTAAATGATTAAGTATAATAAAAAATCACTAAATGATTAACAAATATGCAGCACACCAAGCGCTGAGATAATACATTCATTATGCAAATAATTATCAACTCAAATAAGGGTCTGTGAGTTGTTCAAAATGGGTCTCAACCGGGGAAGACCAAGGCTCTGGTCGATCAGGGGCCATCTTAACGAGCTTGGAGGAAGTGTTTCTGATGACGTTTTCCTTCTCCTAAAGAGAAGGAATATGGGAATGAGAAATACGAGTATTGCAAAGAAGGTGCTCATGATATGGGAGACTCAATTTTTGCAGAAGGATGCTTCAAAAGAGTAAAATTTTTGTATCAATAGGGGAGTCGAGGAAAGGAATTCCCAAAGCAATTAAGCTCAAAATGTTGCTCTTGGCTTCTCATTTAGCATATCATACTCAGATGTCAACTCTTCCATTAGAAGATGGAAAACAAACCCACCTGACGTATCTCAGCTTAGAAATATCAATCTGCTAAAACGTGGGATTGATTACTACTCACTACTTGCTGCCTTGCTGGTGTTCTTAGCTGTTTGTGAAAAATATAAAATAATAACAACATAAAATAACGTTAATATAATTATAATATTGTCTAGTCCAAGCTTGTATTTGTCTGATTAGATAGTAGAGATAAGCTATTTCACTGGATTAGTTTAGTTAACTTCATCAAAGTTGCAAACATACTATCTTCTCAATATTTATGTATAAACATCAATCAGATCACCTCATTTTGTCACAAGTGACCAGTGCTTCCAGCTCACTAGGCATAAACATGTTAGATTCCCTGCAGAGTATGGACAAAAGACACTCCATAGAAATTCACCAAAGTATGAGTCATTCTTAAATAGGAAAATGCAGAACTCCTTTCAATGTCCCATAACAATAAGATCTTCCATGCATCTAACTTTGTATGCATGTTTATGCAATTTCTAAGCGTTGACTCTATTGAATTCAAAACTTTGGATGTGTAGTTTCTAGGATATAACATTGACAAAAATGTTCACAGGCTACAGTTCAATTTTTAAACAGTTTGTTTATTAAGAAGTTACACTACAGTTTGGAAATTTTTACATGACCATGACAATTATTTGAGTTGGTCAAGCATTTGTTACAATGATCCTAGGCATGATTTCAATGAGCAGTCCTTGAGTAGGTATAGGCATTACATTCCTACTGAAGTGATTGTCTGCACATAGCTTCCAGGTGAATTGAGTTACAATGTGGTGGATGGCAATAAGGGTTTCGATTCTGGCAAACTCATATCCTGGACATATTCTAGGTCCCCCTCCAATTGGTACAAAGCAGTAGGGTGGAACTGTTGCTTGCTTTTCGAACCTACTTGGATCAAACTTAGACGGCTCTGGAAAAATGCTATCGTCCATGTGGGTCATAGGAGCAGCCCAGAATATCTAGCATTTAGATGTTTGGTTAAGTTCACTATTTTATTATTAATGCTTAGACGTTTCCCTGATCTTTTCTGCACTTGAACCGTGCTCTTGTCCAACACTATGTTGTTTTAGGACTCCACTTGATTAGGTAACCGAAAAACAGCATTGCATGAACAAGCACTATATCCTTTTATAGAATTTTGGAAGAGAATGACAATAGAAAATATAGAGAATGCAATATTACGCTCGGCGTAAATTTGAACTTACCTGCTACCCTTTAGGAATGTGGAAACCACCGAACTCAATATCTTTGATAGCAGTCCTAAAGCCACCAAAAACAGGAGGAATCATCCTGAGAGTTTCCTGCGCTGCACTCCATCTGTATTTCATTTTGGCAAGGTCTTCCCATGTTAGAAACTCTCCAGCCGATTAGCTTCAAGTAATTTCTATCTGCTCTGTAAACCAAAAATAAACAGACATCAATCGTCGGAAAAAAAATCTTTTAGAAAGAAATGTGAACACAAACCTGCTTCTTGTTTAGGGCGTACCTTGAAGAAGGCCTGCATAAACAGCTAGTTCTTTTGCTTGAAGCCGCAAAAGCAACGTAATCAGAACAGATGAAGTGTCATATCCTGCAACCATGACTACCATGACATTGTGTACCATCTCCAATTCTATTAATTCTTCTTTACCTTCATCATTTTGGATGCAAAGGAAGCAAGTGATGAGGTCTTGTTGTGGTAAAGTTTTTTTTTTTTTTTTGCTCAAGCTGTACCCTCTTTTCGCGTGTAAGTTCTCTTAGCATGTTTTGAACCCTCTTGCTTGCCTTGAGGCTGCTGTTGTAATGAGTGAAGGGGAAATTAATTGGCACTGACCACATTCCTTACATCATTGTTTGGAAGCACTCCAGGAATTCCTCTCTGCGAGTTTCTCGTTCAAGCCCAAAAAGTAGAGAGAATATTATGTTAAATGTGAGATTCTTCATCAGGGGCATGACCTGTCAACAATAGAAACATGATATTTGTAGACATTGTGGTTTCTGTTTTTTTTTTTCTTCAGTTCAGCAACAATCTTGTGAGATTACTGAGAAAAAAAATAAAGACGGAGAGTTTTCTGTAGCTGGCAGATGAACTGTCCACAGATTTTATAATTTCTAGTGCTGCCACAGTGTACACAATATGATTAGTGGAGAGCAATAAAAATGTAACTCACAGTTACTCGGTATTTGCCATGCCAATGCATCTCCAGGTGATTCCTACTTTCTTGATCCATCTTGCCAACACATCGCTTTAGTGACTCGAGCTTCAAGAATAGCATATGAGCACTTCTGACACATTTGTGATCCTCACCACTCAGCTCAGGTATACTCCGTCCCCCAAAATCCTACGTATAGACTTAGGTTATTGGCTGGAAATGGTGCTCCCATCACCGGTGAATATAAACTTGTTTGCAGCTTGTCCGTGGATTAAGATGGTTGGCTTGCCAAATAGACTTAGCTTCAAAACTTTCCCGTACCTTTTGATCCTTTGTTCAAGCCATTTTCTGCATTGTTGGCATGCATGGCCTTAACAAACCAAGGCTCTGTCCTATTAAGGGCAGTCCTAATTAATGATCCTGGAGGTATCCTTTTTGACTGTGTTATTCGTCTCATTAGGAGAAGGCATACAGGAATGAGGAAAAGGAGTATTTGCGAAAAGGGTGTTCATGATATGTGAATTGTGAGGCTGAATTTGCAGGGATGTGGATTGATGGGAGTTAAAGTTCACTAGTTCAGTATGAATAAAGGTATTCTAGGAAAGGAAGCTCAATATGTTTCTTTAGGCTTTTCGGTTGGCATATCATATTATGATGTGAACTCTTTCCATGTAGAACATGAAACACAAACCATAACCTTAAGTTTCTCAACTTGAAATAATCAGACTGATTAAACCATAACCTTTAGCTATATGTAAATAAAACATTGATATCTATTACGTATATACTACATATGTATCAAGATTACAGTAAGTGGAAAATGAAAGCAGACATAAGAGAAAGAGAGAATATGACTTGTAATTCACTAAATTGCTCTAGCAATGTGAAATAAATGTTTACTATGACTAATAAACAACTCTTCAGTTCTATCCAGTGACAAAGTGATAAACACAAGGCTAACCAGTTTGCAGTGTAATATTCGTTGACAATTTATTGATCTGCAACCTTGTCAAATATAACCTCTCAGACTAAAATATCCACAAACCAATTTCTATCCAACACCACATGCAATCACTGGAGAGTAATTCAACACACCCTGAAATCATTTTCAGCAATAAACAAGTAAACCTTCCCAATCATGCAGAGCACATCTCACTAGCTTCCTAAAATTAAGAATTACATACAACTAGAAAATAAAAATTGCCCGTCAAACAAAATCACTAAAACAGTAAAAACCACATACCCAAAATGTGATTCCAACAACCCAGTTCCTAAATTGTCATCAATTTTCCAATCAACAGCAAAAGAGAAAGCTCAGCTGTACAACGAACAAATAATAAGGGTAGCCCGTCAAACAAAATCACTACAAAAACAGACGCAGATAGAAATTGAAACTCACACTGTTTCTGGGACTTGAGCATTTGGGTTTTCTGATACTTAGACTGACAGCAAAAGCAGAACAGAGAAGAAGAGGTGAGTCAGGTGACACGGAGAAAACATGGGAATATGAAACGAGACAACTCATAACCCCAATCAAAATGGGCACGAATTGCTTTCCCCCCATCAGACGACTCGTCGTATAGTACATATGTCAGTGATGTCACCCATGTATGGTTTTGAATGGCCGATGTACGTTGGTTCCGTTTCGGGGCTCCGATTTCTGCTCGATTCTCTATAAACCCTACTTTCTTCTTCACCGAAGTCACAGAAAGGAAGCTTCACAGTACGTGTCCCCATCACCGTACGATTTTTTTTTTTTTTAAGAATACCGTACAGCCAATTAAAAACTTGAAATTTTGAATTCAGTTTTAGTAACGGTAACCGAATTATAAGCTGGTCCATGCCAGGTGGATATTAGTTTCTAATTATCCTCATCACTCTTAATTATCCGTAATCCAGGCCGTAATTCTTAAGCAAACCAAAACTTATAAATAGATCTGCTCGATCTGCTCCACTCGACTCTCTTCTCTCTCTTCATGCCCAAGCGAAACAGAGAGTCGTCTGGCTCCACCACCACCATGAGTACTTCTCATCACCCCCGGAAAGGTCTTCTACTCGCTCCGTACGGCCTGCCAGAGCGTCGTCGCGTCTCAAACCCTAGAAACGACGTCGTCTTCTGTGTCACCTTTGTTTGGAATGAAGAGTTATTACTCAAGAAATAAGACAAGAAAGACTAGGATGAGATCTATGGAGGATATAATGAAGGACGACAAGTCTATGATGACCTCCGGCGTCGTTGGGGTTATGGGAATTGCCGACTCCGGTGACCGGCCGGGGCGATCTTTCTTGAACTTTGCTTAAGTCCGAGTTGAAAGAGAGCAAGATTCACTGCCTCAAACTTAACGAAACCCTACAAGTCTTGCACCAGTGGCTTTGCGCCTTCTACTGATCCTGTGACTCACAAAGACGTTGCCGAGGACATCATTTTCAATGAGGAAAGAGACTTCTACACAGTCGTTTTGGAGCAGCAAGCTGACGAGGTGGTGACGGTGGCGACTGTGAGAGTCCATGAGGCCGGATGGGGTGGCAGAAGTGTTAACGTGATTCATGAATATTGTGTAATTAGTACTTTCCTATTTTGTATATGGTAGTACGAGGTAGTACATAGTACGTAGAATTGTAATACATCTTGTATCTTGTATCCTCTTTATATAGTCTCTAGTGTGAGACGAATAATATATCAGATATTCATCCAATTATATTTGAGTTGGTATCAGAGCAAAGATCCGAGAAAACTTTGTCTCTTTATTTTTATTTTCAATTAAACTCTATTGTTAGAGTTTATTATCTCAATATTGTCTGACGTAGGTTCTTTGTCAGACTCACAGCCATTGTGCTTGTTCTCTCTCACGGGTCAATTATATCCACCTGTTTCGGTACCCAGAAGAGCACAGAAGTGCCCCTTCTTTCAGATCATCTTCAAGTTGTTGTGCTTGTTACCTCCCACGGGTCGTCCTCAAATCAGGCACTTCGTCCTCAAGCCGTCATCCTCAGGTCGTCCTCACGTCGTCGTCTTCAAGCTGCTGTTCTTAAACCCACCAGCGTCTCATCTACTCGTCTCCAGCGACATGTCCGATCCAACAACCTGCCCGATCCGACTTCGGCCTGCTCGCGATCGACCCGCTCGGCTGCTCGACTCCGGCGTCTCCAGTCTCCGGCGTTTAACCCGATCCGCTCGACCCAGTCTCTCTCTGATAAAAATTTGCAAAACCCGGTTTAGGTTTCAGTCTGACCCGGTTTGACTTCAGTCCGACCCGGATTCCAATCTGACCCGTTTTGACTTCGGCCCGACCCGATTTCTGACCCGACCTGGTTTTGCTATCCGACCCGGTTCGAATTATCTTCTTTTTATTTCCGCTGCATAACTACTGAATCGGTGTTTGTTTTACAATGGATTCTGGAAAAGAAGAAAGTTCTCAAGTCAATGATGTTCAGAAGTTTGAAGTTTCTGTTAAGAACTCTGAAATTAGTTCCTTTGGGGGAGCTAAACTCAATGGAACCAACTTCCGTAAATGGAAGAAAATCATGACAGCTCATCTCCGAGGAATGCACAAGATGGAGCATGTAACTGGGACAATTGAGGTCCCTAGTGAAGATAATGTTGATGCCTACACTAAGTGGGAAGATGATGATGGCCTTGTAATGTCAACTTTGTACAAAGCCATGAATGAGAATATAGTAGATCTTGTGGAGCAATGTGATACTACGCAGGCAATCTGGAAGACATTGGCAAACCTATACACTAATGATTCTGATTTCATACAGGTTCATGAGTTAATGTGCACGGCTTCAGTTATGCAACAGAATGAGCAGCCAGTGGCACAGTATTTCACCAAGCTGAAGAATATTTAGGCAGAAATTGATATGAAGCGTCCTTGCAAGATCAAGAACCAAGTAAATATTGTTTGTGTTTCTGCACAAACCATGGGGCCTGGTAGATACAGATGAATCCAACTTGATCTCCTGCAAACCTGCTTACTAAGGGGAATACCGGGCGGGCCGGTCTTCTCCTCTCCGATGCCTAAGTCAGTATAGTTGGAATATATAATTTGAGCACGTATGTAAGCGGTGAGAGAGATAAGTTACCTATTACTGAGGGTAGTTGGGGCCCTTATATAGGTGGCCGGGGGTGAGGGCTGGCCTCACCCTTCGACGTGGGACTGGTTCCCTTTGAATGGCAGTTCTGGTGACCTCTTTGGCAGGCAGGTGCCCCCGGTCCCAGGGTCCCTGGCAGCTGGATGGACTGCTGGACCCCGAGGCCGGGTGCTGGTGGTTCGGTCCTGGGCCTCGGGCCGGGCCCTGGTGCACTTGCCGCGGGTCTGTGGGCCTGATGTAGCCCCTCTGCGGCTACTGTCAACAAGTCTCCCAAGTTCCCGGTCAAGTGCAATCTTGAATGGGGACTTAAGTCTGTCTTGCTCTTGTCCCGCAGACCCGCAGGGTTACCAACCCAACGGTGCCCAGTCCCCCAAGTCCGCGTTGAAGATTGGGCGTGACCGGGGTGAGTACCTGTTTACCGATGGCAAGCAACAGTTTATAAGTACGTTTGTAGTATAAGTAGTACTGTGCTCAAGTGTTGTGGTGCTATGAGCATGGAGTGGGGTGAAACCCGGAGAGTGTATGAGATGATGATGCCATGTAAAAGATGTGTGCATGGGATGATAATGGAGCGTTGAAATCCGCCATGCAATAGATGTGTGCATGAAATCTCGACCGGGCACTCTGCCATATCGGTACGGAGCGGAGTTCACTGGGCCACTACCGGGCGTTCTGCCATATCGGTACGGAGCGGAGTTCACTGGGCCACTACCGGGCATTCTGCCATATCGGTGCGGAGCGGAGTTCATGGGACTTCGACCGGGCGTTCTGCCATATCGAGACGAGTCCCAGGTGAACTTAAGTACTGGACCTCGACCGGGCGTTCTGCCGTAACGAGACGAGGTGGAGTAAAGGACCTCGACCGGGCGTTCTGCCATATCGAGACGAGTCCATATTGCTAGGCTGCGGGGAGATTACCCCGGTGTTGCGGGTTGTTTGAAGCGCCGGTGAACACTTGCTAGTTCTTCTCAGCTTTTGTTGAATAAGCGTTGAGGTAAGGGGGGGGAGGGGGTGGCGTTGAGGTGACAAGGCTCGCCGTGCATCCCCACGTTGATCGCGGTTCAATGCGATGCAGGGTTTTTATCCTGCTGGACAAGAGTACATGGGTTAGATGTAAACTCGCCCTGGTGTATAAAGCCCATGCCGGTCGAATGTTCTCATGACTGGGGTCATGCCATGGAGCCGGGCGAGACTCGACCGGGCGTCCTGCCATATCGAGACGAGTCCCCCAGTGAAATGCCATGGGGCCGGGTGGATCGCGTTCCCGGAAAATGCTCTGGAGCCGATTGGATGTTACGTAACCGGTGGGTGGATCTCGACCGGGCGTCCTGCCATATCGAGACGAGTCCCCTAAGAGAGATGCAGCTGGGTGGACCTCGACCGGGCGTTCTGCCATATCGAGACGAGTCCCCCAGTGAGATGGCGTGCAGCCGGTTGAATGATCATAACCGTGAACTGCCATGGTGCCGGGCGAACTGCCATGGTGCCGGGCGGATGGCTCATACCCGGAACGATGCTCTCGAAGCGGTTGAAAAATCATAACCGATGAGAGGTCTTCAAGACATGCAACGAAGAAGCCATGCAGTCGGTTGAATGATCATAACCGCGAACTGCCATGGTGCCGGGCGGATGGCTCATACCCGGAACGATGCTCTCGAAGCGGTTGAAAAATCATAACCAGTGAGAGGTCTTCAAGACATGCAACGAAGAAGCCATGCAGCCGGTTGAATGATCATAACCGCGAACTGCCATGGTGCCGGGCGGATGGCTCATACCCGGGACAATGCTCTCGAAGCGGTTTGGAAAACCATAACCGATAAGAGGTCTTCAAGCCGGTTGAAAGATCATAACCGGTGAAAGGTCTTCAAGCCTAGGGAAGTGGAGGGGGGCCTGACGCCTCGGTTCCCGCTCCTAACTACCTTGTCGCCAGCGTGCGAGACAAGTGGCTGACATGCATTTAAGGAGGAAGTCCATCAGTCCCATCAGTTATGATGGCATGGGCAGTTTACCAATGCTGGGACACGTGCCAGTAGGGAGCGGTGTTGAGATGGAGGGCCTGGATTCACAGGCGTTTGAGTTGCTCTGATTGCGTGTTTGGCGGGATTACAAGCGCCTAGGGCACCGGTCCCCTCTATAAATAGGCCTCTTGTGCTCTTCCTTCTACTTTTGCTTCTTGCTTTAGAGAAACTAAGAGAAAGAGAGAAATCCGGCAAAAGCTCTGAGCCCCTTGCCCCACGAGATCCGTTTTCTCGAGCGCTCCCTACTCTCTTCCTACCATTGCTCACTGCTTTCGCAGGGCGGACCGTCCTCGGTTGAGCATATTAATCGGTAAGTTTGTTAATTTCTTTGCCCCGGTGTTGTTCTTGCTTTGGTTTTGTTGTTTTGCGGCGGGGGGGGGGGGGGGGGGGGGGATCTCTGTCGCTGACTGAGTTGCTCTGCGGCAAACTTGGGGAGAGGCCGTAGAAGGCGCTGTTGTAGCCTGTTGCTGACGAGCGGTAGGGTTTTGTTTTCTTCCCCTAGGTTAGGATGTCTTCTTCAAGTTCTGACCGGGCTTCCGAATCGACTGCCAGGGGTCCTATCGTGGACGATGTGGAGAGGCTGGAGGACTAGCTCGGTTCGGAATCCTCGGAGACAGAAGTCGCTGACTGCTCCCGGAGCAGGGCTTCGTCTCCGGCTTTGTCTTCGTCTTCCGGGGCTGAATCCTCGGAGACAGAAATACCGCACGGGGTGCGCCTTGCGGGTGCTCCGGCCGTGAGTTACACCATTGGCAGAGGGAAGGATGCCGTGGTGTGCGATGAACCGGAGGGTAGCATGACCCCTAGAGAGATAGCTGCGCTTCGGGAAACGTGGAGTATCCCGGATGAGGTTCTGCTGCGGCCCCTGAATCCTGGAGAGTCAGCCTGCAACCCGGAGGCAGGTTGGGTTGCCGTGCACCAGGACCAGTTCCGGCATGGATTCTCGCTCCCGCTGCCGGATTACGTGCAATACATGCTCAGTGCACTGCAGGTGTCGCCAGCGCAGCTTCCTGGGCTTTAGTGGAGGCGACTACTGAGCCTCGGCTGCCTATATGAGCTGTCCGGAATGAGTATGCCAACGGTAAACGAATTCTGGGCCTTGTATAGGTTGTCCTACTCAAGGAAGCAAGGGTCCCGGGGTTGCCTGTCCTTCAACGCCCGGAACCATTAACCGATCATCACCAATATACCTACATGGGTAGACAACAGCTAGAGAAAGAAGGTGGTGATGGTGGGCGGGAGGTGGCAGGCGAGGAGGAAGATGTACCGGGTTCCTGGCGCCTTCCAACCCATTGGTGACCAGTCGTTCGAGCTATCCGATCTGGAGCACGAGAGGATCTTGACCATACTCAGATGTTGGGACAATCTGGAACGGAGCTCCTTCAACTTTATCCGGTGAGAAGTGCTGGAATACTGCCAACTCGGGCGGGATCCCGGTGCGTAGCAGGCCTTAGCGGTGATACTTGTGCTAGCTCTTGCAAAATACTAACTGTTCGCTTTCCTTGCAGGTGCATCTTCCCGGGCGGTCATCAAGCCCGAAACCACTCTCTCAATGGACGGGGAAGACCTCCTTAACAAGCTAAAGGAGAAAGGCGAGACCGTCTCGCGGACGTCGGTGGACGAGGAGTCCGGCCGGCTCACGACTCATCCGGAACCGAGGGCCATGGATGTTGATGACGGCGCCTACATCCTGAGGCGGGTGAAGTGCCATCCTGCTGCGCCCAAAGCGGTGCCCGGAAAGGGCAAGACTACCGGGGGGCCAGTGAGGATTCCCGGTGGAGTGAGCAGGATCCCCAACCAGCCGGTGTCTGTACCGCACGTGGCACGTGTCGCCCAGGTAGGCGCACAATCTTCTTCTCCGGAAGGCCGGGGAGAGAAACAGAAGGGCGGGGACATTCCTCCCTCCGCGCTGGTGAGGCTCACCGGGGGGTCGTCACGGGAGAACCTGGCCAAACGGTTCAGGGTAACCAGCGGTGTACAACCTAACTCCGCTGGGGAGAAGGCTGCCGCTGCCCGGCAGAGTAGTCCCGCGCCTGCGGAGGCACCGAGGGGAAGCCCGGACAGTGCATTCGTCCGGCAAGTGGCGGCGGACTTGGTCGGCCTTGGTCTGGACAGACCTGGGGTTGCTGGAGCCCTGGCGGGCGGGAACCGCCCAAAATGCAAGGAATCCGTCCTCCGGGTAAGCACTAACTGGTGCCACTACACTGCTTGTAGGTTGTTTCTCTTATTGCCCGATTGACTGTTTCTGTTGTTGTGCAGTTGCTGTACAGTATGTACCAACCGGACGTTAGCGAGGAACTGCCGGAGCTGAAGAGGCAGATAGCTGCTTTATCGGAGGCCCGACAGCGCCTGGAGGTGGAGAAGTCCCGCTCAGATCGGGAGAAGGCCAGATCGAAGGAGAGGGCCAAGAAGCTGGAGGAGCAGAACCGGAGCCTGGAAAAGGAGAAGGAGCGGGCCGAAGCTGAGAGGGCCGAGCTGGAAACCAAGGTAGATGAGCTCCAGGTGGGAGCCACCGCTCTGCGCGCCGCTGCCGCTGCTGCTGCCGGGGAAGAGGGCCCAGGACAATATGAGCGGTTCGTTCTCCGATACCGAGAGAGCGACGAGTTCCTGGAGTTCCTGGAGAAGGCCAGGGAAGAGGGCATCTCGGACGCGTACACGGAATGGGCGGGGAAGGGGTGGTTGGACACTTCCCTGATGCCGGATGCCGCTGCTGAAGGAGACATCCATGAGCAATCGGACATCCATCAGCAGGCGGTGGAGGGGCAGCCGGAAGAAGTGACTCACTCGGACTTGGATTCTTTTACCAACGGTACCAAGTCTCTCCAAGCCAGAGTCGGCGCCGGAACTGAGGTCAACGACGAGGGTACCGCAGGAGACGCCGGCGGATTGCCTGCTGAGGGTGGAGTCGTGGCTCCTTAGGATTTTCCTTGCTCCTCCTTGTAATCTTTCTGGAACGGTCACTGCTTGTATACTTGCTTGATTATGAATATACTTGAACTGGCGGAGCCGGTGAAATTTTCTCAAAAGTAGTTTGCATATATTTGTGATATTTACAACGGTAGAACCGGTGATATGCCAAACTAACCGCTCGGAGATTCGACGGGTTTACCAGGCCTGGTTATGCTCTCGGTCGGGGTCTGCTCTTCTTTCTCCCACGTACCGCTAGAGCTGGCCGTTATTAATCAAGCCCTGCACCGCTGTCTTGAGAGCACAGCACTGGCTCATCCGATGAGTAGCCTTATCATGATAGGAGCAGTACTTGCCCGTCTGCGCCGTTGTAAGTTTCCCCTTCGGGTACCTTCTCTTGGGCGGTGGGGGGATGACGCTCCCGTTCTCAAGTAAAATATCATCGTAGGAAGTGGTGAGAGCGGTGAAGACTTCTTGACCGGCCGGTGGTGCTGGCATGATCGCCAGGGGACGTTCTTGGCAGTAAGGCGCCGGCTTGTGCTCGCTCTGAGGCTTGTCAGGATAAGGCCTATGCTGCCTTTGTGGCCAGTTTCTATTGGGCCGGCTCGGCTGGGCGGCACGGTTCTCGGTCCGCTGACTGGGCTTGTCCTCCTGGCTGGGCGGGGGGTTCTCCTCCCGGGGATGGTCTTCCTGCTGCTCATCCCGCTTCCTCTTCAGCAGGTGGTGCCCATATGTCTCGTGATCGGCCTGAGCATGCCGGATGGCCATTGCCATCAACTCATCATACCCCTGCGGGAGTTCTACCCGAACGGCGTAGGAAAACTTCCCTGGCCGGAGCCCCTGCTTAAACGCCATCTCAGCGATGCCTTTGTCTAGGTTCCGAACCCCGGCCGTTGCTGTCTGCCAACGGTTGACAAAGGTCCTCAATTCCTCCCCGGGTGCTTGCATACAGTTGAAGAGGATGGTCGACGTCCGGGCTCCCTCGACCCGGAGGATGAAGCGGCCTACGAACCGGTCAGCTAACTGCTCGAATGCCTCGATCGAGTTCGCCGGAAGCTCGTAGAACCAGCTGAGCGCCTCTCCAGACAGAGTTTCCTGGAAGATGTTGCAACATACTGCATCAGAGTAACCCTTAGCGCATGTCTGGGACCGGAAACTGCCCAGGTGCTGGTACGGGCAGCCGGACCCTGAATAGGTGAGCTTGAGGGACTTCTGGTTGCCAGACCTTCCCGACTCTATGACCCGGTGCCACAAAGGGCCCATACGCTCATTTGGGCCTTCAAGTCTGGCACAGTGTCGGCTAACATCTGCAATGCCCATGCAGTCGGGGTCTCAACTTCATCCACAGACGAAGTGTGGAGCTGGCGGGAGGTTGGCGCGCTCTTCGGCAGACCTGCACCGGCCGGTGACCTTGCTCGCTCGGCATCACGGGGCCGACCGCCCGATGACTGCCCTGCCTCGTACTGCTGAGGTTGGACTGGCGGGGGTGCCTCTTGCGCCCTATCCATAGCGTCGCTGCGCTGTTGTCCTCTCTCTAAGGCGGCTACCAGGGCAGCGTTCACTGATTCCATCTCTTCGTACCGGGCGTTGGACTTGGCTCTGTCCCTGTCTCCCTCCTCTCTTAGACGATTAATCTCTGCGGCCATTGCCCGTATCTTTCCCGCCATACCGCTCTGGTCGGGGCTGTACATAGCGTCCCGGTCGCTGTCACAGAGCGGGCTCTCAGATCGGTCGATCGGCTCATCCGAGAACGTCAAGGAGAAGCCCCGGTGCACGGGACTGTCTTCATCCTCTGCCGGGCCTTTCCCGCGCGAGCTGTCGTGGTGTCGTGGTGTCCCGGTCCCGGCATGCCGAACGGCCTACCACAGCTTCCTCCTTCCTGACCGTTGCCCTGGGCGCCATGCGGCTCCCGCGTGACGCCCGGGGTGGAGATGAGCGTTTGCACTGCTGCAACACGCCCCTCCTCGGTGGTACCTCTCTCTTGCCTTGCTTCCGAACTCTCGGCCATGGGTGATGCCTACACGGTTTCTTGTTCAAGTTTCCCACAGACGGCGCCAATTGTTTCTGCACAAACCCTGGGGCCTGGTAGATACAGATGAATCCAACTTGATCTCCTGCAAACCTGCTTACTAAGGGGAATACCGGGCGGGCCGGTCTTCTCCTCTCCGATGCCTAAGTCAGTATAGTTGGAATATATAACTTGAGCACGTATGTAAGCGGTGAGAGAGATAAGTTACCTATTACTGAGGGTAGTTGGGGCCCTTATATAGGTGGCTGGGGGTGAGGGCTGGCCTCACCCTTCGATGTGGGACTGGTTCCCTTCGAAGGGCAGTTCTGGTGACCTCTTTGGCAGGCAGGCGCCCCCGGTCCCAGGGTCCCTGGCAGCCGAATGGACTGCTGGGCCTCGGGCCAGGCCCTGGTGCACTTGCCGCGGGTCTGTGGGCCTGATGTAGCCCCTCTGCGGCTACTGTCAACAGTTTGGTACCAGAAGGAGAAGGAACTTGAGCGTGTTCACCATTTCCTGAGAGGGCTTGATGCAAAACATAACAGCGCCAAAGGCGAGCTGCTCAGAATGACAGAACCTCCGAGCCTTACTACCGCTTTCACATATATCCGTAAGGATGAGTCTCAGCAGGACAGTCTTCATCAAGCACAAGTTGAAGTTTCTAGCCTTACTGTTCAGGCAAGATCTCCAACACCACTTCTTCAGCAATCCAATTTAGTTCCACTTCATAGGCAAGGACCACCACCAGGCTTTGGGAATCAACCTCGTCCTCCTTGCTCTTATTGCAATGATACTGGTCATGTTCGTGAGACTTGTTGGAAGTTGTATCCGCACCTCAGGCCTAAGAGGTCTACTCATTGTCCTAAGGCGAAAGCAGCTATCCAGTTGGTCCAAGAACCAGATATCTATGGTGTGGTCGGACAAGATCATCATACAGCAGGAGGAGCAGCACCCACAGCATCAATTGCTGGCCGTGGTAAGATAGGTATGGCTTTGAATATCTCTAGTTTTGTTGGGTCTGATACATGGATTATTGATTCTGGTGCCTCCGATCACATGACTGATGATCAATCTTATTTTATCGAATTGACCCCTCCACCAGTACTCTATGTTACTAATGCCAATGGTGAGGCCTTCCCTGTGTTAGGAAAAGGGTCAGTTCGTATTACTCCCACAATAGAACTCCAAAATGTGTTATATGTCCCTGCTTTATCTCATCATTTGATATCTGTCCCACAATTGAATACTGAAGCCAAATGCTCTGTGACTTTTCTTCCCATGTATGTGATATTTCAGGATCTTCTCACTGGGGAGTTACTAGGCCGGGGGTATCTGAGGGGCAGGTTGTTTCATTTGGATCAGACGTATGTAGGGGAGAAACCAGGAGCACAGTACCGGACCGCTTTGATCTCCACTTCTGACAAGCTAAGTGAATTTTGGTTATGGCATCGTCGCTTAGGGCATCCATCTTTTAGTATTATGAAAAAATCCATGCCTACTTTGTTTATTGGTGTGGATGAGTCAGTTTTACATTGTGAAACATGTGTTTTGGGCAAGAGTCATCGAACTACTTATTCCCCTAGTATTTCTAATAAAAGTGTTGTTCCTTTCGAATTAATTCATTCTGATGTTTGGGGACCTTCCAAAGAGCCTACTGTGTCGGGTATGAGGTATTATGTGTCATTTATTGATGATTGCACACGTCTTTCTTGGATTGTTCTTCTTAAAACCAAGGATGAGGTCTTTCCGACTTTTCAAGCCTTCTATACCAATGTCCAAACACAATACCATGCCACAATTAAAGTTCTTTGTTCTGATAATGGGGGGGGAATATGTCAACCGTGTCTTTCAGGAGTTTTTTTTAAAACACATGAGATTGTTCATCAAACAACATGTCCTTACACACCTGAGCAGAATGGGGTATCCGAAAGGAAAAATCGTCATTTACTTGATATGGCTCGTTGTCTTCTCTTTAGTGCCCATTGTCCTAAATATCTTTGGGGTGATGCTGTCATAGCCTCTGCTCATCTCATTAATCGTCTTCCATCTAGTGTCCTCCAGGGAAAAGTACCATATGAGGTAGTTGCCTCTCATGTCTCCTTACCCTCATTTCATAATCTCCCTGCTCGTGTTTTTGGTTGTGTCGCCTTTGTCCATATTCCAAAGAGTCAGAGGTCAAAGTTGGATGCCCGGGCCCTTAAGTGTGTGTTTGTTGGTTATGGAGGTCATCAGAAATGGTACAGGTGCTATCATCCACCTACTCGGAAGTACTATGTAACTATGGATGTTACCTTTTTTAAAGACATGAGCTACTTTACCTCTCATGATACTGCTCTTCAGGGGGAGCATTCATATTTTAAAGAGCTGTATCATGGAGAGGGGGAGACAGGTCAGACAGGAGATATGGTGACAGGTTCAGTTGAGATTACAGATGCATCAGCTTCACAGGCACCATCAGATGATGCTGAGATAGTTACTCCAGAAATTCAGGAAGAAGCTGACAGCGCAACTGCCCCTCCTGCCTCGCCAACTGTTATTGATACCCCTGACTCATGTCTCCCTGGTACAGAAGATCACTCACCTGAGGTTAGTCATCCTATTGGGGTTAATACTACTAATGCTACTAGTGGACAATATGTTTTACCAAGTAGGTCTACTCGAGGTCAACCAGCAAAAAAGTATGAACCTACCCTTAAAGCCAAAGCTAAGTATCCTGTAGCGAATTTTATGTCCACCAAAAGATTGTCTAAGTCATATGAATCATTTGTGAATCAAATATATGTTGTATCAGTACCTAACAAAGTGTCGGATGCATTGGGAGATCCTAAATAGAGGAAAGCAATGGGGGAGGAGATGGAAGCATTACAGAAGAACAATACTTGGGAGCTTGTATGTCAACCACATGGAAAGAAGGTTGTGGGATGCTGCTGGGTGTTTACAGTAAAACATAATCCAGATGGGTCAGTGAGCAAGTATAAAGCACGCTTAGTAGCAAAGGGATTCACCCAGACATATGGCATAGACTATGATGAGACTTTTGCACCTGTTGCAAAGATGAACACTATTCGAGTATTGCTTTCTTTTGCTGCTAGCGTAAACTGGCCTCTTAAACAGTTTGATGTCAAGAATGCATTTCTTCATAGAGAAGTTACAGAGGAAGTGTACATGGACATTCCACCTGGATATGTAGCTGCTTCTCCAGGTAACTTCGTATGCAGATTGAGAAAATCTTTGTATGGTCTTAAACAATCACCTCGTGCTTGGTTTGGAAGGTTTTCACAATTCATGAGGAAGATTGGTTACAAACAGAGTAATTCAGACCACAGATTGTTTCTCAGACACTAACATGGGAAGGTAACAGCCCTGATTATATATGTTGATGATATGGTAGTTACTGGTAATGATATTGTTGAGATAGATAGATTACAGAAGCAGCTAGCCACAGAGTTTGATATGAAGAATCTAGGAACACTCAGGTACTTCTTGGGCATTGAAGTAGCCAAGGGGAGTGAGGGAATCTATTTGTGTCAGCGGAAGTACGTCCTTGATCTACTGGCAGAAACAGGTATGTTGGATTGTACTCCAATTGACACTCCTATCGAGCAGAATCATCGATTAGCAGAGTATCCTGATCAAGTGTCTACCGACAAGACTCGTTATCATAGGTTAGTTAGACGCCTGATTTATTTGGCACATACCAGACCAGATGTTGCGTATGTAGTAAGTGTAGTTAGTCAGTTCATGCATAATCCAAGTGTGGATCAGATGCTGTTGTGAGGATTTTGAGATACTTCAACTCAGCTCCAGGGAGAGGAGTAATGTTCTCTAAACACAACAACATTCTTGAGGTTAGTGGTTTCACAGATGCAGATTGGGCTGGAAATATTCCAGATAGGAGGTCGACATCAGGTTATTTTACCTTTGTAGGAGGTAATTTGGTTACATGAAAGAGTAAGAAGCATAAGGTTGTAGCTCGATCTAGTGCAGAGGCGGAGTATAGAGGTATGGCTCATGGAGTGTGTGAATTGTTGTGGTTGAGAAACCTGCTACGTGATTTGAGTGTTAAGTTGTCAAATGCAATGCGGTTATATTGCGACAACAAAGCAGCTATTGATATATCACAGAATCCAGTACAGCATGATCGTACTAAACACGTAGAGGTAGATCGTCATTTTTTAAAAGAGAAGTTAGATGCTAAAATTATTAGCTTCCCTTTTGTTCCTACTGAAGAGCAGCTTGCAGATGTACTCACTAAAGGAGTTTCTAAGAAGGCTTTTCATGACTCATTAAGCAAGTTGGGCATGATTGATGTGTATGCACCAACTTGAGGGGGAGTGTTAACGTGAGTCATGAATATTGTGTAATTAGTACTTTCCTATTTTGTATATGGTAGTACGAGGTATAGTACATAGTACGTAGGGTTGTAGTACATCTTGTATCTTGTATCCCCTTTATATAGCCTCTAGTGTGAGACGAATAATATATCAGATATTCATCCAATTATATTTGAGTAGAAGTACCACTAGTTGCGACTGCGTTTGAGTTTCAGAGACGAGAGATGTGCAAGCTGTTGATGAATGAGATTGAGAACTGGCTTAGGAGCACTGGGGTTGAGAGGGTTGTGCTGCCTTAACTTCGGCTCAAAGCGCACTCAAGACTTGGACCGGTGATAAGATGGGTTTTTCAATTCGATTATAGGTGAGGATGAGAAAGCGAATCTTCTCTATGCTTATGACATCTTGGATTTCCAGGACACGACAATATGCCAGAAACAACTCCTATTGATGAACAAGAATGAGAAATGTGATGCTGATTATTCTAGTGATGATGGCTCTACCATATCTCACGAACAACATGTTTGTATCTCTGCGGAAGATCGATCAATCAAGCCTGAAAGCTCACATTAATTATTATTAGAATGTGTTATACCTAGTTTGGTTTTGTATGCTTCTGAAATTACATTAATTTGTATATATAATTCAACCCAATTTTGAAAGAATAATTTGGACTTATACAATAATGTCTTGAGTATTAAGCAATTGATTAAACATTATCTAAGTAATAAGAGTTGAATAAGGAGTGTAATTTTTGTGATATATTGATAACACATAAACAATATATTGAGTAAGAATCCAATACAGTATCTGATATGAATCTCATGTCAATAAGAAAACAATCTAGAGATCAAGTAGGACTCGTTAATGGGCAAGACACTAGTTGATCACTATATATACATGAGCATTAGTCCTTGGTCTCATCCCCAACGCATCTAGTATCCTATCCCATTCAAGGAGCAATAGTGAGAGAGAACAGAAGACTAAAGCTAGAAGAACAGAAGTTACTTGAGCAGCAAGCAATGACAATCAGTTTCAATGCATCAGGTATAATATTATTCTTGGTTTTGATTTCATGTTTACATGGTTTAATGTTCGTTACAATTATTAAAGATTATTTAGTATTGATCTTTCAATTGGTATCAGAGCCATAATGAACCATGCATGTAAATCGATTAAGAAAATCAAATTTAGTATTCAGGGTTTTACAAAAACTTTTCTACAAAAAAAAAAAAAAAAAAAAAAAAAACCTTCAGAAAACCCATTCGGAAACACCTTGGGCCTGTGAGCCGTGCTATTTTTGAGGCGTCAAGATAGCCCTTAGCCTTTCAGTCGTCAAAGGCGTCAGCTATCCCCGCCTCCCGGACCCGTTCCAGCAGATTAAGAAGCTCATCACTTTGCTGATACTTCTTAACAGCCCGCTGGTATAGCTCCGGGTCATTCTCATCGACCGCCCCGCCCACAGAAGCGGAGGCCGTCGCCACCTGCCGCTGGAGCTCCTCGACCTTGGTCTCCAGCTCAGCCCTCTCCTCCTCTAGTCCCTTCTTCTCCTCTTCAAGAGCCTCGACCTGGGCCTCCATCTTGACCACCTGCTTCCTGGCCCTTTCCTCCAACCGGGCCTTCTCATGTTGGAGCTTGGATTTCTCTACCTCCAGGAGGTCCCGAGCGCTTGTCAACGCCGCCACCTGCTTCTTCAGCTCGGGCAACTCTTCACTTGCATCTGCCTGATACAAGTTGTACAGCAACTACAGTTTGATAGGCACCGGTTAGAAAGCAACGAAGCACAAAATAGTGTTGGACGAATAACAGTGGCAGACTATCCTTACCTGGATGACTGTCTCCTTGCTTTTCCGTCAGTGCTCCTCCAGCCTGCCTTCCGGAGCCCCAGCCTTATCCAGCTCAATGCCCCTCATATCCATAAGCAGGCTCCGGACGAACGGCTCCTCCGGACAACCGTCCTCCGGTTCCAGCTCCGTAGCAGGAGCCTTCTCCACTACCGACGCGTCTGTGCAAGAGCGGAAGAGCTAGAGGCCACGTAAACTTTGCCCTGGGTGGTAATGGCGCCACCACTCGTCAGCTTTAGCCGCTTGGCCAAGCTCTCACCAACCGACCGGCCGATAAACGTAACAAGCGCGGAGGCTATCAGTTCCCGAACCCTCTTTCTTTTTTCACCCAGATCAACCTATAAGGAAGAAGATCGGGCGGCAGACAAAGGGGGCCTGGCGACAATAGGCACCGGTCCCAGTCGCCGGGGAATCTTTGCAGCACCACCCGGGGGCTTGGACGGCTCACCAGGAGTCTTCCTCGATCCAGACACCGCCAGGCGTCCCGCAGCAGGAGTCTTTACGCGTCGTAAGGCGTAATCCTTGTCCACAACATCCATGGCCACGGGTTCCTCGTGTATGGTTAACTCGCCGATTTTCCGGTTAACCGTGGCCCGCGCTGCGGCGTCTCCTTTCTCCTTCAGTTTGGAGACAAGATCCTGATTGTCTATGGACAGCGTCTCGTGGGGTTTAATGGCCATCCGGGAAGATACACCTGCAGAACACCAACCAAAGGGGTTAGACAAAACACCAACTTTCTCAACGGGAATAAGCACAATCAATCTACATCCCACCACCCACCGGGATTCCCCCCCAGGCAACACAGTTCCAACAGCTCTCGCCGGATGAAGTTGTAGGAACTCCGCACCAGGTCGGACCAGCACCCAAATACCCGGGCGATTCTATCCATCTCCAGGCCAGACAGCTCGTACGACTGATCGCCGATCGGCTGAAAGGCCCAGGAACGCGGTAATTCCTACTCCTCTTCTGCCAATTCATACCCACCCCCCCCCCCCCCCCCCCCCCCCCCATCACCACCTTCTTTCTCCAATTATTGTTGAGCCAGAAGGGCAGGCGGGTTATCACCGGCTTATAGTCCCGGGCAGAAAAACTCACACACCCCCGGAGTTTACTCTTCTTCGAGTACGTCAGCTTGTACAGGGCTCGGAACTCTTCCACCGTTGGGAAGCTCATATCACACAGCCAATAGAGACAGCCTAGACTCAGTAGTTGCCTCCACTGGTTACCGGGGAGCTGCGTCGGTGATATCTGAATGGCACTTCGCACGTACTGCACAAAGTTTAGCAGTGGAAAAGAGAACCCATGACGGAACTGTTCCTCAAGAATAACAACACAGCCTTCCTCCGGGTTACAGGTTGACTCTTCGGTATACAGAGGCCGGAGATCTACATCTCCGGAAATACTCCACCTTGCCCGAAAAGCAGCAATCTCCCCAGGACTTAAAGAGCGCTCAGGCTCATCACAGACTATGGTCCTATTCCCATCCACAAGTGTGTAGCGCGGGTCGCCTGCTGGGTGGATTGTGCCCAAGGACACTCCATAGGGAGCATCCACCGGTCCTAGAGACCCAAACGATGATGCCACGCCAGTCGAACGGGGGACGACATCTGGCCCCGAGGACGAGGAGGCAAGCCAGTCCTCCATCCTCTCTTGGTCGTCTGTCAACAGTCGCCTGGCGGCCAATGCAGAGGTTTCACTGGAGCTCTTAGAATCCATGTAACCTAGGGGAAAGAAAAAAAAAATTCTGATGGCCGATCAGCAGTACAACCTAAACAACGGTCGCGGGGCAGCACGAAGCATGTAGTGCCTCAGCGCAGCCCCACAACGACCACTGAGCTTATCATCCGAAAACGGCCAGATCTCGCTGAGATTCTGTACCAGCGGGGTCCCATCCAACGGGCAAACCAAGATACAACCAGGTGCCAATCAGATCAACCCACAGACAAGACAAAAGGAAGTTTCAGAATCACAAGGGCAGAACTCACCGATTGATATGCACGACAACAGAAACTCAAAACCTGGAAAACACCGAGCAATTGTGTCGAGCATGCTAAACAGGGGAACAATTCTCAACCAAAAGTAAAATGCACCAAGCGGCAGGGGTTTATATACAGGCCCAGCATCCTGAGTGCCCCTTGAATTCCTCCCCCCCCCCCCCCCCCAAACTACTCAGTAGGGCAAGTAAAACGCCCGCGGATCTGGGCCATCCATCTCTGACCGTCCCCTAGCGGCACGTGTTCCAGTATTGGTAACTTCTCAGGCCATCATAACTGATGGGACTGATGGAATACCCCCTTCAATACATGTCAGACACTTGCCTCGCATGCAGGGGGTAGTTGAAAGAGCAAGGGATAAAATCGAACCGTCCCGCCCGAAGCTTATTCCAACCTAAGGCTGAAATATTGCAACAGTACGGGGCACTCTAACATTTATTCCATAGGTACGAGGCATTCCACCTGTTGAACTTATTCCACCCTTACGGCTAGCGGCAACGGCTAAAACCAGGAGATTTGATCCTCTAGTACAGGACGATTCTTCCAGCAGGCTAAAAACCCTACACATGTTTTATCTCACTGCCGGGCGGTTGATTACAGCCAAGAAACAACGGCTAGGTATCCCACCGGGAGAACTCTTCCTCTAACACAGGAGACCTCTTCCCCAGGGACGTAACCAGGATCAGAAAATGGGTTGGGCTAATCTTAGCTCGACAAAAAATTTGCGCACTTGTGAATATTCATTTGAGGTTTTGAACCCGGTAGGAGGTTCATCCTCATGCCTTCATTTAAAATACATATGAGGGGGACATAAAACCAAGAACCTCATAAACTAAAACTTACAAGCAAAATAAATTGGAAGAAAACAAGAAATTCTAACTAAATCGTACCCTTCGAGGCCCACTTTTTTCAAACTCATCAATTACAGAATCATTATCAATATCATTGGCAAAATCCTTCTCAATGTAAAGAACCATCAAATCATCAAGAAACTCATCTTCCATCTTATTCCGAAGGTTGTTCTTTATAATGTTCATAGAAGAAAAAGCTCTCTCTGTGGTGGTTGTAGAAACTGGCAGAGTCAACACAAGACAAATCAACCTGAAAATCATAGGAAAGAATGTCGACTTTCTCGATTCAACTAACCGACGACACAAAACAGAAAGAGAAGCTGTTTTGGCAAATCTTGGATCCCTCTGAATATCTGCTAGAAAATACCCACACTCCATTTTTAGAGAAAGCAAATCAGATGGTGTAAAGTCTGCAGGGTAATACTTCAAAGCAAGTATGTAAACATCTTCAGATTTAAATGCAGCAAAATCATCTTGAGGATCAAATGTAGCACTAAGAACAAGAAGCTCCAATGATCCATCAGGAAATCTTCTATCCAATTCTTCTAACTGGAAGTCTATTACAGACTTAAGCATATACACCCGATAATAATGCTCATTTGTAATTCCCTGTTCACAAGCCCTTATACCTTTCTTGTAAGGAGCAGACATATCAGGCATAATAATATCATACTTGGAGCAAAATGACACTACCTTTATAATCAAGTTATCCCAACCACCATCTCTCATATCCTGAAGCTTTGATTTTGTAATTGAAAGAAAGTTTAGAGCATTCAAAATGTCTATGGCCTTCTTTTGTAATGACTGACAAAGAAAATCAGTAATCATCATCACATCATTCATCAAGAGCAAGTTAAACACAAAATCAAAACGCTTCATAGCCTTACAAGCACTCTTTGCTTCTCCTTGTACCTTAGAAGTTCCATTAGAAACCAAATCTGCAAGAGTAGTTGTTGTAGCTCCATATAGTTTAATCAAACTAGATATAGAGCGAAGATGTGAACCCCAACGAGTAGCCCCTGCTCGTGACAAAGTGGAAGCCTGATTAGCCCCTTTACCTATCTCAAGCTCGCCAGCAGCCACTAAATCTTCAATTTCTGCCTCTCTAATAACTCTTAAAGCTGAATGGCGTTTTGCAGAAGAATCAACAAAATTCACAATAAAATTTAGAGTATAGAAGAATTCCCATATGTCATGTACTCCTTTAGTTGCAGCAATCAATGTCAATTGTAAGCGATGAGCAAAGCAATGCACATAATAAGCATATGGACACTCTTCACGAAACAAAGCTTGTAAACCATTGTATTCACCCCGCATGTTACTAGCACCATCATATCCTTGACCACGCATATTCTGTACTAGAAGATTGTTCTGAGCAAGGACATTCGATATCTCATTTTTCAAAGTTTGAGAACAAGTGTCTACAACACTCATAACTTTGAAAAATCTTTCTCTAACAAACCCATGACAATCAACAAATCGAAGTATAATAGCCATTTGCTCCCTATTAGATGCATCAACCGCTTCATCAACAAGGATACAAAATTTTGATGATCCAACTTCATCACGAATCTTGGTTCTAACTTTGTTTCCAAGAATGTTTGCAATTTGTCTTTGAATTATTGGAGAAGTATACTTAGCATTTGCAGGAGCATTATCTAAGACTTTCTGAACTTCTATATTCATCCTCCCAAAAGACTTTTGAACTGCAATAAAGTTTCCACCATTAGATGAATTTGCCGACTCATCATTCCCTCTAAAAGCACATCCTTGGTTAGCTAACAACCTCACACTCTCTATAGTAGTAATAAGCCGAAGCCGATGATTTGCTATTTCTTGTGATGATTGTGTGCTAATGGCTCTTTCGATATGCTTAGATGGGTTTCTTAGAGTCTCCCACTTATGCATGGCATCATTATGTGGTGAATTTAAGCCACATATATGACCAACCATACCAGATTGCTTCGACATAACATTCTTCCAACCCTGAAAGCCACACTCAGTGAATGCTGGATGATGGGATGGATATCTATCAAACAAGAAACATGGGAAGCAATATGTTTTATCCTTCTCTATAGAGTACTCAAGCCAAGGCCAATCCTTAAACCATCTGTAGTTAAATTTTCGACCTTGACCTCCATCAGAAGTAGTGGGATAACTGCTTAACTTAGGTTGATAAGGTCCTAAAACCACATAATTAAGCTCTGCGAATATTATCCTGATCATTCAAAGAGTATAGGCCTATCGGATTCCTTATTCCTGGATCACGCTCTAGAGATGTAATATCAAATGTCTCAACTCTCTCAGTTCTTTCATTATGACACTCTTCTATTACTGGTATAGATGGGGAAGAATCTAAAGGCACATCATTCACAGAATTCTCAGTCACATGTTTACTACCACTTTTGCTCCCACTACAACTTCCACTACCACTTGGAGGAGGCTCACTTGCGAACCATGAAAGAATATTTTTATATCGCTTGGGCTTTCGGTGATCCGTCATTATATTCAAAACCTATATATGTATCATTATTAGAATTATGTATATAAATTAAAGCATAGAATTTTGATTATAGATATTATGCATATTAGAAGAAAAAACAAAGACTTTCTGTGAACAGACAAAGACTTCATATACCACTTCTACTCTGGATACATCATATTCATTATTCTGAGGAGAAGCATAGAAATGGAAAACAAAGACATTCATTACTAGTTGTGCAAGCATACCTTGGCCTTTTGTCTTCCTCCTTATTAAAAATTTTTAGCCCCAAAAACAATTGAAATCACCAACCAATGCGCAGTAGCGAGCACCTGCATTTCACAAGCTTAACTTAGACATATGATCTGCTCAATATGGAGTCCAGAAAACAAAGGTATGCTTCTACTGATTCTAAGGTATGCATAAATTAATTTTTCTGTCCTCTGTTCTAAATAAGTAAAATTTAGTCCTTGTGGTGTTTTATAACTATAGATATAATCCTTATTTGTGTCTGATTCTGTTATGAGTCAGTACACTTATACTGCAGCATTGCTATAATTTCTACTTGCATAGCTGAGTTCAGTAACATACTTATGTTTTGCGCCCTTGATTTATAATCATTATCGTGGTAGGCGAACACAGATTTCAGCAAAAAGGTTTCTATACATCATACATGGAAACACAACGTATGAATGCAAGTGCATCATATCAGTAAGTTATATTTATTTGATCCATTCATTATACTCATAAGTTTCACTTCTTAAAAAAATCTCATGCTTTTTTAAAGGTCTCATACTTGAAAATCTATGTGCATACCTCAGTGATTGGTTTTGTGTTCAGTTTAAAAAGTGTTGCCAAAAGAGTTATTGGCACAAACTTTATTGATATCCAGGCTAAAGTTAACAACTTTACAAGATCTGATAATAAAAGATATTATGTCAATGATGACGCATATGGTGATAGTTCAGAAAAGGCAATTGATAATGGGAGAAGAGTTGATTTGCAGAAAGCATTCAATAAGAATGAAGCTGTAAGTATGAATTATTTCATCTTTCTAGTCCTCCCTCAGCTGAATCAGCTCATAAATTCTAATACACAATCACAATCCCTACGCTCTAGCATGCAAGTAAAATCTCTATTGAAATTCAATTACTAAAATAAAAACGATGCAGAACCGAATAGTACCTAAACAGATCCGACGATGATGTTGTTGATAGGGATGAAGATGAGCTTGACGAAGAATCCGACGAATCCCATCACGACGAATCCAATCGCTGTCCGCAGCGCCACCTTGGAGAATTCTGCATCACAAAGAATATATGAATTTCAAAACCTGTAAATTCTACAAAGATCTAGAGAGATCGGCGATTGGGTTACCTTTGCGATCGGGCTTGTGGCAGCGCTTGACGAGTCGAATGGAGACAACGACGTCGATGGTGTTGTTAGAAAGGTCTCGTGGGTTGGCGACTTTGAAGACGAGCTGCTCGTTCCAGTAAGGATTGAGGTCTTTGGGTTTGGTCTGTGTAGTCTGAGGGGTCCGATAAGCATTTGCTGTTTTTTTTTTTTTTTTTTTTTTTTTTAGGTTTAGGCTGAATATATATAGTTTGGACTTATTTCAGCATTTTTTGGGTTGGGCAGCCTCTAGTGTGCATCCGTCCCTGCTCTTCCCGCAGGCTAAAAACCTTGCAGAAATATTATGTACAGGCTACGCTATTCCAACTGTAGTACCTGCTCCAACTAAACGCTATCCTATTCGCCGGTACACCCAGGTTGAACCATTGGCTGCGAAATTCCACCGGCCATGTCCACACTTGCTTAACGATCACTCCTACAGAATAACCGGTTGTACAAACTGAGACATTCCTACGGACAGCCTTGTACGACCTACGCGCTCCAGGTACCACCGGGCTTTATAAACCCGGGAGACTTGATCCTCTCATACAGGACATATCTTCCCGCAGGCTAAGAACCCTGCACATACTTCGTGCCTGTAACACACGGGCTAAGAAGTGATCGGGGATGTCGGCCAATACGAACACAGGGCCGCTTCACCCCACCGGGAGACTTGCTCCCCTCATACAGGACAACTCTTCCCGCAGGCTAACAACCCTGCACAGAGTTCACGCCTGCAGGAACAAAGATAGTCCTGCACCACCCCACCGGGAATTCTTCTAACACATGGCACGTTTCCCGCTGGTACCATGTTACCTCATCGAGACAACTCTATTTAAGGCACCCACTGACCGCTGACCTTTACGGCTACCTTTCTCACTTGGGGGACTCATTCCACCCGTGCGCTATATTCATGGCACGGTGGATTTCAACGCTACATTATCATCATCTCATGCACTACATCTTGCACCCGTATGCAAATGTCACCATGAACATCATAACCATGCACTCATCACATTATGCCCCATCATAACAGGTTTATCCGAACGCCCGGCCAAGCTCAATCTTAAACGCGGACTTGGGGGGCTAGGGCACCGTTGGGTTCGTATCCTAGCAGGTCTGCGGGCCTGTAAAGGAAGACAGATTTAAGTCCCCATTCAAGATGGCAATTGACCGGGAACTTGGGGGACTTGTTGACAGTAGCCATAGAGAGGCTGCCCAGACCCGCAGCCAGCACTCCTGGACCCGACCCAGGGCCCGGGAACAAGACATGGACACCTGGTCCCTGGCATATCTTGCTTGTGATCGGGACCCGGGAACTGGGGATGGCAGCTCCCCAAGCAGAGGCCGGAACAGTCCAGCAATATGTGCATAAGGGGGCCAGTCCCACATCGAAGGGTGATGTCAGTCCTCATACCCGGCAGCCTATATATGAGTCTCATCTACCCTCATTAATAGGTAATCAATACTTCAACTACTCATTCCCACTTAATTTATCAGTTTATCCAATCTATACTGACTTAAGTATCGGAGGGGAATAGACCGGCCCGCCCGGTATTCCCTTAGTTAGCAGGATTTGCAGGAAGGAATCACACCAAGATCCACCGGTCTCTGTGATTCTACGGATTCAGACAGAAACAACTGTGTTCTGGAGAATTCTAAGAGTGTGATCCGGTGTGGATCAGTTGAGTGTTCTGATGTCTAGAGAGTTGCAAGCTTTGAGTGAATGGGTGATTTATAGAAAATTCTCTGCTGAGAGTTTACTTGTTTTCGTGGATGTGGAGTATCACATGAACAAACTAGCACTTCTTCTAGTTTTCAGAAACTATATTTCATTGAATATGTCTGTAACAATTATATGAACAGAATATATTTAGCTTTTCTATATTTGTTAGCTACACTGTCAAATCTTCAAGCAACCATAAATTTCAACTTCTGCTTTCTTCTGTTAATGACAAATTCCAGAAGAATTATCAACAACCACATGGGCGTAGCTATGTTATGAAAGGATTCACAATGTATTCTGCTTTCACTTGTTTACATAAAAGGGAAGAGACAAATGAACAATTTTGACCCTTCTGAAACAAAATAAAAGTTAGTTGACTCATCACATAATGCTAACTCTGCATCACCATTAGAATGTATTATTCTACTTCCATATTTATTTCCACTATTTTTGTTTGTAATTTCTTTTTCTCTTGTCATGATTTACAGGTTTCTTACCTTATGTTTTCTCTAAACAAAGTAATTTTTGGGTGAATAAGTTGGCTATTATGTGATTAAATTTGTAGAACTTGTAAACCATTATCTAGTTTTTTCAATCCAATAGCAAGCTAAGTCTTGACCCCTCCTAACAAATTTTCTAGCTACACCACTGAACATCCAGACAGAGCAAGCATTTAGAAGGATAATCCAGGGGACTCACATTCATGTCGTTAGGGGCATCTTTTTCATACCTTCGACGCTTCATTTCTGGAAGCTCAGGCAAAGAGTTATGAATACCATCAACATAGTCTTGAGTGAGGAAAACTCCTGGAAGGTCTGGTTCAGGAAAATACCGGTAATCAGATAGTCCTTTCTTCCTCATTATAACTGTTTTCTGAACATTACAATAGTGTAAAAGGAAATGACAACAGATGACACCGAAAGAAACAATCTGCAACTTATTTCTTCTTCCCACCTTTATAGTGCGTGTTTGTGTGCTGTGACAAGTGGATTTCTGATTTCGAGAAACAAATGCATGAGCAACTATTCCTGTCTAGTATTCTTCTTGTTCAGATATTGATGCTTTCCCTGAGGCCAATCAATCTGCAGATGAAAGAAAAACTAGTACCTACTTTCTGGAGTACTAGTTTGGATATGTTGTATGTTTGGATATCATAAATACGATGAGGACGAGTGATGCTATTACTTCAGCACAAATAATAGTAGTGAAACGGATAAGCATTTCATCAAACACCTTCAAGGCATCCTCAACATTACTCACATTGGGTCGATTCCAAAATTACTCACCCTGGCCATTGAGGCTGGGTGAGGGTCTCTCACAAGTTCTACAACAGCTTTGCGCCTGAAAAAAAAATAAAACGACAGATCGTTTATTAAAAAACGACACGTCGTATGGTATCATAAGTCTATCGATACTTGTAGCTATATGGTTTAGGAAACCGAGTAGCCTCTAGTTTACAATGTTGGTTCGGTTGTGCCCGAATCTTCAAAAACCCTTGTTTGTTCTTCTCCCCCAAACCCTGAAAATGGTGACCCCAACTCAGACCGTTTCGAAAAGACCCATTTGCCCTTCGTGCTCGAAACCCGTCCGGCTCTGCCTCTGCAATCGGATCCACAACCCGGGGCTCCACAACTCTGTAAGTGTGGCTATTCTCCAACACAGCTTTGAGAAGAAGCACCCTCTTAATTCAGCTAGGATTGCAAGGCTAGGTCTTAAGAATGTGAAGGTGGTTACTGTGCATTTTGATGCCCGACCCGTGTTTGGACCGGGATGGGTCAAAAGGTGCTTGTTTTGGGAATGATGTAGGTGGTATAAGGAGTGTTGGAAACCAATTAGGAGGTGTGGAGTGTGTAGAGGATTGTGTAGAAACGCGTAGTGAGGGGTTTGTAAAGGAAGTGTTTGATTTGGAGACTTGTGATAAGCATTTGGATGGACAAACCAATGTGGATGTGGCTGCTGCTGCTACGACATGGGATTCACTATCTAATGAACACAAGCTCTGTGGTACAGCTTTTGTGTCAATTGAAGGTGTTAGAGTTGGTAATGGTGGACCGGTTGTAAGGGCTACAATTGGCAAGAATGGTGTCATTACCTCACTTACTCATACTTGGATGCCACAAATTGATTACAAGAATTCACAATTTGATACGATTTTAGAGATTACAGAAGCGCGTGAGGCTTTGGCAAAGGGATTCATTGTACAAAAGTTGCAAAAGCAGCCAGCTAAGGGAAATGTGGAGTTTGAAGTAGAAGTTCCTCCGGGGTCTGTTCTCTTGTTTCCGTCAAAAGAAGCAGTTAGTGCTAGTGACCTTGAAGCCATGGATATCAAGGTCAAGAATTTGATCGTCTTGGATGGAACATGGTCTAAGGCAAAGAGAATGTATGTGGAAAACCCCTGGCTGAAGCTACTGCCACACTTGAGGTTGGATTTGGACAAGCTGAGCTTGTACAATGAAGTCAGAGTCCAGCCTAAACCTGGATTCATATCCACCATTGAGAGCATCGTATACGCACTAAAGGCGGTAGGGGACAGTCCGGAAGGCCTGGACAATCTCTTGGATGTTTTTGAGTCCATGGTTGGAGACCAGAGACGATGCCAAGAAGAGAGAATGTCTCACCACCCGGGTGAGCCTTCTGCTCAATTTCACTTTTGGCACAATTTTGATCTCAATTCCAAGCTCTCTGTTATCTTTTTTTTATTTTTTTATTTTTTATTTTTTAAAAGGAGGGTACTAGGAGGGACCACAAGGAGGCACGCAATGGCCTGTTAACTCGAAGTCCACCAGTGCCGCGCCAAAGACGCAGCGACACCCCCCCTTCGCCCTATGGAGCACTCCGAAGAGGATTGGAGCTCTCCGCAAGGCCTTTTACCTACACAAGGATCGAACATTCGACCTTGTTTAAGTAACTTAGTTTGCTTACCAACTAAGTTGGATCCTTGAGGATTTTTAAAAGGAGGGTACTGGGAGGGACCACAAGGAGGCACGCAATGGCCTGTTAACTCCAAGCTCTCTGTTATATCTGTAAGCCATTATCACATTTTTGCATTTGTTATGACCTCTTTTGCCAATTACCATATTACCCCTCAAGTCCTTCTCAGCTATATCAAATGTTGAGCAAACCAAACACTCAGTTCCAAATGCTCAAGCTTCTCTCCTCACCTCGTAAAACCCTAAACCCTAATAAATCCCTCCTCTTCCTCTCTCGCCTCCTCACTCAATCACCCACCACCAATCCCCATGATTACGACCCGCCGTTTTCTCCAGCATCCAAACCCCAAAACCAAAAAGATCGAGAATGCTGATCCCAAAAAAGACCCGACCCGGCCTCTCAAATCGGACCTCCCCTTCGACTTCAGCTACTCCTACTCGGAAACCCCATCAGCCGAACCCATTTCCTTCCGGGAGTCGCCAAAGTTCTCTCCTTTCGGGCCGGGTCGGCTCGATAGGAAATGGACCGGGACGGCTGCCCCGGCCCAACAAGAAGCGGACTTGAACCGGCTGGCCGAGCAGAGGAAACGTGTCCTCGGTGACCCGCTTTCGGAGGAGAAGGAAGTGGCTGAGCTGGTGGAACGGTATCGGCATAGTGATTGCTCCCGCCAAATCAACTTGGGTAATGCTTAAAAATCGAGTCTTTTAAGTTCTGAGATTGACCCATGTATTGCATTGTGTTATTTTGGCTTGTTTAGATTAGTGTAATGATGTATTGCATTTTCGACAGTTAATGCATGCTTTTGTAATGGATTGTGTTTTGTATTGATTGAGTGATGAGGGACTAAGTTGTTTGGGTTATGTATTAGGAAAGGGAGGAGTTACTCAAATCATGTTAGATGATATTCATAATCATTGGAAGCGGGCTGAGGCCGTGAGGATTAATGGGGGTGCCGACTCTTGATATGGACAATGTTTGCTTCCACCTTGAGGTTCGAACTCAACTCTGGTGATTTGCCTCGAATGGTTTTGAGTTTTGTTGGGTAGTCGGGTAGAGATTGGTGGGTGATAGTGTAGTAGTGTCTGTGCAGGACAAGACTGGAGGGGTGATTATCTACCGGCATATTAATGTGCTTATTCTGTACCGCGGTCGAAATTATGATCCAAAGAATCGGCCAATAATACCTGTGATGCTATGGAAGCCCTATCCTCCGATATATCCAAAGCTTGTGAAGAATGTTGCTGATGGCTTGACATTTGAAGAGACGAAGGAATTGCGTAACAGGGGACTAAATTCCCTCCCTCTCATGAAACTTAGTAAGTGTTTTATGACTTTTATCTGAGAGAGAAAGGATCTTTGGTAGTGAATTTGAATTTTGGAAGTACCCTATTGTATACTGCTTTCTTTTTTGTTTTCGCAGATGATATGTCAACATTCATGGCCCTTTTCCGTGAACCATTATTTTTAATCATTGTATTTTCTGCAGCTAGAAATGGTGTGTATGTGAATGTTGTGGAGAGAGTAAAGGAGGCCTTCATGACTGAAGAGATAGTGAGACTAGACTGCACTCATGCTGGCACCAGTGATTGCAAAAGAATAGGTGCAAAATTGAGGGTATGGCTTGTATATGGAATTAACGTCGAATTTAGATTTTAGTATTCTACTCCATTTTATGTTTTCTGATCTCTGCATATTCCATATATTCAGGACCTTGTACCTTGCATTCCCCTTTTGTTCAAGGACGAGCAGATTATACTGTGGAGGGGGAAACAAGATGAAGAACAAGACTCGAAGTGCATTCCTAGATCATAGATGTAGAAACTCCACATTTGCTTATGCTGGTGGGGTTGGTACTCAATTTTAAGAAACTCTCCTTTGCCAATGCAAGTGCTATAATCCGGAAGTTTTTGTGTCAAAATGCTATGTTTGGCCGATTGCTTTGCACGTTGCGCCAAGTACATTTTCCCCCTTATGCTTGCACCTAAGATTTCCGGCCAAGTAGCAAAGGAAAATGGAACACCATTTATGTACATTGTCGCCTGTGTCAGTCAACAATTTATGTACATTGATACCTGTATAACAAGCCAACATACTAAAACCTATCTAATTGTCAATGCGCGCAATTGTGGTGCAGTTTGGTTCTTCTTTTTGATCGTATGATACTGTAGTTGTAAACAAATTAGTTTCTCCTTACCCTTAAAACTAAATGGCCCCAGGCTCAAGTCAAAGCACTTGTCTCGGGAGTTCTTTACAGTTTACAGTCAATCTGTCACAGAGGATCTAACTCCACCTTGGAAGTACATTGACAAATTTCTTCCTATTGACGCCTAACATATAGGGGGGAATCGTTCCCATACATCAATTATTTGACAGTCGATAACACACTGCAAGGTGACATAGCTGCCCGTGAATCTGCAAGATGACAGCATATTAGAGAAACAGGCGGTTGATTGTGAAAGCGCATTCTCTTCCTTCATAGCAAGGATCTCAAATTGCCCTTCAGGAGTTAATTTCATCTGATCCTCGATTTAGTATTTCAATAACCACGAGTGAGTGATAGAACCAGTGGAGCTCCAATCCAATGATGTTAGCCCAAAAAAAAAATCCCAATTTAAAATAGCAATCTCAACTTAACTTTCTGAGAAAGCAATCAATTCAAATACTATATATATGAGGAACTGAAATCTTATGATACAACCATGCCATAGCAATAGCTACCACGATGATATGAGACCCCTCTATTAATATTCGTGTATAAAAACCATATATAACATGTAACATATAAAGGAGGAATCTTGGTATATTTATGTTTCAGAGATAAAGTCAAAAAAACATGTAGAAATGCTTGCACATTCAAGTTGCTAAATACACAGGTGCTCTGCACACACCAACTAGTTGACAGAGATCAAATAGCACCATAAGGATCACCGCATTCAATCATCTTAAGCCGCTAGGAAAGATAGGTCAAGATATCATGATGTTGAAAAGTTACACTTCACGCGACTCAAGTGAAACTAGGTATCAGATGTACTATGGTGACATGAGTATCTTCCTCAGCTCATGTGTCTTTTCAGCAACACATCCCGCACTGACCAAGGAGGTCATCCAGACCTGATCAGACCTTACAGGCTCATCATCATCATTCCTATGCCAGGTCCAAAAGGCATGGGTTGAATTGACTATCTTTAGCTCACCATGACCAAAACTTGCTTCCCGGAAAACTGACCACTCAGGTGATGGGTGAACATACCTGTGAAATCACGAGATGTAATAATAAATGGTTAAGAAATATAACAGCCTTACACAAGTTTTTAGCTGAAATATTGTCAATGCAGAGAAAAAATAAAATAAAATGAATTCAATGAAAATTTTCAATTTTGGATAAAGAGGAAGTATCCCAAGTTCTTACGACACTTGAAGCACCCACCCTGTTTGAATGGAATCAATCTAGTGTCAAGCAATCAAAATTATACAATGCAGATGGTTTGCAAATAGAATAATAATCACTACTTAAAGACAAATGAAAACCAAATGTCTATAACTCACACAATCAAATTGATTCTTACTAAACATTTTATTTTCCCACATTGAAAATTGGATAAGCTTTTGAGTACAGCAGTATACCTTTGAGCTAAACCTTCTCTATTTCCTCCGTCACCAATAGTAATGTGGACTGCACCGCATGGATCTGATTTTCCACTGTTAACACGTTTCTGTCAAAGAAACCATAATGGATTAAAAACTGACTTCCATGAATTTATAGTTTAGATATTTGAGGAAAGCTATACCGAGCGTTCATAAGCATGAACATGACCAGAAAACACTATATCAGCACTAGCAGCATAAAGCAATGGCTCCATTGCTGCCATCATGCTGTCCCCTTCACCTTGATGAGCCTTGTTACTGTTATACCAGGGAACATGAAATAGCACAAGCAACCAAGGGGTCTTTTGTCGGTCTACCTTTGACAGATCAGCCTGCAGTTCAACAAAAACGACACGAAGTTTCTGTAACTTGTGTATCTAAAGTCTAAACCACCCCTAATTTGATACAAAAGGATTGATATCAAGAGAGGTAATCGAAGAAGAAAACAACTCCAAGATGCAAGAGTTAAAAATGTAAAGGAAACAGCATAAATACATCTTAAGTTCTTAACGTTTAAGGAATGAAGATGATGCACAATGTCCTTCAGATATTCCTGTTGAAGCATTCAATGTTGTTAGATTTACATGTGCAATCTCATAACTCGAGGCTTGGGTCTCTGAGTAAAATTGAAAATTCTTTCTTATTACCAAGGAAATAAGCTTGAAGCTGCTGTGCTACAGGACTACACTTGCAATAACTGAAAAAAATAAATTTAAGAATATACCACCAACACTAGAACTTCTTCAAGTTTTCAGACAGCTAAGACATGAATCTACATTATATGTGAAAGCATACACCATATGCACATGTTATCCCAGGACAATCAACAGATCCAGGCAATGCTAATACACTCCAAAAGGAAAGCAGGGCGTTCAGGACCTATATGAATGTGGCATAATCTAAACATCTACAACATGTAAGGTACCATTGACAAACATTAAGAAAGAATATGAATCCAAGTTTTATAAATGTCTTTATAAATTAATGTAGCACACTTATAGGACTCCTTCTAACAAGAGAGAAGTAGCCAACTGACCTTCAACCACCTGTATTGATCTGAATATTCATCATAATCAGTATATGAGCCAAGCATGATAATATGAGCACCTGCAACTTCAAAGGAGTAATAAAGATTCGAGCTTGATCCACTCTCTTTATACGGCATTTTCCACCTAGAATTGTAGGATATGAAACCATCCTTAAAGAAAGGTATGCTCTCCTTCTCATGGTTTCCCTGGGTTACCATCCATGGCCTCGCACTTGCGAGTGGCTGTACCAGCTCACCAAAAGTATCCCACCGAGACTGCACATAATCAGCATATGAAAGGTCTCCAGGAAGGAGATGCACATCATATTTGCATTGGTCGATGTGGTCTAGCGTTGACTTTGTCCATCCAGTTTGACCAAGATCTCCTGCCACAGCAAAAGTAATTGGAAATTGAGCTGCAGGGGTCTTGAGTTGAAACTCAGGACCTTGTCCTCCACATTTGTAGAAGTATACTGTATCATGTTCAAGAGGACCAATGACAGTATGGTGTATCAGTCCAGACTTATAGATCATATAACTATACGAAGTGCTTTCCCCTTGAGCCATGGAGTTGTATTTCCCTGATGATGTTCCATATTCAACAATTGAAGGAGCAGATTTATCACCAGTAACCCACGTCACTCGCATGTGCTTGTCTCCTGCCAAAGAGATGTGCACCTACAATAGGAATTTGTGCAATAATGTATTATACTAATTGAAATTCTGGACAATGAAGGAAGCAAGAAAGAGAACCATCAAGCCAAAAACCAAGTGCCTAAAACTGTACTTGCCCAACGAAGAAATCCAAACAGATTATAAATTCATTACCAGTTATAACTGCATAGACATAAGAAAATGACATCATTCACAGGCATTCATAACATCCAGGAAGTCCAAATTTTAATCAAACTAATATTCAGGAATTGCAAAGAGGATTTGTTGAAACTCAAATCACAGGAACTACTTTTGTGCACGAATTAGCTTCAATCAAAAACATGTTCTTCAGATTAACAGTAAAGAACCTATCCATTTCATTACTGAACACAATTTAAGATCTTAATGAGTACAGTAGCACAAAATTCACCACTAGCACATAGAAAAACTAGCATTATACTCAGAAAACCAACACAAAGCCTTCATCATTCCCATTGCCAAAACTTTCCTCCCAACTATTTAACCTTAAACTAATACAGAATCCACCACAGAAATACACAACATTAATATATTGAATAACAAAAGATACTGGGAACCTTTTTGTTTCTCTTGGAATTTAACTTGAGCATAGAACATAAAAAATCAAAAAACACTAGAGCAAACATCAAGAACACCAAATATAACCATACAAAGGAAACTCCTTTCTGACAAAACTAGCAGAACCCAACTATAAAACAGAGCAAAATTTTTGTGGGTTCACAAGAAATGAAGTAATTGGTTACACAGAGAAAGTGAAAGAAATAGAACAATGAAACAGGGAAAGGAACTCACCTGTTGGGGTTGGGAAGATGGTTTTAGGTCCCATGGGAATTCGAGGTCTTTTCGAGGCTGAGGCCGGACATACTCGCCTGCGATGACGGTCAAGGCCACCGAGATTAACACCAAAAATGGCAAAACGAGCTTGGCTGTTTCCATTGTCTGTTTCCTGAGCTAAACCATTTACGAGAGACAGAAACTGAAGCTTTGGTTCCTTAACTTCTTCTCTGTGAGTTGATATTCTTTTTGGACTGTTATAGTAGAACGACAAGATTGCCCATGTCGGATTCACAACCTTTTTAGTCAAATCTTAATCATGGTGTCCTTGGGGAGGGTGTACCTGGAACATAAATTTGACAAACTTTGAAACTTTTTTCAACAATCAAGATAAATTTGTGTACTTTTTTGTTAAGTTGTCAACTTTACCCACCAAACAGAACTGCTCAAAGACTTGGCTTAATGTGAAAGATTCCTTAACAGTGAAATTTTAGTTTAGTTGGTTAAGTTACTGATAAGAACTGTTTTGACTTTTGAGCTCATCAAGAATCTAGAGATTTACGGGAACGGATTCAACGCACTAAGGTGGACTTGCACAAATAGTGTGTAAGTCATTTATGCAGTCATTTCTTCAACTCCGTAAGTGTCTCTTAACGCCTCAACAATTGGGTGTTGTGGATGCTGTTTTTTATGAGTTTTTTCTTGCGAATTCTATTGTTGTTAATCATGTTTACATAGTGCATACTCTCACATTTGCTTTAGTTATAGTATTTTACAACTTCAACTTCATCTTCACTCACCCCTCGAATATGAGGGCTATATGAATAGTTGGTGATTAAACAAATTGTTGAAATTTACATATTTAAGTGTTTGTTCACTTGTGCATTGAATAATTTTCCTGTAATTACACTAATAGTATGCAAATCACGTACGCTGTTAGCTCTTCAACTTTATTGGTGTTCCTTAACGTAGGCCTCGTCAACGGGTCAGGTCGGGCCCAGTCCGACCCATTCATAACGGGCTTGGAGCGGGCCGGGCCGGGCCGGGCTTTATAATGTATTTTAGAAATAACGGGCCGGGCTTCTTTAGAAATTCTAGGATTCAAGCCCATCCATATAAGGCGGGCTTTTGCGGGCCTGGCCGAATAGCCCTCGGCAGTTTGAGGCTGGGCCGGACTTTAATTAAAATAAATAAATATCAGAGATTATTTTTCCAAAATGATTTAGAACCCGGCATCATCACCGGGAGGCTCATCCCCAAGCCTCTATATATATATACAATCTACAATCATAATAAATACAATCTGTGTGTAAAGAAAGTCCAGTTTGTCCTTAGATTATAAACTCTAAACGCCAAACTCCAAACTCTAAACTCTAAACCCTAAACTCTAAATTCAAATTGATTTTCTATTATAAATATACCCTATAAATGTGTGGCTTATGGAATTTTCATTTTATGAATTTAGCCATTATAATGACAATATGCATACTAAATCACTAATGCGGTATAACTTGATTAGAAGATTATACTCAAGTGTACAACTTTTCAAAACAACTATATAAAAGAAGTTAAATTTAGAAAAATGCTATGAAATAGAATTTGATCGTTATGATGAAATACGGTGATGGTCAAAAAATCACTTAAATCCGACAAATTTAGAACCCCGATTGATGCGGTCAATCTTATTTAAACTTATATCTCTCTATGGAAAGCCAAAATATCGGGAGATAAACGTTCTCAAATTTTTACATGGCTGATTACGTCTCATTTATTTGAGAGTTTAATGTTTGGAAGAGTCGACGAAACAAGATCATCTAAAGGTACGTAATAGCGTTTTCATGTGATAAGTTTTATGAAAATATGGTTGACCCTTTCGATCGAGTATCGAACGTTCACGAAACGAGTTGATTTTTCTCCTTTACTCATATTTAACTATAATGATCACATGAGACGGTCAAAATTTTTATTTTGTGAATTTAGCCATTATAATAACAATATGCTTACTACTGCGGTATAGCTTGATTAATAGATTATACTCAAGTGTATAACTTTTCAAAACAACTATATAAAAGAAGTCAAATTTTGAAAAATGCTATGAGATAGCATTTGATCGTAATAATGAAATACGGTGATAGTAAAAAAATCACTTAAATCCGACAAAGTTAAATCCCCGATTGATGCGGTCAACCTTATTTAAACTTATCTCTCTCTATGGGGAGTCATAGTATCGGGAGATAAACATTCCCAAATTTTTACATGGCTCATTATGTCTCATTTATTTGAAAGTTTAATGTTTGGAAGAGTCGATGAAACCAGGTCATCTAAAGGTACCTAATAGCGTTTTCGTGTGATAAGTTTTATGAAAATATGGTTGACCGTTTCGATCGAGCATCGAACGTTCACGAAACGAGTTTATTTTTCTACTATACTCATATTTAACAATTAACGATCATATCGGACGGTCAAAATTTTCATTTTGTTAATTTAACCATTATAATGACAACATGCTTACTAATGCGGTGTAACTTGATTAGAAGATTATACTCAAGTGTACAACTTTTCGAAACAACTATATAAAAGAAGTCAATTTTTGAAAAACGCTATGAAATAGAATTTGATCGTTATGATGAAATACGGTGATAGTAAAAAAAAATCACTTAAATCTGACAAATTTAGAGCCCCGATCGATGCGGTCAACCTTATTTAAACTTATCTCTCTCTATGGGGAGCCATAGTATCAGGAGGTAAACGTTCTCAAATTTTTAGATGGTTGATTATGTCTCATCTATTTGAGAGTTTAATGTTTGGAAGAATCGACGAAACAAAGTCATCTAAAGGTACGTAACAGCGTTTTCGTGTGATAACCCGTAGAGACCCGGGGTAGGAATTTTAACTGGCTTTACTGGCCGGGCCGAGTTTCTAACCCCTAAACTAAGCCCGGCCCTCTACCCACCGGGCCGGGCTTAAGCGGGCTTTTAGACGGGTTGGGCCGGTTTTGAAGCCCATCGGACTTGCGGGTCTCCATCGGCCCACTTGATCCGCGGGCTTAATGATGAGGCCTACCTTAACGCTGCTTTTCTTAGCTTTGTTCTTGTGATTTCTATTATTTTTAAGATTGTGTCTCCTCTCAAATCTGCTATTTTTCTGAGAGTAAAGTTTTACTTTATCTTCACTCATCCCTCAAATATTAATGTCATGTAAATAGTTGGTGATTGAATAAATAACTGAAATCGTATATTGACTTGAATATTGATTGTTGTTTTAAGTCGCCTCTGTCCTTTTTACTTACCATTATACTTGTACCGAGCTCAGGATATTTTGGTAGTGCCTTGGAGATCAAGAAATCAATTTCAGATCCTTTGATCTGAAGTCGGGTTGTTTAAGATCTGAAATCAGTATATTGTCTGGGGCTACGCCGTCCATGCCGGTATTGTTGGTCACAAGTATGTGCTTTCATGTGTTACTTTAAAAGAACTATAATTGGTTGTAGTCATCACTCAACATGATCTTATTCAATAAGGAGATATTCCAGGTTTTGTATTATAATTCAGATTGACAAGAGACTAATGCATACTCTTAAAAGTTCACAGGGTCAAACTGTGTAAATGGGGGAAATGCGGATGGGAGAAAAACTGATGACTATTTCTTTCCATAAGAATCATATTGTTTGCTACAACATTTTAAGCTGTACACGTTATGATACTTTTTTCCCATTCAAATACACCATTTCTATCTATACCCTGTGTCGTTGAAACCTGAAATTCTGATGATCGTTTTCCTAGTAGATTTGAAAATATAACTAAAAGTGATTCACAAGCATGGAGTTCCTCCATCTTCTGGGAATCAGTGACTTCCAACAAGGGATCCTTCCATGGCTGGTCAAATGACCTGCACAAATTTATGACCAGACCATTAGTATCATGTACCAGGGGGCGCAAATAAAAACACTGCACAAGACACCAAAATAGGGCAAGAACGTTAATTTACAAGACACCAATGTATCAGACGGGAAAAGAAACTGCACTCATCCCACAAATCAAACGAAGAGAAATTATCACATTTGTAAAATTTAAGAAAGCCAGCATCTATCTATACTCCGAGTTTGTCATCCTGCAATCTTGAGTCCACTATCTCGTTATTTCAAATTACAGACAGGAGTGTAGGGCGACAAAATGAGTGGGGAATCTGCTATTCCCTTTAATGATAAAAGGTCAGCTCGGTAGAACACAATTTCATTTGTCTATCACTCATTTTCCTCTATTAGTTAGACCCACAAAGGGTCTTGAAAACTGTCTTATCAAGTTGAAATTAAGTAAAGTTAAAGATAATATTTGTAATTGTAAGAAAACACCTTGTGACCAGATCATGTTCAGATAATAAAAAGAAAAAAGAGAAAGAGGTTGGACTACAGTGTATATTACCATCTCCAGGCAGAATTAGCTTCATTAGGGCAATGTATCTTCAGCCAAAGTGATTGGACAGTTTCATTAGCATGCAAGAAACCTGAACCAGAAAATATCATGTACAGTGTCAAGCGTAAATCTAGTCATCATGCATGTGCACCTGAGTGTGTGCGCAAAACATTCAGTCAAGAAAATGGTTCCACATGATTATCAATGTTACAAGCTCTCTCGTTAAACATCCCAGCATCCCAACCAAAGGCGAGCAGCAATGGCTGCAGCCATCTAAACTTAAAAAGAGTTTGTAAAGCATCAAGGCACTTGAGTTGTAACTCTCTCTGTGGCAACTTACAACTAAGCCAGAGGAAACATACAAATTTGAGACCACATTTCCTGAGCTTTTCTATGTGGATAACATTAGGTTCTGAAGTAAACTGCATGACCTTATAAAAATCTTGTTTTTAATAAAAGACAGGAACTAATCATTCCTGGACCCAACTACCATCTTCCCCCATGTTCTACTAAACACTCAACTAACAGATACCAAATGCATGATCAATCAAATGTATGATACCTGCAAAACTGGAGCCATTAATAAGGAGAAGACTAAGTGCAGCAGCGACAGATGGTAGCATTTCGTAATTGTTTTTAGAGAGCTGTTGAAGGTAGAGAATTGCTGACACCAAGATCTCTTCACAACCGTATCTGTTTCTGCCCCTTTCTCCACATGCCTTGTCAGCGTGAGTTATTAAAGACTGTAAACTTTCCATATTCAAAATTTTCGAGAACTCAGGATCCACAACACTGGATGTCCGGTCAAGCTTTCCAATAATTACAGCTGCAGTTAGCCAACGCAATAGTTCTGAAATCAATGAATTCTTATACACCTCTTTTTCCTCTGGAATAGTAGTGAAACGTTGATGTGATTCATTGAAATGAGACATAGCAGCAGAGTCTGCTTGTACAGCACTGGAAATGGCCCACTTGATAAAACTTGAAAGCTTTTCACCACTCTGGAACATTTTCAAAGAAAATTTTCACTTTTCTTAGTATGATCAAAAGAAACCAGTAATGACAGATCTGAATAGTAAATAAAGGATATTGTTGTCACTAATTAAAAATTTCCAAATAAAAAGTACTGATGGATGTTGAGGACATTATCAACCATATGAATATATGATACATCAGCTCCACTACCAATATACATGACATGTAGTCAACTAGTCATTAGGCATCATGACAGAAAAAGTATTTGTTCCATCGAGAGTATGATCATATAATTTGTTATAATCTGAAGTTCTGAGCTTACATGAGTACAATGATAACTGATATGCTAAGATATAAACCAAGTTAGGGGTTTCCTTAGTTTAAAGCAATGAACAGCCTTGGGATTTTCCATCATGCAAGAGATCATGCATATCTACATGCATCTATAACCAGTATGCCATTGAGCAACAGCTACGTATTCAGGAGAGAGAGAGAGAGAGAGAGAGAGAGAGAGATACCACATAAAAGATCGAAGCTGGAGGGGCGCTCATGAGAATGGCTTTAAGGCCAAACTCTACAGTAGCACATGAACTTGCATTATTGTAGACCTTCATCGCCTTATATATTCTAAATAAACCATTGAATGATACAACAAAATGTGGCTGATATATCGTCCTCTTTTGGGATACATTGAAAGTTGATATTATTGTTTTAAGAATTTCATTGATGACTACCGCATTATCTGTCATCAAAATCACATCAGTCGCAAGAAATTTGTAGAGATGAGATGTTAACTCCATGAGCTGCTCAAGGGCATAGTTCTGCAACCATTCAGTAATGTTTCTTGAAGAAACAAGATCATTGACCACCTAAATCAAGAATACATAAAAGTAAGCATCTGGGAGAAACACAAGTTACATTTTACTCTTTCAAAAACGCTTTGGATTAAGAGAAGTATTCCAAACAAATATAAGTCCATCCGTGTGGTAACCATCATGCAATATAGAGAGTGTCCATAACAATGTAATCAATGCAATTCAAAATGCACATTCAGTTTGATGTCTATTGAGTTTCTCTTGCCAAGGATAAGCTACAAGGGTTGATCTTGAGTGAACGCTTGTGTGATGAAAGGCCAGTCTAAAGCCAGACTACAAATGATTCTCTATCCCTAATACTTCTTACTGTTTTTGTTCCACATCAGGTATCAGGTATACAGAGACTAAAAATGCCACATTCTCATTGCTAATTATTGTCAATTTAAGAGAAGGGGGGGGGGGGGGTGTGTGTGTGGGGTGTTATCTCCACAGGACGTAGGATTATTGGAACAGTGCTCTTACTGTATAAGATCAAATTTCATTGAACAGGAGAAAAAGGATGCTTCTAGTTACAAACTTGGTTGGTACAGCTAACAATTAAGCATTTCTATGTGCAGCATCATGCAGAGAGTAGACAAGATAAAAGAAAAAAAGACAATAGTTTCAGTAATGACCTCTGATACCACACCCAACAGCAACAGGCACAAAGTTTCATCTTCAAGACCACTTTCACTGGATATTGAGAGAAGAGATGATAACCATGGAATCAGACCGCATTTTTCAACTAGATGACGAGCCAACTTAGGCAATTTAACTGATTTCTTCACTACCTGAGAAGAGATAAGATGTACATTATATCAGTTATTTACTACAAGCAAGCTCAGAGCTCCCATAATAATAACAAAGAATTTTTTTTTAATGCATGTCTAAATTCAAAAGTCGTACCAGTGAAAACTGACCCTAAAAATATATTTTTGAATTACTGACTTAGCTCCCCCCAATCCCAAAAATGTGTGTGTGCTTGTGTATGGGTGTGCGCGAGAGCCAGTAACAAAATTTAAAATGAGGCCCCCTTAATTAACAGTGAAACAGTCTTTATATTACGTTGAGAGTGTAATGCCACACAACAATGCAATTTATCTATTTGATCAGCTGAACAAAGCTAAGTATTCAATATTATCCAAAATAAGGCCATATCACTGTCTGCATATATGTATTCACGTGTGTGCGCACTAGTGAGTGCGTGCGTAAATTAAACCATAGATCCAGTCTAAGGCCACATCAAATGCTTTCATGAACAAATCGCTTCTTGAGACCTCAAACTTTTCAAACATAATGACCATTTATTTCTTTCCATTACACAAAAAATAAAACAAAAAGAATGCACACATGATAATAAACAAAGAAAATATATGGTATTAAAAAGAAGAGCATCTTTTCTTTCTCATACCAGCAATATAAAAATTATGACCCATGCAAACATTTCAGATAAAAGAAAACATCACAAGTGACTACAGTGAACTTCAAGGTTACCTGAAGAGTTAGTTCCTTAAACACCTTATCTGAAAGGGGAGAAACATAGAAACTAAAGAGAGTCTCAAGAATGGAATTCTTGATATAAACATGTGCATCATCATCAAAGTTCAGCCCGACATATAATAGCCGCAGTATCCACAACCTTTCTGATCTGAAGTTGATAGAGGAACTCCAGAAAAAATTGCTAAAGAAAGGTACATTCTGCAATCAGAGAGAATACCAAACAAAATAGACGTAAATAACTCATGTACACGTCTGAATGCGAAAACGAGGAAAAAAAAATACTAAGGACCTGAATCACACCTTCGTGTTCAATGAAGACGATCTCTTCAAAAGCGTAAGTAAAGTAGCATAATGTTCATGTGAAGTATCTAATAATATGAGGGATGTCTCGGCAGCAAAAACAGCATTTACAGAAGAGATTCTCTGCCCTATTTGTTGTATGCCATTTTCAACATAAAGCAAGAGAAGCTTAGTTTGCGTGACACCCTTCCTCTTTTGACATGTCTGTGAAAGGTAGTTCGAACATAATTAATAAACAGCTTTAAAAGGTGCAGAAAAGGAATATAATATGAAACACCATTACCTAAGAACATGGACACTTATAAGTTGAACAAGATACATGATCAATACTGATATATCAGGATAATCTGCGTTCAATTAACTTTCATGTTTAAAATATGAAAGTCTCAAAGGTTAAAACTGTAGCCATGAAAGCGGTAACGGATAGCTCTTTAGTATTACCATGGACCTAATAAATTCACGCACTACTGTGCTGAAATATGACTTTCTAACAATAAAAGGACCGTAAGTCGAGCTGAAAGATGGTTTATAAGATCTATTGTCACTATTGTTAAACTCAAACTACATTGTGTGCATTTTCCTAAGCACTGTAGATATCCAGCATAGTTACATTCAAAGAAAATTGGCCGTCATTTTATTTTTATTAATTTAAACTATTTGAAAGAACAAATAATAAGTCATTGGAATATGGAACATAAAAACTGGGCGATGGATCTTATCCTCTTTCTAAACATATCTAGTTACGTCATACAGAGTTGCAAATCTACACCAAGGCCCTGAAACCTCATATTAAATATATAACATTATACGGATTTGGGACTTTGAAAAGAAGTAATTAAGCCCAAGGGTCCATCATCAGGCTTGAAAACATGATACTTGTATAGAATGAACCAAAGCAGCGCTTCTGAAAATCATATTAAGCAAAGAAAAAAATAACGTGTCACTTATAGAATCATCATGTTGCCCCTAATCTTTCACTGCAATAATTATTTCTTGATTCAAAATCACATCAAACTAGTCAGGTAGTATTCATGCCATGATATATCATTTATGCTCGGACATCACAGTAGCATAATTACTATATTATAAAAATCCATATTTACATGTTTCGATAGTTTGCATACATATACAGAAAACAGGTAGCACTGTAGCAGATATAAAGTAGATAAAACATGGTATTACCTTCAACGCGTTCTGAAATGTTGCAAGAGTTTCATAACCCAAACTTCTTATCTTGTCGTTAGGTGATGAAATACTCATAAAGGCAATAGCAAGTAAGCCTAAACCAGCAAATTCCAAGGGTTCAATATAACCTTCAGAAAGGCAATGAATAGAGAAGCGCAAGATGAAAATAGGATTGTATCTTTCTTTTTCAGCGTCAACATACAGGCAATTTAACTGCAAAAAAGTTTATCAAACAGTTAGATGAGAATGATCACAATGCCTACAATTAAATTCATCACAGTTGTACTTGCAAAATACATACCACAGGCATATCATCGACAAGATTTGTTTGAAACTTGTTCAGGGATAATAGTTCATCAGATGCCACTATATGGTAGGGAAAATATAGCACTGTGGAAGCACATATTTTGGGGTCAATCGCCAGATTTTCTCTAAATTGATTCCTGTGGAACTCTTTTACTGCTTCAGCATCATTCATTGTATCATTAGACAAACTCTGCTCCAGATTACGTTCCTTTTCTATCTTCAACGCAGCACTTCCCCAAAGGTAATCCATTCCAGCAAATCGGACATTCTCCAAACCATCAATACACTCAATTGTGCGTATCAGATTGTATATCTCCACATCAATTTCATTAAGTGTTGCACCATAAGATGACAGAAGCAGTAAATGAACTTCCCTAAGATCAATGCCTAAATCTTTCCCAGAGTCGAAACCATTCTGCCGAACCTTGAAAGGAAGGAGTGTCCGGACTAGTTTGATAACCTCCAATTGTTTAACGTACAGCTCAGATGCCTCCAGATCGTATTCTTCATCATTTACATATTTTGAGGTAAGAGAAACAGGTGATCTAAGAATGCTAGACATTGGCCTAGAAAATGTGCTAACCTCAGAAGAATGTGATGGTTGGGATAACGAACGAATAGTAGACACAAACTGAGAGTGTGCAAGTAAAAGCTGAAGATAGGGTATGGGCGAAAATTTTCCCCCAGATAGAATAGTCAAAAGCTCGCGGAGCATTTGCAAAGTTGCTGGATCATCAAACCTATGCAGAAGAGCTAGTTTCATCAAGTTCTCTAGGAAGGGGATAGACTGTACTCTGATTAGAAAGTCATGCATCTCTCTTGACAGTTCAAAAATGATCTTCAATATGAGAATTTCCAGGTACCTCCACAACGATGAACTATCTGTGCTATGAGAGACTGAAGGGACTTTCTTAACAATGCATTGCCACATATCCACCAAAATGTTCATAAACTGCATTTGTGAGGAGTTAAGTCCATTACATCCCATGTCCAGAGGAATATCACTCAAGTTCTCAGTGGCTTCAGCTGAAAAAGAGTGAACCTGAGTGTCATTGGGGAACAACAGCATCCTACAAAATGAAACCTTTGCATAAATTTTATTTACAAGGTTTAATGTTTCATTGAAAGAATGAGAATCCAATTCACCAGCATCCCATTCTATCAGCTCCTCATGTCCTGCAGAAGGGGGGAAAATGGAACTGAAATGCTTTAATTGGTCTGTCTTCTCTATTGAATCTGCATTCCAAGCATAGTGATACCGCAACATACAAATCATTCTGCCAAGAAGACTATCATTAATGAGGTTACGAACTTCTTCAGCAGATGATGGCAAAACCTCTCCAAATTCTTCATGAAACACATCACGAGAAACAAACATCTTCCAATGAAGGAAACCATCCAATATAATCTTTGAATAAAAGGAAGGGATATTTCTAAAATGGCTGTAATATGGCTTTCCAAATTTCATTAAAACTGAATTCAAGTAGGAAACAGCAGAAGGCAGAAGCACCATATAGTCGTCATCTGAAAGAGCTAGTGCAGATCTCATATTCCCTTTATGAAGAAAATTAGTGTCCAGAGTACCAAACAGTAAGTGCCCAAAGGTGGACAAATGCAAAGAGCTCATACCAATAAGACGAGACAACAATCTAGCTTTCGTCTTGCTTGTTCTGTGAATGCAATGAGAAAGCATTTCTACTGGAGTGATTGCTATAACTCTCGACATCACTATTGTTAATGGATGAAATGTCCATTTTTGCATAGATACCACATTCATAGCTTCCAGCAAGCACTGATCTGCAACATCTGATTCCAAAAGCAAGGATAACTTTGATATCTGAATATAGACTTCTTCAACAATGTCAGTGTTGATATTGTTTTCTTCCATCGTCCAAAACAAATCAAATGCCTTTCTCTTCGTATTTGGTTGCTGCAAATAATTAGATAGATTTCTAAAAGCACCACCAGCAATCCAAGATCCAAAACAAATAGTACATTTCTGGTTGCCATCCATATCAACTCTATTAAACATCCAATGCACTAATTCCAGAAGCTCAAATGGAGATATAAAACCACTCAAAGCATGTAAAGCATAAAAAGATGGGAGGAGAGCCATACAATTATTACTTCTAATGCTGTGATCAAATTTGGCCTTGACTTCCTGAAAGAGCTTATTAACCAAGATGTTGAAAGCTTTCACAAACTTTGTACTAGCCCCGTCTTCTACTTCAGGTGTAAATTGGTGGTCATTACACAGAGAAAACAGGTACTTGCAAGTGGTTGCCAATATATCCAAGGCATGATGATCTAATATATGAACTTTCCCCCTGGATAAATTTATGAGAGCATCCACGTTGTCTGGTAGGTTACCCACTGGCAAGTCTTTGGTACACTCCAAACGGCTGGATAATGATGCTACCATTGCAGGATGATGGAAGATTGTTTCAGCCACCTTTTGAATATCATGATTTGATAGATTTAGACCGGAGGTTCCAGGAGAATCAGAATCAGCCTTCAGCACCAATAGTTTTGATGATAAGTTCTCCACCAGAACTGAGCAAATCTCAGAAAGCTGTTGGAAATTGACCAATTTTTCAACTCTACAAGATGACCGTATCTGATAAAGCCAAAATAGCACAAGCCGCAAATAGGAAATAAGGTGGTAATCAGTTGCAAAGTCAGATAGTTTAGCCAGAAGCAGGTCTTGCATCTTTGAGGGCTCTAATGCATAAGGACCGTCAATGCACATAATAGCAGGAAACATAACATGGAAAGGTGCCTTCTTCAAAAATAAACTGAAGGCAATAGCAGCAGCTTCATTTGCATCAAAATTCTGGTCACATATCGCTTCTCGTTGATCAGGAGATCCACAGGCAATTTTGTTTCTTCCTTTGCAAGATATATCGGTTAGGGCCATACTAAGACCATGAGAAAAAACTTCAGGCCACAACTTAGAAACATTGGGGAGAAGGGTTTGTTCAAGAAAGAAAATTGATGAAAAAAGAGTGAGTGGAAGACCATGAAGGCATTGTGAAATTGCCATGACTGATGGAAAATTTACTAATATGTCATCGGGTGTAGTACAGATAATTGAGGAAAAAAAGGCTTTGGTTATTCCAGCTATTTCACCATCACTCCCACTCTTAGCAACTCTTTCAACATCCTCAAGCGCAAGTGCAAAAGAACTACGAGCAGGCTTAGACTTATTGTCAATAGAAGAAATGCAACTAATTTTACGGTCAGATATACTCTGTGAAAACATCAATAAACTGTTCAAGGGCCTCCACTCACAATTGTCCCTAGACTCATGAGTGGCACAACAGTCACCAAGTCTTTCAACCAAGAGCGAGCAAATCATAGAAGATAGAAACCGTGCATCAACCTGTCAAAATTTAAGTTCCTCATGAAATTGTGTCCCAAAGCAAACAATTTCAATCTAAAGAGCAGATCAGTACCTGAGTTTTCAAGATATACTTCAGTGTATTGCATACATAGGTAGATATCATTGTCTTCTCAGGTAACGTAAAAGTTCCAGATCCAGAATCAAGCAACCTCAGACAATTCTGTAGTACCCGTAAGATTAGAGGGGCCTGAGGCGACACATCTGCGAGGGGAACATCAGTGTGAGGAAATAGCCTACTACGTAGCTTTCTATTATTAAATTGATATCTTAAAATTTTCAAAATAATTAAATAGATAGAATATATGAAGCATGATCACCTTTAACAGTTTCCAGATGGTAGGTATCACGCTTAACAATAATATCCCAATTCTTGAAGAAATTCTTCCCTGTAGTAGAAACAGCATCGGATAAGAATGAGATGACCGCATTACACAAGCTTTCTAATACTCCAGAACCCAGGACTTCAACTGAAGACTGTCCTCTATCTAAACCTGGTATAAACAAGAACCATGATGCAATTTCATGTTGGTTTCTGTCAAAAGCGCCAGTACTTAACATAGCTGCTTGTGTGAGACGGTATGCTTGATCTTTTATGTCACTGAGTGGTGAAAAAATCAGTAACTTCATCAATGTCTGTAGATGTTTGTACATCAAGGGTGGAGTCTTGATAGGTGTTCTATTCCTTGGAGACCATCCAACGTATTCTATTAGCAAAGACAAAAGAGAGCCCTGTAGATTATGCTGTAATGCTAAAGGACTACTTAGGAGATTCATAAGGAACTCAAATGAGCCCTCCAAGCCAGTAGGCAGTATCCGCTGCAAGACAAGAATTACAAGACCATTATAAGCAACTCTGATCAAAAGTAAGAATCAAACTAGTTCATCAAATTTCAGCCACAAGTTCTTTTGAATATGAAAGACATTTTCAGACTTTTCATGAAAAGAAGAAATGCATATATTCAGTTCCAATGTGCAACGCACATAAGGACAAGAACTTTGTCCGTCTGCACATCAAGGCACGCCCCAATAAAGGATCAATAAAAAATTCTTGAGGGAAAAGTACTTACAAGATATATTTTGAAAGCATCAAGAACCCTACAGTAGAAGTATAACTCTGCATCATTGAGTGCAGTAATAGGTGTGGAGCCCAGATCGAAACCCCAAAGATCTGCCATAACATTCACAAGAGTGTTTTCATTTTCGGAAGGAGCAATATTTGGACCAAAACTTATTCCACCAACAACAACATCTGAGTCCTTGTTTCCAAAATCCGTTTTCAACTTTTTCACATTCTTCAGGCTATGTTCTGGGAACTTCTCCAGATCTGCTGTCCTCTTTCTTGAGTTGCTACACATAGAAGAGAGTACAGTCTTTAAAACTTCAGGATCTGGGAGCAACCTTCGGACTTCGTTTTGAAATTCTTGCTTGCGAGATTCAGAAACATGTCGGTCTCTACGATTTAAAACACCAAGGAAGGAATCTAACAACTTGAGTGCTTCTAAAAGATGCCTCAAAGTTCCATGCTTTACTAAAATATCAGTGTGAAGCAGCCCTTTATTGATTGTGGTGCGGCTGAACTGGCGAGGATACAAGCATTTCATGACATCCTGCACATCCACATTATCCAAGGCTGGGAGCCCGCTACCCACAGAGGAAACCAAGTTTGCTGCTAGAGTAACAACAGAAAACCTGCAAATGCTTCAGTCTTCGCATAAATATAGAGTAATAGGGGACAACTAAGATGAAGTAACAAGCAATGGAATGAAAAGGTATAGATAAGTTCTCACCATTTGGGTGATGAATAATCTTCAAGATTGTAAGGGAACTCTTCCATGTATGCTGCACCAAGAGAGGGTCTTCCACTAACAACAGCCAAGAACAGATCCCTGTGATAGCCAATCTCTGTTGCCCTAAGCTTCTTCATTAGGTCCATTTGCCGCTTTAAATTTCCTTTCAGATGTCTCTTTGAATCTGCCATCAGGCCATTAGATGGATCGGTGCAAACCATAAGTAAGACCCTGTACGCCAATTCCGCACAAGGCCCACCATCCTCCCTTCCAGAAATATTGGCCAATTGTTCTAAAGTACCACTCCCAAACAGAACACTCCGCATAGCAGGGGGTACCGTTGAACCCTCAACAAGTATCCTGTTCTGCAATGCGGACAGAATATATATCACTGTCTCCTCATCATCGTTCTCGAGCCAGCGGAGGACACAAGAATACATTTCCTTCTGCCGTATTACCGACCTCAACAACCCCGGCGCTCCCACCTCCAGAAACGACATTGCAAACGCAACAAACGACTTCCTCAACGACACCTTCATCTTCTTCTCATTCGCCCCCATTTTATACACCCCCAACTTGCAAAACCCCTGCAACTTAAAATCAAACTTCTTCTCAACCTCAGACGCCAAAATCGACCCCCTCCTCACAATCGCAGCCAAAAGCAAAAGCGCCGCTTTCTGGCGCTTAGCTTCACTGCTCTTTAACTCCTTACACACATCCTCCAACTTTTGATCAATAATCAACCTTGCAAACTTATCCAACACCCTACTCACCGACATCCTCCCCATATCATTCGGCTCATACACCCCATCAGGATGACTCAAAACAGCAGTAACCAACTTAAATATATAAAACAACCCGGCCTTCCCCCGCCGGAGATTCCAAGCCCCCAAAAGCTCCGAGCACTGAGCTGAATTTTGCACATAATAATACAGCAACTCACCTCCATTATCCCCTTTCAGCAACTTAATAAACTCTTTCGTCGCAGCAGAGCATAGTTTAATCTCATTAGAAGTAAGCTTATGCAACATTTCTTTCACCTTAACCTCATAATTCTCCCTAATCTCAACTCTCGGCATTTCGTCTCCCACAACCTCACTCTCATAGCCTTCATCCACCATAACTGCAACTCATAAATCAAAACCTAAATACTACACAGAGCCAATTTTAACTAATAAACTGAGATTAATAGAGATTTGGATAAGCGTACCTTGTTCTTCAGAGGCTGAGCTTCCTTCTTCCATTGTTTAAAATGAGTGAAGGTTTTGGGAAATTTAGGGTTTAAGACAGGGACGAAGAGTAGAAGGGTTTAAGTGGCGGGCTCAGGCCCAACAAATTAGGCCCAATAGTTATTTACCCTAATTCCAGAAAAGACAGTGATTCAAAGCTAGTCCTATAATGACGCGCCACGTGGCGGTATGAAGGCTGGGGCTATAAAAACCCTAACCCAGCAAAGAAAATATCTCCTCTCCAAATCCCAGACCCCAATCCGGCTTTGTTTGCTCTTCCAACGCCGTCAGCTCCTCTCTCAGGTCCCCCAAAACGTCGTCGTTTATCAAGATGATGCAACAGCCATCAGGAGGAGTCGCTCCGGCGGATCAGCAGCCGCAGCAGTACCAGCAGCAGCAGCAGCAGCCGCAGCAGTGGATGATGATGCCGCCGCAGCAGCAGCAGCAGCACCAGGCTGCTCAGGTGGCCCAGGCCGGGTGGGCCCAGCAGCAGCAGGCACAGATGCAACAGCCACAGCAGTACGCCGTGGCTGGCGCGGCGGGCCAGGTCTCCGATGAGATCCGATCGCTCTGGATCGGTGACTTACTTCAGTGGATGGACGAGAACTACATTCTCAACTGCTTTGGTCCCACCGGAGAGGTATAATTCGCAGCTAATTTGATTTTGTAGCTTCAAATTGTTGATTTTAGGTTTTTAGGGTTTGCTTTGTTTAGCCGGAGATTTAGTTTCAATTGGGGTTAGGATTTAGTATCTTCGTCCATGGATCTGTAGGTTGAAAGATAATTTTGTTTGTGTTTAAAGGAGAATTTCTACTAAGTGTTTGTGTTTGATGTTGTTTATGTGTTTTCGGATCGTAATTTGTGGTGTTTATTTTTGAATATTATGGTGTTTGTAGGCTGTGAATGCAAAGGTGATCCGGAACAAGCAAACAGGGTTGCCAGAAGGCTATGGATTTATCGAGTTTAGAACACGTGCTGCGGCTGAGCTGGTCTTGCAGAACTACAATGGTACAGTGATGCCCAACACTGAGCAGAATTTCCGCCTCAACTGGGCAACCCTGGGTGCTGGTGAAAGGCGCCAGGATGATGGCCCGGACTACACTGTTTTTGTCGGGGATTTGGCTGCGGATGTGACAGATTACACTCTTCAAGAGACATTTAGGGCTCATTACCACTCTGTGAAGGGCGCAAAAGTTGTGACTGATAGGACCACCGCACGCTCCAAGGGATATGGTTTTGTTAGGTTTGGAGATGAGAGTGAACAGTTGCGAGCAATGAATGAGATGAATGGTCAGTTTTGCTCTAGCAGACCCATGAGGATTGGGCCTGCTGCTACGAAGAAGCCAGTTGGTGGTGCACAACCCTTTCAGAAAGGTATGTATCCTTGTTAGTACTGCTTCAAGGTCTGTGGTATTAGTGAAATTACGTAACTATATCTGAATGAGGATGATTTTCGTTATTGTAATTAGTTTTTTGCCTTTTGGTTTGTGTTCATCCATATCTGGTACTTTTGTGTTTATTGATTGGATTGGTAAGGTTTAAAGCTTTGATATGATACTGACAAGATGAAATTTTGAAGTGCCCTGTTAGAAGTAGGTTTTACCACTTTCAGTTAATCAGTTGAAGATTGGCGCAACTTCTTAAAGTCCTTTCCTTCGAGTACTTACCTTTGTAAACTTCGGCGCATTTAATGTTGTACAAAACATGCAAAAACTTATGTAAAACTCATGTTGTCTTAAAGCAGGACACCAAGAGGCTCTCATTTTGGGGGGCCTGGAACTGATTTCAGCTGAAATGATTCCACATAAATGCGTGGCCTCATTTTAGGTCAGTTATTTTGTTTATGTCGTAAGCTCGCTTCATTTTCTCGTGGCATTTGGTATGCTACCTTCAAGAATTACCTTTCCAGTTCCTTACATTTATTCCATTTACCAGTCGAAGTTTACATTTATTCCTTTACCAGTCAGCTTTACGTTTATTCCGTTTACCAGTCAGCTTTACTTTTGTTCCATTTCCAGTCTGGTTTACTTTATTCCATTACCAGTTGAGTTTACTTTTATTCCAGCTTCTCCATAGTCCAGATTTTACACACCTTCTTTTAGTAAATGGCTGATGTTAATCTTGGAGGATCGTTGTGCTTTTTCTTTGTGGATCGGTTCCACACAACTCTGTATTTCTCTATAGGATATTATTTGGTTCCATATTTGTGACTTGTCTGCTTTTTGTATTGATTCGGCCATCATCTTAAGTCAAAGAATAGACCCGTTTTTTCGTAGGTGCTATAGAAATGTTGCGGCTGGTACACTGGTACGCCCGTTTCATGCCTCTACATTAATTTAAGGAAAAATTTAAACTAAATTGAATGGTAAGGAGAGTCGTTGCAGCTATACGAACCATTTATGCAACATATAACTATTAATCCCTTTTACTTGAAAGTTTTTTTTCGCTCTCATTATAAAGTATCTACGAGTGTTGTGTCAGGTATTTTATTTATCTTTCACTTTAAGTTGTATTAGTTGTAAACCAGAAATGGATTTCTGGTCCCATGGCCTGTTAGCTTTTCTATTCTCCTCACAGCCTAACTTTGGGAATGGTATATTTAAAATTGTATGATAATTATATCTGATGCCTCTTTCTGTTAGATGTTTGTTCTGTTGTGATGCTTATTTTTGCCAATGGAACTGTTACCTACTTTATTATAAACAGGGATAGTTAGATATAAATGGCAGGAATTCTAGGTAACTTGTTATCACAGTTTGGTTCTGATTCTGGAAATAAGAATCTCAGAACTGTGACATCTCCGGGACAATATGGGTCCTCTTGTGGAAAATTGTAGTATGTGCATCTAATTTTTACAACTGCATAAACCAATGGATATGTGTTCATGATTGCAGCTGCCTACCCAAGTACTCAAGGAAATCCTGGTGAGGCTGACCCAAATAACACAACAGTAAGTTGGTCTTCTGTTGTTTACAGTGAACATTGCTTTGCAATGATACTAACCCATGAGTTTTCGAGTGCAGATATTTGTTGGGGGCTTGGATCCCAGTGTAGATGATGAAATGTTGAGACAAGCTTTTGGCATTTTTGGTGAGCTAGTTCATGTGAAGATACCAGTTGGCAAGCGATGTGGTTTTGTTCAATTTGCTAACAGGTAACAGTCACTTCCCGCAATTTTAGAGTTTGTTTTCCTTAGTCCTATTTTCCTTTCTTTTTTCCCCTTTTTATTAAATCCTTGTTACTTGAATAGTCTAGTGTGCTTATGTTCACATGTGGTATATTTCAGAGCTAATGCAGAGCAAGCTTTGTCGGTGATGAATGGGAGAGTAGTGGGATCACAAAGTGTTCGGCTGTCTTGGGGCCGCAGTCCTACAAGCAAACAGGTATTAAAGGTGACCTTCTGTTTGTTAATCTTTCTCTCGAATACATGTTAACATATAATGTAATTGATTCAGAACCAGCCAGAACAGACACAGTGGAATGGTGCTGGCGGGGCTGGATTCTATCAATATCCCCAGGGATATGATGCGTATACATATGCACCTCCTGCCCAAGACCCTAACTTGTACTATGGAGGATATGCTGGATATGGAAATTACCAGCAGCCTGGTGCAGCTTACCAACAGCAACAGCAGGTAATACATTTAGTTTGGCCTCCCTAATTTTCTCTTTAAGGATGACAGTTCCTGATACTAGGTTGTTTTTGTGATGCAGTAATTTGTAGCCTGCCTCGAGTGCTGAATGCTAGTACTGTCGAATTCTGATGCAATGTAGGTTTATGGTCTTAGTATTGGCTGTAGTATGATTGTGTGGAGTCCTATATCAACTTTTATGCAACTTCTAAGTTATCGGTATCGTTCTTTCTTTATTTTTCTTTTCCTCTGTAATCTTGAGTGGGACGATGTATTCTATATTTGGTTATTTTGTTTATGAAGATTCACCAAGCTGCTATTTTATGTTATTGTCATCAGCTCATGTCTCCTTTTCATTTATTTATTCCCTCGGGTGGTATGATTGTGGAGCTCCATGCAACACAATGACTGCATGTGGTTACGACCTAGATGTTTTTCAGTATTTTACGACCTAGGTGCTTATTGACCCTAGAATAAAATCATAATTACACTCCCTGATAATCTAATCGAACCTACCTGAACTCTTCCCCTGATCATTTATTCCTCCACTGCTCATGTGACAACATAAATGGTCTACTCTCCCTTCTCAACACATTCAACCTTTACATTGGAACAGCTTATATAGATTGGCTAAATGCTGTGAACGAGTTATTCAAAGAAATAGAAAACACATTTTCTGCAAACGTGTGTTTTTTTTTAAATACAGCGTTTTTAGGCTAAATGCTGTTAATGAGACTATTTAGGCACCCTATGAGCTCCAAATCAAATAGCTTTGATAACAGCTGAAAAGGCTAAACAATACTACCACCCACCCACTACTTAATCTTACCAAACCTTAAAAAACAAAGCAAAAAATGGTACAGTTGCAAGATTGAACCCTCTAATAACAGAGTAAATCATCAGCAGACAGCAACAACAGATTGCAAGCTACTTCTATGATTTATATCCATAGAAATAGTATCATTGGAGATATACTCCTTGGAGAACCAGAACTCAGGTTCAAGCTCTAGCACGAACTTTCCCATCAATTGACTAATCTCTTGGCAAATTTATTTACTCATCTCGGTCATTCTACTCAAGTGGCTAGCTGGACAAGAAAACTTCCTACTTAAGCTAATCATCTTTCTGCCATACGTTGTGTAAGAGTATTTTCTTTTTCATCCAAAAAGAAAACTATCCCTTCACCCTTGTATCCGACTTATCCCTATTAATTGAAGACGCTCCGACACTCGATTTGGGTTCACCTTAATGGATCAACTTTTAAGTTATGTCATCTTTTTGTCACACTTTTGACGTGAGATTTTTATCTCTAACGTGTATTCTTACGTGCAACCTACCTCTACGTCAGCGTATTTAATCAATTACTAATTCTAATTTCCACATCAATCTGACATCGATGACTAATCATGTCATCGATTAGTTCATTTAAGAACACAAAATTGAATCCATGTGATTGAATACGTAATTGGATAAACACATACTCTAGAATCATGTTAAATTGTGATAAGCGTGACCACATTATACAATGGTGCGCCACATATCACACTTGTTGTTCAACAATAGTGTCTTCATCATGATGTTGTTTGTCAAGCTGTTGATACACTAAAAATCATGCAATTAGTCACTATGCTGTCACGCTACAAAGACCATGCATATTCACGTAATTATATAAAATCCTATAATTTTATAAGGATTCTATGCTCATTACTCGGCTATAGCACGCCAAGCAAACACGCCATCGATGTGAGCCCAAGCCACATGCACGCGTTCTTGGGGCTTGCAGATATGGGTGTGGTGTGGAAGGTTACAGAAACGCACATGCTAATTCGTCGATTTAATGTCGTCGATGATTTCGGTCTTGGGCCCGAAATCCAAGCCCAATGACTTATATCGACGGTGAAATGGTGAAACTTGAGAATTTGAGGTTTAGGCCTGCCAGCCCTTCTCTTTCTTTAAGGCCCAAAGCCCATATTAGAATAGTGTAACTTTACTCTTCTACTTCTTCCCGTTTTCTGCACCTCACCCCTTTTACCCAGCAACTCGGTTCCTTCCTCGCTCTCGGTGACACCAGCCAAAAGCCCAGAACCTTTTTTCCCTACAACAGGTTTCATCTTCCCTAGAGAACCCAATTCAAGCAAACGTCTTTTCTCCTATTCTTATGCAGAAATCAAGGGTAAGATTGAAGGGAAAAGAGTTTATCCAACAGATCAGAGATATTTGAATCTCCCCAACACCTCAACCATGCGCCTATAAAAAGGGATTTATGGGATCAGAAAGGAGGAGGAGCAACTACCCAGCAACACATAAAACTCCTTCCTTCAAGCCTTCGTGCCATTCAAGCAGAAACCCCCAAAATTCCCCTTTCTCAAAACCCTAGAAACCCAGAAGCAGCATTCAATTCCCTGCGTCTTCAAGCTTTCATGCCTTCAAGCAATATCACCAAACTCACAGCCATACTCCCCCAAAAAAGCCCCTTCAACCTTCAAACTCTGTTCCAAAAATCCAAACCCAGAAAACCCAAACCAAATTCTCTCACTACAGTGCGTTTCTAGCTCCCCCATCACACTCATGCTGTCAAGCCTCTTTTGATTTCCACTCAGTCTGAATCACGCACAAAATTCCCCCACTAATCACATTTTTGGGGTGAGTTTTGGCCTAGTCGATGCTTAATCGAAAAGACCCCGCAACATTTGGCGACTTCACTGGGACTAGGTTGTGATTCAGATGACGATTTGTTCATCATGCAGTTCTATGGTTCAACCTTTTGATTGTATGTGTTGCTGCCTTTGTCGACATGCAAGATACTAGAAGAGAAATCATTTTCCCTTCTGTTAATGATTCTTCAACTATGAGCCCTGCACCTTAAATTTTCTCTCTGTTAGTCATAGCTTTGTGTAACAAAACCTCATTGGCAAAAACACTCATGATTATGAAACCAAATGTTCAAAAACAGACTATTCTGTGCAATGCTCTTTTTTCTCAAGTTGAAGCCTTATTTTTCATAGAGTGAGTCTCACACAGCAATAACCAAATTCTCAGCTATAGCCTCACATAGCAAGACCAAATTACTGCAGTTAAAATATATATATATATATATATATATATATATATATATTCAGATTGAACTTCTGTCGTTATGACATATTCTGTATTGTTACCATACAAGCATTACACTGCAGTAGACGGTCTTTAACGAATTAGAGGAGACACGAATAGGTTGCTGTGAAATTTCCCGCAGTTATAGTCCCAACAACGAAGTCATGCAAGCAAGTTTTATTAGAGAAGCTGTCCTTGTGATCTACACTTATTTAGATCCAATTTTTCAAATCATGCAAACACTTGGGGGCTGAGCAATATGTGGGTTCAACTCTCTATCATCAAAGGTGTATTCATGCCAAGACAAAAGTTTCATCCACTCAGCACTGTATTCAAGCCCTCATGAAGAGAAACACTCAAAGTTATGATACCAAATCTTTCATTCCCATTGTCATAAGTCATAACCATGCCATTGCTACAAGCCTTATCATACCAAAATAGATTATGCCACAACTAAACCTCATTACAGTAACCAAAACCTCAATTTTGTACCTGAATAGGTATGATGCCATCAGCCACAGAGTTCAAACTTTCATTGCAGTAACCCAAGTACACAAATTCGATTTCATAGTCAGATATGTTTATAATCAAAATCTTTATTGCAAGCCTTTCAAGCCAATGCATCAAGTGTTAAAAACAAACTCAGTTGATTCAAAACCAAGATTCTATGCTATAAGCTTTATGCAACCAAGAAGATTCTAACATACAAAGCATGCTATTTGAGCTAATATCATCACCAAGCCTAATACATAAGTCTTCCTGCAGTGGTTGTTCAAGGCCAAGCTCATTTTACAGCTGATGAACTGATTTTTAGTGAGCCTCCCTACAGTAGCCTTCTAAACCAGCAGACATATAACCAAAAAGGGAAAACGCGTAGCAAGCCAGAGGAGCATACTCTGCAATTATGGTCATCTGGCCTCCTTCTCCTTTTAAGAATATGATGTGCTCATCCAGTATGAAAGCAAATTGTTCCCTGCAAGAAGTTCCGGTTATATTTCCCTGCGGCTTTCTCCCACAGCTATTCTCTCTCAACACTGTTGTGGTTGTATCACATTGCAATGGCATCATGCAATCAAGCTAAATTCATTAGATCAATAAATCCTTACTCCGTCAAGTTACATGCATTATTACTCAATCAAACCAAAAAATGTTGAACAAGCAAACAATACTCAATCAAGCTGCAAGAATTATCACTCAATCAAGGCACAAACATGTTTAATCAAGCCAAAAATCCTTAAGGCAAGCAATCCCTACGCAATCAAGCAGCAAGCAATACTCAAACAAGCTAAATCATTAAAGCAAGCAGTTGAAACTCAGCCAAGCAGCAATTAATACTTGATCAAGCCAATTTCAAGCAACATGCAATATTCATTGTTAGACCCTCAAATAGCATGCTATAACACTTGGGGGCTGATTTCTTATGATCTTGTTTCGGATGCTCTGAAATTTTATTGTTATAGAAAGAAGCTTCATGTTGTAGCCAAATGCTTCAACTGCAATGACTACTCTACTACCCAAATATCATCCAAATCAGACACAGTACCAAATACAAAACTCAGCTCTATACATAATATCAAACTCCGTGCCCAATCAATTCTGAATACAAACCCAAACACCATCCCAAGTCTTTCTCAAACCAAATTAATTGTTGTTCTGCCCAAAGTTTTACTCCTGCAGCAAGCAGAATCCCCTGCAGTAAGAAAAATCTTCTATGCAGTAGCCTCAGTTTCCATATTATACTAGAGTTTTATGCTTGCAGTCATACTAAAACATATATCAGTAGCTCATGTCCTATATTCAACCATCTTGAGCACTGTACCATAAAGAAGGCACAACTTCAAGTAACAAAAAAAAAATTTGATATACCCCAACAAGCCAATACATACTTCAATCACACCAAGCACACCTCATGCTAAGCGGATTCACGACTAGGAGGGTTAATTACTCCAAGCATATAAACAACATGCATGAGTCTAACACATTCAATGACCATATCTCGCCAAGCTCCTCTATTGAAAGTCGTGCATCCATAAACCCTTCAATGCACATAAACCCTTCAATGCATATGCGCTCTCTCATGGTCATCAAAATACAAAAAGACAATCCCAAGCCGAACCAATCAAAACACATTCCTAAATAAATGCTTATGAAAAGTTTCCACAAGCTAAATCTATTTAGAATCAAGTAATGAAAATCATTACAGTATGCATAATATTAGCCGCGGCGATTCAAGAAAAAACAGTTTCAAGCTCACATGACATTATGATAGACTTCAAGGACTCGAACGCATATTCTAGAGGACATGCCAACATGCTAATTATCTCAATCCTTAGGTGACTCACACAGTTTGGGGATGCAAGCTCTATCTTGAGCTGCGGGGCAACATAGCTAATTTCTTTCATAGATATTCCCTCGTGCCTACACAATATGCCAGTTCAATCTTCCAAATTAGTTTGAAGAAAACAAAAGCAAGTTGTACCAAACCTATCCAACCAAGCTAAATTTGATTCCTCCTTGTTCTATCATAAACTGAACATATGTAAGCCTCTCGTATTGCTGCAAATTCCCACCAACCATCTTCTCAAAATTAGCTTACCCTTAGTAATTAGATTCCTTCAATTTTACCCTAAACTTTTGCTAATGAGTCTATTCCAGTATATTCAACCTTAATTTCTTAGCCTTTTCATTTCCTTGTTAATTCTCATACCAAGCTAAATACAGTAATCATCACCCTGCACAAGTCCCAAACATTATCCATGCCTGGTGAGACCAAAAAACCAACCACACTATGCTTAAGCAGACAATATAAACCAAGCAGAACAAATAAAGCCAAAGCAATAATCATTCCTAAATCTTACAAAGTGCAAGCAAAGTTTCCTAGCTATTCCTATAAACTATTCAAGCATTTTCTATCCCAAAAGACCAATTGAAGCCAAGCAAGAAAGATCAATGGAAACCAAATGTCAGAAGTATGCATAGTCTCAAATATGCCACAGTCAATTGAAGCAGCAATAAGCTACATGCATTTACCCTAACCGCAGCAGAAGTAAGGATTGATCTAATGCCAGTGTTTCATTCTAAACAACACAAGCTAGCTCAATAAATTGGGTTGCAATGCCCCATACAACAAAAAAATCACGAGAGTTACTCAATAAAGAAAACTGAAGATTACCTGAAGTGAAGAAAGCCTGTTTTCTCGAACTCCAGACTAAAATCAACTCCACCAATTGAAGGCTTATGTGGGAAGCCAATTTGCATGCAGAGGCTCTTGGAGGCAATCCCTGCAGCAAGAGACGTGGGAATGGAAAAGAAAATCTTAGAGCTTCAAAAGAGAAGCAATTTGGAAAATTCCAAGTACAGACTTTACCTTAATGCTGCGGTGATTGAAGAAACTCTTGTCAGAGGAATCAGTACACACCAATCCCAACACCAGGCAATCCCTGCAGCAAAGGAGAAAACACGAATTGTGAGCTGAAGCAAAAGAAAAGAGGGAGATGAAAAGAATAAAGATACAGAAGAGAGCAATACCAGGAGCCCAAAGGAATCGAAGGCTTGATGCGAGTTCTGAGTCCCTGCAATTGATATCGAAGGGAAGAGAAAGAAAGAAGGAGACGGCAATGTCTCTTTCACCGTGGTTTGACTCCTCAAGCAGGAAGAAGCTGCAGGCTAAAAGTCTTAAATGATAATTTGGGCCGGGCTGATTTTTCCTCTCTATGGACTCTGATTATGTGGCCCACTCCATGCCCCAAGCAGCCCACATAATCATGGGGGCTAATGTTGATACACGAAAAATCATGCAATTAGTCACTATGCTGTCACGCGACAAAGACCATGCATATTCACGTAATTATATAAAATCCTATAGTTTTATAAGGATTCTATGCTCATTACTCGGCTATAGCACGCCAAGTAAACGCGCCATCGATGTGAGCCCAAGCCACATGCACGTGTTCTTGGGGTTTGCAGATGTGGGTGTGGTGTGGTGTGGAAGGTTACGGAAACGCACATGCTCATTTGTCGATTTAATGTCGTCGGTGATTTCGGTCTAGGGCCCGAAATCCAAGTCCAATGACTTATATCGACGGTGAAATTGTGAAACTTGAGAATTTGAGGTTTAGGCCTGCCAACCCTTCTATTTCTTTAAGGCCCAAAGCCCATATTAGAATAGTGTAACTTTACTCTTCTACTTCTTCCCGTTTTCTGCACCTCACCCCTTTTACCCAGCAACTCGGTTCCTTCCTCGCTCTCGATGACACCAGCCAAATGCCCAGAACCTTTTTCCCCTGCAGCAGGTTTCATCTTCCCTAGAGAACCTAATTCAAGCAAACTTCTTTTCCCCTATTCTTATGTAGAAATCAAAGGTAAAATTGAAGGGGAAAGAGTTTATCCAACAGATCAGAGATATTTGAATCTCCCCAACACCTCAACCCTGCGCCTATAAAAAGGGATTTCTGGGATTACTAATGTACAAATTCATGAACCAGTATCTACAAATGCATGTAGATGATACTTTTTATAATTGAGAAATTTCAGGCCAACAGTGATGTAGTTGCTGTATATACTCGTCTGAACTTGTTTTACTGGTTGAATTGTATTCTCAGTCCTTCTATGAAAGGATTGATATTCCTTTCATCATTCTGAAGAGAATCATTTTCTGATTCTTCTACTGTTTTCTGGCTTAATGAAGTTAGTAACTTCATTTTCTTGAGATCATCCTCAAGATTTTGCTTTTGGTTTTGATCATGGAACATATCATATTCTTGATATACTAATGTATGTGCAGCATTTTCTTTTATTTTTCTTCTTAGCTCTGCTATGAAACATTCTCGATGATATGTTTCTCTTGTTTGTTTACAGTACATGGTACATGGGTACTGTGGTACTATCGTAGCAGTTACAATAGTCACAGGTGAAGGTTCCTGGCTTTGGTTGAAACACATTGATGCTATCAATTTTTTCTTGTTTCCAATTTTGGATTTTTAATATGAATATAGGACGATATTCATATTCTTCTTAAGAACTGTCTGAAGTGCTTTCTGTAACGCTTTCTGATGAATATTTAAGAGAATATATCGATATTCATTAGACTGCTCACTATGCCCTGTTATATCTTCAAAGTATCTCATCTGCAAGACTTTGATCTAGATAGAGTATGAGACAAAAGAAAAGTCATTGACGACTGGATTGCGAACTTGAAGCTGACATAAGCATTAATTCTGTCTAAATATGCTTATGAGGATGCTCATGCATACTATGAGTCGACCTTAACTGGAATAGTCCAGAAATGGTACAGTTCTTTTAAGAGAAGCTCTAAATGGGCTGATTGGGCAGCCAAGCTAGCTCAGACTAATAATCCGTTGGATTTTACTATTCCAATATATGCACAATTCTGTGGAGATATAACAGGGCATAGTGAGCAGTCTAAAGAAAGAGATAGAGCAAGAGAAAATATTCAAAAACTGAGTATCTGCAACATGAGATACTTTGAAGAATATACAAATAAATTTCAGAATTATTTATGCACAATCAGAGATTTAGAAAATGATGATCTTATCATAACATACTACAGAAAGTTACCTGAGCCCTGGAATGCAGTAGCACAGTCTCTTGAAGAAAATCTCCTCCAGTATTTTACTGTTGGAGGAATAGCAGAAAGAGTGAGAGATCTCTTAAGAAAGCAATGCACAGAAAATAAAAAATCAATAACTGCCAAAAAACAACTCAGAGGAGTTGAGAACATGTGTCCAAAAATATTGGATACTCCGACGCAGTGGGGATGTCATCTCTACACTAATCGGAAGAACAAGAGCAAGTTCAGAAACAAGAAATACAACCGCAATTTTACTTCTAAAAAGAAGTATAAGTTTAGAAAGAGTTCTGAACGAAATAAAGAAAAAGCATCTCCTAGAAAGAGATTTTTTAAGAAAAGGCAACCAAGGCAGAATTCTTCAAGAGAAACAAAGTCTTGCAGATGTTGGTTTTGTAAAGCCGAAGGACATTATGCGAACGAATGTTCTAAAAGAGAAAAAAAAATCTTATAAAACTCTCATAGCAGAATATGATGAAGCTATAGAATACGCAAACCTAAAAGGTTTCGAAGTCGTCTATTCTGATGAAGAGAATAAATCGATATATTCTCTTGAATATTCATCAGAAAGCGTTACAGAAAGCACTTCAGACAGTTCTGAAGAAGAATATGAATATCGTCCTATATTCATATTAAAAATCCAAAACTAGAAACAAGAAAAAATTGATAGCATCAATGTGTTTCAACCAAAGCCAGGAATCTTCACCTGTGACTATTGTAACTGCTTACGATAGTAACACAATACCCATGTACCATGTACTGTGAAGAAACAAGAGAAACATATCATCGAGAATGTTTCATTGCAGAGCTAAGAAGAAAAATAAAAGAAAATGCTGCACATACATTAGTATATCAAGAATATGATATGTTCTATGATCAAAACCAAAAGCAAAATCTCGAGGATGATCTTAAGAAAATGAAGTTACTAACTTCATTAAGCCAGAAAACAGTAGAAGAATCAGAAAATGATTCTCTTCAGAATGATGAAAGGAATATCAATCCTTTCATAGAAAGTACTGAGAATACAGTTCAACCAGTAAAACAAGTTCAGACGAGTATATACAGCAACTACATCACTGTTGGCCTGAAATTTCTTAATTATAAAAAGTATCATTTACATGCATTTGTAGATACTGGTTCAGGATATAGTTTAGCCAAAAAATATGCTATTCCTGAAGACTATTGAGAAAAGTCTGAAAAAAATGTTACTGGAATTGGGATGGGAGATAAAGAAATCTTTATGAATCATTTTGCTAAAAATGTCTGAATCTCTGTAGGAGGAGGAACCTTTATCTTCCAAAGAATCTGACAATGTGAAGCTCAAGGTGCTGATATGCTAATAGGAAATGACTTCCTACTTCAGCAAAAGATAATGCAAACCCTATAAATAATCGGCTTTGAAAAGAACAACAAACTCTACTGGGAATTTAGACTTATTGATGCTGTTAGCATTGCAAGTAAAGGATTCACCGAACAATATCAGAAGTCGCCAGCAAAACGTGGTGATCATAAACCACCTTTTAAACCGGTTTTGCAACCAGTGTTGACATTAAAAGAATACCAAGAAATCATACCAAATGAAGCAATGAGTTCAGAAGACTCAGAATCAGAGGTAGAACCTCAAGATTCAGAAAGCTCAGATGGTGAAGAAGAGTTCATCAAAGAGCACAATCTAAAAGTATATGCTAACAAGATAGAATAAAAGAAACTTCCAAATCTTGTTGAGATAGAAAATTTACTGAAACCTATAATCAGTTAGGATCCCCAGCTATACTGGAAAAGAGACCCGGTATATTGTCAACTAAAAATACATGATGCGAATTAGGGGTCATCATTAAGCCCACGGATCAAGTGGGCCGATGGAGGCCCGCAAGCCCGATGGACTTCAAGCCCGGCCCGGCCCGTCTAAAAGCCCGCTTAAGCCCGGGCCCGGTGGGTAGAGGGCCGGGCTTAGTTTAGGGGTTAGAAACTCGGCCCGGCCCGTAGGCCCGGCCCGTTAAGAGCCCGTCAAGCCCGCTCCATCAAAAGCCCGTAAAAGCCCGGCCCGTAAAGCCCGTTAAAATCCATACCTCAATAATTAAAGAATAAGTTACCCCCATATAGAGTTATTTTATATTTTTGACACATTAATATATTAATTAGATCTTTATTTTCACACACTTTAATGGATATTCACACTTCACTAGCACAATATGGATCATCTTTTTTATTAAACTCATTTATTTTATCATTTAAGTTCGTTAAAAATAATTATTATATTAATAATTTTAAGAATTTTAAATTATAGTCTAAAAATCACGAAGTAAACATATCATCGATCGAGGCTTTAACTTTGTCGGATTTAAGTTATTTTTTTACCGTCACCGTATTTCATCATAACGATCAAATTCTATTTCATAAAAATTTTCAAAATTTGACTTCTTTTATATAGTTGTTTCGAAAAGTTGTACACTTGAGTATAATCTACTAATCAAGTTATACCACATTAGTAAGCATGTTGTCATTATAATGGCTAAATTCACAAAATGAAAATTTTGACCGTCTAATGTGATCGTTATAGTTAAATATGAGTAGAGGAGAAAAATCAACTCGTTTCGTGAACGTTCGATGCTCGATCGAAACGGTCAACCATATTTTCATAAAACTTATCACACGAAAACGCTATTAGGTACCTTTAGATGACTTTGTTTCGTCGACTCTTCCAAACATTAAACTCTTAAATAAATGAGACGTAATCAGCCATGTAAAAATTTGGGAACGTTTACCTCTCGATACTATGGCTCCCCATAGAGAGATATAAGTTTAAATAAGGTTGACCGCACCGATCGGGGTTCTAACTTTGTTGGATTTAAGTGATTTTTTTACTATCACCGTATTTCATCATAACGATCAAATTCTATTTCATAAAATTTTTCAAAATTTGACTTCTTTTATATAGTTGTTTTGAAAAGTTGTACACTTGAGTATAATCTACTAATCAAGTTATACCACATTAGTAAGCATGTTGTCATTATAATGGCTAAATTAACAAAATGAAAATTTTGACCGTCTGATGTGATCGTTATAGTTAAATATGAGTAGAGGAGAAAAATCAACTCGTTTCGTGAACGTTCGATGCTCGATCGAAACGGTCAACCATATTTTCATAAAACTTATCACACGAAAACGCTATTAGGTACCTTTAGATGATTTTGTTTCGTCGACTCTTCCAAACATTAAACTCTTAAATAAATGAGACGTAATCAGCCATGTAAAAATTTGGGAACGTTTACCTCCCGATACTATGGCTCCCCATAGAGAGATATAAGTTTAAATAAGGTTGACCGCACCGATCGGGGTTCTAATTTTGTCGGATTTAAGTGATTTTTTTACCATCACTGTATTTCATCATATTTGTTATGATTGTATTTATTATGATTGTATTTGTTATGATTGAATTTGTTATGATTGTATTTTAATATGACAACTATATATATATATATAGGCGTGGGGATGAGCCTCCCGGTTATGAACCGGGTTCCAAACCCTTTTTTGAAAAATAATATCGGATATTTATTTATTTTAATTAAAGCCCGGCCCGGCCTCAAACCGCCGTGGGCCATTCGGCCCGGCCCGTAAAAGCCCGTTAAGCCCGCCGTATATTGAAGGGCTTGGATCCTAGAAATTTTTAAAAAGCCCGGCCCGGCCCGGCCCGCTATTTTTAAATTACATTGTAAAGCCCGGCCCGGCCCGCTCCAAGCCCGTTATGAATGGGCCGGGCTGGGCCCGGCCCGGCCCGTTGACGACCCCTAATGCGAATGCAATATGTCATGTTAAAGTCATTCCTCATTACAAGAATAAAGATAGGAAAGAGATGGAAAATCAGGTTCAAGAGTTACTTGAAAAGAAACTAATTAGACCCTCAGATAGCCCTCATCACACTCCAGCATTCTTGGTTAGAAACCATTCAGAGCCATCGAGAGAAATAGCAAGAATGGTAATAGATTACAGGGATGTTAATAAGAAAACAGTCAAAGATGGCTATCAAATTGCACAGGTAAGAGTCCTCATCAACAGATTGAAAGCAGCCAAAATCTTCTCAAAGTTTGATGCAAAGTCAGGCTTCTGGCAAGTTAGGATGCACCCTGATTCCATTGCCTTGACAACCTTTGGAACTCCTCAAGGACACTACAAATGGTTGGTAATGCCATTTGGACTTAAACAAGCACCATCTATTTTTCAAAGAAAGATGGATAACATTTTTAAGCCATACTCAGACTTCTGCATAGTTTATATTGATGACATTCTTGTCTTCTCTAAAACTATGAATGAGCACCTGAAACATCTTGAGCAAATTTGCAAGCTTATGGTCCAGAAGGGGATTATCCTTGGACAAAAGAAGATTCATCTCATAAAAGGAGAAATAGATTTTCTTGGCATACATGTCAAAGATGGAGAAATTCGTCTTCAAGAACATATTGTGAAGAAAATTAGACAGTTTCCAGACGAGAGATTTTATTCATCAAGTGAGTGGACTCACTGTTCTTCTCTCTCTAAAGACAAGTTTAAAAAAGAAATGGTCATTTACAACGAATGATAGCAACACCGTTAAGAAAATTAAAGAACTCATAAAGCACCTCCCTCCTTTGCAGTTACCCGAATAAGGTGACTTGATCGTTTTGCAGAATGATGCAAATGATTATTACTGGGCATGAGTAGTTTTGGCGGTCACGCTAGATACAAATCAAGAAAATATTTGTAAATTCTAGTCAGGAAAATTCAATCCTGCAGAATTAAATTACTCCACAGGAGATAAAGAAGTACTAGCCCTGATAAAATCCATTAAGGGTGCAGAAGATTTTTTAGGAATTAAGTTTCTGGTTAGAACTTATAACAAAAGAGGGAAAAACTTCAAAAATTATAAATTGACAGATGCAGCTGATAGAGGAAGAATTCTTAGATGACAAATATTTTTAACTCAATATGAATATGATGTTGAAATGGTTGCAAGAGACAAGAATTATCTGTCTGACGCTCTTACAAGAGAAATGGCTATGTTTGAAAGAAGTGAAGGTCGCAATCCAAGAAGCAAGAGACCAGATCCTGAAGAAAGGAGACACTACAAAAAAAGAACACAATACCGACGTTTTTTATTCGTGGGTATTGGTCAATTCCCCACGGTATTAAGTCGGCATTGGTCTCCGCCACGGTGCAGTGACATTTTTTCAATTCGTCTGCTTTGCTGCCGTGGCTAATAGTTAATTGTGGCACGTATGCAAGACTTTCGTGAGTGTTCTCCATCAATGGACCCACCCATTACATAATGTTCAGTAGTCCCACGATTGAGAATGTTTCGTGACTCCATTAATATTTTATTAAAAAAAAAACTGGCAGGTTACTGCCGGTCAATAGATTGCCATGGACTGTGTATTCAGACGTTGTATCTGTATACAACACACATTCCTCACCTCTTTCACCTCCCTAAACAGTGCCTCCTCCGCCGATGCCTTTATAAACCCAATCCTCAGCAGTAGATGATAAAACCCACTCCCTTTCAAACCCCCAAGCCTCACCAAAAACCCGAATCAAAGCCTCAATGCCCACAAACACAGTCCCGCAAATCTCCACCATCTTCTCAACCGTTATCTCTCCACCGACCCCAACCGCCATTCCGAAATCAAACCCGGTTTTGGGCAGATCTGACGCCCGAATTGGGTCGCAGGCCCTAACCCGCTTCAGGACCCGGTCCTGCTGGCCCTCCCCGTCGACTCCGGACTCGAAATGCGTGTGGAACAGAGTCGTGTTGCAATCGGGCACCACAATCGGGTCAACGTGGACCGAGTAGGCGAAGTCCGACCCGACTTTGGAGACGAGGCTGTAGTTGACGGAGTGGCCGTCGAGGACGTTGGAGATGAAGCAAGCTCTGCTCGTAAAAGGAAAACAATTAACAGCTAGAAATTGCTAAATAATGTGGAACTGGAATCGATGAAGGAATAAGGATCTGAATTTGAGTCTTGTAGATCTGGGAATCGATATGAATGCAAATGATGCCTTACCTGTACTTGTGCAACTGATGACGGAAGGATTTGATCTTGATTCTTGCTATGACCAAACTTATTTCAAGGTAAAAGAAAAAATCAATTAAGAATGGAGATGATACCAGCCTTCACAGAAAAAAAGAAAAGAAAATAAGTGTAGGATGAGCAATACCAGTCTCCACATTTTTTTTTTCTCTTGACAAGGATCTCTGTCTCCTCTTTCTCTCAGCACCATTTGAAGAGATTTGAAACCCGAATCCCTATTACTCGACTGCTCTCTGCCTCTTTCACAAATAAACCGAAATATAATAAACAGATCTAAGCGGTGGAATCATACAAACATCAACAACTGTCGTGGCAATTCAGTATGAGCAACATTCGTCAGGGGCAAAATAGGGATACTTTCACATTCGTGAGATGGTATTACAATTTCAGATGCCACGAATTGGATATATGAGAGACAATTATGTTGGCTTCCTCACAAATGTAATCATACGTGGGATAATATTCCTGGTTTTTCAAATATACACACTGTTCATTCTAAGTGCCCACGAAATCTTAAAGCCCCACAAATAAAAAGTGGGCTTTACCCATATTTTTTATAGTGAGAAGACAGGAGCTTGAAGAAAGAAGAAGACCGATCCCTGAAGAAAAGGGATCGAAAACAAAAGAAAGAACTGTGTGGGAAAGATACAAAAATGGAGACAAAACTGTAGGACCTCTACACGATGGACCAGGTTACCAATACATAGTATCATATGCCCATGCAGAATCAAGCAAAGCTTCAGAAAATGTTCAGCCAGATCCAGCAAGTTTGAGAAACTATCAAGATGATAAATCCAAAAATTCTTCACAAGATGAAACCCAGTCAGTTAATTCAGAAGAAGAAAGGAACTACGGTCATGGGTGGCCGCTTTTAGAGAAAATCAGCAAGACCCCCTCAAACAGCAGACGTAAAAGCACAATCAATACATGGTAGGCTAGTACCCTTCAAGGGTAAACAATCGGTCGTAATCGGAATCAAGAGAAATAGAAAGTAGAGGTCGTCACGAGTTCGTCACATTTTTCGGTGAATTATTTGAGTTCCCGAACTATTTTTAACGATTTTTAGAAGTTTAATCGGATGATGATTATGTGACGACGTAGCGAGCTCGATTGGAGGAGAAGATGACACGTGGCGCTGAGAGGAGACACCAGCTGACGTCATCCATGTGGCCTGATGACGTCATCATCAGACCTTAGTCAGCTGACATGTGTCACTATGTGGCGTGTGATGGTGTGGGAGTGTATAGTGTGGCGACACGTGACACTAGGGGGAACCAATCATTAGCTGACACGTGTCACTTGTGGTCTATAAATAGGGATCAACCCACCACTTTAAGCCCGTACCAGATTTTTAGTGAGGTTTCTCTCTCTAGAATTCTTTCATCTTTCTCTCTAGATATTATTATTGTTTCTGTACAAACCCGTAGGCCTGACAGAAGCATAATAAAGCTATAAAGAACACAACAAGTATAGTGGTTCACCGTGCTACGTCCACTTGGAATCCAGTAGGAATAGCCAATAAGTCATCGGATTACAAGGATGAAGTGCCTTGGGTCCAAGATCCTTTGTACTAAGGGAGAAGCCTCCTATTTATAGGGAAGGAAGGCTCCCTCCTCTACAATGTTTCCAATGTGGGATGCTTACTACACTATTGCATAATTCCCTACTCACGAAGCCATTTCAGGCGCCCGGTGGTACTGCTTCCGAGTGCGGCACCGGTGATGTGGAACAATGGAGATGTAGCTGGGGTTGCGGTCTACTTGCTAGATGCCGGAAGTAGGACCCCTGATGCCGGTCGCACGGTCCACGAGATCGCCGGATGTGCTTGGCGGTGCACCATATATACTGTCAACAATTATTTTATTAGATTTGTGACAAAACTTTCGCATATAATAACTTTTTATCCGTAACTCCGATTCTGAATCTGCGAGTGGCTACAGATTTGTATCAACGCGACCTTTCTATCTATAGTGGTCTAAGTTAGATCCAACGGTGATTTCTAGAAAACTCATTCTAGGTTGCTCGATTTACTATCTGGGTGTCGATTCGGTTCTTCGAGGTGAGTGGTTTATGTAATGTGTTTCAAATATTCTTATATGTTTTTAAAAGAGTAGAAAAGCATGTTTTTGATCTATTTATCAAATATCTCTCTATTTTCAAGTGAAACATGTCGATTTGTGAAATATGTGGTGATTATATATTTGATGGCAGGGTTTGATGGGGTGTATTTCATTATGTTTATGTATGAAATGTTGGCATTGTTTGACATTGTTTATTATGAATGCTTGTGATGTATGTTTGGTGATATTTAAATTCTTGATTGGTTGTTACGCATCTACAATGTTGGAAAGCATGTGTTTTTAATTTGAACTATATTACTTGATCATGCATTTCATGATGGGAAAATGGTGAGATTGGAAGTTGAAGGGAACATGAGTGTTTGGAAACTATTAATGGAAATAAAACCTTTCGCGTAGTTGAGTTAACTCATGGGGACATCCAGTAGCTATGATCAGCCAACATGTGCACGAGTTGGGGGAAAGTATGCCCCTTCGACGCCAGAAGTCAATAAAATGATCTATTTTGGGTTTCGGGACTGGGGATCATGAGTATAACAAGAAGACTAACAAAGGAAGAAAAAATATATATTTGACGGCGGTGGAAAGTGTGAGGAGGAACATTACATGCATGCATTGTTATTATGTGATATGTTTTGATTCGCTTGTGTTATGTTTATACGTATTTTGTATTGTGCGTAAAATGACATGGCTTTGTTGGCATATTACATAGGGCACTCACTGAGCGCGTGGTTTTGCTCACCCACCCATTTACTTGTTGTTTTGCAGATAAGTGTTTAGTGTTTGTCGGGTCGAAGTGTCGGACAAGCCTAGAGTGAAGAGCCTAGAAATAAGTATTTTTGTTTTTATTTACGTTCCGCTTTGTAACATTTAACTCACACCTCGGGAACGGCGCCGGGTGCCTACACCCCACCGACGTCGGGACCGGGGCGTGACAAGAATTTATGAAAGGTCAGTATTCAGGACAAGTAGAATTTTACCCTTCAATCAAAAGGTTATTATGGATAACATCCTGACTGCCTCCAGCGAAAATAATGAAGCACTTGTACTTCAAGCTCCTGAAGTATTAATCGAAGAACTCTACAGCCACAATCATGAAAAAAAGAAACAAACCACTAAGAAAAACCTTAAGATATCATATCTTGAGAATCCTGAAAGTGCAAAAACCCCTATAGTAGCCTTATCAGAGTCTGAATGGTTCTGTTTTCATAATCTCTTAGGAGATTTTGAGAATAGAAAAGCTCTTCAGCCAACTTTATCAGTCATAGCAGGTCCATACTATGGAAGATATCTAGTTGATGTTCGAGCATATCATCCTCAGAAACAGAAGCTTTGGTTGCTGGAAAATGGTTTTGTCCATAATATTTGGACAAAAACTAATGAGAACTTGAAAGGCCTTCCTGAGATAATCTATGAAGCAGTTAAGAATGTTATACCGGAAGAGTGCATTCTAAGGTTGAAATTCATTTCAACTCCTCCAGAATCGACGACCGAAGAAGGACGAGTGAGTTATATCTCTCTGTATCATTATGTCAGAATAGTTCAAGGTCATACATATAGAAATACTTCAGCATCAAGCAATGACACGCCAAACCAAAGCATCCCTTGGATGAAAGCAACGGTGATAACCAATATAAAGAAGTTGGTTCAGAAAGATCATTCAACCACTCTTCTTGCCAGTGGAGAAAAGATAATGGTTACTAGCTATAACCATTCCCCTCCGGAAAATTGTGATTTTTACAGGGCCTTAGAAAGGTGAGAGATAGATGGGACTTTAGCCACCACCACTTGGATAGAGAAGTTGGAAAATGAGCAAAATCACAAAATTCCGTATGACTCAGATATGGAATCTGAGGATGAAGGTGGATACACAGACTCGAGTGCCTCTTTTTGTGATGAGGAATTGCACAACCTTATCAACAAGATGGAGTACTGAGTGGATGCCTACGCATAGAAACAAACAACTTTAGGTAAGATAAGAAATAAGCGGTTGCCGACAGAAGCAGACAAGTTTTCAAAAGAAGAAAATGTTAAAATCTTATCAGCAATAAGATTCCTCCTGTCTCCAATTTCAAAAGAGAATTCAATTGAAGTTTGGAGTCCGGCTCCTATAAAAGGAAAGGAAGCCCTCAAGAGAATTCATTCGAAGAGAGAGGAAGCATAGCACATTTAGTATTGAAGTGAGAAATCTCAGAAATCCTTCTAGAGTAGTTCTTGTAAATCAGTTGTGAGTGTTTTTTATAGTAGTATAAAAAGTGAGTAGTGAGAGTGTGTGTGGAAGCACTGTATCTTGCTAATCATCTGGTGTGGTGTGCATATATTTTCAAGTAAGTTTGTATTTTAATTCCAATTATGAGTAGTAAACAGCTTTAGCTGTTTACCCAAGAGTGAGACTATGGGTTATGTATTTATATTTATGTCTGAATAAATAAATTTCATTTGACATCCTGCATATCCATCAAAAATTTTAGTTATAATTTTTTTTTTTAAGAATATTTGAATATTTGCTTTACTTAGACAACAGTGATTCCGCCATAATAGGAACCACTTAGACAAGAGGTCGATTAGGTGAAAAAGTTGACATGTTGAAGGCTAGTTCTTAGATTTGGTAAGTAATTAAGTTTTAGTTAAAAAAAATAAAAATAAAAAATAAATTAGTATTATTTATGGAAAAAGGGTATATTGGTCAATTAAGGTTCAAAATTACAACATGGCAAACTCTGTAACAAAGTTAACAGTGCTAGGTACTTATGTTGGGTTCATCTTTAAACTTGAGATACCATTCTGATATTTAATAAACTTGAGACACCAAAGTTAATAGTCGAGCAAAGGTGAGACACTGTTTAATCTATTTTCCCTAAAAATTTAGTATGAAGTGTAAAGTAGTTTGTTGACAGTAGCCATAGAGAGGCTACCCAGGCCCCCAGACCGGCAGCCAGGACTCCTGGAGCAAAGCATAGACACCTGATCCTACGCCCGGGCATGTCTTACTTGTGATCGGGGCCCGGGAACCGGGGATGGCAGCTCCTCAAACAGGAGCCGAAACAGCCCAGCAATATGTGCAGAAGGGGGCCAGTCCCACATCGAAGGGTAATGCCAGTCCTCATACTCGGCAACCTATATATGAGTCCCAACTACCATCATTAATAGGTAATCAATACTTCAACTACTCATTCCCACTTAAGTTATCAGTTTATCCAAACTATACTGGCTTAAGCATCGGAGCGGAATAGACCAGCCCGCCCGGTATTCCCTTAGTTAGCAGGATTTGCAGGAAGGAATCACACCAAGATCCACCAATCTCTGTGAGTCTACAAATTCAGACAAAAACATAGTTAAAGTGTGGGATTATGATCGCATCATATCAATCTTGTCAAATAAATTGACAACGAAATGTACAATAACACCTAATGATTTGAATTTTACTATAACAACTTTTGTGAAGCAACACGGTAGTGAAATTATTAACTTAGAACAATGGAAAATAAGAATTACGAAACTCAAATAGGCCTCGAACACTTGATTTGTCAAAGACAAGTTTAAAGAAGAATCTAAGCTAAAATGGACGTCAATACAATTAAACATTCACCTCACTAAAAGGATATCATTATAGAATTTGACCACAATGAAAATACAACTCAAATTTCTATATCTATAAATCACAACTCACTAGCTAATGAATTTTTGTCTCCCAACATATATCACGTTAATCCATGTTGTGTGTCATGATTCAGGGCACAAAAGAAAAAGAAAAAGAAAACGAAAAGAGTAAAATTTAGCCAAACAAACATAAAAATAAATAAATGGAACATCGTAAATTCTATGTATGTATAACAAAACAGAAACACATAGCTCTAAACGAGAAATCGATTTCACTCTTTTGGAATTCCCTCCTGCAGCTTCGTCAGATCCCTTTCTCTTGTTCAGAATATACACACAACGAACACACCAACTTCAACTCATTCAAACCCAAAAACTATATACACGTATAAAATGGGGTGCAGAAACAGAGAGCTCACAGAAGGTGGTGCCCTTTCTTCTTCTTCTTCTTCTTCTTCTTCTTCTTCATTAAGCGACGCGTTGCTGTTTGCGACCATGTGCATCATTGGCCTCCCAGTCGATGTTCACGTCAAGGACGGCTCTGTTTACTCCGGAATCTTCCACACTGCTTCTGTCGAAAACGAATACGGTGTGTTTTGTTTGACTTCTTTAGTGGGTTCTATGTGTTTTTGAGAATGGTTTGGAGTTTTTTATGGGTTTCTGGTTTCAATCTGGGTTTTTTGGTTTCTTGGGTTATGGTGATCCTCTTGTTTGGGATCAGATACTTTCTGATCTGGGTTTAGTTCTTGTTTCTGGGTTTGTTAATGAGTTAGTGATTCATTGTATTGGAGAATGTGTATTAAGAAAAAGATCAAAATTTGGCAGTTGGATACTAGAAAAAATTGGATCTTTAGGTGAATTAATTATGAGTGAGAATCATGATTGTGGGATTTTGGTTTGTTAGGCATTGTATTGAAGAAAGCAAGGATGATTAAAAAGGGAAAATCTGATGCGAATGTAGCAAATGGGGAGTTGATAGATACACTTGTGATTTGTTCGGGTGACCTTGTCCAAGTTGTTACAAAGGTATGTGATTTGTGGAGTTCCTTTGGTCTGCTTTTCACATTGATTTGACCTCTAGTGCTTTATGTAAATGCTGCTGTTGTACTTCATTCAGGGAGTTTTACTTCCAGCTGATGGTGTTGCTGGAACTATGTCTGGTGACAGAACTGAAGCTGTTGCGGGTACTGTTTCGTCTGATGAGTGTTCAAAGAATGGTGCGAAGAAGTCAACTGAGTCTAACATTAATAAGAAGAAAGGTGGAAGGTATTGTCTCAATTTTGGACTTGTATGTACTTATATCTGCTTGAATATTTATACTGGTGTTGAGAGTAAAAGAAGGTCTTAGATCTGTGGTTTCCTCAGTTTTTGCTCATTATGACAACTGATTATACTGGCAAACAGATTCTGCCCCAGCTTGTTTTTACGTAGAAGAAACTATACCTTGTTTACAGCTAAAATTCTTGAATTCAGACTTATGCATTCATATTTTCCTCATATAAGCAGGGTGCTAATGCAAAATGGAAATGGCTTGCATGGTATTGCACCCACAAGAGCAGGCAAGGAACGTGGAGGGAGGAATATGCCACTGAATCTTATTGAGAATTCCTCAGAACTTGAAAATAAGAGAAGTGATGGGGTAAACTTATCAGAGGTAAACTTTTTCTTTACCAGCATTTTATTTGTTAAAACTTGCTTAGCTTAATTCTACCTAAAGTCAAAAATTTACCACACCTTGTTCAAAAACAGAAAGAAAAGAAAGAAACATTTCTTTTGAATGGAACAAAATGAGGTCTATCACTTCAAATGTACGTAAAAGACATTTGGAAAGGAGAACGGTGAAGGAAAAAAGGAAACGGAAAAGAGAATAGGAAAATAAAATCAAGAAATGCAACAGCATTGCACATAGGAAATTCATGATTTGGTATCAATTGACAAATCAGCAAAATGAGAGCAGACCTTCTTCTAACATATCAATAGAGATGTTCCTTTTTCTCCTAAAAAATGGTCTACTGATTAAATTCCGTGTAAATTTCTTAAATAGCTCAAACGATAGAATTTTTAAACCACTGGCATAATGTGCACACCTTGTGAAATGTAAGAGGAATGTTAAAGTAGGAGTACGACAATTGGTGGCATGAAAGTAAATGATCTACTTTTGCCTATCCATCGTACACATCTTTGTTCTATCTGATGATAACATCACTGTGTCATGATTATGGAATATGTGTTATTGCCCTCCTTGCATGGATGCTGCCTACAAGGATGGAGATTCATGTACTGTGAGTCTTATAACATTGCGTTGGGATCTAGGATGCAAAGAAGGCCTACGAGTCCAAATGTCAACTTCAGTTTACAATTTTGGACGAGTCTTTGGGCCTTGGGTTATTGAAATGTATTTTCTTCTTCTTGTTGCTGAAAAAAAAAAAAAAAAACTGTATCTAAATGATTGCCTAGTAATTCAGTTGTTGAGTCATCTTGTAGCTACGACTTCTTAGGTGTATTATTGTAAAATCCGTTCTCTTCGGTAATGCAGATTAGAGAATCCTCTGGCGCCACCATGAATAAAAGGTATGATTCTATTCTTCTTATTTATATCATTTTATAGTTGAGAGTGACACTTAGGGGACCACCCTTAAGCTTTGGCCCTGGCCCCAAACCTCTGTGCCTTGACACTGGCATTAGAAGCGCTCACATGTTAGTAAACCTCCACCAGTGTTCTATGATAGACCTTAGGCATGTATCCTTGTGTTGAAAATGCCTCTTCGACCTCTCTTAGACAGAGGCACATTAATGATCATCATGTCAGACTGCTGGTATCCGTGTGCAACAACTGTCATATGTCATTTACCATAGGATAATTACTTTTCTCTATACTGTCTTTTTTTTTTATTTTTTTTTATTCTTATCATCAGAATCTTGTTAACTCTTTGGCAGACAGGTGGATGATGGGTCTCAAGGGAAGCAGGATGATTTCAACCAGAAATTAGAGGTTCATAGGGAAGAAAGTGTATGTTAAAATAAACTCTGCCAGTAAACCTAAGAAATTGTATCTACAAGAGGACTCAACAAGTGAATTACTAGGCTCATTTCTGATACATGCTGTGCTCACTTCTGTTAATCATTTGTGCAGGCTGTCAAAGTTCAAGATACAAAGATGACGTCCAAGCTATTTTCTTTTGGAGTGTCTTCTGATCCTTCTACTGTTATTGTAAAACAAGACATTCAATGCTGTAAAAGGACAACTTCAGAATGCACTACTTCCAGTTCAAATGTTGTTTCTTCAGGTTCCTCAACATTGTTGAATCCAGCTGCTAATGTCTCAAGTCGTAATTCAGAAAGAACATCAACTGAAATGATCCATCATGGGTCAGAGTTAAATAAAAGTGGCAAGGTAAAACTTATTATTGAAATATCCATGCTTAAATCAACTTGAGTTATTCAATGGTTTCACTGATTATCAAAGCCCTGTTTAATGAGAATCAATTGGTTATCTAATTTATGCACCTGGGCACTAAGAATATTTTTTGTGTTCTTTAAAGAATACCCGTGTTAAAATCTTCTTTAATTCCATTATCAGAGACTATGTTTAGTGGCCTAATAGGGAACCTTATTACTACGTGCTTCCAATTATTCTGGCATCACTTACCAGGTTATATAAGTAACTTTTAGAAGCTGATGTTTTGTTTCCCAATTTACATATTCAAGTTGATTTATGTTCTTTTGTTTTGATATTCTTTTTAGGAATTTAAGCTCAACCCAGGAGCAAAAGTATTCTCACCATCTTTTACAAAGCCCGTAGCAGCCACCTCTTCAGCGCTACCAACAGTGGCAAGCATGGGTTTTATACCAACCAACTGCCCCGTGGTACCTGGTCCTGCCGTCCAGCCAGATGTTGGATCGAATCCTTTCCCATCTCGTACATCTGTGCCTGTTAAGGTTGTTCCATACAATAATTTCACGACTGGGAATGGTGGCGGTGCCTCTCAATTTTCACAACCTGTAAGTGTCAAGGGCATCACTGAATTCAGAGTTTGTAGTATTAAATGATGCTCATCTTATTTGAATATCAGCAGTTAGATTATGTTTAATGGTTGGTGGACGTGGATTTGTGCTCATTGGTTATTAGGAAACTGATGATTACTGGTTTTATAACTTATCTTATGGTGTTAAGTAAGGCTTTGTTTCTCAGCCAAAAAAGAACTAAGGAGTTGTTTATATATGGCATAATTAGTATCTGCATGTTCTTTAGTGGGAGCTAAAGTAACTAGTCGATCTTCGACCATTAGATCCAGGACTGAAAACACTCACTGCTGGGCTTCAAATACTACTATTTTGAGTGTTTTAATCTTTACCTATAGGAACTGATTAACAGCCCAAGATTGAATTAGATAATATCTACTTATCTGTCCGTAACATATCAAATAGGTATCTATGTACATGTACCATAGATATTAACAGGTTCTTAACTGTTTAGAAGATTATATGTACATCGGTGAGTTGGATCGAGTCATCAATTTGTGTTATATGTAATCAAGATCTTCTACTCATTATCTATCAGAAAAATCTATGATTGTTGTTAGGTCAACGACTCACAATCTAATAGCTAACATTTGTTTAAAAATGAAGTACTTGATGTCTATACCAATTGTTGGACATAATCCCATATAGTTGGTGAGCATGGGTTGTAATTGGTCACCTCGAGTAGGAAACAAAGATTATATATTCAGTGTCTACACACATTACTTAAGGAGTTCAAATAACATTTCTGTAGACCATGATATGATTTCTATTAGCCGTTGACTGAATATGGCATGATACTTCTAATATATAACATTATTTGCTATGGAGGTATCTCGAACTAGTTATGATTCATGCTAGGTTTTACTTTTTGCTTATAGATTGTTGGACACATGAGCAGTAGGGCGCAGGCTGTTAGGTATGCTGGTCAGTATCCTGTTCAGGCTGGACCAACCTATGTGCATCCAAATTCGCAAGCTGTAAGTAATTTAAATGATATTAAAATCATCTTTATGTCAACATGATTTCAGTATTTATGACCACTGTTTGACTCCATGTCATGATCTCTTTCTCTCTATCTCTCTCTGCCTCCAGGTTATGGTTGGACGATTTGGACAGCTTGTCTATGTGCATCCGGTTTCTCAAGTAAGAGATATGTTGATATTACATATATTATATGATTCTATGTTTGAAGCAGATAAATAACAAAAGATAGTTTCCTTCATTGCTTGAACTGAAGTGTAGCTGATGCTCTTTTAATTAAATAGCTGGATGCATTTTGCTTGATAGATGGGTAGATGCTAGTGAGGTATAACAATTCCAAAAATAACATAAATGCTATGATAATTGTATATTAAATTCTTAATTCTGTTTTTTTCTCTTAATATTTGTCGGCCATTTTGCTGACCTTCCTTCCTTTGTGTATATTGAAGGATTTGGTTCAGGGTACACCAGCCATCTCACCACTATCTGCACGTCCTATGTTGACTCCGCATCAGGTCCAGTTCCCAAAGCACCAAGGTATGGACAATTTTAGTAAACTTGATGATGAATCTGGTCCAGCAATTTATGTGTTTATAAAATGCTCATGTAAGAAATTCCAACTATTTGAATCATTTGAAAAGGAAAAGCCTGTATACGGAATTCTGCTTTCTGTTAGACCATTTTATGTCATCTTCATGGATAGAATTGTAGCCTGCACAATTTACATTTAAATAAAAATAGTAGGTCTGGAACCACCTTCACTTTGGAATCTCTGTCTCCACTTTCTCTCTTTTCACTTTGTTGATTTTAATGCAGGAACTGCAGGCCAATCATTGCAACTGTGTGTGCCTCCGCAGTTCATGACCACCGGACAGCAGCCTTTTCCCATTGCCAAGTCACATCCAATTTTTGCGACCTCCCTTCCGTTCTAAATGTTTCATCCAAGTTCCAGGTTCTAATGATATCTTCCCCAAGTTTGCTGAGCATGTTTTCTCACTCATGACCTCAGCTGGGATTTCCTCTTAATTACAGTATATAACTTTATTGTTACTACAAAGTTTTGGCCTTGAGTTTTTTTGCTGGACAAAAGTCCATTCAGGTTGTTCTCTATGCATAGAAAGCTACAGAACTTTTACACAAGGAATCTGTCAGACTATATTAGGGGGATGAAGCTTCCATTCTATATTTTCATTGTTGGAAAAATGTGAGGATTAACTTTTTGTTTTTTTTCAGAAAGGGATTGAATAATTTTGAGAAGAGAGCAACATGTAAAGTATATGAAAGAAGAGATGGACTGATTCTATTGATTCTAAATTTCACAATCCCTGATCTTTGATATCTTCTGATTTGTTGGAAGTTTTGCGATTGTGCCGTGGATGCTTCATTTATAAACTGTAATGAACCTTTGATCTGAGATTAACGATTTTTTTTTTCTTCTGTTACATGTTTCCTTTCTTTCTTTATTTCTATGGAAGGCTTGAATAAGTATATTTATGGGCTAATTGCATTTTACTTCCTTTGTCTTTACTCACTAAACCAATTTTATCCCATACCTTAAAAAATATGCGTATAAAGATCAGGAAGTAAAATAAAATGAACCCTTTTCAGTCAACGAAGAAAATTAGAGTCTCAGAGGTGAAGGGTAAGGGTAACTAGAAACTCTACAAACCCAACATTTATCAAGATGATTTGGTGATAATTTGATATGATATAATCTGGGTAAAAATGCATCCTGAACTTGGCTGAAATTGTCAATTTACAACCCGAACTTGTAATTGCGAAATTTTACCTCCTCAACTTGTTAAAAACTGTCGATTTGCACCCTATCCGTCAAATCTAACGGTTTTCATCCAATTAAGAGTCACATGCCTAGCATATGAGAGGTATTTTCGTTATTTTATATTTATTTCGTTTTTTAAATAAATTACACAAGGAATTTATTTTTTGTATAATTATGTCTACTTACTCATAATATTCTTTTTTTTTTTCAAAATAACTCATACCTTACGTGATATAATTTGTTAATAAGAAAAATTATGTGGATAACTAAAATTGAATTGTCGAACCACAATTTTAATTAATAAGAAACATGATATAATTTGTCTAACACTAAAGAACTCAAATATCTCAACAAAAGTAGTCTTTAAGTCACAAATACAATGATATAATTGTATGAAATATTGAACAAAAATAAATTTCTTTTGTATTTTTAAATAATAAAATGAAATAAATATAAAATAATGAAAATACCCCTCATGTGCAAGGCATGTGACTCTTAATTGGATGGAAACCGTTAGATTTGACGGATGGGGTGCAAATCGGTAGTTTTTGATAAGTTGAGGAGGCAAAATTTCACAATTATAAGTTCGGGGTGCAAATTGACAATTTGAGCCAAGTTTAGGGTGCATTTTGGCTATTATGCCTATAATTTGATATATGACCCTAGTTCCCCAGTAACCAGTTCAACTGGTGAAGGATTTCACCAACTAGGTAGAAACAACACACGGTTTGGGATCAAACAATTTGGGATAGCTCAACAGTAAACGCAAGAAGCAGTTTTAGCTTTTAGCTTATGAAAACTGTTTGTTTCCAACTTCTGTCGGCTGTTGTCAAATTAAGTAAATTCTGAAATTAGCTGCTTATGAGAGAAAAAATCTGGACACCTTGTAATATTTTGAACCAGATAGAGAGCCCTTTTGCAGAATTCTTTTTTATCAAAGTTGGGAACAGATTGTTTATGATAAGAGACCAATAGTCGAACAAGCCAAATTATTTCACCCATATTTGCTCATGCATGTGAAACGGCCAGGATCCAAACAGAAAATTAAGAAAGTTGATTAATGCTTCATCTTCAAGGTCAGGGGGCGACCCAACGTGTAGTAAAGCTGAGGACAAGTTCTTAGACAATTAGGATATGGAGTGTGATATTATCATTTGGTTAAAAAGGATGGTTAAACAAATGAAAGAATTGGCAGCAAACAAATCAGGCATGGATGCTATCAGTTGCACAAATCATGAAATAATAGAAATAACCCATTTATTAGTCACATAAAACTACAAGCGGGTAACATTAAAGGCTCTCAGTCCTACATAAGAGAACATTACTTATACGAGCTTTCCCAACATCCATCATCATTTAAATTAAAAAAGAAAAGAAAAAAAGATATAAAAAAATCCTAATGCACAATAAGCTGATCATGGTAAGACTTGATGTCCAACATGCACAACATCTCAAGATGCCTGTGAAGGTGTGCTTGAATGATCATTCTGTTCATCTCCAAACAGTTTCTCGGTTTGGTCCTTCATTCTCTCCTTCATGCTTTCCTGCAAAACCTTAAAACAGGTGGTGAAAATCAGTGGCTTTATCCTGATTCCTGAATATCATCAAGTTATCACTAGATGTTTAAAGATATTCTGGTATAATGAAAGTCCTTACCTGCAATAGCTCAGACATTTTGTCATTTCTGCCATCCTCCATTGGCTTGGAAGCAGATGTGAGATGGTTTTTAGGCTCTCCTGATTGCAGGGGCTCAACAACTAAGGGTTGAGTAGCTAAGCTATTTGCCTCTACGTGAGGCTCAGCTGATTCTGAGGGCACATGCTCAGGTAATCTCATTAGCTTGGCTTCAGTCTTAGGCAATTCCTCTGCAGAGGGTGGATCAACAGGACCATTCTCCTTTGGTTTAGCATCAAACATCACCTGATCGCTAGTGAGAGGTTGGGACCTAGGCATTTGGTTTTGAACTGCTGACGCCTGGTCGTTGGGAATTGAACACCCATTTGATGGAGCGGTTGATACAACCTCTTTTCCCTTAGAGGTTGCTATGGTTGCAGCCTGGGGTGCAACAGGACTGGATTCACTGATGAGTGCCACCCCATTTGATAACTTGAAAGGTTCGAGCACAACAGGCATCAAGTTGCCTCTGAACGGTACTTGATTAACATTTTGTGCAGCCACCGGAGCCACCTGTCGGCCTTCTGAAGCCACAGGGTTGACAGGGCGGGAAACATCTCTAGAATGAGGTTTATGGCCATGAATAGAAGAATGGTTCTCAACTGGGAGGGGAACTTCATGCCGTCGGATCATTTCAACATCTGGAGCCACATCATTTTCCGGTACTACAGGAGCGTAATGTCCAGGCTTGAAGACAATACCCCTCAAAGTGGTGCCAGTATTACCAACCCTAACTCTGAGAAGGTAGCCGGCGTCAAATGATGCTTCAACAACACCAGAAACGGCCATTCCCACCATGTTATCAGTTGTAGTAGTACCATTAGTTGGTGCTGCTTGTTGGGCCTGGTTTCCGTTGCTCCTTACAAATCCAGGAGGGGGTACAGCAGCATTCGCCCCCAAGTTCAGGTTCTGATACCTGGCTACCGGAACAGCATTCTCTTGAGGATCAAGTCTTGGATATTTCCGTGGGCGTCCACGTTTACGCTTCACAGGGATGTTTGATAAGCCATCAGCAATGTTTTCCTGATCTGCTTGCATTGTTGGTGCTTCTATCTAAGCTGGCAGTCCCCACAAATTCTTGTATTCCCCTTCCTGCAACTAGTCACAACTCAAAATGAGAAATTGATACCAAATGTAATAAAAATTGAATTACATGCAAATCAACAGGCTTTAATAGTTATACTTAGAAATAATGTCGTGTCGAAACCCCTTAACTGCATATTTCTAATTTGATTTTAGTAATAAGAAATTCAATGCATCATTCTATAGAAGTTATTGGTTTCCTTGTAAAACATTGTATCTGCAATTTTTTTTTAAACAAAAGTCCCACACATAGATACTAAAAAAGCTTTTTACATACTCAAGTGCAGTCTTTCTCACTCACAAGAGCACCTGCAGCAAGCCTACGTTCTTAATAACCTTATCTTTTTCTTTTAGGAGATTAACTATCATACCAAAAACCGCTCTTACATTTTCAACAATCTATATTACTCATGGATTCCTATTCTGATTCCAAGTATTAGTAAACATCTTAATAGGAGTGACTCTTGGCCACTCTTAAACATCCTTCCCTCTCCGATTCCTTCTAAACCCCATTTTAAGTTTAGTAAATGCACCAACAACTAAAGCTTTACCTTATCAAACAATGGCATAATAAATAAACACTTAAACAAAAAGAGGAAAAGGATCTGAATTTTTCACCATAGAGTGGAAAATGTACCCATGTAGTTTGAAGATGCAAAATTTGTATAACTTCTGCATCCCAATACATATGATATAGTACATTTCCAAGAAAAAATGACAAATAAATACTGGTCTATAATGAATAATCGACTAAAAATGAACCTTAAATACATAATTATAGGGAAAATTATTATGATTATACATTCACTGAAATAAAATCTTAAAATAACATTTAACATAATCAATTAATGACACACCTGAAGCAACAGACAATTAAATCCTAGCTCGGAATTTTTAAAATAACTTAATGATTTCCGAAATTCCCTATCCACATCTGTAAATGAAGCAAACCAGAGATTCACCTAGATTGCTGAAATATAGTATAACCACAATAATCAGAAAAATTACATTAAGAAGCTTTTAAATAGAAGCTAACAAACCATAATTCCCGATTCGTTTTATTTTGTTCTTCTCAACATATCAAAAGTCATAACATATGGTTTAAATCAAATCAAATTATAAAAAAAAACACGTATGAAAGAAATACAAAATCGAATATTTACTCTGCAAACCAAGATAAATTCTCCAACTTTGATTGAGGAAAGGGAAGTAAACTGGGTTTAAGATTTGGGTCTCGATCCAGTTAAACACTAAGATGGAAGAGGTGTATAATTACATAGTTTAGAAAAGACCAGCAACTGTTGATTTGAGAAAGGAAGAGAAGTGCTGTCGTACCTTGCTAGGAACACAACTACTTGTGGGAGATACGATATCGTTCTGGAAATGAACAGAGAGAAACGGTTTCGATGTTTTGTGGGGGTTTTGGGTTTGTCTGGGGCGGAATAGGCGAGGTGGGGGAGGAAGAGAGAGCCGACAGAGAGTGTGGGCGTTTAAATAGGTGAGAGTACAAGAATGAGAAGGAAGATAAAACGTGGTCAGTTGTGGGCAGATGGCACGACATAAGTGGGCAGATGGCACGAGTCTTCTAAGGCATGTAGAGGATTTACTACTGTCGGTTGACGAAGGATCGAAGAACACCAACTGGTTAAGTCGTCAGCACGACTATGAACAGATTGTAGACTACCAAATTGTGTTGGAAGCAACGATGGAGCTTATTAGGATCTTATCCGTAATCTAGTCTTTGCATAGAAAAAAAAAAAAAAAATATAGAACAAATTCAGGTCTAACTTGGAATTGCTGTGAGCCTGTGACCTAAAAAAGGGTTCTTAACACAATTATTACTCCAATTTCAGTTCTCTTGATTTTTTTCTTTTTGAGTAAGCGGAATAATTACTCATCACTCTTACTCCAAAATTTATTAATAATTAAAAAATAAAAATACAAAATAAGGGGGACTACATAAAAATCTTACCCAAGAAAATAATCATTACAAGATAAAAACTGAAAATTAGAAATTCGGGAGAACCGATAAGAAGGTAACTCACAAAAATCATGACAAAAAACAGAAAGAATGAAGTCCAGAACCATATCCCACCAAAAGGACATTGTATGGGAGGCGCCAAAATCGCTTATATGCTATTGAGTTACCCTCTCTATAGATATGAGATGTACGGAAGTGTATTTGCCAAACAAATGTAAGCAATTAGACCACTGTGTGCGAAGTCGCCATGGAACTCGTATTAGGTCACGCACGCAAGAAAGTGAGTAAGATTGCATAATCAACCTCAACCCACAAGCTCACCCACCCATTCAATTCTGCAATACGTATTGCCTTAATCACAGCTAGAATCTCAGCATCTAATGCACACGAAAAAAACCATCGATGTTGACTTTGACCCAACCATCTGGAGGTGCCCTCCATACAACTTGGACAACTCTAGGAGCCGAGAGACGTAACTGAGAAAGACCTAAATAAGTAAAAATCGGGACTGTCGAAGAGTGAACGGGAGCCGAAGCTCGCATGCAATGATAACCCTACAAAAATATCGTTAGTAGTATGAGCAAGTAGGGATCGTTCTAGGCCGGGGATTAAGGGTACCTGAGATATGAAATTGTTAGTCTCAAACATATTCACATATATACATCACAAACGTCACACATATGGGGGAAATAGGGTTCGGCAGCCCTAGGGCTGCCCTATACTAAGTACGGCATAAAAACAGAAAATAAAATCCTAGGTCTACTATATACAAGTTTGATCATCATCTCTCACGCATCACATAACACAAAACACAATTTAACACAAAGATTCATATGCAAGAAAGTAAGAGACAAGTATTAGCATGCTCAAAATTCAAATTCGTTTCGACCGTAACTAGAGCTCTCGCTCTGTACCTAGTTACTAGACTTCCTTAAGTTCTTTTAGGACAAACTCTCGCTCTAGCCCTAAAGATATTTATGCTAATCCGGTTAAGACTTAACATATATCGCACAAGAGTCTTAAATCGAAAACATGTAAACAAGTAAGGTTGTCAATCATCTTATTTAGCATGCAAGTTCTAAGATTAATAGCCCTTAGTGAATAACACAAATCATAGAGTCCTCTCGGTCCATCTAGTTTGTAATTACCCTAGCAAGTTAAACCTAATACCGAGATTATGTTCAAAGACAACACCAAGTATCGATTTTCATGCCCTCACCTTAGATTACTAACCAATTTAAATCCTAAACATGCTTCTAATACCACTGCTCTAATTATCTAAACATACAAAAACCATGTATTAAAAATCGCACAAGTCATCACATAAACTTCAATGAAAATTGCAATTCATGCTCATCATACAAAACCAAACGAAACAAAGTATTTTTTATAACAATACATGTGACTAAACCGAAATTAAAAACACAAGTCATAGGGATGGATCACACTTTAGAAACCTTGGAGAGCTTCGTCTTGGTGTGGTGGAAGAGGATCGGCAGTAGCTAGGCTAGGGATAGGGATCGGTGGTGATTGGTGGTGGTGATTTGGTGACTTGGTGTTTCTAGGGTTTCGGCTTAGAACTTTGAGTAGGAAATTTGGTAGAGTTTTGGCTAGTGCTTTGCAAGAGATGAGATCATGATTTTCTGTGTATGAGATGGCTATATATAGAGGAAAAGGGAGAGAGAGGCTGCTGGCCACAAGAAGGGGAAACAAAGAATAGGTTTCCTTGTAGGTTTATGTTTCCTTGTTGAATAAAGATTTGCATTCTTGATTTTTCTTTTTCTGATTTTTTTCTTCAAGGCTTGGGCTGCACATCTTCATGGACTTCTTGTATGATCTTGGACTTCAATTGATAGGTCTTGATCCACTGAAAATGCCCCACAATGCCGGCAGCACACAGAGGCAGCAATCTGCCAGAATCGGCAGCTTCTCCTAGTGTGACTAGGAGAACTTGTTTCTTCATGCTTTTCTTCAATGCCATGGCCTAGTGTCTTCCTCTTCCCTTCATAAAGCTTGGACCATCTTCACATATGCATTTGTGCACCATTTGGTCCATTAAAAACAGAAAACACAAAAAGGGGGCAGTAGGTTCCTGGAATCGGCAGCTTTGACCTTGTCGCAATAAATCCAGCATATCTCCACCTTCGGAGCTCCGATTGGTGCGATTCCAAGTCTCACGTAAACTAGACACATAGGACCATCTCTCCATAAAATATCTCGGCCAAATTCCATGCAAGTCGTCGGGAATGATTTTTCGAAGTTGGGACACAGTCCCAGGAATTTCCTGGAAGTCCCTGGATTGGAATGCTCGGACTGCCGTTTTGCAGCCAACTTTTGGGTGACTTCCCGAACTCCGATTGATCTGAAATTTTATCACAACATTCCTCAGCATATGAATATTAAGCACATAAAATTTCACAGAATTTGGAAAAGGATAGATCACAGTTTCATTCATCTCAAAATCACGAAAAAGACATATTTTGCATTATTTTCCAGATTTCTCAAACTTAGTCATTTTTCGGATTCTTAACCATTTTTCACAAAACTCTACCAAAATTGACACTAACTATATTATGACTCTATCTTAGACAAATAAGGGTTAAACAAAGCATAAATGAGGGCATAAGCATATAATATCGTCGCACATTGTGCTCCTATCAACTACCCCACACTTATCCTTTGCTAGTCCCTTAGCAAACTAAATAAAACTAAGACTCTAAACAAACTATTGCCCCTAACAATTTGTCTCAGGCTCGTATGTACACATAGCTTTCAAGTTAATGCATGAGAATGCTAAGCACGAAAATTCCAAGCTTCATGAACATGCGACATCAATATGAACATATAGGAGCAAAAGTAAGCATGTAGACATGTTAAAAGCTAATTCAAATCACCTCACTAGGCATACTCTCTTCTTTTCTCTCGAAGCATGGTTATTCACACATAAGTATATGCAAGCGAAAGATCATGAATTACAAAGAGTGACTTGCATATATCAAGGAAACGAAAGCACTTTGTGAATTTTTGATGGAAAAACCTCATATGACAACTATATGCACCAATGAACCAAAACCATAAGCTTACTCTTGAGAAAATTTCCACAATCAAATTTAACCATCTTAAGAATCATGAAAAAGATCAATAAAAGGGTTGTAATGGGGCTAGGCTAAGAGGTATTCGATATTTGGATAAGGAGGCTCAAAACGTCACCATGGCATTCGGCAAAGCTCAAATCTCCTTATGTCTTCTCGCCAAAAGGGTCAAATTTCATCTTGTTGGACCCATACGTCATTCTTTTTCTTCCCATAAAATATTACAACAATAATCTAGACCATAGCCATGCACAACATTTTTATTTTTCAACCCTATGCCGTGCCCTTCTTTTTTTTCATATTTTTCTTTCTTTTTCTCGGCATTTTTCTCTCTTTTGATTCGAGCATTTTTCTTCTCTTTTCTATTTCTAAGGGCACGGCATGCATACATATTACATACAAATTTATGGCTAGGTCTACCCCACACTTGTTCTTCTTCATCACACACGCAAAAACGCCTTCAAAAATCAAGCTTTGCCAATACTTTGATCAAGGGTAAAGGCACAACTATACTAAGCTCATGGAAAGTGTTTAAGGATGATGAAAGAAAAGGCTCAATATCGGCTCAAAGGGGTTTACTAAGGTGTCCCACGACGGGCTCCAATAGGGCTCATGCTTTATTTGGCAATGGTGGTAAACCTAAATGATCTTTATTCAATCACATTCAAAATCAAGGTATTTTATGATAAAAACGTTTCGAAAATCAACAAGAGTAAGTTCTAGCATACTAGAGTTCATTAAAAAGCTATGGCACATAGTCATCGAATAGTCAAAGAATTATGAGGTTTCATGCTTCCTACGAATCTATCGAATTTTATCTTTTTTATCGCTCAAGAAGAAAGCAATTTGGCACTAAAGCTCACATAGGTTATAATCGAAATAAACTAGCTAAAACATGCATGCTTATTAATCAACAAGTCCTACATGCTCCTACCAATGCACATAATCCATGAAACTTACAATTTTAAAAGTATGCACAACTATCATCTATGTATGCAAAGAGGAGAAAAACATCATTGACATATTAGGGGCATCCTAAGACTCGAAATAAACAAATTTAAACACTCTATTTTTGTGGAACAATTTTCTGAAATTTTCTTTTCTAAACTAAGCACACGAAAACATAAACGGAATACGTTATCCCACCCCACACTTAGAAAATTACATTGTCCTCAATGTAAGCACAAAACAATATCAACGAATTTCCTAAGCATGCAATTGTCTAACATATTCCAACATATCATCACAAACCAAAGGAAAAGAGAAGGGTTAAGAAATTTCAAACTCTCGGTGATGGCTCCTTCACTTTTCTTTGATCGACATGGGTTGCCTCCCAAGTAGCGCTTTGTGTTTATAGTCCATAGCCTAGACTTTTCACCGTGTTTCATGTGTTCATCGTGTTCCAAAGCAACTCAAGTCGGCATGAAGAAGTTCAAGAAGAAGTTCATTGCACAATGTATCCGATTCGGTTGCATTCTTCGTATCCGGTGGAGGCGGCGTGTCCGGCTCCTGAATTTCCGTGTCCGGCGTATCCGAGGGCGTGTCATCCTTGTGCTCGGCCTCATGTGTGCTGGTCTCAACCCTGCCGGCAATGGCAGGTCCGGCAGGGGGTGGTGGCTCGGCTGAAACAGGTGGCTGCTGCTCGGCATCCATGTGTGAGACCGTCTCTTGCATGTGTGAGCTGCCGGCAATGTCATCTTGATGTCCCGAAGGTGGTGAGTCGTCAACAATGCACTTCTCAATTGTGTGTTTGGAAAAGGAATCATAATATGGCTTGAGACGATGACCATTTACTTTGAAAATATTGCTCGAGGTGAGGCTTGAAATTTCTATTGCACCATGAGGAAAAACTTGAGTGATGATGAAGGGACCAACCCAACGTGAGCGTAGCTTACCCGGAAAGAGTCGAAGTCTTGAGTTGAATAAGAGAACTTTTTGCCCTACTTCGAATTTCTTTCCTCGTAACATCTTGTCATGGTAAGCCTTTGTTTTCTCCTTGTATATCCAAGCGGCATCATAAGCTTCATTGCGAATTTCTTCAAGTTCATTGAGTTGAAGCTTTCTATGAAGACCGGCATCATCTATGCTCATGTTGAATGCCTTGATTGCCCACCATGCCTTATGCTCAAGCTCAACCGGTAAGTGACATGCTTTGCCATAAACTAACCGAAAAGGAGACATACCTATCGGTGTTTTGTACGCGGTCCTATAAGCCCATAAAGCATCATCGAGACGATCACTCCAATCCTTCCTTGAAGGTCCAACGGTTTTCTCCAAAATTTGCTTGATCTCTCGATTACTCACCTCGGCCATGCCACTTGTTTGGGGGTGATAAGGTGTAGAAACCTTATGTGTGACTCCATACTTCCTCAATAAGGCTTCAATGGTGCGGTTACAAAAATGGGATCCTCCATCGCTAATCAAGACTCTTGGAACTCCAAAACGTGAAAAGATGTTGGTCTTGAGAAACTTGGCTACCACCTTGGCATCATTGGTGCGTGTAGCCTTGGCTTCGATCCACTTTGACACATAATCAACCGCAAGCAATATGTAGAGAAAGCCCTTACTTGAAGGAAACGGTCCCATGAAATCAATACCCCATAAATCGAAAATTTCTACCTCAAGGATAGGCGTGAGCGGTATTTGGTCTCTAGCTCCAATGTTCCCCATTCTTTGGCATCTATCACATGCTTTGCAAAACATGAATGCATCCTTGAAAATTGTAGGCCAAAAGAATCCACACGAAAGTACCTTCAAAGCCGTTTTCTTTGGTCCAAAATGTCCACCACAAGCTTCGCTATGACAAAAAGAAAGGATGGATCGATGCTCATTCTCCGGCACACATCTTCTAATAACTTGATCACCACATTGCTTCCATAAGTACGGATCATCCCACAAGAAGTGTCGAGCTTGCTTCCTTATTCTCTTTTGGTGGTGGCTCGGCATTTCTTTGGGAAATCGGCGTGTGGTAAGAAAATTGGCAATGTCGGCATACCAAGGCTCATGTACTTCAAGTCGAAAAAGTTGCTCATCCGGAAAGGTATCACATAGGGGCAGCCGATCCACATCTTGTACAAGTCTACTCAAATGATCGGCCACAACATTCTCTACTCCTTTCTTGTCCTTAATCTCAATATCGAACTCTTGAAGTAAAAGAATCCATCGAATAAGCCTCGGCTTAGCATCCTTCTTCGTCATGAGATATCTCAAAGCGGCATGATCACTATAAACAATGACTTTGGAATTCAAAAGATATGATCGAAACTTTTCCAAAGCAAAAATTACCGCTAAGAGTTCCTTCTCCGTTGTTGTGTAGTTGAGTTGTGCATCGTTGAGAGTCCTTGAAGCATAGTAAATGGCGCATGGCTTCTTCTCAATTCGTTGTCCAAGTACCGCTCCAAGTGCATAATCACTAGCATCACACATCAACTCAAATGGCTCGTCCCAATTAGGGGATACAAGTATTGGCGCCGTACACAAGCAAGCTTTCAATCGGCAAAATGCTTCCTCACACGCCTTTGTCCACTCAAACGTCACCTCCTTTTGTAACAAGTTGCTCAATGGCTTGGCAATTGAAGAGAAGTCCTTGATGAATCGTCGATAAAACCCCGCATGGCCAAGAAAACTTCTCACATCCTTTACACACCTAGGGCTCGGCAAAGCTTGAATTAGCTCCACCTTGGCTTTGTCAACCTCTAAGCCTCTTGCCGAAATTATGTGCCCTAGAACAATGCCTTGCGTGACCATGAAGTGACACTTCTCCCAATTGAGCACAAGATTTGTCTCTACACATCTCTCAAGTATCTTCTCCAAGTTCCCCAAACATGCATCGAAGGTGTCTCCATACACACTAAAATCATCCATAAACACTTCGATTATGTCTTCAATAAAATCCGAGAAGATAGCATACATACATCTTTGAAAAGTGCCGGGTGCGTTGCATAGTCCGAATGGCATCCTCCGATAAGCAAACGTGCCAAATGGACAAGTAAAAGTGGTCTTCTCTTGATCGTCCGGGTGTATCATGATTTGGTTGTAGCCACTATATCCATCAAGAAAGCAATAGTAAGAATGACCGGCTAACCTCTCTAGCATTTGATCCATAAACGGCAAAGGCATGTGATCCTTCCTCATTGTAGCGTTGAGCTTCCTATAATCGATGCACATCCGATGACCGGTTACAAGTCTTTGTGGCACAAGCTCATTCTTCTCATTCTTGACAACCGTTACACCACTCTTCTTTGGCACTACTTGCACGGGAGATATCCACTTACTATCCGAAATTGGGTAGATCACCCCACAATCAAGCAACTTGATAATCTCTTCTTTCACAACCTTCATCATGGGAGGGTGAAGTCGACGTTGAGCTTCCTTTGTCGGTTTAGCTCCTTCTTCCAACAAAATACGATGAACACAAGTAGTAGGGCTTATTCCCTTGATGTCCGCTAAGGTCCAACCTATAGCGGTCTTGTACTTCTTAAGCACACCAATCAAATCTTTCTCTTGCTTCTCACTAAGCATTGAAGACACAATAACCGGTAGTGTATCTTCTTCTCCAAGATAAGCATATTTCAAATGACTAGGGAGTTCTTTTAGTTCTAACTTTGGGGCCTCTTCCACACTTGGTCGAAATTTTGTTGTGACACTTGGAATTGACAAGAACGAGTTCCTTGGATAAGTTGGCGTGGCATCAAGCTCGGCAACTGCCTCTCTAACTCTCGGCATAATGGCATAAGGCTCGGCATATATGCTTGGCTCGGCACCACCTTGCTCGGTATCATCGTGCACTCGTTCTCCCCTCTTGTCAAATCCGACCCCTTTCTCGATCGCTAATTGCTATGCGTCGAGCGAGGTCGACATAACTTGCTCGACCTCCTCCAAAACATCAATGGCACAACCTTCCTTCAAATCAACATTCGGGAACTTCATGGCGTCAAACACATTAAACTTTATCACCTCACCATCAAATTCCATAGTTAGGTTCCCCTCGGCCACGTCTATCTTTGTGCGCGCGGTCCTCATGAATGGTCGCCCTAAAAGCAATTGAGTGTTGTTGACCGGCGAATCCTCCATCTCAACCACATAAAAATCGGCGGGGAATATCAATTGGTTGACTTGCACCAACACATCCTCAACATAGCCTTCCGGATATTTGCTTGAACGATCCGCAAGTTGAATGATGACATTATCCTTCTTGAGAGGCCCTATATTCAATGTTTGATACACATTGAGTGGCATGACATTGATCGATGCTCCCAAATCCAACATGACATCATCAAATCGTGTATTGCCTATGACACAAGGCACATTGAAGCTTCCCGGATCCTTCATCTTTGGTGGCAACTTCCTTTGAATAACGGCCGACACCGTCTCGCTCATGGTTACCACACGAGTCTCTCTAGTATGCCTCCTTGCCGTGCAAAGCTCCTTTAAAAACTTAGCATACTTTGGTACTTGCTTAATGCACTCCAACAAAGGGATGTTGACTTGCACTTTCCGGAAAATCTCCAATACCTCTTCATCGGATTTATCCTTCTTCGTTCTAGCAAAGCGTGAAGGGAATGGTATGCTTGATGATGGCACCCCTCCCTTGCTTGCTTGGCTCGGCAATACCTCATTCTTGGATGTGGCGGGATCGTACTCAAGCTCGTTGCGCAGCCCCTTGTCACTCATATTATGGCCGGCACTATGCCCTTGCTCGGTGGCATTCCCCTTCTCGGCAGCAACTCTGCCCCTCTCGGTAACAACATTGCCGGCAACACCTCCTTGCTCGGCAACATGGCTCTCCTCGGCATCTCCATCATGGCTGCCGGCAATGACAGGTCCGGCGGCCATCTCATCCTCATTTATTCCCTTGAAAGTCACTCGCTTCTTCTTTGGACTTGTTGGAGGAACAAACTCTCTTCCGCTTCGAGTTTGAATCACTTTGGCTTGCTCGTTCCTCGGATTTGGAATCGTATTGCTTGGCAACTTTCCTTGCTCATTGAATCTTCCCATAAAATCCACAACTTGCCCCATTTGAGTCTTGAGCTCACCAATGTCCTTTTGATGATTTTGTTGCCCCGCGAGTAATGCTTGAGTAGCACTTGACAAAGATTGAAGCAATGCATCGTAATTAGGGTTGCTCGGCGCGGCTTGGCCTTGGATAGGCACGGCTTGAGCTTGGTTTTGGTTCGGCACTGCCCCATAGTTTCCTTGGTTCGGCTGATAAGGTTGCCGAGGCACAAATGGTGGCCTCGGTGCAAATGGCGCTCCTCCCTCTCTCGGTTGCATAGGTGCCCTAAGCACGTTGTCATTGTTCGCCCATCGAAAGTTCGGATGATCATTAAACCTTGGATTGAAATTGCCAAATCGTTGGCCTCCTTGAAAACCAATTGCATTGCACTCCTCTACTCCCTCATTAACTCCAAATTGAGGGCATTGGTCGGTCTCATGGCCCTCGGTGCAAATGCCACATACACTTGCACGCTTCTTCATCAAATTACTCACCAAGTCGGTAAGCTTGTCCACTTTATCTTCTAACTTTGAGCTCGAAGACGTCTCATGCACTTTCTCATTCCTTTGCACATTGCCTCGTGCCATGCCAAATTGTTGGTTGTTCAAAGCACGAACTTCCAACAAACTTCTTGCCGCTCCGGCATTCAACTCCAAAAAGCTACCTCCCGCGGCCGAGTCAAGAAACTCTCTCTCCATGACGCGCAATCCCTCATAGAAATATTGTAGCAAGAGTCCATCGCTAATGCCATGCGATGGACACAAAGAAACTAGGGACTTGAACCTCTTGTAGTAGTCGAAGAAAGTCTCATCTCCGGCTTGCTTCACACTTGTAATTTGCTTCCTCAGATCAGTGATACGTGAAGCGGGAAAGTACTTGAGTAAAAACTCATCCATCATAGTACTCCACGAAACAATACGACCACTAGGCACCTCAAACAACCACTCCTTTGCTTGATCTTCTAGAGAAAACGGAAATGCCTTCATCTTGAAGTGTTGCAAATCGGTCCCTCTTGGACACATAGACTCCGTGGTGAAGTTAAACCACTGTAGATGCTTGTTAGGATCCTCACTCGGCATCCCATAAAATGATTTCAGCTTATGGAGGAATCCACTCCTCAGTTCAATCTCTCCAGTCTTGTCAGCTTCCAAGGGAGGATAAGTAATATTCGAAGGAGCAACTCCTGCTCCCGCAACATGACCATTCTGTGATCTGATTGATGCCATGATCTCTTCTTCTTCTGATGATTCGGCAAAGGCTTCAAATTCAGGATTCTGAAGATCACACGACGATGACACAACTGACGGTGAACTCGGCCCGGATGATGATGATACTGACGGCACAATAGGGGAGGACGGCAAGGATGATGCTACTGATGAACTGGTTGGTGACGATGGCGGTAATGGCACAAAACGAGCAATAGCGAGTTCTTGCTCTAAACGTTGCAAACGGCCTTGAAGATCTCTTGTCCAAATACTAGATTCGGACATGCATTATTTCTGAAATTTGCAACATTTTAAACAAGTTAGAACCTTATAAAGAAATAGAAAGCAAGAATATACATCATTACAAGCCACGGCATTGGCAATTACATAATCATATTTCAAACAATAACACAAAATCACAATCGGCAAGATCATACAAACACACGGCAAAGAACAAAAATTTCGGCAAAGAATTAATATGGTTCGGCCACAAGAGTAGAAAAATCGGAAAGTTCATGAGCATGTAATCGCTAAGTCTAATTTCTTTTAAATTTGTTCTAACTCTCGAAGTACGTGGAGCAGAGGAGATAACGGTGCAATGGACTGATACAGCCCCCGGTAGTATCATGCTTAATCCGATATACCTCAAGAGTTTGAACCACACAACATGTTTTATCTTTGAAGAAAATAGGCCACATATGTCAAGTTATGTTCTAGCGTCTAAAGTGAGGTGATGCTTCGGCACAAGCTGTCGACTAGGTCGTGCGGATTTTACGTTTCAAAGGTCATTATAATCACGGAGGGCGAACCCCCTACAGGAACCAGGCAGGACTCGTTGTTGGACACCATGGAGGGCGAACCCCCTATCGACTCACTCACCGAGAATGAACATCAGTCTATGGGCCTTGAGATCCAGTTAAACAAACCTGAGAACCATATCTATGAAAATAACTTCCCCATACTTTGTAAAACAAACACGGATCCCTAGCGGTCTCAAGTGTTGATTAAAACCGCCCTCAACCTCATAAAAATAATACCAAGTTAGCGTCGTTATGCGTGGGGGGCCAACGATGGACTAATTCCAACATTGCAGGGCCCGTTTCCCAATCTACACAAAAACATACCTAACATGGCATCACTCGTATGAAGGGTTTTGGTTATGATCAACAAAAGAGGCTTCACCTACATGTTACACTTTAGAAACTACAATAAACTCAAACATACACAACACTATCAACTTCCTAGAAATTAAACTAAGTGATTACCAACATACATCAATATACATCATGCAACTTTCGAAATTTAAACTTTACATGCCGAAGCATATTTCTACTTTACAAAATCCCAAAATAAACTTAAAATTTATACTTTACACATTCACAACAAAAAAAATTTCCAGCAACATTATATACACAACAATAACATAAAACAAGCTTTTATAATCCCCGGCAACGGCGCCAAAAATTGAACGGGAGCCGAAGCTCGCATGCAATGATAACCCTACAAAAATATCGTTAGTAGTATGAGCAAGTAGGGATCGTTCTAGGCCGGGGATTAAGGGTACCTGAGATATGAAATTGTTAGTCTCAAACATATTCACATATATACATCACAAACGTCACACATATGGGGGAAATAGGGTTCGGCAGCCCTAGGGCTGCCCTATACTAAGTACGGCATAAAAACAGAAAATAAAATCCTAGGTCTACTATATACAAGTTTGATCATCATCTCTCACGCATCACATAACACAAAACACAATTTAACACAAAGATTCATATGCAAGAAAGTAAGAGACAAGTATTAGCATGCTCAAAATTCAAATTCGTTTCGACCGTAACTAGAGCTCTCGCTCTGTACCTAGTTACTAGACTTCCTTAAGTTCTTTTAGGACAAACTCTCGCTCTAGCCCTAAAGATATTTATGCTAATCCGGTTAAGACTTAACATATATCGCACAAGAGTCTTAAATCGAAAACATGTAAACAAGTAAGGTTGTCAATCATCTTATTTAGCATGCAAGTTCTAAGATTAATAGCCCTTAGTGAATAACACAAATCATAGAGTCCTCTCGGTCCATCTAGTTTGTAATTACCCTAGCAAGTTAAACCTAATACCGAGATTATGTTCAAAGACAACACCAAGTATCGATTTTCATGCCCTCACCTTAGATTACTAACCAATTTAAATCCTAAACATGCTTCTAATACCACTGCTCTAATTATCTAAACATACAAAAACCATGTATTAAAAATCGCACAAGTCATCACATAAACTTCAATGAAAATTGCAATTCATGCTCATCATACAAAACCAAACGAAACAAAGTATTTTTTATAACAATACATGTGACTAAACCGAAATTAAAAACACAAGTCATAGGGATGGATCACACTTTAGAAACCTTGGAGAGCTTCGTCTTGGTGTGGTGGAAGAGGATCGGCAGTAGCTAGGCTAGGGATAGGGATCGGTGGTGATTGGTGGTGGTGATTTGGTGACTTGGTGTTTCTAGGGTTTCGGCTTAGAACTTTGAGTAGGAAATTTGGTAGAGTTTTGGCTAGTGCTTTGCAAGAGATGAGATCATGATTTTCTGTGTATGAGATGGCTATATATAGAGGAAAAGGGAGAGAGAGGCTGCCGGCCACAAGAAGGGGAAACAAAGAATAGGTTTCCTTGTAGGTTTATGTTTCCTTGTTGAATAAAGATTTGCATTCTTGATTTTTCTTTTTCTGATTTTTTTCTTCAAGGCTTGGGCTGCACATCTTCATGGACTTCTTGTATGATCTTGGACTTCAATTGATAGGTCTTGATCCACTGAAAATGCCCCACAATGCCGGCAGCACACAGAGGCAGCAATCTGCCAGAATCGGCAGCTTCTCCTAGTGTGACTAGGAGAACTTGTTTCTTCATGCTTTTCTTCAATGCCATGGCCTAGTGTCTTCCTCTTCCCTTCATAAAGCTTGGACCATCTTCACATATGCATTTGTGCACCATTTGGTCCATTAAAAACAGAAAACACAAAAAGGGGGCAGTAGGTTCCTGGAATCGGCAGCTTTGACCTTGTCGCAATAAATCCAGCATATCTCCACCTTCGGAGCTCCGATTGGTGCGATTCCAAGTCTCACGTAAACTAGACACATAGGACCATCTCTCCATAAAATATCTCGGCCAAATTCCATGCAAGTCGTCGGGAATGATTTTTCGAAGTTGGGACACAGTCCCAGGAATTTCCTGGAAGTCCCTGGATTGGAATGCTCGGACTGCCGTTTTGCAGCCAACTTTTGGGTGACTTCCCGAACTCCGATTGATCTGAAATTTTATCACAACATTCCTCAGCATATGAATATTAAGCACATAAAATTTCACAGAATTTGGAAAAGGATAGATCACAGTTTCATTCATCTCAAAATCACGAAAAAGACATATTTTGCATTATTTTCCAGATTTCTCAAACTTAGTCATTTTTCGGATTCTTAACCATTTTTCACAAAACTCTACCAAAATTGACACTAACTATATTATGACTCTATCTTAGACAAATAAGGGTTAAACAAAGCATAAATGAGGGCATAAGCATATAATATCGTCGCACATTGTGCTCCTATCAAAGAGGTAGAAGAAGGGCCAAAGATCAACAACGCAAATTCTTTTATTGCAAAAGTGAGCCTATTGTCACGACCCGCCAGTTTGCGAGGTCGCGACAAGGGTGTCACAGCGCATAGGCGAGGCTGCGTGGCACAACCTGCCGATTCCCTTGAGCATTCTAGAGTCAAGCATGACTCAAGGGCAGATTTGGAGAATGCAAGAGTGTTCTCACGTGATCAAGAATGTCGTAGAGATCTCCGGAAGGATCTAGACATCTCTAGGAAGCTCCGGAACACTGCGCGGTGCAGTGCAGGGCTGGGTTGTGCAGGGACGTGCAGCACCGTGCGGGGCAGAGCAGCAATGCGCAGGGCAGGAGTGCGCAGCCGGGCCGCGCAGCACCGTGCAAGGCAGTGCAGCTCGATGAAGGCTGCAGACCTTCAAGGACATTCTGGAAGGATGCGGAGCATCAGGGACAATCCGGAAGACTGCATCCCATCAGGAAGATTCCGGAGGGCTGCGGAGCATCGGGGAGGCTCAAGTGGAACCTCGATCATTCTAGAACACTCTGAGGGACATGTACATAGTCATAGGCAACTCTAGAAATGTATAGAAACATCTAGAGAGACATGTAAGTAGATAGGACTAGAAAGTTTCGCGGGCTGCAGGGCTGCCTATATAAAGGCTATCGGGGCGACACTGTCCTGGCACGGGGAAAACATCATTTTCAGGAATTTTCACATTTCTTGTAAAGCTTTATTTCGAGTTAATACAAGCTTTCATTCTTCAAGAAACTTGTTTTCCTCACGTTTTCTAGCCAAAAGGAGTTGTCCTACACGAGGGAAATGCTGACTTAGCATAAGGGATTGCTAAGGCCGCACTAGTGATCGGGGGATCGAAAATAAGCTCGTGACAGTTGGTATGAGAGCCCAGCTCGATCTGATAAGATATCAGATACTGTGTGCGATACCAGAGCCGAGCATATCCGATACGACACGATGGTGAAGAGTGGTGCTGCCAGGAATACCGAGAGTGCCAAGAGTGGCACCTCTCGGGCGGAGCCTGTCGAGGGTATGACGCATGAAACTAGCCGCGGAGACATCTCCAACCCGCATATGTCTCAAAGGGAGAGGTTGAAGGAATTTCTAGCTGCACTCGACTCATGCCTATCTTAGGTGGAGGAGGTCGTGAGTGGCATGGGGGCCCAGGTGGATGATCTAGGCCAACGAGCGGAAGGCTTAGAGCTGGAGGATGCTGCCATCCACACTGCGATCAAGGGCATGTTGCTCCAACTATAAGGGTCCTTGCGGGGCGAGATAGGGAAGGTTCGCGATGAGTTCACGGGGGAACTCGCCAAGATAAGTCGTGTCCACGAGGAGGAGTCAAATGTCATGCTTGCACGCATCGAGGAGATGCTGGGTGACTTGGTCCTATGCAAGCATGCATTAGCGACGGGGGCAAGTACCAGCAGTGTCGCGGAGGCTAGGCGCATTGAGGTGCCGAAGCCGCAAAGCTTTGGGGGATCGCGCAACGCTCGCGAGGTGGATAACTTCTTGTGGGGGCTGAAACAGTACCTTGGTGCAGTAGGCGTTACCGAGGAGGACGCCAAGATTAAGACCGCAACTCTCTATCTCACCGATACTGCCATGCTTTGGTGGAGAAGAAGGCGGGGAGATACCGAGAAAGGTACGTGCACCATAACTACCTTCGATGACTTAAAAGGCAGTTCTATCCGGAGAATGCCGAGGAAGAGGCGAGAGCTCGATTGCAAAGGCTCAAGCACACGAAGTCTATTGGTGATTACATTACGGAGTTCACTAATTTAGTGCTTGAAATCCCCGATATGTATAACAAGGATGCTCTCTTCAACTTTATGGATGGACTTCAACCATGGGCTAAGACCGAACTAAGACGACGTGGGGTGCAAGACCTTGCTACCGCCATAGCTGTGGCCGAAAGCCTAATCGACTACACTAGTCGAGAAGAGTCCACCGATAGGCCGAAGGATAAGAAGAGTAGCAATGTCATTGGTGGGGGAGATGAAGGCCAACGCGAAGACGAGCCCGGTCAAGACAAACACTCTACAAGGAGCAAGGATAAGGGCAAGCGAGGGGAGCCGCGGGGCTCAAGCAAGCCCAACAACTACAACAAGTGCTTCTTGTGCGATGGTCCGCACTGGGCGAGGGACTGCCCACAGAAACATGCGCTGAGCGCATTGCTGGGAAGTCGTCAAGGCGAGGTAGAAGTCAAGGACGACAATGGTGGTGCATGCATAGGGTCCATGCAGCTGCTGAACGTGATGCGATCGGCAACGAAAGTCCAGAGTAAAGGGTTACTCTATGTCGACGTTGTCATTAAAGGCAAGCCAACGACGGCGATGCTAGACACAGGGGCGACACACAACTTCATCGCAATTGAGGAAGCAAAGACGTTAGGACTTAGGTGGGGGAGAATGTCACGACCCGCCAGTTTGCGAGGTCACGACAAGGGTGTCGCAGCGCATAGGCGAGGCTGCGTGGCACAACCTGCCGATTCCCTTGAGCATTCTAGAGTCAAGCATGGCTCAAGGGCAGATTTGGAGAATGCAAGAGTGTTCTCACGTGATCAAGAATGTCGTAGAGATCTCCGGAAGGATCTAGACATCTCTAGGCAGCTCTGGAACACTGCGCGGTGCAGTGCAGGGCTGGGCTGTGCAGGGACGTGCAGTACCGTGCGGGGCAAAGCAGCATTGCGCAGGGCAGGGCTGCGCAGCACCATGCAAGGCAGTGCAGCTCGATGAAGGATGCAGACCTTCAAGGACATTCCGGAAGGATGCGGAGCATCAAGGACAATCTGGAAGGCTGCATGCCATCGCACTACCAGATCCGAGGGCATAGCCGACGAAAAAAATTTCGTCGACTATGCCGAAATTTCGTCGGCTATACCTTCTGCCGACGAAATTTTCGTCAGCTATAATTCGTCGGAAAAACGCCGTCAGCTATACCAATGGCCGACGAAAAAAAGGAAATCGTCGGCTATATGCGAGTATGGCTGACGACTTTACCGACGAAACATCATTTCGTCGACCAAACCTTGGCAAAATATCCGACGAAATTCGTCGGGTATCTTCAAGTATGGCCGACGATATCGTAAACTATAGCCGACGAAATTCGTTGGCTATTTGTTCTGAACTATAGCCGACAATTTCATCTATTTCGTCGGTTATTCCGTCGAAATATATTAATATTTTAATAGGCATTAATTAGTTATAGCTGACGAAATATGGTAATTTTCGTCGGCTATAAGACTTATAGCCGACGAAAATTGGTAAAAATCGTCGGCTATAGTGCTTATAGCCGACGAAATAATGCCAAAATCGTCGGCTATTCTTTCATTTGGTGAAAAAAAAATTAAATTATTTTCTAAATTACCATTCCAAGCAACCTGCAAATCACAAAGACAGTCCATGCATTTGCACCAGCAAGAAACACATCTAAATGACTTATTATTTAATTCGTTCCAATATACATAAAATATAACCCTAATCATCACTTAAACCACTAAAGTCCACCAGGTCATCCCCAGCATCCTGCTCTCCATCATGCTCGTCATCCTGCTGACCGAACTCGGGAGGTTGAGGCATTGGAGGTTCAACTAACGGATGAAACGGGGGCGGGGGTTCAAAGCTTTGTTGTTGTGCGGTGAACATCTCATACCACCAGTTTTGTTGGCCGGCGTAGTTGTGTTGCCGAATTCTCTCGCATTCAGCAAGCCAACTGGACAGATCTAAATAATACTGCTGTGTTCTCCGGTGGTGCTCTTGTGTTCTGCGGTGTAGCTTCTGTGATCTGCGTTGTTCCTCCTGTGATCTCTGGAACTCGGCCGCCAACCTGGCATTTTCTTCTGCCAATCTCCGCACTTCCCCCCTCACCTGTTGGCTCTCCCCGCCTCCCTTCTTTTGACCTCCCTTAGTGGTCTTCAGGAGCCCTAGTCCAGAACTTCCCAAACCCCGGCAGTAGTAGTTGTTTGAGCGGTTTGGGAAGGCTGCGTCGAACATCCTCGCTGCCGGTTGGACATCGGACCGGTCGACCTGGCGCAGGGCTTCTTTCAGATCTGCCTCTGAAATGTTCGGTTGTGTCTCCCGAACTACTTGCTGGAACACCTCTTCTTCGGCCCGGTTAACCCTCTCCTAATTGGACGGGAAAAAAAAAAATTAATATTCTAACAAATATATAATTAAGTAAAATTAATAATTAAAATTTTAAAATCGTAATGAACGACTTACGAGCTGTTCTGTCACTTGTGGATAAGCGATCTTGAACGTCTCCACGTACGGGTTGCTATCAGGATGATCTCTAAGCGCCTCCTCCTGATATTGTGCAAACGGCCTAGAACCAGCATGATGGGGGGTTGTGTTCCGGCGGCGGTTCTCAGAGTTTATCCGAGAACGTTGCTTCAAACAAATAATAAAATGTTAGAAAAATGCATAAAAAAATATTAGTGTAATAATTATAAAATAATTAAACTAATAATTAAAATTTTAACAAAATAAACATTTGTAGTGAAGTTTAGTATTTACCTGCATAACTGGGTTGTTGAAGTCTACTGTCTTCAACCAACGCCACTGGTACTCCCTGAACATGAACTCTCTGGGAGTACCCATACGACTAAGGTTGTCGTATTCGTTATAGTAGGAACGGAGCTCGTTCTTCCACTCTTTAAACCTACGAAAAAAACAAAAGTGCATTAGAAATATTATTAATATCATAAAATATTAATAATTATAAGATGAGGAATTCCCAACGTACCTCGAGTTCTGCACGGTGTCCGCCCAATCCCGCTTGTGTTTGGCAATCTCGAAGAATGTCTGAAAAATAATTCCAGCATTAGTTTTACAATTGTAATAATACCGAAAATTATTAAATATTACGATAAATAAATTAAATTTTTTAAATTACTCACCGACGCGGCGTTGTTCACCTCCCTCTTTATCTCTTCGGGCACATCAGCCCACCGGGTCCACAACATAGGGACTCTGTCCTTAATCAGTGCCCCCACGTAACTCGAGTAGTCGCGTTTTTTCTTCCCCTGAACCTCCTGATTAGGAGGTTCGTTGATCTGGATCCTCCCCCTCAGCTCAACAGTTCTTCTGAGCGTGTCAAAACATATGACACCTCTCGTGTTCCTTGTTGAACTGCTAGCGGCTGTCCCTATCACATAAACGACGATTGGTTAATAAAATTAAATATTAGTGCGTAATTTTAATAAAACATTTAATTAATAAAATCGAATGTTACCTGAACTCGATGACCCGTCTGTCGACTTTTCTTTTCTCCTCGCCGAAATCAGGAGGGCAGGGTTCTCAAATGACTGATGCTGGTATGCCTCTGCAGCACTCACGTACTGAGGCATATCAGGCCATATGAGCACACCACGATATTCGACCTCCGGTATCGCAGGAATGTTGTACGGGAGGTACAGCTGGTTTGGGAGAGTAGGACCGTTGATAGGAGCACAATGTGCGACGATATTACATGTTTATGCCCTCATTTATACTTTGTTTAACCCTTATTTGTCTAAGATTGAGTCATAATTTAGTTTAGTGTTAATTTGGTAGAGTTTTGTGAAAAATGGTTAAGAATCCGAAAAATGACTAAGTTTGAGAAATCTGGAAAATAATGCAAAATATGTCTTTTTCGTGATTTTGAGATGAATGAAACTGTGATCTATCCTTTTCCAAATTCTATGAAATTTTATGTGCTTAATATTCATATGCTGAGGAATGTTGTGTTAAAATTTCAGATCAATCGGAGTTCGGGAAGTCACCCAAAAGTTGGCTGCAAAACGGCAGTCCGAGCATTCCAATCCAGGGACTTCCAGGAAATTCCTGGGACTGTGTCCCAACTTCGAAAAATCATTCCCGACGACTTGCATGGAATTTGGCCGAGATATTTTATGGGGAGATGGCCCTATGTGTCTAGTTTACGTGAGACTTGGAATCGCATCAATCGGAGCTCCATGGAGGGAGATATGCCGGAATTACTGCGACAAGGTCAAAGCTGCCGATTCCAGGAACCTACTGCCCCCTTTTTGTGTTTTCTGTTTTTGATGGACCAAATGGTGTATAAATGCATATGTGAAGATGGTCCAAGCTTTATGAAGGGAAGAGGAAGACACTAGGCCATGGCATTGAAGAAAAGCATGAAGAAACAAGTTCTCCTAGTCACACTAGGAGAAGCTGCCGATTCTGGCAGATTTGCTGCCTTTGTGTGCTGCCGGCATTTGGGGCATTTTCGATGGATCAAAAGCCTTTCAATTGAAGTCCAAGACCATACAAGAAATCCATGAAGATGTGAAGCCCAAGCCTTGAAGAAAAATTCAGAAAAGAAAACCTAATTGGATTAAGAAAGGAAGGTTGCAAAACCTTATTGTACTAGGTTTTCTCAATCCTCTTTGCACAAGGTGCTGCCGGCAGCCTCTCTCCCTTTTCCTCTATATATAGCCATCTCATATTCAGAAAAAGCTGTCACATTCCAAAGCAAAAATCTAGCCAAAGCTCTACCTAAATTTCCCAAGAGTCCTACATAAAAACCCTAGCCGACACTACACCATTGCCGAGCAGCCATCTTCTCCACCATCCGCCGGATCCACACGAGTCGAAGTCATCAAGGTGTCTACAAAAGTGTGATCCACTCCCCTCTCTCGGTTTTATTATTTTTATGTAGTTATGTTAAACTTTGTCTATGAAGTTAGCATGAATTCTTGGTTTCAAACTTTATGTCTATGTATTGTTTGGAGTGAAGTTTGGTTTTATAATTTTCATGTTCAATTCGTTTTCTTTATCTTTAATTGGTGTTTGGATGTAAGAATACGGATTGCATGTTAAAAAGTAAGGAAAATATGAAGTAAAGAGATAGAATAGGATTAGGCAAGCATGTTCACTCTGATTCTAGTAATTCGTTCTTGGTTTAGTCTTTAAATCCGTGTGCCTCAAAGATTGGTACTTAGCATATTCGCGATGTGTTTTGAGTATTGGTCTTGTATCCGTCAACATAATAGGACTAGAGTGGTTTAAACGACTATGCATGTTAACAAGAAGTGGTGACGCCTTGCTTGATTGATATGTTTCCGACTAAAAAGACCTTGTGCCTAATTACTTTGCATGTTTGATTTCGACGATAAGTGTTCTCAAATGTGTTGAGTATAACTTTAGGGTTAGACGATAAGTTAACCTTGAAGTACTTGAGAGTCTTAATCGATTAGTAAACCGATAAGGAGCTAATTAGGTTGGAACTAAGTCGGATCTAGGATATTGTGTACCCTTGCCATATGTCTTGTTTTGTCAATTTGCTAAGTATTTTGATTGCTTTCGTGTTAGTGCTTTGTGGAAGAATGTCGACCAACCTTGTAAATAATAGCTTAGATTATTTTTCAGCTTTCTTTTCATTTAATTTTCGCACCTAGTTTAGGGCAGCCCTATGGCTGCCGAACTTTATCTCAATCCCCCATGATTTCGTGTGAATATGTATATATGTATATAAGTGTGACAATTGTGTGCATATATATTTGTGAATATTTTTGTTAACATTCTCATGTTTCAGGTACCCTTAATCCCCGGCTAGAACGATCCCTACTTATTCTATACTACTAACGATTGTAGGGTTATTATTGCTTGATGCTCGCTTCGGCGACTCGTCAATTTTTGGCGCCGTTGCCGGGGATTATAAAAGCTTGTTTTATGTTATTGTTGTGTATATAATGTTGCTGGAAATTTTTGTTGTGAATGTGTAAAGTGTAAATTTTAAGTTTATTTTGGGATTTTGTAAAGTAGAAATATGCTTTGGCATGTAGAGTTTAAATTTCGAAAGTTGCATGATGTATAATGATGTATGTTGGTAATCACTTAGTTTAATTTCTAGGAAGTTGATAGTGTTGTGTATGTTTGAGTTTATTGTAATTTCTAAAGTGTAACATGTAGGTGAAGCCTCTTTTGTTGATCATAACCATAACCCTTCATACGAGTGATGCCATGTTAGGTATGTTTTTGTGTAGATTGGGAAACGGGCCCTGCAATGTTGGAATTAGTCCATCGTTGGCCCCCCACGCATAAAGACGCTAACTTGGTATTATTTTTATGAGGTTGAGGGCGGTTTTAATCAACACTTGAGACCGCTAGGGATCCGTGTTTGTTTTACAAAGTATGGGGAAGTTATGATCATAGATATGGTTCTCAGGTTTGTTTAACTGGATCTCAAGGCCCATAGACTGATGTTCATTCTCGGTGAGTGAGTCGATAGGGGGTTCGCCCTCCATGGTGTCCAACAACGAGTCCTGCCTGGTTCCTGTAGGGGGTTCGCCCTCCGTGATTATAATGACCTTTGAAACGTAAAATCCGCACGACCTAGTCGACAGCTTGTGCCGAAGCATCACCTCACTTTAGACGCTAGAACATAACTTGACATATGTGGCCTATTTTCTTCAAAGATAAAACATGTTGTGTGGTTCAAACTCTTGAGGTATATCGGATTAAGCATGATACTACCGGGGGCTGTATCAGTCCATTGCACCGTTATCTCCTCTGCTCCACGTACTTCGAGAGTTAGAACAAATTTAAAAGAAATTAGACTTAGCGATTACATGCTCATGAACTTTCCGATTTTTGCCCTCTTGTTGCCGAATATATGTATGCTTTGCCGAATGCTACTTTGTGTTGTGCCGATTGTGATTTGGTGTGTTATTGTTTGAAATTTGTTGTGTAATCGCCAATGCCGCGGCTTGTAATGATGTATATTCTTGCTTTCTATTTCTTTACGACGTTCTAACTTGTTTCAATGTTGCAAATTTCAGAAATAGTGCATGTCCGAATCTAGTATTTGGACAAGAGATCTTCAAGGCCGTTTGCAACGTTTAGAGCAAGAACTCGCTATTGCTCGTTTTGTGCCATTACCACCATCGTCACCAACCAGTTCATCAGTATCATCATCATTGCCGTCTTCCCCTATTGTGCAGTCAGTTCCAGTATCATCAGGGCCGAGTTCACCATCAGTAGTGTCATCGTCTTGTGATCTTCAGAACCCAGAATTTGAGGCCTTTGCCGAATTAGAAGAAGAAGAAGAGATCATGGCATCAATCAGATCACAGAATGGTCATGTTGCTGGAGCTGGTGTTGCTCCTTCTAATATTACTTATCCTCCCTTGGAAACTGACAAGACTGGAGAGATTGAATTGAGGAGTGGATTCCTCCATAAGCTGAAGTCATTTTATGGGATGCCGAGTGAGGACCCTAATAAGCATCTACAGTGGTTTAACTTCACCACGGAGTCTATGTGTCCAAGAGGGACCGATTTGCAACACTTCAAAATGAAGGCATTTCCGTTCTCACTAGAAGATCAAGCAAAGGAGTGGTTGTTTGAGGTGCCAAGTGGTCGCATTGTTTCGTGGAGCTCTATGATGGATGAGTTTCTACTCAAATACTTTCCTGCTTCACGTATCACTGATCTGAGGAAGCAAATTACAAGTGTGAAGCAAGCCGGAGATGAGACTTTCTTCGACTACTACAAGAGGTTCAAGTCCCTAGTTTCTTTGTGTCCATCGCATGGCATTAGCGATGGACTCTTGCTACAATATTTCTATGAGGGATTGCGCGTCATGGAGAGAGAGTTTCTTGACTCGGCCGCGGGAGGTAGCTTTTTGGAGTTGAATGCCGGAGCGGCAAGAAGTTTGTTGGAAGTTCGTGCCTTGAACAACCAACAATTTGGCATGGCACGAGGGAATGTGCAAAGGAGTGAGAAAGTGCATGAGACGTCTTCGAGCTCAAAGCTAGAGGAGAAAGTGGACAAGCTTACCGACTTGGTGAGTAATTTGATGAAGAAGCATGCTAGTGTATGTGGAATTTGCACCGAGGGCCATGAGACTGACCAATGCCCTCAATTTGGAGTTAATGAGGGAGTAGAGGAGTGCAATGCAATTGGTTTTCAAGGAGGCCAACGATTTGGCAATTTCAATCCAAGGTTCAATGATCATCCGAACTTTCGATGGGCGAACAATGACAATGTGCTTAGGGCACCTATGCAACCGAGAGAGGGAGGAGCACCATTTGCACCGAGGCCACCATATGTGCCTCGGCAGCCATACATGCCGAACCAAGGAAACTATGGGGCAGTGCCGAACCAAAACCAAGCTCAAGCCGTGCCTATCCAAGGCCAAGCCGCGCCGAGCAACCCTAATTACGATGCATTGCTTCAATCTTTATCAAGTGCTACTCAAGCATTACTCGCGGGGCAACAAAATCATCAAAAGGACATTGGTGAGCTCAAAACTCAAATGGGGCAAGTTGTGGATTTCATGGGAAGATTTAATGAGCAAGGGAAGTTGCCAAGTAATACTATTCCAAATCCGAGGAACGAGCAAGCCAAAGTGATTCAAACTCGAAGCGGAAGAGAGTTGTTTCCACCAACAAGTCCAAAGAAGAAGCGAGTGACCTTCAAAGGAGTTAATGAGGATGAGAGGGCTGCCGGACCTGTCATTGCCGGCAGCCATGATGGAGAGGCCGAGAGAATTGATGATGCCGAGCATGATGATGCCGGCAACAACCATGATGCCGAGAAGGGTAGTCATGCCGAGAAGCAAGATGTGGCCGGCAATAATGTAAAGGGAGGTGTGTCATCATCAAGCATACCATTCCCTTCACGCTTTGCTAGAACAAAGAAGGATAAATCCGATGAAGAGGTGTTGGAAATTTTCCGGAAAGTGCAAGTCAACATCCCTTTGTTGGAGTGCATTAAGCAAGTGCCAAAGTATGCTAAGTTTTTGAAGGAGCTTTGCACGGCGAGGAGGCATACTAGGGAGACTCGTGTGGTAACAATGAGCGAGACGGTGTCGGCCGTTATTCAAAGGAAGTTGCCACCAAAGATGAAGGATCCGGGAAGCTTCAATGTGCCTTGTGTCATAGGCAATACACGGTTTGATGATGTAATGTTGGATTTAGGAGCATCGATTAATGTCATGCCACTCAATGTGTATCAAACGTTGAGTATAGGGCCTCTCAAGAAGGATAATGTCATCATTCAACTTGCGGATCGCTCAAGCAAATATCCGGAAGGCTATGTAGAGGATGTGTTGGTGCAAGTCAACCAATTGATATTCCCCGCCGATTTTTATGTGGTTGAGATGGAGGATTCGCCGGTCAATAACACTCAATTGCTTTTAGGGCGACCATTTATGAGGACCGCGCGCACAAAGATAGATGTGGCCGAGGGCAACCTAACTATGGAGTTTGATGGTGAAGTGATAAAGTTCAATTTGTTTAATGCCATGAAATTCCCCAATGTTGATTTGAAGGAGGGTTGTGCCATTGATGTTTTGGAGGAGGTCGAGCAAGTTATGTCGACCTCGCTCGACGCATAGCAATTAGCGATTGAGCAAGGGGTCGGATTTGACAAGAGGGGAGAACGAATCGTGCGAGAAAACGAGAAAGCATGGCCGGCCGAACCAAGAGTTGCCGAGCAAGGTGCCACGGTTGATCCAAGCATTGCCGAGCAAGAGGGATATGCCGAGCCATATATGATGGTGCCGAGCCAAGAGGAGGTTGCTGCCGAGCTAGAGGCTCGGCCCTATGCCAAGGTATTTGATTCGTTCTTGTCAATTCCAAGTGCCACAACAAAATTTCGACCAAGTGTGGAAGAGGCCCCAAAGTTAGAACTAAAAGAACTCCCTAGTCACTTGAAGTATGCTTATCTTGGAGAAGGAGACACACTACCGGTGATTGTGTCTTCAATGCTTAGTAAGAAGCAAGAGGAGGATTTGATTTGTGTGCTTAAAAAGTACAAGACCGCCATAGGTTGGACCTTAGCGGATATCAAGGGAATAAGCCCTACTACTTGTGTTCATCGTATTTTGTTGGAAGAAGGAGCTAAGCCGACAAAGGAGGCTCAACGTCGACTTCACCCTCCCATGATGAAAGTTGTGAAAGAAGAAATTATCAAGTTGCTTGATTGTGGGGTGATCTACCCAATTTCGGATAGTAAGTGGATATCTCCCGTGCAAGTAGTGCCAAAGAAGAGTGGTGTAACGGTTGTCAAGAATGAGAAGAATGAACTTGTGCCACAAAGACTTGTAACCGGTCATCGGATGTGCATCGATTATAGGAAGCTCAACGCTACAACAAGGAAGGATCACATGCCTTTGCCGTTTATGGATCAAATGCTAGAGAGGTTAGCCGGTCATTCTTACTATTGCTTTCTTGATGGATATAGTGGATACAACCAAATCATGATACACCCGGATGATCAAGAGAAGACCACTTTTACTTGTCCATTTGGCACTTTTGCATATCGGCGGATGCCATTCGGACTTTGCAACGCACCCGGCACTTTTCAAAGATGTATGTATGCTATCTTCTCGGATTTTATTGAAGACATTATCGAAGTGTTTATGGATGATTTTAGTGTGTATGGAGGCACCTTCGATGCATGTTTGGGGAACTTGGAGAAGATACTTGAGAGGTGTGTAGAGACAAATCTTGTGCTCAATTGGGAGAAGTGTCACTTCATGGTCACGCAAGGCATTGTTCTAGGGCACATAATTTCGGCAAGAGGCTTAGAGGTTGACAAAGCCAAGGTGGAGCTAATTCAAGCATTGCCGAGCCCTAGGTGTGTAAGGGACGTGAGAAGTTTTCTTGGCCATGCGGGGTTTTATCGACGATTCATCAAGGACTTCTCTTCAATTGCCAAGCCATTGAGCAACTTGTTACAAAAGGAGGTGACGTTTGAGTGGTCGGAAGCATGTGAGCAAGCATTTTGCCGATTGAAGGCATTGTTGTGTACGGCACCAATCTTGGTTTCCCCTAATTGGGATGAGCCGTTTGAGTTGATGTGTGATGCTAGTGATTATGCACTTGGAGCGGTACTTGGACAACGAATTGAGAAGAAGCCATGCGCCATTTACTATGCTTCAAGGACTCTCAACGATGCACAACTCAATTACACAACAACGGAGAAGGAACTCTTAGCGGTAATATTTGCTTTGGAAAAATTTCGATCGTATCTTTTGAATTCCAAAGTTATTGTGTTTAGTGATCATGCCGCCTTAAGATACCTCATGACAAAGAAGGATGCAAAGCCAAGGCTTATTCGGTGGATTCTTTTGCTTCAAGAGTTCGATATTGAGATTAAAGACAAGAAGGGAGTAGAAAATGTTGTAGCCGATCATTTGAGTCGAATTGTAAAAGAAGAGGATCGGCTGCCCCTTATTGAAAACTTCCCGGATGAGCAACTCTTTCGAATGGATGCACATGTGCCATGGTATGCCGACTTGGCTAATTACTTGGCCACTCGACAAATGCCTAGCTCCATGCCGAACCATCATAAGCAAAAATTGAAGAAGGATGCTCGGCACTACTTATGGGATGAGCCATATTTGTGGAAACAATGCAGCGATCAAGTGATCCGAAGATGTGTTGCCGAGCATGAACACTTGCCTATCCTTAAGCTCTGTCATAATGAGGCGTGTGGAGGTCACTTTGGGGCAAAGAAAACGGCATTGAAGATACTTGAGTGTGGATTCTTTTGGCCTACAATTTTTAAGGATGCTTACATGTTTTGTAAGTCATGTGATCGATGCCAAAGAATGGGGAATATTGGTCCACGAGATCAAATGCCGCTCACTTCTATCAACGCCATTGAGATTCATGATCTTTGGGGGATTGACTTCATGGGACCGTTTCCTTCAAGTAAGGGCTTTCTCTACATATTGCTTGCGGTGGATTATGTGTCAAAGTGGATTGAAGCCAAGGCTACACGCACCAACGATGCTAAGGTGGTAGCCGAGTTTCTCAAGACCAACATATTTTCACGTTTTGGAGTTCCAAGAGTCTTGATTAGCGATGGAGGATCCCATTTTTGTAACCGCACCATTGAAGCCTTATTGAGAAAGTATGGAGTCACACACAAGGTTTCTACACCTTATCATCCCCAAACTAGTGGCATGGCCGAGGTAAGTAATCGAGAGATCAAGCAAATTTTGGAAAAAACCGTTGGACCTTCAAGGAAGGATTGGAGTGATCGTCTCGATGATGCTTTGTGGGCTTATAGGACCGCATACAAGACACCGATAGGTATGTCTCCTTTTCGGTTAACATATGGCAAAGCATGTCACTTACCGGTTGAACTTGAGCATAGAGCATGGTGGGCGGTTAAGGCTTTCAACATGAGCATTGATGAGGCCGGTCTTCATAGGAAACTTCAACTCAACGAACTTGAAGAAATACGGAATGAAGCTTATGAAGCCGCATGGATTTACAAGCAAAAGACTAAGGTTGCTCATGACAAAATGCTTCGGCGGAAGAAGTTTGAAGTAGGTCAAAAAGTTCTCTTATATCATTCACGACTCAAACTTTTTCCGGGTAAGTTGCAATCTCGTTGGCTTGGACCATTCGTTGTTCTTCAAGTATTTCCTCATGGAGCCATAGAGATTCGGAGTGAAGTTTCGGGAAACATATTCAAGGTGAATGGACATAGACTCAAGCCGTACTATGAGCCATTTGAACCTCTAAATGATGAGAGATTGGTCCATGACCCTCCAAGAGCTATTGCCCATGCCGAGCCACCATCCATCCCCACACCACCCACCATTCAAGTTGCCGAGCAAGAGCAACCCGAAACAGCTGCACCACCACCCCCTGCCGGACCTGCCATTGCCGGCAGGGTTGCCACCAGCACACATGAGGCCGAGCACAAGGATGACACGCCCTCGGATACGCCGGACACGGAAATTCAGGAGCCGGACACGCCGCCTCCACCGGATACGAAGAATGCAACCGACTCGGATACATTGTGCAATGAACTTCTTCTTGAACTTCTTTATGCCGACTTGAGTTGCTTTGGAACACGATGAACACATGAAACACGGTGACAAGTCTAGGCTATGGACTATAAACACAAAGCGCTACTTGGGAGGCAACCCATGTCGATCAAAGAAAAGCGAAGGAGCCATCACCGAGAGTTTGAAATTTCTTAACCCTTCTCTTTTTCTTTGGTTTGTGATGATATGTTGGAATATGTTAGACAATTGCATGCTTAGGAAATTCGTTGATATTGTTTTGTGCTTACATTGAGGACAATGTAATTTTCTAAGTGTGGGGTGGGATAACGTATTCCGTTTATGTTTTCGTGTGCTTAGTTTAGAAAAGAAAATTTCAGAAAATTGTTCCACAAAAATAGAGTGTTTAAATTTGTTTGTTTCGAGTCTTAGGATGCCCCTAATATGTCAATGATGTTTTTCTCCTCTTTGCATACATAGATGATGGTTGTGCATACTTATAAAATTATGAGTTTCATGGATTATGTGCATTGGTAGGAGCATGTAGGACTTGTTGATTACGAAGCATGCATGTTTTAGCTAGTTTATGTCCTAAATAACCTATGTGAGCTTTTGAGCCAAATTGCTTTCTTCTTGAGCGATAAAAAGATAAAATTCGATAGATTCATAAGAAGCATGAAACCTCATAATTCTTTGACTATTCGACGACTATGTGCCATAGCTTTTTAATGAACTCTAGTATGCTAGAACTTACTCTCGTTGATTTTCGAAACGTTTATATCATAAAATACCTTGATTTTGAATGTGATTGAATAAAGATCATTTAGGTTTACCACCATTGCCAAATAAAGCATGAGCCCTATTGGAGCCCGTCGTGGGACACCTTAGTAAACCCCTTTGAGCCGATATTGAGCCTTTTCTTTCATCATCCTTAAACACTTTCCATGAGCTTAGTATAGTTGTGCCTTTACCCTTGATCAAAGTATTGGCAAAGCTTGATTTTTGAAGGCGTTTTTGCGTGTGTGATGAAGAAGAACAAGTGTGGGGTAGACCTAGCCATAAATTTGTATGTAATATGTATGCATGCCGTGCCCTTAGAAATAGAAAAGAGAAGAAAAATGCTCGAATCAAAAGAGAGAAAAATGCCGAGAAAAAGAAAGAAAAAAATATGAAAAAAGAAGGGCACGGCATAGGGTTGAAAAATAAAAATGATGTGCATGGCTATTGTCTAGATTATTGTTGTAATGTTGTATGGGAAGAAAAGAATGAAGTATGGGTCCAACAAGATGAAATTTGACCCTTTTGGCGAGAAGACATAAGGAGATTCGAGCTTTGCTAAGGCCTTAGTGACGTTTCTAAGCCTCCTTATCCAAATATCGAATACCTCTTAGCCTAGCCCCATTACAACCCTTTTATTGATCTTTTTCATGATTCTTAAGATGGTTAAATTTGATTGTGGAGATTATCTCAAGAGTAAGCATATGGTTTTGGTTCATTGGTGCATATAGTTGTCATATGAGTTTTTTTTCCATCAAAATTCACAAAGTGCTTTCTTTTCTTGACATATGCAAGTTACTCTTTGTAATTCATTATCTTTCGCTTGCATATACTTATGAGTGAATTACCATGCTTCGAGAGAAAAGAAGAGAGTATGCCTAGTGAGGAGGATTGAATTAGCTTAACATGTTTACATGCTTACCTTTATTTGTTCTTATATGTTCATATTGATGTCACATGTTCATGAAGCTTAGAATTCTCGTGGACAGCATTCTCATGCATTAACTTGAAAGCTATGTGTACATACGAGCCTGAGACAAATTGTTAGGGGCAATAGTTTGTTTAGAGTCTTAGTTTTATTTAGTTTGCTAAGGGACTAGCAAAGGATAAGTGTGGGGTAGTTGATAGGAGCACAATGTGCGACGATATTACATGTTTATGCCCTCATTTATACTTTGTTTAACCCTTATTTGTCTAAGATTGAGTCATAATTTAGTTTAGTGTTAATTTGGTAGAGTTTTGTGAAAAATGGTTAAGAATCCGAAAAATGACTAAGTTTGAGAAATCTGGAAAATAATGCAAAATATGTCTTTTTCGTGATTTTGAGATGAATGAAACTGTGATCTATCCTTTTCCAAATTCTATGAAATTTTATGTGCTTAATATTCATATGCTGAGGAATGTTGTGTTAAAATTTCAGATCAATCGGAGTTCGGGAAGTCACCCAAAAGTTGGCTGCAAAACGGCAGTCCGAGCATTCCAATCCAGGGACTTCCAGGAAATTCCTGGGACTGTGTCCCAACTTCGAAAAATCATTCCCGACGACTTGCATGGAATTTGGCCGAGATATTTTATGGGGAGATGGCCCTATGTGTCTAGTTTACGTGAGACTTGGAATCGCATCAATCGGAGCTCCATGGAGGGAGATATGCCGGAATTACTGCGACAAGGTCAAAGCTGCCGATTCCAGGAACCTACTGCCCCCTTTTTGTGTTTTCTGTTTTTGATGGACCAAATGGTGTATAAATGCATATGTGAAGATGGTCCAAGCTTTATGAAGGGAAGAGGAAGACACTAGGCCATGGCATTGAAGAAAAGCATGAAGAAACAAGTTCTCCTAGTCACACTAGGAGAAGCTGCCGATTCTGGCAGATTTGCTGCCTTTGTGTGCTGCCGGCATTTGGGGCATTTTCGATGGATCAAAAGCCTTTCAATTGAAGTCCAAGACCATACAAGAAATCCATGAAGATGTGAAGCCCAAGCCTTGAAGAAAAATTCAGAAAAGAAAACCTAATTGGATTAAGAAAGGAAGGTTGCAAAACCTTATTGTACTAGGTTTTCTCAATCCTCTTTGCACAAGGTGCTGCCGGCAGCCTCTCTCCCTTTTCCTCTATATATAGCCATCTCATATTCAGAAAAAGCTGTCACATTCCAAAGCAAAAATCTAGCCAAAGCTCTACCTAAATTTCCCAAGAGTCCTACATAAAAACCCTAGCCGACACCACCACCACCTCACCCTAAAAATCCTGCCGACACTACACCATTGCCGAGCAGCCATCTTCTCCACCATCCGCCGGATCCACACGAGTCGAAGTCATCAAGGTGTCTACAAAAGTGTGATCCACTCCCCTCTCTCGGTTTTATTATTTTTATGTAGTTATGTTAAACTTTGTCTATGAAGTTAGCATGAATTCTTGGTTTCAAACTTTATGTCTATGTATTGTTTGGAGTGAAGTTTGGTTTTATAATTTTCATGTTCAATTCGTTTTCTTTATCTTTAATTGGTGTTTGGATGTAAGAATACGGATTGCATGTTAAAAAGTAAGGAAAATATGAAGTAAAGAGATAGAATAGGATTAGGCAAGCATGTTCACTCTGATTCTAGTAATTCGTTCTTGGTTTAGTCTTTAAATCCGTGTGCCTCAAAGATTGGTACTTAGCATATTCGCGATGTGTTTTGAGTATTGGTCTTGTATCCGTCAACATAATAGGACTAGAGTGGTTTAAACGACTATGCATGTTAACAAGAAGTGGTGACGCCTTGCTTGATTGATATGTTTCCGACTAAAAAGACCTTGTGCCTAATTACTTTGCATGTTTGATTTCGACGATAAGTGTTCTCAAATGTGTTGAGTATAACTTTAGGGTTAGACGATAAGTTAACCTTGAAGTACTTGAGAGTCTTAATCGATTAGTAAACCGATAAGGAGCTAATTAGGTTGGAACTAAGTCGGATCTAGGATATTGTGTACCCTTGCCATATGTCTTGTTTTGTCAATTTGCTAAGTATTTTGATTGCTTTCGTGTTAGTGCTTTGTGGAAGAATGTCGACCAACCTTGTAAATAATAGCTTAGATTATTTTTCAGCTTTCTTTTCATTTAATTTTCGCACCTAGTTTAGGGCAGCCCTATGGCTGCCGAACTTTATCTCAATCCCCCATGATTTCGTGTGAATATGTATATATGTATATAAGTGTGACAATTGTGTGCATATATATTTGTGAATATTTTTGTTAACATTCTCATGTTTCAGGTACCCTTAATCCCCGGCTAGAACGATCCCTACTTATTCTATACTACTAACGATTGTAGGGTTATTATTGCTTGATGCTCGCTTCGGCGACTCGTCAACCGTCAGTCGAGTCACCAGCAGACGTCGTCAGACTCGTCATCGGCTCCCGATGAACCTCAGGCATACGAACCTGAGGAACGTCTGCAGCTATCTCGTCCTGAAATAGCTGCCGACTGAACCTCGGAGCATCTGGCCCGACAGGCGGAAGTGAACTGCTCGACGGCCGCCCCGCCTAGAGAAGGGTCTGGTGCCGAGAACTCATACTCCTCTGCGGCTGGGATGAATCCACAGCCCTCCGCGGCTGGGAGGAATCTACACTCCTCCGCGGTTGGCTGGTGGTCCTCTCAGGCTGGCTAAGGGTCCTGTTGGAGTCTGCGGAACCGGCGGAACTTCCAGAACCTCTCGATCTGGAACGACGGCCTCCGAAGAACTGTCTGAATGCATCGGCCATCTGCAGCACTCGTGGCATTAATACATTAATTAATATTAAATTATATTACATTAAATAACAAATTCTAATTAATATAATAACCAATAATACTAACATATTTCAAAACGTACTAACAAATTAATATTTAAATTTTAACTAATTTTAAATAATACTAACCATTAACCTAAATATAACTATTTATATACAAATATAACTATATTTCTTTATTAACATATATATATATATATATATATAATTAGACTACCAATTTATATATATAATTAATTTAACAATTTATATAACAATTTATATAATTAAAATTAAATATATAACCATTTATATACCTAAATTATAACAAATATATAACAATTAAATTTATTAACAAATATATAACAAATATATAACAATTTATATTATTAAAATTAAATATATAACAATTTATTAAATTAAATTAAATTAAAAAAAAAAACCGGATAACACTCATGGCCTGCGAATGCATCTAGACATCTCCTTCGGTTCCACACGAATTAAGAAAATAAACCTAATTAAATCAAGAACACATTCAAAACCTACTGCCCATAAAACATATTTAATCATATCACATGCATAAATCGGCAATCATATATAAAATTCCCAAACATTTATAACAAAGATCCAAAGATCCCATATATGATTATCAATACCGAAAATAAATTCAGAAACCAAAACATACTTCATAGACAAAGTTATGTTTAAATACAAAGAAACAAAAACCAATAGAGTACAATCCATATTACAACCTTGGTTAAGATTCGGCAAGGATTGATGAGATGGTGATCGAATTGATGGAAGGGTGGTGGATTCGGCTTTGCTCCTTGGTATAAAATTTGGGGAATTAATTTGGGCAGAGGTTCGGCAGCTTTTGTGGAGGGAGAGATGATGATTTTCTGTGCAAAAGCCTTGGTATTTATAGAGGAAGTAACCTAGAGAAGCTAGCCACAAACAAAAACCGAATTGGTTTAGGTTTCCTTGATTTTCTGAATTCGGCAGAATGACCTCCGTGCATTGATTACATCATAACTCTCTCTAGAAAATAGCTATTGAGGTGATTCCAGTTGGGGTTGGAAACTAGACTCCCGTAGCTTTCTATCCATATAAGGATCGAATTCTGATTCATTGTCAGCTGTCCGGGAGAGTCCGTGGAAGTTGAGAGACGTGCACAGGAATTTTCCCGAAATTAATCAGGATTTGTTGCGATTTTCTTCCTCTATTTTCTGCCGAAAATTCCCAAGATAATGGCTGAATAATTAAGCAATATCTCTTTAGGTTTTCCATGAATTAATTCAGCCAAAAATCTTGCACAAAGGATGGAATTCAGTCCACATTCGTAAGCCAAATCCATGTAGAACTCGGCTTGCTTCTTCTTTTCCATTCCGAAATTAATCTTTTCTTTTCTTTTTTAATTCAGCCAAATTCTTCATGGATCAATGCTTGATGGACTGAATAATGGACTAGGCTCATAACTCATTTGGACAATTTATCCAAGAGCTAGCCGTAGCTTTCCCTAGTTGAGCCAGGAAAGCATCCTTTGTATCTTCTTTTCCTGCTTGCATCAGGGAAACTTCTTTTCTTTTGTTCTTCGACTTCTTCCTTGAAAGGATGACTCTCTAATGCTCCAATATGTTCAGTAGCTCATCACTTACAACCTTGGACACGAAATTGTTGTAGAAAAATAGAAATCCTTCAAAACGGGCAGCAGGTTCTTCCTCTCGGCAGATTTGACCTTCTTGCATTCAAACCGGCATAACTCTCTACTTAGGAGAGCTTTTTCTGCGATTCTAGTTGCATATGAAACTAGACACACAGGGCTTTCATCCATAAAAATTTCACCTTCAAATTCCTTGTCAATCGTCGGGAATAAATTCAGAAAGTTGGATGTCGGACACTGAAATCTTCTGGAATTCTTGGATTTGCATCCGATAAGAACTTGAAGTTCTTGGCATTTTGTTCCACTCCGATTTTAATGATTCTTTCCTTTGTTCAATACTTAGTATGTCGACTGCAAATGAGACGAGAAAAATCTATCAAAAGCAAAGTTTATGTTTTACAGATTCAATAAAACATCTCAGAGACTTTGTGAATAGGCTTTTGACAATTTCTGCATTTTTATTCTATTTTCCACATGTTTTCACTTTAATTCCACCAAAACTCTTGACTCTATAACATGACTCTATATTACAACAATAAGGGTTAAGCATTGCATAAATGGGGGTAAAAACATATTAAGAACGTCGCATTTTATGCTCCTATCAACTACCCCACACTTAGCCTTTGCTAGTCCCTTAGCAAAACAAATAAAAAAGACTCAACACTACAGCCCCTAAATAATTGTCTCAGGATCTTTACACACATAGCTTTCAAGTTAAGCATTCAATGTAAGCACAATAATCCCAAGCGTCATAGACATGTATCATAGCATGAACAAGTAAGAAACGAAAATCACAAGCAATGACATGTTATGTTGATTCCATCCTCCTCACTAGGCATACTCTCTTCTTTTCACTCATGATATGGCAATATTCACTCCAAGTATATGCAAGAAAATAGATTAAGAGTTACAAAGAGTAACTTGCATATTTCATCAAATAAAGGCACTTTGTGAATAGATCTTTCAGGAAAAACTTCATATAACAACTATGTGCACCAATGAACCAAAGCCATATGCTCAACTCTTGACAAAAATCTCCACATACAAAGTTCACCTATTATTCGAATCATGAGAGATCTTACATGGGAAAATAGTGAGGCTAGGCATAAGGAATTCGCATTTAGAATAGTGGTGAGAAAATGTCACCAAGACTTAGCAAAGCTCAATACTCCTTATGACTTCACTCAAAAGGGCCAAGTTTCAACTTGTTGGGCCCAAACTTCATTCTTTTCTTCCCCATAACATAGTGAATATGAACAAAGGTTAAGTATGATAATAATAGACCTTCAATTGTAAAACAAACTCCAAATTCACCACAAGATCTCAATCCAAGCATTTCTATTTTTCTTTTCATTTGCCGAAACTTTTTCTTTTTATTTTTTTTTATTTTTTTATTTTCGGCACAAATTTTTTCTTTTATTTTCTGTCCGAATTTTCTTTTTATTTTCGGCAATCATGGTTTTTCATGCTTTTGGATTGGATCACCCCACACTTACTTCTCATCATCACATCAATTCACACACCATTAAATTTTACCAAGTCTTGATAACAATGGCAAGGATAAAATATTCTAAGCTCAAGGAAAGTGTATCAAGGTGATGAAATAAATGGCTCAATGTTGGCTCAAGGGGTTAAAACTAAGGAGTCCCACGACGGGCACAAATTAGGCATAAGCTTTGTTTGGCATTGGTGGTAATCCTAACAAGATCATCTCAATCATATTCAAAATCAAGGCATGTTATGAATAATAGTCTCAAAAATAGTCAAAAGTGAGTTCTAGCATTCTAGAGTTCATTAAAATCTATGGCACATAGTCATTGAATAATCAAAGAATGATGAAGTTTTGAAAAATTCTGCCCATTTTTATCACTCAAGAAGAAAGTATATGGCAATCAAAGCTCACAAAGGTTATTATGGAACAAAATCAACACAACAAACATGCTTATTACACAAATAAGTCCAAGTCTCAAATGTTCATACCAATCACAAAGTCCATGAAACTCACAATTAATTCTTATGATTATGCAAAACCATCATCTATGTATTAAAGATATAATCATCATAGACTATTTAGGGGCATCCTAAGACTCAAAAATAACACAAAACAAACAAAAGCAACGAAATTTTTTTTTTTATTTTTCTGATTTTCTGATTTTTATTTTCTTTTCTTTTATGACTCAAAACAAAAACTCAAAGCAAAAACAAAATATGTGAAACATATATTCCCTACCCCACACTTAGAAAATTACATTGTCCTCAATGTAAACCAGAAATTATGTTGTAATTTCTAAGCATATGATAAATTCAACAAGTTCCACATTTATACAATTCAACCAAAAAGAGTTTAGGGATTTAGAAAATTCAAACTCTCGTAGACGGCTCCTTCACAATTTTGGTTGAAATGGGTTGCCTCCCATACAGCGCTTAATGTTTATAGTCTACTCAGCCTAGACTCTTCACTTCTTAATCAAGTTGTGGGCGACGCCTTTTGGAGTGCGCACTCCAAATTCGTGCCTCCTTACAATGGCTATCATAACTCGATGCATGATTACTTCACTCTTCAACTGCATCACATCAAGATAAAGAAAATTAGAAGAGTGGATATGAGAATTCAAAGAATAAGTTAGTAGTGAGTTAGTGAATTAGCTAAAGTTAGAAGTTAGTGTATAAATATACAACAATTAGCTAAGTAGAATTTAATTGTAAATCAAGAACACAAGTTGAGAGTGGTGGAACTCGTTTCTTGCAACACTTGTCGTCCTTCCCAAGTCAATGAGAGCTCCAATCAACTGTTTACAATGTAATTCTTCACCTCTTCCTTATGATCTGCAACTAACAATTAAACTCTACAAGAATCATGAGAATCAACATGTATAGGTTAGAAAGAATGAATTAGAATAAGTTAGAGTATAGGTTAGAAATAAGTTAGAAGTAATGTAAAATTTTCAAACTATAAATGTATTATACGAATTCTCTATAAGTATATATTCCACACGATTTATGCAAGTATAAGTTTCATAAAAATTTACAAGTATCACAAAATGGATCAGTCCTAGTCTTTTCAAAGTATTCGAATATGTGATATGTGAGATTGCCGAAACCTAGAGTTTAATTTCTTTTATTCACACAACTTTAAAATTTGAGGTACGTGGAGCAGAGGAGATAACAGTGCAATGGACTGATGCAGCCCAAGGTAGTATCATGCTTATTCCGATATACCTAAAAAATTAAAGACGAATTTTATCTTTTGAAGAAAAATAGATTCACATATGCTCAAGTTATTTTCCAGCGTCTAAAGTGAGGTGATGCTTCGGCACAAGCTGTTGTCTAGGTCGAGGATACCTTACTTTTCTAAGGCGGTGTCGTTAAAATTCACGGAGAGTAAACTCTCTTTAGGAACAAGGCAGGTCTCAAAGTTTTTAACCACGGAGGACAAGTCCCCTATCGACTCACTCACAGAGAATGAACATCAGTCTGTGGGTCTTGAAAACCAGTTTTACAAACCTCAAACCCATCAATGAAAATAACTTGCCCTATACTTGGTAAAATAAACTCGGGTCCTAGCAGTCTACAAGTGTTGATTAAAACCGCCCTCAACCTCATAGAAGTAATACTATTGCCGAAATGTCGCTTGTATGCGTGGGGGGGGGGGGGGGGGGGGGGGGGAAGTATCCCGCGTTTCCCAATCTACATAAAAACGGATTCAACAAAGCACCATTCATATGAAGGGTTTTGGTTATGATCAACAAAAGAGGCTTCACCTACATGTTACACTTTAGAAACTACAATAAACTCAAAGCATATACAAAAACTATCAACTTCCTAGAAATTATCTAAGTGTATCAACATCACAATATACATCACACACATCGGCAATTAAGCAAAATAAAAACCAAAAACCAACAACCAAAAATCGGATAAGTCCTATTTACTATTACACTTCCGAAAAATCCTATTATACATATCCCAAAAACTATTGAAAAATTAAAATAACCTGCAATATACATAATTACAAACAACACTTTATGAATCAAAATATTATAATTTCCCCGGCAACTGCGCCAAAAACTGATGGAGGTGTTATCCAAGCATAAAATACCTGCAAAACAACTACATACAAATAATACTCTTCTTGTGTCGAGTGTAGTATTGACAAGTAGGGATCGTTCTATCCGGGGAAATCAAGGGCTTTCAATCACACAAAGTATTGCATAAAAAGGGGGGTTGTCGAAATTTTTAATTATTATTTACTTACTAGTTTACGAAAATTAAATCCTAAATTACTATATACAATTGATCATCACCTTTCACACAATCACCAAACACAAATCTCATTATACATGCAACAAAATTAAAACAAGTAATAGGGGCAGCAAACATAAAACGATTTCAAGATTAATTAAGTTCCAATTTAATTAGGGCCAACGCAGCTTATCCTAATTATTCAAGACATCATAAGTATTTAGAATCCGAAACGCGCGCAATCCTAAACATGGTACTAATCGGTTTAACAACACAACGCATGTAAATTAAACACAAATAGCACATAAGCACGTATTGTCGAATTGGAACATGTTAGCAAGTATGGCGTCACCCATCTCACATCGACATGTAAATTTCCATAATTACTCTAACCCTTAGATTAATACATATCAAAACCAACAACGCGTGTGAATCAACATGTATTAAATCGGCATATGAATTCAACATCTAGATAACACTCATGGCCTGCGAATGCATCTAGACATCTCCTTCGGTTCCACACGAATTAAGAAAATAAACCTAATTAAATCAAGAACACATTCAAAACCTACTGCCCATACAACATATTTAATCATATCACATGCATAAATCGGCAATCATATATAAAATTCCCAAACATTTATAACAAAGATCCAAAGATCCCATATATGATTATCAATACCGAAAATAAATTCAGAAACCAAAACATACTTCATAGACAAAGTTATGTTTAAATACAAAGAAACAAAAACCAATAGAGTACAATCCATATTACAACCTTGGTTAAGATTCGGCAAGGATTGATGAGATGGTGATCGAATTGATGGAAGGGTGGTGGATTCGGCTTTGCTCCTTGGTATAAAATTTGGGGAATTAATTTAGGCAGAGGTTCGGCAGCTTTTGTGGAGGGAGAGATGATGATTTTCTGTGCAAAAGCCTTGGTATTTATAGAGGAAGTAACCTAGAGAAGCTAGCCACAAACAAAAACCGAATTGGTTTAGGTTTCCTTGATTTTCTGAATTCGGCAGAATGACCTCCGTGCATTGATTACATCATAACTCTCTCTAGAAAATAGCTATTGAGGTGATTCCAGTTGGGGTTGGAAACTAGACTCCCGTAGCTTTCTATCCATATAAGGATCGAATTCTGATTCATTGTCAGCTGTCCGGGAGAGTCCGTGGAAGTTGAGAGACGTGCACAGGAATTTTCCCGAAATTAATCAGGATTTGTTGCGATTTTCTTCCTCTATTTTCTGCCGAAAATTCCCAAGATAATGGCTGAATAATTAAGCAATATCTCTTTAGGTTTTCCATGAATTAATTCAGCCAAAAATCTTGCACAAAGGATGGAATTCAGTCCACATTCGTAAGCCAAATCCATGTAGAACTCGGCTTGCTTCTTCTTTTCCATTCCGAAATTAATCTTTTCTTTTCTTTTTTAATTCAGCCAAATTCTTCATGGATCAATGCTTGATGGACTGAATAATGGACTAGGCTCATAACTCATTTGGACAATTTATCCAAGAGCTAGCCGTAGCTTTCCCTAGTTGAGCCAGGAAAGCATCCTTTGTATCTTCTTTTCCTGCTTGCATCAGGGAAACTTCTTTTCTTTTGTTCTTCGACTTCTTCCTTGAAAGGATGACTCTCTAATGCTCCAATATGTTCAGTAGCTCATCACTTACAACCTTGGACACGAAATTGTTGTAGAAAAATAGAAATCCTTCAAAACGGGCAGCAGGTTCTTCCTCTCGGCAGATTTGACCTTCTTGCATTCAAACCGGCATAACTCTCTACTTAGGAGAGCTTTTTCTGCGATTCTAGTTGCATATGAAACTAGACACACAGGGCTTTCATCCATAAAAATTTCACCTTCAAATTCCTTGTCAATCGTCGGGAATAAATTCAGAAAGTTGGATGTCGGACACTGAAATCTTCTGGAATTCTTGGATTTGCATCCGATAAGAACTTGAAGTTCTTGGCATTTTGTTCCACTCCGATTTTAATGATTCTTTCCTTTGTTCAATCCTTAGTATGTCGACTGCAAATGAGACGAGAAAAATCTATCAAAAGCAAAGTTTATGTTTTACAGATTCAATAAAACATCTCAGAGACTTTGTGAATAGGCTTTTGACAATTTCTGCATTTTTATTCTATTTTCCACATGTTTTCACTTTAATTCCACCAAAACTCTTGACTCTATAACATGACTCTATATTACAACAATAAGGGTTAAGCATTGCATAAATGGGGGTAAAAACATATTAAGAACGTCGCATTTTATGCTCCTATCACAATGGGTTGTCGATAGTGATAGAAAATGGAAGGTGGTCTGTTTTTTTTTTTTAAAGAATAGCCGACGAAATCAAACCTAGTACTCGTTGGCTATTTTTTTGTCGTTTTGTGTCTAAAATAAAATATGTATTTTTCAATATAGTTTTGGCCGACGAAATCACGCATATTTCTTCGGCTATAATTAGTATAGCCGACGAAATAATACATTTTTCGTCGGCTATTCTGTGAAAAAAATAAAAAAATCAGTTGTGTTACACCTCTCGTACCCATATGTCCTGTTCATATATAACCAAAATTGAACATAAAAAAACAGAAACCCAGCAGTCAACATATTTCAAATTTTTTTTAAGGGGTTTGGAACCCAGCCTAGCTGGGAGGCTCATCCCCACGCTCGTTCATTAGAAATGATCGAGTGGATTACAAATGAAAGGATTACATCATCTAAATTACTTAATCCGTCGGATTGTAATCGGAATCATCGGATGAGTCTTCTTCGGTTTCTGAATTGCTCGATAGGGGTAATCTATGTCTTTCCTCACCACTAGAGTCCTCGTTAGTTTCTTCATTTGGATCAACATCAACAAGCAGTGACTCTTCACGTCGAATTCGCACCGGCGTGTCTAGGCGAATAAAAGAGGAGTCAGGAATACCGTTTGAGTTGGGCTCTTGATACGCGGTGCCACCTTCCTCGTTCTCTTCAGCCACTCCAAGTGTAGACGGCCGGTAAATGTTGCGATGGTGGATAGTGTTGACTACTTTCCACGGGTCCCCTTGGCGAGATCATCAAGATAAAACACTTGGTTCACCCATGTGCTAAAACGAACGGGTCGTCCTCATACCATGATGTACTAGTGTTCACAGAAGTTATGCCGTATTGATCGGTTTTCATGCTCTGCGGCCGTGTGTCAAACCATCTACACTTGAAAATGTGCACTTTCATGCCTTCCCCGTAATGCAGTTCCACAACTGAATGGAGAACACCGTAATAGTCAACTCCATCATCCCCACCATGTGCCATAACCCCTGAATTTTGTGTTTTCAGTCTGAGGTCTCTCTCTTCACATCAAAATAACACACCATTCACCTTGCACGTCTCATAAACTTTTGAATAGACCGGCCTCATCGCTAGAAGTCTGAGTTCGTGCGACCAATTTGGGTGATTATCATTTTTAATAAGGTCAATCTGCAACCATCAGAATCAACTATAAATATGAATAATTATACACAATAATATATAAACACGTATAGAATAGTGTTAAAGTTACGTACCCAGCGGCCGAAATACTCTGCGAATGTCCGGTTGTGGTAATCGAGATCACCTCCTACTTGTTCACAGTTTAGATGCATGTTCTTCCAAAACTGAACTTCTGGACAGTTGATTAGTACCCACCAATGTGCAATGGCTACCTCATAATCTTTCAACTTGTAGGAAACTGGCATGTTTCCACCGAGTACAACATCGTCGGAGAGTATGGAAAGATTGAACTGTGAAGGTACATCTTCCGGTATGCTTTCCTGTAACGCTCCTAAATACAGCTTCATGTAGGTGACGCACTCGTGCGCAATATATGCTTCAGCTATACATCCTTCAGGTGCGGATCTGTTTTGGACAAAATCACCGTATTGTCCAAGTTGCCTATAAATCAAGTTTTTAAAGTGTTATGATAATACATTAATACTATATCACATATATTGATGAGGAAATTAACATAAGGTGTAAAATACGTACCTTTCCATCGGATACATCCAAGTGAAGTGCACAGGACCGGTAAGCAACAACTGCCGAGGAAGATGGATCATGAGGTGAGGCATGATGTCGAAAAAATTTGGAGGAAATATCATCTCAAATTTACACATGATATGAACGATGTCTTGTTGCATTTCCCGGAGGTCAGATTTTCTCACTTCCCATGTGCATACCTTCTGGAAAAATCTTGCCAACGCTACAATATCGGGATGATTGCTGAGGGGCCCAAAATCGTACTCATTAAGCACTGCTAAAATTTCTCTTCCCGTCCATCTTCTGGGAGGACTACCGTGTTCTTCGGTTCCATCAAATGCGGCGGACTCGTAACGCCAGTGGTGATCCGCCGGAAGGAACACACGATGACCCATTCTGCATATCTTGTTGCAATGAGGGGTGCTCCCATAATCGCTGAGGCACTCTGGACAAGCCTTGTATCCCCTAACAACGCTGCCCGACAACATCCCATAAGCAGGAAAATCACTGATGGTACTAATAACCATGACATGCATCTGGAACGTCTCCTGCTTGTACTTGTCAAAAGTGGGATGACCAACGTCCCACAATACCTTAAGCTCTTCAATCAATGGTCTCATATACACATCGAGACATTTCCCTGGGTAACTAGGCCCCGGAATCAACAACGTCAACATATTATATTCCTTCTTCATGCACATCCACGGAGGAAGGTTGTAAGGTACCAAAACCACCGACCATATACTGTATGAAAGACTCATGGTGCCGAAAGGGTTGAACCCGTCGGTAGAGAGCCCGAGCCTGACGTTTCTGACATCTGACGCAAAATGAGGAAACTCATTGTTTATATGCTTCCAAGCCGCTCCGTCAGAGATGTGTGTCATGATATCTGCGTCTCCCGCGTCCCGCTCACCGTGTCATCTCATAGCTTTTGCGGTGGTTTCTGACATGTACAACCGCTCAAGCCTATCTCTCAACGGAAAATTCCGAAGCACTTTCACAGGTTTCCTATTGCCTGCTCCCGTCAACTTATATCGGTCAGACTGACATATCGGACATGCGTCAAGGCTAGCAAGGTCATTCCCTTCTGCATCTTTACCCCAGAAGAGAACGCAGTCAAATGCGCATGCATGGATCTTAATGTAGGAAAGCCCTAGATCTTTGAGGATACTTCGGACCTTACGGTGATTGGTAGGATTACGATGACCATTCTCCAACAACGAAGAAGTGCACTGTAGATATTCATCCACTTGCCTGATGCTCGATTTTGTCTCGACTATAATCCTCATTACCTCCATCACACTTTGAAGAACTGTCTTCTCAGAACTTGAAGACACAGGGGTCTGTTGCAATGCAATCAGTTTGTTGTACTTGTCAAAGGCAGCAGTGTTGACAACTTGTGGGAACGGCTGCACCGGGTCATGCATATATTGTTCCCCACGTACACCGCTTTCAAAAGGAAACACGTCGTTGACGAATGTCATTGTTGGATCGTTGGATGTACTACTACTGCCCGCCTAAAAAAACTGCCCATGATCATGCGATCCATCTAATGATGGCTCACCGTGATATATCCAACGTTTGTACTTCGGCCAAAACCCATTACTCTTTAGGTGCTCACATACTGTCCTAATCGGAAATCGACACATATCACTGCGACACTTACATTTCTTGCACGGGCAATAATGGTATTCCTTCCCGTTTGCATTTTCCTCGACGAACTGCAAAAAATCCACAACTCTTGTAGTGTATCGTCGGTCATGCCTTGGAAGCGAAATCCAACTCTTATCTCGATCCATATATAGCCTGATAATAATATATATGTATAACTTTAATTAATAAGAAATTAATTAACACATATATATTACAATATATATTATTATCAACATCAACTCATATATATATATATATATATATATATACCATTAATTAACAACCATTATTTAAGTTCATTACACTATCAACAACCATTAATTAACATATTTATATATATTTTAACACTAATTAAAATAACATCAAATTAAAACACATAATTATACTCTAACTGAAAATCAACTCAACTACAACTCAAAATCAACATATATACATACATTCTAACACTAAAACAACAACAAAACAAAAAATCACTTACTATATCAAAATCACTAAAACTCAAAATCAACTCAACTAAAACTCAAAATCAACATATATACACATATACGTACCTATATATAGCTCCACAATGTAAGAGAGGACGGATTTCAACAATACCCACAGATTTTTCACTCTTTCTTCCGTTTTTTTTCGTTTTTTTTAAATGAGCAGCTTCTGTCCAGATCTGAAAATATAAAGACTTATAGCCGACGAAAATTCCAATTTCGTCGGCCAAACTTTCAAAAGTTTTCGTCGGCTATACTTTAAGAGAAAGGCCGACGAAAATCCATATCGTCGGTCATTCTATGGGTATAGCCGACGAAAAATATTTTTTAGTGACGAAAGAAAAAATCGTCGGCCATTCTTGGGGAATAGCCGACGATTTTTTATTTTTAGCGACGAAATAAAAAATCGTCGGTCATTCTTGGGAATAGCCGACGAAAAAAGTATGTCGTCGGCCGTTTTTTTTTTTCGTCGGTAATGCTCTTTTTTCGGGTAGTGTCGGGAAGATTTTGGAGGGCTGCGGAGCATCGGGGAGGCTCAAGTGGAACCTCAATCATTATAGAACACTCTGAGGGACATGTACATAGTCATAGGCAACTCTAGAAATGTATAGAAACATCTAGAGAGACATGTACGTAGATAGGACTAGAATGTTATGTGGGTTGCAGGGCTGCCTATATAAAGGTTGTCGGGGCGACACTGGCCTGACATGGGAAAAACATCATTTTCTGGAATCTTCACATTTTTTGTAAAGGTTTGTTTCGAGTTAACACAAGCTTTCATTATTTAAGAAACTTATTTTCCTCACGTTTTCTAGCCAAAAAGAGTTGTCCTACACGAGGGAAAGGCTGACTTAACATAAGGGATTGTTAAGGCCACACGAGTGATCGGGAGATCGAAAATAAGCTCGTGACACTATGCTTAAACTTAGCAAAGATGAAGAACTCCTCTCTCATGTTTCAAATTGTTTCTCTCATTCCACAAACACCAAATGATATTGCAAATCGAAATAAATCAAAGGACTTTGGATGAGAAAGAAAGAGTCAATATTTTACCATCATTAAAGAGGTCACAAACTTTTGAAAAAGTTGTTGCATGAAGACAAAACATAGGACAAAACCAGGCCCATAACTCAGCAATAGCAGTGCAAGTCCAACAATTGTGGGGTTGTGACTCATAATTAACATTACAAATATAACAACACGTGGACACAAAACCTACCCATGCTGCTGCATAGTCTCATATGTTGGAAGCCTCTGTGGTAATATTTTCCATATCACCAAGTTTTTGCTAGGCTGAATTGCTTGATGCCATATCCTCTTAGCCCGAGGAAGAATACTACCATGCTCAGAAAGAAACCAATAAGCCGCTTTTTTGGAAATAGTAAACAAAGTAAATCAACATTCCCATGTAGTTCAGTATATGCTTAAGGTGCTTATCTCTTAATTAAGTTTTTACATCACTTAACTATTACATGTCCTTAAATTGTTAAGAGCGTAGGTGTGGAACCTCCTCCATTATCCTGAAGAATATTGACGTTCATTCAATCTTAAATATCAATATATACTGGTTGACCGACGGATGAAACATTTAAACACGACTCATCCTCAAAAGATATTGAAAACACAATATTGATCCTATTATAAAAAAAATTACAGTACGAAGTAAACAAAACTTTTCGACACTGTTACTTTGGACCCACTAGTGCACCCCAATGTTGACAAATGACAATGATGGATTTACTTTTAGGATAATTTTACAAAGTGTTCATGTTTGACATGTATACAATTATTTTAAAATTGTAGAATGGCTCCTCTAAGTAATAATACGAGCCCTTCTAATGGTAAAAAATATATATATTAGTTACAACATTAGCCTCCAAGTGGTACAATGTGTCCCTAAAATGGTGATCGAGTCTTCCAAGTGAAAAATTTTCCAGGGAATACAAAGGCATTCATTTCAAACTCTTCAAAGCAAACTTTTCAAAGCAAGCAAGGCATAACGGTAGTAGTGAATTTCGTTACACTATGGTTTCACTTGGAGTGTTGGGATGGCTGGACTCGAACTGTGATCTTGCTATGATATTCAAGTTCAATTTAGATACTACTTTTCTTATAAAAAAATAAAAGAAATATTAGATACTACAATTATTTTTTCGGTTAACTTTGGATACTAATTTGGGCTCTACTTGCATTGTTACTAGATAATGATTATTACTAACTAATTACCTAAGCGCTGTGTCACGGGCCGACTTTGCGGGAGCGCAAAGAGGACCGTGCGGCACTTACTGTCCCTTTGAGAAGGTAGTAAGTCAGCCTATACTAGTTCACTAGTCCAACCGTCGCCGACTAGGAACCCCCCTGTATAGAGCCAATCGGACAAATAGTAACTTGGCACAGGGGAAACATGAATATTAGGAAACATAAATTACAAAAATGCCACTAGCACACAAGCAACCGGCCATAGGCTTAACTCTTGACCTTGGACAAGGTTGCTTGTGGCGTTACAAGTTATATCCCTAACATGCTCCCCCACTTAAGCTGTCGGCGCTCTCGACGACGGCATTAAGGCTAGAGTGCTGCAATCTTCTCCCTGAGCTGCTTGCTTCGTCTTGTGCCTTGAAGTCTTCAATCTGCTGCTGGAACCTCCTGAGTGCTTCGACGTTCTCCCAGCTTGTCTCTTCGTCTCCAACCCCCTTCCACTTGACTAAGAACTGCTGCTGCGGGACAGCTCGGACAGCTTGACTGGTGCCTTGGCGATACTGGTTCACCACCCGTTCGGCAAGGATCGCTTCGACTTCCCTCGACTTAGTGGCCTTGATCTCCACATGGGGTCGAGTTGGCTTGTTGCGAGAGCCATCTTCAGGATCTGGATGATGGGGTTTGAGATTGCTGACATGAAAGACCGGGTGAACCTTCATCCAAGTGGGAATGTCGACTTTGTAAGAGCACTTCCCCACTTTCTTTAGAACCGGGAGTGGGCCTTCATATCGGCGGAACAACCTCTTGTCTTTGTTACGAAGGAACCGGAGCTGTTCGGGGAGTAACTTGACAAGCACCATGTCTCCCTCTTTGAACTCTCGAGACTGGCGGCCTTGGTCGGCCCACTTCTTCATTCGCCCCGCCGCTTTCTCCAAGTAACTCCTGGCAATCTCTGTATTGGCTTTCCACTCTTTAGTGAAGTTGAAAGCCCGCGGGTTCTTCCCCTTGTACACTTCTTGTACTGTATGAGGCAGGGAAGGCTGCTGACCCATCACTACTTCGAACGCACTCCTGTTGGTGGCTGAACTCTTCTTCGAGTTAAAACAGAACTGGGCCACATCTAGGAGTTCCACCCAATTCTTCATGTTGGCATGGACAAAGTGTCGCAAATACTCTTCAAGCATTCCATTGAATCTCTCAGTTTGCCCATCTGTTTGAGGATGGTAACTGGAAGAGATGTTGAGCTCCGACCCAAGCAGCTTGAACAACTCTGTCCAGAAGGACCCAGTAAACCTTGTGTCTCGATCACTGACAATATTCTGTGGCACACCCCAATACTTGACCACATGCTTGAAAAAGAGACTTGCTGTGTCTTCAGCAGAGCAATGCTTTGGGGTTGGCACAAATGTTGCATACTTAGAGAACCTGTCCACCACAACGAGGATACCAGAAATGTCCCCCACCTTAGGGAGGCTTGTAATGAAGTCCAGGGAGACACTCTCCCAGGGCCGAGTCGGTGTGGACAGTGGTTCCAACAAGCCCGGTGTCTTTTGTCTCTCCACCTTGTCTTGCTGGCAGATGAGGCAGGTTCGAGTGTACTCCATCACGTCATCTCTCATTTGTGGCCAATAGTATCCCTGCTTCAGAAGAGCATGTGTTCTCTGCCATCCTGGGTGCCCTGCCCACAAGGTGTCATGACACTCTTTCATAAGCATTCTTCGTAACCCATCAGCACGAGGGACATACATTCGGCCCCCTTTTGCCATTAGCAGGCCGGCTTCCACCCAAAACCTTTGACTTTTCCCTTCCTCTACTAGCTTGACAAGGGCTTGAGCGGCAGGATCCTTTCTCAGACCCTCTTTAACTCTTCTTTTGATGTCGGTTGCGACGCTACTGCCTGTCAACGTCGCTAACACTCGGGTGCTAGCAAGATCCGCCTTCCGACTTAAGGCATCGGCCACTTGGTTCGAGTGACCCGCTTTGTGCTCAAAATGGAAATCAAATTCTGCTAGGAACTCTTGCCACCGCGCCTGTTTAGAGGTCAACTTCGGGTGTGTCAGGAAGTGACTGACTGCAGAGTTGTCTGTCTTTACAATAAATTTTGCCCCCAACAAGTAATGTCTCCATGTTCTCAGATAATGGATCACCGCCAACATTTCTCTCTCATGTGCGGTATATCTCCTCTCTACCGGAGATAGCTTGTGGCTTTCATATGCCACTGGATGTCCTTCTTGCAACAAAACTCCCCCGAGCGCAAAGTCAGACGCATCCGTCTGCACTTCAAATGGCTTGTTCAGATCAGGTAATGCAAGGACAGGATCTTTCATCACGGCCCCTTTCAACTTCTTGAAGGCCTGTTCACATTACTCCTTCCAGTCCCACGTCACTCCCTTCTTTAGAAGCTCTGTCAGGGGAGTGGTCTTCAGCGAGTAATTCTCAATGAACCGCCTATAGTAGTTGGCCAGTCCAAGGAAAGATCGCAATTCTTTCACATTCTTGGGGCTTTGCCACTCTTCAATGGCCTTCACTTTCTCCATGTCCATTCGAATTCTCCCCCTTTCTATGACATGCCCCAAGAATTTAATGGTATCCTGCGCGAAGGAGCACTTCTCGCGCTTGACATACAGCTGGTTGGCACGCAGCTGCTGGAACACTATCTTTAGATGTTCCACATGCTCTTCCAAGGTGGAACTGTAGACCACAATGTCATCTAGGTACACCACCACGAACTTGTCCAGGTAGTCACGGAAGACGTGGTTCATCAATGTGCAGAATGTGGCTGGCGCGTTGGTCAATCCGAATGGCATCACTAGAAATTCAAATGCGCCGTATCGGGTGACGCAAGTAGTCTTTGGCTCATCCCCTTCCGCAATGCGTACTTGATAGTATCCCGACCGAAGATCCAGCTTGGTGAAATATTTGGCACCACTAAGCTGGTCGAACAAGTCGGCAATCAGAGGGATAGGTGACGTGATCCGAAGCTCGCACGCAATAATAAACCCTACAATCGTTAGTAGTATAGAATAAGTAGGGATCGTTCTAGCCGGGGATTAAGGGTACCTGAAATATGAGAATGTTAACAAAAATATTCACAAACATATATGCACACAATTGTCACACTTATATACATATATACATATTCACACACGAAATTATGGGGGATAAAAGGCTTGGCAGCAAGGGCTGCCTCTATATCTAAGACACGAAAATAAAAAGAAAACAAAACCTAAACTACTATATACAAGTGATCATTATCTCTCACACAAAACAGTTCACACAAAAGACTCTTTAACACATAGATTCGCATGCAAGAAAGTAAGAGACAAGTATTTAACATGTTCAAGACTCAACTTAGTTTCGACCTACAACTAGAACGGGAGCCGATTTTTACCTAGTTGTGAGACTTTTTCTAATGTTTTAAGATCGAGCTATTCGCATGGTGATCCTAAAAGTTATGCTACCTTATACAAGACATAGCATTGAAGCACAAAAGTCTATAATCGAAGACATGTAAACAAGCAAGGTTGTCAATCATCTTATTTAACATGCAAGTTTTAGCTAAGGTATTACCCTAGGTGAGCACAACAAATCAAAGCAACATACGTTTCATCTTTATTCGTTCTACTCAGGTTAAATGAAACCTAACATCTAGATTTACATGCTTTAAACAACAAATGCTTAAGCACAACTAATGTTTCGATTTGTTAAGGAACACCCTTAGATTACTAACCAAATTAAATCCTAAACATGCTTCTAATACCACTGCCCTAATTATCCATACATACGAAAATACTACAAGTTAAAGATTACAATTTGTCATACAAAATTCGCATGCATTCGAAGTTCATAAACAAAGAGTAAAACCAAATTCAACAACCATAAAAACATACAATCTTCATAGACAAAGTATTGTAAAATTACAGAACAATAAAGAAGCCACGAGAAGATAGAGCACGCCTTGCAGAAACCTCCAAAGAAATTCGGCAAGGGTGTGGGACGGATCTACATGGTGGTGGTGGTTCGGCAAAACTATTTTCTGTATAGGATTTATGGTGAGGCTTTGGAAGAGCTTTTGGCTAGTATTCTATGCTTGAGATGAGATGATTTTTCTGTAGGAAAACATGGCTATATATAGAGGCAAATTCGGCAGAAACCCTAGGTAGAAAACCTAGTCCAAATCGGCAAAGGCAATCCTTGTGCAACAAGGTTTTGGTTCCTTCCTTTCTTGGTTCTTCTAGGAAACTTCTTTTTCTGATTTTCTTCCTTGGATTGGGCTGCATATCTTCATGAACTTCTTGTGTAGGCTTGACAACTCCATTTGGTGAGCTTGGTCCATGGAAAAATGCCCCAAACCCGCAAGAACACAAGACCGGCAGCAACTCGGCTGGAATGACCTTGCTCCAGTAAATCCGATATACCTCCCTTCTCGGAGCTCCAATTGATGCGATTCCAAGTCTCAGATAAACTAGACACATATAGCCATCTCCCCATAAAATATCTCGATCAAATTCCTTGTGAATCGTCGGGAATGATTTTTCGAAGTTGGATCAAAGTCCCAGGAAAATTCTGGAAGCCCCTGGATTGGTTTGCTCGGACTGCCGTTTTGCAGCCATCTTTTGGGTGACTTCCCGAACTCCGATTGATCTGAAATTTTAACACAACATTCCTCAGTATATGAATATTAAGCACAGCAAATTTAATAGAATTCGGACAAGGATAGATCATATTTATACTCGTCACAAAATCACGAAAAAGACATATTTTGCACTATTTTTCAGATTTCTCATACTTAGTCATTTTTCGGACAATTAAGCACATTTCACCAAAACTCTACCAAAATTGACACTAACTATATTATGACTATATCTTAGATAAATAAGGGTTAAACAAAGCATAAACGAGGGCATAAATATATAATATCGTCGCACATTGTGCTCCTATCAATAGGGTACTTGTTTCGCACCGTGACCTTCTTGAGAGCTCTGTAATCTACACACAATCGCAAGCTCCCGTCATGCTTCTTTTGAAAAAGTACCGGTGCGCCATATGGGGCCTTCGAAGGTTGAATGAACCCTGCTTCTAATAGCTCTCCCAACTGTCTCCTTAACTCGGCCAGTTCTGGTGGAGCCATTCGATAGGGAGCCCTCGCGGGTGGTTTAGCCCCGGGGAGCAACTCAATCTCATGATCCACATTCCTTCTTGGAGGAAGTTCTTTGGGAAGCTCTGCCGGCATCACATCTTTATAGTTCTCGAGCACTCCCTGAACTTCTCGTGGCACTACTTCCTGTTCTATCTCGCCTTTCCTCAAAGGAACGAGAACATAAGAGGGGTCCTGACGCTTCACCCCCTTCTTGAATTGGAGTGCTGACAAGAGTCGAGGTTCACTTGGTGAGATTATTTTCGCAGGCACTACACATGGCTTCTCTCCCATAATTAGTAAGTTTCGTGCATTCGGAATGGGGATGGCTTTGTTCTCCAGCAAGAAGTCCATCCCTAGTACGACATCGAAGTCATCCATCTTTACAATAACAAGGTCCGACTTCCCTTCCCAACAGTCTAGTTTCAAGGACACCCCTCGAGACAACCCGACTGTGGGTGACGGTGGGGAGTTGACTGCTTTCATGCGGCCGACATCTTTCTCCCACTTTAACTCCAGTCTGCGTGCCTCTACTTCTGACACGAAACTGTGGGTGGCGCCAGTGTCAATCATCACACTCTTGGCCACTTTCCCATTTAGGCTTCCGTTCACAAACATGAGACCTTTAGGCTGAGACTTCTTAGATGCAATCGGTTGCTTCCCCACTGCATTCAGAAAACTCAGAGCCCCCATATGACCAGGTTCTTCCTCTTCATCTGGGTGGACTTCCGACTCCTTTGCATAAATGTGGGCTTGCAGGGCTGTCAATGCTGTCTTATGTGGACATTCATTCACCCTGTGAGACCCTTTACACAGAAAGCATGATGGGGGTCTTGGTGTGAACCCAGTAGCATTATGTTGTCTTGGAGGGTACACCCCAGTTGAGGCAACTGGCTTGGAGGAGGCGGTATCTCTCACGTTACCCGCTCTTCTGTCTCCTCCCCCAAAACTCGAGAACCTTGACTCGGCTCCTCCACTTTTGCTCTATCCTGGTCTCGCATTTCTGTGGACATTCATGTTTGTAGAGGTTGTGGGTCTCTTGGCAGAGTTCTCTTCAAAAGTATAATCTGTTAGTCTTTCTGCAGCTGCCTGAGCAGAAGCTAGATCTTGAACTCTTTGCCTCTGGAGTTCCGTCCTTGCCCACGGTTTCAATCCTTCAAGGAAATAGAATAGTCGATCCTTCTCTGACATATCTGGAAGGTCGAGCATGATCACAGAGAATTTGCTCACGAATTCTCGGATATTGTTGGTGTGTTTCAACTCCCTTAATTGCCTTCTGGCAATGTAATCTACGTTCTCAGGGAAGAACTGTGCCTTCAATTCTCTCTTGAGGTCTTCCCATGTTTCAATAGTACAAACATTCCTCTGAATGTCGTTGTACTTCGTTCGCCACCATAGTTTTGCATCGCCTGACAAATACATTGTCGCCATGTTCACTTTGGCTTCTTCCGAATCTGGTTTCACCGCTCAGAAGTATTGTTCCATATTAAATAGAAAGTTCTCAAGCTCCTTGGCATCTCGCGCCCCTCCGTAAGCTTGAGGTTCTGGAACCTTCACCTTCCTGTAGTCCGTCACAGGTTGGGTGTTCATCGCCCGGATAGCTAGGTTGAGCTTTGTGTTCATCTCGAATAGCTCATTCTTAAACGCATCGATAGTGGCACAGACATCCTCCGTCATCGTGTCCACAGTCACTTGTAGCGTCTCAAGGGCATCGCTCATTGCCCCCACTTGCTCTGGGGAGACAATTCCTTCGTCTCTTTCAATCTCTGTTTCAGACCTCGGGGCTTCCTTCTTCTTAAGGGCCTTCACTCGCCCTTTTAACCCTTCAAGGTCCGCAACACGCGTCACCAATTCATCTAGGTCGACGTGGCGCAGAGCGGCACTAATATCAATTACAGTGTCAGGGACACCCGCAAGTTTTACGAGTTGAGTCTCGATCCATTCGAACTTTTGTGCATTCGTCATCCCTCCCGGCATGTTTTGAGCCTTCGAGCCAAGTTGGCTCTGATACCAGCTGTCACGGGCCGACTTTGCGGGAGCGCAAAGAGGACCGTGCGGCACTTACTGTCCCTTTGAGAAGGTAGTAAGTCAGCCTATACTAGTTCACTAGTCCAACCGTCGCCGACTAGGAACCCCCCTGTATAGAGCCAATCGGACAAATAGTAACTTGGCACAGGGGAAACATGAATATTAGGAAACATAAATTACAAAAATGCCACTAGCACACAAGCAACCGGCCATAGGCTTAACTCTTGACCTTGGACAAGGTTGCTTGTGGCGTTACAAGTTATATCCCTAACACGCTGCATGTAGAGAAAAAATAAAGAATGGAAAATGCCTCACAACCCGTATTTTTTTTTAAAAGTTCCCACTAGCAATCAGCTTTCTCAACAATTGCTTACCACAGCTCTAGGTGGACGTTTGTTACGTTGGATTGTCTTAGCTCGTCTGAATTCCTTCAAGAGTCCAATCATTCCACAAGCATGGCTTATTGTCACGACCCGCAAGGCAAGGGGCCATGCTGGGGTCGTGCCTCGCCAGGCCAAGGGCCTTAGGCAGCGTCGTGCCAAGCCGAAGTGAGTGTCCGAAGACAGCATGCGGGGGCAGCTCGAGGACAAAGGCTGGCAACGTTGCGAGCACACGACGAGGGCGTCGCGTGCATGCCCGCGGTAGTCTGCCACGACCCGCGAGGCTCCTTGAGCAGCATGTGGAGCATGCATGCCTCAAGGAAGGATCCGGAGAAGGGCCAAGGGTCCTAGGACGGTCTGGAGAGTCGCGGAAGTGTCCACATGACTCTAGAAGGTTCCGGACGTGTCCGGGTATCTCCGGAGCGCAGCGCAGCGCAGTGCACCAAGGGGGAGTGCAGCGCAGCGCAACACAGTCGGGGACTGTGCAGCACCGTGCGAGGTGGTGCAGCATCAGGCAGGGCCGAGCAGCACCATGCACGGCAACCAGGGGCAGCGCAGCATGGCGCACGGCTGCGCAGGGCAGCGCAGCGGGGCGCAGGGCTGTGCGAGGCAGCGCCGCATGGCGGAGGGCCATGCGAGGACGCGCAGCATGGTGGAGGACCATGCATGGCAGCGCCGGGCAGTGCAAGGCCCGCAGCGCAGCACAGGGCCGAGCAGGGCAGCGCGCAGGGCGTCGCAGCCATCGGCAGGGCATTGCAGGGGTCGGCAGCACTGTGCAGACCAGTGCAGCCGTGGGCAGGCATCGGGGCGGCAGCGCAGGACGTGTGTCGCAAGGTGCCAAAATCGGGAAGGTTCCGGAGAGGACCTCGACGTATCTAGATCTTTCTAGGATACGTTTGTACATACTTAGGAGTGTCTAGGTGTGTATAGAAGTGTCTAGACACGAGTGCAGCCTAGAAAATTCTAGGGCATTCTCGGAGAGGTGGGCTGCCTCTATATATAGGCTGCCGGGGCGACATTCGCTAGGCAGGAGGGAAACATAGTTTTCAGGAATTTTTCAGATTTTCTTTAAACTTCAATACAAGTTGATTTCCTTCATCGACTTGGGTTTCTCTCTCACTTTTGTTTTGGCCTTGAGGTTGTTCGACTAGGGGAAGGCTGACTTAGCGAGACGGACTTTGCTAAGTGCCGCACGAGCAATTTCCGCTGTGCAAAACTTTAGCTCGTGACATTATGCTATAAAAGGCATAACCCATGTTTGGTGCAAACATGACCACCAACATCACCAACCTGCAAACCCATATGCAAAGAGCAGATGAGCCGTTCAACTTAGAAAACAATTGATCATCACTATGCCTGTTCCTAAATCTGAAATTGATCTCGAAAGGATGAGGGTATAACAAACAAACAAAAATAAGAAAGTGGGTATTAATCAATCTCCCAAACAAATGCCTCATGATTTAATATATAGAAAATTACCAATAAATACAATTTTGTGTTAATATTTACCAATAGCAAGACTTAATTTTTTTATACCATCAACATGGAATTAACAGTAACGGGCTGTTAACCTGTCCACGACTTAATGACATAATTAACTTTGGAAATTCATAAATTACATGACATATATATATATATATATATATATATATATATATATATATATATATATATATATATATATATCGACATATTCTCACAGTCCACATATTAAACCCTAATTGCGTTCGATTGGAGGCGGCGAGCAGCGAGACGGGGCGGCGAGAGACGCGAGGCATCGAGGCGCGTCGTCGCGAGACTGGGTCTCCTTGTTCGTGCCCGATCTGTGCGACGGCGTCTTAGAGCAAGGGTGGTGCGGCTGCAGGTTTCTGGTGTCTGGCGGAGACATGTCTTCATGGTGGTTGGTTTATAGTTCGAGCCAACTGAGGCGGTTCGACCGCGAGCGAAGCGAGGGGGTTGGCGGCAAGCAAAGAGAGGCGCTTCGGCAAAAAAGATCTCTCTCTCTCTCTCTCTCGTCGTTTTGGAGCCTGTGACGAATTTTAAGAGCTGTTGCCTGGGAACGACGCCGTACTGAAGCTGCAGAGTTGGAGAAGTAAGAACCCTAGTTTTTTGGGGTGGATCACACTGTGTGGGGAGCTGAGTACGACGCCATTTCAGGTGAGAAATGAGAGTTTCGATTTTGGTCAAATTGAGGTCGGGAGTGGTCAATTGCGGTTGATTTGCTTTAAGGGCAATTGGGGGTTTAGGGCTTGCTATGTTGAGATTTGTATGTGTGAGGGTTTCTGAGGCTCAGTGGTTTTGGAAGCGCGGCGGAGGACAACGGATCTTTGATTTATGAGGCTCAGTGGTTTTGGAAGCGCGGTGGAGGACGACAGATCTTGATTTCTGAGGCTCAGTGGCATTAAAAGAGCGGCAGAGGACGACAGATCTTGATTTTCTGAGGCTCAGTGTCATTAAAAGAGCGGCGGAGGACGACGCATCTTGATTTCTGAGGCTTAGTGGTATTGGAAACGTGGCGGAGGACGGCGGAGGTTTGTTTCTAAGGTTCAGTGATATTAGAAGTGCGGCGGAGGACGGCGAAAGTTGATTTCTGAGGCTCAGTGGTATTAGAAACGCGGAGGAGGACGGCAGATGTTTGTTTCTGAGGCTCAGTGGTATTGATTTCTGAGACTCAGTAGCATTAGATGTACATAGTTTCTGAAGGGGGTATTTTTTAGGGTAATTTTGTAATTTATGAGTTAAGGGATTCTGTTAGTTTTGAATGGAAACCTGCTAGTTTTAATTTTTAAAAACAATCTTGCTACTGATAAATATTAACACAAAATTATAGTTTTGGGTAAAAACCCCTTTAATATATGAATAGATCGAACTTGTCATCTGTTTTCATTAGAGAAAACCCAACACCCACTTCATATTACATAGCATAGCAATCAGAAACATATTCAGATTCGTTGTTAAACCTGACGAGATTAAATTGAATAAGAGAGAACGAGTGAAATTGAACTGATTTTGGACCCGGAAATCGATCTTTGTGATGAGGAGGAGGAGCCCGACGGTGGTAGTGGGAGCGGCGTTCCAAGAGGAGGCTGACGGCGGTGGCAGTGTGAAAGGGAACGGCGACGAAGACGGGTCTGGTCACTCTGGTGAAGTAGTGGAGGAGGTCGTGTCGTTGTGGTGTAAGTCAAACTGTGGCTTGTGGAAACCCATGATATTTGGTGGGTTTCCGTAAGAAGGTTTTTTTGGGTATTTTTGGACTCTACAAGCCCATGTAGGAGAGTCTCATCCTCTGCCAAACATAGGCTTGGTCTTGTCACAGTAATTACTCCCATCCAATCCCAAGAAACAAATATCCCCTAAGAGTGGGTTCTCACCCTCCCAAAACTGACACCTTACTTGAATTTTTGTGTCCAAAATGCCCTCCTCCCTCATATCTCTCTCTTTCAACTCATATCACTCTCTCTCTCTCTCTCTCTCTCTCTCTCTCTCTCTCTCTCTCTCTCTCTCTCTCTCTCTCTCTCTCATGGCATCGAAAGCTTGACGAACGATTGTCTATGCACTCCACCTTGACTGTTGTCGTCGACTACATCATTGATTTCAACCTGAGTTCAAGGGAAGCCTCAATTGGCCTTGGCTTTTACTACCAGAAAGTAGGCGGATATAAAGCCTTTGCTGGAGCACTATCGTTTCCTGAGATCAATTTACAAGCACTACCCTAATGCCGAAGTCGAGGTCCTGATTCTTTGTGGACTCATTTTCGTTCAGGTCTCAGAATTCTATTAGGGCTCTGGAACTTTTGTTCTTGCAAGGGAAATTGTTTATGGAATTATTAGGGTCTTCTTATTGTGTAGAAGAATCTAGTGATGATTAGAACAATTTCATAAACAATTTTAGCAAAATCTTTACTGCAGTTTATCAAATGTTGCTTTGTAACAATAAATTTGTGAACCTGGAAGTTATTGTCTTCTCATTGAAATTGAAATTCATATATAGTGCTTGCATAGTGGACAATTTCTTACTTGTTTGAGTTATTTATTAGCTGGGTAATATGATGCTTATGAGTATTTGTTTAGTCGCAGTGATTTTATTTTCTTTGGCCTCATTGTAAATGAAATATAAAGTTTTGCAGCTGATTGGCAAAAACAGCTTTATGAGCCGCTGACGACTTCGATTAGATGTGGAAATTAAATGAGAGGGATGAGAGTAAGCTTCTTTGAATCTGTTGCCATATTAAAAACTCTAATGATATGAGGTCTATTGAGGCAATAAGCGTTTTATTAGGTGCAATAACGGTTCGGTAACTGAAATTGAGATTAGTATGGTCCTGTTGGGATTGAGGGACAATAGGGTCTCATTAGGGTTCTATTAGGGGTAGTAGATGATATATTGGAGGGCAAAATAAGATCTTATTGGGGGGTAGTAGGGGTTTATTGGGGGCAGTAGAGGTCTACTAGGGGAAATAGGGGCAGTAGAGGTCCTATTGGGGGAAATAGGAGGATTCTATTAGGGGATAATAGGTTGGTTCTATGGGAGGTAATAAGAGGTTTGTTATGGTCAACAGTCAACCGTCGTTGGTTAACGGTTAACAGTTAACCCTCTATTAATTATCATAATAAATATTTTTTTAATTTTTTTTAATTAATTAAGGGTATAATCGTTTTTTTTTTTCTTTTTTTTGTGTTGATGGAAATTTTTACAGTCTTATTTTACTAGTGGGAACAAAAGTTCCAAAATCTGGGTCGGTGATTATTGACTCAAAAAAGATTACCCGGTCGTATAAGTGAAAATGCAGAATGTGCGCACAGTTTCTTTCGGCAAGCAATAAATCAAAACTCTATAGCAAGAACATATCGAAGTCTATGGCATAAAACAAACTTTTTTTTGACGAACAGGCGTATCAACTAAAAGTTCTTGAAACTGCAAACTCCAAAGTGCTAACTCCATCACTCTAAATACAAAGCTAGCCATACGTAGTAAAATTTGCCAGCCATAATGAAATTCATTTCAAGCATAGTAGTTTATGGAACCAACTAAAAGTTGTAACGACATAGTCCCACGGTTTTGAATTCCTTATAAGCTAGCAGGAACAAAGTTTACTCTCATAAACCACCATAAGTGAAAGGAAATGCGGATATGCCACCAGAAAAGTAATAAGAAAACGAAGGGGGGAAGTAGAAATAGAATCTGAGCAAAGAGTCCTATTTATGCTTCTTCAGAGCTTCAGATGAAAAGCTGCTGCTCATTTTCGCTGGCTCACTGCTCTATAAGTCTGCAGCCACACAAAGGAAGAACAAAACGTTGTCATAGATACAACATGTGCATATATATATATCATTCACTACCTAGATACTAGTTACTCAATTTGTTGCATATTCATTAGATATATATATATTTTTTTTTCAGTTAAAACAAAGTTCAAGTAGCTAGATCAAGCACATATGCATCCCCACAGATTTAGGGAAAGAAGAAAGTTTCAGAAAAGGTGTCCAACTTATTTTAAGCACGTATGTACAGATCGACTACTGAGTTTATCTGCTAGTAGCTTAATCAGGATTGCAACACTTGTATCATGCTGAAATAAAAACCTACAGAACAGAATCAGAAAATTACAACCACAAATCATGTCTACCAAATTTGCATTTGGATCATTTAGCTGCACAATTTATGAAAGAGAACAAGAAATTTCTTATTTACGAGTCATCTGTTACCAAGTGTAAAAAGAAAGATCAAGGCTAGGGCAAGTTTCACTGTTTCAGAGTAAACAGATATTTGTTGCAAATGACCGGACATTACACATAGTTGTTTGTAGATAATTTGAAGTTAACACACATAATTGGAAGTGCTAGAAACAGATGTAATATATCGTAGTTCTTGATTGCATACCTTGGTAAGAAATAGTGTTGGATTGATCAAGTAAGACCATGCTCTCTACAAAAGAATCAAGGAAGTAGTATTTCTGACCATCAATTCCAAACATTTCAACTTGTCTTCTCATAATGTCCACTGACAAGAGCCCTCGTTTACAATCCCTATTAAGCAGTACTATTTCCGAATTTGTTCTTAAATAGACCCATTCAAGCCGCTCGTATGCAAGTCCTTGTGGATGAATATTGAACAATTTTGTCCATGATTCCATCACACCATATATACTCTGTCATAACCCACAGATGCTCCATAAATTCCCAGCCAATCAAAGCAAGCGACTCCCTATATCTTGAAATATAGCAACATTCTCTTCTCAAAGCTTCAGGCAGCAATATCTGACCAAATACTTCTTTGGCTATATCAAACCAAACAATGAAATTGTCCTTGTTAAAAAACTTGTAAAGTTGAGATACCCAATGCACTGCACCATTAACAAAAGCATAAGCTTGTCCAGAGCTAAGCTTGAAGTCTAAAGGAAATTGAGCAGCACCAAGCCTCTTCCAGGATCTCCTTGCTGATGAGTAAACCTCAACCTCATCTGGAGTTAAGACATATCCTCTACCAATAATACACAGAATTCTCACAACCTTATAGTCATTGTCATATGAATCGTAACCAAATACATGTATTGCTCTGTCCTTATCTATGGTGGTGTATGTAAAGTTGATAGATGGGCTAGGCAAAACAACAAACTTCCTGATAGATGGGTTCTAGATTACTTTTGGGTGATAATATCTATCAGCAAGGCATATAAGACCATTACAAGTGCCGATGATTTTAGTTTCCCTAGTAATATGTTGAGGGATGACATCATAATCTGAAATGAATTGTAAGGGACTTACAAGCGGAGCATACTCACCCAACTCATGGTTATCCCAATGCAATGACAAACGAACATGTTGTGGTCTCTGCGAGGCAGGCTTGACTAGAAGAAGGTGTTCATCTTTGTGGTGGTTGGACTGTACTGTGAGGCTGAGGTGGGTCTGAATAAAGTCGGAGCTTTTTTATCAGAAACCACCATGACTTGCTCACGGCGCTGCATGTGATTAAGCATTTCATGGTCAATTTGAGAAGGATTTTCTCTATAATTCCTTCAGGAATATAGTCTGACATTGCCCTAATTTTCAATCTAGAATAGAAGAAGAGTCTTGTCCCTTTCTTTTATAGCAATTTCACCGTTAAAAGTTAGAGCTATCGCTTCATATACCAAATTCAGTAAATGCTTTATATTCATAGCAACATGTAAATGCATGCTTTTCTCTCTCTCTCTCTCTCTCTCTTTTCATGCTTTGAAGTTTGAACAATGAATAATGATGAGTGAAACAGAGTATTGAGGTTGAAGTTTGAACAATGAATAATGATGAGTGAAACAGAGTATTGAGGGAGGAGCTCACACTCACTTTTGTGTGAATGAGTCACACTCACCTTAAGCTTGCCAAGTGTCAACAAGAGAAGCACATAAAAGTTCTATTTTTTTCTTTCATTTCTTACCCTCTTAAAATTAAGTTAAATTAAAAATAGTGTTTTTTACTAATAACGTATTACACTTTTGAGTTCATAATTACCAATAACAAGTCTGTTTTTAAAATTATCACTCGTAGGTTTCCATGCATTTAACTAACAGAATCAGTTAAATAATAATTACGAAATTACATTTTTACTTTTTTTTTTTTACGATATTGTTGAGAGTCAGTAGCATTACCACTACAAGAAAAAAGGGCTTTGCCGACGAAAAAAAAAAAACGGCCGACGAAACACTTTTTTCGTCGGCTATTCCCAAGAATGGCCGACGAAAATTTTTGTCGTCGGTAAAAAAAAAATTTCGTCGGCCATTCCCATAGAATGGCCGACGATTTTTTTTTTCGTCGGTAAAAATGAAAAATCGTCGGCTATACTCCTATAATGGCCGACGATTTAAAGTTTTCGTTGGCTATAAACTTTTGGAAGAATGGCCGACGAAAATTTTTTATTTCGTCGGCCATAAGTTTTTTTAAAAATAATTATTTTACGAATAATGGCCGACGAAAATTAATTATTTCGTCGGCCATAAATTATTTAAAAATAATTATTTTACGAACAATGGCCGACGAAAATTAATTATTTCGTCGGCCATACGTTTTTTAAAAATAATTATTTTACTAACAATGGCCGACGAAAATTAAGTATTTCGTCGGCCATAAGTTTTTAAAAAAATAATTATACGATTATTTTTGACAGAAAACGACAAAAGAATAGCCGACGAATACTAGGTTTGATTTCGTCGGCTATGATTAAAAAAAAAACAAAAAAAGAGCAGTTTCCATTTTCTATCACTATCGACAAACCATTGCTTCATCCTTCAAATGCAAATGTGTCGTGAAATAAGACATGACCAAAATATTGAAATACGGCTACGGTTGAAAAATGGGAAGATTCCGACAAAATCTGTGTGCCGAATGTTGCGGTTAACTGTTTTTTACTCCCGTTTTCCTATGGGTAGCCTTACGGTCGGTAAATATTTTGTGGAAAATTTTTATACGATTAGTCGCGTCTCATCAATCTGAAACTATTCTCTATTGAAGATCAGGCCAAAAAACGTCATTTAGACGGGCCAATTTCCGTTTTAAAGCGTTTAGAGGTTTGACTCACCCGGTTGACCGTCCCGATCGAGCCTTTAACGTTGTCAGATGTAGTTGGATTTTTTTTCATACATGTATTTAATCTTAACGGTGATATCTGACGGTTGGAATAGATTTTCCAAACTTTTAGATTCAAAATCGGAACATATGTACTAATGTTCCTTAACTTGTTTACTAAGTGTTTAAGTGAATGTATAGTTTCAAATAGTTACTATACGTACACTCTTCAAATGCAAATATGTCGTCAAATAAGATATGACCGAAATAATGAAATACGTCTACGGTTGAAAAATGACAAGATTCCGATAAAATCCGTGTGCCGAAATAATGAAATCAGTCAAAACCCGGTTTACTGCAGATTTGGCGTCCGGCGTCCGAATGACGATTGTGATACCATTCCGGAAAGGGAACGACGCCAGGAACAAAACTCGTAGCTTTGCCACGACGTGTGGGCTTTTTCGGGCTTTCGAGTTCGTTTAGGGCCTCAAAACCGCAGTTTAGTAAGTTTTCATAGAATAGCCGACGAAACATTGTATTTCGTCGGCTATTCTCTAAGTATAGCCGACGAAACATTGTATTTCGTCGGCTAAACTCTTGATCCGCGCCTTTTTATTGTCCGCCGTTGGATGGCTCAGATCCAACGGCTGTTGATTTTCCAAAGTATAGCCGACGAAATATATTAATTTCGTCGGCTATTCTCTAAGTATAACCGACGAAACATTGTATTTCGTCGGCTATTCTCCTTCTAAATCTTTTAAATCTTCCTCCCGCCTTTTTTCTCTCATCCTTCCCCCCCCTCCTCCGACTCCTCCTCCTTCCCCTCCTCCGGCCTCCTCCTCCTCCTTCCCCTCCTCCTTCTCCTCCTCCTCCGGCCTCCTCCTCCTCCCCCTCCTCCGGCCTCCTCCTCCTCCTTCCCCTCCTCCTTCTCCTCCTCCTCCGGCCTCCTCCTCCTCCTCCTTCCCCTCCTCCGGCCACCTCCTTCTCCTCCTCCTCCTCCTCCGGCCACCTCCTTCCCCTCCTCCTCCTCCTCCTCCTCCCCCTCCTCCGGCCTCCTCCTCCTCCTCCTCCTTCCCCTCCTCCTCCTCCTCCTCCTCCTCCGGCCTCCTCCTTCTCCTCCTCCTCCTCCTCCTCCGATCCGGTATTTTTTTTTGCCCAAAATGCAGTTATAGCCGACGAAATTGACATTATTTCGTCGGCTATAACTTTAAAATATTAATATATTCTGACGAAATAGCCGACGAAATAGCCCAATTCGTCGGCTATACTTCAGAACAAATAGCCGACGAAACCAAATTTCGTCGGCCATACTCGAACAAATAGCCGACGAAACCAAATTTCGTCGGCCATACTCGAACAAATAGCCGACGAAATCATTTTCGTCGGCCATAATTCGTCGGCTAAGGTTGGAATGGCCGACGAAATTTTTTTTTTCGTCGGCCATTGGTATTACCGACGGCGTATTACCGACGACTTATGGCCGACGAAATTTTCGTCGGCAGAGGGTATAGCCGACGAAAAAATGGAATGGCCGACGAAAAAATTTTCGTCGGCTATTCTTCCGTATCTGGTATACGCGATTTTGAAGGTCAATAATATTACATGATTTTTTAGGATCAATAGCATTATGTGATTTTTGATGGTCAGTAGCATTACACTGAATGTAGATATATTATTACATACTGGCGCTCAGTAGTATACTGACCCTAAGTAGTACACTGATGTAAGTATAAAGCTAGCTTGTTGTAAGGTAAATAAATAAAGTCTTACAGAAACACTATTGTAAACTAAAACAATATTTATGAGGTACAGATATCTTATATGCCAATATGTGAGTAATCACTCTTGGGTAAACAGCTAGTTTGAATAAATAAATTTCAGTTGGTGTTCCCCATATCCGTCAAAATTTTAAGTTTGTTTTTAAACCTTCTCAAACCCCAGGTGGCGGACTACCGCCTAAGAGTGGTCTTTGAGATTACTTGTTTTGTTAACTCCTCAAACCCCAAGTGGAGGACTACCTCCTAGGAGTGGTATTTGAGATAAATATTTATGTTTAACTAGAACTTAAGAAACTCTCCATACCAAGACAGTAGTTGTTGACAGTAGCCGCAGAGAGGCTACAGCAGGCCCACAGACCCGCAGCAAGTGCACCAGGGCCCGGCCCAAGGGTCGGGACCGGATCACCAGCACCCGGCCTCGGGGCCTAGCACTCTATCCTGCCTCCAGGGACCCTGGGGCCGGGGGTGCCAGCCTGCCAAAGAGGGCACCAGAAGGTACAAACAGAAGGGAGCCAGTCCCACATCGAAGGGTGAGGCCAGCCCTCACCCCCAACCACCTATATAAGGGCCCCAACTACCCTCTTTAATAGGTAACTTATCTCTCTCCCTGCTTACATACGTGCCTTGGTTATATACATTCCAACTATACTAACTTAGGCATCGGAGAGGAGAAGACCGGCCCGCCCGGTATTCCCCTTAGTGAGCAGGATTGCAGGAGATCAAGTTGGATTCATCAAGTATCTACTAGACCCCCGGTTTTAGGCAGAAACAATTGGCGCCGTCTGTGGGAAAGCTTGAACGAAAAGCCGTGTAAGCAACACCGTTGGGAAATAGCTCGGAAATGAGTCAAGAGAAAGGTACCGCCGAGGAGGGACGCCTTGCAGTAGTGCATACGCTCACCTCCACCCCAGCCGTCACGCGGGAGCCGCGCGGCGACAGGGGCAACGGTCAGGAAGTAGGGAGCTGTGGGGGACCATCCGGCGTGCCGGATCCCCACCACGACAGCTCGCGCGGGAAAGGCCCGGCAGAGGAGGAAGACAGTCCAGAGCGACGGGGCTTCTCCTTGACGTTCTCAGATGATTCAAGCGATCGATCTGAGAGCCCGGACCGGGACCCTACGTACAGCCCCGGCCATAGCAGTATGGCGAGAGAACTACGGGCAATGGCCGCGGAGGTCAGTCGTCTAAGAGAGGAGAGCAACAGGGACAGAGCTAAGTCCAACGCTCGGTACGAGGAAATGGAAGCAGTAAATACTGCCCTGGTAGCCGCCCTGGAAAGGGGACAGCAGCGCAGTGACGCCATGGCCGAGGCACAGGCGACACTCCCGCCGATCCAACCTCAACACACCGAAGCAGGGCAATCTTCGGGCGGTCGGCCCGGTGACCCCGCACGAAAGAAGTCGCTAGCAGGCGCGGACCCGCTAAAGAGCGCGACAACCTCCCGCCGACCCGGCGCTTCGTCAGTAGATGAAGCTGAGACTCCGACCGCACGAGCGCTGTAGATGCTAGCCAACACCGTGTCGGACTTAAAGGCCCAAATGGAGGCCAACGAGAGAAGAGCCGCGCGGCCGATGGAGGGCGCCCGGTTTAATGAGCGCATGGGTCCTTTCTCGCACCGGGTCATAGAGTCAGGAAGATCTGGCAACCAGAAGTCCCTCAAGCTCACCTACTCAGGGTCCGGCTGCCCGTACCAGCATCTGGACAGCTTCCGGTCCCAAACCTGCGCCAAGGGATACTCTGATGCAGTCTGCTGCAACATCTTCCAGGAGACTTTGTCTGGAGAAGCGCTCAGCTGGTTCTACGAGCTTCCAGCAAACTCGATCGAGGCGTTCGAGCAGTTGGCCGACCGGTTCGTAGGCCGCTTCATCCTCTGAGTCGAGGGAGCCCGGACGTCGACCATCCTCTTCAATTGCAGACAAGCCCCGGGAGAGGAGCTGAGAACCTTCTTCAACCGCTGGCAGACGGCCACAGCCGGAGTTCGGAACCTGGACAAAGGCATCGCCGAGATGGCGTTCAAGCAAGGGCTCCAAGCGGGCAAGTTTTCCTACGCTGTCCGGGTAGAACTCCAGCAAGGGTATGACGAGTTGATGGCTATGGCCATCCGGCATGCCCAGGCCGATCATGTGACCTACGGGCACCACCTACTGAAGAGGAAGCGGGATGAGCAGCAGGAAGACCATCCCCGGGAAGAGAACCCTCCGCCCGGCCAGGAAGCCAAGCCCAGTCAGCGGACTGAGAACCGCACCGCTCGACCCAGCCGGAACGCCAACAACATAAATTGGCCACAGCGGTAGCAGAGGCCCTATTCTGATAGACCCCAGGTCGAGCACAAGCCGGCGCCGTACCGCTAAGAGCGCCCCCTGGCAATCATGCCAGCACCACCACCGGCCGGTCAAGAAGTCTTCACCGCTCTCACCACTTCCTACGAGGATATCCTACTTGAGAACGGGAGCGTCATTCCCCCGCCGCCCAAGAGAAAGTACCCAAAGGGGAAACTTACAACGGCGCAGACGGGCAAGTACTGCTCTTATCATGATGAGGCGACTCATCGAACGAACCAGTGCTGCGCTCTTAAAACGGCGGTGCAGATTTTGATCGATAACGGCCGGCTCCAGCGGTACGTGGGGGAAAGAAGAACAGACCCCGACCGGGAACGTGACCAGGCCTGGTAAACCCGCTACCCCGAGCGGTTAGTTTGGCATAGTTCACGGTTCTACCGTTGTAAGAACATATATATATGCAAGCTACTTTTGAGAAAATTTCACCGGCTCTGCCAGTTCCAGTATATTCATATTCAAGCAAGTATACAAGTAGTAACCGATCCGGAAAGATTACAAGGAAAAGGGCAAGAAAAATCCTAAGGAGCCACGACTCCGCCTTCAGCAGGCAATCTGCCAGCCTCTCCTGCGGTACCCTCGTCGTCGACCTCAGTTCCGGTGTTGACCCTGGCTCGGGGAGACTCGGCACAGTTGGTAAAAGAATCCAAGTCCGAGCGAAGCCCTTCATCTGGCTGCCCCTCCACCGCCTCCTGATGGATGTCCGACTGCTCATGGATATCTCCTTCAGCAGCAATCGACATCAGGGAAGTGTCTAACCATCCCTTCCCCGCCCATTCCGTGTACGCATCCGAGATGCCCTCTTCCCTGGCCTTCACCAGAAACTCCAGGAACTGATCGCTCTCGCGGTATTTGAGAACGACCCGCTCGTAGAGTTCCGGGTCATCTTCCCCGGTCGGAGCAGCAGAAGCGGCGCGCAGAGCGGCAGCTCCCACTTGGAGCTCGTCCACCTTGGCCTCCAGTTCGGCCCTCTCCTCCGATCTGGCCTTCTCCCGGTCCGAGCGAGACTTCTCCACCTCCAGGCGCTGTCGGACCTCCGATAGAGCAGCTATCTATCTCTTCAGCTCCGACAGCTCCTCGCTCGCATCCGGTTCATACAAACTGTACAGCAGCTGCGCAGCAACAAAGGCAGTTAGCCAAGCAGCAAAAGAAAACAAGCTACAAGCAGTGTAGTGATACCATGCGGTACTTACCCGAAGGACGGATTCCTTGCATTTTGGGCGATTCCCGCCTGCCAGGGCTCCAGCTACCCCGGGTCTGTCCAGCCCAAGACCGGCCAAGTCCGCCGCCACTTGCCGGGCGATTGCACTATCCGGGCTTCCCCTCGGTGCCTCCGCAGGAGCGGGACTACTCTGCCAGGCAGTAGCAGCAACCTTCTCCCCGGCAGCGTTAGTTTGCGCACCGCTGGTTATCCTGAACTGTTTGGCCAGGTTCTCCCGTGCCGACCCCCCGGTAAGTGTCACCAGCGCGGCGGAAGGAACGTCCCCGCCTTTCCGTTTCTCTCCCCGGCCTTCCGAAGAAGAAGATTGTGCGCTTACCCGCGCGGAACGAGCCACGTGCGGCACAGACACCGGCCGGTTGGGGATCCTGTTCATCCCACCGGGAATCCTCATTGCCCCCCCGGTACTCTTGCCCTTTCCAGGCGCCAGAAGGCCTGCAGCATGATGGGTCTTCACCCGTTTCAGGACATAGGCGTCGTCATCAACGTCCATGGCCCTCGGCTCCGCATGGGTCGTGAGCCGGCCGGACTCCTCTTCCACCGACGTCCGCGAGACGATCTCGCCTTTCTCCTTCAGCTTGTTCAGGAGATCTTCCCCGTCCATCGAGAGAGTGGTTTCGGGCTTGATAGTCGCCCGGGAAGACGCACCTGCAAGGAAAGCAAACAGTTAGTATTTTGCAAAAACTAGCACAAAGTATCACCGCTCAAGGGCTTCCTACGCACCGGGACCCCGCCCGAGTTGGCAGTACTCTAGCACTTCTCGTCGGATGAAGTTGAAAGAACTCTGTTCCAGATCGTCCCAACATCTGATTATGGTCGAGACCCTCTCATGCTCCAGATCGGATAGCTCGTACGACTGGTCGCCAAGGGGTTGGAAGGCGCCAGGAACCCGGTACATCTTGCTCCTCACCTGCCACCTCCCGCCCACCATCACCACCTTCTTCCTCCAGCTGTTGTCTACCCATGAAGGCATATTGGTGATGATCGGTGGAGGCTTCCGGGCGTTGAAGGATAGGCAACCTCGGGACCCCTGCTTCCTTGAGTAGGACAACCTATACAAGGACCGGAATTCGTTTACCGTTGGCATACTCATTCCGGACAAATCGTATAGGCAGCCGAGGCTCAGTAATCGCCTCCACTGGAGCCCAGGAAGCTGCGCGGGTGACACTTGCAGCGCACTGAGCATGTACTGCACGAAATTTGGCAGCGGGAGCGAGAATCCATGCCGGAACTGAACCTGGTGCGCGGCAACCCACCCTGCTTCCGGGTTGCAGGCCGACTCTCCAGGATTCAGGGGCCGCAGCAGAACGTCATCCGGGATACCCCATGTTTCCCGGAGCGCTGCAATCTCTCCAGGAGTCATGCTACCCTCAGGCTCATCGCACACCACAGCACCCTTCCCTCTGCCAATGGTGTAGCTCACGGCCGGAGCATCTACAAGGCGCACCCCGTGCGGTATTTCAGTATCCGAGGATTCAGCCCCAGAAGACGAGGACGAGGACGGAGTCGAAACCCTGCTCCCGGAGCAGTCAGCGGCTTCGGACACCGGAGATTCCGAACCGAGCCAGTCCTCCAGTCTCTCCTCATCGTCCTCGATAGGTCCCCTGGCAGCCGATTCGGAAGCCCGGTCAGAACCTGAAGATGACATCTTAACCTAGGGGAAGAAACAAAACCCTAGCGCTCGTCAGCAACAGGCTACAACAGCACCTTCTACGGCCTCTCCCCAAGTTCGCCGCAGAGCAGTTCCGTCAACGACAGAGATCCCTCCCCCCCGCCGCAAAACAACAAAACCAACACAAGAACAACACCGGGGCAAAGAAATCAACAAACTTACCGATTAGTATGCTCAACCGAGGACAATCCGCCCTGCGAAAGCAGCGAGCAATGGTAGGAAGAGAGTAGGGAGCACTCAAGAAAACGGATCTCGTGGGGCAAAAGGGCTCAGAGTGGTCGCCGGATTCCTCTCTTTCTCTTAGTTTCTCCAAAGCAAGAAGCAACAGCAGAAAGAAGAGCAGAGGAGGCCTTTTTATAGAGGGAACCGATGCCCTAGGCAATGGAAATCCCGCCAAACACGCAAACAGGGCAACTCAAACGCCTGCGAATCCAGGCCCTTCATCTCAAGACCGCCCCCCGCTGGCACGTGTCCCAGCATTGGTAAACTGCCCATGCCATCATAACTGACAGGACTGATGGACTTCCTCCTTAAATGCATGTCAGCCACTTGTCCCACACGCTGGCGACAGGAAGGTAGGAGCGGGAACCAAGGAGTCAGGCCCTCCCACTTCCCCAAATTCCACGGTTGCACGCCACCTTTGCTGCAAGATTAACCGGTCATGATTTCTCAACCGTCTTGAAGACCTCTCACCGGTTATGATCATCCAACCGCTTGGAGAGCACACATCCGGGTATGAGCAATAGGGGACCCGTCTCGATATGGCATGTCGCCCGGTCGAGTTCCGCCCGGTCCATAGCAGTTCGCGGTTAGGTATCATTCAACCGGTTGCACACCACCCTGCTGGAGACCTCGTCTCGATATGGCAGAACGCCCGGTCGAGGTCCATCCAGTTGCATCTCTCTTGGGGGACTCGTCTCGATATGGCAGAACGCCCAGTCAAGATCCGCCCACCGGTTACGACGCATCCAACCGGCTCGAGAGCATATTCCGGGAATAGGATCCACCTGGCCCTGTGGCATTTCACTGGGGGACTCGTCTCGATATGGCAGGACGCCCGGTCGAGTTACGCCCAGTACCATGGCTGACCCCGGTCATGAGAACATTCGACCGGCTTGGGCTTTATACACCCGGGTGAGTTTACATCTAACCCATGTACACTTGTCCAGCAGGATAAAAACCCTGCATCGCACCAGCTGCGGCAAACGGGGGCTGCACGGCGAGCCTTGTCACCTCAACGCCACCCCCTACCGGGAACATAATTCACCCGGCCCCATGGCATTTCACTGGGGGACTCGTCTCGATATGGCAGGACGCCCGGTCGAGTTCCGCCCGGTACCATGGCTGACCCCGGTCGAGACCATTCGACCGGCGGGTTTTATACACCCGGGCGAGTTTGCATCTAACCCATGCACGCTTGTCCAGTAGGATAAAAACCCTGCATCGCATTGAAAGGCGATCAACATGGGGCTACACGGAGAGCCTTGTCACCTCAATGCCACCCCCCTTACCTCAACGCTTATTCAACACAAGCTGAGAAGAACTAGCAAGTGTTCACCGGTGCTTCAAACAGCCCGCAACACCAGGGTAATCTCCCTGCAGCCTAGCAATGGGGAACTCGTCTCGATATGGCAGAACGCCCGGTCGAGTTCCCATACTCCTGGACTCGTCTCGATATGGCAGAACGTCCGGTCGAGGTCCAGTACTGAAGTTCACCTGGGACCCGTCTCGATATGGCAGAACGCCCGGTCGAGGTCCTAGGAACTTCACCCCGTCCGTTTCGGCAGATCGCCCGGTAGAGGCTCAGTGAACTCCGTTTCGGCAGATCGCCCGGTAGAGGCTCAGTGAACTCCGCTCCGTTTCGATTTGGCAGATCGCCCAGTTGTGACCCAGTGAAGCTCCGCCTCGTACCGATAGGGCAGAGTGCCCGGCCGAAATTCCTTGCACATTTCTTGCATGGCGGATTTCAACGCCTCATTATCATACCATGCACAAATCTCTTGCATGGCGGATTTCAACGCCTCATTATCATCCCATGCACAAATCTCTTGCATGGCGGATTTCAACGCCTCATTATCATTCCATGCACACATCTATTGCATGGCATCATGGCATCATGGCATCATCTCATACACTCTCCGGGTTCCACCCGGCTCCATGCTCATAGCACCACAACACTTAAGCATATTACTGCTTATATTACAAATGTGCTTATAAACTATTGCTTCCCATCAGTAACAGGTACTCACCTCGGCCACGCCCAATCTTTAACGCGGACTTGGGGGACTGGGCACCGGTACGTTGGTAACCCTGCGGGCATGCGGGACAAGAGCAAGACAGATTTAAGTCCCCATTCAAGATTGCACTTGACCGGGAACTTGGGGGACTTGTTGACAGTAGCCGCAGAGAGGCTACAACAGGCCCACAGACCCGCAGCAAGTGCACCAGGGCCCGGTCCAAGGGTCGGGACCGGATCACCAGCACCCGGCCTCGGGGCCTAGCACTCTATCCTGCCTCCAGGGACCCTGGGGCCGGGGGCGCCAGCCTGCCAAAGAGGGCACCAGAAGGTACAAACAGAAGGGAGCCAGTCCCACATCGAAGGGTGAGGCCAGCCCTCACCCCCAACCACCTATATAAGGGCCCCAACTACCCTCTTTAATAGGTAACTTATCTCTCTCCCTGCTTACATATGTGCCTTGGTTATATACATTCCAACTATACTAACTTAGGCATCGGAGAGGAGAAGACCGGCCCGCCCGGTATTCCCCTTAGTGAGCAGGATTGCAGGAGATCAAGTTGGATTCATCAAGTATCTACTAGACCCCCGGGTTTAGGCAGAAACAGTAGTGATACCGCCAGAATAGTAACCGTTTAAGACAGGAGGTCGTTAGGTGAAAAAATTGGCATGTTAAAGGCTAGTTCTTAGAGTTGGTAAATAACTAAGCTTTAGTAAGCAAGAAAGAAAAAAAAAATTATAAAAAAAATAATATAAATTTAGAAAGGGGTATATTGGTCTTAAAATAGTACCATGTATGAAAATGTTGTCAGGATTGATACTTGATGTACTAATATATTATTTCACAAAGTCGAAACACCAAAATTCTTAGTGGAGTAAACTTCGTGTACTGTTCTTATATATATATATATATATATATATATATATATATATATATATATATATATATATATATCAGGCATGATCTAGAGAGGATGTCCTTTCTGTAATAGTTTGTTTAATCCTGCATACAATGCATTCTACTGTGTGCCAATTTAAATGTGCATGTAAATCAATGTAAATATATTTACGAACTTATATAATTTTGTGTAACGATTGCAAGTGAGTGGTTTTGGAACTTCTTAACTGCAGATGTCAGGATCATATATTGAGCAAACAGCTTAGTCACTGAATTTCACGTGATATAACTGTAACGGGAAGACTTCCTTTGTTTCCTAATCATGTTGGTTTGATATATGTTGCCATTGCTTTTCTGATATGTTCATGATCAGGGAAGAGAAGGACACTTGGAGAAGGACAATTAAACATTTTACCCAAACATTTGGTCACTTAATTCTGCTCCGTTCAAGTCATTATGTTTATGTTCTCAGGTTTTCTGCATGTGACAGAGGTAAAAGCACTTTTGTTAATGTTATTTGACTTCTCCTTTACTCTTGAACATATCGAAAAGCTACAAAAAATAGGCAATTCAAATAACTAATATACTTAACCATATTTGGCATTCCATCCTGATCTAGCTATTTAAAATGACTATATATGGTCTTACAATATCATAAAATCATAAATATATGACAGTAACTGGATTCTTCTACAGCTTCTTGCAATTTTGCATTTTTAGAGGTTTGGAAGTTCTCTGTTGGTTATGTTTCTGCACAAACCCTGGCGCCTGGTAGATACAGATGAATCCTCGTGTGATCTCCTGCAAACCTGCTTACTAAGGGGAATACCGGGCGGGCCGGCCTTCTCCTCTCGATCCGATGCCTAAGTTAGTATAGTTGGAATATATATAACTTGAGCACGTATGTAAGCAGTGAGAGAGATCATTTACTTATTGATGAGGGTAGTTGGGGCCCTTATATAGGTGGTTGGGGGTGAGGGCTGGCCTCACCCTTCGATGTGGGACTGGTTCCCTTCGAAGGGCAGTTCTGGTGACCTCTTTGGCAGGCAGGCGCCCCCGGTCCCAGGGTCCCTGGCAGTCGGATAGACTGCTGGACCCCGAGGCCGGGTGCTGGTGGTTCGGTCCTGGGCCTCGGGCCGGGCCCTGGTGCACTTGCTGCGGGTCTGTGGGCCTGATGTAGCCCCTCTGCGGCTACTGTCAACAAGTCCCCCAAGTTCCCAGTCAAGTGCAATCTTGAATGGGGACTTAAGTCTGTCTTGCTCTTGTCCCGCAGACCCGCAGGGTTACCAACCCAACGGTGCCCAGTCCCCCAAGTCCGCGTTGAAGATTGGGCGTGACCGGGGTGAGTACCTGTTTACCGATGGCAAGCAACAGTTTATAAGTACGTTTGTAATATAAGTAGTACTGTGCTCAAGTGTTGTGGTGCTATGAGCATTGAGTTGGGTGAAACCCGGAGAGTGTATGAGATGATGCCATGTAATAGATGTGTGCATGGAATGATAATGGAGCATTAAAATCCGCCATGCAATAGATGTGTGCATGGAATGATAATGGGGCGTTGAAATCCGCCATGCAAAAGATGTGTGCATGGAATTTCGACCGGGCATTGTGCCATATCGGTACGGAGCGGAGTTCACTGGGCCTCTACCGGGCGTTCTGCCATATCGGTACGGAGCGGAGTTCATGGGACTTCGACCGGGCGTTCTACCATATCGAGACGAGTCCCAGGTGAACTTAAGTACTGGACCTCGACCGGGCGTTCTGCCGTAACGAGACGAGGTGGAGTAAAGGACCTCGACCGGGCGTTCTGCCATAACGAGACGAGTCCATATTGCTAGGCTGCGGGGAGATTACCCCGGTGTTGCGGGCTGTTTGAAGCGCCGGTGAACACTTGCTAGTTCTTCTCAGCTTGTGTTGAATAAGCGTTGAGGTAAGGGGGGGGGGGGGGTGGCGTTGAGGTGACAAGGCTCGCCGTGCAGCCCCACGTTGATCGCAGTTCAATGCGATGCAGGGTTTTTATCCTGCTAGACAAGAGTACATGGGTTAGATGTAAACTCACCCGGGTGTATAAAGCCCATGCCAGTCGAATGTTCTCATGACTGGGGTCATGCCATGGAGCCGGGCGAGACTCGACCGGGCGTCCTGCCATATCGAGACGAGTCCCCCAGTGAAATGCCATAGGGCCGGGTGGATCGCGTTCCCGAAAAATGCTCTCGAGCCGGTTGGATGTTACGTAACCGGTAGGTGGATCTCGACCGGGCGTCCTGCCATATCGAGACGAGTCCCCCAAGAGAGATGCAGCTGGGTGGACCTCGACCGGGCGTTCTGCCATATTGAGACGAGTCCCCCAGTGAAATGCAGTGAAGATGCCATGCAGCCGGTTGAATGATCATAACCGCGAACTGCCATGGTACTAGGCGGACCTCGACCGGGCGTTCTGCCATAACGAGACGAGTCCCCCAAGAGAGATGCAGCAGGGTGGACCTCGACCGGGCGTTCTGCCATATCGAGACGAGTCCCCCAGTGAAATGCAGTGAAGATGCTATGCAGCCGGTTGAATGATCATAACCGCGAACTGCCATGGTGCCGGGCGGATGGCTCATACCCGGAACGATGCTCTCGAAGCGGTTGAAAAATCATAACCGGTGAGAGATCTTCAAGACATGCAGCGAAGAAGCCATGCAGCCGGTTGAATGATCATAACCGCGAACTGCCATGGTGCCGGGCGGATGGCTCATACCCGGAACGATGCTCTCGAAGCGGTTTGGGAAACCATAACCGATAAGAGGTCTTCAAGCCTAGGGAAGTGGAGAGGGGCCTGACGCCTCGGTTCCCGCTCCTAACTACCCTGTCGCCAGCGTGCGAGACAAGTGGCTGACATGCATTTAAGGAGGAAGTCCATCAGTCCCATCAGTTATGATGGCATGGGCAGTTTACCAATGCTGGGACATGTGCCAGTAGGGAGCGGTCTTGAGATGGAGGGCCTGGATTCACAGGCGTTTGAGTTGCTCTGATTGCGTGTTTGGCGGGATTACAAGCGCCTAGGGCACCGAACCTCTCTATAAAAAGGGCCTGCTCTGCCTTCTTTATGCTGTTGCTTCTTGCTTTAGAGAAACTAAGAGAAAGAGAGAAATCTGGTGAAAGCTCTGAGCCCCTTGCCCACGAGATCCGTTTTCTCGAGCGCTCCCTACTCTCTTCCTACCATTGGTCGCTGCTTTCGCAGGGCGGACTGTCCTCGGTTGAGCATATTAATCGGTAAGTTTGTTGATTTCTTTGCCCCGGTGTTGTTCTTGTTTTTCTTTTTGGTGTTTTTGCGCCGGGGGGGGGGGGGGGGGGGGGGGGATCTCTGTCGCTGACTGAGTTGCTCTGCGGCGAACTTGGGGAGAGGCCGTAGAAGGCGCTGTTGTAGTCTGTTGCTGACGAGCGCTAGGGTTTTGTTTTCTTCCCCTAGGTTAAGATGTCTTCCTCAAGTTCTGACCGGGCTTCCGAATCGGCTGCCAGGGGTCCTATTGTGGACGATGTAGAGAGGCTGGAGGACTGGCTCGGTTCGGAATCCCCGGAGACGGAAGTCGCTGACTGCTCCGGGAGCAGGGCTTCGTCTCTGGCTTTGTCTTCGTCTTCCGGGGATGAATCCTCGGAGACTGAAATACCACACGGGGTGCGCCTTGCGGGTGCTCCGGCCGTGAGCTACACCATCGGTAGAGGGAAGGGTGCCGTGGTGTGCGATGAGCCGGAGGGTAGCATGAGTCCCTCAGAGATTGCTGCGCTTCGGGAAACGTGGAGTATCCCGGATGAGGTTTTGCTGCGACCACTGAATCCTGGAGAGTCAGCCTGCAACCCGGAGGCAGGTTGGGTTGCCGTGCATCAGGATCAGTTCCGGCATGGATTCTCGCTCCCGCTGCCAGATTTCGTGCAGTATATGCTCAGTGCGCTGCAAGTGTCGCCCGCGCAGCTTCCTTGGCTCCAGTGGAGGCGACTACTGAGCCTCGGCTGCCTATACGAGTTTTTCGGGATGAGTATGCCAACAGTAAACAAATTCCGGGCCTTGTATAGGTTGTCCTACTCGAGGAAGCAGGGGTCCCGGGGTTGCCTGTCCTTCAACGCCCGGAAACATCAACCGATCATCACCAATATGCCTACATGGGTAGACAACAGCTGGAGAAAGAAGGTGGTGATGGTGGGCGGGAGGTGGCAGGCGAGGAGGAAGATGTACCGGGTTCCTGGCGCCTTCCAACCCATTGGCGACCAGTCGTTCGAGCTATCCGATCTGGAGCACGAGAGGATCTCGACCATACTCGGATGCTGGGATGACCTGGAACGGAGTTCTTATAACTTCATCCATCGGGAAGTGTTGGAATACTGCCAACTCGGGCGGGATCCCGGTGCGTAGCAAGCCTTAGCAGTGATACTTGTGCTAGCTCTTGCAAAATACTAACTGTTTGCTTTCCTTGCAGGTGCATCTTCCCGGGCGGTCATCAAGCCCAAAACCACTCTCTCAATGGACGGGGAAGACCTCCTTTACAAGCTGAAGGAGAATGGCGAGACCGTCTCGCGGACGTCGGTGGACGAGGAGTCCGACCGGCTCACGACTCATCTGGGACCGAGGGCCATGGATGTTGATGACGGCGCCTACATCCTGAGGCGGGTGAAGAGCCATCCTGCTGCGCCCAAAGCGATGCCCGGAAATGGCAAGACTACTGGGGGGCCAGTGAGGATTCCCGGTGGAGTGAGCCGGATCCCCAACCGGCCGGTGTCTGTGCCGCTCGTGACACGTGTCGCCCGGGTAGGCGCACGATCTTCTTCTCCGGAAGGCCGGGGAGAGAAACGGAGGGGCGGGGACATTCCTCCCTCCGGGCTGGTGACGCTCACCGGCGGGTCGTCACGGGAGAACCTGGCCAAACGGCTCAGGGTAACCAGCGGTGCACAACCTAACTCCGCTGGGGAGAGGGCTGCCGCTGCCAGGCAGAGTAGTCCGGCGCCTGCGGAAGCACCGAGGGGAAGCCCGGATAGTGCATTCGTCCGGCAAGTGGCGGCGGACTTGGCCGGCCTTGGTTTGGACAGACCCGGGGTTGCTGGAGCCCTGGCGGGCGGGAACCGCCCAAAATGCAAGGAATCCGTCCTCGGGGTAAGCACTAACTGGTGCCACTACACTGCTTGTAGGTTGTTTCTCTTACTGCCCGATTAACTGTTTCTGTTGTTGTGCAGTTGCTGTACAGTCTGTACCAACCGGACGCGAGCGAGGAACTGCCGGAGCTGAAGAGGCAGATAGCTGCTTTATCGGAGGCCCGACAGCGCCTGGAGGTGGAGAAGTCCCGCTCGGATCAGGAGAAGGCCAGATCGGAGGAGAGGGCCAAGAAGCTGGAGGAGCAGAACCGGAGCTTGGAGAAGGAGAAGGAGCGGGCCGAAGCTGAGAGGGCCGAGCTGGAAGCCAAGGTAGATGAGCTCCAGGTGGGAGCCACCGCTCTGCGCACCGCTGCCGCTGCTGCTGCCGGGGAAGAGGGCCCAGGACAATATGAGCGGTTCGTTCTCCGATACCAAGAGAGCGACGAGTTCCTGGAGTTCCTGGAGAAGGCCAGGGAAGAGGGCATCTCGGACGCGTACACGGAATGGGCAGGGAAGGGGTGGTTGGACACTTCCCTGATGTCGGATGCCGCTGCTGAAGGAGACATCCATGAGCAATTGGACATCCATCAGCAGGCGGTGGAGGGGCAGCCGGAAGGAGTGAGGTCAACGACGAGGGGCAGGACTTGGATTCTTTTACCAACGGTACCAAGTCTCCCCAAGCCAGAGTCGGCGCCGGAACTGAGGTCAACGATGAGGGTACCGCAGGAGAGGCTGGCGGATTGCCTGCTAAGGGTGGAATCGTGGCTCCTTAGGATTTTCCTTGCTCCTCCTTGTAATCTTTCCAAAACGGTTACTGCTTGTATACTTGCTTGATTATGAATATACTTGAACTGGCGGAGCCAGTGAAAATTTCTCAAAAGTAGTTTGCATATATTTGTGATATTTTTTACAATGGTAGAACCGTTGATATGCCAAACTAACCGCTCGGAGATTTGACGGGTTCACCAGGCCTGGTTATGCTCCCGGTCGGGGTCTGCTCTTCTTTCCCCCACGTACCGCTGGAGCTGGCCGTCATTAATCAAGCCCTGCACCGCTGTTTTGAGAGCACAGCACTGGCTCGTCCGATGAGTAGCCTCATCATGATAGGAGCAGTACTTGCCCGTCTACGCCGTTGTAAGTTTCCCTTTCGGGTACCTTCTCTTGGGCGGTGGGGGGATGACGCTCCCGTTCTCAAGTAAAATATCCTCGTAGGAAGTGGTGAGAGTGGTGAAGACTTCTTGACCGGCCGGTGGTGCTGGCATGATCGCCAGGGGACGTTCTTGGCGGTACGGCGCCGGCTTGTGCTCGCTCTGGGGCTTGTCAGGATAAGGCCTCTGCTGCCTTTGTGGCCAGTTTCTATTGGGCCAGCTCGGCCGGGCGGCGCGGTTCTCGGTCCCCTGACTGGGCTTGTCCTCCTGGCTGGGCGGGGGGTTCTCCTCCCAGGGATGGTCTTCCTGCTGCTCATCCCGCTTCCTCTTCGGCAGGTGGTGCCCATACGTCTCGTGATCGGCCTGAGCATGCCGGATGGCCATTTCCATCAACTCATCATACCCCTGCGGGAGTTCTACCCGGACGGCGTAGGAAAACTTCCCTGGCCGGAGCCCCTGCTTAAACGCCATCTCGGCGATGCCCTTGTCTAGGTTCCGGACCCCGGCAGTGGCCGTCTGCCATCGGTTGACAAAGGTCCTCAGTTCCTCTCCGGGTGCCTGCATACAGTTGAAGAGGATGGTCGACGTCCGGGTTCCCTCGACACGGAGGATGAAGCGGCCTACGAACCGGTCAGCTAACTGCTCGAATGCCTCGATCGAGTTCGCCGGAAGCTCGTAGAACCAGCTGAGCGCCTCTCCAGACAGAGTTTCCTGGAAGATGTTGCAGCATACTGCATCAGAGTAACCCTTGGCGCAGGTCTGGGACCGGAAACTATCCAGATGCTGGTACGGGCAGCCGGACCCTAAATAGGTGAGCTTGAGGGACTTCTGGTTGCCAGACCTTCCCGACTCTATGACCCGGTGCAAGAAAGGGCCCATACGCTCATTAAACCGGGCGCCCTCCATCGGCCGCGCTGCTCTTCTCTCGTTGGCCTCCATTTGGGCCTTCAAGTCTGACACAGTGTCGGCTAACATCTGCAATGCCCGTGCAGTTGGGGTCTCAACTTCATCCACAGACGAAGTGTGGAGCTGGCGGGAGGTTGGCGTGCTCTTCGGCAGACCTGCACCGCCCGGTGACTTCTCTCGCACGGGATCACCGGGCCGACCGCCCGATGACTGCCCTGCCTCGTACTGCTGAGGTTGGACTGGCGTGGTTGCCGCTTGCGCCTTGACCATAGCGTCATTACGCTGTTGTCCTCTCTCTAGGGCGGCTACCAGGGCAGCATTCACCGATTCCATCTCTTCGTACCGGGCGTTGGACTTGGCTCTGTCCCTGTCGCCCTCCTCTCTTAGACGATTGACCTCTGCGGCCATTGCCTGTATCTTTCCCGCCATACCACTCTGCTTGGGGCTGTACGTAGTGTCCCGGTCGCTGTCACAGAGCGGGCTCTCAGATCGGTCGCTCGGCTCATCCGAGAACGTCAAGGAGAAGCCCCGGTGCACTGGACTGTCTTCATCCTCTGCCGGGCCTTTCCCGCGCGAGCTGTCGTGGTGTCCCGGTCCCGGCATGCCGAACGGCCTACCACAGCTTCCTCCTTCCTGACCGTTGCCCTGGGCGCCATGCGGCTCCCGCGTGACGACCGGGGTGGAGGTGAGCGTTTGCACTAATGCAACACGTCCCTCCTCGGTGGTACCTCTCTCTTGCCTTGCTTCTGAACTCTCGGCCATGGGTGATGCCTACACGGTTTCTTGTCCAAGATTCCCACAGACGGCGCCAATTGTTTCTGCACAAACCTTGGGGCCTGGTAGAATATGATGAATCCTCGTGTGATCTCCTGCAAACCTGCTTACTAAGGGGAATACCGGGCGGGCCGGCCTTCTCCTCTCCGATGCCTAAGTTAGTATAGTTGGAATATATATAACTTGAGCACGTATGTAAGCAGTGAGAGAGATCAGTTACCTATTGATGAGGGTAGTTGGGGCCCTTATATAGGTGGCTGGGGGTGAGGGCTGGCCTCACCCTTCAATGTGGGACTGGTTCTCTTCGAAGGGCAGTTCTGGTGACCTCTTTGGCAGGCAGGCGCCCCCGGTCCCAGGGTCCCTGGCAGTCGGATAGACTGCTGGACCCCGAGGCCAGGTGCTGGTGGTTCGGTCCTGGGCCTCGGGCCGGGCCCTGGTGCACTTGCTGCGGGTCTGTGGGCCTGATGTAGCCCCTCTGCGGCTACTGTCAACAGGTTATTTTTTTTACCATATTTGATTGTGATTTATTCTAAGATGGTAATTAGTATGTATTTCGTTTTTAGTTATGGGTTATATGATGAGAGAATGAGGGATTTAGGTTTGGTATAATGAGCAGTTTATTGTTTTAGTTTGGTTTACTGTAAGTTTTTAGGTCAATGATTAGCCTGTGCTGCTCTTCTTGCCTTTTAATCTCTGGTAGAAATTGGTGTGTATCTATATGGTCAAGAATGAGGAATAATTGACGCATTTTACTCTTATGATATCATTGATATGCATTTTCTTTTAAACTAATTACCTTGGCACATTTATTTCAACTATTTTTTTCTTATATATGCTACTACATTTTATCTGTAGCATACTGTATACAACCATCTCTTTTTCGTTGTCTGCCGGTGTGGATACATATACTCAGGCTCTGTTATTTTGATTTCAGTTTTCTTTTTTCCTTTTGTTACTTAGGTCAGAATAAGAGAGAATGATCAGTATAGTATTTTTGATATTTTGATGGTAATACTACGTGCTTATATATATATACATTATGTTCCTCTGTCTCCATATCTCATTACATTTATGATTTTAACGGCAATCTTACTTTTGTGTATTACTTTTTGGGAGTTCTTAAGTGAATAAATGCTATTAGAGAAATGTTGCAGATGGTAATAGTTGCAAATGATGAAGATGGAGAGAACGAAGGAGTGTTATAGTGACAGCACTTTTGGCAACACGAAAGCTATAGCTTGTAAAGTGCATCTGTTTAGTCCATGTTTGCTGGAGGCATTGATGCTTTGAGGCTACATGAAGGTGGAATAGGACGGGCTTAATTCTAACACTTAGTTCCATTGTGTCCGCTTGGTGATAATGGTCCATAAATATACACTAGATAATGATCATTTAACCAGTATTTATTGACAAGTATTCTGATAACGGTTTAAAAATGTAAATAAACTATTTATCGATGACAACTTCCTATTACTAACAATATTTTCCACTATCATTAAACCAGTACTCCCCGCTGCAACGCGCGGGCATCATTCTAGTACAACTAATATAAGCGAACTTCTCGGTAAATGCAATTGAATTTTAGCATCACCTCCTAACCCTTCTTACTAACTTCTAGCTACACTTCACATGAAAATTATTCAGCGCACCGAGGTGTAAGTGAACCGACACTCAAATATGCAATTTCAACCATTTATTTAAAAGGAAAATTCATCAACAGTGCCTCAACTCTTGTGATCCGATCAGTTTGATACCTGACCTTTAAAACAGGTCAAATTGATACCTGAAATCATATTTTGCAATCAATGATATACCTTTGACTAATTTCCGTCACAATTTCGTTTATTTGCTGACATGGCTCAAAAAAATGACTTTTTAACCCTTTTATTTCTATCAAAACCAATTTCCCACCAAATTTAAAGTGGGCCCAACGTATTTTCCTCCAGATTTCAATTCTTTAATACTAACTGCTCTCCAAATTTATCTCTAGCATTTTTTCATCGTTTTTCAATGTTTAAAGTGTGATTTTACATCGATTGAACTGTATAAAAGAGTAAAAATATTTCAATGTTTTAAAATATATGAATAAAAATTAGAGTTTCAATCACCAAATTTTCTTCTAATTCTTTTTCGGTTTCTCTTTTTCTCTTTTTCTTCTACTCTCTAAAAAAATATATATGAATAAAAATCTTTTTCTCTTTTTTCTTCTAATTCTTTTTTCAGTTTCTCTAATATTTTCTAAATAAATTAATCTCTGAATGAAAATAATTAATGATTAAAATTAACTGTTTATCTTCGAGTATAGTGGATATATTATATATTTGTAATATGCTAAATAAACAAATTCATGAGCCCACTATGCTCCGTCGAAATATAAAATAAAGAAAATTTTGAAAGAAAACTTAAGAAAACAGAAAACAAGGGTATTCTGGTCTTTTGACAGTATTAACAGAATATTCTAACGGAATATGCTGTATTCTTAACGGTAGGTACTTTTTTGATATCAAAACAAGAGTTCAGGTATCATTCTGATCAATTTTAAAGGTCAGGCACCAAACTGATCGGGTCACAAGAGTTGAGGCACTGTAGGTGAATTTTCCTCTTTATTTAATCATCAACTATTCGTATTACCCTAATATTCAAGGGGGAGTGAAGATGAAGTATAAAATATTATACCTAAAGCAAATTGGAGATGAGCCACTATACCAGCATGATTAGCAACAACAAAAATTGCAAAAAAAAAAATATAAAAAACGGCGTCCACAATACCCAATTATTGAGGCGTTAAGAGACACTAACGGAGTTGAAGAAATGACTGCGTAAATGACTAATACATTATTGGTGCAAATGCACCTTAGTGCGCTGAATCCGCTCCCCACTTCACAGGGTATTTAACAATGGGGTATAAGGAATTGCGTGACGGTATATAACATAGAAATGTATAACAAGGTCCATAGCTAAGATTTGGTAACATTTGCGGATTCCGATAACAAAAGAGGCCTATGTGACTCTGGGAGGTGTTGGACATACAGGTCATGCATCATTTTGATGTATTCATCAATATTATCAGCTGTCCATCAGTTCTTATTGGGGGAAGATACTTTATAGTTAGAGGTGTTGGTCGAACGCGTAAGCTACCCTTCCTGCATGCTCGATGGGTACCTATCAGGACAATGGGAACTATTGGGAGGCCTGTCTGTAGTGCCAGATGAACAAATCCCTGCAAGGCTAACCCGACAAGATTGATACAAATTATATGCTTAATTTGATGTATAACACAATGCAAAGTAACGAGAGTACATAAATTTAACCAGAATCATGGAATGGAATCATGTAATCATCTGATGACTAGCAAAACAACATACTCGTTCAGAAAAAACTGCCGGCCGGTTACTATCAAGTGAAACCAAAATCATTCTACTACATGATTTGTGTTTCAAATATCGGGAAGATAACACCTTTCACCAAATTGATTAAAATTACCTTTTTGAAAGGGAATAGTCGTCCATCTGCTGACCTGGTGCCCTCAGGAAATAGGATCAAAGAAAGTTTTTTCCTTACGACTGTCTGAGCTGCCTGAACAACAGAAGGGTCACATTTGTTGTCGAAATCCTATATATAGTGTGAAGTAGAGATGATATATACCTCTTTAAGAGATTCAATGGCTGCTGTTGGATTGGAGCGATCTATGCGAAGATGGTTGGCCAGTACATAAAGTTGTCCAAATAGGGGATACCATATGACCTGCATAGAAATATCAATGTTTTAAAAGGCTAAGGTGTAGCCAAGGCGTTGTTGGGAGAGCCTCACCAAGGCGTAAGCCTTGAGGCAAAAAACGTAAGCCTTGAGAATAAAAATCCTGTATTTATGCATTTATCGGTGTTATACATAAAACATGCATTGTATAATTGACATTCAAAACAAATATGATAAATTGTCATTTATTCTTAACAAGTACACACTTAAACCATGCAATTTAACCAAATCCCCTTACATAAACTGTAACGACCCGAACCTTAAAATACCCCCAAGAGTTTTTAAATTATTTTGACGTTCCGAAGGGTTTGAAAAATTGACTTTTTATAAATTGACCCGACCAATAATTTTATTTCTCGACGAGATAGATGTCGTTAAAACGAGTTCATAGACACGTAGCAAATTTAATTTGGAATCCGTATGAAAAAGTTATGATGTAAAAATCGGAGGGAGGAAATTTATGAAAACGAGCGGAACTTTCCAGATTGGGGATATTCTTGGAGAGGGGGGGATATCCCATTTTTTCTTTTATTTTTCTTTTTTTCTCTCTTTTCTCTCTCTCTCTCTCTCTCTCTCTCTCTCTCTCTCTCTCTCTCTCTCTCTCTTCCCCGATCGGGCCCGAGCCCGAGCTCCCCACCCAAAAATCGCCGGCCCTCGTCCTCCGCCGTCCGGCCACCGATCGACGCACCACCGGTGCTGATCGGTTCGTCTTCTTCTTCTCTTCACTTCTGGGGTAGGTATTTGGGGCGAATCGGCCAAGGTAAGTGGGAATTAAGAATTTGAAATTTTAGGGTTTTTTTGTTATTTTTTGTGGAGGTTGTGATTTTGTTGTTTTTGATGTAATTGGAGGTTAGAATCGTGTTCAGAGCATTGTTTGGAGTTGATTGGGTGTAATTTGATGTTGAATTGGATGAATTTTGGTGAAATTTGGAATTGGGGGGGTGCTGCCGCCGTGCCGGCCGCCGCTCACGGCGGCTGGAGCGCCTCGGCGCCTAGATAGCCAAGGCTGAGGCTTTTTCTTCGGCGCCTTGCGCCTTTCACGCCTCAAGGTGCGCCTCAGGCGCGCCTTTTAATACCTTGAGAAATATATCCAGTAATTGCAGCACACCTTATATATATGAACAGGCAGAAATTCATTGTTGATTTCATTTATATAATTGTTATGAGGTTCCATGCATATAATTCCTTCTTCTTTTTTTCAATATATTTTTTCAAGGCTAAACAAGGTACCTCTTTTTTTCCAATGGCGACAGTGCCTGTGGGAATCAACCACATGATAGGGAAAATATCTAGAGGAGAAGCATGATTACTGATAAAAATTACCCTCTCATTAGCGAATTCAGCTCCTTCGATCTTTACAGGATTCCCTAGAACCCACATCTGCAATCAAGTATTGAATTAATAACCTATCGAAAACCAGCATCAGGGCACCGAGCTAGATAAATTGAAGGAAAAGTTACGACCAAAAACTTTTGAAGGGAAATAGGTTCAGCCTTTAAGGTTAGAGAAATACAGTAAACACTAACGAAAAAACAATGATATTTCTCTAATATGTATATGGAATTAGTGGATGTTTTACGAAAATCAATTAAATTTAAAAATCTGGGTGTATTCAATACAAACTTTTGATAATCCATAAAAGTATGGGTGTATTCAATAAGAATTTTAAAAAGTCTTTATGAAATCTATAAAGTTTAGGGGTGTTTCTGTCTGAATCCGTAGACTCACAGATACCGGTGGATCTTCGTGTGATTTCTGCCTGCAAACCCTGCTAACTAAGGGAATACTGGGCGGGACCGGTCTATTCCGCTCCGATGCCTAAGTTAGTATAGTTGGAATAAACTGGTAACTTAAGCGGGAATGAATAGTTGAAGTATTGATTACCTATTAATGAGGGTAGTTGAGACTCATATATAGGCTGTCGGGCATGAGGGTTGGCCTCACCCTTCGATATGGGACTGGCCCCCCTTCTGCTCATATTGCTGGACTGTTTCGGACCCTGTTTAGGGAGCTGCTATCCCCGGTTCCCGGGCCTCGGCCACAAGTAAGACCAGCCCGGGTGCGGAACCAGGTGTCCATGCTACGCTCCCGGGCCCTGGGCTGGGACTAGGGTTCCTGGGGGCCTGGGTAGCCTCTCTATGGCTACTGTCAACAAGTCTCCCAAGTTCCCGGTCAAGTGCCATCTTAAATGGAGACTTAAATCTGTCTTCATTTATAGGCCCGCAGACCCGCTGAGGCACTTACCCACCGGTGCCCTAACCTCCCAAGTCCGCGTTTAAGATTGAGTTTGGCCGGGTGTTCGAATAAACCTGTTATGATGATGCATAATGTGATGAGTGCATGGTTATGATGTTGATACGGAGACTTGCATATGGGTACAAGATGTAGTACATGAGATGATAATGTGGCATTGAAATCCGCTATGCTATGTTCATGGAAAACCCGGTGAATATAGTGAATGGGATGATGTGACGTTGAAATCCGCCATGCTATGTTCCGGGATAACCCGGTGAATATAGCGAATGAAATGATATGACATTGAAATCCGCCATGCTATGTTCCGGGATAACCCGGTGAATATAGCGAATGAGATGATGTGACGTTGAAATCCGCCATGCTATGTTCCGGGATAACCCGGTGAATATAGCGAATGAGATGATGTGACGTTGAAATCCGCCATGCTATGTTCCGGGATAACCCGGTGAATATAGCGAATGTGATGATGTGACGTTGAAATCCGCCATGCTATGTTCCAAGATAACCCAGTGAATATAGCGAATGGGATGATGTGACGTTGAAATCCGCCATCCAATGTTCCGGGATAACCCAGTGAATATAGCGAATGGGATGACCGAGTCCCCTAAGTTAAAAACGGTAGCCACAGTAGTCGGTGAGTGCCTTGAACAGTTTGAAGAGGTCACCCAGTACCAGCGAGAAACGTGCCCTGTGTTATAGGAGTTCCTGATCGGAGTGATCCTAGGCAATCGTCCCCACGTGTTTCACAACCTCTTGTTCTTGCAGGCATATAGGATGTGCAGGGTTTTTAGCCTGCGGGAAGAGTTGTCCTGTATGAGAGGATCAACTCTCCCAGGGTGAAGCAGTCCCGTGTTGGTACCGGAGACATCCTCGATCGTTTCATACCCCTTGCCCGTACAAGTATGAGGTATGTGCAGAGTTTTTAGCCTGCGGGAAGAGTTGTCCTGTGTTAGAGGATCAAGTCTCCCGGTGGGTGGCGTGGCCCGAAGTAGTCCTTGGTAGCGGTCCCCACGTCGCTGCATTTATTCCTGCAGGTGGGATGTATGTGTATGGTTTTTAGCCTGCGGGAAGAGTTGTCCTGTGTTAAAGGATCAAGTCTCCAGGGTTTATAAAGCCCGGTGGTACATTGGATCTTTCAAGTCGTACACGGCTGTCCGTAGGAATGTCTCAGTTCGACGAACTGGTTCTTCTGTAAGAGAGCGATAAGCAAGTGCAATTATGGCCGGTGTGATACCGCATCCAATAGTTTAAGCTGGATGAACCGACGGCTAGGATAGCCTTGAACCGGAGCAGGCACTATCAAAAACTGATGGAGGTGTTATCCAAGCACAAAATACCTGCAAAACAACTACATACAAATAATACCCTTCTTGTGTCGAGTGTAGTATTGACAAGTAGGGATCGTTCTATCCGGGGAAATCAAGGGCTTTCAATCACACAAAGTATTGCATAAAAGGGGGGTTGTCGAAATTTTTAATTATTATTTACTTACTAGTTTACGAAAATTAAATCCTAGATTACTATATACAATTGATCATCACCTTTCACACAATCACCAAACACAAATCTCATTACACATGCAATAAAATTAAAACAAGTAATAGGGGCAGCAAACATATAACGATTTCAAGATTAATTAAGCTCCAATTTAATTAGGGCCAACGCAGCATATCCTAATTATTCAAGACATCATAAGTATTTAGAATCCGAAACGCGCGCAATCCTAAACATGGTACTAATCGGTTTAACAACACAACGCATGTAAATTAAACACAAATAGCACATAAGCACATATTGTCGAATTGGAACATGTTAGCAAGTATGGCGTCACCCATCTCACATCGACATGTAAATTTCCATAATTACTCTTACCCTTAGATTAATACATGTCAAAACCAACAACGCGTGTGAATCAACATGTATTAGATCGGAATATGAATTCAACATCTAGATAACACTCATGGTCTTTCGAGTGCATCTAAACATCTCTTTCGGTTCCCCACGAATTAAGAAAATAAACCTAATTAAAATCAAGAAACATGCTAAAGCTACTGCCCATAATACAAATTTAATCACATCACATATATAATTCGGCAATCACATATAAAACATCCAAACAATTATAACAAAGATCCGAAGATCCCATATATGATTATCAATACCGAAATTAAAACCAAAAACCAAAACATACTTCATAGACAAAGTTATGTTTAAATACAAAGTAACAAAAACCAAAATAAAACAATCCATATTACAACCTTGGTTAAGATTCGGCAAGGATTGATGAGATGGTGATCGAATTGATGTGAGGAATGGTGGATTCGGCTTTGCTCTTTGTATAAAATTTCTGAAAATAATTTGGCAGGGATTCGGCAAGGATTTTGTGGAGGGAGAGATGATGATTTTCTGTGCAAAAGCCTTGGTATTTATAGAGGAAGTAACCTAGAGAAGCTAGCCACAAACAAAAACCGAATTGGTTTAGATTTCCTTGATTTTCTGAATTCGGCAGAATGACCTCCGTGCATTGATTACGTCATAACTCTCTCTAGAAAATAGCTATTGAGGTGATTCCAGTTGGGTTGGAAACTAGACTCCCGTAGCTTTCTATCCATATAAGGCTCGAATTCTGATTCATTGTCAGCTGTCCGGGAGAGTCCGTGGAAGTTGAGAGACGTGCACAGGAATTTTCCCGAAATTAATCAGGATTTGTTGCGATTTTCTTCCTCTATTTTCTGCCGAAAATTCCCAAGATAATGGCTGAATAATTGAGCAATATCTCTTTAGGTTTTCCATGAATTAATTCAGCCAAAAATCTTGCACAAAGGATGGAATTCAGTCCACATTCGTAAGCCAAATCCATGTAGAACTCGGCTTGCTTCTTCTTTTCCATTCCGAAATTAATCTTTTCTTTTCTTTTTTAATTCAGCCAAATTCTTCATGGATCAATGCTTGATGGACTGAATAATGGACTAGGCTCATAACTCATTTGGACAATTTATCCAAGAGCTAGCCGTAGCTTTCCCTAGTTGAGCCAGGAAAGCATCCTTTGTATCTTCTTTTCCTGCTTGCATCAGGGAAACTTCTTTTCTTTTGTTCTTCGACTTCTTCCTTGAAAGGATGACTCTCTAATGCTCCAATATGTTCAGTAGCTCATCACTTACAACCTTGGACAAGAAATTGTTGTAGAAAAATAGAAATCCTTCAAAACGGGCAGCAGGTTCTTCCTCTCGGCAGATCTGACCTTCTTGCATTCAAACCGGCATAACTCTCTACTTAGGAGAGCTTTGTCTGCGATTCCAGTTTCATATGAAACTAGACACACAGGGCGTTCATCCATAAAAATTTCACCTTCAAATTCCTTGTCAATCGTCGGGAATAAATTCAGAAAGTTGGATGTCGGACACTGAAATCTTCTGGAATTCTTGGATTTGCATCCGATAAGAACTTGAAGTTCTTGGCATTTTGTTCCACTCCGATTTTAATGATTCTTTCCTTTGTTCAATCCTTAGTATGTCGACTGCAAATGAGAAGAGAAAAATCTATCAAAAGCAAAGTTTATGTTTTACAGATTCAATAAAACATCTCAGAGACTTTGTGAATAGGCTTTTGACAATTTCTGCATTTTTATTCTATTTTCCACATGTTTTCACTTTAATTCCACCAAAACTCTTGACTCTATAACATGACTCTATATTACAACAATAAGGGTTAAGCATTGCATAAATGGGGGTAAAAACATATTAAGAACGTCGCATTTTATGCTCCTATCATAGCCTGTACATAATATTGATGCAGGGTTTTTAGCCTGCGGGAAGAGGTTTCCTGTGCTAGAGGAAGACTTCTCCCGGGGAATATCGAGCCGTTGTTGTTTGGCTGGAAATGTGGAATAAATTCAACCAGTGGAAAGCCCCGTACCGTTGGAATATATGTTAAAATGCCCCGTACTTGTTGGAATATTTCAGCGGTAACAATAATAATCCTGCAGGGTTTCTAGCCTGCGAGAAGAAGTCTCCTGTGTTAGAGGAAGAGTTCTTACGGGGATACCGAGCCGTTGTTACTTGGCTTTAGTCATTCGCCTGGCGGCGAGATAAAACGTAGGCTAGGAGCCGTCGGGCTCTGCATGTAAGACAGGTGGTTGTTGTAGCACTGTGTTGTTTTAAATGATGGAGTCACTCAATCTTGTCATCTGACGATCTGGGAGATTGTCGAGGTGTCCATGGTTGGTTACGTGGACTGATCTCTTTAGCGGAGATCTGCGGCTGCGATTGCCTTACCCTTTGGAATACCCTAATTGCTTTTTTTTGGGGGTTCAGGGGTTGCTTGTGCCGCCTATAAGATCCCTCGATCTTCCCTCTGCTCTGCCCATCATGCTCATGCGCCGAGGACCTGTGCAAAGAACACATCCGCAAAAGACGATCTCAACCCCTGCAGCAAATTGCGTTCCTGGGCTAGATATGGAATGTGGAGAGTCAAGTAACCCTGGAAATCCCTTCGGCGGGGAGTCCGCCGGGGGGGGGGGGGGGGGAGGTACAAGATGTAGTACATGAGATGATAATGTGGCATTGAAATCCGCCATGCTATGTTCCGGGAAAACCCGGTGAATATAGCGAATGGGATGATGTGACGTTGAAATCTACCATGCTATGTTCCGGGATAACCCGGTGAATATAGCGAATGAGATTATGTGATGTTGAAATCCGCCATATTATGTTCCGGGATAACCCGGTGAATATAGCGAATGGGATGATGTGACGTTGAAATCCGCCATATTATGTTCTGGGATAACCCGGTGAATATAGCGAATGGGATGATGTGACGTTGAAATCCGCCATGCTATGTTCTGGGATAACCCGGTGAATGTAACGAATGGGATGACCGAGTCCCCTAAGTTAAGAACAGTAGCCACAGTAGTCGGTGAGTGCCTTGAACAGTTGGAAGAGGTCACCCAGTACCAGCGAGAAACGTGCCATGTGTTATAGGAGTTCCTGGTCGGAGTGATCCTAGGCAGCCGTCCCCACGTGTTTCACAACCTCTTGTTCTTGCAGGCATATAGGATGTGTAGGGTTTTTAGCCTGCGGAAAGAGTTGTCTTGTATGAGAGGATCAAGTCTCCCGGGGTGAAGCGGTCCCGTGTTGGTACTGGAGACATCCTCGATCGTTTCATACCCCTTGCTCGTACATGCATGAGGTATGTGCAGGGTTTTTAGCCTGCGGGAAGAGTTGTCCTGTGTTAGAGGATCAAGTCTCCCGGTGGGTGGCGTGGCCTGGAGTAGGTCTTGGTAGCCGTCCCCACGTCGCTGCATTTGTTCCTACAGGTGGGATGTAGCCTGCGGGAAGAGTTATCCAGTGTTAGAGGATCAAGTCTCCAGGGTTTATAAAGCCCGGTGGTACAGTGGATCCGTTAGGTCGTGCACGGCTGTCCGTAGGAATGTCTCAGTTCGACGAACTGGTTATTCCGCAAGAGAGCGATAAGCAAGTGCAATTATGGCCGGTGTGATACCGCATCCAATAGTTGAAGCTGGATGGACCGACGGCTAGGATAGCCTTGAACCGGAGCAGGCACTATCGTAGCCTGTACATAATATTGATGCAGGGTTTTTAGCCTGCGGGAAGAGGTTTCCTGTGCTAGAGGAAGACTTCTCCCGGGGAATATCAAGCCGTTGTTGTTTGGCTAGAAATGTGGAATAAATTCAACCGGTGGAAAGCCCCGTACCGTTGGAATATATGTTAAAATGCCCCGTACTTGTTGGAATATTTCAGCGGTAACAATAATAATCCTGCAAGGTTTCTAGCCTGCGAGAAGAAGTCTCTTGTGTTAGAGGAAGAGTTCTTACGGGGGATACCGAGCCGTTGTTACTTGGCTTTAGTCATTCACCTGGCAGCGAGATAAAACGTAGGCTAGGAGCCGTCAGACTCTGCATGTAAGACAGGTGGTTGTTATAGCACTGTGTTGTTTTAAATGATGGAGTCCCTCAATCTTGTCATCTGACGGTCTGGGAGATTGTCGAGGTGTCCATGGTTGGTTACGTGGACTGATGTCTTTAGCTGAGATCTGCGGCTGCGATTGCCTTGCCCTTTGGAATACCCTAATTGCTTTGGGGGGGGGGGGTTCAGGGTTGGTTGGGCCACCTATAAGATCCCTCGATCTTCCCTCTGCTCTGCCCATTGTGCTCATGCGACGAGGACCTGTCCAAAGAACACATCTGCAAAAGACGATCTCAACCCCTGCAGTAAATTGCTTTCCTGGGCTAGATATGGAATGTAGAGAGTCAAGTAACCCTGGAAATCCCGCCGGCGGGGAGTCTGCCGGGGGGGGGGGGGGGTACGAGGCCAGGGAACGAGACTGAGCGGACAGAAGCGCTGGGTGCCGCTGGTAGGGTGAGAGGACGGGAGTGTGTGCAAGTTGACAGGACCCGCTCCGGATTTCACCCTGAAACCCTGACAAGGCCCTACAGGGACCACCTTAAGACTAACTCTATCGATAAATCGATAAATCAATCATAAGATGGACAACCATAAAACCTGCAACAACCAAAACATTTCTAATTCCAGTTCCAACCTCAACATCTGGAGCCATCTCCTCCACAAATCACAACAACCGCCACATATAAATACAAAATTTAATTCAACTGGCTCACAGATAATCAGAGCAATCTAACAAAATGAACTGGAATCACAATTGGAAATATAACAAGAAATGTAATATGAAACTAAAAGAATAGCACCAAGGAGCACGAGGGGTATCCGCTGCAGTCGGAGGTACTAAGCATTACTAAGCATATAAAATAACTGAATTAGTACTCCACAGAGTACATAACAAGACACCAAATAATCAAAGTCACACACTTAATCAACACACTAGCATCGAAGTATATGATGGAAATCCGCTGCGGTCGGACCATCAATCCAAGAATACTAGGCGTCATCAAGTATAAAAGATAACACGACTCAAGGAATGAAAGGACCTAATGCTCTGATACCAAACTGACAGGACCCGCCTCGGATTTCACCCTGAAACCCGGATAAGGCCCTGCGGGGACCACCTTAAGACTAACTCTATCGATAAATCGATAAATCAATCTTAAGATGGACAACCCTAAAACCTGCAACAACCAAAACACTTCTAATTCAAGTTCCAACCTCAACACCTGGAGCCATCTGCTCTCTAAATCACAACAACCGCCACAAATAAATACAAAATTTAATTCAACTGGCTCACAGATAATCAGAGCAATCTAACAAAAATGAACTAGAATCACAATTGGAAATATAACAAGAAATGTAATATGAAACTAAAAGAATAAGGGATCACAGATCCCACCTAGCGGAAGCGACAATGATGATGACTAGGCATCGACTCCAAGTACTCTTGACCTCTGATCACTACTCTGCACATTGGGCGATTTTTAAAACGAAAGGCCCAGGGGAAAGTAAATTAAAAACACGTTAGAGTGAGTGGATAAAATAAAACAATTTAATATAATACTTTAATTGAAAGTATCATATTACTTTCCTAATATTTTATAAATAAAACCACATTACATGCCTTTAATAAAACGTCCCACGTTTTAAGAAAATCGTATTTAAAAATCAGCCCCGCTGATATATCAAATAAACAAATAATGATTTTGTTTATATATATATATATATATATATATATATATATATTTCAAAACGAAATATTTTTGAAAATCAATTAATAATATTTCACGACCAATCCCATTGGTCATATAAAATTCCAGCCGCGCTGGTTCGGGAATTTATTAAATTACAGAAAGTCTCATAGAGAAATATTCCCGAAACCCAAATAATATAAAATCATGACCAATCCCATTGGTCATATAATAGAATAGGGGAACGTTATTACCACCATTTAACAGTAGCCTCTAAGGCTAAGGGTCAAAACTCCAAGAGTCTCAATAGCGTCCTCACGCTATGCCCGTACACGTCGACCACCGAGCGTGAATCTGACCTATGTGGTCAAGTCATCACCTCGCATGGGCTCAGGCGACACTATGCCCGTACACGTCGACCACCGAGCGTGAATCTGACCTATAGGGTCAAATCGTCACCTCACGTGGGCTCAGGCGACTAAGCTAGCTAGCATCAATAAACATATCTGGACCTTGATATGGTGAAAATCCGAAAACAAAACCGAAAGTACGCTTCCCCTTATATATCATAAATCCGTACGGTCCCCGACCACACATCTGAGGCTGATAATAATCATTCGTATAATAGCCTCGAAATATACTCATATATATCCGACATATCCAACATGCCGTTAAATAATATAAAAAATTATGTTTATAACGTCGACATGTCTCACATGTCGAAAATCATAAATAACGAAAATATAAAATCCTCGGAAATCTCATTTCCGGTCACTACCTTTAATTAAAACTTATTCAACATAATCAATTATAAATAATTAAAACATACCATTTCCGGAAATCTCATTTTCGGTTAAAATACGTACTACTAAAACAGTAGTAAATGTATAACCCAAAACCACATTTCTTTTAAATATCAATATCATTTTAATTATATGAATTCTCATGCTTCTCAAATCATTTATTTAAAATAAACTGCATTTCATTAAAATAATTATGCATGCATTTATTTAAAATAAAAATCCACTCACAGTACGGCCGAGCGTGCCGCTATTCCTCGCTCTCATTACGTCGAGTAATTTCTCGACCTGTAACAGAGACGTAATTATAAATATTTCAAACTTCGGAATTAAATTATAAAAGTTAAATCTACGGACGTCCTCACTAGCACGAAACCTCCCAATTTTCTCTTTTTCAGTTATCGGTATAGGAATTACGCCTCAATACCGAAAATCTACGTCCGAAATTACTCAGGAACCCACCTCGTGTCCGATTAATCATTTTACTAGTTATTTCGTCGTAAAACCCCTTAAAACAGCTTTTACCTTTTTACGGTAAGTCAACAGTAACTTTTAATAGTCAAACAGTAATTATTCTAGGTAAAACAGTAATTCTGAAAGTCAAACAGTAAATGGTTAAAATCCAATTACTATTTACCATTTACTTTTATTGTTTACCTTTATTTTTACTGTTTACTATTTACTTTTCACCTTTTACCGTTTTACTTTTACCTTTTACTGTTTCACTGTTCATCATCTCCTACCTCACGCCGCCGGAACAGCAGCGCCGCCACAGGAGGCAAAACCACCTCCAATCGATCCCAAATTTCCACAGCAGCATCGCCACCACCTCGGGGACTCATCCCCGTCGCCTCCGCCGCCAAGAACCAGCGCAGCCGCCGCATACAGCGGCCCAAAATCCCAAATTCAAAAATCAACCAATCGAACCCCAAATTACTCTCAAACGACTCCAATCATCGTCCTAAACCCGAATTCAACCTCCAAATTCACCAAAAACACCAAAATCACAACCTCCACCGATTTGACCAAAAACCCTAGAAATTTCAAATTCTCAATTCTCCTTACCTGCTACGAATTGGCTCAATTCCTTTCATGGACGTGTTGCACAAGTCGAGGCCTTCAATTCCCCCCAAGAATCGGGTGGAACCTTGGCCGGAGGAGGGAGAACCAGCCCAACTAGGCTTGATGTTCTTGGGCTGGAATCGGCCGAATGGCGGCGATTCCCACCATGCCACCACCACAGACTTGAAGGGGAGGAGGAGACGGTCCAAACGGGACCGGTGGCGCAGCGAACGGCGGCCGGACGACGAAGAACTGAGGGCGGCAACTCGGTCGGCGCTGCTCGGGCCGAGTCGGGGAGAAAAGAGAGAAAAAGAGAGAAAAAAAAAAAAAAAAAAAAAAAAAGAAGAAAAAGGAAAGTTTCCCGTTCAGGAAATTTTTCATTTCCCCCTATTTATACTCATCCAAAAATCGGACAATTTCCGATTTACATCGTAACTTTTTCGTACGAACTCCAAATTGAGCATGCTACGTGTCCACGAACTCGTTTCAACGTCTTCTACCTCGTCATGAAATAAAATCCTCGGTCGAGTCAACCTATTTAAAAGTCAACCTTTAGAACTTTCAAATCGTAAAAACAATTCCCGAGGAGAAATAATAAAAGTAAAACAGTTAAACGGTAATTCTAGGTTCGGGTCGTATCACACGTGGTCTCAGACGGTGAGATGGCCATTTTTTGCGATGAGCCTGGCCACAGTATGACCCCTGGCGAAATCGAGGACTTCCGAGCGAGGTGGAGTATCGATTGGTCGATAAGACTCCGGGCGCTCTATTCTGGGGAACTGGCCTGCAACCCGGAGGAAGGTTGGGTTGCCGTGTACGAAGACCAATTGTGTCACGGCTTCTCGCTGCCACTGCCTCAGTTCATTCAGTACGTGTTGAGCATGATAAACCTTTCTCCCGCGCAGCTTCCTCGCAATCAATGGAGGCAACTGCTCAGCCTCGGGTGCTTGTACAGTGTTTGCAATATGGGGTGGCCCACGGTTAATGAATTCAGGGCACTGTACAAGCTTTTTTACTGCAGAAAGGCTAATTCCAGCTGTTGCGTGACTTTTTGTGCGTGGGACTGTAGTCCGTTCATCACTCACCTACCATCCTGGACCGCACATGGGTGGAGGAACCAGGTGGTGATGGCTGGGGGGAAATGGCAGTGTAACTCGAGGTTTTACCAAGCTATTGGTGATCAGTCGTACAGTCTGACCGATGTGGAGAGGCGGCGGATAGCTCGTATTTTTGGCTGCTGGGACGCAACGAGCCGGAGCTCATACAACTTTATCAGGTGGAACGTCCTGGAGATATGCGGGTTAGGGAAGAAACACAGTGTGGGCCCCGTCAAACTTTTGTCTTGCTTTGGTTGTTTTGTTTTGTTTTTTTTTTTGTAGGGCTACCGTCAGCCCACTTTTCCGTGCTAACCGTTTGGATTATTGGCTTTCAGCTGTTGTTCCACGGGTGGCTCTACCGGTGGATCAGACCATCGATGCGGACGATGACCTTGTAGCCCAGAAGTTGATGGAGATGGAGGAAGCCGCGTCAAAGACGGTTGTGGATCCCGATACTGGTGAGAAAACCGTGCATGACGAGCCGGTAGGGATGGACATCCCGGACGCCGAATACGGTGGGCGCCCTGGCCTAGAAGGTGGGGCTAGTGGGGCGAGTACGTCGGTTACAGACGTGGAGCTACTCGCCCCGGTGCGTATTCGAGAGGCCTTACCGGGGGCAACTTCTGCTGATGCCGCTAGGGTGCGGGAGGTGGGAAAGCGGGGCCTTGACAGGTCGGCGGTGACTGACCTCGTTCTTTTCCGCGGTGGTACCGTTCGTGGAGACACCGCCAAGAGGGCAAGGGTATCTAGTCCCGGGACTGCTGCTTCTACCGCCGGGACCTCAAGTTCCCCACAAGTGCCGCAAACGACGTCCGCAGGAGAGTGTTTAGCCGGAGGTGTTGGGGATGGGGGGTTTGTGTGGTCATTGTTAGCCAATGTCAAAGCTTTGGGGCTTGACGGCGGGCTGCCTAGCGGTGTACCTTCCAGTGAGCGTCAGAAGAAGGCCATGGAAATGGTTGTACGAGTGAGTATTCCTTCTTCGCTGCGGCTCCCCCCCCCCCACTTTTTTTTTTTAACCGAAAGCTTCTTTTGCGGCCTTCTTTAGACAGTGCACAGTCTCTATGCTGCCGAAGTGAGTGAGGAAGGTCCGGTCTTAAAGAAGCAAGTGGTGGATTTTACGAGGAACCGAGCCATGCTGGAGACCGAGCTGCTGAAGTAGAGGGCCCGGGCCAAGGAGCACAGCGAGCGAGAAAAGGCCCGAGTGGCCGCCCAGGATGAGAAAATCAGAGAACTAGAGTCGAAGCTGATCGATACGGTCTAGCGGTCCACTGGTTTGGAGGCCAAGCTTGCTGATTCCTCAGGTCGGGTGACGGACCTGAAGGCGAGGAATTTGGAGCTGCGAGGTCAAATGGCGTCGGTCTGGCAGAGGGTGGAGAAGTTAACCGAATCCGAACGGGAAACCATTGCTGACAAGGCTCTTGACCTTTTCTTCGAATTCCCGGTGAGTCGGTCAATGTGCGCCCCGCCGTGGATTACATTTAAGCTCCCGTGCACCTCGATCCGCCCAGGGATTCGAGTTTGTATAGTTCCCACACTCCGGGCTTCCTGTCTATACTGCTGTAACTTCCCAGCCCGGATTTGCCCGTCCACCGCCGCTCTTAGGGCATGGCAGTTATTAGTCCGGTGGGATGTCTCGTCATGGTAGGAGCAATATTTGCCAGACTGCCCCCGGGTAAGCTCTCCTTTTGGATGCCTTCTTGCCGCCGCCGGGGAGATGGCATCCCTGTTTTCATTAAAAATCCTCTCGTAGGAGGAACTCAGTGCGGTCGACTTTTCGCGCCGCTCAGCTGGCATAATAGCCAAGGGTCGCTCACACTGCTCCGCTGGTATAATGGCTAGCGGTCGCTCGGGCCGCTCCACTGGCAAAATAAATAGCGGTCGCTCGCGCCGCTCCGGACGGTAAGGTGCGGTCCTGTCGTCTTCCGACGAGATCCTGATGTTGTCCCTACGGGGTCGTTGACTGCCCCAGTTCTTAGCTTCTCTAGCGAGCGAGCGCCTCTGTCCTCGGCCTTGCTGCCAGTTCTTATTCTCCTGCTGAGTTGGTAACGGGTCATCTTGTCTCCTCTTAGGCAGCCGACTCCCGTAGTATCGTGCTCTGCTTGGGCATGTCTGACGGCCATGGTCATCAACTCGTCGTACCCCCACGGCCTCTCTATCCGCACGGCGTAGGAGAATTCCCCAACTCTCATTCCCTGCTTGACTGCCGTCTCGGCAATTCCTTTATCGAGGTTCCTTACCCCTGCCATGGCAGTCTGTCATCGGTTAATGAACGCCCGCAGTCCCTAGTCGTCTGCCTGCATGCAGTCAAAGAGGACCTTCGACGTTTGAACCCCCTTGGCCCTGAGGATGAACCGGCTAACAAATTTATCTGCCAGCCGTTCGAATGACTCTATCTATTTCGTTGGCAACTCGTAGAACCATCCCAACGCCTCCCCCGAGAGCGTCTCTTGGAATATGTTGCAGCGGGTGGTGTCGGAATAGCCTTTGGTGCCCGTCTGCGATTTGAAGCTGTCCAGGTGCTAAAACGGGCACCCTGTCCCGGTGTACACTAGCCTTAGCGATCTTTGCGTGTCGGCTACCCCAAATTCCAATATCTGGTGGGAGAACGGTCCGGCCCGCTCGTGGAAGCGCGCACTCGTGAGCGGTCTTGCTACCTTCCTCTCGCTGGCTTCCATCCGGGCCCTCATGTCTGATACCGAGGTGGACAGCGTTTGGAGCACCTCGGCAGTTGAACCGGCCTCCCTATCTGGTGACGTACTGGCTCGGTGCGAGGGGGGGGGGGGGGGGGGGGGGGGTTCCGGAGCTCTTCATGGTTTTTGGAAAGAGCGCTATCGGTACATGCACGATCTTTCTCCTCCCGGTGGGTTGTCCCACCTCCAAGTACGGGAACTTGACGCCTTCCCTCGATGCTTCCAGTGCTTTTGCTAGTGCGGCGTTCTGCAATCGCCCTTTTTCCAAGGCCGCCAACAGAGTGGTGTTCACCGCTTCTGCCCTTATTCAGTCTTCATTGCCCCCTTCTCGCAACCGCGTGACTTTTGCTTTCATCATTTCTATCTCTCCCGCCATGTCGCCTTGGTCGGAGTCCGCGGTAGTCCCCGGATCTCTACGACTGACGGCTTCATTTAAAAAGGGGACCCAAGCCCGGCGTACTTCTCCTAGTCTTCTCTCTCCGGTTTCTGGCTCCGATCTTCCGGCCATACCTGTTCGAACGTGACTTTTATGTAAAACTCTTCCCACAGACGGCGTCAATTGTCTTTGTCTGAATCCGTAGACTCACAGATATCGGTGGTCTTGGTGTGATTTCTGCCTGCAAACCTTGCTAACTAAGGGAATACTGGGCGGGGCCGGTCTATTCCGCTCTGATGCTTAAGTCAGTATAGTTGGAATAAACTGGTAACTTAAGCGGGAATGAATAGTTGAAGTATTGATTACCTATTAATGAGGGTAGTTGAGACTCATATATAGGCTGTCGAGCATGAGGGCTGGCCTCACCCTTTGATGTGGGACTGGCCCCCCCCCTTCTGCTCATATTGCTGGACTGTTTCGGCCCCTATTTGAGGAGCTGCTATCCCCGATTCCCGGGCCTCGGCCACAAGTAAGACCTGCCCGGGAGCGGGACTAGGTGTCGCTCCCGGGCCCTGGGCCGGGTCCAAGAGTCCTGGCTGCGGGTCTGAGGGCCTGGGTAGCCTCTCTATGGCTACTGTCAACAAGGGGTATTCAATTAGGACTTTTAAAAATGAATACAATTTGGATAAGGATCCTCTCCTAACCTTTTATTTCACCTTACCTTCCTTACCTTCCATCTAATGGCTCACAATCTCTTATTCTTTTCTTCTACAATTATGAGCCATTAGATGGGAGGTAAGGAAGGTAAGGTAAAAGAAAAGGTTAGGAGAGGATCCAAATCCTAGAATTTTGAGGGTATTCAAAATATCATTCATACTTATGGAATTAGTAACTCATGGATAATCATGGACTTTGTAGTGTAAATTATGCACATAAAACTCAAATATTTTTCCAGTCTCAGGACCAAAGATTTCGAAAAGTCCACGACAGACTTTTTCTGCCTATGAAGAGGTTAATCCTCTGTCATCTATTTATTTTTTAACATATCATCTGTCTTTCCTGTTTTTCTTTCCTCTCATTTTTTCTATAATATTTTATGCAATCAAACTCTTATACTAACATGTTCATTGTTGTTGAATTTGTATTTCAAATATTTTTAATTTATTTCTCATTTATTTATGAAATCTTAAAACACAAATATTATCGTTTGCACGAGTCAGTTATGGAATTTTCAATTTCATTTTTCTCCATACTCGTTAATTAATTAATAAGATTGATCAAATGAATATAAATCAAACTACATATTTGTAGTCGGTCTATAAGGCTGTCAAATTAACATCTTATATGGGGATGGACTCTCAATTATTTCATGACTAGAAGTTTTGCTTTCCTTTTTAGGTACTGAATCGATTACCATATCAAAGTCGTATCCATCGTCATAACAAAACACCTAACAATTCGTACACAAGATATCAGTTTGGATCCCAAACCATCTTCATTGACATAAAATTCATGCCTAGACTTATGTCCTACATCCTTCTCTGAAAATTTCGATGTTCCTTTCGCTGTTGCACCAGAGCTTGTGTTCAAAAAGCTCCCCAATCTCCTATTCCTCAGAATTGAACTGCTTCCACTATTTTCCATTAGCCAAAGGTTGATGAAAGTGAAACAGTCCTGCCTCACCAAAACCAAAAACAGAACAGGTCAGATCAGATGAAAATCGAACCTTGTGAAATATTTCTGTAACAAACTATGAACCCAAATACGTTTTTTCTAATCTGCTCGTCTCAGCTTCTGTGCAGCCAAACAAGGCCTGTGATCCTAGTCAAACAGAATAGCAACAGAGCTCACCTGATAGAAAGTTACAAACTCAAGTGACCAGAAGAACCGGGTGGATAAGAAAATAAATTGATAAATATATAAAAGCTTCGGAGAAATGTAATGGAAACTACTGAGCTGTTCCAATGTGTATTCTTTGAAAAGAACAAAAAGAAATTATAATTCCTTAGAAGTGACCCATAAACCAGTCTAACCTGCAGGTAATGAATTGGACCTGTGAAGTGGCTGTGGCAAAGAATCGTAATTGCACGAGGAACGTCGGAGAAGAAGGTAGAAGTACAAAGGCTGTTGTTTTGTTGGACATGGAAACCCATTTCTGGCTGACTCAGGTAATCCAAGCGTACAAGGAAATGGACAGACGAATAGACTACGCACGCCCAACAATTTCACATCAACGTGTGAATGGCTACATTAGACCAGTCCGACTGTACTATATCATAGTCTTTCACTATTTTAATTTTCAAGTTTAACTTGCTCTACGTAGCTTTCGAGTCACTTTAATGGCGACTCTTTTCGATTTAGTAATTTTTTTGGTCTTCAACCTCATCCACAATGTTAAAGAAAGAAAATGTTTCCCTACCACATTTTTGAGTTATCACATTCCCCACTCAGTCAAATTTCACATTCGATTATGTGTTCTAGCAAAACCTAACCCTAATACCAATTGTTATGGAAAAAAAGTCACTAATGTGTATTACCTAATAATGTCAATGGACATTCGACCACGGTAGTTCAAATACTCCCAAAAGCCACATCAACAAGAGTTTTAATTCAAATTGAGAACCCACAATAAAGGCTTCTCAACCCCTAACCCCACGTCACTAAAACTTAGGAGGTGTTCTCTATCGATTTCTATTATGCGTGGTCGAAAATAAGGTCGGGTAGGCACTCCTAAATTAGCACTCTAATTGCGCAGAGTGAGTTTCTGAACATTGACTGCATTAGTATTTTTAAATAAAAGCGCCTAACCAGCTTAGGCAGCGTGTAGGTGCTTCAAGTCAACCCTCACCGTCTACTGTAACAAGTTTCCGAACCTTAATTTTATTTGATAAAAAAAAAAAGTAATTAATTATAATTCAAATATTAAAACTTAAAAAGGTGTAGCTACGTAGGCTGTAGGCATATGTCAATACATACAGTCATGCTTGAAAAGCCAGTGCCTGCAAATACCAATATTTGCAAAACGACCCCACGAAATTCCCACAAATTTGTCCAAAAAAAAGAAGAAGAATGAAACCCAAATAAGTATAACGTTGAATATTCTGAAATGCGAGCAAATCGCAGAGCTTTTCTCTCCACCAGTCTCTTCATCTTCCTTCTTTCTTAATTCTCTCTTCCTCCATTTCTAGGGTTTTCGTTTCTCAACCAGGTACGTCACCAATCCATCATCACCTTCAATTTTCATCGAGTCCCTCAATCTAACACTGCACATTTAAATTCCAAAAGGCTCCTTTGCAATTTTAATTTTATGTATCCGCGTTTTGGTTTGATTTGTTTAAACCCTGAAAATGTAGGATCGGAGTTTAGTAATAGCTCAAATTAAGCTTGGATTAGCTTAGCAATATCTCAATTTTGGTTTACTGAGTTAGTGATGATTCTGTTTTCCGTTTTTGGCTTTGAATTATAGGTTTTTGAGGAATTGGTGTTAGTTTTGGTTAAATATGAGTGTGGTGGGGATTGATATTGGAAATGAGAACTGTGTGATTGCGGTGGTGAAGCAACGTGGTATTGATGTGTTGTTGAATGAGGAATCGAAGCGAGAGACCCCGGCCGTGGTGTGTTTCGGCGAGAAACAGAGGTTTCTGGGGTCTGCTGCTTCTGCCTCTGCAATGATGCACCCAAAATCCACGGTGTCTCAGGTGAAGAGGCTTATTGGGAGGAGGTTTAGCGAGCTGGATGTGCAGAAGGACCTTAGGATGTTGCCATTTCAGACTTCTGAAGCGCCGGACGACGGCGGCATTTTGATCCATTTGAGTTACTTGGGGGGTACGCATATGTTTACACCGGTTCAGATTACGGCAATGCTGTTTGCGCATTTGAGAGAGATAATAGAGAAGAATCTGGAAATGCCGATTTCGGATTGTGTGATTGGTATTCCGTCGTACTTTACAGACTTGCAGCGGCGCGCGTATTTGGACGCTGCGACGGTTGCTGGGTTGAAGCCGTTGAGGTTGATGCATGACTGTACTGCGACTGCTCTTAGTTATGGGATTTACAAAACGGATTTCTCGAATTCTGGTCCAACTTATGTGGCATTTGTTGACATTGGCCATTGTGATACCCAGGTCTCGATTGCATCCTTTGATTCTGGGCATATGACGATGCGATCTCACACTTTTGATAGAAGTTTGGGAGGGAGAGACTTTGATGAGGTCTTGTTTACTCATTTTGCCACACAGTTCAAAGAGCAGTATAAAATTGATGTGTACTCTAATGTCAAGGCATGTGTCAGGCTAAGGGCAGCATGTGAGAAGCTGAAAAAGGTTTTGAGTGCAAATGCAGAGGCACCTCTAAATATTGAGTGTTTAATGGATGAGAAAGATGTTAAGGGTTTTATGAAAAGGGAAGAATTTGAAATGCTGGCTTCGAGTTTGTTAGAGAGGATTCGTGTTCCTTGTAGTAAAGCTTTAGCTGATGCAGGTTTAACTGCAGACATGATTTATTCTGTAGAGCTTGTTGGGTCAGGGTCTCGGATCCCAGCTATTGCTAGAGCATTAGTTTCTCTATTCAGGCAAGAACCGCGTCGGACACTAAATGCTAGTGAATGTGTAGCACGTGGATGTGCTCTTCAATGTGCAATGCTAAGTCCTGTTTTCCGAGTCAGAGAATATGAGGTTTGTATCTTGCAATGAAGTTTCTTTTTTGGTATCAGAATGCAGTACTTGCTGGCCATTGAATGTCATCGTATATTTGTCCATACAGAATAATCTCTTGTCAATTTCTTTTTCTTTTCCATCTTACTGTGTTTGACATCTGTTATAGGCAGATATGGGAAATTCAAAGAGCTATCTTAGAAGTGCAGTAGGATTCTATTTTGCCGATGCGTTATATGCCTTTTGTCAATTAAGCTGCAGATGTGACTCTTTAACTTAAATATGCAAGTATGTTGTAGTGTTTATTTACTTATTCTCAACATGTCGTGCTTATTGCTTAATTTAAATCCCTCAAACATTCTTATCCTAGGGCCTGACTTTGTGCTTACTTCTCAACAAATGAGCTCGTTCCTCCCCTACTTCTCCCTTTTTCCTGAACTCTTGCACTCTCTTATTTGATACTTTTTAAATTAAATGTACTTTTCTTGGAATCTATATGTAGGATGAGATCATGCCATCACGATCTTCTCGATACAGAAGTCCATTTTCAGCTTTGCTAATGGTTTTGGAAATAGAATTACATTATTATTTTTTTAATGTTGGCACACATTTTTTTTATTTGGATAGTTGCACCAAAATGAAAATAATTGTTTTTCTGGATCCATATGCAGGTTCAAGATTCTATTCCTTTCGCTATAGGATTCTTGTCAGATGAAGGTCCAATTGGCACTGGCTCGAATGACATCATGTTTCCAAAAGGCCAACCCATCCCAAGTGCTAAAGTATTAACTCTTCAACGAAGCAGTTTATTCCATTTGGAAGCATCTTACGCTGATTCCAGTGAGCTGCCACCCGGCGCATCTCCTAAAATTTGTTGTTTTACGGTAATATGTGCTTTATTTTCTTCTTCGGATGGGGTAGGACAGGGATATGGCCATCAAATTTGAGGGTAGATATGCCAGTCTTTGTAAAACAATATATTTGTTAGAGAGAGATTCACTATATTCTTGATGTAAATGCCAATTTGATCCTCTCTAGGCATACCGAGAAATGAAATTACCTTTTCTTTGTGCAATACGAATACCTCTTAGTTAATATGCTACTCTTTATGCAGATTGGTCCTTTCCAAGGCGGAAGTGAAAGGTCAAGGGTTAAAGTTAAAATTCAATTAGACCTCCACGGTATTGTCTCTGTTGTATCAGCTAAGGTAAGTAAGAACTAAGAAGTCTATTTCTTACATATATCAACTTTGTCATTACAAATTACTTTTTTAGCTTTTGTAATATTAATCTTATCATGGATAGGTGGTGGAAGAACATGGAGACGATTCAAAAATGGACCCGATGGACACTGATTGTGTAACTGCTTCTGTATTACCTGAGGCACGTGCAGACGGATTTCAAGAGAATATGCAGTCCAGATCTTCACATGCCACTGTAAGTTTGTTTTCTACTTTGTTATTGTTTTCAAGAATTTCACTGCCTTGAAAACTAATATGCTTGTCTATTTCCGTGTATGATGTCGAAATGTCTCTAGATGAAACCAGAATTTGGAGTATGTCACATTCTTATACTCAATAATCTGATCTACAGTACTACTTTCTTTCATTCGACATAATTTTTGCTTTACTTATTTCATCGTATGCCCTGAAGGTTAATGATGGCTATATTGTTTGTTGCAAACTTATAATTTATAATTTTGTTCTTTTCTGCTGTTTAGTTTGTGGAGTAGTTGTAAACTCTTGAAAATTATTTCTTATTTTTCCAGGGTGATGTTAGACACAATAAAGCCCCCACCAGTCTAGATATTCCCATTAGTGAAAATATATATGGTGGAATGACCAAGGCTCAACTTTCAGAAGCTCAAGGAAAAGAACTTCAGTTAGCTCAACAGGACAGAGCTATGGAACAAACTAAAGACAAAAAGAATGCCTTGGAGTCTTATGTATATGAGATGCGGAATAAGGTACATCTTCTATACATTCCCATAATGTCTGTCTCGCTACTATAGTTCTGCCGGCTCAACACTTATCACTGATTTTGATTCTAATTGACCTCCCTGAATATGCTTGGGTTTTTCCAAGCAGTATCTGATTATGAGGCCAATGGTTTTTCCTCTAAGTGACTCGAGTGAAATATATTCCTCAATAGATTTTTATTTCTTGCTGTATGTAGTAAAGGTCGAAATGTAGACAGGCAAAATCTGCTAGTCATTTCAGAATTTGTGACGACAGCTTCAATTACTTAACTACTATAGGGCTGATCACCAGTTATAGATATACTTTGGCAAAGAATATCAGGCTATTCTTGTAGTAGCTGGAATCTTTGTCTAGATAGTGAGCGTGTTTGGCTGTAGCTTAGTCACACTCGTATAGATCTTTTAGTTCATGCAGCTATATTCTTGCCATATGCTAATTATGAAATCCATGTGAAATAGCTCTTCAATACATATCGAAGCTTTGCAACTGACCAAGAGAGGGAGGGCATATCCAGGAGCCTACAGCACACAGAAGATTGGCTTTATGATGACGGAGATGATGAAACGGAAAATGCCTACACTTCAAAGCTGGAAGATCTTAAAAAGGTTCTTACCTCTTCAAATCTGACAATGTAAATTTCTATTTTCTTTCTCTCATTCTTGATGTTCTATTTGATACTCATAGCTAGTAGATCCAATTGAAAACCGATACAAAGATGAGGAAGCACGAGCACAAGCTACTAATGATCTATTGAAGTGCATTGGAGATTGTCGCATGGCTGTGGAATCACTTTCACCCATGGATAGAGAAGCGGTATGTTAAACATAGTGTGTGTGTTTGTGTGTGTGTGTCTTTTTACAGTTTTATCTATTATTCTGAGTCTTTGACGTTTCATTTTTCAGATTCTGAATGAGTGCTTTAAGGTGGAGCAGTGGCTAAAAGAAAACAACCAACAACAAAACTCCATGCCAAAGAACATAGACCCAATATTATGGTCGGGTGATATTAAGAGCCGGACTGTGGAGTTGAACTCGTAATACTCTTGCACCTTTTATTTTGCACCTTAGAGTTTTAGAGAGATGTGGCAGTTTTGGTTTCATAGTTTTACTTTCAAGTTGTACTTTTGTTAACATCATGGGTGAAGACCATTTAAACATGACTCCTCAATAGTGATCAATAGTCGTAAGCCAATTAAATGCCCTGCTGCAAAATTTATCTAACCTGCTTGTGATACCTTATAAACTCATCTATCCGTCAAGTAAATTTTCGGTTGATGGGGTGACTCTTCTTAGCACATGTATAGATTAACATCACTCATTTTCCTGGTATCATGAAGTTTCACAATTCATTTGCTATCTTCTTTATTTTTGTCATTGCTGCTTTTGATTTCAAATTATCTCTTGAGTTTGACGATTTTACTATGATTTCAGGAAATTCAAACACATATTTAGATCCAGGGGTTCACATCGAGAGGAACACAAGGGTTCAAACCAGCATGATACTTCTAGACACAAATGACCGAACCAATGCTGGATGGCACACAGATTTTTAGGCTTAGTTTCTTGTTTGTTCTGACAACTGTATATCTGTTGCATTTGTGTTGCTTTTTCTTTATATAGATGGGCAGGTCATTATAAAAGCACACTACTAAATATTAGCCCCAGTTTTTGTGTGTTCTTCAACTAAAGACCTATACCATTATAACATCCTGAGAAAAATGTCGAGATCTATGACTTTAGCAATACCAATGAAAGAGTTTTGAACAATTCGTTGCTAACAGAAGCCATGGTGTTTTTAGACCTTGTCTAAAGAATAAACTGTTGTATATAAAACATTTTTACTTCAGGGATTGTTGTGTTTCTCAAAAGGATTTAAAATCCAACGTTTGCCATCTCTTGAGACCAACGGATTGTTTTCTTTTGTGATTCTTGATTGTTTGTTTTTTTTTTGGTGATTATGTTATGTCATTTCTGTTTATTCCTTAATTAACAAAGAGAGTAGGAAATGAGTATGGGCACAGATTCTGACTTCTTTTTTGGCAATCAGCAAGTTTTATCAGCTCACACAATCAGCAGTTCGACAACATGGTTTGTAATGCATTACATTTTCTTATTCTAAGATTATTTCTACCTCCTGATTAAGATGTCTATTTTAGTTGCATTTGATTTAACACAATTTCAGTTCTCCAGTCCAACAAATAAAAACAAAAAACTATTCAGCAGTCCATTAAACACTTAGATTTGAGTTATGTCCAACTATTTAACATTTAGTTTAGTTTTTCTTTGGAAAGAGGCAACGTATGGAACTTCTTCATCAAACTCCCGCGTGAAAATTTGATTCTCAGTAAACAATTGTTGAAAGCAAAACCTAAAGTTATTGAATCTTAAACAAGTAGATATGGAGAAGCTATTGGCAGCACAAACTTGCAGTTACTCTTAAACCCTGAGTCGGTCTGTGCAACGATGCAATTCAAGGCTTGTTTGTAATAGCCTTCTGCTTATCACACCATCACTGGTTTGAGAAGACTTGGGTGCAAGGTCGACCCCCGAGCCGGTGGCAAAACCTCCTGAAGATATATATAGTGAAACATGACAACATGGTTCATTGCCTCATTTGGTATGCAGAAATGGCACCCAGAGCATTGATGACCTTCATATATAGATCTCTAACAATAACATATTGAGTTTCCAGGAGAAGAAGACACTACCAAAGCGGATGCTGTGACCATTTTCCACTGTCTCAAGAATCTCAACATAGCAAATGTGACAATTAGTGCAGGGATCACACGTAACAGAATTGTTAGTGTACACACACCGTCTGACAGCTGAAGCTGATCGAACGGAGGGCGTCTCTTTGATTGGCTTACTTTAACTTGAAACAAGGAGTTCATTTAGAAGTTGAATGTGATTCACAGTGTGTTTCATCGGTGCAGAATCGATCTTCAGTATTATCGATCAACAGTTGCAACGATTGAGTAAGTCTAAAGACGATATATATATATATATATATAGAGTGTGGTTAAATTTGGGATCCTCTTCACAAATTAGATGTTTTAGGTCTTCACAACAGTTTAAAATGAAAATGGTCCCGAAACCAAAACACTTGTTTCCAACTTTCCATGCATATGATGATCTCAAATACAGCTAAAGACTTGAGAAGTTCTCATTAGAAGAGCTTATACAGCAGCAACTAATATGCATGTCGACGATGCTAATGCTTCTTCACATGGAAGTTCCGAAATCAGACAAGAGTTTTACTATTCAGGTTTTTTATTTTTTTATTTTCTTTTTTGACGAAATTCACTATTTAGGTTTGCATCCGGGGCCTCTCCTATACACAATTTCACGTACACCGCCCACGCCTGCATCAGATAATATATGAACTGAGACCTTATATTATATTATATCGAATCAGCACAGCATACATAGTATAACATAGTATCTTTACTATTAGAAAGTCAATCCTCAAAAATGTCACTAAAATGTTTTATGTCTATTTTACCTTTCGTACTAAATAAAATTATATAAAATGATTGTCCTGTAAGAAAACACATTAAACAAATTGAAAGAAAGTAGCGACAAACAAAGTTCTACGTTTTCCTTTTACTCATCAATAACACGTCATGTGCATCACACGGATATAAGACTAGTTATAATTAAAGCAACAACTTAAAAACTTACATAAACATCTTACCTCGGATAAATTGCAATGCAGCTTTTGAAACAAAGTTTGCGATTCTCAACTTTTCCTGATTGAAAATTCAACCAAATTAAAGGTCAAATAAGCATAATCTAAAATGCAAGTCAAGTGCAAGAAACATAATTTGGATATCAAACATTCAAACTCCGTAAGAATATTGATGTATATCAACCACATGTTTTAAACAAGTAAATAGCATCTCCGATGAGTCTAAATCGAATTGAGGCTTTTATTTACACTTCTAAAATTACTATATATACTTCCATTACTTATTACACATCCCTTTTATTTTTCAACGACAAGAAAGTTAAGTTTACCTCCTAATCTATACTATTATTAAGCAAACATAATTTGTTAGTCAAAACGTGTGTGAAAATACAATTGAGCCCTTACACCATAGATTATGAAAAAATAAATTTTAATAAACAAAAGATAAAACAGTAATAAAAAAAATAGAAAAAGATCATTAAAGAGAAGTTATCTTACTGTTATAACTTACTATCTACTATTTATATTAAGGGAAAAAGACCATTTGCACAAAATGGGTTTAAAAATTGCCCATTTCAATGTTTATATCCCAAACCAATGAATCTTAAGAAAATGTCTAAACTACCTGTTGACAGTAGCCGCAGAGAGGCTACAGCAGGCCCACAAACCCGCAGCAAGCGCACCAAGGCCCGGCCCAAGGGTCGGGACCGGATCACCAGCACCTGGCCTCGGGGCCTAGCACTCTATCCTGCCTCCAGGAACCCAGGGGCCGGGGGCGCCAGCCTGCCTAAGAGGGCACCAAAAGGTGTAAACAGAAGGGAACCAGTCCCACATCGAAGAGTAAGGTCAGCCCTTACCCCCAACCACCTATATATGGGCCCCAACTATCCTATTTATGTGGTAACTTGTCTCTCTCCCCGCTTATATACGTGCCTTAGTTATATATACTCCAACTATACTAACTTAGGCATCGGAGAGGTGAAGGCCGGCCCGCCCGGTATTTCCCTTAGTAAGCAGGATTGCAGGAGATCGAGTTGGATTCATCAAGTATCTACTAGACCCCCGGGTTTAGGCAGAAACAATTGGTGCCGTCTGTGGGAAGCTGGAACGAAAAGCCGTGTAAAGCAGCACCGTTAAAAAAAGTTCGGAGATGAGTCAGGAGAAAGGTACCGCCGAGGAGGGACGCCTTGCAGTAGTGCAGACGCTCACCTCCACCCCAGCCGTCACGCGGGAGCCACGCGGCGACCGGGGCAACGGTCAGGACGGAGAAAGTTATGGGGGACCATCCGGTATGCCGGACCCCGACCGCGCCAGCTCGCGAGGTAAAGGCCCGGCAGAGGAAGGCAGTCCGGAGCGACGGGGCTTCGCCTTGACGTTCTCAGATGATTCAAGCGATCGATCTGAGAGCCCGGACCGGGACCCCACGTACAGCCCCGGCCATAGCAGTATGGCGGGAGAATTACGGGCGATGGCCGCAGAGGTCAGTCGTCTGAAAGAAGAGAGCGACAGGGACAGAACTAAGTCCAACGCCCGGTACGAAGAAATGGAGGCGGTGAATACTGCCCTCGTGGCCGCCCTGGAAAGGGGACAGCAGCACAGTAACGCCATGGCCGAGGCACGGGCGACACTCCCGCCGATTCCGCCTCAACACGCCGATGGAGGGCAGTATTCGGGCGGTCGGCCTGGTGACCCCGTACGGCAGAAGTCGCCACCAGGCGCCGGCCCACCGAAGAGCGCAGCGACCTCCCGCCAGCCCGACGCTTCGTCAGTAGATGAAGCTGAGACTCCGACCGCACGAGCGCTGCAGATGCTGGCCAACACCGTGTCGGACTTAAAGGCCCAAATGGAGGCCAACGAGAGAAGAGCCGCACGGCCGATGGAAGGCGCCCGGTTTAATGAGCGCATGGGTCCCTTTTCGCACCGGGTCATGGAGTCGGGAAGATCTGGCAACCAGAAGTCTCTCAAGCTCACCTACTCAGGGTCCGGTTGCCCGTACCAGCATCTGGACAGCTTCCGGTCCCAAACCTGCGCCAAGGGATACTCCGATGCAGTCTGCTGCAACATCTTCCAGGAAACTTTGTCCGGGGAAGCGCTCAGCTGGTTCTACGAGCTTCCGGCAAACTCGATCGAGGCGTTCGAGCAGTTAGCCGACCGGTTCGTAGGCCGCTTCATCCTCCGAGTCGAGGGAGCCCGGACGTCGACCATCCTCTTCAATTGCAGACAAGCCCCCGGAGAGGAGCTGAGAACCTTTGTCAACCGCTGGCAGACGGCTACGGCCAGAGTTCGGAACCTGGACAAGGGCATCGCCGAGATGGCATTTAAACAAGGGCTCCGAGCGGGCAAGTTTTCCTACGCCGTCCGGGTAGAACTCCCGCAGGGGTACGACGAGTTGATGGCTATGGCCATCCGGCATGCTCAGGCCGATCATGAGACCTATGGCCACCACCTGCAGAAGAGGAAGCGGGATGAGCAGCAGGAGGACCATCCCCGGGAAGAGAACCCCCCGCCCGCCCAGGATGCCAAGCCCAATCAGCGGACCGATAACCGCACCGCTCGGCCCAGCCGGAATGCCAACAACAGAAACTGGCCGCAGCGGCAGCAGAGGTCCTATTCTGATAAGCCTCAAAATGAGCACAAGTCGGCGCCGTTCCGCCAAGAGCGCCCCCTAGCAATCATGCCAGCACCACCACCGACCGGTCAAGAAGTCTTCACCGCTCTCACCACTTCCTACGAGGATATCCTACTTGAGAACGGGAGTGTCATTCCCCCACCGCCCCCGAGAAGGTTCCCGAAGGGGAAACTTACAACGGCGCAGACGGGCAAGTACTGCTCTTACCATGATGAGGCTACTCATCGAACGAACAAGTGCTACGCTCTCAGGACAGCGGTGCAGGTTTTGATTGATAACGGCCAGCTCCAGCGGTACTTGGGGAAAAGAGGAACAGACCCCGACCGGGAACATGACCAGTCCTGGTAAAACCCGCTAGTCCGAGCGGTTAGTTTGGCATAGTTGCGGTTCAAACGTTGTAAAGACAAATATATATGCAAACTACTTTTGAGAAAATTTCACCGGCTCTGCCAGTTCCAGTATATTCATATTCAAGCAAGTACACAAGCAGTAACCGCTCCGGAAACATTACAAGAAAAAGGGCAAGAAAATCCTAAGGAGCTACGACTCCGCCTTCGGCAGGCAGTCCGCCAGCCTCTCCTGCGGCACCCTCGTCGTCGACATCAGTTCCGGCGTGGACTCCGGCTCGGGCAGACTCGGCACCGTTGGTAAAAGAATCCAAGTCCGAGCGAATCGCTTCACCCGGCTGCTCCTCCACCGCCTCCTGATGGATGTCCGACTGCTCATGGATATCTCCTTCGGCAGCAGTCGACATCAGGGAAGTGTCTAACCATCCCTTCCCCACCCATTCCGTGTACGCATCCGAGATGCCCTCTTCCCTGGCCTTCACCAGAAACTCCAGGAACTGATCGCTCTCGCGGTATTTGAGAACGACCCGCTCGTAGAGTGCCGGGTCATCTTCCCCGGCCGGAACGGCAGAAGCGGCGCGCAGAGCAGCGGCTCCCACTTGGAGCTTGTCCACCTTGGCCTCCAGGTCGGCCCTCTCCTTCTCCAGGATCCGGTTCTGCTCCTCCGGCTTTTTGGCCCTCTCCTCCGATCTGGCCTTCTCCCGGTCCGAGTGAGACTTCTCCACCTCCAGGCGCTGCCGGATTTCAGATAAAGCAGTTATCTGTCTCTGCAGCTCCGACAGCTCCTCGCTCGTGTCCGGTTCATACAGACTGTACAGCAACTGCGCAACACCAAAGAGTTAGTCAAGCAGCAAAAGAAAACAGGCTACGGGCAGTACAGTGGTACCGTGCGGTATTTACCCGAAGGACGGATTCCTTGCATTTTAGACGATTTTCGCCCGCCACGGCTCCAGCAACACCGGGTCTGTCCAGACCAAGGCCGGCCAAGTCTGCCGCCACTTGCCGGGCGATTGCACCATCCAGGCTTCCCCTTGGTGCCTCCGCAGGCGCTGGACTACTCTGCCGAGCAGCAGCAGCAGCATCCTCCCCAGCAGCGTTGGTTTGCGCACCGCTGGTTATCCTGAACCGTTTGGCCAGGTTCTCCCGTGCCGACCCACCGGTAAGCGTCACCAGTGCGGCCGAAGGAACGTCCCCGACCTTCCGTTTCTCTCCCCGGCTTTCCGGAGAAGAAGATCGTGCGCTTGCTGGGGCGACGCGGGCCACGTACGGCACAGCCACCGGCCGGTTGGGAACCCTGTTCATCCCACCAGGAATCCTCACTGCCCCCCCCCCCCCCCCCCCCGGTGCTCTTGCCCTTTCCAGGCGCCAGGAGGCCTGCGGCATGATGAGTCTTCACCCGCTTCAGGACATAGGCGTCCTCATCGACGTCCATAACCCTCGGCTCCGCATGAGTCGTAAGCCGGCCGGACCCGTCGTCCACCGACGTCCGCGAGACGATCTCGGCCTTCTCCTTCAGCTGGTTGAGGAGATATTCCCCGTCCATGGAGAGAGTGGTTTCGGGCTTGATAGTCGCCCGGGAAGATGCACCTGCAAGGAAAGCAAACAGTTAGTATTTTGCAAAGCTAGCACAAAGTATCACCGCTCAAGGGCTCCCTACGCACCGGGCCCCCACCCAAGCTGGTAGTATTCCAGCACTTCTCGTCGGATGAAGTTGTAAGAACTCCGTTCCAGATCGTCCCAACATCCGGTTATGGTCGAGATCCTCTCACGCTCCAGGTCGAACAGCTCGTACGACTGGTCTCCAATGGGTTGGAAGGCGCCAGGAACACAGTACATTCTATTCCTCGCCTGCCACTTCCCGCCCACCATCACCACTTTCTTCCTCCAGCTGTTGTCTACCCATGAAGGCATATTGGTGACGATCAGTGGAGGCTTCCGGGTATTGAAAGATAGGCAACCATGGGACCCCTGCTTCCTGGAGTACGACAACCTGTACAAGGCCCGGAACTCGTTTACCGTGGGTATATTCATCCCGGAGAACTCGTACAAGCAGCCGAGGCTCAGTAGTCGTCTCCACTGCAGCCCAGGAAGCTGCACGGGCGACACTTGCAATGCGCTGAGCATGTACTGCACGAAATGTGGCAGCGGGAACGAGAGTCCATGCCGGAACTGATCCTGGTGCGCAGCAACCCAACCTTCTTCCGGGTTGCAGGCTGACTCTCCAGGATTCAAGGGCCGTAGCAGAACGTTATCCGGGATACCCCACGCTTCCCGCAACGCCTCAATCTCTTCAGAGGTCATGCTCTCCTCTGGTTCATCACACACCACAGCGTGCTTCCCACTGCCAATGGTGTAGCTTGCAACCGGAGCATCTTTAAGGCGCACCCCGTGCGGTATTTCAGTGTCCGAGGATTCAGCCCCGGAAGACGAAGACGAGGACGGAGTCGAAACCCTGCTCCCGGAGCAGTCAGCGACTTCGGTCTCCGGAGATTCCGAACTGAGCCAGTCGTCCAGCCTCTGCGCATCGTCCACGAGGGGACCCCTGGCAACTGATTCGGAAGCCCGGTCAGAACCTGAAGACGACATCTTAACCTAGGGGAAGAACACAAAACCCTAGCTCTTGTCAGCAACAGGCTACAACAACGCCTTCTACGGCCTCTCCCCGAGTTCGCCGCAAAGCAGTTCCGTCAGCGGCAGAAATCCCTCTCCCCCCCCGCCGCAAAACAACAAAGCCAAAAACAAGAACAACACCGGGGCAAAGAAATCAAACAAACTTACCGATTAGTATGCTCAACCGAGGACAATCGGCCCTGGGAAGGCAGCGCGCAATGGTAGGGAGCGTTCAAAAAGACGGATCTCGCGGGGCAAGAAGGGCTCAGATTGGTCGCCGGATTTCTCTCTTTCTCTCAGTTTCTCTAAAGCAAGAAGCAACAACAGAAAGAAGAGCAGAAGAGACCCTTTTATAGAGGAGACCAATGCCCTAGGCAATCGAAATCCCTCCAAAACAAGTAATCAGAGCAACTCAAACGCCTGCGAATCCACGCCCTACATCTCAAGACCGCCCCGCGCTGGCACGTGTCCCAGCATTGGTAACCTCCCCATGCCATCATAACTGACTGGACTGATGGACTTCCTCCTTAAATGCATGTCAGCCACTTGTCCCACACGCTGGCGACAGGAAGGTAGGAGCGGGAATCAAGGAGTCAGGCCCTCCCACTTCCCCAGATTCCACGCTTGCACGACAATCTTCGCTGAAAATCTCGATGACCTCTCTCGCGGTTATGATCATCCAACCGCTTGGAGAGCACCCATCCGGGTATGCAGCCTCGTCTCGATATGGCTTGACGCCCGGCACCATGGCAGTTCGCGGTTATGATCATTCAACCGGTTGCATGGCTTCTTCATCGCATATTACTGGAGGCCTCATCCGGATATGGCATTGCGACCGGACACCGGTCGAGGTCCGTCCAGTCGCATCTCTCTTGGGGGACTCGTCTCGATATGGCAGGAGGCCCGGTCGAGTTCCGCCCACCGGTTACGACGCATCCAACCGGCTCGAGAGCATATTCCGGGAATAGGATCCACCCGGCCCCATGGCACTTCACTGGGGGACTCGTCTCGATACGGCAGAACGCCCGGTCGAGTACCGCCCAGTACCATGGCTGACCCCGGTCATGAGAACATTCGACCGGCTTGGGCTATATACACCCGGGTGAGTTTACATCTAACCCATGTACGCTTGTCCAGCAGGATAAAAACCCTGCATCGCACTAGCTGCGGCAACAGGGGGCTGCACGGCGAGCTTTGTCACCTCAACGCCACCCCCCTACCAGGAACATAACACACCTGGCCCCATGGCAGTTCACCGGGGGAACTCGTCTCGAAATGGCATGATGTCCGGGCACCGGTCGAGTTCCGCCCAGAACCATGGCTGACACCGGTCGAGAATTTTCGACCGGCGGGCTTATAACCCCGGGTGAGTTTGCATCTAACACATGTACGCTTGTCCAGCAGGATAAAAACCCTGCATCGCATTGAAAGGCGATCAAGCATGGGGCTGCACGGCGAGCTTTGTCACCTCAATGCCACCCCCCTTACCTCAACGCTTATTCAACACAAGCTGAGAAGAACTAGCAAGTGTTCGCTGGTGCTTCAAATAGGCTGCAACACCAGGGTAATCTCCCTGCAGCCTAGCAATGGGAAACTCGTCTCGATATGGCAGGACGCCCGGTCGAGGTCCCATGAACTTCACCCCGTCCGTTTCAACAGATCGCCCGGTAGAGGCTCAGTGAACTCCGCTCCGCTTCGATTCGGTAGATCCCCAGTTGAAGCCCAGTGAAGCTCCACTTCGTACCGATAGGGCAAAGTGCCCGGCCGAAATCCCATGCACAAGTCTCTTGCGTGGCGGATTTCAACGCCTCATTATCATCCCATGTACAAGTCTCTTGCATGGCGGATTTCAACGCCTCATTATCATTCCATGCACGCATCTATTGCATGGCATCAGGGCATCATCTCATACACTCCATGCTCATAACACCACAACACTTACGCATGTTACTGCTTATATTTCAAGTGTGCTTATAAACTATTGCTTCCCATCGGTAACAGGTACTCACCTCGGTCACGCCCAATCTTTAACGCGGACTTGGGGGACTGGGTACCGGTAGGATGGTAGCCCTGCGGGTCTGCGGGACAAGAGCAAGACAGATTTAAGTCCCCATTCAAGATTGCACTTGACCGGGAACTTGGAGGACTTGTTGACAGTAGCCGCAGAGAGGCTACAGCAGGCCCACAGACCCGCAGCAAGCGCACCAGGGCCCGGCCCAAGGGTCGGGACCGGATCACCAACACCCGGCCTCGGGGCCTAGCACTCTATCCTGCCTCCAGGAGCCCAGGGGCCGGAGGCGCCAGCCTGCCTAAGAGGGCACCAGAAGGTGTAAACAGAAGGGAACCAGTCCCACATCGAAGAGTAAGGCCAGCCCTTACCCCCAACCACCTATATATGGGCCCCAACTACCCTATTTATGAGGTAACTTGTCTCTCTCCCCGCTTACATACGTGCCTTAGTTATATATACTCCAACTATACTAACTTAGGCATCGGAGAGGTGAAGGCCGGCCCGCCCGGTATTCCCCTTAGTAAGCAGGATTGCAGGAGATCGAGTTGGATTCATCAAGTATCTACTAGACCCCCGGGTTTAGGCAGAAACACTACCCAATTTAACACATTTACCCTAACCCTTTACCCTAACCAATTAACCCCGATAACTTCCTCACAGCAGTTTTCTCTCCCTCTCTTCCCGGTTCTCCCACTCTTCCCCATTTCTCCCTCGTTCTCTCCCTCTCTCCCCCGTTTCTCCCTCGTTCGCTCTCTCTCTCCCTGCTGTATCTCTAACCCCTCTAAACCCTAAACTCTTCCCCCCTCTATCTCCGTCGTTCGCTCACTGTCTATTCCTCTCGCTCGGCCAATCGACCGGTTACTGATTATGGCGCCGCGGAAAAGGTAAAATGCTCCTTCATTGTGTTAATCTGTATTTGTTATAGTGGTTGTTTGATGATTCCAGGGTTTACTGGATAGATTGGGTTTACGGTTTGAATGATTATTGGGGGTCAATAATCTCGATTGTTGGGTGTCAATAATAAATTCATGCTGACATGAATGCGCCTTCATTGTGTTAAGTTGAAATTGGGTTTAGTGGTTGTTTGATGATTCCAGGGTTTACTGATTAGATTGGGTTTACGGTTTGAATGATTATTGGGGGTCAATAATCTCCATTATTGGGGGTCAATAACCTCGATTATTGGGGGTCAGTAATGCTTATTATTGGGGGTCAGTAATCGTAATTATTGGGGGTCAATGATCGTGATTATTTGCTTACGTAATTGTGTCTGTATCATATATGCAGAAAGGCAGTTGATCAGCCAGATGAAGATGATTTTGAAGATGATAGAGGTGATTGTCATGACGATGGCGGAGATGATGGTGATGATGATGATAGGAGTGATAGTGGTGACAATAAGGAAAGTGATGGTGACAAATCTGATGGTGATGAGGATGACAGGTCTGCTAGTGATGATGATATCAGGAGTGAAAGTGTTGATGATGAGGAGGACGATGATGAAACGACGAAGCAGTTCACCATTAAACATAGAACGCGCAATGCAAAAAAAAAGAAGGGAGAAAATAATGAAGCAGGAGGTAAACGTGGAGCAACAACCAAAAAAGCAAAGAAGAATGACTCAAGCAAGAAGAAGAAGAATGAAGAAGGAGGTAAACGTGGAGCAGAAGCAAAGAAGAAAAAGCAGAAGCAACATTGTACTAGAGTTTAAAAAGATTTGTTCAAATGGGCAATAGAGTTGTTACCTTATGTTGAATAGGGGAAGAAAACAAGATGGTCATTTGAATGGGCAATCAGGGGGTCAAATTAGCACCAAATAGACATTTTCCCTAGTTTTAATTCAGTAAAAACTTCTTTTAGATATTGGGAAAAAGGTGAAAATACACAGTGTTAGTGAGGGAATACCGAGGATTGAAGCAGTCTTGCGCTTTAAAAGAGTTCTTCTTGTTATCGATGATGTGGATGATATGGAGCAACTAGATGCAGTGCCTATGATGCGAGATAAGATTCGTCAAGGAAGTAGAATCATCATAACAACTAGGCATGCAAGGTTGTTGCCTGTTGATCAAGCTATTGAGGTCTATAACCTTGAAACTTTGGATTTCAATGACTCGTTGAAGCTCTTCAGTTGGCATGATTTCGGACGACACTATCCTAAAGAAAGTTACATGGAACATTCAAAAAGGCTAGTACACCACAGCGGAGGTCTTCCATTAGCTCTAAAAGTTTTTGGTTCTTCTCTATCAAGGCAGAGCATAGATGTATGGGAAAGTGCATTGCAGAAGTTGGAAGTAATTCCAAATGGTGAAATCATGAAGAAACTCAAAATAAGCTACGACTCTTTACAAGACAGCCATGACAAAGATTTATTCCTCCATATTGCTTGTTTCTTTGTTGGTAAGGACAGAGATTACATTGTTGGAATACTAGATGCGTGCGAGTTCTACACAGTGGTTGGCATTCAGAATCTTATTGATAGGTGTTTGGTAACCATTGATGAAGATAACAAGGTGCAGATTCATCAAATGATTCGTAACATGGGAAGAGGAATTGTTCATCTAGAGTCAAAGGATGCTGGGAAACGTAGTAGATTATGTCATCCTATAGACTCTTTCAAAGTATTGGCGGAAAGAAAAGTAAGAATTACATGATCCATCTTATGTGCATGTTTTCTTCCTATGTATTAGTGGTGCTTATCCAAATATTTTGTTCTTTTTTACATTAGGGAACAGAAATGATTGAAGGTCTTGTCTTGGATATGCATAAGCACCCTGCATACTCTATTTCTAAGGAATCAAATGCGGTACTCTTGGAAACCAAAGGATATGTAGGGATGCACAATCTAAGACTACTCCAGCTTAGTCATGTACTACTCACTGGATGCTACAAAGAACTTCCATCAGGGCTTAGATGGTTGTGTTGGTCTCAATGCACTTGGGATTCTATACCAAGTGATTTTTCTTTCGATAACTTGGTTGTTCTTGAAATGCACTATAGCAGCTTGAGAAAAGTTGGGACGGGAAGGAAGGTACACGCACTATGTCTCATTTCAGTTTTTCTCTTTTGTGATATCGAGCAGCTGCATGTCATATATACCTTTCTAAGAATCAAATCCATGTTCTTTTTCTCATTACTTACTCACAGTGTCTTCCATCATTGAAGGTCCTAGATCTCAGCTATTCTCGTCGACTTACTGAAATTACTGACTTCTCCCTATTTCCTATTCTCGAGAGACTGATTCTTAAGGATTGCGCAAGCTTAGTTGATGTTCATCAATCTATTGAAAAGCTAGAGAGACTAGTTTACTTGAATCTAGAGGGTTGCAAAACTATTCAGAAGCTTCCGGAAAACATTTCTATGCTGACTTCTCTGCAAACACTTATAATATCTGGGTGCTCAAATCTTCAAGACTTTCCAGTAAAGCTGAGGATGCTAAAATCTCTAAAAGTGCTTCAAACTAATGATATACCAATAACTTTACTGGCGAACACTATTGAGGCCAGATCCTGCCCAAGAACAAGGATAGATACTTTTTGGGCTTCCTTACCCTCTACATTAGTAAATTTAAGTCTTGTAGATTGTAATCTTTCTGATAATGTTTTCCCTAGGGCTTTGGCTAACCTATCCTCACTGAAAAGATTAAATCTAAGCCATAATCCAATGCATACCCTACCAAGTTTCATCGGTGGCCTCACCCAGCTCGATCAACTCTCTTTCTCCTACTGTGAGAACCTTAGATCACTTATAGGGCTACCAAGAATAGAAGAACTGATGGTGAACAACTGCAAATCATTGGAAAAAATATCATGTCAGTCATTGTCATACCTGCCTCAGTCACTAGGTTTTCGTGGCAATGACGGCCTAGTTGAGATTGAACCTTGGTACAAGTTAGAACCCCTCGGAGAAGTTGATGAGGAGATGATCAACCTTTTGGGTTTAACTGACTTGAAATCCAAGGAAAGAATAAAGTTGCACACCATTGATGAGGAAGAAGTTTATTCTGGGACAATGTATCCCCTCCAGGTCTCTCTCTCTCTCTCTCTCTCTCTCTCTCTCTCTCTCTCTCTCTCTCTCTCTCACACACACACACACACGCATGGAAGGTACTCATGTCGTGTCCTATTCAAAATAACATTTATTGTGATTTCTATGGCATAGGGACTCTATGAATTTGGGATATTCCACACTTTTCTTCCTGGAAACCAGGTTCCAGGACACTTCAGCCATAAAAGTAATGGTACTTCAGTATCTTTTACTATACCTCTACGTCCTGATCGTAGGACCCGAGGCTTGAATGTCTTCTGTGTCTATGAAAATTCAGATGATGTTTCTCAAGTCATCTATACTGGTGCTAACTTACCTAATCCAATCATAGTCAAAGTCAGTAATAAGAGCAAGGGTCTGAAATGGATCTTTGGCCCAACATACTACGGTATTCCAGATGATGGAAAAGACATGATTTGGTTGAGCCATTGGAAGCTGGAGAATCAACTGGAAGGTAACAATAAGGTGACTGTTTCAGTACTTGTGGAACCTTGGCTTCAGGTAAAGCGGTGTGGCGTCGAGCTTGTGTATGAGCAGAAGAGGACGAGCTCCCACAACAGCTCGGATCCTTATTCATGTGTCATTGGGACAGGTTTTTCAGAAGAGCAGGAGGTGATGCCAGGAACATACTTCCTCTGCCCTCGACCTGCTTCAATGGACAATTTAGAGTTGTGTAGGTCAATTTGGTTCGATAATCTCATTAGGGACTCTGATGAAGAAACAGGTGTGTGCCACTTCCAAATTCTTTGTCTATGCTTGATAGATGAGACTATGAGACAATACCAATTTAATCATTCTACATTTCAATTTATATTGATTCCCCTCTAATCAGTTTACTGTCGTTTTTGTGTGTTTTAGACAAAGAAGAGGAACAACAAGGAGATCACAACAAGTGCCTGTTAGAAAGTATATTGTCATTGATTAGGAAGATATGTTAGAATATTTTCTTGTATCAATTGTATCAATTACAATAAGTTTCTTTCCCTTCTTAGTTTCCTATCTTGATGGGAAATCTTAATTGTAAAGGATGTAAACTGGATATATTTCCCTCATACTTTTCTATAGTGCTGTCGCAGAAACTGCAGGGTTCTCATTATGGCATTCTTTCTCTATTTTTTTCTGGTCGCTCCCTTGCTCTCCCACGGAGAATAGTGACAATTTTGGATGCTCGATTACTCATGATTAGGTGGAAAGCTTTTTGGCAGTTTATTACGATATTGAGTAGTGTACTAGTGTTTGTTCATTTCCTTGGTTCTCTGCCGGGTTGCTCATTCACTTGCTTTTCTGTGTTATCTACTACAAATGTATAGAGTTTACTCATGAGTGGATTTTCAGTTATAAAAATAAAAATAAAAAAAAATAAAAAGGAGTGGATTCAGGGCTACAAGGGCTCAACCCTGCTTTATACATCTGATCAGATACGTGTGGAATAATGCTGGAATCATATGACTTAGTTTTAGCTTCTTGTTAGTTTTGATGACTGTATATCGTGTTAATGCTTTCCATAGAAAGTGAAAAGGGTACAAACCAGAATGATGCAGGATGAATCACAGTTTTTCAGGCTTCGTTCGTTTCTTCTGTTCTGACTACCTGTTGATCAATCTCTGCATCAATGTTATACAAGCATATATTACTCGCTATAATTTCCAGTTTCATTTATCGATTTCCAATGAGCTATATCCTGATATCATCTTGAGCAAGCTGTCTTAAAAAATCAGTATGGGAAAGCTTTCACTAAATCAAATCGATGAAACTACATTCATACAACAGGAATTCAAAAGAAAAAATGTTACAGAAAATTTTTGGGTACAAGGCATATACTCGACTATTTTTATTTCATTTTTTGGCTTTCCCTTTTCTGGCCTTCACAGGCCGTTTTCCACTTTCCTGTCAATTACAAAGTAACAATGTGTAAGCCACATAAACTCGTAAAGATTATGAACCTTTCTACAAACTATTGATTTCACATGTACCTTTCTATACAGACCGTAGGCTGCTTGACCTGTCAATTCCTGCCCCGCCTTACTGACATAAACCTGTGGCAAACAAGAGAGCATTAGAACAAATGTAAATAAATACACATAAAAGTATTACTGTACGTAATAATTGATGTATCATTCCTCTTCTTTAGCAAGTAGAAACAAGAACAAAAGCTGGATTTAACAGACATTGTACCCGTCTGATTGTAAATATAATGGCAGAATTTAATAACAATCCAAGATCATTCCTAGAGTGTTCATATGTACTATAATCAAGTAAAGATAAAGCTGACTAGCTAATTGCTATTAATATAAGTTCTATACTGAATTACATAAAAAACTAGCCATATGTAGTCTTTTAGCTTTTTACATACCTTCCTTCCACCAGAGCCTGTATACCAATGACCACCAGCCTGCCCACTAGCTTGGCCAGATTGACTAGGTGTGTACCACTCACTAGAAGATTGTGCATTTGCTTGAATCCGCTTTTTGCTTGCAGAGGTTCTGGGTTCCGCCCAGTTTCCAGAAGTATGCTCCATGTTTCCAGTGTTTAATTTGACTGACTTATTTCTTCCTTTATTTACACTCCGCTTGACACTACCTTTCTCTGTTGCTTTACCTTTTGGGTTCACCCAGTTACCAGAACCATGCGAGACTTCTTCAACATTTGATATGTTTGAAATATTTTGTCTCTGAATTACTGTGCGTTTTGAAGCTTCTCCATTGCTAAATTGACCCCTGAATACACATTTAAAAACGTATCATGACATCTCATTCAAAGGAAATTCAAAACCAGAAATAGCCTAAAAATAGAAGGGGAAGAAGTATGTTACATGTAATCAATAACTGATGCACCATTCTGTTGATTTCCACTGACACTAACAGAGCCCAGGGGGGAAAAGTTTGGCAAGCGACTGCAGACTAACTTTCGAATATTTGGATCACTGTGGAAAAAGTAATGATGGGCAGGTGGAAGGGGATCAGCCACATTCCACAGTTGTTCAACATCTTGGCCATCGGGTGTCATTTCAAGAAAGCTCTCGTTGGTGTGCAGAAATGCATCCCTATCCAGATTTTGAGTAGTCTTATCCTTCGAAGATTGGAAGTATTCTTGACACGCCTCATCCAAAGCAGGTGTCAGAATGTTAAACTTCTTGATTGGACTAAAGTTTTGCCACAAATCGACATCTTCAGGCATACTCGTAGATGTGTTTTTGTTTGTTCCACTAGTCAATGCAGAGTAGCCAGGGTTACTGTATTGCTTCTTTGAGGATGCATCAACCTTAGAATTAACCCTACTAACACTATAACTGACTGAAGGATCATCAGAATCAGAATCAATTAACTGAAACCTATGAAGAGGACTAGTAGTTAACTTTGGAAAAACAAATTCTTTGCGGCTTGCCTCCAAACTCACAGAAGCCGGGACATCTGAAATCTGATTCCCCTTCCTTCCGATGCTATGGTAGGATGATTTTAAAACCCCACTTCCCCGCAATGGGACTTTAGAACTGCTACATGATGTTTGGTATTGTGTTGACCGATGCACATCTGCCACAAATTTGAAGTAAATATATAAATTATGGTGTATAATGCATAGTGTATACATACTCTATCTCGTTCATGTACAGACCACACACAAAGAAACAACAAAGAAGCTCACAATCTGAAAACAACAATCTGCAACTAAAGCATAATGAGTTTGGGAATAAGAGTATCCCCAAAGTTGGACCTGTCCAGAAAACAATGCTGTGAAGAACAATACTACATCATAGCACTAAAATGGAAACAAAAGACTCATAATTTCTTGCAATGCAGATTGCATGGCAACCTAAACAACCAAAAACAAAATGCAAAACCATCACTGCGAGACACAAACTGTAACTAACCATGCCAATGATTAATCAACCATTCAAACCTGCTTGCTTACGCGCATAAGTTTTACCATGACTGAAGAGTATCAACCCCAAGATTTGACCTGATTCCTCTACAACATTAATTTACCGTATCTAGTTTCTTGCTATACTGCTACTCTTGAACAGGCATTGCCACAGAATTTCCCTAAAGTTTCCACCTTGTACATTACCACAGAATTTCCCCCAAATTCACAATGTATAATTCTTTGAAAATAATCTACATCATCATACCCTAGATTGTTAAGCACATTGATTACTGCTGCTTATTTTTCAAATTGAAACCCTAAAAAGATAGAAATAACTTCCTCCTCCAGATTATGCTCTTCACATCATAAACAAAGACTAATCAAGACCCACTTCATTTCCCTCATTTATTTCTCACAATTCTACCACTCAACATAAAAATATCAACTTTTTCCACACCAAACCTCATTCACACTAAAACGTCAATAATTTTAAATCCAAAACACTAAGAGAGAAAAAAATCACCTTTTACAGTTTCTTCGGGAGAAGAGAAGTCTTCGATATCATCCTCAATGCTCCAAAACGGCGTCGTCGGGAGCTCCCGCTTCTCCGGCAGCCCTCGCTTCAGCCGCTTCAGCGACCGCGGCGGCTCGATCCGTGGCTCGATGACTTGATCTACATCAACGTCAACCGGACGCGGAGGAGCTGTTTGGAGCTCCGATTCGAACCCGAAATCGAATCCGAGAGAGAAAGAAGGAGGTTCGAAGTCGGCGGCCATAGAAGGAGTTGAGGTCTGAAATTGGGAGGACTTGGTCCCTTTGTAGAATTGGGCCATTTGAATTTTGGGGAAAACTTTTGGAGGGATATTCTGAACCGAGAGGAAGCAGACTCGGCATTTTTTTTCTTCTTTTTTCTTGCGGTGTTACTAAATGCAGAATCAGCATTTTAATTTATCAACTTAACTAACGATTGTTCATTAGTTGCACATGTAAATGTAATTATTATTCATTATTAATATGGAAAAGTTAATCATCCCTATATATATCACTAGTTAGATGCGGGTCTTCTTATTTATATGCATGTATTGATCTTGAAAGAGATCATACTTTGTAATCGAAAAAGAGAAAGAAAGAAAGAGATGTATATAACACATTCCCGTACAGAATTGATGTTAAGAGAGAGAGACTACATTGTCCACTTGAGATTACGTCAAACATACTGTTAATATTTAAGAGTAACCAACAATTTTCATGGAATGGAAAAATATTAACTACTTATTTTCGATCCAAAACTGACCCTATAATTGACGTAGTTTGTTGCTGCAAATTCCTTCAAGGAAAATTGTTTCATGTACATCAGATTACATTCAATCATAGCATGGGGTAATTGACATTAGCTTATTAATATGGAACAATCTATAGCCTTCTCTTCTACACATCAAAACGTAGAAGCTAGCCATCAAAAGGTCATTTTACCTTCAAATTCTAATAAGCATTATTCCATCTGGCTGAATAAACTGATCTCCTGCAAAAACAAAGTACCTAGAGCTAAAGAAAATTTATTAGAACAAACAAAACAAAAAAACGAAAGTTAAAGAGAAAACATCTTGTTGCAGCATTCTTTATCTGTACCTTAAGATTTCTAATCATAATAGACCCATCACCCATCTATATTAAAGAGAGGGGAGTGAACCCTATTAACTGGCAGAAGCAAAAGCCTTACACATCACCTTTCTATATCAAAGACCATCTGTTTTCTCAAGTCGACATCCTTACCTTTGATTACCTATATTGACATGGAAATATTGAAAATGAGAAGTAAAAATTTAACAAAATCGCCATCAGAAGACCAGTAAAATTTAACATCTATTAAAAACTTTGTCATAGTAGAATTTATATTTGGCACCTGCAATAGCAAGGTCTTTCTTCTATTGTTCAAACGTATAATAGCATGCTCAGCTGTCCTCACTTTAAAAGGACTGTGAAGCCACTTTAATCTAGTTGACAAAGGATTGATGAGAAAGAACATCAGACACTATTTAACAAATGACACAATTAAACAACCATAGGGTCAATGTAGGACATATTCTTCCAAATTTGTTTGACATGTGAAATTAATATTTTGACCCTTCTTGCATCAGAATGTCAGTAAACCAAACCTTTATGGGGTTACTGATTTCTTATTTCTTATTGTTGATTTCCTTGGTACAAACTATTAAATCTAAAGAATCAGATTACAGTGCAGACCATTTCCTTGTATTAGATTCTTGTGTTATCCCCTTAGAATCATTGCAAGAATTTTCAATTGTTTTGTTGCAGACTCCAGCGATGACTTATTTATTGGGTTGCAAATTTTTGCTTCTTGTTTTATTATGGAAAAAAAAAAAGGAAAAAAAAAACTTTTTCTTTTTGAACAAAGTTTCTACTGCAAACTTCCAGTGGCTCCTTCTCATTCATTTCTGGGTACTTTTCTTTACTCGTTTGAAGTGCATATCATGATGAATTCAATTTAAGCAAATGTGAAAGCAACAAATGAAATCAGAAATCCCCAAGTGAAAAAGGATTAATACAAACAGAGGAAAAGAATTGAAAGCACAAAAATTTGGTCTTCCATGGTAATTGTTAAATCATGAGTTTGTAATTTCCGATAACAATTCAATTGACAAATAACGAATTGAGTGAGTTTGAAGGACTTACACCGATTCAAATTAAGAGTCAAATTCCTTAAACCCTAAAAATTACAAAATAACATTAATCCCAAATTAACAAAGATTTGAAGCAAGACCCAAAATTCTAATTAAAGGGTAAATCAATGGGAACCCCAAATTGAAATACAGAAAGGCCCAAAAATCATGGAGACTTTCACTGACGTTCAGAGAAATTATCTGCAGGTTTTCAATGAAGTAGATGGCTAAGGAACGAATTCAATTCAGTATGATGATACAAAACTCACTGCATCTCTTCTGACCAAATGATCCAACCAACACCAGCTACCAAAGGAAAACCAATTACCTTGAGCAAAATAATCAAAAAATGCACACTCAGAATCAAAAACTTAGCAGATGTGAACATACCTTCTGTCTCCCTATGACCTCGATCTCAATCTAGATCGCCGACGAAAATCAAGAACCCGAGAAAGGCTTCCAACCAATGAATTGGATGGCTGAGGAAGAAGCCGAGATTATTATAGGAGCGACACAGAGCGAGTGAGAGAGATGAATTCTGACGTCATCGTCCGCTTTTATACTCAAGCGAATGGCAGGATTGAAATTAACACAGAATCGAGGGCGAAACGGTAATTTATACGAGAACTAAGAAGACAGACGGGAAGATTTTTTTATTAAAACAAAAAAACAAAAAAAATTGAATACGATCGCCCGGTTGACCATTGATAGGTAATTAAGCGTCGGAATTATTAGGGTCGCCTCCGGATAGAAGAGTTTGAGTATAAAGCTTCCCGATATCTACCTTCCACCACTCTCCTACAATTTTCAACGAACAACTCGATCAGTTGTTAACCAATCAAAAGTTATTAATTAGAATGGAGATTATAAGTAAAATGATCCTTAATTAATTAGTTGCTCACCCAATATGATTGGGATTTCTGCATGAGGCTTTGCAAAAGGGTAATTGTTGTCCTTGTTGGGGTGTATGATGATGGCACCGTGTACAGTGGCTCGATCCCACTCGATCACTGTGAGCATGCCACCAAAGGGTGCCTTCCTCGGTGAAAATATGATTTTTTGGGTGAACTTGCCGGCCTCCTGGTTGAATAGGCTAGGGCACTGCGTAATATATTCTATATTCTGGTCCGTCCGACCATGGATTCCTTGCGCAACACCATGCGAGGCCTCATGGTGGTGAGCGAGCACTCATTTCGTAGGGATAATACTAGCTAGCATCTCTCCCACTCATTTCAAAAGGCGGGGGGGAAGCGCTATAAATTAGAGAGGCCTTTGTAGGGTTACTGAAGTAGTGCTGTTTTTTTGGCTCCACTATATATGGAATAAGAAAGTGATAGATGATCGATCGATCCCTCACATATGTTTCCACTGTCTATATAGCTTTGGAGGTCATCCGCACACTCTGAAATTGGATGGAACTACGGATTACGCCCATCATTATACATGAGTGGAGCAACTGGCCAACTGTAGATGAAAAAAGAAGATGAATGATTCCCAAGCTCCAAGCTGTGTCCCAAATAGTGGCCACTACCTAATCTTGTATCCCAACCAAGGTAGCATATATATATTGAGGTGCACAGCTTATGCCTCTATCTTCTCCTCCCTTTCCAATGAAGCAAATTAAGTCTCTCATTTCCAATGCATGGTTGCGGACTTGCACTACCAGAAAAATGAGTTGTGCCGACGAAAAAAAAAAACAACGGCCGACGAAATGATTTTTCGTCGGCTATTCCCAGGAATGGCCGACGAAAATTTTTTTTCGTCGCTAAAAAAAAAAAATCGTCGGCCATTCCTATAGAATGGCCGACGATTTTTATTTCGTCGGTAAAAAGTAAAAATCGTCGGCTATTCTACAAGAATGGCCGACGATTTTTATTTTCGTCGGCTATACTCCAAGAATGGCCGACGAATTAATATTTTCGTCGGCTATAAAACTTTTGGAGTATGGCCGACGAATTTTACAATTTCGTCGGCTATAAGTCTTTATATTTTCAGATCTGGACAGCAGCTGCTCATTTGCAAAAAACGGGAGAAAGAGTGAAAAATCAGTGGATATTGTTGAAATCCGTCCTCTCTTACATTGTGAAGCTATATATAGGTACGTACATGTGTACATATGTTGATTTTGGGTTTTAGTTGCATGAGTTGATTTTGAGTTTTAATATATGTTTTGATGTTATTTTAATCCTAAAGAGTAATCGGTTTTGATGTTATTTTAATTAGTGTTAAAAAAATAATGATGATGTTAGTGACACTTCGGGTAGCATAAGTCCTCTTTCTCGTGCTTCGATAAAAGGAAAACAGAATATCTGACGGTTTCTGGAGCTTTTATCAAAACAGAATGATGATCAGAAGGTCATCCAGGCTACTAAATTGGTCAAACCGAAAGATCCTTTTTTCGCAGTTATCTTGCAACCATTCAACTTCATTAACTGCTATCTGGTGAGGATTAAGTAGTTAATGAAGTCGAATGGTTACAAGATAACTGCGAAAAAAGGATCTTTCGGTTTGAACATTTTAGTAGCCTGGATCACCTTCTGATCATCATTCTGTTTTGATAAAAACTCCAGAGAGCTTGGCATTCTGTTTTCCTTTCATCGAAGCACGAGAAAGAGGACTTATGCTACCCGAAGTGTCACTAACATCATCATTATTTTTTTATTTTTTTCATAGAATAGCCGACGAACAATGCATCATTTCGTCGGCTATAATAATAATGGCCGACGAAATAATTAATTTTCGTCGGCCATAAGTTTTTTTTAAATAAATATTACATTTATGGCCGACGAAAATTAATTATTTCGTCGGTAAAAATTAAAAATCGTCGGCAAAAAAAAAATTTCGTCGGCCATACACATAGAATGGCCGACGATTCATTATTTCGTCGGCCATACACATAGAATGGCCGACGATTTAAAGTTTTTCGTCGGCTATAATCCTATAATGGCCGACGATTTAAAGTTTTCGTCGGCTATATAACTTTGGGAAGAATGGCCGACGAAGTTGGCAATTTCGTCGGCTATAAGTCTTTATATTTTCAGATCTGGACAGAAGCTGCTCATTTCAAAAAAAAACGGGAGAAAGAGTGAAAAATCTGTGGGTATTATTGAAATCCGTCCTCTCTTACATTGTGGAGCTATATATAGGTATGTATATATATATATATATATGTGTATATATATATGTTGATTTTGAGTTTTAGTGATTTTGATATAGTAAGTGATTTTTTGTTTTGTTGTTGTTTTAGTGTTAGAATGTATGTATATATGTTGATTTTGAGTTGTAGTTGAGTTGATTTTCAGTTAGAGTATAATTATGTGTTTTAATTTAATAATGTTATTTTAATTAGTGTTAAAATATATATAAATATGTTAATTAATGGTTGTTGATAGTGTAATGAACTTAAATAATGGTTGTTAATTAATGGTATATATATATATGAGTTGATGTTGATAATAATATATATTGTAATATATATGTGTTAATTAATTTATTATTAATTAAAGTTATACATATATATTATTATCAGGCTATATATGGATCGAGATAAGAGTTGGATTTCGCTTCCAAGGCATGACCGACGATACACTACAGGAGTTGTGGATTTTATGCAGTTCGTCGAAGAAAATGCAAAAGGACCGTACCATTATTGCCCGTGCAAGAAATGTAAGTGTCGCAGTGATATGTGTCGATTTCCGATTAGGACAGTATGGGAGCACCTAAAGAGCAATGGGTTTTGGCCGAAGTACACACGTTGGATATATCACGGTGAGCCATCATTAGATGGATCGCATGATCATGGGCAGTATTTTGAGGCGGGCAGTAGTAGTACATCCAACGATCCAACAATGACATTCGTCAACGACGTGTTTCCTTTTGAAAGCGGTGTACATGGGGAACAATATATGCAGGACCCGGTGCAGCCGTTCCCACAAGTTGTCAACACTGCTGCCTTTGACAAGTACAACAAACTGATTGCATTGCAACAGACCCCTGTGTGTTCAAGTTCTGAGAAGACAGTTCTTGAAAGTGTGATGGAGGTAATGAGGACTAAAGTCGAGACAAAATCGACTATCAGGCAAGTAGATGAATATCTACAGTACACTTCTTCGTTGTTGGAGGAGGGTCATCGTAATCCTACCAATCACCGTCAGGTCCGAAGTATCCTCAAAGATCTAGGGCTTTCCTACATTAAGATCCATACATGCGCATTTGACTGCGTTCTCTTCTGGGGTAAAGATGCAGAAGGGAATGACCTTGCTAGCCTTGACGCATGTCCGATATGTCAGTCTGACCGATATAAGTTGACGGGAGCAGGCAATAGGAAACCTGTGAAAGTGCTTCGGTATTTTCCGTTGAGAGATAGGCTTGAGCGGTTGTACATGTCAGAAACCACCGCAAAAGCTATGAGGTGGCACGGTGAGCGGGACGCGGGAGACACAGATATCATGACACACATCTCTGACGGAGCGGCTTGGAAGCATATAAACAATGAGTTTCCTTATTTTGCGTCAGATGTCAGAAACGTCAGGCTCGGGCTCTCAACTGACGGGTTCAACCCTTTCGGCACCATGAGTCTTTCATACAGTATATGGCCGGTGGTTTTGGTACCTTACAACCTTCCTCCGTGGATGTGCATGAAGAAGGAATATAATATGTTGACGTTGTTGATTCCGGGGCCTGGTTACCCAGGGAAATGTCTCGATGTGTATATGAGACCATTGATTGAAGAGCTTAAGGTATTGTGGGACGTTGGTCATCCCACTTTTGACAAGTACAAGCAGGAGACGTTCCAGATGCATGCCATGGTTATTGGTACCATCAGTGATTTTCCTGCTTATTGGATGTTGTCGGGCAGCGTTGTCAGGGGATACAAGGCTTGTCCAGAGTGCCTCACCGATTATGGGAGCACCCCTCATTGCAACAAGATATGCCGAATGGGTCATCGTGTGTTCCTTCCGGCGGATCACCACTGGCGTTACGAGTCCGCCGCATTTGATGGAACCGAAGAACACGGCCGTGCTCCCAGAAGATGGACAGGAAGAGAAATTTTAGCAAGACTTAATGAGTACGATTTTGGGCCCCTCAGCAATCATTCCGATATTGTAGCGGAAATACCTGAAAGGCCTGAGGAGTACAAATTCTGGACACATAGGAGCATATTGTGGGAACTCCCGTACTGGTGTGAGTTGCTGATCCGACACTTCCTAGACGTTATGCACATAGAAAAAAATGTTTCTGAAAGTGTGGTGGGCACAACGCTGAACTTGGAGGGGAAGACGAAAGACGGTCCTAAGGCTCGCACTGATATGCAAAACATGAATATCAGAAAACCACTATGGTTGAAACAAGGGAAGAGAAAAATGCCTCAAGCTCCTTACACCGTCAAGCCTGAGCATAAATCAGAAATTTTGCATTGGATAAGTCGGGCCAAGTATCCTTCAGGCTTTGCTGGAAATATAGCCAAGTGTGTCAACAGACAATGCAACAATCTGTACGGGTTGAAAAGTCATGACAATCATATCCTGCTACAACGTCTCTTCCCTGTTTTCATTCGACCGTTTCTTCCCCGTCACGTTGTGGAGCCGTTAGTAGCGTTGGCAAGATTTTTCCAGAAGGTATGCACACGGGAAGTGAGAAAATCTGACCTCCGGGAAATGCAACAAGACATCGTTCATATCATGTGTAAATTTGAGATGATATTTCCTCCAAATTTTTTCGACATCATGCCTCACCTCATGATCCATCTTCCTCGGCAGTTGTTGCTTACCGGTCCTGTGCACTTCACTTGGATGTATCCGATGGAAAGGTACGTATTTTACACCTTATGTTAATTTCCTCATCAATATATGTGATATAGTGTTAATGTATTATCATAACACTTTAAAAACTTGATTTATAGGCAACTTGGACAATACGGTGGTTTTGTCCAAAACAGATCCGCACCTGAAGGATGTATAGCTGAAGCATATATTGCGCACGAGTGCGTTACCTACATGAAGCTGTATTTCGGAGCGTTACAGGAAAGCATACCGGAAGATGTACCTTCACAGTTCAATCTTTCCATATTCTCCGACGATGTTGTACTCGGTGGAAACATGCCAGTTTCCTATAAGTTGAAAGATTATGAGGTAGCCATTGCACATTGGTGGGTACTAATCAACTGTCCAGAAGTTCAGTTTTGGAAGGACATACATCTACGCTGTGAAGGAGTAGCAAGTGATCGCGATTACCACAACCAGACATTCGCAGAGTATTTCGGCCGCTGGGTACGTACCTTTAACACTATTTTATACGTGTTCATATATTATTGTGTATATTTATTCATATTTATAGTTGATTCTGATGGTTGCAGATGGACCTTATTGCAAATGATAATCACCCAAATTGGTCGCACGAACTCAGACTTTTAGCGAGGAGGCCGGTCTATTCAAAAGTTTATGCGACGTGCAAGGTGAATGGTGTGTTATTTCGATGTGAAGACAGAGACCTCAGACTGAAAACACAAAATTCAGGGGTTATGGCACATGGTGGGGATGGTGGAGTTGACTATTACGGTGTTCTCCATTCAGTTGTGGAACTGCATTACGGGGAAGGCATGAAAGTGCACATTTTCAAGTGTAGATGGTTTGACACACGGCCGCAGAGCATGAAAACCGATCAATACGGCGTAAGTTCTGTGAACACTAGTACATCATGGTATGAGGACGACCCGTTCGTTTTAGCCACATGGGTGAAACAAGTGTTTTATCTTGATGATCTCGCCAAGGGTGACCCGTGGAAAGTAGTCAACACTATCCACCATCGCAACATTTACCGGGCGTCTACACTTGGAGTGGCCGAAGAGAACGAGGAAGGAGGCACCGCGTATCAAGAGCCCAACTCAAACGGTATTCCTGACTCCTCTTTTATTCGTCTAGACACGCCGGTGCGAATTCGACGTGAAGAGCCACTGCTTGTTGATGTTGATCCAATTGAAGAAACTAACGAGGACTCTAGTGGTGAGGAAAGACATAGATTACCCCTATCGAGCAATTCAGAAACCGAAGAAGACTCATCCGATGATTCCGATTACAATCCGACGGATTAAGTAATTTAAATGATGTAATCCTTTCATTTGTAATCAACTCATTTCTAATGAACGGGCGTGGGGATGAGCCTCCCAGCTAGGCTGGGTTCCAAATCCCTTAAACAAAAATTTGAAATATGTTGACTGTTGGGTTTCTGATTTTTTATGTTCAATTTTGGTTATATGTGAAGAGGACATCGGAATAGGAGAGGTGTAAAACCACTGATTTTTTTGGTTTTTTTTTCAGAGAATGGCCGACGAAAAATGCATTATTTCGTCGGCCATAATTTATTAAAAAAAAAATATTTTACGAACAATGGCCGACGAAAACTAATTATTTCGTCGGCCATAATTTATTAGAAAAAATATTTTACAAACAATGGCCGACGAAAACTAACTATTTCGTCGGCCATAAGTTATTTAAAAATAATTATTTACGAACAATGGCCGACGAAAAATAACTATTTCGTCGGCCATAAGTTTTTAAAAAAATAATAATATTACGAACAATGGCCGACGAACATTATATATTTCGTCGGCCATAAGTTTTTAACAGAAAACGACAAAACAATAGCCGACGAATACTAGGTTTGATTTCGTCGGCTATGATTAAAAAAAAAAACAAAAAAAGAGCTGTTTCCATTTTTTATCACTATCGACAAACCATTGCTTCACCCTAAAAATGCAAATGTGTCGTGAAATAAGACATGACCAAAATATTGAAATACGGCTACGGTTGAAAAATGGGAAGATTCCGACAAAATCTGTGTGCCGAATGTTGCGGTTTGCTGTTTTTTACTCCCGTTTTCCTATGGGTAGCCTGACGGGCGGTAAATATTTTGGGGGAAATTTTTATACGATTAGATGCGTCGCATCGATCTGAAACTATTCTCTGTTGAAGGTCAGGCCAAAAAACGTCATTTAGACGGCCCAATTTCCGTTTTACAGCGTTTAGAGGTTTGACTTTGCAGTTTGACCGTCCCGATGGAGCCTTTAACGTTGTCCGATAACCTTGGATTTTTTTTCATACATGTATTTCATCTTAACGGTGATATCTGACGGTTGAAATAGATTTTCCAAACTTTTAGATTCAAAATCGTAATATATGCACTAATGTTCCTTAACTTGTTTACTAAGTGTTTAAGTGAATGTATAGTTTCAAATACCTACTATACGTAGACCCTTCAAATGCAAATGTGTCGTGAAATAAGACATGACCGAAATATTGAAATACGGCTACGGTTGAAAAATGGGAAGATTCCGACAAAATCTGTGTGCCGAATGTTGCGGGTTGCTGTTTTTTACTCCCGTTTTCCTATGGGTAGCCTGACGGTCGGTAAATATTTTGGGGGAAATTTTTACACGATTAGATGCGTCGCATCGATCTGAAACTATTCTCTGTTGAAGGTCAGGCCAAAAAACGTCATTTAGACGGCCCAATTTCCGTTTTACAGCGTTTAGAGGTTTGACTTTGCAGTTTGACCGTTCCGATCGAGCCTTTAACGTTGTCTGATAACCTTGGATTTTTTTTCATACATGTATTTCATCTTAACGGTGATATCTGACGGTTGAAATAGATTTTCCAAACTTTTAGATTCAAAATCGTAATATATGCACTAATGTTCCTTAACTTGTTTACTAAGTGTTTAAGTGAATGTATAGTTTCAAATACCTACTATACGTAGACCCTTCAAATGCAAATGTGTCGTGAAATAAGATATGACCGAAATATTGAAATACGGCTACGGTTGAAAAATGGGAAGATTCCGACAAAATCTGTGTGCCGAATGTTGCGGTTTGCTGTTTTTTACTCCCGTTTTCCTATGGGTAGCCTGACGGGCGGTAAATATTTTGGGGGAAATTTTTATACGATTAGATGCGTCGCATCGATCTGAAACTATTCTCTGTTGAAGGTCAGGCCAAAAAACGTCATTTAGACGGCCCAATTTCCGTTTTACAGCGTTTAGAGGTTTGACTTTGTAGTTTGACCAAAAGTATAGCCGACGAAGTTATATTTCGTCGGCTAAAGTCTGGTGATCCGCGCCTTCCCATTATCCACCGTTGGATGGGGGAGATCGGACGGATTCTGAGGGACGAAGACTATAGCCGACGAATTATGTAATTTCGTCGGCTATGCCATATCATGGCCGACGAAAAATGATTTCGTCGGCTATGACATAGTATGGCCGACGAAATCACTGTATTCGTCGGCTATACTATATCATGGCCGACGAAATAGCTTTATTTCGTCGGCTATACTATATCATGGCCGACGAAATAAAGCGATTTCGTCGGCTATACTATCGGGTATAAGTAAAATGCAGCCGAACCCTAGCCTCCATTTGCCCGATTTTCCCTAAACAATCTTCCTCCTCGAATCCGGCCCTCCTTCATCCGTCGATCCTCCTCCCTATTCCGGCAGCCCGGCGCCTCCTCCTCCTCCTCCTTGGTTCGGCAGCCCGGCGACTCCGATCCTCCTCCTTGGTTCGATCCGCCGCCCCTCCTCCTCCTCCTCCTCCCTGTTCCGGCAGCCCCGGCCGACCCTCCTCCTCCTCCTCCCTGTTCCGGCCGCCTCCCCCTCCTCCTCCTCCCCGATTCGGTACCGGCCGGCCTCCTTTTTTTTTTTTTTTTTGTTATTTAATTATTAATAAATTAAATTATGGTTAATAAATTATATATGATTGTTAATTTAGATATAATTGTTAATTTAGGTATAATTTATGTATTTATATGTTAATTTGTGTATAATTTATGTATTTATGTTAATTTATGTATTTATGTTAATTTAGGTATAATTTATGTATTTATATTAATTTAGATATAATTTATGTATTTATGTTAATTTAGTTATAATTTATGTATTTATGTTAATTTAGGTAGAATTTATGTATTTATGTTAATTTAGGTATAATTTATGTATTTATGTTAATTTAGGTATAATTTATGTATTTATATTAATTTAGATATAATTTATGTATTTATGTTAATTTAGTTATAATTTATGTATTTATGTTAATTTAGGTAGAATTTATGTATTTATGTTAATTTAGGTATAATTTATGTATTTATGTTAATTTAGTTATAATTTAGGTTTTTATGTTAATGTATGTAATTTTTAGGTTTTTATGTTAATTTAGGTAATTTTTGTAAAATTTATTTTAATTGTATATAATTTAGGTGTAATTGTATAATTTATATGTATAAATTGGTTATTATATAAATCGGTAAATATTAAAATATGTTAGTATTATTGGGTATTATATTAATTAGAATTTGTTATTTAATATAATATAATTTAATATTAATTAATGTATTAATGCGTCTGGCTTTAGATGACCGATGCATTTAGGCAGTTGTTCGGAGGTCGTCGTTCTAGATCTAGAGGTTCTGGAAATGCCGCCGGTTCTGGAAATGCCGCGGGTTCCCCAGACTCCGAGAGGACGGCTAGCCAGCCTGAGAGGACCACCAGCCAGCCGCGGAGGAGTGTGGATGCAGCCCAGCCGCGGCGGAGTGTGAGTGCTCGGCACCAGACCCTTCTCCAGGCGGGGCGGCCGTCGAGCACTTCACTTCCGAATGTCGGTCCCTCTGTGGCGCCGAGGTTTAGTCGGCAGCTGTTTCACGAGGAGATAGCTGCCGACGTTCCTCAGGTTCGTATGCCTGAGGTTCATCGGGAGCCGATGCCGATGCCGAGTCCGACTCAGTCTGCTGGTGACTCGACTGAGGGGCCTACTCTCCCAAACCAGCTCTTCCTCCCATACAACATTCCTGCGATACCCGAGGTCGACTATCAGGGTCGGCCCCAGTGGCCTGATATGCCTCAGTTCGTGAGTGCTGCGGAGGCATACCAGCAGCAGCCATGGGAGAGCCCTGACCTCCTGATTTCGGCGAGGAGAAAAGGAAAGTCGACGGCAACCGAATCATCGGGTTCAGGTAACATTCGATTTTATTAATTAAATATTTTATTAAAATTAACGCACTAATATTTAATTTTATTAACCAATCGTCGTTTATGTGATAGGGACAGGCGCTAGCAGTTCAACCCAGAGGAATACCAGAGGTGTCATCAGTTTTGAGACGCTCAGGAGAACGGTTGAACGGAGCGGGAGGATCCAGATTGACGAAGCTCCTAATCAGGAGGTTGGGGCGAAAAAGAAACGCGACTACTCGGGTTGCGTGGGTGCACTCATTAGGGACAGAGTCCCTATGTTGTGGGCTCGGTGGGCTGATGTGCCCGAAGAAATCAAGATGGAGTTGAACAACGCCGCGTCGGTGAGTAAATAAAAAAATTTAATTTAGTTATCGTAATATTTAAAAAATTTCGGTATTTTTATAATTATAAAACTAATAAAATATTATCTTTCAGACATACTTTGTGGTTGCGGAACACAAGCGGGGTTGGGCGGACTCCCAACAGAGCTCGAGGTACGTTGGGAATGTCTTATTTGATAATTAGAAATATTTTATGATATTAATCATATTTCTAATGCACTTTTGTTTTTTTCGTAGGTTCAAAGAGTGGAAGAACGAGCTCCGTTCCCACTATAACGAGTATGGCAACCATGGTCGTATGGGTACTCCCAGAGAGTTCATGTTCAGGGAGTACGAGTGGCGTTGGTTGAGGACCGTAGTCTTCGACAACCCGGCTATGATGGTAAATACTAAACTTCACTATAAATGTTTATTTTATTAAAATTTTAATTATTAGTTTAAATATTTTATAATTATTTCAGTTATATTTTTTGATGCATTTTTCTAATATTTTATTATTTGTTTGAAGGAACGGTCTCGGATAAACTCGGAGAACCGCCGCCGTAACACAATCCTCCATCACGGCGGTTCAAGGCCGTTTGCACAATATCAGGAGGAGGCGCTCAGAGATCATCCTGATTGCAACCCCTACGTGGAGACGTTCAAGATCGCTTATCCACAAGCGACAGACGATCTCGTAAGTCGTTCATTATGATTTTAAAATTTAAATTATTAATTTTACTTAACTATCCATTTGTTAGAATATTAATTTTTTTTCCCCGTCCAATTAGGAGCGGGTGACCCAGGCCGAACAAGAGGTGCTCCAGCAAATAGTTCGGGAGACACAACCGGACATCTCAGAGGCAGATTTGGAAGAAGCCGTGCGCCAGGTCGACCGCACCAATATCCAAACGGCGGCGAGGATGTTCAACGCAGCCTTCCCACACCAGTCCAACGAGTACTACTGCCGGGGTTTAGGAGGTTCTGGACAAGGGCTCCTGAAGACCACTAAGGGAGGTCAAAAGAAGGGAGGCGGCCAGACCCAACATATGAGGGGGGAAGTGCAGCGATTGGCCGCAGAATTGGCGACCTCGTCCCAGACAGTAGAGGAGCTGCACCGCAGACAATATCAGTACCAGCAGTATCAGTTGGATATGGTCCGTTGGAATGCTGAGTGCGCCAGAATTCGGCAATACAACTACGACGGCCAGCAACAGTGGGTTTATGAGATGTTCGCGGCACAACAAGAAGACCGTCCACCCCCGCTCCCGTTTCAGCAGTTAGTGGAGCCTCCAATGCCTCAACCTCCCGAGTTCGGTCAGCAGGATGATGCGCCTGATGCTGTAGATGACATCCTAGACTTTAGTAGTTTAGGGGATAATTAGGGTTATATTTTATGTATATTGGAACGAATTTAATAAAAATGGTATTTAGACGTGTTTCTTGTTGGTGCAAATGCATGAATTGTTTTTGTGATTTGCAGCTTGCTTGGAATGGTAATTTAGAAAATAATTTAATTTTTTTTTTTCCAAATGCAAGAATAGCCGACGATTTTTGCATTATTTCGTCGGCTATAACAAGTATAGCCGACGAATTTTACCAATTTTCGTCGGCTATAACTCGTATAGCCGACGAAAAGTGCCTTATTTCGTCGGCTATAACTAATTAATACCTATAAAAATAGTAATATATTTCGAGGAAATAGCCGACGAAATTTTATTAAATCGTCGGCTATAGTTAAAATAACATAGCCGACGAAATTTTATTAAATCGTCGGCTATAGTTAAAACAACATAGCCGACGAAATTTTATTAAATCGTCGGCTATAGTTAAAACACCATAGCCGACGAAATTTTAGTAAATCGTCGGCTATAGTTAAAACACCATAGCCGACGAAATTTTGGTAAATCGTCGGCTATAGTTAAAACATCATAGCCGACGAAATTTTATTAAATCGTCGGCCATACTTAATGGATTTCGTCGGCCATACTCAAAAATACCCGACGAAAGTCGTCGGCTATTTCACCCACCTTTGCCCGACGAATTTTTTGACTCGTCGGCCATACTTAACTATAGCCGACGAAATTTTTTTTTTCGTCGGCCATTGGTATTACCGACGGCGTATTACCGACGACTTATGGCCGACGAAATTTTCGTCGGCAGAAGGTATAGCCGACGAAAAAATGGAATGGCCGACGAAAAAATTTTCGTCGGCTATTCTTCCGTATCTGGTAGTGTTGGGAGGCCGGTAGAGCTACTTGGTTAGACAGGTCCATTATCGAACCTCAAAAGAGAAAAGAACACCCACTCAAAAAATAATAAATAAGTTTCACCGATTTTATAGTACCTTAATTGATGTATACCATATTCTTAATTTATAATTAACTGAACAAAATTTACTATTTTTCTATACTAAATTTACAACATTAACAACAAATTTACAATATTTATTTTATATATTTACATATAATTAAACTAATTTAACACAGTGACAACGATTTGTTCACAAACTTATAATATATCGTAGCTGAAGTAATTACAACTAAGAGGACTAAAATTATCCAAAAAATTACTCTATTCACTACAATGACAACAAAATTTATTCTTAAATTTGTAAATGAGGGTATCATATATACATGAGGGTATTAAAGAAAATTCTACTTTATAAAACTACGAAGTACGATGATATAATCTTTGATATTTTCCATACTCTGAAATATCTTAGAAGTTTTCTTTCATATATCAAACAAAACTTTAAGATACGATAGAAAGAAAAAGATCCATACAAAAAATAATGAAAGCAAAAATTGTGTGATTAATTTCTAAATTCTAGGAGTTAACATCTGGAGAATTTACAAAGCTGCACAAATTTTTTACAGTATTAACAACATGTACAAAACTAGAGGCAAAATGATCAAGGTTGATTACAGATCGATGATGATCATGATCAATTGACCTCGGGAATGCTCTGAAGGACAGGCCTCCACGGCCGATGATGATCTGTCGTCTCGTATGGATCAGTACTAGTACTAACGCTAATGATCAACTGAGCTAAAACCTGCTGCACAGTCATTTGCTTCAGCTCCACCCTACCCATCAACTCCTCCAGCTGCTTCTTCGTCATCTTTATCTTGACTTCTGAAGCTCCTCCCGGCAGTGGAACTTTCGCCTTCGAAGAATCATACGAACCAAATTTACCACCTCCAAGAAGCCCCTCTTCTTCTTCTTGTATCTTCTTCGTCTTCCTCATATGCTTGTGATCCCGGTCATCATTTGCCAGAGACCCCCAATCCTCACCTCCCCAATTCACCGACGACAACGATTCCTCGTGCCTCATACAATTCCCCATGTCTAGCTTCCTTCCTTTCTTTCTCTTTGGTTTTTGCTTTGGTGGTGAAAAATCTGGGAATAGAGAGCGAGCTACTTTGTGATTTATATAGACGAGCTAGGAAGAAGAGAGGATGATGATGAGGATGATGGTGATAAAGATGAAGGATGAGGGGGAGGGAAAAGTGGTCAAACCTAATTTTGATGACATGTTTTCCGACGTGGAAGGAGGTGGTAGAGTTTGACCTCATCAATTGGGGCAATGGTGGGTTTTGGCATTTTTAGAGGGGAGGATTGGTTCCAACCGAACATGCAAGACACCATTATTGGATACTCATGAACAAGCCGATCTGATTGACTAGTTTAATTAACAAGTAAGATTAACTTACTTACAAGATTAATAATAACCAAAGAGGTCAAGATTCTGATGTCAGTGCAATTAATTTGGGTTTTGATGATCAGATTAATCTTGCTGGCTAAAAGACCCATATATGCTCCCTTGTGATTCCATTCCCACTTCTTATTACCTAACTTGAACCAACTCTCCAAATAAAAAATTGCCCCAACTCTCATTCTACTTGATTTATGTTTCAAACGCTAATAGTAATATATAAATATTTTCATAAATGATCTACAAAAGGTAAACATGCCAATATATGATCGAAAATTTTAATGTACAGGCTGGTGAGCTCTAGAGCGCATTTTTATGATGTCGAGAGACATCATCATGGTAATTCTTTAACATTTTTTTTTAATAGAATCCACGATGTTATCTTCAAAGTCTTTATACGCTCAGAGACTAATCTGCGCTAGAGAATCTTATATCATAACGCTTAGTCCCCCAACCACTAAGAATAAATTTAAATTTAAATTCAATTAACATCAGTAAAATTCAAATCTGAGTATGGAGGAATCCCGAATCTGTGGTGGTTAACTCTTCAATAATTAAAATAACAATATACATTTATTTCGCAGTTTATAGTGATTTACCATTCAAGTAAATTTCTGATCATGTAATAAGCAGGGAGGGTTGTATTAAAAGAAGTCTCATTGGTGTAAAAGGGTATTGGGGATGGGAAAGTAGGGTGTGAACACAAATTAGCAATCGGAATCTTTCATTTTGTGCCAATTAGTACGTGCATGCCCACCAAAAACGAATCTTCTCCATCTCTTCTGCTATTTCACGTGCGACCGTTTTTGTTCAATTTTGTTCTCATGACTTCTTCTTCGATTCTTTTTTTGGTCAATCACTTATTTCCTGAATTATTAGTTGAATATTTAGAGGCTAGAGCATGTATATCATCGATCACCAAATTATGATCATCTTAATTAAACAATGCTACTTTATGGTGTTAGTGAGATACCAAGATTGTTCCAAATATCTCTAACAACGTACTTTTATAATTATCGCAAAATCCCAATTCAAAAGTCATTTGATCTATCTCAAAAATCATTTTGATCATTTGAATTGATCGAGTAGACATACCATGCATTCAGCAAAATAAAAATAGTGACATATCATCGCGTAGTACTACGTACCTTCAATCAGACTACACAGTAAGAAGCTATAGCTAGCTAGTGAGAGATCGAGCTCGTTGCCATAGAAAAGAGTTTTAGGATTTTCCATTGATTGGGAGGTTGGCGAATAAAACAGAAGGAAGATCGATACTGTTGGTTAGGCAAATATAGTATCAAAGATGCCCAACTCGAAAGGTTCTGCAGCACATGGTTCCCCCCTTAATCGTTGCCAACAATCCTAAAAAACAGCTTATAACCATAACAGACACAGATGTTGAGTTTAATCAAATCAAAGAACTTCGGGCCTCGCCTGGTGAATGATGTTAATATTTCAAAGGACTCCTGGGGCCCTATTTTGAAAGCACAAAATATCAGATATAGTTGTTGGTTAATCTTTTTAATAACAATTGCGTTGTTGGGTTTATAGGTAGTTTGAAGAATAGTTTAAGCAAATTGTGATCGATATATATATATATATATATGCATGTCAGCATGCATGTGGTATGATGAAATTGTATATATCTAAGTAAAATAGCCAAAATACACCCTGAATTTGACTCAAATTGTCAATTTATACCTCAAACTTGTAATTCTGAAATTTTACCTCCTCAACTTGCCGATTTGCACCCCCTCCGTTAGAATAGGTACAAATCTAACGGTTTCCATTCAATTAAGAATCACATGCTTTGCACATGAGGGGTACTTTCGTTATTTTATATTTATTTCGTTTTTTAAATAAATTACACAAAGAATTTATTTTTTGTAAAATTATGTCTACTTACTCATAATATTCTTTTATTCTATTTTTTCTTCTTCAAAATAACACATACCTTACGTGATATAATTTGTTAATAAGAAAAATTATGTGGATAACTAAAATTGAATTGTCGAACCACTATTTTAATTAATAAGAAACATGGTATAATTTATCTAACACTAAAGAACTCAAATATCTCAACAAAAGTAGTTTTTAGGTCACAAATATAATGATATAATTGTAGAAAATATTGTAAAAAAATAATTTTTTTTTGTATTTTTATTAATAAAATTAAATAAATATAAAATAACGAAAATATCCTTCATGTGCAAGGCATGTGACTCTTAATTGGATGGAAACCGTTAGATTTGACGGATGGGGTGCAAATCGGCAGTTTTTGACAAGTTGAGGAGGCAAAATTTCACAATTATAAGTTTGGGGGTGCAAATTGACAATTTAAGCCAAATTCATGGTGTATTTTGGCTATTATGCCTAGTTTCTATCCACAGCGATCATTCGCTTTGAACTTACCGTGCGAAGTTCAGTTTTTGACACACTTTTTTGTCATATTTTAACATCTCCACGGTTCAGATGTTAGAACCTAATGTATAGATCGTCTCTGCAAAATTTCATCCAACTTGATAATCGTTTGGCTTTTCGTTATGGTGATTTAGACGAACAGTTCAGGGTGAATAAATTCGGTTTGTTCATTGATTTAATATAATTTTGATACCTTAACGATCACCAAATTGAATGAAATTTTGCATAAACGATCTATACATTAGGTTCTAACATCTGAACGGTGGATATGTTAAAATATGACTGATAAGTGTGCTAAAAACTGAACTTCGCACGGTAAGTTCAAAGCGAAGGTTCGCTCTAGATAGGAACTATATATATATATATATATATATATATATATATATATATATATATATATATATATATATATATACAGCCCCCTTGTAATGAGAGATCCCTCATTTTGGTCATTTTGAGAGATCAATTATTTAACCTATTTTTCGATCACATATTACCATCTCCACCGTTCAACTTTCATGTTTATATGAGTAGATTATATCTAGAAATTTTCATTCCATTTGATAATCGTTAGAGCATTCAAAATTAAAATTTACAAATAAAAACATGAACGGTTCAGGTTTGACAAATTTCATACGTCCATTGATTCCATCTAGTTAAATGTCTTAACGATCACCATTTTGGTTAAAAATTTACAGGAATGATCTACACATACAAACCTAGTTATTGAACAGTGGAGATGTGAAAATGTGATCAACAAGTTGACATAATAACCGATCTCTTAAAATGAACAAAATAAAAGATTCTGGAAGGGCTATATATATATATATATTGGTTTCAATGGTTTGAAGTCCATAATTGAATTAATTTATATCAGATAGACGGTATAGAAGGAATAACGACGTGAATACTTATCTGGAAGTTTCAATTTTAAAGTTGATCATGATAGTGGTACGTAAGACTTTCAATTAAGTTTCCTTCATGGTTTAATTTCTTCACTTCGTCAGCTGTTTGATCTAATATACTTGAAGAACCGATCAAATAAGACAGAATTGATATTGATAGCTTCCAGAAAAATACAGAAATCAAATTGCTTTCTATTTTATATATATATATATATATATATATATATCATGCATAATTGGTAAGACAACGTTAAATTAATGAAATATATATATATATATATATATCATGCATAATTGGTAAGACAACGTTAAATTAATGAAATATGACCTCAAGAGTTTCACAAATCTAGCTATATCTAGAGTTGGGCTCAACACTCGGATCGTATGACATAGACTTCGAAACTTTTATATAGTATAGCCTTGGGCTCTCAATTGAGCCCTTTCATATAATGGGCAGGTCCCCTGGGAAATCTCATTGTTCAGTAATTCTGATATGATAAACCCTAAACCAATTAAGGAACATATGTCTGTAAGGCTTAGGGTTTAGTCTACATCTCAACTATCATACTCGGACTGATCGAGAAATCATCTGTGTAATCTTATTCCTGATCTAACCTTTCAAAACAAAAGAACGTGTCTTTGATAGGTTATTTGAAAATATTGAACAAACTGCAACATGAAAAGCTGCTCTCGTCTAATCCTTTGATCAAAACATTCATTTCCATCAACTTGTAATGATTGACACAATTGCAGCCATCTCGATCTCCCGATCACCGTTATTATGAGGATTCAGGATTGGAATTGATCGAATAATCGATCTAGCGCGTGCGTACGTTTGCATTTGGGCAACAGTAGTGAGGTTGAATCAGGCAGGTAGCACTGTAGCATCAATCGATCGCTTGATCTCCTCACCGTGCTCTTGCACATTCAGGGCTATACTATATATCGGAGCTTAAAACAAGTCGTGTTTTATAATGAATGAAAAAATTATGATTGAGGACATAAGAGATAGAAGGAAATATTCTTCAAGAAAAATTTCACATGTACGGGAAAAAAAAAAAACGTTGGTGAAGAAGAGCCCCAGGAATCGTTTTGTGATGATATTCTGGCATCAAATGTTTTCAACTCATTGAAGTGTCCAAAAACGAAGGGTCTACACACGCATAAGGACTCATTCATTTGTCTCCGACAAACGAACATATGAAAAGAAGTTTTATCATCGGGAATATATGGCCGGCCTGGACGTTACTGTTAACTACCAAGAGCCCTCTGTATATATAATCATCAAATCATGTACCGATGAGTGCATACGTATATTCAGAATTTCGAAGCCAGTAGTCGGTAGACTCAAAACTATTTTAACCAATTTAATTTGAAGAAAAATTAAATGTTTGAACAGAAAAATTGACGTGGTAGTAGTGTTGGAAAATGGTGAAAATCACCATTTATTTTAACCAATTTAATTTGAAGAATTTAAGTGGACGCACTTAATATTCGTTAATGATAAAATATGAATTTGTATTCTCCGATATGAGGGTTATAAATTCATGTAATCATCTGCTTAAATTGGTTATGGTGTGAATAAGAAATTGTCACCCAAAACGTACTCACTACTTGAATTCTAGAATGTGTAACAACAGAACCGCTTTGAATTTTGTAACAGCAGATTCAATGAGATTAAATACTGTAACGACATGTTTAATGAGATTGAATTCTGTAACTACCGAATTCATTGAGTAACTGTTGTAACGTATAAAATAGAATTCATTGAGGAAATAGTTATGACATATGAATTAGAATTTATTTCTGAATTCATTATGTAACGGCTATAACTTATGATATAAAATTCATTTATGAATTCATAGCAATTAAAGTAGTAGCTTGATTTCCCCCTATATATAGAGCGACATATTCCTTTGTTCAAATAAATCAACCAAAAAACAATATCAGACAATCTCCCAAAACTTTCTCTCTCGTGTCGTTTCTTCTGGTGATAGATAGAAGGTACTAACAGTTCGTAGGTGTTCTTGTAGCAGTGCAGCCACAAGAGCTCGAAAAGTCGTTGTATCCTGGGAGACGAACGCTAAGAAGTCCTTTTGCACCGATAGAGGCGGCGTAATTCTCTTAAGGAAAGTGTGTGATACACACGACTCGACTTCACCAAATCAAATTTCTTATCATTTCTAACATTTGTCAGTAACTGTTGGTATTATTTATCTATGATTATTATTTAATTATACATTAATTTTGGGTAATCATATTTGCGAAATCAAAACCCCACTTTTTGTTTACAGCTTAAGACAACCTCTACCGGTGCAACAGGCCTATTGTTGGGAGTAATGCGGGTTACTCTTAATTAAGAGATCACCTATGTAAGAGAGAAGTGGGGCTGCTTCTAAGGGAATTGTTGGGGCACAATTTTTATCAAACTCTTACAGAACCAGGCGCATATCCAGGGCCAAAATGAACACAATAGTGAGAACTGTAAAAGTACCAGGAAGATTCATGTGTGAAGTATGTCGTCATTTACACAAATGACAAATAGTTCAAAGACATCACGTCTACTATTTAGTTAGTAAAGTAAACATACTCTCACAAGAGAAGGTTCAAAGGGTCAAACCTACCTATCCTAAGCAGGTATCAACCGTAGAAATCTATCATCAATTCTATCGATTCTTTGGTCGCCAATTTCATTCATGTGGGGAATTGTTGGAAAATGGTGAAAATCACCGTTTATTTTAACCAATTTAATTTGAAGAATTTAAGTGGACGCACTTAATATTCGTTAATGATAAAATATGAATTTGTATTCTCCGGTATGAGGGTTACAAATTCATGTAATCATCTGTCTAAATTGGTTATGGTGTGAATAAGAAATTGTCACCCAAAACGTGCTCGCTACTTGAATTCTGGAATGTGTAACAACATAACCCCTTTGAATTTTACAACAACAGATTCAATGAGATTAAATACTGTAACGACAGATTTAATGAGATTGAATTCAGTAACTACCGAATTCATTGTGTAACTGTTGTAACGTATGAAATGGAATTCATTGAGGAAACACTACCAGATCGGATAGAATAGCCGACGAAAAAAATTTCGTCTACTATGCCAAATTTTCGTCGGTTATTCCTTCTACCGACGAAACTTTCGTCGGCTATAATTCGTCGGTAAAAGGGCGTCGGTAAAACGAATGGTCGACGAAAATAACGAAATCGTCGACCATTCCAAAATTATCACCGACGAAAATTCATTTTGTCGACCAAACCTTGACAAAATATCCGACGAAATTCGTCGGATATTTTCGAGTATGGCCGACGATATCGTAAACTATAGCCGACGATATCTTTTGTTTCTTCGACTATTTGTTCTGAAATATAGCCCACGATTTCATCTATTTCGTCGGTTATTTCGTCGGAATATATTAATATTTTAAGAGGCATTAATTAGTTATAGCCGACGAAATAATGTGATTTTCGTCGGTTATAAAACTTATAGTCGACGAAATTTGGTAAAAATCGTCGGCTATAGTACTTATAGCCGACGAAATAATGCCAATATCGTCGGCTATTCTTACATTTTGGAGAAAAAAAATTAAATTAATTTCTAAATTACCATTCCAAGCAACCTGCAATTCACAATGACAATCCATGCATTTACACCAACAAGAAACACGTCTAAATGACTTATTATTTAATTTGTTCCAATATACATAAAATATAACCCTAATCATCACCTAAAGCACTAAAGTCCACCACGTCATCCCCAACATCCCGCTGTCCATCATGCTCGTCATCTTACTGAATGAACTCGGGAGCTCTCGGCATTGGAGGTTCATCTAACGGCTCAAACGGGGGCGGGGGTTCAAGGCCTTGTTGTTGTGCCGCGAACATAGCATACCACCAGCTTTGTTGGCCGGTGTAGTTCTGTCGCCGAATTCTCTCGCATTCAGCATGCCGACGCTCCATTCTGCGTTGTTGCTCCTGTGATCTTTGGAACATGGCCGCCAATCTTGCATTTTCTTCTGCCAATCTCTGCATTTCCCCCCTCATCTGTTGGGTGTCTCCGCCTCCCTTCTTTTGAGCTCCCTTAGTGGTCTTCAGGACCCCTATTCCAGAACTTCCCAAACCCCGGCAGTAGTAGTCGTTTAACCGTTCTGGGAAGGCTGCGTCGAATATCCTCGCTGCAATTTGGACATTCGATCGGTCGACCTGGCTCAGGGCTTCTTACAGATCTTCCTCTGAAATGTTCGGTTGTGTCTCCCGAACTACTTCCTGCAACACTTCTTCTTCGGCCCGGTTCACCCTCTCCTAATTGAACGGAAAAAAAAAAATTAATATTCTAACAAATATATAATTAAGTAAAATTAATAATTAAAATTTTTAAATCGTAATCAACGACTTACAAGCTCTTCTGTCGCTAATGGATAAGCCTTCTTGAACGTCTCTACGTACGGGTTGCTTGAAGGATGATCTCTAAACGCCTCCTCCTGATATTGTGAAAATAGCCTAGAACCACCATGATAGGGGGTTGTGTTACGGCGGCGGTTCGCAGAGTTTATCCGAGACCGTTCCTTCAAACAAATAATAAAATATTAGAAAAATGCATCAAAAAATATTAGTGTAATAATTATAAAATAATTAAACTAATAATTAAAATATTAACAAAATAAACATTTATAGTTAAGTTTAGTATTTACCTGTATAACTGGGTTGTTGAAGTCTACTGTCTTCAACCAACTCCACTCGTACTCCCTGAACATGAACTCTCTTGGAGTACCCATACGACCATGTTTGTCGTATTCGGTAAAGTGGGTACGGAGCTCGTTCTTCCACTCTTTGAACCTAAGGAAAAAATAAAAGTGCATTAGAAATATTATTAATATCATAAAATATTTCAAATTATAAGATGAGGAATTCCCAACGTACCTCGAGTTCTGCATCGCGTACGCCCAAGCCTGCTTGTGTTCGGCAATCTCGAAGTATGCCTGAAAGATAATATTTTATTAGTTTTAAAATTATAACAATACCGAAAATTATTAAATATTACGATAAAGAAATTAAGTTTTTTAAATTACTCACCGACGCCGCGTTGTTGACATCCCTCTTGATCTCTTCCGGCACATCAGCCTACCGTGTCCACAAGATAGGGACTCTATCCCTAATTAGTGCTCCCACGCAACCCGCCTAATTGCGGCGTTTTTTCCCCTGAACATCCTGATTAGGGGGTTAGTTGATCTGGATCCTCCCCCTTCTCTCAACAGTTTTCCTGAGCGTATCAAAACATATGACACCTCTCGTATTCCTGCTTGAACTGCTAGCGGCGGTCCCTATCACATAAACGACGATTGGTTAATAAAATTAAATATTAGTGCGTTAATTTTAATAAAACATTTAATTAATAAAATCAAATGTTACCTGAACTCGATGACCCGTCTGTCGACTTTCCTTTTAATCTCGTCGAAATCAGGAGCTCTGGTCTCTCAAATGGCTCATGATGGTATGCCTCCGCAACACTCACGTACTGAGACCTAGCAGGCCATATGGGCACACCACGCTCGTCGATCTCGGGTATGGTAGGAATGTTGTATGACAGGTACAGCTGATTAGGGAGAGTAGGCCCCTCAGTAGAGTCAGCAGCAGACGACGCATGACTCGTCATCGGCTCCCGATGAACCTCAGGCATACGGACCTGATGAACGTCTGGAGCTATGTCGTCCTGAAATAGCTGCGTACTACATCTCGGAGGATCTGGCCGGAGAGAGGGACGTGAACTGCTCGACGGCCGCCCCGCCGATAAAAGGGTCTGGTGCCGGCAGGTCACACTCCTCCGCGGCTGGGATGAATCGATCCTCTGAGGCTGGCTGGTGGTCCTCTCAGGCTGGCTAAGGGTCCTCTCGGAGTCTCCGGATCCGCCAGAACTTCCAGAACCCCTAGATCTGGAACGACGGCCTCCGAATAACTGTCTAAATGCATCGGTCATCTGCAGCTTGAGGCATTAATTGATTAATTAATATTAAATTATATTACATTAAATAACAAATTGTAATTAATATAATAACCAATAATACTAACATATTTTAAAACATACTAACAAATTAATATTTAAATTTTAACTAATTTTAAATAATACTAACCATTAACATAAATATAACCATTTATATACAAATATAACTATATTTCATCATTAACATATATATACATACAAATAACCATTTATATATTAACATAAATATAACGATTTATATAATTAGGCTACCAATTTATATATAACAATTAAAATATACATTAACATATAACCAATATTAACAAATATATAACAATTTATATAATTAATCTACAAATTAAATATATAATTAATCTATAAATTTATACATATAACCAATATATATAACAATTTAACACACACTTAAATATCTAAATTATATACCTAAATTATACAATTAAAATAAATAGAAAAAAAAAACCAAAAAAAACCTTCGGGATCTGTTTTGGCGGAGGAGGAGGAGGCCGGCCGAAGGAGGAGGGGAAGGAGGAGGAGGGGGCCGGAGGAGGAGGGGAAGGAGGAGGAGGAGGAGGCCGGATGGAGGAGGAGGGGAAGGATAAGGAGGAGAGCGAACGCCGGCGCCGATTTGAGGAGGATGAGGAGGAGAGCGGCCGATTGGAGGAGGAGAGCGGCCGATTTGAGGAGCGGGGGAGGAGTTTTTGCGGAGGAGGAGAGAAAAAAGTCAGAGAGAAAGTGACTTTCAGCTTTTATAGCAGAAAGAATAGCCGACGATTTAGAAGATTTCGTCGGCTATTCTTTGCGATTAGCCGACGATTTAGAATATTTCGTCGGCTATTCTTTGAATGTCGTCGGCTATTCTATGAACATCGTCGGCTATACTTTGGAAGATCAACAACCGTCTGATCTGAGCCATCCAACGGCGGACAATAAAAAGGCGTGAATCGCAAGAGTTTAGCCGACGAAATATAATTTTCGTCGGCTAAACTTAGAGAATAGCCGACAATTTAAAAGATTTCGTCGGCTATTCTTTGAAAATCGTCGGCTATTATATGAACATCGCCGGCTATACTTTGAAAAATCAACAGCCGTTGGATCTGAGTCATCCAACGGCGGACAATAAAAAGGCGTGGATCGCAAGAGTTTAGCCGACGACACCCTCATTTTTTGTCGGCTAAACTATAAGTCAAACCACTAAGTCAAACCTCTAAACGCTTAAAAACGGAAATTAGTCTAGTTAAACGACGGTTTCTTGCCTCACCTTTAACAGATAATAGTTTCAAATCAATGAGACGCAACTAATCATATAAAAATTTTACAAAATTGATTTAACGAACGTCAGGCTACCCATAGGAAAACGAAAGTAAAAAATAGTTAACCGCAACATTCGGCACACAGATTTTATCGGAATCTTGTCATTTTTCAACCGTAGACGTATTTCATTATTTCGGTTATATCTTATTTCATAAAATTTTTGCATTTGAAGAGTCTACGTATAGTAACTATTTGAAACTATACATTCACTTAAACACTTAGTAAACAAGTTAAGAAACATTAGTGCATATGTTCTGATTTTGAATCTAAAAGTTTAGAAAATCTATTCCAACCGTCAGATATCACCGTTAAGATTAAATACATGTATGGAAAAAAATCCAACTTCAGCTGACAACGTTAAAGGCTCGATCGGAACGGTCAACCGGGTAAGTCAAACCTCTAAACGCTTAGAAATGGTAATTGGACTGTCTAAATGACGTTTTTTTGCCTGACCTTCAACAGATAATAGTTTCAAATCAATGAGACGCAACTAATCATATAAAAATGTTACAAAATTGATTTAACGAACGTCAGGCTACCCATAGGAAAACGAAAGTAAAAAACAGTTAACCGCAACATTCGGCACACAGAGTTTATCGGAATCTTGTCATTTTTCAACCGTAGACGTATTTCATTATTTCGGTCATATCTTATTTCACAACATTTTTGCATTTGAAGGATGAAGCAATGGTTTATCGTTAGTGATAGAAAATGGAATATGGTCATTTTTTGTTTTTTGTTTTTAAATCATAGCCGACGAGAGACTCCTACTCGTCGGCTATTCTTTTGTCGTTTTCTGTCTAAAATAAAATATGTATTTTTCAATATAGTTATAGCCGACGAAATAATGAATTTTTTCGTCGGCTATTATGAGTATAGCCGACAAAATAACAAACTTTCGTCGGCTATTATATGAAAAAAAAAAAAAAAAAAACAGTTGGCAAGGAATTTCAAGCAAAGTTCAGTTGGCAGTGCTGTTTATCTGCATCGAAAACTGTACTCTGTCTCGAAGGACTGAAAACCCTCTGACTCAAATGAAAAAATGGATGAGTTGGTCGAGACGATAGACTTGAATGAAGGAATCAAGGCAAAAGTTAACCGCAACATTCGGCACACAGATTTTATCAGAATCTTGTCATTTTTCAACCGTAGACGTATTTCATTATTTCGGTCATATCTTATTTCACAACATTTTTGCATTTGAAGGATGAAGCAATGGTTTATCGTTAGTGATAGAAAATGAAATATGGTCATTTTTTGTTTTTTGTTTTTAAATCATAGCCGACGAGAGACTCGTACTCGTCGGCTATTCTTTTGTCGTTTTCTGTCTAAAATAAAATATGTATTTTTCAATATAGTTATAGCCGACGAAATAATGAATTTTTCGTCGGCTATTATGAGTATAGCCGACGAAATAACAAATTTTCGTCGGCTATTATATGAAAAAAATAACAGTTGGCAAGGAAGTTCAAGCAAAGTTCAGTTGGCAGTGCTGTTTATCTGCACCGAAAACTGTACTCTGTCTCGAAGGACTGGAAACCCTCTGACTCAAATGAAAAAATGGATGAGTTGGTCGAGACGATAGACTTGAATGAAGGAATCAAGGCAAAATTCTTTATGAATATGCTTAGGTTATGTGAGTCATCTGGGTAAACATATCTTGGTACATGCAGGTTTTTCTTAGTTTTTTTTTAAGAATCGGAATTGTTTTTAGAAATTAGTAGATTACAAATGAAAGGATTACATCATCTAAATTACTTAATCCGTCGGATTGTAATCGGAATCATCGGATGAGTCTTCTTCGGTTTCTGAATTGCTCGATAGGGGTAATCTATGTCTTTCCTCACCACTAGAGTACTCGTTAGTTTCTTTATTTGGATCAACATCAACAAGAAGTGGCTCTTCACGTCGAATTCGCACCGGCGTGTCTAGGCGAATAAAAGGGGAGTCAGGAATACCGTTTAAGTTGGGCTCTTGATACGCGGTGCCACCTTCCTCGTTCTCTTCAGCCACTCCAAGTGTAGACGCCCGGTAAATGTTGCGATGGTGGATAGTGTTGACTACTTTCCACGGGTCACCCTTGGCGAGATCATCAAGATAAAACACTTGTTTCACCCATGTGGCTAAAACGAACGGGTTATCCTCATACCATGATGTACTAGTGTTCACAGAAGTTATGCCGTATTGATCGGTTTTCATGCTCTGCGGCCGTATGTCAAACCATCTACACTTGAAAAGGTGCACTTTCATGCCTTCCCCATAATGCAGTTCCACAACTGAATGGAGAACACCGTAATAGTCAACTCCAGCATCCCCACCATGTGCCATAACCCCTGAATTTTGTGTTTTCAGTCTGACCTCTCTCTCTTCACATCGAAATAACACACCATTCACCTTGCACATCGCATAAACTTTTGAATAGACCGGCTTCATCGCTAGAAGTCTGAGTTCGTGTGAACAATTTGGGTGATTATCATTTTTAATAAGGTCCATCTGCAACCATCAGAACCAACTATAAATATGAATAATTATACACAATAATATATAAATACGTATAGAATAATGTTAAAGTTACGTACCTAGCGGCCGAAATACTCTGCGAATGTCCGGTTGTGGTAATCGAGATCACCTCCTACTTGTTCACAGTTTAGATGCATGTTCTTCCAAAACTGAACTTCTAAACAGTTAATTAGTACCCACCAATGTGCAATAGCTACCTCATAATCTTTCAACTTGTAGGAAACTGGCATTTTTCCACCGAGTACAACATCGTCGGAGAGTATGGAAAGATTGAACTGTGAAGGTACATCTTCCGGTATGCTTTCCTGTAACGCTCCTAAGTACAGTTTCATGTAGGTGACGCACTCGTGCGCAATATATGCTTCAGCTATACATCCTTCAGGTGCGGATCTGTTTTAGACAAAATCACCGTATTGTCCAAGTTGCCTATAAATCAAGTTTTTAAAGTGTTATGATAATACATTAATACTAAATCACATATATTGATGAGGAAATTAACATAAGGTGTAAAATACGTACATTTCCATCGGATACATCCAAGTGAAGTGCACAGGACCGGTAGGCAACAACTGCCGAGGAAGATGGATCATGAGGTGAGGCATGATGTCGAAAAAATTTGGAGGAAATATCATCTCAAATTTACACATGATATGAACGATGTCTTGTTGCATTTCCCGGAGGTCATATTTTCTCACTTTCCGTGTGCATACCTTCTGGAAAAATCTTGCCAACGCTACTAACGGCTCCACAACGTGACGGGGAAGGAACGGTCGAATGAAAACAGGGAAGAGACGTTGTAGCAGGATATGATTGTCATGACTTTTCAACCCGTAAAGATTGTTGAATTGTCTGTTCACACACTTGGCTATATTTCTAGCAAAGCCTGAAGGATACTTGGCCCGACTTATCCAATGGAAAATTTCTGATTTATGCTCAGGCTTGACGGTGTAAGGAGCTTGAGGCATTTTTCTCTTCCCTTGTTTCAACCATAGTTGTTTTCTGATATTCATGTTTTGCAGATCAGTGCGAGCCTTAGGACCGTCTTTCGTCTTCCCCTCCAAGTTCAGCGTTGTGCCCACCACACTTTCAGAAACATTTTTTTCTTTGTGCATAACGTCTAGGAAGTGACGGATCAACAACTCACACCAGTACGGGAGTTCCCACAAGATGCTCTTATGTGTCCAGAATTTGTACTCCTCAGGTCTTTCAGGTATTTCCGCTACAATATCGGGATGATTGCTGAGGGGCCCAAAATCGTACTCATTAAGCACTGCTAAAATTTCTCTTCCCGTTCATCTTCTGGGAGGTCCACCGTGTTCTTCGGTTCCATCAAATGCGGCGGACTCGTAACGCCAGTGGTGATCCGCCGGAAGGAACACACGATGACCCATTCTGCATATCTTGTTGCAATGAGGGGTGCTCCCACAATCGCTGAGGCACTCTAGACAAGCCTTGTATCCCCTAACAACGTTGTCCGACAACATCCCATAAGCAGGAAAATCACTGATGGTACCAATAACCATGACATGCATCTGGAACGTCTCCTCCTTGTACTTGTCAAAAGTGGGATGACCAACGTCCCACAATACCTCAAGCTCTTCAATCAATGGTCTCATATACACATCGAGACATTTCCCTGGGTAACCAGGCCCCGGAATCAACAACGTCAACATATTATATTCCTTCTTCATGCACATCCACGGAGGGAGGTTGTAAGGTACCAAAATCACCAGCCATATACTGTATGAAAGACTCATGGTGCCGAAAGGGTTGAACCCGTCGGTTGAGATCCCGAGCCTGACGTTTCTGACATCTGACGCAAAATGAGGAAACTCATTGTTTATATGCTTCGAAGCCGCTCCGTCAGAGATGTGTGTCATGATATCTGCGTCTCCCAAGTCCCACTCACCGTGCCATCTCATCGCTTTTGCGGTGGTTTCTGACATGTACAACCGCTCAAGCCTATCTCTCAACAAAAAATACCGAAGCACTTTCACAGGTTTCCTATTGCCTGCTCCCGTCAACTTATATCGGTCAGAATGACATATCGGACATGCGTCAAGGCTAGCAAGGTCATTCCCTTCTGCATCTTTACCCCAGAAGAGAACGCAGTCAAATGCGCATGTATGGATCTTAATGTAGGAAAGCCTTAGATCTTTGAGGATACTTCGGACCTAACGGTGATTGGTAGGATTACGATGACCCTCTTCCAACAACGAAGAAGTGTACTGTAGATATTCATCCACTTGCCTGATAGTCGATTTTGTCTCGAGTTTAATCCTCATTACCTCCATCACACTTTCAAGAACTGTCTTCTCAGAACTTGAAGACACAGGGGTCTGTTGCAATGCAATCAGTTTGTTGTACTTGTCAAAGGCAGCAGTGTTGATAACTTGTGGGAAGGGCTGCACCGGGTCATGCATATATTGTTCCCCACGTACACCGCTTTCAAAAGGAAACACGTCGTTGACGAATGCCATTGTTGGATCGTTGGATGTACTACTACTGCCCGCCTCAAAAAACTGCCCATGATCATGCGATCCATCTAATGATGGCTCACCGTGATATATCCAACGTGTGTACTTCGGCCAAAACCCATTACTCTTTAGGTGCTCTCATACTGTCCTAATCGGAAATCGACACATATCACTGCGACACCTACATTTATTGCACGGGCAATAATGGTATTCATTCCCGTTTGCATTTTCCTCGACGAACTGCAAAAAATTCACAACTCCTGTAGTGTATCGTCGGTCATGCCTTGGAAGCGAAATCCAACTCTTATCCGAATCCATATATATAACTTTAATTAATAAGAAATTAATTAACACATATATATATATATATATATATATATAAATCCTTAATAATTAATTACATTACAATATATATTATTATCAACATCAACTCATATATATATATATATATATATATATATACCATTAACAACCATTATTTAAGTTACACTATATATCAATCATTATTTAAGTTAATTACACTATCAACAACCATTAATTAACATATATATATATATATAATTAAACTCCACACACACACATATATATATATATATGTATATATATATACACACACACATATATATAACTATAATTTATTATTATAAAGATGATGAAGTTGAAGAAGGAGACTGAGGCCAATCTAAGACCCAGACGGGGATGGTAACATTAACGCCCCCTACGGCATGCAGTCCTAAACGAAACTCTGTCAGTTTTTCGACAAGAGAAAACCCTAACAAAACAAAAGTTCTCATCAAAAGCATATTTAATCGAAGGTTTTAGAAATAGTTGTCAGTAACATTGCTAGAAAAATATTGTAATTGAAATTGCTCAAACACCCACCAACTTATGCCCAATAATTTGATTTAGAAAAAAAAAATTAGGTTCTATGTAAACTTTTAAATTCTATTGTATTTGTACGTGTTTGGTTAATCAAATAAAAACAGCTCATTTTTTTTTTTCTTTCCAAAATTACAGGTCTGGCATTAGATGGTTGCTTGCTTATGGTTGCTTGGTTGCTTGCTTATGGTTGCTTGGTTGCTTATGGCATTCCAAAATAAAAGCAGCCTTATGGTTGTTTGCTTTTAGAAACTCTCGTCATAAAAGATACAAAAAAAATAATATTTTATGATATGACATCAACTCTTAAAAGTAAATATTTTATGAAAACACAAAATTATTTTAATTCATAATACAATTGCAGCAGTTTTTTGTTTTCTTAATAAAAGTCGCACCGATACTAAATTCATGACTTCATGTGCTTTACAGTAAAATATCCTTGTGAACCTGATTACTAATCTTTGGAAAAAGGGAGAAAAAGTTCACTCCAAGGTTCCAGTAATTTCACTCCCAAAAAACATAAAACTATTCCCAATCACCACGTGTCAAAATCCTATTGCCCACACACCAGTCAAAGTACCTCTCCCACTTCTCCTTCAGTCCTTCTTCCCCAACCCAGAACTCCAAAAGGACTCTCCACTTTCAACACAGACAGAACAACCAAACAGACACACCTGAAAGACACAGAGAGAGAGAGAGAGAGAGAGAGAGAGTCTCAGTCTTTGGTGAGCCATGAACAAAAACTCGTGGCTCCTGAAGATCGTGGTGTTCCTCTTCGCCTTAAACTCCCTCTCTCTCTGCCTCTACTTCACCTCCCACTCCAAAACCCTCACCTCTCCCTCAACCCAAAACCCCAACCACCACCACCGCCCCCGCCTCCCCTTAACAGATCAAACCCACCGCCACATTCATCGCTTCTCAAAGCCATGGCCCATCCTCCCCTCCTATCTCCCCTGGTCCCACTCAAACGCACCGTTTCGCTCCTGCGAGGCCTACTTCGGCAACGGCTTCACCCGCCGCGTCGATCTTTTGAACTCTTCCGGCGGCTCTGCCAGCTGGTTCCGGTGTCATTACAGCGAGACTTTAAGGAGCTCGGTGTGCGAGGGAGGAGGGATCAGGATGGTGCCGGAGAGGGTTAAGATGTCGGTTGGGGGAGAGGCTTTGGAAGATGTGATTGGGAGAGACGAGGAGGTGGAGCTGCCGGAGTATCGAAACGGTGCGTTTCAGGTGGATGGTGGGGTTGGGGGAGAGGAGAGGGGGCTTGTGACGAGTGAGGTGCTTAATGAGTTTGTGCAGAGGGGTGAGATTGGGAGGCATACAATGAGGGAGCTGATCGGGTCGATGAGGATAGTGCCCAGTAAGGAGTTTCACTGCAGTGAGGTGAGTGTTGGGTTCTGTTAGTTTCTATTTTTGGCATTTGGGTTTTGCTTCTTTGATCTTGTGAGTTTCCAAGTCTGGATTTTTGTCTAGAGTTAATGTGCTGATCATTTGGGAGATTCCTTTAAAAGTTTAAAGATAGAAACTTGGAAGCTAGAGTTTTGGTGGATTATTTGTGTTCTGTTAGTTCTGTTTGTGATTATATATTGTTTTTCTGGTTTGTTTCTAACTTTGCTGTGAAAGTCTATACTTGCAGTGGATTGAGGAGCCGACGCTTTTGGTGACACGGTTTGAGTATGCGAATGTTTTCCACACATTCACGGATTGGTATAGCGGTTATGTAGCTTCCAGAGTCACTGGATTACCTAGCCGGCCTCATGTTGTCTTTGTAGATGGCCATTGTTGGGTGTGTATGCTTAATTCTTCTTTTCTGCATATACAGTTCCTTGTTTAGCATTTTTTAGATCAAATTATTTTTCCGTAAATATGCTAGGGGGCTGGTTCTTGTAGTTGAGTTGCATTCTTCTTTTGAAAAAGTGAAAGCGACCATCTATTTTCTTGGGTATCTGTTTAGAGGAGGTATATGAATTGCAGTTGATGTCCTTTTACATATATTAGTATGAATATTGTTATTTCTTTTTCTCAAACTTAATTGTGATATGATGTTCTGTACATCTGGATTCTTTTGCAATTAGTTACCTTTTACAAGCAGACATGGTATCCTTTCACTCGTTTTAAGAATTTGGTCTTACAGTCATACTAAATATCATTCCAAGGATGAGTTTTCCCCAAAATATAAGCAATTTAGAATGCTTTCTTAAGGATAGGGTGACATGTTTTGTTGGGTTTTTCTGTCATATATTGTTCTTTTCCTTCTTCATCTTCCTCAGAAGAGCTTAGCTTTACAGTATACAATGCAGCTATATTTTGTGTAGTTTTATTGTTTTTTTAGTGAAGATGGCCTTGAATATATATTCTGCCTGAATGCTGGTCCAATCTCGTGTTGATCTCTCTTTCATTGGTCATTTTCAGACACAATTGGAAGAAACATGGAAAGCTTTGTTCTCTAGCCTTAGATATGCGAAAAACTTTAGTGGTCCAGTTTGTTTCCGTCATGCTATTATTTCACCTCTCGGATATGAGACTGCATGGTTTAAGGGGCTCACAGAAGATATAAACTGTGAGGGAGCTTCTGCACCAGAGCTGTGGCAACACCCTGATGACAAGAAAACCGCACGACTGTCTGAGTTTGGAGAAATGATTAGAGCTTCTTTTCGAATTCCAGTTCATAAGCAGCGTACTGAGAAGCAAACCTCAGGTCTAAATATCCTTTTTGTTCGGCGTGAAGATTATCAACCGCATCCACGTCACCCTGGTAAAGTTGAATCAAGGTTAAGCAATGAACCAGAAGTGTTTGATGCCTTAAAGAGCTGGTTGTCTCACAAGGAATGCAAAATAAACTTTGTGAATGGATTGTTTGCACACATGTCGATGAAAGAACAAGTTCGGGCCATTCAAGATGCTTCTGTTATTATTGGTGCTCATGGGGCAGGTCTCACGCATATAGTATCTGCATCCCCGAAAACCGTGGTTCTGGAGATTATTAGCAGCCAGTATAGACGGCCCCATTTTGCTTTAATTTCTCAGTGGAAAGGGTTGGAATACCATGCCATTAATATTGAGGGTTTGTATGCCTCTCCGTCAGTTGTTATTGACAACCTTAGCCGTATACTGAGGACCCTTGGGTGCTGAAAACCATGTGGTTGGAATCATATGTGATACAAGTTACTTTCTGTCGTCACTCCAGTCAGTTTTGGTTTATGTACCGCACCATGTCTGTTTCCTTAGGAATGCTGACACTATTACACAACAGATTAAACTTATCTTAGTCAAGATGGATAAGTTAACGCAACTTTTTGGACTATGAACAACTTTTTAGGGTGCTTGAGCAGCTATGGTATGGGAAGGTGTCAGCAGCCCTTTATAAAGCATACAGGCATTGTGGCAAATTAGCAGACGTGTATCAGGAAATGGACAATTATCAGAGGGGAGTTATAAACAGTTGTAGACAGTGGATGGGTATGTGCAGGTATGTCATGTTGCCTTGACACCCAAAATCAGTGTATTTATTATTTCTCTTATTCAGGAACATAACCTAACAAGTTGAGGTGTTGTTTTTCTTGTATACTGATTCTTTCTTACCATCTTCTTGTACAATAGGTCCAATATGCATGTATCCAATTTTTCATACAAAAAAATCTGTTCCATTCCTTCTCTATCCTTTTTTGTGCTTAAACAATTTAATCTCATATCGTTGAATACCATAATGGATTGAATGCTATGGACCTGGAAATAGTGGCAAGATGCCTTGCCTACCTGGTCATTGTAGTTTGGTATTTGATAATGAGATTTCTATATGTGCCTGTGTTTGTGAGTGGACCTTGCCTAAGACATGATCACTGATTAATGCTACGGTACTAGAATTATGATCAGTGATGAATACTGCGGTACTGGTACGTTGTTGCATGCCTGCAGCACCCGCAAAGTTCAGCAAGAAATGCATAAATTTTCCAAGTTGGCAAGTTGGAAGAGAATAGTGGCAGAGCACGGATTGCTAGTCAAGTGGGCAAATTTTTGAAGTCTTCTCTCACGAAGACATCCAGAACAGACTATAATTTTACCTCATATTTGGTTGGTCCTCAAATCGCACCTTAAGTTCATAATCAATAAATTCAGAAACATTTGAACTCGGAGTTGTAGTACCTTCAGGATTTGACGATTTAACTCTAGCTGAAGAAGAATAATTTTCAAAAGATATTTGAGGACGTATCAAATATTGATATGCTTGAATCGATTTTCACACATCATACTAGCTCAGATACAAAGTTGTTTCATCATAATTTGACATGTTAGAATCAAGTGGAAAGGAACTCAACTTTTTAAGAATACACACATAGCCTGCCTTTCTTTTCTTTCTGGCCAAGATGTTATCTTCAAATGTTAGTAATTTTTTGTACGCATAATAGTCAAAATGCACTCTGAACTTGACTCAAATTGTCAATTTGCACATCGAACTTGTAATTGTGAAATTTTACCTCCTCAACTTGTCGAAAACTGCCGATTTGCACCATCTCCGTCAAATCTAACGGTTTTCATCCAATTAAGAGTCACATACCTAGCACATGAGGGGTATTTTCGTTATTTTATATTTATTTCGTTTTTTAAATAAATTACACAAGGAATTTATTTTTTGTACAATTATATCTACTTACACATAATATTCTTTTTTTCTTCAAAATAACGCATACCTTACGTGATATAATTTGTTAATAAGAAAAATTATGTCGATAACTAAAATTGAATTGTCGAATCACTATATATTTTAATTAATAAAAACATGATATAATTTGTCTAAGACTAAAGAACTCAAATATCTCAACAAAAGTAGTCTTTAGGTCACAAATTCAATGATATAATTGTAGAAAATATTATACAAAAATAACTTTTTTGTGTATTTTTATTAATAAAATGAAAGAAATATAAAATAACGAAAATACTCATCATGTGCAAGGCATGTGACTCTTAATTGGATGGAAACCGTTAAATTTGACGGATGGGGTGCAAATTGGCAGTTTTTGACAAGTTAAGGAGACAAAATTTCGCAATTACAAGTTCGGGTGCAAATTAATAATTTGAGCAAAGTTCATGATGCATTTTGGCTATTATGCCTTTTTTGTACTATATACTCAAATTTTATAGTACAAATACCTAACTACCTATACATTAAGGAAAATAATTGTGTCCATATTAGTATGGATGACTGCATCCGTACTATCCTGTGTTTTAATTTTCTTGAGGGTGATGTCTTAAGTATTTTATTTTCATATTTTTTTAGAAGAAATGTATTTTATTATCATAAACAAAGTAATATCATGGGCATATCATGACACGTTCCGTAGAGGTTTAGAGTTTAGAACCCTAAATTATGCAAATCTCCATTTTTTAGGCTAAATGTGATTCAATTTACACACATTAAACAAAATTCTGAAATATTTGTTAAAGTAACTCTCTTCACAAACGGGTCGAAGTTGGAAGTCATTCGACCAAAAAAAAAAACAGAAGTTGGAAGTCCGAACTCGTTCACCAGAAACAGAGAACCCACTTTGCCGCTGTATTCGAAAACCAGTCATCTCTCTCAGGTACACTTGTTCTTTGTCTCTACACAACTCAACACAGCTACACACACAAAGATGCAGACTCGTAGTTGACTACTCATTCGTCCCAAAAAGCTTGGGAAATATCCAATGCCTTCCAAGTGTATGATAAAACGCCCCATAGAACTATGTGTTCTGACTTCTGAGAACTCATTGCATTTGGGTTTTCTTCCAAGTGATGTATAAGTATACGTATATTTTGCGTAATTAGATTTAACATTTATTTTGATTCTGCTCTGTTTTATTCATTTTGGTAATGATGAACATTGACATTCCGTTTGCTGGTTTATATAGCTTCCCTGTTTGCTGCATACAGATATTTTGGCAAGTGGGAAATGGTGAGTTGCTATCCCGGCACACCGAAGCAGAAAGCTCTCACTCTAGGATTTTTCATCTCTGCTGCTGCTCTTTTCGCTTACGGTGTGCATCTCTCCTATGTCAACGTTGCCCCTCAGCAAGCTCGAACCAAAGCTCGAAATGAGTTTGTTAGAGAAAGATTAAAACAGAAATATGGGAAATGAGCACACAGCGTTGCAATGTAACAGTTTGATTGTCGGATATTTTTGTCATGCTTATGAATTTTATCCCCCGTGATCACCAATACTGGAATGATACAGAATGCTGGTGATCGTGATGTCATTGCCGTGATCACCAATTCTGTATCAACTTTTAGGAATGATTTCATTGCCGGCTTCACTAACTTCGGTGAGATATTCATTCCTAAAAGTTTGGTATCTTGGGAATGCCGGAAGAAGCACTACCGATCTAGTATTCCCATCTCCCAGTTAGATATCAGGTTCAATTTCAGCTGTTCCGACAGCTCCAGAACTTGACTAGTATTGTACTAACATAATATCATAACAGTTGCACCGGCTCCTCCTCAAAATTGATTCGCCTAAAATGAAGTGAATCAGATTTCTGTTCCAATAGCGCCATAGAACTGGCCTATTTGTAAGAACAAATTTTCACATAACTAGCATGAACGGATATTTTATATTGTTTGCAAGCCTTCAAGGAACAGCCATGCAAATTGTACCAGAATATGCTTGTGGAGAAAGGTGGATGAAATGCGTTTACTTGAAGCTGTGCAGAGCTGCTTGCTTAAAGGAACCCAGCAATCGCTAGAGAATTTGAATTTAACATGTATCTATTTCAGTTGTCCAAAACGCATGAAAAGATAAGGAGATTCCGGAATATCCTATGCACACAGAGAAATTGCATACTACAGAACCTCAGTTGCTGGGTGGTGGGTATGGAATCATGGAAACCAGACTACCCCTGTTCAGTTATAATAGCTTCTTTCACAAATGCCAAGTCCATTTTTCACTTTTATAATCAAAATTTTAACACAGGGTTCAATTGCTATCAAGAGTTTTGATTTTAAACAATTTTTGGATTCCTCGTTGTGATCAGAGCATGTAATGCTCAAGGAGAAATGCTCAATCCTACAACACAGTTTAACAAAACTTGGTGTTCAAATTATCCCAAAGATATGATCCAAAAAACGAAAATAACAATATAACTCCTGATTAAACATTCAACCATAAAAACATTGTTTGAACTTCAACAGAAAAAGTACAATCCATTAAAAGGATAAAGAGGAGTGAAAAGGCATATTCTGAGTCTAAAATGACTAAATTCAAGTAGCAAAATTCTAGGCAGCAGCTCCCTTTCCCTTCTTCCTCTGGAGTTTCTTCATGTAAAACTCCAACTCTTTGCCCTCCAGGATGTACCTGCAATATTATAAATGAGAATCACAAAACTGTACATGCAACTAGAAAATAATGTGCCAGTGATCAAACATCAATTAAATTAGAAGCACAAGTAAAGCAAACAACGTACCCATCGGCACGACCGCATTGACCAGGCCTTGATGAGATGCAAGCCAATAGACGACCACCACCAAATTGTTCCTCAATATGTGGGTCAAGAGCACGAGTCTGCTGACGCTTCTCCAATTTCCTTTCCACATGCTTGCTCTTCTTCACCTCCTCAGTGGCCGCCGCAGCAGCAGTTGCGGCCTCACCATCCTATCAAACCAAAGGTCAAAACAATTAGTAAAAGTTGTTGAATGCACATGTAACTCATCAGGTGTAACTATATATTTATTTATAGTTTTAGATGCTTCTTGTAGCATGTAATTTTGCTACACACTACATAAAATAAAAGAGAATACCACAGCATGCACGACCTTATTGAGAACACTCATACTTATAATTTATATCAAACAAAAGTAATAGCAGATCCCTACCTCAGCTTCTTTCTTGATAGCAGCTGCAGTTTTCTTCTTGCGGCCAATTTCAACACCATAGTGGGTGGAATACCACTGCTTGAAAGGTGCAGCATCAACCTGAACAATGGCACTCTTCACCAAGGTTTGGGTACGCACGAGCTCATTGTTAGAAGCATTGTAGACAACATCGAGAAGACGGGTCTTCCTGGTCACGGCCTCACTACCCCAAGAGAAATTTCCAGTGTCGAGTCTCAAAGCACGCCACTTCACATTTCCACCTCGAACCCTGATTCTCCTCACTGTCTTGTTGCTGGACAGTTTAGTGTTGGCAGGCTGCCTTCCGAGCTCGTACCTTCACACACCAAGACAAAACAAAATCAATTCTCAAACCACTAGTTTAAAACAAAATCAACTCTCAAATCACTAGTTTAAAACAAAACCAATTCCTATACTTCAGAGCAAACTATAGACATAAAACAAGTAAAACACTACATTATCATTCCAATCCCACTGCTTTTTAGCAAAAGCAGACACTTTGTTACTGCGCTCTTGGCACAATGAATCCATAAACAAAAACCTCAAAATGAAAATTCTGACTGAAGTAGCTAGTTTAAATAAACCAACAACCAACCACAAAAATCTCATAAAAAAAAGAAAAGAAAAGTGGACTACTTATCATCCATAACCAAAATCATCTAAAGGTTTAATGAATCTCTTCAAGATAAATAGAAACAAAAATGACTCAGTGAATACAGTGAAGATATAGAACACAAGAGAAGAGAAAACAAAACAAAACAGAGTCTACAGATTGTCATACAGATTGTTATCTACTGTAAGATCTTAACAACTATATCAAAACAAGAAAAAACGAACGAATCTTACTTTCGCTTCTTTCTCCACGCCTTCTTCTTGCCTCCAGTGGCACGTCTCTTGTGCATGGAATCCCGAGAGATACCTAAACATAACACCAAGTTTCAAGATTAGCATCACAGAAAAGATTGAAACTTGAACAGAGACTGATACAATTTTAGCATAATCAAAGGTACCCATGACGTTAAGGAAGTGGAGAAATCGAATGAGAGAAGAAGAGAGAAGAGGAGGTACCCATATTGGCAGAGGGAGAGTTCCAAGATTTCTGTGTTTTGGGAGCTGCGGCAACGCGGCTAGGGTTTGAGAGTTTGAGGCAACTCAATGAAGCGAACTGTGCTTTTAGTATAGACCTAGTGAACCAAATTACTGTCGTGTCCCTGGGCCAAAGCCCAAAATCACACTCAAAACCCAAACATAAAGGCTAAGCGGCCCAAGCCCAAACCATAGTCCCTTAGACACAACCTCATTTGTTGTTTGTCATTGCAGCGGGAAAAGACTCGGGATTAGAAGGGTAAAGTCTCTCATCAAAGTCGACAACACAAGTGCAATGCTAATACTGTACATGATTTTTTGTTATGAGTTCCGAGTTGGGCTACTCTACCTTAACGTACTGATGCATCATGTACACTTGATGTGTATATAGATAGACCAACTTAAGAGCAAATTATTGTACTCTACTTATGCATAGAATTAGTTTGTACGTCTTTGTTACAATAAAACTGTGTCTTGTTGTTTGTTGTTTGATTTAATATGTGATTCCATTGCATTCTCTCAAAACATAAAGACAAAGTAAAAAGTAAATTATCTCACTAGATGTGTTGTTTTGATCTAATCAAAAGTTTCACATTAAACACCGTAGTTAGTAAAAATGCAAGTCATATGTAGTACGTCAACAATATGCACTCATGCGTCATTGTTCAAATATCATGTTCCCTTCGCTTCCACGTACCTGCACCTGATTATTAGGTTGCAGCCTCATATTTTTCTACAGCCTAGCTAGTTAGTATACACTTTTTAACATCGATCAAGTCTTAATCATCACTACACTTTGGACATTTTGTAGCATATGATGATCCACCACCCCATCATCTAATATTAATTTTCTTAATTTCACTATAAAGTTATTGTTTATACTTGCATCAAATTGATTATCTCTTATGTTCCACAACACAGTCACATTTCAATCCCATAAATCATCATTTCTTTCCGATCTTCTTTATCAACAACTGTTAAGAACCAAAAACTATGGAAGCAAAGAACTCAACAATCTGGATGAATGACTATACTTTTATTGAAAACAAGAACTAGCTTAAATAGCCTTACATCCAAAAGCTAACCAAACACAAAAGAGAAATTGCAGCCCACAACTCGCACAATTTAGATACGTGTGGTAAATAAAACAGGAATTAGTCAAATGAACTAAACTCCCCTAGAGACTAGGACTTTATTCTAACAGAAACTACTAACTCCTAAAAATAAGCAATTAGCTCAACAATCCCTCCCTTAAACTAACAACACAGTGTTAGTTTATCTCTGGAACTTCACACACTCCCAGCTGCTCACGAAGCTTCTTGAAAACATCCAGTTTCAATGGCTTAGTTAATAAGTCTGCAATCTGATCATGTGTCCCACAATGTACCATCTCAATAGCTCCATCTTTTGTAAGATCCCGCAGAAAATGGAACCGCACATCAATGGGCTTACTTCGTCCATGCATAACTGGATTTTTAGATAACTTGATAGCTGAACTATTATCACACATCACAGTTGTGTAGCCTTCTCGAGTTACCCCAACTCCTTTAAGATTCTCTTCATCCAAACTGCTTGACAAGCACATGCGGCTGCAGCCACAAATTCTGCTTATGTGGTTGAGAGTGTGACTATAGGCTGCTTTTTAGAAGACCAAGAAACAGCGCTACCATTCATTAAAAACATATATCCAGAAGTGCTCTTCCTGTCGTCAACATCACCAGCATAATCACTATCCGTGAAAGCTATCAATTCTTCAACTCCTCCTTTCTTGTACAGTATACCATAGTCAACAGTCCCTCTTAAGTACCTCAGAGCTCTTTTAGCAGCTTGAAAGTACAACTCAGTTAGTCTCGACATGAATCGACTAATAAGACTCACAACATACATCATATCTGGTCGAGTGGATGTGATATACATGAGACTCCCCACCATTTGTTTGAAATAAGTCTCATTCACCTTGACTCCTCCTTCGTCTTTGCACATCTTGTACCCTGGCACAATAGGATTACATACAGAATTGCTATCCTCTAAACCAAAACGTTTCAAAACCTCCATAGCATACTTGCGCTGACAAACATAGATCCCCTCAGAGCCTTGCAACACTTCAATTCCAAGAAAAAACCTCATCTTACCCAAGTCAGTCATATCAAACTCCTTTTGTATCAAACTTTTAAAATCAGTCATCATAAATTCATCATCACTAGTATAAATGAGATCATCTACATAAACACTGACAATTAGAACTTTACCTTCTTTGCTCCGCTTAAAAAACAATGTCTGCTCACCCTGACTCTTCTGAAATCCTTCTTTGATGAAGTAAGACTCAATACGACTAAACCAAGCTCGTGGTGCTTGTTTTAGACCGTATAAAGCTTTGTGCAGCTTGTAGACTTTGTGCTCACTCCCCTTCTTTTCATAACCCCTTGGGTGCTCCACATACACATTCTCACTCAATGCTCCATGCAAAAAGGCAGACTTTACGTCCATTTGATAAATTTTCCAACCTCGTTGAGCTGCAAGTGCTATAACCATTCTAACAGTATCCATTCTGGCTACTGGAGCAAAGACCTTAGTATAATCAATTCCATGCTGCTGTGAATATCTCTTAGCCACCAATCGTGCCTTATACTTGTCTACTTCACCAAGCTCATTTAACTTAGTTTTGTAAATCCATTTAACTCCAAACCTTTTTGCTCCAGATGGTAGTTTAGTCAGCTCCTGTTGACAGTAGCCGCAGAGGGGCTACAGCAAGCCCACAGACCCGCGGCAAGTGCACCAGGGCCCGGCCCAGGACCCAGGATCGGATCACCAGCACCAGGCCTCGGGGCCCAGCGGTCTATCCTGCCTCCAAGGGTCCTGGGACCGGGGGCGCCTGCCTGCCAAAGAGGGCACCAGAATATCCAAACAGAAGGGAACCAGTCCCACATCGAAGGGTAAGGCCAGCCCTCACCCTCAACCACCTATATATGGGCCTCAACTACCACCATAAATAGGTAACTTGTCTCTCTCCCTGCTTACATACGTGCCCTGGTTATATATATTCCAACTATACTAACTTAGGCATCGGAGAGGTGAAGGCCGGCCCGCCCGGTATTCCCCTTAGTAAGCAGGATTGCAGGAGATCGAGTTGGATTCATCAAGTATCTACTAGACCCCCGGGTTTAGGCAGAAACAATTGGCGCCGTCTGTGGGAAGTCTGAACAAGAAGCCGTGCAAGCAACACCGCTGGCTGAGATTGTGGGAATGAATCAAGAGAGAGGAACTACTGAGGAGGGGCGTGTTGCAACTGTACAAACGCTCGCCTCCACCCCTGACGTCACGCGGGAGCTACGTGGCGAGCAGGGCAGCGATTTGGGAAGGAGCCGTGGAGGACCCTCCGGTGATCCGGAGCCCCACCACGAGAGCTCGCACGGAAAAGACCCGATAGAGGACGAAGGCAGTCCGGTGCTTCACGGCCTATCCCTGACGTTCTCGGATGATCCAAGTGATCAGTCTGAGAGCCAGGACCAAGACCCCACGTACAGCCCCGACCATGACGGCATGGCGGGAAAGGTACGGGCAATGGCCGCAGAGGTTAGTCGTCTCAGAGAGGAGAACGACCGGGACCGAGCCAAGTCCCAGGCCCGATACGAAGAAATAGAGGCAGTAAACGCCGCCCTGGTAGCCGCCCTAGAGTGGGGGCAGCAGCGCAGTGCTGCCATGGCCGAGGCACAAGCCGCACCCCTGCTAGTTCAACCCCGGCAGCTAGAGGCAGGGCAATCTTCGGGCGCCCGGCCCAGCGAGCCTGTGCGAGAGAAGTTACAAGCCGGCGAGGACCTGCCGAAGAGCACGCCCGCCTCCCACCAGCCGCACGCTTCGTCCACGGATGAAGTGGATACTCCAACCGCCCGGGCGCTGCAACTGCTAGCCAACACCGTGTCGGATCTGAAGGCCCAGATGGAGGCAAACGAGAGGAGAGCAGCCCGGCCATTGGAAGGCGCCCGGTTCAACGAGCGCATGGGCCCCTTTTCACACCGAGTCATAGAGTCAGGGAGATCTGGCAACCAGAAGTCCCTCAAGCTCACCTATTCCGGGTCCGGTTGCCCGTATCAGCATCTGGACAGCTTCCGATCCCAGACCTGCGCCAAGGGTTACTCCGATGCAATCTGCTGCAACATCTTCCAGGAGACCCTGTCCGGAGAAGCGCTCAGTTGGTTCTACGAGCTTCCTGCGAATTCAATCGAGGCATTCGAACAGCTGGCTGACCGGTTCGTAGGCCGCTTCATCCTCCGAGTCGAGGGAGCACGGACGTCCACCGTCCTCTTCAACTGCATCCAAGCCCCCGGGGAAGAGTTGAGAACCTTTGTCAACCGGTGGCAGACGGCCACGGCCGGGGTTCGGAACTTGGACAAGGGCATCGCCGAGATGGCATTCAAGCAGGGGCTTCGGGCAGGGAAGTTTTCCTACGCCGTCAGGGTAGAACTCCCTCAGGGCTACGACGAGTTGATGGCTATGGCCATCCGGCATGCCCAGGCTGATCATGAGACCTACGGGAACCACCTGCTGAAGAGGAAGCGGGATGAGCAGTCTTTAGACCATCCCCGGGGGGGAGGATCCCCCGCGCAGTCAAGAGAGCAAACCCGGCCAGCGAGCCGAGCACGGGAGTCGCCGACCCAGCCGGAACAACAACAACAACGGCAAGACCTGGCCGCAACGGCAGCAGAGGCCCTTCTCTGACAGGCCCCAGTCTCGGGCCGAGAACAAACCTGCACCGTACCACCAAGAGCGCCCCCTGGCAATTATGCCAGCACCCCCAGCTAATCAAGAAGTCTTCTCCACTCTCACCGCATCCTATGAGGACATCCTGCTGGAGAATGCGAACGTCATTGCCCCACCGCCCCAGAGAAGGTACCCCAAGGGGAAGCTCACGACGGCGCAGACAGGCAAGTACTGCTCATACCACGACGAGGCAACTCATCGGACGAACCAGTGCTTTGCCCTCAAGACTGCAGTGCAAGGCTTGATTGATAGCGGCCAGCTCCAGAGATATGTAGGGGAGAGAAGAGCAGACCCCGACCGGGAGAGTAACCCGGCTTGGTAAACCCGCTGGGTCCAGGCGGTTAGTTTGGCATATCGCCGGTTCAACCGATTGTAAAGATCAAATATATGCAAACTACTTTTGAAAACTCTGGCCCCGCAAGCTCAGTTATATATTCATAATTAATTGAAGTATTCAAGCAGTAACCGCTCCGGAGAGTTTTTTTTTTTTTTTACAAGCAAGAGCAAGAAAAACATCCTAAGGAGCCGCATCTCCAGCGATAGCTTCGTCGTCAACCTCAGCTCCGGCAGGCTCGGCACTGTTGGTAAAAGAATCCAAGTGCGAGCGACGCTCTGCTCCTGGTTGTTCCTCCACCGCCAGCTGCTGGACGACCGGCTCCACAGGAGCATTTCCTTCGGCAGAGGTACCCGACATCAGGGAAGTATTTAACCACCCCTTCGCCGCCCATTCCGTGTACGCATCCGAGATGCCTTCTTCCCGGGCCTTCTCCAGGCAGTCCAGGAACCGATCGCTCTCCTCGTATTGAAGAACGAACCGGTCGAACTGTCCCGGGTCATCTCCCCCAGCAGCAGCAGCGGTGGCACGTGCCTGGAGCTCGTCTATCTTGGCTTCCAGCTCGGCCCTCTCAGCGTCAGCCCGCTCCCGCTCCCTCTCCATGCTCCGGTTCTGCTCCTCCAGCTCCCGGGCCTTCTCCTCCATCTTCCTGGCCTTTTCCTCCATCTTCTTGGCCCTCTCCTCCGCCCTGGCCTTCTCCCGATCCGAGCGGGACTTCTCCACCTCCAGGAGCTTCTGAGACTTGGATAACGCAGTTATGTGTACCCATGTCATCATCTAGTAATATATTGCTGGGCTTCAAATCACAATGGACAATAGGTGTTTCATAACCATGATGAAGGTACTCCAGTATGTTCAATCTCTGGAGAACGTTCAAGGAAAAGTTTTGAGAGTACAACCATTTGTCTAGGCTCCCATTAGGCATGTAGTTCAGTACGAGAGCTTTGAAATCAATCTGACTGCAGCAACTGATGACTTTGATGAGATTCCAGTGGCGAAGATTGCTTAGCAGTTCACATTCAATATCAAAACTTGCGAATGCCCCTTCTAACTCTAAGTTGAAAACCTTTATGGCGACCTCCATACCGTCTGCCAATGTTCCTTTGTATACTGAGCCAAAACTTCCACTTCCAAGTAAGCTGCTTTCGGTGAATCCATCTGTCGCACTTAGAAGTTCTGTGTATGAAACTCTTCTCCATAGAAGTTGAGGCAAGATGGTAGTCTCTGTTGCAGCAGCTTTCACCTTCTTTCTCCGTAAAATGAATATCCAAATGAAGGTCACTAGAAGCATTGCTGACAAGATCCCCGGCATAACATACTTGAAGATTATACCAGTTTTCCTTTTGCATGCAGGAACTTGAAATTGGGATGCACCACAGAGTCCACGATTGGAAAGAAATGATTCAGCAGACAAGTTTCTGAAAGGCCCGCCTGTTGGAATTTCTCCTTGGAGTTTGTTGAAAGAAAAATTCAGATATTGGAGATATGAGAGCGCTTCAAGAGACTTTGGAATAGCTCCAGACAAGTGGTTCTGGGATAAATCTAAGGATTCCTGGCTTAATGCGTTGCCAATTGAACTTGGAATTGGCCCTTCAAGACTATTATTTGCCAAGTAGAATTCGATCAAACTTTGTAGGCCTCCAATGCTGCTTGGTATAGTACCAGATAAATGGTTGTTTGATATATCTATATATGTGGCAACTTTTATATTACCAATACCTTCTGAGAGTGGTCCGATTAGAGAATTGGACGACAAGTCTAATACTATGATATCTGTTAATCTCCACAAGGTAGATGGTATTATAGAAGTTAATAGATTGGAGCCTAGATAGAGACTTCTTAGTGCTTGGCGTAGATCACCCAAGCAGGAAGGTATTGAAACGGAGAGTTGATTATCGACCAAGGTCAACGAAACCAGGTTTTTTAGCTGACAAAGTTCGTCCGGAATGTATCCTTGCAACTTGTTTTCATGTAGAAACAGACCTTGGAGACCATTTAATCTTCCTACTGAAGTTGGAATGGATCCACTCAATAGATTGTAGTCCAAACCTATGCGTGTCAAGGTGCTCAAGTTGCCAATATCACTTGGAATATAACCTCTCAAGCTGCAATTGCTTAGCTCGATGGTCTCAAGCGATGTAGAGAGATTCCCAAAGGAAGTAGGAAGTGGAGCCTTTAATGGATTGCTCGGGAAGGCTAGTATCCTCAAGTTTCTAAGACTAGCCAAACAAGAAAGAAAGTTCCTTTCTTGAGTCGAAGTATCAATAGCCAAGTTATTGTGGCCTAAATTCAGTCGCTCAAGGTTTCCTAAGGCACAAAGCGAGCTAGGAATAAAACCAGAAAATGAGTTGCTGACCAGGTCCAAGTCTGTGAGCTTAGAAGCATTAGAGATGCTTCTGGGGACTGTTCCGCTGAGTTTATTTGCTCCTACAAGGAACTGTTGTATGTTTGGAATATCAAGGCGTAGATTTTCTGGGAGGTTACCTGAGAACTGGTTGCTGTCAAGGGATATGATTGATAAAGTGGACATATTGAAGATTGAGGTTGGGATGATGCCACTGAGGTTATTACCACCCAGGACTAATTCCTGTAAACGTGGAAGATGACCAATCTCATTTGGTATGGTACCTGCATGAACAAGTAAATCTTCAAAATTCAACACCCGACTTTAACATCTTATTGGATTATAGATGTTTCAAATCACTATCAAATTTGTACGCTGATTATATGTACCTGTCAAATAGTTGGAGCCAAGGTAAATGGTCTCTATCTGAGTTAAGTTGCCAATATCTTTGGGTATGCTCCCGGTGAAATTGTTAAACCACATTGATAATATCTGAAGATGTTTGCATTGCGACAATTTGGACGGAAGTCGGCCGTCAAAATTGTTGTTAGACAAATACAAGCCTTGAAGCTTCGGAAGATGTTGACATATATTGTTTGGAACACTACCATTCAAACTGTTTTTGGCTAGAGCCAGAAGATTCAGAGAAGACATGTTGAACACAGCCAGAGGAACATGCCCTTCCAGGGCGCTATATACGACATTCAACTTCTCCAGCTGATTCAGATTGCCAATCTCTTTTGGAATTTCTGAAAAATTGACATACTACAAGCATCAATCTGCAAGCACTATATATTCTCCACAACTGGACATATGAACTTTTACTCTTTTAGACCACTTCCACACACAGATAGATAGAGTCATACCTTTGAACTTATTACCACCAAGGTATATCTCCTTCAACACCGTTAAGTTTCCGATTTCTCCTGGTATACTACCTGTTGATTATTTAAGATATAAGAGCATACTCATGCCTTAACTAACCAGCTAAAATTGTGTGGAACAAGCTATATACGTACGTACTCAAACCAATTATCAACAATAGATAGCCCAAGATAAATTGTTTGTTTGTACACACCTGATAGCTGGTTATAGCTCAAATCCATCACTTGAAGTCCAGATAAGTTGAAGATGGGAGCGGGTATGGAACCTGAAAATTGATTGCCATCTATGTTGCACGGATACGGCGACTCGACACGGCGACACGGCAAATCCCAAAAATCGATCATTCCGACACGGTTTGGACACGGCAAATAAATAATAATTTATATATTTTTAATACATAAAATAAATTGATAATATTACTATAAGTTGTAAATTCAATCCATAATTTATAAGAAATAACATCAAATAGTCAAATGCAAGCAGAAAAGTGCATAGTCTACAACTTAACATCAAAATCTAGTAGAATTAAACTTCTCATAATAAGTCACCAAAAGCTTAGTTAATCTCACTCTCGACTTACAGTACTGAAATCAAACCAAGAAATGACTACCTTCTCGATCTTCTCCAATCCAATCGATGGCGAGTCAAAGAAAGGAACAAGCAATTTCAAGTTGCGAGCATACAACTCCCTACCTAAATAGCCAAACCCCATTGTCATACAAAACAATGCAAACTACAACCAACAACAAATAAGTACTTAAAACAGGCTAACCTTGAAAGCTAATAGTTGGATCCTCAAAGACACAGTCTTCAGCATAGATTGCCGACGTAAAAACACCTATTCAACTCGAAACCATCACTTCATATCGACTAGCAGAAAAAACGACACATAACAAAAAAATCAACTTTAAACACATTCATGAGTTTCCAAAAATGTACCTGTCACAAAATACGCATTATTCTTGTAATCACTTTCTAGAATCATCACAACATCATCTATTCCCGAAACCAGAAGATCTTCCCTTTGTTTATCAACCTGTTTTTTCTCCCATCTGCAAAATGCGCGCGGAAACTAATTCATGTGGAAAGACACGATCTGACTTCTGAGGAGGAGGGCGGAGCGGCGGAGGAAGACGCGATCTGACTTCTGAGGAGGAGGGCCGAGCAGCGGAGGAAGACGCGGGGCTTCTTGCGGTGGCGGAGGAGGAGGAGGACGAGGGCAGGGTTGGGTCTGACGTTTAGGGAGGAGAAGATGAAGAATAAGCATCGAGCGGCTGAGGAGGAGAAAGGTTAGGGTTTTTTTTTTCCTGACGTGTCGTGTCCAAAATGAGGTGGCGTATCAGTCAAAGTGTTTAAAAAGTCAATATTTTCCGATACGCCAGATGGCGTGTCCGACATCTTATTTTCCAGTGTCGTGTCGTGTCGCCGTATCCGGCCGTGTCGGACACTCGGATTCGCCGGGTTTTGCCGTGTCCATGCAACATAGATTGCCATACAAATTGAACGTTTGAAGTTTCGGTAAGGACCCAAACCATGATGGAATGAATCCCTTAAAGAAGTTGTATTTTAAACTAATGAACTTCAATCGGCGCAAACGAGCAAGCTCCGGAGGCAAGGCACCATGAAAACTGTTATTTGCGAAGCTTAGCTGAACCAGAAACGATAAGTTGCCTAGCTCTGGCGGAACCGTGCCGGTGAGACCAAAGTAAGAGATGTTCAAGTGTGTGACTCGATGACGGCGTGCACCACAAGTTACACCAACCCAGTTGCAAACGGGGGTGCTGGTTCACCAGTTGGACATGGTGTTTTGAGGGTCGCTGGTGATGAGGGCTTTGAGAGCAAGCAGAGCAGACTCGTCTGTGGTGAGATTACTGTTGGTTTGTGCTGCCATAGTTATCCAACCCACAATACAGCAACTGTACACCAGCAAGAACCAAGGGCTATACATTGTGGTGAAATATTGTTACCCGAGACTGAAAATGTCTGATTATGAGAAGATCAGTCACGAGAGGAACCTGGTTTGGACTTTGGACTGCCGGAGATGGCTCAATATATACTTGTACTTACTAGTTACTACCATACCAATCAACGGAGAAGGGAACGCATTCTGGTACGTACACGTTGTGCTGTGACTGCTGTCTGCCCCGATCGACACTCCAGTCTCCAGTAGATCAAACCTAACAACACTAATCTCCAAAGACTTGACTAGCTAGCTAGTACACATAGTGTAGGTCAATATACGTCGAAGATAGACCTTTTCTCTGTTCTGGTCTTCAGGTTGCAGGTGGAATTATCCATTGGATATGTATGTGGATAGGGTGAAGTGAAAGTGATAGAGAGGTTCACATCAAAGACCTGCAGTAGACTTGTTAATGGTGAAAGAAATCATGCCTTGGACTCAGTATCAAGTGACGCCACATATGAGCCGGTATTGGACTCTATGGTTGTAGTTTTCATTAGGAGTTTTTTTTCAATACAAGAAAAAAGAACAAAACTATAAAACAAAACCACGAGTAACTCCCATTCCCTAGTCTCCAAGAAAAAAGCAATTCACTAAAGCTGGTCTATTTCTTAATTGTATAGAAAATTACCAATAACTACAATTTTGTGTTAATATTTATCAATAGTAAAACCTATTTTTTTTTATACCATCAGTAGGGAATTAACAATAATAGATTGTTAACCCGTCTACTATTTAATGACATAATTAACCCTAGAAATCCATAAATTACAACCCATGCCATATATATATATATATATATATATATATTAACATATTCCTCAGATCTCAGATTATGATTTTGCTTTAGTTATTCGAAGGCGGTGAGCTGCGCGGCGGGGCGGCGAGAGACTCGAGGCAGCGAGGTCTCGAGGCGCGGGGGTGAGAGACCCGAGGCAGCGAGGTCTCCTTGTTCGTGCCTGATCTGTGCGACGGCGACCTAGAGCAAGGGTGGCAGCGAGGTCTCCTTCCCGGCCCAGCGACCTCAGCGCCTCGCTCGCTTCACCGAATCACTTAAGAAGAACCAAAATGACGCAGTTCCGCAGAAGAATCGAGACGGCGACGAAGATGAAGATGAAGAAGAAGACTAGGCGATTTTCAAGATTCTGGTTCCGCGGCAGAAGTACATCCCGGTCTCCAAGGCTGAGCTGCTAGACGGCGTCGTTTCTAAGCTCTTCTCCGACGACGGCGGCGATTTGGAGCAGTTTCATCTTCTCTCGTCGTGAGTCATGAAATTTCAATTGTTTTAGTTTGATAGTTGATCTCTGAATCGAAATTGAAGTCCAAGTGTTTGATTGATTTTCAGGTGCTTGGATTCGATCCTTCATGCTGAGCATAAGAGCATATTGGAGGAAATGCGAGCCAATTATTCGGATTCGAACTCGGTGGAGTACAAGCAAGCAATGGAGGAGGTTAGTGAAGAAGCGATGGCTGAAGGGATCAATGGATTTGGGAGTGTAGATGAGAATGGGAGTGATGAAAGTGAAGGTGAAACCTCGGTTCGATTTCTGAGGCTCAGTGGCATTAGAAGCGCGTTGGAGGACGGCGAAGGTTGATTTATGAGGCTCAGTGGTATTGGAAGCGCCGCGGAGGACGGCGGAGTTTCTGAGGCTCAGTGGTATTGGAAACGCGGCGGAGGACGATGAAGGTTGATTTCTGAGGCTCAGCGGTATTGGAAGCGCAGCGGAGGACGGTGGAGGTTGATTTCTGAGGCTCAGTGGTATTGGAAACACGGCGGAGGACGGCAGAGGTTTCTGAGGCTTAATGGTATTGATTTCTGAGACTCAGTAGCATTAGAGGTACATAGTTTCTGAATGGGGTATTTTTTAGGGTAATTTTATAATTTATGAGTTAACGGATTCTGTTAGTTTTGGATGAAAACCTGCTAGTGGTAATTTTAAAAAGCAATCTTGCTACTGGTAAATATTAACACAAAATTATAGTTATGGGTAAAAACCCCTTAATTGTATGATACAGAATACAACCCCTATAGTTCCATATTTAGCAACTCTAGCAGACATCAGCAGGTTTTCAACACAAAACCCTCATTCAAATCATTTAAGGTACTACAAATCTAAAAACAATCCAAAAAATACCAACTTCAACTTTTATAAAAGTATTATTATATATTCACTACACTTCTATCTTCATCCATCAAAACCTCCACTATAATCAAAGGGTCTGCTGTAAAAATCCTTGCTGCTGTCCTTGCCCTCACATTCTTCATAAGTTTCTGAAGTGGACGAGGGATCAGTACAGATGTTCGAAGCAGCAATCTGTATAATGTTCTCTATCTCTTTCACCACTTCCCCCATTCTAGGCCTTTTATCCCTCAATTCTTCTACACAAGACATTGCCAAATCCACAAACTTTTCTACACCTTTCAGCTCTGTTCTTAAACCAATGAACGGATCAAGAATGTCATCAAGGTTGTACAAATCTTTCGACTTATCCATTGCCATTTGCACCTCTTTCACTATATATTTCCCCTGCACTATTGGCCTTCTAGCAGTTATCAGCTCCAACATTACCACCCCGAAGCTATAGACGTCGCTCTTCTCGGTCAACTGTTGAGTCATGTAATATTCAGGATCCAAGTAGCCCTATAAATCATGGAAAACCACAAATTTCATTTCTATTTAAGATGTTATTGCAATATTTTCCACAATGCATTATTTTCACAAGAGGGGTCGAAGTTTCTACTTACCAGTGTCCCTTTAACTTGAGTAGATAGGTGGTCCATTCCACTATCAGCCATTGACTTGGAGAGACCAAAATCAGCAACTTTTGCATTTAAATCTTTATCCAGTAGTATGTTGTTTGATTTTATGTCGCGGTGTATAATGGTAGGGTTTGCATGTTCATGAAGATATGACAGACCTCTTGCTGCGCCAAGTGCTACTTTAAGTCTTCTCATCCAGTCCAACCTGATTCCGGACTTCCCTGAACAAAGATAGAAATGAATCAAGATGTGTTTACAGATACACAAGGAAATATATACTTTACCTTTTATATCAAGCTTTGCAAAGTGAGCAAGTGCATGGATTACCTGAAAGGCTGTCCCTCAAATCACCATTTGGAACATACTCATATACCAATATTTGTTCTCCTTGCTCAAAACAAAAGCCAACAAGGCTGACAAGATTCTTATGATGCGCTCGTGATAGGAGCTCAACCTCGGCTTTGAACTCAACTCCTCCCTGCATAGATTCCCGTTTAGCTCTTTTAATGGCAACCATCTGCCCTGTAGCAAGAATTCCCTGATACACCTGTAAAATGTTTCCAAAGTCATATATGTAGTAGTGAAGTTTCATGAATTAAGTCTCTATTACAATGAAAGATGATCAAAGTTAACCTGGCCATAACCCCCAGATCCAATATCATTTGCTTCCGAAAAACCACTGGTGCATTTCTTGAGCTCCTCAAATGAGAACATTCTTGCTCCTTTTAGTTGAGGACCACTAGCACTGCTGTTTGAAATCCCTGTCTGTTGCATTTGTACAAAATTATCTCAATAATATTACCTCCCTCTGGACAGAGTCACAAACAAACTATGTGAAGTCCTCTACCAACATTTTAAGTCTTACCAAGAGGATCGATCCACTCAATGACTCGTTTGCTGATCTCCTCTTCAGGTGGAGAGCATAAAGCCCTACAAGGACTAATAATGAAAGGAGCATAGAACCACCAATTGCCGTACCAATTATCAAGGCCTTGTTTAATCCTGCAGGCACCTCAAAATAATGAGAGAGAGAAAGAATAATAAATTTAAATGTGGTTTTCATAGTTACCTCCAGAGTTGGTGTAAATAACAAGAAAAGAGTAGGGTCCCAGGGACTTTGGACGTCCCTGAAGAGTCTGGTTGCTAAGAAGAGATGATATAGCCGATACTTCTGTTTGGGTGAAGCTAAGGTCACCAGATGGGAAAATTTGTATTGTCAGTTCAAGTTGAAAAGATGAGTCCCATCTAGGATTACTCAGAGAAACTGAATCTACAGGAAGGTTGCGGGACTGGAAAGAGCTTGTGAGATTTTGCTCGAGATGTTTGTAATGACTTGAGTCTTCCAAGTTTGAGAAAGAAACAAATAAGAAGACTAGAGTCTGTGTGTAGGGAAAAACACATTTACAGTTGGGAGAAGCAACCTGGCCAGAACTACAGGCAGTACAGTTACTTCCAGGAGTTGGAATTGAGGAATTTGGTGGAAAAATATTACAGTACTTCTTTGACACGCTATACTGACTTCCCTCACAAATTGGATTTTCAACTAGACTGCAAAAGATGAGCAAATTCTATTAACAGTATGACAAACACATAACTAGTTGCACCTTATGGAAGTTGAAATTTCATTATCCTATCTCTTAAGGAAAAGGCAACGACAAATGTGTAATATTTCATGCTATTGCTTACATCAATGTGTAGTTGAATCCATCATAGTTTTGAGAAAGATCAGTAATGTTGTTCTTCTGCAGATCAACTAGTGCCATTTGGCTGCCATAACTGGTTCCAATATTCAATGAACCACTGAGGTTGTTGTTTCTTAGTACCCTGCAGCAGGTCAATAAACCTTTTTAATCATAATGGTGTCTATACCACCGTAGACTCTAATCTGTAAAACTAGAATGAAAGGTTCCTTTATCATTTATTTTCTTCTTTGGACTATCCCTCTTCTAATAAAGTTTGATCCATGTAACATTTGTTCCATTCAGTATTGCGTGCTACAAAATATCAGCATGATACTCACACTGACTCCAGATATTCAAGGCCGAAAAGGGCTTGAGGAACTTGTCCCTGAAGTCCTGTGTTTTCCATCATTCTGCCATAAAGGGTTGATATACATTAGTTATGAGCATTTAACTAATTATGTTCTGCTTGAGGATATCAAATGCAAATACACATTCAAACTTGAACACCATGATGATACAACAGTGCAAACACACAGGTATATGAAAGACAGAAACAGGAACGAAGCATACAATGTTGTCAATGATGTCAAGGATGAAAACCAATTTGGAAACTCTGATGCATCAAAAGAATTATTGCTGATGTCCCTGCAGAAAGTTCCATAGATGCATGAATGTAACATAGTCAGTAAGGGAAAGAAGTAATTGATAGCTAATCCTGTTAAATCAAAGCCATGGTTTTGACTGACACATAATTGAGGGAATCCATGCCAGTTAGGTTCGGCAGCGGGCCACTCAGCCCATTGTTGGACAAGTGCCTGAAACATATTACAAGAAGCCTCTCTAAGTAAAGGAGTTCCAAATAAGATGTTTGAAACTTTCCTTGGACTGGTATGCCCGAATTATTTAATTGGTGTCCCATATATACTTACAATTCAGCTACACTTGAAAGATTGTTCAGGCTTGATGGCACAGGGCCACTTAAAGAATTCCTATCAAGGCGTCTGTATGTACCAGAGAAAGACATACGATAAGTGCTATAATTGCATTTGAAAATAATTCTTTGATATGAACCAACTTAAGGCAAATGATATGCACTCACATTGCCTCCAGAGTTTTGACAAGACTGATTGTAGAAGGGATGCTTCCATCGAGATTATTTCTGTCTAATATCCTGCAGACACAAAATTATTTCATTCAATTTGCAATGCCTTTTAACACTGAGATGTGCACCAAGGATAGGCAACTTTATATGCACCGTGAGGTCATACATTTCATATTTTTATGCTGAAGATTACATAGATCTTTCCCATCTTTCAAGCTAATTTAGAAAATGAACATGTTAACAACACTTACAAATGTCTTAGAGCCATCTTTGAGCTCATGAGTTGAGGGGGAATTTTGCCTGAAAGCTGGTTATTTGAAAAATGACTGTATTTATAGGGAAAAAAAAATTGTTGGACATACATTGTAGAAAACAATACTAAGGTAGAATATAAAAGTTAATTAACTCAAAAATTACTAACTAGAGTAGACATACAAGTGCTCTGTCTTATTTAACATATCAAGACCAGGTGCAGTTCCATTAGAGACCGGAATGGAACCCTCAAGTTTATTGTCTGATATGTCCAGAAAGACTAGATTGGACAGATTGCCGATGGAAGGTGGAATTGGTCCACTGAATCTATTGTTTTTCAGAGATCTGCAGTAGCATAATAAATGAAGAGTTTGGGAGTTACTGCATATCATATATTCCTACACGTATCGTTAAAAGAAGGAAGGGAGGTGCACAGCATGCAGAGGATGAAAGTTCCCAAATCTTACAGATAAGAGAGTTGCTTTAGAAATCCTATCGTAGCTGGAATAGGACCGGAGAAATCACAACCAGCCAGGTTTCTGACATGCAGCAAAATTAATAGGAGCACTAACAATCACACAGAATTTATAATAATTACTTACTGCAGAAACCACAGGGGTCCATTTTTTTTCCTTTCATTTTCTTACAAGGTTTCTAGCTTCGTCAAGCTTCCAATTGATGCTTGGAGTTGGCCTGTCAAGTCCTTGTTGTAAGACAGAACACTATATAAAAAGTGAAGACAAATTAGTAAAGAACTTGAGGAATGGAGTGGACAAATCTGTGGTTTAACGAAGCTACTATAATTCTAGTAATGATGTTGAATTATTCAAACCTGCCAGTTTAGTGCCTAGAGAATCCTAGATTGTGGTGAATATATAACAATTTGAAAAGAGAAAAATTCACCAATGGTGCCTAAACTCTTGTGACCCGGTCAGTTTGATACCCGGCCTTTAAAATTGATTAAATTGGTACCTGAACTTGTGTTTTGCCATCAATGAGATTCTCCCATCCAATTTCCGTTACAGTATCGTTAATTTACTGACGTGGCTTAGACGTGGGTCCCCACAGAAAGGGCAAATGAAGTCATTTTACTGAAACCGAAACCTTTCTACTCCATTTTTTTTCCTTCACCGTCTTTCTCCCTATCTTTCTCTTTAGAAAAAACTCAACAAAAATTGGATAGGTCTGACCAAATTTTTTTTATTTTTTTTACCAAACCGTAATTAAGGTTTCGGTTTCAGTAAAATGACTTCATTTGCCCTCTTTTGGGACCCATGTCTGAGCCACGTTAATAAATTGTTGACGGAAATTAGACGGGGCACCTTATTGATGGCAAAACACAAGTTCAGGTATCAATTTGATCAATTTTAAAGGTCGAGTATCAAACTGACCGGGTCACAAGAGTTGAGGCATTATTGGTGAATTTTCCTCATTTGAAAATTGGAAGGAGAAGACTAACAGAATCTTTAGCTCAGATAAACTCCCTATTTCACTGGACAGCCGACCTTTCAAACCTATGTCTGCCAATCTTCTGAAATAAAAAGCAGATGAACCAGTAAAAAGATAATAGAAGCAAGCAATATATACAAGCAATAAAAAGGTGGAAACAGACTAAGAACTTACATAGCAGTAATCCGAGAATTGGTGCAGTTAATACCTTTCCAGTCGACACAAGGATCTGAACCAATCCAACTTGGAGGCTTAATACCCCAGTCATCCTGGAGTGTTCTTATAGCATTATCTGCATCAGATTCTTTCCATGATCAGTTTAGTTCTATAGAAATGAGCTGAGACTGACTTGAGGAATTACCGTTATTAATACGTACATCAATCCAAATTCTTGAGTGTTACTTAAGATTTAAGAGTACTGTCTAAGCACATCTACAAAATGGATAGTACTGAATAAGTTTATACTATGGAAATGCAGAAAGGTGCTATCAAGCAAGCCGTGAAATATCAATAGCCTGTCATAAACCTATCAACAAAAAATGATTAACTACATGAGAAATATCTAGCTTGAATTTGAAAAACTCACACTCCTCAACAGCTCCCTCTGCTGCAATAACAAAGAATAGGATGAAAAGAAGCAGCCGTAACACATGAGTGGGACGATCCATCACTTTATGGCAGATGGGCATCGAAACCTTCATAGTCACCTTACCAGCCACCTTTTGCTGTGTAGAACAATCTGTAAACAAGTAACTCAGGTCGAACCAATTTATACCCTCAGATGAGATAGTCCATGGTCAGATTCCAAAACTTTTAACAAACGTAACCAAATTAGTCCAACAATCATACAATAATTTAGAAATAAAAAGGGTACAATGTTTTACTGGATATAACAGAAATGAATACTGCACATAGAACACAGGAAACAACATGACAAGGATGATCTTGAACAAGTCATCCCCAGAAAGGTATTAACTGAGTCATTATTTTACGTAGTCATCATCTCAGAAATTGAACAATCAAATGGAGGAGCTCAACATAAAAAATTGCACCAACAGGCAACAATAATTAATGATGTATATGTTGACGTGAAAACAACTTGACTAACCAAATGAATCCAGCAAAGTAGTTGCTTGATGATGCAACCATTAGTAAAACATTTGCCCCCCCCCCCCCCCCCCCCCCCCCCACGCCAATTAAAAAAGCCTAATTAAGCTGATGACTTAGTCACAGAACTAGAACAGCCAATTAATAGAGAGTAAGATATTACAATAACATCTGGAACTAGAATCATTCATACGAATTAGGCAGTAAATTGAGATATTCAGTCAATTTTACAAACTCAAGTTCTCTATAGCTCCGAAAACAGAGTTCTAGGGCTCACTCAGCAAAGCCTGGTCTCAAACTTGAGACTAATTCCCATGATGAAAAGTTCCTGGCACATTAACTTAGCCCCATATGGAACATTCAACCTGACAATGTCCTCAACAGACTTACAAACCCGGCAATAGGGATAATTGATTCTACAACCATCAATTGTTCTATCCATCACATTCACAGCTTTTTTGCATTTCTGGCAAACACGCATTTGGGAAGAGTCACTAAGTCTGAAAAGGCGTTCATGTAAGTTTGCTAATGGTCCATGTGCAATAAGGCAGTCGCACTCCATCTCTCCAAACTTTACACCACCAAATCGTTTCCTATCTGCCACTGGCTGCCGGGTGAGAGGATGAACTGGCCCAGTCTTCCTAAACTTTACTGTCTTCAGACATGTGAATCAGGCATTGATAGAACGTTGGCCCAATAAATATCAGTTGGCGAACCATTTCACCGGTTCGACCACTGTATACTCTCTCATTTCCCCATTTTAAAAATCCATCTTTGTCAAAGATACAAACAAGACATGTACTGGTCCAATCCATATAAGCAGAGGTCAGTTACTAAGTGTTGCACAATAGTATATTCTACTTGGAAAGGAATGGATAACTGAAAAATGAAAGGCCAAAACTGTGGTATTTAAGCAAATTACACTATATTCTGCAAGGTTTCATGGCACAATACTCAAGTGTCAAGAAATTACAGTACATTATTAGAATTCCACTCTCTTTAACAGTGGTAACATGTAATAGAAATCCAAGGAGTAAATGTCTCATCACAGCACATTATATACAACTCAACTAACATCAAATACAAGTAAGTTGGTCAACCGTACTACACCTCAGGGAAAAACATTAAGAGCTTCATACTTATCTAACTGACAAAAGGTTTTAAATAATCAATCTTATTATTTTATATTTGATATGGCTGTTTAAATTTTCCAATAATACTCTCATTGTGGAAATTGTAGAAAGCCAGGCAATCCAATGGCAGGCATGATTTTCAAAGAAGCCACCACTGAAATGCAACTCAGCAGGGTTCAGTATTCTTAACCCCCATAATGTGTCAAATATAAAATGATAGGAAAAACATGTTGTTGATAGTAGTATAAATGTCATATGAATAGAATTAAGAATTACCTATGAAAGCTGGTCTGCGATGTCATCTATCGAGGGAGTAGAGAAAGGGGTTGCATATCTCATTGAGCCACCACAGGAAATCCCCTTGCCTAAAGCAGCCTCTAGAAGTTGACCAGGAGTTTGTCGCGAGGGAAATGCATGTGGATTTATTACAATATCTGGAACTATCCCCTGCATCGTGAAAGGGAAATTCTCTTGGAACTGCAAGAGTTTGTAGTTTTGTATACAAAACACCTAATGTGAATCAGATCAAGTAAATATCATGGATTTAATCAATTTAGTTTACCTCAACAGTACGTTCACTTCCATCTTGGCTGAGTATCACATGTTTTGAAGCCGAGCATGCCTAGGTAGCATATTATACTTTTTATCACCACCCCAAAAGCTTGATCGAATTTGGGCAACCTTCCCAAACCTGACGGAAGCATATAACCTTTTTTTCTGCATTCTGCTTCAACAGGTCATACCCAGGCTCAACTATAACCTCACTAAAACTATCAGCAATTCTTTGTATACCATTTCTAATGAAGTCATTGTACGAGTTTATTTGGTGACTAATGAGGCCATATTCGTCAAGAATGAAGCTGATGCCTCCTTACAAAAATCCTTCAAAAAAACTTCTCCCAGATTATGTGTGCTACTAGAATCAACATCATCATCATCATCATCATTGGATTCGGCTTCTCTGCTTGGATTTTTTGTGCTTGGATTTGCTTGGATGAAATCCCGTACGGGTTTAGGGTAGTTATAAGGTGATTGTACCCTAAACCCGTACGGGATTTCATCCAAGCAAATCCAAGCACAAAAAATCCAAGTAGAGAATCCAATTCCCATCATCATTACCCATGTCAACTCGATTGCCTAAGCTTTCCCCCTTACTACTCATACCAAGAACTCCCTTGGGAACCAATGAAGCCCCAATTGGATTTTGAAAACTGTCAAGAGCACAAAAAGATGAAAAGTGCATACAATAGCGGTTTAGCAATATATAATGATATAATCCAATGTGTTAATTGGGCATAAGGGAAAGAAAACAGTAATAAACCAAAAGAAGCACTAATCCCACAAGAAGGCAACGCGTTTCACTAAGAATGATTAAGCTTGTTTTTCAAGACTGCACAATACATTAACAAATCAATGTACATTTAACTATTCAAGTGTGAAGAAATTGAATAATACATTTCAAATCTGCACATATTTTCTTTATAATGTTTTTTTTTTTTTTGAAACGAAAGACGACATAATTCATTAATCTCCAAACTAGACATTACACAGCAATGCTTCCACTTCTATCGGGACAGTAGCCCCCAAGAAGCTTGAAAACCTGAAGATAAAACAAATTTAGCTAACGTATGAGCCAAAGTATTTGCTTCACGAAAAATATGACGAAAACTAGAACCCTGAAGTAAAGACAATGAAAAAGAAATATCATCAACCACCCGACCCAGTATCGAATAATCATCCCCTCTACTGGAGACAGCCTGGACTAACTGAAGACAATCAGTCTCTAAAATCACCGGAGCCAAAGATAGCTCATCAACCAAACCACAAGCTAACCTAGCTGCCTCTGCCTCTACCACAATAGGTAGAGATACACCCCTAACGACCTTAGTCAACCCGGTCATTACGTGGCCATTAGGATCCCTGACAATAATCCCCACCCCACCTAGACTTGAGTTAATATCAAAAGCACCATCAATATTAACTTTGAGCCAACCTGGAGAGGGCGGAACCCATGTGGTAGTTACACGCCGACTCTTCGGCTTAGTAGGCTTATGAACTGCCATAAAAGAATGAACACGCCGACTCTTTATAATGTTAATAACCAGCCCATATCTTAATTATATACTAAGCAACATTTATACCTCCCAAAAAGAAAATGCTTATAGCTGTGGTTCTTATACATGTCATGCTTCCCATACTAATCACTTCTCACTTTGATCAGTGAAAAGGATTTAGAGTTTTACATCGGGGGACTGTGTAGGCTATAAGTATCAGAAATTGAACACTCCAGAGGACCACAGAGGATGAAAACTTTGGGGCTTAATAGACCCAAATCAGTGAACACTCCAAGGTTTACGAACAATGCAGGTGAGAGGTTGTGGGAGTTTCCACTAGATCACTCTCTCTGTCTGTTAAGTCTCTGCTGTGTCTTTTTGGTATGCTTATGCTTTATACAGAGAAGCCAAAACGTCTAAGATTATGAACAGCAAATGGTTATCATTGCCACACTTCCTATACTGCCGTTTAACATTCCTTTAAATCATTTCTTTTTGGAGGAAAAAAAGGTGAAGGATTTGTAGGATATGTATGTGTCATATGTCACATTGAATTCTCGATCAAAAGAAAATTCTTTTTTGAACCAAAAGAAAAATTCAGATTCTTGTGTGTAATTCTGTAATTTTGTATCCGGACACAGTTAAAAGTCTGTAAAACTATTACCATGTCACTGATCAATGAAAGAGTTGACATGTTTCTCAAAACAAATGTGTGGTCGGAAACAAAATGCAAACAATGGAACAAGTATATGATATTATGAATAGGATTAATATAAGATACTGATACAAACATCAGCAGGTTCAAAACCCTTATTCATACAAAAGTAACTGATATTCACAGAGCACTATTCCCTTGTTCAAACCAAAGCAACTGATATTCACATAGCAATCCAAATTCTACCAATTTCAATAGTCTAACTGTCCAGTACTGTATAAGTGTATATCACACTAATTGAACCTCTATCTTCGTCCTTCAAGAACCGTACTATAATCGAAGACTACACTGTAAAGATCCTTGGAAACTTCTCCACTCACATCCTCATAAGTTGCTGAAGTAGCTGCTGAATTGGCACCAGCATTCCATTTAGCAGCAGAAAGCTGTATCATATTCTCTATCTCTTTCACCACTGCCCCCATTGTAGGCCTCTTAGCGCGTAATTCGTCTGCACATAACATTGCCAAATCGACAAACATTTCTAACCCTTTCAGCTGATCATATTCTATATCAATGTATGGATCAAGTACTTCTTGAAGGTTATACAAATCTTTTGACTTATCCATTGCCGACTGTACCACTCTCACAATATACTTCCCCCGTTCTATTGGCCTTTTTGCAGTTATCAGCTCCAACAGTACCACACCAAAGCTGTATACATCACTCTTCTCAGTCAACTGTTGAGTCATGTAATACTCGGGATCCAAGTAGCCCTGTAACAATAATGAAAATCTTATGAAAATCCACATGCACACTATTGTTAATTCGGAGAACTCGTGCCAAAATAAAAGAGATGTTTCTGTTTCTCTGAATATGATGCAGGGTCAGAAAGCCGTAAAATCATGGAACTTAAGCCATAAATTCTGAAGAAGTTTTTAGTCCTTATATAGTTATATACTACATGCTGTTTTCATGAGAACCTGAAGGTATCTCACCAATGTTTATTTTCTTTCATTTTATATAAAACCACACCAGCCAAAGACTAGATCGAGCAGGATATTTGTATTAACAATGCCGAAAACTTCACTAACTATGACACCATCAATGATGAAAGGTTGGAGTTTTGTATACTGACCATTGTCCCTTTGACTTGAGTGGTAATATAATCTTTTCCACTGTCAGCCATAGACTTGCAGAGACCAAAGTCAGCAACTTTTGCTTCCAGATCTTTATCAAGTAGGATGTTGTTTGATTTGATGTCACGGTGAATAATGGTAGGGTTTGCATGCTCATGAAGATATGCCAGACCTTTTGCTGCACCAAGAGCAACTTTCAGTCTTCTCATCCAGTCTAACTTGATTCCTGACTTTCCTGCATAGATGAAGTAACCATATGTATTGATAAAAAGAAAAGAAACAAAGAAACAAAGAAACAAAGAAGAAGAAGAAGAAGAAGTAACCAATTAAACCCTCGATGTCCTATTTGTTCATATTTGAAGGTAAAGAACTGCATTATGAAATACCTGAAAGACTATCAAGCAGATCACCATTTGGAACATACTCATATACCAGCATTTGTTCACCTTGCTCCATACAAAAACCAACAAGGCTGACAAGATTTTTATGGTGTACTCTTGATAGAAGCTCAACCTCGGCTTTAAACTCAGGCGCACCTTGCATAGATTCCTTTCTAGCTCTTTTGATGGCAACCATTTGGCCGGTAGGAAGAGTTGCCCGATACACCTGAGAAATGTTACCAAATCATACAAGGTCTAACTGTCTAGCATGAGTTACCAATGGAATGGCATGTCTGCCATGTATTGTGGCAATATTGGTTTCGCCATTTATAGCAAGCACAAGAACATTAAAGAGTATTTTCAGAATAATAGGACACATGGTTTGTGCATAGTCTCAAATTTACGTCTATACTTTTTAATACGAATTAGAGAAACTTTGTTGTAAAACTTGAAACGAAAGAGTAGCGTATGGTTTCCAGCAACAGTTAATATCGCCATCGAGACTAAATAATGCAATGATGTGTCCATACGCAAAGTAGCATAGTGGAATTATACATTTCGAGATCAATCCCTATCACAATGAAAGACTATCAAGACTAACCTGGCCATAACCCCCAGATCCAATATCATTTGTTTCTGAAAAGTCGTCTGTGTATTTCTTCAGCTCCTCAAAAGAGAACAACCTTGCTCCTTTCAACTCTGGAGCACCAACCCCTGCCTGATGCATGTATATGGCATGAAACACCTTATAAATAAAGGGCTACAGTGCAGTATTTTTTGCAGTTGTATATGGTCTTACCATAAGGATTGATCTGCGTGATGGCGAGTCTCCTCTCCTCTTTTGATAGAGAGCATAAATCCCTACAAGGACTATTAATAACAGAAGAACAGAACCACCAACTGAAGCACCAATTATCAAGCCCTTATTTGATCCTGCAGGCTCCTCAAAATGATGCAGCCATTTAGCATTGTCTCTTTCTGAAGTGGAAATGCGTGTAACTAGTATTTCTAGGTTCAATGAAGAGTACCTCCAGAGCTGCCGGTAGGAAAAAACAAAGAATAGGGTCCATAGAATCTTGGACGCCCGTCGAGAGTCTGGTTGCTTAAAGTAGAAGAAATTGCTGAAACTCCTGTTTGGTTGAAGCTCACTTGATCACCAGATGGGAAGACTTCTATGACTAGCTCAAGATGAAAAGATGAACCCCAGGAAGGACGGCCCAGAGAAACTGAATCCACAGGGAGGTTAAAGGACTGACAACTATTCAAGATAGCTACCTCAAGAAATCTGTAATAACTATAGTTTCCCAAATTTGAGAAAGAAACAAATATGAAGACTAGTGTTCCTCTGTAGGGATATGCACATTTACAGTTGGGGGAAGAAACCTGGCCCGAAGGACAAACAACAGGCGTACAGTTACTTAGAGTTGGTGACATTGAGTTTGGTACATTTGATGGAGAAACAATGCAGTAATTAATATTCTGACTCCCCTCACAAATTGGATTATTAACCAGTCTGCAAAAAGGTAATGGATAATTAAGCTGAAGAATATTATTAAACATATGTTTTGACAGTTGATTATTATTCACCGACACCAGAAAAATGTGAGTAAAAAATATGTAAGATCATATAATATTGCTTACATCAATGTGTAGTTGGATCCTTCCTTGTTTTGTGCAAGTTCAGTAATGAAGTTCCTCTCCATATCAATTAGTTGCAACTCGTTGCTGGAGTTTGTAACATCCAATAAGCCAGTGAGAAGGTTGTTCCTCAGTACCCTGCCGCACGTTAGAATGATCATTTTCATAACTGTCAGAAATATTCATTCATGCATCAAGTGCTAGATCCTTTGATGTGTTCTCTTCTTTGAAGCAGAGTCCATGTTCAAAATTAACATTTTTAAATTTTAATGCAACTTCAATAACATTGAAGGTGGTGCTATAAAGATGAGTATGATGCTCACACTTTCTCCAAATTCCCAAAGCTGAAGAGGGCTTGAGGAATGTCTCCATGAAGCCCCGTGTTTTCCATCATTCTGCAATAAAGGGTTGCTAGGTATGTCATTTGCTAGAACATAATCTTACGTAATTTTCTTGATCACATTTCAAATGCACTCAAACTCAAAGTGTAAGCACGTGTGCCTGAAAACATGTTATCATTAGCTTTTCTAATGTTGAATGCAAGCAGAATGAAAAAACATACAATGTTGTCAAAAGCTTCAAGGTAGAAAACCAGGTAGGAACATTCGACTCAGCAAAAGTATTGTTGCTCAAATCCCTGCAGATTAAATTAGGTCAAGGTCCATGAAAAGTTATTGATAATATATTGAATATGGCTTTGATATGTCAGAGAATGATTCTTTCACATTATTCTTCAAGGGATAGCAGTGATGCATATAGCATATGATCTTCTTACACATAGTTGAGGAGATTCATGCCAGTAAGGTTGGGTATAGGGCCAGTCAGCATATTATTGGCCAAGTGCCTGAAAACATTACCACTATCAGCGAAGTGAAAAGCAAACAAAATGTTCAAAGATTTCCTGAAAGAGACGCTACTGATATATTTGTTTTGCTTATGCCTACTATGCTTACAGTTCAGACACATTGGTAAGGTTGTTGAGGCTGGAAGGCACAGGCCCAGTTAATGAATTTCCATCCAGGCGTCTGCACCAGAAAAAGAAAAATATTCAGTAGAAATAACTGTATGAGCGCAGATAACAATTTCTGATAGTGGTATAGCTACAAGAATATTAGAGAGATACTCACACCGCCAGCAATGTCTGAACAAGTCCAACTGTGGAAGGGATGCTACCACTTAGATTGTTTCTGTCAAAAATTCTGCACATATAAAAGTAATCTGTGTCCTTTAAAAATTCGCATTTTCAAATGATAAAAGATCAGGATTCAGAGAGGCATATCTAATATTTCAGTACAAAAAGACACAGCAGAAGAAAACATTGTGTGCAAAAGTAGTGACAATCAGATACATTTTTCTTGCAAACAAAAAGCTCATATGGCATTGCTTTTAAGTTTAACAGAACTTACAAATGTATCATCTTCATGTTTGAGCTGAAAAGTCGAGGTGGAATTGGGCCTGAGAGCTGATTGTTCCCAAAATGACTGTATTTGAAGTAACTAAAAAATCAGAAGAGAAAAAATGGACAAAACAAGAACAAGGTAAGGAAAACTAATCAGAACAAAATCAAAACTACTGTTGACATACAAGTGTCTCGCCTTAAGTAACCTATCAAGACCAAGTGTAGTTCCATTAGAGACTGGAATGGATCCCTGTAGCTTGTTGTCAGATAGGTCTATAAAGGTCAGATTCGACAGATTACCAATGGAAGGAGGAATCGGCCCACTGAAACTATTGTTTTTAAGAGATCTGCAGTAGAAAACCAATGAATATTTCATTACTTTACACATTAGCCTATACATATAAAGGCATTAGAAGAGTGAGCCTTAAATGAACTTTGCCTGAAAAAAAAAAAAAAAAAACAAAGCTCTAGGGAATAAAAAAAAACATCGGACATCGTACAAGTAAGACAGCCTCGTTAGAGATCCTATAGCATCTGGAATTGGACCAAAGAAACTGCAACCAACCAGGTTTCTAATATGCAAACAAGAAAGCAACAAGTTAGTAAGATAGACAACCACATAAGAAACGAACAAGTAATATGCTGCAGAAATCAGTAAATTTCACTTACAAGTGCACTAGTTTCTTCAATTTTCCAATTGAAGCTCGAAGTTGTCCAGTCAAGCCCTTGTTGAAAGACAAATTCCTATATGAAACAATACCAAAAGTGAGTTACATCAGACTGACTGACATGTCCATTAACCATGATTAAATGCAACAGATATATGAAATAGAAATGCAGTAATAAAATCTAGTAATGATGAAAAAATCTTCACTGAGCACTCTGCATGATTAAGAACATAACTAATGATTTAAAAAAAAAAGAAAAAAAAAGATGCCAATTGAAAATAGAAGACGTACAGAATTTGTAGCTCAGATAACAACTCAATATCAGTGGGTAGCTGGCCTTTCAAACCCATGTTTGCCAAAGCCCTGCAATTAAAGAAACAAATATTCATCATGAAATTGGAAGCAAGCAACTTCCAGGAGCACTAAAAGATGAAGATAGAACAAGAACTTACAAGGCGGTGATGCGTGAATTGGTGCACTTAATACCTTCCCAGCCGTCACAAGGATCGGCACTCACCCAACTGGGAGGTTTTATATTCCACTCATCCATGAGAATCTGCATATAGCCATCTGCATCCAAATTTCAGTTCATGCTCAGTGATTCAATCCATAGTCAATGACTTACCAGAAGCTTGTACAGCAGAAACAGCTACATAAAGCTTTTTGTACAATTAAGGAATGCACAAAAGGTTCTTAATATTAACAAAGCTAAAGAAGAAAATCAAATTTCTGCCATAACATCAAGGAAAACTGATTAGCTCCACTTTGAGAAAGAATATAACAATTGAAGAGAACTTACATTCCTTAGTGTTTGCCTCTGCTGCAATGACATAGAACAGGACTAACACAAGCACCGGAAACACACGACCCATTCCTTTACAGAAAACTGGAACCAAAGCCTGTAAGTCCTTTCACTTGTCTTGTTGTGCATAAGAACTTACACAGAACTGATTCATATGATACCAAATCAAAATCTTAAACTATTGAGGTTAAACAATTGAGCTACCTACTTTTAGAAAGTTGGTCAGATTCCAAAACTTGTAATAAAAGTAATTGGTCCGGTAGTTTTGAATTAAACGAAGTCAGACATTCATATATTAATGGATCATGATCAAATATTAAGACAGAACATGAAGATCTTGGATAAACAAGATGATCTGAATAAGTCATCCCCAGAAACTCGAGGCAAAAAATGGTTAAACAAAAATGCACTCAGTGAAATCATTGGTTGAAGGTCATTATCTGTACGTAGTAGCATGGATCGAGTCTCATCACCGTACAGAAACATTCAGATGATCACAATGAAAACCCCAAAACTTGCATATACTATTCCAAGTGTATGTAGGACAAAATCATATAATATGAATTCAACTACTGCAACAACGAGAATTATCAATTTATTATTCACAAGAAAAATAGAGTTATTAGTTTATTACTGGGTTGGAGCCTAGTGAAAACGACAAGATTTAAAACAGATTGAGCCAAAGCAATGTTGTCGTTGACAAACGATTTGGGCGGATGTCCCAAGTTGCAATCATTTTGTTTGATGCCAGAATTGGCGCCAAGACGATCATGTTAACTCTGACTTGCTCGAGTCCTAAACAAGCTTTTTTGAGCTTCTTGTACTTATAAACTTGTAATTTGTAAACCATTTCTCATTTCTCTGTCTATTTCTTGGGGCATAAGTAAAATGGCAAACCCGTTTACAAGTTGCTACATCTCTTTCGATTCCACTTTTAAAGTGAGCTGAGTGTCGGATCAGTGACAGAGGCTAAAATAATTAGAGCATACCCTATTCATGTTTCACAATAACGATCCAAATCTGACCAAATCTTACATATTTCACCTTTGCCTCTATTTGTGTAGGTCAAAAACCCCATGCCACGATAATCCTTTCTATACGAATCCTAGCCAGCAGCCTTTACATCCTCATAACCTGCCTAGGTCGATGTTGAATTAGCACCGGCGTTCATCGTACCAGCCATCAGTATGTTCTGTATCTCTTTCACCACTCCCCACTTGTAGGCCTTTTTGTCCATATATACTGAGAGTCAGTAACATGCTTAAGTCAGAGTCAGTAATTTAATATTGAAAAAAAAAATCCGGCGAAAAAAAAAAATATTCCTGCGAAAAAAATTTAGTGACCGGAATCCGGCGACCGGCCATGGGACGCTGGCGGAGTTGGCTGACATTTCGGCAAAGTTTCTTTATCTTCCACTTTCTCAGCACGTTATAATTCAAAAATTTGTTAGATAAGACAGAATGACAAAAAAAGAAAAAAAGTATTAAAACTGTACTAGGGTTGAAAAGATTTGTTCAAATGGGCAATAGAAAAATATTCCTGCGAAAAAAATTTAGTGACCGGAATCCGGGGACCGGCCATGGGACGCTGGTGGAGTTGGCTGACATTTCGGCAAAGTTTCTTTATCTTCCACTTTCTCAGCACGTTATAATTCAAAAATTTGTTAGATAAGACAGAAGGACAAAAAAAAAAAAAAGTATTAAAACTGTACTAGGGTTGAAAAGATTTGTTCAAATGGGCAATAGGAGTTATTATCTTATGTTTAATAGGGGAACAAACTAAGATGGTCATTGAAATGGGTAATGAGAGGGCCAAATTTATACTAAATGGAAAAATAATATTCCGGCGAAAAAAATTTGGTGACCGGAATCCGGCGATTGGAGTCCGGTGACTGAACTCCGGCGACCGACCATGGGACGCCGGCTGAGTTGGGTGACCTTCCGGCAAAGTTTCTCTATCTTCCACTTTCTCAGTACGTTATAATTCAAAAATCTTTTAGATAGGACAGAAGGGCAAAAAAGGAAGAAAAATATTAAAACTGTACTAGGGTTGAAAAGATTTGTTCAAATGGGCAATATGAGTTATTACCTTATGTTTAATAGGGGAAGAAACTAAGATGGTCATTGGAATGGGTAATGAGGGGGATCAAATTAGTACTAAATGGACATTTTCTATACAATATAACTTCATTAATGCAGTAGAAATCTGCTAACTAATCTTCAGTATGTACATGTGGCATGTTAATGAATTCTATCTCCAGCTTCTCCTCAATTTCAAACCATAAAATGAAGAATTCGGGGATAATGAACCCATAAAACTCATGTTTTTATTTTTTTTTATTTTTTATACAATAGTAACAATACTAAATGTCAATTTTGCTAAAGTACCAAAGTGTCACATAAAATGTAACTTCAGATACCGAACTGTTCTCTTTGAAACATTGGGTACCAAACTTTCTAATTAGCCATAACACAGGTACCACAAAAAAAATTTACCCAATTAAAAATAATCTTTGTCACTCACGTTGAAAGGGTGCAACTAAGGATGACATTAAAACTCATGGGTAAAATTTGTATTGCGTAAAATTTTTGGGTAATTGGTATTTTCAAAATACCCATGGGTACAAAATAATGGGTATGGGTAATACCCACAGGTAAAGCAATGGATATGGGTAATACCGGCGGGTAAAATTTGGCACCCAAATACCCAAAATCACAAATACCCATTGAGCTGCTCCTTAACACATGTCATTATAGTATTGGTTATTTTCAAGGATCTGAACCTATTAGTTTAAAAAAAAAATTAATTTGACGACATCGGAATTAACACATGATTAAATTATTGAAATATTACTGGAAAATTAAGAAAATGATTTTTTTTAGAAAATGATAAACGGCTAGAAAAATATTATACAAAATATTTGGGTATTCTATAAAAATAATTCTAACCTCTATACGTCCCACACCAAAAATCATTAGTTTCATAGACAATGTTAGAAAATTTAGGATAATTATATTTCTCTTTCTAGACTTAGAATAACAATCTTAATTCTAATATTTCATATTGTTTATTTAAGAACTATTTATTTCACATGCAGATGTGGAGCTTAGGGTGCCATGGCACTCTCAAGATTTCAGCCATTATTACTTGGTTGTTTAATTGAAATGATAGAAATATGATCATCTCTATATGGATTACTGGTTGAATAACAACGTACCAAGGCTTTGAAAAGCTATAAGCTTGTCTCCACAGTTTACTAGATTAGCCCATGTTTATAAACTAAAAATAGTAAATGTTGGAAAACTAAAATAGATCAAGAAATTAATAATTCACAGATAAGTCCGGCGGAGTTTAGTTATTTTTTTTTTAGAAAGCAGAAGAGTCTAATTGTTTTTAGAATACATAAGAGTCTAGTTAGATGAAAAGAAAAATAAGAAAGTTATCGGAGGAAAAAAAAAACTGACAATTAGAAGGAAAAAAAAAAAAGGTTGTTTCAATCAAAAGAACACTTGTATTTCATTACCTATCAATAATCTGATAGGTATTACATTACCTATAGGTATTATCCGTGTATTAGTGGATGAATAAATATCCATACCCACCAATAAACTTATGGGTATTACCGGCGAATTAAAAATGGGTGGGTAATACCCAATGGGTATACCTAATAAGTAGAAATGCCAACATGAGGTGCACCTCATTATCAGCACTCTCGCCCGGTGTCATAGCCTGAAGTCCCGTTGTGCCTGTAGTAACCCCGATTTTTAAATGTAATTTCTTGTAAATTTTCTCGAAATTATTGGAAGGGTGACATTTAGAAATTTGTATTTCATACTCTTTTAGTTTGTTGTTGCCCAAACGTTGGAAATGATTCCAAGAATTAAAGTGTCAAAAACGTTTACGTTCCAAGTGTTAAAAGTTGACCTTTTGATCCGTTGGGAATTTCAAAAGGTTTCATTCACGAAAAGGGTAGAGCTCGACGTTACGAGCTCGTAGACACGTGGCACGCGTAAAACGGACATCGTATGAGAAAATTATGACATGTTGCGTAATTTCTCCATTTTTGGAAGGGGGTATAAAAAGGGAAAGTTTGGAAACCCTAGAAACAAAAAAAATATATATCAGAAATTGAAGAGCCGCTTGCGCGACTCTTCCTCTCCCATTTCGTCGCCGGTCTTCCTCTCCCTCTTCCTCCATCGTCCGGCCACTATAGACCTCCTGCCACCTACCAATCTCTTCGTCTCTCTTTCCTTTACGACTCCGTACCAGCGGCGAGCTCCGACGACCACCGTGCAGTTCGCAACGGAGCTCGAAAGCTACTGCTACCGCCGATGTCAAGGTAGGGAGCTCCTCCGGCCGATCTAAAGCTCGAGGCTTCCACCGTCGTGTCGTCCTCCTTCCTCTGGGCAAGGTTTCGTCGACCTTGGAGTGCATTAGAGGTTGCTGCGGCGGCTGAGTTGGAGTGGTACCTTGCACCGCCTTTTCCGGCCGACTTGGGGCTGATCTCAGGTATTGGGATGCTTCCCTTGCTTTGATCTTCGATTTGGACGTTTGGATTGGTGAGTTTTTGCAGATTAAGGGTGCGGTGCGTGGGGCCCACGTGCAGCCACTTTGGGCGGCGTGAGGTGGCACATCTGGTTGCTTATAGGGCAGTTGAGTGCTCTATAGTACCATGCTCGTCGTTACGAGCACGGAGATATATAATTTGCATCGTTTAATTATCATTTGAGTATGTTATGCTTGCGTGAACCCATTTCTAGGCGATTGTTATTTGCCTAGAATTGGAAATTGGTGATTTGTGTACTATCTTAGGGCTGGTTTGGCATTCCGGATCCTTAGAGAGGGCCAGAGGGATATTTGTCTCGTATTTGCAAGTGTCCGGGTGAGGGTTGAGTGAACGGTGCGAGTTATAACTTATTTTTCGTTAAGGGGTCGCTAAGTCTTTTTATATTATTAACACTTCGGTAATTGGCGGAGCGTGTGAACCTCACTTTCATGAGATCAAAGACGCAGCGGGAGTAGGAGGTGAGTAAACCTCTCAGTGTTCGAATAAAATAGTTAAATTATAGTATTGGATCGTCAAATGTAAAATTGTTTTATGAAAATAAATATTTGTTTTAAATTGAATGAACTTGATCGACTACGGTTCATTGGTAAGTAAAATTGTTTTAATATAAAAATGATTTTTAAAGTGTTTTACGATCAATGACTATAATTGCTATTAGTGGGTCATTCCTGAGTGAAGACTTACGTGTGTGTGTGTGTGTGTGTGTGTGTATATATATATATATATATATATATATGCAGGCCGGATCTAGAGAGGACGTCTTCAAAATTGCATTATAGTGCGGATTTTCATTTTTGACCCATTTTTCGATCGAATTTTCTCATCTCCACCGTGAACTATCTAGATAATATTGTGTAGATCATCTCTGCAAAATTTCAGCCAGTTTGGTAATCGTTAAGGCCCTCAAAATTACGTTTTTTCTGTTATAAACATGAACGGTTCAAGTTTGACAGAATTCAGTTCGTCCATTTGTTTTTCGAGTTTGAGGGCCTTAATGATTACCAAATTGGCTGAAATTTTGCAGAGATAATCTACACAATATTATCTAGATACTAGACGGTGGAGATGAGAAAATTCGATTCAAAAGTGGGTCAAAAATGAAAATCCGCACTATTGGACATTTTGAGGACGTCCTCTCTAGATCCGGCCTATATATATATGTGTGTGTGTATATATATATATATATATATATGTGTATATATATATATATATATTTACGTGAAGTATATATTGAAATTGTGTATTTGGGCGAATTCATTTTATTATGAAATGTCATAATTGAGGAGGTGTGAGTTATGTACCCTAAGATGTGTTTATGTGAGATTTAAATTTAATTTGTGGTCTTCGGACGGTCACTATTGTGACAGAGGCATTATATCGAAAACCAAATTTTTGGTCGGGTGATTGGTTATGATCAGTTAGAGCTCTAGTTTGTCTGTCGTTGCACGGCATGAGGGGTAACCAAGTTGGGTTATCTGGGTCTCATGCGTACATGTATTGAGAGAGTAATCGTTGAATTACCTCTTGTTGGTTGATGAGTTAGTAAATCTTATGATTTGGTGGAATTTGATTCTATTGTGGTCTTAATGTGTGAAATTATATATTGTGGTGTTTGTGTTGTTGATATTTGTTTACTCATACAAGCTTACCGGGTTTGTTGTGTTGTAACCCGGTGCACCAATTCATAGTGTAGGGGTTAGACCTGCAGGTGACGATCAGCAGGTTTGAGACGACGACTGATTTCGGACGGCTAGTAGGCGTAGACCTCACATTAGCTTTTATCCTTTCAGTTGTGGTGAGTGTAGTGGGGATTGGTTGCATTCGAATTATGTTACATGCATGTAAACATTTGGAGATGTAATATTTGGGTCGACTGAGTCATATTTTCGAAACTCAGCTTTTGATACTTAGTTATATGTAAAATAACTTCAAGTATTCGAGTTTATTTTAAGAGATCACATCTCTGAATTTGAATTTTTGTTTTTCTTAAATTCGAGGTGTTACAGTGTCTCCCAGTCTAATCACTTGTAATGTCACTCTATAAACTGGAATAGTCTAAACTCCAACTCTCTAAATCATCATCTTCATCGGTTGGAGTTGGGGGAGCTTATTAGTTCACAAGTATTTTCTGTACGTACAACTCTTCCGGTGTCCTTCTCATAAACATATACTTTTGCTTCATCATATTCTTGGTCCTCAGAAATTCATCCCACATTGTCATCAACCCATTTCATTTGTCCTCCTTGATCTCAAAATTAGTAGCTTTGAATTTTTTGTTATATTGGCTATCTTCATTTGAAAAACCGTAGCAACAAAAACAGTTGTGAGTGATATGTTGCAACTTTAACAATAGCTAAAAGGCACTTACTAATTAGTTGAGCCCTACATAATATGTTGAGTAGAGACTACAAGCTTCATTAGTGATACCTCACTGTTTTCTAGCTAAGCTCATAATTAAAGAGCTTGCAACAATAGAACTAAGAAAATCGCCACCTAATTAAACAAGTAACTAAGTTGATCTATTGCTCAGGCCGAAAACCCAAGTTCTGCAATTGTCTTTGACATCCCTCTTCCTCAAAATTGAGCCTAGCAGTCCAACTTTGCTCTTAAAGCCATTTCAAGCCTTGACCCAATCAACTAGATGATTAAGTCCAGGCCCAGGTCCAAAAGCTCGGAACTAAGCCCACACCTTCATAGACCAAGCATTCGACATCTTTCGGAGCACCACCCCTACCTCCGGCGGCTTCACACCAGTCCCAAGCCAAGCAAAGACAAGAGACGGTGCCAAAGGACTAGATCTGATCCCACTAACCACCACCTTGCCGCCGTTGTTGTTCTGCTTTGTGCGAGACACAACACCAGCGCACAAAACATCCACTCCACCTCCTGACCTGACAGCAATAAGATCCTCCATCTCAGCCTGCGGTAGCCAGCCTTCTTCCAAATCTTATTTGGGTTTCACCCACTGAATACCCTCAACGGCTGTAAACTGATGAGCTCATATTATCCTATATTTCTATGCATAATATCATTGGTATTTATGTTTAGTTGTCGTTACTTATAGATCATTTATGTTATTACAGTTTTTTTTTATAAGTTTGTGTCAAAGAGAGAAGAAAAGAAGCTAAAATGAGCCAACAAAGAATTAAATGACAACTTGGAATTACAAGTGCAGAATTTGCCCGTGCAAAACGTCCGACTTTGATGAATTACTGAGAATGACTCGGATCGAATCAAACAGTTAGACATATACCATTGGAAATCTACATATGCCTATTTTTTGTAGAATTTTATGGATCTTGATTTCAATACTCTGAGACAAAGTTATGATTGTTTAGTGATCAAAAGTTAGAACTGAAAATCTACTCGGATCTGCTAACATTCATGAATAACTCAAGTTCCGTTAACAAAGATCTTCCAACCCCAATACATCAAGGTCAATGATTTAGATGTGGATAAAAAGAGAACAAAAATTCCTACTTCTACATGAGATATTTCAAGGTTTTCCCATTCCATATAAAAAAATGAGTCAAAACCCAAGTCGTACAAGGAAACTTGAAGTCAAAGATGAGCAAAAATGTACCTTATATAAAAGGAGCACAAATTTCATATGAGAGGAGGTCTCGGGAGCACATTGAAGTCGCCTAATGAGCAAAGACGATCCATCCATCTTCCCATTCCATTTTTTTTATGTTTTTGCTATGTTTTTCTGAGTTATCTTTAGCTAAACCTTTTTCTAGGGTTAGGATGATGCTTTATCTGTTGAAGGAAAAACACATTATGTGTCTTCGTCAATATAATTGACGAGAGATAATTATGTAGTCATTATTGTCATAAATGTATTTACTATTACCGTTGTAATACTCACCCTATATAAAGGAGATTATCAATGAAATGAGTACATATTTTCCATTTTCCTACGACACGTTATCAGACACGTAGCTTTATTCCCTGAGTTTTTAGCCAAGAAAAAAAAAATCAAAACAAAAAAACCCTAGATTTTTCCCCCGCAACCAGCCTAGCCTAGCTTCGCTAGGCCTCCACCGGCGCGTACTTCAGTAGGTTCTTTGGACCACTCACTTCCCAGACCAGCGTCGACGACGCCATCTCAGCCAAACTCCGACGACGCCAACACCGACCCAAAGCCCGGAGCTCTTGACCCGAGGCCAACGACTCGGCTCTCAGAAATTTACTTTGGGCATCCCACTTTTCTCCGGCTCGGCTTCCTCGGCCAGATCGAAGCCAACCCAAAGCCGGCGAGCCCGAAGACGAGGCGTTGATGCTCCGATCGGACAACCATCAGCAGCTCCGGCCACGTCCCGGCACCACTGCCCAATCCTTCGATCCCCACCCCCCCCCCCCCCCCCCCCCCCCCCGATCCGGCTTCCTCCAGTCAACCATCGACAATGCCTGGGCCGACGACGCACGACGACCTGGCGCCGCCCTCCGCTCCGCGCCTTCGCTGCGATCTGCGGAATAAGAAGAAAGAAATTTCGACCCGGAATTTTTGGTCTGATCTGACCCATCTCCTTTGGGCCTGGTCTCGACCCTGCTCTATTGGGCCTAACCCGGATTTGCGTGACCCGACCCACGAGAAAAAAAAGGAATTTTGTTTTTTGGGGTAAAAATTTAAAAGTAATTTTTGAAATTACCGCATAGTAATTCAAATTTACTGTGTAACTATTTACTGTTTTACAAATTTAATGGTAAATATGAAATTACTTAATTTATATGGTAAATGTGAAATAGATATGATTAAAGTGACTAATCATATGAATATTGTTGTTTTTACATGTGACGTATAAATTACGATGCGACGATCGCCTCATATGCAGTTTATTTGGCAAACTAACAGTAAGTTCTAATTAAAGTTGTTATTTTCATTAAATCGTTAATGATATAATGCTCAAATTGATCTTATCATATTATGACATATACTTATGAAATTTTAGCATCATTATATGTCTATTTTATTACTGTTAAATAATTTTTTATTTAACATGTTATTTAGTTTGAGCATTGCCATGATAATGCAATTTCATGAGCATTGTAATATAAAGAAATGGACAAACCTACTACTGTTGATGGAGCTATTGTCCAAGCACATTGTACCTCCAAAACAACTTCATACACATATTACCTTATTTGTGTCAATTGTAGTAAGAACAAGTAGGGATCGTTCTATCCGGAGAAATCAAGGGCTTTCAATCACATAAAGCATTACAAAATCATATTGGGGGTTTGATATTTGAATCTAATACCTACTGAAATTTACGAAATTAAATCTAAATTATTATATACAATTGATCATCATCTCCACACACAAAACTTGGCACGAAAATCACTCAGAAACAATTACAATACAAAATCATGACACACGGCAGCAATGACTACATACAAACACTCGAACAAATTCAATTCCAATTCTAATTAGAGCCCTTCGCGGTTCATCTAATCGTTAAGACTTCACAATTATTTAGAATTAACTTCGCGTATAATCCTAAACATGGTACTAATCGGTTTAAAGACACTTCGCGTAGAAATTAAACACAAGAAGCACATAAGCACAATAAGCCGAATCAGAGACATGCAAACATGTAATGGCGTCACTCATCATATTTGAACATGCAAATTTTCATGGTTATAGCCGCCCTATTTAAACAACCTAAATCACAACAACTTCGCGTATGATGCAATCTAAATTATTTTGGTATATAAAATCGGTACCTAAGGAGAAGCCACAAAGTCAGCCCTCAAGCACACAATTTGTGATGCACGAACTCATGAAAATTAATCAAATCCATACAAGTATTCATACGAAATTACTGCCCTAAATCACAATTCCATATTATAAAAGTTACTATTCACGAAATAAAACATGAAGAAAACCAAAACATATAACAAAATTTCAGAAATCCAATGTTAAATACATAAAACCAAAACAAATTACATCCATCCATTCCATCTTCATAGACAAAGTATTAAATTTATACAGAAAATTACAAGCCATGAGAGATGAGTAAATCACACTTTAAACAAAACCTTGAGAGGAATCAGCAAAGGATGACTTGATGATGAAGAACACTTGCAATCGGCAAGATTGGTGAAGGTGAGATGGAATCAGCTAAAGCAATTTTCTGTATAGAATTTTTGTAGGATTATTTTGGTAGAGTTTCGGCTTTGCTTGAGCGTGAGAGATATCTATTCTGAAATTTCGTTGGCCTTTTATAGAGGAAAAACCCTAGGGTTGCCGGTAGCAATAAGGAATGAGAATTCCTTTCCTAGTTGGCTTATGTTTCCTTGCCGGCCAAGCTTTGCATTCTTGGACATCAATTCTGATCTTGGACTTCAATCAGCCTCATTTGAATAGCATGGACATGTCTAATAAGTCTTTAGGTCCATAATATCCGATCCATGCTTCCAAAAATCCACTGGAGAGTTATCCTGATGCAACCGGGAAAGTTGTTGTTTTCCCGGCAGAATGACCTTACTCCAGTAAATCCGGCATAACTTCCTCCTCAGAGCTCCGATTGATGCGTTTTTAAGTCCTAGAGAAACTAGACTCGTAGAGATTTCCAACGGCATATGGCACGTTCTCTGGTTTTAAGCGATGTGTTCCACAGAAATTCCGGAAGTCAGGACACAGTCCCAGGAAAATCCTGGTAGTCCCTGGTGATCTTTGCTCAAACTGCCAAGTTGCAGCCATCGTTTGGGTGACTTCCCGAACTCCGATTGATCTGAAAGTTTGACACAATACACATTAGCTTGCCAACTATATGCATACCAAATTTCACGAAAACAACATATTTTGCACTTTTTCCTCAGATTTCTATACTTAGTCGTTTTTCTGACAATTAAGCACATTTTCTCCAAAACTCTACCAAAGGGACACTAAACTATATTATGACTCTATCTTACTCTAAATAGACTTAACAAAGCATAAATAAGGTATAATAACTCATTAATAACGTCGCACATTGTCCTCCTATCAACTGTGAAAAAGCATTTTCACGAAGCATGAAAAATATGACCATTACAAATTTCGGTCTTGAAATCCAATTTTTATTTCTTGAAAATTTTTCAAGATGGATATCTTATTGATTGTGTAAAAATCAACGATAATGGAATTTTTTTAGCTTCACATGCAATGGAAATGGAGAAACCAAAATTTTATTGTGATAAAGAAATTTCACAAGGCATCTGATTTACCATAATGTATCTTGGTTTATATTAGTTGTCGTGAATGTCATTTAGACCACGAAACTAATACATTCTCTTCTTCCTATATTTTTACAGATGGTTTAACCATCACAGTTTGGCTTTGACACATTGGACTCTGAAGAACTTGAGTACCAACCTTACTGAGCCAACTAAGGCTTGAGCATGGTATATTTATGCAAACTGTTTTATGTAAATAGCTAAGAAATAATTACAATATCTTGAATGACGATGTAAGGTCTGAGAAAAAGAAATTTCCTGAAACAAATTATGTAAAGTAATGCAACAACCCTAAAACAAAGAGCAATTACCATGGACGTAAAGATTTTTATAATCGTCCAAAAGCAAGCGGAAACAATGCACCATTTGAAAGATGACCTAGGGGACATGTCATGTGCAGTGAAGCTCTCTGTCATTGTTGTAAATCAATGAAATATTGATATGTACATTACAAGCTAGCAAAGAATTAGCTGCGACTTACAATAAGTATAAAGAATCATACAATCAGTACTCGGATTTTAGAAAAGTATCTTCAATATCCAACAATAACATTGAAAATGAATTTACAACTAAAGACTTACCATATGGAAGAAAATTTCAATGACACATCTCATCATTGCAGCTATTAAAAGAGCAAAAAGGATCTAGCTCAATCCAAGATAGACTTTGATTAGTCTACTCTTAAAATTTCTAAGATATCCTAATAAAGGTTATGACGCCTTATATATAAAATTAGACTTTTGGTCTTAAAGTTTCTATTTCTAAATTTAAAAAACTAAATGTAATCGTTGGCATGTTAAATTTTGAATTTTCTCTTAATGAATTGAGATTATTCGAATTTTATTCATGATATACATGATTCAATTTTCTGCATCTAACTTTGTAAAGTATTGCATAAAGTAAAGCAACATATCATAATATAGACATGACATAAAGAATTGTGTGCAAAGAAACGCACCATGTAATCCCTAGAATAATAGTACTGAAGAACAATGATACTAATATATCACAAAAATAGCATAATAGTACTGAAGAACTGTAATACTATATCAATAGATATAATGAAAGTGATAAAGATCGGTATATATGTTCCTTTGGGATTCATAATGCACCTGCCTAACTGGGATTATCATACCTTTTATTACAATCCCCATCGAGTTACTCTAAAGAACTTGAGTTACGTTTCGATGTATATATATTGAGCATATGTCAAATTGACAAAATTATGCCAAGAGAAAATTGAATTTTTTCCACATTATAAAGAAATTTATGCCACGATTTTCATGTGAAAAAGACACAAGTGAGAATTCATTTGAGCTCCTTTGTATTATCTTTAATGACTACGGATGTAAACGAGTATTAAAGAAGTTTATATGTCAACTTAGTCTAATTGAATCCAAAGTTATAAGAAAATGATCTTTTGAAATTCTGACATAGATTGGCTTTGACCCAACTACTCAAAATTTGGTGATCCGTACATTAAAGAAATTACTATGGACACCCATATTTTGGATGAATAGAAGCAAACACCAGAAGAATATGGTTCCCACACGAAACCGAGGACGACCAAAGAACATGTTATCCTAAAATATTGTTTCGACACAATTCATGTAGGGTTGAATATATTTCACACACAAGTATATGCACTTATACCCTATTATGCATCTGATATTCATCGTGATTTTATGAATAAAAGCACATCATTCAAAGCCAACTCGTAAAACTTATGATTGACACCATCATCTACAAAGGAAACATGTGTTCTCATTATGTTCTTATATTGAATCCAAAGAGAATTCAGTGGACTGATTCAACCAACTTGCGAATACCTTAGATATTTTATGGTGTTAGTTGTTGTGTCGACACGTTGGTCACATGTCATGACACCATCCACAATTAAAATTTATGCTGCTTATGCTAGAAAGTCAAAGCACCTAGGCCGGGTTAATTTCCGTAGGCGCAATGATTTTATAGCTTATTATATGAGATCTGTAATAGGCATCATATTCTTATATAAAACCTCAATTGGTCTCACGGAAAACGACTACAGTAATAGTCTTAATATTGGTAAAGCACACCAATACTTCTGTTTTGGGGTGCATCATTACTTATTCATCTATGACCATCATCATTTAACCAATTTACACGATAGCTAGTGACTATGTGTGAGGATTTTAAAGGATTTTAAACGAACTTGTAATCTTTGAGCTCTTTTGGATTGACACGGATCTACAATCCTTGAGCTCGATTAAATGTTTTTAAGTGCCAAAATTACGCCGCTACAACGCACAATGATGGGTTACTTGAGATGAATAAATATTTATGATGGATATGAACTTCCAGCTAGTCCGCTATGTCGAAACCTTGACAGGCGATCTCCTTACCTTTAGATTTGCGGTGTGTCACTTTGATGAGACAGTCTTCCCGTCATTAGGGGGAGATAAGAACAAGCATATTCAAGTGGAATGACAGGAATTGTCGTGGTTTGTCCCCACTATGTCTCATCCTGATTCTCAAAATCACACAAAGTAAAGTGTGCAGATGTTTTCACACAAAGTAAAGTGTGTAGATGTCTTATACCTCTCATCTTGATCCTCAAAATCATACAAAGTAAAGTGTGCAGATGTCTTATACATTAAAGTGACGAGATCATATAAATCTACTGCAAATATACCTGCAAGGATTGTGTTTTATCGAAAGGACATGATACCACCCAAGAGGAATTGGGTATTGCACTGCCACCATGGATGGTGGCATGGTGACGCCATAAGTGGCATAAATGTTGTCACAGGCCGTGGCTCTCCAAGGAAGAGGGGAAAACCACCTTAGGTTCGATAATTACTCACCCAAAGGAAGAAAGTGAGTTTTGGCACAACATGATCTATTGATTAGTGATACTCAAATCCGTCTCATGAGAATATTTCTATATTGTGGTTATCATTGGGGGACGCCTCATATGTTATAACCAATCCTTGAAAGTATAGAGATCTCTATAATACATTACACTAGTGTACATGAGGACGTGGAATAATGAGTCTAATATCGAACCATACTTCTTTGAAAAATGTCAACGTAGTAAATTGGCCAAGTGGAAAGAAGCGATCCAGTATTGTTTCTGTCTGAATCCGTAGACTCACAGAGACCGGTGGATCTTGGTGTGATTCCTTCCTGTAAATCCTGCTAACTAAGGGAATACCGGACGAACCGGTCTATTCCGCTCCGATGCTTAAGTCAGTATAGATGGGATAACTGATAACTTAAGCGGGAATGAGTAGTTGAAGTATTGATTACCTATTAATGATGGTAGTTGAGACTCATATATAGGTTGCCGGGCATGAAGACTGACCTCACCCTTCGATGTGAGACTGAACCCCTTCTGCACATATTGCTGGACTGTTCTGGCCCCTGCTTGGGGAGCTGATATCCCCGATTTTCGAGCCCCGATCACAAGTAAGATATGCCCGAGCGTGGGACCAGGTGTCCATGCCTTGTTCCCAAGCCCTGGGCCGTGTCCAGGAGTGATGGCTGCGGGTCTGGGGGCCTAGGTAGCCTCTCTATGGCTACTGTCAACAATACCCCCAAGTTCCCGGTCAAGTGCTATCTTGAATGGGGACTTAAATCTGTCTTGCTCTACAGGCCCGCAGACCCACAGGGATACGAACCCAACGGTGCCCTAACCCCTCAAGTCCGCGTTTAAGAATAAACCTGTTATGATGGTGCATAATGTGATAAGTGCATGGTTATGATGATCATGGTGACAGTGGCATACGGGTGCAAGATGTAGTGCATGAGATGATGATAATGTGGTGTTGAAATCCGCCGTGCAATGCTATGTCCCAGGGAAACTAGGTGAATATAGCGCACGGGTGGAATGAGTCCCCCAAGTGAGAAAGGTAGCCGCAAAGGTCAGCGGTCAGTGGGTAGCTTAAATGGAGTTGTCTTGATGTGGTGACATGGTACCAGCGGGAAATGTGTCATGTGTTAGAGTACCCGGTGGGGTGTTGTAGGACTGTCTTATTCCTGGAGATGTGAACTTTGTGCAGGGTTGTTAGCCTGCCGAAAGAGTTGTCCTGTATGAGAGGAGCAAGTCTCCCGGTGGGGTGACGCGGCCCTGTGTTCGTATTGGCCGGCATCCCCGATCACTTCTCATCCCGTGTGTTACAGGCATGAGGCATGTGCAGGGTTTTTAGCTTGCTGGAAGAGTTGTCCTGTATGAGAGGATCAAGTCTCCGGGGTTTATAAAGCCCGGTGCTACATAGAGCTCGTAGATCGTACAAGGCTGTCCGTAAGAATGTCTCGGTTCGTACAACCGGTTATTCCGTAGGAGTGAGCGTTAAGCAAGTGTGGATCTGGTCGGTGGAATGCCGCAGCCAATGGGTCAAGCTGGGTGTACCGGGGAATAGGATAGCGTTTAGTTGGAGCAGATACTACAGTTGGAATATCGTACCCTGTACATAATATTCCTGCAGGGTTTTTAGCCTGCGGGAAGAAGTCTCCAGTGTAAGAGGAAGAATTCTCTCGGTGGGATACCTAGCCGTTGTTTCCTGGCTATAGTCAACCGCCCAGCGGCGAGATAAAATATGCGCAGGGTTTTTAGCCTGCTGGAAGAATCGTCATGTACAAGATAATCACATCTCCCGGTTGTAGCCGTTGCCGCTGGCCGTAAGGGTGGAATAAGTTCAACAGGTGGAATGCCTCGTACCGGTGGAATAAATGCTGGAATGCCCCGTACTGTTCCAATATTCCAGCCTTAGGCTGGAATAGGTGATAGGAGCATAAAATGCGATGTTCTTAATGTATTTTTACCCCCATTTATCCAATGCTTAACCCTTATTGTTGTAAGATAGAGTCATGTAATTGAGTCTTGAGTTTTGGTTGAGTTTAATGTGAGAATGTGCTTAAATAGAAGAATTTGGACAGAAATTATCAAAAGCCTATTCGAAAAGTCTCTGAGATGTTTTATTAAATCTGTAAAACATAAACTTTGCTTTTAATAGATTTTTCTTCTCTCATATGCAGTTGACACATAATGGATTTAACAAGGCAAGGAGTCACTGAAATTGGAGCAAAATAAGATGCAAGGAATCACAAGTTCAAATCTGATGCAAATCCAAAAACTTCACCAGATTTCAGTGCACGTCACTCAATTTCCCGAATTTATTCCCGACGATTAACAAGGAACCAGAAGGTGAATCATATATGGATGGAAAGCTCTATGTGTCTAGTTTCATATTCAATTCGAATCGCAGCAAAATCTTTCCTGAGAAACAAGTTATGCTAGTTTGAATACACGAAGGTCAAGTCTGCCAAAAGAAGAAAACCTAAACCGAGTTCTACATGGATTTGGCTTACGAATGTGGACTGAATTACATCCTTTGTGCAAGATTTTTGGCTGCATTAATTCATGAAAAACCTAAAGAGATATTGCTCAATTATTCAGTCATTATCTTGGGAATTTGTTTTCAGAAAATAGAGGAAGAAAATCGCAACAAATCCTTATCAAATTCTGCAGAATTCCTGTGCATGTCATCTAACTTCCACGGACTCTCCCGGATAGCTCACTTCGAATTTGATGACGTGCCATATATGGATGGAAAGCTACGGGAGTCTAGTTTCCAACCCAACCGGAATCACCTCAATATCTATTTTCTAAAGAAAGATATTCTGTAATCTTCACTCGAAGGTCAAATCTGTCAGCATGATAAGTTTAAGAAAAACTAGGTTTTGTGAACTCTAGTTGCAGCCAACCTTTTGCCTCTATATATTGGACGATTTTTACACAGAAAATCATCTCTCTTCTCATGCTCAAGCAAGGCCGAAACTCTACCAAAATAATTCCACAAAAATCCTATACAAAAACTAGAGCAGCCGTATTATACCTCTTTTGCCGAATCCATCTTTGTTGAAGTCTTGCAAGGTTCTTCAAAAGTGTGATTACTCCTTTATGGCTTTTTATTTTCTGTATAAATTCAATACCTTGTCTATGAATATTGAATGGATGGATGTATGTTGTTTTGGTTTTATTAATTTAACATTGGATTTCCGAAATTCTGTTATGTGTTTTGGTTTTCTTTTTGTTTGATTCGTGAACAGTAACATGTATGATTTGAGTTTGTGATTTAGGGCAGTAGGTTCACATGTGTTCTTGTATGGATTTGATTAATGTTCATGAGTTCGTGCATCACAAATTATGTGCTTGAGGGCTGACTTTGTGGCTTCTCCTTAGGTGCCGATTTTACTTACCAGAATAGTTTAGATTGCATCATACGCGAAGTTGTTGTGGTCTAGGTTGTTTAATTAGGGTTGTTATAACCTTGAAAATTTACATGTTCAAATATGATGAGTGACGCCATTACATGTTTGCATATCTCCAATTCGGCTTATTGTGCTTATGTGCTTCTTGTGTTTAATTTCTACGCGAAGTGTCTTTAAACTAATTAGTACCATGTTTAGGATTATACGTGAAGTTAATTCTAAATACTTGTGAAGTCTTAATGATTAGATGAACCGCGAAGGGCTCTAATTAGAATTGGAATTGAATTTGTTTAAGTGCTATGTGAAATACTTGCTGCCGTGAGTTGTGAATTCTTGTATTGCATGTTATTGAGCAATTTCGTGTTAAGCTATGTGTGTGAAGATGATGATCAATTGTATATAATAATTTAGATTTAATTTCATAAAATTTAGTAGGTATTAGATTCAAATATCAAACCCCCAATATGATTTTGTAATGCTTTATGTGATTGAAAACCCTTGATTTCTCCGGATTGAACGATCCCTACTTGTCCTATACTAACGATGACACAAGAAGGGTAATATATGTATGAAGTTGTTTTGCAGGTACAATGTGCTTGGATAATAATCTCCATCAATAGGCTTCGGGAGGGACGGTTCGATTTTATCCTCTACTCTTTCACCTACCCTCTACATGCGAGACAAGTGTCTGACATGCATTGAAGGGGGTATTCCATCAGTCCCATCAGTTATGATGGCCAGGGAAGTTACCAATACTGGGACACGTGCCGTTATGGGACGGTCAGGGATGGATGGCCCGGATCCGCGGGCGTTTGACTTGGCCTTTTGAGTAGTTTGGGGGGAAATTGAAGGGGCACTCAGGATGCTAGACCTGTATATAAACCCCTGCCACTTCGTGCATTTTACTTTTGGTTGAACTGTTCCCCTGTTTAGCGTGCAAACACACAATTTCTCGGTGTTTTCCAGCTGTTGAGTTTCCGTCGTCGTGCATATCAATCGGTGAGTTCTACCCTTGTGATTCTGAAACTTCCTTTTGTCTTGTCTGTGGGTTGATCCGATTGGCACCTTGTTGTATCTTGGTTTGCATGTTGGATGAAACCCCGCTGGTACCGAATCTCAGCGAGATCTGACAATTTTCGGCTGATAAGCCCAGTGGTCGCTGTGGGGCTGCGCAGAGGTATTACATGCTTTGTGCTGCCCTGCGGCCGTTGTTTACGTTGTACTGCTGACCGGCCATAGGGTAATAACCTCTCTTTTTTTCTTCTTTTTTTTCTTTCCCCTAGGTTACATGGATTCTAGGAGCTCCAGTGAAACCTCCGCACCGGCCGCCAGCCGACCGTTGACAGACGACCAAGAGAGGATGGAGGACTGGCTTGCCTCCTCGTCCTCGGGGCCAGAAGCCGCCGCCCGCTCGGCTGGCGAGGCTTCATCGTCTGGGTCTCTAGGACCGGAGGATGCTCTCTATGGGGTGTCCTTGGGCACAACCCACCCAGCAGGCGGCCCGTGCTACACATTTGTGGACAGTAATAGGACCATAGTCTGTAATGAGCCTGAGCGCTCTTTAAGTCCTGGGGAGATTGCCGCTTTTCGGGCAAGGTGGAGTATTCCCGGAGAGGTAGATCTCCGACCTTTGTATACCGGGGAGTTCGCCTGTAACCCGGAGGAAGGCTGGGTTGCTATTCATGAGAACCAGTTCCGTCATGGATTCTCTCTCCCGCTGTAAAAATTTGTGCAATACTTGCTAAGTGCCATTCAGATATCACCGGCGCAACTCCCCGGTAACCAGTGGAGGCAACTACAGAGTCTAAGCTATCTCTACTAACTGTGTAATATGAGCTTCCCAACGGTGAACGAGTTTCGGGCCCTGCATAGGCTGACGTACTCAAAGAAGACTAAAGCTCGGGGGTGTGTGAGTTTTTCCGCCCAGGACTATAAGCCGGTGATAACCCGCCTGCACTCCTGGCTCAACAATAATTGGAGGAAGAAGGTAGTGATGGCGGGGGGAAATTGGCAGAAGAGGAGTAGGAATTACCTCGTTCCTTGGGCCTTTCAGTCGATCGGCGATCAGTCATACGAGCTGTCTGACCTGGAGAGGGATAGGATCGCCCGGGTATTTGGGTGCTGGTCCGACCTGGAGCGAAGTTCCTACAACTTCATCCACCGAGAGGTGTTGGAACTGTGTTGCCTCGGGGGGGTCTCGGTGGGTGGTGGGATGTAGATTTATTGTGCCTGTTCTCGTTGAGTAAGTTGGTGTTTTGTCTAACCCCTTTGATTGGTGTTCTACATGTGTATCTTCCCGGACGGCCATTAAACCCCAGAGACGCTGTCCATGGACAATCAGGATCTTGTCTCCAAACTGAAGGAGAAAGGAGATGCCGCAGCGCGGGCCACAGTTAACCGAGAAACCGGCGAGTTAACTATACACGAGGAACTCGTGGCCATGGATGTTGCGGATGAGGATTACGCCTTACGACTCTTAAAGACTTCTGCTGCGGGACGCCTGGCGGCATCTGGATCAGGGAAGACTACTGGTGGGCAGCCCAAGCCCCCGGGTGGTGCTGAAAAGATTCCCTGTCGACTGGGACCGGTACCTACTGTCGCCAGACCCCTTTTCTCTGCCGCCCGATCTTCTTCCTTACAGGTTGATCTGAGTGAAAAGAGGAAGAGGGTTCGGGGATTGCCGGCCTCCGCGCTTGTTACGTTTACCTGCCAGTCGGTTGGTGAGAGCTTGGCCAAGCGGCTAAAGCTGACGAGTGGTGGGGCCACTACCACCCAGAGCAAGCTTCCTGTGGCCTCTAGCTCTTCCGCTCCGGGCACAGGCGCGTCGGTTGTGGAGAAGACTCCTGTTGCGGAGCTGGGACCGGACGGCGGTTGTCTGGATGACCCGTTCGTCCGGAGGCTACTTACGGATATGAAGGGCATGGAGCTGGATAAGGATGGGGCTCTGGGAAGCCGGCCGGAGGAGCACCGGCGGAAAAGTAAGGAGATGGCCATCCAGGTAAGGATAGTCTGCCACTGGTATTCGTCCAACATTACTTTGTATGTCGTTGGTTTCTAACCTGTGCCTATCGAACTGTAGTTGCTTTACAGCTTGTATCTGTCAGATGTAAGTGAAGAGTTGACCGAGCTGAAGAAGCAGGTGGCGGTGTTGACAAGCGCCCGGGACTCCTGGAGGTGGAGAAATCCAAGCTCCATCGGGAGAAGGCCCGGATGGAGGAGAGGGTCAAGAAGTAGGTGGGCAAGCTGGAGACCCAAGTCGAGGCTCTTTAAGAGGAGAAGAAGGGCTTAGAGGAGGAGAGGGTTGAGCTGGAGACCAAGGTGGAGGAGCTACAACAGCAGGTCGCGACGGTCTCCGCTTCTGCGGGCGGGGCGGTCGATGAGAATGACCCGGAGCTGTACCAGCGGGCTATTAAGAAGTATCAGCAAAGTGATGAGCTTCTTGATCTGCTGGAACAGGCCCAGGAGGCGGGGATAGATGACGCCTTTGACGACTAGAAGGCTAAGGGCTATCTCGACACCTCGAAAATACCGCCGCCGCAGACGGATGCGGAAGAGTACCCAAAGGGAGAAACCGATTCGGCCGTGGATGACGCAGCGGGTGGAACGACTGCTGAAGGAGCGGTTGCTGAAGAGGGGGAGTAGGCGGAAGTGTCTTAGCAGACTCCCTACTCCAGACTTTTTTTTGTTGTTGTTGTTTTTTTTTTTTTTTGTCCTACCGGGTTGCTTGCCGGTGGTATAGTCCCCTGTAAACATTGCCTTGAGTTTTAATGGACATTTTTCCTGAGCCTGTGTTATGCCTTTTTCAATTTGCTCGACTTGGCTACCAATGATTTGCCCTTTGCATTTACTTGGAAACAAAGTTGGAATAATGACTCTTGAAATTACACCAGTCGAACCGGTTGGAATGTCTAGCTAATTGTGTTGGAAAAAATTAGCATTTTATTCCCGGGCTGATAAGGCGTTGGACCGCTGAGCTTCTCTATGGGTTTGAGCTGGGGGGCGCCGGGTTTGAACAGACGGTTTAAGATTTCGACCGGTCATACGAGCCTTGGTGTCGCGGGAATGAAGTCTCGGTCCCGCGTAGTCCCTACATGCCGGGTTCTCTTTGATACCACTGCAAGTTGCCGTTTCGGACTAGTCCCTCTATTGCTGTTTTCAAGGCAAGACAGTCGTTTGTGTGGTGTGTGGCTTCATCGTGGTAGGAGCAGTATTTACCGGTTGACGCCTTTGATGACTGGAAGGCTAAGGGCTCTCTCGTCACCTCGAAAATACCGCCGTTGCAAACGGATGCGGAAGAGTACCCGGAGGGAGAAACAGATCCGGCGGTGGATGACGCAGCGGGTGGAACGGCTGCTGAAAGAGCGGTTGCTGAAGAGAGGGAGCAGGCGGAAGTGCCTTAGCAGACTCCACACCTTTTTTTTTTTTGTGTTTTTTTTCTTTTGACCAGGTTGCTTGCCGGTGGCATAGTCCCATGTAAACATTGCCTTGAGTTTTAATGAAGTGACATTTTGCCTGAGCCTGTGTTATGCTTTTTTCAATTTGCTCGACTTGGCTACCAATGATTTTCCCTTTGCTTTTACTTAGAAACAAAGTTGGAATAGATGACTCGTGAAATTACACTGGTCGAACCGGTTGGAATGTCTAGCTAATTGTGTTGGAAAAATTTAGCACTTTATTCTCGGGCTGAAAAGTTGTTGGACCGCTGAGCTTCTCTACGGGTTTGAGCTGGGGGGGGTGCGCCGGGTTTGAGCGGGCGGTTTAAGATTTCGACCAGTCATAGTATCCTAGATGTCGCGAAAATGAAGTTCCGGTCCCGCGCAGTCCCTACATGTCAGGCTCTCTTTGATACCGCTGCAAGTTGCCGCTTCGAACTAGTCCCTCTATTGTTGTTTTCAAGGCAAGGCAGTCGTTTGTGTGGTGTGTGGCTTCATCGTGGTAGGAGCAGTATTTACCGGTCTATGCCCTGGTCAAGTTCCCCTTTGGGTGCTTTCTCTTTGGCGGTAGAGGGATGTTTTTCCCGTTCTCATACAGGATATCCTCGTACGAAGAGGTTAAGGTGGAGAATACCTCTTGTTGTCCTGCTGGCATGATTGCAAGGGGGCGGGTTTGCTGGTAGGACAAGGGTTTTCTACCTCGTTGGGGGGTGTCAAAATTGTCCCGCTGGCGCTGCTGGCTCCCCCAATTCCTAGGCTTTCTGTCGGACGAAGCTCCTCGGTCGTGGCCCTGCTGCCAGTGTCTGATTTCCTACCGGGTAGGCATCGGCTCCTCCTGCCTTCTCTTGTGCTGGCGACTCCCATAGGTTTCGTGGTCCGCCTGGGCGTGCCTGATAGCCATCGCCATCAGTTCGTCGTAACCCTATGGGAGCTCCACCCCCACAGCATACGAACACTTCCCATGCCGGAGGCCCTGCTTGAAAGCCCATTCGGCAATCCCCTTGTCTAGGTCTCTGACTCCGACCGTGGCCGTTTGCCAACGGTTAATGAAATCTCGCAGCTCTTCGTCGTCTGCTTGCCTGCAGTTAAAAAGGATTGTCGAGGTCCGGGCCCCTTCGACCCTTAATATGAACCGGTTACGAATTTATCGGCCAACTACTCGAATGCCTCTATAGAGTTCACCGGTAACTAGAAAAACCAGCTGAGTGTCTCCCCGGACAAGGTCTCTTGGAATATGTTACAGCAGACGGCGTCGGAGTAACCCTTGGCACACGTTTGGGATCGGAAGCTGTCCAGGTGCTGGTATGGACAACCAGCCCCAGAGTATGTCAGCTTTAGTGATTTTCGGGTGCCTGATCTTCCGGATTCCAGAACCGTGGGTGAGAAAGGCCCGGCTAGCTCATTGAACAGCGCACTCTCCGGCGGTCTCGCAACCTTCCTCTCGTTGGCCTCCCTCTGGGCCTTCATCTCTGACACCAAGTCAGATAGTATTCGGAAGGCCTGTGCGGTCGGGCCTAGGGCATCATATTCGAATGAACCGCTTGCCCGCCGGGGGTCCGGAACGATTTTCGTTGGTGCCTTATCTGTCGGGAGCTCCTCTCCAACCACGCCGGTGTCTCTCTCTCCTCCCGATGACTGTCCCGCCTCCTGGTGTGGGGACGCCCTCAGAGGTGGCACGAATGCTTTTGTCAGAGTGGCATTGCACTGTTGTCCTCTTTTCAAGGCAGCCACGAGTGCGGCATTCACCGCCTCCATGTCTTGATACCAAGTATCGGCTTATACCATGTCCCGGTCGCTCTCTGCTCGCAAGCGGTTGATTTCTGCTCTCATCTCCTCTATCTCTCCAACCAAATCGTACTGGTCGGGACTGGAAACACCGTCCTTGCTGTTGCTGCCGACCAGCCTATCTTCCTCTCTGTTCGGGGCACTGGTGGACACCGGTGCAGGTTCCATGCCCAAGATTTGGTGGGTTTCCGCCGGGCCCTTCCCGCGCGCATCATCATTATATTCACCGACTGTACTGCCCAGATTACGGTAGGTGGCAGCGTTCTGACTACACCCGCCAATGGACTGCTCCTGCCCCGCCCCCGGGATCTCGACCAGCACCGGCTCCAGAATCCGCCGGTTCTCCTCTGGATTTCTTTTCCCCCTTTCTTCTGTACTTCCAGACATACTTGCCACATAACCCCCTTTTTTTGCGATCCGTAGGCTGATCGATTCCCTTCCCGCTGGTAGGACAACATAACTTTTTGGTCTCTTCCCACAGACGGCGCCAATTGTTTCTGTCTGAATCCGTAGACTCACAGAGACCGGTGGATCTTGGTGTGATTCCTTTCTGTAAATCCTGCTAACTAATGGAATACCGGGTGGGCCGGTCTATTTCGCTCTGATGCTTAAGTCAGTATAGATGGGATAACTGATAACTTAAGTGGGAATGAGTAGTTGAAGTATTAATTACCTATTAATGAGGGTAGTTGGGACTCATATATAGGCTGCCGGGCATGAAGACTGGCCTCACCCTTCGATGTGAGACTGGGCCCCTTCTGCACATATTGCTGGGCTGTTCCGGTCTCTGCTTGGGGAGCTGCTATCCCCGGTTCCCGAGCCCTGATTGACGTGAGCCGAAGCTCGCATGCAATAATAAACCCTGCAATCGTTAGTAGTATAGAATAAGTAGGGATCGTTCTAAGCCGGGGATTAAGGGTACCTGAAATATGGAATTGTTAGACAAATATATACACATATATATACAAAAACGTCACACATATGGGGGATAGGTAGTTCGGCAGTAAGGCTGCTACTAATGCTAGGCACGAAATAACTTGCTGAAAATAAATCCTAAGTCTAATATTTACAAGTTTGGTCGACATTCTTCCACAAAGCACTAACACGAAAACAATCAAAACACATAACAAACAAGCAAATAGGACTCACGGCAAGGTATTAAAGCGTTCTAGACTCAACTTAACTCCAACCCAATTAGCTCCTTATCGGTTTACCAATTAAGACTCTCTAGTACTTCAAGATTAACTTATCGTCTAACCCCAAAGTTATACTAAACATATTTGAGAACACTTATCGTCGAAAACAAACATGCAAAGTAATTAGGCACAAGGTCTTTTTAGTTGGAAACAAGTTAATAAAGTAAGGTTGTCAATCATCTCATCAACAAGCATGTTCTTTAAATTACTCTAGCCCTCGTGAAAACAACACAAACAAAGTAACTCGTTGATTACTTAATCCATATTAATTTTCGGCTAATGAGATTAATAAACTACGTATTGCAATTACATAGCTACCAATCTTTAAGCATACGAATTTAAAGAACAAGTCAAGAAAACCCTAAAATCAATTCAACACATGTTTTGCCGATTATCCTACTTACTAATTCATTACATATTTTCCTTACTCTTTAGCATGCAATCCGTATTCTTACATCCAAACTCCAACTAAAGATAAAGAAAACAAATTGAACATGCAAATCATAAAACTAAATTTCAATCCAATTCATACATAGACATAAAAATTGAAACCAAGAATTCATGCTAACTTCATAGACAAAGTTTAACATAGCTACAACAAAAATTACATAACCAAGAGTAGGGAGTGGATCACACATTAGAAACCTTGGAGACTTCGTCGTGTATGGATCCGGTGGTTGGTGGTGTCGGATGAAGGCTGCTGCTCGGCAGTTGGAGGTGTCGGCAGCAAGGTACCAAGGTTTCGGCAGAAACTTTGGGTGTGGTGGAGGTGGTTTTGGCTAGGGTTTTTGTGTAGGATTCTTGGGAAATTTAGGTAGAGCTTTGGCTAGATTTTTGCTTTGGAATGTGACAAGTTTTTCTGTAGGAAAACATGGCTTTATATAGAGGCAAATTCGGCAGAAACCCTAGGTAGAAAACCTAGTCCAAATCAGCAAAGGTAATCCTTGTGCAACAAGGTTTTGGTTCCTTCCTTTCTTGGTTCTTCTAGGAAACTTCTTTTTCTGATTTTTTTCTTCAATGCCTTGGCTTGGTGTCATCCTCTAACCTTCCTTAAGCTTGGACCATCATCACATATGCATTTGTACACCATTTGGTCCATCAAAAACAGAAATCGCAAAAAGGAGGCAGTAGGTTCCTGGAATCGGCAGAACAGACGTTGTTGCAGTAACTCCGGCATATCTCCCTCCTCGGAGCTCCGATTGATGCGATTCCAAGTCTCAGATAAACTAGACACACAAAGCAACCTCCATATAAAACAGTTTGATCAAATTCCTTGTGAGTCGTCGGTAATAATTTTTCGAAGTTGGGACACAGTCCCAGGAAAATCCTGGAAGTCCCTGGATTGGTTTGCTCGAACTGCTGAGTTGCAGCCATCGTTTGGGTGACTTCCCGAACTCCGATTGATCTGAAATTTTAACACAACATTCCTCAGTATATGAATATTAAGCACACCAAATTTCATTGAATTCGGAAAAGGATAGATCATATTTTTACTCATCTCAAAATCACGAAAAAGACATATTTTGCACTATTTTCCAGATTTCTTATACTTAGTCATTTTTCGGACAATTAAGCACATTTTACCAAAACTCTACCAAATTAACACTAAATTAAATTATGACTCAATCTTAGACAAATAAGGGGAAAACAAAGCATAAATGAGGGCATAAGCATATAATATCATCGCACATTGTGCTCCTATCACTGATCACAAGTGAGATATGCTCGGGCCCGGGACCAGGTGTCCATGCCTTGTTCCCGGGGTCCTGTGCCGAGTCCAGGAGTGCTGGCTGCGGGTCTGGGGGCCTGGGTAGCCTCTCTATGGCTATTGTCAACAAGTATAAACAAAGAGATAGGTCATTTGGACAGGTGACGCCGACACCGCAAATATAAACCCTATCAAATATATCTTTGTTATAATGCGTAATGAGAATAAGAGTATGTAGACTCACCTTATGGTGCAAGGTCTCTCAAAAATGCACTGGAATCGACTACAGAAAGATATTCTCTCGTAATGAACCACGAGGAGACAATTTCTCGTAATGGATGTCATTGCACTCCACTACCTTATCAATTTGGTAGTTTCCGAAAAACTGAACATGCAGCTTATGAAAGTGGTCAAAACATATATCTCTATGGGGATCTAAATTAAGAGATATACATGAGGATCCTAAACGGACTTCATCCACCTCAAGTGGCTCTAGATCACATAAGTACGTTTGCAAAAGAAATTAAAACGTTCACTAAAGTGACTACCTGATTGGAAAGGGATTGATGAATTATGCCCTTGCGTTTTTCATTATGGATATACACTGACTCTCAATGAACTAAGAGATACTTTATGTATTGTAAATCCTAAGTTAAGAATGAAAAAGATTTTGAAAATACACAGTCTTGAAATGTAACTCAAGGACTATAATGATGGTGCCCATCCATCAATCGGCTTAGGCACTCTAAAGAATAAAGTGAGGCCTACATATACTCTCATAATCAGTCAAAGTCTTTTCTCTAACAATAGATCCATTTTTCATCTAAAGGAAGATGACGAAAAAGTGTTGGGAAATGAAATTTCTTATATAAGTGCAATGACGCATGATTGCACTTAAACACAATACGTAAGACTCGATCTCTCATTCGATGAAAATTTGTAAAGCTATGTTTAGCTCTGCGCCCACGCAACGCAAATGGTTCTTTCAAATACTTAAAGATATGAAAGATTTGAGCTTATTCAACCTCTACATAGAAGGTGACATGATAAAGAAACTATCCACGTCATAGCTAACTATGCGTAAAGAAAAACGCATTAAATGTGATATAAGAAAATCTGTTATTACACATCAATTTCAAATCTCTTAACGGTTCATCCATACTCCAGACGAAGTTATAACTGTTTTATTATATGAAGGTCATACCACGAGTGAACCTGATGTTTAATATGAACATATGTGTTCGGTTCATGACCAACCTTATCCTCAAGATCAAAGTAAATTAAGTTGGATCTGAGAACGATTGTGGCAAGATTTATTACTAAATTATTGCTCAAAGTCATATTTGGAAAAACATGTGAAAATGCATAACTATGCTAATGTTACTGAAGCTCCCTTGATCAAATGAAAGAATCAGGGAGAATCTCATGATTAATGTAAAAATCAGGGAGAGTCTAGCACATACATGTTGTTTCCAAATGAAATAGGTGCGTTGTGCTCTTTTTGTCCTTCAACCAAAGTTTTATTTTCTCCCATTGGGTTTTTGTTACTTGGCAAGGTTTTTAATGAGACAACACCACATGCACCATTTTATCTCTGACTCGGCACAAGGGGGAGTGTTGAAGGAAAAACACATTATGTGTCTTCGTCAATGTAACAGACGAGAGATAATTATGTAGTCATTATTGTCATAAATGTATTTACTATTACCGTTGTAATACTCACCCTATATAAAGGGGATTATCAATGAAATGAGTGGATATTTCCCATTTTCCTACGACATTATCATGATTATTTATGATTTTTTATATTTTATTGATAGATTTATAGTTTCTTTATGATAAATGCTTGATCACTATCTGAATTGATATTTTATGTTTGAGTTCTCTGATTGATCACCTTAGGGCTTTAAATATAGTTATTTTTTGATAAATTTGAAGCAGAGATGTAATATAATTTATGTAACTTCTTGTGATTAAGTGTGGTGAATTACATTGTTGCTCGAGACAGAATGACGGTTTGCTTGATTCCCTTATTTTCTAGAACGTAATGAGTCCTGCATGTTAAATTTATACCTGACAAGGATAAACTGCATAGCTAAGATATACGACTTTTACCCAAGAGGGAGAGCATCATACACTTAAGGAAAACTATGGTTTAGTGTACTTCAAATAGACATAGATACGGGAATTGTCATCAAGAGAAACGAAAGAATCCATTAGTTGCATCAAGACCATAAATAGGATTGTTAGTGGTTGATTCTGATACCTTATATTTCATTATCTTTGTATTGCAATTTCTATTTTGTTTATCTTTTTCTTTGTTATTTGAAAACTAAAAACCAAATCTTTATGTATCTTATTTGTTTTTGTGTTCTTAGTTAGATTAATTAGGCTAGGATTAAATCGATTATCAATCCTCAATTGGAACGACCTCGTATTTACACACTATACTAACGACGATTCGTGCGCTTGCGAGTTTTAATTAAAATTTGACATCATAACCAAAGGCCGCCGTGACTAGAGTTTGCTAAGTTCCTTGGTTGGGATCCCCGTGCCGAAATTGGAGAAGTCATTGCCTCTCTGAATCTAAACCATTGTAGATCCACCACTCAAGAATAAAATTGTTTCTCAGTACATAGTATAGGGGGTAACAAGTATTTTATCCATTAATTTACTATATTGCCTATTTTACATATATATATATATATATTGAAGTTGCAATGTTTTAATAAAACTAGCCTCATACCAATGTGATGCACGTCTTATTGGTGAATAAAGGAAAAAAACAAAATTTTATTTGTCAACGCAATTTTTATTTTGATTTATGTTTTTTCTTATAGGGCAATCATTTTCATAATTTTGTTTAGTACAAATTGTATGCAAAACATATTTTGTTGTATTTTGAGCATTTGACTTTTTAATAGTAAAGATAATGAATAAATTTAGATTTTTAAAATACATAAGCACTATTTGATAAATTAATAACTTCGATAAATTAATATATTTTTTTGGTCCCAAAATGATAAATTAGTGCTAAATTAACTAAGAAACACGAACACAAACACGAGTGTGAAATGATCAAAGCCCTTGGGCAAAAAGACTCGCTACCCATGAAGCCTGTAAAGAGGTATATCATATGCGTCCTTGATTTACATTAACCTTTATTAATGTTAACTTTTCAAAGACATTTACATTAATCTTGATTTACATTAATCTTTATTAATGTCAACTTTTCGTCTTTGAAATGGATGTCGGGAACTGATTTATGTAGTTGAGTTTCTTGTTGGGTGGATGCATCAAGAAAAAATCCGGCCTGATTCGTCAACGTGTTCTTCTGTTTTCACTGCATACACCTATTGTGGTTTTCACAACACGGCCATGGAAGCATTGCAGGTTTTGAGTATGATGGAAGCTTTCCAGAAAAAACAAAATTTGAGGATAACATTTCACACACCCAACTCAGCTCAACTCAACCTTGTGTTGCCTCTCTGTCCCTCCCTCCTCTTACACACGTATTACTTCGCACTTCTCAACTTTCCCTCTACCCCCATTTCTCTCTCCGTTGCAAGATGAAAATACCTCACTGTCCCTCCTTTCCTTAAATTTTTTTTTCAAACTGTTGTCCGTATCCGATAAGTGTCCGACACGCAATACGCGAATGCTTCATAGGTAGAGAGTCTTTTTGCCCAAGGGCTTTGATCAGGCAACCAAGAAATTGGGAAGCCAAGCATCGCACACCATCTTAAATTCAATAGGGCAACAGCCAAGTTCTCTTCAGAATCTTTAAAATGCTCGATTATACGGGATTCCGCCCCCTCTGTCTTCAGCAAAGATATAGTCATCCTCACATTTTGTCTTTTCTGGAAAGCTTCCATCTTCATCACATATCATTCGCATACTCAAAACCTGCAATGCTTCTGTGGCCGTGTTGTGAAAACCACAATAGGTGTATGCAGTGAAAACAGAAGAACACGTTAACGAATCAGGCCGGATTTTTTATTGATGCATCCACCCAACAAGAAACTCAACTACATCAATCAGTTCCTGACATCCATTTCAAAGACGAAAAGTTAACATTAATAAAGATTAATGTAAATCAAGGACGCATATGATATACCTCTTTATAGGATTTTCGAAGAATGATATTAAATATTACAGCATCAAGTTTATTTCCTTCTGAGCTGGCTTGATCCAAGAGATTCAATGCTTTATCAATGTTGCCATCTTCTAACAAAGTCTGAAACAAAGTAGGCTCCCAACATAATAACAGATACTGATAAAGAGAAAGAATTTCTTAAAAATAAGAATAAAAATACCTTTATGAGAACACTGTAAGTTATTGTTTGAGGATAAAAGACATCTAGAAACATCATAGAAACCAATGCACAAGCAGACCTATAACATTTCAGAACTTTACAGTGCTGGATCATTATGGTATAAGATGCACAATCTGCTTGGAAACCACATGACTTCATGTTTTTAAATAACTTAATTGCCATTTGGCTCTGCAAGTAAACATAAATATAATATCATGGTACTAGTCAAAACTCCATTATAGTTGCAAAAGAAAGGGCAAAAGTGGTGTTGGAACTTACTTTCTCACTCTCAACAAGTGAATGCAACACTATATTATAAATACGTGTTCCCAGATACATGTTTCTACGACAAAAGAGATCCTCCGCCACATGTAAATAATGGATCAGCTCTTTCATCATCCCTTCTGCTGCAAGGGCTTTCAGCTGGGAGAATAAGAAAATAAAATTGAGAGAATGCCATAGATATTTGTGAATAGTGCATAGAATCACTAGGTAAATGCTTCTTGATCACCAGAGAACTATAATAAAGGATACCAAGCACAAACTCAACTCGTCAAGGGGAAAAAGTAAGTATCTGCTTCGAAATTCAATTATATTTTATTCTCCAAACTGATAGGAGTAAGTGAGTCCAGGAGTTACCAAGTTATTCATCGACAAAACACACTGCTGAATGCCATAGCTCGCCATATCTGTTTCTACAGCTTTAATCCTTTTAGCAGCATCTACCTGTGACAACATGTTGCCCTCTTCATATGGGGAATTCACGTTACCAAATAAGGAAAACAGCTGCTCATATGTCCCAATATTTGGCTTGACTTGTAGATGTTTCATTTTAGCCAGCATCCGCACTGCATTTTCAGGTTTATCCTGCACAGTTCATTCAACAATATTTGACTTGATGGAAGAATTACCAACCAACCGGAAAACAGCTTTAAAGTGATGGATAATGTAAACTGAGCGGAAAGCAAACAAAAATTTATTTAGAAACAAATAAAATAAAATAAAAATCTTCATCGATATATCTATCATGCTACCTCTGCTAGCATAAACACCATGCTTGATAATTCTCATCATGGAGTAAACTAACATAATTAATTACCAAAATAAGACCATAGAAGCATAACTCCTATAATCCTCTTCCTAGCATAATTAAATTCGTCTTAACCACAGCCCAAACTATATATTTTTCAGAAGAATTAGGGACCTGGGTTGAAATTATCAAGGCTCAGGACCCTATAATAACCAGTTGTGTGAGGGAATCCAATTTCATATTTAAATAAATTTGAGTTCAGAAGTTACAGGAAAGAACATATCAGCTCACCATAATGTCACATGCGGCAAAATAAACATTGAAAGGGCGTGGATGTGAATGTATGGACATTTGATCCAGCAGAGTCTCAGCTAAACCCAACTCTAATGCCTTGCTACAGCCTATTGAAATTTTTGCTAGAGAGCGATCATATGGCTTCAACTTTATCTGCTGCATATTTTTCAACAGCCAAAGAATAACAAATGCAAATATTGTAATAGAAGTAAATAAAAAAAGAAGGAAAAATAATAAGAAGTACATGGCTCAACAGGCAAGAATTTTTTTTTTTTTTTTTTTTTTTTAATTTGAGAAAACAAATGCAATCAGTATAACTTACAATTTCCATCCCACTGCTGAAACCTATTTCTGGGCTCTGATTAAGCCATCACAAAAAGAGCTCTTTATTTTTATTCCAAATTTTTGCATCTACACAAAAATATGCCCCTGAAGTATTAGATGACATCCGAACCAAGTATATACCAATAAAAGAAGGGAAAAAAACGACATGATTAAAGTAGGAAATTGAAATCCATAATGAGTATTTCCAGAAACAGTAATTCTAACTTATAAGCATAAAATAAATTACATAGTTCTCCATATGAAAAATTTACTATAACATAACCTTCACATAGGTTGAATATAAGAATTACACCATTTTCTACTAGATAAACAGCAGAACATATAGAGATGTTAGTACACCTGTTGGAATAACTGCTCAGCCAGGCCACCATTTCTTACTTCTGCACAAGTGTATATCAAGTCCCGGAACGAACGTCCCAAAAGCACTCTATCAGGAGTACTTATATGGATATTCACCGGATTACGCTCAGTTTCTCCTAAACCCAAGCCAAGTCTGGTGCATTGATCTGCTATATCAGCATGGCCATCCAATTCTTCACAGGATCCTGAAGGGACAGACCATTCCTTCTGTTTCTTCAGTTTCTCCTTCAAATTAAGTTTCTTCAAGCCTGAATCACAGTTCAAAGGTATAGGAATGTCCACTCTTGAAGAATAACTCTTTCCTTCAATAATAGACTCATTAACAGAAGTTTTTCCTCTGATGACTAAAGCCACCATATATTGCAATGTCTTGCGTGCAGATTTTAAATCTCCCAAACTACCAAAGGACCAAATGAACTTTTTCAGAGTGATAATGCTCAGACTGTAGTGTTTGATATAGTCCTTCCAAAGTTCATGGGCTACAGGCAGGTTTTGCTGCCAAACTGCAAGCTAAAAGGAACGAACAGTACTATCATTTGACAAATCTGACTTAAAATATTTTGGTTCCAGAGTCAATATCTAGAGATTCATGATTAAAGTGTACATGGATAGCTAGTACATTGGGATCAAACAGTATAGAGAACATGAGTTCTTTTTCTCCCATTCCTAAAATTGATGTGAAAACAAATTTTAAAGTTAAATCTAGGCATTGCAGAAATTGAAGAGGAGCATCACATAAGAATCACCAAAATCAATTTCATAACTAAAACAGTATCTTAGTCAATATCTAGGGGAAAACAAGCATTACTTCCACATTCATCCATTGGAAACTTATATACTATCACTCGGGCCTGCCTTACTGACCTTATGATCCCCTAAGCAAACATTAAAGCATTCTAACATAAACCATTTGAATCCACAGTCAGGAGATTGATGTACCTAACAAAATCATTTTCCTAGTTTTCTTATGAAGATCATACCAAAAACAAAGCCCACACACACAGCATTCTAACATAAACCATTTGAATCCACAATCCACAATCAGGAGATTGATGTACCTAGTTTTCTTATGAAGATCATACCATAATACACACACACACACACAAAAAGAAAACTGGTATATAGAGACAGCAATAAAATGATTCAAACAACAATTCAAAATTATTCTAATTATTCTTATACATACCTTGAGAAGTTGTGCGTATGTGACTTCATTCTTCCCCACCTTTTGTTGCTCCATCAATTCCAAACACTGATTGGCATAAACCATATTCTGCATTTTGACACAAGCTCCCAGAAAAGTGTTGTAAACAGGTAGACTCGAATAGATAGCATGATTTTGTCTAAGAAAATTCATCAACTTGAATGCCTGATCAGAGAAAAACAAGAAAACACGAGAATAGTTAGTTGATCATAGCAAAGGCTGACAGTGAAAGCTGGTGCAAATTTGGTACAGCGATAGTTCGATTACTCTAATATTGGAGTTTTCATACAAGATGACTTTACTATTACCAACTGACTAGACTACCTAGATAATCATCGTATAAATCATACCTCCTCCAAGTATCCTTCCTTAATAGAGCTTTCACCATTAGCAAGGAGCAAAAGCTATCCAGACTAATATCTTTCTCATCCATTATTTTCCAAGTTTCCATGACAAACTGCATCAAAAGTAGAAAAACTTCCATGAATCTTACAACCCAAATAATACACATTTGAAAACTGTGGAAAACCTGAGGAGCTATTTTCTACCCAATAGTATAACTGACAAAAATCAAGATGCAGGACGGAACAATTACTAACAGCAAGTTGGATTTCCTAAAGTTATATCATGATCATGCCAATACATAAATATAAACATCATAGATACTATATACATATATCTATAATAAAAATTATATATCTTCATAATTTGGCAAAGTATTCCCCTGTACTCTTCACACGTATTTTAAACAGTATCAACACTCCTTAAATCATATGTTTGAGATTCTACCTTATACAAGTCAAACGCCTAAATTAAACGGTATGCAGATAAATAAACAAACAAATGACGGAACAAGTCCTAGACGAATGAGCACATAATTTCCCTTTGTCTCAGCTTACCAAAGGATCAGGCGACTTGGCATAGTACTTTAGAATATGCACGAAATTGGCTCTTGTCAAGTCATTTCCCTGGCCTAGACTCGAAAGGAGCTTGGAGGCTTCGCCTCGTTTCCCCAAGTGTAGAGCCTTAACAATTTTCCACTGCAATTCCATTGCACTCGACACTGCTCAGTTCCACAAAACATCCTGACCTGCATTCATAAAATTTGCACTCAAAATTCAGCAAATAGACTCACAAAGTGACCATCCACACTTTTGAGCTCATCCGAAAGCAGCTAAGTTCTTCAGTAGAAAAACAAGTATTTGCTTATCTAGTTACAGATGAGTTACCAGTTGATCTAGGGTACGTATCCTTTACGTCTCCGACACGCGATACGCGAGCAGTATGGCGTCTCCATGCTTCTTAGGTAGCCTAGTCAGTTGCACTCGATCTGGAAGGTTCATTTGATTTTTGATAATTAAGGTTGCGAGAAGTTTAAGAACAAATGAAGAACAACGCCGGTGAGGAAATTGTAGAAGGGAAGTTCTGGACATTGATCCTTCTCTTTGTAACACCATACTTGTTCATATGTAATACTTGTGCATCTCTTTCTTTAATTTGTATTACGTTAAGGAACATAACCAACTAGAGTAATCAGATAACATGAAATATAAAACTTGATGGAGGAAATGTTAAATTGAATATACTTCGATAAAACCCAAAACAAAATAACAACAACAAAACCAAAATCTGCTTCCTCTTGAAAAAATTGAGGAAATGTTCACTCTTTAGTATCTCACTATAAAAACAGAAACAAAAATGCCTAATCTCAAACATCAAGTAGTACTCAAATCAGAAAAAAAAAACCCATGAATACTACGACGATGGAGATACTAATTCTAAATGTATATAAGCCGGTCGATCTTTCTCTGATCAACACTGACTTATATAATTGCACCCACAAAAAATTGGTGATATTATTATTAGTATGTAAACCCCATCTTCTTGGCTCAATAAAGTCCACCAAAACCAGCTGCTTGGCTACCGTAGGGATAATGATGGGAAATAGGAAGCTGATGATGATGGCTGTATGAAGAAGAAGGGTAGTATCCACCTGCATAACCATTACTCGCATTACTGTAATCACTATTATAAGGGTTATAATGATTACTATACAAGGTTGGACCTTCAAAATAGGCAGAAAGGTCAGCTGATCCAGTAGCCACCCACAAGATCTCTGCTGCTTTCCCGGCCTTCTTTAGCTTCTTCAGTACTTTCGCCGGGTTTACTTTCCCGGAAATACAGAGCGTTCCGTCTTGCACATCCAAAGCATAGTTTGCTCCTAGAGCATAAAACACAAAAATTTCAATACATTTAGTCATTTACAATCTAATCCATAAATTACAATAAGTACAAAAAAAAATCCTTATAATTAACTTTCTTGACATATTTGAACAAATTCAGATTCCTATGTAATTTCTAGAAGTGAAATCTCTTTGAGATAATACGCTTTTCGCTAAATTAACTTGTAGGAGGAACATGCATGTGGCGAATCAAATTTCTTTTCTGATTTGAATATATATATATATATATATATATATATATATATATATATATATATAGTGCTTCTCGGCTACGGACGTCCGCACGCACTGTTCACCGTGCGGATGCGGCGTATCCGACCACCGGCGAGGCGGCGCCGGCGTATCCGGCGAGTGGGCTGTGCTCGCCCCGGCCCGGCGACCCTTTCTGTGCCGGCCCGAGCTCCATCGCCGGCCGGCAGCCGGCCGGGATCTGGAAAAAACTAGAAAAATGAACAATACTTGTCATTTTTCTGGTTTTTTCCAGATTCCGGCCGGCGATGGAGCTCGGGCCGGCACAGACAGGGTCGCCGGGCCGGGGCGAGCACAGCCCACTCGCCGGATACGCCGGCGCCGCATCGCCGGTGGCCGGATACGCGACATCCGCACGGTGCGGACGTCCGCATCTGAAAAACTCTATATATATATATATATATATTGTGCGTAATATTGTGTTATTACTCAATAAATTATTATGTTTTGTGTACTGAACTATTGAAGCATACATTGATATATGGTTTTATTTTGTCATCTTTGAAGAATCAAAGAGATGGAAAATAAAATATTGTTAGGTTTTGATGAATTAAAAAAAAGAACAAAAACAATGACTTTGATGGATGCATATATAGTGAAGAATGATACTGTGTACTGTACCTTTGATATTTTTCAGCATCTTGCTCAGGCACTTTTCCCATCCACCAGATTGTGTATCAATTTTCAGTAGACATTGCTGCAAAGAAACAATGATCCACCATAGTTCAAAATCTCAAAACCAAAAAAAAAAAAAAAAAAAAAAAACGAATCGCATATGGGAAATATATAGGTCGCAAATCGAAGTACAGCTAAAGCAAAAAAAAAACAAAAATCATCTCTAACCATGTTAGTACGGGAATCCATAGCTGAAATTCAAAGAGGTTGAGACAAACTGAGTTTTCTGAAAGAGACAAGAATGTCGGTATAGATGACGAGTATTGAAAGGCAGTGGCTATGAGAAAATTGTTGGATGAAGGTGTGGTATTTATATATACAGGTTTGGGTCATTTATGATCATATGGTAATAAAATTTTTGAATTGGGTAAATTAAGAAAGTTTTTGATTAAAGATTTGCAGCGGTTAATAACGTTTAAAACTATAATAAAAGAATTGTGACAATTTAAAATCTGGAAATGATCCCATTTTCCCTTTCTAGTCATCAAGGTTCGAATATGGTAAGAACTAAAATCCTAGATATAAAAAATCATATCAAAAACATGGATCCTCTTGCTGATAATTTGATATTGCTTCCCCTAAAAATAATGTTATGATCCTTTTGGGTAGTGCTCGAGCTAATTAAGTAATTAGTATACTGAGTATCATGGTTGAAATAAGAAGGAACAATTATTCATGGTCATTGTCGGGTCACACATCTCAGGGATATTGCAATGAACCTGAGATGTGTGACCCCAACAATGCCATTTGGGTGTAGTTGTTACTTGTTAGTTTGTTTTTCATAGTTTATGTTCCCTCTTTGCTGAGGTTGTTGCTTTGTGACCTTTGTTAGTTATTGTTTCTTGTTGTTTGGCTGGTTTATCTAAAGCCTGGTTTCTTCTAATCTAGGTACATTCATTTACCGAAATGAAAGATAACCTAACAGCCTAAAACAACGATCATCTCAGAGCCATCCTAATAACATAGGACAGTCGTTATAAATCGGCCGGAATTGTTCCTACCTTTGGGACTAAACAGCCCTTGCACTTCAATTAAAATAGGTTGTTTCATAAAAACCTCTTCCCAGTCCGTTGAAGCTACTCCAGTGCATACTGTACCAAATGCATGGATATATGCAACCGTGTTCATTTTGATCGGGCACATGGTAGATATCTATCGTTGTTGCCCATGAATTTCCATAATTGACAAAAACAAACATACTAGGTTCAGAATCAATAAAGCAATGAGCGAATTTCATAACTTGCAACTAGAATTTCAACTATGACTTTACATCAAAGATAACGTCCTGATCTCACCAGGGAAACAAAAAGAAACCACTTAATTAAGGATAAAAAAGCTTGAAAAGATTGACGAAACAAAACTTTTTAGGTCATGCGAGGAGCACCCTTCTTGTGATTCTTCAAAGAGTTAAAGAATGCGGTGAAACCCTCTTTCAGTTCCCGGCTAAGTGATAGTTGAAGAGGGAGTACTAATGACGAACGTTCTTCACTTTTAATTTTCAGAGGAAATGATTGTGCCAGAGCTGGCTGCTGCTTATTAAAGCCTTCAACAAAAAATGAGAAGGCCCCAAAAGTGAGACAACTTTGTAGAAGTTGCTGAGGTGCACCTGCAAATTTAGAATCAAATCATTTATAAAAATCTTACTCCAGACAGAAGAACTTTCCAATTATAACCAAGTGTCCAGAAAGATATAGATACAGGTGCAGAAAAGACAACACATATATGTTGTAGGTATGAAGCACCTTAAGTAACAAAGCCATCACTGACTCATTTGTAAACTACTTGAGTCATGAAAGTAAAAACACACCCTCAATAAAATCCAGTATATTTAACGAAGAATATGAAACAAACTCAAAAACTCAATTTTAAAATCTTAAATTAGTCATATAACAACACTACTACGTACTCAACGAATGTATGAAACAGGGCACATTCTATCATGACAGCATAGAGACAACGGTAAGAACTATTTTTTTTTTCTCTGCCACTGGAATATATGTGCCATTTTTTGGTACATATTTCCTAAGAAGGGAGGAAGAAGATGTTCTGGAAGGGGAGGTATCAAGGAATTCATTGAACATATATAGCAAGTTTAGGAGAAAAGTGTCCAGTAACATTGATAATGGAGATCAGTCATATTGTTTATTAGTATTACCGGGAAAACTAAGAGCAAGACCGGTGCAACATCCAGCTACTCCTGCATTAATGGCTGCACAAGGGAGAAAGCTTGATCATAATCTAAATAAATAATACGAATTACCAGTTCCAAGTTCAAGCTTCCATACCATCATCCTTTCCTCGCAGCCTCTTCAAAATACAGACTACCAAACTGTGCACTCCAGACAAAACTGCAAATGTCTGAAAAAGGGAAATATATGAAGGAACCTAAAATTCTGCGAACAGAAACTATTAAAAGAACTTGTGTATATAATTATCGAATGTAAATATAATGAAGATTTCAGAAAAGTATACTTAAATATAAAAATAAAAAATGAACCAAGTCACTAAAATTTGCATACCTTGGCATAAGATCCGGCTTCTGCAAAGGATCCTTTAAAGCCTTTTTTCCTAAACAAACCCGAACCTGAAACACATTGATGATGCAAGGTAAAGAACAGTTACTTAAAATTTTGATATATGACTGCGTATATAACAGGTTAACAACATGAACTGAGATAGTTAAAGTATAGATTCTTAAGACGGGCCTTAGCATATATGATTCGGTGCTAAACATATATATCCTTGAATCTATTGCTTTTACAAGAACAATTTCTAAAGTTCAAATCCAATTTTGAGAGAGATGAGTCTGTTCTTCATCCCTTGCCATGTGCGCATAATTACAAAGAAATCATTAACACTATCAATTCATGATAGAGTCCATTATTGCTGAATAGACCTAATAACCACAGTGAAAAGCAAGCGTCTTGGATGACAAATTTCCAAAGGTTTGGTCAATTGCATTGGGCAAAAACATCAAACTTTCAAACACTCTCCCACTCATAAATAATCAAATACTGAACAAAAAGAACAACCCTTTTTAATTCTAATACCACAATCCAAAATGAAATTTCACATTTTTGACAAGATAAAATTCAAAATCCTTATCCAGAACAACTCAAATCCCCACTAGCAATAGCTTGAAATAGGAAGACAAATAGAAAGATACCATAGCCGAAGATGGAGCCCATGAGGCCACCGGAGGCGGAGTCACCGGCGAAGCGGAGGAGGCAAACGGCGGAGCTGTTTGGGGGAAGAGGGAATATGGCGTTGGAAGGGTTAGGGTTAAAGTTAGGGTTAGGGTCAGTGTCGGCGGGTTCGGAGGAGTCGGTGGGCTTCGGAGGATCCAAGGGGGACGGGGTGGCCATGGCTGCTGCTGCTGCTACTCAAAACTGTTCTAAGTTTAGTTTCTGCGATTCTATCTTTAAGCTGCACCAAGACAGAGAAGAGAGAGACTGAAATACCCAAAAATAAAATGAAATACGCCCCTACTTTTTTTATTTATTTATTAAGAAATAAACGACGTCGTGTGCGTGACAAAAAAAGGTCCCTCTTGCGCTTTGCAAAATGAGTTTAGTTTGGGTTTAGTCGGGTAATGTTTTTTCGGGTTGCGGTGAGCTCGATTTGGATCAGGTCGATTTAGGCTCGAGAGTGAGCTCGACCTGTATTTTTTAGTTTGGCATCGGTGTGAGCCGAATTGCAAAACTGGAGAAAAAGGCATTACAACATGGAATGTTATAACAAATCCAATATAGAGAAAGGGATAAGCCCTAAACCCAGTTATTAGAACAACAATGCAAAAAAAAAAATGAAGAAATTACTAAACATAAAGATTTTAGATAGTTCGGATCATTTCTTTTGGGTAGCGGTGAGCTTGATTCGGATCAGGCTGATATGAGTTTGAAACTTAGCCCGACCCGTATATTTCAATTGAGCCTTTCAACTTTTGTAACCATTTTTCCAGTTGGGTATTAGTGTGACTTGACTTGCAAAACTGGGCAAAAGACAATGTAGTTAAGTGATACACACAAAACCCAATTTGAGAACAACAATGCAAAAGAATGAAGAAGTTACTAAGCTCGAAGAATTATAAACAGTTTGTTAAACAATAACACTATATAGAAAATCAAGAAATTAATAAATTTTACCCTCAATCGGGTAACTGATGTAGAAAGGATTCAATTTGAAGCAGGGCTTGATCGGATTGTTGAGACAGAAAGACGAGATTTGTGATCGAAAATTGGCAGAGATTTGGAGATTAGGTCGAGAAAATGAGATTTATGTTTTTAAGAGAAGAGAGAGTTTCAGAAAAAAAAAAAAAATGATTGTCTGACTGTGTTATTAGAAGTTAGGGTTTCTCAATACCACAATACGGTAAATAATGTTGTTTGACTCTGTTATTTGTGAGATGGATTAGATTCCCACGCAATACGGTTCAATATTGTAGCAAAACGGCGTCACTTAACCTTATTTTGAATCGCTGCATAGTTGAATTTTAATCATGTTTTGGCAGTTATCTAATCTCTTATGCATTATGCTCAGTCTCACTCTTGGGTTCACACTTTTTGTTGCATTGGAAGGTTATTTCATTGTGATTTCCCTTACGTTGTTATTTGTTAATAAAAATTGGGGTTTTTACCCATAACTACAATTTTGTGTTAATATTTACCAGTAGCAAGATTGTGTTTTAAAATTACCACTAGTAGATTTCTATCCAAAACTAACAGAATCCGTTAACTTATAAATTATAAAATTACCCTAAAAAATACCCCCTTCAGAAATTATTTACCTCTAATGCTACTGAGTCTCAGAAATCAATACCACTGAGCCTCAGAAACCAACCTCCACCTCCTCCGCCGCACTTCTAATGTCGCTGACCTCATAGAATCAACCTCAGCCACCTCCGTCGCGCTTCTAATGCCACTGAGCCTCAGAAATCAACTTCCGCCGCGTTTTTCTAATGCCATTGAGCTTTAGAAAAATCAAGATCCGTCGTCCTCTGCCGCGCTTACAATGCAATTGAACCTCAGAAATCAACCTCCGCGGTCCTCCGCCGCGCTTCCAATGCAACTGAGCCTCAGAAATCAACCTCCATATACTCCATCTGATTTCTACGGCCATATCTGATCAAATCTGCTCGACAACCACCATGAAGGTCGCTCCTAAACGGGTTGTGTTCCCGGGAACCACTCCCTGACAAGGATAGTTTTCCTCAATTCTCTAATCTCTTGAACCTATTCGTTCTAGATCCAAAAATGCCAACTCCCAGAAACTACAACAGACACTGCAACAGGAAGAGCTTACCTTAAGACGTCTACTGGCTTGACCGACTAATTTGAATTGTTCCGAAGCAAAGATATCCCCGGGGCGGTTCGTCCTATTCAGAAAAAAAATGCTAGACGTGCTCAATTCGCCACTGCACCCTCTGTAAAAACGGCGGAGTAGATGCAGTAGGCGTGCTCCTTGAATGTCTTGACGGAGGTGGCGCGGTCGGCGGTCCACAGCTTGACGGTGTCGTCCCAGTAGGCGGTGAGGAAGGAGTCACGGCGGGCGCGTGGGGTTGTAGTTGGCAGAGGAGACCTCAAGCGTCTGCTCGTAGAGGGAGCGGAGGGTGTTGGAGGAAGGGGGGAGGGCGAGGTCGTAGAGCTTGACGGAGCCGTCAGCGACAGCGGTGACGAGGAGGGAGTCGTGGGACTCAGACCATGCGAGGTAGTAGACTCCATCGGCGAAGGAGATGAGCTCGGTGACGGGGGTGAGGCCAGGGGAGAGATCGGGTTCTAGATTGAGTTTTTGGTAACGAAGGGTGCTGATAAGGTTTTTAATATATAAAGGATGATATTTTTGTGATTTTTGGAACTTTGAGGGGCAATGAAAATGCGGTTTTGAAACGGAATGTTAATATGTTACTGTTAATTTGGTGCTGATGGTATATAAATTTTAAATTTTGCTATTGATAAATATTATCACAATATTGTAGTTATGGGTAATTTCTTAATAAAAATTTATTAGACTTTGCTTGCTTATTCATTCTTTCGGTTTTTACTATCGTCTTTGATATACGACAATAAGATCCAGGACTGAATATTATTATACAACATATACTAGTACAACGGGGGTATAGGTATTATTACATTCCCTGTGTTGTATTGTTGTACTACCCTTCACGAGTATGAATTGAACATCTAATTAACAATTGGGTTAATCAAGAAGGAAAGAAAAACAAAAAAAACTTAAAGTTGTCATCTATCAGAAACACACACTCTCACTCTCACTCCGCCTCCTATCCCCTTCCCTGCTTATTTTCCGATCAACTTCAGAGACACTCCGTTACTCAAAAGGGTCAAAGGTATTCCTCTATTGCTCTATAACTTGAACCATCTCTGCTTCTTCCTTGTAATCTCATTTCTAATCGCGCCACTTAATCTATAAAGCGCAAAACAATATCTGTCATGCATAGTTGACAAAATTGAAATCGATAATGCTGTGGGTTCCCTTTTCGCCCATCTTGATTTAAATTTTTTATTTTGTTTATTTTTCTGTAGCTATATGTTTACAATTATGTGTTCTTTTGATGATTATTTTATGAGAATCAAAGTTTTAAAGATGGGAGCTTTCAGTCTTGAATTGTGTTCGTTTCAGAAGTTTTTCATAGTTTTAAAGATGGGAACTTTTGTCTTTGAAGAGTAATTTGGTGTTTTTGTTGCTAACTTTTTGTGTTCAAATCTTAAACCCTAAACCCTAAATCGACATTGTTTGTCAGTTCTTTAACTGTCTTGGTGTAATGCTGTGTCAAGGAGAATCATCAATCTTTGTTGTTCATTTTAGTTACTAGTTCCAGTTGGAAAGAAAGGCTTACTGTGTTGGTTTAATTTGAACTAAATAGCACAAACAAGAATTGGGAGTTGTGTCAGGAAGGATTTCCAGTGTCAATTTAATTTTGAGAAGTGAACTTGGTTATTTGAAGTTCGATTGTTTTTCTGACTTTCTGTTTATAGGTGAAAGTTGCTTGTTATAGAACAGGAAAGCATAAATGCATGTTAGATGAATCTTCTTTTGCATTGAATTACTTTCACTATCGTGTTGATTCAGTCATTCACAGTTAATACTTTTGAACATTGGAATATATGCATTATGACAATGGTGATGAAACTTGCAGCCTTTACAATTTACCAAATGGTTGGCTGCTTTTACCTCACAGCTATATTGTATTCTTCCTTACAGAGAACTTCATTTGGGGCAGTGGGATTTTGAGTTTGCATTTTGCAAAGACAAGGATGGGTAGAATGATATTGAATAATGCATTGAGAGCAATAGTGAATGCAGAAAAAAGGCAGAAAGCTACTGTGGAGTTACAACCCATCTCCACAGTCATGTCATCTTTCCTGAAAATTATGAAAAATCGAGGTAAAACCTTTTATTCTCCTCCTTCTAGAACTTGATTATACTAATAAGCCAATTTGGCTTGCTGTAAAGTTAACTCTCATGGGTTTCCGAAATCATAATTTGTAGTCATCAAGAACATACAGAACTGAGACCAAAGAGTTGTTGGTCTAGCAGTCGGTCACTTGGTTTGCTCCCAAGTGGTCTGGGGTTCGATCCTCTCCCATGGTACCCACATAGTAAAAAAAGCTAGAGTTTCTATTTTCCCAAATGTTGTGGGGACAGGCGGGAAGCCTAGGGATTAGTCGGGTCAAAGATCCGGACACCCTAGTTTCAAAAAAGAAAAAAATTACAGAGTTGAGTGTAACTTTTTCATTGCTCATTGCCGTTAGTTCACATAAACAAGAAAATGATTTCCCGAACAAGTTAACTAGCTTTAATCTTCAGTACTAGTTTACATAATCTTCGGTACTAACTTTTTTTTTGGTTTGATATATCCTTTAACTTCAGTTGCCATAAAGTTGTCTTTTTCAGGGTTCAGAAATCGTAACATGTAGTGATTAAGAATATAGAACTTATATGGGGTGGATTCTAGGAATGCAGCTTCATTGCAGGTGACTTGTTTTATTGCCCATTTCCGTTAGTTTACATAAACAAGAAAATGGTTTCCTGAACGGTTGACTAGTGTTAGCCGTCCCCTTTCCGGAACACCTTAATTGTAGGGGATAGAAAGATTGATCCTGTTGTTTCATTTTTCCTTCCATCCAAACTTACCTCTGATGTAAAACACTGTCCTAAAGATTAGATTTATTGATATCATGGGATTTCAATGGTTTAGAACTGGGTATGAATTTAAGTCTTTGCTGGAAACTTCTATGATTATAAATAGAGATATTCTATCTTTGTTTAAAAAGTGGATTCTATCTCCTCTGCATCTTTGAGGTTGGGCTCTGATACCAAATTGATGTAGGACCTAGTGATCAGTGAATTGAGATGTAGAAAATAAAGAATAACCGATAGCGGATTGAGAAGCAAACATGCAGAATAACAGATCGAGGAATGAGAGAGGAAAAGAAGGAGAGAACTAAAAGGATGTGAGATTCAGGAAGATCAAAGGTAGGAAATAGCTAGGAAAAGATGATTAAACTTCTAAGCTGCCAAAGAACTCTTTTTTGTTTATTTTGACAAAAAAAAACTACTTAGAACTCTAGTAATTAATAATTCATAAAATAATATGGAATATAAAGCATACTCCTGAGCATTCTAAAAAGAATAAGTAACTATCAGTGGAAGGTTGTATATGGTGTGAGTTGTGGGTGGGTGGGGGGGTTGATTCTCTGGGACGTTGTACTACAAATATAAGGGTAGTCAATACCTATTGGACTGTTTGGCTTTGTATCAAATGCATTACACTTATTGTTTTTCCATTGTATGAATATATAACAAATCTCTGTATGAAGTTTGTTATTGTTGCATATTGTAATGTTCCCGAGTGCCTTTCAGGATATATTAAGGATTATGAAGTTTTTGATCCACATAGAAAAGGAAGAATTACAGTTCAACTACAAGGCAGGGTTAATGATTGTCGAGCTCTTACTTATAGGCAAGACGTCAAGGCAAGAGATATTGAAGAGTATAAAAAGCAAAAGCTACCAACACATCAGGTAATCTATCTCCTCCTGATATCTGTCAAAATTATTGATTCTCATTTCTCCCTTTCATTATTGAAATACCCGTCATGGAAGGTCTTTCTGCAAAATATGGCTTATACTTATTGTATTCTTTCTTTGCAGTGGGGTTATGTTGTGATTACAACTCCGGAAGGTGTAATGGATCATGAAGAGGCTATTACTCGTAATGTGGGGGGTCAGGTTCTTGGCTACTTTCATTAGCTATCTTGTCAGGGAACAGAATAGGTTCTCCTACATGATTATAGCCTGATTTCATCTGCAAGAATTTGTTGTTTTGTTTACCTACAAATCAATTTTATGTGAATCTTGTGCCAATTGACGATTTAGATAAATGGTAGAACTTGATTGCTCCTCCTTTAAAACATAAGCGATCACTTTCTATTTGAATAGAAGGCTGCCTCACCGTTTTTAAGTGTCTCATTGTGTGTGCCCTTAGAAAAACCATATGGTATCTGTGTTTATCTCACACCCTAAAAAGTGGGACATGAACTTTTACAACACGTATCTCAGCTTCTTTTCAAGTTCATTTCATATTTACAAATTTTGTTATTTTAGAACTTGCAATTATGTAGTTGCCGTATAACTGAAGCAAATAAAATAGGTATAAGTTCAAAAATCACAGAATGCTATTGAACTGCTTGTGATGATTGTTCACAGGCCAAACCTTAGAACACCCTTCGAGTCACCTGCATCAACACTGACGAAACCTTAGAAGTAGATCGATTCTTAGGGTAACAGTAATTAATGATAAGAGAAATTCCTGATGTTGGAGAGACGAGAGCATGCTTCCAGGAATCTAAAGTGTACCGTAGAGAATAAAATCATAAACAGCTACCTGCCTTAAGATGGAAGCTGAAACTCAAATGAGAAACTGTCCTAAAAACTACTGCATAAACACTTAATTAGACACTAAAACTAGCAGTGCGACTGACTGAGCAGTGAGCAGCATGACAAGATGGCAAACCAACAAGTTTCACCTCGACTTAAAATTCCTACATGTAATTGCATCCAGTTTCGGCACAGCCATAAAGATCAAAAGCTTCATCCTTATGGGATCTCAATTCTCAAGCAAAGGCTTTACAGATATTAAAAATTAAACAAGGAATTAAGAATACTATCATACCATGTACGATTCTGAGAAACATTTTGGACTATATTAGCTAACGCATTTAGCTGACATTTTTAGCCTTTCGAAACTCATGCATTTTTGGCCTCCTTTAGGCAGTTGATCGCTCCCCCACTTACACCGTTGGCATTGCATATCGGCACAAGGGGCAGACGTGATTCACCTCCAGCCATTGGAGAATGCAATGTACGTTGTAATAGTGTGCGCAGGGCAAAGGAATAAGCAGTTGATCAAACTCTAAATTGATGATCTAGTTGCAGAAACAAACCAGAGCCTGCCAGTATCAAAGTATCGTTATGTAATCCTATCGGCGTCAGGAACTCGGGATGATATTCACAGGGGAGGAGCCAGGAATCGAAGGCTTGGGGGGCCAAGCACAAGTCTCAAAACGAATTATATTTGTTTGTCGTGTATTTTTAAAATGAAAAACCTACTGTAAATACAGATTTTTTTAAGAACTTACACTGTAAAAACAAGAGCAAAATGTAATTAAGATTGAAATTTCTTTAAATGATCTCTTGCACTCCATGTACCAAATCTTTTAATCAACTTAGCTCAATCAAATGACATCTAACTACAAAATCACTAATCTAGCACATATATTATTTAATAGAAAGACACCGTCAATTACTCTGGGGGTGCCACATAGCAAGGTTTTTCAAGGATAATTGGCTGCTCTTCTTGTGGGACGCTCGATATCGAAAGTTGATCAGCCATAAGTTCTGCATACCCTCGTCTGTGGTCACTACAGGAGTAACAGATTGAAATGCTACTGGTTGCAGCTACGGAGCTCTCAGCATCAATGTATGTTGGATCACCATACCAGAAGCGGCTAAGCTTAAGGTAGTAGAATTGGATCCGGAGCCAGTCCGCTCTATCTGCTATCACTTCTGTTTTTTCTCTTTGCAACACTCAGCTAGAGAAATAATGCTTCCCGTTCTCGGACATGCTTAGGGAGATTAATGTAGCTACGCATTAGCTATTGTATAAACAAGGAGAAAGAGCCTCTAATATAAGATCAGGCTAGGTTTTTCAAATAGCAGAAAGAAGAGTTCCTCTCATACAAGGATTTGGTAATGAACCCTCCATGGTTTTTCAATTTAACTAGCTAGCCGTAAATCGACAAGGATTCCAGACATAGATACAAATTACTAAACTAAAACGGAGAACTGGATCTAAATCAGAATGAAAACTGAAGCTAATTAACAACTGATTCAAAGGAATGAAAGCGAGCGCATGTAATGTACAATACTGCTAACTATTCCTATAAATAGCTTGGAAAGATCACCATAATATAGATCACCTCGATCTCTATTATGTTATATCCTATATATAATGGTTCTTCCTTTTACAGCATCACATCGGCCAATTTGTTTGATCATGTGAACTGGCCAAGCAATTCAATACTCATAATCATCTAACTCAGACAATTGATATTTAATTTGGATGCATTTTCAGCAACACATAACAACAATTGATGAGTACAGGACATGATTGATTATGCAGCATGAATACGCATGAAAGTTAAATAATAAAGCATACATGATAAATAATAAATGGAATGAATTCATACTAAATGTTGTATGTAGCATGAACCCAAGTTGGGTTGCAACGCCAGTCCCCCAGAGGGAAGAAGTTTCCCTAAGCCAGATAAATCTTCTTGCTTGATATCAACTGTTCACCAGTTCAGTAATGCTCCTGATATATCGCTCCGAATTCTGCTCTCCATGCCTGATCATCATCTGGGATTGTGTTGTTGTGTGGAATGTCAGAGTCCTCCCGGTACATTGGTTGCAATGCAGACTGTGGCAATTTACTCTCTGCCATGTACTGCTTCATGGTGATCATCTCCATCTTATGCTTTCTTTTAACCTTTTCTACTTGCTTCTTCAACATCTCATTTTCTTGATGCATGTTCGTGAAGTTCTCCTGTGTTATGGGGATAAAACATTTTAGATTAGTTTCAAGCATAACATGCACTTGTAAGTTTCATGTTCAAAGCATAAAACAGGAGTTACCTGTGCAACTGATGCAGCATGTTCAGCTTCTCTAAGACGGACAAGGAGCTCTCCGGCAGCATGAACAGCTTCTGCAGTATCCCTGAGTTGAATCTTGAGACTCTTGTTCTCCTTCTTCAGCAGTTCCCTTTCCCTCTCTCTTTCCACTCTCAATACAGAGAGCTCTGCTGCCAAGGATTTGGAGAAACGAGATCCACGACCTTTTCGTCCTGCCTTTGCTGCTGCCCTCCTAACCTCTGATATCCCTTCCATTATGGCACGGTGCTTTCCACTCAGCTCATTGTACTTCTCTTGTAGTTCAACATAGTGTTCCACCATTCTAGCATGCCCAAGGACAGATCTATGAAGTGCATCATCCAACTCTTCTGTGCGATTCTTCTCCAAGTTCAGTTCCATCTCCACCTTCTCTGCTCTCCTGCGGATGGACTCGAGATCTATTCTCAAGTCATCGGTTAAGGATATCCAGTCACTCTCCATTTCTGTCCATCTCTCTCTTTCTTTCTCTATTTCTTCCCCACTCAAATCTCTATATGAACCACTTCTTCGTAGTTGCATAGATCTTGACAATAAGGAGGATCTCAGTTTGTCAGTAGACCTTCTGGCAGATGGATCATTTTGTAACTGCAACTTGCTCCTTAGCATCTGAACTTCCTTAAGAAGTGCTTCCTTCTCACTCTGATCAAAATTTGCATTCCCATACCCAAGGTCCAACTTATCATGAACTTCCTTTATCTCACATTCCTCCTTTATCATCTCTTGTTCATAAAATCCAGTCCTCTGCAAAAAGCAGTGAGCATATATGTAAGACAACTTAAAAACATATGAAATTGTTGACCTGTGTCCTGGAATGAAGAAGTTAACATACTACTTACCTCATATGGTATCATTTCTTTACCATACTCTGCAACTGAATTATATTTCTCACGTTTGTATTGCTCTACCTGGATAATTCAGATTCTCATAAATGTAAGACCCATATCATGGAAAAGAAAATCATCAAGGTCCAAAACCAAAGAAAAGACAGTTACCAATTGATTCAACTGCTCAATTTTAGCTGCTTGCTCCATGCAACGATTCTCAAGCTCCTCCCTCTTTATAGGTTCTTCCATTACATCATCTGCACCCTGATTCAATAAAAAGAACAGGGTTAGAAAGGCAGTGAAATGATTTATAGATTCCCTGAATTGGGTCGGTTAAGATCAACACACCTCTTTCATTGGCTTAGAATTCCCTGATTCATCAACTGCTATAGTCAATGTCTTCACACTCTCCTGGACCTCATTGTTATCATCTTCATGCACTCTTCTTTTGCAAGATGCACAAAGCAAAGAAACAGGAGGCTCGTCTATAGATGGTCTTGTTTCTGGTAATGCTGAAGATGGTTTCAGTGCCAAGTGCTCAAACGAGAAGGAGACAGTAGATTTGTTTAAAGAAGAGTTTTGCTGATGATAGTCAATTAACTTTAAGCCCCTCTGAAGGCTGGCAGCTAATGACGAGGTGGGACCAGAAAAATTCCTGCTTGACCTCAAAGAAGATTGGATGTTTTTAAGGGACTCCCTCACCACATCAGACTTAAACTTGGAATTGTCTAGTACCTTGTTCTGACTAAGTGAACAACTTGATGCAAAAGTGACACTTTTTCTTTGTGTATTTCCAATTTTTGGAGATTCTGTCAATGTAGGCTCTTGAAGGACTGGAGACCGACAGCTTAAGCTAATAGAAATGCCACTTCTAGTTGCTGAGTTGGTATTGTCATCTGCCAATTTGAAGCTGGTCTTGAGAGGAAGTTCATCCTCAAATTTTTCATTATTAACTTCTTCAAAGTCCTCTATTTCTTTTTCTTCTGAGGAATGGAAGTCATCATCTTCACTCATCAAGTCCATCCCGTCTCCAATATTCTCCTCACAAGAACTATGCAGCTTCTCTAGCTGCAGACCTAACTCCCTTACATCCTCCTCATCCACTACCTCTTCATCAGAATCATCCTCTATGCGGGGTAGGAAAGAGCGATTCAGGCTAACACGTAACTGATTCAAGCTGTCACGTACATTTTTCCCTTCAAAATATCCATTTCTACTACCTGCTGAGGTAGACTTTGCTTTTATAAGTTCATCCTGCAAAACAAAAATATGAAAAACCTGAAAATTGTATTCTATTCATCCTGAGTGACAGAATTCTACATCAGCTCTAAATAATATGGTACCTTCAACTGACGAATTTGATCACTCAGATCATTAACAGCATCCTCAGTTATTTCATTTATTACTGGTTGGTTCCTGATAGTTTTCACTCTTTCTCCGAACCTCAGTGTTTGCAGTATCTCACCTTGATTGCTGCATTCACAACAAGCAGAGTCAGTTTTCAGAAAACTGCAAAATCTATCAACTTTCAAGCGCACTTTCAAAAAGACGACAACACAATGACCGCATGTATGTATGTGTGTGCATATATACGAGTATATGAATCAAAATTTACTTGTTATCTGGTGCAACAGCGCAGATGACTGTTAGTTTTGAGTTGCCACCAATTGATTCTCGAAGTAAATGTGTTAAGCAAGAAGACTTGTATGGCACATCTTCAGATCTTCCAGAATGAGGTGCTTTTGCCAGAGTATTTACCAAAAGCCTGCACCAAATTAACATCAACCACTAAAAAGTCACATCATTGGCCCAAGGATAACTTATCTTAAGCTAAGTCTGAATATACACTTTATCTTTATGGTGTTTCCATAAAAATTTACATGATAAGACTGATATATCAGAATGTACAAATTGATCAAAAGAAATTGTTTCTCTTATATCTTCAGATCTTCTTTATAAATGCACCTCTAATATCATTACAATACCTCCACAACCCTTTGCCAGAGTATTTACCAAAAGCCTGCACCAAATTAACATCAACCACTAAACAGTCACATCATTGGCCCAAGGATAACTTATCTTAAGCTAAGTCTGAATATACACTTTATCTTTATGGTGTTTCCATAAAAATTTACATGATAAGACTTTGATATATCAGAATGTACAAATTGTTCAAAAGAAATTGTTTCTCTTATATCTTCAGATCTTCTTTATAAATGCACCTCTAATATCATTACAATACCTCCACAAGTTGTCTACAACTAGCATTTGATGGAACCATCGAGAAATACAATGGTTATGGAATCTTACCCAAGTCGCGACAAGGACTTCTTTACATATTTTCCTTCCCTTGCACATTGTTTACCTGCGTCCTCGTCTTTATTCCTATCCAAACCAGCAAGATCAACAAAGCTCATTCTACTTGTTTTTGAGCTACCAAAACATTTAGATGAGGTCTCCTGTGGAATCAAGTAATAAATAAGTGAATGATTAAACTCCCGCAAGTAAACCAAAAAAAAAAACACTGAAACATCAAACACCACACAATATGAGATGATACCTTGCACCATGATTCGATGATGAAGGTACAAACAATATGGGACCTAGAGCTCTTAGAGTTTGTGCTAGTTGCTCCAACTTTTGTACTTGAGAGCCCCTGCTCATAAAGAGACACATTTATAAGTATAAAAAAGCATAGAACAAAGATATATACCTTTGGACCTTAATAGTCATTGGAAAAATTGCACATTTCCCACCTTAATCAGAATTTGTGCCACATCTTCATAGCTAGTCACATACTCCTCAGTCAGATTCTCAACGTACAATCCATTTTTGGGATCATCTTTGATCTACAGAAATTCCAAACAAAACCCATTTGTACCATAGCATATTCTAGTGAAGTCAAAAACAGAAAAATAAAGCAACAAATTAAATAACTAAATAAAGAAAATATCCACCTCAAGGTTCCGCATGGTTGGATCAAGTAGATCTCCAATTTGTTCATTATATACCTGTGATAAAGGAGAAGTTGGAAAAACACATTACTACACAAAGACCAAACGTTACCCTATAGTTTCCAAAAGAATTTAAATAAAATAACAACAGATGTACCTCAAGAAAAGAGCATCGAAACTGGTAGTTAAATTGTTTCCCTTCAGAGTTCTCTTGCTCCTATACACATAGTCATCACAAACAAAAATTCACAAACACATGTCAGTTACACGAGTACTTTCATCATTTCAACTCACAAAAATGAACTAGAAAAACAAGAGACATACTTTCTGTATCTCCGAGAACAGCATTTGGAACATGAGAGGAACAATGCCCTGGCAACTACCAGGAGATGAATCCTCAACCATGGCGCTCGGGGGACCCCATAGCGTGTATGTCTTCCCACTACCACTCTTGAATAAATTCAAGAAAACAAAGTCACATAGGCATTAATGAATTTGTATTTGAAATGACTGGTACCTTTAATCAAGGGATTAAATGCATACCTGTCCATATGACAAAATCGAAGTGTTGTAACCGGCTAAGGCATTTTTAACCAAGGGCACACCAACTGTCTGAAAAACATCTTCCTGGTGGGAACCAAACATAACTCATGAATCAAAATCCACAAGCCTAAAAACTGAGAACCTAAGGAAACTAACAGCAAAACCATGCCTTCACTCTTTAAATAGTTAAATTGTTCAAATAACAAGTCTGTAAGTTTCCTAATTGACAATCCCTCAGCCAAAATAACTTCTAAAAGTTCACAATTCTCAATTTTTTTCTTCATCTTTTGAATTCTTTTCTTTCAAACGAAATCTACACGGAGCGAAAATCGAAAAGACACATAATTGAAGATCAGTAATTAGTATCATACCTGATCGGATTTCGAATCAAAAACCGAATCAAACTCAAATTCACGGTCCCCAACCGACACAGTATTGGGAGAGACCTTGTTAACAGTCCAATCTCCTCCTTTAGTAGGTCTAATTCTCACCACCACCTACACAAAATTTCAAATCCCAAATCAATAAAATCAGCAAAATGAAACAAAAAAATCAAGCAATAATACAGTCCAAACTATCAAATACCTTCACAGCTGGATCCGAAGGTGCCTCGATTTCATCAGATCCATCAATCTCACTCTGCAAATCAAACAATCACGATACTCAACTTTCCAATTCAAGCTCCAATTTCAAATTACAGCACAAAAAAGTAGTAATTAAGCTACTCAATTTCCTAAGTACCTTCGCCGGAGTGTTCTGAGCGGCGGCGGTCGGAGATTTGGGCGAATCAGAGGACACCGGCAGTGGCTTGGCAGCGAGAGCCGAATCGTCTCCGGCGGGCTGGATGTTAGGGTTAGGAGGAGGGGTATTTTCGGCATTTGGCGCGGCGGTTTTGGAGGCGAAGAAGGACTTGCCGTGCTTGGTGGAGATGGATCTGGGGAGGAGGTTGCGAATCGATGAGGCGGAGATGGTTCCGAGGAACCGGGACTCGCCGGCGGTGTCGGTGGCGGTGGTGGTCTTCGGCTTCATTGTTTTCTCTGAGATGAAGAGAGAGAGAGAGAGAGAGCTGTACAGATTTGAATTTGAAAATGTGAAATGGATGAGTGAGAGGGAAGAGAGAGCGTTTAGTTTTTAAGTGGGAGATTGGAGATAGATTTATACAGCGAATTTTATATGTTGGGAAAGTTTCAAATGGTAGGTTTGAAAAAAGAAATTAATTAATCAATACACTTTGTTAAAGTTTTATTTATTTTTTTAAAGAAGGAATTGCATTTATGAAAGAGTTAGATACAATTACACCACTTATATGGGTCAAAGATGACAATCCGTAAATAATATGAAAAAACGTGTGATAAAAGCGACTCATTAATTATAACTTATAACTTGCTATGTTTTAACATGATCCCCGACGCGGATTAGTCTTTGGACCTAGAAAGCGTTTGAGGATACCGTCGTTGATAGATTAAAAAAATAATAAAAAATAATAAAGTTGAAGAAGTGGAAAAATGTGTTTATTTCTCCTCTTAAACTAGTTGTTTGCATTGAGTGAATACATGAATAGTGGGCGGTCTCGTTAAAATCTTGTTTAGATAAAAATCTAAGAGAAAGCTCTGAACCGAGGAAGAAATACCACCTAATCAACTAAATTACACTAAATTACACTAGTATAATCCACAATCAGCGAAAACGGATACATAACCCGAAATCACATCTTCATACACCAACTGAAAAATGGTTACCCAATGTTTAAATGGCATTCAGTACGGGCAAAAGAAGTAGTCCCAATGCAACAACATCATAGATCAAAATGGCTAGTGAGGAGTCCTTTAAAAGTGTCATATGTGCAAGTAATGACACCCGCAACTTTCTCAAACCAGCATCAGCAATAAATTCCATAAACTCGTTTCCAATAGGAAATTAAAGGGGCGACCAAAATTACCATGGTTAAGAAACGACTATATATAATTTTCATGAACTCATTCAAGTTTATTCGAACGGGCAACAAACACACCCACTGGGTGTAGGTAGTTTTTTAAAGGACAAAATACTGGTCACTCCTTAATTTATACCGATCACTCCTCGTACTTTCAATTTTCGACCAATTACTCCTATTTCGTACCTCTGTTAAAAAAAATATGTTAACTCACTGACGTGGACAGTGTAAAAATCTTAAATGTCAATTATAGCCTCGGCTCACATCTCATCTCTACCTAAACCCAAAGCGTAAACGTTTTAAAGGCTTTAGCTCTCGAGTTGCGTTGCCAGCCAAACCATTTCATCAATTAACTCTCGAGTTGCCTTGCCAACCCAACAATTCCATCAATCACATCAAGTTCGACTGGTGACGAGAATCTCCAGTAAGTAAGTGTCTCATGAGTTTCATCTTGGATGTTTGAGTTTGGCACAAATTTTCTTCTCAGACCTGGAGAATGGGGACTATGATTGTCTCCTCTTTCTAGAGACTTTGCTTTGACTGAAATTCTTGCAAGGGACTCATCGGGTTCTTGAAAATTAGGCAACGAAGCGAGTTGACAACATAAACAATGAAGCTGTCGATAAAGGACGACTTGGCCACGAATTCGAGGCTTTTGATTGCCGGAATTCTGGGTTTTGGGAGAAGGACCGACTTTGATTATTTGGGTGGAGAAAAAGTGAGGTCTAGTTTTGATTATTTGGGTGGAGAAGAAGTGAATAGAAAGAAAACAATCTGATTTCGTCATTTCGATTTATTGGGTGGTGGTGGGGATATGTCCCTGGAGATAAAATGGAGAGTTGGTTTAATTTGGAGAGAATGGGAGATGAGGAGAATATTTTTTTTTGTTAATGAGGTTAGTGAGGTTAGAGAGGAGGCTCGGTTCACACTCATTAAGGTGTGGTGTCGCTTTTGGTGGATCACATATTTTTTCATATTAGAGAGAGTTGTGGGATTTTAGGAGGAGTTGAGGATAGTATGGACAATTGGTCTAAATTGACGGTGCAATTAGATGGAAAATTAACGGAAGGACTAGATGGTGTGAAATTGTATAGTAGAAGGAGTGATCGGTTAAAATTGAAAACATAAGGACTAAACTGTCGAAAATCTCATAATATGAGGAGTGAGCTATATTTTGTCCTTTTTTAAACAGAGGACGAAATGCCTTAAATTGATCATATTTGAGAGTACAACATGAACACGATACACCCTCACGGGCCACGTCATAATTGAACAATGTAAGACTAAATTTGATATTATCATTTAACTCAATAAAGTCCTTAACAACTTGTCGTATTCTTGTAGACCAAGCAATGGGAAATCTTATGACTTGAATACCAGATACCTTATTCATTTGTATCAAAGTGTTTAAGGCAGGCACTACCAGATCGGAGAGAATAGCCGACGAAAAAAATTTCGTCGGCGATTCCAAATTTTCGTCGGCTATTCCTTCTGCCGACGAAATTTTCGTCGGCTATAATTCGTCGGAAAAATGGCGTCGGTAATACCAATGGCCGACGAAAATAACAAAATCGTCGGCTATTATCGAGTATGGCCGACGATTTTACCGACGAAAATTAATTTTGTCGACCAAACCTTGGCAAAATATCCGACGAAATTCGTCAGATATTTTCGAGCATGGCCGACGATATCGTAAACTATAGCCGACGAAATTCGTCGGCTATTTGTTCTGAAATATAGCCGACGATTTCATCTATTTCGTCAGTTATTTCGTCGGAATATATTAATATTTTAATAGACATTTATTAGTTATAGCCGACGAAATAATGTAATTTTCGTCTGCTATAACGGTTATAGCCGACGAAAATTGGTAAAAATCGTCGGCTATAGTGCTTATAGCCGACGAAATAGTGCCAATATCGTCGGCTATTCTTACATTTGGGAAAAAAAAATTAAATTAATTTTTAAATTACCATTCCAAGTAACCTGCAAATCACAAAGACAATCCATGCATTTACACCAACAAGAAACACGTCTAAATGACTTATTATTTAATTTGTTCCAATATACATAAAATATAACCCTAATCATCACCTAAAGCACTAAAGTCCACCACGTCATCCCCAGCATCCTGCTCTCCATCATGCTCGTCATCCTCGGGAGGTTGAGGCATTAGAGGTTCAACTAATGGCTGAAACGGGGGCGGGGGTTCAAGGCTTTGTTGTTGTGCCGCGAACATATCATACCACCAGTTTTGTTGGCCGGCGTAGTTGTGTTGCCGAATTCTCTCGCATTCAGCATGCCAACTGGCCATATCCAAATGATACTGCTGTATTCTGCGGCGTTGCTCCTGTGATCTCTGGGCCTCGACCGCCAATCTTGCGGCCAATCTCTGCACTTCCCCCCTCATCTGTTGGCTCTCCCCACCTCCCTTCTTTTGACCTCCCTTAGTGGTCTTCAGGAGCCCTATTCCAGAACTTCTCAAACCCCGGCAGTAGTATTGGTTTGACCGGTGTGGGAAGGCTGCGTCGAACATCCTCGCTGCCGTTTGGACATTCGATCGGTCGACCTGGCGCAGGACTTCTTGCAGATCTGCCTCTGAAATGTTCGGTTGTGTCTCCCGAACTACTTGCTGGAACACCTCTTCTTCGGCCCGGTTCACCCTCTCCTAATTGAACGGGAAAAAAAAAAAATTAATATTCTAACAAATATATAATTAAGTAAAATTAATAATTAAAATTTTAAAATCGTAATCAACGACTTACGAGCTGTTTTGTCGCTTGTGGATAAGCGATCTTAAACGTCTCCACGTACGGGTTGCTATCAGGATGATCTCTAAGCGCCTCCTCCTGATATTGTGCAAATGGCCTAGAACCACCATGATGGGGGGTTGTGTTACGGCGGCGGTTCGCAGAGTTTATCCGAGACCGTTGCTTCAAACAAATAATAAAATATTAGAAAAATGCATCAAAAAATATTAGTGTAATAATTATAAAATAATTAAACTAATAATTAAAATTTTAATAAAATAAACATTTATAGTTAAGTTTAGTATTTACCTGCATAAGTGGGTTGTTGAAGTCTACTGTCTTCAACCAACGCCACTCGTACTCCCTGAACATAAACTCTCTGGGAGTACCCATACGACCACGGTTGTCGTATTCGTTAAAGTGAGAACGGAGCTCGTTCTTCCACTCTTTGAACCTACGGAAAAAATAAAACTGCATTAGAAATATTATTAATATCATAAAATATTTCAAATTATAAGATGAGGAATTCCCAACGTACCTCGAGTTCTGCATCGCGTCCGCCCAATCCTGCTTGTGTTCGGCAATCTCGAAGTATGTCTGAAAGATAATATTTTATTAGTTTTACAATTACAACAATACCGAAAGTTATTAAATATTACGATAAATAAATTAAGTTTTTTAAATTACTCACCGACGCCGCGTTGTTAACCTCCCTCTTAATTTCTTCCGGCACATCAGCCCACCGGGTCCACAACATAGGGACTCTATCCCTAATTATTGCCCTCACGCAACCCGTGTAGTCGCGGCGTTTTTTCCCCTGAACCTCCTGATTAGGAGGTTCGTTTATCTGGATCCTCCCCCTGCTCTCAACAGTTCTCCTGAGCGTGTCAAAACATATGACACCTCTCGTATTCCTCGTTGAACTGCTAGCGGCTGTCCCTATCACATAAACGACGATTGGTTAATAAAATTAAATATTAGTGCGTTAATTTTAATAAAACATTTAATTAATAAAATCAAATGTTACCTGAACTCGATGACCCGTCTGTCGACTTTCCTTTTCTCCTCGCCGAAATCAGGAGGTCAGGGTTCTCAAATGGCTGCTGATGGTATGCCTCCGCAACACTCACGTACTGAGGCATATCAGGCCATATGGGCACACCACGAAAGTCGACCTCGGGTATCGCAGGAATGTTGTACGGGAGGTAGAGCTGATTTGGGAGAGTAGGCCTCTCAGTCGAGTCAGCAGCAGACGTCGTCGGACTCGTCATCGGCTCCCGATGAACCTCAGGCATAAAGACCTGAGGAACGTCTGCAGCTATCTCGTCCTGAAATAGCTGCCTACTGAACCTCGGAGCATCTGGCCCGACAGGGGGACGTGAACTGCTCGACGGCCGCCCCGCCTGGAGAAGGGTCTGGTGCCGAGAACTCACACTCCTCCGCGGCTGGGATGAATCCACAGGCCTCCGCGGCTGGGATGAATCCACACTCCTCCGCAGTTGGGTGGTGGTCCTCTCAGGCTGGCTAAGGGTCCTGTCGGACTCTGCGGAACCGGCGGAACTTCCAGAACCCTTAGATCTGGAACGACGGCCTCCGAATAACTGTCTCAATGCATCGGCCATCTGCAGCTTGAGGCATTAATACATTAATTAATATTAAATTATATTACATTAAATAACAAATTCTAATTAATATAATAACCAATAATATTAACATATTTCAAAACATACTAACAAATTAATATTTAAATTTTAACAAATTTTAAATAATACTAACCATTAACCTAAATATAACTATTTATATACAAATATAACTATATTTCATTATTAACATATATATAAATACAAATAACCATTTATATATTAACAAAAATATATAAATGGTTATAATTAGACTACCAATTTATATATATAATTAATTTAACAATTTATATATAACAATTTATATACCTAAATTATAACAAATATATAACAATTAAATTTATTAACAAATATATAAAAAATATATAACAATTTATATAATTAAAATTAAATATATAACAAATATATAACAATTTATTATATAACAATTTATATAATTAAAATAAAATATATAACAAATATATAACAATTTGTTAAAATTAAATTTATTAACAAATATATAACAATTTATATAATTAAAATTAAATATATAACAATTTATAAAATTAAACTAAATTGAAAAAAAAAAAAAATTAACCGGATCGGAGGAGGAGGCCGGTGGAGGCCGGAGGAGGAGGGGAAGGAGGTCGGACGAGGAGGGGAAGGCGGAGGGGAAGGAGGAGGAGGAGGAGGCCGGCTTGGAGGAGGATTTGAGGAAGGAGGAGGATCGGAGGAGGAGGAGGCCGGAATTGGAGGAGTGTGGCGCCACCGATTTGAGGAGGAGGAGGAGCAGTGCGGCGGATTGGAGCAGGAGAGCGACAGATTGGAGCAGCAGCAGGAGGAGGAGGAGGAGGAGAGGAAAAAGTCGGCTAGGGTTCGAGAGTTTCTAATTTATAGCAGAAAGAATAGCCGACGATTAAAAAAGATTTCGTCGGCTATTCTTCAAAATAGCCGACGAAATCTTCAAAATCGTCGGCTATTCTTTGAATGTCGTCGGCTATGCTGTAAACATCGTCGGCTATACTTTAGGAGATCAGCAGCCGTCTGATCTCCGCCATCCAACGGCGGACAATAAAAAGGCCCAGATCGCAAGAGTTTAGCCGACGAATTCAAATATTTCGTCAGCTATACATTGGAAAATCAGCAGCCGTTGGATCTGAGCCATCCAACGGCGGACAATAAGCGGATCGCAAGAGTTTAGCCGACGACATATAATTTTCGTCGGCTAAACTGTTGGTCAAACCACTAAGTCAAACCTCTAAACGCTTTAAAACGGAAATTAGACTAGTTAGACGACGGTTTCTAGCCTGACCTTCAACAGATAATAGTTTCAAATGGATGAGACGCAAACTAATCGTTTAAAAATTTTCCTCAAAATATTTACCGAACGTCAGGCTACCCATAGGAAAACGGAAGTAAAAAACAGTTAACCGCAACATTCGGCACACAGATTTTGTCGGAATCTTGTCATTTTTCAACCGTAGACGTATTTCATTATTTCGGTCATATCTTATTTGACGACATATTTGCATTTGAAGAGTGTACGTATAGTAACTATTTGAAACTATACATTCACTTAAACACTTAGTAAACAAGTTAAGGAACATTAGTGCATATGTTCTGATTTTGAATCTAAAAGTTTATAAAATCTATTCCAACCGTCAGATATCACCGTTAAGATTAAATACATGTATGAAAAAAAATTCAACTACATCTGACAACGTTAAAGGCTCGATCGGGACGGTCAACCGGGTGAGTCAACCTTTTAAACGCTTAGAAATGGTAATTGGCCTGTCTAAATGACGTTTTTTGGCCTGACCTTCAACAGATAATAGTTTCAAATCGATGAGACGCAACTAATCATTTAAAAATTTTCCTCAAAATATTTACCAAACTTAAGGCTAACCATAGGAAAACGAAAGTAAAAAACAGTTAACCGCAACATTCGGCACACAGATTTTGTCGGAATCTTGTCATTTTTCAACCGTACACGTATTTCATTATTTCGGTCATATCTTATTTGACGACATATTTGCATTTGAAGGATGAAGTAATGGTTTGTCGATAGTGATAGAAAATGGAAGCTGGTCTTTTTTTGTTATTTTTTTTTTATCATAGCCGACGAAATCAAACCTAGTACTCGTCGGCTATTCTTTTGTCGTTTTCTGTCTAAAATAAAATATGTATTTTTCAATATAGTTATGGCCGACGAAATAACGCATTTTTCGTCGGCTATTATCAGTATAGCCGACAAAATAATGCATTTTTCGTCGGCTATTCTATGAAGAAAAAAAAACAGAAATTGAACATTAAAAATTGAACATTATATCATGTTCATATATAACCAAAATTGAACATTAAAAAAATAGAAACCCAGCAGTCAACATATATAACCAAAATTTAACCAAATTTTTTTTTTAAGGGGTTTGGAACCCAGCCTAGCTGGGAGGCTCATCCCCACGCCCGTTCATTAGAAATGAGTGGATTACAAATGAAACGATTACATCATCTAAATTACTTAATCCGTCGGATTGTAATCGGAATCATCGGATGAGTCTTCTTCGGTTTCTGAATTGCTCGATAGGGGTAATCTATGTCTTTCCTCACCACTAAAGTCCTCGTTAGTTTCTTCATTTGGATCAACATCAACAAGCAGTGGCTCTTCACGTCGAATTCGCACCGGCGTGTCTAGGCGAATAAAAGAGGAGTCAGGAATACCGTTTGAGTTGGGCTCTTGATACGCGGTGCAACCTTCCTCGTTCTCTTCAGCCACTCAAAGTGTAGACGACCGGTAAATGTTGCGATGGTGGATAGTGTTGACTACTTTCCACGGGTCTCCCTTGGCGAGATCATCAAGATAAAACACTAGTTTCACCCATGTGGCTAAAACGAATGGGTCATCCTCATACCATGATGTACTAGTGTTCACAGAAGTTATGCCGTATTGATCGGTTTTCATGCTGGATCGGATCGGATCGGAGGAGGAGGAGGAGGAGAATTCGTCGTCGATTTGAGGAGGAGGAGGAGGAGAGCGGCGGTGCGGCTCTGTCTGAATTGCTGCGAAGGAGAAAGCAGAAAAACGGAGGAGAAAGCAGAAAAAAGGAGAAAATGGAGGCTAGGGTTCGGCAGTTTCAGACTTATACCCGATAGAATAGCCAACGATTAAAAAAGATTTCGTCGGCTATTCTTTACTATAGCCGACGAAATCTTTAATTTCGTCGGCTATTCTTTGAATGTCGTCGGCTATTCTTTGAATGTCGTCGGCTATACTTTAGGCCCTCAGCAGCCGTCTGATCTCCCCCATCCAACGGCGGACAATGAAAAGGCGCGGATCGCAAGAGTTTAGCCGACGAATTTTAATATTTCGTCGGCTATACTTTGGACAATCAGCAGCCGTTGGATCTGACCCATCCAACGGCAGACAATAAGCGGATCGCAAGAGTTTAGCCGACAAATTCAAATATTTCGTCGGCTAAACCTTTGGTCAAACTACGAAGTCAAACCTCTAAACCCTATAAATTAAAACGGAAATTGGCCTATGTAAATGACGTTTTTTGGCCTGACCTTCAACAGATAATAGTTTCAAATGGATGAGACCCAACTAATCGTATAAAAATTTTCCTCAAAATATTTACCGAACGTCAGGCTACCCATAGGAAAACGGAAGTAAAAAACAGTTAACCGCAACATTCGGCACACAGATTTTGTCGGAATCTTGTCATTTTTCAACCGTAGACGTATTTCATTATTTCGGTCATATCTTATTTGACGACATATTTGCATTTGAAGAGTGTACGTATAGTAACTATTTGAAACTATACATTCACTTAAACACTTAGTAAACAAGTTAAGGAACATTAGTGCATATGTTCCGATTTTGAATCTAAAAGTTTGAAAAATCTATTCCAACCGACAGATATCACTGTTAAGATTAAATACATGTATGAAAAAAAATCCAACTACATCTGACAACGTTAAAGGCTCGATCGGGACGGTCAACCGGGTGAGTCAACCCTTTAAACGCTTAGAAATGGTAATTGGCCTGTCTAAATGACGTTTTTTGGCCTGACCTTCAACAGATAATAGTTTCAAATCGATGAGACGCAACTAATTGTATAAAAATTTTCCTCAAAATATTTACCGACCGTCAGGCTACCCATAGGAAAACGGAAGTAAAAAACAGTTAACCGCAACATTCGGCACACAGATTTTGTCGGAATCTTGTCATTTTTCAACCGTAAACGTATTTCATTATTTCGGTCATATCTTATTTCACGACACATTTGCATTTGAAGGATGAAGCAATGGGTTGTCGATAGTGATAGAAAATGGAAGGGGGTCTGTTTTTTTTTGTTTTTTTTAAAGAATAGCCGACGAAATCAAACCTAGTACTCGTCGGCTATTCTTTTGTCGTTTTGTGTCTAAAATAAAATATGTATTTTTCAATATAGTTTTGCCCGACGAAATCACGTATTTTTCGTCGGCTATTATGAGTATAGCCGACGAAATAATGCATTTTTCGTCGGCTATTCTTTGAAAAAAATAAAAAAATCGGTTGTGTTACACCTCTCGTATTCTTATGTCCTGTTCATATATAACCAAAATTGAACATCAAAAAAACAGAAACCCAACAGTCAACATATTTCAAATTTTTTTTTAAGGGGTTTGGAACCCATCCTAGCTGGGAGGCTCATCCCCACGCCCGTTCATTAGAAATGAGTGGATTACAAATGAAAGGATTACACCATCTAAATTACTTAATCCGTCGGATTGTAATCGGAATCATCGGATGAGTCTTCTTCGGTTTCTGAATTGCTCGATACGGGTAATCTATGTCTTTCCTCACCACTAGAGACCTCGTTAGTTTCTTCATTTGGATCAACATCAACAAGCAGTGGCTCTTCACGTCGAATTCGAACCGGCGTGTCTAGGCGAATAAAAGAGGAGTCAGGAATACCGTTTGAGTTGGGCTCTTGATACGCGGTGCCACCTTCCTCGTTCTCTTCAGCCACTCCAAGTGTAGACGCCCGGTAAATGTTGCGATGGTGGATAGTGTTGACTACTTTTCACGGGTCCCCCTTGGCGAGATCATCAAGATAAAACACTTGTTTCACCCATGTGGCTAAAACGAACGGGTCGTCCTCATACCATGATGTACTAGTGTTTACAGAAGTTATGCCGTATTGATCGGTTTTCATGCTCTGCGGCCGTGTGTCAAACCATCTACACTTGAAAAGGTGCACTTTCATGCCTTTCCCATAATGCAGTTCCACAACTGAATGGAGAACACCGTAATAGTCAACTACATCATCCCCACCATGTGCTATAACCCCTGAATTTGGTGTTTTCAGTCTGAAGTCTCTCTCTTCACATCGAAATAACACACCATTCACCTTGCACGTCGCATAAACTTTTGAATAGACCGGCCTCATCGCTAGAAGTCTGAGTTCGTGCGACCAATTTGGGTGATTATCATTTTTAATAAGGTCCATCTGCAACCATCAGAATCAACTATAAATATGAATAATTATACACAATAATATATAAATACGTATAGAATAACGTTAAAGTTATGTACCCAGCGGCCGAAATACTCTGCGAATGTCCGGTTGTGGTAATCGAGATCACCTCCTACTTGTTCACAGTTTAGATGCATGTTCTTCCAAAACTGAACTTCTGGACAGTTAATTAGTACCCACCAATGTGCAATGGCTAGCTCATAATCTTTCAACTTATAGGAAACTGGCATGTTTCCACCGAGTACAACATCGTCGGAGAGTATGGAAAGATTGAACTGTGAAGGTACATCTTCCGGTATGCTTTCCTGTAACGCTCCTAAATACAGCTTCATGTAGGTGACGCACTCGTGCGCAATATATGCTTCAGCTATACATACTTCAGGTGCGGATCTGTTTTGGACAAAATCACCGTATTGTCCAAGTTGCCTATAAATCAAGTTTTTAAAGTGTTATGATAATACATTAATACTATATCACATATATTGATGAGGAAATTAACATAGGGTGTAAAATATGTACCTTTCTATCTGATACATCCAAGTGAAGTGCACAGGATCGGTAAGCAACAACTGCCGAGGAAGATGGATCATGAGGTGAGGCATGATGTCGAAAAAATTTGGAAGAAATATCATCTCAAATTTACACATGATATGAACGATGTCTTGTTGCATTTCCCAGAGGTCAGATTTTCTCACTTCCCGTGTGCATACCTTCTGGAAAAATCTTGCCACCGCTACTAACGGCTCCACAACGTGACGGGGAAGAAACGGTCGAATGAAAACAGGGAAGAGATGTTGTAGCAGGATATGATTGTCATGACTTTTCAACTCGTAAAGATTGTTGAATTGTCTGTTCACACACTTGGCTATATTTCCAGCAAAGCCTGAAGGATTCTTGGCCCGACATATCCAATGGAAAATTTCTGATTTATGCTCAGGCTTGACGGTGTAAGGAGCTTGAGGCATTTTTCTCTTCCCTTGTTTCAACCATAGTTGTTTTCTGATATTCATGTTTTGCAGATCAGTGCGAGCCTTAGGACCGTCTTTCCTCTTCCCCTCCAAGTTCAGCGTTGTGCCCACCACACTTTCATAAACATTTTTTTCTATGTGCATAACGTCTAGGAAGTGACAGATCAGCAACTCACACCAGTACGGGAGTTCCCACAATATGCTCTTATGTGTCCAGAATTTGTACTCCTCAGGTCTTTCAGGTATTTCCGCTACAATATCGGGATGATTGCTGAGGGGCCCAAAATCATACTCATTAAGCACTGCTAAAATTTCTCTTCCCGTCCATCTTCTGGGAGGACCACCATGTTCTTCGGTTCCATCAAATACGGCAGACTCGTAACGCCAGTGGTGATCCGCCGGAAGGAACACATGATGACCCATTCTGCATATCTTGTTGCAATGAGGGGTGCTCCCATAATCGCTGAAGCACTCTGGACAAGCCTTGTATCCCTTAACAACGCTGCCCGACAACATCCCATAAGCAGGAAAATCACTGATGGTACCAATAACCATGGCATGCATCTGGAACGTCTCCTCCTTGTACTTGTCAAAAGTGGGATGACCAACGTCCCACAATACCTTAAGCTCTTCAATTAATGGTCTCATATACACATCGAGACATTTTCCTGGGTAACCAGGCCCCGGAATCAACAACGTCAACATATTATATTCCTTCTTCATGCACATCCACGGAGGAAGGTTGTAAGGTACCAAAACCACCGGCCATATACTGTATGAATGACTCATGGTGCCGAAAGGGTTGAACCCGTCGGTTGAGAGCCCGAGCCTGACGTTTCTGACATCTGACGCAAAATGAGGAAACTCATTATTTATATGCTTCCAAGCCGCTCCGTCAGAGATGTGTGTCATGATATCTGCGTCTCCCGCGTCCCGCTCACCATTGCCATCTCATAGCTTTTGCGGTGGTTTCTGACATGTACAACCGCTCAAGCCTATCTCTCAACGGAAAATACCGAAGCACTTTCACAGGTTTCCTATTGCCTGCTCCCGTCAACTTATATCGGTCAGACTGACATATCGGACATGCGTCAAGGCTAGCAAGGTCATTCTCTTCTGCATATTTACCACAGAAGAGAACGCAGTCAAATGCGCATGCATGGATCTTAATGTAGGAAATCCCTAGATCATTGAGGATACTTCGGACCTTACGGTGATTGGTAGGATTACGATGACCCTCCTCCAACAACGAAGAAGTGTACTGTAGATATTCATCCACTTGCGTGATAGTCGATTTTGTCTCGACTTTAATCCTCATTACCTCCATCACACTTTGAAGAACTGTCTTCTCAGAACTTGAAGACACAGGGGTCTGTTGCAATGCAATCAGTTTGTTGTACTTGTCAAAGGCAGCAGTGTTGACAACTTGTGGGAAGGGCAGCACCGGGTCATGCATATATTGTTCCCCACGTACACCGCTTTCAAAAGGAAACACGTCGTTGACGAATGCCATTGTTGGATCGTTGGATGTACTACTACTGCCCGCCTCAAAAAACTGCCCATGATCATGCGATCCATCTAATGATGGCTCACCGTGATATATCCAACGTTTGTACTTCGGCCAAAACCCATTACTCTTTAGGTGCTCCCATACTATCCTAATCGGAAATCGACACATATCACTGCGACACTTACATTTCTTGCACGGGCAATAATGGTAATCATTCCCGTTTACATTTTCCTCGACGAACTGCAAAAAATTCACAACTCCTGTAGTGTATCGTCGGTCATGCCTTGGAAGCGAAATCCAACTCTTATCCAGATCCATATATAGCTTGATAATAATATATATGTATAACTTTAATTAATAAGAAATTAATTAACACATACATATATATATATATATAAATCCTTAATAATTAATTACATTATAATATATATTATTATCAACATCAACTCATATATATATACCATTAACAACCATTATTTAAGTTACACTATATATCAACCATTATTTAAGTTAATTACACTATCAACAACTATTAATTAACATATATATATATATATATATATATATATATATATATATTTAACACTAATTAAAATAACATCAAATTAAAACACATAATTAAACTAAAACTCAAAATCAACTCAACTAAAACTCAAAATCAACATATATGCATACATTCTAACACTAAAACAACAACAAATTAAACAAAAAATCACTTAATAAATCAAAATCACTAAAACTCAAAATCAACTCAACTAAAACTCAAAATCAACATATATACATACATTCTAACACTAAAACAACAACAAAACAAAAAATCACTTACTAAATCAAAATCACTAAAACTCAAAATCAACTCAACTAAAACTAAAAATCAACATATATACACATATACGTACCTATATATAGCTCCACAATGTAAGAGAGGACGGATTTCAACAATACCCACAGATTTTTCACTCTTTCTCCCGTTTTCCCCCCTTTTTTTTGAAATGAGCAGCTGCTGCCCAGATCTGAAAATATATAGACTTATAGCCGACGAAAATGTCAACTTCGTCGGCCATACTTCCAAAAAATTTCGTCGGCTAATGTTTCGGAGAAAGGCCGACGAAAATACAAATCGTCGGCTGAAATATTAATATAGCCGACGATTTTTTGAAAATACCAACGAAAAAACGGTTTCGTCGGCTATGGTGAAACTATGGCCGACGATTTTTTTTTTTCACCGACGAAAAATAAAATCGTCGGCTATTCCTTAGAATTACCGACGAAAATTTTAATTCGTCGGCCGTTTTTTTTTTTCGTCGGGAAAACCCTTTTTTCTGGTAGTGAGGAGATCTAAATATATTAGGCTATTGTATTATAGTCTTAATAATATGCATTCAGAATATATGATTCTATGCTTATTAGTTTCCTTTATGGGAGGACACTAAACCTAGGCTGACTCATATATAAACTTGGTCCTTGCACCCTCACTCTCTACCAGCAATTCGTTATCAGACCCATAGAGAAATACAGAGAGTGACAAGTGCAGAAGATCAGTGTTATTGGAACAACTGGCCTCACAAGGTTGTCACACTAGTTAAATAGATCTTTCTTATATTTATGCTTTAATCATATCATGTATTCATGTTCTTGTATTGGTTCGTGTCTATTAGTCTTGTGTGTGCATTCGTTATGATCAATGGATCAAGGATTAACAAACAATGCATAACTACTGGTAAAGACCAAGTATCGAAAACCCAAAAAATCCCACCCTATAACTGAGCAACCGATCCCTTCACCCACCTAGATAATTTCAAAAAAGTCACAGCTAGTATGGAGTTTGATGATGCCACCCTCTGCCATTTATTCGCAGAAACCCTAGAAGGAGAAGCCATGAATTAGTTCTTTGAGCATCCGCCAAATACCATTGTATCATTCCAGGAGCTATCCATGGTATTCTTCAACCGCTTCATCCTACTACCGGACGAATGTCACCATACTGAGGGGCTGTTCCAAATTAAGCAAGAAGAATATGAGACCCTTAGGGCGTTCGTCACAAAATGGCAAACAGCCACGTCAAAGTGCTGAAACTTTGACAAAAGCATAACGTTGGCAGGATTCAAGGAAGGCCTGAGGAAAGAAGAATTCTTGTTTTACATATATAAAGCATATGCGCCACTCATCTTATAACGAGATCCTGGCGGAGACAATTGTGTATGCGCAAACAGAATACAACACTTATGGAGCAGTAGGAAGAATAGGACCTGCAGAAAAAAGAAGCTCGTCTTGGGGCCAAGTAACGCCAAGAAAAGCTCTGCCCCCGATATAACCAATAAGGATGGCGAAGGACCCGAGGCACGACAGGAAAAAGGACAGGCAGCAAAGCGGTGGCCAGGACAAACGCCAAAAGGACAATCAGTTCAACTCCAATAGAGGGAAAGGGCAGAATGGAGACAGACGAGACAACCGCAGATTTAGGCAAGTGAACATGGCAACGCGCCAGCATAGCACAGCGGCAGAATCCAACACCGGCCACAACACCAATGACTGCCGGAACCTCAAGTGTGTATACGATGACATGCAAAGAGAAGACAAGCTTGAGGTGCCAGCAGTTCAGTAACAGTAGATGGTAGGGGCAGTCCAAACATTGAGAAGGATCAACATGATTGATGGTGGCGAACCACTGACAAGAATGTCGAACCGGGCGAAGAAGCAATACATCAGAGGTCAACACCCAAAGCAGGTGTGCAGTATAGGGTGTGAACGACCAACAAAGATCTTCAAGCCATGTTGGGGACAAATCACATTCATCGAGGAGGAGGAGGAGCTCGCCACATCCTTACTACACGACGACCCGTTCCTAATTGACGTGGTCTTGGACGGAAAATGGAGTGTGGGAAAAATGTTGGTAGACAGTGGCTCAGTAGTCAACGTCATCTTCAGCAGGTGCTACAATCAGTTAGAACGCCAAGGAAAAAGGCTGATTCAAGACCATGAGCCCCTGCTCATCTTTTGTGGCGACGTCTAGGATCTGACATGATGAACCTCTGCTTGGGAACAACGTCAAGCCCTGTGGACCTTGACGCGGAGTTCATTGTGGTGGATGCTTGCAGCTCGTACAATGGCATAATTGGCAGACCGGCCCTGAACAAAATGAGACGCATCATAGCGGGATTCATGAAACTATTAAAATTCCCAACTCATCATGGGATTGGGCGCGTCAAATGTTCCCAAACCATGGCCAGAGAATGTGGCGCCTTGGCAGCAAAAAAGACGAGGCACCGCCACGAAGTGTTGATGGTCCACGGAAGAACGAAGTTGATAGACAAAATCGAAGACGCCATAGATCACGAAGAGAATACGAGCTAAAAATGTCAGCCAATCTAGAAACCTCATTAAAAACAATCCACATCTTGGAGGAGCACCCAGAGAGGACATTGAAAATTGGGTCAACGTTGGCGCCAGAAATAGAAAAGCAGCTGGCGAAATTCTTGATTAAAAATTCATAAGTGTTTGTATGGTCCTTTACTAACATGTCAGGCATCTCGCCAGACATAATCTGTTACTAGTTAAACATCAAGCCTTCAGCTTATCCGGTGAAGCAAAAGCGGAGGGCGTTTGATGATGAGAAGTACACAACAATCAAGCAGGAAGAAACTAAGTTAATGGGCATGGGCTTCATCAAAGAAGTCAAGTACCCAGAGTGGATATCTAACTGCGTCATGGCCAAAAAGCCAAATGGCAAGTGGCGGATGTGCGTATATTACAAGAACCTGAACAAGGCATGCCCAAAAGACAGCTTTCCTCTGCCTAGAATAGACCAACTCGTCGACACCACGGCATGGTATGAGTTGCTAAGCATGATGGATGCTTACAATCAGATCATAATGAACCCATCAGACCAAGAAACAACAACCTCATGACAGATAGAGGTTTGTATTGTTATTACGTCATGCCCTTCGGCTTAAAGAATGCAAAATCAACATACGTAAGGTGCGCACAAATCATGTTTAACGAGCACATCGGCACAAAAATAGAAATCTATGTTGACGACATGCTCGTAAAGAGCATCACAGTCGAATGTCTTGCATCAAATCTGAGGGTCATATTTGAAGTACTAAAGCAGTACCGCATGCGCCTGAACCCAGAGAAGTGTTCCGTTGGTGTCACAACGAGCAAGTTTCTAGGATACATAGTCAGCTAGAGGGGCATTCAGGTAAACCCAGAGAAGATCGAGGTGATCCTGGACATGAAAACACCAAAGTATAAGAAAGACGTAGAAGTTCTGCAAGGATGATTGGTGGCGCTATCCCGCTTCATCTCTCGACTCACTGACAAGTGTGATTCATTCATCAAGGCTATGAAGAGATCAAGGTGCAAGGAGATTGATTGAACGCCAGACTGTGAATTGGGTTTTAGGGACTAAAAGAATACCTGACGTCGGTCCTATTGCTATCGGTTCTCAAGCAAGGAGAAATCCTATACATATACTTGGCAGTGTCGGCCACAACAGTAAGTAGTGCCATTGTCTGGCGAGAGGAGGCAAATGAGCTCCCGGTGTTCTGCGCGGAAAGAGGAATGAATGGGGTAGAAACAAGATACCCAACGCTAGAAAAGATGGCTTTAGTGCTCATTACTGCAGCCCCTACGCCACTACTATTTGGCGCACACCATTCATGTGCTCACCAACCAACCATTAAAGTAGGTTTTGCAATCCCCAGAGCATTCCGGAAGATTAACAAAATAGGTGGTGGAGCTCAGTGAGTTCGACATTGAGTACAAGTCTAGGGCTACCATGAAGGGTCAGGAGGTGGCAAACTTTATAGCTGAAAATGATTGCCAGCTTGGAAGAGGAGGCCCAAGGAGAAAAGGAAACTTCGCCACCAGAAGAGGCAGACCCGCCACAGCCGAAAGTGTCATAATAGAACCTCCACGTGGGCGGATCATCTTGCGCTAAAGCAAGTGGCGCAAGAATAATCCTAAGCAGTCCAAGGGGATCCTAAAGCTCGAGTACGCACTAAAATTCAACTTCACCGCCTAGAACAACGGTGCAGAATACGAAGCATTAGTGGCGGGACTCCAATTAGCCCTAAGCTCTGGCGTAGACAGTATCAACATATTCAGTGACTCATAGCTAGTGGTCAACCAAGTAAGCATATCATTTCAAGCAAAAGACGATCAGCTGGCCGCCTACCTAAGCTACGTCAAAGCATTGTTGGGGAAGTTCCAATATTACAATATCACTCAGATCCCAAGAGCAGAGAACGCCAAGGCAGATTCACTGGCACGGTTAGCAACCCCCCAGCCTCACACATGTCCAAGTGATACGAGGGTCGAAGTACTAGAAAAACTGTCAGTTACCAAAACGCTGGCGGAAAATTTCAACGTCGAGCTCGGGAAGTTTCCAGGCAAGAAGGAAGACTCCACACAACTAGTCAAGCGTGCCACAAAGTACAACATCCAAGGGGGAAAGCTATACCACCAAGGATCCAGGTTCTCTAACCTATGGTGTGTTTCCATCGAGGAAGACAGAGAAATCCTGCAAGAAATCCATGGCGGAGATTGTGGAAACCACTCTGGCTACAGATCACTAGCCAACAAAACCATGAGGACGGGATACTTTTGGCCTACCCTGATGGCAGACGCAGAAGAAATTTCAAGAAAATGCCACAAGTGTCAGAGAGTCTCGCCAATTCCAAGGTAACCATCAGAGCCACTATCCATAATTATTGGCCCATGGATCAATTGCATATGGGGGTTTGACCTAATGGGCCCGTTCCCAACAACAAAATGTCAATTCAAATGGCTAGTAGTGGGCATAGACTACCACAAGAAGTGGATCAAAGCGGCACCCTTGGCGGCAATCACCATAGATAAGATACAGAGGTTCCTTCGAAACATCATATTTTATTGACATGGCATGCCAAAGTGGATAATCACAGACAACTGCACGCAGTTCAATAATGAATATATGATCAAGTGGTGCTAAACTCTTGGCATAAAGATGAAGTACGTTGCAGTTGCACCCCAAGACAAATGGTCAGGTAGAAGCCGCCAACAAAATCATCAAGACACTCCTAAAAAAGAAGTTTAATGACACCAAAGGTCTCTGGGTCGAAAAACTGGCGAAAGTGGTGTGGGCAATAAGAAAAACGCCAACAGAAGCAACTGGTGAAACCCCATTCTGTTTAATGTATGGACCAAAGGCAGTATTACCAGTAGAAGTTGCACACCCCACTGCCAAGATTGCAACGTATGATGAGGCCACAAACAGTGAAGGAGTCAGACTTGACAAAGAACTCTTAGAAGAGAAGCACCTGAAGGCACACCGCCACAACATGCAAAATAAGCAAAGGGTGGCGCGCTTCTACAACTCTCATGTCAAAACCAGGAGCCTTCAACTGGAGACTGGGTCTTCAAGAAAGTTATGCAGCCAACAAAAGGACTTCAACCTAAATGGGAAGGGCCTTACAAAATTGTGCAAGTGGCGGGACCATCAACCTTTTACCTAGAAACCAAGGAGGGCGAGACGCTCAAACGCCCCTAGAACACTGACGACGAGCTGCACCCTTCTCTAAAACCAAACCCTAGGGAATTAGGATTTGGTCGAAGATTGGGGTTCAAACCTGGCGCCATCACCACCATGTTACCACTCCTACCATTCAAACCCAGCTTAGGAGCTACATGACCAGTAATATCATTAATCACCTGCACCTCTGACACATCCGGAGGACCCTTGCAGCCAGAGATCAGGTGTTCTAGCAAACCACAAATACGACAAAAACCAAAGGTCTTGTGATACCTGAAGGTACGAAGCTAGGACGCGACACAAGTCAAACTCGTAGATTTGTGGCAAGTATACATGTTTGACCAGATATGAAAGTCAGTGAAGGACTCGAATCCGAGCTCGTGGTCTGATACGCACTTCATGCTCTCATAGTCCTCCACCTCTCCTAAGGTTGTACCCACCATAAAAACAGCTTTCTTTGTGACTAGTGCCAACAGGAGACCAATGATATGTATGTCACACCCCGAATTTCGGATAACAAAAATCCGAATTCGTAAGCGTGATTAATCACAAATTAACTCAAATACTTAAAAGTTATTATACAAATAACTAAGTATCACAACAGAATTCACCGTGTGGCACCAAACACTCGAATTATTACATCATTAAAAACATGAATGTAAAAATAGTGTCTCACACTAACACTTAAAACAAATAAAACCCAGCTAGACAAAAGACCCCACCTTATAGCCACTCAACTCAGACGCCTCCTCCTGGCTGCTGGTCAACCCCTGCAGGTCTAACCCCTACACCATCGATTGGTGCACCGGGTTGTAAACAACGAACCCGGTAAGCTTTAAAAGCTCGTGTGAGTAAACATACAAGAACAAAGTAAAGCAATTTCACTCACAAATAACAAACACAAAACCAAAATATCCACCACACTTGATCACATCACAAAACATAACTCGGGCACAATGACCACTGTCATTCCCCACCAAATCACACAAAGACAAACAGATTAGAGCTCTAAAGCGCTAACTGATCGAAATCCAAACCAACCTTTGGTTTCCGATAAAATTGCCACAAAGATCACAATTCGACCATCTAGGCAAGATCATTTTCGTAAGATCCCAATTCGACCATCCAGGCAAGATCTTACATCCACACAACACACATGTAAGATCCCAATTCGACCATCTAGGCAAGATCTCACGTTCACAAGCCACACATGTAAGATCCCAATTCGACCTCCCTAAGGCAAGATCTTACACAGGCCGTTGGTCTCCGTACCAACTCAATCACACATTTCACAACTCACATAAATTCATTTTAACAATTCCTCAACAGCATAAATAACCCAAAGCACTCACATTCACAATTATAATAAATTTTCAACAATATAAATCACTCAAAGCACACCCTCAATATATACATATATATTTCACACTTCGACATCAATCAACACATATGTTTCACTTAGGAACTGCCCACTAATACCAACTATAGTCATTGATCGTAAAATACGTTTAAATATCATTTTTTTATATAATAAAATCATTTTACTTACCAATGAACAGTAGTCGATCAAGTTCATTCAATTTAAAACAAATATCATTTTCATAAACCATTTTGCATAAAACCAAACATATGAACGATAATTAACGATACGATAAATACTCGTAGTAAATTCGTATTTAATACAAAGACAGTGAGGTTTACTCACTTTAATTCACCAGAAATGGTAAATATTTGTTCAGGGTCGAGTCAGATCGAATCGCTGTAGTTCCGGGATCTGGTCAACTCGGGTCAACGGTCAACGGTCAAGCGGGTCGGGTCGGTCAACGTGGGCCGGGTCGGGTCAAACCGGGTTGGGTCGGGTCCGGGTCGGATCTGCTGAAAACGGGTCGGGGAGATCCGATCGGAGTCGATTCTTTGCGGCTTCGTTCCGCCTTGCTCAGCTCGAAACGGCGCAAACCACTAGCACAGAGAGGACCGCAAGGAGAAACCCAATCGATCGATGGGTGGCGCTTGGTCCGGCGACGCTTCGAGATCCGCCGTGCACGGTGGCAGTTCTTCCAGTCGACGCAGCGCCGTCCACCGGTGCTCCCCTGGGCTGCGCCTTGGCTCAAACAGAAGAGGAGAGGAAGACGATCACAACGCGGGTGGCGCGCGAGCCGCGGCAGCCGGAAGGCGGAGATCGGCGGAGGAGAAAAACTGGATCGGGGAGAGAGAAAATGAACAGTAAAAAGTGAACAGTAAAAGGTAAACGGACGAAAAGGGAATTTCGGACATTTTTCCGAAAATCGACGTTTTATATTTAATTTCTGAAAAAAGAAATAACTTCGACACGTCGTAACTTCTTCATACGACGTCCGTTTCACGCGTGCCGTATGTCTACGATCTCGTATCGTTGCGCTCTACAACTTTCGTGAAGGAAACTTTTTGAGATTCATAACGGATCAAAAAGTCAACATTTGACCCACTAAAACTTGGACGTTTTTCGAATTTAACTTTCGGACACACTTCCGACGTCACGTAACGACTAAATGAAAGTGTACCAAATTCCAAAACTCGTAAATCATCCTTCCGATAATTATGAGAATTTATATAATTAACACGAATAAAATCAGGTTATTACAATATATCACTCACACTAGAAAGTGGAAACGAAACAATCGGAACCTAGGCAGGGTCACCGAGGACGTTAAAAGTAGCCAATGCAAACATCAACTTCCCATAGAACCATGGGCCTCCATGCACCACCTCCTTGCAATCATTCTCCTTTGACCTTCAATAGGATACGATATCCAACAACGCACATTTGTATCCTATTCCTCAAGCCCCAGACCCCGGTGAGTGTTCCTATACCAACCTTAGGTTCCGGAAGCTTTTTGTTAATGGACAAAGGGGGTCCAACAGCATAAGGCTGCCTAGAGATGGCGGCATCACCAACAACACCTCCAAAAATAACCTTCCCTTGATCTTTAATAGTCAACGCCGCAGCGAATCTGGTAGATACTTCCTCTAACATGGTGATGGACGAGAAAAAAAGATCTTTGCTGAGCGAGAAGAAGAAAAAACCTAGAGATGAAACCATAACGGAGGTTTTATAGATGCGACGACTCTCTATATTAACAAATTCTTGACATGTGCTCTACTCAATTACTGGGTGTAGGTAGTTATTGGAGATATAGGTGGTTATTATATAAAAATTATTTTTTTTCTTTTCTTTTATTTTCTATTATGCTATTTTGTAATTAACTATTGAGAGCTTCTATTCATACCTCCAAAAACAGTACTTGGACCTCTCTATTTTTTTAAAATGGTATTGATTTTGTCAACGCATGTGAATTTATCAAAAAATCATCTTACCAAATAACTCTCACATTACCAAAAATAAAATTCATTTAACCAAAAAAATCTCACCTTACCAAAAAAATCACACCTTAACAAAAAATAAAATCCACATTAGCAAAATAAATCTCACCATACAAAAATAAATTAATTAATTAATATCTCACCTTACTGTTGTTCAAGAACGATAAATCCATAATCATTCACAATCAACGGTGAAATAAAATTTTATGTAAATTTTGAAAGATGATGCAATTTGTATTAGTTTTAGCTTCTTTATTTTTCGGTTATATTATTTTTGGGTTTCGCTTGCTTGAATGCATTTGTTATGATCACCGATTAGTGTAAAGAACGTGGAAATAGTTGTACTGTGATTATGAACTAACAAGTTTTACAGTGTCAACAAAGTTAATTATGGCTGAGAAAATATGATAGTTAGATGTTCAAAAAATTGAAGAAGAACTAATTACAAATTTCCTTTAGAATCTTCTTAAAAGAAAATTTTTATTAATTTTTGGAGCTATATATGGGTATTTTGGGAAAATAAGAGATGTCTAAATAGCATTTTATTTCTTTGAAAAAGTAAATTGGATGTCTGTAAAGTAAAGAGGTCCAAGTGTTATTTTTGGAGGTATGAATATAAGCTCTTTTAACTATCTTGTCCCTGTCTATTTTTTTTAGCAAAAAAGGTTTTTAATATTTTAGGATTTAAATGATACATTTTTATATTTTGGAAAACAAAGCCTGTTTGTTTAATAGATATGTTGTTTTTAATAATTTTCAAACTAACCAATAGGGAGACTAGATAGATTATGTTGATGAGTGATCAATTTTTCTTTTTAAAATAAAGCAACTGCGCAGTACCATTTGGTCTAGCGGCACCAGTCTCCTTTTCGTATGTGGGAGATTGTGAGTTCGACTCACAATATACTCGTTGTAGTATTTAATTTCTTTATCCGACAAAAATAAACATATAAAGCAACCAAAATAAGGTTTGGTATAAGTAAACCACTAAGTTTGATTAGAGATTCACAACTGAAACTTGCGAATCTATGTATCCTTTCAAAAAAAAAAATGTCGGTATCTCACTCCCGTTACTTTGAATGGAAGATACATAATAGGGGAGGATCAATAGGTGACTCTATTTTAGCGTGACTTCTAGAGGAAGACGAAAGTCTCCGTCTCAAACCCTAGCTAGCTTCGTCAAAGCATCGTTCAGGGTCAGCCTCTGTCATAAACATAACAAAATACGTGCCGCCAACCTAAACCTAATAAGGCACACAAGGTGCTTAATTAAATCGGCACAAGGCCTTTTCTTGTTTTCTGGATGAAAAAGAAATGAAATATTTTCCAGATGAAAGGGAAAATATAGGGACGACCAGTTAGGAGATAGTAACTCATCTTATATGTCATCCATCATATGACTCATATCCACCATATTTGTCACCTATGGGTAATCTCATTTGCTAATACGTACTCTTTTGATGACTTTTTTTTAATGACATATAAGTACAATGAATTTACAACATAAAGCCTCGAGAAGCACCACTCCCAACTGATCCAGATGGAACGCTCAGAACACCGAAAGAAGGAGGGAGTGGAACCAAACTGAGAAGGATCCACCTGGTACACAATATGCTCCATTTAGCAGTTAGATGGCCAGCAATAAAATTAGTTTTTTGATGCACCTGTATCAAGATGATATTAGCAAACTGAGAAGCTAAATACTAAATATCCCGATAAGATGCACATATCTGAATATTCTGAGTTTGTACAAGTGTGAGTATTCTTACGGCATTTGTACTTAGGAGATCCCTTGAAAGATTTTTGTTATCAGAATAGCTCCACTTGTTTCTTTTCTCGACTGCAATAGCACCACCTTTTGTTTTGGTCAACCTTTATGCTATGAAGTTCTAACTCACACGCGCATACACACATACATGTTTAGAGAAGGATCTAGTTTCTCTTCTTAGATTTTTTGTGCTTGGATTTGCTTGGATTCTTACAACCATTAGATTGAGTAAGGATGACATAAGTGATAAGTTGGTTGCATCATCTTTACTCAATCCAATGGGTGTAAGGAATCCAAGTAAATCCAAGCACAAAAAATCCAAGTAGCGAAACTAATTCCGTTTAGAGAAATACTTCTTACTTTTACTTTGCTTATTTTATATGAATTGTTGACCAATGATTATTGGGGAAACGTGTAAACCTCGCCTTATTTCTTTGAAAATGACACGGAGGTATTTGAGATATTTTTTTTCCAAACAAAGAAATAAATTACAGAAAATTCTAAGGTGCCTAGCTACATGTAAATTACAATAAGAAGTCTTGCTTGAGACATGATTTAAGCTGGTAAAAAAAAAAAGCTTGGTCAAAATGAGAGTTTGCTTAATCATAATATAAACACATATGTACGTATTACACAATAGCAACATGTTAGGTTTGTATCAGTTTCTATCCAGAGCGAAGGTTCGCTATGAAATTAACGTGCGAAGTTCATTTTTTAACACATTTTTCGGTCATATTTTTACATCTCCACCGTTTAGATGTTAGAACCTAATGTATAGATCATCTCTGCAAAATTTCATCCAACTTGATAATCGTTTGGCCTTTTGTTATGGTGATTTACACGAACAGTTCAGGTTGAACAGATTCGGTATGTTCATTGAATTAATATAGTTTCGATACCTTAACGGTAACCAAATTAGATGAAATTTTGTAAGAATGATCTATACATTAAGTTCAAACATCTAAACGGTGGAGATGTGAAAATATGACCGAAAAATGTGTCAAAAAAAGAACTTCGCATGTTAATTTCAGAGCGAAGGTTCGCTCTGGATAGGAACTGAGGTTTGTATACACTACCAGAAAAGGGGTCATAGCCGACGATATGAAAAAAAACGGCCGACAAACTCTTTATTCGTCGGCTATAACCATTATAGCCGACGAAATTCGTCGTCTGTAGTGGTATTTCGTCGGCTAAAATGATTATAGCCGACGATATCGTCGTCGGGTATAGTTTTGCCGACGGCGTATTTCCGACGATGTTATAACCGACGATATGTCGTCGGGTAATGGTTATAGCCGACGATTTCGTCGGCTATAATAATTATAGCCGACGATATCGTCGGCTATAACCATTATAGCCGACGACTTAAATTCGTCGGCTATGATACATTTTCTGGTAGTGATATGATAATTAACTATTTAGGGTTGAGGTTTCCGGTGTTATTAGTTAGCATGCTTAGCTGTGTTTCAAGTTATAGATAAAATAAGAGCACCATTAGGTAGAAAGTAAGTTATTAAATTTTAAGTTCGAATCACGATAAAAAGTAGGTGCGAAACCTTTAGATTTTTATTTTATTTTATTTTATTAATAGATAAGGAACATGTGTGGATGCCTTCATCTAAAGTCTGTACTCTCTCATTTTTCGTTAATCAATCATTCAATCAAGCTCATAGTCGCTATGTTCTTCTTCTTGCTTTCTTCTCCTGTAAGCTTTCACAACAAACACAGCTGGGCTTAATAATGGCAACCGTAGACCTGCTTACCTCTTTCTTCTCCATTTTATTGTTCATCTTTTGGATTTTACTGAAGCTGCTAAGCTTGGATCTATGGCTAGCATTCCTAGCAGCCATCATATGTACGTGTTTGGTTCTATTGGTTCTGTTGGTTTTTATACCGGTGCAGCGGGCAAATGATGATTTCCGCGGTTCTGTACAGCAGCGAATTGCAGAAGCATTCTATTTTAGCTTTTCAAGCCTAGTCTTTGCCCAGGGTAAAATCTCTTATCCTAATAGGGAGCATTTCCGGACCAGAAAAAACAAAAGAGAGCCAAAAATCTGGTTCTTATTAATTTGTGTAATTTAATTTTTTGATAGGAAATACAAAGCAAACATATTTATGTATATATACTAATTACTATCAGCGCTTTTATAATGGTTTTACAGCAGAGGGAGTTACGAACCGATGGGGAAGATGGTCGAGATTAGTGCTTATTGTATCTTTTTTGGCTGTATGGATCGAGCTCTCTGGTGTTGATGTATACGATCCCCTTGTGAACAATGGAATTTATGAGAGTGTAAAATCTAAGCTGATTAAAGCTGGGGCGACTACAAAGAAGACTTAGATCGAGCTACTTTGCAGCTAATCGCTGACCAAGGCTCGTCAATAAGGCAAGGCATATATTTCTTCTCGATTCTCGTAGTCAAGTCAGTGATTTCCAAAAAAAAAAAAAAAAGGCTGTGATTTCCAATCATTGGTGTTTTTGAAGCACGAATGAACTCGATAAATTTCATGTATATTACAGTATTTTACTTTCTTAGATACAGAAACAAAACAAAGAAACTGAAGAGTTGAGATCCGAGTGTCAACTGTACGTTAGTCTTCACTAATAAGATGTTAACCTAGCTAGCTCCAATAGAACGTTGTCTTTTTTTTTTTTTTTTTTCTCTAGTTGGGTTGATTGAATAATTGTCTTGTGGTTGCATCGAAATATCAAGGATCAAGCTTCGTACCTAGCTTATATATGAACTTTGATTGCAGTTTCACATACAGTGCCATCCACTATATATGCTATGAACTTTGACTAGCTAGGTATCAGGGCCGCGCGTTGCATCGGCTTATATATGCTCTCATTAGAATGCGGTGTCAGTGTTTGTTAACTGAATAGGAAGCTAATGAACAACCAAGACTAAAGACGTTTCGCGAAAGCCAACTTGTTCTCCTAATTCATTTGAAGACACATTTTACTTACGTTGACATGAAACACATGCTATAACTTGAGTTTCTTGTAAAGAAAATATTTTAAATGCATATACCATCACTATAAAGATTAATAATCGTGAAGTATACAATGTTAACTAAACCCAAATTCACACAGCTGAAAATTAGGCAATCCAAATCCTCAGAGGCATTAGAGTTTGCAGCTTGTTAGAGAAATGTATTGTTGTGCAATGTCTGATTCTGTGGCATTGGAGTTTGCAGGTCTCAGAGCCCTTAAAAGAGAAGAGAGAGCTATTAAAGGGTATCTAACGTTCTCTTGTGTTCTCTTTTTGGTATCCTAGATGCTTTTCTCTTCATTTTACTCTCCACCTTGTAACATACTCGAAAAAGGTATCCATAATCTCAGTACTGAATTTCTTGCCTAAACTCTAAGCGCAAGCTGCTATTAGAGAGAGAAGCTCTCGTTTGAAAAAAATTTATAAATATTTTGTGAATAGTGTCTCACATCTTGAGGTAATAAGTTTATTCACTACTTGAGGACCACTCTTTTCTGCAAAACAACCTCACTTCCATTTGATGAAATTCTTGAGAGGCCTTCCCCAAAGGAACTCTTGCTATGTCTTCAACTTATCACATTTTGTAACTTCAGCTGAAGGAGAAACATAACTGGAGAAGGTCAAGCTCGACCTACCTCTTTGACCTGCAGGCAACTCGAAAAAGCCTCTGGACATTAGAACGGTAATTAGTAAACCAGACTCATCAAGTATGGTAGAAAATATATTTCAATGGTCACAACAGGAAAGCAGTAGGCTTACATGCACGAATTGTTACATACACATTGAAAGCAATAGGCGTGCAAAGGGTATTATGTATATGGAGATCTATGTATACACATCAACAATTCAAGATATCCCAACAACTGAATTCACAAATAAAAATTTCTGAATTGATCCCTACAACTGAATTGGAAAGTAGCAAGATTGAGAACTTAGTTCCTAAAATTCCATCATCTGTTAGTCAAAGATTAGGAATTCAGTATACAGTTCAATCCAAAGTTACTTGCAATTATTGTGAAACAGACTAGATAGAGTGCCCGTGCTTTGCTGCGGGGTTTTATCACTTACTGGTTTTTTTTTTGTTTTTTTTTTATACGTTTTATCACTTAATGGTTGATCAAGTTAACTGTAGTAGTGTATAACAATTAGCATTTGGAATGGGAGGCTGCTCGATCAGAAGGAAAATACAAAGGAAAATATGGTTTTGATCGAGCCTCCTAAGTAGTTGCAACCTCTTAGATGAGAGGATTCTTGATATCATTTATCTTGGCTACTGCAGCTTCTTCATATCTGGCTAGTGAAACAACCAAACAGAGAAAGAAGCATAATGAAACCAAAAAATAACAAAGAGTGGCTATACCTTGCCTAATTAATACATAATTGTATAATAATTGAAGGTTTGTATACATACAGATGCATAAGAAATAATCCAAACTCTGCTAATACCTCCTACATTCCCAATAGTTTTGTATCCATGTTCTCCTGTAGTTCTTGTTGTCTCCTAATGCTGATAGAGTGCTGAGAAATTGAACTCTAAGTTTTCCTCGTCTTTTGTGTCTCGACCACATCAGACCTGGAATTCTGAAAATATAATGTAACATAGGTTCCTAAGTTGGGGATTGTTTTAACAAATGTTGTGTATTAGATACAGTATTCAAAGATTCTTGAACAATTCTGTGGTGCAGAAGGTGAAATAAAGCCATGAATTATAAACCCTATGATGCAGAAGGTGAACCACTTCCATAAGATAGTATACACTTTATCAATATTCCCGAGAGGATAATAAACATGTATGAATTCGAATGTCGTCAGAATATAAACATACCTGCTTAAAGGTTCCGCTTCCAATGACACACCTTCCCCAAGAGCTTCTTCCTCGCATAATGCTAGAAGAATTGATTCCCAACTTTCTTCTTTCAGTTTTTGTAGCTCATTAGTTTTTTTTTTTTTTTTTTTTTTTCACTTTAACTTACGTAGGCATTTATGTTTAGACAAGCTTATGACTACAGTGTGTAGGGATGATGAATATTGGTTGTTTATATCATGCAATGGGTGGATGTTGATGAGTTTTACGAATTGGTTTTGAAGCAATGGATTGATTTTGAGCCTATTACACAATTGCAGAGCAATCGAAAACCATTGTATATCAACTTACAAACAATGTTTTTACAAAATTGAAGCTAAAAAAGCATTGTCTGATTGACAAAACAGGGAAACAATTGTAGTATGAACAAATATATACAATAGTCTTTTAGGAAACACCGTTGTTCAGTATTCATTTAATCAATTGTTAGGGAAGAGAACTATTGTCTAATAGCTTTTAGACAATATGTACTTACAAGGTCATATTGTGAAAGGTTAAATTAGACAATGTTTTTTTAAAGAGCGACATTGTCTATTCTGGTCTTCAGAGAATAATGCTTTTATGACTGGGCATTGTCTGAAAGGACTTTCAGACAATGGTTTGCGCCTATTGTCTGAATCATGTATCAGACAATCGTTGGATAGACAATGGTCCAGGTGTTTATCAGACAACGGTCGAAAACCATTGTCAACTTCAATATTTGGCCTAGTAAGTGAACTAACACGTAGGATCATCCACACTTTTACAAACTCACGGACGTCCTCTAACCTATTTTTGGTCATTTTGGTCATATATTAACATCTCCACCGTTCAACTTTCATGTTTATATGAGTATATCATATCTAGAAATTTTCATCCCATTTGATAATCGTTAGAGCATTCAAAATTACAATTTACAAGTAAAAACATAAAGAGTTCAGGTTTGATAGATTTAATACGTCTATTGATTTAATCTAGTTGGATACCTTAACAATCACCATTTTGGTTAAAACTTTACAAAAATGATCTAGACATATAAATCTAGTAATTGAACGGTGGAGATATAAATATGTGATCAACAAGTTGGCCTAATAATCGACCCCTTTAAATGAACGAAATAATTGATCTCTTTCTAAACAGAGAGAACCTTCGTTCTGAAATTAACGTGCGAAGTTTTTTTTTTTTACACACTTTTCAGTCATATTTTCACATCTTCACCGTTCAGATGTTAGAACCTAATGTATAAATCATTCCTGCAAAACTCATCTAATTTGGTTACAGTTAAGGTATCGAAACTATATTAAATCAATGTACAACCGAATCTGTTTAACCTGAACTGTTGGTGTAAATCACCATAACGAAAGGTCAAACAATTATCAAGTTGGATGAAATTTTGCAAAGATGATCTATACATTAGGTTCTAACATCTGAACGATGGAGATGTGAAAATATGACCGAAAAGTGTGTCAAAAAATGAACTTCGCACGTTAATTTCAGAGCGAAGGTTTGTTCTGGATAGGAATTGTATATATATATATATATATATATATATATATATATATATATATATATATATATATGGCACTTCCACTAAGGATCCCTCATTTTGTTCATTTTAAGGGATCGATTATTAGACCAACTTTTTGATTGAATTTTTACATCTCCACCGTTCAATTACAAGGTTTATATGTGTAGATCATTCATGTAAATTTTTAGCCAAAATGGCATTCGTTAATGCATATAACTAGATGAAATCAATGGACGTATGCAATCTGTCAAATCTGAACCGTTCATGTTTTTATTTGTAAATTACAATTTTGAATGCTCTAACAATTATCAAATGGAATGAAAATTTTCAAATATGATATACTCATATAAACATGAATGTTGAACGGTGAAGATGTTAATATGTTATCGAAAAGTAAGTTAAATGTTAATATGATATACTCATATAAACATAAATATGATATACTCATATTGAAAAGATGTTAATAAGTTAAAATATGACCGAAAAGTGTACCAAAAACTGAACTTCGCACGGTAAGTTCAAAGTGAAGATTCGCTCTGGATATATATATATATATATATATATATATATATATATATATATCCAGAGCGAATCTTCGCTTTGAACTTACCGTGCGAAGTTCAGTTTTTGGTACACTTTTCGGTCATATTTTAACACCATCCACTGTTCAGATGTTAGAACCTAATGTATAGATCGTCTCTGCAAAATTTTATCCAACTTGATAATCGTTTGGTCTTTCGTTATAGTGATTTAGACGAACAGTTCAGGTTGAACAAGTTCAGTTTGTTCATTGATTCAATATAGTTTCGATACCTTAACGATCACCAAATTGAATGAAATTTGGCAGAGGCGATCTATACATTAGGTTCTAACATCTGAACGGTGAAAATATTAAAATATGAATGAAAAGTATGCCAAAAACTGAACTTCGCATGGTAAGTTCAAACCGAAGGTTCGCTCTGGATATGAACTATATATATATATATATATATATATATATATATATATATATATATATTGTGTAGTATCTCCACCGTCTAGTATCTAGATAATATTGTGTAGATCATCTCTGCAAAATTTCAGCCAATTTGGTAATCGTTAAGGTCCTCAAACTTGAAAAATAAATGAACGAACTGAATTTTGTCAAACTTGAACCGTTCATGTTTATCACAAAAAAAAATGTCATTTTGAGGGTCTTAACGATTACCAAATTGGCTGAAATTTTGCAGAGATGATCTACACAATATTATCTAGATACTTGACGGTGGAGATGAGAAAATTCGATCGAAAAGTGGGTCAAACATGAAAATCCGCACTATAAGGACATTTTGAGGACATCCTCTCTAGATCCTGCCTGATATATATATATATATATATATATATATATATATATATATATATATATATATATATATTGTGAGACAGATCACTATTCATAAACAGTGACTTTTTACTATTTACTTTCGGTACAAAACACAGCTAATCGTGTTGGTTCCTATTTTGTCATCTTGTGAGTAATTGCATAGTAAAAGCAGATTCTTCAGTCAAAGCAGTCAATCCCACAGTGAAAACAGATTCCCTTGGTCGGTTGCCAAGGCTTATATAAGGAGTCTCACTCCTTCAGTTCAAGCATCGCTCATTTTTTTCAGACTTCAACTCAGTTAATCAGAAGCCTCGAGCTCCCAAATAGTTCCCCCTCTCCCTTTCACTTGTATTAGCCAGTTATCTCATGTGTTGAGATTTCTGTCTTAGTTAGTAACTCAGTTCTTCTATTATCCTGCCTTCAATCCCAATTATTCATGCATCAGTTTTAAAGGTTGTTTTCTTAAACCAGTCAGACCATCTCATGAGTTGAGAACTCTGTCTTTTATTATTAAACCTTTGTATTAAACTTTGTTCATAAATAAAAGTATGTTTCCTTCCGTTAGTTTCTATGTATATATATATATATATATATATATATATATATATATATATAATTCAATCAAAGCAAAACAACAACAAATAAATTATTTACAAGAAGAAATTGATTTCAAAAGAATTGACCGCCAATTACAAGATCCTTCCCTCAAAAAACAAAATTAAAAATTTTGAAGAAAAAATTATTAAAGACTTATGCTCAGAAATCCCAAATGCCTTCTGGCATCGAAAAAAACATATTGTTAACCTTCCTTATATTAAAAGCTTTGATGAAAAGAATATCCCTATAAAAGCTCGACCGATTCAAATGAATCATGAAACCATGGAATTTTGTAAAAAAGAAATTCAAGATTTACTCAGTAAAGGAATGATCTGCCACAATAAATCTCCTTAGTCTTGCTCCGCTTTCTATGTTCAGAAGAATGCTGAATTGGAAAGAGGTGCCCCTCGCTTAGCTATAAACTATAAACCTCTCAATTCAGTATTAGAAGGGATATATATATATATAGACACACACACACAGAGTTCCTATCCAGAGTGAACCTTCGCTTTGAACTTATCATGCGAAGTTCAGTTTTTGGCACATTTTTCGATTATATTTTAATATATCCACTGTTTAGATGTTAGAACCTAATGTATAGATCGTCTCTGCCAAATATCATTCAATTTGGTGATCGTTAAGGTATCGAAACTATATTAAATCAATGAACAAACCGAATTTGTTCAACCTGAACTGTTCGTCTATAACGAAAGGCCAAACGATTATCAAGTTGGATAAAATTTTGCAGAGATGATCTATACATTAGGTTCTAACATCTGAATTGTGGAGATGTGAAAATATGACTGAAAAGTGTGCCAAAAACTGAACTTCGCACGATAAGTTCAAAGCGAAGGTATATATATATATATATAGTTACACCTTCATTTCACAATATGAGTAGGTTATTTAGATCTTCCTCAGTCACCTCTAGTTCTGCTAGATCCTCATCTTCCCTAAACAGAATACCAGACATAGTTAATGAAGAAGAAGTTGAATACCATTCAAATGATCATATTGATATTAATGATTGGAATATTCCTAGAGTCCCAATTAATGAAATTTACAAGAAAAAATGGTCTCTATCCTCATTCAAAAGTGAACACCATATTAAAACAGTTGAACAAGTCTATGCTCTTAGTAAACCACATGAAACATGTCAATTATTTAATCCCGAAACTATTAAAAAACATAAAAAAGATGGTCATAACTTCCTTCACATTGGATTAGTTCAAATCGGGGTTAAACATTTAACAAGAAACGGTCTTAATGCTTCTGTTTTTCTTTGTCTTCGAGACGCAAGATTTACAGATTTTAATGATAGTACCCTTAGTATTATCGAATCAAGCAGTTTTAATGGACCAATACATTTTAATTGTTATCCTGATTTCACAATAAGCCTTAATGATCCACATATATTAAAAACTTTAACATTAAACATTAAAACTTCTGGATATAATGTTTTAGAAGGAACACAGCCTCTGGCTTTAATCTACCAAATTCATTACAAAGTTACTGGCACAAATATGAATTTCTAAGCTATCAGTAAAAGCCCAAAAAACCAAACACTCTTAATTCAAAGTAATCAAAATAATGCTAATATTAGAGTTCCCTAAACTATTAAATGGTCTGATGTTCACCTCCCCACATAATTAACTAATGAAAATCAACCAACAAATATACAACATAGCATATCAGATTTAAATTGTGTACAACAATATAATGATGGAACAATAAGAATAAATTTCCACAATAATAGATTCAACAATTCACCCAAAATTCAAGATTTAGGTCAATCTTCTAGACATTCCTTTGCCACTACCAGACATTTTTTTGCTGGTTCTACAGCAGCTGAGTCTTCTGTCTCAAGAAGAGACCTTGAACTCGAAAAAGAAATACAAAAAAAATTAAGATCAAAGAATTAGAAGAAGAATTAAAAAATTTAAGAATTAAAAATACTAATACTTCATCTCAAGTTAGTTACCCAATTTATACAGACCATGAAAATACACAAGGCAATACTTCACCTACTCCTACAACTGGAGATTTTGAAGTCATTCCTCCAGTTAATCCCCAATTAAACACTCTTACAAATTTTTTTTACAATTAACTATACCAAATTAGATCAACATCTCACCGCTGAAGAAAATATTCATAGCAGAAATCTTTATCGCCTACAATACCCATTAACAGAACAAAGAAAACAACTATTTCAAGATTGGAAAAATTACATGATTAAAAACCAAGAAGAAATATTTTTTCTTGATTTTATTAATTTAATAAATAAAAACTTCAAACATTAACAAAATCTAAATGGATAACTACTCAATCCATTATTACTTCCACACATCCTCTTGTTGAAAGCATAGTAATTGACCACCTACAAACACACATAATGGCTTCACCTTTCAAAGTTCCAAATGGAAAACATGATCCAGATCATAAAAAAATTATTGAACAAAATAATTACTCTAATCAAAGTCTAATAACTATTGGATGTCAACTCGACAAAATAGAAACTAAAATCGATACTATTTATTCAAAAGTCGATATACTCCCAAAAAACCAATCTGAAAAACCATTAATCCATTTTAGTAATCTTAACAAATTCAAACCTACTTCAACAACTCAAAAAATTGAACAAATGTTAAAACAAATAAAACCTGAGTCAAGCCAAATTACAGTAATACACAATACTTCTACTGATTCTGCAGATAGTGATTATACTACCATTTCAAAAATCAACCAAACCTTTTCAAATATTTAAATTAATAGGATAAATTACCCAAAGAAAAGAAATTTTAAATCTTGGACGGAAAAACCGTTACCATTAGATATTCAGCCCAATAACATTCCTAATATTTAGTTTTCAGTTTCATCTCAAAAAACTTACGAATGGAATATTGATAATTTATCAGAACAAGAAATATTAAAGAAATTACACCATATGTCAATGGCCGCCAATAGTTACATCACAAATCACAACTTCACTCAACCTGAAATTATTGATATTTTATCAACTGGTTTCACAGGAATGCTCCATTCCTGGTGGGAAAAACACTTTACATCTACATCTAGAGATCAAATTAAACATGCAGTCCAAAAAGACGAAGATGGAAATCCCATCTTTGACGAAAGTATTGGAATGGGAATTCCAGATGGACTAAATACACTACTCTTTACAATTATTCAACACTTTATTGGAACACCCAGCCATATAACTTCCAGGATACATGATCAACTTAGTAACCTAAGATGCCCAACCTTAAGTGATTTTAATTGGTATAAAAATGTTTTCATCTCCAGAGTAATGCTTAGGGATGATAGTAACCAACCATTTTAGAAAGAAAAATTTATTAATGGATTGCCAAAATTATTTGCACACAAAATACGACAAGTATTAAGTATAAAATTATTTGCACACAAAATACGACAAGAAGAATTATTAATTGATTTAATAGGGAAAATAGACAACCCTGAACTTAAAATAAAATATCTTAAAAAATTGAAAAAATTAATAACACAAGAACACCAAGTAAATATTTCACACCCGAAAATATCTCTCACAACTACTTTTGAAAAATTTAAAAATAAAAAACAAGAAGTTACTATTCAAGATCTACAACATGAGATTAAAATTATAAAAAATACAGATACAATTTCTGCAAAATCAATATTCAGAAATTTCTCTAGAAAATAAAGAAATTAAAAATGACCTACATATGGTAAAAATTGGTACCCAATTTCTTCAAATTCAACAAGATCCTAAAAATCTTACTCCTCCTAATTTACCCATACCTCATAATGAAGAAACATATGAACATGCTAACATTAATTCAATCCAACATATTAATCTACAAAAATGGTACACTAAAGTGCAAATTAAAATTAAAGATTTTCAATTTACAACCACTGCACTGGTTGACTCTGGTGCGGATCTCAATTGCATACAAGAAGGATTAATTCATTCTAAGTACTTTGAAAAACCAAAAGAATCACTTAAATCTGCTAATGGAACAAAGATGGATATTAAATATGAAATACCAAATGCGCACGTTTGTCAAAACAATGTCTGTTTCAAAACTCCATTTGTCTTAGTAAAAAACTTAACTGATAAAGTAATCCTTGGACTCCCTTTCATTACCCTTCTATATCCATTCACAGCAGAATACAATGGTATTACTACATACCCACTTAATCAACCAGTAAAATTTCTCTTTTTATCTAAACCGGAAATCCATGCATTAAAAGCTTTCCAAGAAAATTCAATCTTCAAATCTATTAATCTTATTCAATCTAAACAAAAACAAATAACATTCCTAAAAGAAGAAATCAATTTCAAACGAATTGACCAACAGTTACAAGACTCTTCACTTCAACAAAAAATTAAAAAATTTGAAGAAAAAATCATTAACGAATTATGTTCAGATATTCCAAATGCCTTTTGGCATCGAAAACAACACATAGTTACACTACCTTATATAAAAGAATTTAATGAGAAAAATATCCCTACCAAAGCACGACCTATACAAATGAACCATGTCCTTATGGAAATTTGTAAAAAAGAAATCACAGATTTACTCCAAAAAAGAATAATTCGCTACAGTAAATCTCATTGGTCTTGTGCTGCATTCTATGTTCAGAAAAATGCTGAACTCGAAAGAGGAACGCCTAGACTAGTTATTAATTATAAACCTCTCAATACAGTCCTTGAATGGATTCGATACCCTATTCCTAATAAGAAAGATGTTATTAGCCGACTCAACAATTCAATTATATTTTCTAAAGTTGACATGAAATCTGGATTTTGGCAAATTCAGATAAACGAAAAGGATAAATACAAAACTGCATTCGTTACCCCATTTGGCCATTATGAATGGAATGTCATGTCATTCGGGCTAAAAAAATGCACCAAGTGAATTCCAAAACATTATGAACGACATCTTCAACCCTTACAGTCACTTCTCAATTGTCTACATAGATGATGTACTCATCTTCTCACAATCAATTGATCAACATTGGAAGCATTTAAACCAATTCTTTCATATAATAAAGAAAAATGGTCTAGTCATCTCAGCTTCAAAGATTAAATTATTCCAAACAAAAATTAGATTCCTTGGATTCAACATTCATCAGCTTCAAGTTACCCCTATTCACAGAGCTATTCAATTTGTAGATAAATTTCCTGACGTAATCTTAGATAAAAATCAACTCCAAAGATTCTTAGGATTATTAAATTATATTCCAGATTTTTACCAAAATCTTAGACAAAAATGCAAACCCTTATTTTATAGACTTCAGAAAAAACCCCCTCCATAGTCGTCTATTCATACAAATTTGGTTAAAGAAATTAAAAGCCATGTTAAAACTCGACCCTGCTTAGGAATCCCTTCAGTCAATTCTTTTAAAATTGTAGAAACTGATACTTCAGACATAGGTTTTGGAGGCATTCTCAAACAACAACTTTCTCCTTCTCAACCTGAGCAGATAGTCCGATATTATTCCGGTGTATGGAACCAAGCACAACGCAATTATAGTACTATTAAAAAAGAAATCTTATCTATTGTTCTTTGTATTAGTAAATTTCAAGATGATCTTTTAAATCAAAAGTTTTTAGTTCGTGTTGATTGCAAAAGCGCAAAACATGTTTTAGAAAAAGATGTTCAAAATATTACAAATAAACAAATATTTGCCCGTTGGCAGGCTATTTTAAGCATTTTTTATTTCAATATTGCATTCATCAAAGGAACAGATAACCATATCCTTGATTTTCTCACTCGTGAATTTATTCAGGGATCATCAACAGATGGATACCAAATCAACTCGGACGACTCGGTCCAAATAAAAAAATAGTCAACCAGGGCCTTCGGCTCCAGTCAACCCCCAGTCACCCAATCCAGTCAAATAAGTACCCGGTACAGAAATAGTCATGGCCAACCCATATTACCCAATTAATTATAGTTCTCCAGTCATCCCCATGCCTCTTTTGGCCCAAGGTCCTCGGCCCACTTTCCAGCCAGCACTAGTGAATGATTATGACCCATTTGCAGTCTCTCAATCCAGTCAACCCCCTAGAACCTACTACCCAAAATCCTCTCCCTATGTGATTAGAACAGAAGCTAATCTATTCCATGTCGAGCCTTCCTTACGACATATTAGTCATCTAATAGCACTGGCCAGACGATATTTTCCTCCCTCTCTCAATTACCTTCCTAGTCACCCTAATTATACACTCCGATTTTACGAAGATATCCTTTTCAAAACTAAGTCAGTCACAATCAAACCTATCAGAGACACTAATAATACCAACAAAATTATGTATCATTCTTTACATATAGTTCATATTCTATCATTGGAAGATTGGAAAGATCCTCCCTACATCTCTCACATATATGATGGCTTGTCATTCACTTACCACCAGTACGAAGATGCATGACATATAATATTCCTTCACCAGGCTGAAGATTTCAAGCATTCATGGTTCATTAATTTTGACAGAAACTTTGAAAGAAACTTCCTCATGTGGTTTCTCTCCTGGTGGGCGTCTTATGGTTTCCCATATGAAATGTTACCAGAGTTACTTCAGCAAGCAGTAGACAAGTTCTCAGAAGTTGCAACATTCACTATATATGAGAAGAACTTCTCTCCAACATTACACTTCATGTCCAAATACAAAATCCCATGGATTTTCAAATGGGAGTTTATTCTCAAGACAGATCTGCACCTCACATGTGGTACAGTATGTAGAAGGCATCTCATCAAATGGTGGGATAAATTCAATACTGACAGAATATTATATGCTTTTGCTCTTGAAGATTTCTTGAAGAAGCAACCTGCATCCCTAGTCAAAGCATCTCTTCAAAAAGATCAACCAAAAGCAAGCAGTCAACAACAAGTCTCACCAGTCATCCAGGCTACTCCTCTACAGAAAGTTGCATCGCCCTCTTCCAAGACCAAAATCAAAGGAAAATGCCCTGCCTCCTCCTCATCCAAATCAAAGTCAAAGTCAGCAGAATTAAAAAAGTTAGCCCATCAGTTATTAGCCCAAGCAGCTGGCTTATCTAGCAGTTCCTCTGAGGACGAAACCCAACCCAGTTCCAGTCACTCTTCTAGTCAATCAAGTACCAAGTCCAGATAGCCCAGTAAAAACCCTCTCTCTTGGGCTGAACATGCAGAGTTACAAGACTACCAAGACGCTCAAGATCCCTATGACTAAGGGAACAAGCTACTATTTATAAAAACAGTAAAAACTTTTTACTATTCACCCATTGTCGAAATCAGACAAACAAAGCTAATTAGTGCTGCTTCCTGTTTGTCGGTTTGGCAACATATGAGTAAAGACCCAGTAAAAGCAGATTCTCAGTCTCTACAGTCAAAAACAGTAATCACTACAGCAGCCATTGTCGGTTCCAGGATCTTTATAAGGAGCTCTTCTCCTTCATTATCGGCAGGCTCAATATCATCACTCAGTTCATCAGTCACCAAATTCTCTCTAGAATAGTTCTCTCTTCTCCTCTAGTATAGCACAGAGAATCTCATGTGTTGAGAACTGTGTTAGTTCATATTCACCCTTATCCTATCCCATTCATGTATTAAATCTTAGTAAGTTTTATGAGCCACAGTCAACTTTTGTAGTAATACCTTGTTCATAAATAAAAGTTTATGTTTTATTCTATCTGGTATGGTATATCGGATTAAAGCATACTCTTGGCGTTGGTCTTGTTAAACTTGCCATTGCACACCGAAATTCACTGTTTCAGTACCTACCTTGTTGCTATACATAATTCATATGTATTAGAAACCATATTATTATATAGTCTTCCGCACAGCGCTGGTACCCTTTTTATATATATATATATATACCCCTACGTCAAAAATATACATGTATATGCTTAATTAGTGTTTGAATGAAGATTACAAACTGAAGTGTCTATAACTGATGATTTACAGAAAATTGGTATTGCATGCGATCGGAAACATGCAGAGTGTTCAAAAGTTGTATAATTAACTTGATGTTTGTAAGAAATGTGGAATTAGGTGAATCTAATTAGTATGATTAACCTGCAGCACGAGGATCTTAAAGTCAAGGATTACCGATTAATTTAAACAAAACATACACCTAATTGTTATATTGCAAAGAATCGTAGACAAGACATCCCACCATATTATTCCACAGTTAATTTCAAATACACCCTTTTATGTTTTTCTAACTTATCTACATGTATATCATTCGATTCGGTTTCAATAAGAGTCAAGATTTGCTGACTCTGAAAGCATATGTGCCAAAGCATATAATAGCACTGGATCAATTTGTGTGTCACTTGCTACTGGTTATACTGCCAACATATACAAGTGTCATGTAGTAGCCTAATAAGTATGCACCCAAATGCACCTTTCAAATCTAATATTAGAGAACTACATCTTGTTTGGTTGGTACTTAACTGATGGAGGCAGCAAGGGATTTGATAATTAATCAGAATCACAGTCTGAATACGTATATAATACACAGTGGGTCAAGTAAGTCATCTATCGTGATGCACTACCAGATATGGGAGAATAGCCGACGAAAAAAATTTCGTCGGCTATGCCAATTTTTCGTCGGCTATACCCTCTACCGACGAAATTTTCGTCGGTTATAAGTCGTCGGGAAAACCCCGTCGGTAATACAATGGCCGACGAAAAAATCAAATTCGTCGGCTATAGTAGAGTATGGCCGACGAATTTACCGACGAAAATATTTTTCGTCGGCCAAACCTGGGAGAAATTGCCGACGAATTTCGTCCGGTATTTTCGAGTATGGCCGACGAAATTCAGTAACTATAGCCGACGAAATTCGTCGGCTATTGTGTTTTAACTATAGCCGACGATTTATTAAACTTTCGTCGGCTATTTCCTCGAAATATATTAATATTTTAATAGGCATTAATTAGTTATAGCCGACGAAATACTAGAATTTTCGTCGGCTATACAACTTATAGCCGACGAAAATTGGTAAAATTCGTCGGCTATTCTTAAATTTTAGGGAAAAAATAAATAAATTATGCTTTGGATGGAGGAGGGGAAGGAGGAGGGGAAGGAGGAGGAGGAGGAGGAGGAGGAGGGGAAGGAGGAGGCCGGAGGAGGAGGAGAAGGAGGAGGCCGGAGGAGGAGGAGAAGGAGGAGGATGAGGAGGAGGAGGAGGAGGCCGGAGGAGGGGAAGGAGGAGGCCGGAGGAGGAGGAGGAGGAGAAGGAGGAGGAGGAGGCCGGAGGAGGAGGAGGAGGAGAAGAGAAAAAAGGCGGGAGGAAGAGATTTAAAAGATTTAGAAGGAGAATAGCCGACGAAAATAAAAAATTTCGTCGGCTATACTTAGAGAATAGCCGACGATTTAAAAGATTTCGTCGGCTATACTTTGGAAGATCAACAGCCGTCAGATCTGAGCCATCCAACGGCGGACAATAAAAAGGCGCGGATCAAGAGTTTAGCCGACGAAATACAATGTTTCGTCGGCTATACTTAGAGAATAGCCGACGAAATACAATGTTTCATCGGCTATTCTATGAAAACATACTAAACTGCCGTTTTGAGGCCCTAAACGAACTCGAAAGCCCGAAAAAGCCCACACATCGTGGCAAAGCCACGAGTTTGATTCCTGGCGTCGTTCCCTTTCCGGAATGATATCACAATCATCATTCGGACGCCGGACGCCAAATCTGCAGTAAACCGGGTTTTGACTGATTTCATTATTTCGGCACACGGATTTTATCGGAATCTTGTCATTTTTCAACCGTAGACGTATTTCATTATTTCGGTCATATCTTATTTGACGACATATTTGCATTTGAAGAGTGTACGTATAGTAACTATTTGAAACTATACATTCACTTAAACACTTAGTAAACAAGTTAAGGAACATTAGTGCATATGTTCCGATTTTGAATCTAAAAGTTTGGAAAATCTATTCCAACCGTCAGATATCACCGTTAAGATTAAATACATGTATGAAAAAAAATCCAACTACATCTGACAACGTTAAAGGCTCGATCGGGACGGTCAACCGGGTGAGTCAACCCTTTAAACGCTTAGAAATGGTAATTGGCCTGTCTAAATGACGTTTTTTGGCCTGACCTTCAACAGATAATAGTTTCAAATCGATGAGACGCAACTAATCGTATAAAAATTTTCCTCAAAATATTTACCGACCGTCAGGCTACCCATAGGAAAACGGAAGTAAAAAACAGTTAACCGCAACATTCGGCACACAGATTTTGTTGGAATCTTGTCATTTTTCAACCGTGAACGTATTTCATTATTTCGGTCATATCTTATTTCACGACACATTTGCATTTGAAGGACGAAGCAATGGTTTGTCGATAGTGATAGAAAATGGAAGCTGTTTTTTTTTTTTTTTTTTTTTAATCATAGCCGACGAAATCAAACCTAGTACTCGTCGGCCATACTTCCAAAAATTTTCGTCGGCTAAAGTTTCAGAGAAAGGCCGACGAAAATTCAAATCGTCGGCCATTCTAGGAGAATAGCCGACGATTTTTTTTTTTAGCGACGAAAAAAAAAATCGTCGGCCATTCTTAGGGAATAGCCGACGAATTTTTTTTTTACCGATGAAAAAAAAATTCGTCGGCCATTCTTGGGAATAGCCGACGAAAATTTTATTTCGTCGGCCGTTTTTTTTTATTTCGTCGGGAAAAACCTTTTTTCTGGTAGTGATGGACCGTTCTAGTAAGGAAGCAAGTGGGACTTCTATGTATAATTGCTCTCAGTTTGAATAAATTTTAAAAGAAAAATATGAAAAAACTACACAGCGGACGGGTTGAAATTCATTAAAACAAAAAATCCGATCAATATATACTTTACAGATAACAGTCACTCTGGAAAGCCTTAGATAGTACGTATGAGAAACCTAATGTGGTATATATTACCCTCATCAACGTACATGCAATGAGCTGCTTCTCATAAACCTTCTCTTCTTTCGTATAACAGATGCAGATTCAAACTGATATCCATATGCAACCCATTTTGATAACCTTGTACCGACCAAAAAATGGAATTTGAATTCTCTAGTCGACCATAACAATGGTGGGATTAGTTGAACATTATCAAGCGTATATATTAGTTTATACTCCCAGCATCCTAACCTTGGTATGAACACACATTACAAAATCAAAGCCTCCATACGCCAATTACGGCACCAAAAGCTAAACAACACTATTGCATACAATGACAAGTGATGATATCCAAATAGCAATCTTGAATACGAGTCTCTTATCCTCCTCCATCGACATCATCATCCAACACAAAAAAAACATAAATTAAAAGAAAAAAACAAGGAAAGAGACAAATGACTCAAATGATGGAGTTGGAGGATGAGGAGATGTGGATGGTTTTTCTAGAGCAATCTTTGTCAATGGGGGAGAGACTCTTTTCGTGGCCAAGCGTCACCCCCTTGGAGAAATGTCTCTCTAGTCTCTTCTAGTAGGCAAAAGTCTAAGTTCGAGGGATTGTATTTGGTTTTTCCAGAGGAGATGGTGAGGTGCTTAATGAGGGTCATTGAATAATAGTGATGAGTTTGGTGACCCTTTCCTAAAGTCGACTGAATTTGATAGCAGATGAGCCCCCACCATAACTGCTCGTCACTCCCTCTTTTTGCCATCTTGGCTATGCAAGTGTGACTAGTTTGGGAAGAAAAAGGTTGTATTATTCGACGTCAAAGTAGAGACCAATTTAGTTCTCTATTTATATGGACTTGTTCATAGTACCTAAGTGAAATTTCTTTGTTCTAGTACCTAGATGTATGAATTGTAATATTCTAGATTCGATTTGTAACAAGTCAGAGTTTTTTTTTTTTTTTTTTTTTCCGACTTACTGTTAGTGAGCTGAACTCAAAATTACACACTTCGAAAATAAAACTTATTCCACTAGAGTGTTTAGACTAAAAGATTAAGGACTGTCGAACAGGAGATTGAGACAATAAGACATACGTTTTTCTCTCTTCACATATCTTAAATGGTTGGACTCCACATTTATCTCATTTTTCACTATTTTCCCAATTGCTTGTTACAAAATACAAAAGTGGAATTAAGTTGTACATGCTTTTAGGTTTAGACAAATATAGTAACGGCTATTTTGCTGAACACGTTTTCAAAAAGAACCATCTTATGTACAATCATGTGAGGAGGAGGAGGACAAATCAAAGTATTACAGCTAATTAAATAGGTTTAGATCCAACTAATTAAGTGCTTTTTCGTTTTGTGATGTTAGTAGTCATCGTCCAATATATCTTTGCCATTATTTTGTTACTATAATTAAGCTTGATGCCCCCACAACCCTGAGGTGACTTTTTTGACCGTCAACTACTCTATGCAACTTGTTGAGCTTAATAATGCAGCCCCTTATTACAGCATATCTAATGTGAAATATCCCATTTTTATGTTGAGTATAAATGTGCCTTCATTCTATTATGATACTTCAATGAAGCTCCATGCCAACCAAGACGTTATAATAAGTATCTCTAAGTGTATGTGAAACGTTATATTAGTTCATCGATTGGGTATCCGGTAGATTGTGTATTGTTTGGTATTATTATTAGATGAGCTTGATTCCCCTCCAATGAGCAAAGACTAACACCAGTAGGTTACTATCGCAAATCTATGCATGCTGTTGTGTGACATGAAATCAAGACTAAACTCACAACTTTGTCGATATTGTACTATTAAACCTAAGAGACAAAACAACTATAATAAGAAGAAACATTGTGTTCAAAGATCTCTACTAGAAGAAAACAACGTTGTCACCTAATCGTAATCTCCGTAATCTTAAACGCGCATATCCATCTTTTTTTACAAAATCGATTTTTCTATTCAAATCGTCTTCAAAGTATAGCTAGATATTTACAAGATACATCTAGAAAAATATCTAAAACCTTCAGTTTGAGCTCAAAAATGGCACACTGTAAAAACCTAGAGGCTCTACCCCCGATCGAGCACTAACAATGACAGAAACACGAAACAAGAGAAAGGCAACTACTGCAGTGACAAGTCGTACGTTTCATGTCCCACCAAGAAGCGCGCACTCAGTTCTCTTCTGATTGGTCCGCCTCACTCCAACGCGTGGGACGGTGTCTCTGCCAAGCCCATCTCCTCCTTCCATCCCTCTGGATCATAAAACAAACTCACACCCCAAACCAAATAAAGATCTCCAACCTTTTCTGTAATTTTCAATTATATATAAACCCCTCCATTACCCAACTTCAGAGCCTTTCCGACAACCCTCAACTTCCTTCTCCTCATTTTCTTTATCTCACTTTCTGAAAGAAAATAGAGCACTTTCAGAGCTCAGAAGAAGAAAGAAACAGTAACTGTTGCTGTTGCTGTAGCAGGATCTGGGAATAGAGACACAGAACTCAAGCAAATCTGTTTTTGACTTTGGAGTCCCCAAAGAGGCAAAGGTGAGGGAGAAAAGAACATTACCCCCCATCTCAGCTTTTGCTTTGTTACTTGTTTTAATGTTTTTTCTTCTACTTAGAGAACTTTATTGGGTAGAATTCATTCATTTTTGTGGTGTGTGGCTCAAAAGGGTTTGAATTTGAAGTGGGTTTTGTTATCACGATCTGGGTCACTGTGCTTGGTTTTGCTTTCCCCCTGTTTTGCTCTCCTTGGATTCCGGTTTTGCTGTGTAGAAAAGTTAGGAGCTTTATTGGTATCTGGTTCTAAAGGTCTTGGCTTGTTTTTAAGTTTGGGGGTTTGGGTACTTTTGGAGTGAAGTGAAATATTTGGGGGTTTTGGCTTCTGGGTTTCTCTGAATTTTGAGTTTGTTCAAGTTCTGGGTTAGCTGCAATTTCAAGGTAAGGGTTTGATTTATAAAACTTGTTCATGTTTAGTTTTATCTGGATAAAGTTCTGGTTTTTATATGGTCTATTTCTGGTGTTGGGTTGTCTATTTGGATTTGGTTGTGTCTGGTTGTTTGTATTGTACTTTAATTTCTAAGCCTCATGCATTATATACAATACTAGATTCTTACTTATGTTGTAGGGTTTTGTATTTGGGAGTTGGCTTTTGGTAGATAATTGTCTTCAATTTCGCTTAGTCTGTGAGCTATGGCTCTATTAAATTTAGCATTTTAACCTGGACTGACTTTAGAAACCAGTTTTTTGCTTCTTCAGATTTCCTTACCTGGGTGTTTTCATGGATTCTCCTCAATCTGTTGTGTCTCCATTCAAAACCTCTAGTGTTCCTGAGCCTGAGAAGCAGAAATCAGACTGTTTTGTTCGCGCCAACTCTGGACCATATTCTAATGGAGTCGAGGCCAGTAAACAGGAAACTAATGTTAGTAATGTAGAGGACTTCATTGGTGCAGTTGAGGTGTATGTTCATCAGGCCAGGGACATACACAACATCTGTATTTACCACAAGCAAGATGTCTATGCTAAGCTGTGCTTGACTAGTGATCCAGAACTCGCAGTTTCCACCAAAACCATTAATGGTGGTGGTCAGAATCCAGTCTTCAATGACAAGGTCCAGCTTAATGTTCGGACTGTTGATGCCTCCATCAAATGCGAGATTTGGATGCTGAGCAGGGTGAAGAATTATCTTGAAGATCAGTTGCTGGGATTTGCATTAGTGCCTATGTCAGAGGTCCTCATCAAGAATGGAAAGTTAGAAAAAGAGTTCCCTCTTTCTTCAACCGATCTCTTTCATTCCCCAGCAGGATTTGTGAAATTGTCTCTCGTTTATGCTGGAGATTCACCAGAATTGATGTCTCTGGCCTCAAATCCTGTTATGGAGGACACAGAGATAACTGATTCTATTCCTTGTGAAGAATTAGATAAGATAGAGTTCCCAGATCCGGACATTGCCAATGAAGACCAGATGATGGTTTCAGAGTATATTAAGATCCCATGTTCTGAGTTTGAGTCTCAGAGCTCTGAGAGCTTTGTTACTGCTGATGGTGAAACTCATGCTAGTTCTGAAGTGGGCGTTCAGGCTGTAGAAAGCTTCTCGACGGCTGCTTTTGGCTCTATTCAGGCTCAGAAGCTTGACTCTCCCCCGAGCAGTGTGTCAACTAATGGGGTTTCATCTCCATCAGTCCAAGCAAGTTCAGAGTCATCTGACGCTCCAGTAACTTCAGAATCTCCAAATCAGGAACAAATTTCTGCCTCAAAAGAGAAAAGGGCAGATCTTAAAGATGTCGAGACTGGTTCATCTGGTGAGGTGTCAATTGATACCATCTCAAAGCCTGTCGTCACTGTCAACATTCCAGAGCAAAATGTGGTGCAGCAGGATTTTGTTGACATGTACATGAAAAGCATGCAGCAGTTTACCGAGTCTTTGGCTAAAATGAAGCTTCCTGTGGACATTGAATCACCAACCAGTTCAGGAAATTCGAGCTCTGATCAGAATTTAGCTACACCAAAGACAAATGGCTCCCGTGTGTTTTATGGGAGTAGGGCTTTCTTCTAAGCTCCTAGTTCACTGGTTCGATGAAGACTCACAGGTGACTCTAGATTTTAGATTGAAGGCTAGTACTAGTAGTGAAGTGTAATAATGTGTTTTATGTATTGTTGTGTTTTCCTTTGTATGTTGCTGTGTTTCAGATGACTTGAAATCTTGACTTGTACCTGTTACAAGCTTTGTTCTGTCACAGCCTGCTGTTAGTATATATGAACTAATGTTACATCTTCCCTCTTGCTCTTTGTAGCTACTTTTAATCTTAACCTTTTAATTATTGTGATATCCAATTTCATCTAACTATAGGCTGATGGTGTTTAAAATCATATGATTGATGTTATGGTCCCTACATTCACATGGTGATTGAAGGAAAAACATGTAAAGCCAAAGCTTCCGTTGCTGTGCTTTCGGCCATTTCACATGATTTGCCAGATTTGGTTTAGATTCAACTACATCTTTACCATCTCCATCCATATATGACATGGAAAAGCTTATAGTTAATCATCGATTGAATGATATCTCTCCCTTGTACCTATTACATATGCTCTAGTTATATACAGTTTTCTTGGAGTTGTTCAATTCCAGGTGACTATTTGGACAACACAGTAAAAACCATCCTTTCCCATAATGCTCTGCCATTTTGAATTTCTGCATTTTAAAAAGTGAGGGAAGACTTCTTTGCACCTCATTATAAGAAAAGATGTACATTATAACACCAAAGAGAATACAGAAATTTATCTGTCCCAACCATATTAGATAGTTTTATAGCATCAAAGTGGCACTTCTATTACTTCATGTGCTCTGAGGCTGATATGCCTCCTGCATATCCATGCAATCTGGCCATCGTCTTGGTACCTCACTCTCCATAAGCCAAACTTCTCTGCAATATCTTTTCCAGTTGAGCATCTCCGCTCCCTCAGGAAATCCAGAACCCACTGCTGTGCTGTTCTTTGATCTTGCAAGATATCTCTTGAGCTTTCTGCAGCCCTGCTTCTGTTCCTTCCCTCCATACGCCCTATTGCTGCAGCTCCCACAACTCCTGCTGCAAGTGCTGTCCCTGCTCCTGTTGCTCCATAAAGGAGGGAAGAATCGGCCAGGTGCGCAACTTCCCTGCTCAAATCAGGTATCATTTCACCCATCCCAGCTGCTAGATGAGCTCCTATCTTGAGGGCAAATGTCAGCAGTTTCATGAACTTTGTGGTGTATGGTGCCAGGGACTTCACTGCTCTATTATCAACCTGCATCATTTCACAACCCATCTGATCTTCCACAACATGCATTTCTCTCTGGAATTCACATAACATATGGAGTCGAATAGCATTCATTCCAGGCACCATGTTGGTGATCAATCTCCTAGAGTAGTTTTCTGTTCTGACAAAGTAGAACATGTTGGGCACTTTCCTCTCTTCAACTTGGACATTGTAGGTCACAAGGTAATTTACTTTGCGGTGAAGCTCAGTGAGGAGTCTATGCTCATAATATCTCAAACCTTGGATCTCCTGTTTCAGGTCTCTGATTTCTTGTTCAATGATCTTCAGTCTCTGCAGAACTACCTCAACCCCTTTGGCAATTCCACCAAAACTCGGTTCAACTGTTGCAAGCTCATCACTGGTGGATATTGCGTTCTCTGCTCCATCTATATTGCTCTCAGGTGGGATTTGCAGTTCTTGAGCAAGGTTGTATAGGTCATGATATCTCCGGTGCAGTACTTCTCGGAAGTCATCATCTGATAGGAGGTCTCGAGCAAAGTCAAAACCAGCTCCCATTACTTGTCTCCCGAAATCTGAGATTGGATCCCATGTGTGCTGGTAATCATACATGCTGTCTGCAGGAACAGAAAGCAATGCCTGTTTCAGTTGTTGCAATGAAACACATTGCGTTTTCCTGCATCTGGGAGGTGTGAGGTTTCGGACACATTCTGGCCGCATCACGTTTTCAGTCAAGGTGATGCCATGGCAGAGGCTATGAATTGCTGGTATTATAAGCTGCTGGATGACTCTAAGTGTTTCTGTCAGGTTCTTGGTGGAGCATGCCAGAACATCAATGTAGTAACCAAGCTGTCCTCCCAGTTCAACTCTTATGTAGATTCCATTAATGTTTATCGAGATAAGGTGCTTCTCGAGACTGTAAGTTGCTCCATGTTGGTTCTTCAAGGCCATGACTTTGTTGTGCAGATGCACCTGGGTTTGCAACATACTAAGTTTGATGAGAACATAAATTCGTAATTGCACAGGATGTTATCACATTCCTAGTTTTATGGTACATGAGCCTGTATCATTTCCTTTGCATAAAATAGATATATCTGTGTAATGTGGGCATCTTTGATATGCATGATTCGTAGGACCCTAAAGTTTGAGTCTATATTAGTTCTTGTCAATGTTATATAAATGATAGCATTTAGCTAAAATCACCAGGATTCATGTGGCATGGAACAATTATATAACCTATAAGTTTATTACAGCAAAGTAATAGTAAGATTTTCTCATCAATTTGTGCTTAAGACACTTCAAACTAATTTTGCTTAGGGCTTAAAAAAGTTCAGAGACATATCACAAGAACTGAAAGGACAATGATGATAAGGGTTGGGATAAGTCGAACCTGCAGTCGAGGAAAGAAGCCCGGTGTGAGGAACATGTGGCTTGAATCATCACATTCGAGATGCCTACCTGCAAAAATGCATTCAGGTCTGCTTAATTGCCATCTTTGTGGCTTTCCTCTGCCTTCTTCAAGAAGTGAGGGGATGAACAGCAATGAATTAGGGTCTGATAGGTCTTGTTGGTAACATAGTTCGAGTTTAAGCATCATCCTCACAAGGTCACTAGCCTCTAAGTTATCAAATATCTTTGAACCCATTCTAGGAATTGGACTCTGTAGACTTCCTCTAAGAATCTTCTCCAAATCTTTCCTGCTGATGAATCCATTATTCTCTGAGGAGCTTTGCTTTCTTACTTCTAGTCTTATTAGTTGGCCAAGCACCTCACCACAAAACCACTCACAATCTAATATTAGAAACCCCAGTTCATCAAAGTATATTAACTCTCCCAAGTGATGAAGGCAAGTAGCTACAGCTCGTCGCCTCATTTCCATCTTCGGTTTGTTATCATGTCTAGACCGAATTCTCAAGGACGGAACCTTCACTTGGCATAGCTCATCAAACTCCTTCCACTGCATGGATGGTTTGTTGTAGTTCTCTGATCTCCAGTCTGATAGCATTTGCATAAGATCATTGCAAAGCTGATAGATTCTCGGGACTCTTTGGAGAACCGTCTTGCTTGTCTTTAGAAGGTGATGAGTGAGTTTACTCACTGATGCTGATGATCTTGCATCAACTGTGAACACTGTAGGGTAGAAATCAACAAATCCCTGGAACTTGTCTCGCAATCTTTGGATTGAGTTTACTGCAACCTGCAAGTTCTGTGATGGCTGATTGACTTTGTCATAATGCGTGAGCACGATTGTCACATTTGGTAGCATGCATTGTTGAACTGCTCTTTTTGAATTTGAGACAATGAACCTGAGCCAGTACTGTAAGTCCTCTTCTATCTCTGTTGCATTCTTTGGCTCTGTATTGTTTGTTTTCCTAAATAGACTGGACACTATGAGAAAGACTGATGCACTCCCATGTCCTGGAAACATGAGATCATGGAGGGAATAGAATTCATGCTGACCAGCAAGATTCCATATTGAAATCTTCGTGTCATCATCTTTGAATGTTTTGATCTTCACTCCAACTGTTCTAACCGCTTGCTCAACTGGAGTCACTAGAGATCTTACTTGGTCCACAAGGGGAAGCTTTGATGAATAGAAACTCTGCAATATTGTATTGCACAATGTAGTCTTACCTGCAAATCAAAATCCAGATTTGTTTTTCAAAAACTAACAAGTACTTGAGCAACACAAGTTTTTAGTCTAAGTTTGATGATTACCTGCATATTCTTGCCCACAGAAAAATACCCTACAACTCTTTGGTACTGTAAGTGGCATGTCCTTGAGCAAATCTGTTTCAGGTTCTGCCTTCCCATTCTGACCCAATCTTTGATAGAGACCATCAGTCTTTCCTGAAGCTTGCAGAGGTGTTCTCGAAAGATCGATATCTTCAATCCAAGGATTAACCTGTAATGTCTCCATGATTGTCTGCAGTAGCAACTCTCCTTGAACACCCTTGCAGCCCTGTAAAGACAAGTGTCTCAAGGAGGCATTCTTCTCCAAGCTTCTGAAAATTTTGACAAAATCATCTGATCTTAACTCTCATCATCATATATCCCCAACCGAGTCAAAGTCTCATTGGATGTCAGCATCTGCAAAATGGCTACAAGTCCCTCCCTTCCAATCTTTGTTCTTCCACCTCCAAATGTCACAGACTTCAAAGTAATGTTTGCTTGATATTGCAGCGCAGAAAACCGGCTCAAAGGACAGAGTAAATGTTCAATTCCTATACCTCCAAATCTGTTTCCATCCAAATACAAGCTCTCCAAACTCTGGTTCTTGAATAGTCCAGCTGCTACATATATGACTCCCTTATCTTTCAGGCAAGTTTTCGACAAGTTTACCTCTTTGAGGCTATGGTTTTGCTCCAAAACCCATCGAAACTCCTTGGCCCATCTTGACTTCAACCGTACTCCAGTCATGTCAAGTGACTTGACAGTTGAGTTCCAGCCAAGAGCACAAGCAACCCTGCATGCACCTGAAAGGTCGAGCCTGTAAATTCGGAGTGTGCTGTTTTCAGGTAAAAACTCTACTACCTTAGAACTCTTTTCACCATTTTCTCCGCTCCAAACATGAACTTCCATAGCTCTATTTCTTGCTAAAACTGCACAGATAAGTGGGGTTGCAGTGATTGAAGTCGAGTCAAATATTGTCAACAGCTTCAGTGTTGAGTTCCCTTCAATCATCTTTGAGAGCTCCTCTGCGCCCCTTGAGCCAATGGAGTCTTCCCATATCTGTAACTCTTCCAAGCTATCATTCACTTTCAGAGCTGAAGCAAGATATCCAGCTCCCACAGACCCAACATTTGATTCAGTAAACATTACCTCTTTGATCACTCCATTTCTTTTCAGGACTTCAGATAGCTCTGATATGCACTCTCTTCCAAACCTGTTTCTCCGAAACATGACTAGCTTGATGTTTGAGTTGCACTCAAGTAACACAGCGAGATCACGCAGTTGCTGGAGCTCCCATTCGATCTGGTGGAACTCCAAGTTTCTTAGAGACAATTGGGTTGCTTTGGATGTTCCTAACACTGTCAGGAACTGAGAAAAGTAAGAGAGGCCGTCTTTGGAAATGTTAATGTTCATGGAATTCTCGGTTTCCTGGTAGCAGCCAGAAGAGGGTTGTGAAAGGTAGAAGGAGATGTTTTGTAGGTTGAGGCTTTCAGATGTGAGAGCTTGCAGAAGCCATTGGAGATCTCTGAAGTTTTGGCTTGTTGCCATTGTTAGAGAATAGTTAGAACTCTTTACAACTTCAGAAACATATATCCAAAAGTGTTCTATGATTTATAATAGTGAGATAAAGCGTATTCTTTTTCGCTGTAATTGTCCAACCTATGCCTTTTTAAGTCTAATTGGTAATGATTCATATTCTAAACTTAGAGCTGAAGATTTATGTTATACCTTTAAGCAATCTTGGTATACTGGTATAAGTATGAACACAATCACATCTCTACTTGTTTTGCATTGACAATGTATGGCACCAGTAAATCTCTAATGTGATACATGGCAGGATCCAGGCTGCAAGATTAATCTTTGTTTGAACAATGGGAAAGGGAGCTGGGGGACAATGGGATTGTGTACTTTCTTGACATTTTGGGAAGTGAGCAATGCTCCATTTCTCTTCTTTTACACATTAAAAAAGACGAAGGGAACCCTATAAAGCAGAAGGAAAAGGCAGTTTAGTGCTGGGAGACAAACATCCCCTAATTAGAGGGTCTCAAATTATTGCGGTTCCACTGTTTATCTTTAACAGATATTCCTAGGTAGAGAAATTCTTAGGCAGGGTAAACATACCAGCCACGCAGTACGCCCGAACAAGCAATAGAGATTTGAATCAAGACCCGTCTGGGAATGCAAGTATAATACTAACTCACTCACATTTAACACATCCCAGGAAATCAGAATCCCAAGAGAAAAAACAGCAAGGAGAATGAAAGAGTGCTGCAATCACCATCCTTATGCAGTTTCAGACACTCCAAGAAGGAACAAACCTCAATGTATTCAGATGATGAATGCTGGATAATGGCTCTATGGAGGCAAAAGCTCAAGTAAAGTTGACTAAGAAAAGAGAATGGAGAACGAACACTGAATTCAATGATATAGGTTAAAGTTCCAGAAAGCAACCACAAAACAAAATGGTAATATCAGTGTTTTGCAGACTTGTATTTCAACGAAAAAATAAATCAATATCAAATTTTTGTTGATGGGAATCCCAGAAAAAGTAGAACAAATCCCATACCTCCATAAGAAATATAAGAGCCAGCAGCTTAGCCAGGCTTACAGCAATAAAAAGAAAACATCAAGAAAACACTCCTATCTCTTTCAACATACTAATCGGCCGTCTCGCTGGAGGTGCAGAGTACATAAATTGAAAGCATATTCCTGAGTATGTATCCGCAGTCTGATTTTACACCTCAATCAAATTCCAACAAGGGAACCTATGAACCTATGACAAAATAACAAAATTCAAACCTTACACAAAAACTCCATGCTGATACGTCTAATTCAAATTAAGGAACCCATTAGAACTGCATGATCACATTCCTTTTAAGCTCAAAATCTTTATAAGGGAGATATATAATATTCACAATCCGTCACTGTTTGACTGGTTTTGCTTCACTACGATCACCCTCTTGATACCCAAGCAGCAAATTTCCTAAGTAGCAATTCCTGAAGTACACAACAATTGAACAGACAGTGGAAAATAGAGTGAATTCCATGAAATAGATTGTACCAATCAGCATAAGAATTAACTTTTCAACATAAATGTCTAGCATTGTCTGCGCAAAATCTGGAGAACTGCTTTCACCAACTTCAAATCTTCAATGTTAAAATATTAGGAATGTGGAACATCATCGATGGCCAGACTTTTAATAAAATGTAGGTATAGGTACTAGAGGGCTCAAGACTTCTACGGTCCTACCTAAACTAAATTAAGCAAGACTGATCAACAAGAGCATATCATAAATAGAATAGAAAGAGGGAAAAAATATAAGCTACATATATAGTTCTTTTCAAATGATTAATTAAGGAAGAATTGTTCTCTTTTCTCCTAAAAAATACAAATTGTTCTCTATGATGCATAAATATGCATGTAATGTATGCTATGAATTGTATCAATGAAAGCACTATTGATGTTTCCATCTCAGGTTTAAACATTCATATTGTTTCATATGAATCATTCAATGTCCAGATTGCTCTTCACACTAAAAATAAATGACGGTATAACACAATTAAATCCTCAATTGTCATACCAAAATCTAATCTTAACAAGTTCTTTGAACAATGTATGGAAAGAAGGCAACTACGCTTATTTAATAAGTCATGAGTGTTACCTCTATTTGGTTGTCTACTGGTAACACCGTAGCTTCCAATGTAATCCTGGGAATTATTGGCTGTGGCACCTGGAGCAATATCACCCAGACCATAGCTAAATGTACTAGAACCTTCTAGCTCAGGAGTGGTAGAGCGCCAAGTTGCATCACCATGAACTGAACCATTATGGTAGAAGTCTCCATACGACCCCTCATAACCAACAGTAGATGTAGGAAATGATGATGCTGGGGTTACACCAGTGCCATTAATTCTTCCATATCCTGCTCCTTCCAATCCGAAGCTGTTACCACCATTCCTGTAATTACTAGGACTAGTAAAGCCAGATAGAGTCCCTCTACCTTGAGTTGAAAAAGAACTGGGGCCCAAAGTTGAACCACTAATCCCAAACCCCCCATTTGGAGAGCTCAAGTAAGCCCCCGTACTCCCAGGATTCATGGCATTGTTGATGCCACTGCTTCCCCAGACATTCCGAGTAGGTGAGTTTACTAGAGAGGTGCTCCTTCCATTACCAGCATTATATCCAATAGGGTTAGTGTACCTGTTTGAATTGCCATTGTAAGTGGGGCTCAACATCAGTGCATATCCTAGACTATTGCCGAAGTTGGAATTCCCACCATAGCTTGAGTTCAACCCTGGCTCCAAATTCATACCCATTCCATATCTATTACTGCCAATTGGAGAAAACCCACTACGACCGCCAGAAATTGGACTGAACCTGTTATCCATACCAACACCAAATCCCCCAACTAGGCTCATATTGTAACCCTGAGCATAACTGTTAAGTAAGTTATTGGCCCTACCGGGACTATAGTTATATCCTATCTGAGGGCTCCGGAGGGGCCCTGGAGATTGCTCTTTAGGGACTGCCCTCTTGACCTCAACCATCTTACCATTGAGTTCATGGAATGTTTTATGCAGAACTCTGTCCACTGCCTCCTCTGAGTCATAAGTGATAAACCCAAATCCTCTAGGCCTTTGGGTGTTGTGATCATACATTACTACGACATCAGTGACAGTACCAAACTGATCAAAGTATGTCTTAAAGTCATTTTCAGTGACTGTGGATGCTAAACCCCCAACAAAGATCTTTCTCGTGCGTCCAGGACCGGGAGAGCTATGTGCACCCCCAGTTCTGTTTAAAATGTGCTGATCCTCCTTAGGAACAGCCTTCTTTGCTTCCACCTAAATGCAAAACAGCAAAGTCAGTAAAACAATTGATGTTTAACCAAGCATCAGCATTTATCTAATCGCATATCAACTAGACTTATATCTGGAGCTATGTAACGCTCATACGTTTGAAGTTCTTAGATCCTGTAACAAGTTTCATACAATACCAACTTAAGCACATATTGCGAAAATAAATGCAATACTCACTGTGCGGCTATCAATCATGTGCTTATCCTTCACGACCCTATCTGCCACAGCAGGATCAGCAAACACAACAAAACCAAAGCCACGAGCACGACCGGTTGCCCGATCCCTCATGATCACAGTTTCCAACACCTCTCCATACTTCTGAAAATATTCTTTAAGCTGTTCCTCATCTGTGTCCCAGGAAATCCCACCAATGAAGATCTTGCCGAGATCTGGTTCCATCCTTCTATGCAATACAAATTCACATAACCCAATTCAGCTCAAATAACAAAGCACTTAGAAACATATACAATTCAGCACCAACTGAAAATCCATCAATGAAAGTTCATAATTCAATAAGAAAGCCAGAACCTTTATCATATTATATCCAATCCATAGCAATACACTACTTAATGTCCAGAAGAGCAAAACAAATAGATCAAAAATGCAGATACAAGCAATCAAACTCAGGAAAGTGATTTATATAATCTACCTTGTCCAAATTCAGACAGCAGGAAATGTAAAAATTCAATCTTGGAACATCAGACCTTTACCAACAACCAGATCAACAGATGGATTCCTAGCAAAACCCAACAAAATGAATAGAATCAGCATAGGGATCAGAGACCCAATACTCAAAAACAAGATCAAGATTGAAACTTTACCATTCAAAGGAGGACCCAGATAAGAGAAAATGATAAAAACTAAGATCTAAGAAAAGGAATATAAGTAATGGAAACAGAGGATGTGGTGGTCATCCTCCTCTCTCTCTCTCTCTCTCTCTCTCGGTACAAAGGCTGGCTCTATCTATCTCTATCTCTCACCCTTTTCTATTCTATCTTTCGTGGCTATTCCACTTCCTCCGTTATATAAATTAAATATGACAAATATATAAATGCTGTAGGTAAGGGACAAATTTTTATAAATAGACTGATAAATCCACTGGTCTAAGAATATTTGGAGGAGCCAAAGGAGATCGATCACAGCGGATGTTTCTTTGCTCAAACAAATGAGGAGAATATCAATTTCAAAAGAAAACCATAATGAAGACTTGCATTGGTGCAAAATTACAGCCTGCTTTTATTGATGAATGGAGCAATTACAGACACCATGTCAAATTTCTCATCTTTGTTTACATATTAGCTGATTTATTTATTCAAATATATAATCTAATACTTTTATGTTTGGGTTGTATTAGGGCTTTTGTCTTGTAATTTATTTTACCTAGTCGGGAAAAAAATTCTTTACCTTTGACACATTTTGAGGAGTAAAAGCTCACCAAAGAGAACCATGATATAACTATACATAGGCAATCTAACATGCAACTAGTACGAAATTAAACAAAAGAAATTCACAGGCCCAAACTAATAGGGTGACCTAGTCTTTTGTTTTAATTTCCTGACGATAACAGGAGAAAATATCCTATGAAAGGCCACGTCTACGTGTGACCTAGTCTATCTTGCCCAACGATAACACCACACAGAAGCAGGCCCAAACCTATAAGCAAAATCCCATAAGCCTATAGTCCTTAATTGCAAAATCCCATAAGCCTATAGTCCTTAATTGCAAAATCCCAAAATCCCATAAGCCTATAGTTCTATCGATGTGATTTTTTGTTTCGAAATTCATTAGAAAATCAACCTTTAGATTCAAACAGTAGCCTCGACCGTAAGCAATAAAAAGTAGGGATCAGCATTTTATTGCTAAGAAAATCACTATGGAAATGAACCAATGATTCGATATACTTCTACAAACCACTATGTTGCCAACAAAACAATTTACAGTGAAACTTAAATCTAATTATTTCAAAAATGGGATACAATTTGAATCAAAATACGGTATGCAGAGTGTTTGCGATGATTGTATATGATTTGAGGAATGTCACTTTTCATGTATATATCTATGTTCGTAGATTAATTGCATAATGTATAACTACCAGCCATTGACAAACTGGCATCAAACTACTAGAATAGTACCTTAGTTTTCAGGTTACTGAATACAACTGTTCAGTATTAGCTTGTTCTATACATTTTTGATTTGGAAGAATCTAACGGCATATACTGCTGTATTTTTGGCTCAACCTTTTGTTAGTCTGTTAAGTTGTTTTGCTGTCTTATAATGGACATATGTAATTACTAGAAGAAGAGATAATTTGGGTGATAACTGTCCAGTAGAATAACTGTAGCAGTTACTTCTATGGGTATTTTATAGGGACAGAAATTTGGGGAAAGTAGTGTGAGGATTTCCTGCTGTGTTTTGTGAGAAAGCTTTGTAAAACAGTTCTTCTCTTGGTTAGTGAAATTTGAGTGGTTTCATCTGCTCCCCAGATGTAGGCAATTGCCGAACTGGGTAAAATTTGCTGTGTTCTTGTTTTGTTTGCTTCTGTGCTTGTTACTTAGTATTGAGTTCATTGTGATTCAATTGTGTGTGTGAGTTTGCTACTGTGTGTGTCTTCTTGGTGTCTACTAGGCACAACAATTGGTATCAGAGCTTCGGCTCTCGATTCAGTTGGTAATTTGGTTTAGATGGAAGACGATCAGGATATTGAGATTAATCCATTCGGTGGAGGAGGAGCACGTGTGGCAAGAACAACAGTGCAGAATGCAAAGTTTGAAGTGGAGAAATTTGATGGAACAAATAACTTTGGTATGTGGCAATGTGAAGTCAGAGATGTCTTGGCACAGCAGGACTTGGACATGACTTTAGGAGATATGCCCGAAGATTGGGATGAAGCAGAGTGGACAAGATTGAACCGAGTTGCTTGCTCTTCAATCAGATTGTGTCTCGCTAAAGCCCAGAAGTATTTTGTGATGCGAGAGACTTCAGCAAAGGTGTTATGGCAGAAACTGGAAGACAAGTATATGACGAAGAGCATTGAGAATCGTCTACACATGAAGAAGAAGAAGCTGTACCGATTCCAGTTCAAAGGTAAAAAGATGATTCAGCACCTTGATGCTTTTAACAAATTAATTGCTGATTTGTTAAATCTTGATGAAGAGATTAAAGATGAAGATAAGGCCTTATTGTTGTTGAATTCTTTGCCTGATGCATATGACCACTTAGCTACTACTTTGCTATATGGTAAAGACACTATTAAGTTTGATGAAGTGTCTAATGCATTGATGAATTATGAAGTTAGGCATAATGATAAATATGATAGTACTTCCAGTACTGCGGAGGCTTTAGTTATGAGAGGAAGATCATTTGAAAGAAGAAAATTTGGTGGGAGAAAGAAATCTGCTTCAAGGGGAGTATCAAAAGACAGAAAGAGACTAGGAAGAGATGAATGTGCCTTTTGTCATAATAAAGGTCATTGGAAGAATGATTGTCCTAAGCTACGACACAAGGATGCAAGTTCTAGTGCTAATGTAGTAGTTGCTGAGAAGGAACCTGATTTTGCATTGTGTGTGTCTCCCATCAATGACAAAGAAAAATGGATAATGGATTGTGCTTGTACTGAACATATGACTCCAAGAAAAGACTGGTTTACTACTTTGGATACAAATGTGAGTGGAGATGTAATTATCTGCGATGATTATGGCCTTGAAAGGAAAGGAATTGGAACTATTAAATTGAAGTTCCATGATGGAGTAGTTAGGACTCTAACTAATGTGTGGTATGTTCCTTCTCTTTCTAAAAATCTGATCTCTGTTGGTACTTTAGAAGAGAAAGGCTATCATGCTCACTTGGGAGATAAGGTGATGAAAGTTACCAAGGGTTCTATGGTTGTAATGAAAGCTCCTCGCTTTCATAAATTATATTTTCTCGAGGCAACAACCGTGGTAGGTACAGCTGCTACTGCTTGTGGAACTAATGATGTGGATAACACCAGGTTGTGGCACATGAGACTTGGACATGCTGGTGAGAAAGCTTTGCAAGGTCTTATGAAACAAGGGTTGTTGAAGGGTGCAATATCTTGTAAGCTTGATTTTTGTGAGCATTGTGTTTTGGGGAAGCAAACAAGAGTCAGTTTTGGTACTGCTATACATCAAACTAGAGGGATTCTTGATTATGTGCATTCCGATGTTTGGGGCCCAACCAAAACTGCTTCTTTGAGTGGAAGACGTTGGTATTTCACTTTTATTGATGATTATTCAAGAAGAGTTTGGGTTTATACAATGATGCACAAGGATGAAGTGCTTGATACTTTCTCAAGTTGGAAGAAATTAGTTGAAACTGAAACTAGCAAGAAGATTAAAGTTTTGAGGACAGACAATGGTGGAGAGTATACTTCTAGAGCTTTTCAGCAATTCTGCAGAGATGAAGGCATAAAAAGACATTTTACAGTTGCTAGAACACCACAACAAAACGGAGTAGTAGAGAGGTTGAATAGAACTTTACTTGAGAAAGTGAGATGTATGTTGGCTCAATCTGGGATGGACAAGAAATTTTGGGCAGAAGCTATTGGTTATGCCTGTCATATTATCAACCGTTTACCTTCAGCTGTAATTGATGGAAAAACTCCATATGAGGTATGGACCGGAAAACCTGCATTTGATTATGATAAATTGCGTATTTTTGGTTGTTCGGTATACTATCATGTTATTGGAAGTAAGCTTGATCCTAGAGCAAAAAAAGCTGTATTTGTTGGTTTAAGCAATGGAGTTAAAGGCTATAGGTTGTGGAGTTCAGAATTAAATAAGCTTGTCATTAGTAGAGATGTGACTTTTGATGAAGCTAGTATGTTGTCAAAGAAGTGTAGTGATGGTGATGTTCAAAAGAAAGAGAATACTGAAACGGTGGAGCTTGAGGTATCTACTGCAGTTTCTAGGCATTCTCTACTTGATGCAGATTTGTTTGATGATGATGAAGAAGGGACAGTTGAAAGTGTTCCAGCTAGAAGAGTTGAACCTCAAGAGTCTATAACTGTAAATAGACCAAGAAGAGTGATCCGAAAGCCAGATTGGCAAAAGGATTTTGTTGCCTTTGCATTCAACACAATGAGTGTTGGTGTTCCTTCAAATTTCGAGGAGACGATGAGTAGTCCTGAACAAGAAGATTGGAGCATTGCTATGGCTGAAGAGATGAAGTCTCTTTTGAAGAATAACACATGGGAGTTAGTTCAATTGCCTAAGGGTAAGAGAGCTATTGGCTGTAAATGGGTGTATGCAAAGAAAGAAGGCTTTCCTGAATAAAGTGGAGTGAGGTTCAAAGCTAGACTAGTTGCAAAAGGTTATGCACAGAAGGAAGGCATTGATTATAATGAGATTTTCTCTCCGGTAGTGAAGCATTGCTCAGTTCGTATAATGTTGGCTATGGTTGCTCAATTTAATTTGGAATTGGTGCAATTAGATGTCAAAACAGCGTTTCTCCATGGCGATTTGAATGATGAGATTTATATGTCTCAACCTGATGGATATCATGTGGAAGGAAAAGAAGATTGTGTTTGTCGATTGAAGAAGTCCTTGTATGGCTTAAAACAGTCTCCAAGGCAATGGTATTTGAAGTTTGATGAGTTCATGAGAGGACAAATGTATAAAAGAAGTGATTATGATCACTGCATATATTTTCGGAGGCTGCATGATGGGTCTTTTATATATTTGTTGCTATATGTTGACGATATGCTCATTGCTTCAAGTAATATGAGGGAGATTGAGCAGCTGAAACTTCAAATGGGGAAGGAATTTGAAATGAAGGATCTTGGAGAGGCCAAAAAGATTCTTGGAATGGAGATTACAAGAAACAGAGAGCAAGGTATGGTGTGCTCGACTCAGAAGCAATATTTGGAGAAGTTGTTGAAGAAATTTGGTGTTAATGATGATACCAAATCTGTAAGTACACCCTTGGCATCTCATTTTCAACTTAGAGATATTCAATGTCCTGTAACTGATGAAGAAGTAAGGAATATGTCTAACATTCCATACTCTAGTCTAGTGGGTTCATTGATGTACAAACAGAAGGGAACCAGTCCCACATCGAAGGGTGAGGCCAGCCCTCACCCCCAACCACCTATATAAGGGCCCCAACTACCCTCTTTAATAGGTAACTTATCTCTCTCACCGCTTACATACGTGCTCAAGTTATATATACTCCAACTATACTAACTTAGGCATCGGAGAGGAGAAGACCGGACCGCCCGGTATTCCCCTTAGTGAGCAGGTTTGCAAGAGATCAAGTTGGATTCATCTGTATCTACCAGGCCCCCGGGTTTAGGCAGAAACAATTGGCGCCGTCTGTGGGAAGTCGTTCAAAAAGTGGGTGTTGCTCTACCGGAGAGTAGAACTTTATTGATCCTTTGGGAGGTAGCTACATCCGCAGTCCAGAAGCTATGGAAGGAAGGAAGATAAAAGTCAGCACGTGATGAGTCGCCGAAGCGAGCATCAAGTATTAATAAACCCTGCAATCGTTAGTAGTATAGACATAAGTAGGGATCGTTCTAAGCCGGGGATTAAGGGTACCTGAAATATGAGAATGTTAGCACAATTTATTCACATATATATATATATATATACATATTCACACGAGTTCAACATGGGGGATTTGATATGAGGTTCGGCAGCAAAGGCTGCCTCTATATCTAAGACACGAAAATAAACCTAAACTACTATATACAAGTGATCATCATCTCTCACAAAACATTTAGCACCAAAGACTCTTTAACATGCAGACTAATATGCACGAAGGTAAGGAACAAGTATGAATGTTGTTTCGACTTAACCAATTTCGATCCCAATTAGAGCCTACAAGGTCATCTAATCGTTGATTACTAGAGTCTTAAGATTAACTACGAGTATAATCCTAAGGTATATGTTAACCGATTTTACTGGATTAACAATTAAACACATGAATCACAAATCGAAGACATGCAAGCAAGTAAGGTTGTCAATCATCTTGTTTAACATGCAAGTTCTAAGGGTTTTATACTCTAGGCGAAAACACAAACCAAGACAACTACGAGTATGAATTATTCATGTTTTCTAGTTTGATGAAACCTAACACCTAGATTTACATGCAAACAACAAATGCTTAAGCACAACTAATGTTTCGGTTTATAAGGCATACTCCTTAGATTACTAATCGAATTAAGTTCTCAAACAACATCGCATACCTATTGTCCTAGTTATCAAACATAAAAATCCACAAGTCACATATTACAAATTAACATGCGAAACATACAATTTATAAAACCAAAATCGATTCATACATAGACATACAAATCAACACCAAACATACATGAGTGTTTCATAGACAAAACTTAAACATAACTAAACAAAAAGTACTAAACCGAAGAAGGGAGTGGATCACACTTTGAGACACCTTGAGAGCTTCACTTGGTGTGGATCCGGTGGAGTATGGATGATGGGGTGAGGCTGCTCGGCAGTAGGGTATGTCGGCAGTAGATTATGGTAGAAAAGTTCCAAGATTTGGCAAGAGCAGAAACTTGGTTGAGGTGAGGTGAAGGTGGTTTTCGGTTTAGGTTTTTGTCTAGGATCTTTGGTGAATTTTGGTAGAGTTTAGGCCTTGTGTTTAAGCTTGAGATGAGATGATTTTTCTATAGGAAAACATGGCTATATATATAGGCAAATTCGGCAGAAACCCTAGGTAGAAAACCTAGTCCAAATCGGCAAAGGCAATCCTTGTGCAACAAGATTTTGGTTCCTTCCTTTCTTGGTTCTTCTAGGAAACTTCTTTTTCTGATTTTCTTCCTTGGATTGGGCTGCATATCTTCATGAACTTCTTGTGTAGGCTTGACAACTCCATCTGGTGAGCTTGGTCCATGGAAAAATGCCCCAAACCCGCAAGAACACAAGACCGGCAGCAACTCGGCTGGAATGACCTTGCTCCAGTAAATCCGACATATCTCCCTTCTCGGAGCTCCAATTGATGCGATTCCAAGTCTCAGATAAACTAGACACATATAGCCATCTCTCCATAAAATATCTCGATCAAATTCCTTGTGAATCGTCGGGAATGATTTTTCGAAGTTGGATCAAAGTCCCAGGAAAATCCTGGAAGTCCCTGGATTGGTTTGCTCGAACTGCTGTTTTGCAGCCATCTTTTGAGTGACTTCCCGAACTCCGATTGATCTGAAATTTGAACACAACATTCCTCAGTATATGAATATTAAGCACACCAAATTTCATAGAATTCGGACAAGGATAGATCATATTTATACTCGTCTCAAAATTGCGAAAAAGACATATTTTGCACTCTTTTCCAGATTTCTCAAACTTAGTCATTTTTCGGATTCTTAACCATTTTTCGCCAAACTCTACCAAATTAACACTAAACTATATTATGACTCAATCTTAGACAAATAAGAGTTAAATAAAGCATAAACGAGGGCATAAGCATATAATATCGTAGCACATTATGCTCCTATCAGCACGGAAGGACCGAAAGGGCGAATTCAGTTCCCCGACCGGGCCCAAGGTACAGGGGCTGGGGACGGTGCGAGGTTCGTCCTTTCCCCCGACCGAGACGGAAAGTCGAAAGCGCGAATTCAGTTTCCCAACCCGGCCCGTAACATAAAGGCTGAGGTCGGTGCGAGGTTCGCCCTTTCTCCCATCCAAGACAGGGCTCATGATCGCCAGGAGTCAGAGAACCCCGACCGGTATGGTACGGGAGAAATAAAAAAGATGAAGGCAGAGGTCGAGCGCTTGCTAGAAGAGGGCGATCAAGATCGATTAAGAGCGGAGGCCCGATGCCAGGAATTGAAGGCGGTGAACATTGCCCTATTGGCGGCCCTGGAGCGAGAGGGCCAGCAGGGCACTCCTCGAGCAGCACCACGGCCAGCAAGCAAGGCTAGCGAATTCCCGCATCTTGAGGTAGGGCAGGCTACGGGAAGAAGAAAGACCGTGCATGTGCCCACGCCACTCTTTTCGAAAGCTCTGAAAAACTCCGGCCCGGCCGAGCCCCCGTACCGCATGGGCCAGGCGTCAAGCAAGCAGGAAAGCTCTACCTCACGGACACTCGAGGCGCTCTCCGCCTCGGTGTCGGACATAAAGGGCCGCATGGAGACCAGCGAGAGGATGGCAGGGCGACCGCGGGGCGGTGCGCAGTTCAACGAGCGTATTGGACATTTCCCGCACCGGATTAGGGAATCGGGAAGATCTGGAAACCAAAGGCCTCTGAAGTTGACATATACAGGAACGAGCTGCCCATACCAGCACCTGGACAGTTTTAAGTCACAAGCGGGGACCAGGGGCTACTCGGATGCCATGTGCTGTAACATATTCCAAGAGACGCTCTCGGGGGAGGCGTTGAATTGGTTCTACGAGCTACCAGTGAACTCAGTCGAAACCTTCGAGCGGTTGGCTGATAAGTTTGTCGGCCGGTTCATCCTCAGAGCCAGGGCAGCCCAAACATCAACGATCCTTTTTGACTGCATGCAGACTGACAACGAGCCGCTACGCGTCTTCGTTAACCGGTGGCAAATCGCCAAGGCCGGGGTCAGGAACCTGGACAAGCAGATCGCAGGGATAGCCTTCAAGCAGGGTTTAAGACCTGGGGAACTTTCGTACAACTTACTATTACAGGAGCCGTTGGGGTACGACGAGCTGATAACCGTGGCCGTCAGGCACGCTCAGGCAGAGCACGAGACATATGGGGATAAGGCGCCCAAGCGAATATCGGACGACCAACCGCCATCCCGTGGAAGCAAGACCGGGCGGCTAGATCGCAACCGTGCGCCTGCAGTCACCAGGAAAGCAGAGGTACGGGAGGAGTGGCAACCCCGGCGAGGCGGTGACAACGGTTCCCGACCAGGGAGAAGACCGCCATTCGTGCGCCCGGCACAGCCCCTGGCAGCTACGCCAGCAGGGCGACCACCGCGGGCCTTAGCTATTGCGCCAGCAGGAAAACCCCAAGATCTAGCCATTCGAACTGGTGACCAGAAACCCCAGAAAGCGGTTGTGAACGACCAGGCCCGCCCGAATGACCCCAACAAAGACCGACCGCGAGCTCGGCAGGTAGGAACTATAAGCACCCGCACTCCCGGGGGGATCGAAGTGCACGGGAGCATTAACATGATACACGGCGGGGACCATATAGATCGGCTCACCCGGAGCTCAAAGAAGCGGTGCTTAAGATCGATCCGGGGGAAGGAGGTGTACGCCTTCGGAGAAAGAAGTGGCCAAGCCGCTAAAACCGGATGGAACTCGGTCACTTTCTACGAAGAGGAAGAGCCGGAGGATTTGATCCAACCGCACAACGACCCCTTCCTCATTACAGTCCAAATAGACCACTGGATAACCAGTCGTATGCTGATCGATACCGGAGCCTCTGTCAACGTAATGTTCCGAGACGCATACAAAGGGTTGCAGAGAGGAAGGAATAAGTTATCCCAGGATAACGAGCCGCTTATAAGCTTCTCCGGTGAGGTTGTCCAGCCTCTGGGATCGGACTACCTACCGCTCATCTTCAGCGAGGGAGACAGAACGAAAAAGGAGCATTTGGAGTTCATCATTGTCGACTGCCTGTCATCGTACAATGGCATAATCGGTTGGCCAGGGTTATGGAGGCTCAAGACGTTTATAGCCGGCCATATGCTGATGCTGAAGATGCCTTCACCAACCGGAGTTATTACTATATGTGGGGACCAGAGGATCGCCCGTAAGTATTATGCAGAGGCCCTGACCCACGGGAGGAAGCGGGCCGAGGTCTTCACAGCCACTCAGCGAGCGCCAGTACCGGATCTAAGTATTGACCCCCGCGATGACTCCGATTCAGTCAAGAAAAAGCTAGAGCCACCTTCGGCCGTGGAAGAAACCGAAGCGATCTGCATTTCGGCAGACCACCCGGAGCGAAATGTGGTGATAGGAACACAGCTCGATCCGGTTGTCAGGCAAGAGCTCATCGCCTTCCTCCAGGACAACAGTTCGGTCTTCGCATGGTCCTACGAGGACATGCCAGGCATATCCCCGGAGATAGCCGTCCACCAGTTAAACTCATTGCCCAACGTTCTCCCGATGAGGCAAAAGAGGAGGTCCTTCAGCCCGGCAAAATATGAGGCGATCAGAGAAGAGGTACAGAAACTAAGGGGCATAGGTTTCATCCGGGAAGTCCAGTACCCTCGCTGGCTCGCTAATGTGGTCATGGTGCCGAAGAAGGAAACCGGCCAGTGGCGTATGTGCGTGGATTTCACTAATCTAAACCGGGCGTGCCCAAAGGACAGCTTCCCGCTCCCCCGGATTGATCAGCTCATAGATTCCACGTCCGGTTTTAAGCTGCTCAGCTTCATGGACGCCTACGCCGGGTACAATCAGATTAGGATGCACCCGGATGATGAAGAGCACACGTCGTTCACAACCGACCGAGGCACCTACTGTTATAAGAGGATGCCGTACGGTCTGAAGAATGCCGGAGCCACCTACCAGCGGATGGTGAACCGAATGCTGGAGCAAGAAATGGGTAAAACCGTAGAGGTTTACGTAGATGACATGCTGGTTAAAAGCTTGACTGCAGGGGCCCACGTCCGGGATTTGGCCGTGGTCATCGGTAAGATGCTCAAATTCGGAATGCGCTTAAACCTAAAGAAGTGTATTTTCGGGATTTCAGAGGGCCTGTTCCTAGGCCACATCATCAGCCAGCGAGGGATAGAAGCCAACCCGCTGAAGGTCCAGGCAATTTTAGATATGAAAACGCCAGGGGAGAGAAACCAGGTCCAGATGCTGACCGGCCGATTAGCCGCCCTGGCCAGATTCATCTCCCGCCTAACCGACAAGTACGCCTCGTTCTTCAAGCTGCTCAAGGCACAACAGACCAGGAAAATCCACTGGGCAGCGGAGCATGAAGCGGCATTCCAGTCTATCAAGGCATATCTATCTGCAGTGCCTCTCCTATCCAAACCAGTGACGGGCGAAATGTTATACCTCTACATAGCTGCATCCGCAACGGCCGTCTCCGCGGCTCTCATCAGGAAGGAAGACACGCTCGAGCTTCCGGTATACTATGTGGGAAAGGGACTTACTGGAGCCGAGGGCCGGTACCCCGACATAGAGAGACTAGCCCTGGCCTTAATTGTTAGTGCCAGGAAGCTCCGTCACTATTTCCAGGCTCATTCCATCACCTTGTATACCAATCACCCTCTGCGGCAGATCCTGCAAAAACCAGACACCAGCGGTAGGCTCGTGCGGTGGGCAGTTGAATTGGGAGAGTTCGACATCACTTATGCCCCTCGAACGGCCATCAAGGGACAGGCAGCTGCGGACTTCATATGTGAGCTCACCCCAATGACGGTAGAAGCGCACCCCGCCCGGTAAGAGGACACCGAGGCAGTACGAACCATAAAGACCGAACCAGGCCTCCCCACCGGCTGGAAACTTTACGTGGACGGCTCCGTAATGACCAAGCAGAGCGGAGCCGGTGTCATGATAACCTCGCCTGATGGCCAATCGTACGAGTATGCCTTACAGCTCCTTTTTAGCACCTCCAATAACGCTGCCGAGTATGAGACCCTCATAGCCGGTTTGCAACTGGCCAAGGAACTGGGAATCTCGTCCATGGAGATATACAGCGACTCCAGCTTAGTGGTGAACCAGATAAACGGGGTGTTTGAGGTCAAGGATCCCCAGCTATCCTCCTACCAGGCTTTGGCCAAAACCCTGATTGAGCTGTTCCAGGGCGCCACGATCCAGCACATTCCCCAAGAGGCAAATAGGCATGCAGACGCCCTCGCAAGGCTGGCAACCGGAAACTACCCTCCAGAGTACCAGAGAGCAAAAATTGAAACTCTCCAGAAGCCAAGTATAAACAAAACCATCTCCGAGATATTTGCGGTGGAAGAAGCGCCACCAAGCTGGATGGATCCAATAATCAATTATTTGACTGACAAAACCAGCCCCCAGGATGCGGTAGAGGCCAAGAGGCTACACCTCCGGTGGGCCCGGTACGGTCTCCTCAATGGCCAGTTGTACCGAAGAGGGCACAGCTTCCCCCAGCTGAGGTGTGTGACAAAAGAAGCAGGAGAGGCTATCATGCGAGAGATCCACGAAGGAGTATGCGGTAATCACTCTGGCGCAAGGTCATTATCCCACAAGTCGCTCCGAGCGGGGTATTTCTGGCCAGACATGGCGGCAGTATCAAGAAAAATATCAGGCGGCTACCACAAGTACCACATGTACGCCTCTGTACCTCATGCCCCGGCAATCGCATTATCAATCCTGTTGGCACCATGGCCGTTCGCACAATGGGGATTAGACATCATTGGCCCTTTCTCAACAGCTGTGGGACAATACAAGTACGCCATCGTGGCAGTGGACTATCAGACTAAGTGGGTCGAGGCAGAACCTATGATAAAGATCACTGAGGAGCGGGTTAAAAAGTTCCTATGGAAGAACATCTACTGCAGGTTCGGGGTACCGCAGACTATTGTCACGAATAATGGGACACAATTCAACAATGCTGATCTTATCCAGTACACAGCCTCGATGGGGACCCGGATGTTGTTCGCCTCAGTGGCACACCCACAGACCAACGGCCAGGTAGAAGCGGTCAACAAGATTATCAAAACCCTTCTCAAAAAGAAGCTGGATGCCAAGAAGGGATGTTGGGCCGAGGAACTCCTCGCGGTGCTATGGGCCATCCGGACAACAGCAGCAGAGGCAACAGGAGAGACCCCGTTCTGCATGGCATTCAGGAGCGAGGCGGTACTCCCTGTAGAGACTGTCGAGAATTACGACGCCGAAACAAACGCCGAGGGACTACTGCTCAACCTGGACCTCATTGAGGAGCGCCGCGACCAGGCGCATATGCGCAACCAAACCTACAAGCAGCGGGTCGCCCGGTACTATGACAGAAGGGTCCGGGAGAGAAAGCTACAAGTCGGGGACTGGGTCATGAAGAAGGTCCAGAAAAAACCGTTGGCCCTAGAGCCAACGTGGGAAGGGCCCTACCAGATCACCGCGGCCGTGGGACCGACAACATTCCACATTATAGACACCGAGGGCATCTATTCCACCCGGCTGTGGAATATCCAGCACCTACGGTTCTACCCTAAGTAAAAGCGATCACAGAGGGACAACAGTGTATTTAGCATCAATATTGCAATACGCAGTTACGGCATTAAAGAATAAACTACAGCAGTTACAAGATGTGCATGTACAAGGTAAACATCTAGTTAGCGCCCCCGGAGCACCCAATCCCTGGCCCGCCACCTTTTAGAGCTTGTTCTTGCTCCACCATCTCGGTTAGGGCTGTGTCAGCCTCCATCCGCTCGGCATCAAGCCATCCTTTCTCCCTCCACTCTAGATAGGCATCACTTATGCCCTTCGCCCGGGCCTCATCCAGCATCTCCTCAAGCTCCACCGACTCCCGGAAGTCGTCGACAGCCTTATCGGCCACTTCAGCAAGCTGGGATTCCGTGAGCTTCTCCCTTCCTTGGGCGACTACTATAACCTGGCTCCGGAGCTCCAAAACCTTCGCCTCCAGCTCCGCAATTCTCCCTTCCCGGGCAACAGCCTGGGTCTGCAGCTCCAAAACCCTCGCCTCCAGCTCCGCAATTCTCCCTTCCCGGGCAGCAGCCTGCCGATCGGCCTCTTCCTTCTCCTGCGAGAGTTCATGGTGCAACCGACCGGTTAGTTCTTTCTCCCGCACGAGCTCGGTGCTCAACCGACCAACCTCCTCTCTTTCCTCGGCAAGCTTGGCTTCCGCCACGTCCACCCGCACGCTCAGCTCCTCCACCCGCCTCTCCAAAACCGCAGCAGCCTCCCCCCTGGGCTCCGCGACATAAAGGCTATGAACCAGCTGCCAAAGGTAAACAAAGGAACATTAGCTCGTGTCACTCCAGAGAAAAGGAGGCACAAAAACACTTACCCGAACAGCTAGTTCCACGGGCTTCGTCCTGCTCTCGCCCGATTGTCCAGTCCCAGGGTCCTCCCGGTCGAGTCCCAAGGTTTCGATGGTAGCGACCAAGAACCTACCAAAACCACCACCGGAACTGCGACCGGCTTCCGGCACCTGAATCCCTCGACCACCCACCTCCACGGCCGGAGCTACCACCCGCTCGATCGGCCCAGCCGAACTTGACGCCCCGGCGTCAAGCGCCCTTGCCCTCTTTGCCGGAGCTTCACCATGGCTGCTTCGACGGTGCCCGAACATTTCTGCCGTTTCCCTCTCCCGCGAGGTCCGTATCGCCATCGGTCGCGCCACAGGTTCTGGACCCGATAGTCCCACAGACCGCCCTTCCCGAATAAAGAGTGGGGAGTTATTCTCACCGCCCGGTCGCCTTCCGTAGTGAGCGTCCTGAAACACGAGCGGCACCGGCCTGTCATGCTCCCTGCGTTTCTGGGTAGCCGTATCAATAACGGTCTTCGCGGCCGCCTCCCCCGTCTCCATCAATCTCGAGGCTACAAGCTCTTCATCCGGTTCGATAGTCTCCTCAATTTTAAGCGCGAGCCGGGGGGCATTACCTGCAAATCGATAGGTCGAGCGGTCAGAATACAAGCAACCATGCAAAAGCAAAAGTGCAAGACACCTTACCAGGTTTTCTCCCCACCCCGCATATCTCCAGCACGTTCCATCAGATGAAATTATAGGAGCTTCGGCTCAGATGGTCCCAGCAAGCAAACAACCGGTATAACCGTTGCTTCTCCAAGTCCTCCAGCCGGAACGACTAGTCCCCGATCGATTGATAAGCCCCGGGCACCTGATAGCCCCTCCAAGTACGCTGCCACTTCCCACCGGCCAGCACCACCGACCTCCTCCAGACATCTGAAACCAACGACGGCAGATGCGTGATGGCAGGACCGTATTCCCGCGCGGCAAAATTCACACAACCGCTGCACTGGGCCTTTCTGCAATAGGAGATCTTGTACAGCGCCCGAAATTCATTAACCGTGGGCCAGTCCATATAGCTCAGACTGAACAGGCACCCAAGCCCAAGCAACTGCCTCTACTGGTTGCTCGGAAGCTGGGCTGGGGAAAGCTTTAGTGAGCTCAGCATGTACTGAACAAATCCCGGCAGCGGCAGCGATAGTCCGTGTCGGAACTGATCGTCGAAAACGGCAACCCAGCCCGGTTCCGGGTTACAGGCCAGTTCCCCGGGACGCAGGCCTCGAAGCTTAACAGAAGAGTCGATGTCCCACTTCACCCGAAACTCCCTAATCTCTCTTTCATCCATGCTTCTGATTGCTTCATCGCAGAAAACCACCCTATCACCATCCAGCAGCTCATGCCTTCTGGGCCCGCGGCTTGCACCGCCATAATACGCAGATCTCCTAGACGCCATAACCCTAACACAAAATAATTCAGCTCTGCAGCAAGGTGGAGGAGGAGAGCAGAGGGCAAAGGGTAAGCAAAGTGCGGCAGGAGGAGAGCAGAGGGGACAATAAATAGGGCAACAAGAAAAGTAAAGCAACCCCAGCCGTGGATTCCCTCCATCTCAGACCGCTCCCTGCCGACACGTGTCCCAACATGGATAAGGGATCCCACCCATCATAACTGATGGGACTGATGGGCTCTCCCCTTCATCGCATGTCCGCCACCTGTCCCACTTACAAGCGGCAGTTAGGGAGATAGGAGCGAACAACGAGGCGTCCACTCCCCTCGCTTCCCCAGAAAGTCAACACCGAATCAATCCGGCACCATGGCAGTTCGCGGTTATGATCATTCAACCGGCTGCGTGGCATCTTCACTGCATTTCACTGGGGGACTCATCTCGATATGGCAGAACGCCCGGTCGAGATCCGCCCAGCACTATGGCATTCCACCGGCCGTGTGACATTTAACCCACTCCAAAGCATTCTACCGGTTGTCACCTTCCTTCGCCTACGGGCAGGAACGAGCTAACAACAACTCAAGGCTTCTAAACGCATGGGCTTTATAAACCCGGGCGAGCTTACATCTAACCCATGTACTCTTGTCCAGCAGGATAAAAACCCTGCATCACACTGAACTGTGATACATTTGGGGATACATGGCGAGACTCGTTATCTCAACGCCACTCCACCGGGCAGATTGTTTCTCTAACACAGAACAAGTCTCCCCGCAGGCTAACAAACCTGCACATTACCTCAACGCTTAACCAACAAAAGCTGAGAAGAACTAGCAAGTGTTAACCGATGCCTCAGTACGGCCGTAACACTCTCCGGGGTACCTGTTGTCTTAGTCCACGCACCAACAGGCCCTCCCGCAGGCTAGCATCTCCGGGACTCGTCTCGATATGGCAGGACACCCGGTCGAGCTCCCGTGAACTCCGCCTCGCACCGATATGGCAGAACGTCCGGTCGAGGTCCAGTCTGCAAGTTCATCCGGGACTTGTCTCGATATGGCAGGACGCCCGGTCGAGCTCCCGTGAACTCCGCCTCGCACCGATATGGCAGAACGCCCGGTCGAGGTCCAGTCTGCAAGTTCATCCGGGACTCGTCTCGATATGGCAGGACGTCCGGTCGAGCTCCCGTGAACTCCGCCTCGCACCGATATGGCAGAATGCCCGGTCGAGGTCCAGTCTGCAAGTTCATCCGGGACTCGTCTCGATATGGCAGGACGCCCGGTCGAACTCCCGTGAACCCCACTCCATGCTCATAGCACCACAAAGCTTAAGCACAGTACTACTTATAATTACAAACGTACTTATAAACTATTACTTACCATCGGTAACAGGTACTCACCTCTGTCACGCCCAATCTTCAACGCGGACTTGGGGGACTGGGCACCGTTAGGTTGGTAACCCTGCGGGTCTGCGGGACAAGAGCAAGACAGATTTAAGTCCTCATTCAAGATTGCACTTGACCGGGAACTTGGGGGACTTGTTGACAGTAGCCGCAGAGGGGCTACAGCAAGCCCACAGACCCGCAGCAAGCGCACCAGGGCCCGGCCCAGGGCCCGGGACCGGATCACTAGCACCCAGCCTCGGGGTCCAGCACTCTATCCTGCGTCCAGGGACCTTGGGACATGTAACTTATGAATGTGGTTACAGCATATCTGTATGGGGATCTAGATTCAAAGATTTATACGAAGGTTCGAGATGGACTTCAATTACCCAAGTCAAGTGACTCTAAACCACGGAATGCATTTTGCATAAGATTAAAACGCTCACTATATGGATTAAAACAATCCGGACGGATGTGGTATAATCGTCTAAGTGACTACTTGATTGGGAAGGGATATGTGAACAACGATATATGACAAGGTTTGTTTATCAAAAGAACAAGTTCTGGATTTGCAATATTTGCAATTTATGTTGATGACATGAACCTAATTGGTACTCTTGAAGAACTAAAAGACACTGCTACGTATTTGAAATCTGAATTTGAAATGAAAGATCTCAGGAAAGAGTGAAAAATCTGTGGGTATTTTATACGATTAGTTGCGTCTCATCGATTTGAAACTATTATCTGTTGAAGGTCAGGCAAAAAAACGTCATTTAGACAGGCCAATTACCATTTCTAAGCGTTTAAAGGGTTGACTCACCCGGTTGACCGTTCCGATCGAGCCTTTAAAGTTGTCAGATGTTGTTGGATTTTTTTTCATACATGTATTTAATCTTAACGGTGATATCTGACGGTTGGAATAGATTTTCCAAACTTTTAGATTCAAAATCGGAACATATGCACTAATGTTCCTTAACTTGTTTACTAAGTGTTTAAGTGAATGTATAGTTTCAAATAGTTACTATACGTACACTCTTCAAATGCAAATATGTCGTCAAATAAGATATGACCGAAATAATGAAATACGGCTACGGTTGAAAAATGACAAGATTCCGACAAAATCTGTGTGCCGAATGTTGCGGTTAACTGTTTTTTACTTTTGTTTTCCTATGGGTAGCCTGACGTTCGTTAAATCAATTTTGTAAAATTTTTATATGATTAGTTGCGTCTCATTGATTTGAAACTATTATCTGTTGAAGGTGAGGCCAGAAACTGATGTAGGAAGGATGGCAGCAAACATTGAAGAGCAGATTGACCGTTGCAAGTCAAAATCTGGTTTACTGCAGATTTGGCGTCCGGCGTCCGAATGACGATTGTGATACCATTCCGGAAAGAGAACGACGCCTGGAATCAAACTCATAGCTTCACCACGATGTGTGGGCCTTTTCGGGCTTTCGAGTTCGTTTAGGGCCTCAAAACGGCAGTTTAATATATTTTCAAGATTTAAGTTTTCTAATTTGTTTTGGATTCGTTTTGTTTTAATTCCTTTGGCTTTTAGGTTTCCTTGTTAGTTTCCCTAGGGTTTCTTTTTAGTATTTAAGCATCCCTTTGGGATCACGTACAATTAATTAATCATATTTTCTCAAAACCCTAAGAGTTTTCTCTTGATTCCTGGTGGATTCCAGACCTGTTCTTTAGAGTACGACATTGATTGTACTCTCCATTCATTGAGGGTTCGACGTTGATCAACCCTTCCACACTTCTACTGCGTCAGAAACCGTCGTTTAACTAGACTAATTTCCGTTTTTAAGCGTTTAGAGGTTTGACTTAGTGGTTTGACCTATAGTTTAGCTGACGAAAATTATATTTCGTCAGCTAAACTCTCGCGATCCGCGCCTTTTCATTGTCCGCCGTTGGATGGCTCAGATCCGACGGCTGTTGATCTTCCAAAGTATAGCCGACAAAATATTATAAATCGTCGGCTATTCTCTAAGTTTAGCCGACGAAAATTATATTTCGTCGGCTAAACTCTTGCGATCCGCGCCTTTTTATTGTCCGCCGTTGGATGGCTCAGATCCAACGGCTGTTGATCTTCCAAAGTATAGCCAACGAAATCTTTTAAATCGTCGGCTATACTCTCTGTTTTAAATCTTTCAGCCCGCCTTTTTTCTCTCCTCCTCCGGAAAAACTCCTCCTCCTCCTCCTCAAATCGGCGCCAGCGTCCTCCTCCTCCGGCATCCTCCTCCTCCGGCACCCTCCTCCTCCTCCTCCTCCGGCATCCTCCTCCTCCGGCCTCCTCCTCCTCCTTCCCCTCCTCCTCCTCCGGCATGACTATGGAAGATTGCATATTCAGTTGAACCAAAGCATAATTTATTTATTTTTCCCCAAAATTTTAGAATAGCCGACGAAATTGACCTTATTTCTTCGGCTATAACTGTTATAGCCGACGATTTTTACCAAATTTCGTCGGCTATAACTTTTATTACCGACGAAAATCACATTATTTCGTCGGCTATGCCTCTTAAAATATTAATATATTATGAACAAATAGCCGACGAATTTCGTCGGCTATAGTTTACGATATCGTCGGCCATACTCGAAAATACCCGACGAAATTCGTCAGATATTTCGCCCACGTTTGGCCGACGAAATAAATTTTCGTCGGCCATACTTTACTATAGCCGACGATTTCATTATTTTCGTCGGCCATTGGTATTACCGACGGCGTTTTTCCGACGAATTATAGCCGACGAAAATTTCGTCGGCAGAAGAAATAGCCGACGAAAATTCGTCATAGTCGACGAAATTTTTTTCGTCGGCTATTCCCTCGGATCTGGTAGTGTTACCTAGTGTTAAAATTTGGTGGCATTTGGTATCCTGGAACTTAGTGAAGAGTTTCAGGAAGCATACATGCATGTTATATTTCGTAACAAAATGCATCTTGTTAACGTATAAATGTTAACGATCAATACCATTTACCGTCCACATACTTTATGTGTCATATTGCGCTACCACAAGAGCTCAATGATGGGTTATTTGATTATGAATAACGTCTTTGAATAAGACATAAGCTTCCACTTATAGTCCGCTATATAGAAACCTTAACAGGCGATCTCGTATATGTCATTTTTTGATGAGCCAGTCTCCCTGTCGTTAGGGGGAGAGAAGAACAAGTTTGTTTAAGTAGAACGACTTGGCATTGCCGTGGTTTGTCCCCACTGTGCCTCATCATGTTCCCAAAGTCCCATAAACCAAAGTGACGAGAATTGATATATATGCTGCAAAGAGCAAACTATTGGTCTTTCAAGGCAAAGATCAGAATAGTACTCTTGTTTCAAACATGCCTGTAAGGATTGATGTCCGGATAAATAGACACATTGTCACCCATAGATGGTGACATGGTGACTCCACAAAAGCGGTAGATGGTGTCACTAGGCCGTGACTCTCACAAGAAGTGTAGAGAGGGCACTTAGTTCGATATACACTCGCCGAATGTGAGTATGACACAACTTGATCCTTGGATCAATGACAACTCATTCGTCTCATGGATTTTCTAGATTATGCTTATCATTGGGGCACACCTCAATGCAAAGCTGATCCATATAGAGATCTCTACAAATGCGAATTACACTAGTGTACATGAGAACGTGGTTTATGAGTTAGATATCGAACACACTAACTTCGTTGAAGCAAATACAAACGTTGTGAATTGACCTACACGGAAAGATATACGATCCAGTTTACACAAAGAAATAGGTCATTGGTCAGGTGATTCCGACACCGCAAGTGTAAACCCCATCGATAATATTTGATGGAAAGCGTAGTGAGAAAAAGAGTCTAGACTCATCTTGTGGCGCAAGGTCTCTCATAAACGCCCTGGAATCGACTACGATGACATATGCTCTCGTAATGGAGTCATATCACACTCCACTACCTTGTTAGTTAGGTAATTCCAAAAAACTGAACATGCAGCTTATGAATCATCTCTATTGGGACTAAGTAAAGAGATGTACATAAATATCATGAACGGATCAGTTTTCACCCAAGTTAAGTGAGCAAAAACCTCGAAGTGCGTATGCTATCAGATTAAGATGTTCTCTATATGGGTTCAAATCTTCTGGTTGGATATTGTACAACGCGGTAGTCAACCTAATGAGATGCATTACAAAAATAAACTCACTGAGATTAACCTAATTAATGATGGTGCAATGTAGGGGTGGGCGCGGTGCGGTGCGGTGCGGGTTGGAGGCAAAACCAAATCCAACCCACTTTAAACGGTTCGGTAATTTCGCAAACCAGATCCACTTTCAAAATCATTCAAACTATATATCTGATAAACCACATTTCCGGTGCGGTTCCGGTGCGGTTTCGGTTTTACCCGAATTAATAAATTTCATAAAATTAATAAACTATTACAAACTATCAAATTGAAAAAGACAAATATAATAAATTATTACAAACCGTCAAATTCATCAAAGTCTCTTAAGTCTAGAAATAAAATAGAAAAGAAACAAATCATGAAACAAATCATGAAAAAAATGGGCTTACTGAGCTATTACTCCTATTAGGGTTAGAATTTAGTCAATTTATAGGCTCATATTCAATATATTGTATTATAAAAAATAATTTATTTTAATAATTAAATAAACCGAATCAGATTGGTTTTATCCGGTTTGGAAAAAGCGTAATCCTAATCCAGTCCGTTTACATGCGGATTGGTGTTTTCGCAATCCGGTTTGAACCGGTGTGATACGGTGCGGTACCACATTTTCGATGTGAAGTGCCCACCCCTAATGCAATGTACATTTTGTCACAAGAGGCTGAACGTTTACCAACATTAAATTATAATACGTAACAGAAAAATTGATGCATATGATTTAGTTGCCACATATTTAGCATATATATATATATATATATATATATATATATATATATATATATATATATATATATATATATATATATATATAGGGTCTGATTTCTCATAGAGAACAAATATCGGTAGCAATGGCTAGAAACCTCATTTCCCAACATCCCATGATCATTCGATGTCTTGAGAAGACTCGTTTCGTCTATATCACGAGAAGTCTTGGGAGATGAAACTCTCCATCTAAGTACCATGTGCGCAATCATGTACTTGTATGCTCGACTCGACATCTCATTCGTTATAAACTTATAAAGTCAAGGTAATGGCTAGACGCTCCCACGCAATGCCATGGTATATGGCGATACTTTCTTTCAAGTGAGAAAGGTTTAAGCTCATTCGATCCCATTATAAAAGACGCATCAATAGGCAATTCTAGATTTTGCCTGGTTCTATATGTCAACTTCCCCGAGGCCTACATGACAGATAACGCATTGTAAAATAGTGAAATTGATATCGTTGGAAAGGTCTATGTATCTACTTTCCAGTGACACCAACCATTTGATTATAGCTATCATATTGAGTGAGTTATGGCTGTTTTAGCAAAGTAGGACGAATCTGTCCGGTAATTTACAGATTAGTCACCTTCGACGAAGCTTTGTGATGAACTCCAGATGAACCACATTGTATACTTTATATCAATGGAAAGATATGGGTGTCTAGGTTCCAGAACTTTTTACGGTTCGTTCATACCTATTGTATTGAAGGAGTTATGACTGTTTAAGTACACAAAAGTCATGCTGCGCGTGAATCTGATTTTCAACGCAAACTCTAGTTTTGAGTTGTTAAGCAACCTTCTTCCTTGAGACCAAGTAAAGCTAAGTATAGCTGGTCTAATACAAGGATAATGTGGTCGTATTCAATTACTCGAATATTGGCCACACCTACTTTTGAAGCTTGTGAGGAGCGTTTGCATACGCCATTAATCTTAACTCCGAGATTGGATTACCAATCAAGGGGAGTTGTTTTGTAGACATAAGGGGGAGTCTACCTTACATGTAATCTTCAATTGTAGTTGGTGCATTGTGCTCTTTTTTCTTCGCCCAAGCTTTTTATTTTTACCCAAGTGGTTTTGTTTTGCTTGGCAAGGTTTTAGCGAGGCAACATGTTATGCACCGTGTCACATTAGGTACGCGACACAAGGGGGAGTGTTCAAGGAAGGCTAATTTCGTAACTTCCTATGTGTGTCTTGACCTAATTAGACTAGATTAGTAGTTGTCTTAGTTGATAGAGAATCTCTGATTGTTCGGGATACTTGATGTAATGCATATTTAAAGGTCTCCTTATCAATCAATAAAACTACGCTTTGCATCTATTCATTTTCTCCTAGAACAATACTGTACTTTTTTATTTTCTTTTTCTAACATGAATTTAGAATGAGAAATACATTTATAAGTTAAACCTTCCTAAAAAAAGGTGTTACTAAATGTACCCAGTAAATTTCTATATATACCCAGCAGACACAAAAATACCTTAAATTTCCAACTTTATCCTTTTTTGAAAGACAGAACAACAAAGAAAAAAGACTTAGAAAACCCTGACAAACAAATGAACGATTGATCAATGCTTTCATTCTTGCTAACTTGTACTTCCAAACCAACAAACAAAGAGAGCAAGAGGTTTTTCAGTCCGAGTTTCCTGAGACAAACCATGAAGATTTTGCTTTCATTTGACGAAGACAAATCATGATGAATATTATATATAGCAGATTAGGATACAAGTCATGATGATTATTGCTAAGGATCGTCTATTCTTTTCTGATATGTCATCCAACCTCAACAATAATCGCCAACTGCGCACGTTCTGGACGTTATGGTTTTCTGTCCTAATGCATACCCAGCATTTGTGTAGCTCTCTGACTCCACCGTGACTGCCACCAAATCTTCTCTCTCAATCAAGTCGTTTAAGTGGAACATACGACTATGATTAGATTTTTTTTGATAGTTCCATTCATATTTATCAATATTCAATTGCTCTCTTTTCTCTCTGGGAAGAAGTTTTAATTGCTGGGTGTGTGAAATTCCAACAGATTTTGCTGGGTTTCATTGAGGGTAATGTTGAAAAATTCATAATAATATTTTAGGGCTGGCTACACTTAGAAATTTGTTGCGTACATTTAGCAACACCCCTCAAAAAAACCTATGCGCTCTCTTTTTCTTAACGTACGCCGCCATGGGTTGGAAAATGCTACACCTTACTCCACCGTCATTGGAGTCAAAACCTGGTACCTTCATTGATATCAGAAAACCCGATGGTGGCTTTGGCCATCTCTCAGTTCTCGAATATGGGAATTAGGACCCTCTCTATATTTGATCTTTGTTTGATGATTTCGTTGATTTGTTGGTGCTCTTCTCTGAGATCGGCCAGTGTTTTTTTTGTGTAGGCGGTAGAGCAAGGAAACTATGTTGATGGATCGGTGGAGTGGTGGCCGGGTTTGGGTCGTTTTCGCTGGTGCTGCATCCAGAGGAGTGTGTGGTGGCTACCCTATTGTGAGGGATTCAGGCTGCTTGGTGTTTTGGGTAGTTCCAATACTGGCGGCAATTCCATTATGGTTTCAGGTCTCTTCGATCTTGATTCATGGTATGGGAGGTCAGCAGTATTCAGGCGGTGGGTGACCGGTCATTGCCGATGGACATTGAAGGGTATGATTCAGGCGTCGATACCGGAGCTTTGGTGGTGACGACGCTAAGTGCTGTTGTAGATCTCTTCTGGACCTAGGCTCTAATCTCTTGTCACGCCCCGAATTTGAATCGATAAAAAAATTCAAATTCGAAAACGTGATAATTTAATGATTACACAATTAGAAAATAAATTACAAATTACTATGCATTAAAGAGCCCAAGCAAATGCGACTCCGGTGAACACAAATGTTACATCACCAATCTTACACAAGTTGTAAAAACATTGGACAATGTAAATGTTCAACTCATGCTTCACTACACACTATCAAAGTAAGATTAAAAATAAAATCACTTCAACTCACCACAGCTATCAACCGCCACCTTGACGCTGCTAATCCTCATATGCACGATTAACCCCTACACTATGGATTGGTGCACCGGGTTATAAACAACAATCCCGGTAAGCTTTTAAAGCTCGTATGAGTAAACTCATTAGGAAATACTTAGTCAACACATGTTATATTTTCCCTAAATATGCGCAATGACGAGTCGCGTAACTGGGGTTCAACAACACGCAATTTAAATACCCTAGAAAAAAACGTTAGTATCATATGATAAGTAAGGATCGTTCTATCCGGAGATCAAGAAGGGCAATCGAAATACAATGCGTTAACACACAAGCACACATATATACAAACAATGAAACGAACCATGGGGAGAAAGTTTAAGCATGGATCAGCAGCAGGCTGTCCTATTATTTCTAGACACGAAAATAAAAGCTAAATTACTATTTACAAGTGATCAAACATCCTTTCACACAAAGCATAACACATAAGCAATCAAAACACATAATAATTTAGACAAAAAGAGAACTCGACAATTATATTAAAGTGTTTTAAACTCGATTTAGTTCCAACCTAACTAGTGCCGGAAGATGTTCACTAATCGATTTTAAGACTTCGCAAGTACTTAGGACTTTGACAAGCGCATTACCCTAATCTTTATGCTAATCCAATTTTAATGACATGAAGAGTAGACACTAAAACAAACTAACACTTAAGCACATAAGTTTTTTTAGTTGGAGACACGTTAGTACATATGGCGTCACCCATCATACATCGACATGTAAATTCTTTAAACTACTTTATCCCTAAGAAACAACACAAATCAAGACCGCGAAGAGCTAGACTCGACCTATATTTATTTCGGCATATGAGATCGATACCCACAATATATTGCAATTGTATAGGGCAGCAACCTTTAAGGCACACGAGTTTAAAGAATAAACCAAGAATGAATTTAAAACTAAATTAACATGCTTGCCGAACCTAGACCTATCATCTTGTTACATATTTTCCTTATAATTTTAGCATGCAATTCGAAACTTAAACCCAGAAAACCTTATAGACATATTAAGCACGAATTGAACATGTATTTTATAAAACAAACTCGAAATTATTTTACACATAGACATGCAAACAATAACCAAAAGTACACACAAGTTTCATAGACAAAATGTTGCATAACTACATATAACTATTACAAGCCGAGAGAAAGGAGAAGAGATGGGGCGGATCACACTTTTTAGACACCTTGAAGGATGCTTCAAAACGTGGTGGAGATGCTCAGATGCAGGCTGGACAGAACACGGATACGGCAGGATGTTTATGGAGGTGGTGGAGTGGTTTTGGCTTGCTATTCTATGTAGAACTTAAGGCTGAAGTTTGGTAGAGCTTAAGGCTTGATTTTTGCTTCGAGATGTGATGATTTTTCTGTATAGAAGCCGTGCCTTTATATAAAGGAGAGGGGTGCAAGATTTGACAGCAAGAAACCTTATGCAAATCGGTAAGGAAAACCTTTTCCTTGCCGGTTTTGGTTTCCTTCCTTTCTTGGTTCTTCTTGCCGAATTTCTTCATGGATCACAGCTGCAATTCCTCGTGGACTTCTTGATGGACTCAGCAACATTCTTTGATGGATAATACTCATAATAGTCCATAGACGTAGCTGTGAGCTTCCCTAGTTGGGCCAGGAACTCTTTCTCCTAAACCGGCAGCTTGCGTTCCTTCTTTTGCTAGGACTAGGGAACTTCTTCTTTCCTTATTTGTATTTTCCTTTTAGCTTGGCCGGTTTCCCTATTCTTCATTTAGCTCAGCAACTTCTCATTTGGTGCATTAGGACACAACTTTGGTGCAGAAACTTCTTTCTTCCTCTCGGCAGGCAGTAACTTTCTCTTCTCGGCAGACTTTACCTTCCGGTGTTGCAAATGACATAACTCTCTCCAGAAAATAGCTTTTGATGCGATTTCAAATGTTCTGGAAATTAGACTCACGTAGCTTTCGGTGCATATATGGCTCGCACTCTGGTTCATTGTGAGTCATCCTGGAGAAATTGTGAAAATTGGATGATGTGCCCAGGAATTTACTGGAACTTACTGGATTGCGTCCGGATCTTCCTTGCAATTCATGGCAGCTTTCCTTGGTCCGATTGTCCTAACTCCTTCCATTGCTCAATCATCAAGATGTCTACTGCACATAAGAGAAGAAAAATTCATAAAAGACAAAGTCGAGGTTTTACAGAATCAACGAAACATTTAAAGACTCTCTATTAAGAATTTTATTGAATTTCTGTAAATTTCTTATGTTTTGCACGATTTTGATGTAACTCTACCAAAAAATCATGACTCGACTATATGACTCAATTCTACAATAATAAGGGTTAAAGAAAAGTATAAACGAGGATAAAACACATTAAGAACGTCGCATTTTATGCTCCTATCACGCAACAACACTTAAACAATAATACCACCCGCACACAAAATACAAGGTAAGATTCAGACTTTCTTACTTAGAAATATAGTTCAGGAAGGTACAAATGTTACACAATTAAAATCGTGACTCCTGCATATAGTTTAGTTCAGGAAGTCACGCACAAACAATTAACACAATTATATAACAAATGAAAGTATAGAAGAAATCCGTTAACCCCAAAATGAAACCAAGTTGTTGCTATCTTAAACTCAACACCCAACTCCCTTTTCGACAACAAAGGAAAGACACCATAAAACTCATTTTTGAAGTCACACATGAGACTCCGGTAACCCCACGCGGTTACCCACCAAACATGCACATAATCCTGAGACGCAAGAACCCCACATGGTACTCCCATAATTAGCAACAAATGGGAGTCACATTCCCAAAATAACCACAACTCGAGAATTATAAATTCACAACGCACAATCAAATGAGAAAGACATAAGCTTTCCTCACGTAAACTGTATTCATGGGTTCTACAACACTAAGTCATCCCCCATGGAATACCAAACGACAACATGTACTCATGGGATCTCCAACACTGAGTCATCACCCATGAAGTACTTGACAGACATAATAGAGCTCTACCTGATCGTAACCAATTACCGGCCAGGGGTTTGGTTTCCGATATAACTGCCATAAGGATTCTTTTCACCACCAGGCGATATCCTATCCGCCACACATGTAAGATCCCCATCATCATATAGGAAAGATCTTACATTGGTTGTTGGTTTCCAAACTAACACTTTCGCCCATCACACGACTCACATAAACTCAAATCATGACACACACACTCCACACATGTACCAACTCAACTCGATACAACAATTTCTTAATCAAAAGTAAATCACTCAATCAAAACATGTCATAAACCACTTTTATTTCACAAATCCACAACCTCAATTCATATATTTCACGTAAATATATTATATATATATATATATATATATATATATATATATATATATATATATATATAGAGAGAGAGAGAGAGAGAGCCATTCCACTAAGGGATCCCTTATTTTGTCCATTTTAAGGGATCGGTTATTAAACCAACTTATTGAATCACATTTTCACATCTCCACCGTTCAATTACTAGGTTTGTATGTGTAGATCATTCCTGTAAATTTTTAGCCAAAATGGTGATCGTTAAGGCATCTAACTAAATGAAATCATGGAAGTATGAAATTTGTCAAAGCTGAACCGTTCATGTTTTTATTTGTAAATTTTAATTTTGAATGCTCTAATGATTATCAAATGGAATGAAAATTTCCAGATATGATGTATTCATATAAACATGAAAGTTGAACGGTGGAGATGTTAATAGTTAATATGTGATCGAAAAGTAGGTTAAATGATCGATCCCTTAAAATGGACATAATGAGGGATCCCTTAGTGGAAGGGGCTTGTATATATATATATATATACACACACACACACACGTAGACATTCACTCAAGAATAGTACACTAATACCAACTATAGTCATTAATCGTAAAACACTTTTAAAATTATTTTTATATTAAAATCATTTTACTTACCAATGAACCGTAGTCTATCAAGTTCATTCAATTAAAAAATATATATTTATTTTTATAAAACAATTTCACATTTAATGATCTATTTACTATAATTTAAATGGTATATTCAAACACCATAAGGTTGACTCACCTCTTGTTCCCGCTGCGTCTTCAATCTCGCAAAAGTGAGGAACACACGCTCCGTCAATCACCTAAGCATCACAATCGGAAACTTAGTAACTAACTCAACTTCTACAACTTGTACCCAACCCTTACTCTTAACTCGGAGGGCTGCCTACACGAGGCTAATCTCCCTCCGAGCCTCTCAAGGTTTCCGAAACCGCCTACTAATTCTAGAATGGACTCACAAAATCGTAACATGTTCATACGGTAAATAAATCATGCAAATTACATACCCACACACTCGTAATTACGGACTTAAGATCTAGGGCACCCAGGGCAGTCGGACGAGCCGTCACACGCCGCCCTAAGAGGTGGCATGTGGGCCCCACACAGTTCCACCAAAAATCCACGACTTCTCACCACCACCACACCAAACATGCAAATCAGAGAGAGAGAGAAGTCAGAAGATACCTGCAACGAACCTAGATCGATCGGAGGGTGGCCGAAAAAGCTGCTGCACGCCGAGCCCTAACCCAGCAACCACCCGCTGCGTTTCAAGCTCCAAAGCCGTCGGAAACGAGCACAGAGTGGCGGAGACGACCGGGTAGAGGAGGCCCCAAGCTCCGGCTTCGCCTAGAAGAGCTGCTGCTGCGACGTCGATGGTGGCTAAAGCTTGAGGGCGTCGCAGCGTCGCACGCGGTTGTCGTTCGGGTTCACCGCGGGCACTGGGTTGTAGAGGAGAGGCAGGCGAGCAATTTGATATATGGCACGAGGCACGGCGTGGCCAGACGGCGGAGAACAGAGGTCGAGAAGCTCCGGCAGCGAGAAGGAGATGAACAGTCACTCGGGCGGCTGTTGGGATAATTCTGAAATTTTTGGAATTTTAGGGTTTCCTTTTCTATTTATACCCCCTTCTAAATTTGGAAATTACTTAACAGATCGTAACTTCTTCATACGACATCCGTTTCACGCGTGTCACGTGTTTACAAACTCGTATCAACGAGCTCTACGACTTTAGTGAAGGAAGTTTCTTCAAATTCCCAACGAATTGAAAAGTCAAATTTGTGACCACCCCCTTAAAAACGCTTTTGAATAATAATTTATCCAAACACTTTTCCTCTGCTCTCAAACCACTAAATTTTACTAACTTCCAATCTAATAATTTCTAAATAAACATTAGAAATTATTAAGGAATTTTCGGGGTATTACATTTCTAGGGTTTCAGACCATTGGATTGGGCTTGGTTGGCTGCCTTCTTGTTGGGCTAACCAAGTTTTTCGATGTCAAGTTTTTATTTAGTTGGATTGGGTCTTTATGACCCTGACTAAGATTTAGGTTTGGATAAGGGCAATCTTGATTAGCTCGGTTACTAACCTTTTTTCTTACTTATGAGTATTTCAAGATTGTGAAAATAAAAATGCTATAAGTGGTATTTCGAATGTAGATATATTTTTGATTGTTAGGGACCTAGGTGCAGGTATGTGCTTAATGATAGGAGCATAAAATGCGACGTTCTTAATATGTTTTTACCCCCATTTATGCATTTCTTATCCCTTATTGTTGTAATATAGAGTCATTGAGTCGTGTTAGAGTCGTTGGCAAGTGTTGGTGAATAAATTGAGCTAAAAAATGCAGAAATGTCGATTTTTGAAGAGTTTTAGTTTAAGTAGGAATCCTGTTTGGACTAGGAATCCTGTTTGGACTAGGAAACCTGTTTTGACTAGGAAACTTGTCGGAATTGATTTCTTTATCTTTCGTCGTTTCTAATATTTGTGTGGATCGGTTTTGTGCTATAAATTGATAAAATGCATAATTATGGTAGAGTCCTTATTGAACTAGGATTCCTAATAAGAGTTTTAATATGACTAGGACTCCTTTTTCAAGTAGAACTCTATTTGAAAAAGGAATCCTTACCAAAGTAGGAATCCCAGTTGGATAAGGATTCTACGAGTTTGAGTCCTAATTAAGGTCTACGAGTGAAGAGTTTTAGTTGAACAAGGAGTCTACAAACGCTCGACGTTTTTGAATCGTCGAAAGAATTTCATTGAAAATACAACTCCTTGTTGGACTAGGATTCCTTATCTATCTAGGACTCTTACTCATGATAATTGTGCTACATATTTTTGTCTTCTTTTTGATTTATTTCATGATCATATTTTCAGGAAATCATGAGAAGACAAATGGTGGAATTTTCGGCAATTATGATGATTGTTGCCGTTTTGAACAAGAATTGAAATCCAAAATGGATTTGGAAACTTTCCTAATCTCCTAATCTTATCTATTACATATATGTCTTTTTAAGACATCATTTGTCTAGATTAGGACAAGTTTAATACATGAATTAATTGTATATTTCTTTTCTTTATTTTCAGATATTACATGGAGATAAAGGAGGAGGTATTATCTTTGAATTAAAGATTATTTTCGGTAAAAGGGAATGCTTGATGCCGTGCACTTCAAGAAGGAAGAGATTGAATTGGACTCTCCATGGCCGGCCAAAGGAGGATTAAATCAAGAATTTAATTCTATTATCTTATAGAATTTCGGATGAGAAGAGAAGAAAAGATGGAGTCTTTGCGTGAAGATAAAGAAGTGGAAACCAAATCGGTTTTGGTTTCCCCTTGTGCCGTGCAACATATAATTGGACTCTTAAGGATTAATTCCGATTTTTCCTTGGTGTTCTCTTTGGATAATACATGGATTAATTGAAGAAAAGGAGGAATATATTCGGCAGAATTATAAGAGAGGAAAACATGGGACGAACTTGGACATGATCAAAGCTTGATACATTTGCTTGGTGCCGAATCAAAGGAAGTTTAAATGAAGAAAATACAAAGATATATTCGGCTGATTTAAGAGATAAAAATCGGTGGAATTACATGAAGACTTGAAGACTTGTTGCCGAATCCATCACCTCTAGGTTTCGGGTTCTTGTGCTTCACTCTATGCCGAACCCTAGTCCCATCCTTCCTCTATAAATACCACACATTGGTATTCAGAAAATCATCTCCCTTTCCTCACTTTAACCTTGCCGAATCCCTGCCAAATTAATTCCAGAAATTCTACCAAGAAGCTTTGCCGAATCCACCTTCCATCTCTCACAAAAATCCACCATCACCAATCCTTGCCGAAATCTTCATAAGGTTGTAATCATGGATTGTATTTTATTGGTTTTTGTTTCTTTGTATTTAAACATAACTTTGTCTATGAAGTATGTTTTGGTTTCTGAATTTTATTTTGGTATTGATAATCATATATGGGATCTTTGGATCTTTGTTATAAATGTTTGGGATTTTCATATATGATTGCCGATTTATGCATGTGATATGATTAAATATGTTGTATGGGCAGTAGCTTTTGAATGTGTTCTTGATTTTAATTAGGTTTATTTCCTTAATTCGTGTGGAACCGAAGGAGATATCTAGATGCATTCGATGGCCATGAGTGTTATCTAGGTATTAAATTCATATTCCGATTTAATACATGTTGAATTACACGCATGTTGGATTTAATATGTATTAATCTAAGGGTAAGAGTAATTATGGAAATTTACATGTCGATGTGAGATGGGTGACGCCATACTTGCTAACATGTTCCAATTCGACATATTGTGCTTATGTGCTAATTGTGTTTAATTTCTACGCATTGTGTTATTAAACTGATTAGTACCATGTTTAGGATTACACGCATGTTGGATTCTAAATACTTGTGATGTTTTGAATAATTAGAATAACCGCATTGGCTCTAATTAAATTGGAACTTAATTGATCTTGAATTTGATATTTGCTGCTGCCCTATTACTTGTTTTAATTATATTGCATGTGTAATGTGATTTGTGTTTGGTGATTTTGTGAAAGGTGATGATCAAGTGTATATAATAGCTTAGGTTTTGTAAAAATCGTAAAAATTCAGTAGGTTATTAGATAAAAATCGTAACCCCCTTTAGTACAATACTTTGTGTGATTAAAATCCCTTGATTTCCCCGGATAGAACGATCCCTACTTGTCAATACTACACTCGACACAAGAAGGGTATTATGTGTATGAGATTATTTTGCAGGTACAAATTGTGCACGCATTGTGGTCCCATCAGTTTTTGGCGCCGTTGCCGGGGAAATTATAAATTTTTGATTCATAAAGTGTTGTTTGTAACTTTGTATAATTGTAAATTATTTAATTTCTGCAATAGTTTTGGGAATTGTATTAATAGGATTTTCGGAAGTGTAATAGTAAATAGGTTAATTTTCCGATTTTTATTTTTGTTTTTATTTTTGGTTTTTGGTTTTTGCTCTTAATTGCCGATTTTTGTGTGTTATAATTATGATGTTGATACACCTAGATAATTTCTAGGAAGTTGATAGTTTTTGTGTATGCTTGTAGTTTATTGTAGTTTCCAAAGTGTAACATGTAGGTGAAGCCTCTTTTGTTGATCATAACCATAACCCTTCATACGAGTGATGCCATGATTAGGTATGTTTTTGTGTAGATTGGGAAACGGGCCCTGCAATGTTGGAATTAGTCCATCGTTGGCCCCCCACGCATAAAGACGCTAACTTGGTATTATTTTTATGAGGTTGAGGGCGGTTTTAATCAACACTTGAGACCGCTAGGGATCCGAGTTTATTTTACCAAGTATAGGGCAAGTTATTTTCATTGAATGGTGCGAGGTTTGTAAAACTGGTTCTCAAGACCCATAGACTGATGTTCATTCTCTGTGAGTGAGTCGAAAGGGGACTTGTCCTCCGTGGTTAAAAACTTTGAGACCTGCCTTGTTCCTAAAGAGAGTTTACTCTCCGTGAATTTTAACGACATCGCCTTAGAAAAGTAAAATACGTTCGACCTAGACAACAGCTTGTGCCGAAGCATCACCTCACTTTAGACGCTAGAAAATAACTTAAGCATATGTGGAATCTATTTTTCTTCAAAAAGGTAAAATTCGTCTTTAATTTTTGAGGTATATCGGAATAAGCATGATACTACCTTGGACTGTTTCAGCCCATTGCACTGTTATCTCCTCTGCTCCACGTACCTCAAATTTTAAAGTTGTGTGAATAAAAGACACCTAGAAATCCTAAGTTTCGGCAATCATAATACATACATAATCGATGTAATCTAAAAACCGAACCAACAGAGATACTTGTAAAAAAAAAAAAATTTTTTCGTGTGATGTACATAACTAGTTTAAATTGTTAGGGAGTTTTGAAAGTCTATTTGTGTTGAGTTTGTTTATGGTTTTGAGGGGAAGAGGAATAGGTAAGGTCACTAATGTTGCTTTTAGCCTTAACCCTTCATACTAGCGCTTGCGTTTTTATGAGGTTGAGGGCGGCTTTTATGCACTTTAGTGGAACTGACAACATAAGGTTCTCAACTGAGTAAGGGGCAATCATAGTTCGTTTGTTCTAATTTTGGTATTGAGGTTTGTTTAACTAGATCTCAAGGCCCACAGACTGATGTTCATTCCCTGTGAGTGAGTCGATTGGGAGTTCGCTCTCCGTGGTAACCAACAACGAGTCTTGCCTCACTCCATTATTAGTACTTTTGTTCTAGCCTTCTGAAACCACGGAACCTTGTGTCTAGTCGATAGACCTAGGCCGCACGTCCACCGAGCTTCAAAACCTTAAATAAGTTTGATATGAGTAGATTTTTGATCTCAAAAGAAAACATTTCTTGGTTTGAATTTTCGAGGTATATCGGATCAAGCATGATACTACCGGGGGCTGTATCAGTCCATTGCACCGTTATCTCCTCTGCTCCACGTACTTTGAAAATTCGAACAAATCATTTAGCAATTTAACTAGGGATACATAAAACACATTTTTCTGTTATACTTGTGAAATTGTGTGAGCCTTATTTGTAAATTTTCGTGTGATATACATCTTTGTAATATATTTGTAACTTTTTCATGTAACATATACTTACAAATTTTTGTTTGTCATTATACATTTACACGTTGAACTTTAATGTAATATACTTTAAATTTTTCTTACACATACTTGAAATTTCGTGTAACATTTTTACATTTTTATAGTTAAATTTTCGTTGATACTTATACCTGTATGATATATTTACCCTAACACTAATTGTTACATACTAACTATACACGTTTGTTTTCTTTAGAAATTCATTTGTTAAACACCTCGAAATTTAAACAATTTCAGGTACATGAATCTTGGTTGGTCACAAGAGATTGAGGATAGATTGAAAAGAATTTGCAACCAAGAAGAAGAAGAGCCCGTTTTGCCGAGCACTTCTACACCAGAACTTCAGTTTGTTTCTCCCACCTCATCACTTTTTGACCGAAATTTTGTTGCACCACCATCACCATTTCCATCAGAAGCTTCGTGTGAACTAAACCCTTTGTTTCACGAAGAACCAGAATTCGAGCTACTCCATAGTCCAATACCAATTCAGTACTTGAACTTTGATTTACCTGATCCTACATTCAGAATGACTTCACTAAGAGAGGAGAATGGTCAGGTAGATGCGCCACAAGGAGGAGTAGTAAGACCGAGTAATGTAACATATCCTGCAGTTGCACCTGGCAAGTCAGGAGAATTTGAGCTGAAGGGTGGATTTATCCACCAATTGCCTAAGTTTTATGGACTCAGTGGAGAGGATCCTAACCGCCACATTCAGAAGTTCGAATTCAGATGTGAGTCAATGTGCCCAACTGGGGCAGATTTACAACATGTGAGAATGAAGGCGTTCCCTTTTTCACTGGAGGATAGGGCGCAAGAGTGGTTTTATGCTATACCACCTGGGAAGATGATTTCTTGGACAACAATGGTGAGAGAATTTCTCACAAAATACTTTCCATCATCAAGGGTGACACAGATCAGAAAGGAGATCACCTCAATCAGACAAGAGCCAGATGAGAGCTTCGATGTGTACTATGACAGGTACAAGGCTTTGGTGGCAACGTGTCCTAATCATGGGATACGTGAGGGTCTTCTTCTACAATACTTTTATGAAGGGTTGCGTCCCTTGGAGAGGAGATTCTTAGATTCAGCAGCTGGTGGATCTTTAATGGAGAAAAGTAGAGAGGAAGTTAAGAATCTGTTGGAGATGCATTTCACCAATCAACAACAATTCGGGTCTACTTCCTCTAGGCGAGTCAGTGAGGCCAGCGGTTATGAGGAATCAGGTGTTGTCAAGGAGCTTAAGGAAGATGTTGGGAAACTCACTCAAATGATGTCTCAGTTTATGAAGCAGAAACATGCCCAAGTCTGTGGGGTGTGTAGCATGGAGGGGCATTCATCAGATGTGTGTCCACAAGTTGGTGGAGGAGATAATTTTGAGGAAGCCAATGCAATTGGTTTTCAAGGGCAGCAACGTCCCACTTTTCAGAACTTCAACCCCAGATTTAATGATCACCCTAATTTTAGGTGGGCTAACAACAACAATGTGCAGAACCCTACACATGTGGCGCCACCACAAGCAAACCAAGGAGGAATGGTGTTTCAACCAAGACCTCAAGGGCAATACCAAGGGTTTGCAAGACCCCAGCAGCAACAATTCTACAACAATAATGCACAAGCATCATCAAATCCCAACTATGACGCCATGCTTAAGTCTTTGAATGATGCAACTCATACATTGTTGCAATCTACAACCTCGAACACCAAGGACATTTCTGAGTTGAAGAATCAGATGGGGAAGGTTGTGGATTTCATGGGGCAGATTCAGGAGCAAGGAAGATTACCTGGAGGAGTAATAAAGAACCCCAAAAATGAGCAAGCTAATGCAATTACCACAAGGAGTGGTAAGGTTGTGGAGGGGCCGAGCATGAAGAGAGGTGACGAAATTTTTGGTGGTGATGCCGAGCACAACAAAGAGATACTCGGCAATGATGAGGAGATACATGGCAATGATGAGGAGGCAAACGGCAATGAGGCCGAGAGGAGCAAACCAAGCAAGGCTGAGCTCGAGGCTATGAAGAATAGGGACATAGAAAAAGATCCCGCTACCTCAGAGACACTTAAGGTAAAATCTGACTCAAGTGGATTAGTTAATGCTAACCAATCTTCGAGTTTGCCTTTTCCTTCTAGGTTTGCAAAATCAAAGAAGGAGAAATCAGATGAGGAGGTACTTGATATATTCAGACGTGTGGAGGTGAACATACCATTGCTTGAGTGTATCAAGCAAATTCCCAAGTATGCCAAATTTTTAAAGGAGCTGTGCACAACAAGGAGGCATACTAGGGAGGAGCAGGTGGTGAAGATGAGTGAGACGGTCTCAGCCGTTCTCCAAAGAACGCTCCCACCTAAAATGAAAGACCCTGGCAGCTTTTCTGTGCCATGTAAAATTGGACAATTTAATTTTGATAAAGTTTTGCTAGACTTAGGGGCTTCAATTAATGTAATGTCTTATAATGTGTATAAGTCCCTAGGTTTGGGCGAGTTGAAAAAGGACAATGTAATCATTCAACTCGCCGATAGGTCTAACAAGTATCCTGAGGGATATGTTGAGGATGTTCTTGTGCAGGTAAATAATCTGATATTTCCTGCAGATTTCTATGTGCTTCAAATGGAGGAATCGCCCATTAATTCCACTCAATTATTGTTGGGGCGACCATTTATGAGGACAGCAAGAACAAAGATTGATGTGGCTGAAGGCAATCTCACCATGGAGTTCGATGGTGAAGTGATTGGCTTCAACATCTTTGAGGCCATGAGGTATCCAATTTCTGATTTAAAACCTTGCTATAATGTTGATGTAGTTGATTCTATTGCGCAGGTTTTGTCAGAAACTTTGGATCAATAGCAACTAGCTATTGAGCAAGGGGCCGGAATTGACACAAATGGGGAGAGATTGACTAAGGAGGAACGGCTCAAACTTGAGCCGAGCATAATGAGCATTGTTGCCGAGCTAGAGGCAACACCCCACATAAAAAAGTCATGTAAGTATATGTCAATTCCCATTTCCACTAATAAAATTCTACCATCTGTGGAACAGGCTCCTATTTTAGAACTCAAGGTGCTTCCGGATCATTTGAAGTATGTGTACTTGGGAGACGATGACACATTACCAGTTATTGTGTCATCACAGCTGAGTGAGCAGCAGGAAGCACGTTTGACTAGCATGTTGAAGAGGAACAAAACCGCCATTGGATGGACGTTGGCGGATATCAAGGGAATTAGCCCTACAACTTGTGTCCATAGGATCTTGCTTGAAGAAGGAGCCAAGCCTACTAGGGAGGGTCAGAGACGATTGCACCCTCCAATGATGAAGATTGTGAAGGACGAGGTGATCAAATTGCTGGATTGTGGAGTCATTTATCCCATCTCAGATAGCCAGTGGATTGCACCTGTCCAAGTTGTACCTAAGAAGAGTGGAGTCACAGTTGTGAAGAATGATAAGGATGAACTCGTGCCCCAACGATTGGTGACAGGTCATAGGATGTGTATCGACTACAGAAAGTTGAATGCTACTACACGCAAGGATCACATGCCTTTGCCTTTCATGGACCAGATGTTGGAGAGACTAGCTGGGCACGAATTCTATTGCTTCTTGGATGGGTACAGCGGTTACAATCAGATATGCATTCACCCGGATGATCAGGAAAAGACGACGTTCACATGTCCCTTTGGTACGTTTGCCTATCGACGTATGCCATTTGGTTTATGCAACGCACCAGGTACATTTCAACGTTGTATGTATTCCATTTTTAGTGATTATATTGAGAATATCATTGAAGTCTTTATGGATGATTTTAGCGTTTATGGAAAAGACTTTGATGTATGCTTAGAGAATTTGGAATTAATCCTGAAAAGATGTGTAGAGACTAACCTTGTACTTAATTGGGAAAAATGTCATTTCATGGTAAAACAAGGGATAGTTTTAGGACACATTATATCTGCAAAGGGTATTAAGGTAGATAGGGCCAAGATTGATATTATGCTTCACTTACCCTCCCCTACAACGGTAAGGGAGGTACGTTCGTTTCTTGGCCATGCAGGATTTTATAGGAGGTTCATCAAGGATTTTTCGTTGGTGGCGAAGCCTATTTGTGCCCTTTTGCAGAAGGAGGTTCCATTCATATGGGACAAAGGGTGTGAAGATGCATTTGTCAAGTTGAAGGAATTGTTGACATCAGCACCAATTATGGCGCCACCTGACTGGAGCCTACCATTTGAGATCATGTGTGATGCTTCAGACTATGCAGTTGGAGCAGTGCTTGGACAGAGAAAAGAGAAGAGGCCGATTGCTATATATTATGCCTCTAGAACTTTGAATGATGCTCAATTAAATTACTCTACAACTGAGAAAGAACTGTTGGCTGTGATATTTGCTTTAGAAAAGTTTCGTTCATATCTATTGAATTCTAAAGTGATTGTTTATTCTGATCATGCAGCCTTAAGATATTTGATGAAGAAGAAGGATGCTAAGCCACGCTTGATTCGATGGATTCTCTTACTCCAAGAGTTTGACATCGAAATCAAGGACAAGAAGGGGAGCGAAAATGTTGTGGCGGATCACTTGAGCAGAATTGTGAGAGAGGAGGAAACGTTACCACTTCAGGAAACTTTCCCAGATGAGCAGCTTTTTCGAGTGGACACAAAAGAACCTTGGTATGCAGACATTGTCAATTATTTAGTTACTAAAACTTTTCCAAGTACATGTTTGCAGGCAGCCAAGACAAGGATTAAAAAGAATGCAAGACACTACATATGGGACGACCCATATTTGTGGAGGACTTGTAATGATCAAGTGATTAGACGTTGTGTGCCACAAGAGGAGCATAGGCCGATCCTTGCATTTTGCCACAATGAGGCGTGTGGAGGACACTTTGGAGCCAAGAGGACAGCGCTCAAGGTATTAGAAAGCGGGTTTTATTGGCCAACAATTTTCAAGGATGCATACACATTTTGTATGACATGTGATAGGTGCCAAAGGACAGGTAACATTGGTAAGAGAGACCAAATGCCCCTAAATCCTATAATATTTGTTGAAATTTTTGATGTATGGGGTATAGATTTTATGGGACCTTTTCCTTCATCTAAGGGCTTTCTTTATATCTTGTTGGCTGTTGATTATGTGTCTAAATGGGTGGAGGCGAAAGCCACAAGGACTAATGATTCTAAAGTTGTTGCAGGTTTCTTGAGAACTAACATATTTTCCAGGTTTGGAGTACCTCGTGTGCTTATAAGCGATGGAGGTTCTCATTTCTGCAACAGAACAATAGAGGCTTTACTCAGACGATATGGAGTTACCCATAAGGTATCCACACCTTATCATCCTCAGACTAGCGGAATGGCGGAAGTGTCCAACAGAGAGATCAAGAGCATATTGGAGAAAACTGTGGGCCCATCAAGGAAAGATTGGAGTGACAGACTTGATGATGCACTTTGGGCTTACAGAACGGCATACAAGACACCCATTGGGATGTCTCCATTTCGGCTTACATATGGCAAGGCGTGCCATCTTCCAGTAGAGTTGGAACATAGAGCATGGTGGGCGGTCAAGCAATTCAACATGGAACTTGACAAGGCTGGACTTCACAGGAAATTGCAGCTGAGCGAGCTTGAGGAAATCAGAAATGAAGCATATGATGCTGCATGGATTTACAAAGAGAAGACGAAATTGTATCATGACAAGATGATAAGAGGCAAAACGTTTCATATTGGCCAGAAAGTCTTGTTATTTCATTCTCGTCTTAAATTATTTCCTGGCAAATTGCGTTCTCGTTGGGTAGGACCATATATTGTTACTAATGTGTTTTCTCATGGTGCTATAGAAATTCAAAGTACGGAATCAGGAAAAGCGTTCAAGGTGAATGGTCATCGACTTAAGCCTTACTACGAACCTTTTGAGGAGCACACCGTTGAGGAAATACAATTCAGAGACGCATCAAGATCCTGATGATATGGAGAAGAGTCTAGGCTGAGTAGACTATAAACATTAAGCGCTGCATGGGAGGCAACCCATTTCAACCAAAATTGTGAAGGAGCCGTCTACGAGAGTTTGAATTTTCTAAATCCCTAAACTCTTTTTGGTTGAATTGTATAAATGTGGGACTTGTGATTTATCATATGCTTAGAAATTACTACATGAAATGTGTACATTGAGGACAATGTAATTTTCTAAGTGTGGGGTAGGGATACATGTTTCACATGTTTGTATTTGTTTTGAGTCTTTGTTTTGAGTCATAAAAAGAAAAAAAAAAAAAAAAAAAAAAAATAAATAAATTTCGTTGCTTTTTAATTTAGTGTTTTAATTTTTGAGTCTTAAGTGCCCCTAAATAGTCTATGATGATTATATCTTTAATACATAGATGATGGTTTTGCATAATCATAAGAATTAATTGTGAGTTTCATGGACTTTGTGATTGGTATGAACATTTGAGACTTGAACTTAATTGTGTAAAAAGCATGTATGTTGTGTTGATTTTGTTCCATAATAACCTTTGAGAGCTTTGAATGCCATATACTTTCTTCTTGAGTGATAAAAATGGGCAGAATTTTTCAAAACTTCATCATTCTTTGAACATTCAATGACTATGTGCCATAGATTTTAATGAACTCTAGAATGCTAGAACTTGCTCTTGACAATTTTTGAGACTATTATTCATGAAATGCCTTGATTTTGAAAAGGATTGAAAAGATCATGTTAGGATTACCACCAATGCCAAACAAAGCTTATGCCTAATTTGTGCCCATCGTGGGACTCCTTAGTTTTAACCCCCTTGAGCCAACATTGAGCCATTTATTTCATCACCTTGATACACTTTCCTTGATCTTAGAATAGTTTATCCTTGCCATTGTTGTCAAGACTTGGTAAAATATAATGGAATTTGTGAATTGATGTGATGATGAGAAGTAAGTGTGGGGTGATCTTGTCCAATTGTTGAGAAAAGAAAAGGTGTTGCCGAATAAAAGAAGAGAAAAAGAGAAAAATCGGATAGAAAAAGAAGAAAAAATTAATTGATCCGAGAAAGAAAAAATTAAATTAATTCGGCAATAGAAAAAAATATTTGGACGAAGTTGTGATTGTGAAATTGGAGTTTGTGTGATAATTGAAGGTCTATTGTTGTTATATTTGACCTTTGTCCTTGATCACTATTTTATTATGGGGAAGGAAAGAATGAAGTTGGGCCCAACATGATCAAATTTGGCCCTTTTGAAGAAAAGTCATAAGGAGGATTGAATTTTGCCAAGTCTTGGTGACATTCTATCACCACTTCCTAAATGCGAATGCCTTATGCCCAATCCCCATTATCACCATTATGATGATCTTTTCATGATTCTGAAAATAGGTAAACTTTGTATGTGGAGATTTTTGTCAAGAATGAGCATATGGCTTTGGTTCATTTGTGCACATAGTTGTTATATGAAGTTTTTCCTGAAATATTAATTCACAAAGTGCTTTTAATTGATGAAATATGCAAGTTACTCTTTGTAACTCTTAATCTATTCGCTTGCATATACTATGAGTGAATTGCCATATCATGAGTGAAAAGAAGAGAGTATGCCTAGTGAGGAGGATGAATTCAACATAACATGTCATTGCTTGTGATTTTCGCTTCTTACTTGTTCATGCTATGATACATATCTATGACGCTTGGGATTATTGTGCTTACATCGAATGCTTAACTTGAAAGCTATGTGTTTAAAGATCCTGAGACAATCATTTTAGGGGCTGTAGTGTTGAGTCTTTTTATTTGTTTTGCTAAGGGACTAGCAAAGGCTAAGTGTGGGGTAGTTGATAGGAGCATAAAATGCGACGTTCTTAATATGTTTTTACCCCCATTTATGCATTTCTTATCCCTTATTGTTGTAATATAGAGTCATTGAGTCGTGTTAGAGTCGTTGGCAAGTGTTGGTGAATAAATTGAGCTAAAAAATGCAGAAATGTCGATTTTTGAAGAGTTTTAGTTTAAGTAGGAATCCTGTTTGGACTAGGAATCCTGTTTGGACTAGGAAACCTGTTTTGACTAGGAAACTTGTCGGAATTGATTTCTTTATCTTTCGTCGTTTCTAATATTTGTGTGGATCGGTTTTGTGCTATAAATTGATAAAATGCATAATTATGGTGGAGTCCTTATTGAACTAGGATTCCTAATAAGAGTTTTAATATGACTAGGACTCCTTTTTCAAGTAGAACTCTATTTGAAAAAGGAATCCTTACCAAAGTAGGAATCCCAGTTGGATAAGGATTCTACGAGTTTGAGTCCTAATTAAGGTCTACGAGTGAAGAGTTTTAGTTGAACAAGGAGTCTACAAACGCTCGACGTTTTTGAATCGTCGAAAGAATTTCATTGAAAATACAACTCCTTGTTGGACTAGGATTCCTTATCTATCTAGGACTCTTACTCATGATAATTGTGCTACATATTTTTGTCTTCTTTTTGATTTATTTCATGATCATATTTTCAGGAAATCATGAGAAGACAAATGGTGGAATTTTCGGCAATTATGATGATTGTTGCCGTTTTGAACAAGAATTGAAATCCAAAATGGATTTGGAAACTTTCCTAATCTCCTAATCTTATCTATTACATATATGTCTTTTTAAGACATCATTTGTCTAGATTAGGACAAGTTTAATACATGAATTAATTGTATATTTCTTTTCTTTATTTTCAGATATTACATGGAGATAAAGGAGGAGGTATTATCTTTGAATTAAAGATTATTTTCGGTAAAAGGGAATGCTTGATGCCGTGCACTTCAAGAAGGAAGAGATTGAATTGGACTCTCCATGGCCGGCCAAAGGAGGATTAAATCAAGAATTTAATTCTATTATCTTATAGAATTTCGGATGAGAAGAGAAGAAAAGATGGAGTCTTTGCGTGAAGATAAAGAAGTGGAAACCAAATCGGTTTTGGTTTCCCCTTGTGCCGTGCAACATATAATTGGACTCTTAAGGATTAATTCCGATTTTTCCTTGGTGTTCTCTTTGGATAATACATGGATTAATTGAAGAAAAGGAGGAATATATTCGGCAGAATTATAAGAGAGGAAAACATGGGACGAACTTGGACATGATCAAAGCTTGATACATTTGCTTGGTGCCGAATCAAAGGAAGTTTAAATGAAGAAAATACAAAGATATATTCGGCTGATTTAAGAGATAAAAATCGGTGGAATTACATGAAGACTTGAAGACTTGTTGCCGAATCCATCACCTCTAGGTTTCGGGTTCTTGTGCTTCACTCTATGCCGAACCCTAGTCCCATCCTTCCTCTATAAATACCACACATTGGTATTCAGAAAATCATCTCCCTTTCCTCACTTTAACCTTGCCGAATCCCTGCCAAATTAATTCCAGAAATTCTACCAAGAAGCTTTGCCGAATCCACCTTCCATCTCTCACAAAAATCCACCATCACCAATCCTTGCCGAAATCTTCATAAGGTTGTAATCATGGATTGTATTTTATTGGTTTTTGTTTCTTTGTATTTAAACATAACTTTGTCTATGAAGTATGTTTTGGTTTCTGAATTTTATTTTGGTATTGATAATCATATATGGGATCTTTGGATCTTTGTTATAAATGTTTGGGATTTTCATATATGATTGCCGATTTATGCATGTGATATGATTAAATATGTTGTATGGGCAGTAGCTTTTGAATGTGTTCTTGATTTTAATTAGGTTTATTTCCTTAATTCGTGTGGAACCGAAGGAGATATCTAGATGCATTCGATGGCCATGAGTGTTATCTAGGTATTAAATTCATATTCCGATTTAATACATGTTGAATTACACGCATGTTGGATTTAATATGTATTAATCTAAGGGTAAGAGTAATTATGGAAATTTACATGTCGATGTGAGATGGGTGACGCCATACTTGCTAACATGTTCCAATTCGACATATTGTGCTTATGTGCTAATTGTGTTTAATTTCTACGCATTGTGTTATTAAACTGATTAGTACCATGTTTAGGATTACACGCATGTTGGATTCTAAATACTTGTGATGTTTTGAATAATTAGAATAACCGCATTGGCTCTAATTAAATTGGAACTTAATTGATCTTGAATTTGATATTTGCTGCTGCCCTATTACTTGTTTTAATTATATTGCATGTGTAATGTGATTTGTGTTTGGTGATTTTGTGAAAGGTGATGATCAAGTGTATATAATAGCTTAGGTTTTGTAAAAATCGTAAAAATTCAGTAGGTTATTAGATAAAAATCGTAACCCCCTTTAGTACAATACTTTGTGTGATTAAAATCCCTTGATTTCCCCGGATAGAACGATCCCTACTTGTCAATACTACACTCGACACAAGAAGGGTATTATGTGTATGAGATTATTTTGCAGGTACAAATTGTGCACGCATTGTGGTCCCATCACTTAATACTTATAGAAAACAATTCTTATTGTCGGCCCTTACGGGTGTCTTATTTTTTTGTATTGTTTACTGTGTAATATGATTTGTCGACTTGAATCCAAAAAAAAAGAAAAAAAAAAGAATGAGAAATACATTCATGAACTAACATTTTCATAGTTTCGAATCGAAGATCCACACAACCAAACTATCAGTAACCTTTAGTAAACAACACCAATTATAAATTTGTCGAGCTAAGTATGGAACCTAATTCAAAACTAAATATGGAGGCTATGACACACAATCAGTACCTTAAAGCTTAAGTGTGTACTAAATCAGTACATTTTGACAATCAACTAATTAAATCAGTACATCCACACAAGTTGACAGTCAATACACACTCGTGAACTTAGACTTCTTTATTAACGATAAGTAGTTTCACTAAATCAACTAGATCATTTGCCATATAGCCATATGTGTCGATCATTTTTCAATTTTAGAGAAATCAAGAAATTCCTTCATTCAAAAATTATACGACCGTTAAACTTGTTTTGAATTAATCAAGTATAAATTCGTATGCTATATTGCTATATATGTATTGTTGTCCTCACAACCTCTTGTTTGTTTGCCTGTAGGTGACTTCGAAGGAGTGTGTACTTGTTATTCGTGCATTTCCTTATTATGAAAGTATGAGTTTTCTTCCAGAAATAAGAAAAACATATACCGACCCGAAAGTCCAACGAATCTCACGTCGTGGTGTTTATTGAAGGACGACCCGGCCCATCTCAACCTAGTACTATCGAGTCCTCCAGGCTCTGTTTTCTCTATCAGATTCTCTGGTTTCATTCCGACGACCCAAAAATAAACATGGCTCTGTTTCCGCCGTCGATCACAGCGGCGATGCAACAGATAGAACCCAAGAAAGAGAACCTAAAGAAGGCCTTCGACGACCTCCAATCCCACTCCGACGTCATCTCTCTCTTCTCTCTCTCCTGGTCCGACCTCGACTCCCATTTCACCTCCCTCCACACCTCTCTCACCCAAAAGCTCCATCTCCTCCAAACCCTCGAGTCCGAATCCCCAACTCCAGTAACCCATCACCCTTCTTCCTCGAATTCACAGACCCAGATGCCAAAGCTCTCATCTTTGCCGACCCAGATAGAAAAGGTCTCATCTTTGAGTTATGGTGATGATTCGGTGGCGCCTCGAAAAGAGTTGGTGGCGTTTTGCGAGAAAATGGATGCTGTTGGGTTGATGAAGTACATGAATGACACGAAGAGTAAACGGAATACGATCTGGTCCGAGCTTTTCGGGGCTTTACGGCGCGCCCCGGACCCGGCATTGATGGTTTTGAATGCAATGGAGGGGTTTTACGTGGAGAGTAAGGGTGTTAATGACGTGGAGGTGAGTAATGTGAGGAGGACTAGTGTGTTGTTGTTGGAAGTGTTGTGTGGAGTTTCGCCGAATGTGGGAGTGGAGGTGAGGGAGAGGGCTAGGAGGGTGGCTTTGGAGTGGAGAGGGAAGGTTAGTTTGGAGGGGGAGAATCAGTTCGAGTCGATGGGGTTGTTGCATTTGGTGGTGGCATTTGGATTGGTGGATGAATTTGAGGTGGATGAGCTTGTGGATCATATGGTTGTCGTTGCGAGGTGTAGGCAAGCTACTGACTTGTGCCGGAGGCTTGGCTTGGGGGACAAGGTTACAGTTACAGGTAGAATTTCCCATTGTGTGATTTTGCTGTTTAATTTGATTTGGATGTTAGTTCATGCATCCTACATTTAGCTGATATTTCGATTTCGTTGAGAAGTTAATGCTTCTAGTTCTGGTATATTATATGTTAGATTGTGAATTGATGTGCCATTGGTCTTTGATGTTTTAGTGAGAGTGTTCATAACAAGTAACAAATATAATTGGGGTTACTATTTTTAGGAAGAATGATAGTCTAGAGGTGATAATTATGAGATAAAAACTTGAGGCAGAGCGGCAGATAAATTTCAATTGTGGCTCTGATTACAGAGGCCAATCTACATAAATGGAGGACTGGGGAACTGTGCGAACTGAGCCGTCTATTATTGAGTTTTAGAAGCAAGGGTGTGTAAAATGTCTGTAGAGATTTCAGAACTGAACTTTATGAGAGGAATGAAGAGAAAATAGAACCTTGTTTTGTCTCACTGATCACTATGTAGCTCTTAGGTCTCGATGGAACTCTGTACACTTTTCTTTCCATGTGCAAACACTTTACATTCTGTTTGATGTGACCGACTTCTTGGAACTTTATTAGGAGGTGTAGAAACAAGGGATATGAGAATGAAGATGAAACAACACTACACACCCATGCTTGTTTTTAGTTTCTGAATCTTCTGCCAGGATCAAATTTTCCATTCTTGGGTTGACCTTTTTGAATGCATGCATTGCGAACTTGTTGATTGTTTGGTGCTGAAGTTTGTGTTGTGTTTGCAGATCTGATTCAGAAACTCATGAGCAAGGGCAAACATCTTTTCGCTATCAAGTTTATTTCTGAATTTGATATGACTGATAAGTTTCCACCTGTTCCTATCTTAAAAGCCTATGTGAAGGAGTCTAAAAGGTTGGCCAAGAAAGTTTCTGAAGAAGGAAATAACTCTAAGAAGGCAGCGGTAATTTGACAATTCTTTTACAGCTCGTCTTAGTCTTTTAAATACAACACTTTGTCTTCCCTTAGATTGATTGATTTCCTCTGCAGAATGAGGCCATAGCCAAAGAAACTGGTGCTCTGAAATCAGTCCTTAAAATTATTGAAGATTTAAAGCTCGAGTCTGAATATCCACCGGATTCTCTTGAAAGGCGAATTGACCAGTTGGAGAAGGAGAAGGCAAACAGAAAACGCCTGGCAGCAGCTCCTGCTGGGAAGCCTTTTCAACTGCATCAGCAGTATGGTAACAAGCGTCCTCGAATGACTGCTCCTGTTGGGTCCACAGCAGTCTCAAATGGCACTGCAGGTTTGTTGGTAATGTCTCCTACTGCATATGTGAGCTCTTCAGCTGCACCATATGTCGTGTCGGGCACTGCTCCTCCAGTTGCCCCTTATGTGGGTTCATCAACTGGGCAGTATGGTTTTGCAGGAGGCCAGATGGGTTTTCCTGTGAACCCAGGCCCTTCTAGTACCCATTTATACTCATCCGAACATTATATGCCCTCGGGCTCTTACAACAGTCTAACTGCCTATGGTGGATATGGTGTACCCCCTCAATACCATCCATCTTACTATTCTCAGCAGTAACTTGTTACTCTTTGTTTCTATCATAGTATACTGTATAACTAATACGGTACTATGGCTTTTGCATTTTTTTTCTTCTATGGCAATACACGTTACCAGAAAAGCAAATCTGCTTTTTTGTCCGCCGTGATTGTAGTACAGAAACTAGACCTGGTAATTAAGATCTGTGATTGCATGATTGGTTTCACATGTCTAATTACTTGACGATTGTTTTTGCCTACCCAGATCTTTTAAAACCTTTGGAAATACTCGGGTTTGAATATCATTGTTGCCGAGCACTAACTCTAGTAGACAGAGTTTCTTATGACCTTTGGTTTCATCTGCTTCCCCTTGTAGCTATTTTCATAGAAGGGAAAGAAGTGCTTTTGGTTTAGCTATTTGTAGTGTGTTCTCCCTGTGTTACCACTAAATATGGCAAACCGAAGTTCTGCCTCTGACCAAACTCCAAAGGAAAAATGCTACGCGTTCCTGGAAGATGACTTCAAGTAGTATTGCTTTATTGGTAAACAACAATTTTCTTCTTTGCGAAAAACTGATTATTGCATTTTGCCCTCTACTGGGGGGGTTTTTTTCATTTTTTCTCATTCGGATCTTGAACTCTTTTGGCACAGCAGTTTGTGATTTTAATATGAGGAAAATTCACCAATAGTGTCTCAATTCTTGTGATCCGGTCAGTTTGATACCCGTCTTTTAAAATTGATACCTGAACTTGTAAAGGTTGGATATCAAATTGACTGGGTCACAAGAATTTGATCAATTTTAAAGGTCGGATATCAATTTGATCAATTTTAAAGGTCGGATATCAAACTGACTGGGTCACAAAAATTTGATCAATTTTTTTTTTTTTTAATAGTACATGCTTCCAATGAAAGCCTAAATTGCATCTATCCCTTAGGATAGGGGATGTTTGTTGTTCCTAATAGCATCCAGTCCGAATGGATTTCTGTGCTTTACTGTGCAAAAAATAATGAGAGCTGGAAGTTGTTTTCTTTTCCCTCTGTTGTTATCTGTATCTTTGCCGTGTGTATGTCATGGTTCCCTTGACAATGGCATTGAAGCCTTGAAATGGCATATAAGGCAGAAAACTAATGAGGTGGGGGTCTTCGTTTTGACTCCTTGTCGAGTCATTCGTCTATTGGATGGAAAATGGGTACAACTGGTTTATGTTTCTTTAACAAAAGAAATAGGAAGAAAATTATGATTGCTTCCAGAAACCCTAATCATAGAATATAGATACGACCTGGTTCAATCTGCATTTGCTTTTCATCTTTTTGTTCTTGGCTGCCTGCTTCATGCAAATCTTGATGCACCAGTATCGTATCTATCTCTGGACTGACCAAGGCCTAGCCGTTGATCTAGATCTGTGATGACTAGCTGAATGTTGGAGATGAAACTTCTGTTGTGCTGTAGCTTATGGTTGAAGAAAGTTAGCTCTTCTTTAGTTCTTGTTCTCGGTTTTATTTTTATTTTCATTTGTATCTGGCTGTGTATTCTTCGAATTATTTGTATACAACTAATTTTCTTCTTAACAATCTGTTGTAAGTAATTGTGCTTCAAACCATCATCGTCAATGTTATGGAGCACGTTTTGTGCATCTGTATAGTGACAGATTAATCTGTAGTTCTGTACCACATTAGATTAAATCTGCTGCCTATTCATACAGTGATAGATTTCGACTAGTCATCTTATATTAGTATGTTCTGGACGGTTTAAAATTGGAGGCAGATTGTTTTGAAAGGGAAACCATAGTGGTCCTTGAATTGCATCATTGTTGCGATTACTACTATTTACTCCAAATGGTTGGAAACACAGAGACAGCTTCTGCATTTGCTGTCTACTCCTTTAAAGATTGGACTATACTCTGCCAAACCAATTCAATGAAGTCAGTCATTGCCTACACACAACACAGATATAAGTGAGATATTTAACCAATCTGGTATAGCATGAGAGATTTGTGCAACTCTCCACGTAAATGAGGGTAACTTTGGTCGAAATTTAACTTAAATTCCTCAAAATAGGTGATTTTCTGAATCTAAATATCATCGACTTTATACAACTTATGTGTGAAAACAATACGAGCCAAACGAGTTGATTGTAAAACTTTGGTGTTTTTTGTTACTAGTTGAAATAATCATTGGATTATTTCAACTAGTAACAAAAAACACCAAAGTTTTTAACCCAAGTAATTGGAAACAGAAGCCATCAGTCCTTTTTTATGATGGTAAATTTTACCTATTTGGACCTTTGCTTTTACCTTTTTCCACAACAGTTGGTGACTAAGCATATATGAAAATCATTATCTTAGTACGTATGCCCAATAAATCAGGTAGGTCGCATAAATTTTCATCCTCCATTCTTCCTTATTCTTTGCAAATCTCACCCACAAGATCTAATTTTCCCAAAACATTATGTGCACTATAATATTCATGATGATCTTCATTCTTAAATGTTTGCCCACATAATAATGTAACTAATTATTTCTCAAAATAATGCAAGGTTTGAGTAAATGTTATCCAATCTTATATAGAAGACTCATTTACGGATCCTTTTGATTTACTCTAACTCGATGTAATGTTTGTTTCATATGAGTGACAATTCTAGACATAAACACAACATCGAGTGAAAATTATCGTAAACCGGTGGTGGTGGACGGCGTAGTTCTACACATAAACAAACAACCACCTGAAAGAAGAATTTGAAAAGGAGGTGACCAGAATTCAGATCCAGTGCAGCAGCAAGTCAACTCACGTCTCTCTCTCTCTCTCTCTCTTTTTCACACACCACCACTACCTTCCAAAACACAGCAAACAGACCTCAAAAAGACCATTTTACCCTTCCCTCCTCTTCCTCATTTCTAAACACAGCAAAGCACAAAACACTCCCTTCAGTCTTTCACCTTTGACTCTCTCTCTCTCTCTCTCTCTCTCTCTCTCTCTACACCCCCACGCTCATCCGATGGACTCCACCGCACCGGAATGCCCCCCGCCTCCCTCCGACGACCTCGATCCGTCTCCCTCCGACTTTTCCGCTTCCCGCTCCGGTGGTGGTGGTGGGGCCAAGTACAAGCTCATGTCGCCGGCGAAGCTCCCGATCTCGAGGTCCCCCTGCCTCACCATCCCTCCCGGACTCACTCCGACGTCGTTTCTCGAGTCACCGGTGCTTCTCTCCAACATGAAGGTCAGCTCTCCACGACGTCGTTTTGCTCTTTCTAATTTTGAACTGAACCAAATCAAGAAAGCAAATGCTCTTTGTTAAATCTTAGGCTTTGTTTGGCTGCTTCATAATTAGTTCAACTAATCGGAATTTTAACTCTTGGAAGTGAACTAATGTGTTTGGATTTTTATTATTTTGTTACTTTTTTTTTTTTGCATTTACAATTCTGAGTGGCTAGGTAGTATGTGCTGTAAGTGGAGGGAATTTTAATTTTGATGACCTAATAATTGATGTGACGTTGATATGTTGATGATGAGTGAGCTGAATCGATGCTCCTAGTCGAGAAATATTAGGGTTACTATTTTTGCATGTTTTGGGAAGGAGTTTGATTTAGTTTAATGGGATAGCTGGGAATGCTAGATTTTTAATGTGCCAGTGAGATTTTATATGTGTGATGGGACCTTAAGATTCTGATGCTTTGTTGCCTTTTTTTTTTTTTTTTGCTTCTAGAGTAATGTATGTTATGCTAGTATTGGGGTTATTGGGTGGTTTTCTCTTTATGCTGGAATGGATTGTTCGAAAGCAATGGCTTTTCGGAATAATTGCAACTCATTTTGAATTTGGTCGGTTTTTAATAACTATCGTCAGTGTTGTTTTTTCACAGAATGAATCTTTTTTTCTTTATTGGTGGGTTTTAGGCTTTATTGTTTTGTCCTTGTTTAACGGTTGGGGTGGATGCAATGGAAAACATATCCATTTGTCTATGTTTAACGGTTGCAGTGGATGCAAGTATTTTTAAAAAAAATTCCTTTTGTGCGTGTGGAATAAGGAATAAATGTGTCATGAAGGAGGAATAGGGAGTCTAGAAAGATAGTGGGTAAAGGTGCTGACAACAGTTGTGGTCGTCAGGTGTTTTTATGGACTTGGCCCTTCATTGTGCTGATTACAGATGATTGTCTTTGTTCAAAGGATATTGCCATAGCTTGAGTTATATGGGTAAATGATCTGCATGTTTAGCTCTTGCCTCTCTTGTAACGCTTGTTTTAGGAAGTTGTCGTCTTCTCTACTTTTGTTTGTCTAATTTGTTTTTGTGAGGGTTAAGCTTGTTAGAGTAAGTTTGGTAGTCTAAGATGGATAGTCAAGTTGAATATCTTTTCGCTGATGCTTCTTAGAGGTTCTCTGTGATTGTCAGAGTTTCCTGTTATTGAACAAATATGGAACAGTATGTCAAAGTCTTACCAATCTTTAGTTGGCCGATGTAAAGGGCTTTAATCGTGCAGTATAACTCATAGGCTGGCATCTTCTTCTAAATTTTCTTATTCTTTTGTTTCACCAACAGTTTGTTAATTTCTCTATTTTAGTTCTTCTGTGAGATTTCTTGTCTGCACTTATTAATTAAAAAATTACTGCTGTCTTGCAGGCAGAACCTTCTCCAACTACTGGGTCCTTTTTGAATCCTAGAATGGTATATGGTACTGCGAGTTCTACTTATTCGGGAACCATGGTTTGCTCTGATGAAAGAAATTCTGGAAGTTTTGAGTTTAAGCCCCATTCTAGATTGAATATGGTAATTTGTTTATGGATGATTGATTACTGTTTTATAGCTGGAGGCTTATTTAAAAATATTGATTAAATAGTAGTTCCATAATTATCTGATATTTCTTTGGCCTCCTATGTACAATAGCTTAAGCTTGCAATATCTATAGACATGTAATGCTATAGACCCTATAAGTTCTTTAACTTGAGCATTTTTGGTGATCTCTTACTGGTATTACTTGTGCATACCCCTTGTGTTTTGAAGCACTGTTTGCTTCCATCAGTAATACTGTATTCGAGTTTTACATTATCTTGTAAAGGTTTATACATACAGTGAGAAACAATGTGCTTTAAGATACTCTCAGAATTAAGGATGTGTGTGAGAAGTAGTAGTTCAGTATCCTTATTGAGATGGAATGCTATAGTTTCCCTCTATTTTGTAGAACAGAGGTATCTTGATCTGAGTTAGTGGTTGCCTAATGATCTTTATTTGTTTAAGGTTACCACGGATTATGACCAGCACAGCAATGAGCAGGCTGTGCAAGTCCAAGGTCAAGGTCAGTCTCAATCACATGTGTCACCACCTTTGGTTAAAAATGAGATGGCAGGCTCCTCAACTCAGTCGGAATTATCAGCTCCTGTCCATATGGTCTCTTCAGGAGCCACTGCACCTGTTGAAGTTGATGCAGATGATACAAGTCAGAGGGGAAATCCAAATTCTGGTGTCCAAACGTCACAGTTTGATCAGAAAGGAAGTGGCCCTTCCGTGTCTTCTGATGATGGCTATAACTGGCGAAAATATGGACAAAAACATGTTAAAGGAAGTGAATTTCCTCGCAGTTATTACAAATGTACACATCCCAACTGTGAAGTGAAGAAACTGTTTGAGCGATCTCATGAGGGACATATAACAGAGATTATCTACAAGGGTACACATGATCACCCTAAGCCTCAACCTAGTCGACGATATAATACTGGTGCTATGATGAATGTACAGGAAGAAAGATCTGATAAGGCTTTATCCTTGAATGGCCGAGATGGTGAGCACTGAAGTAATACTCTTAAGCTGTTTTATGTATGAGCTAATGTCTTTGCTGATTTTCCATTCCTTTCTGATTGTAGACAAGTCATCCAGTATGTTTGGGCAAATGTCTAATACCAATGAGCCAAATAGTACTCCTGAGCTATCCCCTGTCAGAGGAAACGACGGTGGTGTTGAAGGAACAGGCTCACTATCAACTAGAACACTCGATGAGGTTGATGATGAGGACCCATTCTCTAAAAGGAGGTAAAAAAATCTCAAATGTTTTATGCTGTTTATGTTGCCGATATTATTCTTTCTATGCACATGCAGGAATGTTCACACCAATGCATTTCCACTCGTGCAAAGAGAATTTGTATTTACCCTAACTAACAAAGTGCCTAAACCTTATTGAGCAGGAGGATGGATGTTGGTGGAATTGATGTTACACCAGTTGTTAAGCCTATCCGAGAACCACGAGTTGTTGTTCAAACTCTGAGTGAGGTTGATATCTTGGATGATGGATATCGCTGGCGCAAATATGGTCAGAAAGTTGTGAGGGGAAATCCCAATCCAAGGTATGGTTGTTGCAGACCGTTGACAATTTTAATGCACACTAATATCATCTGTTTCAACATCTAGCTTCAGTAGTTCAGTGATATGGTGCTAATTGATTACTCTCTTCCCCATTTTTTTGTGTTTTTGTTTGTTTGTTTGTTTTTTTGTTTTTTTGTGTGAATACTTGTGGAAATTGATAACTTTTAGTATTCTCCCATCCAGTGACTGTCGTATTCAGTGTACATATGTGGATAATCCTTCAGGAAAAATGTCTTAGAAGTTTGAATTCTTTAGTGTTTTGACCATTTAGGTGTTTTTGTAATCTCTTTCTGGACTGGAGTTCAGTCATGGAGTAAAGGTACTATCAGAAATACAGTTACAAGGCATAAAAGGAAAAATTAGAGGTGTTCTATTAATTTCCTTCTGGAATAGACACACTGGGACACCGCAAAATGTGAACTCATTATTTTAGGGTTTAATGATATATTGTTTGGTGATAAATCTCAAGCAGGGTTAATTTGTATGATGAATATTGCTTATTGAAAGTTGCAGAATAATTTGCCTGGTTATCATACTTGGATGTAAGCTGGATTTGTTATTTTGGATTTATGAAATCAGTGTCTGAGCTTATGCAATTATGATCACTCATATCTAGGTATTACTTACAATTGTGCGTGTGTTATTTCCTCATCTGCATAGCTAATACTTTGTAAATTGCATTTCTTCCCAATTGATTATGTGGTTTCTTATGTTCTCACATGTTATGCAGGAGCTATTACAAGTGTACAAATGCTGGATGCCCTGTAAGAAAACATGTGGAGAGGGCATCCCATGATCCAAAAGCAGTTATAACTACATATGAGGGAAAACATAATCATGATGTCCCAACCGCAAGGAATAGTAGCCATGACACTTCGGGATCAACAACCATGAATGCCCCTTCGAGGATTAGAACAGAAGAAAATGACACCATAAGCCTTGATCTTGGTGTTGGAATGAGCTCTGCTACTGAAAACAGATCCAATAATCACCTGCGATTGCACTCTGAACTAGCAGAAAGACAAAATCACCCTAGTTCCAGTTTTAAGACTGTTCAAACTACGCCTGTTCCGTCATACTATGGTGCTCTAAATAGTGGTATGAATCAGTATGGATCTAGAGAAAATCCAAGTGAATCACGTAGCATTGAGATTCCACCCTTAAACCATTCCTCTTATCCATATCCACAGAGCATGGGAAGAGTACTAACAGGTCCATAGAATTGCTTAAGATTAAGGAGAAGGGAAAATAAGCTGCTATGCCCTTTCTTTTTGGATAGGCAATGTTCAAAAAGGCATCTCAATTCCCAAATTCAAAGATCGTATTGTTCTTCTCTGTCTATTTCAAAGATGCGGTATTAGGTGCCTGCTGCCAAATGACTTCCCTGTCCAGGTAATGATTGTGTACACATTAACTTGTAAGGGAATACTATGTACAAATAGGAATTGATACTGAGATTATATTGAGTCTCTGACTGTTGTAATTCAGATGCTGAAAGTTATATTTATAAGAAAATTTTGTTTCTTCTAGCCTTTGTTGAGGTGGTGATAGAATATGCAGTTCTTTCAACTGTTTTGGTTGCTAAATCCTAAATGCATTACTTACTGAGGTGCTGCTTTTTAGACTTCAACTTGTCATACCTTGTGAATCCTATTACACCTTTCCTTTTTGTTTTGCATCGAGTGGATCCTATTGCTAGGATACATAAGGCTGCCGTGCATATTCAATATCCTGTCTGAAACTTGTATCAACTGATGGAAGGTCAGAATTTTTATCTAAGAAGTACTCTGCTTGTTGCATTGAGGGTTAAAGCTCTATCATCTCCATTCTCTGAATCTGGGAGATCAGTGTATACCATGTTTGGTCAAGTGGCTAGAAGAGTTGGGAAAGAGTCCCTTTAGATTGGAAGGAGACCCTCCTTCATTCCCTATGGTTTGGTTTGAGCTTTAATTGTTCCTTTTGTAACGAGACAAGGACAAAATGTTCATAATTTTGCCTTTTACTGAAGCTATTGTCCTCTTTTTAGTGCCTGCGATTCTGCGAAGCAACTTGGGAAGCCAACTCCCACAGAAAATATGAGGTTCTTTATTTTCCCATAATTGCAGATAGCACAAAAATTCAGTCCACTGAACACGCACACTACAAAGCCTTATCAGTTATCACTCAACCTTGATGATAAGAGACCAAATTTCTTGTTGGGGTTGGGTGGTAGTAATCTTACTCTCTTTTTTTTTTTTTTTTCCTTTGAAAGAGTTTTTGTTGTTGTTGTTGTTGATTGACTTCCTTTGAAAGAGTTATTAATCTTACTTTAGAGTAGATGAAATTGGCATTCCCAACCATTGTGCCCCAAAAGCTTAAACTATCACCAAGTAGACTAAGAACTCACATCAATCTGATACAAACCGGGGTTTTAAATTGAATTCTGAAACTTCACCAAGTAGACAAAACAGACAAAAGAAGGTAACAAATATGCAACTTAAGTTTGAAAAATGGGCACATTCTTGCCTACATTTGATTTGCTACTGCATGAAGGGCATCTACTACATTAGGTTAATACATTAGTTTATCCTGGAAGAAACTAGAAAAGGGCTGGATTGAGTTGTTTGTATCACTGGTTTCATGGCCTGTAGTTGAAGGCAGGCACGTTTTGGCTCTTTTATAAAAGGGTCAACAGTATCCAAATTCATCCTTAAATGCCTTTGTATATATATACGCACAAATACAAAAGTGCTTAAATTCACCAATTTGTCTTTGCTTAGATAGAAAAATCACTTATTCCAGGAGTACAGATCTGATACACATTGTGACAGCAAAAAATTTCCCTTGTGACAATAAGAGCTTCTGGGAATTAATGCCTTTGTTTGGTTTCAAAACTTAGGATGCTTTAACTAGCAATGCAGGGAGAAAGTAGTGCAGTGAAAAGTCTATTCACAGAAAGCTTACTTTCTCACACTCTAGGTTGCTGCGTAGAAGTCTCAAATAGAGAGATGCATGCAATGTGGGTGTCACTGAAGGAGAATGTCAAGTTTGTAACCAAGTTTTTGGATGTTGTCGAAGATGTGACTGAAGAAGTAAGAGCTTTGGAAAAGCGAGTTTGGATGGTGAACTTGTACTTGCTCATGGGAAAGAGACCCCATTCCGGGAACTGATATACCGTTCAAGCTACACACAGGCACAGCTCTTTGGTACATTTTTGCTCTAACTTTGCTTATTTCAGTACTGTATGATCATTTCTATGAGGTTTTTGAGTCGAGATTTCATAGCTGCACAACTACTAAAGAAGTCTATAGTTTTAATAGAGATAGATTCATAATGGTTCAAATTGTGAAATAAAAAGATATTTATGATGGAAGGTCAAGATTTATTCCTAAGAAGTGCTCTGCATGTTTTTTTTTCAACAAAGAAGCACTCAGCATGTTACATTGAGGGTTTAAGCTCTATCATCTTCATTCTCATAATATGATGGTCCTAGAATGTGAGGTTCTGTGTAGACCCTCCTTCCTTCCCTATGGTTTGAGCTTTGATTGTTGTTCCTTTTGTAAGGAGACATGGACAAAATGTGTTCATTATTTTGCCTCTTACTGCAGCTATTGTCCTCTTTTAGATAAATGAATTTGTTTGGTGGCTGTGAAGCAACTTGGGAAGCCAACTCCCCGCAGAAAATATGAGGTTCTTGCAGATGGGATGAAAATTATCTATTCAGTCCACTGAACACGCACACTACAAGCCCATCACTCAACCTTAATGATAAGAGTCACCAAATTTCTTGTTGGGGTGAGGTGGTAGTAATCTTACTTCAGAGTAGATGAGGTTGGAAGTACTGGACATTATTCTGCACCAAAGAGTTTAAGTTATCCAGGACTAGGTAAACTAGGGACACCGCAGAAATATAAAGAATCTCATGATACTAGGTTAGACTATCACTCTAGTTTAAACCAAGCTGAAAATATCATTTCCAACCATTGTGTCCAGAAACTTAAACTATCACCAAGTAGACAAAGAAGTTGCATCAAACTGATCTAGGGTAGAAACTTAAATTAGTTTTTACTTCACTAAGCAGACAAAACAGATTCTTAGATAAGGTAAAAACTAAAGAGCAACAAGTGCAAATCAAGTTGAAAGTTCGGTACATTCCTGCCTACGGTAGATTTTCTACTGTATGAAGTGCATCTACTACTACGTTAGGTTTGTTTCCTACAAAAAATCTTGGAAGAAACTAGAAGAGGGTTCGTGACCATTGAGTTGTTTGTATCTCTGGTTTCTTGGCCTGTAGTTGAAGGAAGGCACGATTTGGCTCTTTTTTAAAAGGGCTGACAGTATCACCAATTTCATCCATAAATGCATTTGTATATATTACACACAAATACAAAAGTGCTTAAATTCACCAGTTTGTCTTTGCTCAAAGGTACGAATCTGCAATACATTGTGAGTTTGTGACAGCAACAAAAAATGAAATATCCCTTGTGCCAATAAGAGCTTGTGGGAATTCAATGCCTTTGTTTGGTTCCTAAACTTAGGATGCTTAAATTTGCAATGCAAGGAGAAAGCGGTGCAGTTAAAAGTGTAGAATTCACAGAAAGCTTACTCTCTCAGACTCTGGCTTGCTGCCTAGAAGTCTCAAAAGAGAGATGCATGCAATGTGGGTGTCACTGAAGGAGAATGTCAAGTGTGGAACCAAGGTTGCAGATGTTGTTGGCTTGCGAGAAAGATGCGACAGAAGATGTAAGAGCTCCGAGCGAGTTTGGATGGTGTACTTGCTCATGGGAAAGAGACTCCATTCCGGGAACTGATATACCGTTCAAGCTACACACAGGCACAGCTCTTTGGTAAATGTCTTGCTCTCATTTCACTTATTTCAGTACAGTATGTGTGTGAAATAGTTCTATAAGGGTTTTGAATTGAGATTTCATAACTGCACAACTACTAAAGAAGTCTACAATTTGGTCCAAATTGTGAAATAAGATGCTGCATAAAGAGAGAGACAATCTAAAATTCAAGAGCGAATTGTATAGAAACTCTTCAAGGTGGTGAAGTTGAAATATTAATTTTAGTGTTCAGCCGGCTATCTTGGACAGCTCCTCACCTAAAACTATATGTTGCCATTTGCCAATGCTATGAACTAGAGTTTGTTGACCTAAATTTTCATCTTGTCTATTTCCCAGAGCTTAGCAACGGAGACCCTTCAAGGAACATTATTGAGATGATTGTTCGAAAAGCATCAAAGAATCCTGCAAAGCCATCAGGCAAGATCAAAAGTGTCTTGAGGGTGAAGAACTCGATAGAAACACTTGAAAGGTTTGAGAAGTATAGAGAGAAGGTGAAGAAGGTGGCCAAAGAGAGACACATGAGGCATCCAAGAAGCACAGTAGATGGAAATGAGCTGATGAGCTTCTATTGCACAACAATGGCCTGTTGCAATGGACAGTCGAGGCGAGTCCCCGAGCTTTGTAATGGTCCAAATTGTCGAGTTTGCATGTTAATGAAGTCGAACTTCGACACAGAATATATATTGGAGTGGGATTCCGTTGAGTACAAGTAGTGAAAACACCATTGCCGTTACAAGGGCAACCAAGGCAAAGAGGGCTGTAATAGTTTGCAGGACAATTGCAGGGAGCATTGTTAATGTGGATGACCAGGAAAATGACGAGTCTGATGCACTTAGAAACCGAAATTTGCCTTCCATCACCACAGAATATCTATTAGTGCAGAATCCCAGTGCTGTACTTCCTGTTTTGTAATAGTTTTCAACTGATATGGTCTACTTTTTGTATGTGTTTAGTCCTCTAGTTTTCAAGACTAGTCTGTAGTCTTACGTAGCACTGTGATTGAAAACACAAGTATCTATAAATTTAGAGTTGACGTGTAAAAGTGTGCATGAGTTTTTATAACTAATGAAGCATAATATTACAACATACTACTGCTATCACTCCGTACATGATATCTTATGCTCTTAGCCGACTAAAGGAAGAAATTAAAACCCTTTCAAAAAAAAAAAAGGAAGAAATTAAAATTAGAAGCAGAAGACTGACTATTTTATGTAGAGGTACCGTGACCAAGAAACACGATCAAATAGCTGCTGGGTTTACCTCCATGCACAGGAGGCAACAAGAGCTTGATTCTTCCAGCCGAGATATAAGGCTCCATCTCTTTCTTCAAGTGTATACTTCTCAGAATAGCTCTGCAGTAGGGTCTTGATAGTGGCATTTATTATGGGGCTTAGTGGATAAGGTGAAAACCCTGCCATAATAAATCGTGATCTCCACTTACTGAGAAGTTCAGTGCGTTCTACTCTTTCGACCCCTTCACAAGCTATAATGTTGACAATTTCTCGTGCCAGACAGTGCTGCTCAACATTGATCCGCTCTTTATGTTCCCTTGGCAAAGCCACATCAATTGAATCGAAAACAGCACTATAGTAGCTGAATGCCTCAGCGAAACGGGGACAGAAAGGGGCTGTGTTGGTGTTCGACTCTTGCTCAACAAGAGTCACCACCTTGGGAGACAAGCTCTTAACCACCCTCAACAGTCGATCCCTATGATTTTGGATGCTCACACTCTCATCTGGCATGTGGTGTAGCATGAAGGCAAAATTCACTGCAACTGCCTCACCTGTTTGAACTCCAAGGTCCTCAAGCTGAACCTCAGAAGCAGAAATTCCAGCAGCATGGAACTCAAACGGTACCTTATATGACTCTGCAAGCCTTGACAACCTCTTTCCCACAAGATCAAGTCCCCCTCCCCGTGCATAAGCTGATGCAGAATCGTCTATGCCCATCAACCTAATATGTGGGGGCCCTCCAGGCCGACTAGCTAAAGCCTGAATCAAGGTGATCCACTGGCTGCCTTGCGCAATCTGAAAATCAATTATATGAACTCTACTTTCATCCTTCATGGCTTCTGCAATCGCCCCATTTGCTGACATGTACCCAAACTTGAAGTATGGGCAGACTTCATATAGTATGTGCATGTATGATAGAAGTTCAGCACTGGCAGGCTCTTTGCATCTTAAGGATGCATAAATGCAACTTCCTGTAGAGGCCAACCTTGCAACAAGACCTTCCAACATGTAAGCTCCTAAACGTTGGATTGGCTCGCCTGAAACTGATACCATCTGACGTAAATTTGACATCAACAATTCAGTTGTTGACATATCATATTCTGCCAATGCTTTAGCACAAGCATAGAGCACCTCTTTCAAGTCACCTCTGGATATCATCATCTCCATCATTTGTTTCCAGTTCTGCTCTTCTGACAAAACTTGGTTATGCCTAACCTGACTTGTGATGCCATATATGTCAAGGACATCCGCCTCACTTCCAAGCAAAAGACTTTCCAATTCCCTCATTTTATGGCTCAGGTCACCGACATCATTTGTTAAGCAAGACTGGTTAACAGGAGACCCACTAGACTGGTAAGACTGCAAATCCGGCTGTGATGTTGGACTTCCATTTGCTGAGAAACTTAAACTAGATGGAGAACTTTGAACATGGTAATTACTGGTTGCTGAGGATGATTCATACTGTTCAAATTTATGACCTGATAGATGTCTTCCTTGGATGACGACATTGTGGATTGGAGGGAAACTGTAAGACTCTGGCTCTTCAACTGGCTGTTCACCAAATCTGTGAGAATCACTTCCATGTCTTTCTGTAGCTCGCATCTTAAATAGTAGACACCTTCTTAATCCTCTAACAAGAATGTTATCCACCTAACTGAGTACGGTCTGTCATACAGAACAACCCTTATTATGCAGCTCCATCATAATCCTCTTGCACAACCTTGAAATGGGTGGTAACAAGTTCTGCAGAGAAGGTTACAAACCAGGGTATTAGTGATATCAAGATACAATGCAAAAGAAAAAGAAGATATGAAAGCAGTATTTATGTGGGATATATATCAGGTTCATTGATCTAAATCTAGCGTTCATGATTTCAGGTACTCAAAAAAGTGGAATTTCGTAAAACAATTACAGGAATCAACCAGAAAAGTTCGAATAATCCAGAATTCAATAGAGAGATTTCTATCGCTGCCCAAACTTCAAAAATTTCAACCTACTCTCATGATTTAGAGGAAACAGAGAGATTCAGACAAGGGTTTTACTCAGTATTCTAAAGCTAACACCACACCAGTAAACCCAGGTGAGCAAAAACAGTCGAAAATCGCCTGAACTTCAAAGCAAAACTGTTTCTACTCATCAGGACTAAAACCCCAATCTGCAAACGAACTTCAAAACCCATCATAGTACTCCACCTCCAAAGACAGATCATTCAATCTTAAAAGACAACAAATCCAAAGCTAGCATATTTACCACCATATTATAAAAAATCACATTCATTTCATATCAAATGATCACACATCTTGATCACATAATAAAACAAACAAGAAGAAACATACACAGGTGCATCAAACATTATAACCCAGAAAGAATCTTACTTTAAAGAAAGACTTGCAAGGAATTCAGTGAAAAAAGAAATCTCAGTTTCAACATCATAGTGAAGCAAAGCATCTTACTTTTGAAAGTGAGTTCTGAACAAACCCAAATGCGTGCAGCTTTCGTAGACTTCTTTTGCCTCTTCAGAGTTCAAATGAAGATCCAAACTTTGTTGGTAATGAATCTTTGTTTCCTAGCAGACAAAAATATCCGGGTTTTGCTTGTCCCAATCCTCGCTTAAACAAAACACCTCAATCTTATCTTGATTTACGCTGCTACCACTACCAGTGACAATTCTGGACAAATCAACTGCTAAATAAAGACCAACTATTAAAATGGTACGGCTTCCTTTCCTTCAACTTTGTTAATTGAATGATTATTCTCTTGCACACGACCTCTGGTTTTGACCCTAAAAAATCGTAGACTTGTAAAATTTCATTGATGGAATTGAGTGATAGTAATATGTTTGACAATTGATTAGGAGTCGACCCACGTTGGAAATCAAAGTCAATGTCTCGTATGTGAAATGGTGCAGTCTTATATTGGATGCTTTGAAAAGTACGTACATCATACTCTAGGGTTTTCAGAGTTCGGTTAGAAAACTAAATTGTGGCAAAAACCCTAGACATGCATCTCGATTCTTGACTTTGAAATAAACACAGTACTTAGTCTACAGACTGTTGATATTAGAGAGGCACTTAACCATGCACGAGGAATCTCGCCATTTCCAAGGGTTCAGCACTAAAAGAGGCACTCAGTTAAGCACGACGAATTACGAGTCCGTGTTTTAGACTGGATAATCACACAAGGACACAGACAAATTTTGTCGCTTGAAGAGTTCTTTGCAACTAAGAGATATAAAATCGACTAGCTAGCAATGGTTGACAAATCCTCGAAAGTGTCGTAGATGATTTTGATGTGCATGAAACCTTGTCCTTAGCCAACGCCGTGCCACACATTTCTAGTGACCGCGCCGATACTTAAGTACCTAAGGCTTACTTCTTAACTCCTCGCCACAGACGCGCGCAAGAGAAATCGACAATTGAGGGTAACGGCAAAATCTAGGGTATATATGTTTAGGACTTTAGGATTTCTCTCACAACCCGAATGGTCTAAGAAGTAAAGCTTGACTTTTGCAAAACAATTAGGTACACGGTTGAAGAGGGAGGGAGGGAGCTGAAATGATGACATTGTGCATAAATTCAAGGTAAGGAAAGTTAGTGTCGCCCGTACATAGCTAGCTCTTTGACTCTCCGGTGTTGGTGATAATAATATATATATAGTGACGGATCATCACTTATCGATCTGAATAATAAACCAGCAAAGTATTTGTACATATGAAAATGAAAGCCAACAATATTGGCAATTCAAGAGCAGCTTACATATATTAGGGAAAGGTGGGTTGAATTTGTTGCATTTCCTTTTCATATTAAAAATTTTGTTCGCAAAGAACTAAATTTTTTTAATGGATTTTACCTCTGGTTATCTGCGACTAATGGCATGTTAATTAAGGCTAGGACAACATGAACATACTGAGGTAATTCTCGCTTTGATTTTAATGATTTACTTCTCTGGAACCTTGATCGCCGGTCATTACTAAGAAGATGTTGCCAACTTGCCATAGCCTCGTGTTTTGCATGGGATATAGGAAACTGTGGTGTTGGATTATACAATCTAGATTCTACAGTCGTCTTGTTTTCCTAGGCCTGCATTTTATTTTACTAAGTGGATTGAGATATTCGGTAATCGATCAAAAACTCTTATTTGATAAAAAGAATCTCGGTCATCTCCGTTTTCTTGTCATTCGGGTTATAAATCCACAAAGTTATTCTTCCTTGGTCTGCCATAACATACCATATATGCTAAAAAACATGTGAGTAACTCGATCAGTTGCCGCCGGCAATACACGTTTCTGTTTTGGCTGTAATATACGCATTGATACCTGACCTGCTGTTTGTTTATAAAACCATGCTTCCATATATATAAGGGGCAAATGTACGTGTCAAAATAGCTATCTCAAGTAGGAAATAACAGAAATAAACATGGTTTTCCAAATTCTACTCCACACTAGTCTCTTGTTTTGGTCATTCAGTAGTGCACTACTAGCAGCAGACAGAGATCAGAAGCCACCCATAGCAAAGCCTAATTGCCAACAGGAGTGTGGAGGGCTTGAAGTTCCATACCCTTTTGGAATGGAAACTCCAGGTTGTTACTTAAGTGACTCGTTCCAAATATATTGTGACGACTATACAGATCCTCAAGCTGCCAAACCTTTTCTGTCTCTTCCTGCTTACGGTGCTGCAGTGGAGGTGCTAGAAATATCTCTTGCTGCAGGCACATTAAAGGTTGCGAACCCTATTTCCTTCTTTAATTGCAGTAACAAGGAAATGAGCACTCTTCAAATGACGAGCTTGAAGGGAACCCCATATTTATTCTCACAGAGCAATAGATTCACATCAATCAGTTGCGGGGCAATTGCCTACATGATCTCCGGTGAGGGGCCAATTATCAGTGGCTGTTTATCCATTTGTGATCCTTATGCTGGCAGTACTAGTTTACTATATAACAGCTGCACTGGTATTCACTGCTGCCAGACCACCATTCCTCGAGCTCTTGATTCTTACTTAACTACTTTTGGAGCAGTAGAAATTGCTATGGAGAAGGATATGTGCAAGTCTGCATTTCTGGTAGACCAAGATTGGTTCACATCAAATACAACAAATATTTCTGCCATTAACGAGATGGACTCCGTGCCTATAGTGCTAGACTGGGACTTGTCTAATTATACCATTTTCAAAATACTGGGAATATATAGATGGTGGCACATTGATTATTACAATAGAACACATTGCACAGCCAGCCAGTATTGCAGTTGCTTAGAGGGATTTGAGGGGAATCCATATCTTCTTGAGAAAATATTACAAACAGTGTCCCATCTTTAGTCAACTAATAGCTTTGGTATCTCAAGTTTCAAATATATCAAAACCATACCTGAACTTTCCTTTTCAACTTCATTTTGGTACCTCTCAGTTAACACCGTTAAAAATTCCGTTAGTCGTCTTTATTTTTCATTTTGACGGAGCATGGTGGGCCTAGAAAGTTGTCTATTCAATTATACTGCATATATATAATTTATCCTCTATACTCGAAGGTAGACAGTTAATTTTATTCATAAAAGTATTTCTTCACAGCGTTTAATTTATTTAGAAAATATTAGAATCACCGAAAAAGAAATAAAAGATAAAAAGGCAAAGTTAAAAATCTTAAAAAACTTTAGAGAAAGACTTCCTAGAAGTAGACCAGGCTATTGGGATATAGTTTTCAGGTTTACTCAAGGCATTCGTATAGCAGAAAGACAAATTGCAGAACTAAAAGAAGTTTTGCAACTAGAACAAGAACCTCTTGAAATTTTGAGCCGCGGTTAGAAACCGTTGGTTAGATCCGCCTCAGTTGGTATCAGAGCCTGTTTTGCTCAAAAAAAACAGGTAAAGCAAAGGTTTATGCCACAGAGTTGGCTCCTCTTAACAAATAAAAGAGAGCCAAAGCAACTAAAGAATTATCAAACCTTTTGCATAGAAAAAGAAAAAGAAAAGTGGAACTTGTGTTTCCACACAAGACATATCCAAGAGAACCAATATTCCATTGAATACGCTTGTAGAGTATTAAACACTCTATACGACGAGCATATTCACCTTCAGAAAGAAATAGGAGTAGAAGAACTTGACCCTACCAGGCCAAGTATAGTTGAATTTCTAGATCACTTATCTAGAGATAAGACTACTGAGAAAGTAAAAGAACAATTCGAGAGATTTAATCTCAGAGTAAATCAGTTAGAAGAAATTCAAGCAAAGATATCAAGACTTGAAATCAAGCTTGATTACCTTAAAGAAAAGCAATATCTTGTAGATATTGAAAAGAAATTAGTAAGAACTGAGAACCTTGCAAATAATATTCATCAACAAGCAGTTGATTTAAAAGGTACTCAAGAAAATCTAAAGAAACTCTTAGAAACTCTTATATCCCGCATAGGATGAAGCAAAGAGTTGAGTTAAAAGCACGACAAGAAGACTTAAAAGCAGTAAGTGTTTATCTTCCAACAGAAAAACTTGCTGAAAACGTTGAAGCAATAATACATCAACAGAACTACAGCAATATCTACCTTCAAGAAATAGGGAAAGATATGGAAGAACAGTTCCAAGAATTAAGCTCAAAGATCTCTAGCCTACAAAAGGGTATAGAAAAAATGAAAGAAAATTCAATCGTTGAAAGAATCAACGAGGAAGCACTAGCACAAATAGTAGCCAGTAAAATTATTATACCTCAACCAAAGACAGAAAGTGGGTTCAATTTCAGTGAACCTAAGCTACTAAAATGGAAAGAATCCAAAAGGGATATAAAAATGTTGAATAGAGTCTTTAGCAAAAGACATACTGTACCAGCAGTACAACTTGTAAATGCTCAGGAATTTGAGTATAACGAAATTGAATCCAGCGTGAGAGAAGCCTCAGCACCAAAATTTAGATTCAATGAGATTTACAAGAAAGGATCCTTTATTATAGATTCTCACAGATTCAAGATGTTAGAACTAACAATACCAGCAACTGGTGGAGAAACAGACATCAGGCTAATCACTTCTAGAGAAGTGAGTGAAGCATTTCAAAGAAAATATGCCTACATGCACATTGGTGCAGTCCAGATTTCCATAAAACTCTTAGCAAGAGATGGTATAGACTGTTCGGTCTTGTGTATTCTACAAGACGACAGAATAACAGATTTCAAGAAAAGTCTGTTAGGAACAGTAGAAGCCTCACTAGGCAACCAAGTTGCATATTTCAATGTCTTTCCAAACTTCACCACTCATTTGAAAGACGCAGCACACTGCTTAAGACTGAGAATCAAAACAGATGGGATTGCAATGAAACAAGGCATGATGGAACTTGCCGTTGACTATAGGATCTATTACAAGCTAATGAGCTCCAATGTAACACCAAATACTAGATTTGTCAACAGCCCCGGGCTTACCACATCAGTCCTTACTAATCCTAGAAATAATACTCAGCAAAAGCACATCACCAAATGGGATGAAGTATCATTCCCTAGAGAATGGAACTTAGCACCTCCTGAGAGGCAGATACAAAGCTCTAATGCTTCTATCTACGAAGATACTGGAGGAAAAATAAGTCTCCAGTTTCATAGGCATTCTTTTGCTAACTATGAGCAAGCAAGTACTTCAGGATCAATTCCTGAAGAATCTTTTGAGGAAGAAGAAGACTCAAAAAGACCTATAAGAATGCTTAGAGTAGAGGGGTTAAAAGAACTCTATAAGCAAGCAGAAACTTGTGAAACCTTAGAAAGGTTAGAAGAGATAGTTAAGAAAATTTCTTTAGTCCAAACTAAAAGAAAAATTCTTCCTTATCAAGCAGCTGAAGCAGAAGCTAGCAATATGGATGCTGAAGCCAGCACCATGGATGCAGAAGCAAGTACTAGCCAACCACCTTTGGCAGGAAATACTATCATCAATAACATCACGAATAATCCTACCAAAATTATTCGAGAAGAAAAAATCAAACTTCCTAAAGGACAGCCTCCTACAGGAAAAATGGGAGAAAGAAGTTCCCAAAAATATATTCCTACAGAACCCCAATGGGGACAAGCAATCTCTGAAAGAGGAGTTTATCTAGACCTCGATAAAGTAGGAGATAAAAGAAAAACCATAGACAACTGGGTAGCCAGTTTAAAGCTAACCCAAGCACTAGTTTTATCCAAATTCCACTATAAAGAAGCTCACGCTTACTATGAAGCAACCTTAACAGGAATAGTCCAGAAATGGTACAATTCCTTTAAGAGAAGTAGGAATTGGGCAGATTGGGAAGCAAAATTAGCCAAGACAAATGACCCAATGGATTTCGCTATCCCTATATACGCACAATTTTGTGGAGATATAACGGGACATAGTGAACAAACCAAAGAAAGAGCTAAAGCAAATATCCAGAAATTAAGCATCTGCAATATGAGGTACTTTGAAGAGTACACAAACGAGTTCCAAAACTACTATTGTACAATAGGAGATTTGGAAAACATAGACCTCATTAGAACATATTATAGAAAGTTACCAGAACCCTGGAATAATGCTGTAGCACAGTCCCTTGAAGAAAATCCTTTAGAATATTTTACTATAGGAGGAATAGCAGAAAGGGTAAGAGACCTGTTAAGAAAACAGTGTACGGAAAATCAAAAGTCGAAAACGGCTAAGAAACAACTCAGAGGAGTTGAAAATATGTGTCCTAAAATCCTAGATACTCCAACCCAATGGGGTTGTCATCAGTACAATGAAAGAAAAACTAGGAGCAGATTTAGGAACAAGAAATATAATAAATTCACTTCTAAAAAGAAGTATAAGTTCAGAAAAAGCTCTGAACAAGATAAAGAAAAAAGATCTCCTAGAAAGAGATTTTTTAAGAAAAGAAACCCAAACCCAAAGAAAAATACTTCTAGAGATACAAAGCCCTGTAGATGTTGGCTTTGCAAGACAGAAGGTCATTATGCCAACGAGTGTCCTAACAGAGATAAAAGATCTTCTAAAGCCCTCCTAGCAGAATACGATGAAGCCGTAGAATACGCAAACATAAAAGGGTTTGAAGTAGCCTATTCTGATGAAGAGAATGAATCTGTATATTCTCTTGCAAATACATCAGAAAGTGATACAGAAAGCACCTCAAAGAGCTCTGATGAAGAAAGTGAATATAACTATCGCCCTATATTCATGTTAATCCAAAATTGGGATCAGAAAACTACTGATAGTATCAGTCAGTTTACTCCAAAGCCTGGAATTTTCACTTGCGACTACTGCAAGTGTGAAGATAATAATACAGTACCCATGTACTGTAAAGCAACAAGAGAAACCTACCATAAAGAATGCTTCATAGCAGAAGTAAGAAGAAAAACAAAAGACCCTGAAGTACATACGCTAGTAAATCAAGAATATGATATATTTCTTGATCAGGTCCAAAAACAAGATCTTGAGAAAAACCTTGAGAAGATGAAGTTAGAAACTTCAAAAATTATAAAAGAAGAACTTAGCCCTTCCATAGAAGTACCCGAAAGTAACTCAAAAAAGGTAGAACCTGAGCCTATAGAAGAAAAAGAAAGAACTATAAATCCTTTCACAGAATTTACTAGAAAGGAAGAAACAATCCAACCAGTAAAACAAGTTCAGACAAGCATATATAGTAATTATATTACTATAGGTCTGAAATTTCCCAACTATAAGAAATACCATCTACATGCTTTTGTAGATACTGGTTCAGGATATAGCTTAGCAAAGAAACATGCTATTCCTGACGAATATTGGGAAAAGTCTGATAGAGAAGCCACTGGAATTGGAATGGGAGAAAAGGCGTTTACAATGAGCTATATAGCTAGAAACGTCAAGATCTCGATAGGCGGAGGAACCTTTACGTTCCAAAGAATTTGGCAGAGTGAAGCCCAAGGGTCCGATTTGCTGATAGGAAATGATTTCCTACTCCAGCAAAGAATCATACAAACCATCGAAATGATCGGAATTGAGAAAAATAATAAGTTCTACTGGGAATCCAGATTACTACATGCAGTCAGCATTGCAAGTAAAGGATTCACAGAGCAATATCAGAAGTCACGAGCCAGGCGTGGTGATCCTAAACCACCTTTTGAACCGGTTATACAGCCGGTTTTAGCTTTGCAAGAACACCAAGAAATTGTGCAAAACGAAGCAACAACTTCAGAAGAATCAGAATCAGAGGAAGAACCTCAAGATTCAGACAGCTCGGATGGTGAAGAAGAATTCATCCGAGAACACAATCTAAAAGTATACATAAATAAATTAGAGCAAAAGAAAATCCCAAAACTCGTTGAGATAGAAAATATGCTGAAACCCATAATCAGTGAAGACCCTCAACTATATTGGGAAAGAGACCCAGTATACTGTCAGCTAAAAATGCATGATGCCAATGCAATATGTCATGTCAAAGCAATACCTCATTATAGAGATGAAGATCGAAAAGAAATGGAAAGCCAAATTCAAGAATTGCTAGAAAAGAAATTAATTAGACCCTCTAATAGCCCTCATCATGCTCCAGCATTTTTGGTTAGAAACCATGCAGAGCAATTAAGAGGAAAAGCAAGAATGGTCATAGACTATAGAGATGTCAATAAGAAAACCGTCAAAGATGGCTATCAGATTGCTCAAGTAAGAGTCTTGATAAACAGACTAAAAGGAGCAAAGATATTTTCAAAGTTCGATGCAAAATCGGGCTTCTGGCAAGTAAGAATGCACCAGGATTCCATAGCCTTAACAGCCTTTGGAACTCCTCAAGGACATTACGAATGGCTTGTAATGCCATTTGGACTTAAGCAAGCTCCATCTATCTTTCAAAGAAAGATGGATAACATATTTAAGCCATACTCAGATTTCTGTATAGTTTACATTGATGACATTCTTGTCTTCTCTAAAACTATGAATGAACATCTGAAGCACCTTGAGCAGATTTGCAAGCTCATAGTTCAGAAAGGAATCATCCTTGGACAAAAGAAAATTCATCTTATAAAAGGAGAAATTGACTTCCTTGGCATACACGTCAAGGATGGAGAAATTCGTCTTCAAGAGCATATAGTAAAGAAGATAAGCCAATTCCCTGACAGTATCCCAGATGCAAAGTCTCTACAGAGATTTTTGGGAGTTGTTAACTTTGCGAGAGATTTTATTCCTCAAGTGAGTGGTCTCACTGCTCTTCTCTCTCCAAAGACAAGCACGAAGAAAAAATGGTCATTTACAACGGATGATAGCAACACCGTTAAGAAAATTAAAGAACTCACAAAAAACCTTCCCCCTTTACAGTTACCTGAAGAAGGTGACCTGATCATTTTGCAAACAGATGCAAATGACTATTATTGGGCAGGAGTAGTTTTAGCAATAACACCTAATACAAATCAAGAAAAGATCTGTAAATTCCTGTCAGGAAAATTTAATTCAGCAGAATTAAATTATTCCACAGGAGACAAAGAAGTTTTAGCCCTAATTAAATCCATTAAAGGAGCTGAAGCCTTTTTAGGGAATAAATTTCTGGTCAGAACAGATAACAAGAGAGTGAAAAACTTTAAGAACTATAAGCTGACAGATGCAGCTGATAGAGGAAGAGTTCTTAGATGGCAGATGTTTTTATCCCAATATGAATATGATGTTGAAATGATTGCAGGAAACAAGAATTATCTGCCTGACGCTCTCACAAGAGAAATGGCAATGTTCGAAAGAGATGAAGGCCGTAACCCAAGAAGCAGAAGGCCCGAACCAGAACCAGAAATCGAAGAAAGAAGAAGGCCCAACTTCGGAACAAGAACCAGGCCTGAAAGCAAGGGATCAAAAGACAAAACCCTACTACAGAGATACAGAAATGGAGACAAGACTGTTGGCCCATTACATGATGGACCAGGCTACCAATATCTGGTATCCTACTCTCCTGCTGAATCCAGTAGTGCCCCTGAAAAAATTCAGCCTGACCCAATAGGAAAAGAAAATGATCCTGAAGATAAGCAGTCTTCCAACGCAGAAGAAGAAACTGTAAATGAATATTTACAGCATCCTAGAGCTACAGTCACACCTGACTGGTTTCAAAAAAGACAGCAGTATAAGGCAAGAACCACTGATAGGATAGCATCCTTCAGATTACCAGCAGTAAAATGCCTGAGAAAAATCTTTAATCATCCCATGAGAATTTACGAAAGACCAGTGTTCAGAACCAGCAAAAATTTGCAGTTCAACCAGAGAGTCATCATGGACAATATTTTAGCAGCATCACGAGAGAACAATGAAGCACTTGTTCTACAAGCCCTGGAAACGCTAGCTGAGGAATTCTGCAGTTACGAGCTAGAAAAAGATCAACGGCTCAAGGAAAAGCTGGACATTCAATACCTTGAGAACCCTGAAAGTGCTAAAGTCCCACTTCTAGCCCTATCAGAATCAGAATGGTTCAGTTTCCATAATCTCTTAGGAGATTCCAAGAACCGTAAAGCTCTTCCATCAACCTTGCTAGTAGTAGCAGGTCCTTACTATGGAAGATATTTGGTTGATGTTCAAGCAGAGCATCCGCAGAAGAACAAGTTATGGTTAATCGAGAATGGTTTTGTTCATAATCTTTGGACAAAAAACAATGAAGACCTAGAAGGTTTCCCTGAAGCAATTTACCATGCAGTTAAGAACATTAGACCAGCTGGTTGTATTCTGAGATTAAAGTTCATTTCTTCTCCTCCTGAATGGACTAGAGAAGAAGGGAGAAAGAGTTATATTTCTCCTTATCACTATGTCAGAATTATCCAGAGTTGTGCCTCTCCAGCACACAAATGGTCATCAAGCAATGGAAGACCTAATCAGAGCATTCCGTGGATGAAAGCAATGGCTGTAATTCGTATCCAGAACCTGATCCAGAAAGATTATGATGCTACCCTCCTGGCCAAAGGAGAAAAGATCATTGTAGCCAGCTATAACCATCCTCATCCAGAGCACTGTGATTTGTACAAGGCCTTAGAAAGGCGAGAGGTCGATGGTACGTTAGCAACTACCACGTGGATAGAAAAATTAGAGAAAGAGCAAGAATTCAAAGACCCATATGATTCAGACCTAGAATCCAAAGCTGAAGAAAATGACGACTCAGGAGCCTCTTTTGATGACGAAGCGCTACACAACATCGATAATATGATGGAGTACTAGCTGCCGACGCATCAGGACAAGAAGCTTTAAGTGAGTGGAATCCAGATAGTGGAAGCCAGCTCATTTGTAAGTTAAGAATAAAGTTGCTGCCGACGCGTGAGGACAAACTACTTTGGAAAAGATAAGTGCCAGCTGTTAAGATAAGGATTCCTCTTGTCTGCCTTTCTTAATGGAATTCAATTCCGTTTTGAAATCCGAAGGCTATATAAGGAGTCTCAGAGCTCAAGAGAAGGGAATTTCGAAAAAACAAGGAAGAAAAGAGTAGTCTGAAGCTCGAGAGCAGTTTCTGAGTGTTCCTAAGTATTTGTGAGTGTTTTAGTATAGTTAAATAAGAGTGAATAGTGAGAGTGATTTCTTGCTAGTCACCTGGTGTGGATTGCTTTATTTTACAAGTAAGTTTGTATTTTAATTTCAGTATGAGTAGCTAAATAACTTTTAGCTGTTTACCCAAGAGTGAGGCTCTGGGTTATGTATATGTGAATATGTTTGGATAAATAAACTTAAATATGCTCCCCATATCCGTCGTCATTTTAATTTATTTAAGAACCTCAAACCCCAGGTGGAGGATTACCTCCTAGGAGTGGTATTTGAGAAAAAATTGTTCAAGTATTTTTCTGCCTTCTACTTAACTAGAATTTAAGAATTCCTATTTATTGGTTTTACTAGAACTTAAGAAACTTGTCAAAACTAAAAACAACAGTGAATCCGCCAGCTTAGTAGCCGTTAAGACAGGAAGTCGTTAGGTGAATTTGGCATGATGAAGGTTAGTTCTTAGAATTGATAGGCTATTAAGATCCTGTAAACAAATAGGTAGTGAATAATTAAGTTGTAGCAAAAAGTAGAAAATAAAAAAAAAAATAAAAAAAAAAAATTTTTTTACAGTTAAGTATTTAACGGAATATTCCATCTTAGACACCAATATGATGTTTGTATAAGAACTTCAGGTACCTTTTTGATATTTTACAAAATTGAGACACTAAAACTACTAGTTTGGAAAAGTTCAGATACCCTTTGTTTGAATTTCTCTATCTTCTTGATGGATGTCAAGGTACGTAGACCTCTAAATTATTGTCCAGATTCCAAAAAACAGTCTTCTGTTGTCTATATTTACTTTATTTCTTATGAAATGGAAATTGTTGACATGTCTATTTAAATTCTAGACATTAACGAGTGTGAAGAGGATCCAAACATATGCGGTTCCTTTGCTGATTGTATCAATCTCAACGGGGGTTATAATTGCCGGATTAGGTCTTCCCCGCCACATCTACAATCACGGTTTCAAGTGGCTATTATAGGTACAGTATATGTTATTTATAATCAAATAATCATTTCGGTCTACTAATATTAGATAAATCATATCTCAATTAATATCACCAAAAGATTTGAACAAAATCATTTTAGTTCGGATTAAAGTAGTATAAAAATAATCATAATTCAAAACAATAAAGCATATAAGTACGTACTATATTCCTCCCCGCTATAAAAATGTTTAAGATGTGAAAACCCCACATCTTGCTTTCGAACGCTGAGTTTATCTCTTGTTATTTACCAGTTCTATACATGGCAAAGGAGGCGCTGGAATGCCATTTCTGGGCTTCGAAAGCTTTTGGAATAAGTTCATCAAAGAAAAAAACAATCAACTGAATCAAGTACTTTAAAAGATACATTTTACTCCTTGCCAATTTAAAGAAAGGCATAATAACCAAAATACACTCTAAACTTGGCTCAAATTGTCAATTTACACCCTCAACTTGTAATTGTGAAAATTTGCCTCCTCAACTTGTCAAAAACTACCGATTTGCACCCCCTCCGTTAAATCTAACTTTTTCCATCCAATTTCGAGTCATGTGACATGCACGTGAGGGATATTTTCGTTATTTTTTATTTATTTTGTTTTATTAACAAATATACACTAGAAATTTAATTTTTGAAGAATATTATCTATATAAAAATGGACAATTATATGTACTTACTGATTGATTTCGTGGTATTTTTTTTTTGCAATCAATTAATTTTTTTTCTTCAAAATAATGCATACTTTCCGTGATATAATTTGTCGATAAGGAAAATTACGTGAACTAAAATTAAATTGACGAACTATCACTACAAGGAAAAAAACCTTAGGCAACGAAACTTAAAAAAATTCCTCGCCTAAGATAGCTTAGGAGACGAAAAAACTTTCCTCACCTAAGAAAAAATTTTCGTCGCCTAAGAACAGTCTTAGGCGACGAATTCTTATTTTCGTAGTCTACACTACCAGAAAAAAGCCCTTTACCGACGAAAAAAAAAAAACGGCCGACGACATACTATTTTCGTCGGCTATTTCCAAGAATGGCCGACGATTTTTTCTTTCGTCCCTAAAAAATATTTTTCGTCGGCTATACCCCTAGAATGACCGACGAGTTAAAATTTTCGTCGCATGTTCTCTTAAAGTATAGCCGACGAAAACTTTTGAAAGTTTGGCCGACGAAATTGGAATTTTCGTCGGCTATAAGTCTTTATATTTTCAGATCTAGACAGCAGCTGCTCATTTAAAAAAAACGAAGAAAAAAAAACGGGAGAAAGAGTGAAAAATCTGTGGGTATTGTTGAAATTCGTCCTCTCTTACACTGTGGAGCTATATATAGGTACGTATATGTGTATATATGTTGATTTTGAGTTTTAGTTGAGTTGATTTTGAGTTTTAGTGATTTTGATATAGTAAGTGATTTTTTGTTTTGTTGTTGTTTTAGTGTTAGAATGTATGTATATATGTTGATTTTGAGTTGTAGTTGAGTTGATTTTAAGTTAGAGTTTAATTATGTGTTTTAATTTGATGTTATTTTAATTAGTGTTAAAATATATATATATATATATATATATATATATATATATATATATATATATATATATATATATATATATATATATACGGAGCTTTTCAAATACGGACGTCCGTATTTTAAAGTTCCGTGCGGATTTTCACTTTTTGCTCCACTTCCCGATCGAATTTCATCAAACTTCCTTCTAGACTTATCTAGATCATGTTGTGTAGATCATCTCTGCAAAATTTCAGCCAATTTGGTGATCGTTAAGGCCCTCAAACTTCAGTTTTTCTGTTATATATCAAAACCGGGCAGATTTCAGACCGTCCGGTTTGTTTTTTGATTTTGAGGGTCTTAACGATCACCAAATTGGCTGAAATTTTGCAGAGATGATCTCCACAACATGATCTAGATAAGTCTAGAAGGAAGTTTGATGAAATTCGATCGGAAAATGGTGGAAAAATGGAAATCCGTACGGAACTTAAAATACGGACGTCCGTATTTGAAAAGCTCTGTGTATATATATATATATATATATATATATATATATATATATATAAATATGTTAATTAATGGTTGTTGATAGTGTAATGAACTTAAATAATGGTTGTTAATTAATGGTATATATATATATGAGTTGATGTTGATAATAATATATATTGTAATATATATGTGTTAATTAATTTCTTATTAATTAAAGTTATACATATATATTATTATCAGGCTATATATGGATCGAGATAAGAGTTGGATTTCGCTTCCAAGGCATGACCGACGATACACTGCAGGAGTTGTGGATTTTTTGCAGTTCGTCGAGAAAAATGCAAACGGGAATGAATACCATTATTGCCCGTGCAAGAAATGTAAGTGTCGCAGTGATATGTGTCGATTTCCGATTAGGACAGTATGGGAGCACCTAAAGAGTAATGGGTTTTGGCCGAAGTACAAACGTTGGATATATCACGGTGAGCCATCATTAGATGGATCGCATGATCATGGGCAGTTTTTTTAGGCGGGCAGTAGTAGTACATCCAACGATCCAACAATGGCATTCGTCAACGACGTGTTTCCTTTTGAAAGCGGTGTACGTGGGGAACAATATATGCATGACCCGGTGCAGCCGTTCCCACAAGTTGTCAACACTGCTGCCTTTGACAAGTACAACAAACTTATTGCATTGCAACAGACCCCTGTGTCTTCAAGTTCTGAGAAGACAGTTATTCAAAGTGTGATGGAGGTAATGAGGATTAAAGTCGAGACAAAATCGAGCATCAGGCAAGTGGATGAATATCTACAGTACACTTCTTCGTTGTTGGAGGAGGGTCATCGTAATCCTACCAATCACCGTAAGGTCCGAAGTATCCTCAAAGATCTAGGGCTTTCCTACATTAAGATCCATGCATGTGCATTTGACTGCGTTCTCTTCTGGGGTAAAGATGCAGAAGGGAATGACCTTGCTAGCCTTGACGCATGTCCGATATGTCAGTCTGACCGATATAAGTTGACGGGAGCAGGCAATAGGAAACCTGTGAAAGTGCTTCGGTATTTTCCGTTGAGAGATAGACTTGAGCGGTTGTACATGTCAGAAACCACCGCAAAAGCTATGAGATGGCACGGTGAGCGGGACGCGGGAGACGCAGATATCATGACACACATCTCTGACGGAGCGGCTTGGAAGCATATAAACAATGAGTTTCCTCATTTTGCGTCAGATGTCAGAAACGTCAGGCTCGGGCTCTCAACTGACGGGTTCAACCCTTTAGGCACCATGAGTCTTTCATACAGTATATGGCCGGTGGTTTTGGTACCTTACAACCTTCCTCCGTGGATGTGCATGAAGAAGGAATATAATATGTTGACGTTGTTGATTCCGGGGCCTGGTTACCCAGGGAAATGTCTCGATGTGTATATTAGACCATTGATTGAAGAGCTTAAGGTATTGTGGGACGTTGGTCATCCCACTTTTGACAAGTACAAGAAGGAGACGTTCCAGATGCATGCCATGGTTATTGGTACCATCAGTGATTTTCCTGCTTATGGGATGTTGTCGGGCAGCGTTGTTAGGGGATACAAGGCTTGTCCAGAGTGCCTCAGCGATTATGGGAGCACCCCTCATTGCAACAAGATATGCGGAATGGGTCATCGTGTGTTCCTTCCGGCGGATCACCACTGGCGTTACGAGTCCGCCGCATTTGATGGAACCGAAGAACACGGTGGTCCACCCAGAAGATGGACGGGAAGAGAAATTTTAGCAGTGCTTAATGAGTACGATTTTGGGCCCCTCAGCAATCATCCCGATATTGTAGCGGAAATACCTGAAAGACCTGAGGAGTACAAATTCTGGACACATAAGAGCATATTGTGGGAACTCCTGTACTGGTGTGAGTTGCTGATCCGTCACTTCCTAGACGTTATGCACATAGAAAAAAATGTTTCTAAAAGTGTGGTGGGCACAACGCTGAACTTGGAGGGGAAGACGAAAGACGGTCCTAAGGCTCGCACTGATCTGCAAAACATGAATATCAGAAAACAACTATGGTTGAAACAAGGGAAGAGAAAATTGCCTCGAGCTCCTTACACCGTCAAGCCTGAGCATAAATCAGAAATTTTCCATTGGATAAGTCGGGCCAAGTATCCTTCAGGCTTTGCTGGAAATATAGCCAAGTGTGTGAACAGACAATTCAACAATCTTTACGGGTTGAAAAGTCATGACAATCATATCCTGCTACAACGTCTCTTCCCTGTTTTCATTCGACCGTTCCTTCCCTGTCACGTTGTGGAGCCGTTAGTAGCGTTGGCAAGATTTTTCCAGAAGGTATGCATACAGAAAGTGACAAAATCTGACCTCCGGGAAATGCAACAAGACATCGTTCATATCATGTGTAAATTTGAGATGATATTTCCCCCAAAATTTTTCGACATCATGCCTCACCTCATGATCCATCTTCCTCGGCAGTTGTTACTTACCGGTCCTGTGCACTTCACTTGGATGTATCCGATGGAAAGGTACGTATTTTACACCTTAAGTTAATTTCCTCCTCAATATATGTGATATAGTATTAATGTATTATCATAACACTTTAAAAACTTGATTTATAGGCAACTTGGACAATACGGTGATTTTGTCCAAAACAGATCCGCACCTGAAGGATGTATAGCTGAAGCATATATTGCGCACGAGTGCGTCACCTACATGAAGCTGTATTTAGGACCGTTACAGGAAAGCATACCGGAAGATGTACCTTCATAGTTCAATCTTTCCATACTCTCCGACGATGTTGTACTCGGTGGAAACATGCCAGTTTCCTACAAGTTGAAAGATTATGAGGTAGCCATTGCACATTGGTGGGTACTAATCAACTGTCCAGAAGTTCAGTTTTGGAAGAACATGCATCTAAACTGTCATGGAGTAGCAGGTGATCTCAATTACCACAACTGGACATTCGCAGAGTATTTCGGCCGCTGGGTACGTAACTTTAACACTATTCTATACGTGTTTATATATTATTGTGTATAATTATTCATATTTATAGTTGATTCTGATGGTTGCAGATGGACCTTATTAAAAATGATAATCACCCAAATTGTTCGCACGAACTCAGACTTCTAGCGATGAGGCCGGTCTATTCAAAAGTTTATGCGACGTGCAAGGTGAATGGTGTGTTATTTCGATGTGAAGAGAGAGACCTCAGACTGAAAACACAAAATTCAGGGGTTATGGCACATGGTGGGGATGATGTAGTTGACTATTACGGTGTTCTCCATTCAGTTGTGGAACTGCATTATGGGAAAGGCATGAAAGTTCACATTTTCAAGTGTAGATGGTTTGACACACGGCCGCAGAGCATGAAAACCGATCAATACGGCATAACTTCTGTGAACACTAGTTCATCATGGTATGAGGACGACCCGTTCGTTTTAGCCACATGGGTGAAACAAATGCTTTATCTTGATGATCTCGGCAAGGGTGACCCGTGGAAAGTAGTCAACACTATCCACCATCGCAACATTTACCGGGCGTCTACACTTGGAGTGGCTGAAGAGAACGAGGAAAGGGGCACCGCGTATCAAGAGCCCAACTCAAACTGTATTCCTAACTCCTCTTTTATTCGCCTAGACACGGCGGTGCGAATTCGACTTGAAGAGCCACTGCTTGTTGATGTTGATCCAAATGAAGAAACTAACGAGGACTCTAGTGGTGAGGAAAGACATAGATTACCCCTATCGAGCAATTCAGAAACTGAAGAAGACTCATCCGATGATTCCGATTACAATCCGACGGATTAAGTAATTTAGATGGTGTAATCCTTTCATTTGTAATCCACTCATTTCTAATGAACGGGCGTGGGGATGAGCCTCTCAGCTAGGCTGGGTTCCAAACCCCTTAAAAAAAAAAATTTGAAATATGTTGACTGCTGGGTTTCTGTTTTTTTTATGTTCAATTTTGGTTATATATGAACAGGATATATGGGTACGAGAGGTGTAACACAACTGATTTTTTTTTATTTTTTTCACAGAATAGCCGACGAAAAATGCATTATTTCGTCGGCTATACTAATTATAGCCGACGAAAAATGCGTGATTCGTCGGCCAAAACTATATTGAAAAATACATATTTTATTTTAGACACAAAACGACAAAAGAATAGCCGACGAGTACTAGGTTTGATTTCGTCGGCTATGATAAAAATAAAAATAAAAAAAGACCACCTTCCATTTTCTATCACTATCGACAACCCATTGCTTCATCCTTCAAATGCAAATGTGTCGTGAAATAAGATATGACCGAAATAATGAAATACGTCTACGGTTGAAAAATGACAAGATTCCGACAAAATCTGTGTGCCGAATGTTGCGGTTAACTGTTTTTTACTTCCGTTTTCCTATGGGTAGCCTCACGGTCGGTAAATATTTTGAGGAAAATTTTTATACGATTAGTTGCGTCTCATCGATTTGAAACTATTATCTGTTGAAGGTCAGGCCAAAAAACGTCATTTACACAGGCCAATTTCCATTTCTAAGCGTTTAAAGGGTTGACTCACCCGGTTGACCGTCCCGATCGAGCCTTTAACGTTGTCAGATGTAGTTGGATTTTTTTTCATACATGTATTTAATCTTAACGGTGATATCTGACGGTTGGAATAGATTTTCCAAACTTTTAGATTCAAAATCAGAACATAGGCACTAATGTTCCTTAACTTGTTTACTAAGTGTTTAAGTTAATGTATAGTTTCAAATAGTTACTATACGTACACTCTTCAAATGCAAATGTGTCGTGAAATAAGATATGACCGAAATAATGAAATACGTCTATGGTTGAAAAATGACAAGATTCCGACAAAATCTGTGTGCCGAATGTTACGGTTAACTGTTTTTTACTTCCGTTTTCCTATGGGTAGCCTCACGGTCGGTAAATATTTTGAGGAAAATTTTTATACGATTAGTTGCGTCTCATCGATTTGAAACTATTTTCTGTTGAAGGTCAGGCCAAAAAAACGTCATTTACACAGGCCAATTTCCGTTTTAATTTAAAGCGTTTAGAGGTTTGACTTCGTTGTTTGACCAAAGGTTTAGCCGACGAAATATTTGATTTCGTCGGCTAAACTCTTGCGATCCGCTTATTGTCCTCCGTTGGATGGCTCAGATCAAACGGCTGCTGATTGTCCAAAGCATAGCCGACGAAATATTTAAATTCGTCAGCTAAACTCTTGCGATCCGCGCCTTTTCATTGTCCGTCGTTGGATGGGGGAAATCAGACGGCTGCTGAGCGCCTAAAGTATAACCGACGACATTCAAAGAATAGCCGACGACATTTAAAGTATAGCCGACAATGTTAAAGATTTCGTCGGCTATAGTAAAGAATAGCCGACGAAATCTTTTTTAATCGTCGGCTATTCTTTCGGGTATAAGTCCGGAACTGTCAAACCCTAGCCTTCGTTTTGCTCTTTTCCCCCTCCTCCTCCGCAGCTGCTGCCGAACACCACTCCTCTTCCAGATTCCGCCGCCGCCGCGCTGCTCCTCCTCCTCCTCCGATCCTCCATTCGGCTCCTCCTCCTCCTCCTCCTCCTCCGATCCGGTTTTTTTTTTTTTTTTTTCAATTTAATTTAATTTTATAAATTGTTATATATTTAATTTTAATTATATAAATTGATATATATTTGTTAATAAATTTAATTTTAACAAATTGTTATATATTTGTTATATATTTTATTTTAATTATATAAATTGTTAGATAATAAATTGTTATATATTTGTTATATATTTAATTTTAATTATATAAATTGTTATATATTTGTTAATAAATTTAATTGTTATATATTTGTTATTATTTAGGTATATAAATTGTTATATATTTAATTTTAATTATATAAATTGTTATATAAATTGTTAAATTAATTATATATATAAATTGGTAGTCTAATTATATATATATGTTAATATTGAAATATAGTTATATTTGTATAAAAATAGTTATATTTAGGATAATGGTTAGTATTATTTAAAATTAGTTAAATTGTTATATATAAATTTGTTAGTATGTTTTGAAATATGTTAGTATTATTGGTTATTATATTAATTAGAATTTGTTATAAAATGTAATATAATTTAATATTAATTAATGTATTAATGCCTCAAGCTGCAGATGGCCGATGTATTCAGACAGTTGTTCGGGAGCCGTCGTTCCAGATCTAGGGGTTCTGCAAATTCCGCCCGTTCGGCAGACTCCGACAGGACCCATAGCCAGCCTGAGAGGACCACCAGCCAGCCGCGGAGGAGTGTAGATTCATCCCAGCCGCGGAGGACTGTGGATTCATCCCAGCCGCGGAGGAGTGTGAGTTCTCGGCACCAGACCCTTCTCCAGGCGGGGCGGCCGTCGAGCAGTTCACTTCCGCCTGTTGGGCCAGATGCTCCGAGGTTCAGTCGGTAGCTATTTCAGGATGAGATAGCTGCAGACGTTCCTCAGGTTCGTATGCCTGAGGTTCATCGGGAGCCGATGACGAGTCCGACGACGTCTGCTGCTGACTCGACTGAGGGTCCTACTCTCCCAAATCAGCTCTACCTCCCGTACAACATTCCTGCGATACCGGAGGTCGACTATCGTGGTGTGCCCATATGGCCTGATATGCCTCAGTACGTGAGTGCTGCGGAGGCATACCAGCAGCAGCCAGTTGAGAACCCTGACCTCCTGATTTCGGCGAGGACAAAAGGAAAGTCGACAGACGAGTCATCGAGTTCAGGTAACATTCGATTTTATTAATTAAATGTTTTATTAAAATTAACGCACTAATATTTAATTTTATTAACCAATCGTCGTTTATGTGATAGGGACAGCCGCTAGCAGGTCAACAAGGAATACGAGAGGTGTCATATGTTTTGACACGCTCAGGAGAACTGTTGATCTGAGGGGGAGGATCCAGATCAACGAACCTCCTAATCAGGAGGTTCAGGGGAAAAAAAAACGCGACTACTCGGGTTCTGTGGGGACACTGATTAGGGACAGAGTCCCTATGTTATGGACACGGTGGGCTGATGTGCCCGAAGAGATAAAAAGGGAGGTGAACAACGCCGCGTCGGTGAGTAATTTAAAAAATTTAATTTATTTATCATAATATTTAATAATTTTCGGTATTATTATAATTGTAAAACTAATAAAATATTATTTTTCAGACATTCTTCGAGATTGCCGAACACAAGCGGGATTGGGCGGACTCCGTGCAGAACTTGAGGTACGTTGGGAATTCCTCATCTTATAATTTGAAATATTTTATGATATTAATAATATTTCTAATGCACTTTTGTTTTTTTCGTAGGTTCAAAGAGTGGAAGAACGAGCTTCGTTCCCACTATAACGAATACGACAACCGTGGTCGTATGGGTACTCCCAGAGAGTTCATGTTCAGGGAGTACGAGTGGCGTTGGTTGAAGACAGTAGACTTCAACAACCCAGTTATGCAGGTAAATACTAAACTTCACTACAAATGTTTATTTTGTTAAAATTTTAATTATTAGTTTAATTATTTTATAATTATTACACTAAATTTTTTTGATACATTTTTCTAATATTTTTTTTTTTGAAGGAACGTTCTCGGATAAACTCTGCGAACCGCCACCGTAACACAACCCCTCATCATGGTGGTTCTAGGCCGTTTGCACAATATCAGGAGGAGGCGCTTAGAGATCATCCTGATAGCAACCCGTACGTGGAGACGTTCAAGATCGCTTATCCACAAGCGACAGAACAGCTCGTAAGTCATTCATTACGATTTTAAAATTTTAATTATTAATTTTACTTAATTATATATTTGTTAGAATATTAATTTTTTTTTCCCGTCCAATTAGGAGAGGGTGAGCCGGGCCGAAGAAGAGGTGTTCCAGCAAGTAGTTCGGGAGACACAACCGAACATTTCAGAGGCAGATCTGGAAGAAGCCCTGCGCTAGGTCGACCGATCCAATGTTCAAACAGCAGCGAGGATGTTCGACGCAGCCTTCCCAAACCGCTCAAACAACTACTACTGCCGGGGTTTGGGAAGTTCTGGACTAGGGCTCCTGAAGACCACTAAGGGAGGTCAAAAGAAGGGAGGCGGGGAGAGCCAACATGTGAGGGGGGAAGTGCGGAGATTGGCAGAAGAAAATGCAAGGTTGGCGGCCGAGTTCCAGAGATCACATGAGGAACAACGCAGATCACAGGAGCAACACCGCAGAACACAGCAGTATTATTTAGATCTGTCCAGTTGGCATGCTGAATGCGAGAGAATTGGGCGACACAACTACGGCGTCCAACAAAAATGGTGGTATGATATGTTCGCCGCACAACAACAAAACCTTGAACCCCCGCCCCCGTTTCAGCAGTTACTTGAACCTCCAATGCCTCAACCTCCCGAGTTCGGTCAGCAGGATGACGAGCATGATGGAGAGCAGGATGCTGGGGATGACGTGGTGGACTTTAGTGGTTTAGGTGATGATTAGGGTTATATTTTATGTATATTGGAACAAATTAAATAATAAATCATTTAGACGTGTTTCTTGTTGGTGCAAATGCATGGACTGTCTTTGTGATTTGCAGGTTGCTTGAAATGGTAATTTAGAAAATAATTTAATTTTTTTTTCACCAAATATAAGAATAGCCGACGATTTTGGCATTATTTCGTCGGCTATAGTTCTTATAGCCGACGATTTTTACCAATATTCGTCGTCTATAAGTCTTATAGCCGACGAAAATGATATTATTTCGTCGGCTATAACTAATTAATGCCTATTAAAATATTAATATATTTCGACGAAATAGATGAAATCGTCTGCTATATTTCAGAACAAATAGCCGAAGAATTTCGTCGGCTATAGTTTACGATATCGTTGGCCATACTCGAAAATACCCGACGAATTTCGTCGGATATTTTGCCAAGGTTTGGTCGACGAAATGATGTTTCGTCGGTAAAGTCGTCGGCTATACTCGCATATAGCCGACGATTTCGTTATTTTCGTCGGCCATTGGTATTACCGACGAATTATAGCCGACGAAAATTTCATCGGCAGAAGGTATAACAGACGAAATTTTGGCATAGTCGACGAAAAAATTTTCGTCGGCTATTCTATCAGATCTGGTAGTGCTAAGACAAAAACCTACCTACGAAAAAAATATTCGTCGTCCGTGCATTATCTTAGACCACGAAAAAAAGAAGTCGTCGCCTAAGATTTGTACTTAGGAGACGAAAATTGAAAATTCGTCGCCTAAGAAAAAATCTTAGACGACGAACTTTTTTTTCGTGGTCTAAGAAATAACGAGCACGACGAATTTTTTTTCGTCTGTAGGTTTTCTTCTTAGACGACGAAACTTAATTTTCGTCGCCTAAGTGTGGCTCTTAGGTGCCGAAAAAATAAGTTTCGTCGCCTAAGTAAACCCAGACTATAAAACCTACACTCGTTTTCCAGATCGAGAAAAGAGGTAAAAAACATCAAATTTTTCCTCCCCTCAAATTTTTCCACCGATTTTCATTTTTGGATGTGAAAAGCTTCAAATCGGGTCTTCCTAAGCCTTCTCCACTACTACCCATTGATTTTTAGCTTGGTATGATCTCTTTATTCATATTTTTCAACAATAATTTCAATTTTTTCCATTGAAATATTTCATTTTTGAGGTAGAGAATTATAGAAATATATATTGTTGTGTGTGTATATTGTGAGGTGATAGTATGTTGCTTTTGTTGATCCATACCTATGTATACTCAATTAAATTGTTGGTTTTTGTGCAATTAGTGAATTATATATATTAATTATATATTTTAATAATGCTTTAATTAATTTAATTAATAATTATAATTATAATTATTTGACGAAAATCATTGTTATATGATTTATAATTAGCGGTGAATAAAAGAATGTCATTCTTTTATTCACTGATATACATGCATTTATATATATTATTAGAAATCCCGTTCGAGAATCATGGAGAGATTCTTGAATTGTCCCATTTTTAGACAGTTTGGGGGCAGAGGACATTGTTTCACAGTTTGTATAGGTCTTGTGTATTCGTTTGCGGTCGTGGGTATATATTTCGACGAGGTCTCCCATCACTGTTCCCCGAGTGCATACTAGGTGTATAGATATTCGTGCACGTGAGGAACTGTGGGGAGATGCTGCCGAAATTTTCCCACGACTGAAAACGAATACACAAGATCTACAAACTGTGAAACAAAGTCTTGTGTTCCTGAATGGGATTATTAGGACCCTAACCGGAGGCATAAGGTTGAGAAAAAACATGCATATAAATTGTTTATTTGTTAATTTGTGATTATTTATTGTTTGTCTTATATTAATTAATATATATATATATAACAGGTGATCGATGGATAGAGATAGGAGTTAGATGCAGTACCCAAGACAGAGTGAAGAATACCATGAAGGAGTATGAATTTTTATAAATTTTGTACGTGAACATGGTGGAGGAAAGAAAACACACAGGTGTCCCTGCTTAAGTTGTATGAATACTAAGCGCAAGACGATCGGCCGAATCTACGATCACCTGTGTAACAGAGGTATTATGCAGAATTATACAACATGGAGTAAACACGGTGAAGCAGTAGATTATGAACCTACTGGTGGTTTCGAGCCTTATACTGACCCGGCTAGCTATGAACATTCTACATGACATTTTTCCTACTTTTGCTCCAGTACGCGAGGAAGAGGAATTCCAAGAGGCAGTTTTTGAGGATGGCACAATTCCTATTGTTGACAGTGCTGATTATGATAAGTATACCAGACTCCTTGCTCAAGTGCAGATCCCATTATTCGAGGGTAGTCCTCACACTGTTTTAGAGACCATCATCTCACAGACGCAGTTGAAAGTCAAGAGTAGGTGGACAAATGACTCTTTTGATAGTCTTCTAAAACAGTTTAAGGAACACCTTCCACAACCTAACTATCTACCTGATAGTTATTACACGCTAAATAAGATATTGGGCGATCTCGGTCTCAGTTATAACAAAATCCACGCCTGCAAGAACAACTGTGTTTTGTTTTACAAAGAGAAAGCCGAGCTTGATGAATGTCCCATATGTCACGCGTGGAGGTGGGAGCAAGGCACAGTTAAGGAAAACAGTGTTCCTGTGAAGGTACTTCGTCATTTCCCTTTAATTCCTAGATTGAAGCGTCTTTACATGTCTTTACACACAGCAAAATAAATGAGATGGCATGGAGAGAGAAGGGCAGATGATGATACTCTAAGACACCCTGCAGATGGCGAGGCGTGGAAGTCCTTTGACAGATAATTCCCTGATTTTGCAAGAGATGTTAGAAATGTCAGACTCGGCCTTGCCTCAGATAGATTCAATCCCCATAGAAATATGAGTTTGAGTCATAGTACATGGCCTGTTATTCTTGTGTCGTACAACCTGCCTCCCTGGATGTGTATGAAGAAGGAATTTAGTATGATGTCTCTGTTAATTCCCGGCCCAAAGTCTCTAGGAAAGTGTTTGGATGTGTATCTGCAACCTTTGATCGACGAGCTGTTAGACTTATGGGAAAATGGAGCTCTTACTTTTGACAGGCACAGTGGAAGATCATTTATGATGAGAGCAATGCTAATGTTTACCATAAGTGATTTTCCTGGTTATGGGATGTTGTCGTCTCAGGCGACTAAAGGTTATAAAGCTTGTCCTGTTTGCTTGAACGAAGTCCATTCTGTTTGGTGCGCTGGGAAAGTGTGTTACTTGGGTCACCGTAGATGGCTTCCAGCTGACCACCAGTGGCGATTTCATGCTAAAGCATTTGATAAAACAGTAGAGCTTCGTCCTAAACCCCGTCCCTGGAACGGTGATGAAATTTTGGAGAAGCTGAACTCTTTCGATTTCGGGGTGTTGAGCGGTGATACCACAATATCAGTTCCTGAACGCCCTGACGAGGACAAGTGTTTTACACATAAGAGTGCATTCTATGGTTTGCCTTACTCGCCGAAATTGATTATTAGGCACACCCTAGATGTCATGCACATAGAAAAGAATGTGAGTGACAGCATTGTGGGAACAGTTCTTGATATCAAAGGAAAGAGTAAGGACACTTTGAAAGCACGTCAGTATCTGAAGGAGAAGGGATTACGAAAACACTTGTGGCCAGTGAAGACGGCGTCAGGGACTTTCATACCTGTTGCACCTTACACAGTTAAACCGGCTTTCAAGAAGCAGGTTTTCATATGGTTTAAAGGAGTACAGTATCCTCATGGGCATGCAGGAAATATATCTCGGTGTATTAACTTGGGGCTTAATACGTTTCACGGATTGAAGAGCCGCGAGTGTCATGTATTGCTACAACATCTTATTCCAGTGGTTATCCGACCCTATTTGCATCCAGATGTGGTCGAACCTATAATAGCATTGTGTAGGTTCTTTCAGAAGTTATGCGCTAAAGAGCTGAAGAAGTCAGATGTTCTCATTCTCAAAGAAGACATCATCTACATTTTGTGCAAATTGGAAAGGATTTTCCGCCCTGCTTTCTTTGACAGTATGATTCATCTGATGATCTATCTTCCAGATCAAGCACTGCTTACTGGTCCAGTTCATTGCACCTGGATGTATCCTCAAGAAAGGTATTATTTATTATTCATATTTTCCCATTCATTATAATATTCTCTTATATATATACTTCACTAATAACTGTACGTGTAATTTCAGACAACTGTTTCAATACAAACAGTTATGTAAAAGCAAGAGTCACACTGAAAGATCGATAGCTGAGTCGTACATTACACATGAATGTGTAACATACTGCAACTTATATCTCCGTAACAGTGACGAAGCAGAATCTTCTACAGCAGCCTCTACAGTACCAAAGTTAAAACTTTCAGTCCTTTCAAGTGTTGTACGTCCGTTTGGTAATTTACCAACTTCAGAAAGACTGACAGATGCTGAGCTAATTGAAGCTCATTGGTGCTTACTACAACACTGTGACGAAGCACAATATTTCATGCGTGAGCATTTGAAGCTAATTGAAGCAAATCGTCGAGACCGAAGGCCGAAAGAGACGCACAAAAGAACATTTCCTGTTTACTTTCGCAAATGGGTACGTCACAATATTTTTTATGTTACAATATCTCCATTTCAATATTAGTATTCTAGCTAGTCAGTTCAATTTAAATAATAACTTATCACAACGTGACAGGTGGAAAATCTCCAAATACAGAACAGTGATTGGTACTCAGATGGGATTAGGGTTTTGCAAAATACGGCGTCGCCATTGTCGAACTTGGACTCGGAGAAGCCCCAGGCGGCCAGCTGGAGGAAGATGGTGGCGGCGGTGGTGGCGTTGTCAACGATGGAAACCCACAACCCCAAAACCCTCCTCTCCTTCCCGACCTGGAGCCACCGACTCGGAAACAGCCCCATCCAACCCGACCCAAGAACCCGCCGCCTCCGACTTTGACGATCGCCTCAGTCAGGTCCGACTTAGCTACCGGAGCGGCACCGCCCTCCCCGGCTTCAAAGACGAGCGCCTCTCGGGGTTCTCTCGCCACGAGCTCGCCAACCGCCGCTGACGACAACCTCCACCACCTCAACCACTGCCTCCCTCCGCCGACGACAACCTCCATCACCTCAACCACTCCTCCTCGCCGCCACACCTAGATGACGACCACACCAACCACTGCCTCCCTCCGCCTAGCTCGTGGTTATGGAACAGGAAAGTTTGACGTCACAAAAGATGTGGCAAACTACAATCTTGCCAATCTAATCATGAAGAACACAGTGCCAGTACACCCTTATTGTTGGACTGCTTTGAGATTTCGAGCAGATAATCCAGGTGTTTGGGCATTTCATTGCCACATAGAGTCACATTTCTACATGGGAATGGGAGTGGTTTTTGAATCTGGGGTGGAGAAAGTGGGAAAGCTGCCATCTGCTATTATGGGTTGTGGAGAAACTAAAGGCTATCATAGGCCATAATTACAACCCATGGTGGTTGTCGAGCAGGCCTTTATGGTGGAGATCTGATCAGATCTGGATTTTCTTAGGGTAAATTTATGGCGGAGGTAAAGTTTCTGAGGGTCTTTAGTATTGGAATCGCGACAGAGGACGGCGGAGGTAAAGTTTTTGAGGGTCAGTAACATTGAAATCGCGGCGGAGGACGGCGGAGGTAAAGTTTCTGAGGGTTAGTAGCATTAGAATATTTTGGTTTCTGAGGCTCAGTGGTATTGATTTCTGAGGGTCAGTGGTATTGATTTCTGAGGGTAATTTTGTAATTTATGAGTTAACTGATTCTGTTAGTTTTGGATAGAAACTTGGTAGTGGTAATTTAAAAAAAACAATTTTGCTATTGGTAAATATCACCACAAATTGTAGTTTTGGGTAAAAACCTCTAAAAAAACAAAAACTAGAAAGACGCTTGTACATGGGTTTGCCCAGAAGTTCTTTGATCTATCGATACATAATGGTCTTTTTCTTGGAAAACAGTGCGGCCACCGTGGTTGAGAACTGCCACAGAGCCTATTGAGGCCTAAGCCAAAAACGAGAAAGTTGCACGGGCTTTATTGCTCTTGCTACTTATATTTCTTTCAAGGTTTATTGTGGGTTGATGTTCTTGGTGGCTTAATTAGTGGATGTGAGAGTATTGGAGGAAGGTGGAGTTTCTGAGAATAAGGTTCAACTTCAACCAATGGGCACTTTGGGACTTGAGGTTGATTTGAATTTCAGAGGTGGGTTTCTGAGATTGGGTGGATGATGAAGATGGGGGGTGGGGGTTGTTTAGAGTAGATGAGGGGTTTGAGGGGAGTATTAAGACGGACTCTTTATTTTATTTTATTTTTCTCTCTTTTTATTTACCCCTTATAATTATACTGCTTATGTTTCACATTTTTTAAATTATATATATATTAAAAATAATATTTAATAATTAACGTGTTCATAACGTGTCCGTGTCCAATTTGACGTGTCCACGTATCGTATTGTGTCCAATTCGGACACACGTGTCCGTGTCCGTGTCCGTGGTTCTTAGATAAAGAGTAAATATCATCTCAAAGCCACGTGGAATGTACCTATCAATTATGTAATTAATATCTTGAGATTGTCATCATGACACGTAGATTGTATTGATACATATATTTAGTAGAGCGTTATGTCTTTAAACTTTCAATTCAACGAGATTGAAATTTTATTTATATATAGAATATTCTCTTGTCTGTTAAAGGAAAAATACATTATGTGTCTTTGTCAATGTAACTGACGAGAGGTAATTAGGTAGTTATTATTGTCATTAATGTATTTACTATTACCGTTGTAATACTCACCCTATATAAATGAGATTATCAATGAAATGAGTAGACCAATTCCGATTATTCTACAACACATTATCAGCACTTTGCCTAACCTAGAGTTTTAGCCAAAGAAAAAAAATCTGTCGGAAAACAAACAAGAAAAAAAAACACACACAAAAAAAAACCCTAATTTTTTCCCCCTGCCGCCGCTGCCACCACCGCAGCTAGCATTGCTAGCAGCAGCCCCGCCCGAGGCCAGCCTTTCTCCGACCGGCGTTTGCACCAGACCAGCGTCTACGACGAACACAGGATCTTCTCCGATCGCACCTAAGCCCGGAGTTCTTGACCCGTGGCCAACGAACCCGGCAACCAGAATTTGATTTGGGCACCCAGCCGATCGAGATTTGCAGATCAGACCCGCGCAGGCGACCACTTCACGTCCCGGCACCACTACTCGATCGGCGCCTCGACCCAGTCGTCCCCCCTCCTCCTCTGATCGGACCACCCACTGCTCTTGCTCCTCCGATCGGACAACCTCCAATCCGATCTGGACACCCATCGTCGATCACGATCCACCTCCAGATCGGAAATTCGGCCCGACCCGATTGCAGCTCGGCCACCCCCGATCGGACCCACCCGCCTCGGCTGCCTCGACCCAGTCGACGCCACCACTGCGGGGACACCTGCTGCCTCGAACGGACGAAGTCGAAACACTCCGATCGGCCTCAAGACAGCCGTGAGTATTGGATTTTCTCTGCCATTTTTTCCCGACAACTTCTTCGTCGGTAGGAAGGCCAACTCACCTGACCCGGCCCTGCTCCCTGGGCCTGATCCGACGTCCAACCAACCCGACCCAATAGTTGTCAGATTCGATTCAGTGTGAGGGGCAAAATGGTAAATACGCATCTTCAGTTAATTTTTTTTTACCTGAGTTAAAACAGTTTCCACAGTAATCTTTTTATTGGTTTTACTGTTTTACAAATTTAATGTTAAATATGAAATTATGCAATTTATATGGTAAATGTGAAATATATATGATTAAAGTGACTAATCATATGAACATTTTTTGTTTTTATGTGACATATCAATTACGATGCAACGATAAATATGCGACGATAATATGAAATCGGAGATCGAGCAATCGCTTCATATGCAGTTTATTTGGCAAACTTACAAGTAATATTTAAATTGAAGTTCTGCTTTCGTTATATCTTGTTTCAATTATTATATGATATAATGTTCTGTTCAATTTAATCGCATTAGTATTTTATATAAATGTGAAACTTGAAGCATTATATGTTAATTTTATTAGTGTTAAATAATTATTTTATTTAACATGTTATTTTATTTGCGTATTGCCATGATAATGCAATTTTATGAGCATTGTAATATAAAGAAAAAAGGACAAACCTACTACTGTGAAAAAACATTTTCACGAAGCAAGAAAAATATGACCATTTCAAATTTCGGTCTTGAGATCCAATTTTTATATCTTGAAAATTTTTCAAGATGGATATCTTATTAATTGTGTAAAAAGTAACGATAATGAAATTTCATTAACTTCACATGCAATAAAAATGGAGAAACTAAAATTTTACTGTGATAAACGTAATTTCACAAAGCATCAGATTTACCATAATGTATCTTGGTTTATATTAGTTGTCGTGAATGTCATTTAGACCGCGAAGGTAATACATTTTATTCTTCCTATATTTTACAGATGGTTTAACCATCACAGTTTGACTTTGACACATTGGACTCTGAAGAACTTGAGTGCCAAATTCCCCTACTGAGCCAACTAAGGCTTGAGCATGGTATATTTATGCAAACTGCTTTATGTAAATAGCAAAGAAATTCCCTGGAAAAAATTATGCAAAGTAATGCAACAACCCTAAACCAAAGGGCAATGACAATGTAAGGTATGAGAAAAAGAAATTTCCTGGAACACATTTTGCAAAGTAATGCAACAACCCTAAATCAAAAGGCAATGACGATGTAAGGTCTTAGAAAAATATATATATAGATATATATATATATATATATATATATATTCTTGAACAAATTGGGCAAAGTAATGCAATGACCCTAAAACAAAGGGTAATTACCATGGACGTAAAATTCATATAATCATCCAAAAGTAAGTGGAAACAATGTAACATTTAAAAGATGACATAGGGGACATGTCATGTGCAGTGAAGCACTCTGCCATTGTTGTAATTCAATGAACTATTGATACGTACATTATAAGCTAGCAAAGAATTAGCTACGACTTTCAATAAATATGAAGAATCATATGAGTACGCGGATTTTGGAAAAGTATCTTCAATATCCAACAATAACATTGAAAATGAGTTTACAACTAAAAACATAACATCTGGGAAGAATATGTTAAATGACAAATCTCATCATTGCAGCTATTAAAATAGCAAAAAGGATATGGGTCAATCCAAGATAGACTTTGATTAGTTTACTTTAAAATTTTTAAGATATCCTTATAAAGGCTATTACGCATAAATACGACTTTTGGTCTTAAATAAGACTTTTGGTCTTAAAGTTTCTCTCTCTAAATAGGACAAGACTAAATGTAATCATTGGCATGTTAATTTTTTGAATTTTTTCTAAAGGAATTGAGATTATTCAAATTTTATTCATAATATACATGATTCAATTTTCTACATCTAACTTTGCAAAGTATTGCATAAAGTAAAACAACATATCATAATATAGGCATGACACAAAGAACTGTGTGCAAAGACATAATATAGGCATGACACAACGAACTGTGGGCAAAGAAACGCACTATGTGATCCCTAGAATAATAGTACTGAAGGACAATGGTACTAATATATCATAAAAATAGCACAATAGTACTGAAGAACTGTAGTACTATAATGAAAGTGATAAGGATCTTAATATCTGTTCCTTTGGGATTCATAATGCACTTGCGTAACTGGGATTACAATACCTTTTTATTACAATCCCCATCGATTTACTCTAAAGAACTTGAGTTACGTTTCGATGTATATATTGAGCATATGTCAAATTGACAATTTATGCGATAAAAGAAAATTGAATTTGTTCCACATTTTAAAGAAATTTCTGCCACGATGTTCATGTAATAAGACATAGATGAGAATTTCATCTGAGCTCCTTTGCATTACCTCTAATGACTGCGGATGTAAACGAGTATTAGAGAAGTTTATATGTCAACTTAGTGGGTTATATGTAACCGCTAATTGAACCTAAAGTCAAAAGAAAATGATATTTTTGGAAATCTGACATACATTGGCTTTGATCTGGTGATCCGAACATTAAAGAAATTACTATGGACACCCATATTTTGGATGAATAGAAGCAAACACCAGAAGAATATGGTTCACACACGAAACTGAGGATGATCAAAGAACATTTTATCCTCAAATATTGTTTCGAGGCAATCCATATAGGGTTGAAGACGGGTGTTCAATCCTTCAATTCCACCATTCCCCTAAGGTGATATTATAATATATTTGATGCACAAGTATATGCACTTATACCCTATTATGCTTCTGACATCCATCGTGATTTTATGAATAAAAGTACATCATTCAAAGCCTACTCGTAAAATTATGATTGACACCATCATATGCAAAGGAAACATGTGTTCTCATTATGTTCTTATATTGAATCCAAAGATGATTCAGTGGACTGATTCAACCAACTTGCGGACACCTTAGATATTTTATGGTGTTGGTTGTAGTGTCGACACGCTGGTCACGTGTCATGACACCATCCACAATTAAAATTTATGCTGCTTATGCTAGAAAGTCAAAGCACTTAGGCCGGGTTAATTTCCGTAGGTGTAATGATATTATAGCTTATTATATGGGATCTGTAATAGGCATCATATTCTTATATAAAAACTCAATTGGTCTCACGGAAAACGACTACAATAATAGTCTTGATATTGGTAAAGCACACTAATACTTCCGTTTTGGGTTATGCAATTTTGCATGCAGCGATACTTATTCATCTATGGCCATCATCATTGAACTAATTTACACCGACTGTGTGTGATGATTTTAAAGGATTTCAAACGAACTTGTAATCCTTCAGCTCTTTTGGATTGACACGGATCTACAATCCTTGAGCTCGGTTAAATGTTTTTATGTGCCAAAATTGCGCCGCCACAATGGACAATGATGGGTTACTTGAGATGAATAAATATTTATGCTGGATACGAACCTCCAGCTATAGTCCGCTATGTCGAAACCTTGACAGACGATCTCCTCACCGCTAGATTTGCGGTGTGTCACTTTGATGAGACAGTCTTCCCGTCGTTAGGGGGAGATAAGAACAAGCATGTTCAAGTGGAACGACAGGAATTATCGTGGTTTGTCCCCACTGTGTCTCATCTCGATCCCCAAAAATCACACAAATTAAGGTGTGTAGATATCTTATACATTAAAGTGACGAGATCACATAAACCTGCTACACAATATACCTGTAAGGATTGTGTTTTATCAAAAGGACATGGTACAACCCAAGAGGAATTGGGTATTGCACTGCCACCATGGATGGTGGCATGGTGACGCCATAAGTGGCATAAATGGTGTCACAGGCCGTGGCTCTCCAAGGAAGAGGGGGAGGCCACCTTATGTTCGATACATACTTATGTAAAGAAAGAAAACAAGTTTGGCACAACTTGATCTATTGATCAGTGATACTCAAATCCGTCTCATGAGAATATTTATGGATTGTGGTTATCATTGGGGGACGCCTCAAATGTTAGAACCAATCCTTAAAGTATAGAGATCTCTACACACACATTACACTAGTGTACATGAGGACGTGGAATAATGAGTCTACTATCGAACCATACTTCGTTGAAAAATGTCAACTCAGTAAACTGGCCTAATGGAAAGAAGCGATCCAGTATAAACAAAGAGATAGGTATTTGGGCAGGTGACGCCGACACCGCAAATATAAACCCTACCAAATATATCTTTGTTAGAATGCGTAATGAGAGTAAGAGTATGTAGACTCACCTTATGGCGCAAGGTTACTCAAAAATGCACTGGAATCGACTACGAAGAGATATTCTCTCGTAATGGACTCCGATGAGACAATCTCTCGTAATGGATGTCATTGCACTCCACTACCTTGTCAGTTTGGTAGTTTCTGAAAAACTGAACATGCAGCTTATGAAAGTGGTCAAAAGACATATCTCTATGGGGATCTAAATTAAGAGATATACATGAGGATCCTAAACGGACTTCATCCACCCAAATCAAGTTGCACTAGATGACATAAGTGCGTTTGCAAAAGAAATTGAAACGTTCACTAAAGTGACTACTTGATTGGGAAGAGATTGGTGAATTATGCCCTTGCGTGCTCATTATGGATATACACAGACTCTCAATAAATTAAGAGATACTCTATGTATTGTAAATCCTAAGTTAAGAATGAAAAGATCTTGGGAATACACAGTCTTGAAATGAAACTCAAGGACTGTAATGATGGTGACCATACATCAATCGGCTTAGGCACTCTAAAGAATAAAGTGGGGCCTACATATACTCTCATGATCAGTCGAAGTCTTTACTCTAACAATAGATCCGTTTTTCATTTAAAGGAAGATGACGAAGAAGTGTTGGGAAATGAAATTCCTATACAAGTTCAATGACGCATGATTGTACTTAAACATAATATGTAAGACTCGACCTCTCATTCGATGTAAATTTGTAAAGCTATGTTTAGCTTTGCGCCTACGCAACGCAAATCGTTCTTTCATTAAAGATATGAAAGATTTGGGCTTATTCAATCTCTACATAGAATGTGACATGATAAAGAAATTATCCACGTCATAGCTAACTATGCGTAAAGAAAAACGCATTAAAGGTGAAATAAGAAAATCTGTTGTCACAGATCAATTTCAAATCTCTTAATGGTTCATCCATACTCTAGACAAAGTTATGAATGTTTTGTTATATGAAGGTCATACCACGAGTGAACTTGATGTTCAATATGAACCTATGCGTTCGGTTATGAACAACTTTATCCTCAATATCAAAGTAAATCAAGTTGGATCTGAGGACGATGTGGCAAGATTTAGTTACTAAATCATTGCTCAAAGTCATATTTGGAAAAACATGTGAAAATGCATAACTATGCTAATGTTACTGAAGCTCCCTTGATCAAATGAAAGAATCAGGGAGAATCCCGTGATTAATGTAAAAATCAGGGGGAGGTGCAGACATCAGGGGGAGTCTAACACATACATGTTGTTTCCAAATGTAATAGGTGCATTGTGCTCTTTTTCTCCTTCGATCAAAGTTTTATGTTCTCCCATTGGGTTTTTGTTACTTGGCAAGGTTTTTTAATGAGACAACACCACATGCACCATTTTACCTCTGACTCGGCACAAGGGGGAGTGTTAAAGGAAAAACACATTATGTGCCTTCGTCAATGTAACTGACGAGAGGTAATTATGTAGTTATTATTGTCATTAATGTGTTTACTATTACCGTTGTAATACTCACCCTATATAAAGGGATTATCAATGAAATGAGTAGACCAATTCCGATTATTCTACAACATTGTCAAATTAATTGCATTAAATTTTAAGCACCGAATCAACATGTTGAAGATATTGTAATTAGAAAAAAAGTGAATCATGCATGCACGTATGATACGTGCATGTTTTTATACGTGACATATTTTAGTACTATCATTGTAGGGTGTTACTTGCTTATATGAAAAATGTCTGACGTTATTTGTTTCAAATTTCTTTCGTACTCTATGATTTTCCTCTCTCCTTTTCGGATTTTAATCTGCAATGTAATTGGAAGCATATGAATCCTAGTACGATTAAATTGTGCATTTGGAAGGCCTACCATAAAATTTTATCTTCTTATGCTACTTTACTTTTTTTTGTTTTAAGCTTCAAACCCTTCTAGTTTAAAAGACATTTCCTAATTATTCAGGAAGCTGCATGGTATATTTCTCGCCAACTTCATAAGGAGACTAGGAGAGTGATGAAATTGCAAACCTTCTAGCTCGTTGGACACTGGCTAGCTTCATTTCTGACGTACTAATTTAGTCTAATATCTGTCATGGTGAATGGTTTATCTTTTAATTTTAACTAAAGCTATTACTGCATAGTATTATATCAATTCTTTTGAAAAGAAGGAAAATGACTTGAACATAATTAGTATATCAAAAATCCAATCAAACTCTTGTCGAGCTTGGTAATCTGATCCTCATGCTTCTTCTACTTAGTTATGTGTGACTCATTCTATTGTCATACATCTTCTTTCTACTAATCGATAAACCATATATGATCATTAAAGGAATAAGAGAAATTTGGGTATAGAGTACAAAGGAGCATGAACCATGTTTTTTTTTTTTTTTAGGGGAATGAATAACTTCATTGGCATAAGCCATACGACCGATTGTGTCTGGTCAAGCAGGAGCCGAAACTCCACTACAAACTAAAGCTACGAAACGAAATAAACGAAACTAAAGTTCGAATAAAGCATAATACGTCCAAAACAAGCGGATAATAAACTAAGAAAGCGAGTAACCATCAAGATAGAAGAGATGACTCCACCAAGACCTTCAGGCCCAAGAACACATGATGTACCTTTCAGGAAGAGCTAGAGCAGCCCTCCCTCCTCTCATGATGGGATCCTGGTGCAAGGTTGCACCACCTCACACCACGTCGGCCCCGTTGCCAACCTCCGAGGCTGACCCTGAATCCATCAGACCTCCATCTGCATAATCACCTTATGGGTTGTCCAACCAGAAATTCGATGATTGACGAAAACTTCCATCCCCGTCGCCACCAAGGAGAGGAAAAGCAAGAGCCAGAGGTGCTGCTACCCTTCCTACTCTGTCGGTAAGGGGAAAAGAAAGGACGGCATAGCCACCCTTCCCAATCCAATGTTTACAGCCAAGAGGCCGTTGATTTGTCGAAATGCCGCCGCCATCGAAAGATGTCGTCTGCGTTCGTAGGGTTTCTCCAAGGAGAAAGCAAGAGAACATGTCTCTAGAGATGCTAGACCCCAATACTGGAGTCCAGCCATAGCCATCATCGCCGAAGTCTCCGTCGACGTCGCCGCTATCCCACAACCCTTCGCCCCCAGCAAAAGAGAGGGCGGCTAGGGTTAGGATGAACCATGTTTGTAACAAGTTTAAAGGATAAAATAGAAACACAAAATAAACTAACACAAAACAACATAGATTGGAAATGCTTGAGAAGACTGTGTTTCATACCCAAAAATTAAATTAAAAGAGAGAAACAAAGTACCACAATTCTTATAAACATAAATCAAAAGGGATTAACATTCCCCATCAACAACTAAAACAAAGTAAACAAAGAAAATAAAAACCAAAACATAAAGCACAATATACCAAGGGTAACTAAACTGGTATCTTCCAAGAACCATCCATGCATATCTAAGATAATGATTAAATTTTCTGCCAAAATGTATCGATGTGTGGCTCGATAAAGGAGGAAGATGTATTAGCATCAGAACGCATCGAAGCATGGCTCGATGACTTCCCCTCATGAGAAGGCCCAGCAATGGTTGTACTTGGCGGCATAAAATCTGTGAATCCACTCCTAGCCCCCATTCCAGAATTTTGGTGCAACAAGTCAGCTTTCCTTCGCTGTAACTCTTCAGACTATTGAGTCACAATACCATGCAGCTCAATCAAGTCTTTCATCAAAAAGTCTAGTTGTTCCTTGTCCATGCTTTCTAAGGATCTATTGTACCGCTGTGCAGCCTGGTCATCCCTCTCAATCTTTTCGAGAGCCTCCTTCTGTTTTATACAATTCAACAACTCCTCATTTACGGCAGTGTAATCCGTATTGAGGTTCTCTAGTTTCATGTTGCGCAAATTCTCCAAAAATGGCTCAGTGATGCTTGTGTTGGCCGGGGCTTCAGAGTTCACCAACATATAGCGGTCAAAAACTGCTTGCACATATGGGTGGCCGAACGAGAAACTCTTGTTTCCAGAAGTCCTTATGATTATAGCGATCTGCGCACCTGTCAGTGTGCAAAGCTCACTTGCTTTTTTGAAGACGGAGAACCTTCTCTTCGAGAAGGTAACTTGACGGTTTGTGTCTTTCTCTATTTTCTTTATCTCTATTTTTTGGCGACCTCTATTGATCCTAGATGCCATTGCAACAACTTTTGAAGGAACAAAAAAAATTCGAACAAAATATATGCTTTGTTTGAGGTGTGTTCTCTGTTTGGATGGAGTGGTATTTATAAAGTGTGGTTTGACATAGAAATTTAAGATTTAGGGCTTGAATATCAATACATTTGCTATTATATGGAACTCGTAAAGATTTATCATCACTGCACCCTCTGTGGTTTGGATCCGACTTACACAGTTTGACATCTACACGGGGAAGTTTTTGGTCAACCAGCAATGATGAGTCGACGGAGACAATGGCTTCAAGACAGAGTCGAGGCTTTCAGTGTTGCCGGTCCTTTAGTGGTCCCGCCTGTGGAGATTATACAATATGTATTTCTGCACTATCCTGGATACCATGGAGATGCACCGCATAATGTGAATGTTGAAGAAAATGATGAAGCTCAATTCAATGACATTGTAGATGATGATTATGCTAAGTATGAAAGGATTCTGAGGGAGTCTCAAACCTCATTGTGTGAAGGGAGTGAAGAAACTGTATTAAGTGTCGTATTACATGCAATGGAAATTAAAGTTGAAAATGGATGGTCGGATACGAGTCTTGATAAATTATGTAGATGGTTGCATAAGTTTTTTAAAAAACATAATTTCCCTGTCAGTTATTCGAGAATTACAAAAATCCTGAAGGATCTTTCCCTTAGATATGAAAAAATTCACGTTTGTGAATTCAACTGTTACCTATTCAGGGGGGTTGAAACTAAGTACCGTAGGACTTGTCCAGTATGTCGTGCTGAAAGATATAAGCCAGATACGGATGACATTCCAAAAAAGGTAATCTGGTATTTCCTTCTCACTCTAAGGTTGAAACGCCTATTTATGTCTCCACACACAGCAAAGCATATGCGATGGTATAAGGAGAAGCGAGTAGATGAAAGTACCCTCCGGCACCCATTTGATGGAGAATCATGGCAATATTTTAATAAGACATTTCCAGGTTTCGACGACATTAAGGGAAGAAATGTGCGGCTTGGAGTGGCAACTGATGGTTTTAGTCCATTTGGAACAATGACAACCCAGCATAGTACATGGCCCGTGCTTGTGATGTCATTTAATCTATCCCTTAATATGTGTATGAAGAAGGAAAATATAATATGCTGGCCGTGTTGATTCTTGGCCCTAAATCTCCAGGAAAGTGCCTTAGTGTATGCAAAACCTTATTGCACTAGGTTTTCTGAACTCCTCTTTGCTTAAGGGCTGCCGGCAGTCCCCTATTCTCTATAAATACCCCCACTTTTCCTACAGAAAAATCATCTCATCTCAAGCTAAACACAAGGCCGAAACTCTACCAAAATTCCCCAAACTTCCTAGACAAAAACCTAAACCCGAAACCACCATCCACCACCAACCAAGTTTCTGCCGAAACTTGGAAAATTCCCTGCCGAGCCACCTTAGCCATGCAGCCTCATCCCTTCACCTACACAGCACCGGATCCACACCAAAAGAAGCTCTCAAGGTGTCTCAAAGTGTGATCCACTCCCTTCTTCGGTTTAGTACTTTTTGTTTAGTTATGTTTGATTTTGTCTATGAAACATTCATGTATGTTTGGTGTTGGTTTATATGTCTATGTGTGAACCGATTTTGGTTTTATAAATTGTATGTTAAAGACTTGTTTGAATCGATGCTTAGATTTATGTTTAGGTTTCGACAAGAACAATGAATTTTGCATGCTAATTTGTAATATGTAACTTGTAAATTCATGTGTTAGATAATTAGGACAGTGGTATAGATGCATGTTTTAGGTTCGAAATTGGTTAGTATCTAAGGATTGGGCATGAAAATCGGTACTTAGTGTTGTCTTGAACATTGATCTAGGTGCTAGGTTTAATCAGCTAGAGTAATTACGAACGTTGCCATACTCAAAAGGTCGCTCTGATTTGTGTTGCTCACTTAGGGTTTAATACTTTAGATACTTGCATGTTTAAAATAAGATGATTGACAACCTTACTTGTTTTGCATGTCTCCAATTTAGACCATTGCGCACAATTGTTAAGTCTCAAAAGGATTAACATAACTTTAGGGCCTATAACCAAAAGTTCGGTCTTAAAACTTGAGAGGTCTTACAACCAAGTTGTAGTTGGAACTAATTTTGAACTTGAGCATGTTGATACTTGTTCCTTACTTTCTTGCATGTGAGTTTATATGTTAAAGAGTCTTGGTGCTAAATGTTTTGTGAGAGATGATGATCACTTGTATATAGTAGTTTAGGTTTTGTTTTCTTTTTATTTTCGTGTCTTAGATATAGAGGCAGCCCTTGCTGCCAAGCCTTTTATCCCCCATAATTTCGTGTGTGAATATGTATATATGTATATAAGTGTGACAATTATGTGCATATATGTTTGTGAATATTTGTATTAACATTCTCATATTTCAGGTACCCTTAATCCCCGGCTAGAACGATCCCTACTTATTCTATACTACTAACGATTGTAGGGTTATTATTGCTTGATGCTCGCTTCGACTATGACAAAAATTGTATTAACATTCTCAAAAATTGATGAGTCGCCGAAGCGAGCATCAAGCAATAATAACCCTACAATCGTTAGTAATAAGTAGGGATCGTTCTAGGCCGGGGATTAAGGGTACCTGAAATATGAGAATGTTAATACAAATATTTACACAAAACGTCACAATGGGGGGAATTATATGGATCGGCAGCAAAGCTGCCACTAACACTAAGAACACGAAAATAAACCTAAACTACTATATACAAGTGATCATCATCTCTCACAAAACATTTAGCACCAAGACTCTTTAACATATAAACTCACATGCAAGAAAGTAAGGAACAAGTATCAACATGCTCAAGTTCAAAATTAGTTCCAACTACAACTTGGTTGTAAGACCTCTCAAGTTTTAAGACCAAACTTTTGGTTATAGGCCCTAAAGTTATGTTAATCCTTTTGAGACTTAACAATTGTGCGCAATGGTCTAAATTGGAGACATGAAAAACAAGTAAGGTTGTCAATCATCTTATTTTAAACATGCAAGTATCTAAAGTATTAAACCCTAAGTGAGCAACACAAATCAGAGCGACCTTTTGAGTATGGCAACGTTCGTAATTACTCTAGCTGATTAAACCTAGCACCTAGATCAATGTTCAAGACAACACTAAGTACCGATTTTCATGCCCAATCCTTAGATACTAACCAATTTCGAACCTAAAACATGCATCTATACCACTGTCCTAATTATCTAACACATGAATTTACAAGTTACATATTACAAATTAGCATGCAAAATTCATTGTTCTTGTCGAAACCTAAACATAAATCTAAGCATCGATTCAAACAAGTCTTTAACATACAATTTATAAAACCAAAATCGGTTCACACATAGACATATAAACCAACACCAAACATACATGAATGTTTCATAGACAAAATCAAACATAACTAAACAAAAAGTACTAAATCGAAGAAGGGAGTGGATCACACTTTGAGACACCTTGAGAGCTTCTTTTGGTGTGGATCCGGTGCTGTGTAGGTGAAGGGATGAGGCTGCACGGCTAAGGTGGCTCGGCAGGGAATTTTCCAAGTTTCGGCAGAAACTTGGTTGGTGGTGGATGGTGGTTTCGGGTTTAGGTTTTTGTCTAGGAAGTTTGGGGAATTTTGGTAGAGTTTCGGCCTTGTGTTTAGCTTGAGATGAGATGATTTTTCTGTAGGAAAAGTGGGGGTATTTATAGAGAATAGGGGACTGCCGGCAGCCCTTAAGCAAAGAGGAGTTCAGAAAACCTAGTGCAATAAGGTTTTGCAACCTTCCTTTCTTTGTCCAATTAGGTTTTCTTTTCTGAATTTTTCTTCAAGGCTTGGGCTTCACATCTTCATGGACTTCTTATATGGTCTTGGACTTCAATTGATAAGCTTTGATCCACCAAAAATGCTTCACAATGCCGGCAGCTTGATGTTGCATCCGATCTGCCTCAAATCGGCAGCTTCTCCTAGTTTGACTAGGAGACTTGATTTCTTCATGTTTTTCTTCAATGCCATGGCCAAGTGTCTTCCTCTTCCCTTCATAAAGCTTGGACCATCTTCACATATGCATTTGTACACCATTTGGTCCATCAAAAACAGAAAACACAAAAAGGGGGCAGTAGGTTCCTGGAATCGGCAGATTTGACCTTGTTGCAGTAATTCCGGCATATCTCCACCTTCGGAGCTCCGATTGATGCGATTCCAAGTCTCACATAAACTAGACACATATGGTCATCTCCCAATAAAATATCTCGGCCAAATTCCTCGTAAGTCGTCGGGAATGATTTTTCGAAATTGGGGCAAAGTCCCAGGAAAATCCTGTAGCCCCTGGATTGGAATGTTCAGACTGCCATTTTGCAGCCAATTTTTGGGTGACTTCCTGAACTCTGATTGATCTGAAATTTTAACACAGAATTCCTCAACATATGAATATTAAGCACACAAAATTTCATGGAATTCGGACAAGGATAGATCATACTTTTGCTCATCTCAAAATCGCGAAAAAGACATATTTTACACTATTTTCCAGATTTCTCAAACTTAGTCATTTTTCGGATTCTTAATCATATTTCACCACACTCTACCAAATTAACACTAAACTAAATTATGACTCAATCTTAGACAAATAAGGGTTAAACAAAGCATAAACGAGGGCATAAACATATAATATCGTCGCACATTGTGCTCCTATCAGTGTACTCATTCGTCCATTGATCGACGAGTTCAAAGATTTGTGGGAAAATGGGGTCCCTACTTTTGACAGAGTGGACAGTGATGTATTCACAATGAAGGTAGCGGTGATGTGTACTATAAGTGACTTTCCTGGTTTAGGGATGCTTGTAGGCTCAACAGTGAAAGGGTACAAGACATGTCCAATTTGTCTACATGAGCTTACGACGGAGCATATTTATGGGAGAATCGTTTATGAAGGGCATCGGAAATGGCTTAACGAGAATTCACCAATGCGATCCAGTTTGGCATTTAACAAGAAGCGAGAGTGGTGAAAAAGACTAGCTCATAAGGACGGGGATGAAATTTTGGAGGAAATTAGGTCATACAGTTACGCCACTCTTAGCCAGCATCCGAATTTTCATGTCCCTTATAATCCAAACAACAGACAATGTTTGACCCACGAGAGCGTATTTTGGATGCTTCCCTATTGGTCATCGTTGTTACACAGGTACTGTTTAGATGTCATGCACATTGAAAAGAACGTAGGTGACAATATCCTTGCCACCATTTTTGCAATTGAAGGGAAGACGAAGGATGGTCCAAGGGCCCACGAAGCTTTGGAGAAGAGGAAAATCTGCAAAAGACAGTGGTGTTCTAAAGCTGAAAAGAGGACGGGAAAGATTCTTCATGGACCCTTTTTAGTTGAAGAGGATCTTCGTGAAGAAGTATTCGAATGGTTTCGTGGTATTAGGTATCCACTTGGCTATGCGGGAAGTTTGAGAAATAAGGTGAAACTAACGGAGAAAAAGTTCTATGGATTGAAGACGCATGATTGCTATGTCCTGCTTCAACATTTTCTTCCAGTGGTTATCCGAGGATTTTTGCCAAATAACGTTATGAAGCCTTTGATAGCATTGTCAAATTGGTTTCGAAAATTATGTGTCAGGGAGTTGAAGAAGGCTGATGTCCAACAGATGAAAGATGAGATAGTGATCATTCTCTGCAATTTGGAGTTGATTTTTACTCCACATTTCTTCACCTATATGGTTCATCTCCTGGTTCACCTTCCTGAACAAGTTATGCTTACAGACCCAGTACATTTTACATGGATGTATCCGACGGAAAGGTATATGCACTAACCAAAAATGTTTATTTTGTTCAAACTAAATTTACACTAACTTTATATATGCACTAATCATATTCATCATTTTATAGGCAATTAGGTGATTATAAACAGTCAATGAGTAATACACGTTACCTGGAGGGGAGTATTGCAGAAAGGTACACTACCAGAAAAAAGGCTTTTCCCGACGAAATAAAAAAAAACGGCCGACGAAATAAAATTTTCGTCGGCTATTCCCAAGAATGGCCGACGAATTTTTTTTTCGTCGGTAAAAAAAAAATTCGTCGGCTATTCCCCTAGAATGGCCGACGATTTTTTTTTTCGTCGCTAAAAAAGAAAATCGTCGGCTATTCCCCTAGAATGGCCGACGATTTGAATTTTCATCGGCCTTTCTCTGAAACTTTAGCCGACGAAAATTTTTGGCAGTATGGCCGACGAGTACTAGGTTTGATTTCGTCGGCTATGATTTAAAAAAAAAAAAAAAAAAAGAACAGCTTCCATTTTCTATCACTATCGACAAACCATTGCTTCGTCCTTCAAATGCAAATGTGTCGTGAAATAAGATATGACCGAAATAATGAAATACGTCTACGGTTGAAAAATGACAAGATTCCGACAAAATCTGTGTGCTGAATGTTGCAGTTAACTGTTTTTTACTTCCGTTTTCCTATGGGTAGCCTCACGGTCGGTAAATATTTTGAGGAAAATTTTTATACGATTAGTTGCGTCTCATCGATTTGAAACTATTATCTGTTGAAGGTCAGGCAAAAAAACGTCATTTAGACAGGCCAAAAAACATTTCTAAGCGTTTAAAGGGTTGACTCACCCGGTTGACCGTCCCTATCGAGCCTTTAACGTTGTCAGATGTAGTTGGATTTTTTTTCATACATGTATTTAATCTTAACGGTGATATCTGACGGTTGGAATAGATTTTCCAAACTTTTAGATTCAAAATCGGAACATATGCACTAATGTTCCTTAACTTGTTTACTAAGTGTTTAAGTGAATGTATAGTTTCAAATAGTTACTATACGTACACTCTTCAAATGCAAATATGTCGTCAAATAAGATATGACCGAAATAATAAAATACGTCTACGGTTGAAAAATGACAACATACGGCAGTTTAGTATGTTTTTATAGAATAGCCGACGAAACATTGTATTTCGTCGGCTATTCTCTAAGTATAGCCGACGAAACATTGTATTTCGTCGGCTAAACTCTTGATCCGCGCATTTTTATTGTCCGCCGTTGGATGGCTCAGATCTGACGGCTGTTGATCTTCCAAAGTATAGCCGACGAAATCTTTTAAATCGTCGGCTATACTTAGAGAATAGCCGAAGAAACATTGTATTTCGTCGGCTATTCTCTAAGTATAGCCGACGAAAAATTGTATTTCGTCGGCTAAACTCTTGATCCGCGCCTTTTTATTGTCCGCCGTTGGATGGCTCAGATCCAACGGCTGTTGATTTTCCAAAGTATAGCCGACGAAATATATTAATTTCGTCGGCTATTCTCTAAGTATAGCTGACGAAATTTTTTATTTTCGTCGGCTATTCTCCTTCTAAATCTTTTAAATCGCTTCCTCCCGCCTTTTTTCTCTCCTCCTCCTCCTCCTCCTCCTCCTCCTCCGGCCTCCTCCTCCTTCCCCTCCTCCTCCTCCTCCTCCTCCTTCTCCTCCTCCTCCGGCCTCCTCCTTCCCCTCCTCCTCCTCCTCCTCCTCCTCCGGCCTCCTCCTCCTTCCCCTCCTCCTCCTCCTCCGGCCTCCTCCTTCCCCTCCTCCTCCTCCTCCGGCCTCCTCCTCCTCCTCCTGCTCCTTCCCCTCCTCCTCCTCCTCCTTCTCCTCCTCCTCCGGCCTCCTCCTTTCCCCTCCTCCTCCTCCTCCTCCTCCTCCGGCCTCCTCCTCCTCCTCCTTCCCCTCCTCCTTCCAAAGCATAATTTAATTTTTTTTCCCTAAAATTTAAGAATAGCCGACGAATTTTACCAATTTTCGTCGGCTATAACTAATTAATGCCTATTAAAATATTAATATATTTCGAGAAAATAGCCGACGAAAGTTTAATAAATCGTCGGCTATAGTTAAAACACAATAGCCGACGAATTTCGTCGGCTATAGTTACTGAATTTCGTCGGCTATAGTTACTGAATTTCGTCGGCCATACTCGAAAATACCCGACGAAATTCGTCGGCAATTTCTCTCAGGTTTGGCCGACGAAAAATATTTTCGTCGGTAAATTTGTCGGCCATACTCTACTATAGCCGACGAATTTGATTTTTTCGTCGGCCATTGTATTACCGACGGGGTTTTCCCGACGACTTATAGCCGACGAAAATTTCGTCGGTAGAGGGTATAGCCGACGAAAAATTGGCATAGCCGACGAAATTTTTTTCGTCGGCTATTCTCCCATATCTGGTAGTGGTACATATCATGGAAGTCGGTGACGTACTGTAAGTCTTATCTGTAATTGGAAGATGTTGAACAGCCCAATCCCCCGATATTGAATATTAATTGTGTTTCGCAGTTAGTTCAGCCGTGTATTATGGATACCACCGGAAATATCAGGTTAACAGAGGAGCAAACGGCTGAGCCTCACTGGCAAATTTTGACGGATACAGAAGAGGCTCAAGAGTACATGTACACTCATTTGCAGATGTACATAGCGAAACATGGTGATGATTACGACGAGCGTCTCATGAGGAGGAGTTTCCATCGATGGTTCTTAAGATATGTACCGAAATTTAATTTTTTTTTTTTCTTGTACAAAGATCCTAAACCCTAAATGGTATAACACTAACACCATATTTTTTTCAGGCAACCCGTCGGCATGATGCTCAAGACCTTAATTATAACATGGGAATTTGGTCATTGGCTCGAGGTCCGCAATTCACCCGGATTTATAAGGCGTGCTATGTGAACGCTATCAAGTATGTCTCATTCAATAGAGATGAAAGGTTCATGACTCAAAATAGCGGGGTGATGTTAAGTACGAAAGTTGGAAACATGTCCCAACACTTCTATGGCCATCTTGACTATGTAGTCGAGGTATGTTATCCAGACAATTTGTCGGTCCTTTTGTTCCAAGTTATATGCCACAACACCACTGACGATGATGAAGCCGAAGAAATTGACACCGTCAAGCCGAAGTACTGGCAACAGAAGATAGAATGCCTCCTTCAGGGATTCAAATCCCAGAGCCTTACCAAGATAACACAGTTAGTTCAATGCAATTTTACCATATTGATGCATCTAATCTCCAACTAGATTTAGAAGTACACGAAGAGAATGAAGAAGATGAAGATGAAGACGATGAATTCGATGAGGAAGAGGAAGATGAAGAATTCGATGAGGAAGATGAAGATGAAGACGATGATGTAATATGATGATATATAGGAAGATTACTAGTTATTATTTCATATGTTGTAATATGATGATATATATATATATATATATTTATTTCATGTTGCAATTACGATAAAAATTTAAAATCTAAACATTAAAATATAAAAAAACATAATCTGTTTTTTTCGTTTGAAGCGACTAATGTTGACCATTATTTGTCGGTTAAAATTTCAAACGACCAATTTTGGATCAAAACGCGTCGCTTCATTAACTGAAGCGACGAAGTTTCACCTCACTAGGTTACCCTGTGTGTTTCAAATTCGTCGCTTCAGATAATTTGAAGCGACGAAGTTGGAATTCACTTGGTTACCATGTGAAATTAAACTTCGTCACTTCATTAACTGAAACGGCGAATGTTTAAGTCTCGTCGCTGACTTATATTCCAAGCGATGACTGTTGACAAAGTTCGTCGCTTCAGTCAGATTAAATAAGAACAGAATCGATGCTCTCCTTCCTCATTGGCACGAGACACTCTCTTCTTCTTCCCCAATCTCTGTCAAAATCATCAACCCTAAACTGAAATCATCAACCCCTAATCTCTCTGTTCACCCTAATTTCAAAACTCCCAAACCAGAAATTTCAAACCCTAATCTCTCGATTCATCAATGACACCTAGTTCTAGTGCCCAGAAGAGGAAGAAGGAGCTCGAGGCGAGAAGGGAGAGGAATGCGACAGAAGCTGCCGAACGATTGGCGGCCGCGGCGGCAAATGCGGCAGCGACAGAGGAGCCGTCGAATGCAAACCCTACACAAGCGGCGGTCGGCAGCTTGGTACCGGTCCTGTCTTTGGAAGAAACCGACCCTTCGGGGTCGGGGGCTGGTGGCGCCACCGCTGGAGCCGGAGCTGCCGCTGTGGAAGGGCACAGCGATGACGGTCCTCCGTTACGCATTCGGACCAAGAGGGGTCCTAAGGAGCCGGGTAAGCCTAAAACAAAAGTTCAATTTTCTGCTGAATTGCTTTTTCTAGTAAAAATTCCATTGAGGTTCCATGAACATTCCCATGAAAAATGGAGTTTGCTCACTGTTTTTGTAGAACCACTAATCTGAGGCGTGGTTAGGAGAGAAAACGACGGTTTACCATTGGTGATTTATCAAAGTGATGTAAAGAACTTGGGGGATCTATGCACTATATATTTATGTCATACTAGCTTGCAAAGTAAATAGTACGTTGAGCTAGCTTGCTAGTACATTTTTCAGCCGAAATCATTATTTGGTATATTGTATATATACTGTGGGTCTTGAACTAGGGCTTCAATTGGGGTCAGCCTCTAACAGTCGTTTTCAGTGTCTTATGGGTAGTAGTTGGTTGCTTGTGTTATATGTTTTACTTGTCTTATGGAGAATGGTAGAAGTAATCAACATATTATAGCTATTATGATGAAGGGCACTTGCATTTTTCTTAGCAGCATTAATGGTAACTATGCTTAGTTCTTTAATCAACTGATGGTCTTATGGCAGCCTTAAGTTAACATAAGCCCAGGATCATTTTTCCATTCCATCATTATTGTACTGTTTCTGCTATATGGCATATGTAATTATGTAGTTGATTAATAATCATGCTTCCTGTACTTATAGGAATATAGGGGCTGACTTTTTTAACTTTGCATAATTAGATGACAATTTGTACTTATATGCAGTAGGATAACTTTGCATAATTAGTTGTACATTCTTTTCTCTTATTTTGGTTACATCTGCCAATGTTAGTAAGATTGTGAGATAGGCGTGCTCTGGCAATGTTATAATCACTGTGAGTTATATGGAAACTAACTTCTCTGCCAATCTCTAGACGTTGGCTTCCCTCAGTGCCTGAGGTTGAATTATATCTGCGGATGCTTTACATTTAGTCAGTTGTGGCCTAACTGAATACATAAAAATGGGTAGTTCTTTGGTTTGTATAAATCTTTAGAAGCGGCAGGCATGACTGCAACCTAGCTCCTTATTTTAGAGGTAGGCCCAGTTTGGGATTGCTGTGCTGTGAGCATAATTGCTTTTGAATCTGCTGTGAGTAGAATTGCTTTTGAATCTGCTGTTACAGGAAGCAGATGAGGTGTTTGGTAAACTGTTTTTTAAAGTGCTGTGAGAACGAAAAACAATTTTGAGTGTTTGGTATATTGTAACTATAATATGCTTTGAGTGGGTATAATTATCAAAATAGACATATTGTTATAAGTTATAAACTAGTTATTTTTTTTGTACAATTACTTGGTTATTAAGTTCTTCAATGGAATAAAGATCTAACTTAAACCCATAATAGATATATAAAATTGATATAAGGTATCAAATAAAAGACTTTCTAACATCAGTAGAAGGAGTCATTACACAAAATATATTACAGTTAATAAAAAAAGAAAACTAAATGTTAATTAGATGCATCCATAAGGCTTTGTGCAATTGCATTTCTTAACATATTCATTTCCCGTCTACTTGAATCATCTCCTCCATCGTCATTGTCCTCAATATCCTCTTCACCAATCTCTTCACTTGAGTAATCTTCACTTTCATCAAAATCAAGATCTTGGTGAGCATACATTCTTATGTAGTTATGAAGAACCATTGAGCAATAACTATCTTCACTTGTTTTTCATAAGGAAAACTCAGCATGTCACGTAAAATACTCCACTTTTCTTCCATACCCCAAAAGTGCGCTCAATAATACTTATAAGTGAAGAATGTGCATGATTAAATATTTCTTTATAACCCGTGGGTTCATCACCTCTACGAAAATGTGGAAGGTGATACCTCTCACCTTTATACGGTCCTAAATAACCTCTCATTTGTGGATATCCGGCATCTACCATATAGTACTTTCCTGAAAGAAGTAAATATAATAAATGATTGATTATGATTTAATTAGATTAGTATATCACAATCCAAGAAAAAACAAATATTACCACTTGGGGGTTTGGGAAAATTTGCTAGAGGGTCGCGCATGGCCGATAAGAATACTCTACTATCATGGGCAGTGCCTTCCCACCCTGCAGAAACAAATGTGAATCGCATGTCGAAGTCACATACGGCCATCACATTTTGGGTGGGTATCCCTTTTCTACCAATATACGGCACTTGGTCATATGGAGGAATAATAGCTTGAACATGAACACCATCAATTGCGCCAACACAATCCTACAAATTAATTATTCTTTAATATATAAGTAGTAATTATGTTGGATAAAAAAAAATTGTTGAATATAACATTGAACATACCTTAAAATGAGGCATGTATCTTGTGTCTCTTTCAATTTCTTTTGGGGTGCTTCTGAATTCTGGATCCAATGGTTTTATTAGTACTCTAACCATATTATAGAGAATGTCTAGCATTTGGGAGAAATACCTGCTCACCGTCTCACCCGAACGTTGAAAACGTTCTTGTGTATTCCTATTGGTCTCACCCCCTCCCAAAATATATAGAAACATAGCCAAAACTTCAGCAGTGCATATGTTTTTAGAAACCCCCACCTTTTCAATATCTTGCAATAGCATATAGAAACAATTCTTTTCCATCCTAAATGAATTATAACAACTAGTGTGATTACCTCTCAACACATCCATCAGCCAAATGTAACCTGTTTGAGAGTTTGTGTAGCATGAAGTTTTCATACTGTACTTTTCAAGATACACTTGAATAAGACGACCGGTTACACATATAATTTGATCCAACTCTTCTTCATCTCCAGAATTGTCCATACTTTACAAAACAAACCTGCAATAGCATTAACATAAACAAACGACAATTAATTAAAGTGAGCAACAACATTAACAAATATTACCAGTAACCAAGTTCATAAAAATATGTATAAGAAAACATTAAAACAAGGCAATGATAATATGAACATCAAGTAAAAAGCAACACTATTAACGATGAACAACAACATATCATGAAAATAAAATAGCACCCTTAATGAAAGGATAGTCACACATCAGTCTTATTAGAAACATAGCAAATCAAAATAATCTCTAAACATCCTCTTCAACAAAGTACCATTAAATAAAACCTTATTGGCTCACTCTCAGTATTCAACTAACAAAAAGCAACAAAATTCACATTACAAAAGAAGGATCAGCCTTTTTTTTATTAAGAATAAAAAACTGGAGCTTCAGATCAGCAGAGGTCATGATAGAGAACATCTCTCGCTTTTCTTGAGAGCAAAACAGGTCTGTTGCAAACCACCACAGGTCGGTTCCAGTTTCAGCTCCTGGTAAAGTTGCAACAACTTGCATGACCTGTTGAATACTAGTTGCTGCTGCACTTGTGGGAATTGATGTAGCTGTACTCCTACTCTCAACTACTTCAACAAGGCGGTCAATTTGTTTAGACAACTTTGCTGCACCTCCCACCTTTACTTTCTTCCCATTGACCCCTTTTCCAACACCTTTGTCTTTAGTACCTTCTGTTTGCCTTTCCACAGTTGTTCTCTTTTTTCCCCTACCTTGAATATCTTCCACAGGATCAGGAACTTTCCTCATCATGCTCAAAATCCTCCAATACCTCTTCACCAACTATACTAGCTGAGGGAATCATGACAGATTGCCCTAGAGCTACGCTACCTTTGAACATCTGATCATAAATATCCATCATCTCAGGATTGATTCCCACATCACGGAATTTGCGGTACTCCGGATTGGACTGCAAAAGAAGATGAATTTAATTCATAATTCATGCTTAAATTGTAAGAGAACATCGAAACATCAAATTAATTGAGAGCATACCTGAATTTTACTTTTCCACCATTCAGCAGATGCATCGACAGTTTTCTTAACAGGATCCCATCCGATACCAGTTTCCTGATGCAATAGAGAACTCCACAATTTTCAGTCATTTTTAAGTGAATCCCATTTGTTTTTCAACTGGCCTTTAGTATAATCTCTTCCGGTTGAGTCATTAAAAGCTTTGACAACATTTTCCCATCCCTTTTTATCAAAATGAGTACCTGGCCTGTTTCCCTTTGCAACTTCCTTACGAGCTATATCACAAAATACAGCTACTATATCATCAGGCCATGTGGCCTTTGTTTTCCCAATACCCTCAGTTTCACCACTAGCTTTCTTCTTTCCCATCTGACGGGAAAGAAAATTAAAAGAAATAAATATAAGAAATGACTGATCTACCAATTACTCAACAACTATTGTAACACCCTAACCCAGATTATGAGAGAATGATCCGGAATTAAGGTGTTATAAAAATCATTTTGTGATTATATACACCCGAACAACATTGTCCAAAATCCAACTCACAACCATAATTGACAAGTCCTAACTGCATTAATCATTCACAAACTAAAATATAAGTATCAAAAATTCCTCCACCATCATGGTTTTACATAGAATCACTAAGGACACCCGTGGCCATACTTGAGAATAAACTAATGTAAAACTACTTTAGTTTTCTATCAACAATACTCAAGTCACAACAAGACTTTTGCTGTGTCAATCATAACCCAACGCCAAAACATCAAAGAAAATCATATAACCAAATTTCACAATTTCACCACATAGTAATCTCGCCTAGATTTACCATGGACACCCATAAAACCTAAGCTACTCTTCTGTTCTAATCAACCAAAATCAAACTCTCAAAAACTGAGCAAACAGACTTACACGTTCACCCACTCAATTCCCATAATTATATGACTATGTTAACTCACCAAAATCTATCACCATACATTATCTTACTGCAGCAATGCTCATTGAGCTGATTCATATCAGTTGTATATATAGTTAGCATTGCTGATTCATATCAGTTGTATATATAGTTATATTCACATACATCCCAGATTGATTGACCTAGGCTATGCTTGGGTCTGTAACTTTTTGTAACCTACACCATGATCAGACTTGGGTATTTAAACTCAGTTTTCTAAACGAGGCAACTTCGAGTTGATACTCACAGCTTAGAGCTACTCTGGAGACTGGACTATGGAGGAGCCCAACAATCTGGTTTTGATTTCCATGGTACAAAATCCAGTTCTATTGTATATAAACTAACTATATATGATAAATTGAAGAAGCACTATACACAGTGGCCTACAAAATCCTTAGAAAACAAAGCCCTGAGAAATTCAGTACAACTCAAAAATTCGATTTTCAGAAGTACAATACAGAAGCACAATACAACAACTCAAATTTGACAATGAATAATTGATTAATTGGTAGAGAAGTTAAGACACAAACCTTGATGGATTTTCAGGTTTTGGATGAGACTAGAATAGGAGATGAGTCAGAAACGATGGCAACGGCGAAAGAGGACTGCCTCCTCTTTGATCAGAGACAACGGAGGAGCCTCCTCTTTTATCGAAGACGAGTCGGACTTGAAAGAGTGAAACCGCCTAAGCGCTGAGTTGAAGAGTGAAGGACCAAGGGCTGAAAGTGAAACACGGGACTCGAGACTTAGACCATCCATATCAAGAAAGCCAACGAATTCAATGAATTCAATGAATAGGTAGACAACCTAAAATTTAATCAAAGCTAGAATCATACCAAATAGTTATGGAAAAATGTTTTACCTTTTGGGTTGGGGACGAAATCGATGGTCTGGAACTGAAGTGAAGCGGTGACGAAATCGCTCTCCCAAGATCTCAACAAGGTTCCTTGACTCTTGAGAGTTCTGGACTTGAGTGAGGCAGTGAAGAAAGAAATCGGGTGGAGTGAGGTGGTGAAGAAAGAGAGAAGAACCCGATCCGGGTGGAGTGAGAGGCGATGAGAAAGAGATCGGGTGGAGTGAGGTGGTGAAGAAAGAGAGAAGAACCAGAGATCGGGCGGAGTGAGGAGATGGGAAAGAGAGAAGAACCAGAGATGGGAAAGAGAGAAGAAAGAGGGTAGAATAGGGTTAACCAAATATTCATTAAAGAGGAGCTCCGTGTTTTCTAACAGATTCCCGCAAAAACACCTATTCCCCTGCTTCTCCAAAACCTGCTGTTTGAGACAATCTATTCTGCTCAAAGCAGTTTTCAAGGTCTCACCAAACACCTCATTTTAAACCCAAAATCAATTTTGGTCTTAAAATCAGCTCCAAAATCAATCCCAAACTGGCCCGTAGAGTGCTAACAATTCCATATATAACATGGAATGTCAAGTTGGAGGAAAATCTTAACTAGACTTTAGATCTTCGTAGGTTTCTTTGAGCAGTGATTGCATGAATTTTTTTTGTTCTTTCGACTCCATAGGAATAGCAACATATAATTGGCCTTAATAGTTAATACCATCCGAGCTCACTTCACAACCTAGATGCAGAACATCATTGATAGCATAGCTTAGTTTTTTCAAGGGATTTGGAAGTATACCTGTCTACAACACCTATATTCTTTTCTGTAACTTTTGCTAATTTGTGCATTGTCTGCCCATTTGTGCATTATTTGTCTACTTGCTGCTCTTTTTTGCTGCTCATTTGTGCATTACATTGACAGAGATTGTTGATATGACAACGGGGAAGAAGGTGACGGAGACCAATGAGAAGCTTGGCATCGTCACGGGGACAAAGACGGCATATTTGATCATACTGAACAACAACCAACCTCTGAAGGTTGAGTACGCGGAAGAGCATAAGGGTCCGAAAGAGTTGAAGTGGAGGACATTGATGTCTCGAGACATCGACAGCGTCGTCCGGAGCAAAGTGCCGATGCTGGCGCCTTCATTTGCTGAGTTGGCTGAGGAGCACCGAGATGCACTGAGCACTTATATAGAGGTAAAAGTTCTATTTTTGAATAATTTCAAAAAAAAAAATATTAATTAAAATAATATTGAAATATGATATTCTATTTCTAATAATTTCTTTGAATTATTTTTTACTAGACGTTGCATGACCTCCCTCCCACCGAGACAGGTATGTGGAGATACATCGACGAGACCGCTGCAAAGATCTACAAAGATTGGAAGTACGATTGCCATACTCACTACGTTGAAGTGAGTAAGGCGACGCCTGCAGAGTTCATCCACCGACCTGAGCAGTGGGAGTACCTCAAAGTTCACTTTGAGGACGACAATTATAAGGTAATGGAAATTAATTAGAGGTTTTTGCATTTCATATAATAGCTTCTTATTCTCATATGAAATATGTTAACACACCTTCGTACTTCTTTTTGCAGAGGATGTGTGCCCGGAACACGGCTAACCGGAACAAGGGAAAGGAGAAGGGGTATGCAATCAACCGCCACTCCGGCACCACTCCCTACAGCTACCGGCTCGCTGCAAACTAGCAGAAAGGGCATCCTGCACCTATACTGCAAACAGTCTGCGATGTTTATTAATCATCGCAGAATGCGCAGGAGAAAGTGGTGAGTGACGACGAGTTAGATGCAACAGTTTGGTTTTTAGTTTCTGATTTTTATTTTTTTGAATTAAAAACTATACTAACACAAACATATTGGATAATATTTTTTGCAGGCAGCGGTGAAGAGGAAGATGGAGGAGCTGTGTGCTAGCCGAGCGAGTGATGAAGCCGGCGACAGTTATCTGACGGGCCCCGTTCCCGTCCCCGTCGAGGAGCAGATGGCTGTAGTCGAGAAGGAGCTGGGTGGGAAGCCGGGGACGAGGGTCCGAGGTACTTTATTTTTGCACCTAAATCTTTTACAAGTTTTAGTTTTTAGATACGAAATGGTTTTTAATTTGACTGATGTTTTTCTTTTACCATTTCTGCAGGGCTAGGGGGTGCATTAAGACGCCAGCCAAAACCAAGAGGCGGTGCACGCGTGTCTGGCAAAGATGACGATTTGAGGAGGCTACACGAAGAGAATGCAGACCTGAAGCGACGTATGGCACAGATGGAGGGTACCGTCCGAGATTTCATGGTGGCCCAAGGCAATTCGGGTGACAATGCCGCCGCAACAGCTCCAGTCGCCGATATATCCTCATGTGCTTCATTACGTCTCCCCGATGATGACCTTGGTTAGGACCCTTTTTTTTCTTTGTACATTATTGTAGCTTTTTGATATTGTAGTACATTCCCGAGGATTATCGTGCATTGTAATTATGTAACATATTGTAGCTTTGAATGAAATTTACGTATTTATAGTGTTTGTGTTATGTTGGATATGTGATTTGAATGAAATGCAGGTTCTAGATGTGAATGAAACCAGACCATGACTCTGTTTTCCTTCTCTGTAACAAACAATGAAGCGATGAACATTGATAATTGTTTGTCGCTTAGATTTGAATGAAGAGACAAACATTGATCATTGTTCGTCGCTTCCTTTTTATCATCTCATATTTTCTCCTATTAAACATGAAATGAAGAGACGACTTTAGAATCAAAGTTTGTCGCTAAAAACATGAGGCGACAACCAAATTTCATCGCATGGAATTCGAAGAGACGAGTCAAAATTGGTCGGTGCGGATTTTAAGCGACGATTCAAAATTGGTCGCCACAGATGGTAAGCGACGAATCAAAATCGGTCGCAAAAGATGGTAAGTGACGAGTCAAAAGTAGTCGCTATCCTTGAGCGATGAAGTTTGTTGTCGTCGAGCGAAATATCGAGGCGACGACTATTGAATCATTATTTGTCGCTTGGAATCGAAACGAAGAAAAACGACGACCTCGAAGCAACGACTTGTTGTCGGTACGGTATTGAAGCGACGAATTTTGTGCCGAGGCGACGACAAAAAGTCGTCGCTTCGGTTGTGACCCACAATAGTGAAATCTCTATTGGCATGTTATCATTGATGTCTAATTTGATGGTTTGCTATTGAATCACAGTATGTAGTATTATTTGATGTTTAGTTTGCTATTGATATATATATACTCAGTAGTGTGACTTGTTATTGAGGCTCTATATCATTGAATGTAGGCTGTGAAACTGTGAAATTATTTTGATTAAGTATCATTATTTGATAGTGAAACTCAGTAGTGTTGCATGTTATTGACCTTCAGTGAGAGGACCCGTCCCAGAATTTTTCCTCGAAAACCCGAAATAGAACCCATTAACCAACTAAAAATTCTTTTGCTCCCAGACCGCAACCACCCTCCCACTGGGAACAAAGAATAACATTTCATATAAAATAACGGAATTTCAGGTTCAAAAACCAACCATGGCGGCACGGCACCTCCGCCGGCAGCGGCGGTCAACACTGCCACCGCCACAAAAAAATCACCAAAATCTACTAAAAGTTCCTACTCAACAATTAGATCAACTTTCTCTTCTACAACAATCACAATTTCAAGTCTAAATAGGTCAATTGATAAAAACCCCCAAATCGACACTATTCACCAAGAACCCTAAAAATTTCAAAGCTCAAGTCCTCCTTACCTGGTTCCAATTGACTCAATTCCTTCCATGGAATTGTTGTACGGGAGTAGACCTTTCTTTCCTGACCCAAAATCGGGCCAAGAGGTGGCCGGACGTGGGAGTTCCCGGTTTGACACAGTCGAAACCTCCCAACCTTAGCACGCCTAAACGGTGGCGATTCACCTTGAATCACCACCGTAGACTTAAAGAAGGAGAAGAGACGAGCCGAACGGCACTGGTGGCGCACCAAACGGTGGCCAGAAGGTGGCGCGGCGGCGGAAACTCCAACGAGGCAGTGGGGAGCTCGGGTTCGGGGGATACAAAAGGGAAAAGGGAAAGAAATTTTCTGATTTTCCCCTCCCCCCCAAATTACCCAATTGCCCTTCTATTTCTCTTTTTATACTCACGACTAAAATGGAAACTATCGTTTTTACGTCACAACTTTTACGTTCTGACTCTGAAAAATATTTCGAAATTACCGACGAACTCGTATCGTCGACTCTACGACATTGGAACCGCAATAGATTATTCCTGAATAATGGGAAAATTTCGGATAATAACTGTGAATACTACCTTACTAAATTACCATGCACGGATACGTTTGGCGGTAACTAATATAAAACTCAGTAATTCAGTAAAATTGGGTTCGGGATGAAACAATTTTTTCCCCCTTATAAAATTTCGTTCTCGAAATTTCCACATCTTATCAGAACATAGATCATCCTACGTAAGTTTTAAGAATGCATTCATTTGCTTTAGACTAATAATTAAATTCATACCATGCATCTTTCATTCCCTCATTCATATTCATTTCACCTCGTTTTCCATGCAAATATAATATATACTCATATCCTGCGATCATAAACCGACGCAATAATTTTAATCCGCGCTTGCCCGTCTCTTTATTCATACAAATATTCATAGAAAAATAAGCCAATCCCATTTGTTCAATATTTCATCAAAAAGGGAAATCAGTACACCAACCAATAATCAGCCTCCCAAGCTAGGGTCGGAACCATCCCAGTGGCTCTATGAGCGTCCCACGCTCTAATATATGCGACTACCCACCTCGTGGGTAGGAACCTTCTCGTGGCTCTATAAAATACGACTTACCCCTGGGTTGGTGTACTGAATGAATCATTAAAAATTGAAAACCAAACCAATTCATAACTCAAATAAAATAAACTGATAGGGAAGTGGCTACACCATAAATCGAAGCCTCTCAAACTCGGGTCGGAACCTCTCAGGGCTCTAAGTAGCGTCTCATGCTACGGTTAGCTAGCAGCACAGCAACACGACGACCCAAATAGTGGTGTAAAACTAAAGCCAAATCCAATCCGAAACGACACTTCCCCCAATATAAATTAGCCACAATTTTTAAGCCAAATATGCAGCGGTATAATAGTATCAGGTTGAAAATCACACAAAGTACACTATCATCTAATTGTTTGATCGCAAATTTCTTATTCCAATGACTGCTCATTCTAAAATTATAAACATTTGAGATAATTTCAAACTCAACACACCTTCACCATTGATCCAACTACTACTGATTCCATGCATATGATAGGAGCATAAAATGCGACGTTCATAATGTGTTTTACTCTCGTTTATACTTTGTTTTAGCCACAAATATTGTAGAATCGAGTCATATAATAAAGTCATGAGACTTTGGTAGAGTTACATCACAATCGTGCTAAATATATGAAAAATGCAAAAAAATGCCAATAGCCGATTTATTAAGTCTTAGAGATGTTTCGTTGGATTTGTAAAGCCTTGACTTTATATTTGATGAAGTTTTCTTTTCTCATATGCAGTAGACATGTTGATAATTGAGAAATGGAAGGAGTTAGAGAAATTGGAGCAAAAGAAGCTGCCAAGAATTGCAAGACAAAATCAGATCCAGTAAGTTCCAGCAATTTTCTAGGCACATCACTCAATTTCCAGAATTTCTCCAGGACGAATCACAAGGAATTATACGGCGTGCCATATATGCATGGAAAGCCCTATGAGTCTAGTTTCTATAGAATTGGAATCGCATCAAAAGATGCCCTAAAGAGAAAGTTATGCCAATCACAACACCGAAAGGTCACTGCCCTGCCGGGAAGAAGAGGCTACTGCCCATTTTTACACTTTTCTGTATTTGTGTATCAAAAGGGCATCTGAATGCATCAATCAAGAGTTGTTGATCTACATGAAGAAATATAGGAGTCGGCCAAGCCAAATGAAGTGGAAAATATGGAAAGAAGAGGTCTCCTAGCTCGGACAGGAGAAAGCAAGAATGTTGCCGGTTTTAGAAGAGAAGCGTTCCCGGTCCAGCTAGGGGAGTTACAGCCGAATCTATGGACCTTTTATCGATCAAGTAGTGTTGCTAATCCATTAAGGAGTCCAAGAAGGCTGTGATCCAAGAAGAAATCGGACAAGAAGAGTCTAGAAGCCTCAAAAGCTAAGCCGACAAGAAACCTAATCCAACTCGGGATAGGTTCTACTATTCCTTGTTGCTGCCGACTTTGTCTAGCCTTTCCCCTATATATATAGGCCGATTCTCTTCAGAAAAACTTGTCACATCTCAAGCACAAACACTAGCCTAAAGCTCTACCAAGTCTCTTAAACACCGAATAGAAAATACTTAGCCAAAAACCCGATTCCACCACATCCCATAAATCTGACCCTCACCTCTACCTTCTGCCAATCATTCCACCTACACTTGCCGAAGTCTTCAAGGTTTCTAAAGTGTGACCCGCCCCTCTATGGCTACTGTATTTACTTATGTTTGTGTGTGTTGTATGAACCTATTTCAATATTTGGTTTTTGTGAAATTGTTGTATGAATTCGGTTTGATGTTTATGTAATGATGTTGCGATTTTAACTTGTTTGGATTCGTGTGATAGATAATTAGGACAGTGATATTAGATGCATGTTTAGGACTTAAATCGGTTAGTAATATATGGTGAGGGCATGAAAATCGGTACTTAGTGTTGTATTGACCATAATCTAGGTACTAGGTTTAATCGGCTACAGTAATAACAAACTAAGTCATACATAATTGTCGCTTTGATTTGTGTGGCTCACCTAGGGCTATTAACCTTAGAACTTGCATGTTAAATAAGAAGATTGACGACCTACCTACCCCGGCTAGAACGATCCCTACTTACCATATACTACTAACGTTTTTTGTAGGGTTATTATTGAAGATGTGCTTAGGCGACTCATCAGCATACTACAACACATCACCAATGTTCCAATTAACACCAACATTTAGACTAAAATAGGAATACCCAAAATAAAGTTTCATCCAAACAAAATCATGTAGATAAATTTTCATTTTAAATTCCTGCATATAGCACCTCATAATAATATGAAAATTTATTTATCTGAAGACCAGGTTAGGTTACGTACCAAGTAAAGAGAAATTAACAAATAGAGCAAAACGTGAATGAAGGAGTCATAAGAGTTTACCTCGAAAGTCCACGACTATCCCTCTATGGCTCCCAGCAACCCCAATATGATTAGATATATGAATGTCTGGTCACACTTTACTTTTGAAAGATCTCCTGGTCTACCACTTCACATTCATTCTTTAATGGTATTATTATCAAATTACCGAGTTGAGTATTAACAAGGACTACAAAAGTAACGAAAACCAACTATTACAAGTAACGAGAAACCACTACAACTATATAGATATAGCCACATTGTTGGACTTCCATTCCAACAAACTGTATGCTACATCACAGAATTCAAAAACAATTTTCGATACTGAGTACTTAACTTCAGAAAATCACCACAATTCATTTAACTTATCAAAGAACACCAAAAGCTCCAGATAAAGACTACACACATTGAAGTACAACTGCAAAAAATTTCAAGTCAAATAAACTCATCAATCATAATGATATTCAAGCTCAAATCTGTTGTACTGAAAATATATAAAAAAATTCCTGAACTGCAGTTTTAACTTCAGAAAATATCTATAAATCAGCCACCTTACCAAAGTATATGAAACTTTCCAGATGAAGAGTTCACACTTGGATGTACAACTCCAAAAAATTTCAGACCAAACGGACTCTTAAATTTTACTGAACTAGGAACTCAAATCTGCTGGACTGCATAAGACAGAAAATTCAGCACACTGAGTGCCTAAGTTTCGAAAATTTATCACGGTCTAGCCATTCAATAAAAATGTAGTAAAATTTCCAGATCAATGGTTCATGTATAAGAGAAGAACGCCACAAAATTTCAGGCAAAATGAAGGCCTAAAACATAATCGAATCCGAACTGAAAACTGTTGCTCTGAAAATGCAAAATATTTTTCAGCAATGAGCACTTTAACTTCAGAAAATCTCTGTAAATTAACGACTTAACCAAAGAACATGAAATTTTCCAGATCAATGGTACACACAAGGAAAAACAATTCTACAAAGTTTCAGGCCAAACGAAGACAAAAATCTTAACCAAAATAGAATTCAAATCTGCTGCTCAGTAAATACGCAGCTGATAGGAGCATAAAATGTGACGTTCTTAATATGTTTTTACCTCCATTTACACTTTGTTTACCCCTTAATATTGTAGAATCGAGTCATTTAGACAAGTCATGGATATTTGGTAGAGTTACATCAAAATCGTGCTAAGAATAGATTAAAATGTGGAAAACTGTTAAAAGCCGATTTAAGGAATTGTAGAGATGTTTCGTTGGATCTGTAAAGCTTCGGCTATACTTTTTTTTCTCTTATATGGAGGAGACACATTGATGATTGAGCAATGGAAGGAGTTATACCAATCAGAGCAAAAGAAGATGTCAGGAATTACATGTGAAATCTTATCGCAAAAATCCAGTAACTCCAGTAATTTCCTGGGCACATCATCCAACTTCCAGAATTTCTCCAGGACGATTCACAAGGAACTAGAAGGGTTACCATATATGCACAGAAAGCTCTATGAGTGTAGTTTCTAGAGAATTTAGAATCGCACCAAAAGCTTTCCTGAGGAGAGAGGTATGCCAGTCACAAGACAGCAAGGTCACTGCCCTGCTGAGAAGTCTTCCTACTGCCCCTTTTCACCGATTTCTGTATTTGGACACCAAAATGGTTTCTGAATCCATCAAATGATAGTTTCTGAGCTACATGGAGCATATGGGACTCGGCCATACCAAAAAGAAGAGAAGAGTAGGGAGAAAAGACTTTCCCTAGTTCGGCCAGGAAAAGGAATGCAAAGTTACCGGTTTAGGAAAAAGAGTTTCTGGCTTGCCTAGGGAACCTTGCAGCTAAGTCCATGGACTTATATCCATCAAGAAATGTTGCTAATCTATTAAGGAGTCCAAAAAGTCCCTGATCCATGAAGAATTTGGACAGAAATTCTAGAAGCTTCAAGACTTGGCCGGCAAGAATCCAAATCCAAATCGGTTTAGGTTTTGTGAAACCTAGTTGTTGCCGGAAATCCCCTAGATTTTTATCCTATATAAAGGCACATCTTCCATACAGAAAACTTGTCACATCCTAAGCACAAGCAAAGTATCAAAGCTCTACCAAAGTTCAGCCAAAAATCCTACATAGAATAGCTAGCCAAAAATACTCCACCACCACCTCAAAGTTTCTGCCGAAACCTTGCCTACTGTCCAGCCTTTGAAGCCTTCCTTAAGGTGTTTAAAAATTGTGATCCGATCTACTTCATCCTCCATCTTGGCTTGTATTTATTTTATGTAGTTATGCTTGGTTTTGTCTATGAAACTTGTATGAATTCTTGATTTCGGATTGCATGTCTATGTGTAAAACGATTTGAGTTTTGGTTTTAAAATTTATATTTTCAATTCGTTTGTATGTTGTACTTGGTTTTTCAAACATAGGATACGAATTGCATGTTAAAATTATAAAGAAAATATGTAACAAGATAGTAACTAGGTGATCGGCAAAGCATGTTAATTTGGTTTTAATTTCATCTTGGTTTGTTCTTTAAATTCATGTGCCTTAAAGGTTGGTGTTCTATGCAATTGCAATGTGTGGGACATTGATCTCACTTGGCCGAAATAAATATAAGTCAAATTTTATACATGTCGTTGGTTTGGTTTGTGTTGTTTCTCTAGGGCTAGAGTCGTTTAAAGAACTTACTTGTCTAATATGAAGAGTGACACATTGCATGTTAACTTGTCTCCAACTAAAAAGACTTTGTGCTTAATTGCTTTTCATGTTTGTTTTCATCTATAGGAGTTCTCAAATATGGCTAGTATAACTTTAGGATTAATCTATAGGATAATTTTGAAGTACTTATGGAGTCTTAATCGATTAGTAATACCTATAAGGAGCTAATTAGGTTGAAACTAAGTCGAGTCTGAAACACTTTAATATTGCTGCCGTGAGTCTTGTTTGCTTGATTGTTATGTGTTTTGATTGTTTTGTGTGAAAGATGTCAACCAACATGTATATAGTAGTCTAGGATTTATTTTCGTGTCAATTAGGTTTTAGGGCAGCTTGCTGCCGCAATCCCTTTTAATATATGTATATATTTGTGAATATGTGTGTTTCTAACCTTTTACATGTCAGGTACCACTACCAGATCGCAGAGAATAGCCGATGAAAAAAATTTCGTCTACTATGCCAAATTTTCGTCGGCTATAATTCGTCGGAAAAACGGCGTCGGTAATACCAATGGCCGACGAAAATAACAAAATCGTCGGCTATATTCGAGTATGGCCGACGATTTTACCGACGAAAATTCATTTTATCGACCAAACCTTGGCAAAATATCCGACGAAATTCGTCGGATATCTTCGAGTATGGCCGACGATATCGTAACCTATAGCCGACGAAATTCGTCGGCTATTTGTTATGAAATATAGCCGACGATTTCATCTATTTCGTCGGTTATTTCGTCGGAATATATTAATATTTTAATAGGCATTTATTAGTTATAGCCAACGAAATAATGTAATTTTCGTCGGCTATAACGGTTATAGCCGACGAAAATTGGTAAAAATCGTCGGCTATAGTTCTTATAGCCGACGAAATAATGCCAATATCGTCGGCTATTCTTACATTTGGGGAAAAAAAATTAAATTAATTTCTAAATTACCATTCCAAGCAACCTGCAAATCACAAAGACAATCCATGCATTTACACCAACAAGAAACACGTCTAAATGACTTATTATTTAATTTGTTCCAATATACATAAAATATAACCCTAATCATCACCTAAAGCACTAAAGTCCACCACGTCATCCCCAACATCCTGCTCTCCATCATGCTCGTCATCCTCGGGAGGTTGAGGCATTGGAGGTTCAACTAACGGCTGAAACGGGGGCGGGGGTTCAAGGGCTTGTTGTTGTGCCGCGAACATATCATACCACCAGTTTTGTTGGCCGGCGTAGTTGTGTTGCCGAATTCTCTCGCATTCAGCATGCCAACTGGCCATATCCAAATGATACTGCTGTATTCTGCGGCGTTGCTCCTGTGATCTCTGGGCCTCGACCGCCAATCTTGCGGCCAATCTCTGCACTTCCCCCCTCATCTGTTGGCTCTCCCCGCCTCCCTTCTTTTGACCTCCCTTAAGTGGTCTTCAGGAGCCCTATTCCAGAACTTCCCAAATCCCGGCAGTAGTATTGGTTTGACCGGTCTGGGAAGGCTGCGTCGAACATCCTCGCTGTCGTTTGGACATTCAATCGGTCGACCTGGCGCAGGGCTTCTTCCAGATCTGCCTCTGAAATGTTCGGTTGTGTCTCCCGAACTACTTGCTGGAACACCTCTTCTTCGGCCCGGTTCACCCTCTCCTAATTGAACGGGAAAAAAAAATAATTAATATTCTAACAAATATATAATTAAGTAAAATTAATAATTAAAATTTTAAAATCGTAATCAACGACTTACGAGCTGTTCTGTCGCTTACGGATAAGCGATCTTGAACGTCTCCACGTACGGGTTGCTATCAGGATGATCTCTAAGCGCCTCCTCCTGATATTGTGCAAATGGCCTAGAACCATCATGATGAGGGGTTGTGTTACGGCAGCGGTTCGCAGAGTTTATCCGAGACCGTTCCTTCAAACAAATAATAAAATATTAGAAAAATGCATCAAAAAATATTAGTGTAATAATTATAAAATAATTAAACTAATAATTAAAATTTTAACAAAATAAACATTTATAGTTAAGTTTAGTATTTACCAGCATAAGTGGGTTGTTGAAGTCTACTGTCTTCAACCAACGCCACTCGTACTCCCTGAACATGAACTCTCTGGGAGTACCCATACGACCACGGTTGTCGTATTCGTTAAAGTGGGAACGGAGCTCGTTCTTCCACTCTTTGAACCTACGGAAAAAACAAAAGTGCATTAGAAATATTATTAATATCATAAAATATTTCAAATTATAAGATGAGGAATTCTCAACGTACCTCAAGTTCTGCATCGAGTCCGCCCAATCCTGCTTGTGTTCGGCAATCTCGAAGTATGCCTGAAAGATAATATTTTATTAGTTTTACAATTATAACAATACCGAAAATTATTAAATATTACGATAAATAAATTAAATTTTTTAAATTACTCACCGACGCGGCGTTGTTCACCTCCCTCTTGATCTCTTCGGGCACATCAGCCCACCGTGTCCACAACATAGGGACTCTGTCCCTAATCAGTGCCCCCACGCAACCCGTGTAGTCGCGGTGTTTTTTCCCCTGATCCTCCTGATTAGGAGGTTCGTTGATCTGGATCCTCCCCTGGAGCGCAACAGTTCTCCTGAGCGTGTCAAAACATATGACACCTCTCGTATTCCTCGTTGAACTGCTAGCGGCTGTCCCTATCACAAAAACGACAATTGGTTAATAAAATTAAATATTAGTGCGTTAATTTTAATAAAACATTTAATTAATAAAATCAAATGTTACCTGAACTCGATGACCCGTCTGTCGACTTTCCTTTTATCCTCGCCGAAATCAGGAGGTCAGGGTTCTCAAATGGCTGCTGATGGTATGCCTCCGCAACACTCACGTACTGAGGCATAGCAGTCCATATGGGTACAGCACGAAAGTCGACCTCGGGTATCGTAGGAATGTTGTACGGGAGGTAGAGCTGATTTGGGAGAGTAGGCCCCTCAGTCGAGTCAGCAGCAGACGTCGTCGGACTCGTCATCGCCTCCCGATGAACCTGATAGGAGCACAATGTGCGACGATATTACATGCGTATGCCCTCATTTATGCTTTGTTTAACTCTTATTTGTCTAAGATTGAGTCATAATATAGTTTAGTGTTAATTTGGTAGAGTTTGGCGAAAAATGGTTAAGAATCCGAAAAATGACTAAGTATGAGAAATCTGGAAAATAGTGAAAAATGTGTCTTTTTTGTGATTTTGAGATGAGCAAAAATGTGATCTATCCTTGTCCGAATTCTATGAAATTTGGTGTGCATATTATTCATATACTGAGAAATGTTGTGTTAATATTTCAGATCAATCGGAGTTTGGGAAGTCACCCAAAAGTTGGCTACAAAACGGCAGTCCGAGCAAACCAATCCAGGGGCTTCCAGGATTTTCCTGGGACTTTGATCCAACTTCGAAAAATCATTCCCGATGATTCACAAGGAATTTGATCGAGATATTTTATGGGGAGATGGCTATATGTGTCTAGTTTATCTGAGACTTAGAATCGCATCAATTGGAGCTCCGAGAAGGGAGATATGTCGATTTACTGGAGCAAGGTCATTCCAGCCGAGTTGCTGCCGGTCTTGTGTTCTTGCGGGTTTGGGGCATTTTTCCATGGACCAAGCTCACCAAATGGAGTTGTCAAGCCTACACAAGAAGTTCATGAAGATATTCAGCCCAATCCAAGGAAGAAAATCAGAAAAAGAAGTTTCCTAGAAGAACCAAGAAAGGAAGGAACCAAAACCTTGTTGCACAAGGATTGCCTTTGCCGATTTGGACTAGGTTTTCTACCTAGGGTTTCTGCCGAATTTGCCTCTATATATAGCCATGTTTTCCTACAGAAAAATCATCTCATCTCAAGCATAAACACAAGGCCTAAACTCTACCAAAATTCACTAAAGATCCTAGACAAAAACCTAAACCGAAAACCACCTTCACCTCACCTCAACCAAGTTTCTGCTTTGCCGAAACCTTGGACTTTCTGCCTCCATAACCTACTGCTGACGTGACTCACTGCCGTGCAGCCTCACCCTAGCCTCCATACTTCACCGGATCCATACAACGTGAAGCTCTCAAGGTGTCTCAAAGTGTGATCCACTCCCTTCTTCGGTTTTAGTAATTTTTGTTTAGTTATGTTTAGTTTTGTCTATGAAACACTCATGTATGTTTGGTGTTGGTTTTTATGTCTGTGTATGAACCGATTTTGGTTTTATAAATTGTATGTTAGAGATTTGTTTGAATTGATGCTTAGAATTAAGTTTAGGTTTCGACGAGAACAATGATTTTGCATGCTAATTTGTAATATGTAACTTATGGTTTTTGTATGTTTGATAATTAGGGCAGTGGTATTAGAAGCATGTTTAGGATTTAAATTGGTTAGTAATCTAAGGTGAGCGCATGAAAATCGATACTTGGTGTTGTCTTTGAACATGATCTAGGTATTAGGTTTAATCTGCTAGAGTAATTACAAGCTAGATGGACCTAACGGACTCTATGATTTGTGTTATTCACTTAGGGCTATTAATCTTAGAACTTGCATGCTAAATAAGATGATTGACAACCTTACTTGTTTACATGTTTTCGATTTAAGACTCTTGTGCGATATATGTTAAGTCTTAACTGGATTAGCATAAAAATCTTTAGGGCTAGAACGGAAGTTTGTTCTAAAGAACTTGAGGAGTCTAGTAACTAGGTACAGAGCGGAAGCTCTAGTTATGGTCGAAACTAATTGGAGTCTTGAACATGCTGAATACTTGTTTCTTACCTTCTTGCATGCAAATCTATATGTTAAAGAGTCTTTGGTGCTAAATGTTTTGTGAGAGATGATGATCACTTGTATATAGTAGTTTAGGTTTATTTTCGTGTCTTAGATATAGAGGCAGTCCTTGCTGCCGAACTTCATCTTTATCCCCCATGATAAATTCGTATATATGTATATAAGTGTGACAATTGTGTGCATATATGTTTGTGAATATTTGTGTTAACATTCTCATATTTCAGGTACCCTTAATCCCCGGCTAGAACGATCCCTACTTATTCTATACTACTAACGATTGTAGGGTTATTATTGCTTGATGCTCGCTTCGGCGACTCGTCAATTTTTGGCGCCGTTGCCGGGGATTATAAAATCTTGATTTGTTTGAATGTTAGCTTTGAAAATTTTGAAAATCATTTTGGGTCCTTAAAGTTTTGAGGTATATCGGATAAAGCATGACCTTACCGTGGGCTGCACAAGTCCATTGCACAGTTTGCTCCTCTGCTCCACGTACCTTGAATCTTTGATGTTGTGTATAGCTTGGAAAATTCTTGTAGTACCTTGAAAAATTTGTTTAAGTAATAGATTTGTGTATTCTTGCATTGTAGTTTTTGTTTTTGTTCGTTTTTATGTGTTTTGTGCTTGTGCAGATTGAATTGAAAAGAAAAAGTGGAGGAAATACCAAGTTCTGCCCAAAGCAGAATTCGGGCAGTGCAGTCCATCAACTTTGGAAGGCCACCGTTTTCAGCTCACAAAACCTGGGAAAGTGAGCCATACACCGTTGGAAAGGTCTCTGAGTCTACTTTCTGTAGGATTTTACAGAAGTGGATTTGGAGGTACGAACCGTTCCCAGTTTCAATTTGAGTGCACGAAGGTCAATCTGGCGAAGCAGAAAACTGGGCAGATCAATAGGTCCGATTAAAGGCCAAACAAAGAGTACTTCTGCTGGTCCGATTGAGGCAAACTTTATATCGTTGGAAAGCAGTGTGTGCACTACAACATTACTTCAGAACAATTTTGCATTAGGATAGTGGAACACACCCAAATTCAGGCCTTAAGAGAAACAGACACATCTGCCAAGGTTTTGCTGCGGCCCCTGCCGAAAGCCCTGCCCCTGCCGAGAGCCATCCTTCTGAGAGCCATCCAACGGCGGACATTAAGCGGATCGCAGGAGTTTAGCCAACGACATATAATTTTCGTCGGCTAAACTGTTGGTCAAACCACTAAGTCAAACCTCTAAACGCTTTAAAACGGAAATTAGTCTAGTTAAACGACGGTTTCTGGCCTGACCTTCAACAGATAATAGTTTCAAATGGATGAGACGCAACTAATCGTTTAAAAATTTTCCTCAAAATATTTACCGAACGTCAGGCTACCCATAGGAAAACGGAAGTAAAAAATAGTTAACCGCAACATTCGGCACACAGATTTTGTCGGAATCTTGTCATTTTTCAACCGTAGACGTATTTCATTATTTCGGTCATATCTTATTTGACGACATATTTGCATTTGAAGAGTGTACGTATAGTAACTATTTGAAACTATACATTCACTTAAACACTTAGTAAACAAGTTAAAGAATATTAGTGCATATGTTCTGATTTTGAATCTAAAAGTTTATAAAATCTATTCCAACCGTCAGATATCACCGTTAAGATTAAATACATGTATGAAAAAAAATCCAACTACATCTGACAACGTTAAAGGCTCGATCGGGACGGTTAACCGGGTGAGTCAACCCTTTAAACGCTCAGAAATGGTAATTGGCCTGTCTAAATAACGCTTTTTGGCCTGACCTTCAACAGATAATAGTTTCAAATCGATGAGACGCAACTAATCGTTTAAAAATTTTCCTCAAAATATTTACCAAACGTCAGGCTACCCATAGGAAAACGGAAGTAAAAAACAGTTAACCGCAACATTCGGCACACAGATTTTGTCGGAATCTTGTCATTTTTCAACCGTACACGTATTTCATTATTTCGGTCATATCTTATTTGACGACATATTTGCATTTGAAGGATGAAGCAATAGTTTGTCGATAGTGATAGAAAATGGAAGCTGGTCTTTTTTTGTTTTTTTTGGAACCTAGCCTCGCTGGGAGGCTCATCCCCACGCCCGTTCATTAGAAATGAGTGGATTACAAATGAAAGGATTACATCATCTAAATTACTTAATTCGTCGGATTGTAATCGGAATCATCAGATGAGTCTTCTTCGGTTTCTGAATTGCTCGATAGGGGTAATCTATGTCTTTCCTCACCACTAGAGTCCTCGTTAGTTTCTTCATTTGGATCAACATCAACAAGCAGTGGCTCTTCACGTCGAATTCGCACCGGCGTGTCTAGGCGAATAAAAGAGGAGTCAGGAATACCGTTTGAGTTGGGCTCTTGATACGCGGTGTCACCTTCCTCGTTCTCTTCAGCCACTCCAAGTGTAGACGCCCGGTAAATGTTGCTATGGTGGATAGTGTTGACTACTTTCCACGGGTCCCCCTTGGCGAGATCATCAAGATAAAACACTTGTTTCACCCATGTGGCTAAAACGAACGGGTCATCCTCATACCATGATGTACTAGTGTTCACAGAAGTTATGCCGTATTGATCGGTTTTCATGCTCTACGGCCGTGTGTCAAAGCATCTACACTTGAAAAGGTGCATTTTCATGCCTTCCCCATAATGCAGTTCCACAACTGAATGGAGAACAACGTAATAGTCAACTCCATCATCCCCACCATGTGCCATAACCCCTGAATTTTGTGTTTTCAGTCTGACTTCTCTCTCTTCACATCGAAATAACACACCATTCACCTTGCACGTCGCATAAACTTTTGAATAGACCGGCTTCATTGCTAGCAGTCTGAGTTCGTGTGACCAATTTGGGTGATTATCATTTTTAATGAGGTCCATTTGCAACCATCAGAATCAACTATAAATATGAATAATTATACACAATAATATATAAATACGTATAGAATAATGTTAAAGTTACGTACCCAGCGGCCGAAATACTCTGCGAATGTCCGGTTGTGGTAATCGAGATCACCTCCTACTTGTTCACAGTTTAGATGCATGTTCTTCCAAAACTGAACTTCTAAACAGTTAATTAGTACCCACCAATGTGCAATGGCTACCTCATAATCTTTCAACTTGTAGGAAATTAGTATGTTTGCACCGAGTACAACATCGTCGGAGAGTATGGAAAGATTGAACTGTGAAGGTACATCTTCCGGTATGCTTTCCTGTAACGCTCCTAAATACAGCTTCATGTAGGTGACGCACTCGTGCGCAATATATGCTTCAGCTATACATCCTTCAGGTGCGGATCTGTTTTGGACAAAATCACCGTATTGTCCAAGTTGTCTATAAATCAAGTTTTTAAAGTGTTATTAATTACCTTAATACTAAATCACATATATTGATGAGGAAATTAACATAAAGTGTAAAATACGTACCTTTCCATCGGATACATCCAAGTGAAGTGCACAGGACTGGTAAGCAACAACTGCCAAGGAAGATGGATCATGAGGTGAGGCATGATGTCGAAAAAATTTGGAGGAAATATCATCTCAAATTTACACATGATATGAACGATGTCTTGTTGCATTTCCCGGAGGTCAGATTTTCTCACTTCCCGTGTGCATACCTTCTGGAAAAATCTTGCCAACGCTACTAACGGCTCCACAACGTGACGGGGAAGGAACGGTCGAATGAAAACGGGGAAGAGACGTTGTAGCAGGATATGATTGTCATGACTTTTCAACCCGTAAAGATTGTTGAATTGTCTGTTCACACACTTGGCTATATTTCCAGCAAAGCCTGAAGGATACTTGGCCCGACTTATCCAATGGAAAATTTCTGATTTATGCTCAGGCTTGACGGTGTAAGGAGCTTGAGGCATTTTTCTCTTCCCTTGTTTCAACCATAGTTGTTTTCTGATATTCATGTTTTGCAGATCAGTGCGAGCCTTAGGACCGTCTTTCGTCTTCCCCTCCAAGTTCAGCGTTGTGCCCACCACACTTTCAGAAACATTTTTTTCTATGTGCAGAACGTCTAGGAAGTGACGGATCAGCAAGTCACACCAGTACGAGAGTTCCCACAATATGCTCTTATGTGTCCAGAATTTGTACTCCTCAAGTCTTTCAGGTATTTCCGCTACAATATCGGGATGATTGCTGAGGGTCCAAAATCGTACTCATTAAGCACTGCTAAAATTTCTCTTCCCGTCCATTTTCTGGGAGGACCGCCGTGTTCTTCGGTTCCATCAAATGCGGCGGACTCGTAACGCCAGTGGGGATCCGCCGGAAGGAACACACGATGACTCATTCTGCATATCTTGTTGCAATGAGGGGTGCTCTCATAATCGCTGAGGCACTCTGGACAAGCCTTGTATCCCCTAACAATGCTGCCCGATAACATCCCATAAGCAGGAAAATCACTGATGGTACCAATAACCATGGCATGCATCTGGAACGTCTCCTCCTTGTACTTGTCAAAAGTGGGATGACCAACGTCCCACAATACCTTAAGCTCTTCAATCAATGGTCTCATATACACATCGAGACATTTTCCTGGGTAACCAGGCCCCGGAATCAACAACGTCAACATATTATATTCCTTCTTCATGCACATCCACGGAGGAAGGTTGTAAGGTACCAAAACCACCGGCCATATACTGTATGAAAGACTCATGGTGCCGAAAGGGTTGAACATGTCGGTTGAGAGCCCGAGCCTGACGTTTCTGACATCTGACGCAAAATGAGGAAACTCATTGTTTGTATGCTTCCAAGCCGCTCCGTCAGAGATGTGTGTCATGATATCTGCGTCTCCCGCGTCCCGCTCACCGTGCCCTCTCATAGCTTTTGCGGTGATTTCTGACATGTACAACCGCTCAAGCCTAACTCTCAACGGAAAATACCGAAACACTTTCACAGGTTTCCTATTGCCTGCTCCCGTCAACTTATATCGGTCAGACTGGCATATCGGACATGCGTCAAGGCTAGAAAGGTCATTCCCTTCTGCATCTTTACCCCAGAAGAGAACGCAGTCAAATGCGCATGCATGGATTTTAATGTAGGAAAGCCCTAGATCTTTGAGGATACTTCGGACCTTACGGTGATTGGTAGGATTACGATGACCCTCCTCCAACAACGAAGAAGTGTACTGTAGATATTCATCCACTTGCCTGATAGTCGATTTTGTCTCGACTTTAATCCTCATTACCTCCATCACACTTTGAAGAACTGTCTTCTCAGAACTTGAAGACACAGGGGTCTGTTGCAATGCAATCAGTTTGTTGTACTTGTCAAAGGCAGCAGTGTTGACAACTTGTGGGAAGGGCAGCACCGGGTCATGCATATATTGTTCCCCACGTACACCGCTTTCAAAAGGAAACACGTCGTTGACGAATGTCATTGTTGGATCGTTGGATGTACTACTACTGCCCGCCTAAAAAAACTGCCCATGATCATGCGATCCATCTAATGATGGCTCACCGTGATATATCCAACGTTTGTACTTTGGCCAAAACCCATTACTCTTTAGGTGCTCCCATACTGTCCTAATCGGAAATCGACACATATCACTGCGACACTTACATTTCTTGCACGGGCAATAATGGTAATCATTCCCGTTTGCATTTTCCTCGACGAACTGCAAAAAATTCACAACTCCTGTAGTGTATCGTCGGTCCTGCCTTGGAAGCGAAATTCAACTCTTATCCAGATCCATATATAGCCTGATAATAATATATATGTATAACTTTAATTAATAAGAAATTAATTAACACACATATATATATATATATATATATATAAATCCTTAATAATTAATTACATTACAATATATATTATTATCAACATCAACTCATATATATATACCATTAACAACCATTATTTAAGTTACACTATATATCAACCATTATTTAAGTTAATTACACTATCAACAACTATTAATTAACATATATATATATATATATATATATATATTTTAACACTAATTAAAATAACATCAAATTAAAACACATAATTAAACTAAAACTCAAAATCAACTCAACTAAAACTCAAAATCAACATATATACATACATTCTAACACTAAAACAACAACAAATTAAACAAAAAATCACTTAATAAATCAAAATCACTAAAACTCAAAATCAACTCAACTAAAACTCAAAATCAACATATATACATACATTCTAACACTAAAACAACAACAAAACAAAAAATCACTTACTAAATCAAAATCACTAAAACTCAAAATCAACTCAACTAAAAATCAAAATCAACATATATACACATATACGTACCTATATATAGCTCCACAATGTAAGAGAGGACGGATTTCAACAATACCCACAGATTTTTCACTCTTTCTCCCGTTTTTCCCCCTTTTTTTTTTGAAATGAGCAGCTGCTGCCCAGATCTGAAAATATATAGACTTATAGCCGACGAAAATGTCAACTTCGTCGGCCATACTTTCAAAAAATTTCGTCGGCTAATGTTTCGTAGAAAGGCCGACGAAAACACAAATCGTCGACTGAAATATGAATATAGCCGACGATTTTTTGAAAATACCAACGAAAAAACGGTTTCGTCAGCTATGGTTAAACTATGGCCGACGATTTTTTTTTTTTCACCTACGAAAAATAAAATCGTCGACTATTCCTTTGAATTACCGACGAAAATTTTAATTCGTCGGCCGTTTTTTTTTTTTTTCGTCGGGAAAACCCTTTTTTCTGGTAGTGTACCCTTAATCCCCGGACTGAACGATCCCTATTTATCATATATATACTACTAACGTTTCTTGTAGGGTTATTATTGAAGATGTGCTTAGGCACTCGTCAGCAGCCATCATCAACTTCCATCAAAATCAAATCACCAAGTTCTAAATAGCTTATAAGTTTGAATGGTAGGTTAAGATAGCAAATTTAATCCGTGAAATCCTCAAAAACGCATCAATCAACAAAACCATGACCCATCACAATCCAATACAAACTGGATTATAATCTTAACTACAAGGAAGGTTTTGCTTTCCCTACCAATCAACTGCAAAGAGGATCAAACAACAGCAAGTTATTAATCCAAAAGTAAAATCTAAATAAAATAAACTTAAAATTATGATACTGTTTTCCAGGAACATAAACCGTTCATTTAATAGACTTGCTCTAAGACAAATGTAATAGGATAAAAAGAACAATATTTACAGATTGAGACACAACTCGTGCAATTCAGAATCAACAAATGAAACCACACCAGAAGTCTACAGCAATATAACCTTACTAAATTTAAACAAATGAATATAATCATCATGCAAAAGAACCCGTAATATATACTTAGCAATCAACCATTTAGTTTACTAACTCCTAAAATCAGAGAAAAGGAATATCAAGCACCAATTTCTTTCCCACAAATAAACTCCAAAGATCATATCCATGCTCTGATACCAATTGAGAGGACCCGTCCTAGAATTTTTCCTCGAAAACCCAAAACAGGTCCGAAATAGAACCCATTAACCAACAAAAAATCTCTTTGCTCCCAAACCGCAACCATCCTCCTACTGCGAACAAATAATAACATTCCATATAAAATAACGGAATTTCAGGTTCAAAAACAAACCACAATGGCACGGCACCACCGCCGACAGCGACGGTCAACCGGTGGTCAACACTGCCACCGCCACAAAAAAAATCACCAAAATCTACCAAAAGTTCCTACTCAACAATTAGATAAACTTTCCCTTATACAACAATCACAATTTCAAGTCTAAATAGGTCAATTGATAAAAACCCCCAAATCGGCACTATTCACAAAGAACCCTAAAAATTTCAAAGTTCAATTCCTCCTTACCTGGTTCGAATTGACTCAATTCCTTTCCATGGAATTGTTGTACAGGAGGAGACATTTCTTTCCTAACCCAAAATCGGGCCAAGAGGGGGCTGGACGTGGGAGTTCCGGGTTCGACACAGTCGAACCCTCACTACCAGCTTTGACAGAATAGCCGACGAAATTTTTTTCGTCGGCTATTCCTTCTACCGACGAAAATTTTGTCGGCTATAATTCGTCGGTAAAAGCCCGTCGGTAAAAGTAATGGCCGACGAAAAAAACGACATCGTCGGCCATTCCAACCTTGGCCGACGAATTATGGCCGACGAAAATGATTTCGTCGACCAAAGCTTGGTCAAATATCCGACGAAATTTGTCGGCTATTTTCGAGTATGGCCGACGATTTCGTCGGAATATATTAATATTTTAAAGTTATAGCCGACGAAATTTGGTTTCGTCGGCTATTTGTTCTGAAGTATAGCCGACGATTTGGGCTATTTCGTCAGCTATTTCGTCGGAATATATTAATATTTTAAAGTTATAGCCGACGAAATAATGTCAATTTCGTCGGCTATAACTGCATTTTGGGCAAAAAAAAAATACCGGATCGGAGGAGGAGGAGGAGGAGGGGAAGGAGGGGAAAGAGGAGGCCGGAGACCGGAGGAGGAGGAGGAGGAGGCCGGAGGAGGGGGGGGGGGAGGAGGAGAGAAAAAAGGCGGGAGGAAGCGATTTAAAAGATTTAGAATGAGAATAGCCGACGATTTAAAAGATTTCGTCGGCTATACTTAGAGAATAGTCGACGATTTAATATATTTCGTCGGCTATACTTTGGAAAATCAACAGCCGTTGGATCTGAGCCATCCAACGGCGGACAATAAAAAGGCGCGGATCGCAAAAGTTTAGCCGACGAAAATTACATTTCGTCGATTAAACTATTGGTCAAACCACTAAGTCAAACCTCTAAACGCTTAAAAACGGAAATTAGTCTAGTTAAACGACGGTTTCTGGCCTGACCTTCAACAGATAATAGTTTCAAATCGATGAGACGCAACTAATCGTATAAAAATTTTCCTCAAAATATTTACCGAACGTCAAGCTACCCATAGGAAAACGAAGCTAAAAAACAGTTAACCGCAACATTCGTCACACAGATTTTATCGGAATCTTGTCATTTTTCAACCGTAGACGTATTTCATCATTTCGGTCATATCCTATTTCACCACATTTTTGCATTTGAAGAGTCTACGTATAGTAACTATTTGAAACTATACATTCACTTAAACACTTAGTAAACAAGTTAAGGAACATTAGTGCATATGTTCTGATTTTGAATGTAAAAGTTTAGAAAATCTATTTCAACCGTCAGATATCACCGTTTAGATTAAATACATGTATGGAAAAAAATCCAACTTCAGTTGACAACGTTAAAGGCTCGATCGGAACGGTCAACCGGGTGAGTCAAACCTCTAAACGCTTAGAAATGGTAATTGGACTGTCTAAATGACGTTTTTTTGCCTGACCTTCAACAGATAATAGTTTCAAATCGATGAGATGCAACTAATCGTATAAAAATTTTCCTCAAAATATTTACCGAAGGTAACGCTACCATTAGGGAAACGAAAGAATAAAACCTTTGACCGCATCTTTCGACACTCAGATTTTATCAGAATCTTGTCATTTTTCAACCGTAGACGTATTTCATTATTTCGGTCATATCTTATTTCACAACATTTTTGCATTTGAAGGATGAAGCAATGGTTTAAAACAAAATAAATTAGAAAACTTAAATCTTGAAAACATATTAAACTGCCGTTTTGAGGCCCTAAACGAACTCGAAAGCCCGAAAAGGCACACACGTCGTGGAGAAGCAATGAGTTTGATTCCTGGCGTCGTTCCCTTTCCGGAATAGTATCACAATCGTCATTCGGACACCGGACGCTAAATCTGCAGTAAACCGGGTTTTGATCTGAAAATATATAGACTTATAGCCGACGAAAATGACAATTTCATCGGCCAAACTTACTAAAGTTTTCGTCGGCTATACTTTCAGAGAATAGGCGACGAAATTTTTAAATCGTCGACCATTTTAGGGGGTATAGGCGACGAAATATTTGTTTTAGCGACGAAAGAAAAAATCGTCGGCCATTCAGTGGGAATAGCCGACGACTTTTTTTTTAGGGACGAAAAAAAAAAATCGTCGGCCATTCTAGGGGAATAGCCGACGATTTTTTTCTTTTTAGTGACGAAAACAATTTTCGTCGGCCATTCTTGAGAATAGCCGACGAAAATTGGTTTCGTCGGCCGTTTTTTTTTTTCGTCAGCAAAAGCTTTTTTTCTAGTAGTGCCTCCCAACCATAGCACGCCTAAACGGCGGCGATTCACCTTGAATCACCACCGTAGACTTAAAGAAGGAGAAGAGACGAGTCGAACGGTACCGGTGGCTCATCGAACAGTGGCTGGAAGGCAGCGCGGCGGCGGAAACTCCAACGAGGCAGTGAGGAGCTCGGGTTTGGGGGAAAAGAAAGGGAAAAGGAAAAGAAATTTTCTGATTCCCCCCCCCCCCCCCTCCAGATTACCCAATTGCCCTTCTATTTCTCTTTTTATTCTCACGACTAAAATGGAAACTATCGTTTTTACGTCACAACTTTTACGTTCTGACTCTGAAAAATATTTCGAAATTACCGACGAACTCATATCGTCGACTCTACTACATTGGAACCACAATAGATAATTTCTGAATAATGAAAAAATTTCGGATAATAACTGTGAATACTACCTTAGTAAATTACCATCCACGGATACGTTTGTCGGTAACTAATATAAAACTCAGTAATTCAGTAAAATTGGGTTCGGGATGTGACACTCAGTAACATTGTTTTCTATGCAGGTAGTGAAATTGTGAAATTCTGTATCATTATTTGCTACTAAAACTAAATAGTGTTGCATGCTATTGAGCCTCAGTGGCATTGTTTTGCTATGCAGGCTGTTAAATTGTGAAATTGCCTATCATTATTTGCTACTGAAACTCATAGAATTGCATGCTACATTGAGTCTTAATAGCCTCGCTATCTCTTATTGTACATCAAGAAAAGATTTTCTTAGGACTTCCTGTGATGTCTTTATTTTGTTGTAAGAGAGAGTAATATACTGACATATCTTGTATACAGATTAACCACAAAATGGTTAAAAGGAAGGGAGCTGAAATTGTCAAGGAAGACGAACTAGAAACGAAAACACCGAGTGAAGTATATCTAAGACGATCTTTTTTCAATATCATTAGATGAAATATACCTCAACGTGCAACTATTCAAATGCTCTTTGGATTCACCAGAATAAAAAACTCTTTAAACACAATGTTTGAGTTCAGAAATGTTTAGTTGACTAAGAATTTATGGAATGTTTCTATAGAATGATACTGAATCTCAATAACATTAAACTATTGTGCTTCTACATGTAAATACATATAAGCAACTCAAAATCGTCTCTACAATACCATCAATTCAAAATTAGACAGTTGAATGAGAAAGTATCTCTAGAGTAAAGCCGAATGAGAAGTATGTCTAGAGTAAAACTAGAGTAAAGCCTTGGAGAGAGCCGAGCAGAAAAAGACAAAACGTATCTCTCAAATTGATGTTGAAATGGCAGTTTTGTAATATTACTATATTATGATCTATTGACCTATAACGGAAGGAACTAACGGAAACGCGCACGGATACCGCATGGGAAAAAAGAAGGGAAAATGACCATTTGCACAAAAAAAAAGTGAAAAATTACCCATTCCAATGTTTATAGCCCAGATCAATGAATCTTGGCAAAATTACCTAACAACCCTATATTAAAACCACTTTCTCTCTCTCTATCTCTATCTTTCTGTCTTCTTCTTCTTCTCCCTTTGTTTCTGCATAAACCCATAGGCCTGATAGAGACAGATGAATCCAAGCGTGATCTCCCGTAAACCTGCTTACTAAGGGGAATACCGGGCGGGCCGGTCTTCTCCTCTCCGATGCCTAAGTTAGTATAGTTGGAATATATATAACTTAAGCACGTATATAAGCGGTAGGAAGGATCAGTTACCTATTAATGAGGGTAGTTGAGGCCTTTATATAGGTGGCCAGGAGTGAGGTCTGGCCTTACTCTTCGATGTGGGACTGGTTTCCTTCTGTTTGCATACCAAATGGCAGCTTTGGTGACCTCTTTGGCAGGCAGGCGCCCTCGGTCCCCGGGCCCCTGGCAGCAGGATAGACTGCTGGACCCCGAGGCCGGGTGCTGGTGATCCGGTCTCGGGCCTCGGGCCGGCCCCTGGCACACTAGTTGCGGGTCTGTGGGCCTGCTGTAGCCCCTCTGTGGCTACTGTCAACAAGTCCCCCAAGTTCCCGGTCAAGTGCAATCTTGAATGGGGACTTAAACTATCTTGCCCTTGTCCCGCAGACCCGCAGGGTTACCAACCCAACGGTGCCCAGTCCCCCAAGTCCGCGTTGAAGATTGGGCGTGACCGGGGTGAGTACCTGTTACCGATGATGTGCAACAGTTTATGAGTATGTTTGCAATATAAGTAGTACTGTGCTCAAGTGTTGTAGTGCTATGAGCATGGAGCGGGGTGAAACCCGGAGAGTGCATGAGATGATAGTGGGGCGTTGAAATCCGCCATGCAATAGATGTGTGCATGGAATGATTATGGGGCGTTGAAATCCGCCATGCAATAGATGTGTGCATGGAATGATAATGGGGCGTTGAAATCCGCCATACAATAGATTTGTGCATGGAACCTGGACCCCGCGTTCTGCCATATCAGAGACGAGTCCCCCAAGTGAACTTGTGCACTAGACCTCGACCGGGCGTTCTGCCATATCGAGACGAGTACGAGAGTATGGGACCTCGACCGGGCGTTCTGCCATATCGAGACGAGTCCATATTGCTAGGCTGCGGGGAGGTGGCCCCGGTGTTGCGGTCTGCTGAGGCACCGGTCAACACTTGCTAGTTCTTCTCAGCTTGTGTTGGAATAAGCGTTGAGGTAATGGGGTGGCGTTGAGGTGACAAGTCTCGCCGTGGAGCCCCACAATATTGATCACAGTTCAGTGCGATGCAGGGTTTTTATCCTGCTGGACAAAAGTACATGTGTTAGATGTAAACTCACCCGGGTGTATAAAGCCCATGCCGATCGAATGTTCTCATAACCGGGGTCATGCCATGGAGCCGGGTGGATCTCGGCCGGGCATTCTGCCATATCGAGACGAGTCCCCCAGTGAGATGCCATGGGGCCGAGTAGATCTCGTACCCGGAAAAATGCTCTCGAGCCGGTTGGATGATCATAACCGGTGAGATGGTCTCGAGTCGGTTGAATGTTACCTAACCGGTGAGATGCCATGCAGCCGGTTGAATGATACCTAACCGGTGAACTGCCATGGTACCGGATGGATGGCTCATACCCGAAACAATGCTCTCGAGGCGGTTGAAAAAATCATAACCGGTGAGAGGTCTTCAAGCCGGTTGAAAGATCATAACCGGTGACTTGTAGTGAAGATGCCATGCAGCCGGTTGAATGATACCTAACCGTGAACTGCCATGGTACCGGATGGATGGCTCATACCCGGAACAATGCTCTCGAGGCGGTTGAAAAATCATAACCGGTGAGAGGTCTTCGAGCCGGTTGGAAAGATCATAACCGGTGACTTGTAGTGAAGATGCCATGCAGCCATGCAGCCGTGGAGCCTGGGGAAGTGGGGGGGGCCTGACGCCTCGGTTCCCGCTCCTAACTCCCTTACCTGTCGCCAGCAGGCGGGACAAGTGGCTGACATGCATTTAAGGAGGAAGTCCATCAGTCCCATCAGTTATGATGGCGTGGGAAGTTTAGTAATGCTGGGACACGTGCTGGTAGGAAGCGGTCTGAGATGGAGGGTCTGGATTCGCGGGCGTTTGAGTTGCTCTGATTGCGTACTATGGGGGGATTACAAGCGCCTAGGGCACCAGACCTCTCTATAAAAAGGCCTCCTCCGCCTTCTTAAGTTCTGTTTTGCTCCTTGCTCAGAGAGAAATCCGGCGAAAGCTCTGTGGAGGTGCCCCGCGACATCCGTTGCCTCAAGTGCTCTTTTACTCTTTTCCTACCATTGCTCGCTGCTTTCGCAGGGCGGACTTTCCTCGGTTGAGCATACTAATCGGTAAGTTCTTGCTTTCTTTGCCTGGTGTTGTTCTTGTTTTCTTTTCGGTGTTTTTGCGGCGGGGGGAGGGGATCTCTGTCACCGACTGAGTTGTTTTAAGCGGAGCGTCTGCGGTAAACTTGGGGAGGGGCCGCAGAGGGCGCTGTTCTAGCCTGTTGCTGACCAGTGCTAGGGTTTTGTTTTTCTTCCCCTTAGGTTAAAAATGTCTTCTGCAAGTTCTGATGGGGCTTCCGAATCGGCCGTCAGGCGTCCCGTCGTGGACAATGAGGAGAGACTAGAGGACTGGCTCGGTTCGAAATCCCCGGTGTCTGAAGCCGCTGACCACTCCCGGAGCGGGGCTTCGTCTTCCGGGTCCTCAGGATCTGAGGAAATACCGCACGGGGTGCACTTTGCTGGTGCTCCGCCCGTGAGCTACACCATCGGGAGAGGGAAAGGTGCCGTGGTGTGCGATGAGCCGGAGGGTAGCATGAACCACAGAGAGATTGCTGCATTCCGAGAGACGTGGAGTATGCCGGATGAGGTGGCGCTACGGCCACTGAATCCCGGAGAGTCAGCCTGTAACCCGGAGGCAGGTTGGGTTGCCGTGCATCTAGACCAGTTTCGCCACGGGTTTTCGCTCCCGCTGCCAGACTTCGTGCAATACATGCTCAGTGCACTGCAAGTGTCTCCCGCGCAGCTTCCAGGGCTCTAGTGGAGGCGACTGCTGAGCCTCGGCTGCCTGTACGAGTTGTCCGGGATGAGTATGCCAACGGTAAACGAATTCCGGGCACTGTACAGGTTATCATACTCAAAGAAGCGAGGGTCCCGGGGGTTGTCTGTCCTTCAGCGCCCGGTGCTTTCAACCTATCATCACCAATGTGCCTTCTTGGGTGGATAACAGCTGGAGGAAGAAGGTGGTGATGGCGGGCGTGAAGTAGCAAAAGAGGAGGAAGATGTACCGGGTTCCTGGTGCCTTCCAGCCCCCTGGGGATCAATCGTTCGAGCTATCCGAGTTGAAGCAGGAGAGGATCACGACCATACTCGGATGTTGAGACGATTTCGAACGGAGCTCTTACAACTTCATCCGGCGGGAAGTGTTGGAGTATTGCTGTCTCGGGCGAGATCCCGGTGCGTAGCAAGTCCTAGCGGTGACACTTTTCCTAACTATTTTAAATACTAACCTTTGCTCGTCCTGCAGGTGCATCTTCCCGGGCGGTCATCAAACCCGACACCACCCTATCCATGGACGGTGAAGACCTTCTCGCGAGGCTGAAGGAGAAAGGCGAGGCCGTTTCGCGGACCTCGGTGGACGAGGAGTCCGGTCGGCTTACGGTTCATCCTGAACCGAGGGCTATGGATGTTGAGGACGACGTCTATGTCCTGAGGCGTGTGAAGAGCCACCCTGCTGCGCCCAAGGCGGGACCTGGCAAGGGCAAGACTACCGGGGGGCCACTAAAGATTCCCAGTGGAGTGAGCCGGATTCCGCACCGGCCGGGGTCAGTCCAGCCGTCACCTGGGTCACCCGATCAGACGCACAATCTTCTTCGCCGGACGGCCAGGGTGAGAAGAGGCGGAGGGTCATGGACGTTCCTCCCTCCACGCTGGTAACGCTGACCGGCGGGTCGTCCGGGGAGAATTTGGCCAAACGGCTCAAGGTAACCAGCGGTGTACCGAGTTCCGCTGGGGAAAAGGCTGCCGCTGCCCGGCAGAGTAGCCCCGTGCCTGTGGAGGCACAGAGGGGAAGCCCAGAGAGTGCACTCGCCCGGCAGCTGGCGGTAGACTTGGCCGGCCTTGGTCTGGACAGACCTGGGGTCACCGGAGCCTTGGCGGGCGGGAAGCGCCAAAAGTTCAAGGAGTCGGTCCTGCAGGTAAGAATTGCCTGGTGCCATTGCACCGCTCGTAACTCTTTTCCTTTGTTGCTTGCTTAATTGGCTCTCTGTTGTTATGCAGTTGCTGTACAATCTGTACCAGCCGGATCCGAGCGAGGAGCTGAAGAGGCAGGTGGCCGAGCTGACAAAAGCCCGAGAGCGGTTGGAAGCAGAGAAGTCCCGGCTGGAGCGGGAGAAGGCCAGATTGGAGGAGAGGGCCAAGAAGCAGGTGGCCAAGCTGGAGGAGCAGGTCCGGAGCCTGGAGAAGGAGAAGGAGCTGGCTGAGGAGGAGAGGGCCGAACTGGAGGCCAAGGTGGACGATCTCCAGGTGGGAGTTGCCGCTGTGCGCGCCGCCTCTACCGCTGCAGCCGGGGAAGAGGACCCGGAACTCTACGAGCGGGTTGTTCTCAAATACCATGAGAGCGATCAGTTCCTTAGGTTCCTGGAGAAGGCCTAGGAATCGGGCATCGCGGACGCGTACACGGAATGGGAGCAGAAGGGGTACCTGGATACTTCCCGGATGCCCAAGGCCGCTGATGAGGATATCCATGAGCAGTTGGCGGAGGAGCAACCGGAAGGGGAGGGTGGACCTCAGATTGCTGAAGGTGCGGCTGCTTCATCTGGAGAAGCTGGTGGATTGCCCCCTGAGGGGGAAGGCGTGGCTCCTTAGGATTTTGCCCTTGCTCTTTTTTGTAAACTTGCCGGAACGGTTTCTGCTTGTATTATCCCTCGACTATGAATATACATGAATTGGTGGGACCGGTGGAATTTTTCTCGAAAGTAGTTTGCATATATATCTTGTGATGTTACAGCGGTTGAACCGGTGGTATGCCAAACTAACCGCTTGGAGATTTGGCGAGTCTACCAGCCCTGGTCTTGCTCCTGGTCGGGATCTGCACTCCTTTCCCCTATATAGCGTTGGAGCTGGCCGTTATTATTCAGACCCTCCACCGCTGTCTTGAGAGCAAAGCACTTGCTCGTTCGATGAGTAGCTTCATCATGATAGGAGCAGTACTTGCTCGTTTGCGCCGTGGTAAGTTTCCCCTTAGGGTACTTTCTCCTGGGCGGTGGTGGGATGATGCTCCCGTTCTCGTGCAAAATGTCCTCGTATGAAGAGGTGAGAGTGGTGAAGACCTCTTGACCGGCCGGTTCTGCTGGTATGATTGCCAGGGGGCGTTCTTGCCGGTATTGCGCCGGCTTGTGCTCGTTCTGGGGTCTATCATGATAGGGTCTCTGCTGCCGTTGCCCCCAATTTCTGTTGGGCCGGCTCGGGCGGGTGGCTCGGTTCTCGGTCCGCTGGCTGGTCTTGTCTTCTTGGCGGGGTGGGGGGTGCTCTTCCCGGGGGTGGTCTTCTTGCTGCTCTTCCCGCTTCCTCTTCAGCAGGTGCTGCCCGTACGTCTCGTGATCGGCCTGAGCATGCCGGATGGCCATTGCCATTAACTCGTCATAACCCTGCGGGAATTCCACCCGCACGGCATAGGAAAATTTTTCTGGCCGGAGCCCTTGTTTAAATGCCATCTCGACGATACCCTTGTCAAGGTTACGAACCCCGGCCGTCGCCGTCTGCCAACGGTTGACGAACGTCCTCAGCTCCTCTCCGGGCGTTTGCATGCAGTTGAAGAGGATGGTCGATGTGCGGGCTCCCTCGACCCGGAGGATGAAGCGCCCTACAAACCGATCGGCCAGCTGTTCGAAGGCCTCGATTGAATTCGCCGGAAGCTCATAGAACCAGCTTAGCGCCTCTCTAGACAGAGTTTCCTGGAAAATATTGCAGTACACTGCATCGGAGTAGCCCTTGGCGCACGTCTGGGATCGGAAACTGTCCAGGTGCTGGTACGGGCAGCCGGACCCTGAGTAGGTGAGCTTGAGGGATTTCTGGTTACCAGATCTCCCCGATTCCATAACCCGGTGCGAGAAAGGGCCCATGCGCTCATTGAATCGCGCGCCTTCCATCGGCCGCGCCGCTCTTCTCTCGTTGGCCTCCACTTGGGCCTTCAGATCTGATACAGTGTCGGCGAGTATCTGCAATGCCCGTGCAGTCGGGGTCACGACTTCATCCTCGAACGAAGTGTGTGGCTGAAGGGGCGTCGGCGAGCTCTTGGGCGGTGCCGTGCCGGCCGGTGACTCCGCTCGCTCGGGATCACTGAGCCTCCTGCCTGATGACTGCCCCGCCTCAAACCGTCGAGACTGGCTTGGCGAGGGTGCTTGTGCCCTGGTCATAGCTTTGTTGCGCTGCTGTCCTCTCTCCAGGGCGGCTACCAGGGCAGCGTTCACCGCCTCCATTTCTTCATACCGGGCATTAGACTTAGCTCTATCCCGGTCGCCTTCCTCGCGCAAGCGACCGACTTCTGCTGCCATCGCCCGTATCTCCCCCGCCATATCGCTCTGCTCGGGGCTGTACGTGGCGTCCTGGTCACTGTTACAGTGCGGGCTCTCCTCTCGGTCGCTCGGATCATCCGAGAACGTCAGAGAAAAGCCCTGGTGTGCTGGCTGGTCCTCCTTCGCCGGGCTTTTCCCGCGAGCTATCGTGGTATGGCCCCGGCGTGCCGGTCGGCCTCCCACAGCTCCCGCCTTCTTGATCGCCCTGGTCGCCGCGCTGCTCCCGCACAACGACCGGGGTGGAGATAAGCGTTTGCACTGGTGCAACACGCTACTCCTCTGTGGCATTTCTTTCCTGGCCTGCTTCCGAATTCTCTGCCATCGATAGTGCTTACGTGGTTTCTTGTCCAAAGGTTCCCACAGACGGCGCCAATTGTTTCTGCACAAACCCGCAGGCCTAGTAGATACAGATGAATCCAAGCGTGATCTCCCGTAAACCTGCTTACTAAGGAGAATACAGGGCGGGCCGGTCTTCTCCTCTCCGATGCCTAAGTTAGTATAGTTGGAATAGATATAACTTAAGCACGTATATAAGCGGTAGGAAGGATCAGTTACCTATTAATGAGGGTAGTTGAGGCCTTTATATAGGTGGCCAGGAGTGAGGTCTGGCCTTATTCTTCGATGTAGGACTGGTTTCCTTCTGTTTGCATACCAAAGGGCAGCTTTGGTGACCTCTTTGGCAGGCAGGCGCCCCCGTCCCCGGGCCCCTGGCAGTAGGATAGACTGCTGGACCCCGAGGCCGGGTGCTGGTGATCCGGTCCCGGGCCTCGGGCCGGCCCCTGGTACACTAGCTGCGGGTCTGTGGGCCTGTTGTAGCCCCTCTGTGGCTACTGTCAACACCCTTCAAACCATAACCGCTGCCGTCCTCTTCTCCATCGCCGTGCGCCATCGGGAACACTTTCGAAAGCTAATTATGGGAGTGGAGAAAATAAGCAATCTTCGTCCTCTTCTCCATCGTCGTGCGCCATCGGGAACACTTTCGAAAGCTAATGATGGGAGTGGAGAAAATAAGCAATCTTTTTCTCCTCCACCCCCATCCAAAGTTGTAGAGGCTACTGGTAAGGGAGACCATATACGTACCCCATTTGATAGGCTATTGTCTTTCACCTCTAAATCTTCATCAGGATCAGACACATCAATGGATGATGATCTGTTCCAAGTGGACTCCAGCAGATTCTCTACTTCATCAAATATCCCTCCCCTCCCTAAAGATCATGGCCAAAACTCTCCTTATCATCCATCAACATCTCGTCTTTCAAATGCCAACAATGGATTACCAACGGAATCTCCTGGAATCCAAATGATGGATCGGTATGGAGCATACGATCCTTACAGGATCCCAGCTTTTGTGTTTGATACAAACAATTTATCCAACAGAGAAATGGAATGGAGCGTTGCTTCCAATGAGTCATTGTTTAGTCTTCATTTAGGCAACAATAGTTTATCCAGAGACCATATAATTACGAGGGTCAGTAACCTGATTATTGGGGGTCAGTAACCTGATTACTGGGGGTCAGTAACTTGATTACTGGAAATCTGGAATTTGTAAGTTGCTTACTAGGGGTCAGTAACTTGATTACTGGTGGTCAGTAACTCGATTACTGGAAATCTGGAATCTGTAAATTGCTTACTGGAGGTCAGTAACCTGAGTCCGGTGACTGAAATCCGGTGAAAAAAAAAATTGATTAAAGTCAAAGTCAGTAATTTAATATTGAAAAAAAAAATTTAAATTCTGGCGAAAAAAATTTAGTGACCGGAATCCTGCGACTCTGGCGGCCGAACTCCAGCGACCGGCCATGAGACGCTGGCGGAGTTGGGTGACCTTTCGGCAAAGTTTCTCTATCTTCTACTTTCTCCACACGTTATAATTCAAAAATCTATTAGATAAGTCAGAAGGACAAAAAGGGAAGAAAAAAATTAAAACTGTACTAGAGTTGAAAAGATTTGTTCAAATGGGCAATAAGAGTTTGTTTCTGTCTGAATTCGTAGATTCACAGATACTGGTGGATCTTAGTGTGACTACAACCTGCAAATCCTGCTAACTAGGGGAATACCGGGCGGGGCCGGTCTATTCCGCTCTGATGCCTAAGTCAGTATAGTTGGAATAAACTGATAACATTAGCGGGAATGAGTAGTTGGAGTATTGATTACCTATTAATGAGGGTAGTTGGGACTCATATATAGGCTGCCCGGGTGTGAGGGCTGACATCACCCTTCGATGTGGGACTGGCTCCCTTCTGCCCATAGTACTGTACTGTTTCGGCCCCTGTTTGGGGAGCTGCCATCCCCGTTTCCCGGGTCCAGGTCGCAGGTAAGACCTACCCGGGCCCGGGTGCAGGTGCTATTGCTCTGGCCCCGGGCCCTGGGCCGGGTCCAGGAATGCTAGCTGCGGGTTTGGGGGCCTGGGTAACCTCTCTATGACTACTGTCAACAAGTCCCCTAAGTTCCCGGTCAAGTGTCATCTTGAATGGGGACTTAAATATGTCTTCTTTTACAGGCCCGCTGACCCGCTGGGGTACTTACCCACCGGTACCCTAGCCCCCCAAGTCCGTGTTTAAGATTGGGATTGGTCGGGCGTTCGAATAAACCTGTTATGATGATGCATAATGTGATGAGTGCATGGTTATGATGTTGATGCCGACAGTTGCATATGGGTACAAGATGTAGTACGTGAGATGATAATGTGGCGTTGAAATCTGCCATGCTATGTTCCGAGAAAACCCGGTGAAGATAGCGAATGGGATGATGTGACGTTGAAATCTGTCATGCTATATTCCGGGAAAACCCGGTGAAGATAGCGAATGGGATGATCGAGTCCCCCAAGTTTTAATACCGTAGCTGCAGAGGGTACCGGTTGACTAAAGCGGTGGATAACGAGGTGAAAGTGTATCACCGGGGGACGTGCCCTTTATAGGAGTTCCTGGTGGGTGGGGTGGTCCAGAGGGATCCTGGGCAGCCGTCCCCACGTGTCACACAGCCTCTTGTTCTTGCAGGCATATAGGATGTGCAGGGTTTTTAGCCTGCGGGAAGAGTTGTCATGTATGAGAGGATCAAGTCTCCCGGGGTGAAGCGGTCCTGTGTTAGTACCGGAGACATCCTCTATCGTTTCATACCCTTTAGTCGTACAGGCGTGAGGTATGTGCAGGGTTTTTAGCCTGCGGGAAGAGTTGTCCTGTATGAGAGGATCAAGTCTCCCGGTGGGTAGCGTGGCCCGAAGTATTCTTTGGTAGCCGTCCCCACATAGCTGCATTTGTTCCTGCATGTGGGATGTATGCAGGATTTTTAGCCTGCGGGAAGAGTTGTCCTGTGTTAGAGGAACAAGCCTCCCGGGTTTATAAAGCCCGGTGGTATATTGGATCCGTTTAGGTCGTACATAGCTGTCCGTAGGAATGCATCAGTTTGCTGAACCGGTTATTCCATAGGAGAGCGATAAGCAAATGCCAGCATGGCCGGTCCGATACCGCATCCAATAGTCGAATCTGGATGGACTGAAGACTAGGAAACTTTTGAACTGGAGCAGGCACTACGGTTGGAATATCGTAGTCCGTACATAATATTGTTGCAGGGTTTTTAGCCTGCGGGACGATGTTTCCTGTGCTAGAGGAAGACTTCTCCCAGTGGGATGCCAAACCTTTTTTTTTTTTTTGGCTGTAAATGTGGAATTAATTCAACCGGTGGAATGCCCCGTACCATTGTGATATATGTTAGATTGCCCCATACTTGTTGGAATATTTTCGGCGTAACAATAATAACCGTGTAGGGTTTCTAGCCTACGGGAAGAAGTCTCTTGTGTTAGAGGAAGAGTTCGCCCGGTGAAGTATTTCAGCTCTAGGTGGAGTAGGCGGTAGGTGGGAGGGTTCGAGTAAGTCCCCTGCTCTTTCAACTACCCTCCGCATGCAAGGGAGTATTCCATCAGTCCCATCAATTATGATGGCCTGGGAGGTTACCAATACTGGGACACGTGCCCGGTAGGAGACGGTCAGAGATGGATGGCCCGGATCCGCGGGCTCTTGAGTTGCCCTACTGAGTAGTTTGGGGGAAAAAATCAAGGGCACTGGGGCTGCATATAAACCCTTGCCTCTTCGTGTGTTTTTCGTTTGGCTGATAACTGATCCTTTGTTTTAGCCTCGCTCAACACAATTGCTCGGTGCTTTCCAGTCCTTTGCGGTTCTGAAATTGTTTTTCCTCCCCTTTTTTATTCGTGGATGGATCCGATGGGCGTTTGGTGGTACCTAGATTAGCCCTTTGGATAGGACCGTTGTAGTACCGGATCTCTGCGAGAACCGGAAACTGTCGGCTGAGATGCCTATCGCCCGGTGTGGACCTGTGCCGGGGCACAATATACTTCGTACAAGCTTGCTGTGGTTGTTGGGTTTTTTTTTTTAGATCGTGCTTCTGATCGGGCAAAGGAGTTATGTTTTTTTTTTTTCTAGGTTACATGGATTGTTGGAGCTCCAGTAAGGTTTCCGGATCGGCCGCCAGGCGACCGGTGAGGGACGACCAAGAGAGGATAGAGGACTGGCTTGCCTCCTCTTCCTCGGGACCTAACCCCAGCGCTCGCTCGACCGGTGAGGCGTCGAAGTCCGGGTCGCTGGGACAGGAGGATTCTCCGTACGGAGAATCCTTGGGCACTGCCCACCAGGGAGGGGCCCCGCGCCACATAATTGTGGACGGGGATAAAACCATAAGTTGTGATGAGCTGGAGGGATCTTTATCTCCGACGGAGATTTCCGCTTTTCGGGCTAGGTGGAATATTCCCGGAGAGGTAGAGCTGCGGTCCCTATATTGATACGCCCCGAACCTTGTTAAATCTCTGGGTAAATTTTATTTAAATTTTTACGCTCATGAAAAATTGTTTTATGTTTATGGTTGAGCGGAAATCTGTTGTTTCGGGAGGTAGAGCATGTTAAAATGAATCTTGGTTACGTGTTCTGTTTTGCTGGAGCAAAAATATTAATTGGTAGTGTTGTAAAATACCTATTTCCGATTTTGGTTTGGGGTATAAATAGGTGAAGAATTTTCCATTTCCGGAAAATCCTTAATTCTTTTCTCTTTTTCTTTCTTTCCTTCTTTCCTTTTTTTTCTCTCTTCTCTCTCCTTCTGCCCGACGCCTCCTCCTCCACTGCCACCACCCAACTTCTCCGTCCGGCCACCAATTCTCGCCCCACCGGTGCCGGACGACTCGTGCCACCTCCCTCTCCTTCCCAGAGGCAGCGGCTCGACGAACCTCGCCGTCGTTTGGCTGATTCGCCACCCGAAAGGCCCACCACAGTGGGGGTTGGAACTCCCCGAACCGGCCACTTCTTGGCCTGATTTGAGAGGGGAAAGGAAGAGCTCGACGTGGGTAGCAACTCCACCCAAGGAATCGGACCAAATCGACCCAGGTAAGGAAATTTCAAGAATTGAAATTTCTAGGGTTTTGAGGTTTCGGTGGGGGATGGCTGAAATTGATGGATTTTGTGTTTTTAGAGATTGGAATTGGGTTTGTGGTGTTGTTGGGAGTTGAATTGGTGTAAGTTGAGGTTCAATTGGTTGAGTTTGGGTGAAATTGGGATTAGGGAGAGTCTGGCCGCCGTGACAGCCGCCATGTGCGGCGGCTGCAGCGATGATGGGCGGCGGAGGGAGGAGGAGGTACGTCTGGGGTGGTGTAGCAGAAGTTTAGATGAATTTTGGAGTGGGTTGGCTATGGCGGAGCTGCAGCGGCGGCGGTGGTGCTGCTGCTGTAGCGGCGGCGGCGGCGGAACAGTAACAGTAAAAGTAAAAGTAAATTGGTAAGTGGTAAACAGTAATTCGGTAACAGTAAAACAGTAAAGGTGAAACAGTAATAGTAAAAGTAAAAAGGTTAAACAGTAAATAGTGAGTAGTAAAACAGTAACAGTAAACAGTAATTCAGTTAATAGTAAATGGTAAAAGCTAAACAGTAAAAGTAAATTGAAATTACCATTTACTGTCAGAATTACATAATTACTTTTGACGATTTTTCTTTTCTACTTTTGGACATTCAATTAAGAGGAGTAAATGCGAGAAATGGGGATTCTCGACGAAAAAGACCAATAAAAGAGTTAAGGGTCTTATTTGAGATATATTGACTAATTTCCGGCAATACTTATTCGGGAAGTATTGCGTTTGGTTATTTTGGGAGTTTCGTTTGAGTGAGGACGCCTTCGAATTTAGTTTATAATTGAATTTCCGAGCTCGGGTTTTTCTAAGTTTTTCCTTTTAGCAGGCCGAGGAGAGACTCAACTTGAGGAGGACTCGAGTCAGAGATCAGCTTAGTTGTTGTGAGTGGACTTTTATTTTAAATTTGATGCATGCTTGAATATTTTGAGTATATGGGAGTTATATATATATTTTTGGTTATTACTTTGGAAAGGTTTTGAGATTATTGAAAAGCAAGAATGTTATTTAAACGGATATTTCATTTCTATTGGTTTGTTTTAAATGCTTTTAAAGTAAACTAAGTACCCTGAGACTTTTCGAAAAGTGTTTTGAGAATGTTTTGATTATCGAAGAGCAACCATGTGATTTAAATGAATAAACTATTTCTATCGAATGGTTGTAAATGATTTTAAAGCAAGTAAGGTACCTTGATATCCTGAAGCTAATATTTATTGATATTTAGACGGAAATGGGATTTCCGTGTATTATATGATTTGAACTATTCGGATTTTATGACTTATCATTTATGTTGATATTTAATCGGAAACGAGGTTTCCGAGAATGATATGATTTTACTTGGTTTCGATATTTATGACATTCGAGATATGTGGACTTCATTTATTTTCTATGAGGCTGTATTGGTGTTTAATTATATTTATGAGAATAAGCCTCGGGTGTACGGTCGGGGATCGTACGGATTGTTATATATAAGGGGAAACGTGTTTTTGGTTTGTTTTCTGATTTTCACCATACGAGGGTCCACGGTATTATTATATTGATGCTAGCTAGCGAGGCCTCATCCCACGCGAGGTGACGACTTGACCATATAGGTCAGATTCACGCTCGGTGGTCGACGTAGGATTGTATATATTGAGGCGGTGACGTGTCTAGGTGGTAGACTTAGACACGGGGGGAGTCAATAGGACTCTCGGACCCGGAGCCTGACGAGGTTCCAGTTATTTATGGTGGGTAGACTTTCCCCTGTTACATGACCAATGAGATTTGGTCATGATATGTTTTTTTTCCATTGACTGGTTGCGGGAATATTTTCTCTATGAGGTTTTTGACTTTTGATAGATTCCCGAACCAGAGGGGCTGGGATATGTTTTCATGGAAAGATTATTTTTAAAATGACATTTTTATGGTAAAGGCATGCATCGTGATTTTCTTTATATTATGAAAAGTGTGGAATGTAAAATATAAATGTTCGTTAAATTATTATATTTATTTGTAGAACTTTTTGTCCACTCACGCTAATGTTTTTAAATTACTTTCCCTGGGCTTTTCGTTTTAAACTGCCCAGCTTGCAGAGTTCGGTACTGGTAGGAGGCAAGGTATAGAGATCATCTTCCGCTGTCAGTTATTGTAGGTTACCTATTTAACCTACTTGTATCATTCTTCATTTGTCTAGTCGCTCTGATACTTTGTTGATGTTGTAAATTCTCAAATGTTCACCTTTGGGTGTAACTTGACATTTTGTTATATGAAATTTCATTTCTTTTACATATTAGTAAGGTTGTTTCCTATTGTTGGTTTTTGAGAAGTTGATTGTTTGTTGGGAGAGCAGGTGGCTCCGTGAGTCAGGGTGGATTATTTTAGAAGTGTTTGTTTCTTTTCCAGATAAGGGTTGTCCATTTTAAGAGAGATTATGTCGAATTTTTTTCGGTAGAATCTCCCTTGAAATGGTCCCTGCAGGATTTACTCTGGGTAACAGTGTGTTATCCGGGGCGGGTCCTGTCATATATTCCGGAGAGTCGGCTTGCAACCTTGAGGATGGTTGGGTTGTCGTTCATGAGGACCAATTACGGCATGGGCTATCGCTCCCGCTGCCGGATTTTGTGCAGTACCTGCTGAGTGCCATTAGGATATCACCGACACAGCTGTCCGGGAACCAGTGGAGGCAACTGCTGAGTCTGGGCTGTCTCTACTGGCTGAGTGACATGAGTTGCCCTACGGTGAATGATTTTCGGGCCTTGTACCGGGTGACATACTCGAAGAAGAGTAAGGCCCGGGACTGTGTAAGCTTTTTCGCCCGGCATTTTAAGCGGGTGGTAACCCGCTTGCCTTCCTGGCTCAACAATAATTGGAGAAAAAAAGTGATAATGGCAGGGGGGTTGGTAGAAGAGAAGTAGGGTGTACCAGGTACCGGGTCCCTGGTGCCTTTCAACAGATAGGCGATCAAGAGTATCGCTTATCTGAATTTGAGAGAGATAGGATCGCCCGGGTTTTTGGGTGCTGGTGGAACCTGGAGCGGAGTTCCTACAACTTCATCCAGCTGGAGGTGCTGGAACTATGTCACCAGAGGGGGGGGGTGTGTGTGTCCTAGTGGGTGGTGGAATGTAGGATGTATCTCTGATCCTGTTGATCGTGTTGGTGTTGGCTTATTATATTTGGCTCATGTTCTGTAGGTGTATCTTCCCGGACGGCAATTAAAGCTGACGAGACACTGTCAATGGACAATTAAGATCTGGTCTCGAAGCTAAAGGAAAGAGAAGACGCCGCTGCGCGGTCTAACGTTGACCAGCGAATCGGGGGACTGACTGTGCACGACCACCCAGTCTCACTGGACATTGCGGACGAGGATTACGCCTTAATGCATGTAAAGACTCACGCTTTGGGGCCCCAATCGGCTTCTAGACCAGGGAAGGCTGTTGCTGGGCCGTCAAAGCCGTCGGGTGGTGTTTCCAAGATTCCACAGCGGTTGGGTTCGGTACCAGTCACCAGGTCCCCACTAACTGCCGCCCAATCTTCTCTTTACAGGTTGACCTGGGTGAGAGGAGGAAGAGGTCCCGGGAGATGCCGGCATCCGTTGTTGTTACCTTCACCGGCCGGTCTGCTGGTGAGAGTTTGGTGAAGCGGCTGAAGTTGACACGTAGTGTTCCCACTATCGCCCAAGGTGATGTTCCTGCTGCCTGTAGCTTTGTTGCTGCCGGCACAGAAGCATCCGGGGTGGAGAATGATCCTACAGTGGGCTCGGGCGACTCTTTCACCCGGAGGCTGCTCATAGATGTGCAGGGAATGGAGCTGGAGAAAATTGTTACTCCGGGAGGGCGACCGGAGGAAAACCGGCTGAAGACCAAGGAGGTGGCCCTCTAGGTAAGGATAGTTTTCCACTGGTATTCGTTCAACATTATTTCGTGTTCTGTTGCTTTATAACCGGTGCCAGTTAAACTGTAACTGTTGTACCACTTGTATCATTCGGATGCAAGTGAAGTCTTGCCGGAGGAGAAGAAGCAGGTGGCGGCGGTGACCAGCGCCCGAGACCTCTTGGAGTTGGAGAAATCCAAGCTCCAACGGGAGAAGGCCCGCTTGGAGGAGAGGGCCAGAAAGCAAGTTGCTAAGCTGGAGGCCCAGGTTGAGGCTCTTGAAGAGGAGAAGAAGTGTCTGGAGGAGGAGAGGGCCGAGCTGGAGACCACAGTCGAGGAGCTCTAGCAGAAGATCGCGGCGGTATCCGCCTCTGCCGGCGGGGCGGTCGATGAAAATGACCCGGAGGTGTACCAGCGGGCAGTGAAGAAGTATCAGGAAAGCGATGAGTTTCTTGATCTGCTGGAACGGGCCCGGGATGCAGGGATAGCCGATGCTTATGACGAGTGGAAGAGTAAGGGTTATCTTGACGTCTCAAAGTTACCACTGCCGCGGGCTGACGAAGAGGAAGGTCTGGAGGATGGTACCGAACCGGCCGGTGAGGACCCCGCTATCGAAAACGCCGCTGGTGAAGGAGCTCCTGCTGAGGAGGGGGAGCAGGCAAAAGCGCCCTAGCAGGATCCGAACTTTGTACACTCCTGCCCTTTTTGTTTTCTCTCTTTTTTTTTTCTTTTTTTTTTTATAAGTGCTGCCCTGAATTACAATGAATGGACATTTTGCCTGAGCTTGTGTTATGCCTTTTTCAATTTGCCTGGCTTTGCTACCCATGGATTGCGCTCTGTACTTAGTTGAAAATAAAGTTGGAATAGATAACTGCTGAAATTACACCTGCCGAATTGGTTGGGATGCCTAGGTAGTTGTGTTTAGAAGGGAGGAAAAAAACTAGCATTTTACTCGGGCTAATAGGTTGTTGGATCGCTGAGCTTCTGTACAGGTGTAAGATTTCAACCGGTCGTGCGAGCGTTGGTGTTGCGGGGTAGGCGTTACGGTTCCGCGCGGTCCCCACTGTCCGGGTTACCCTTAATACCGCTGCAAGTCGCCGCAGCGGACTAGGCCCTTAATCGTGGTTTTTAAGGCAAGGCAGTCGTTTGTGTGGTGTGTGGCTTCGTCGTGGTAGGAGCATTACTTACCAGTCTGCGCCCTGGTCAGGTTCCCCTTTGGGTGCTTTCTTTTTGGTGGAGGGGGGATGCGGTTCCCGTTCTCATATAGGATGTCCTCGTAAGAAGCTATTAAGGTGGAGAATACCCCGTTGACATTATTGTGAGGGGGCGGGTTTGTTGGTAGGGCGGGGGCTTGCCACCTCGCTGGGGGGTGTCAAGAGTGTCCCTCCGGGACTGCTAGTTTGGCCAGCTCCTTGGCTTCCTGTCAGATGCGGCTCCTCAGTCGTAGCCCTGCTGCCAGTTTCTTGTCTCCTGCCGAGCAGAGTCATGTTCCTCATGCCTTCTCTTGTGTTGGCGAGATCCATAAGTTTCGTGGTCCGCCTGGACGTGCCTAATGGTCATCGCCATCAACTCATCGTAACCCTGCGGGGTCTCCACCCGCACAGCGTACGAGAATTTACCGGGCCGGAGACCTTGCTTGAAGGCTGATTCAGCAAACCCCTTGTCCAACTCTCTAACCCTGGCAGTGGCCGTATGCCAACGGTCGACGAAAGCTCGGAGCTCTTCGCCGTCTGCCTGCCTGCAGTTGAAGAGAACTGTCGAGGTCCAGGCCCCCTCAACCCGTAATATGAACCAGCCCACGAACCTATTGGCCAGCTGTTCAAATGCCTCTATAGAATTCGATGGCAACTCATAGAACCAGCTAAGTGCCTCCCCGGACATGGTCTCCTGGAATATGTTGCAGAAAACGGCGTCGGAGTAGCCTTTAGCACACGTTTGGGATCAGAAGCTGTCCAGGTGTTGGTACGGGCAACCAGCCCCGGAGTATGTCAGTTTTAGCGACTTTTGGGTGCCCGCTCTTCCGGATTCCAGTACCCGGATTGAGAAGGGTCCAGGTCATTCGTTGAATCGTGCGCTCTCCTGCGGTCTCACAGCCTTTCTCTCGTTGGCCTCCATCTGAGCCTTCATCTCTGACACCGAGTCAGATAGTATATGTAGTGCCCTTGCGGTCAAGGTGGTGGTATCTTCCTCGAACGAGCCGCTAGTCCTCCGAGGAGCTGGGACGATCTTCGGTGGTGTCGCGGCCGTCGGGAACACTTCTCCCACCAAGCCGGTGTCCCTCTCTCCTCCCGATGACTGGCCCACCTCCTGGTGGGGAGGCTCTTTTGTGGGCGGTGCGAATAACTTCGCCAGAGCGGCATCGTGCTCCTGTCCTTTTTCCAAGGCCGCCACCAGTGCGCCATTGACTGCTTCCATGTCTTGATACCTGGTGGTGGCCTCCGCCCTATCCCGATCGCTCTCTGCCCGCAATCGGTTTAGTTCCGCTCACATCTCTTCTATTTCTCCCGCCATATCGTACTGGCCGGGAGTGGAGACATCGTCCGGGCTGTCGCTGTTGGGCAGCCGATCTTCACCTCGGTTCGGGGCCTCGAGGGACGCCGGCGCGGGTTCCAGGCTCAAGACCTGGTGGGCTCCTTCCGGGTCCTTCCCGCGTGCAACCCTGTCGGATGCGGCTATGGTTCCATCCTGATCCAGGCTAGCGGCAGCGGTCTGACTGCGACCTCCAGCGGGCTGCCCCTGTCCCACCCCCGGGATTTGGACTGCACCCGCGCCCGGGATTTGGACTGGCATCGGCTCCAGAACCCATCGGTCCTCTGAATTTCCTTCCCTCTTTTCTCTTGTACCTCCAGACATGTTTTTTTTTCTTTCTGGCGACCCGTAGACTGATCGATTCCGTTTCCGCTCGTATGATAACACAAACTTTTTGTACTCTTCCCACAGACAGCGCCAATTGTTTCTGTCTGAATCCGTAGATTCATAGATACTGGTGGATCTTGGTGTGACTTCAACCTGCAAATCATGCTAACTTGGTGTGACTCCAACATGTCACATCATCATCCTGAACCTAATAATTTCCAGCATGTATTCCTATTAAATTGTTTTTATTTCCAAAACAAAAATAAAAAATAAAAATAAAGAAAACTACATTTGGTTAAAATCTGATGGTGACGATGATTTAAGAGGTAGAAATTGTTGTCTTTGGATTTTTTGGGCTATCAATTAACTTTCTCAAAACAAGATTATAGGATATCATACCTCAATAATATACAATTTCAACCTCTTAGATCATCATCACATCAGATTTATATAATCTGTAATAGATAAATTTTGACGATGATCATCATATTTGATCATCAAAATTTCCATGATAGATAATCTTTCATGAATCAGATTCCATGGAACGTGTTATATAAGCCATAAGTCCATAAGGAAGTTGGAGTGACTCAATTACATATGCAAAGGTACTTCTTTGATAGATGAAGGCCGTCAAAAATGCAGAGGTGTGTGTCAATTTTGGAGTTTCGACACGGTTGAGCATTTTGCCCTAGCTTCCCAAATCTACCTTTATGACCTCTGCTTACTAAATCTGGTGTCGCTCTCACCTCAGTTGTTATAATCTTGTTCTATCAACTTCACTGGAAAGTAGATATTTAAGGCTTTTCAATCATATAAAGCACGTTCTCTCATTCCAACTGAGTCAAAAGATATGGCTTCTCAAACTCAACAGACTTACAGCAGATTCCAGATTGACCTTGGCTCACTAAATGTGTTCGCTCTCTCCTCCATTTTCAAAATCGTGTTTTGTTAACTCCAGTGGAAAGAAGACATCCAAAGCTTTTCAAGATATACGGAATGTTCCCTAATTCCAATTGAGCCAAAAGATATGGCTCAATTTAGACTTGCATGAGCAGAATCCAAATTGACTTTTTCTCACTAAATATGGGGTCGCTCTCCCCTCTATTTAATCCAAGGATGTAAAGTTGGATGGTTGTTGTAAATCATGTAGGTTAAGGTCTTTTAAATTTCTCTAGGTATTATGATCTTACTGATAAAATGTAGGTGAATCTTACCTTGACTATCAAAATTCTGATTAAGTTTTTTTTATTTTTCTTTTCAGAATTACGAATTTATCTTACTATTGTTAATATTACATTTTAGGCTATTTTGAAAAGAAAAAAAATGCTATGTTGGAAATTATGAAATAAAGAGTGATGAGGTGGTAGATACCACATAGGATGCCACGTCATTTGGTATTAGTTTTTTTTATAAAATATTTTAGTGCATGTAGCAGTACTCTTAAAATATATATATATATATATATATATATATATATATATATATATATATATTCAATTTGACTAGCTAACCAACATATGTTACGAACTTATAAATGACGAATCGCCGAAGCGGCACTTCAATAATAACCCTACAATCATTAGTAGTATAGAAATAAGTAGGGATCGTTCTAGCCTGGGATTAAGGGTACCTGACATGTAAAAGGTTAGAAACACATATTCACAATTATACACAAACAATGAAACGAAATAATGGGGAATTTAGATGAGGTTCGGCAACAAGTTGCCCTAAATAACTAGACACGAAATTAAATACTAATCTAATATTTACAAGTGATCAACATCTTTCACACAAACACAAAAGTTCACATAACATGTAATAAACAAAAGAAAGGAAAGAAGGTAGCAAGTTTGAAAACATTCTAGACTCGACTTAGTTCCAACCTAATTAGAGCCCGTCGCGGTTCATCTAATCGTTATAAGACTTCTTACGTGTATTTAGAATTAACTTCGCGTATAACCCTAACCTTTACTAGTTGCTCTTAAAGACACTTCGCGTAGAGATTAATCACAACAAGTAATTATGCACAAAAGTCTTGATCGAAAACATGATCTAGGAATGGTGTCACTCATCCTTTCAACATGTAAATTCTTTAAACTACTCTAATCCTAGGAAATCGACGCAAATCAAGACAATGTCACATTTGACTCGACCTATGCTTAATTTCGACATGTAAGATTGCCACCACAATACATTGCACTTGTATAGAACGACAATCTTGGTTGCCTACAAATTTAAAGAATAAACCAAGTATGAGACAAGAATGAAATCGAAACATGCTTCCCTAAAACCTAACTTACAAAATGCTACATATCATGTTTACAAGTCATCATACAAACTTAAGAAATTTGACACTTAGAATCAACAAATAATACCAAGACTCGGAATCAAAATAGTTTTCAAACTTATAAAACCAAAACTCAAATCGTATTATACATAGACATATAATTGAATACCATAAAAATATGCAAGCTTTATAGACAAAGTATTGCAAAACTATAAGATAAATACAAGCCATGGAATGGAGGATGATTCGACAATGGAGGTTTCCGCAAAGGAGTGGAGTTTTATGGAAGTGGTGGAGAGGTGTTTTGGCTTGCTATTCTATATAGGATTTATAGTAGAGTATTTGGTAGAACTAAAGGCTTGTGTTTGTGTGTTGGATGTGATCCGTTTTTCTATCTAACAAGAACCTATTTATAGAGGAATACTAGGGTAATAGCCGGCCACAATGGTGAATCCATATAGGATTAGGTTTTGATCATGTGCAATGCATGCTTGTCGTGGCCGGCAATCCTCCTCTTCTCTTGGATAAATCCTTAGCTCTTTTCTTTGATATAGCATCATGGACATGTCTAAGGTCTTTTAGTACATCATAGCAACCGGTCCAAACTGTAAAAATTCCAAAGGAAAGCTTTCCTAATGCAACCGGGAAAGCTTCAGTTTCTCGGCAGATTTGACATTGCTTCAATAAATCCGGCATAACTCCCTCCTCAGTGTTCCGATTGATGTGATTCCAAGTGCTGGTAAAACTAGACTCATAGGGATTTCCATCCATATAAGACACGTTCTCTGGTTCCAATTGATGCATCGTACAGAAGTCCTGGAAGTCAGGACACAGTCCCAGGATTAGTCCCTGGATCGTTTTGCTCAAACTGCCAAGTTACAGCCATCTTTTGGGTGACTTCCCGAACTCCAATTGATCTGAATTTTTGACACAACATACTTAAGCTTGCTAACTATATGCCTGCTAAATTTCATCAAATTTGGAAAAGAAAAAGAATAAGTCAGTTTAACACAAGTCTCAAAATTACGAAAAAGACATATTTTGCACTATTTCCTCATATTTCTATACTTAGTCGTTTTTCTGATAATTAAGCACATTTTTCCGAAACTCTACCAAAACGACACTAAACTATATTAAAACTCTATCTTACTCTAAATAAACTTAACAAAGCACAAATAAGGGATAATAACACATTAATATCGTCGCACATTGTGCTCCTATCAATAAATTGAAAACTTAGGTGGCATTGGGTAACGTTTCATACCCATATTTTCGTTTTTAAAAATGAAATTAGGGTGAAAACATATTTCTCAAAAGGAAAAATGACTATTTGATACTAATTTTAGGGCTTCTTTGCCCATTTGAACAACCACTCTAGAATATTGCCCATTTGAACAAATGTTCATTAAAACTTAATAAATTAGGACAATTTTGCCCTTATCCTTTAGTCACATAAATTGAGAGAGAAAGTGAAAGAGAGAGACTTTGCCGATCACTGTTGGCCGAAATCTAGTCTTCGGTCACTGGGATCCGGTTTCTAGCAACCTAGCTGCATGTGATCGGAATCTCGCCGGACTTGTTTCGGATGTCACTCATTGGCGGAAATATCAAATTCACTCCGGATGTTTTATTAGGGGGTAGTAAACTGTATATGTGAATTACTAACTCTCACTAAAATATTACCAAATCCCAAGAACATGTTATTAACCCTGATAATATATTACTGACCACTGGTAAAACTTGTTATTGACCCCAAGAAAGAATTATTGTCTTCCTGTAAACATGTCACTGATCCCCAATAAACATATTATTGATCTCCAATAACGAACTGTTTATGTAAATTCTTGGGTTGTAACCAATAAAATAGTGAAATAATGATATGAAAAAAAGAAGATAAATTGTCATAAAAGGTACAAAACATAACATTAGACTGGACAATTTTTAGGCTAAATTTAATCAACTGGTCATTCTCCCTTCTCAAAACGTAGTTTCAACTTTTATAAAAAGAAAAGTGAAAATATATATGTTCTCATTTGTTGAAGGAAAAACACATTATGTGCTTTCGTCAAAGTAACTGACGATAGGAAATTAGGATATTATTAATCAAAGGATGTAACGACTCAATCAGTCATTATTATCATTATGTACGTTGTAATTACCAATGTAATATTCACCCTAAATAAAGGGGATTATCAATGAAATGAGTAGACCAATTCTCATTTTACTTTTACACGTTATTAGCACGTTACTTTAGTCAAAGGAAAAAAAAAAACCTAGGTTTTGTCCCTGAAAAACAAAATCAAAACCCTAAATTTTCTTTTATGCTGGCAACAGTTTGTCGGAAAAGAAGGCCCCGTCCCCAGAAACTCATTTTCCCGACAACCTCTTCATCGGTAAAAGAAAGGCCAAGCAATCTGCCGACGAAAGGTTTGTCAGCAGAGAATGAAAAAATCTCAGGGCACCCATAAATTGATCTGGGCACCCATCCCACGCCGGCGTCCTTCCTCAACGATGATCGAACTTTGCTAGTCGTTGGTCGAGCCTCCCTCGACGCCTCCCCACCGCGAAGCAACCCAGCATCGACGCCTCCCCGCCACGAAGCAACCCAGCAACGACGCCGTCCATCTGGCCCTTGACGCCACCCGCGCTGGCGAATCCCAAGCTGGCCATGGAGGCGCCTCCGTCGACCCGTGAAGGCGCCTTCGTCGACCCGTGGAGGCCATCTATTCCCTCGCCACAAGCCGGCTGACGCTCGACGAATTGGCGCCGCCCTCCGCTCCGCGCCTCCGCTGCGATCTGCAAAAAAAAATCGACCCGGATTCTAAGTTCTTGACCTGGCTCCTTTAGGCCTGATCCGACTCATGTCCAACAAACCCAACCCGGAACTGCGTGACCCGACCCACGAAAAAAAAAAGGATTTTTATATTTTTTTTGTAAAATTTAAAGGTAATATTTAAAATTACCGTATAGTGATTCATATTTACTGTGTGACCATTTCCTGTTTTGCTCTTAATGGTAAATACGAAATTAATTGCTTAATTTATATGGTAAATGTGAAATATATATGATTAAAGTGACTAATCATATGAACATTGTTTGTTTTTATGTGACGTATCAATTACGATGCGGCGATCAACATGCGACGACAACATGGAGTCGGAGATCGAGCAATCGCATCATATGTAGTTTATTTGGCAAACTGACAGTAAGAATTTCTCCGTTTTCGTTAAATCTCGTTTAAATTATTCTATGATATGATGTTCTTATTAAACCGCATTAATATTTATTTAAATGTTAAATCTAGAGCATTATATGCTCATTTTATTACTGTTAAATAATTGTTTTATTTAACATGTTATTTAGTTTGAGCATTTCCATGATAATGCAATTTCATGAGCATTGTAATATAAAGAAAAATGGACAAGCATACTACTGTGATAAAGCATTTTCATGAAGCATGAAAAATATGACCATTACAAATCTTTGTCTTGAAATCTATTACTGTTAAATAATTGTTTTATTTAACATGTTATTTAGTTTGAGCATTTCCATGATAATGCAATTTCATGAGCATTGTAATATAAAGAAAAATGGATAAGCATACTACTGTGATAAAGCATTTTCATGAAGCATGAAAAATATGACCATTACAAATCTTTGTCTTGAAATCTAATTTTTATCTCTTGAAAATTTTTCAACATGGATATCTTCTTGATTTTGTAAAAAGCAATGATTATGAAATTTCATTAGCTTCACATGCAATGAAAATGGAGAAACCAAAATTTTATTGTGATAACGTAATTTCACAAAGTATCGGATGTGCCATAATGTATATTGGTATATTCTAGTTGTCGTTGATATTTATTTAGACGGCGAAGCTAATATATTTTCTTCTTCCTCTATTTTACAGATGGTTTAACCATCACAGTTTGGTTTTGACACATTGCATTATGAAGAACTTGAGTACCAAATTCCCCTACTGATCAAGGCTTAAGCATGGTATATTTATGCAACCCGCTTTATGTAAATAGCTGAGAAATAACTAAAATACCTTGAATGACGATGTAAGGTCTGAAACAAAGAAATTTTCTAAAAATAAATTATGCAAAGTAATGTAACATCCCTAATACAAAGGGCAATTACCATGAACGTAAAGATTTCTATAATCATTCAAAAGTAAGTAGAAACAATGCACCATTTGAAAGTGACCTAGGGGACATGTCATGTGCAATGAAGCACTCTGCCATTGTTGTAAATCAACGAAGTATTAATACACATATTACAAGCTAGCAAAGAATTAGCTGCGACTTACATGAAATATAAAGAATCATACGAGCATGAGGATTTGGAAAATTATCTTCAATATCCGATTGAAAATGAATTTACAACTAAATACTTACCATATGGGAGAAGATGACAATGACACATCTCATCATTGCAGTTTTTAAAAGAGCAAAAAGGATCTAGCCCAATCCAAGATAGATTTTGATTATTCCACTTTTTCAATTTCTAAGATATCATAGTAAAGGTTATCACGCCTTATATCTAATAAATTAGACTTTTGGTCTTAAAATTTCTATTTCTAAATTAGACAAGACTAAATGTAATCGTTGGCATGTTAATTTTTTGAATTTTCTCTCAATGAATTGAGATTATTCGAATTTTATTATTGATATACATGATTTAATTTTTTGCATCTAACTTTGCACAGTATTGCATAAAGCAAAGCAACATAACATAATATAGGCATAACATAAAGAACTGTGTGCAAAGAAACGCACCATGTAATCTCTAGAATAATAATATTGAAGGACAATGGTACTAATATATCACAAAATAGCATAATAGTACTGAAGAACAATAATACTATATCAATAGATATAATAAAAGTAATAAGGATCGGTATATCTGTTCTTTTGGGATTCACAATGCACCTGCCTTCCTGGGATTACCATACATTTTATTGCAATCCCCATCGAGTTGCTCTAAAGAACTTGGGTTACGTTTCAATGTATATATATTGAGCATATGTCAAATTGACAATTCATGCGATGAGAGAAAATTAAATTTTTTTCCACAATTTAAAGATATTTATGTCATGATGTTCATGTAAAAAGACACAAGTGAGAATTCATTTTAGCTCATTTGCATTACTTCTCACGACTGCGGATGTAAACAAGTATTAGAGAGGTTTATATGTCAACTTAGTGGGTCATATGTATAACAGCCCATCCCATATACTCAGGATATTATCCGCTTTGAGCCCACCGGCCCGCACGGATTTATTTCTGGAGGCTCACGAGCAACTTTCCAGTAGGTTACCCATCCTGAGATTGCTTTGAGCTCAGCAAGCTTAACTTCAGAGTTCCCATCCCCTCCGAAGCCATTGAGCCCCAACGCGTCCTTAAGTATTGAGCTAACTTTGCACATATAAGCACCGCATCCACTCTTCCCCAAGCGATGTGGGATTTGTGACCTGTCTACCTGCTAGCTTCCCTAGCCAGGTCAGATCAGGGTCATCACAATCCACCCCCCTTAGGGTCCGACGTCCGCGTCGGCACATTTCCGGCCGGAGACAGGCTCTGATACCATTTGTAACAGCCCATCCCATATACTCAGGATATTGTCCGCTTTGAGCCCACCGGCCCGCACAGATTTATTTCTAGAGGCTCACGAGCAACTTCCCAATAGGTCACCCATCTTGGGATTGCTTTGAGCTCAGCAAGCTTAACTTTGGAGTTCTCATCCCCTCCGAAGCCATTGAGCCCCCAAAACGCGTCCTTAAGTATTGAGCTAACTCTGCACATATAAGCACAGTATCCACTCTTCTCCGGACGATGTGGGATTTGTGACCTGTCTACCTGCTAGCTTCCCTAACCAGGTCAGATCAGGGTCATCACAATATGTAACCGCTAGTTGAATCCAATGTCATAAGAAAATGATCTTTTGGAATTCTAACATAGATTGGCTTTGACGCAACTACTCGTAATCTGATGATCCGTACATTAAAGAAATTACCATAGACACCCATATTTTGAATGAATAGAAGCAAACACCAGAAGCATATGGTTCACACACGAAACCGAGGAGTTCACTGTTTCACTTTGTAAATTTCTCAGCTTTAAATTGGTGAATGAACATTTGGGGTTCAGTTTAATTTCTTCTGATTGCTATGTGCTGGTGTGAACTTGATGCAGGATTTGAATCTGGTAGAGAAAGGCTTAAGGTTGCAGTGAAGTAGTGAACACATTCTCTGTCAATTGTGAGTAGTGAAATTTTTTTTTTTTTTTAATTATTTGGTATTGGCTGTTGTGTAGAAGCTGATATGACCAAGATGTGAAAGATTAAATCTCTGTGAATGGTGAATGATTTAGTGCTTGAATCAGTGGTCTCTGTAATCAAGTAGTTTTGATCATTAGCATAGTATGATATTAGAGGCAAATTGCTAGTATGATATTGAATCAGTGTATTGATGGATGGATAAATCTTCTTTTTATTTGATGAGAAGCTTTCTGTTTGTCTTTTATGAACTGAACATATGACTTCCTGCTTCCTGTTGTTTTAGCCTCTTGAGCATATTAATGTTGCTGAAGGGAAAATTGGTCGTCAACCTTAATCATAAAGGGAAAGTGGTTCCAAGTCTGAGACTTTACTCATCGTCTTCGGTTTGCAAATTGCATGTTATGCTCTGTGAGATCTTATGTCCACAATCAAATATGTTGTCTTACAATACATGAAGGCATGCTCAATAAACAGACACATAGTGTTACTCTGCAGCATCATTGTTATGCACTTCAACTTTAATCTCACATGGTTTTCAGGTTTTCAATCCTATATTTAATTTCCCTTCTAAGGCTCTAGCTCAATTTGGTCATGGGATCCCGTTTTGGTCCCGGTTCCGTCCTGGTCCCGTACGGGATCTCGGACTTGCGGGATCATTTTTCAAAAAACCTAATCCCGTCCCGTCCCGCCCCTTTTAAAATCTCACAGGACAGGACCGAGATCAGGTGAATCCCGACCCGTCCCGGCACGTGCTCAGTCCTACTAGATAGATATCAAATTATGAGTTCACATTTAGTCTAAATTTATTTTTATTATAGTCTGTTATTAGCTATTTAACTTTAGCAAAAATCAACCAATTAGATTTGAGTTGAGAGTGAGAAAAAACCCTAATATTCTCAACAGCCTATCGAAGATATCGAAGATGCAGCTTCGCTCTTCATCTCTCTCACCTCGATACCTCCTTGGCTTCACTTTTATCCACCCTCGTGTGAGACACTCCTCTCCTCTCCTCTCTTCATATTCTTCCCTTCGAAGCAAACCCCTCCTCCTCCCCTTTCATGCTTCCAGACACGAACCCTAAGCAAACCCCTCCCCTCATCTCCACCTCTCTCCCCCCTCGCTTCTCTCAACCTAGAAATTCACCTAAATCTCCAGATCTAAACTCTCTCTCTCCTCTTCCGATTCAGTCTTCTCTGCAACTCCTCTCTACTGATTTCTCGAAGCCGATGATTCTCCTCAAACCCTCTCTTACCTCTACTCCTCCACGTCACTCCCTTCGCTTCATTCCCCGAGCCTCCTCTTCGCTCACTCGCCTCCACTTCGTCTCCGACACGGCGGCGCTCTCTCTCGCCCTAACCGCGCCTCTTATACAACCAGCCTTGTCCGAATAGCCCGCCCTCCCCGAGTGGGAGAAAGTCTCCCTCCCTATCGACATCGCCTTCGTCCCCGATGACCCCAAACACGGTCTTCACCTTCTCTCTCCTCTCTCTATTTGGGCAAGAAGTTGGAGCTGGAAGTGAGACTGCCAGTGTGGAGGGTTCAGAGTGTGCCGACGTGGAGAGGGAGTTCACTGGAGAAGATGTGGAGGAGACATGTTCATCTCAAAAGATCCCAGCAAGATCTCTATCTCTTTTGATTGTGTTTCACACTTTGCATTCTTGGAAAAGGTGCGGCCTTTCTGCTCAAATCTTGGCCTTTTTGAGTTTCATGATTCCATGACTTTCAGCTTGTCATTTCAGCGGACTCAGTTGCACAAGTTGTGGTGGCCTCTTGCATTTTCTCTCTGTTTTCGATAAGTGATCATGGACTTTGAGAGGTATGATGCCTAAAGCTTCAATCTTTGCAGTCATTGGTTAGTTTTATTTACAGTTTCACTTGTTTTCCTGTTCTTGGGAAATTGATGATTATGTTTGTTTCAGTTTCATTAGTTTATTGAGTTCATCAGTTTTATATTATTATTGGGTCCTCTCATTTCTGAAACGTTTGGTTTATCAATGAATCTATCACTGTTGTGTGTATTGTGCTGTTCTTTCTGTTTGGCAGTGCTAACTGATAGGTCCTGCCTACTATTATTGCCTCAAGTTTTAACCTCTGTTAATATTTTCTTATAAATTCCAGTAGGAGGGCTCATTTTTTGTATCTCATCTGCATCTGAAAAATGGAGGCAGTGAAGTCATCAGAATTAGTTACAGAAGACACCAAACAGCAGCAACAGTTCCATGTGTTGGTTGTGGATGACAGGAAACTCATAGAGGCGCTCCTTAAATGTTCTTCCTTCAGAGGTATATACATACATAATACTACTGATCTACATGTACATATCTCCATGAAAGTCTTTTTAATTTCCTTTAGCTATATTAAATTATTGATTTTGACCAAACTTGCATCATAATCAATCTTTTGCATGCTGTTATGGTCCCTTCTGAATCTTCCAATAATCAAATTTGTTTTCCTCTGGTAGCAGTGACCTGTGTGGATTCTAGTGATGAAGTTCTTAAGACTTTAGGTTTGCTTGATCTTGATCTAAACCAAAGTTCTTCAGATTCTACTTCCACCATTTCGCCCTGTTAGACATTTTAGAGTACCTGATGGCAAATATTTTGGCTGTCTATATAGATCTGGCATGAACCAATTGTCATAACTTTTTTGGGGGATTCATGTCCTAATCTTTTTGTTTCGCGACTGTCGTAACTTTCCTCCTTGATAGCCCATTACTTAAAATAAATATGTGAAGTATTCAATCTTATATTTACTTGTCCATTCCAGTGTGTATTACTTGTTTATTAAAAACTTATTGCTTCTGAAGTGATTGTTTTGGAAGGCTTATGCTACTGGTTTTCCTTTATTTATCTAATATGTTGAACTTTTTGACTTTTGAGGATGATGCCCCAAGGGCTGGAACATTTGGATACAAACTCCACCTATTGGAGCCGGTGTTCCTGCTCGTACTTGAATGAGTATGAGGCTTGTGAGGGAGTTCGCTCAAAAGGCAGCTAAGAATCTTGCAGGAGTTACAAGGAGGTGAGCTGAATTATACATATTCATGGGTCAGAGTTTTATTTATGGACCCATCTAATGTTTATTTAGTCAAATAGCCCTTTTAGTTTGATAATTAGTACAAATGTGATTAGTTTATTATGCATGTCGACCTTTCCAAGTCTGCATTGAAATATTTGAGTATTGGCCATTTCTTTTGGTTATGCAAGGTTGTGTTAGGACACTAGTTCGTTTTGTTGTTTGCATGTTGGATTGATATAGTCCCTTGTGTGTATTATGTTGTTAATTGGGATTTATTACTTGATTAATTTCTTGAATCAGGGGATGCATAACCTATGAAGTGGACTATGCGATTAAGGGTTGTTTGAAGCCTTTGCTAATTTATCATGCCATCTGGAATTGACAACACAGTCAGCCCTCAAGGTATATTATCATGTCATCTGCCCAGACAAATCTACCTTCACTTTGTCGCATTTCTTCTTGTTTTCCTGATCTTCTTGTATAGGATTCCTAAGTTATGTATTTGTTAAAATTTATTAGGTAACAGTTTGCCATAGTTTCATAAGATAAGAAAAAACTACTGGAGAAGGGAACTTTATCAATGTAGTTCAAGCCATATTTCTTTCATCCAGGAACTGCTTTATAATTGTATGGATGATGTGAAACTACTTCATTAGTGCTTGCTAGAGCACTAGAAACCACTAGATGGTTTGCATCTTTAGTCGCCTTACAGGAGCAAAGAGAGAGTTATATAAAATATGATTAGGATGATGGAAAACTGGAGTAACGTATATAGTTGGATAGCTTAGAACTATTAAATTTGTGCCTTATGTGCTAAGGTACAATTGCTGCCTTATGCTACTTTGTGTTTGAATGACCTTTTTGGGATAATGTTGACGTGTAACTTGTACATTCAATTTCTTTTTCAGTGGGGCAGGAGAGACAATGGCCTGGAGTACAAACAAGATGAAATAGATGTGGTAAGGAATGAGTGGGCCAAGTTCATTGTGAGCAATTACGTGTAGGAATGTTGCTAGGACTTCTGAAATGTGTTTGGGAGAGCATTTCTATGCGCTTATGTTTTATAAACGTATCGGTTTAGGCTAACTAGGTATGTCCGTATGTACATAGGACTAATGCTGGCAGATTTTGAACAATATCAGTTTGTGCCTTCATGGTTTCAGCTGAAATGCTAGTTAGGTACGTAGGACTATATTGCTAGCAGATTTTTAACAATACAATGCTAGTAAGTTTCAGTTTGCTTTTCTCTATCTATGTGGTACATTGGTCTGCTCAGGCCCCACTTGAATGAAATGTAGAATTAATGGTTCAGTTTATGGAAATGGTTCATTATAATGCCACTGTTTTGATGGTAATGGTTTCAGTTTATGGAAATGGTTCAGTTTATGGTATAATGCTACTGTTTTGATGGTAATCGTTCGGCTTTTGATGTACAACAGTTTAAAAGTTTTTGAGACAAAACAGTTGTGTGTTTGAAGTTCGGACAACAAAGTTTTCATTTGATCAAATACTTAAATCTATTGTGTGAACACCATTATACAACAAGATAACAAAATCATGTGTTGTACAATACAACCAAAAGCCATATCAAACTATCCCATAATGCTCAATTTTGTTGTCTGATTTTTACAATCATACAACTCAAAAAATATGAAATGAATCAAACAACTGATTTCGTTTCATAAGTAGGAAAGGAAATTTATTGTGTAAATCAGACAACTGAATAAAAATACAATATTCTGTTGAATGTTTGAAAACTCACACAACAGAAAAATATATATGTTTTGTTGTATAAACTAGACATGTAAGTGCAACGCATGCCATGACATATAAGTCGTACAACATAAACTAAAATTGACTTGTTTGACGTTTAATCACACAAGCTCGAGATATACAAAATAAAATTCAAACTCACACAACTCGTTTCCACCTTTGTGTATTGAGTTTTTTGTACTAGTGTATGATCAGTCGAAGTCTTTACTCTAACGATAGATCCATTTTTCATCTAAAGGAAGATGACGAAGAAGTGTTGGGAAATTAAATTCCCTATACAAGTGCAATGACACATGATTGTATTTAAACACAATATGTAAGACTCGAACTCTCATTCAATGAAAATCTGTAAAGCTATGAGTAGCTCTGCGCCCATGCGACGCCAATGGTTCTTTCAAATACTCAAAGTCATAGATTTGATGTAACATCTCGACCCTTAGTATAATTAAATTATCTATAATAGTTGTGGTTGCTGCGAGTAATTTTTCCGTGTTACCAATTAAAGAGCTAGAAATTAATTTTTGTACGATAAATAATTTGGAAATTTTTTTTCGAGGTAGTCGAAGAGTTTGTCGTTACGAACTTGTCGGTATATTATTCGTGGTAATCAGAGTTAGAAGGCAAATGTTGTGACGTAAAGACGGTAGTTTCTGTTTTTATCGCAGGTATAAAAGGTAAATGGTGAGGGGTAATGTCACGCCACGGCCCCGGCGTCGGTGGGGTTTAGTCACTCGGCGCCGATCCCGATGTGTGATGGAGTGTTACAAAGCGGAATGTAAATAAAAATTAAAACTTCTTTTTAGGCTCTTGACCCTAAGCTCGTCCAACACTTCGACTCGACAAACACTAAGTACTTGTCTGCAAAACAACAAGTAAATGGGTGGGTGAACAAAACCATGTGCTCAGTAAGTGCCCTATGTAATATGCCAGCAAAGGCATGTCATTTTACGCACGTTACAAAATACGTATATCATATAACACAAGCGAACCAAAACATATAACATAATAACAATGCATGCATATAATGTTCCTCCTCACACTTTCCCCAAATATATATATTTTTTTCCTTTGTTAGTCTTCTTGTTATACTCATGGTCCCCAGTCCCGAAACCCGAAATAGATCATTTTATAGACTTCTGGCGTCGAAGGGGCATACTTTCCCCCAACTCGTGCATATGTGAGCTAATCATAGCTACTGGATGTCCCCATGAGTTAACTCAACTACACGAAAGGTTTTTCAATAATAGTTCCCAAACACTCATGTTCCCTTCAACTTCCAATCTCACCATTTTCCCATCATGAAATGCATGATCAGGTAATATAATTCAAAGCAAAAACACATGCTTTCTAACATTGTAGATACGTAACAACCAATCAAGAATCTAAATATCACCAAACATATATCACCAACATTCATAATATATATAATTTTCACATATTTCACAAATCGACATACTTCACTTGAAAATAGAGAGATATTTCATAAATAGATCAAAATCATACTTTTCGACTATTTTAAAAGCATATAAGACTATTTGAAACACATTACATAAACCACTCACCTCGACACGCCACCCCGTATTACCGGTCGTAAACTGAATCCCTAAAACGAGCCATCTAGAAATCACCGTTGGATCTAACTCAATGATAGAAAGATCGCGTCTATACGAATCCGTAGCCGCTCAGAATCAGAGTTACGGATCAAAAGTTATGACCAGCAGAAATTTTTAACTAAGAACATCTAGAGAGAAAATCCTAGAGAGTTTAGAAAGAGAAACCTCTCTAAAATCTGGTACGGTTGAAAGTGAAGGGGAGGGGGGGGGGGGGGGGGGTGATCCCTATTCCCTATTTATAGCCTCCAAACTGACACGTATTGACCAAAGAGTAGTGGTCTCAGTGACACGTGTCAACCCCACAAAACACCACACATCTTCTTTCCCCACCTGACACATGGCCTATGACTATTGTCTGATGCTGACGTCAGCGTCAGATGCCCTCTTCCCACTCTGTCACATGTCAGCTTCTTCTCCAATCAAAGCTCGCCACGTCGTCACATAATTATCCTCTGATTAAACTTCCAAATATCGTTAAAAGTAGCTCGGGAACTCAAATAATTCTCCGAAAAATGTGATGAACTCGTGACGACCTCTACTTTCTATTTTTAACAAGAAAAATAGAATTTGTCCAACTTTAAAAATCAGGATATTACAGGTAATATAGTAAAAAAGTAAAAAATCAGAATTTTTTTCTCCCTTCCTCTCTCTCCCACGAGCCCGATTCCTCCTCCCCCCGTCGAAGGTCTTTTCACCGCTGCACCGCCGTCCGACCATCATTGGTGGCATTCTTGGTATCCAGATGAAGCATTCTTCATCCTCTTCAAGTCTAGGTAGGTATCTCATCCCCTTTCGCCGTCGATTGAAAGAATCAATCAAACTAGGCCGATTACTGTTCATTTACTTTTTTCGTCGATTCTCTCTTCTCAGGCTGTTTTTGCTTGAGTTCTTAGTATTGAATTGAATCTTATGTCGTCATGAACAACCCCTCCAAAGGAATTGACTCAATTTACAGTAGGTAAGAAGAAATTGAAAAATTTAATTTCTAGGGTTCTTGGTGAATAGTGCCGAATTGGGGGGTTTTTGTAAATTGTGAAATGTTGAGATGAAGCTACTGTCGAATTTTGGTGATTTTTGGGGGCGGTGGCAGTGGTTGAATTTGGGATAGTTCTGAGGAATGGAGTATTCTGGCATATATTTTAGAATTTTTAGAGGAGTTTAACAAGGGAAGGGGTGAGCTAATTGTTTAAATTTGGAATAAATGATTTTGTGGAGGATTAAAGGCTTAATGTTGGTATTATTCCTGAAGTAAGAGGAGGATAAATGAGAACTTAAGGTCTAGGGACTGATTTTATGAAAAAGAATATTAAGGCTAAGAGGCAAGGTTATGGCACGCGTTAGGATGATTTAAATATGTTAATATCTTGAAATTTCTTGTACATTTGAGAAAGAGGGAAATTAATTGTATAATTTATACAGGACGTAAGGACGCTCATATCGAAGAGACTTCCGAGAGGCGTCGTGCATAGCCGGTTATAGTGAGTGAACTTTTAGTTTTAAATAAATGTGCATGCATCTACTTTCTTTTAAATGTTTCATTTGATATCCACAGAATGAATAGTGAATCCTATGGTTTTAATTGGTTATTTTTGATACGGAAAAATTTGATTTATTAAATCCTTGGAGGATTTAATCGATTTTTCGGAGATTTCACGGTTTATGATTTATGAATTTCATGTCGATTATATACATTTATTTACTTCGAGGTTACTATTTTAATTGATTATATTTATAAGCCTCAGATTTGCAGTCGGGGACCGTACGGATTTTTGATTAAATGGGGGGAAGCATGTTTTCGGATTTGATTTTGACTTGTTTTTACACCACTTATTGGGTCGTCATATTTGTTAGCTAGCATTAGCGTGGGACGCTATTTTAGAAGCCCTGGGAGGTTCCGACCCGAGTCTGGGAGGCTCCTGTTCATGGTGTAAACACTTCCCCATTGTTTCGCTTGTTGGACCAATGATTTTGGCTTTTTGTTTTTATTTTGATTGACTTGATTGGTTTATTATCGTCTTATGGGAACTATTTATTGCATGCACTATGATTTTTATGGAATATAAAAATTCGGACAACATTTATAAAGTTTATTGGCTAGTTTTTTTTATAATACTTAAACTTTTTAAATATTGATTTTTGTCCACTCAGGCTAATGTTTTAAATGTTTCTCCCCTAAGCCCTTCGTTTTAAAATGCCCAGTGTGCAGTGATCATTCGACGACTTTGGAGCGAGGCATAATTACTATTTTCCCCAGTTTTCACCACAGGAGGTTACTTGTTAATCTCCTTACATGTTATTTTCCGCTTCTAGCCTAAACGCTCTGATAACCAAGGGTCGTAAATATTCAGATGTAGGTTTTGAACTTTAGGTTTCCCTTTGGAACTTAGTTAAGATGTATTATGTGTGTGTTGACCATAAGAATTGAAATTACTCAATTATGGATTGGTGAATCTTTTTATTTGTTGTGGTGGTTGTTGAATTGGGGAGCAGAAGGCTCCAGGAGTAAGGTGGACTATTGTGAGAAGTGTTGGTTGTGTTTTCTGCATGTAGAGTTGTCCATTTTTAAGGGAGGTTATGCCAAAAAAATTTATGGTATAATTTTTCCCTTAAGGTGGTCCCCGCAGGATTTACTTCGGATTTAAGATGGAAAATCCGGGGTGAGTCCTGACATTTGAGCTTATTCAATCCCTACATTGAAGACGACGTGATGGAAATAAAACTATCCGCGTCATAGCTAACTATGCGTAAAGAAAATCGCATTAAAGGTGAAAATCTGTTATTGCATATCAATTTCAAATCTCTTAACGGTTCGTCCATATCTATACTATTGATAGAGTTTTTGACTATTCTACTACGAGAAGGTCATGCTTAGCGTAAACTGATGGAGATCTTATCCAAGCACAAAGTACCTGCAAAACAACTTCATACACATAATACCCTTCTTTTGTCAATTGTAGTTAGGACAAGTAGGGATCGTTCTATCCGGGGAAATCAAGGGCTTTCAATCACACAAAGTGTTGTACATAGAAAGGGGGGTGTCGAATTTTTATCTAATTTCCTACTGATTTTTACGAAACTTAAAACCTAAATTATTATTTACAAATGATCATCACCTTTCACACAATCACAAAACACAAAACTCATTACACATGCAACGAAATTAAAACAAGTAATAGGGGCAGCAAGCAAATATCGAATTCTAGATCAATTAAGTTCCAATTTAATTAGAGCCAACGCGGTATATCTAATTATTCAAAACATCACAAGTATTTAGAGTCAACTACGCGTGTAATCCTAAACATGGTACTAATCGGTTTAATAACACTACGCGTAGAAATTAAACACAAATAGCACATAAGCACAATATGTCGAATTGGAACATGTTAGCAAGTATGGCGTCACTCATCTCACATCGACATGTAAATTTCCAGAATTACTCTAGCCCTTAGATAAATACACATTAAAATCAACTACGCGTATGATCCAACATGTATTAAATCGGCAAGTGAATTCAACATCTAGATAACACTCATGGCCTTTTGAATGCATCTAGATATCTCTTTCGGTTGCACACGAATTAAGGAAATAAACCTAACTAAATCAAGAAAACATGCAAAAGCCTACTGCCCATCATACCATATTCAATTACATAACATGCATAATTCGGTAATTAAACATAAGAAAACCAAACAATTATAACAAGAATTCGGAAATCCCATGAATAAATAACAAAACTAAAATCGGAACCAAGAATCCATACATAATTCATAGACGAATTAATGTATAAATACAAAGGAACAAAAGCCATTGAAATTACAATCCAAGTGACAACCTTGTTGAAGAATTCGGCAAGTGGATTGGTGTTGATGATTGTAATGATTTTATGAAAGGTGGTGGAGTATGGTTCGGCTATGTTCTTGGTGAGAATTCTTGGAAGCAATTCGGCAGAGTTTCGGTAAGCTTTTTGTGAGGAAGAGAAGATGATTATTCTGAAATTATGTTGTGGTATTTATAGAGGCAAGGGAGGCAGCTAGGGTTTACAAAACCTAGTTTTTCTCAAACTAATCCTGCTGGCAGATTTGACCTTCGAGTGAAGATTATAGAATATCTTTCTCTAGAAAATAGATATTGAGGTGATTCCAGTTGGGTTGGAAACTTTCGTAGCTTTCTATGATTCATTGTGAGCTGTCCGGGAGAGTCCGTGGAAGTTGGATGACGTGCACAGGAATTCTGCCGAATTTGATCAGGATTAGTTGCGATTTTCTTCCTCTATTTTCTGTCGAAAATTCCCAAGATAATGGCTGAATAATTGAGCAATATCTCTTTAGGTTTTCCATGAATTAATTCACCAAAAATCTTGCACAAAGGATGGGATTCAGTCCACATTCGTAAGCCAAATCCATGTAGAACTCGGTTTAGGTTTTCTTCTTTCGGCAGACTTGACCTTGGTGCATTCAAACCGGTATAACTTTTTGTTCAGGAAAGATTTTGCTGTGATTCCAAGTCTCAGAGAAACTAGACTCGTAGAGCTTTCCAACGGCTTATGGCTCGTTCTCTAGTTCCAAGCAATGTGTCCCACAGAAATTCCGGAAATCAGGACACAGTCCCAGGAAAATCCTGGTAGTCCCTGGATTGGTTTGCTCAAACTGCCAAGTTGCAGCCTTCATTTGGGTGACTTCCCGAACTCCGATTGATCTAAAAGTTTGACACAATATACTTTAGCTTGCCAATTATATGCATACCAAATTTCATCAAATTTGGAAAAGGATAAATCAGTGTATCACAGGCCTCAATATCACGAAAACAACATAATTTACACTTTTTGCTCAGATTTCTTTACTTAGTCATTTTTCTGACAATTAAGCACATTTTCTTCAAAACTCTACCAAAGGGACACTAAACTAAAATATGACTCGATCTATCTTACAAAAATAAGGGTTAAGCATTGGATAAATGGGGGTAAAAATATATTAAGAACGACGCACATTGTGCTTCTATCAACTACCCCACACTTAGCTTTTGCTAGTCCCTTAGCAAAACAAAAACAAAAAGACTCAACTACTGCCCCTAAATGATTGTCTCAGGATCTTTAAAACACATAGCTTTCAAGTTAAGCATTTTAATGTAAGCACATAAATCCCGAGCGTCATAGACATGTATCAAAGCATGAACAAGTAAGAAACGAAAATCACAAGCAATGACATGTTAAGTTGATTTAATCCTCCTCACTAGACATACTCTCTTCTTTTCACTCATGATATGGCAATTCACTCATAGTATATGCAAGGGAACAGATTGTAAGGCAACAAATAGCACGCATATTTCATCAAATAAAAGCACTTTGTGAATCAATTTTCTGGAAAAACTTCATGTAACAACTATGTACACCAATGAACCAAAGCCATATGCTCGCTCTTGACAAAAGTCTCCACAAATCAAAGTTTACCTATTTCAAGAATCATGAAAAGGTCAACATAAATGTGATAATGGGGATTGACATAAGGAATTCGCATTTAGGATAGTGGTGATAAAATGTCACCAAGACTTAGCAAAATTCAATAAATCCTTATGTCATCACTCTAAAGGCCAAATTTCATCATGCTGCGCCCAAACTTCATTCTTTTCTTCCCCATAACATAGTGAATATGAACAAAGGTCAAATATGATATTAATAGACCTTCAATTGTAAAACAAACTCCAAATTCACCACAAGAACTCATCCAATTATTTTTCTTTTCACTTCATTGCCGAAATATTCTTTGTTTTTCATTTTATTCGGCTCAATTTTTCTTTTCATTTTTCTGTCCGAATTCTCTTCTTTTTCTTTTTAATTTCGGCAACAACATTCTTTTCATGCAATTGGACAAGTTCACCCCACACTTACTTCATAACATCACTTCAAATAACAAATTCCAAATAAACTTTACCAAGTCTTGACAACAATGGAAAGGATAAACTGTTCTAAGCTCAAGGAAAGTATATCATGGTGATGAAATAAAATGGCACAATATCGGCTCAAAGGGGTTAAAACTAAGGAGTCCCACGACGGGCACAAATTAGGCATAAGCTTTATTTGGCAATGGTGGTAATCCTAACATGATCTTTTCAATCCTTTTCAAAATCAAGGCATTTCATGAATAATAGTCTCAAAAATTGTCAAGAGCAAGTTCTAGCATTCTAGAGTTCATTAAAAGCTATGGCACATAGTCATTGAATAATCAAAGAATAATGAAGTTTTTGAAAAATTCTGCCCATTTTTATCACTCAAGAAGGAAAATATATGGCATCAAAGCTCACACAGGTTATTATGGAACAAAATCAACACAACATACATGCTTATTACACAAATAAGTTCAAGTCTCAAATGTTCATACCAATCACAAAGTCCATGAAACTCACAATTAATTCTCATGATTATGCAAAACCATCATCTATGTACTCAAAGATAAATTCATCATAGACTATTTAGGGGCACCTAAGACTCAAAAACAAACAAAAACAAACAAAAGCAACGAAATTTTTTTAATTTTTTCTGATTTTTTTTTTCGATTTTTTATTTTTCTTTTCTTTTTATGACTCAAAACAAAGACAAAAACAAAAACAAACATGTGAAACATGTATCCCTACCCCACACTTAAGAAATTACATTGTCCTCAATGTAAAACAGAAATTATGTTGTAATTTCTAAGCATATGATAAATTCCACAAATTCCACATTTATACAATTCAACCAAAAAGAGTTTAGGGATTTAGAAAATTCAAACTCTCGTAGACGGCTCCTTCACAATTTTGGTTGAAATGGGTTGCCTCCCATACAGCGCTTAATGTTTATAGTCTACTCAGCCTAGACTCTTCACTTCTTAATCAAGTTGTGGGCGACGCCTTTTGGAGTGCGCACTCCAAATTCGTGCCTCCTTACAATGGTTATCATAACTCGATGCATGATTACTCCACTCTTCAACTGCATCGCATCAAGATAAAGAAATTTAGAAGAGTGGAGATGAGAATTCAAAGAATAAGTTAGTAGTGAGTTAGTGAATTAGCTAAAGTTAGAAGTTAGTGTATAAATATACAATAATTAGCTAAGTAGAATTTAATTGTAAATCAAGAACAAAAGTTGAGAGTGGAGTCTCATTTCTTGCAACACTTGTCGTCCTTCCCAAGTCAATGAGAGCTTCAATCAACTGTTTACAATATAATTCTTCACCTCTTCCTTATGATCTGCAACTAACAATTAAACTCTACAAGAATCATGAGAATCAACATGTATAGATTAGAAAGAATGAGTTAGAGTATAGGTTAGAAATAAGTTAGAAGTAATGTAAAATTTTCAAACTATAAATGTATCATACGAATTCTCTATAAGTATATATTCCACCCGATTTATGCAAGTATAAGTTTCATAAAAATTTACAAGTATCACACAATGGATCGGTTCTAGTCTTTTCAAATTATTCGAATATGTGATATGTGAGACTGCCGAACCCTAGAGTTTAATTTCTTTTATTCACACAACTTTAAAATTTGAGGTACGTGGAGCAGAGGAGATAACAGTGCAATGGGCTGAAATAGTCCAAGGTAGTATCATGCTTATTCCGATATACCTCAAAAATTAAAGACGAATTTTGTTTTGAAGAAAATAGATTCACATATGTTCAAGTTATCTTCTAGCGTCTAAAGTGAGGTGATGCTTCGGCACAAGCTGTTGTCTAGGGTCGAGCGTATTTTACTTTTCAAAGGCGGTGTCGTTAAGATTCACGGAGAGCGAACTCCCTTTAGGAACCAGGCAGGTCTCGTTGTTGGACACCACGGAGGACAAGTCCCCTATTGACTCACTCACCGAGAATGAACATCAGTCTGTCGGCCTTGAGAACCACTTTTACAAACTTGAGAACCAATCAATGAAAATAACTTGCCCCATACTTTGTAAAATAAACTCGGGTCCCTAGCGGTCTACAAGTGTTGATTAAAACCGCTCTCAACCTCATAAAAACAATAACTTTGCCAGAATGTCGCTTGTATGCGTGGGGGGGGGAAGTATCCCACGTTTCCCAATCTACATAAAACGGATCTAACAAAGCATCATTTGTATGAAGGGTTTAGGTTATGATCAACAAAAGAGGCTTCACCTACATGTTACACTTTAGAAACTACAATAAACTTAAGCATACATAAAACTATCAACTTCCTAGAAATTATCTAAGTGTCACAAACATTCACATATATATACATCACATGATTCGGCAACTTATCAAACCAAAAATCCTACTTACTAATACACATCCGAAAATCCTATTATACATATCCCAAAAACTATAGAAAAATTAAATAATCTGAAATTTACATAATTACAAAACAACACTTTATGAATCAAAATATTTAAATTTCCCCGGCAACGGCGCCAAAAATTGATGGAGATGTTATCCAAGCACAAAGTACCTGCAAAACAACTTCATACACATAATACCCTTCTTTTGTCAATTGTAGTTAGGACAAGTAGGGATCGTTCTATCCGGAGAAATCAAGGGCTTTCAATCACACAAAGTGTTGCACATAGAAAGGGGGGTGTCGAATTTTTATCTAATTTCCTACTGATTTTTACGAAACTTAAAACCTAAATTATTATTTACAAATGATCATCACCTTTCACACAATCACAAAACACAAAACTCATTACACATGCAACGAAATTAAAACAAGTAATAGGGGCAGCAAGCAAATATCGAATTCTAGATCAATTAAGTTCCAATTTAATTACAGCCAACGCGGCATATCTAATTATTTAAAACATCACAAGTATTTAGAATCAACTACGCGTGTAATCCTAAACATGGTACTAATCGGTTTAATAACACTACGCGTAGAAATTAAACACAAATAGCACATAAGCACAATATGTCGAATTGGAACATGTTAGCAAGTATGGCGTCACTCATCTCACATCGACATGTAAATTTCCAGAATTACTCTAGCCCTTAGATAAATACACATTAAAATCAACTACGCGTATGATCCAACATGTATTAAATCGGCAAGTGAATTCAACATCTAGATAACACTCATGGCCTTTTGAATGCATCTAGATATCTCTTTCGGTTGCACATGAATTAAGGAAATAAACCTAACTAAATCAAGAAAACATGCAAAACCCTACTGCCCATCATACCATATTCAATTACATAACATGCATAATTCGGTAATTAAACATAAGAAAACCAAACAATTATAACAAGAATTCGGAAATCCCATGAATAAATAACAAAACTAAAATCGGAACCAAGAATCCATACATAATTCATAGACAAATTAATGTATAAATACAAAGGAACAAAAGTCATTGAAATTACAATCCAAGTGACAACCTTGTTGAAGAATTCGGCAAGTGGATTGGTGTTGATGATTGGAATGATTTTATGAAAGGTGGTGGAGTATGGTTCGGCTATGTTCTTGGTGAGAATTCTTGGAAGCAATTCGGCAGAGTTTCGGTAAGCTTTTTGTGAGGAAGAGAAGATGATTATTCTGAAATTATGTTGTGGTATTTATAGAGGCAAGGGAGGCAGCTAGGGTTTACAAAACCTAGTTTTTCTCAAACTAATCCTGTTGGCAGATTTGACCTTCGAGTGAAGATTATGGAATATCTTTCTCTAGAAAATAGATATTGAGGTGATTCCAGTTGGGTTGGAAACTAGACTCCCGTAGCTTTCTATCCATATAAGGCTCTAACTATGATTCATTGTGAGCTGTCCGGGAGAGTCCGTGGAAGTTGGATGACGTGCACAGGAATTCTGCCGAATTTGATCAGGATTAGTTGTGATTTTCTTCCTCTATTTTCTGCCGAAAATTCCCAAGATAATGGCTGAATAATTGAGCAATATCTCTTTAGGTTTTCCATGAATTAATTCAGCCAAAAATCTTGCACAAAGGATGGGATTCAGTCCACATTCGTAAGCCAAATCCATGTAGAACTCGGTTTAGGTTTTCTTCTTTCGGCAGACTTGACCTTCGTGCATTCAAACCGGCATAACTTTTTGCTCAGGAAAGATTTTGCTGCGATTCTAAGTCCCAGAGAAACTAGACTCGTAGAGCTTTCCAACGGCGTATGGTTCGTTCTCTGGTTCCAAGCGATGTGTCCCACAGAAATTCCGGAAATCAGGACACAGTCCCAGGAAAATCCTGGTAGTCCCTGGATTGGTTTGCTCAAACTGCCAAGTTGCAGCCTTCATTTGGGTGACTTCCCGAACACCGATTGATCTAAAATTTTGACACAATATACTTTAGCTTGCCAATTATATGCATACCAAATTTCATCAAATTTGGAAAAGGAAAGATCAGTTTAGCACAGGCCTCAATATCACGAAAACAACATAATTTACACTTTTTGCTCAGATTTCTTTACTTAGTCATTTTTCTGACAATTAAGCACATTTTCTTCAAAACTCTACCAAAGGGACACTAAACTAAAATATGACTCTATCTTACAAAAATAAGGGTTAAGCATTGGATAAATGGGGGTAAAAACATATTAAGAACGACGCACATTGTGCTCCTATCATAAACATGATGTTGATTATGAACTTATGTGTTCAGTTCATGGACAACTTTATCCTCAAGATCAAAGTATATAAAGTTGGATTTGAGGACGATGTGGCAAGATTTAGTAACTAAATCATTGCTCAAAGTCATATTTTAAAAACATGTGAAAATGCATAACTATGCTAAGATTATTGAAACTCCCTTGATCAAATGAAAGAATCGGGGATAATTTCATAATTAATGTAAAAATTAGGGGGAGTTGCAGACATCCGGGGGAGTCTAGCATATACATGTTGTTTTCAAATGAAATTGGTGTGTTGTGCTCTTTTTCTCCTTCGACTAAAGTTTTATTTTCTCCCATTGAGTTTTTGTTACTTGGCAAAGTTTTTTAATGAGGCAACACTTCATGCACCATTTTATCTCTGACTCGACACAAGGGGGAGTGTTGAAGGAAAAACACATTATGTGCCTTCGTCAAAGTAACTGACGATAGGAAATTATGATATTATTAATCAAAGGATGTAACGACTCAATCAGTCATTATAGTCATTATGTACGTTGTAATTACCAATATAATATTCACTCTACATAAAGGGGATTATCAATGAAATGAGTAGACCAATTCCCATTTTATTTTTACATCATTTTCATTTTTGGAACTTATTTTTGAAACTCATTTTCATAAACGTTACTGAACATGCCCATTTAAGCATACAATCATGTCAAAGATTAATCGATCGCACCATTATTTTTCTATCAATTTTGATCTCGTATATGTGTTGAGTTTTAGGAGCTATTTCTATTGACATAAACCGGGATATATCCCCCATCAACAAGCTTGACACTACCAAGCTCGCTACCGAGCTAAATAGAGTGAAAATTGGTATAACCCTATATATTAGGTACAATGCTCTGGTGCATGCGTCAGTCGACATAGCCGGTCCTAAATTTTCGGAAGTCGAGTGCAGAAATTAAAATGAGACCTAAATAGACCTTATTTACTTAAAAAAAAAAAAGACTTAAAATCTTGTTTGCTATGCAAAGTTGGGGATCGAAACCACAATTAGTTGAAAGTTCTAGTGTTTCAAACATTGAATCTATACAGTGTTGTGAAACGGTCAGTCTACAAAATCCAACATAACCTATAACTCAAATCTTTCTCAGAAAATAATAATAAAAAAAAACTATAACTCACACATTGTTAACTAAACTCTTAAAAAAATAATATTGTTAACTAAACTAATTATATCGTATTTATCATAATGGTAATAACTAATAACGCTACCAATTTTGATAGCATTTGACCGCTTGATGATAATGGTACAAAACAGAAGATGAAGGAGATTGAGGAGCCTAAATCGAAGCAGGTGATGGAGGCTCGAAAGAAGTTTTTGTGCCCACCTCTCAGCAACTCCTTGCCCTAGTGTTAAAGGTAAGGAGATTCTCTAGTTTATCTTTGTTTTTTCATAACATTACTTATATCCTACGTCTAAATCTCATAGTTTATAGGCTCACTTTTTGTTTGAAATAAGTGAGCGCGAAATTGTGTTTTGAGATTACTGTTTATAGGTTAGTGCTTGTTCTTATCTGCCCTCTATGCGCAAGGCAGTTGAATGATCAATTTTGTAATTTCTTTATGAGTATAATGAATCATTTTTCTTTTGACTAAAAAAGAAGAAGATGATAATATGGTACAAAATAGTAATTTGCTACTATGCCCTTGCTACTTTTTCTGCTGCCTTCCCGACCCCCATTTTGGCCTTCAATATATAAATAAACGGGGACTCCCCGGTTCAGGAGAAGGAGAGAGACTCCACCGCAGCGAAAGCGGAAGAATGATTATTCCAGTGTGTTGCTTCACCTGTGGAAAGGTACGAATCCTCCTCCTTGGCCCAATCCAATTTCCATTTCTCTGAAATTTGTGTACATTTGGGTCGATGCGGAAGTTAAGTATCTTGGGAAAATATGGGCGCTTAAGTAAAATTGGGTACTCGCTTCTGTTTGATTTTAGGTGATTGGAAACAAATGGGACACTTACCTTGACCTTCTCCAAGCAGATTACACCGAAGGGTAAGAATCACAGATTTTTGGGTTTATTTTTTTCAATTTGACAGACTGACAGTTCAAGTTATGTTTTGGACTTGGTCATGAAGGAGGTTTTTTAAGGTTAGTGATTCAAATCTGTTTTGGAATGCAGAGATGCACTTGACGCATTGGGGTTGGTTCGTTATTGCTGCAGGCGCATGCTTATGACTCATGTTGATCTCATTGAGAAGCTTCTCAACTACAATAGTAAGTCCTCTCACTCTTTTTCTTGCGGTCTTTCTTTGCTGATGAGTTTATTGGAACTGATCGATACTGCAACCTTGTTACAGCTTTGGAGAAGTCGGACAACAGTTGAGAAAGCTTAGCTTATGGTGTAGCAAGCTGCTGGAAGTTGGTTTTTCTTTTACTTTCTTGTCAAGTGTCCGAGTGTGAGTACATGCTTTGGTTTTGTTTAGACCGGAGCTGTATATTTCTGTAGTTTCATGCTTGGATTAGGTCTAACAGGATATTTTGGATTGATGGAGATACTTATGGAATGTGCTTGTGGTATGTGTGTTCCTACTCTACGTTAGGTTTATGGGTAATATGCTGGCATGGGAATGTATTTTTACTGTGATTGGAGTGATGGGAGTATTCATGTCAAGGCTGGGAGTGATTCCGGCACGTCTAAGCATCAAAACTTTGATAATATGCTGGGAATGTAATATGGGTAATATGCATTTCTTATTTTGGGTGATGAGTCTTGTATATGATCATAACCCAAAAATAGCCCTAGCTTTCCTTGCATGGAATTTTTACTGTGATTGGAGTGATGGGAGTATTCATGTCAAGGCTGGGAGTGATTCCGGCACGTCTAAGCATCAAAACTTTGATAATATGCTGGGAATGTAATATGGGTAATATGCATTTCTTATTTTGGGTGATGAGTCTTGTATATGATCATAACCCAAAAATAGCCCTAGCTTTCCTTGCATGGAATTTTTACTGTGATTGGAGTGATGGGAGTATTCATGTCAAGGCTGGGAGTGATTCCGGCACGTCTAAGCATCAAAACTTTGATAATATGCTGGGAATGTAATATGGGTAATATGCATTTCTTATTTTGGGTGATGAGTCTTGTATATGATCATAACCCAAAAATAGCCCTAGCTTTCCTTGCATGGAATTTTTACTGTGATTGGAGTGATGGGAGTATTCATGTCAAGGCTGGGAGTGATTCCGGCACGTCTAAGCATCAAAACTTTGATAATATGCTGGGAATGTAATATGGGTAATATGCATTTCTTATTTTGGGTGATGAGTCTTGTATATGATCATAACCCAAAAATAGCCCTAGCTTTCCTTGCATGGAATTTTTACTGTGATTGGAGTGATGGGAGTATTCATGTCAAGGCTGGGAGTGATTCCGGCACATCTAAGCATCAAAACTTTGATAATATGCTGGGAATGTAATATGGGTAATGTGCATTTCTTATTTTGGGTGATGAGTCTTGTATATGATCATAACCCAAAAATAGCCCTAGCTTTCCTTGCATTAGTTCTGTGCTGCTTTTTTTCCTCTTCCACAACTGGTAGCTTCAGCGTTTTCATTTCACTTAGGCCGCCAGACTCTTCTCGACCAAAAGCCTTGCATTTGATCATAGATGAACGATAACACAAGGCAATGTTCACAGTGCAGAGTTTCAAAATAACAAATAGATACCTCAGAACCAGGTCCTAATTATGACCAAACGCCATGATAACAAAGATTAATATTGATACAATGTATGCTCCTCCTCGACGCCTTCAGAGAAAAACGTTTTGATCGTTCAGAATTATGGTGATCTGGAGTTACAGACAACCTTTCATCCTTCGTAGGATTTGAAACTCAAAATCAATTTGTTTCTCAAATCAAGCTGGTATTATCTTTGATAGCTGATTCATAAATTGTTTAGCTGAGCTTATTTAGACATCATTGTTCACAAATCAATCCAACTATAGTTATGCACATCCCTCTTGGTTGATTACTATCCCCTTTCAGTTACTGATTCCGAACTGATGTGAACCTAAGCTCGCACACAATAATAAACCCTGCAATCATTAGTAGTATAGACATAAGTAGGGATCGTTCTAAGCCGGGAATTAAGGGTACCTGAGATATGAAATTGTTAGACAAATATATACATATAAACACACATAAACGTCACAAATGGGGGAATGGTATGAATCGGCAGCTTGCTGCCTTTGAACTAGGTAACACGAAATAAAATGCTGAAAAATAAATTCTAGGTCTAATATTTACAAGTTTGGTCGACATTCTTCCACAAAGCACTAACACACAAGCAATCAAAACACATAACAAACAAGCAAGCAAGACTCACGGCAAAGTATTAAAGCGTTCTAGACTCAACTTAACTCCAACCCAATTAGAGCCGCAGCGGTCATCTAATTGCTAGACTTCTCTTGTACTTAGAATTAACTCAGCGTATAATCCTAATCTTGTTACTAACCAGTTTACATGACACGCAGCGTCGACACATGAACTAGCTAATAAATACGCACAAAGTCCTTTTTAATTGGAAACAAGTCAATAGAGTAAGGTTGTCAATCATCTCTTCAACAAGCATGTTCATTTAAATTACTCTAACCCTCGTGAAAAACAACACAAACTAAGTAACTCGTTGATTACCTAATCCATATTAATTTTCGGCTAATGAGATTAATAATCTACGCATTGCACTTACATAGGCTACCAATCTTTAAGCACACGAATTTAAAGAACAAGTCAAGAAAACCCTAAAATCAATTTAACACATATTCTTGCCGAAAATCCTAATTACTAGTTCATCATATATTTTCCTTACTCTTTAGCATGCAATCCATATTCTTACATCTAAAACATCACTTAAAGATAAAGAAAATAAATTGACATGCAAATCATAAAACCAAATTTCAATCCAATTCATACATAGACATAAAAATTGAAACCAAGAATTCATGCTAACTTCATAGACAAAGTTTAACATAACTACACAAAAATTACAAAGCCAAGAGAAGGGAGTGGATCACACATTAGAAACCTTGAAGACTTCGACTTGTATGGATCCGGCGGTTGGTGGTGTCGGATGGGGCTGCTGCTCGGCAGTGATGGTGTCGGCAGCAAGGAACCAAGGTTTCGGCAGAAACTTTGGGTGTGGTGGAGGTGGTTTTGGCTAGGGTTTTTGTGTAGGATTCTTGGGGAAATTTAGGTAGAGCTTTGGCTAGATTTTTGCTTTGGAATGTGACAAGTTTTTCTGTGCAAAAGTTGGCTATTTATAGGGAAAAACTAAGGTATTGCCGGCAGCCCTTGATGCACAAGGAAAAAGAAAACCAAGTGGGATAAGGATTTGAAACCTTCCTTTCATAGTTCAATTAGGTTTTCTTTTTCTGAATTTTTCTTCAAGGCTTGGGCTTCACATCTTCATGGACTTCTTGTATGATCTTTGGACTTCATTTGATATGTCTTGGTCCACCGAAAATGCTTCCATTGCCGGCAGCATCATCAAAGCACAAATCTGCCTTATTCGGCAGCTTCTCCTAGTTTGACTAGGAGAACTTCTTCTTCATATTCTTCTTCAATGCCTTAGCTCAGTGTCTTCCTCTTCCCTTCTTTAAGCTTGAACCATCTTCATAAATGCATTTGTGCACCATTTGGTCCATCAAAAACAGAAAGCACAAAAAGGGGGCAGTAGGTTCCTGGAATCGGCAGATTTGATGTTGATGTAGTAACTCCGGCATATCTCCATCCTCGGAGCTCCGATTGATGCGATTCCAAGTCTCAGATAAACTAGACACATATGGTCATCTCCCCATAAAATATCTCGATCAAATTCCTTGTGAGTCGTCGGGAATGATTTTTCGAAGTTGGGACAAAGTCCCAGGAAAATCCTGGAAGCCCCTGGATTGGAATGCTCGGACTGCCGTTTTGCAGCCAACTTTTGGGTGACTTCCCGAACTCCGATTGATCTGAAATTTTAACACAACATTCCTCAGAATATGAATATTAAGCACACCAAATTTCATAGAATTCGGACAAGGATAGATCATATTTGTACTCGTCACAAAATCGTGAAAAAAACATATTTTGCACTATTTTCCAGATTTCTAATACTTAGTCATTTTTCGGACAATTAAACACATTTCACCAAAACTCTACCAAAATTGACACTAACTATATTATGACTCTATTTTAGACAAATAAGGGTTAAACAAAGCATAAACGAGGGCATAAGCATACAATATCGTCGCACATTGTGCTCCTATCAACTACCCCACACTTATCCTTTGCTAGTCCCTTAGCAAACTAAATTAAACTAGACTCTAAACAACTATTGCCCCTAACAATTTGTCTCAGGCTCGTATGTACACATAGCTTTCAAGTTAATGCATGAGAATGCTAAGCACGAAAATTCCAAGCTTCATGAACATGTAACATCAATATGAACATATAAGAACAAAAGGTAAGCATGTAAACATGTTAAAACTAATTCAAATCACCTCACTAGGCATACTCTCTTCTTTTTTCTCGAAGCATGGTAATTCACTCAATAGTATATGCAAGCGAAAGATAATGAATTACAAACACTACCAGAAAAGGGGTTATAGCCGACGATATGGGAAAAAACGGCCGACGAAACAGTACTTCGTCGGCTATAAGGGGTCATAGCCGACGAAATAGTAATTCGTCGGCCACATTGCCGGCTATAATATTATAGCTGACGAGTTGTCGGCCGTCGTCGGCTATAACTATAGCCGACGAAAAGTTTTTGGTTATACCCGACGAGGGGGGTATTCGTCGGCTATAAGAGTTATAGCCGACGAAAAGTTTTTGGTTATAGCCGACGATGAAGGTATTCGTCGGCTATAACTCTTATATCAGATCTATTCTGCAGCAGCGAGCTCATTCGTCGAAAACATTTCGAAAACGCTCTGAAATCGTCCAAAACCTCGGCTATAAGCTTGAAAGGTACGTATATTGCTGTGTGTGTTGATTTAGTTGGTTATATGCAGAGGTGTGTTAATTTAGAGTTTAATTACAATAAATGTGTGATTAATTTGATATATATATATATATATATATATGTGTTGAGATGAGATTATTAATGGCATGGGTTGATATGTTGGTTAGATAGAATTGAAGTTTTCTTGAAGATTAGTGATTGATTGTTGATTTAGAGGTGATTTTAGATGAATTTGATGAAAAAATGTATATATATTAATTAATTTAATTGTAATTAAAAATATATTTTTGGTATATATAAAAAATACATTGTGTTTACTTAATTAGGGAGATTGACGATGTTTTAATTAATTTAGGGATGCATGTGTGTGTGTGTATATATATATATATATATATATATATATATATATATATATATATAATGATGAATTTTTTAATTAATTAGTACGTACGTACGTACGTAGTACGTGCATATATACATATCTATATACAGCTATATTTATTTCTTGAATTTACAGGATGGACAAGAGTTGGATTACCCTTGGAAGATGGGATCAGGCGTATCATGATGGAGTTAGGAGTTTCCTGGATTTTGTGATGGCTAACTGTGGAGACACTACACTTCATTATTGTCCGTGTAAAAAGTGCAAATGTGCCACCCCACGACACCGGTTTTCCATAGAGACAGTGGAGCAACACCTGGCTAGATATGGATTTTGGGTCCTATACACTAATTGGATTTATCACGGTGAACCAGAGTTTGCGGGTCCTCATGATCATGGACAATTTGCCGAGAGAGGGAGTTCCTCCAATGATCCAACAACGAACTGGATCAACGATATGTTTCCTCGTGAGAGCGGTGTCTTTGATGAAGCACCAGATGTGCAACTCCCTCCTCCGGAGATGGAGTGTTTCCCTGATATTGAGCCACTCGAGCCATTACCCCGATCTCCGGTCAACACAAGTGGTATGGAAAAGTACAACAACCTGATCGCATTGCAACAGACTCCGTTGTACCCCGGATGCAGTAAGACTGTCCTTAAATCTGTCATGGGAGTGATGAAGATCAAAACGGAGAACAAAGGCACTGTCAAATCGGTTGATGATTGGCTGAAGATATGGGGTGGGGCGATGCCCCCCGGACATCGGCTTCCTACCAGTCATCATAAGGTGCGACATATCCTTAAAGATCTCGGCCTTTCCTACATCAAGATTCATGCATGCAGATACAATTGCGTTCTGTTTTATGGGGAAGGACTTGCAGATCTTGAATACTGCCCAGTATGCAATACAGAGCGGTATAAGTTCACTCCTAAAGGGAACAAGAAAGCTGTGAAGATACTTCGGTACTTCCCGCTGATTGATAGGCTTGAGCGGTTGTTCATGTGTGCTTTCACGGCCAAAGCTATGAGATGGTGGGCTGAGAGGAATGTGCCTGACGATGACACCCTTAGACATCCCGCCGACGGAGAGGCTTGGAAGAAGAATGTGTTGGAGTTTCCTGAATTTGCATCAGAGGTTCGAAATGTTTGGCTAGGGCTATCATCCGACGGTTTCAACCCTTTTGGCAAGAAAGAGCTTCAGTACAGTGTGTGGCCAGTTATTTTGATTCCGTACAACTTTCCACCGTGGATGTGCATGAAGAAGGAATATAACATGCTCACATTGTTGATTCCAGGCCCAGGTTATCCGGGAAAGTGTCTCGATGTGTATTTGAGACCCGTAATTGAGGAGCTTCGGTACTTGAGTCTGAACGGCCACCTGGTCTACGACCGGTTCAAAAATGAGATATTCCGGATGCATGCCATGCTTGTTGGCACGATCAGTGACTTTCATGGGAGGGGTATGTTGTCGGGCAGCGTCACCAGGGGTTACAGGGCTTGTTCAGAGTGCATGACTGTTGATTGCTCCAGTCCTCATTGCAGCAAGATTGTCCAGATGCGTCACCGTCGTTGGCTTCCGCATGACCATCCATTTAGGGACGATGCACAGGCTTTTGATGGGACTGAAGAAAGGGGCTGGGCACCCGAGCAATGAACAGGGGAGGAAATATTGGCAGTGTTGAATGAGTATGAATTTGGTTCGCTTAGCAATCATCCCGATGTGTTGCGCACGATTCCAGAGAGGCCGGATCGGTATAGGTTCTGGTCACACAAGAGCATCTTATGGGAACTTCCTTATTGGGCCAGGTTGGCTACCAGATACTACCTGGATGTCATGCATATAGAGAAGAACGTGGGTGAAGCCGTGGTTGGCACAGTTTTGAATTGGGAGAAGAAAACAAAAGACACCCCCAAGGCACGCGTTGATCTGAGAAATATGGGACTGCGGGACCATTTGTGGTTGAGAGAGGGCAGGAGCAAAATGCCCCAAGCTCCTTACACCGTCACCAGGGACCAGAAACATGAAATCTTTGGATGGCTGAGTAATGTCAGGTAACTTTTTATTAGGTATGTATTCCCTAAAGAATCCATCTGTTGTTGGACGACTATATATGCATGAAATCTAATTGTTGTTAATGGCTATGCAGGTATCCTTATGGCTATGCGGGTAACATAAGCAAGTGTGTTAACTACCGAGACAACAAGATGTACGGATTGAAGAGTCACGACTGCCATGTACTGCTTCAACGCCTCTTCCCTATTTTCATTCGAGCGTACTTGGAGGATGAAGTGGTTGAGCCGTTGGTGGCGTTGTCAAGATTCTTCCAGAAGTTATGCGCTAGAGAAGTTAGAAAATCAGAGCTCATGAGAATGCATGAGGAAATCGTTTTTATCTTGTGCAAGTTCGAGAGGATATTTCCCCCAAACTTCTTTGACATCATGTCTCACCTGATGATCCATCTTCCCCAACAATTGTTGCTTACCGGTCCCGTACACTACACTTGGATGTATCCCATCGAAAGGTACATGTTATTCATAAATTTGAGTTATACATGTTTTTAAATAAAAGTTGCATGCTCTTAACATGCACTTGTTAACCTTGCAGACAACTTGGAGACTACAAGAAATATGTGCACAATAAATTTGCGCCTGAGGGGTGTATTGTTGAAGCTTACATTGCGCATGAGTGTGTAACGTACGCCAAGTTGTACTTGGGAGCGATGGAGGACCCCCCACAACATCCAAGTCGAGATGACCCCGAGTTCAACCTATCTATCGTCGCCAACTCTGTTGTACCATACGGAAGCTTCAAGAAGAAGGGTGTGGACAAGTTGCTTGACCATGAGGTAGGGATTGCCCACTGGTGGGTTCTAATAAACTGTCCGGAGGTACAATATTGGAAACGAACCCATCTTCACTGCAAGGAAGTTCGCGGTGATGTCGAGTACCATAACACGACGTTTGCAGACTATTTTCCACAATGGGTAAGTGTATAAATATATATATTAGATGGATTTCTTTTACAGTTCCCTATTCTTTAATCATAAACACACCAACTGATTTGAGTTATATTTTTCAGCTGATGCAAGTGGCTGCGAGGGGTGGTCATACAAATTACTCAGAGGAATTGAGGCTGTTGTCGATGAAGCCGATATCTTCCACAGTCCGCCCAATGTGTGATGTCAACGGCGTTAAGTATATATGTGAAGCTAGAGACGGGGAACGCAAAACAGAGAATTGTGGGGTGATGGTCGATGGTGCAGAGGGGGGCGTGGATTTTTACGGTGTCCTACAGTCAGTTGTTGAACTCATTTATGGGAACCGCATGAAAGTCCACTTGTTCAAGTGTCGATGGTTTGATACTAGGCCGCACCGCATACGGATCGATCAGTACGGCATACTTTCGGTGAATACCGCCACTAGTGTGTATGAAGATGACCCCTTTGGTTTCGCCACAGCGGCCAAAAAGGTCTTTTATCTTGACGATCCATTGAACAAAGACACGTGGAAGGTAGTTAACCATGTGTCTCAGCGAGACATATACAGTGCTACCACACTTGGTGTGAGCACAGAGTGTCAAGAAGCGACCGCATACCAAGAGCCGGACGCCGGCGACATTCCGGAATCCTCCACCATCCGCGATAATAATGTGACGTCGGGCAGAGTGGTTCGACTTCCTAGGGGTCAGGTGCCCATGTATGATGTTAATCCGAATCGTCTATATCAGGCAGCCGATGACTCAGACGACGAGTACGAGCACCGGTTGCCAGATATTAACTACTATACTACGTCTGACTCAAGTGATGAGGATGATTCTGATTATCATCCTTAGTATACTATTTCTGTATGTATTTGTGTACGATGGTGCATGCATGTATGAATACATTTTTGTCCTTAATTACCGTTTTCGGAGTTTATGGGAAATTGTATTGAATTGTTTGTGTGATGTTCAGGAATTTATCAGGTGAAATAGGCAATTTTCAGGCCCTAAATGGCAAATTTTCAGAAAGATAAGCATTATAGCCGACGAAATGGACCATACTTCGTCGGCTATAATGCCCATTCTGGGTAATTTAATATGCAAGTTGTCGGCTAACGACAAAATGTTGAAGGTCGTCGGCTAAAGTATAGCCGACGACCTGTAATTCGTCGGCTATAACCCCTGGCCCGGATGTTGACCGAAACCATTGCTTGATCCTTCAAATGCAAAAGTGTCGTGAAATAAGATACGACCGAAATATTGAAATACGTCTACGGTTGAAAAATGGGAAGATTCCGACAAAATCTGTGTGCCGAATGCTGCGGTTAGCTGTTTTTTACTTCCGTTTTCCTATGGGTAGCCTGACGTTCGGTAAATATTTTGAGGAAAATTTTTATAAGATTAGTTGCGTCTCATCGATCTGAAACTATTCTCTGTTGAAGGTCAGGCCAAAAAACGTCATTTAGACGGGCCAATTTCCGTTTTAAAGCGTTTAGAGGTTTGACTTTGCAGTTTGACCGTACCGATCGAGCCTTTAACGTTGTCAGATGTAGTTGGATTTTTTTTCATACATGTATTTCATCTTAACGGTGATATCTGACGGTTGGAATAGATTTTCCAAACTTTTAGATTCGAAATCGAAACATATGCACTAATGTTCCTCAACTTGTTTACTAAGTGTTTAAGTGAATGTATAGTTTCAAATAGTTGCTATACGTAGACCCTTCAAATGCAAAAGTGTCGTGAAATAAGATATTACCGAAATATTGAAATACGTCTACGGTTGAAAAATGGGAAGATTCCGACAAAATCTGTGTGCCGAATGTTGCGGTTAGCTGTTTTTTACTTCCGTTTTCCTATGGGTAGCCTGACGTTCGGTAAATATTTTGAGGAAAATTTTTATACGATTAGTTGCGTCTCATCGATCTGAAACTATTCTCTGTTGAAGGTCAGGCCAAAAAAACGTCATTTAGACAGGCCAATTGGCGTTTTAAATCGTTTAGAGGTTTGACTTTGTAGTTTGACCAAAGAATAGCCGACGACATACTTAACTTCGTCGGCTAAACTCTTGCGATCCGCGCCGTTTCATTGTCCGCCGTTGGATAGGCGAGATCTGACGGCTGCTGAGAGCGTGAAGTATAGCCGACGAGATTCATATTATAGCCGACGAGATTCATGTTATAGGCGACGAAATCCATACTTCGTCGGCTATAACCGGCCCGCAAAGCCCAACTTCGGCCCGGCCCGGATTTCGGGTCAGAGTATAGCCGACGAATTTCGTCGGCTATAACTATAGCCGACGAATTAAAATTAAATCGTCGGCTATAGTCCTTCGATTTAAACCGAAACAGAGGCGCCTCTCCCTCATTTTCCCGAGCGTTTCTGAAATCCCTAATCGCCTAAACCCCTCCCCGACGCTGACCGACCACCACCTAGCCTCCCCGACGCCGACCGACCCTCCCCTGCCCTACCCGACCCCTCCCCGCCCCGTCCCCGTGCTTCCCGACGCCTCCCCGACCCGAACCAGACGACGAGATCGATCCCCTATAGCAGCCGCCCCTAGCCGCCGTCGCCGCCGCACCCACCACCGGTCCTCGTCCAAACTGCACCACCATGTCAGGTAGTCCCGATCGAGCCTCATTTAGGGTTTTTATTTATTTTGAGGAATTTTGGTTTTTTGTGAAATTTAGGGTTTTTGTGATTTTTTTGTGGAATTTAGGGTTTTTGTGAAATTTATGGAATTGTGTGGATTTTTTGTTAATTTTGTGGAATTTTGTGGAATTTATATACTAATTTTGTGGATTTTTTGTTAAATTTAGGGTTTTTATATACTAATTGTGGAATTTTGTGGAATTTATATACTAGTATACTAATTTATATACTAATTTATATATAATTAGGTATAAATATATTTAGGTATATATATAATTAGGTATATATATATTTAATGAAGTTTTTTATTTTTGTGTGAAATTTATGGAATTTTGTGGAATTTTGTTTAATTTTGTGGAATTAACAAGAATTTTTAGGAGGATATATATATCTATATATATATATTTCGGAATATATATATATATAATTAGGTATAAATATATTTAGGTATATATATAATTAGGTATATATATATTTAATGAAGTTTTTTATTTTTTTGTGAAATTTAAGGAATTTTGTGGAAATTTTTTTAATTTTGTGGAATTAACAAGATTTTTTAGGAGGATATACATATATATATATATCTATATATATATATATATTTCGGAATATATATATATATATAATTAGGTATAAATATATTTAGGTATATATATAATTAGGTATATATACATTGAATGAAGTTTTTAATTTTTTTGTGGAATTTTTGTGCAATTTATGGAATTTATATACTAATTGTGCAGGAAACCGCCGCGCTGTAGACCGATGGCTTGGCAGACCGACCGAGAGCGACCCCGACGCTCAGGCAGGACCCAGCCGTGGGGGGAGCGGATCCAGCGGTCGTCGGGGCCTAGGCCGGCCTATGAGTCGACGAGAGGAGACCTTGATGGGATTGACCTCGAGCGATCCACGTGGGGGCTCCTCGTATGAGTCGACGGGAGCGGACCCTGACTCGAGTGTCGGAGGAGGACGCAGAGCCACCAGACCCCAGTGCACTTCAGCACTGTTCCAGGATCGGCAGCCGACCCCACCGCCCGCCGATCTAGACCCTCCAGAGATGCTCCCTGTCCCCCCACAGCGACAGCGTCCACAGCTACGGGGCCCACCGTCAGGGGGATCAGGCCCCTCAGGGTCCACGCCCCGTATGTCTCCGCCATCGGGGATGTACATGGTCCAGTTCCTCCCTGCCATCCCCGAGTACGACGCCAGGGGGAGGCAGATTTGGAGGCACGACCGGCCCCACGAGATTCCCTGGGAGGAGGCCTACGTCCACAGGCCTTTCGACTCAGAGGACTGCCGCGGCCTGTGGTGTGTTCGTGAGAAGGACAAGCAGTACAACGACGCAGGTAATTGGTTAGTTTAATTAATTATTTAGATTGTTTAATTAATTATTTAATTAGTTAGTTTAAATAATTATTTAACTATGTATTCATTTTAATTATGAAACAGGCGTCCTCGTAAATAATCCCGCGGGGACGAGATGGACCAGAGGGCCAGCGAACATGTCGACCCTGGAGAGGGAGCTCGCCGGTGGGATCAGGGAGATCCTGCCCGGTCCCGGTGAGGATGGACGCCCGATCGAGAGGAGAGACACCACCACCAAGTATATCAACGCGACGGGCATGCTCGTGCGGGACAGGGTCCCACTGTTGTGGCCTGACTGGGGCTCTGTGCCCGATGACATCAAGGCGCGAGTGTCAATGCACTGTCGGTGAGTTAAATCGTATTTTTATTATAGAAAATAAACATTTATGAATTCAGTCCTTATAACTATATAAAAATATTTTCTAATTAATTTATAAAATTGCAGCAATGGTTTAGAGTCCATCCTACCTTGGACTGGTGGAGAGACGAGCAGCTGAAGAACAGGTTATGTGTTTCGCTTTTTTTTGTATAAATATATTTATTGGCAGTGTACGAATATATCTAACAGTTGTGTTTTGTTAATATAGGTACTCCGAGTGGAAGAACGAGCTGTCGACGCACTACAAGACGTACCATGTGGAGCAGGGCTTGGGGCGAGGTGCAACCCCCCACGAGTTCCGGTACAGGGAGTATGAGTGGCTATGGCTGGTAGCCTACTTCGGGAGCGACAGGGTCTCGGTAAGAAAATTTAGCCTGCTAGTATATAACTTTTTACTGTTATTTAATAATTAAATTATGTAGTTACTTAATTAAATTAATTAGTTAGTTAGTTATTAGTTATTAAATTAAGTTAGTTAGTTAGTTACATAGTTAGTTAGTTCGTTACTAAATTAAATTAAATTAAATTAAATTAGGTAGTTAGTAAGTTAGTTAGTTACTAAATTAAATTAGTTAGTTAAGTAGTTACTAATTAAATTAAATTAGTTAGTAACTAAATTAGTTAATAATTTTATTTTGGTTAGTTCCTAATATTTTAATTTAGTTACTAATTTATATTTGCGTTTATATGTTCGTTCTTATAATACAGAAAATCTCGAAGACGAACAGCGACAACCGCAAGAGGAACGAGCACCCCCACCACGGCGGCGCCCGCTCCTGGAGGCAGTGGGCAGAGATTGCGAGGAGGGACCGACCGCTGAGGCCGTTGTCTTGGATTCATGCGCAGATGTATCCGGGGCGTCCCGACCAAGTGGTAAGTATTCGCCCATCTTCAATAAAAGTGTTTCATTAAATTAATTTATATATTTTTTTTATTAATTCGTTTATTATATTTTCTTGTCAATTAGGCGGAAATAGATGCGGAGACCGACGCGATCACCTTCGGGATCGCGCGAGACACCCTGGGGGAAGGGGCGTCCGACGAGGCGATCGCGGAGTTTGCCTCCACGATCGACACCCTTGAGCCGCGCTTGGCCTCTCAGATCATGCACGCGGCGGTAGGGATGGGCAACAACTACTTCTACCAGAGAGGCCTAGGCGCGGTGGGAGATGGGGTTCTCAAGTACACGCCGGCCAATCCCAGCACGCAGCGTGCGGCTTCGACGAGAGGAGACTTGCAGACACAGCTGCAGAGGACTCAGGCGGAGTTGGCGAGGGCGGTGGAGGCGCTCCAGCAGGCGGAGTTGGCGAGGGCTGCGGAGGCTTCGGCGCAGCAGGCCAGAGACGCATCTGTGGCGGAGATGTACCGATGGATGCAGCAATCTTGGGAGGCCCAGCAGGCTGGACTCCAGCCCCCGCCTCCGCCACAGATGCCCTAGTTCGTCGTCCCCACTCCCCCCCCCGCATCGGAGTATGCCGCCAGGCGATCAGGGTAGCCATAGCCACCGGAACTCGAACGAACCCGTCGACGACGCTACGCGTTTATGGGATGATGATGAGTAGATGACTAGTTAGGGGGTTAATTTGTACAGTAGGTAGGATATTAGGGATGGATTGATGTGGATATTTGTTGGATATTTGGATGTTTTGTTTGTGGATTTTCTGCAGCCAAACCGAAGGCGAAGTGAAATTGGGCCCGAGTTAAATTTTTAAATTTTTTTAAATATTTAGGGGTTATAGCCGACGAAATGGACCATATTTCGTCGGCTATACCCTCCCGGCTTCCGGCAAAAAAAAGCCGTTCCTGGTACCGGCGATTGTTATGGCCGACGATGAATTCGTCAGCTATGCCGGACGTATAGCCGACGATAGTGTCGTCGGCTATACTTCAGGGTTAGGGGCAATTACGTAATTGTTGAAGCCGACGATTCTGTCGTCGGCAATGTTCGAAGTATAGCCGACGACGCTTTATTCGTCGGCTATACCGCGTGTTTTATAAGCCGACGACTTACCCTGAGTATCCGACGGAGCATTCCCGACGAGAGAATAGCCGACGATACTTCGTCGGCTATGACTATAGCCGACGATTTAATGAAAACGGCCGACGAGATGGCCTCGTCGGCTATAACCCCTTTTCTGGTAGTGAAAGAGTGACTTGCATATATCGAAGAAACGAAAGCACTTTGTGAATTTTGATGGAAAAACCTCATATGACAACTATATGCACCAATGAACCAAAACCATATGCTTACTCTTGAGAGAATCTCCACAAATCAAATTTAACCATCTTAAGAATCATGAAAAAGATCAATCAAAAGGTTGTAATGGGACTAGGCTAAGAGGTATTCGATATTTGGATAAGGAGGTTTAAAAACGTCACCATGGCCTTTGGCAAAGCTCAAATCTCCTTATGTCTTCTTGCCGAAAGGGTCAAATTTCATCTTGTTGGACCCATACTTCATTCTTTTCTTCCCATAATATTACAACAAAATTCAAGACAATAGCCATGCACGATTTTTTTTATTTTTCATGCCTATGCCGTGCCCTTCAATCTCATATTTTCTTTCTTGCTCTCGGCATTTTTCTTTCTTTTGGTCCGAGCATTCTTCTTTTCTCTTTTCTTTTTCTAAGGCACGGCATACATACATTTTTCATATAATTTTATGGCTAAGTCTACCCCACACTTGTTCTTCTTCATCACGCACGTGAAAACGCTTTCAAAAATCAAGCTTTGCCAACACATAAGGTAAAGGCACAACTACACTAAGCTCATGGAAAGTGTTTAAGGGTGATAAAAAAAAGGTTCAACGTAGGCTCAACGGGGTTTACTAAGGTGTCCCACGACGGGCTCCAATAGGGCTTATGCTTTATTTGGCTTTGGTGGTAAACCTAAATGATCTTTATTCAATCACATTCAAAATCAAGGTATTTTATGATATAAACGTTTCGAAAATCAACAAGAGTAAGTTCTAGCATACTAGAGTTCATTAAAAAGCTATGGCACATAGTCATCGAATAGTCAAAGAATTATGAGGTTTCATGCTTCCTACGAATCTATTGAATTTTATCTTTTTATCACTTAAGAAGAAAGCAAATTGGCTCTAAAGCTCACATAGGTTATTATGGAACAAACTAGCTAAAAACATGCATGCTTCGTTAATCAACAAGTCCTACATGCTCCTACCAATGCACAAAATCCATGAAACTCACAATTTTAATTGTATGCACAACTATCATCTATGTATGCAAAAAGGAGAAAAACATCATTGACATTTTAGGGGCATCCTAAGACTCGAAACAAACAAATTAAACACTCTATTTTTGTGGAACAATTTTTTGAAATTTTCTTTTCTAAACTAAGCACACGAACACATAAACGGAATACGTTATCCCACCCCACACTTAGAAAATTACATTGCCCTCAATGTAAGCACAAATCTATATCAACGAATTTCCTAAGCATGCAATAGTCTAACATATACCAACATATCATCACAAATCAAAGAAAAAGAGAAGGGTTAAGAAATTTCAAACTCTCGGTGATGGCTCCTTCACTTTTCTTTGATCGAATTGGGTTGCCTCCCAATTAGCGCTTTGTGTTTATAGTCCATAACCTAGACTTTTCACCGTTTGTTGCATGTGTTCATCTTGCTCCAAAGTAACTCAAATCGGCATGAAGAAGGGCAACAAGAAGATCTTGGCATGTTGTATCCGATTGTGTCGCAATCTGCGTATCCGATGTGTGCATCGTGTCCGATACCATTGCAGGCGTATCCGGCGTATCCTGGGACGTAGTAGCCTTGTGTCCGGCCTCCTGTGTGAGTGTGTCAACCCTGCTGGCAATGGCAGGTCCGGCAGGAGCAACTTTCATCATGGGAGGGTGAATTCGACGTTGAGCTTCCTTTGTCGGCTTAGCTCCTTCTTCTAAGAAGATGCGATGAACACAAGTAGTAGGGCTTATTCCCTTGATATCCGCCAAGGTCCAACCTATGGCGGTCTTGTACTTCTTAAGCATACGTATGAAATCAACCTCTTGCTTCTCACTAAGCATTGAAGACACAATAACCGGTAGTGTATCTCCTTCTCCAAGATAAACATACTTTAAGTGACTAGGGAGTTCTTTTAGTTCTAACTTTGGGGCCTCTTCCACACTTGGTCGAAATTTTGTTGTAGCACTTGGAATTGACAAGAACGAGTTCTTCGTGTAAATAGGAGTGGCGTCGAGCTCGGCAACCACACTTTGGATGTTCGGCAATATAGTGTAAGGCTCGGCAATGCTTGGCTCGGCCATGCTTGGCTCGGCTTCAGTCTTAACTCGCTCTCCCCTCTTGTCAAATCCGACCCCTTGCTCAATCGCTAATTGCTATGCGTCGAGCGAGGTCGACATAACTTGCTCGACCTCCTCCAAAACATCAATGGCACAACCCTCCTTCAAATCAACATTAGGGAATTTCATGGCATCACACACATTGAACTTTATTACCTCACCATCAAACTCCATAGTTAGGTTGCCCTCGGCCACATCTATCTTTGTGCGCGCCGTCCTCATAAATGGTCGCCCTAGTAGCAATTGAGTGTTATTGACCGGCAAATCCTCCATCTCAACCACATAGAAATCGGCAGGGAAAATTAATTGATTGACTTGCACAAGCACATCCTCCACATAACCCTCCGGATACTTACTTGAGCGATCCGCAAGTTGAATAATGACATTGTCTTTCTTGAGAGGCCCTATACTCAACGTTTGATACACATTGAGTGGCATGACAATGATCGATGCTCCCAAATCCAACATCACATCCTCAAAACGAGTGTTGCCTATGACACAAGGCACATTGAAGCTACCCGGATCCTTCATCTTTGGTGGCAACTTACTTTGAATAACGGCCGATACCGTCTCGCTCATAGTTACCGCACGAGTCTCCCTCGTATGACTTATAGCCGTGCAAAGCTCCTTCAAAAACTTAGCATACTTCGGTACTTGCTTAATGCACTCCAACAAAGGGATGTTGACTTGCACTTTCCGGAAAATCTCCAACACCTCCTCATCAGACTTATCCTTCTTCGATTTAGCAAAGCGAGAAGGGAATGGAATGCTTGATGTCGGCACCCCTCCCTTGCTTGCTTGGTTCGGCACTAACTCATTCTTTGATGTTGCGGGATCATACTCAAGTTCGTTGCGCAGCCCCTTGTCTGTCACATGGTTTCCGGCGTCTCTACCCTTCTCGGCATTCATGCCCCTCTCGGCAGCAGCTCTGCCGGCAGCATTATGCTCGGCAGTCTTGTCCTTCTTGGCAGCATCATCATAGTTCCCATTATGGCTGCCGGCAATTGCAGGTCCGGCAGCCATCTCTTCATCCTCAATGACATTGAAAGTTACTCGCTTCTTCTTTGGACTTGTCGGAGGAAACAACTCTCTTCCACTACGAGTTTGGATCACTTTAGCTTGCTCGTTCCTTGGATTTGGAATTGTATTGCTTGGCAACTTCCCTTGCTCATTAAATCTTCCCATGAAATCTACAACTTGGCCCATTTGAGTCTTGAGCTCACCAATATCCTTTTGATGATTTTGTTGCCCCGCGAGTAATGCTTGAGTGGCACTTGACAATGATTGAAGCAAAGCATCATAGTTTGGATTGCTCGGCGCGGCTTGGCCTTGGCTCGGCCCTCCTTGAGCTTGGTTCGGCAGTGCTGCAAAATGTCCCTGGTTCGGCTGAAAAGGTTGCCGAGGCACAAAGGGTGCCCTCGGTGCATATGGTGCTCCTCCCTCTCTCGGTTGCATAGGTGCCCTAAGCACATTATCATTATTCGCCCATCGAAAGTTAGGATGATCATTGAACCTTGGATTGAAGTTCCCAAAACGTTGGCCTCCTTGAAAACCAATTGCATTGCACTCCTCTACTCCCTCATTAACTCCAAATTGAGGACGTTGTTCGGTCTCATGGCCCTCGGTGCAAATTCCACAAACACTAGCACGCTTCTTCATCAAATTACTCACCAAGTCGGTAAGCTTGTCAACTTTCTCCTCTAATTTTGAGCTCGAAGACGTCTCATGCACCTTCTCACTTCTTTGCACATTGCCTCGTGCCATGCCAAATTGTTGGTTGTTCAAAGCACGAACTTCCAACAAACTTCTTGCCGCACCGGCATTCAACTCTAAAAAGCTACCTCCCGCGGCTGAGTCAAGAAACTCTCTCTCCATGACACGCAATCCCTCATAGAAATATTGTAGCAAGAGTCCATCGCTAATGCCATGCGATGGACACAAAGAAACTAGGGACTTGAACCTCTTGTAGTAGTCAAAGAAAGTCTCATCTCCGGCTTGCTTCACACTAGTAATTTGCTTCCTCAGATCAGTGATGCGTGAAGCAGGAAAGTACTTGAGTAAAAACTCATCCATCATAGAACTCCACGAAACAATGTGACCACTAGGCACTTCAAACAACCACTCCTTCGCTTGATCTTCTAAAGAAAACGGAAATGCCTTCATTTTGAAGTGTTGCAAATCGGTCCCTCTTGGACACATAGACTCCGTGGTGAAGTTAAACCACTGTAGATGCTTGTTAGGATCCTCACTCGGCATCCCATAAAACGATTTCAGCTTATGGAGGAATCCACTCCTCAATTCAATCTCTCCCGTCTTGTCAGCTTCCAAGGGAGGATAAGTGATATTCGAAGGAGCAACACCAGCTCCAGCAACATGACCATTATGTGATCGGATTGATGCCATTATCTCTTCTTCTTCCTCTGATTCGGCAAAGGCTACAAATTCTGGATTCTCAAGATCACACGACGACGAAACAGAAGATGGGGAGCTCGGCAATGAATCAGAAACGGACGGCAATGATGGTGATGAAACTGATGAACTGGTTGGTGACGATGGTGGTAATGGCACAAAACGAGCAATAGCGAGTTCTTGATCTAAACGTTGCAAACGGCCTTGAAGATCTCTTGTCCAAATATTAGATTCGGACATGAATTATTTCTGAAATTTGCAACATTTAAACAAGTTAGAACATCGTAAAGAAATAGAAAGCAAGAATATTCATTATTACAAGCCACGGCATTGGCAATTACACAACATATTTCAAACAATAGCATACAAAATCACATTCGGCAAAGGCACAAAGGCATTCGGCAAAGCACAAATATAGTTCGGCAACAAGAGATCAAAATTTGGAACGTTCATGATCATGTAATTGCTAAGTATAATTTCTTTTAAATTTGTTCTAACTCTCGAAGTACGTGGAGCAGAGGAGATAACGGTGCAATGGACTGATACAGCCCCCGGTAGTATCATGCTTAATCCGATATACCTCAAGAGTTTGAACCACACAACTCGTTTTATCTTTGAAGAAAAATAGACCACATATGTCAAGTTATGTTCTAGCGTCTAAAGTGAGGTGATGCTTCGGCACAAGCTGTCGACTAGGTCGTGCGGATTTTACGTTTCAAAGGTCATTAAAATCACGGAGGGCGAACCCCCTACAGGAACCAGGCAGGACTCGTTGTTGGACACCACGGAGGGCGAACCCCCTATCGACTCACTCACCGAGAATGAACATCAGTCTATGGGCTTTGAGATCCAGTTAAACAAACCTGAGAACCATATCTATGATAATAATTTCCCCATACTTTGTAAAACAAACACGGATCCCTAGCAGTCTACAAGTGTTGATTAAAACCGCCCTCAACCTCATAGAAGTAATACTATTGCCGAAAAGACGCTTATATGCGTGGGGGGGAAGTATCCCGCGTTTCCCAATCTACATAGAAACGGTCTCCGACATAGCACCATTCACATGAAGGGTTTTGGTTATGATCAACAAAAGTGGCTTCACCTACATGTTACACTTTAGAAACTACAATAAACTCAAACATACACAACACTATCAACTCCCTAGAAATTAAACTAAGGGATTACCAACATACATCAATATACATCATGCAACTTCCGAAATTTAAACTCTACATGCCGAAGCATATTTCTACTTTACAAAATCCCAAAATAAAATTAAATTTACAACTTTACAACTTCACAACAAAAATTCCCAGCAACATTATATACACAACATTAACATAAAACAAGCTTTTATAATCCCCAACAATGGTGCCAAAAATTGATGTGAACCTAAGCTCGCACACAATAATAAACCCTGCAATCATTAGTAGTATAGACATAAGTAGGGATCGTTCTAAGCCGGGGATTAAGGGTACCTGAGATATGAAATTGTTAGACAAATATATACATATAAACACACATAAACGTCACAAATGGGGGAATGGTATGAATCGGCAGCTTGCTGCCTTTGAACTAGGTGACACGAAATAAAATGCTGAAAAATAAATTCTAGGTCTAATATTTACAAGTTTGGTCGACATTCTTCCACAAAGCACTAACACACAAGCAATCAAAACACATAACAAACAAGCAAGCAAGACTCACGGCAAAGTATTAAAGCGTTCTAGACTCAACTTAACTCCAACCCAATTAGAGCCGCAGCGGTCATCTAATTGCTAGACTTCTCTTGTACTTAGAATTAACTCAGCGTATAATCCTAATCTTGTTACTAACCAGTTTACATGACACGCAGCGTCGACACATGAACTAGCTAATAAATACGCACAAAGTCCTTTTTAATTGGAAACAAGTCAATAGAGTAAGGTTGTCAATCATCTCTTCAACAAGCATGTTCATTTAAATTACTCTAACCCTCGTGAAAAACAACACAAACTAAGTAACTCGTTGATTACCTAATCCATATTAATTTTCGGCTAATGAGATTAATAATCTACGCATTGCACTTACATAGGCTACCAATCTTTAAGCACACGAATTTAAAGAACAAGTCAAGAAAACCCTAAAATCAATTTAACACATATTCTTGCCGAAAATCCTAATTACTAGTTCATCATATATTTTCCTTACTCTTTAGCATGCAATCCATATTCTTACATCTAAAACATCACTTAAAGATAAAGAAAATAAATTGACATGCAAATCATAAAACCAAATTTCAATCCAATTCATACATAGACATAAAAATTGAAACCAAGAATTCATGCTAACTTCATAGACAAAGTTTAACATAACTACACAAAAATTACAAAGCCAAGAGAAGGGAGTGGATCACACATTAGAAACCTTGAAGACTTCGACTTGTATGGATCCGGCGGTTGGTGGTGTCGGATGGGGCTGCTGCTCGGCAGTGATGGTGTCGGCAGCAAGGAACCAAGGTTTCGGCAGAAACTTTGGGTGTGGTGGAGGTGGTTTTGGCTAGGGTTTTTGTGTAGGATTCTTGGGGAAATTTAGGTAGAGCTTTGGCTAGATTTTTGCTTTGGAATGTGACAAGTAGGGGTGGACACGGGTCACTTCGGTTCGGGTTTGGACAAAACCCATGACCCAACCCAAATTTAAAATTCGGTTCGGTTCGGTTCGGTTTTTTAATTTTTTAGTCAGTGATCCATAACCCGACCCAACCCGCAAAGTTTGGTTCGGTTCGGTTTTTTTTCGGTTTTACCCACTTTTCATGTTCAAATAAAAAATATAAATTTCATAGTTTATAAGTCAAAAATTTCAAAGTACAAAGTTCAGCTTGAGTCAATACTCCATAATTCATCAATTTCAAGTCCATCAAAATAAAGTCAAAGTCCAAAGTTTAATATTTAAACATAACTAAATAAGGAAGAGAAAAATAGAACAATATGAGAGTCCATGACATGATTGGCAATTTGGCATCATCACAATTCTCAACTCTCCCTCAAGCTCGCATGAATGAGTTTGATCTTGGAGGTAGCATACCACTTGATCCACTCTCGGCACGATCGTCTCTAATGCCATGCTGCAAGCTCTTCACCAACTCATCTACATGCATAGTTGCATATAATTAGAAAAATAGAAATAAAATATAATCATGCATAACACAAAACCAAATCACATTAAGCAATTCAAATATTCAATAAGAAAAAAACAAAAATATTACCTATTTCCGCATCTTCACAAATCTCCATCTCCTCAATAGTAGGCACATGGTGCAAAGCAATATGTTCACCCCTAAGCCAACTTTGAGTACATATCAATGCTTCCACCATTTTAGGACTTAGAGAGCTACGATGTGGATTAATTACTCTCCCACTAGTGCTAAAACAAGACTCGGAAGATATAGTTGAAACCGGAATAGCTAGAATTCGGATAAGTTTGGGTCAGTTCGGTTTGGTTCGGGTTTTGCCAGACTGAAACCGAAACCCAACCCGAACTACTTCGGTTCGGTTCGGTTTTTTTTTTTCCAATTCGGTTTTTTTCGGTTTTAGATTTTTTCGGCTACGGTTCGGTTTCGGGCTCGGTTTTTTTCGGTTTTCGGGTCCGCGTGTCCACCCCTAGTGACAAGTTTTTCTGTGCAAAAGTTGGCTATTTATAGGGAAAAACTAAGGTATTGCCGGCAGCCCTTGATGCACAAGGAAAAAGAAAGCCAAGTGGGATAAGGATTTGAAACCTTCCTTTCATAGTTCAATTAGGTTTTCTTTTTCTGAATTTTTCTTCAAGGCTTGGGCTTCACATCTTCATGGACTTCTTGTATGATCTTTGGACTTCATTTGATATGTCTTGGTCCACCGAAAATGCTTCCATTGCCGGCAGCATCATCAAAGCACAAATCTGCCTTATTCGGCAGCTTCTCCTAGTTTGACTAGGAGAACTTCTTCTTCATATTCTTCTTCAATGCCTTAGCTCAGTGTCTTCCTCTTCCCTTCTTTAAGCTTGAACCATCTTCATAAATGCATTTGTGCACCATTTGGTCCATCAAAAACAGAAAGCACAAAAAGGGGGCAGTAGGTTCCTGGAATCGGCAGATTTGATGTTGATGTAGTAACTCCGGCATATCTCCATCCTCGGAGCTCCGATTGATGCGATTCTAAGTCTCAGATAAACTAGACACATATGGTCATCTTCCCATAAAATATCTCGATCAAATTCCTTGTGAGTCGTCGGGAATGATTTTTCGAAGTTGGGACAAAGTCCCAGGAAAATCCTGGAAGCCCCTGGATTGGAATGCTCGGACTGCTGTTTTGCAGCCAACTTTTGGGTGACTTCCCGAACTCCGATTGATCTGAAATTTTAACACAACATTCCTCAGCATATGAATATTAAGCACACCAAATTTCATAGAATTCGGACAAGGATAGGTCATATTTGTACTCGTCACAAAATCGCGAAAAAGACATATTTTGCACTATTTTCCAGATTTCTCATACTTGGTCATTTTTCGGACAATTAAACACATTTCACCAAAACTCTACCAAAATTGACACTAACTATATTATGACTCTATTTTAGACAAATAAGGGTTAAACAAAGCATAAACGAGGGCATAAGCATACAATATCGTCGCACATTGTGCTCCTACCACGAACCACACAACCCCACTCTTGAATACTTGAGAAAATTTACTAAGCTCCTCTTTTGCCATAACTTGAATATTTAGAGCGAGTATTTTGATAGAATCGGGGTCGATGCTTTTTATTTCCTCTTTTTCGCTTTCTTTTGGTGTCAAGTTCAATTCTATTTAGAAGTACTTGCTGTAGTTTTGTTACGTGCGAACAAGTCAAATGGGGAATAATTGCAGTGTGCTTCACGGTGGAAGAAGCTGCGTTGTCTCTTGGAGCTTGGTTTCATCATTGCTCCAGTCGCATGTCAAAGGATGCATGGAGGGAGAGGAACAATAGGGTCTGTAATGCTGCTAGTTTTAGGGTGGGAGATGTATGATATTTAACCTCAATGCACGCCTAGCTGAAATCAATCGTAGGAGAGAGGGAGGACGCAAAACTAAATGTGTCAAATGGAAGGCTCCTCCTCTAGGTTTGCTGAAGGTGAATATCGATGGGGCTTTTGTGCAAGCATCATCTATTGGTGGTATTGGTGTAGTTGCACGAGACTCGGCTGGACATTGTGTGGGTGGTTTGTTTCAACCAGTTAATTCACTTAAATCTGTAGAACAAGCAGAGGCTCTTGTAGGAAGACCAGTGACGAGTGCCATAACCGAGGTTACAATACGCGCAATCAAAACCCTAAAAAAGACGTTAGTAGCATGGATAAGTAGGAATCGTTCTATCCGGAGATTAAGGGTACCTGACATGTAAAAGGTTAGAACACATATAAACAAACAAGAAACGAATTTAGGGGGAGTAGAAAGGATCGGCAGCAAGGCTGCCCTATTGATCTAGAACATGAAAATAAAACCTAAAACTATTATATACAAGTGATCGACAATTCCACATAACACATAGCACAAAAAACACTCAATAGCATGCTAGAAACGACTCCAAGACTTCATACGGCAAATAAGGTATCCATGTATTCCCTATGACTTAACTCAATTCCAATTTTAATTAGAGCCCTTCGCGGTTCATCTAATCGTTAAGACTTCTCAAATGCTTAGAGCTAACTTCATGTATCAGTGACGAGTGCCATAACCGAGGTTACAATACGCGCAATCAAAACCCTACAAAAGACGTTAGTAGCATGGATAAATAGGGATCGTTCTATCCGGGGATTAAGAGTACCTGACATGTAAAAGGTTAGAACACATATAAATAAACAAGAAACGAATTTAGGGGGAGTAGAAAGGATCGGCAGCAAGGCTGCCCTATTGATCTAGAACATGAAAATAAAACCTAAAACTATTATATACAAGTGATCGACAATTCCACATAACACATAGCACAAAGAACACTCAATAGCATGCTAGAAACGACTCCAAGACTTCATACGACAAATAAGGTATTCATGTATTCCCTATGACTTAACTCAATTCCAATTTTAATTAGAGCCCTTCGCGGTTTATCTAATCGTTAAGACTTCTCAAATACTTAGAGCTAACTTCACATATCACCCTAAATTGTATGCTAATCGGTTCAAAGACCTTCACGTAGAAATCAAACATGAAAAGCATATAAGCACAAAAGTCAAATTGGAAACATATAAACAAGCAAGTCGTCACACATCTTATTTACTATGTAGATTTTCAGAATTATGGTAACCCTATTAAGCAACCTAGATCGACCAACTTTGCGTCTAAAATCAACCTAATTACTTTTGGCAAGTGAAATCGAAACCTAAGGAATTTCCATGACAAAGGTAGCCCTCACGTACACGAATTTTATGCATAGAATTCATGAAAATCAATCAAGCAAATCATAAGAACATACATGGCATACCTACTGCCCTCAATCAAAGAATACAAAAATCACACATGTTATTGTTTGCAAGAATCGTTACATAAATTCAATGGAAACCGAAATCATGTTCATCATACAAAACCAAACGAAAACCAAGTATTTTTATAACAACTAATGTGACTAAACATAAAATAATACAAGCCATGAGGAATGGATTACACTTTTGGAACCTTGAAGACTTCGCAAGTAGTGGTGGAATGATTCGGCAGAAGGTAGGATCGGATGTGATTTATGGTGGTGGAAGGGATGGTGTTTCGGCTTAAGTAATTTCTGTCTAGAACTTGAGAGAACTTTGGTAGAGTTTCGGCTAGTGCTTGTGCAAGAATTGTGATACCCTTTTCTATGTGAAACTCGTGCCTTTATATAGATGAGAGGCTAGGATAAGTCGGCAGCAACAAGGAAAAGCAAAACCTAAACCGAATTGGTCTAGGTTTCTTACCGGCCAATCCTTCTTCAATTATGTTCGATTTTCTTCATGGATCAACTGCATTGGACTTCTTGATGGATCAACAACATTATTTGATGGATAAATAATCCACAATGCAGCTGCAAGGTTCCCTAGCTGGGCCAGGAAGACCTTCTCCTAGGATCAGCAGATTTCTCCTCTTTTCCTACTTGGACTAGGGAACCTTTTCTTCCTAATTTTCTCTTTCTTTTTGGCATGGCCGACTCCCATGTGCCTTCTTCCTAATTTTCTCTTTCTTTTTGACATGGCAGACTTCCATTACTCCATGTAGCTCAGAAACTCTTATTTGATGAATTTAGAAACCACTTTGGTGCACAAATACAGAAAAGTGCAAAAATGGGCAGTAGCTTCTTTCTCTCGGCAGGCCAGTGATCTTCTGGCCTTTCGACTGGCATAACTTTCTACTTAGGACAATTTTTTATACGATTCTAAATTCTGTAGAAACTAGACTCGTAGAGATTTCAGTGCATATATGGTACGCCATTTAGTTCCTTGTAAATCGTCCTGGAGAAATTCTGGAAGTTAGATGATGTGCCCAGGAAATTACTGGAACTTCTGGATTTTGCGATAACTTTTCATTTTGCAATTCCTGGCAGTTTTTCTTTGTCTGATTTCCATAACTCCTTTTATTGCTCAATCCTTAACATGTCTACTGCATATGAGAGAAGAAAAATTCATCAAATATAAAGTCGAGGTTTTACAGATCCAACGAAACATCTCTACAACTCCTTAAATCGGCTATTGACAAATTTTAAGCATTTTTATCTACACTTAGCACGATTTTGATGTAACTCTACCAAATGTTCATGACTCTATATTATAACTCTATCTTATAACAATAAGAGCTAAGCAAAGTATAAATGAAGGGTAAAACACATTAAGAACGTCGCATTTTATGCTCCTATCAACTACCCCACACTTATCTTTTGCTAGTCCCTTAGCAAAACTAAATTAAAGACACTACTACAATTGCCTCTAAAACGATTTGTCTCAGAATCTTAAGAACGCATAGCTTTCAAGTAAACATTCGAAGGTAAGCACCCAAATTTCGAGCTTCATAAAACATGTATCACGGCATGAATAAGTGAGAAACGAAACATATAAGCATGTACATGTAAGGTTAATCTGATCCTCCTCACTAGGCATACTCTCTTCTTTTCACTCATGATACGGTTATTCACTCAAAGTATATGCAAGAGAGAAGATTGTAAGGCAACAAATAGCTTGCATATTTCATGAAAGGATCGGAAAGCACTTTGTGAATTTTTATGGAAAAACCTCATGTAACAACTATGTGCAAGAATGGACCAAAACCATATGCTTAACTCTTGAGAATATATCCACAAATCAAAGTATACCAATTTTAAGAATCATGAAAACGTTTTATAAGGGAAAATATGGGGCTCGGCTTAATAAGGCAGGAAAGTTTTCGGATAGGTGGTGCTAAAACATCACCAAGACATGGCAAGCTCGTTCCTCTTTATAGCTTTACTCCAAGGGCCGAATTTCTTCTTGTTGGACCCCTTCTTCATTCCTTGCTTCCCCATGACATTGTGAAAACGAACAAAGGCCAAATATAACAATTCTAGGTCTTCAAATATACACAAACTCCAATTTCACAACACAATTTTTTAAAGAAACTTAGCAATTTTTTTTTAAATTTTTAAATTTTTAAATTTTTTTACTTTGGAGCCGTGCCTATACATTTTTCTTTTCTTTCGGACTTTACAAAATTTTTCTATTCTTTTTTTTTTTTTGTCCGATTCATACTTTTCTGTTTTTCTTTTCACTAGGCACGACACAACATACAATTTTGGCTAAGTCTACTCCACACTTGCTTCACATCATCACTCCATCAAAACTCCTTCTTGGTATCAAGGTTTTGCCAAGTCTCGAGGACAAGAGTAACGATATACTATTCTAAACATAGGAATTTTATGAGGGTGATGAAAGAAAAGGCTAAACGTAGGTTCAAAGGGGTTTCACTAAGAAGTCCCACGACGGGCACAAATAGAGCACATGCTTTATTTGGCTATGGTGCTAATACTAATAAAAACGTTTCCAATCATTTTCAAAATCAAGGCATGTTTATGACTAAAGTTTTGAAAATCTACAAGAGCAAGTTCTAGTAATTCTAGAGTCCATTAAAAAGCTATAGCACATAGTCATTGAATATGGAAAGAATAATGAGGTTCAATGCTTCCTATATTTCTACCGATTTGTTCTTTTAAAACTCAAGAAGAAAGCAAATAGGCTCTAAAGCTCACATAGGTTGTTATGGACACAAACTAACCAAAACATGCATGCTTTTTCAATCAAAACAAATCTCAGCGTTCATGCCGATCACAAGACTCATGAAACTCACAATTCAATTCTTTAAATAAATGTAAAACCATCATCAATGCATTTCAAGACATAATCATCCTAGACTATTTTAGGGGCTTCCGAAGACTCAAAACAAATATTTTTATGGAACAATTTTCTGAATTTTATGACCCAAATAAAATAAAACTACACTAAAACATGGGTTGCACATTTACCTATCTAGAAAACATAAACGAAACATGTAAACCCACCCCACACTTAGAAAATTACATTGTCCTCAATGTAAGCATAGAAATAAGTAAGTAATTCCTAAGCATGTGACAAGCTAGCACGTTTCAAACATATCATTGCAAACTAATGAAAAAGAGAAGGGTTTAGAAATTGCAAACACTCATTGATGGCTCCTTCGTTTTTCATAGTCGAAATGGGTTGCCTCCTATGTAGCGCTTAAGTGTTTATAGTCCTTTAGCCTAAACTCATCATCGTGTGTTCATCCGGTGCTCAAATAGCTTATTTCGGCAGCTAAAATGTCAACAAGGTGTTTTCCCCATATTTCCTTCGTCTCGGCAGCTTGAAGGCTTCTCTCGGCATCGTTGATGGCATTGCGCGCATGCTGCATGTCCGTATTGTGCGAGTGCGTGGGCTGTGCAGGATTCTCGGGAGGGGCTTCCGGAAGGCGCTGCGCAGCATCGGCAGTGTTGATGTCAAGGCGCGCTGGCTGTGTGCACTGCTCGGCAGGTGGTCTAGGCAGGCAGCACTTGACGGGCTGTTGCACAAGCTGCAGCACAGGCTGCTTGACAGTGTAGGCGTCAGGGTGCGCATCGGCAGCAAGTCGTGTCTCAACAGGCGTATCCGTATTAGATACGTCACTTTCTAGTATCGGCGTATCCGAATGCGTATCAGATACGACATATTTGGTGGGTAAGTCATCAGGATACATGTCAGATACGGTAGCTGGACACTCGGATACGTCAGCAAGATACGGCTAGTCATGTTGGACGTCATGCTGCGCTGCAGGGTGCGCATCAATGGTAGGCCTGTCTCGACAGCATCTTTGGGCAGACAACAGCTTTGGCTGCGCGGCAGCTATCAACAGGGGCTGCGGCTACGCTGCGTTTGTCTCGGCATGAGCTGCTTCTCTCTCGGCAGCTTGACATTGCAGGGTATCAACAGGGGCTGGGGGAGGCTGCAGCCGAGCGGTAACAACTACAACAAAACCATGGCGTGGTGTGTCTTCGAGCTCGATTGTTTCCACCGTGTGCTCCTTAAAAGACTCATAATAAGGTTTAAGTCGATGACCATTAACCTTAAATGTCTTACATGTTACATCACTTTGAATTTCAATAGCACCATGAGCAAACACATTAGTAACAACATAAGGTCCAACCCAACGAGAACGTAATTTTCCAGGAAAAAGTTTAAGACGAGAATGAAACAATTGGACTTTTTGTCCCACTTGAAACGCTTTTCTTCCTATCATCTTGTCATGATAAGCTTTCGTCTTCTCCTTGTATATTCATGCGGCATCATAGGCATCATTGCGGATTTCTTCAAGCTCATCAAGTTGCAACTTCCGATGAAGGCCCGCGGCATCAATCTCTATATTGAAAGACTTCACGGCCCACCAAGCTCGATGTTCAAGTTCCACGGGTAAGTGACATGCTTTCCTGTATATGATCCGAAAGAGGGACATCCCTACAGGTGTTTTGTAGGCCGTCCTATACGCCCACAATGCATCATGGAGTCGATCGCTCAAATCTTTCCTCGTAGGGCCGACGGTCTTCTCTAGTATCCCCTTGATCTCTCGATTTGAAATTTCTGTCATGCCACTTGTTTGAGGGTGGTAGGTCGAAACTTTGTGTGTCACGCCATATTTCTTGAGTAGAGCTTCTATGGTTCGGTTGCAAAAGTGTGAGCCTCCATCACTTATCAAAACGCGAGGCATTCCAAACCTAGAAAAGATGTTAGTTTTCAAGAAATCTGCAACAACTTTAGAATCGTTAGTTCGTGTGGCTTTTGCCTCCACCCATTTAGACACATAATCAACGGATAACAAAATCTAAAGAAAGACTTTAGAAGAGAGAAAAGGTCCCATGAAATCAATACCCCACACGTCGAAAATTTCAACCACGTTGATCGGATTAAGGGGCATTTGATTTCGAGCTCCAAGGTTTCCGGTTCGTTGGCACCTATCACACGTCACACAATGAATGTATATGTCTTTGAAGATCGTAGGCCAATAGAATCCGCATTCCAACACTTTCAATGCCATCCGTTTAGGTCCAAAGTGTCCTCCACACACCTCTTCATGACAAAATGCAAGAATAGACTTATGCTCGCTTTCAGGAATGCATCGTTGTAGAGCTTGATCACTACATTGCTTCCATAGGTACGGTTCATCCCAAATGTAGTGTCGTGCTTGCTTCTTCATCCGTGTCTTGCTTGAATTTGATAATGTGCTAGGAAAATTCCTAGAACCAAGTAGTTTACAAAGTCGGCATACCAAGGCACATTTGCTTCCACACGAAAAAGTTGCTCATCCGGAAACGTCTCTCCAAGGGGTAGCTCATCTTCCTTTCTAATGATTCGGTTCAAGTGGTCGGCTACCACGTTCTCGCTTCCTTTCTTATCCTTGATCTTGAAGCAAAAGGATCCATTAAATCAATCTTGGCTTAGCCTCCTTCTTTGTCATAAGATATCTCAAAGATGCATGATCTGAATAAACTGTTACTTTAGAATTCAAAAGATATGAACTAAATTTTTCTAAAGCAAAAATAACCGCCAAAAGTTCTTTTTCGGTTGTGCATCATTGAGAGTTCACGAAGCATAGTAAATCGTACATGGCTTCTTTTCCTTCCTTTGGCCGAGCACGGCTCCAACGGCATAATCAGATGCGTCACACATTAGCTCAAAATGAAGACTCCAATCGGGTGGTGTCATGATGGGGGCCGACGTGAGCAGCTCTTTGAGGCGCACGAATGCTTTTTCACACTCTTCACTCCATACGAATGGAAGATCCTTTTGCACGAGAGAACTCAATGGCTTTGCTTCCAAAGAAAAATCCTTGATGAAACGTCGATAGAAACCTGTATGATGACGAGTGACATAACCGGGGTAACAACACGCGCAATTTAACCCTACAAAGGATCGTTAGTAGCATAAAATAAGTAGGGATCGTTCAATTCGGGGATTAAGGGTACCTGACATGTTAAAGCATTAACGAACATATAACATACGAAATTATATACATATATACATTCCATGTCACAAATGTATACATATATACATATATACAAATACGAAATTATGTGGGGGGTGGTTTGAAATGATTTTACTTCCTACGAAATTTAAGACAAGATAAGAAAAATAAATCCTAATCTAATATATACAAGTGATCAACATCTTTCACACAAAATACTCACACAAAAGTTCACATAACATGTAATAAACGAAAGAAAGGAAACAAGGTAGCAAGTTCGACAAATTATAGACTCAACTTAGTTCCAACCTAACTAGGCCCGTAGCCGTTACCTAATCGATACGGACTTCACGAATGTACTTAGGATTTTCTATTAAAGCCTAATCCTAATCTTTAGCTAACCGGTTTACGATCTACATAGACATAGAAATTAAACAAGTAGCATATATGCACAAAATCTTTAGTTGGAGACATGTTAACAAGTATGGCGTCATGACTCATTTCCCATCGACATGTAAATTCTTTAAACTACTCGATCTCTAAAAACAACACAAATCAAGGCAACGTAGCTAACGCTAGACTCGACCTATGTTTATTTTGGCTAATGAGATCGATACCCTACACATTGCAATTGCATAGACCATCAATCTTTAAGGCACACGAATTTAAAGAATAAACCAAGTATAAGACAAGAATTAAATCGAAACATGCTTCCCTAAGACCTAACTTACAATTTAAAACATATCACGTTTACATCCTTGTTTTGTAAAAATCTTTCAATCTGAAACTTGAGATCATAAATACAAGAATCAGACTCAAACACGAAACTAACATGCAAAACCAAACATTCAAATCATACATACATAGACATACATATAAATACCATAAAAACATACAACCTACATAGACATAGAATTGTAAAGCTATAAAATTACAAGCCTTAGAGATGGAGGAGTTTGGATGATGCATTCTAGCCACTCGCAATGGTGTCTCTAATGCACGAAAAGGTGGTTGCTCATTCCGAGTCTTTAGAACATGGTTCGGGTGGAAGATATTTGAAGTGGTGGTGGAGTGAATTTCGGCTTGCTATTCTATATATTCCTATGACAAAATATTTGGTAGAGCTTGAGGCTTGTGTTTGTGTGTTGGATGTGATGCCTTCTTCTGTCCAATTCGTGCCTTTTATATTGAGGAAGTCTTGGGAGAGAATCAGCAGCAATTGAATCCGATTAGGTTAAGGAATCCTGATTCGGCAGATATGACCTTCGTGTGAAGAATACATAATATCTCCTTCTAGAAAATAGCTATTGAAGTGATTTTAATTGATTTGGAAACTAGACTCTCGTAGATTTCTATCCATATATTGCTCGAAATCTGGTTCATGGTGAACTGTCCTGGAGAGTCCGTACAAGTTGGATTATGTGCACAGGAATTTACCCGAGTTTGATCAGGATTCTTCTTATGATTCTCTCCTTTTGCCTTCTGATTTCTTTTTCGATTTTCTTCATGGATCACAGCTTCATGGAATCCTTAATGGACTCAGCTCATTCCTTGATAGATACATGGTCCATAGATGCAGCTGCAAGCTTCCCTTGTTGGGCAAGGAACACATCTCCTAGGATCGGTAGAATTCAATCATTTTCCTGTTAGGACTAGGGAACTTATTCTTTCCTTATTTGCACTTTCTTTTTAGCTTGGCTGACTCTCCTAATCTTCATTTAGCTCAGCAACTCTCATTTGGTGTGTTTGGACACAATTTTGGTGAATAAACACAAAACTTCCTCAAAATGGGCAGTAGCTTCTCTCTCTCGGCAGGATTGACCTTGCTGCGTTGCAACTGACCTAACTCTCTCCTCAGAGAATCTTTCGATGCGATTCTAAATTTTATAGAAATTAGACTCATAGAGATTTCCGTGCATATATAGCTTGCCTTTCTAGGTCTTGTGAATCGTTCTGGAGGAATTCTGGAATTTGGGTGATGTGCCCAGGAAATTACTGGAACTTTACTGAATTGCTGCAGAATTTTCCAATGCAATTCTTGGCATCTTTTCTTTGTCCGATTGTTGTAACTCCTTCCATTGCTCAATCCTTACAAGTCTCCTGCATATGAGAGAAGAAAAATTCATCAAAAGAAAAGTCGAGGTTTTACAGAACCAACGAAACATTTAAAGACTTCAAAATCGGCTCTTGATAAATTTCTGCCTTTTTCTCTATACTTAGCACATTTTCATTGTAACTCTACCAAATATTCAAGACTCTACTATATGACTCGATTCTACAATAATAAGGATTAAAGCAAAGTATAAACGAGGGTAAAACACATTAAGAACGTCATATTTTATGCTCCTATCACATGACCAAGAAACGAGTGAACCTCTCTCACTGTTGTGGGAGAGGGTAAGTGTTGCACAATTTCAATCTTAGCCTTGTCTACTTCTATTCCTGTTGCCGAAATTATATGCCCTAGAACTATGCCTTGATTTACCATGAAGTGACATTTTTCCCAATTAAGAACAATGTTAGTTTCTACATATCTTTCAAGTATGAGTTCTAAATTTTTTAAGCATGCATCGAAATCTTTACCATATACACTAAAATCATCCATGAAGACTTGGATAATGTTTTGAATGAAATCCGAGAAAATAGAATACATACAATGTTGAAACGTACCTGGTGCGTTGCATAAACCAAAAGGCATGCGTCGATAAGCGAACATACCAAAGGGCATGTAAACGTTGTCTTCTCTTGATCATCGGGATGAATGCCAATTTGATTGTATCCGCTATATCCATCAAGAAAGCAATAGAACTCATGGCCGACAAGTCTCTCAAGCATTTGATCCATGAACGGCAAAGGCATGTGATCCTTCCTTGTTTTTGCATTGAGCTTCCTATAATTGATGCACACCCTATGGCCGGTTATGAGAGTTGAGGCACGAGCTCATTCTTGTCATTCTCTTCAACTGTGACGCCACTCTTCTTAGACACAACTTGGACGGGTGAAATCCAACGAATATCCGAGATAGGATAGATTACTCCACAATCTAGCAACTTGATCACCTCGTCCTTTACAACCTTCATCATTGGGGGATGCAAACGTCGCTGCCCTTCTCTTGTAGGTTTTGCACATTCCTCAAGCAAAATTCGATGAACACACTTTGTAGGGCTTATTCCCTTGATATCCGCCAAGGTTCAACCTATGGCGGTCTTATTATTCTTCAAAACGGCTAGTAACTTCCTCTCTTGTTGCTTGCTCAACTTTGATGATACAATCACCGGAAGAGTACCATCTTTCCTAAGAAACGCATACTTCAAGTGTTCGGGTAGAGCTCTTAGCTCTAAGTTTGGGGCTTGTTCCACAGATGGTAAAAATTTGTTAGTGGTAATGGGAATTGACAAAGGAGATTTAAACCTTGCATAAGGGGCTGCCTCGAGTTCGGCTACAACTTCAAGCAATGAAGGTTCGAGTTCGGCCTCCTCCTCTTGTGAAACACGTTCTCCTTTCTTGTCAAATCCGGCCCCGAGCTCTATGGCTCGTTGCTATGCATTAAGAGTGGCCGACATGACTTGCTCAGCCTCATCAATTACATTGATAGCATGGCACTCTTTTAGATCGGCAATAGGGTACTTCATTGACTCGAACACGTTGAACTTAATCACCTCACCATCAAACTCCATTGCCAAGCTTCCATCAGCTACATCAATCTTGGTTCGTGTCGTCTTCATGAATGGTCTGTCAAGGAGCAATTGAGTGATATTCAATGGCGAGTCTTCCATCTCCAATATGTAAAAGTCAGCAGGAAATATGAGTTGATTAACCTGCACAAGTACATCTTCAACATATCTCTCGGGATACTTGTTAGAATGATCCGCTAGTTGAATGATAACATTATCCTTTTTCAAAGGTCCTAGACTTAAAGATTGATAAACGTTATATGGCATAACATTAATTGAAGCACCTAAGTCTAGCATAACACTTTCAAACCGTGTGTTACCAATCACACATGGAACATTAAAGCTTCCCGTATCTTTCATCTTTGGTGGTAGCTTCCTTTGAATTACGGCCGACACCGTTTCGCTCATCTTTACCACTTGAGTTTCCCTTGTGTGCCTTCGTATAGTGCATAGCTCTTTTAAGAACTTGGCATATTTTAGAACTTGTTTAATGCACTCCAACAAAGGGATATTGACTTGCACTTTGCGAAAAATGTCCAACACTTCCTCGTCAGATTTATCTTTCTTTGTCTTAGCGAACCTAGAAGAAAAATGTAGACACAAAGATTGATTAGTTTTAACTAAATCATTTGAGTTAGAATTGACTAACTTTGGTGCCTCATGGTTCATCACATTCTCCCTTTTGTAAGTAGCAGGATCTTTTTCCATCTCTCGCTTCTTCATTACTTCCAACTCAGCTTTACTTTGTCCCTTCTAGTGCTCAGCAACAACTTCGGCAGTAGATTCATGCTTGGCAGGGGTATCGACAGGGACTGATGGCAGCTTGGCAGAATCGGCAGAGTTGCTGCTGAGAGCTTCCTTTTCTTCCATGATCGTGCCGATAGCATCCTTACTCCTTTCCTTTGAAATTTTAGGCCTCGCCACTTCTAGAACTTTTCCACTACGTGTTATGATGGCCTTGGCTTGCTCATTCCTTGGATTAGGTATGACTCCTCCCCGGTAGCTTTCCTTACTCGGTGAACTTTCCCATAAAGTGCACAACTTGTCCCATTTGAGTCTTCAACTCGGCTATGTCTTTCGAATGCGTTTCTTGTCCCACGAGCAAAGCTTGAGTTGCACTCGAAAGAGATTAGATTAATGCATCATAATTGGGATTGCTTGGTGCGGCTTGAGCTTGTTGTTGCATCGGTTGGAAGGGCACCATGGCTTGGTTTTGCTGAAATTGAGGTCTCGGCACATAGGGTTGTCCGGCCGGTCTTGCTTGGTATGGGGCTGCATTCGGTGGCCTCAAGACATTGTCAATGTTGAACCATCGAAAATTAGGGTGATCACAGAATCCCGGATTGTAAGTGTTTGAGTAAGGGTTGTACTTTTGTCCTCTTTGGAAGCCTACGACATTCACCTCCTCATATCCCTCACTCGGCAACACTTGTGGACATTGATCGATTGGATGCTCCTCCGCGCATACACCACACACTTGTGCTCTCTTCCCTCGCATAAGACTCGCAACCATATCCGAAAGCTTGTCTACCTTATTCACCAATGTCGAGTTCGTTGAAGTCTCGTTCACCTTATGCTTCAAGGCATTGTCTCACGACATGCCAAATTGTTGACTATTCAACGCTCGGACCTCCAACAAAGCTTTGGCCGGTGTGTGATCCATCTCCAAGAATGAGCCTTGAGCTGCCGAGTCTAGGAACTCCCTCTCCATGAGGTGCAAGTCCTCATAGAAATATTGAAGCAAGAGTCCCTTACGAATGCCATGAGACGGACATGAAGCGACAAGGTCTTAATACCTCTTGTGATAGTCAAAGAAAGTCTCATCTCCTCCTTGCCGAATGCTAGTGATTTGCTTCCTCAAACCGTAATACGCGAGGCCGGATAATACTTGAGTAAGAAATCGTTCACCATCGTCTCGCACGATGTGATACGGCCGGTAGAAACTTCAAACAACCATTCCTTGGATTGATCCTCCAATGAAAACGGAAATGCCTTCATCTTGAAGATTTGAATGTCGGCATTCGTAGGACATATGCTATCAGTCATGAAGTTGAACCATTGCAAGTGCTTGTTCAGATCCTCTCCCGCAAGTCCATGAAACGGCTTCAATTGGTGGAGAAATCCACTCTTCAACTCAAACTCACTAGTCTTGCCGGTTGCACATGGTGGGAAAGTGATGTTCGCAGGTGCGGTTCTTCCTCCATCGGTAACATGTCCATTTTGAGCACGGATTGAAGTCATGGTTGGTGGGATGAAAATGTTGAAATCAAAGTTCTCTTGAGGGTAAGGCTTAGCTAACAACTCAAATTCCAGTTCATCTAAGTTGAGCTCACACGATGAAGTAATAAGAGATGGGGAAGTCGGGCTAGATGGTGGTGATGGTGTTGATGCCAAGCTAGATGTTTCGGATGGAGGCAATGGTGTAGCTAATGCGATGGTGAGATCTTCGTTGATTCGTTGCAAGCGTCCTCGATTATCTCTTGTCCAAAGATTAGATTCGGACATGCATTATTCTGAGGAGTTCAACGAGAAGGAAGTTAGAATTATTGAAGACAAATAGAAGGCAAGAATATATAATGCTATAAGAGTACACACGGTTACAATGCTAATACAATGAGCTCGAAATTTTCAGAAAGTTTCAAAGTATACACATGTCTATACATACGGCAACAAGAGCATTTCACAATCACGTCATGTCAAACCTAGTTAAAGTTTCTAGCTTGATTTTATTCACACAACTCAAAGACTCGAGGTACGTGGAGCAGAGGAGCAAACTGTGCAATGGACTTGTACAGCCCACGGTAAGGTCATGCTTGATCCGATATACCTCTCATCAAAGAGCACAACGTTTTCTTTTTGTCTCAAGACTCACTCATGTTCGGCTAGCTTCTAGGCTCTAAAGCAAGGTGAACGTACGGTCTAGGTATAGTCGTTTAGACACAAAGTTATTCCATGGTTTCAGAAGGCTAGCATGTGAAATCCGAAAGTAATCCAAGGCAAGACTCATTTGTTGGTAACCACGGAGGACAAGTCCCCTATCGCCCCCTTCACAGAGAAGAGATAGCAGTCTGTGGGCCTCTGAGATCTAGTTCGGCAAACCTTGAGACTAAGTCGAGACAACACACACTAATAAGCGAACCTTTTGCCCCTTACTCAGTTGAGAATAACCTCGTGTGTTAGACAGTTCTACAAATGTCAATAAAAGCCGCCCACAACCTCATGAGACCTCGAGAGATAACATGAAGGGTTAAGGCTAATATTGACAAAAGTGACCTTACCTATTCAGTTCACTTTAGAACCTACAATAAACCAAACATAAACGAATCTCAAAAACTAAAAACTTTAACAAAATTTCAACATAAAATTCGGAAATTAAACTCTACATGCCGAAGCATATTTCTACTTTACATAAAAAATTCCAACGAAAACTTTACAACACAAATTCTCAAACACCAGAAAATTTACAAAACAAATAACACTTCAAACATATCAAGCTTTTATAATCCCCGGCAACGGCGCCAAAAATTGACAGGTGCCATAACCGAGGTTACAATACGCGCAATCAAAAACCTACAAAAGACGTTATTAGTATGGATAAGTAGGAATCGTTCTATCCGGGGATTAAAGGTACCTGACATGTAAAAGGTTAAAACACATATAAACAAACAAGAAAGGAATTTAGGGGGAGTAGAAAGGATCGGCAGCAAGGCCTCCCTATTGATCTAGAACATGAAAATAAAACCTAAAACTATTATATACAAGTGATCGACAATTACACATAACACATAGCACGAAGAACACTCAATAGCATGCTATAAACGACTCCAAGACTTCATACGACAAACAAGGTATCCATGTATTCCCTATGATTTAACTCAATTCCAATTTTAATTAGAGCCCTTTGCGGTTCATCTAATCATTAAGACTTCTCAAATACTTAGAGCTAACTTCACGTATCACCCTAAGTTGTATGCTAATCGTCACACATCTTATTTACTATGTAGATTTTCAGAATTATGGTAACCCTATTAAGCAACCTAGATCGACCAACTTCACGTCTAAAATCAACCTAATTACTTTCGGCAAGTGAAATCGAAATCTAAGGAACTTCCATGACAAAGGTAGCCCTCGCGTACACGACTTTTATGCATAGAACTCATGAAAATCAATCAAGCAAATCATAAGAACATACACGGCATACCTACTGCCCTCAATCAAAGAATACAAAAATCACAGATGTTATTGTTTGCAAGAATCGTTACATAAATTCAATGGAAACCAAAATCATGTTCATCATACAAAACCAAACGAAAACCAATTATTTTTATAACAACTAATGTGACTAAACATAAAATAATACAAGCTATGAGGAATGGATCACATTTTAGAAACCTTGAAGACTTCGCAAGTAGTGGTGGAATGATTTGGCAGAAGGTAGGATCAGATGCGATTTATGGTGGTGGAAGGGATGGTGTTTCGGCTTAAGTAATTTATGTCTAGAACTTGAGAGAACTTTGGTAGAGTTTCGGCTAGTGCTTGTGCGAGAATTGTGATACCCTTTTTTGTGTGAAACTCGTGCCTTTATATAGAGGAGAGGCTTGGACAAGTCGGCAGCACCAAGGAAAAGCAAAAACCTAAAGCGAATTGGTCTAGGTTTTCTTCTTCAATTATCTCCGATTTTCTTCATGGATCAACTGCATTGGATTTCTTGATGGATCAACAACATTCCTTGATGGATAAATAATCCACAATGCAGTTGCAAGATTCCCTAGCTGGGCCAGGAACACATTCTCCTAGGATCGACATATTTCTCCTCTTTTCCTACTTGGACTAGGGAACCTTTTCTTCCTAATTTTCTCTTTCTTTTTGGCATGGCTGACTCCCATATGCTCCATGTAGCTCAGCAACTCTCATTTTGATGCACAAATACAGAAAAGTGGAAAAATGAGCAGTAGCTTCTTTCTCTCTGTAGGGCAGTGATCTTTTGGCCTTGCGGCTGGCATAACTTTCTCCTTAGGACAGCTTTTGATGCGATTTTAAATTCTGTAGAAACTAGACTCATAGAGCTTTCAGTGTATATATGGTACACCTTCTAGTTCCTTGTAAATCGTCCTGGAGAAATTCTGGAAGTTGGATGATGTGCCAAGGAAATTACTGGAACTTCTGGATTTTGCGATAACTTTTCCTTTTGCAATTCCTGGCAGCTTTTCTTTGTCTTATTTCCATAACTCATTCAATTGCTCAATCCTTAAGATATCTACTGCATATGAGAGAAGAAAAAAAATCATCAAATATAAAGTCCCTACTTTACAGATCTAACGAAACATCTCTACAACTCCTTAAATCGTCTATTGACAAATTTTATGCATTTTTATCTACACTTAGCACGATTTTGATGTAACTCTACCAAATGTTCATGACTCTATATTATGACTCTCTTTTACAACAATAAGAGCTAAACAAAGTATAAATGAAGGGTAAAACACATTAAGAACGTCGCATTTTATGCTCCTATCAACCAGCCACAAAAAATGTAGTCATTCCCATACGTCTTCTTTGGGCCATACATTATAGAGGGGCTTGAATCGATGCCAATGCTCTTTTTTCCGTCATGCTTACCATCAAGCCAATGTGCTCATACCTTAACTAATGTTGCTTTACAGTCTAGTAGTACTAGTTCTTGGGAAGTTATGCCTCCAAATTGTATAGGCGTGTGCCTATTGAAGGATTTGTAAGTTGTTTGTTTCATTTAGTACCAGATCTGTCTAGTTTACTCTATTAGATAGTTGAGGAACTTTATAGGATAAAAATGATTTATAGGTTTACTGAGCAATTTGTCGGGTCGAATTAACTACACGCAATTGACATGCGTATGTTGAATCTCCCATAATTTGCCTAACCGGCTTTGATGCGGAACCCCTAAGCAACACCCTTAATTAACAATTAGGGACAAGACTCGAGAGTCTATTTCAGACATGAGAAACAGTTAATAGCAGAACCGGAACATAGTGGCCGCCGATTAAGAATATAATGTTAGCCTCTAATTGGTTGCTTTTGTTACATATCCACGACATTCACATTGTTATTGTTTCTGCAACTGACTACGCAAAGTACCTACAAGCCGCCTAACCTCATGCATCCAATCCATCAGGTTCTCTCATCTACATTACTACGGGGGTACATCAACTTTGTGAAAAACAGTTCAGGTCGAAAAAGTCCCAACTAGATTACAACCCATCAATTGATCGACGTAGACCACAGTAAATTGCTTTTCGTATAAGGGGATGCACATTCTCCGTTATAACCTCTGCATCCAACTTCTCCATGTGAGGCCATATCTGCCAGATAGTTATTACAGAAGGTCAGGAATTCAGTAGCAAAAAAGTATTTGACATCCACAGAACTTCATCCAACAGCCTGGACATGGGTCAAATTTTGAAACTACGCACGGCAAAGAAACCTTAAGAAAAACAGAAACATAACTCGACCAAAGAGGAACGAAAGGCAGTACATACAAAATCTATTTATCTTCACAATAACTTTTCTTTTGGAAGATGCAAATTTCGATAATATCAAAGTTCAAAAGATAACAGGGCGAACAAAAGCATATTTACCTCAGAAGCATATTGCCTGGAGAAGGCTTTGAGGTAACCTAAAGTCGACAAACACCACTGCTCTTTTTCTCCAACATTATATGCATTACTTGTCCTGGCACCATTCAATTGACTGCCAAATGAAATGAAACAAGTTAGTCATGCTGTATTAATGTATCATTACCGTAATAGCTTCCAAGGAGGACCCAGGTGAGGACTTTTAAATGAATGGCTGGATGAGTGTGATAAACTTTAATTTATATTTTTAAATTGCAATGCATATATTATCCAATCGTTCATTCGTAAGTCCTCACTTGGTCCTCATTGGAAGCTTTACTTTGAAAGAAAAGGGGAAAAAAAAGAGAAAAAATTTCACGACATTGAAGATGTATGCAAGACGACAATATCCCAACTGAATAATTGATACCTCATTGACCTCTAGATAATAGAACACACACACACACACATATAATGTATCATACAACAAGAAACCTTATAGATTTTCCGTTCTCATCGTCCACCTCCATTGCAGATGATTCTTCAAGGTCGACTGACATACACTCTGCATAAATCGACTTTAATCCCTGCATTGTAGCAACTTTTGATGCCTCTGGCAGCCGTTCCATCAAGACATTCAGGAAGTTTTTGTACAAAGAGATAAACAATGCCTGCACATGCCAATAAAAGAAAAGCAGAATTTATTTTGAATCACTGCAAACAAGCCACACAAAAAAGGACTTTCAGGCAGTATTCTGTAATTCCAAAACGTTGTTTATTTAGAGATGAGGAAATGAGAGCAAGACATTAAATAGATAGGTCAGCAAGACATTAGATAAATTATATTATCAGCCATATGACCTCTATGGGAGTATGAGTAAGGCCTTGGAAAAAAAATGCATACAGGAATGAAGATGTGTTGACATTACACATCGTTGAACTGAGAAGATATGCTCAATATTTCTGATCAATGCAGGAGATGGAAATCAAACCATTGCAAACATAAGAGGTTGAATGCCACTTATAAATAATCCAAGCAACATGACAAGTATATTAAATCCTAAAGGTACTAAAGAAACAAGAAGAACAACTACTAATTCATCAGCTAAAAACTTTCAGAAAAATCGAAAGCTAAGCGGTAATAGTTTTGTGAAACATTGGGGTTGGTTGAATGTATTTACCAAATTACCCAATCCTTTTTTTGAAAGTTCCTCATAATAATATGCTACTGACATGAGTAAAGATCAAGCAACGGTTGTTTTAAACTGCTAATATCATTTGTGAGAGCGGCTAACTCGCCATGAGGTAACTATAAATTATCTTCATTCAGTAATTACAAAATGTACCTAGATATACATGGTTGACAAAAAAAAAATTGCTTCATATTATTTCTATAGAGGGTTCCAAGAGACTAATGAGAGAAAAAAGTGTTACTGCATTTAATTAGGAGTACCTCAAATTCATCAAGGGCTCGAGCAAGCAGAGCCTCCTTAGCCTCTAGAGATTCACGTACAGACACCTCCTCCTCCTTCGCCTTCTCAGCATAGGATTTCAAACGCTTCAACCTCATAGGATTTTCACCAAGAACAGGTTCTCCATCCATAAGTGAGAGCTTTGATTCAGCGGCCACTATCTCTGCTTTTGCACTTGCTGCAGCTTCTTCAGCCGATACTATATTCTTTTTCAAGGACAAAATTTCTTTCCTCAGATCACATACACGGTTGTATGTTTTGCCAACTGCATTTCTTAAGATCTATGGAAGTAGGAGCAGATAAAGATATAAACATAAGAAAATATAAAATAAAAAAAAAATAAAAATTTATAGACGGGAAAAAAATGTTTAATATTGACATACCTCCCACGAGCGGTCTGATAAATGAAATTGCTCAACATTTTCGGGAGAAAAGACCCATCTGACGATGGCCAAATTAGATAAAAGCCTGTACCCCATCATCCTATCTATTGCAAGGGCAGTCATTTGAGCATTGTTCTTCCAGTAAGAATCAATCTCAGCTATCAGCATGACCTGCTTATCCTGGTCAGCACATAGTTTTGCAATGACTTGACCATATCTCTCCAATACAGTAATCAAATGAGTGAAACTTTTAGATCCAACGTCGAGGAGAGTTTGCACAACCACAGTGAGGGTAACTTCCATACCATGGGCAGGAAACAGACTTTCCTCTATCCACAGGATTATTTCACGGGCAGATGCCCTTCCTTTTACCATGTTTCTGAGTTCAGCAGAAAGCGCATGTTGTTCATTTCCTTCCATGCTTTCTTCAACACTGAACTTGAAGTTTGGTGTCCCCTTAGGAGGAAGCAACTCTTCTAGACCAGGAGCACTCTCGATACTCTTGAGACAAAAATTAATTAAAATATGTTAGGAAAGCATGTAGAAGTGAATATCATCGAAAAAAATAATAAGAATTTGTTTCATAACACCCTCCAAGAAATACACTATCTAAGCGAGATTGGAAACCAGTATAGTTCTCCAACATTGCATGCAGTAATAGATGCGATGATGTCCAGTGGCCAAATGGTTATCGATGTGGATGAGTTTTCAAACAAGATTGATCCCATGACGGACATCAGAAACAAACATACCCATCACTGGGAGACGAACCATGGAAGAATTAACCAAAAATTGAGGAAAGCCTTTGAATATGAATGACTTGGTACCTGCTTCACTTTTTCCCAGTAGGACAAACGAACTTCTCTCTCCAGGACCTCCTGCACGAATACACGTTGTGGGGCCCACTTTGGCAGGTCTAAGACATAAGCCCACTCCTCCCAAGGCCAGATGAACTGAAAGTTGGATCTGCATGATCAGGAAGTCAATACTAAATGTTAAAATCAATTTCGAAATACCATGCAGGTACATCGATTGTATCAATTTTCAGTGTTTTTCAAACTCCAGATTCTGTTCATGATTACATGACTACTGTGGTATTAGTTTCTTCAGAAAATTCAAAACAAGAATGGGCTGCTTCAGCCAACAATTTCCTTATCAATTTAGGAATTTATGGATAAAGCTGAACGGGAAATTCTTTTGGGTGGACCTGTTTTTCCTAAGCTGTTCTGGCCTTAGGATGGTCCAGTACTTTTCTTTTTTTCCTTGGTATTCTTCCCTGCTAGACTGCTTGATTATCTTCTTTTTTGGACGAAAAGACTGCTTGATTACCTTGCTCTGTACATGATTATTTTTCCAAAAAGTGTATTGTTTCTCATAACCAGAACAGCTTGAAAAACCAAACACAAAATAACACAAAACCTAGAGAGGAATGACAACAACAAACACTCCAGTGCAACAAAAATCAGTTAACAAGATAACGCCCGAGTGATAAGAGAGAAGAAAAGTATTCAACACATGGAAAAGATGGTGAACTTACAAGTGGTGAGAAAACCAAAGGATTAGCCGTGTTCGACATTCCATATCTAAATCAGCTATTTTCTCAAAAAGAGCCCGTACAGCACCAGCAACCACTCCTGGAAAGGCTCCAGGAAGTGCCTAAGAAATAATATTCGAATCAGTTTGCTTTACAGAATGCAACAAATCTGTTGTCATTGCAGTTATATAGAGTACTGCCAGTATATCAGACAAAGGAGCAATGAATTGTCGATAGAAATCAATAGTACCTTACAGAGGTCCATAATAACCAGTGTATAATATGTTGGCCTGAAAGGGGGTTGTGGTAGCAGAAGTAACTGCAATAATATTAAAAACATCATTTTGATTGCAAGGTTAAACTGTAACACTACCTCGAACTGTTTCCTCTCATTCATTCAAGATATTGCTAGTTTGATGAGGATATTTACTCAAAGAAAAGAACAATGTTGAAGAATAATCCAGATTTTAATTTACATTTACAAAATCTATGACAATTTTAAACAATTAAACAATTTAAAAACCAAATTTCTAGCAGTATTACTTCAAATTTCTAAATAATCTCACAAAAAGGGAGAAGGTTGTAGTAAATAAAACGCTTGATAGGGCTTTCCACTGGAAGGTAATTGTGGTCTTTTAGTTTCTGGGAGCTAAAATTTGGAAAAGTACAAGCCTAAATGCTTAGAAGAAGGCTGGTCTCAAGGGTGGCAGGACTACACAAAGCACACGGGAGTTGACAATAGAACACAGGAGCAGTGTGTTGTGAACATCGGTATTAGCTGGGAGATGGTACGAAGACACTAGGAGATGCATGTGCTAACTATCGGTAGCTTAAAACTGTAAATTCTTACCTGAGAGAAAATTGTCTCTGCCATAAGATACTCATATCTAAATGGTACCGGTAGGCCAGCCATGTATGCAGCACATTCCTTTCGACTAGCTTTGCATGAAGGAAGAAAGAAAGACCATAAACATTACGCCGAGATCTCATATAATATAATATAATACAGATAGAAACATTCAAGGAATCAAAAGAAATTAAGTTCTGTTATCAATGTTCTATGTAATGCAGAAAGGAAGTACATTTATGATTCCCAAATAAGTGAGAAACATGATATAGAAAAATTCGAGTACAACAAGCTTTTTATTGATTTGTTTTTGGGTATTACTTGGCAAGCATTTAGCTTTCCTTCAAATGAATAAATTAAGCATTTACCCATCAAAATTTTCAATATACATTTCTTTCAAAAATATGCAAGCATAACACTACTAAAATTACAATATACCTACCATCCAACCCACAACATCTTTGTAAATTCACTAGTGAGGAAAAGGTCCCAATCCGTTCAAGAAGGAAAAAAAAAGGCAGAATACAAAAGTGATACTACCATGTATCCCATATACAAACATAACTGATAAATATTTATTTAAATATTTTATAAAAAGATCACTGAGAGGTACAAACCAGCCATTTAAGAAAAAAAGCACATCCAGCAGATACTCTTCCACAATGAAGCGATCCATAGGTTCCATATCCTGGCATCATCATAAAAGAAAATCCATCACCACATTAAAACTCTGCCAAGTATTAATAATAACTTCTTTTTTACTGAAATGCACTTGAAGCAGCAGAAACCCATGAGTGAATGGACATCGAGTTAGTAACTTTGCGATGCCAAAAGACTATTATTTAATATAATAGTTTCCTCGAGATGCTTTCGTATATCCCTTTGAAGAACAGATTTACTTGAACAGCAAAAATACATCTACTAATCTAACAGCAACAACAGAAAAAGATTCAGAGAATCTTAGTTAAAACGCCAATTCAGTAAAAGGAATATCCTTAAACATTCTTCTCAACATTCTCTGATGCCCGAAAGATATCCCACAACCCCAAAAAATATCCTATTTCTATATACATGAGAATCAGAGAATAATGAGAATTAGTATTTTTCAGTTAAGATAAATAGGATCCTTATTGAGCTAAATACTCTAATCAAATGAATGAACAGAAGCAAATATACCAATACAATGGTTCAAAATGAGAATTTATTTACTAAATTGCAAACTACCTCAGTTTTATTTGCAGGAAATATATTCAGCCTTCGGATCCGTTGAGGATAAATTGACTCCGCATCATGCTTTTGTTTACCGTAAGTAATATTGGAAACCACTGAAGGCAGCTCAGGTTGGTCAGGACAGCTAATGGGGCCAAACTCATGAGACTTTCCATTGACTAGCTGTGCTTCAAATGATAAGTGAGGTCTTGGAACTAGCAAGTAAGAAAATAGAATCAGTTAATAAAATCATGAGAAAACAAAGATACAATAAATTTCCACCCAATTAGGATGTTTCATTTTAAAGAAAGTTGTGGGATAACCGTTCAATACCACTGTCAAGTTTCCATCCATTATTGGATAGAATTTGTATTCGGTCCCACAAGTCTTCCAAAAAATCCTACAAGCACAAAAAGATGAAAGGGAATGAGAATGAAATTTACAACATACGAAAAAAATGCAGACAGAATGACAAGGGATGTGATCATATGAAGCAGATTGAAATGAGTTTATTTGATCATTTCCGAAATGATACAATTAAGAAGTACCACATAAATACCTACAGAAGTGTGGACAACTCTTGGAAATGTAAACTTTGAGCAGAAAAAAGGCTTACTAATATATTGCCAGAAGGAAAAGCAAAATAATCCTAGATTATCTGTCTGAGAGGAACTAGTGGAAATTAAAGAGGGATTAAATTGACATGTCACACACTGAAATTACTTCTCATGGGAGCATATTAAGATGTTATGGAAAGATTAATAGAACAAATCGAGAAACGTAAAACCTAAAGTAGTCAAATGTCCAATAAGTTTTTTTTTTTCCATTGTCACTTCACATTCACGCAGTGTAGAAGTTAAGAAACCAAAAGACTAATCCTTTCTAGAAGACTATGATAGACAACATTACATAAGTAAGGCCACAGATGAGGTTAATTTAAGGAGGAAGGCAAATCTTAGAGTCAAATACCTTATCAGTAGATACTTTTGCACCGTCATCATCGTCCTCAAAAAAAGACAACCCAGTGTCACTAACATGCTTTCTTATGCTCAAATACGCTTCTACACCAGCCATAACCCTTTCAATTTCCTCAGGGACTTGCTGCAATCAAGATCGAAATATGAAAATTTAAATCGACAAAAAAAAAATTATAATTGAAGCATTCAAACAAACCTAAGGTTCAAACATAGACCAGCCATACTTTAGAAGCTTGACCATGGTTCATGATTGACAGGGCCAAATGTGTCCGTGAAAGACACAACAAACCATAGAGCAAAACATCTATAATCGGGCATGCAGAAGTTTCTCAATTTTAAAGATGTTTGTAAAAAAATAGAAAATAGAAGTACGACACAAAATGGACAATGTGCAACTTCTTGCGCAGTGAAGACAGAGAGAAAACTTTGAGCATAATAAATTTCATATAAATAAATGTCCTGCATGCATACCATACAAATGATCGTAATGAAAATGTAATAATTGCAATCTGATGATATAATACATACCATCACTACAACTCTTATTCTTATTAGTTCATAAACAATCAATAATTGATGCAAAAGAACAGAAAAGAATACACCGGGAAAAATTTTAAATGTTGAGAAAAAGTTGAAATTACATGAAAGACCTTTTTTTTCCTTCTTTCAAAACAAGCACACAGTACCTCAATCAGTTCTGCTCCTCCCCAAGGGAGACAGGATAAAATGCATGTTATGTAAAAGTCTGCTCGTGATTGCCAGGATGGATTCCCTTTCTCCTCATCAACTGTTGTTGCGGCTGATGATAATAATGTCTCAAAGACAATTACAAGAGGACTGGGATGAAGAACTTTACTGCACATCTGTAGAACATAAAAACATAAATATTACTGTGACGGAAACATGCAGTCAGGCAGGCATATTTACAAGCTTCAGTACATTCCAATTTCTACTTGGGTCAGCATCCAATGTTACTTTGATGATTATAAAATTAAAGACCGAATTACATTACTTCCTACAGTAGGAGATGAAAAATTAGAAATTTTGCATGTTCTCAATTATGAAACGCCAAATTTTATTATTAAAAAAAAAACACTAAATCATAAATACTTCTTCCCACTTCTCTTCTGATGAAGAAATAGAAGCTGCAGCACAAGTACAAAGTCGTCCAAAAGAACCAAACATGAATAGAGTGTGCCTGAAGTTTTAGCTTGGAGTTTAAACAAACATCATATTCCATCAGATCTGTTGAGAGTACGAACTTCTACAGCCAATAACATAAATGTGTAGTATACTCCACATTTTCATTGACTTTATATCATAGATAGACTGCTAGCAACAAATTACATACCAGAGCAGTCAGGAACCTCATCAAAATACGAATCATGTTGCAATTTCCAGTATCTAAGGCATCCTGAAAATTAACCACAAAGAAGCTTTAAATTAGTTCGGTATAAGGAATGCAGGATCCATCAAAAGAAGACTACACGTCTTTTGATTTTGAAAAATAGAATAAAGAGAATTAATATATATATATATATATATATATATATATTCAATTCATAAAGATATTTGACCGTTACACCAACAACTTGCAGGTAAGTGAGATTGTAGTCATCAATTAATCCAACAAAAGACGAATTACTAAGAATAGGAAAACTAATCTGAAAGTCATATTCTCTTGTTTCCAAAAGTGACAAAAAAAAGGTTTTTATTTTAATCGAAAACTTCAATTATCTTAACCATCCCATTCAGATTCATATCTTCTTGTCTTGATCAACCATGTTATTAGTTTCAAAGCCAAGATTGCAAAGCAAGTCCTGATTTCTGGATATAAACAACAGAAAAGGGATGCACATTTACAAGCGACTTCAGCAATGGATCACTCACCTGAAAATTACTGTGAGTGTTCTCCACAAGTTTCCTGATAAAATCCTCATTCTCCAAGTTTAACAAGCCAATCTGGACATATATAGATAGAGAGTTTAGAGGGTGAGAGTAAGGGGGGAGGGAGGATGTCAAGCATAATAAAATGGAATGTGTAAGAAACAACTAGTGTTAGTATATATCTTTAAGACCAATTACATTTCTCATTAGCAAATTACAAAGCATCCTTCTAACACCTTGGTTCCTATGCTTTATACATATCAGTTGGATGAACAACATCTATGGTGGCATACATAAATAATGTGTTCTTATCATAGTCCAATGAAGGTTCTTTTTCAGTTGAACCAGTAGTTATGAAATAAAAGAAAAACACAAAACACAGCATATGAAACATAAATAAAATCAACTGCAAACGTACTTACTTACATGCTTCAGAGAAGAACAGATCCTTGCTCATCACCAAATTGGTGTTTTATGACTAGAAAGCTAGTTCAACTAATTTTCTCATCACATAATTACTGGTTCAACTGCTTTGGTCTAAGGTTTTTAGGTACGCTATATGGTCATCCTCCATCTCAGGTTGAATACAAGGTTTACGGGTTTTGAAAGAAGAATGCTTAACTCCTCCTGATGGTGTAGGGACTTAAAGGGAAACATTGATTATTTGTCCTCCTTCTGGCTTGGGGAATATTACCTTGACCAGAAGCTTGAATCAACCTTATTAACACTACTCATAAGAGCAGAAAATTGAACATCTTATGTTTCTGTTTAACCAACCTTTTTAATTATGTAGGTCTATCTTCCAATTTATGTAATTGGAAGGCGGTGATTGGCTAGGTTTGTTCTTAAATTTCCGTTTTGTTATGTCCGATAAGATTTCTAACTTCTTTAGCATGTGTGGACTTCACGTCCATGGTCAGACTCTTGATTTAATAAAGTTCCTTTGGTCTCAAATTTTTTTTCTTAAAAAAAAATAATAGTAAATAAATAAGTGTGTATGCAACATACCACAGTACTGTATAGAGGAATCTTGTGAGGCAACTGTTCAGCACACTGGATAAGGAACTGTTGCAAGAAAAAGGAAGGTTAGTATCTCAAAATGCACATGAAAGAAACTTATTCATGATAAATGGTGTGAGGCTGTAACTTTGATATTTTACAAGAATGCAAACTCTTTTTATCATATACACAGTCCATATTGCCACACAGACATCTTTGAAAATTAGGAACAGTTAAAAAAAAAATTTCAGAAGTCTACTTCAATGAAAACAGAAGCAATTCTTCTCACTATCACAGTGAAACAAACGAATATGCGTTAATAAACTAGAAGAAAAAAAACATAGCACCTATTCTTATCGATCATCAAAAGGCATTCTATACTTTCTTTTGGCCAATAAATGCATCCTATTTTTACCAAGACATCCTAAACCAACAGTCAAACAAGATAGCAACAAAGAAATATCAAAATCGTTTTAGAGTATCCACAAAATGCAGGATATCAACTCCACCTCAATCTTTCACCTTCTCTTACTTGATTTCATGTCGAAAACAGGACATATTCATGTTTGGGCCCTTTTTGCATTATTCCTATATATACAAAGTCTCCCTCTATTCAGTGTTCACATTGGGCATTATAACCCATTTCGGCCTTCTGGCTGGGTTGCATGCTTGTCTAGGTAAATCAAATAATCCAGTCTAATCAACTATTAAGGAAGATTTGAAAGGAATATCAAGTTAATCTCCCTCCTTTTTTCCATTATATTCTCGTCGGCATAATCTACCAAACATACTTAAATTACAGAAAAGCTTAAACCTAAGGAAACTCTTATATTGAAGATGAATTACCTGCCAAACGTCGTTGGGGGAGTGTTCTAATTCTCGGCGAAGGACGCCGAAGCAAGTCTCCTGCAAATTGAGAGAGAGAGAGAGAGTAAATTAGGGTTGTGAGAGTTTTGAAGTAGAAATTGGAGAGAGAAAGAAAGAGAGAGAGACTGACAATGTGTTCTTTGAAGTCGGAGGAGGTGCCATAGTCCGGGGAAGCTTCACCGATTCGAAGAAGAAGACTCTTCCAAACACTCATTCTTTCTCTCTCAAAACTCGTTCGCAGAGACGAAACCACTTTCAGTGTGTTGGCTCTGCTCAAACACACCAACACAACACACCCTGCTCAACCCTATTTTAAAGCCTTTTGGATTTTAAACCCGACCCGATCCAACCAGACCCGACCCAACTCGACCCGATCCAACCAGACCCGACCCGACCCGATCCAGCTCGACCCGACCCAGCTCGAATTCGCAAAATCCTCAACTGCATAGAAAAGAATTAGAAGCGCGCTTGAATGCTAAACCCTAGCGACATGGTAAGTCACCAATTCCAATTCTCTCTCTATTTGCTGTTTTCTAGGGTTTTTAATTTTCTTTTGGGAATTTACTGATGATGAAATCTTGATTGGATTTTGGACGAGTGAAGGCGCAGGCGGATATCAGAAAGTGGTTTATGAAGTCCCACGACAAGGCCAATGCCTCCAAACCCGCTCCGGCTCCGACTCCGGCTCCGGCTGCTCCGCCCAAACACTCTACAGACTCTGATAAACAGAAAGTGAGTGCATTCTTTATTTAGGGTTTCAATGTCTAATGTATTTATTTGGTGTTGCTAGTAAGAATTCAAGTGGAATCTTTTGTGTCTGATCACTTTATCAAACCAAAACTTCAGATTTCGGAACAGAATTTCGGTACAAGAGTTGGCTACTGGACAATGAGAGCAAGATTTGGGACCTCTGTTAATCATGATATGATACTTTTTTTGTTAAATGTTTTTGTTTTCTGTGATGATCAGGTGCAAGAGAGTTCCGGCAGAAGGAAGACTAGCAAGCATTTTCCTCCGAGTAAACCGAAAGAGGAAAAGGAAACGGTTCAAGTTCCAGCAAAGCGAAAGACTCAATCGGATACTGTTAAATCTAGCAGACCCTCGCCTGCGAAAAAAGTGCAGAAAGTTGCTGATGACGACAACGATTTTGTTATGCCTCAATCTAAGAAGAAAGAAGCCACGCCTAGCAAGAAACTGAAGAATGCATCTGGCATGGGAGTTACACAGAAACTGAAGTCTGAAAATGAAAGTGATGATGATGAAGCCAAGGATGCTGAAACTCCTTCCAAATCTGGTGGTAGGGGCCGTGGTGGAAGAGGTAGTTCATCGGCTGCACCAGCTGGTGGAAGAGGCAGTTTGTCGGCTGCACCAGCTGCTGGAAGAGGCAGAGGTGCTGGACGAGGTGGATTTATGAATTTTGGCGAGAGGAAAGATCCTCCGCACAAAGGAGAAAAGGTTTATGTTTTAATCCCCATATATCCAAAAAAAGAAAATGTTTTATATTTTAAAACCTTGAACTGATTAATGAATGTATTATTACTGAGGTTGACATTGAGCCTATTTTTCCATGTTCCAGGAGGTCCCTGAAGGTGATCCAAATTGTTTAGCTGGTTTAACTTTCGTAATAAGTGGTACACTTGATAGGTTGGTTTTGTTATTTATGTGACTTTAGTTCTGTTGGATTCAATATGTGGTTATGTCTATGTTCCTGGCTTTCATTGTGTAGTTCATGTTTTTCAGCCTATAATTGACTTATAAATTAACCATACTTTCAGTTTGGAAAGAGAGGAAGCAGAAGATTTAATAAAACGCCATGGAGGCCGTGTCACTGGATCTGTTAGCAAGAAAACGGTTACTTACTTTTCTGAGTCTTATTATAAATGAACACAGATATCCCTTCTTGCTTTTGATTACATGTCTGTTTGCAGAGCTATCTTTTGTGTGATGAAGATATTGAGGGCAGGAAATCCTCAAAGGCCAAAGAACTTGGGTAGTTATCTTTCATTAATTCTGAACGTTACACATTTTCCTATTACTTCTCCTTTTATTTTAATCTTGAGCTTTATTGTACCACCAGGACGGCTTTCATTACTGAGGATGGATTGTTTGATAAGATTCGGGCATCAATTTGTGTTAAAGCACCTGTGCAAGAAGCAAAGAAATCAGTGGATGGTGTACCAGAAACATCTTTGCCTAATAAAAGCCCTAAGAAAGTAGCATTAAAGAGTACGTCCCTGGTCTAATTACTTTCGGTGTTCTCTTGGCTGTGCTTAGTTACCTGATTGTTGAGTGTTTCTCATGAAATTTAGGTTCAGCAGATTGCACTAGCAGTTCCTTGGCAAATAGAGTGTCCCAAAAACAGTTGCCATCAGATGCTTCCCCTGCTAGGCGCAAAGAGCAGAATATTGCGCATTCATCTTTGACATGGACGGAAAAATATAGACCAAAGGTTCCAAATGACATCATTGGTAACCAGTCACTGGTATGTTTTTCATCATTTTTTTACCATTTTTTTCACATCTGTTGCATATGGTTGTATCCTTCTCTCGAAGTTTGAAACTCATCGACAAGTATCTTCGAATTGGGCAGGTAAAGCAGCTTCATGATTGGTTGGAAAATTGGCATGAGAATTTTCTGGATACTGGAATTAAGAAAAAAGGCAACAAATCAAACAATTCGGGTGCTAGAAAAGCTGTTCTATTAAGTGGAACACCTGGAATAGGGAAAACAACATCAGCGAAGTTGGTCAGTCAGATACTCGGTTTCCAGGCAATTGAGGTGTCATACTGTGCATTCGAATGTTTTTGACTCAAGTTATTCTTTACTATTCTGTGTATTTTCCTCAATTCAATGCATGTACTGTTTTTTTTTTTATAGGTAAATGCAAGTGACAGTCGTGGGAAAGCTGATTCCAAGATTGTCAAGGGAATTGGTGGAAGTAATGCAAACTCTGTTAAAGAGCTTGTCAGCAACGAGTCCCTAAGCATGGATAAGTTAGTTTAACTATATACATACATATACATTAGGTGTCCATATGTGCCTCACATTTTCTTCTCAAGTTAATTCTTAGTTAAATTTGCAGATCTAAACATCCCAAAACTGTGCTGATTATGGATGAGGTTGATGGGATGTCTGCTGGTGACCGGGGTGGAGTTGCTGATCTTATTGCTAGCATAAAGAGTTCTAAAATTCCCATTATCTGCATTTGTAATGATCGCTACAGTCAGAAACTAAAAAGTCTTGTGAACTACTGTTTGCTTCTCAGCTTCCGCAAACCCACGAAACAACAGGTCAACTCCCCCCCGCCCCACCAACACACACACTGTTCTAATAATTTGTATTGTGTCATATTTTTCTTGTCCATTGTATGTTTAGACAAGGTGTATAACAGGACAGTGTTGAGTGCAAAAATTTCTTTGTGTTTAGAATAGTATTCTTTCATTATCAAGCAAGTGTTTTGAGTTATTTTTGGGGACCCCACGGTTAGTGAATACTCGGTAATTACTCAAATGCTCAATTTGATCAACTTAGGAAAAGTTAAAACTATTTTGATATTGCTACCAATCTTGCTCCCATCGTTTAATTTTTCTTAGAGTAATCTTTGTTGTCCAAAGAAAGGGTTCATGTTTCCGTATCAGTATTGGCCCTTTTCCTTACTGCCTTGTCTTTCTAGAATCTGAAGTTAAACTCTTTAGACATTTTCTCTGTTGTGTTCGACTCTGGCTTGAGGAAGTCAATTTGAACAACTGTCTGGAACGTCTATTACCTTTTTCAATTTTTTCTTTTTAACTCTTAAGATAGGCTAGTGTGAAATGTGTATTGTGAATGTGATTTATTAAATGGAAGCCAAGCTAGTGTCACTTTGATTGTTATGAGCTTTGTTAGGCAAACGTTATGTTTCTGTCTTAGTAATTCAGAGAAATGCATTCATGAGACACTTACAAAGATCTGCATCAGGCCATCAGTTAATATTAGTACTGTTCTTGTGTGTGTAGCTAAATGAATAGGGATATTGTCATTTTTGGTGTTTTTTGTATTAACCAATTTTGAGACACTTATATTTGGTTTACCCATAATCAAGGTGTTTAGCCGGATGCAATTATTAACACCTTAATATTTTATCATAGATGGCAAAGAGGCTGAAGCAAGTTGCAAATGGTGAAGGACTTCAAGTGAATGAGGTATGTGTAACTGCGAGTACTGAGTTTCCATGTTGATGAAATCCTGTATTCTTTATATCTATCGTAGTATTGATTACTTGCTAGAGCATTCTACTCAAGAAACTTTTAAAGGATATTATTTGTGTTACTGATATGATGTGTCTGACACTTAAATTCTGGAGGAAAATGGTGTTGCACTATCTAAAGCCTCTTTGTACAAATTTAAGTATAAATTTTCTTCTTGAGAAGTAAACAAACAGAATATCACTTTAAAATTTTAAATGCAGTTTATTTTGGAATTTATACATCACAGTAGCTTCACCTGGTGAGTAATATACTCAACTATCTTTGGATGTATCCAAGGGGAAACATATATCAAATCAACATTACAATCATTTTTTTTCCACTGTTGGATTTTCATCCAAGGGTGGTTGGGCATATAATTTCCTTGGGACAGTTACTGGCCTGGTGAACATTATTGTTATACATCATGTATAAATTGTTTCCAGTCAAATAATTTTAACTTTTCGGTCCTTCAGCTACACACTTGTGGTTTGGGGTCAGTTACTTGACTGTTTTAGGGAAACTGTGTTTAGTTATTTAGCAGTTGAGGTGGCCCTTTCCCTTTTAGTCCTCCTCTGATTTGTTTTGTTGTAGGTCTGTATGAGTTGTTACTTTTTAATAAGAGGTTGTGAGAAAAGGCTATCTATTTTATCTTCTTTTTGATTTTCTGTTTGTCTTTTAGTGCTGTAATTCCATCTTCCAATTTGAGGAATTTGGAAGGCACAGCCATTAGTTAAAAGTTGGTTCTTCTTTGTATCCTTTTGGTTGTGTAAATTTTTCTTCTTGTATGGACTTCGGGTTCAGAAATCAGTCTTCCAAGTATCTTTGTTCTCGAAAAATAAATAAATTCAAAGACGTGGTTATGATATAATTGGTTTAGGCAGTGGTCTTCTACTGTAGAGTGGTAGCTGATATAATTGGTTTCTGCTCTATGGTCTTATATTGGACCCGAATCTTGCTTTTTTCGGTTTGCGACACATATTTACTAACATTTTGCCATGTTTGGTTAATTTGATTATTGTGTCTCAGATTGCTCTTGAGGAACTTGCAGACAGAGTTAATGGAGACATGCGAATGGCACTTAATCAGTTGCAGTATATGAGTCTCTCTATGTCAGTCATAAAATATGAAGACGTAAGGCAACGCCTACTAAGCAGTGCAAAGGATGAGGATATTTCACCATTCACAGCTGTTGACAAGTATGACTTTATATCTCAAATTTTCTTTTGTTTCAGTTACACACGAGAGTTCATTATGAGATGAGCTCGTGTTGTGAATTTTGGTTTTCAGTTTATTCTGATTTATTTTTTGTGTAGGATTAAACTGCTTCTGTCAATGTACGACCAACATAAAGAATAAAAAGAACAAACAGAGAAACTGCCTTATACTTGTGGCCAAGATATTCATATATATAATATAATATGCTTTGGTTGAAGAGTAGATGCACCTGTGTTTTAGTTGATAAATTGTGAATTGGGCAGTCGAATTCCATGTTTGTAGATTGGTGTATCTGAGGGAAATCAGGAATTCTCTAGTTATTTTTCACCATGTTGAGTAGATTAGCCAAACATAACGACTTAAAAGCTTGGGGAACCAATCATGTATTCAAAAAATAAATGCGCAATGCTCCTCGTTACTACCAAGATCCTCATTTCTACACATTGTTAACAGTTCATCTTTCTAGAGTAGACATAGGGATTTTGCTTAGAGAGCTATTAGTATATATTGTTTGAGGTTTACTATTACCTTTCCAATTGATTTAATTTTTTTATCTGTTATCATTTCTTGAAAAGCTTTTTACTTAAACTTCTTTCGTTCAAGTAAATCTCTTCCATTGTTTATTTGATAATACATATATATATATATATATATATTTTTATATGGAGTTCCAGTATTTCCAAATATCTCTGAATTTTCATCTTACTAATCATAGTTCAGAAATGACACCCTTCTTCTGATTTACCTCCTTGCAAAATCAACTTATCAGAGTCCGGTCACTAGTTTGTCCAGTCACTATTTGGCCTTGGAAGAGCTTTTGATTTAGTTCCTTCATGCAAAGTCAACTTATCAGAGACTTGTCACTAGTTTGTCCAGTCACTATTTTTGGCCTTGGAAGAGCTTTCTAGGTTGTAGCAGTGGGTGAAGTGGGAAAGCACCAATGAGATTTAGTCCTCTAAAAGTTCTAATACAAATGAAATTGATTGAGGAACGGAGGATCTTTTAAATTGATATTTTTGACCAAGTTCATATGTTCCATTAAATATATTACCTTCCACCATATGATGTGCTGATTTTCTGTATTGCCTCCAGGCTGTTTGGTTACAATGCTGGAAAGTTGCGGATGGACGAGCGGGTTGACCTGAGCATGAGTGATCCAGATCTAGTCCCTCTTCTCATACAGGTTCCTCAATGTCATGATACTTGTTTTGGAGTTGTGGCATGTACTAAAAGAAATTTTATTGTGGGATGAAATATTTTAAGAAATGCTGGTAATTGTTATAAGGGGAGCAGACTTATTAAGACATACTTAGCTTAGTGAGACCACAGTATAGAACCACAATTTGAATATTTGTGAAACTTAAACACTTCCCGACACAAGAGTAACAGAGCCTCACTCGTTACTTCATGTTTGTGACTTTTCCAAAACTATATTTTGGACTAATATATTCTGCCTCATAGGGATTCCTTGGATAATTTATGATTTTTTTTTCCAATTGCTGGCAGGAAAATTATATCAACTACAGGCCAAGTGCGGCTGCGAAGGATGATAGTGGGGTTGAACGTATGAACTTGATTGCCCGTGCCGCCGAGTCTATTGGAAATGGAGATATTATCAATGTACAAATTAGAAAATACCGCCAATGGCAACTTTCTCAAAGTGGTTCTCTGTCATCCAGCATAATTCCGTATGTTTCCTTACATCAGCTGTTTGTGATGAAAACTTATAATTATGTTTGGTCTCATACGATTCTTCATGTAATTTCTAATCAATGGCATCGTCTTGTACTCTTTTTCTCATGTTATGGATTAGTGCTGCTCTGTTGCGTGGGCAAAGGGAGACACTTGAGCAGGTGATGAATTTTTAAACAAGTTTTATAAATTCAAAAGCTTTCTATAGCCTTTGAAATATTTTCACTCTGTACGCTTTAGTGATGACATACATATGCTGTTTCATTGAAACCACTTACATATTTTTCTTTCCTGCTCGTATTATCATATAGCTCTGTAGTTTTCACCATGAAGTTATAGTTCAATTTCTTGTGAGAAGAGTGCAAGTTTTGTCCTCAATTGAAAATGTTTAGAAAATTGGTCCAAGTAGGGGTTTGCAATCTGTATTGTTGGTAGTAATTTTCAATAAATTTAATTGACTAGTGCTTAGAGATTACATCCGATCTTCATGGATTATTTAAGCAAAGGTAAAAAGGCCAGATTGCTTTGGGGTGTGCGGTGAGCTGTAATGTTGGTGGTATGGATGAGAAGAAATAAAATAATCTATGAAGATCTTTCGGAGAGTTAAGTTCTGGGCAATTTGTATGGGCCTCTATATCTAGGACATTTAAGGATTCCATACTATCCTCTGTAATTCTGGATTAGCAAGCTGTTGTAGTCTAAGGTTCTTCTTCCAGAGTCTGTTATTCACACATTGGCATAGTTTGAGAAAGTTGCCATTATTTTCCTTTGAGACTGATTGTACTATGAAATAAATAGACAAAAGAAAAAATTTAAACCTTTAGGAAAATGACCCATGCTAATATGGAAGTGTGAATTGTGATCCATGGCACACCAAAACCGACATGGTTTTTGAAAATGTTTCATATACGAGTGGACAATTTACTCTGAAAATGATCATATTAGCACCTGAATATTGCCTGGTAGCCTTCTGCTAATTTTAAAATTCAATTTCGATTACCCAGACTAGGAATTACTTTCGTACTCACCTACACTGACAACCTTGTCCTGCAATTTCTTGTGCCATGTCAGTCTGATCAGGAGCTGCATCTGGTTCAAGATCTTGACTTTGTATATACATAGAACTTTTGGGGTAGATCGTGTCAATGATGTGGTCAAGGTTGGTGTAAAGATCAAATTATTTTATTAAAGACGTCAAAATGGCAAGAATTGGGTTGACAAAAGTATTATGTTAAAGAAAATAGAGAGATTGAAGGTGATAAAGATGGGAGAGTTCTCATTTTCGTGGTTTACTTCTGTGTGGCCTTCCTTTCTTATTCACGAACATTAAGTGTCTTCATAAAAAGTCAGCAAACAAACGTGGATGATGAAAATCGTGTTTAGGCCAGCCCGTCAACATTATTACGATTTTTTGACCCATAAACCACACAATGAAAGAGATGACCATTAAGACTTCATTTTTTTCTGTGTAATTGGCATTCTGGAAAAGTGATTTCAATGGGCATTGCATTTAATATCAGGTAGATAAAGGATTGAAGTGGAAGATGGGATAGAAAGAAATAGAAGTCCTGGGGGTACGGTTTCTTAGAATTTAAAGATTATAGCTTCTATTGTATTTTAAGGGACAGTTTCTGAGAATTTTAAATTCTCTTGTATTTTAAGGTCTTGGAGAGCAGTAGTTTAGGAGGTTTTTTTGGTTTCCCTTGTGGGGTAAGTTTGGGTTTTTTGGTGTTTTTCTTTTGACGTTGTCTTGCATCTCTGTGTGTTGGACTCCTTTCTTGGCCCTATCTTTGTATTTTTTTTCTTGTTGGTAAAGTGGTTTTTTTTTTTAAAAAAAAAAAACAAATCAAGATGGAAATTTTGGAGAATAGGAGTGGATGGAAGGGATATAAGAAGGAATCTGAAGGAAAATAAGGGAATGGATGGTCAGTCCCAGAATTAGAGAATAAAAAGGGTAATTACATATGGTGTAATGACTCCTCTACCCCACATTTAGCTTTGGAGATAAAGGGTCAGATCTAGAATGAGAGTGGATGATGCTACGGGCTAGAAGAGAGAAATTGAAGGAATATGAGGGAATGGATGGTCAGTCCCAGAATTTAGAGAATTAAAGGGTCATTCCATTAAGGTGTTATGACTCTTCTACCCCACATTTAACTTCAGTTTAGGTACTAAATTGATCACTTTGGAAGTTCTGGTACAAAAATGAGTGCTCACATAGTTAGGTATCAATCATGACAAGAACTGAAAATTATAACACAACTCCAGAGAAAAATAGAGTGCCAAGAAAGATGAAATTTGGTTGTTTAGGTACAATAGAATGTTGACATGTAATTTAGTTCAGTAATTATTAAGTGTTGCATCCAAACAGCCATACAACTCTTGGAACCTTCAGGTAACCAAATCTCAGTCTACAAATTTGGGGTCCTCACGGGCTTTTGTCTTGTGCGATGTGGTTAAATTTGCTCTGTATGGGATCGCTGCATTCTTCATGGGTTTGTTGTGTTTTGGCTCGTTGATGCAATCTGGAGCGTAGGATTTAATAGTCAAATCCAGGTTTAGAAAGGAAAGATAGCGCGCAGCTTTTCTATAAGTTTTAGGAAAGTATATCTTTCAAGATTCTATTAAGATTTGTGCTAGGTGTAGGAATCCTAAACCATATTGTATCAGCAACCCCCTATTCAGTATAAATAGGAGCTGCTGGGGATTTTCTAGGGTTAAGACATACAGAAAACCTAGAGAGAGAGCCAAGTGTGATAGAGAGATAAGAACTAGACAGGGAGAGAGTTTTAGGTTCTGCAATAAGTACTTGTAACGCCTAAATTCTTCATAGTGCTGGTGAATCTCTCAAGAGGGATCACTAAGTGGACGTAGGCCAAAGTTTAGGCCGAACCACTATAAAACTGCTGTGTGTGTTTTCTGTTTTCTGTTTTCTGCGTTCATCTTATTTTGCTGTGCCTATATTGCTAAGTACTAAGGACAGATCTTAACGGCGCTTAACACAATAAGTGGTATCAAGAGCTTGGTTTAGGGTACTTCGCAATGGTAAACAGCAAGGGCAGAGTTGAAGACGTGAGACCGTCTATAAAGCTATTTAATGGCAAGGACAACTTCACGCTTTGGCAGAGGAAGATGAAGAACATCCTGATCCAGCATAAGGTTTATGGAGCTCTATCAGAAAAGCCTGCAACCATGAATGATGCGGATTGGGGGGAGAAGTGTGAGATAGCAAAGAGCTGCATTGAGCTACATCTATCGGATAATGTCCTACTTCACATCGGAGAGAAGATGACAGCGAAGGAGGCGTGGGACAAGCTTGAAAGCATTTATATGGGTAAATCCATTAGCAACAAGTTGCTCTTGAAGGAACAGCTCTTTGGTCTCAAGATGGAGGAAGGAGATGATCTTAATGATCATATATCCAAGTTTCAGAACTGTATAATAAACTTGGAGAAGGTTGGATCAAAGATGGATGATGAAGACACGGCTGTTATGCTATTGCAGTCACTGCCACCATCATTCAAGCACTTCAAAACCACCATGCTATTCAACAATGAGACCATCACACTTGCTAAAGTGTGTGAAAACCTGGAATCATATGTCAAGATGCAAAGAGAAGAAGATAACTCTCAAGCAAGAGGACTTTATGTCAGAGGCAAGGAAAGAGGAAGGTCTAAGAATAGAGGAGGTGGATTTGAAGAAAGAGGCAGGTCTAAATCCAAGGGAAAAGGCAAAGAAAAGAAGAATGGTTGTTTCGTGTGTGGTTCACCTGACCACTGGAAAAGAAATTGCAAACAATGGAAGGAGAAGAAGTCGCAGATGCTTGGAGAACACTCTCAGTCAGCCAATGTCGTTATTGGAGATACTAGCGATGATGGAGAGCTTCTCGCAATCTCAACCAGCTCCGGCGCGCCTAGACATTGGACCTTGGACACAGCCTACACATTCCATATGTGTGCACACAGAGATTGGTTCGACACATATGAAGAGAGGGACACCGGATCAGTTTTGATGGGGAACGATTCACCAAGTAGGATCATGGGAATCGGCACAGTGAAGATTACCATGTATGATGGAATTGTCAGAACACTAGGAAGAGTCGGACATATTCCACATTTGAGCAGAAATCTGATTTCTCTAAGTCTTTTGGATAGAGAGGGATTGTGGCATAAAGGTAACAATGGAGTGCTCAAAGTTGGAAAGGGTCAGTTGGTCTACATGAAGGGCGTATTACAACTAGATAACATGTATAAACTCACGGGTTCTACAGTAGTAGGTGGAGCAGCAGTTTGTACAGAAGAAGACAAGACTGAGCTTTGGCATAAAAGGCTAGGGCACATGAGTCAAAGAGGGTTGCAAGAATTACACAGAAAAAATCAGCTAGAAGGTGTAATGAGCTGCAATCTTGAATTCTGCAAGTATTGCACACTCGGAAAACAGACCAAGGTGTCATTCAATATAGGCAGTGGTGAGAACAAATCCAAAGGAATATTGGACTATATACATACAGATGTATGGGGACCTGTATCAACAAAGTCGATGGGTGGAGCGAGATATTTTGTCTCCTACATAGATGATTATTCGAGGAAGGTTTGGGTATACTTTATGAAGACTAAAAATGAGGTTTTCCCCAAGTTCAAGGAGTGGAAGGCTGAAGTCGAGAACCAAACAGGCAGAAAAATCAAAGTGTTGAGAAGCGACAATGGAGGTGAATACAGGGATAATCGGTTCCTACAGCTGTGCAAGGATGAAGGCATCACAAGACACTTTACTGTTAAGAAGACTCCCCAACAAAACGGTGTTGCAGAGAGAATGAACAGAACTCTCTTGGACAAAGAAAGAAGCATGAGATTTCATGCAGGGTTGCCTGAAGATTTTTGGGCAGAATTGCTTAACCATGCATGTTACCTGGTTAATCGATCACCTTCTAAGGCTATTAACTTCAAGTGTGCAGAGGAGGTGTGGTCTGGAAAGCCTGTTGATTATTCCAACTTAAGAGTGTTTGGTTGCAGTGCTTATGCACACATTCCCAAGGATGAAAGAACCAAGCTGGAACCTAAGTCACTTGAATGCGTGTTTATTGGCTTTCAGAAAGGAGTCAAAGGTTATAAATTATGGGATATGGTCAACGAGAAAAAGGTGATCAGCAGAGATGTTTTTGATGAGAAGACTATGCCGTTTAACGAAGAAGCTAATAGTAAGAAGGAGAAGACGACTGTTGATGAAGAAGAAGCAATCGAGATTTCATTAGCTAAACGATCAGTAGAAGATTCTCAAGCTCAGGTGGAGCAAATTGAGCAAGAAGGGAATGATCAAGTAGCTATTGAGGAACCAGAGCAGCAACAACAGTCACCAGGTAGAGCTCAGGTGGAGCAGTCCCCACAAAAGGGTCAAAACCCTGCTAACCCACAAGCACTTGAGCCAGTAAGAAGAGTTATAGCACTTGACAAACCAAAGAGAAATCCAAGAAAGGTACAGCGGTATGGATTCGAACCAGAAGAAGAAGTGAGTCATGCTCTGACCATAAGTCAAGGAGATCCAACTACTTATCAAGAAGCTATAGAAAGCGCAGAAAGGGAAGGTTGGATTGGTGCTATGGCTGAAGAGATGGAATCTTTGCATAAGAATGCCGTGTGGGAGTTGGTTCCTAAACCCAAAGAAAGAAAACTTGTTGGCTGCAAGTGGGTGTTTAGGAAGAAAGAAGGAATACATGATGATGATGCAATAAAATACAAAGCACGTTTGGTGGCAAAGGGGTATTCGCAGAAAGAAGGAGTGGATTATGACGAGATTTTCTCTCCAGTCGTCAAACACACTTCAATACGGTTGTTGATGTCTATGGCAGCTCAGTATGATATGGAGATTGAGCAGATGGATGTAAAGACTGCGTTTCTTCATGGGGACCTCGAAAAAGACATTTATATGTCGCAGCCAGAGGGTTTTGTTGAAACAGGGAAAGAAAATCTGGTTTGTCGGCTAAAGAAGTCTCTATATGGACTTAAGCAATCGCCAAGGCAGTGGTACAAGCGTTTCGACACATATATGCTGAAAATAGGCTACACAAGATGCCAATATGATTGCTGCGTCTACTACCATGTATTCGAAGATGGGGAAGTAATTCTACTACTGTTGTATGTAGATGACATGCTAATTGCATGTAGGGATATGTCGCAGATTTAGAAACTTACGAAGAAGTTGGGAGCTGAATTTGACATGAAGGATCTTGGAGCTGCACAGAAGATTCTTGGAATTGAAATAAGGAGGGACAGAAACACAGGCAAAATATGGCTGTCACAAGAGAAGTATATTATGAAGGTACTTGAACGCTTCAACATGGATGAAGCTAAAGTTGTTTCTATCCCATTAGCTGCACACTTTCGGTTGAGTGCAGAGCAAAGGCCATCGAATCAAAAGGAGATTGATGCGATGAAGAATGTTCCATATGCAAGTGCAGTAGGTTGTCTCATGTATGCAATGATTTGCACAAGACCAGATTTAGCTCAAGCATTGAGCGTTGTCTCTAAGTACATGTCAAATCCGGGTAAGCGCCATTGGGAAGCAGTGAAGTGGATTTTAAGGTACTTAAAGAAGACCATGCAGCTTGGGATCAAGTTTGAAAGAAGACAAGGAGAAGCATGTGTGGACTCAGATTTTGCAGGAGACTTGGATAGAAGAAGGTCCACAACAGGTTATGTTTTCACTTGTGGTGGAGGACCGGTGAGCTGGAAAGCAACTCTTCAAGCAGTTACAGCTCTTTCTACTACTGAGGCAGAGTATATGACATTAACAGAAGCTTCAAAGGAAGCTATTTGGGTGAATGGGCTGGCAGGTCAGTTAGGTATTCACCAAGAAGGTGTGGTAGTGAAGTGTGACAGTCAAAGTGCCATACACTAGGCAAAGAATCAGGTATTTCATGCAAGGACGAAGCACATTGACGTTCGCTATAACAGGATCAGAGATTGGGTAGAAGCTGGAGTTATCATTGTGGAGAAGGTCCACACGAATGACAATGCAGCTGATTGTCTAACAAAGCCGGTTTCTGCAGAGAAGTTTAAGCGCTGCTTGAACTTGCTCAGTGTCACAGCTTGCTAAGTTGTGATGGAGCACCTCCTCACTTGAGGTGCGATGAGGCAGGAAGTATCCTGCCAAGGTGAAGGCTCTTGGGGTTTGTTCAGGGTTACTTCAAGAGGTTCAAGACATCCTGAAGGTTGCAACAATCAGATTGGTATCAACTCACCAAGGTGGAGATTGTTGTGTTTTGGCTCGTTGATGCAATCTGGAGCGTAGGATTTAATAGTCAAATCCAGGTTTAGAAAGGAAAGATAGCGCGCAGCTTTTCTATAAGTTTTAGGAAAGTATATCTTTCAAGATTCTATTAAGATTTGTGCTAGGTGTAGGAATCCTAAACCATATTGTATCAGCAACCCCCTATTCAGTATAAATAGGAGCTGCTGGGGATTTTCTAGGGTTAAGACATACAGAAAACCTAGAGAGAGAGCCAAGTGTGATAGAGAGATAAGAACTAGACAGGGAGAGAGTTTTAGGTTCTGCAATAAGTACTTGTAACGCCTAAATTCTTCATAGTGCTGGTGAATCTCTCAAGAAGGATCACTAAGTGGACGTAGGCCAAAGTTTAGGCCGAACCACTATAAAACTGTTGTGTGTGTTTTCTGTTTTCTGTTTTCTGCGTTCATCTTATTTTGCTGTGCCTATATTGCTAAGTACTAAGGACAGATCTTAACGGCGCTTAACACAATAAGGGGACTTATTCACCAGCACTATGAAGAATTTAGGCGTTACAAGTACTTATTGCAGAACTTAAAACTCTCTCCCTGTCTAGTTCTTATCTCTCTATCACACTTGGCTCTCTCTCTAGGTCTTGGGTTTCTGAGAATTTTAAATTCTCTTGTATTTTAAGGTCCAATGTCTAGGCGCGCCGGAGCTGGTTGAGATTGCGAGAAGCTCTCCATCATCGCTATTATCTCCAATAACGACATTGGCTGACTGAGAGTGTTCTCCAAGCATCTGCGACTTCTTCTCCTTCCATTGTTTGCAATTTCTTTTCCAGTGGTCAGGTGAACCACACACGAAACAACCATTCTTCTTTTCTTTGCCTTTTCCCTTGGATTTAGACCTGCCTCTTTCTTCAAATCCACCTCCTCTATTCTTAGACCTTCCTCTTTCCTTGCCTCTGACATAAAGTCCTCTTGCTTGAGAGTTATCTTCTTCTCTTTGCATCTTGACATATGATTCCAGGTTTTCACACACTTTAGCAAGTGTGATGGTCTCATTGTTGAATAGCATGGTGGTTTTGAAGTGCTTGAATGATGGTGGCAGTGACTGCAATAGCATAACAGCCGTGTCTTCATCATCCATCTTTGATCCAACCTTCTCCAAGTTTATTATACAGTTCTGAAACTTGGATATATGATCATTAAGATCATCTCCTTCCTCCATCTTGAGACCAAAGAGCTGTTCCTTCAAGAGCAACTTGTTGCTAATGGATTTACCCATATAAATGCTTTCAAGCTTGTCCCACGCCTCCTTCGCTGTCATCTTCTCTCCGATGTGAAGTAGGACATTATCCGATAGATGTAGCTCAATGCAGCTCTTTGCTATCTCACACTTCTCCCCCCAATCCGCATCATTCATGGTTGCAGGCTTTTCTGATAGAGCTCCATAAACCTTATGCTGGATCAGGATGTTCTTCATCTTCCTCTGCCAAAGCGTGAAGTTGTCCTTGCCATTAAATAGCTTTATAGACGGTCTCACGTCTTCAACTCTGCCCTTGCTGTTTACCATTGCGAAGTACCCTAAACCACTTATTGTGTTAAGCGCCGTTAAGATCTGTCCTTAGTACTTAGCAATATAGGCACAGCAAAATAAGATGAACGCAGAAAACAGAAAACAGAAAACACACAGCAGTTTTATAGTGGTTCGGCCTAAACTTTGGCCTACGTCCACTTAGTGATCCCTCTTGAGAGATTCACCAGCACTATGAAGAATTTAGGCGTTACAAGTACTTATTGCAGAACCTAAAACTCTCTCCCTGTCTAGTTCTTATCTCTCTATCACACTTGGCTCTCTCTCTAGGTTTTCTGTATGTCTTAACTCTAGAAAATCCCCAGCAGCTCCTATTTATACTGAATAGGGGGTTGCTGATACAATATGGTTTAGGATTCCTAAACCTAGCACAAATCTTAATAGAATCTTGAAAGATATACTTTCCTAAAACTTATAGAAAAGCTGCGCGCTATCTTTCCTTTCTAAACCTGGATTTGACTATTAAATCCTACGCTCCAGATTGCATCAACGAGCCAAAACACAACAGGGTTCTACTGTTGTTTGTTGTTCGTGTAATGTTTGAGCAATCTCTGATTGAATACTGATTCACCTTGGGTGTACCATCTATATTTTCATTGCTATGGAAAATATTTCCAGTCGTGTTTTGTTCCTCACGTACTATTTTTGTAGATGGACATGCTATTTGTGCAATGACTTGTACCATCACTAGGTGCTTTTCCTAGTTTATGTTCTTTTGTCTTTTGTTTTACCAACTAGCATGTTGATCTTATTTTGCAGGGAGAAAGAAATTTTAATAGATTTGGAGGCTGGCTTGGAAAGAACTCAACATATGGCAAAAATCTGAGGCTGTTAGAAGATTTGCATTTCCATCTTCTTGCATCTCGTGAATCTAATTCAGGGAGGTAATGTTTGGTTCTGAACTTATAGTCACTACTTAATATCTTTCTGTTTGATTTTTACCATGGCAATTCCGTAGTGGTGGTCATGAACTTTCCGTTCTGTTTTTTCTCTTTCCTTCATCAACCTACCGCTCTACTGTGTAACCGTTTTCCCCGTGTATACAGTATATTCCAGTTACACATTGCCAGGACTATGTGTAGATCCTTCTTATTATTCTTAGGCTTGGTATTTTGTGTTTTGAAGGAATATAGAATGATCACAACTTTGAAAAATAGTCTGATATACTTGTTTGATTAATAACTGTAGTGCCGGCTCAATCTAGTTGGGATCAAATATTGTGATTGTTTGTGTTTTATCAGATGTCTCTTTTAATCCTAGTCAAAATAATCAATGATATATTTCCCTTTTCGGCCCTAAACTAAAGAGCCTCCGAAGGTTCAAGTAGTAGCGCACATTGGAAGATGAATACAGGTGACTTTGGTAAGTGGAGATGGGCCTTCTGGTTGCCTCTCCCGAGATTGGTGTGATGTGTACAAAGGCTGCTAAAAATTCGGATCATTTGTTGCTAGATTGCCCCACTGCAATGACATTGACAGAAACTGAGACTAGTTTCTTGCAATACCTTATTGTTTAGGGAGAGTGAATACCTTAGTATCCTATCTCTCTATGCTCTGTTTCTCATTTGCCCCACACACATTATCTAAAAGTTTATTTGGATTACAAGGTTCTTTTTCCCTTTTTTGGTCCTCTACTGGCAATCTAAACTACGCTACAGAATGCATAATGGAATAGACTATTTATACTGATGAGGTAGACTTGCTTAAACTCTAGAGCAAAACTATAGATAGATTCATGGTGGCATATATAAAAAGATGTATGCTCTTCTATGCTGTTCCTAAGAATTCTGCAGGAAGTTTATAGCATTTATTCTGCATTGACACTCTTAACTCTACCGTTCTCAAAATGCCTGTCCCTATCCCTGAATATCTTAAATTTTTCGTTTTGTTTTCTATTGGTTTGGATCCCTCCATTTATTTTATATTTTCTTGTTCTACTAAATCATATAACTTTCATTGAAGCTTCTTACTATTTTGTGCAATGTAAAATAATCAGGGAGACCCTGCGAGTTGAATACCTTCCCCTACTTCTGCAACGATTGTCTGTGCCGCTGCGCAAATTGTCAAAGGTTTGAATTTTAATTCTTGGTTGTATGTCAATAGAAGAAGTTGAAGATCATTTGAAAGTTTTATGTGAAAAATCATGACCAGGATGAAGCTGTTCAGCAAGTTGTGGAGTTCATGAATACTTACTCCATTAGGATGGATGACTATGAAACTATTGTAGAGTTATCAAAATTTAAGGTAATCCTAACAAACTAAGTGGAGTGTGGTTACTGTATCAGTTCTAGAGTTGTATATTTTTTTGTTTTTTTGAAACATTGTTTATGTATCAGGGGCATCCAAATCCACTGGATGGCGTCCAGCCGGCTGTAAAGGCAGCTCTGACAAAAGCTTATAAAGAAGGAGGCAAATCAAGACGAATTGCAGAGGATGTTACATTCCCTGGAATGAAAAAGGCTCCTAAGAAGAGAATCGCAGCTATTTTAGAACCATCTGACGATGTAATTGGAGAGAACAATGATGATACTTTGGTTCTAAGTGAAGAAGAAAATTCATCAGATACAGAAGACATGGGTACGTTTTCCATTTGCAGATTGTTACTGATTAAGAATATTTCTTTGTTCTGGGAGTTCCTTAGCTTTAGGCAATTTTTAGAACTATAAGTCTGCATTGTGTTCTCGAGTGGTATCACAAAAGGTGTTGCGTTTTTTCTTTTTCTTCTGTAACTAGGGTATTCGTATCTTTAGGCCGAGTAGGCGAGTAATCCCTAGGCTTCTCCCGCCTGACCTCACAACAATTGGGAAACTGAACACTCTAGCAATTGCTGGGTGGGTACCATGGAAGAGGGTTGACCCCAGACCACTTGGGAGCAAACCAAGTGTTTCTGACTGCTAAGTTTACAAAAATAAAAAGTGTGATCGCTAGACCAACAACTCTTTGGTAAAAGGTGTTACCTTTATCCTGATCTGTATTAGTGGATTAACAATGTGCTATGGTGTGAAATGGACATAGCAAAGGCTGACATATGTATTCCGCATATGTGCTATGAGTGTAGGTGATGTCATCTAAATTTCTCAAAAGGATAGGAAATGCAGGACATAGCATAGGGTGGAATCTGTTCTTGGAGATGTCCCATGAGTGTGTGATATATAAATTTTCCAAAAGGATAGGAAATGTAGGAAACATGTGAGTAGATGTGCAACACTCTAAACATGTTGGCATAGTCTCTCCCCAGTCTGTTGTGCAACATCCTTGTGACAACAATTATTTCTGGAGGTTTATGTTTGCCATGTCTCTTGCAGAGCCGTATTGTGTGAGAAGTTCACTCTTTATTGAGTGAAGGGAAGGAGAAAGGACTGACTTGGGATATTGTTTCATCATGAAATTTTTTGTCTGGGCATGCACTTCTCCTGAATTCAGTTTTGGGTGTATATATTCTTTGTTGTTGGATGGGGAAGCTACTCTAATCTTGTGTTTGTCCCTTTGCTTTGATTTTCTTTGTATTACGTTGAGCTGCTTTGTTTTGTTGTTTTCTTTCACTTGTGGTATCCTTCCGAATGCAGCTCTATTGTTGTTGGGTATCTGATAACTGGTTGACTGAGCGATTGGTCTTTGTGCAATGTAACAGAAAGCTCTGCTGTTGGGGAGAAGCTGCAACAGGAACTTCAAAGTTTGAATAAAAAAGGTGGGAAGTTTTCTCCATGGATGAAACTAAAATCACGTGGATATGTTATTTTGAAAAGTTGGGTATGCATGTCCCAGAATGCACTATTTATGCCTTCATGATGCTATGTAGGAATGCAAGTTCAATTGGATTTGAAGGGTGCAGCAAATACAAGTGCCAAGAGAAAACCAGCTGGAAGAGGTAAAGGTGGTTCTTCTGGTGCCTCGGAGAAAAAGGGTGGCCGAGGTTCAGGGTCTGGTGCCAAAAGAAAGAGATGAGGAGACATAAGACATGAGGTGACACTGGTTTTTTGTCACCTTATATTACACCCATGTAAATAGATAGTTTCCTCCGTACAAGATTTTTGGTAGGTTACTTGAGAGGATGTGAGGTTCTTCGCTAATTGTTCACTTTTTTTTTTTCTTTTTTGTTCAACATGTGGCACTTAAATTTTCAGACAAGCGATTTGAGTACATTGTCTCCATGGTTTTATTTTCTTATTATATTGTCTGAGGAAAGCTAGAAACTCCAACAGATTAAAAAAAAAAATACGTTGGGACGAACGTAGACCAAAGCCCAAGGAAAAACGCAGTTGGGGATGTGCGATTTGCAAAAATGCCCGAAACTCAGAAAAGAACAATATGTTCCTTTCCGATGGATGTTTGATAAGATTCATGCTCTAAGAAAATTGGAAGGTGCCGCCAATGAAGAGGATATTGGCCTTTACACAATCACTGCAATAAATAATAGCAGGGTGTGCTTGCTTTATACAAAGCTAATCTTCTTTGATGTCCACTGGCAATAACATTAGCAGATGCTTTGCTTTCCTTTCCTTTTTGGCTTTCTTTGTCAACATTGTCAATTGCCTGTTGCAGCTGCTGTTTATCGTGAAGATATATATGTATTTAAACGTCAAGCTGGTCATGGAATCAGCTTCACAGATACCAGTGATTCGGGTTGTGGATAACTGAACAACTTATGCCCTCTGGTCTACGAGATTCAGGGACCTAAGTTTTTGATCATTTGATGGGAATGCTAGATGGATTCTTCGATTACAGAAAAAGAATTACAAACAAACCCTCCTAGGGCAACCCAAATCAAAGAGAGCCTTTGTTCTGAATTCCAGTTGCTACGTCTTGATGATCTCTACATGTTAAATTATTCATGGACATATTCTCCTACTCTTTCATTATTTTAAACGACATGTAAAAGAGTAGTGCATTTGATCACCTAACTATCCTATGTTATCCTTTGTGAAAAGGTTAAACAACGGGGACTCGGAGTCAAGATACAAAGCATTTCATATTCAAAAGTTGTTCATAACTTGAAAATGTGGTTATATTTTTCACCAACGAAAGTGAAATGTGGGTCATATTTTCATCTTTTGGGAGATGGTAAAAATAAGGAAATTTCCGGGACGAATCAAATATATGTCCAGAACAAAGTGACCATTCACTCTTCTTTTCCTGTCTCCCACTGTCCCTTACTTTTTTCATTTTTTCCTCTCATCTTTTTATCTCTTTTCCTTTAACCCTGTCAGTCTGTCACATCTTTCTTTGTATTATTGATGCAAATTTCCGTGTTATTTCTCAAAGTTGAGATGAAATGATCAATGATTATAATCCTTTGACAATACAATCTGCTCATGGAACCAACTGCTCTAGGTTTATGCACAACTACATTGATCGAGCATATCAAAAGCTTCTTTACATGCACACTTGTGGTTCCTAGTTCATGCCAAATAAACAGATCGATTTTGGTTGCTATTGTCTTATAACACATTCGCACTATCAAACTCCATATATAGATGCATCAGTAGTTTCAAACGATTGAAGGGCTTGACAATTTTCGGAATTTTCAACGTAGTGTTTAGCTAGCCTTGCCATAATTATAATACACGAGATATTTGAAAATGGTACTTGATTTATTTGATTATGGGCACTAGCATTACATTATATATCGCCTTCTCTGCTACTCTTACCATCAAAATAAGAGAGTGCAGTCTCCTGGCCTTGAATAAGGTTTGGATACACTACATCATCAGCTAGTATTTGACTGCCCTGTATATTGAGTTTTGACAGCTTTGTACTTACTATCTGTCCCTAAACATATATAATGGATGTGAGAGATGTGAAGATGGCAGCTTAATTAACTCCAGGCTACAGATTTACAAGCACGATTATATGTAATGTAATTGATATTTAATTATTAATCTAAACTTTATCAACTCTTTAACCTCGAATTACCATAAATCATTGCGCATATATAATGATCCACAATGTTAAATCTAAGATTCAGATCTCATATTTTGCAAGTTCAGAAAGTTAAAACATTATGTCAATGTTCCCGCAATAATCTTATGTTATTGGATACATTATTCATGCAATCATGCATACATATATGACTATGGAAAGCAAAAAGAACTACACAGAATGAGCTAGAAAAGAAAAGAATGAAACCAACTAGCCAATATCAACTCTCGATCAACATTCTTCAAGAGATCTATTTTCTCTTTACTTCTTGCATATAAGTTTAGTTTTTCAATTGTAGGAGTATGGATTTGAATATTTTCTCTTTAGAGTTCACAATTGAGAGACAATTTACTAATGGTATTGACAATGATCGAGTCAGAGAATTGATCTTAATTGTTGAGTACAAAATAAGATAGTCCTATGTAGCAAACGAAAAGATTTTGGCTGCATGAAGTTTAATCTAATCATACTCATATACTTCGAAATTTTCATCAAGTGAAATATAGCCCAGTTTATTTTCAATTTCTGGCTCCGTCCCTGCTAGTTATATAATAGATAATGATCAAGTTGAAGTAGTACGTACTTGCTCTGTTTGTTTTGGAAACTTGGAACTCAATATATAAGAACAAGCTCACTCCACTTCATTTCTTACCATCCAAACTTCAGAGCAATCCACTGATCGATTAGCATGGAGTACTTTCGCCTCGTTTCCCTCTGCTCTTTCCTATATGTAAGTTATTACTGAGCAATGCTACTACTTAAAATTATATCTGATTGTCAAGACACAACCTTTATTATTACCTCCGATCCATAGATATACACTGTAATTAATTTTATGGTTGCAGGTCGCATTAGTACTGTTGGGAAGAAGCTATGCCTCTAATGATGTATCATCGGGTTCTTACTGGCAGTCAGCTTTCCCGAAAACTACCATACCCAAAACCCTACAACAACTTCTACTTCCGGGTAATTATTGTTAATACGTTTTTGTATCAAAGATATACACATTAATGCACTGTAAATGGACGTGGTTGAATATTAATGCTTTCTTTGTTGTTGAGACATGCAGACAACTGGATCGAAGGGAAAAACAGATACACTGGGATGATCAGCAAGGACAACCTAAACATGAACACCATGCTAGTTTCTGGATCTGCATTTCCAACTATTGGTAAAGAGAGCTATGCCGAGGCTGCATCCGGAAAAATCCAACTGGAGCCAGATGTGACTACTTTCTTTTTAGAAAAGGATCTGCGATTGGGGAAGAAGATGATGACCCTGCACTTCCCTAAAACCACAGATGCTGCCAAAATCTTACCTCGTAAGGTCGCCAAGGCGCTACCGTTTTCGACCAGCAAGCTGTCGCAGATTCTCAACCAGTTTTCGGTGAAACCCTTCTCCGCAGAAGCAGAAGTGATCAAACAGACGATTGAAGACTGCGAGGCGCCGAGCATCAAAGGGGAAGACAAGTACTGCGCCACGTCGTTGGAGTCCTTGGTCGATTTCACCGTTTCGAAGCTCGGTAAATACGTGCAGGTGTATTCCACAGAGGTTGAAAAGGGAAACAAACAGGAATATAAGATTGGAAAGGGAGGTGTGCAGAAAATAGGAGACAGGTCAGTGGTTTGCCACAAGCAGAAGTACATGTATGCGGTTTTTTACTGCCATGAAATTCACTCCACTAGGGCTTACGTGGTTCCTCTGTTGGGTGCTGATGGAACTAAAGCTGAAGCAGTAGCTGTTTGCCACACTGATACAAGAACATGGAACATCAAGCATATTGCTTTCCAGGCCCTCAAAGTAAAGCCAGGAACAGTTCCTATCTGTCACTTCTTGCCCAGCGGCAACCTTGTGTGGGTTCCAATTGCAAACAAGTAGAAACAATAGTTGCCTATAAAAAATAGTAAAAATTAATGTGACAAAAGTGGTATATGCATGTATGTGCTGAACCTGAAACCAAGGTAAGCTAATGTTTAATAATCGGGTAGTAGTTGCACAACTTCGTCCTTATGTTTATGATAAGGTTAAATTAGGACCAGTGATATCGTACGTCCTACCTACGTTAGCTTTTATAATTAAGGTGTAATAGTAAAGTTTTGTGTCACAATAAAATTAGCGGCACTTTTGTTGACTGGCATGCTGACAGAATATGAGAACTGAACCGTCTCCAACCCAGATTATAATGGTTCTTGTATATTATACCTGATGAAATGATCACATAACCTCTAAAATAACTGAGGCTAAACTCTAACAACTCTTCTATTCTATATTACAAAATTAAATATTTTTCCATATAATTTAATGAGTTTATATAGTCCTGTGCTCACCTGCGAGACTTTTTTGCGGGACAAAAAGGGACAACTGCCTTGCAACCGTTATATTTTAAGTGATTCAATCCTACGGATTAATTCATTCTTACATTACTTGTTACGACATGTACATCTTCTATCTCTCCCACTTCTTCTTCTTTTACAAATATTAATGCCCAGATCTGCGATCTCTTGTCCTCTAATGGCTTAAAGCATCTTCAGCACTGGTTGCTAAATTTATTGCTAAATCTAGTTAAAAGTTAAATTTAGCAATCACTTTTATGTGTTATGTTCCGGCAAAAATTGTTAAATAACTTGCTAAATTAAATTTAACGTTGAAACTGACAAAAAAATGATGGAGATGTAATCCAAGCACAAAGTACCTGCAAAACAACTTCATACACATAATACCATTTTTTTGTCAATTGTAGTTAGGACAAATAGGGATCGTTCTATCCGGGGATATCAAGGGCTTTCAATCACACAAAGTGTTGCACATAAGGGGGTTTGTCGAATTTTTAATCTAATTACCTACTGATTTTTACAAATTTAAATCCTAAATTATTATTTACAATTGATCAACATCTTCCACACAATCACAAAACACAAGACTCATTACACATGCAACGAAATTAAAACAAGTAATAGGGGCAGCAAGCATATAACGAATTCAAGATCAATTAAGTTCCAATTTAATTAGAGCCAACGCGGTATATCTAATTATTCAAAACATCACAAGTATTTAGAATCAACTACGCGTGTAATCCTAAACATGGTACTAATCGGTTTAATAACACAACGCGTAGAAATTAAACACAAATAGCACATAAGCACAATATGTCGAATTGGAACATGTTAGCAAGTATGGCGTCACTCATCTCACATCGACATGTAAATTTCCAGAATTACTCTAGCCCTTAGATAAATACACATTAAAATCAACTACGCGTATGATCCAACATGTATTAAATCGGCAAGTGAATTCAATACCTAGATAACACTCATGGCCTTCGAATGTATCTAGACATCTCCTTCGGTTGCACACGAATTAAGGAAATAAACCTAATTAAATCAAGAAAACATGCAAAAGCCTACTGCCCATCATACCATATTCAATTACATAACATGCATAATTCGGCAATTAAACATAAGAAAACCAAACAATTATAACAAGAATTCGGAAATCCCATGAATAAACAACAAAACCAAAATCGGATCCAAGAATCAATACATAATTCATAGACAAATTAATGTATAAATACAAAGAAAAAAAAGCCATTGAAATTACAATCCAAGTGACAACCTTGTTGAAGAATTCGGCAAGTGGATTGGTGTTGATGATTGGAATGATTTTATGAAAGGTGGTGGAGTATGGTTCGGCTATATTCTTGGTGAGAATTCTTGGAAGCAATTCGGCAGAGTTTTGGCTAGTTTAAGTGAGGAAGAGAAGATGATTATTCTGAAATTATGTTGTGGTATTTATAGAGGCAAGGAGGCAGCTAGGGTTTACAAAACCTAGTTTTTCTCAAACTTATCCTGCTGGCAGATTTAACCTTCGAGTGAAGATTATGAAATATCTTTCTCTAGAAAATAGATATTAAGGTGATTCTAGTTGGGTTGGAAACTAGACTCCCGTAGCTTTCTATCCATATAAGGCTCGAACTCTGATTCATTGTGAGCTGTCCGGGAGAGTCCGTGGAAGTTGGATGACGTGCACAGGAATTCTGCCGAATTTGATCAGGATTTGTTGCGATTTTCTTCCTCTATTTTCTGCCGAAAATTCTCAAGATAATGGCTGAATAATTGAGCAATATCTCTTTAGGTTTCCCATGAATTAATTCAGCCAAAAATCTTGCACAAAGGATGGAATTCAGTCCACATTCGTAAGCCAAATCCATGTAGAACTCGGTTTAGGTTTTCTTCTTTCGGCAGACTTGACCTTCGTGCATTCAAACCGGCATAACTTTTTCCTCAGGAAAGATTTTGCTGCGATTCCAAGTCCCAGAGAAACTAGACTCGTAGAGCTTTCCAACGGTATATGGCTCGTTCTCTGGTTCAAAGCGATGTGTCCCACAGAAATTTCGGAAATCAGGACACAGTCCCAGGAAAATCCTGGTAGTCCCTGGATTGGTTTGCTCAAACTGCCAAGTTGCAGCCTTCATTTGGGTAACTTCCCGAACTCCGATTGATCTGAAATTTTGACACAATATACTTTAGCTTGCCAATTATATGCATACCAAATTTCATCAAATTTGGAAAAGTATAGATCAGTTTAGCACAGGCCTCAATATCACGAAAACAACATATTTTGTACTTTTTGCTCAGATTTCTTTACTTAGTCATTTTTCTGACAATTAAACACATTTTCTCCAAAACTCTACCAAAAGGACACTAAACTAAAATATGACTCTATCTTACAAAAATAAGGGTTAAGCATTGGATAAATGGGGGTAAAAACATATTAAGAACGACGCACATTGTGCTCCTATCAACTACCCCACACTTAGCTTTTGCTAGTCCCTTAGCAAAACAAAAACAAAAAGACTCAACGACTGCCCCTAAATGATTGTCTCAGGATCTTTAAAACACATAGCTTTCAAGTTAAGCATTTCAATGTAAGCACATAAATCCCGAACGTCATAGACATGTATCAAAGCATGAACAAGTAAGAAACGAAAATCACGAGCAATGAAATGTTATGTTGATTTCATCCTCCTCACTAGGCATACTCTCTTCTTTTCACTCATGATATGGCAATTCACTCATAGTATATGCAAGAGAACAGATTATAAGGCAACAAATAGCTCGCATATTTCATCAAATAAAAGCATTTTGTGAATCAATTTTCTGGAAAAACTTCATGTAACAACTATGTGCACCAATGAACCAAAGCCATATGCTCAACTCTTGACAAAAATCTCCACAAATCAAAGTTCACCCATTTTAAGAATCATGAAAAGATCAACATAAAGGTGATAATGGGGATTGGCATAAGACATTCACATTTAGGATAATGGTGATAAAATGTCACCAAGACTTAGTAAAATTCAATAAATCCTTATGTCTTCACTCCAAGGGCCAAATTTCATCATGTTGGGCCCAAACTTCATTCTTTTCTTCCCCATAACATAGTAAATATGAACAAAGGTCAAGTATAGTAATAATAGACCTTCAAATAATAATACAACTCCAAATTCACCACAAGAACTCATCCAATTTTCCTCTTTTCTTTTCATTGCCGAAACTATTCTTTGTTCTGCTCAATTTTTCTTTTCATTTTTCTGTCCGAATTTTCTTCTTTTCCTTATAATTTCGGCAACACATCTCTGAATTTCATGCAATTGGACAAGTTCACCCCACACTTATTTCATAACATCACTTCAAATAACAAATTCCAAATAAACTTTACCAAGTCTTGACAACAATGGAAAGGATAAACTATTCTAAGCTCAAGGAATGTGTATCATGGTGATGAAATAAAATGGCTCAATGTTAGCTCAATGGGGTTAAAACTAAGGAGTCCCACGACGGGCACAAATTAGGCATAAGCTTTATTTGGCATTGGTGGTAATCCTAAAATGATCTTTTCAATCCTTTTCAAAATCAAGGCATTTCATGAATAATAGTCTCAAAAATTGTCAAGAGCAAGTTCTAGCATTCTAGAGTTCATTAAAATCTATGGCACATAGTCATTGAATAATCAAAGAATGATGACGTATTGAAAAATTCTGCCAATTTTTTTATCACTCATGAAGAAAGTATATGGCATCAAAGCTCACATAGGTTATTATGGAACAAAATCAACACAAACATACATGCTTATTACACAAATAAGTCCAAGTCTCAAATGTTCATACCAATCACAAAGTCCATGAAACTCACAATTAATTCTCATGATTATGCAAAACCATCATCTATGTACTCAAAGATATAATCATCATAGACTATTTAAGGGCACCTAAGACTCGATTAAAATCTAAAAACAAAAGCAACAATTTTTTTTTTTTTTCTAGATTTTTCCAATTTTGTATTTTTCTTTTCTTTTTATGACTCAAACAAAAGATTCAAAACAAATATGTGAAACATGCAATCCCTACCCCACACTTAGAAAATTACATTGTCCTCAATGTAAAACAGAAATTATGTTGTAATTTCTAAGTATAAGATAAATTCCACAAATTCCACATTTATACAATTCAACCATAAGAGTGTAGGGATTTGGAAATTCAAACTCTCGTTGATGGCTCATTCACAATTTTGGTTGAAATGGGTTGCCTCCCATGCAGCGCTTAATGTTTATAGTCTACTCAGCCTAGACTCTTCACTTCTTAATCAAGTTGTGGGCGACGCCTTTTCGAGTGCGCACTCCAAATTCGTGCCTCCTTACAATGGTTTTCATAACTCGATGCATGATTACTCCACTCTTCAACTGCATCGCATCAAGATAAAGAAATTTAGAAGAGTGGAGATGAGAATTCAAAGAATAAGTTAGTAGTGAGTTAGTGAATTAGCTAAAGTTAGAAGTTAGTGTATAAATATACAATAATTAGGTAAGTAGAATTTAATTGCAAATCAAGAACACAAGTTTGGAGTATGGAGTCTCATTTCTTGCAACACTTGTCGTCCTTCCCAAGTCAATGAGAGCTTCAATCAACTGTTTACAATATAATTCATCACCTCTTCCTTATGATCTGCAACTAACAATTAAACTCTACAAGAATCATGAGAATCAACATGTATAGATTAGAAAGAATGAGTTAGAATGAGTCACTACCAGAAAAAACAGTATAGCCGACGAAAAAAAAAAAACGGCCGACGACATACTATTTTCGTCGGCTATTCCCAAGAATGGCCGACGATTTTTTCTTTCGTCGGTAAAAATAAAAAATCGTCGGCTATTCCCCAAGAATGGCCGACGATTTTTTCTTTCGTCACTAAAAAATATTTTTCGTCGGCTATACCGCAAGAATGGCCGACGATTTGAATTTTCGTCGGCCTTTCTCTTAAAGTATAGCCGACGAAAACTTTAGGAAGTTTGGCCAACGAAATTGGAATTTTCGTCGGCTATAAGTCTTTATATTTTCATATCTGGACAGAAGCTGCTCATTTAAAAAAAAAACGAAAAAAAACGGGAGAAAGAGTGAAAAATCTGTGGGTATTGTTGAAATCCGTCCTCTCTTACATTGTGGAGCTATATATAGGTACGTATATGTGTATATATGTTGATTTTGAGTTTTAGTTGAGTTGATTTTGAGTTTTAGTGATTTTGATATAGTAAGTGATTTTTTGTTTTGTTGTTGTTTTAGTGTTAGAATGTATGTATATATGTTGATTTTGAGTTGTAGTTGAGTTGATTTTCAGTTAGAGTATAATTATGTGTTTTAATTTAATAATGTTATTTTAATTAGTGTTAAAATATATATAAATATGTTAATTAATGGTTGTTGATAGTGTAATGAACTTAAATAATGGTTGTTAATTAATGGTATATATATATATGAGTTGATGTTGATAATAATATATATCGTAATATATATATGTGTTAATTAATTTATTATTAATTAAAGTTATACATATATATTATTATCAGGCTATATATGGATCGAGATAAGAGTTGGATTTCGCTTCCAAGGCATGACCGACGATACACTACAGGAGTTGTGGATTTTTTGCAGTTCGTCGAGGAAAATGCAAACGGGGATTACCATTATTGCCCGTGCAAGAAATGTAAGTGTCGCAGTGATATGTGTCGATTTCCGATTAGGACAGTATGGGAGCACCTAAAGAGTAATGGGTTTTGGCCGAAGTACACACGTTGGATATATCACGGTGAACCATCATTAGATGAATCGCATGATCATGGGCAGTATTTTGAGGCGGGCAGTAGTAGTACATCCAACGATCCAACGATCCAACAATGGCATTCGTCAACGACGTGTTTCCTTTTGAAAGCGGTGTACGTGGGGAACAATATATGCAAGACCCGGTGCAGCCGTTCCCACAAGTTGTCAACACTGCTGCCTTTGACAAGTACAACAAACTGATTGCATTGCAACAGACCCCTGTGTCTTCAAGTTCTGAGAAGACAGTTCTTCAAAGTGTGATGGAGGTAATGAGGATTAAAGTCGAGACAAAAGGGAGCCTCAGACAAGTGGATGAATATCTACAGTACACTTCTTCGTTGTTGAAGGAGGGTCATCGTAATCCTACCAATCACCGTAAGGTCCGAAGTATCCTCAAAGATCTAGGGCTTTCCTACATTAAGATCCATGCATGCGCATTTGACTGCGTTCTCTTCTGGGGTAAAGATGCAGAAGGGAATGACCTTGCTAGCCTTGACGCATGTCCGATATGTCAGTCTGACCGATATAAGTTGACGGGAGCAGGCAATAGGAAACCTGTGAAAGTGCTTCGGTATTTTCCGTTGAGAGATAGGCTTGAGTGGTTGTACATGTTAGAAACCACCGCAAAAGCTATGAGGTGGCACGGTGAGCGGGACGCGGGAGACGCAGATATCATGACACACATCTCTGACGGAGCGGCTTGGAAGCATATAAACAATGAGTTTCCTCATTTTGCGTCAGATGTCAGAAACGTCAGGCTCGGGCTCTCAACCGACGGGTTCAACCCTTTCGGCACCATGAGTCTTTCATACAGTATATGGCCGGTGGTTTTGGTACCTTACAACCTTCCTTCGTGGATGTGCATGAAGAAGGAATATAATATGTTGACGTTGTTGATTCCGGGGCCTGGTTACCCAGGGAAATGTCTCGATGTGTATATGAGACCATTGATTGAAGAGCTTAAGGTATTGTGGGACGTTGGTCATCCCACTTTTGACAAGTACAAGCAGGAGACGTTCCAGATGCATGCCATGGTTATTGGTACCATTAGTGATTTTCCTGCTTATGGGATGTTGTCGGGCAGCGTTGTTAGGGGATACAAGGCTTGTCCAGAGTGCCTCAGCGATTATGGGAGCACCCCTCATTGCAACAAGATATGTCGAATGGGTCATCGTGTGTTCCTTCCGGCGGATCACCACTGGCGTTACCAGTCCGCCGCATTTGATGGAACCGAAGAACACGGTGGTCCTCCCAGAAGATGGACGGGAAGAGAAATTTTAGCAGTGCTTAATGAGTACGATTTTGGGCCCCTCAGCAATCATCCCGATATTGTAGCGGAAATACCTGAAAGACCTGAGCAGTACAAATTCTGGACACATAAGAGCATATTGTGGGAACTCCCGTACTGGGGTGAGTTGCTGATCCGTCACTTCCTAGACGTTATGCACATAGAAAAAAATGTTTCTGAAAGTGTGGTGGGCACAACGCTGAACTTGGAGGGGAAGACGAAAGACGGTCCTAAGGCTCGCACTGATCTGCAAAACATGAATATCAGAAAACAACTATGGTTGAAACAAGGGAAGAGAAAAATGCCTCAAGCTCCTTACACCGTCAAGCATGAGCATAAACCATAAATTTTCCATTAGATAAGTCGGGCCAAGTATCCTTCAGGCTTTGCTGGAAATATAGCCAAGTGTGTGAACAGACAATTCAACAATCTGTACGGGTTGAAAAGTCATGACAATCATATCCTGCTACAACGTCTCTTCCCTGTTTTCATTCGACCGTTCCTTCCCCGTCACGTTGTGGAGCCGTTAGTAGCGTTGGCAAGATTTTTCTGACCTCCGGGAAATGCAACAAGACATCTTTCATATCATGTGTAAATTTGAGATGATATTTCCTCCAAATTTTTTCGACATCATGCCTCACCTCATGATCCATCTTCCTCGGCAGTTGTTGCTTACCGGTCCTGTGCACTTCACTTGGATGTATCCAATGGAAAGGTACGTATTTTACACCTTATGTTAATTTCCTCATCAATATGTGTGATATAGTGTTAATGTATTATCATAACACTTTAAAAACTTGATTTATAGGCAACTTGGACAATACGGTGGTTTTGTCCAAAACAGATCCGCACCTGAAGGATGTATAGCTGAAGCATATATTGCGCACGAGTGCGTCACCTACATGAAGCTGTATTTAGGAGCGTTACAGGAAAGCATACCGGAAGATGTACCTTCACAGTTCAATCTTTCCATACTCTCCGACGATGTTGTACTCGGTGGAAACATGCCAGTTTCCTACAAGTTGAAAGATTATGAGGTAGCCATTGCACATTGGTGGGTACTAATCAACTGTCCAGAAGTTCAGTTTTGGAAGAACATACATCTACACTGTGAACAAGTACGAGGTGATGTCGATTACCACAACCGGACATTCGCAGAGTATTTCGGCCGCTGGGTACGTAACTTTAACACTATTCTATACGTGTTCATATATTATTGTGTATATTTATTCATATTTATAGTTGATTCTGATGGTTACAGATGGACCTTATTCAAAATGATAATCACCCAAATTGGTCGCACGAACTCAGACTTTTAGCGATGAGGCCGGTCTATTCAAAAGTTTATGCGACGTGCAAGGTGAATGGTGTGTTATTTCGATGTGAAAACAGAGACCTCAGACTGAAAACACAAAATTCAGGGGTTATGGCACATGGTGGAGATGGTGGAGTTGACTATTACGGTGTTCTCCATTCAGTTGTGGAACTGCATTACGGGGAAGGCATGAAAGTGCACCTTTTCAAGTGTAGATGGTTTGACACACGGCCGCAGAGCATGAAAACCGATCAATACGGCATAACTTCTGTGAACACTAGTACATCATGGTATGAGGACGACCCGTTCGTTTTAGCCACATGGGTGAAACAAGTGTTTTATCTTGATGATCTCGCCAAGGGTGACCCGTGGAAAGTAGTCAACACTATCCACCATCGCAACATTTACCGGGCGTCTACACTTGGAGTGGCTGAAGAGAACGAGGAAGGGGGCACCGCGTATCAAGAGCCCAACTCAAACGGTATTCCTGACTCCTCTTTTATTCGCCTAGACACGCCGGTGCGAATTCGACGTGAAGAGCCACTGCTTGTTGATGTTGATCCAAATGAAGAAACTAACAAGGACTCTAGTGGTGAGGAAAGACATAGATTACCCCTATCGAGCAATTCAGAAACCGAAGAAGACTCATCCGATGATTCCGATTACAATCCGTAGGATTAAGTAATTTAAATGATGTAATCCTTTCATTTGTAATCCACTCATTTCTAATGAACGGGCGTGGGGATGAGCCTCCCAGCTAGGCTGGGTTCCAAACCCCTTAAAAAAAAATTTGAAATATGTTGACTGTTGGGTTTCTGGTTTTTTATGTTCAATTTTGGTTATATGTGAACAGGACATCGGAATAGGAGAGGTGTAAAACCACTGATTTTTTTGGTTTCTTTTTTCAGAGAATAGCCGACGAAAAATTCATTATTTCGTCGGCCATAAGTTTTTTTAAAAATAAATATTTTATTTTTGACCGAAAACGACAAAAGAATAGCCGACGAGTACTAGGTTTGATTTCGTCGGCTATGATTAAAAAAAAAAACAAAAAAAGAGCAGCTTCCATTTTCTATCACTATCGACAAACCATTGCTTCATCCTTCAAATGCAAATGTGTCGTGAAATAAGATATGACCGAAATATTGAAAAACGTCTACGGTTGAAAAATGAGAAGATTCCGACAAAATCTGTGTGCCGAATATTGCAGTTAACTGTTTTTTACTGCCGTTTTCCTATGGGTAGCCTGACGGTCGGTAAATATTTTGAGGAAAATTTTTATACGATTAGTTGCGTCTCATCGATCTGAAACTATTCTCTGTTGAAGATCAGGCCAAAAAACGTCATTTAGACGGAATAATTTCCGTTTTAAAGCGTTTAGAGGTTTGACTCACCCGGTTAACCGCCCCGATCGATCCGTTAACGTTGTCAGATGTAGTTGGATTTTTTTCATACATGTATTTAATCTTAACGGTGATATCTGACGGTTGGAATAGATTTTCCCAACTTTTAGATTCAAAATCGGAACATATGCACTAATGTTCCTTAACTTGTTTACTAAGTGTTTAAGTGAATGTATAGTTTCAAATAGTTACTATACGTAGACCCTTCAAATGAAAATGTGTCGTGAAATAAGATATGACCGAAATATTGAAAAACGTCTACGGTTGAAAAATGAGAAGATTCCGACAAAATCTGTGTGCCGAATGTTGCGGTTAGCTGTTTTTTACTTCCGTTTTCCTATGTGTAGCATGACGGTCGGTAAATATTTTGAGGAAAATTTTTATACGATTAGTTGCGTCTCATCGATCTGAAACTATTCTCTGTTGAAGATCAGGCCAAAAAACGTCATTTAGACGGGCCAATTTCCGTTTTAAAGCGTTTAGAGGTTTGACTTCGCAGTTTGACCAAAAGTTTAGCTGACGAAAATTCTATTTCGTCGGCTAAACTCTAGTGATCCGCGCCTTTTCATTGTCCGTCGTTCGATGGGGGAGATCGGACGGCTTCTGAGCGCCTAAACTATAGCCGACGAAATTCAAAGTATAGGCGACGAATTCATATATTTCGTCGGCTATACTATCAGGTATAAGTTTGCAACAGCAGAACCCTATCCTCCATTTTCTGCATTTTTCCAAAACTCCGCCGCTCGCCTCCAACCCTCCCTCCGGCGCTCGCCTCGTCGTCCTCCTCCCTCTTCCTCCTCCAATCAATCCGGCCGGCAGCCCGCTCCGATCCTCCCTCTTCCTCCTCCAATCCGGCGTGTCCCTCAGGCCTCCTCCGGCGTGTCCCTCCTCCGGCACAGCCTCCTCAAATCCGGCCGGCCTCCTCCTCCTCTGCATTTTCGTTGTAAGTGTTTTTTTTTTTTCATTTATGTTAATTAATATTAATTTAGATATAAATTAGGTATTTATGTTAATTTAGGTATTTTTGTTAATTTAGGTATAATTTAGGTATTTATGTTAATTTAGGTAAATTTTAGGTATTTATATTAATTTAGGTATAATTTAGGTATTTATGTTAATTTAGGTAAATTTTAGGTATTTATGTTAATTTAGGAAAATTTTAGGTATTTATGTTAATTTAGGTAATTGTTTTCAAATTTATTTTAATTGTATAATTTAGGTGTAATTGTATAATTTATACGTATAAATTGGTTTTTTAATTATATAAATTGATAACTTAATTGTATAATTTAGCTTAATTATATTTAATTAGAATTTGTTATTTAATATAATATAATTTAATATGTTATTATATAAATTGTTATATTAAAATATGTTAGTATTATTGGTTATTATATTAATTAGAATTTGTTATTTAATATAATATAATTTAATATCAATTAATGTATTAATGCCTCGGGCTTTAGATGGTCGATGCATTAAGAAACCTATTCGGAGGCCGCCGTGCCGGCAGATCTAGAGGTTCTAGAAATTCCGCCGGTTCCGCAGACTCCGAGAGGACCGCTAGCCAGCCTGAGAGGACCACCAGCCAGCCGCGGAGGAGTGTAGATTCATCCCAGCCGCAGAAGACTGTGGATGCAGCCCAGCCGCGACGGAGTGTGAGTTCTCGGCACCAGACCCTTCTCCAGGCGGGGCGGCCGTCAAGCACTTCACTTTGATGTGAGCCAAAGCTCGCACACAATAATAAACCCTACAAAAGATCGTTAGTAGTATAAGCAAGTAGGGATCGTTCTAAGCCGGGGATTAAGGGTACCTGAGATATGAAATTGTTAGACACAAACATATTCACAAATATACAAAAACATCACAAATATGGGGGTATAAGAGTTCGGCAGCAATGCTGCCCCTAAGCTAGGTTCGGCAATAAAAACAGAAAATAAATCCTAGACTACTATATACAAGTGATCATCATCTCTCACACAAAACAGTTCACACAAAAGACTCTTTAACATATAGATTTGCATGCAAGACGGTAAGGATCAAGTATTTAGCATGTTCAAGACCAAAATTAGTTTCGACACAACTAGAGCCTCCAACGGTTTTTCCAATTGTTAGACTTCTTAAATTCTTATAAACTACTCCAACGTATGACTTCTAAGGTGATGTTAATCCGGTTTTACACGTTTTAACATTTAAGCATATGAGTCTTAATCGAAGACAAGCAAACAAGTAAGGTTGTCATTCTTCTTATTTAACTTGCAAGTTCTAAGGTTTATTAGACCTAGGTGAGCAACACAAAACAAACTACTCCAACGTATGACTTATCCGTGTTACTCTATCACATGAAACCTAGCACTTAGAATTACATGCTAATCATAACTAGTGTGTCGGTTTATTTGCCCTAACCTTAGTTCTAACCAATTTAAGTTTAAACATGCGAAATACCACTGCCCTAATTATCGATGCATACAAAACACAAGTTAAAATTCTGCAAAACCATGCATAACACATCATATTCGGTTCATACAAAGTTTCAAGAAAAACCAAGAATCGAAACAAATTCGTACAAAACAACCAAACATAAATAAATACAAAAGCCATAGGGGAATGGATCACACTTTAAAAACCTTGAAGATTCCTCAAAGGTGACAAGGTGGCTCGGCTGCTGCTCCTTGGTGTTCGGCAAGAACAGAAATCGGCAGAAACAAAGGTGGAAGGGTTCGGCTATATGGTGGTGGTGGTGATGGTTCGGCTAGGTATTTATGTGTTGGTGTTTGAAAGGACTTGGTAGAGCTTTAGGCTAGTGTATTATGCTTGAGATGAGATGATTTTCAGAATGAAAAAGTGAGGGTATATATAGAGGATAGGGAGAGAGGCTGCCGGCAGTCCCTTAAGCCAAAAGGAATTCAGAAAACCTAGTTTAATAAGGTTTTGCAACCTTCCTTTCTTAGTCCAATTAGGTTTTCTTTTCTGAATTTCTTCAAGGCTTGGGCTTCACATCTTCATGGACTTCTTATGTGGTCTTGGACTTCATTTGACATGTCTTGGTCCATCGAAAAATACCCCAATTGCCGGCAGCTTGAAGTTGCATCCGATCTGCCTCAAATCGGCAGCTTCTCCTAGTGTGACTAGGAGACTTGATTTCTTCATGTTTTTCTTCAATTCCATGGCCTAGTGTCTTCCTCTTCCCTTCATAAAGCTTGGACCATCTTCACATATGCATTTGTACACCATTTGGTCCATCAAAAACAGAAAACACAAAAAGGGGGCAGTAGGTTCCTGGAATCGGCAGATTTGACCTTGTTGCAGTAATTCCGGCATATCTCCCTCCGTGGAGCTCCGATTGATGCGATTCCAAGTCTCAGATAAACTAGACACATATGGCCATCTCCCCATGAAACAGTTTGATAAAAATCCTTGTGAGTCGACGGGAATGATTTTTCGAAGTTGGGACACAGTCCCAGGAAAATCCTGGAAGTCCCTGGATTGGAATGCTCGGACTGCCCTTTTGCAGCCAACGTTTGGGTGACTTCCCGAACTCCGATTGATCTGAAATTTTAATACAACATTCCTCAGCATATGAATATTAAGCACGCCAAATTTCATAGAATTTGGACAAGGATAGATCATAAATTTGCTCATCTCAAAATCACGAAAAAGACATATTTTGCAATATTTTCCAGATTTCTCAAACTTAGTCATTTTTCGGATTATTAAGCTCATATTTCCAAAACTCCACCAAAACAACACTAAACTAACTTACGACTCTATCTTAGATAAATAAGGGTTAAACAAAGCATAAACGAGGGCATAAACATGTAATATCGTCGCACATTGTGCTCCTATCAACTACCCCACACTTATCCTTTGCTAGTCCCTTAGCAAACTAAATAAAACTATGACTCTAAACAAGCTAGTGCCCCTAACAATTTGTCTCAGGCTCGTATGTACACATAGCTTTCAAGTTAATGCATGAGAATGATAAGCACGAAAATTCTGAGCTTCATGAACATGTGACATCAATATGAACATATAAGAGCAAAAGGTAAGCATGTAAACATGTTTAAGCTAATCCAAATCACCTCACTAGGCATACTCTCTTCTTTTCTCTCGAAGCATGGTTATTCACTCAATAGTATATGCAAGCGAAAGATAATGAATTACAAAGAGTGACTTGCATATATCAACGAAACAAAAGCACTTTGTGAATTTTGATGGAAACACCTCATATGATAACTACATGCACCAATGAACCAAAACCATAAGCTTATTCTTGAGATAATCTCCACAATCAAATTTAACCATCTTAAGAATCATGAAAAAGATCAATAATACGGTTGTAATGGGGCTAGGCTAAGAGGTATTCGATATTTGGATAAGGAGGCTCAAAAACGTCACCATGCGCTTTAGGAAAGCTCGAATCTCCTTATGTCTTCTCGCCAAAAAGGGTCAAATTTTATCTTGTTGGACCCATACTTCATTCTTTTCTTCCCATACAACATTACAACAATAATCTAGACAATAGCCATACACAAAATTTTTCTTTTCATGCCTATGCCGTACCCTTCTTTTTCTTCTTTTTCTCTCGGCTTCTTTTATTTTCTTTTTAATCCGAGCAAAATTTTTTTTTTCTTTTTCTAGGTACGGCATGCATACATTTTACATACAAATTCATGGCTAAGTCTACCCCACACTTATTCTTCTTCATCACACACGCGAAAACGCCTTCAAAAATTCAAGCTTTGCCGGAACACACAGTAAAGGCATCACTATACTAAGTTCATGGAAAGTGTTTAAGGGTGATGAAAGAAAAGGCTCAACGTAGGCTCAAATGGGGTTTACTAAGGTGTCCCACGACGGGCACAAATAGGCACATGCTTTATTTGGCAATGGTGGTAAACCTAAATGATCTTTATTCAATCACATTCAAAATCAAGGTATCTTATGATATAAACGTTTTGAAAATCAACAAGAGTAAGTTCTAGCATACTAGAGTTCATTAAAAAGCTATGGCACATAGTCATCGAATATTTAAAGATTTATGAGGTTTCATGCTTCCTACGAATCTATCGAATTTTATCTTTTTATCGCTCAAGAAGAAAGAAAATTGGCTCTAAAGCTCACATAGGTTATAATCGAAATAAACTAGCTAGAACATGCATGCTTAATAATCAACAAGTCCTACATGCTCCTACCAATGCACATAATCCATGAAACTTACAATTTTAAACGTATGCACAACTATCATCTATGTATGCAAAGAGGAGAAAAACATCATTGACATATTAGGGGCATCCTAAGACTCGAAACAAACAAATTTAAACACTCTATTTTTGTGGAACAATTTTCTGAATTTTTCTTTTCTAAACTAAGCACACAAAAATTCAAAAACGAAAACGGAATACGTTATCCCACCCCACACTTAGAAAATTACATTGCCCTCAATGTAAGCACAAAACAATATCAATGAAGTTCCTAAGCATGCAATCGACTAACATATTCCAACATATCATCGCAAATCAAAGAAAGAGAGAAGGGTTAAGAAATTGCAAACTCTCGGTGATGGCTCCTTCACTTTTCTTTGATCGACATGGGTTGCCTCCCAAGTAGCGCTTTGTGTTTAAAGTCCATAGCCTAGACTTTTCACCGTGTTTTGCATGTGTTCATCGTGCTCCAAAGCATTCCAAATCGGCAAGAAGAAGTTCAAGAAGAAGATCATTGCACTTTGTATCCGATCCGGCTGCATTCTGCGTATCCGGTTGGTGCGGCGTATCAGGCTCTTCTGCCGGCGTAACCGGCGTATCCAGCTTGTGTCCGGCCTCTTGTGACCTTGTGTTAACCCTGCCGGCAATGGCAGGTCCGGCAGGAGGTGGTTTTGTGGTTGAAAATGATGGCAGCAACTCGGCAGATTGGTGCGTGTCCGGCAGGGTGTGCTTTGGTGTGTTCGTGTCCGTGTCAGCCTTCATGGTGATGCTGCCGGCAATTGCAGGTCCGGCAGCCACTTGGTGTGGTGGTGGCATGGCTGCATCATGTGATTGTGAAGGCGGCTCGGCTTGTGGTGCGTCACTAAGAATGATTGTGTCCTCCAATGCATCAAAAGGTGCATTATAATGCTTGAGGCGATGGCCGTTAACCTTGAAAGTCTTGTGGGTTTGCAAATCTCGAATTTCTATGGCTCCATGAGGGAACACACGAGTGATGACAAAGGGGCCAATCCAACGAGAGCGCAACTTTCCCGGAAAGAGTTGAAGCCATGTATTAAACAAGAGAACTTTTTGCCCAACTTCAAACTTCTTCCCCCGAATTATCTTGTCATGGTACGCTCTTGTCTTTTCCTTATAGATCCAAGCGGCATCATAAGCTTCATTGCGAATTTCTTCAAGTTCATTGAGTTGAAGCTTCCTATGAATGCCGGCCTCATTGATGTCCATGTTGAACTTTGTAACGGCCCACCATGCTTTGTGTTCTAATTCCACCGGTAAGTGACATGCTTTGCCATAAATCAACCGAAAAGGAGACATACCTATCGGTGTCTTGTACGCAGTCCTATAAGCCCATAAAGCATCATCGAGACGATCACTCCAATCCTTCCTTGAAGGTCCAACCGATTTCTCCAAAATATTCTTGATCTCTCGATTACTCACCTCGGCCATTCCACTTGTTTGGGGATGATAAGGTGTAGAAACCTTATGTGTGACTCCATACTTCTTCAATAAGGCTTCAATGGTGCGGTTACAAAAATGGGATCCTCCATCACTAATCAAGACCCTTGGAACTCCAAATCGTGAGAAGATGTTGGTCTTGAGAAACTTGGCTACCACCTTGGCATCGTTGGTGCGTGTAGCCTTGGCTTCGATCCACTTTGACACATAATCAACCGCAAGCAATATGTAGAGAAAACCTTTACTTGATGAAAACGGTCCCATGAAGTCAATCCCCCAAACATCAAAAATTTCCACCACAAGGATAGGCGTGAGCGGCATTTGATCACGCCCACTAATCTTCCCCACACGTTGGCACCGATCGCAAGCCTTACAAAACATGAATGCATCCTTAAAAATCGTAGGCCAAAAGAATCCACAAGTGAGTACCTTCAATGCCGTCTTCTTAGGTCCAAAATGCCCACCACAAGCTTCACTATGACAAAAAGCAAGGATGGAGCGATGCTCATTCTCCGGCACACATCTTCGAATAACTTGATCACCACATTGCTTCCATAAGTACGGATCATCCCACAAGAAGTGTCGAGCTTGCTTCCTTATTCTTCTTTGATGGTGGCTCGGCAATTCTTTAGGAAATCGGTTTGTGGCTAGAAAATTGGCAATGTCGGCATACCAAGGCTCATGTACTTCAAGTCGAAAAAGTTGCTCATCCGGAAAGGTTTCTAAAAGGGGCAGCCGATCCTCTTCATGAACAAGGCGACTCAAATGATCGGCCACAACATTCTCTACTCCTTTCTTGTCTTTTATCTCAATGTCGAACTCTTGAAGCAAAAGAATCCATCGAATGAGCCTTGGCTTAGCATCCTTCTTTGTCATAAGATATCTCAAAGCGGCATGATCACTATAAACAATAACCTTGGAATTCAAAAGATATGATCGAAACTTTTCCAAAGCAAAGATTACCGCTAAGAGCTCCTTCTCCGTTGTTGTGTAGTTGAGTTGTGCATCGTTGAGAGTCCTTGAAGCATAGTAAATGGCGCATGGCTTCTTCTCAATTCGTTGTCCAAGTACCGCTTCAAGTGCATAATCACTAGCATCACACATCAACTCAAACGGCTCATCCCAATTAGGGGAAACTAGAATCGGTGCCGTGCATAGTAGCATCTTCAAACGGCAAAATGCCTCCTCACATGCCTTTGTCCACTCAAACGTCACCTCCTTTTGTAACAAGTTGCTTAATGGCTTGGCAATTTAAGAGAAGTCTTTGATGAATCGTCGATAAAACCCCGCATGGCCAAGAAAACTTCTCACATCCTTCACACACCTAGGGCTCGGCAATGCTTGAATTAGCTCCACTTTGGCTTTGTCAACCTCTAAGCCTCTTGCCGAAATTATGTGCCCTAGAACAATGCCTTGCGTGACCATGAAGTGACACTTCTCCCAATTGAGCACAAGATTTGTCTCTACACACCTCTTAAGTATCTTCTCCAAGTTCCCCAAACATGCATCGAAGGTGCCTCCATACACGCTAAAATCATCCATAAACACTTCGATAATGTTTTCAATAAAATCCGAGAAGATAGCATACATACATCTTTGAAAAGTGCCGGGTGCGTTGCAAAGTCCGAATGGCATCCGCCGATAAGCAAACGTGCCAAATGGACAAGTAAAAGTGGTCTTCTCTTGATCGTCCGGGTGTATCATGATTTGATTGTAGCCACTATATCCATCAAGAAAGCAATAGTAAGAATGACCGGCCAACCTTTCTAACATTTGATCCATAAACGGCAAAGGCATGTGATCCTTCCTCGTTGTAGCGTTGAGCTTCCTATAGTCGATGCACATCCGATGACCGGTTACAAGTCTTTGTGGCACAAGTTCATTCTTCTCATTCTTGACTACCGTTACACCACTCTTCTTCGGCACTACTTGCACGGGAGATATCCACTTACTATCCGAGATTGGGTAGATCACCCCACAATCGAGCAACTTGATAATCTCTTCTTTCACAACTTTCATCATGGGAGGGTGAAGTCGACGTTGAGCTTCCTTTGTCGGCTTAGCTCCTTCTTCTAACAAGATACGATGAACACAAGTAGTAGGGCTTATTCCCTTGATATCCGCTAAGGTCCAACCTATGGCGGTCTTGTACTTCTTAAGCACACATATCAAATCCTCCTCTTGCTTCTTACTAAGCATTGAAGACACAATAACCGGTAGTGTATCTTCTTCTCCAAGATAAACATACTTCAAGTGACTAGGAAGTTCTTTTAGTTCTAACTTTGGGGCCTCTTCCACACTTGGTCGAAATTTTGTTGTGGCGCTTGGAATTGACAAGAACGAATCAAATACCTTGGTATAGGGCCGAGTCTCTAGCTCGGCAGCAACTTTCATCACACTCGGCTCTATCATAAATGGCTCGGCAATGATGCCTTGCTCGGCACTTCTTGGTTCGGCCGGCCCTTCTTTCTTATTCTCTTGCACGATTCGTTCTCCCCTCTTGTCAAATCCGACCCCTTGCTCAATCGCTAATTGCTATGCGTCGAGCGAGGTCGACATAACTTGCTCGACCTCCTCCAAAATATCAATGGCACAACCCTCCTTCAAATCAACATTGGGAAACTTCATGGCATCAAACACATTGAACTTTATCATCTCACCATCAAATTCCATAGTTAGGTTGCCCTCGGCCACATCTATCTTTGTGCGCGCGGTCCTCATGAATGGTCGCCCTAAAAGCAATTGAGTGTTGTTGACCGGCGAATCCTCCATCTCAACCGCATAAAAATCGGCGGGGAATATCAATTGGTTGACTTGCACCAACACATCCTCTACATAGCCTTCCGGATATTTGCTTGAGCGATCCGCAAGTTGAATGATGACATTATCCTTCTTGAGAGGCCCTATACTCAACGTTTGATACACATTGAGTGGCATGACATTGATCGATGCTCCCAAATCCAACATAACATCATCGAAACGTGTATTGCCTATGACACAAGGCACATTGAAGCTCCCCGGATCCTTCATCTTTGGTGGCAACTTCCTTTGAATAACGGCCGACACCGTCTCGCTCATTGTTACCACACGAGTCTCTCTAGTATGCCTCCTTGCCGTGCAAAGCTCCTTTAAAAATTTAGCATACTTCGGCACTTGCTTAATGCACTCCAACAAAGGAATGTTGACTTGCACTTTCCGGAAAATCTCCAATACCTCTTCATCGGATTTATCTTTCTTTGTTCTAGCAAAACGTGAAGGGAATGGGGCACTAGATGATGGCACTCCTCCCTTTACATGATTTCCGGCCACACTCTCCTGCTCGACAGATTGGTCCTTCTTGTCAACATGGCTGCTGCCGTTAGTGTGTCCCTCGGCAGCATTGTTCTTCTCGGTATCACCATTGACGGCATCATGGCCGGCATCATGGCCGGCATCATTCCTCTCGGCCTCATGCATGTGGCTACCGGCAATGTCAGGTCCGGCAGCCCTCTCATCCTCATTAATACCTTTGAAAGTCACTCTCTTCTTCTTTGGACTTGTTGGAGGAACCAACTCTCTTCCGCTTCGAGTTTGAATTACTTTGGCTTGCTCGTTCCTCGGATTTGGAATAGTATTGCTCGGCAACTTCCCTTGCTCATTAAATCTTCCCATAAAATCCACAACTTGCCCCATTTGAGTCTTGAGCTCACCAATGTCCTTTTGATGATTTTGTTGCCCCGCGAGTAATGCTTGAGTAGCACTTGACAAAGATTGAATCAAAGCATCGTAATTAGGGTTGCTTGGCGAAGCTTGGCCTTGGTTCGGCCCTCCTTGGCTTTGGTACGGCACGGCTTGTGCTTGGTTCGGCAAGGCTCCAAAATTTCCTTGGTTCGGCATATAAGGTTGCCGAGGCACAAATGGTGGCCTCGGTGCAAATGGCGCTCCTCCTTCTCTCGGTTGCATAGGTGCTCTAAGCACGTTGTCATTATTTGCCCATCGAAAGTTCGGATGATCATTGAACCTTGGATTGAAATTTCCAAAACGTTGGCCTCCTTGAAAACCAATTGCATTGCACTCCTCAACTCCCTCATTAACTCCAAATTGAGGGCATTGTTCGGTCTCATGGCCCTCGGTGCAAATTCCACAAACACTAGCACGCTTCTTCATCAAATTACTCACCAAGTCGGTGAGCTTGTCCACTTTATCTTCTAACTTTGAGCTCGAAGACGTCTCATGCACTTTCTCATTCCTTTGCACATTGCCTCGTGCCATGCCAAATTGTTGGTTGTTCAATGCACGAACTTCCAACAAACTTCTTGCCGCTCCGGCATTTAACTCCAAAAAGCTACCTCCCGCGGCCGAGTCAAGAAACTCTCTCTCCATGACACGCAATCCCTCATAGAAATATTGTAGCAAGAGCCCATCGCTAATGCCATGTGATGGACACAAAGAAACTAGAGACTTGAACCTCTTGTAGTAGTCGAAGAAAGTCTCATCTCCGGCTTGCTTCACACTTGTAATTTGCTTCCTCAGATCAGTGATACGTGAAGCAGGAAAGTACTTGAGCAAAAACTCATCCATCATAGTACTCCACGAAACAATGCGACCACTAGGCACCTCAAACAACCACTCCTTTGCTTGATCTTCTAATGAGAACGGAAATGCCTTCATTTTGAAGTGTTGCAAATCGGTCCCTCTTGGACACATAGACTCCGTGGTGAAGTTAAACCACTGTAGATGCTTATTAGGGTCCTCACTCGGCATCCCATAAAATGACTTCAGCTTATGGAGGAATCCACTCCTCAATTCAATCTCTCCAGTCTTGTCAGTTTCCAAGGGAGGATAAGTAATATTAGAAGGAGCAACTCCAGCTCCAGCAACATGACCATTCTGTGATCTGATTGATGCCATGATCTCTTCTTCTTCTTCTAATTCGGCAAAGACCTCAAATTCTGGATTCTGAAGATCACACGATGATGACACAACTGAAGGGGAGCTCGGCACTGATGATGATATTGACGGCACAATAGGGTAGGATGGTACGGATGATGACACTGATGAACTGGTTGGTGACGATGGCGGTAATGGCACAAAACGAGCAATAGCGAGTTCTTGGTCTAAACGTTGCAAACGGCCTTCAAGATCTCTTGCCCAAATACTAGATTCGGACATGCACTATTTCTGAAATTTGCAACATTTAAACAAGTTAGAACCTTGTAAAGAAATAGAAGACAAGAATATACATCATTACAAGCCACGGCATTGGCGATTACACAACAAAATTCAAACCATAACACATATGCACATTCGGCAAGATACAAGAAGGCACACACGGCAAGACACAAGTATACACGGCAAAAGTACAAATATGGTCCGGCAATAAGAGATGATCATGTAATCACTAAGTCTAGTTTCTTTTAATTTCGTTCTAACTCTCAAAGTACGTGGAACAGAGGAGATAACGGTGCAATGGACTGATACAGCCCTCGGTAGTATCATGCTTAATCCGATATACCTCAAGAGTTTGAACCACACAACATGTTTTATCTTCGAAGAAAATAGGCCACATATGTCAAGTTATGTTCTAGCGTCTAAAGTGAGGTGATGCTTCGGCACAAGCTGTCGACTAGGTCGTGCGGATTTTACGTTTCAAAGGTCATTACAATCACGGAGGGCGAACCCCCTACAGGAACCAGGCTGGACTCGTTGTTGGACACCACGGAGGGCGAACCCCCTATCGACTCACTCACCGAGAATGAACATCAGTCTATGGGCCTTGAGATCCAGTTAAACAAACCTGAGAACCATATCTATGATAATAACTTCCCCATACTTTGTAAAACAAACACGGATCCCTAGCGGTCTCAAGTGTTGATTAAAACCGCCCTCAACCTCATAGAAGTAATACTATTACCGAAGAAACGCTTATATGCGTGGGGGGAAGTATCCCGCGTTTCCCAATCTACATAGAAACGCCCTCCGACAAAGCACCATTCACATGAAGGGTTTTGGTTATGATCAACAAAAGAGGCTTCACCTACATGTTACACTTTAGAAACTACAATAAACTCAAACATACACAACACTATCAACTTCCTAGAAATTAAACTAAGTGATTACCAACATACATCATTATACATCATGCAACTTTCGAAATTTAAACTCTACATGCCAAAGCATATTTCTACTTTACAAAATCCCAAAATAAACTTAAAATTTACAACTTTACAACTTCACAACAAAAATTTCCAGCAACATTATATACACAACAAATTCATAAAACAAGCTTTTATAATCCCCGGCAACGGCGCCAAAAATTGATGTGAGCCGAAGCTCGCACACAATAATAAACCCTACAAAAGATCGTTAGTAGTATAAGCAAGTAGGGATCGTTCTAAGCCGGGGATTAAGGGTACCTGAGATATGAAATTGTTAGACACAAACATATTCACAAATATACAAAAACATCACAAATATGGGGGTATAAGAGTTCGGCAGCAATGCTGCCCCTAAGCTAGGTTCGGCAATAAAAACAGAAAATAAATCCGAGACTACTATATACAAGTGATCATCATCTCTCACACAAAACAGTTCACACAAAAGACTCTTTAACATATAGATTTGCATGCAAGACGGTAAGGATCAAGTATTTAGCATGTTCAAGACCAAAATTAGTTTCGACACAACTAGAGCCTCCAACGGTTTTTCCAATTGTTAGACTTCTTAAATTTTTAGAAACTACTCCAACGTATGACTTCTAAGGTGATGTTAATCCGGTTTTACACGTTTTAACATTTAAGCATATGAGTCTTAATCGAAGACAAGCAAACAAGTAAGGTTGTCATTCTTCTTATTTAACTTGCAAGTTCTAAGGTTTATTAGACCTAGGTGAGCAACACAAAACAAACTACTCCAACGTATGACTTATCCGTGTTACTCTATCACATGAAACCTAGCACTTAGAATTACATGCTAATCATAACTAGTGTGTCGGTTTATTTGCCCTAACCTTAGTTCTAACCAATTTAAGTTTAAACATGCGAAATACCACTGCCCTAATTATCGATGCATACAAAACACAAGTTAAAATTCTGCAAAACCATGCATAACACATCATATTCGGTTCATACAAAGTTTCAAGAAAAACCAAGAATCGAAACAAATTCGTACAAAACAACCAAACATAAATAAATACAAAAGCCATAGGGGAATGGATCACACTTTAAAAACCTTGAAGATTCCTCAAAGGTGACAAGGTGGCTCGGCTGCTGCTCCTTGGTGTTCGGCAAGAACAGAAATCGGCAGAAACAAAGGTGGAAGGGTTCGGCTATATGGTGGTGGTGGTGATGGTTCGGCTAGGTATTTATGTGTTGGTGTTTGAAAGGACTTGGTAGAGCTTTAGGCTAGTGTATTATGCTTGAGATGAGATGATTTTCAGAATGAAAAAGTGAGGGTATATATAGAGGATAGGGAGAGAGGCTGCTGGCAGTCCCTTAAGCCAAAAGGAATTCAGAAAACCTAGTTTAATAAGGTTTTGCAACCTTCCTTTCTTAGTCCAATTAGGTTTTCTTTTCTGAATTTCTTCAAGGCTTGGGCTTCACATCTTCATGGACTTCTTATGTGGTCTTGGACTTCATTTGACATGTCTTGGTCCATCGAAAAATACCCCAATTGCCGGCAGCTTGAAGTTGCATCCGATCTGCCTCAAATCGGCAGCTTCTCCTAGTGTGACTAGGAGACTTGATTTCTTCATGTTTTTCTTCAATTCCATGGCCTAGTGTCTTCCTCTTCCCTTCATAAAGCTTGGACCATCTTCACATATGCATTTGTACACCATTTGGTCCATCAAAAACAGAAAACACAAAAAGGGGGCAGTAGGTTCCTGGAATCGGCAGATTTGACCTTGTTGCAGTAATTCCGGCATATCTCCCTCCGTGGAGCTCCGATTGATGCGATTCCAAGTCTCAGATAAACTAGACACATATGGCCATCTCCCCATGAAACAGTTTGATAAAAATCCTTGTGAGTCGACGGGAATGATTTTTCGAAGTTGGGACACAGTCCCAGGAAAATCCTGGAAGTCCCTGGATTGGAATGCTCGGACTGCCCTTTTGCAGCCAACTTTTGGGTGACTTCCCGAACTCCGATTGATCTGAAATTTTAATACAACATTCCTCAGCATATGAATATTAAGCACGCCAAATTTCATAGAATTTGGACAAGGATAGATCATAAATTTGCTCATCTCAAAATCACGAAAAAGACATATTTTGCAATATTTTCCAGATTTCTCAAACTTAGTCATTTTTCGGATTATTAAGCTCATATTTCCAAAACTCCACCAAAACAACACTAAACTAACTTACGACTCTATCTTAGATAAATAAGGGTTAAACAAAGCATAAACGAGGGCATAAACATGTAATATCGTCGCACATTGTGCTCTTATCACACTTCCGCATGTCGGTCCCTCTGTGGCTCCGAGGTTTAGTCGGCAGCTATTTCACGAGGACATAGCTGCCGACGTTCCTCAGGTTCGTATGCCTGACGTTCATCGGGAGCCGATGCCGAGTCCGACTCAGTCTGCTGCTGACTCGACTGAGGGGTCTACTCTCCCAAACCAGCTCTACCTCCCGTACAACATTCCGGCGATACTGGAGGTCGACTATCAGGGTGTGCCCATATGACCTGATATGCCTCAGTACGTGAGTGCTGCGGAGGCATACCAGCAGCAGCCATTTGAGAACCCTGACCACCTTATTTCGGCGAGGAGAAAAGGAAAGTCGACAGACGAGTCATCCAGTTCAGGTAACATTTGATTTTATTAATTAAATGTTTTATTAAAATTAACGCACTAATATTTAATTTTATTAACCAATCGTCGTTTTTGTGATAGGGACAGCCGCTAGCAGTTCACGGAGGAATACGAGAGGTGTCATATGTTTTGACACGCTCAGGAGAACTGTTGAGCGCAGCGGGAGGATTCAGATCAACGAACCTCCTAATCAGGAGGTTCAGGGGAAGAAAAAACGCGACTACTCGGGTTGCGTGGGGTCACTGATTAGGGACAGAGTCCCTATGTTGTAGACCCGGTGGGCTGATGTGCCCGAAGAGATAAAGAGGGAGGTGAACAACGCCGCGTCGGTGAGTAATTTGCAAAATTTAATTTATTTATCGTAATATTTAATAATTTTCGGTATTATTACAATTGTAAAACTAATAAAATATTATTTTTCAGACATTCTTCGAGATTGCCGAACACAGGCGGGATTGGACGGACACCCAGCAGAACTCGAGGTACGTTTGTTTTTATGATATTATAATTATCTTATAATTATTAATATCTTATGATATTAATAATATTTCTAATGCACTTTTGTTTTTTTCGTAGGTTCAAAGAGTGGAAGAACGAGCTGCGTTCCCACTATAACGAATACGACAACCTTGGTCGTATGGGTACTCCCAGGAAGTTCATGTTCAGGGAGTACGAGTGGCGTTGGTTGAAGACAGTAGACTTCAACAACCCAGTTATGCAGGTAAATACTAAACTTCAGTAAAAATGTTTATTTTGTTAAAATTTTAATTATTAGTTTAATTATTTTATAATTATTACACTAATATTTTTTTATGCATTTTTCTAACATTTTATTATTTGTTTGAAGCAACGTTCTCGGATAAACTCTGAGAACCGCCGCCGGAACACAACCTCCCATCATGCTGGTTCTAGGCCGTTTGCACAATATCAGGAGGAGGCGCTTAGAGATCATCCTGATAGCAACCTGTACGTGGAGACGTTCAAGATCGCTTATCCACAAGCGACAGAACAGCTCGTAAGTCGTTCATTACAATTTTAAAATTTTAATTATTAATTTTACTTAATTATATATTTGTTATAATATTAATTTTTTTTTTCCCGTCCACTTAGGAGAGGGTCAACCGGGCCGAAGAAGAGGTGTTCCAGCAAGTAGTTCGGGAGACACAACCGAACATTTCAGAGGCAGATCTGGAAGAAGCCATGCGCCATGTCGACCGGTCCAGTGTCCAAACGGCAGCGAGGATGTTCGACGCAGCCTTCCCAAACCGGTCAAACAACTACTACTGCCGGGGTTTGGGAAGTTCTGGACTAGGGCTTCTGAAGACCACTAAGGGAGGTCAAAAGAAGGGAGGCGGGGAGAGCCAACATATGAGGGGGGAAGTGCAGCGATTGGCCGCAGAATTGGCGACCTCGTCCCAGACAGTACAGGAGCTGCGCCGCAGAACACAGCAGTATCATTTGGAGCTGCGCCGCAGAACACAGCAGTATCATTTCGATATGGCCGGTTGGCATGCCGAATGCGACAGAATTCGGCAACACAACTACGACGGCCAACAAAACTGGTGGTATGAGATGTTTGCGGCACAACAACAAGGCCTTCCACCCCCGCCCCCGTTTCAGCGTTTAGCGGAACCTCCAATGCCTCAACCTCCCGAGTTCGGTCAGCAGGATGACGAGCCTGATGGAGAGCAGGATGCTGGGGATGACCTGGTGGACTTTAGTGGTTTAGGTGATGATTAGGGTTTAGGGTTTATGTATATTAGAACGAATTTAATAAAAATGGTATTTAGACGTGTTTCTTGTTGGTGCAAATGCATAGACTGTTTTTGTGATTTGCAGGTTGCTTGGAATGGTAATTTAGAAAATAATTTAATTTTTTTTTCCCAAATGTAAGAAAAGCCGACGATTTTGGCATTATTTCGTCGGCTATAATAACTATAGCCGACGAATTTTACCAATTTTCGTCGGCTATAAGTTGTATAGCCGACGAAAATTACATTATTTCGTCGGCTATAACTAATTAATGCCTATTAAATATTAATATATTTCGAGACAATAGCCGACGAAAATTTATAAAATCGTCGGCTATTGTTAACACCCAATAGCCGACGAATTTCGTCGGCTATAATTAATGAATTTCGTCGGCCATACTCGAAAATATCCGACGAAATTCGTCGGTAATTTCTCCCAGGTTTGGCGGACAAAAAATATTTTCGTCGGTAAGTTCGTCGGCCATACTCTACTATAGCCGACGAATTGGTTTTTTTTTTCGGCCATTAGTATAGCCGACGGGGTTGTTCCGACGAAGTATAGCCGACGAAAATTTCGTCGGTAGATGGTATAGCCGACGAAATTTTTTTCGTCGGCTATTCACTCAGATCTGGTAGTGAGTTAGAGTATAGGTTAGAAATAAGTTAGAAGTAATGTAAAATTTTCAAACTATAAATGTATCATACGAATTCTCTATAAGTATATATTCCACACGATTTATGCAAGTATAAGTTTCATAAAAATTTACAAGTATCACACAATGGATCGGTTCTAGTCTTCCAAGAGTGTCGAAAATAGTATGAGATTGCCGAACCTAGAGTCTATTTCTTTTATTCACACAACTTTAAAATTCGAGGTACGTGGAGCAGAGGAGATAACAGTGCAATGGACTGATGCAGCCCAAGGTAGTATCATGCTTATTCCGCTATACCTCAAAAATTAAAGACGAATTTTGTTTTGAAGAAAATAGATTCACATATGTTCAAGTTATCTTCTAGCGTCTAAAGTGAGGTGATGCTTCGGCACAAGCTGTTGTCTAGGGTCGAGCGTATGTTACTTTTCAAAGGCGGTGTCGTTAAGATTCACGGAGAGCGAACTCCCTTTAGGAACCAGGTAGGTCTCGTTGTTGGACACCACGGAGGACAAGTCCCCTATTGACTCACTCACCGAGAATGAACATCAGTTTGTGGGCCTTGAGAACCAGTTTTACAAACCTGAGAACCAATCAATGAAAATAACTTGCCCCATACTTTGTAAAATAAACTCGGGTCCCTAGCGGTCTACAAGTGTTGATTAAAACCGCCCTCAACCTCATAAAAATAATAACTTTGCCAGAATGTCGCTTGTATGCGTGGGGGGGAAGTATTCCACGTTTCCCAGTCTACATAAAACGGATCCAACAAAGCATCATTCGTATGAAGGGTTTTGGTTATGATCAACAAAAGAGGCTTCACCTACATGTTACACTTTAGAAACTACAATAAACTTAAGCATACATAAAACTATCAACTTCCAAGAAATTATCTAAGTGTTACAAACATTCACAAATATACATCACATAATTCGGCAATTAATCAAACCAAAAACCAAAAACCAAAAGCAAAAATCGGAAATCCCTATTTACTATTACATGTCCGAAAAATCCTATTATACATATCCAAAAAACTATTGAAAAATTAAATAACCTGCAATATACATAATTAGAAAACAACACTTTATGAATCAAAATCATTAAATTTCCCCGGCAACGGCGCCAAAAATTGATGGAGGTGTAATCCAAGCACAAAGTACCTGTGAAACAACTCCATACACATAATACCCTTCTTTTGTCAATTGTAGTTAGGACAAGTAGGGATCGTTCTATCCGGGGAAATCAAGGGCTTTCAATCACACAAAGTGTTGCACATAAGGGGGTTTGTCGAATTTTTAATCTAATTACCTACTGATTTTTACAAATTTAAATCCTAAATTATTATTTACAATTGATCAACATCTTCCACACAATCACAAAACACAAGACCCATTACACATGCAACGAAATTAAAACAAGTAATAGGGGCAGCAAGCATATAACGAATTCAAGATCAATTAAGTTCCAATTTAATTAGAGCCAACGCAGTATATCTAATTATTCAAAACATCACAAGTATTTAGAATCAACTACGCGTGTAATCCTAAACATGGTACAAATCGGTTTAATAACACAACGCGTAGAAATTAAACACAAATAGTACATAAGCACAATATGTCGAATTGGAACATGTTAGCAAGTATGGCGTCACTCATCTCACATCGACATGTAAATTTTCAGAATTACTCTAGCCCTTAGATAAATACACATTAAAATCAACTACGCGTATGATCCAACATGTATTAAATCAGCAAGTGAATTCAATACCTAGATAACACTCATGGCCTTTGAATGTATCTAGACATCTCCTTCGGTTGCACACGAATTAAGGAAATAAACCTAATTAAATCAAGAAAACATGCAAAAGCCTACTGCCCATCATACCATATTTAATTACATAACATGCATAATTCGGCAATTAAACATAAGAAAACCAAACAATTATAACAAGAATTCGGAAATCCCATGAATAAATAACAAAACCAAAATCGGATCCAAGAATCAATACATAATTCATAGACAAATTAATGTATAAATACAAAGAAACAAAAGCCATTGAAATTACAATCCAAGTGACAACCTTGTTGAAGAATTCGGCAAGTGGATTGGTGTTGATGATTGGAATGATTTTATGAAAGGTGGTGGAGTATGGTTCGGCTATGTTCTTGGTGAGAATTCTTGGAAGCAATTCGGCAGAGTTTTGGCTAGTTTAAGTGAGGAAGAGAAGATGATTATTCTGAAATTATGTTGTGGTATTTATAGAGGCAAGGGAGGCAGCTACAAAACCTAGTTTTTCTCAAACTTATCCTGCTGGCAGATTTGACCTTCGAGTGAAGATTATGGAATATATTTCTCTAGAAAATAGATATTAAGGTGATTCTAGTTGGGTTGGAAACTAGACTCCCGTAGCTTTCTATCCATATAAGGCTCGAACTCTGATTCATTGTGAGCTGTCCGGGAGAGTCCGTGGAAGTTGGATGACGTGCACAGGAATTCTGCCGAATTTGATCAGGATTTGTTGCGATTTTCTTCCTCTATTTTCTGCCGAAAATTCTCAAGATAATGGCTGAATAATTGAGCAATATCTCTTTAGGTTTCCCATGAATTAATTCAGCCAAAAATCTTGTACAAAGGATGGAATTCAGTCCACATTCGTAAGCCAAATCCATGTAGAACTCGGTTTAGGTTTTCTTTTTTCGGCAGACTTGACCTTTGTGCATTCAAACCGGCATAACTTTTTCCTCAGGAAAGATTTTGCTGCGATTCCAAGTCCCAGAGAAACTAGACTCATAGAGCTTTCCAACGGCATATGGTTCGTTCTCTGGTTCCAAGCGATGTGTCCCACAGAAATTCCGGAAATCAGGACACAGTCCCAGGAAAATCCTGGTAGTCCCTGGATTGGTTTGCTCAAACTGCCAAGTTGCAGCCTTCATTTGGGTGACTTCCCGAACTCCGATTAATCGGAAATTTTGACACAATATAGTTTAGCTTGCCAATTATATGTATACCAAATTTCATCAAATTTGGAAAAGGATAGATCAGTTTAGTACAGGCCTCAATATCACGAAAACAATATATTTTGCACTTTTTGCTCAGATTTCTTTACTTAGTCATTTTTCTGACAATTAAGCACATTTTCTCCAAAACTCTACCAAAGGGACACTAAACTAAAATATGACTCTATCTTACAAAAATAAGGGTTAAGCATTGGATAAATGGGGGTAAAAACATATTAAGAACGACGCACATTGTGCTCCTATAAAAAAATCACGTTAAAAACAAGATAAATTACAGTTGGAAGTTAGCTTTTTGCCTAATTCTTTCTCCTCTATTGCTATATTTGCTAATTCAGTTTAACCATTTGATAAATTTAGCATTATTTATCAATTCAGCTGGAGCTCACTTTTCTCTAAAAAGTTAAATTGGCAACTCTGCTGGAGCATCTCGCCCACACATGCTCCTGTTCTTAGTTCTTACCCTCTCACTTCCCTCTAGATCATATATTCTAGTCTCTGCAATCTCTTAAAATACCACTACTCTTTTATTTTCATGGGATTGGTTTATATTCAAATCAATTGTCTCATTCTTTACTACTCGATTTCATAGTATAAACAAGCTAGTTTCTCATCATCCTTCGTAGGATAAAACTAATTTTGGCTTTGATTTTCTCTCAAGCTCTTCTGTTTTTCTATTACTGATGGCACTGCATTCTTAAATTTAGATCGCATGTTGTTGAATTAAATTAGATCAGTTCTATTGAAAGATGAGAAAGGCTAGCAGATAATCCATTTAAGAATACAGATAGGAAGCACTACGCCATCCCAGTTGTAAGGCGACGGAATTACATCGTCGCTTAATCAAAAAAATCAGTCACCTAGGACGAAGGTGACGCGTCATCCGTCGCCCAAGTGTACGTGGTCGCCTAAACGAAGTCACCTAAGGTTTTAGGCGATAGATTATCCAATCTCCGTCTCTTAAATGTAATAATATGCGACTAACGTAAATATCCGTCGTTTAAACAATTGCATCTTAAGTGACTGACATCCCACGTCGCCTAAAGTTTACGCGACTAAAATGTATTCGTCAATGTTTTGGTTTTTATTTACCTTTAAGCGACGTATAATTATTATTCGTCGATTTAATAACATATATATTAAGACGGCGGATATTGTAATATTAACGTCGCTTAAGTGACTTTAAGCGACTAGCATTTGCTAGTCGCTTAACACTTCAGCGACTGATATATGTTCAGTTAATTAAATTTTTATCTTAAGCGACTGATGTAGTTGTGACAGTCGCTTATGGATTTATGCGACTGATATATATATGTACGTCGCTTAAGTGATTTTCTGCATTTCAATGCAGAACCTGTTTCTGCATTGCCCTTTTACAAAATCAAAACCAAAACCCAACATTCACATTCCTGCACTGCCAAAACACCCTAAAACCATACATACACAACTCATATCATTCACCAATACAAACCAACACATTATATTCACATCACTGAAAGCAACACATTCATTCAAAAACTAATTGTGCAATAGATACATATATTGTTCTGTTACTATTAACAAAAGGTAATGAACATAGCAGCTCTAGCAGCGGTTGCCTCCACGCACGTCACTTAATGTCGATAAGTCAAGAATTTTGAGAAGTACCTGAAGCCCCTAAATGTGATTGCGATACGAATTGGGCAATTTTCTTCTCCATTTGCCGTAAGCGCTCTTCTTGGGCTGCTTCTTTCTGGCGGAAACGCTCTTCTTGGGCTGCTTCTTTCTGGCGGAGACGCTCGTCTTGGTCTGCTTGTTTCTTCATATACTCCTCCATCATTGCTTCTCTTACTTGAGTAACCCACTCCTCCACGATGATGTCTACGTCGATACGCCGTGCGCCTCCTCTCTTCTTTGGCTCCCGCTGCATGCACTTTCCCACCTCTCGTATGTCCGTGCCTCTCTTATCCCCAATTTGAGTCACTATGACATTGACTTGTTCTTCAATGGAGATAGGTTCTTCGGGGGCCATATCAGGGTATTTCTCCCTCCTTTGTTGTATTTCTAGGGACACACGTTCTTTCATCGCCTCCTACAATAACACACATAACCAATATTAATAAGAAATACGGTGCATTTGTAAAACAAGAAATGGAACAAGAAATTGAACAAAAAATACAAGTCTCACCACGTCGCCTTTGATACCTCAACGTAGTGGGTATGGCAGTCGTACTTCCAATCCTTGTAAATCTTGGCAGCGGTCTCGTCGATGTATTTCCACAAGCCTGTCTCGGTGAGAAGGAGGTCATACAGCGTCTAGTAAAAAACAATTCAAAAAAATGGCATAAGAAATAACATATTTCAATATAATGTGGTATGTTAATTTTGTTTTACGAAATTATTGTAAAATAACATATTACCTCCATATAATGCGTCAATGCATCCGGGTGCTCCTCATCCAGCTCAGCAAAGGATGGCGCAAGCATCGGCATCTTGCTCCGGACGGCGCTCCCGATGTCTCGGGACATCAAAGTCCTCCACTTCAAGAGGCGCGGACCCTTGTGCTCTTCGACGTACTCAACCTTCAGAGGCTGGTTGTTGTTTAGGGTCTTCAAATACTGGGTCTTTGTGCCCGTGATGATGCCGAGCTTATCAGGGTCCTACCCCTTCACATTCTTCGCCGTTGTCATATCAACCAACTCTGCCATATAAACCAAACCAAATTAAGACTATGCATAGCTAACAAATCAATATACCAACAAATTACAATGTTAAATAAAAGAATATCTTGGAAACTTTACTGCATTGCTCCCAATACCACTCCACAGTATGTATAATGTATAAAAGATATACACCATTGGTGTATATGAATCTGAGATCATAGACTCACAGATGAAAGGACGTAATAAACCAAGAGTGGGATCTTGTTTCCATGTAAAATTGAACAAGCATATAATTACTCCAAATTGCTCATTGACTGTTTATAATCACCTAATTGCCTATAAAATGATGAATATCATTAGTAAATATATAAAGTTAGTGTAAATTTATTTTTAACAAAAAAAAACATATTTGGTTAGTGCATATACCTTTCCGTCGGATACATCCATGTAAAATGTACTGGGCCTGTAAGCATAACTTGTTCGGGAAGGTAAACCATGAGATGAACTATACAGGTGAAGAAATGTGGAGGAAAAATCAACTCCAAATTGTAGAGAATGATCACTATCTCATCTTTCATCTGTTGGACATCTGCCTTCTTCAACTCCCTAGCACATAATTTCCGAAACTAATTTGACAATGCTATGAATGGCTTCACGACGTTATTTGGCAAAAATCCTCGGATAACCACTGGAAGCAGACGTTGAAGCAAGACATGGCAATCATGCGTCTTCAATCTATAGAACTTTTTCTCGGTTAGTTTCACCTTATTTCTCAAACTTCCCGCATAGCCAAGTGGATACCTAACACGGCGAAACCATTCAGATACTTCTTCACGGCGATTCTCTTGAACTAAAAAGGGTGTATGAGGAACCTTTCCCGTCCTCTTTTCAGCTTCCGATTGATGTTGACTTTTGCGTATTCTCCTCTTCTCCAAAGCTTCGCGAGCCTTTGGACCATCATTGGTCTTCCCTTCAATTGTAAGAATGGTGTCCAAGATATTGTCACCCACGTTCTTTTCAATGTGCATGACATCTAAACAGTACATGTGTAACAACGATGACCAATAGGGAAGCATCTAGAATACGCTCTCGTGGGTCCAACATTGTCTGTTGTGTGCTGAGTAAGGGACATGAAAATCCAGATGCTGGCTAAGAGTGGTGTAACTGTGTGACCAAATTTCCTCCAAAATTTCATCTCCGTTCTTATGAGCTGGTCTTTTTCCCCACTCTGGCTTCCTGTTAAATGCTAAACTGGATCGCATTGGTGAATTATCGTCGGGCCATTTCCGATGCCCTTCATAAACAATTCTCCTACAAATATGCTCCGCCGTCAGCTCATCTAGACAAATTGGACATGTCTTGTACCCTTTCACCGTTGAGCCCGCAAGCATCCCTAAACCAGAAAAGTCGCTTATAGTACACACCACCGCTGCCTTCATCGTGAATACATCATTGTCGACTCTGTCAAAAGTAGAGACTCAATTTTCCCACAAATCTTTGAGCTCGTCGATCAATGGACGAATGAGGACACTAAGGCACTTTCCTTGAGATTTAGGGCCAGGAATCAACACGGCCAGCATATTATATTCCTTCCTCATACACATATTAGGGGGTAGATTATATGGCATCACAACCACGGGCCATGTACTATGCTGGCTTGTCATTGTTCCAAATGGACTGAAACCATCAGTTGTCACTCCAAGCCGCACATTTCTTCCCTTAATGTCGTCGAAACTTGGAAATGTCCTGTTAAAATGTTGCCATAATTCTCCATCAGATGGGTGTCAGAGGGTACTTTCATCTAGTCGTCTCTCCTTATGCCATCGCATATGCTTTGTTGTGTGTGGAGACATAAATAGGCGTTTCAACCTTGGAGTGAGAGGGAAATACCATATTACATTTTTTGGAATGTCATCCGTATATGGCTTATATCTTTGAGCACCACATACTGGACAAGTCCTACGAGTTTTATTTGCAGCCCCCTGAATAGGTAACAGTTGAACTCACAAACATGAATTTTTTCATATCCAAGGGAAAGATACTTAAGGAATTTTTTAATTCTCGAATAACTCAATGAGAAATTATGCATTTTAAAAAACTTATGCAACCATCCACACAATTTATCAATACTCGTATCCGACCATCCATTTTCAACTTTAATTTCTATTGCATGTAATATGACACTTAATACAGTTTCTTCACTCCCTTCATACAATGGGGTTTGAGACTCCCTTAGAAGTCTTTCATACTAAGCATAATCATCATCTACCATGTCATTGAAGTGAACTTCAGCATTTCCTTCAACGACATTATGCGGTGCATCTCTGTGGTATCCAGGATAGTATGGAAATACATCTTGTATAATCTCCACAAGCGGGATCACTGAAGGGCCGGCAACACTGAAAACATCGACTCTGTCTTGAAGCCACTGTCTCCATCGACTGATCATTGCCGGTTGACCAGAAACTTCCCCGTGTAGGTCCCAAACTGTGTAAGTCGTTCCAAACCATGGTGCATACAGTGATGATAAATCTCTATGATATCCTTATAATAAGGACCATTTCTGCAAATTGCGCACGGGGAAGGGAGATACTGGGTTCCAATAGTGTGAGTCTTCACAAAATTGATGAACTGCCATACGCCTGTTATGTAGTCAGGGTGTGTAAAATGAAGATTCATCCAAGATTTGTCGGGGACATCATCCATGTTTCCTGTCATAACATAAATAGACAATATGCATAAGGTTAGCACACAATATTTATGATACAATCAAAACCTGTCCCAACACTTCTTCTCCTTATACCTCCAGGTTGGGTCCTATCCCCTTCAGGAGAACACGACTTTGTTGATCATTTTGCTATACATGTGGTTTCTGCTACAGTTTTGGGAAATTTCGGCAACATCTCCCTACAGTTCCTCAAGTGCACAAAAATCTAAACAACCTAATTTGCACTCGAGGAACATTGTAGAGAGACATTGTCGAAACTATATCCCAAAACTGTAGCAAAAACCACATGAATAGCAAAAGGATCAACAAAGTCGTGTTCGCCTAAAGTGTCCAAAAATGAGACAATTCGAGAATCAACAACTCATCTCGATCAACTAGATGAGTTTTTGATTCTCAAACGGGAGTTCTAAGCTGATAAACACCACAATTATATATAATACGAAACAATAAATTTACACACGGCACCACACTCCCTCACTAAGCCACTCGCATGTTTCAGAAACCCTACCTACCACAATCCACACATGCACAACACAAACAAATTACATCATAAAATTCTAATTTCACTAAATTTCACTTTTTCACAAAATTTCATTTTCACTAAATTTGGATTTAACTAAATTTCACAATTTCACTAAAATTCAATTTCACTAAATTGGGCAATTTCACTAAAATTCAATTTCACTAAATATCATAATTTCACAAATTAACTAACCTAATCTCAATTTCACCAAAATCAACACAAACTCCATCATATATTCAAACACCCAACACTAAAAATAACACAAAACACATTATAAACCAAATCCAACTCAAGATATCAAACTCTAAATTCAACCAATCTAACCCAAATATGGTGATTACAATGAAGAGGAGAGATTATACTAACCTACAAAGCAATTAGAAGAGAAGACCCAACTAAATAGACCCCGAAATTGACGAAATCAGCAATCTGCCCTCTTTTTAGCAGCTCCGGAACAATTTTTTTTTTCTAAAACTTTAACTTCTGCAATCTGTTGAAGTCGGGGGCTTTATAACAGATTTTAAAACTTGAAGCGACGAATATTGGACAAATATCGTCGCTTCGTTTATTAAGTCAGCGACGAATATTGACGAAGGTTATTAACTTCGTTGCTTGAATTTTATGTCGGCGACGAAGATTGAATTTTTGTCGCCACAGTTTACAAAACATGGTTCTTTGATGATTGGAGGCGATAACTTGCCATTATTCGTCGCTTCAATAATTTTTGAGCGACGACTATTGATCAATAATCGTCGCTCTTATGTTTTGAAGCGATGAATCCTATATTGGTCGCTTCGATGTGTTGAGGCGACAAATTTTGTGTTTTCCTTTTCATTCTTCTTCGCTTCATGCCTTGCTTCCAGTAGTGGAAGAAGAGGAGGCGAGGTAATGCACGTTTTGGGGCTTTAAAAGTTGATATGGTTAAAGCATACGATAGAGTAGAATGAAATTTTCTTGCATCTAGGGTTTTGTTCATAGTGGGTGCAATGGATTATGATGTGTGTCAAAACGGTGTCCTACTCTTTCATTGTTAATGGTGATCTGGTGGGAAAACTGTTTCTAGAGAGAGGTTTGCGATAGGGAGATGCAATCTCACCTTATTTTTTCCTACTTTATGCTGAATTCTTGTCAAGGCTATTAATAAAGGCTGAAGCGGAAGGTGAAATTCATGGAATTCGAGTATGAAGGGGTGCTCCTCCAATTAATCATATGTTCTTTCACCACTGCAGAATCTGATCGAGGCGACGACTTTTTGTCGTCGCCTCCGCCAAAAAGTCGTCGCCTCGACACCGAGGAGACAAACCGGTCGTCGCTTCGAGTCGTCGCTTCGTTTTCGTCGTTTCGCCTTAAAGGCGACCAATTTCGATAAAAAGTCGTCGCTTGGATATCTCACGCGACGACTTTCAAATTTGTCGCCACAACAGAGCGACAAATTTTGAATCGTCTCCTCAGAGTCGAGGCGACAAACTTTGACTCGTCGCTAACAGTTCGAGGAGACGAAATTTAAGTCGTCGCGGCCGACTTGAGGCGACAAAGTTTAGATCGTCTCCTCACATTTCAGGCGACAAACTTTGCAGCGTCGTTTCCAATTTGATGGGACGACATTTGGTTCAAAAGTGGTCGCCTCATGTTGATCTAAGCGACGACCTATGAGCAATATTCGTCGCTTAAATATTTGTTATAGAGATAGAATAACAGAATTTCCCTCTTTTTTTGATTTTCAATATGAAGGGAGCGACGTATTTTGTAGAATATTCGTCGCATCAACAGAATCTAAGCGACGAACAATGAGCAATGTTCGTCACTTCAAAGTTTGTTACAGAGCCAGAATCACAGCATTCTGGCATTCTGCTGTCCTGCATTGCATTCATCCTGCATTCAAATCACAATGTCCAACCAACATTTCATTCCAAGTAGAAATCCAACATAACACAAACACTATACATACATTGACTTAATTCAAAGCTACAATGTCGTCGAAATGTTCCGAATACATATGTAAATCGTTCTATACATACACAAACTACTCTAAATCGTCGTCCGTTGCCCCTATACATATGGTGATTCCAATGAAGATGATAGATTATACTAACCTACAAAGCAATTGGAAGAGAACACCCAAGCTTCCGGACCCCGAAATTGACGAAATCAGCAGTTTTGGAGATTTTTCGCAGCTGCTACAGTGTTTTACAGAAATTTTTCGACCTTATGTGTTCTGTCTAAGCTGAGGGCTTTATAGCAGATTTCAAAAGTTGAAGCGACGAAGATTGTACAAAATCCGTCGCTTCGTTTATTATGGTGCGACGACTTTAAAACTGGTCGCTTGGTTTCATATCACAGCGACGAATATTGACAAAGGTCACCAACTTCGTCACTTACATTTCGAATCGGCGACGAAGAATGAAGTTTCGTCGCTACAGTTTACAAAACTTTATTGGGAGGCGACAACAACAAATATTCGTCGCTTCAATAAGCTGGGAGCGACGACTATTGATCAAAAGTTGTCGCTCCCATTTTGGGAAGCGACCAATCCAATATTGGTCGCCTCAAGGTGTTGAGGCGACGAACTTTGAGTTTCCCGTTTCAATATTGGTCGCCTCAGTCCTTGTTTCCAGTAGTGTTTGCGGATGATTCATTTATATTCACAAAAGCAGAAGAGCCGGAAGTATTGAAGATTCGTGAAATGTTGCACCTATATGAAAGTATCTCGGGGCACCAGATCGATTTCTCCAAGAGTATTATTTGCTTCAGCAAGAATGTTCCTTTAGAATTACAGGAAGAGCTAGCCGCATTGTTAGAGATGGAGAGAGTTGATAAACATGATAAGTATCTTGGCCTCCCCATGGAGCTCAGCTATTCCAAAGATGAGGCTTTTCATTCCTTGGTTGAAAGAGTGAAAAAACGAACACAGGGGTGACAAAACCCTCAAGTTGGCGGGAAAGAGGTGCTTATTAAGGCAGTAATCCAGTCTATTCCTACCTATGTGATGTCGTGCTTCGAACTTCCTAAGTATCTGTGTGCTGAAATGAATCGTCTCATGTCTAAATTTTGGTGGAGTGAGTATGGGGAACAACGGAAGATACACTGGATAACATGGGAGAAGTTGTGTGTCCCTAAAAGTGAGGGAGGTTTAGGGTTTCGTGAGATGATTGGGTTCAATACTGCTTTACTAGCGTAGCAGGGTTGGAGGCTGCTGAGGCAGCCAAATTCTCTTATTGTACGAGTTCTCAAGGCAAAGTATTACCCGGCTACAGATTTTCTAAATTCTGATGTTCGCAAATGATGCTCTTTTACACGGCGTAGCATTATGAAAGGAAAGCAGTTCTTACAAAGGGGTCTGAGGTTTCAAGTTGGGAGTGGAAATGGTATTTCTGTGTGGAATGATCCATGGAATTGCAGCAATATGTCTCACCTCCTCTTCTGTGAATATGTCAAATAAAAGCCAAATCTCCCATTCCCTTGTATCAATATCAATCAAGTCGGCAACCATCAATAGCTCGGTCCCTTGCATTGGTGTAGAGAAATGTCGAAAACTGTCATGGTCAAGAATATGGTATCACTTTTAGAGGAGTATAAGCAGTGTCGGCCTCTCAAGGGTAACAAGGTGCGTAGACCTAAGAAGAAATGGGAGTGTCCTCCGAGAGGTAGACTTAAGATTAATGTGGATGGAGGCTTCCGTGCAAGTGAAAGTAGTGATGGAGTTGGAGTTGTTGTCCGAAATGAGCATGGAACTTGTGTAGCTGCTCTGGCTAGCTCGATTTCGTTTGCCCACTCTGCTATCCAAATAGAGGCTGAAGCACTTCGTGCCGACCTACTGTTGGCAATTCACCGGGGATGGGATGAGATAGAGGTAGAGGTAGAGTCAGACTGTGCTATGCTCGTAAATGCCCTTACAAGGGTTGATGAGGACTTATCTAATGTGGGTCGGATTGTGGAAGATTGTAAGAGGTACGAGAGTTCTTTTCTATCTTTCCAATTCTGACACATATACCGTGAAGCAAATGGGGTGGCCAATACCCTGATTTGGGGAGAAAACTCTTCTGGTATGTTTTCTGTTAAAACTGCCTATAAGCTTCTTTGTGATGAGCAGAATTTTCAGAATTATGGTTGGATAAAAATTTGGTCTTTGCACATTCCTCCTAAGTTGAAAATGTTTCTATGGACTTTTGTCTCTAGGAAAATTCTCACTAATGTGCAGAGAACTAAAAGGAAAATTGTGGCAGACCCCTCTTGTCAACACTGTAATGGTGAACCTGAAACAATGCTGCACTTATTTAGAGACTGTCTTAAAGCTAAAGCAATTTGGAACTCTTGCAGTATTCCCTCCAATATGGCTTCTACCTTTGTGTTGGACTGGGATGGTTGGATTCATGCCAATTTGATGCAAAACAGATGCTATGATGGGAATATGGATTGGAATGTCTTCTTTGTTTTCTGTTGCTGGTTCATATGGAAGTGGAGATGCAGATGTGCCTTTGAGAATAACTTTCAATATCCTTTTGATCCTGCTGGGGTAATTTCTGGTTATGCTTATGATTTTATCAAAGCCAGGCTTAAGTCCAAAGCTCAGATCCTTAGGCATGCTGAAGTTCTCTCTTGGATAAAGCCTGCCCCTAGTCTCTTTAAACTGAATGTTGATGGTTCAAAAACTAGAAATGGTCAGATTGGTGCAGGAGACATCATTAGGGACAGTTTTGGTGTTTGTTGTGGTGGCTTTATGGTAAATATTGGGCTTGGTGAGGTGGTGCAAGATGAAACTTGGGGTCTTTTCCATGGGTTGCAACTTGCTGCTAGTCTGCACATCTCTAAGTTGATTGTGGAATCTGATTCTGCTATCCTTGTTAACTTGTTGCAAAGTAATGATTATGAGCTGCATCCTCTTGGAACTATCCTTAACAATTCTAGGAACTTGATGAAGAGCTTTGAACACTTACAGCTGCAACACATCCATAGAGAAAGGAATTTTGTGGCTGATTTACTTGCCAAGAACAGTACTACTCAGTCCATTGGTATTTATACCTTTGTTGATCCTCCTTCCTTTGTAATTGAGGCTCTCCTTGATGACATTTCAGGAACCTCTAGAGTTAGATTTGTGAACGCTAGCTCGGCTGGCTAGTTTGTTGTTTTGTCTGGGTTTTTGTTAGCCCCTTCTTGAATCAAAAAAAAAAATGGGGTGGCCAATAGGTTTTCACACCTTACTAGTTGGGGAAATGTTAATGAGTTATGGTTAGAGGAGACACCCGCTATTATTCGGAATGCTCTCTATCTAAATACTCTATATCTACTTCCTACATCTCCAAGCTGAGACAGAAAATAGGGGTCGATCTTGCCACGATATCAACACACAGCCATTCTCTTCCCTGCTGATCCTATATCCATCACAACCATAAGCCTGCAACAACATTTTTGCCTGTAGCATACCACAATAGCTCAAAGGTACATTTCCAAAGCCAGTCAAATCGAGTCTTTGAATCCACTTCTCAAGTTTTTCATGCCTCTCTTTCCTCTCATGTCCCTCACAAGCTATAATGTTTTTAATTTCCTCCCCAAACAACATTTTCTCTACCTTCATTCTTTCCATTGAAGTTCTTGACATCGTAGACTCCAAGCAATCAAAAAATGCAGCATATGAGTATAGAGCTTCAAAGAGCTTCTCCATTAGAGTGGAGCCATTGTGGTTGGAATCTTGTTCGGTAAGTACCATGAGCTTTGGTGTCAAACCCCAAAGTGCATTAAGAAAGTTATCCATCTTCGCTGAACCAACTGCCGATAGTGGGGATGATGAGGTTGAGTCAGGACTGGGGCTATACCCCCTGCACATTTCTTTCTCTAGCAACTCACCCAATGTGCCTCTGCCCATCTGCAGCATTCCGGGAGAGTGAGCTCCATTTGGATTCCTTGATTCTAATGAGAATTTCTTTCTATGGAAATCATCATCAGAAGACAAGAGAGAGTGGAATTGGAGAACTGAGCTGATGGCTAGGGCTTCACCGGTTTTAACACGGAGCCTTTCAAAATTAAGTGTTTCCAGATTGCTGATTATGGGATTGAACTGAAATGCAATATCCAATTTTTCTGCTTCCTCAGTCAAACTAAGAGCCATTTGATCTAGTACCTCTTTATGTTGATGGACACCGATAATTATCAAATGAGGTGGACCCTCAGGTCTTGCACTTAATTCATGAAGAAGGGCTATCCACTGTGCCGGTTCACATGAATTAAAGTCAATTATATGGACCATCTTTTCTCCTGCCATTGGTTCAATAATAGCTTGGTTTGTAGCACAATAATATACTTTTGGAGACTATCACGCGCCTCACGCGCCTTTCCCTAATCCTATCCGTTGCTCAGCTCTACCTGTGGTTGGCCAATCTGCTTAGCTCCGTTTCTTCGGCTATCTTCCCGTTTCTGTACTATTAGTGGTGGCGAATCCAGCCTTCACGTTCTCCGCTCTTCCTCTCGGAAGTGGCGGAGGCCAAAAAACTCCTATGTTGCAAAGAAAACGAACCAAAAATGGTGGTGACGTCACCTCTGAAATTGATGCTCTTCGTCTTGAGGAGCTAGATTCTTCAGTCCAGCCTCCCTTTCAACCTACTGAGGAGCTTAGCTATGCTAGCATGCTCAAGAATCCAACAGACCGTTTCAGCAAAACTATGGTCGATGTTTTTGAGATCTCAGATGCAGACTGCGTCTACTCTCAGGGTGTTCATGGCTCAAACATCTGCTTCTCTGAAAAGATTCATAATAAGCTTGACTATGACTGGCGTTGTGCTGTTGTGGTGAAACTCATGGGCAACCCTAACTCCACCAACACTTTTGACTTCATGCTCAGAGGCTTGAGAAGAAAATGGCAAGTTAAAGGTGGCTGGAAACTTATTGACTTGCCTAACGATTTCTTCATAGTGAAGTTTAATTTAGAGGAGGATATGAATCATGCCCTCTGTGATGGCCCTTGGATCTTAGCTGGCCAAACCCTTACTGTCCGAAAATGGGCTCCTGATTTTGATCCTACAACAGCAGTGATAGGCAAGATGGCTTTATGTGTAAGGATCTGTGGACTACCTGTGAAGTATTTTAAGGATTTTGCCCTCTCTAAAATTGGTCAGATCATTGGTGATGTTGTTAAGGTTGACCCTATTACTCTAGGCCAAGCTAGGGGAAAATTTGCTAGAATCTGCATTGAAGTTAATTTGAATAAACCATTGAAACCTTTTGTTGAAGTTGAATCTGTTCCCTATAATGTGGTCTATGAAGGCGTATCTATGATTTGTTTTGAGTGTGGCTGCTATGGTCATGCCAAAGACAAATGCCCTTCTGTTGCTCATAATAGTCCTGTGATGAACAACTCTTCTGAAGCTAATAGTGATATCCCAATTAATGATGGTGTTTCTGTAATGGATGATGATACTGAGAATTCTAAAATTGTTAAAGAAGACATGGGGCCATGGATGCTTATGAATTATAGGAATAAGAAAAGGTTTCTGATTCTGATTTGTGGTCTATGAAGGCATATCTATGATTTGTTTTGAGTGTGGCTGCTATGGTCATGCCAAAGACAAATTAATGCCCTTCTGTTGCTCATAATAGACATGTGATGAACAACTCTTCTAAAGCTAATAGTGATATCTCAATTAATGATGGTGTTTCTGTAATGGATGATGATACTGAGAATTCTAAAATTGTTAAAGAAGACATGGGGCCATGGATGCTTATGAATTATAGGAATAAGAAGAAGGTTTCTGATTCTGCTGGCTTGAAGAAAAGTAGTGCCAAGGGATCTAGGTTCTCAGTTTTGCAGGATGAACCTTCTGAATTGGAAAATGGAGCTGCAAATGAGACTGGTGGTTTTACTGTGGAATCTACTCCCCCAATTGTTAAGCTGTGGAACAACTTTCAGGAAAAACAGAAGAAATCTTCACAGACCTTTCCTACCAATGTTAACAATTCAGCTTCTGTTCCCATTAATAATGTTTCTAGAATTGGCCTCAAGGAGGGTACTTCTACTCTAACTGCTTCCAAACCAAAGTCTAGACTACCTTTGAAGGATCTCTCGAATGGTAGCATCAAAGTCTATACTAAGTCTAGTCATAAGACTGCTAGGAAACCAAAAACTATTCCAAATTCTACTACTAAACTACAATCCTCTACATCTAAAAAGCTCTTGTTTGATAATTTAGGGGATGTGTTTAGTACTGGAATTGAAGGGATATTTGATCACTTCCCTCCTGAACCTACTTTGGAATCGGATGTGAGCTCATCAGCAGAGCAGAATACTGACACCTTTGTCAAACATATCTTTAATGAAAATAGCAGTTTGGCTAATGATGTTAACCTCTCTTCCTCTCCTGAGGATGAGATGGCTAATATTTAAATAGGACCTTGTCCTTCCCTCTCTTCCTTTGCTTAATGGATAACATCCTTTTCTGGAATGCTAGAGGAGCTGCTAGTGAGAAGTTTAGGTCTGCTATTCAAGACCTCATTAAAATGAATAAGGTGGATATTTTGATTCTGTGTGAGCCAAGAATTCAGTTTGCAAGTGCCAAAAAGTTTCTCCTTAATCTTGGTTTCACTGATTTTGAAATAAGTGAGGCTGCTGGTTTTGTTGGTGGTCTTTGGCTTCTCTGGAATAGAAACAAAGTCACAATTGAGCCTGTGTTTGCTAATTTCCAATCTCTTTCTGTCAAAGTTTCTATCAATGGTTCAGCTCCATGGCTTCTCTCTGGTGTGTATGCTAGTCCTTGTAACACTACAAGAGCAGACCTGTGGAGTTGCCTAGAGTCTATCCAGCAATCTGTTAGTCTGCCTTGGTTGATCTTAGGTGATTTTAATGAATTGCTTTCCTATGGTGATAAAATTGGAGGTTCCACAACCTACAGATTTGGAGGCATGCAGGATTGGGTTTGTAGGAATGGTTTAATTGATTTGGGATACCAAGGAGCTGATTACACTTGGTCTAATAGCTCTGTTAAGGAAAGACTTGATAGGAGCTTTTGTGATGGTGAGTGGAGGATTCTTTTTCCTAATGCCTGTGTTGTTCACTTAGCCAGAATGAGGTCTGATCACTGTCCTATTCTTCTCAAACTTTGTCCTAGTTCTAGAGGGCCAAGGAAAAATTCTCCTTTCCGTTTCTAGGCTATGTGGATGAATCATGAAAGTTATGCTGATATGATTTCTGATTTTTGGCAAGCTCATGAAGGGGACATTTTAACTAAGACTGGCAGGCTTGCTAGCTCTCTTGCTGATTGGAACAAAAACATTTTTGGTAATATTTTTAAGCAGAAAAAGTCCCTTCATGCTAGAATTCGTGGGATTCAAAAATGCTTGGGAAGAGGCCACAATGGTTTTTTGCAGGATTTAGAAAGAAAACTTATTTCTGAGTATGAAAGAGTTAGAGATGCTGAAGCCATGTTCTGGAAACAGAAATCCAGAGATAAGTGGCTTAGTGAAGGTGACAGAAATACTAAGTTCTTCCATCTAACTACAGTTATTAGAAGAAGAAGAAACAAAATTGATGGTCTGATGGATGAAAATGGGAACTGGATTGAGGATATTAAAAACATGCATTCTATTGCTGTTAGTTTTTTCAAAAATCTCTTTACTGCTGAACCTATGCAGGATCCCAATATTGATTTGCCTTCCCTCTTTCCTATGATTCCCAACTCTGATCTTGTGAGACTGAATAGACTTATATATGTTGATGATATTCATAATGCCCTTTCCAGGATTGGTGGGCTAAAAGCTCCTGGTATTGATGACTTTCCTGCCATGTTCTTTCAACAACATTGGAATATTTGTGCTCCTGAGATTATTGCTATTGTGAACTCAGCCTTTTCCAATAGTAATATTCCTGCTGGTCTTAATCATACTCTGATCACTATGGTTCCTAAAACCTCTGCTCCTCAGCATATGCATCTCTTCAGACCTATCAGTTTATGCTGTACTGTTTATAAAATTATCTCCAAAATTATTGTGGACAGAATTAGACCTCTTCTCAGGAAATGGATTAGTCCTAATCAAGTTAGTTTTGTCCCTGGCAGACATATTTCTGACAATATCATGATTGCTCAAGAAATTCTTCATAAGTGCAAGAATGCTAAAGGGAGTCAGGGTTTCATGGCTTGGAAAATTGATTTATCAAAAGCTTATGATAAACTCAGTTGGAACTTTATTGAAAAAGTTCTTCTTGAGATTAGCTTACCTACTACTCTTGTTAAACTCATCATGAGTTGTGTCTCTTCTGCTAGCTATCAAGTCATTATCAATGGCGAGTTATCTGAATCCTTCACTGGTAGCAGAGGGATAAGACAAGGAGACCCTCTTTCCCCATATATCTTTGTTTTATGCATGGAGAAACTCTCTCATATTATTCAGTATGCTACTGATATGAAGATTTGGAAGCCTATTAAATCTTCTCAATCTGGACCTACTGTTTCACATCTCTTTTTTGCTGACGATCTGATTTTATTCTCTGAAGCTAATCCTCAGCAGGCCTATGTTATGAAAGATTGTATGGACATCTTCTGCAACCTTTCTGGCCAAACTGTTAGCTTTGAGAAATCCAGGATTTACTGCTCCTCTAATGTCAGTTCTTCTCTTGCTAGTGAGATTAGCTCCATTTGTGGTTCCCCTATTACTGCAGACCTTGGAATTTACTTAGGAATGCCTCTCATCCACTCAAGGGTCAATGACTCTACCTACACAAGCCTGGTTGATGAAGTCCAATCTAGACTAGCTAGCTGGAAGAGCAAAACTCTAAACATGGCAGGAAGGCTTACTTTGATTCAAGCTGTAACTGCTTCCATACCTATTTATGCTATGCAAACTGCTAAGCTCCCTATCCACACTTGTAACAAGTTGGACAAACTTAATAGAAATTTCTTGTGGGGTGATTCTGCTGACAAAAGGAAAGTTCATTTGTCTAATTGGGATCTTGTTTGTAGGCCTAAATACTCTGGTGGATTGGGAATTAAAAAAGCTACTGATATGAATAGGGCTATGCTAGCTAAAGCCAGCTGGAGAATTGTGCAGAATGATAATGGTCTTTGGAGCAAAATGTACAGAGAAAAGTACCTTCAATCGGATTCTCTGATAATGCAGAATTATGTGAAACCTCTCAAATGCTCTAGTACCTGGTCTGGGGTTGTTTTTGGAGCTAGCTTGCTCAAGAAGGGTCTAAGTTGGAGGATTGGGGATGGTTTTACTGCAAAGTTTTGGTCTGACAGATGGACTCAACTTGGTGTGCTGCAGGACTTTGCTTTGAATAATGATAATATTGATCCTTCTGCCAAAGTTAAAGACTTTTGGACTGAGAAAATGTGGAATATTGATTTGCTGACAAATTCTCTTCCCTCTGATGTGGTTAACTTAATTATTACCATTCCAATTGCAAATCATGATATGCAAGATAAGATTATTTGGGGGAATACTTCTTCTGGTATTTTTTCTGTGAAGTCTGCCTACAAGCTTTTGTGTGATGAGCATCACTTCCAAAATTACAAGTGGACTAGAATTTGGTCCATGAACATTCCTCCTAAGCTCAAAACCTTCATGTGGACCTTTGTTTCATGCAAAGTTCTAACCAACAGCCAGAGAGTTAAAAGAAAGTTTGCCTCTGATCCTTCCTGCCACCTTTGCAGTGGTGTCCCGGAAACAATGCTTCACCTCTTCAGGGATTGTCCTCAAGCTAAGTTGGTCTGGACTTCCTGTAACATCCCCTCCATCATGGCCTCTACCTTTACTCTGGACTGGGATGGTTGGCTCTATGCTAACATAATGCAGGAAAGATGTCATATTAATAACATGGAGTGAAATGTTTTCTTTGCGATTTGCTGCTGGTTCATCTGGAAGTGGAGATGCAGATGTATTTTTGATGACAGCTTTCAATATCCTCGCTGCCCTGCTGGTGTAATCTCTAAATATGCTACTGATTGGATCAGTGCTAGAGCTAAAACTAAGGTGATGATTCCTAGACAGTCTGAAGCTCTCTCCTGGATTAAACCTGCTACAGGATTGTTAAGATTAATGTTGATGGTTCTAAAACCAGAACTGGAGAAATTGGTGCAGGTGGGGTTTTAAGGGATGCCTCTGGCAATTGGTGTGGAGGTTTTATGGTGAACATTGGGCTCGGTGAGGTGCTCCAAGCTGAGGCCTGGGGTCTGTACTATGGTCTGCTGGCTGCCAGAAACCTTAACACTCCAAAGATTATTGTTGAATCGGATTCTGCCATCCTTGTTAACCTTTTTGAAAGTAAGAGTTTGGAGCTGCACCCTCTTGGCACTATCATTAGTAACTGCAAGAACATGATGAAGGATTTTGAATATGTGAAGATACAGCACATTCATAGAGAAAGAAACATGGTGGCTGACATCCTGGCCAAGAACAGCACCCTTCACTCTATAGGATTATGCACCCTCTCTGACCCTCCTACCATTGTGGTTGAAGCTCTTATAGATGACATTATCGGCACCTCTAGACTTAGACTTGTAAACACCAGCTTAGCTGGTTAGCTTCTGTTTTTGTTTTTTTTAGGCGTTTTTACCCCCTCTTTAATAAAAATAAATAAATAAATAAATAAATAATAGCTTGGTTTGTGAGCACATAAGCCACTCTTAGGAACGGAAGCATCTCACAAAACACTTTCCGAACAAGAACCTCTTCGGAAACTGAAAATATTCTAGTGGAATTTAGGGCCTTATAAAGACCAGGCCAAGCTTTGACGATTCGATCAGCAAGAGCCTCGGTGAAGTATGCAGCGATCCGCTACACGGTATCACCATCCGGGGAGGAGAGCAGGGAGATTTGCTCAAGGACAACATTTGCATTTTCAAGGTTTCCGGCAGCAACATAATTTGCACAAGTGAGCAGCAAGTGGATCAAATACAGACCCCTCTCCTCGGATTTGAGCTCTCTCTGCCAAGGGTATGGTGATCCTAAACTAGGTGGCGTCATTGCAAAGAATTGGAGAGGAGATGAAGTTGCAGATGGTGACATTTCATCAGGGAACATGTGCGCTCTATACAAACAAGAATGACTTGATTAATGATTACAAGAAAAAATTCAAATGATTGGTAATAGAAAGGTGAGATCAAAATCACTTCACAAAATATATACAGTCCCAAGTGACTGAGTGAAGATAAGTTGCAGATTTCTAAGGAAAAATGTAACTGCTCATTCATGAATGAATTCCCAATTCGACATGGAAAAAAAAAAGAGCAAAAATCCTCAGACAAAAAATTAACAAGATATAGCAAGTATTTCAGAAGCAGAGTAACACCTAAAAGGCTGCGGAGTTACACGATCATGTCAAACATGCAGATACACAGTTGTGAATTTGGATTTTATTAGAAACTAATCTTAATCACATATCAGAAACTTGTAGAAACCATAAGAAATTTAATTCAAATATAATTCAAGAGGGATAAAATTTCTGATTAATTCCAACAAAAGAAAGGGAACAGAGAACATTAACAACACAAAGCAAAACAAAATTAATAATACTAGAACTAACCAAAATGAATGAAGAAAAGCGAATCCTTACTGGGGTTTAAGATTGATCAGAACCCCACTTTGAATCCGAAGAAAGCGTCTTCAAATCTTCAATGAACTGACGCAGGTCTTCCTTCTGGGTTTCCTCTGTTTATAATAGAGCAACCAGCAGCTTAAATGTGGTTTAAGTGAAGCTCTGAGCTTGGTCGACTTTATGGCAAAGTTGTCAACAATGCGTGGAAATGTCTTTTTGTCATTATTTTGTTGTCCTGGACAAGATTGAATAGAAACTTAGTTTTACTCGCTCTCTCTAGAACTTGTTCGCCTCTCTCTGAAACATTGATTTATTTGCTTCTCTTTGTCTTCACCTAAGGTGGATCAGTGCGCTGCCCACAACGAGGCTCTAAAGTTTGTTTCCTAGTGGGGTTAAGTGTGAGAGTTTGAAAGAAAGCTCACAAGGTACGTCCAATTTGGTTTTCTTTGACATGGCCACGACCAGTGGCGGAGGCAGAACAATGCATTCATGGGGGCATACTTTTTTCATAAATTCGTAATCCCAAATCATTACATGATTTTTAACATTCCTAAATTTAAGCAAGTTCATAGATATACAAAAATGGCTTCTTTTGGGAGTTCTACATCTGGACTATAGTAAAATGCACATGTAAACCAAACCTGTGATCACCAAACTCCATAATCAAAAACTGCTCAAACTAGTTCATCCCATAACAAAAAGCTGCTCAACTTCTTTCTCAAAGACAATGAATTGCTTAATCTGAAAAATAGGTTCGAGATGTTAGTTTTCAAGTAATATAACATGATTAAACACTACAAGTAATGGAAAACTTCAACATCTATTTGTCTTATAAAAATTATCATTCAAAAAACCACGAATGCACAATAGTAATTTCTATACCTGCAAAACAATTTAAGCCAGCTACAGTCTATAAATGTCCTCTACGTGCAGTCATGTTTTAGAACCTTTGAATTATAACCTCATTATCAATGTCATTGAAGATATCTCTCTCAAGGTACACAGTTAAGCAATCATTCAACCATTGATCTCCCATCCGATTTCGCATTCTATTCTTTACTATGTTCATGGCAGAGAATGCTCTTTCAACTGTGGCTGTTGCAACCGGAAGTACTAGTGCCAAGGTAATGAGCTTATAAACAAACAGATATGTCCTACTCTTTCCTGTCTCAACAAGTTTCTCTGCTAAATCAGGAATCTGATGCAAGTTTTGAAACTTAGTGTTCAATTGCATGTCATCAATATATATATCTAGCTGTGACTCCAATAACAATAGCTCAGTAGTAGAAAAATCAGTAGGATAAAAGCTAGCAAGAAGCATCAAACGTTCTTTGTTGAAAGTAGAAAATGTATTATACGGACTCAAACATGCAATACAAAGGAGTAGCTCTGTATTACCCTCATTGAAACGATTGTTCAACTCTTGAAGTTGGAGATCTATAACTTCACAAAAGAAATCAAAACGATAATAGTGCAAGTTTGTGATTGCTGGACTTTTCCGCTTTGATTTTCCTTTACATACATGCTGCTCATTCAAGTTGGGAACAATGATATTCTCTTTGCCACAAAAAATAACAACTTGGTCTAGTATAGAATCCCATCCATTATCCCTTAAATCCTGCAACTTTCTCTTGCATATTTTCGCTAAATCCATTACATTTACTATATCTTGATCATCTCTTTGCAATGCTTGGGACAACTCATGACTAAAACCAAGTACAATTCTCATCAAATGTAAACTGAATATGTAATCAAAAGATTGCAATAACCCCAATGAAATGTATGCATTATCTTTTTGATCAGAACCTACTTTGTCATTTGCAATTTCATCTAGCACATCAACTATAGAAGGGAACAAGGCAATAAAGTTTATGAGCGTACCATAATGTGAGCTCCAACGTGTATCGGCTGCACATTTAATCTCCTTTTCTTGATTTAACCCTCTTCCACTTGAAAGTTCTCCAACTTTCAATGCTTCTATAACATGAAGAGCCTGCTTTTCTCGAAGAATGTCTCGACGTTTGGAAGAGGCACCAACAATATTCACAACATTAGCAACTGATAAGAAGAAAGCACCTACAATACTGTGTTTCTTTGCCACAGCCACCAAAGCTAACTGAAGCTGATGTGCCAAACAATGGACGTAGAAAGCAGTGGGATTATCCTTCAAAATAAGTGTCTTCAAGCCATTCAATTCCCCACTCATATTACTTGCTCCATCGAAGCCTTGACCACGTAAACTAGATATGCTCAGTTTATGCTTACCAAGCAACTCATCTACAGCTTTTTTGAGTGTTATGGCAGTGGTATTGGCAATATGTACAATGCCAATAAAACGTTCAATCACACAACCCCTTTTATCCACATAGCGAAAAATTACAGCCATTTGCTCTTTTATAGAAACATCTCTAGCTTCATCAACTAGAATGGAGAACACTACATTATCCATGTCTCTAATTATAGCATCTGTTGTTTCAACTCTGCAGCATTTACTATATCTTTCTGAATTGGTGGTGATGTCAATTTGAGGTTCGCTGGTGCATTTTTCAATGCCACAGCTCTAACTTGTTCATTATAATCACAAAGAAATTGTAAAAGCTCAATAAAGTTTCATTGCTTGAATTTTCTGACTCATCATGGCCCCGAAATGCAAGACCTTGTCTTAGAAGGAACCGTATATATTGAGTCGAATTCGATAATCTATCCTGGATTGCTTAGCATTCTTATTGATGACATTTCGAATGTGTTGTCTTTCATCCATGAGATCTTCACACTTTCTCAAACCATGATTATGGGCGCTATTGAGGTCTCCAACATGAACATGTAGCCTTGATTTCTCCTTCCAATTATGATAACCCTTACTACTAAACGCATCACCACCATTAGTTTTAAATAAGTAGCAACACAAACAATATGCACAATCCTTGTCTATACTATATTCCAGCCAGTTAGGAAAATCATCGAACCAAGCAACTATGAACTTTCTATAACTAGCTCCACACCTGGTCTTCACAAATTTGTGATCTTTAGGCTGACAAGGACCTCTTTGCAGATACACTCTTCGAACTTTGTCTTGAATACTCAAAGGGTAGTCTGAAATTTTCTTTCGCAACCCAGGATCTGATGGTAGCACTGCCAAATTTATCTCTACCTCAACACAAATGTCCTCTGATATTTCACAATTTGCAGGGGGTTGCAATAAGTCTAATTTTCTTTTATAGAACCTTTCCATGATTTCTGCACACAACTTTCAAGTTACAAATGCATCAAATACCAAAAATTTAAAGCGTAAGTTATGGCAATTCAATCAAAATAAATTCCTTATTCTCAACAATCTTCCAATCAATAGCAAAAAACAGAGCTAAGCTCTATTAATAATAAGACTATCCCATGATTCGCATAATCCTATCCACATAATCAATGTGAAAACAAACGCAAATTGATATTTATTAATCATTCAAATAAGATTGAGCAACATATAAAGAAACAGCCAAAGAGGATTAAACTATTAGAGCTCTGAGGAATAAGAAGCACTGAAGCAGTACATGTTCAGGCTGGTCTAGCAGTGAAGATGAACTAAAAAAGACGAGACTCACACTTCCGAGTTCCGACTCTTCAATAACATCTCGCCGGCGATTGCGTTCGAGTTATCAGGAAAAAGGTCTGAGCTTTGGTCGGAGAAAAGGGAATTCGGAATTCTGAATTCTGAGACGGGTCTGATCAAAGACGGTGATAATGTTGAATTGGGGGTTTTTCCCCAATTAAAACTTTGTGTTTGGGGTCGGAAATTTTTTTCCCTATGGAATTAGGGTCGGGGTTTTTTTTTTCGATGAGAAGAGAGAGAGATGAGAATTGGGGTCGGGGTTTGGATGTTTCATATTTGTTTGGGTTTTGTGTTTCTGAGCAAACCAAGTAATAATTTATTAAATATAATGGATTGAGTACAAGAGAAACTTCTCTTCTCCCTGGTTGTTTGGTTATACGGGAGTAACGGGACATAGATTGTGGGGATAAAATCTAAAGAATATGTTAGTGGGGCTTCACCTTTTACAAGTAGTAATCTTGTGTGGGCATGTATAGAAATCATGTGTGGGCATGTATAGTATAACAACCTATTATTGGTGGGGATTTCACAAAATCTGATGTGGGCAAAGGTCCACAGTTGTCCTACATTGCCCTGGCCACGACCATACCTGCTGTATATCAAGACAGAGAGGAGGATAAGCAACCCTCCAAATGTGCATGTGGGCAAAGGTCCACAGTTGTCCTACATTGCCCTGGCCACGACCATACCTGCTGTATATCAAGACAGAGAGGAGGATAAGCAACCCTCCAAATGTGCATGTGGACTCTAGTATGTGCCTCCGGAAGATCATATTCCTTGTGGAAGTTGTTTGTTTTTTTGGATCGGCTCCTTTTCGTAGTTTCATGATTTGGAATCCTTCCTTATGGAAGTTGGTTGTTTGTTTGTTTGTTTTTTTTTTTTTTTTTATGAAATGAAAAATTAATTAAGAAAATTAATCGTACAGCGATACACTGATACATACCTTTTTGCATCTGTTACGTCATAAATGAAATCAGGAATAGAACAAAAATTTGTACTAGCAGAAACGTCAGAAGTGCAACAGTTTTTATATGTTTTGATTAAATAAAGTTTTAGGGGACTCTATTCAATCAAACATATCAAGAACTACCAAGAAAAGAAGCTAAAACTTGTAATACAAAGCTAGGAGTAAATTAAAACTCAAATTACTTGTGCGACAGTTTTGATATGCTGAGCCATCGAATGAGCTGCAGTGTTTGCCTGACGATTCACATGGACAAACTTGAGACAAGGCAGGTGTGCAGCCTCATAAACCACATCTTCATATATTCTGCCTAACAAAGAGGTATTACATGAAGCAGGTTTAAAGAGTTGCAACTGAACCACCAACAATCAGTCTCAATTATAAGTGGATGTGAACTATGCTGTAAAACATAGTCAACCGCTGCTCTAGACGCTAATAACACAGCGTGTTCCTCATAGGGCAACCACTCTTTAGGTTCACCTCCACCACCGAGAGCATTGCCTTGAGAATCTCTTACCAAAAACCCAAACTGCCTCTCTTAGAATGTGTATTAAATGCCCCATCACAATTAACCTCAAGCCATCAGGCTTTGGTTTACCAGATCTGCTACCTAAATGTTTAGAATTGTGATAAACAAACTCATCTGAACGACATAAGACTGAAATGGAAATATCATGAGCATGACGCTGTTTCATACCCACACCCTATTATTCATTTCCAACCAAACTCGAGATACCAAGAACATTAATGTATCAAAAGACGTAGAAGTTAAATATGAGTTGAGGTGACTCAGTGAATGGCCGACTGTTTTAAAAGGCAGACGGATAATAGTCATTTTCATATTTTTCTCTTTTTTGTTTTTGTAATTTACAATTTTGTAGAATTTTTTATTTTTTATTTATTTATTTTTTTTTTTACATATGAGAGATTTTCAGTAAAAAAAAAAATTATGGCTGTGACAAACCCTATTCTCTTTATAATAGTTTAAATCAGAAACTTCTAACAAAAATATAGAAATTAGAAACTAGCACAATGGCTGTTTCAAGGTCAATACATTGCACAAAAAGTGGTCAAGTAATGAAAGGAAATCATCATCGTGAAAGCTAAAGAAAAGTTTAAACATCAACCCCAATCGTTTACCAGATAGTTTAAGGTGCTAGTTGCTTACTCTGAAGAACCTGTCAAAAGTGAAACCGCAGTCATTTATAAGTGAATGAAAAGGCAGCTTAACTGTACAAGTAAACTCAAATAAACACATTTAGTTCGGAAACCAGTGCTGGGCTCTATCATCTAATTCTCATGTTTGTAATCAAAATGATGACAGAATGCTATCATCTGTACTACAGTCCCAAACAACTGAATATTGTCGATTTTCTGATTAGGCAACTCAATTTTAAGTTGCCAAGGAAATGTCAAGTTGTCAACTATACAACAATGATTCAATCACAAGGATGCACAGACAAGAAAATTGTCAAGATAATAAAGAATGGCAACATGAAGAGTTATGTGACTAGTGTCCGTGACCAAATTTTACACATGGAAAGAGCAAGCTGTAGTTTTTCATTGAAATACTAACACCAAAAGATACACAAAAGACTACTCTCAAAAGCTCCATTTTGAGTTTAGTACAAGATATCTGGCTTGCTAACCTCTAGCGACCCAGGCAGAAAGAAACATACAATTATATGAGTAACTCCCCTAGGCAACTGGCTGATGAATAAATGAAACACATCTCTGCAGCCATATGCAATCCACATAAGTTTTTAATATTGATATAACATATCATGCTCTATTGTGACACATTTGCTTTGCAAGGAAAAATACAGTGGTTTGTCCCCTGTAAAGCCTCATAGGAAAAGAAAATAAAAAATATCATAGAAATCACTTAACAGTAAGCAGGACCCATCCAACTAAACGATAAATGATAAACTCCAGCTTAGTCAAAATATTGTAGGAATCAAATGAGTAAATGATAAAGTTCCTTTACTACCATGATGATCTCAAGTAGAATGAGTATTGCCAAGGTGTTAATTTAACCACCATTAATTGAATGGCAACCATTTCAACAACATCCAGCCACTTGGTGCAGCTTGGTTGTCTCTTTCTGACTACTATGTGACATGAAAAGTGTGTTCATAACTCGGTAACTTTTGCAACACATAAGTGCATGTACCGGCAGTACGCCAAAACATAAGTATGACCCACCTTTTCTACAACTTTCTCTGATCTGCGAAAGTGCTACAGCGATTTTAGCACCAACAAGGGCATTATTCTTCACCAATGCAATGTCTGTGTGTTGGTTAAAGAGGCTAAATCAAGCAACATGAATATTACATTATTATTTGTAATGCAATGCATAAGAAATTTTTTCAAGTCGGCGTCCTATGCTAAATCTTGGTTGCAACCAGCATTGTTATGACTGAGAACATAAATATGGCAAATGATTGCGAAAGAAATATGTAAAGGATACTCGAAGTCAAAGATGCTCCTCCAGTTAATTCATTTACTCTTGCAAGCAAAAATGGAGTTGCACCATTGCCTGTTATGTTCTTATCCCTGCGAATGTGACTTCCTTTAAGTATGCTAAGAAAATGAGCACTAAATACTATTAATAGAAAAGTTCAATCCAGAATATGTAACAGCAGAAACAGTTCACCTAGCTTCTGTAAGGGCTGTCTGTATTGCAGACTCGATTAAACTTCCTGAAGCCGCATGTTCTTTAGGAATGGGAACAGCAATCAACATTCCAGTTCCAAGCTGAAGTTTTAGGTTGGCATCTGTGAAATGAAAAGATTTGGGAAAGGGCATTACTCTAAACTTCCAATTTCTTCCAAGTAAAAATAAATATTTAAAGAAAAAGAATCCCAACCACCACTTGCCTATAAGTCGAGCACAATCATCTGGGGTATCAACACGACAAGGCACCTAGATTTTCCAATCCCAATGGAATACAGCAATCAGTCAAATAAAGATTTATTTCAAATAATCTATTGATAAAGAAAACACAAACACAGACTGCTAGGATTCATGGTAAGGCACCATCATAAAGCATAACATGGATCAAAACATTATTTAGTATTCTTGAGAACAGCCAAGTAATATTGGAAAGACCATCTATACCTTGCATCCACTTGCTTCTGTGAAAAATGCTGGAAACTCATTAGTCTTGTAAGCAGCTACACAAACTCCCTGTGTTTCCTGGGTGAAAGAAAAAGAAACGACTTTAAATTGATAATCGGTCTGATAATATAATTTCAACTTTGTACATGGAGATAGTTTATTACAGACCAAATATTCGAGGGTCCTTGGGATATCCAAAATTGATTTTACACCAGCAGAGATGACAGCTACAGGTGTCCTTCCAAGCTCTGTCAGATCAGAAGATATGTCCATAGCTGCAATGGAGAAAAATAAATCTTCTAACATTTTTTACCGGATAGCACAGTTCGTAAACCTTTAACCTTTCATCACACATTTTTCTAGCCCAAGGTCAAGAGATTTGAATAAACATCAATTTCTATATATGAAACAAACGAGGCAAGATAAACTGGTAAGCATTATCAGGATGAGTTGCAACAGACACAAAAGAGCCAAGGTAAAAGAAAAAGGTTCTTATAGAATATGAGTTCGTTTTGAAAACATGGCCAAACAGTCTACACAATTCAGGTATTGTCACTGATGTAGTTATATATGAGTAATTATTTTGCACATGTAAAGTCTCAGTAAACACTTTTTTTTTATCACACATATTTTCATTAGAAGGACGAAGATAAACAATATGATACAGGGCACAAGATGTCATTAACATGAGAACTATACAGCAGCAAACTTCCTAAAACAATACAATTAAAAAGAGCCTAACAGAGTGGTTAAAACGCATAAACTCTAAAGTCAAGAAAATACCAATGACAAAAGCAGGACAAAAAGCAATTTTTATCCCACAAATGATCCTCCACTTCACTCCTTACTCCCTAAAATATTTATCCCACAAATGATCCTCCACTTCACTCCTTACTCCCTAAAATATCATCCAATTCCTGTCCAGCCCACACCACTAAAACATTGGAAACACGAACTCTCCTTAGCACCTGTCCCCTCTGTTTTCCTTCAAAGAGCTTTATACCTTTCTTTATTAAGGTAACACAAGAATTGGGATTTTCACAGATCACTTGGATTTTCCTAAACAATCTTCTCGACAGCGACACAACAATGGACAATGGAGCAGCATGTGAATTAACCTTTTAGGATCTCTTCTAAACATATATCACCTATGGATTGTGGCACCGAAAAATGCCGTGAGTCCGCTGAACCATTCCACAGTATTCATCCTTAGGAGGTCTTCGGTGTTCCAATTTGCGCGAGAGGAATCAAAAAGAGAATAAAAGCTTTGATGCCTTGCATGAGGAAATCCCAAGTCTCCAACTTCCACATCTTCAATCGTACCTAGATGGAACCAAAATGCCTTCCCAAAATAATATTCTTCGTCAAACTTTTATTCTTTTTGCCACAGTAATAAGATAAATAAGGATGCTGCATAGAACTGATTAAATAATGGTTAGACTTCCCCCACTAGATCGAGATACTTTGCTCCAACTGTCTAATTGTTTCTCATTGGCCTCAAGAGGCATGTCAAAAACAGTTCATAGGCCAACGTACATGTATCGTACAGTATGATCATCACTCCTTAAATCCCTTTCTTTGGTATGTATCCCTGCAATTGAGAATTTACAATTATTGCTTTTCTATCCTGCCACAGCTCTGAAACATCCAGTATGAGAAACAGAACTCCCACATACTGATCTCCTTTTGATAGGAGGAAGTGAGTGATCTCCGCTTCAACCCTCCCAATAACCAGTCCCTTAGAAAATGTTGCTATTTAGCACTCTGTCAACCACTGTAATACCTAAGGCGAAGGTGGATAACCCCCTACATGCTCTAAAAATTTCCCTTTGTCATTGCATTTGGTGAGATTGAAAGGATTGCCAATATCAAATATCCCCTTATCTTTTTTGTCCAAATAATCCTGAAACCCTTTTATTTATAAAGAAAAATTCATGAAATCCAAATTGCAATGTTCATAAGCTTCTCATAAGTATAACAACACATTGTTCTACATGGTCATAGGCCCTGCCTTCACAACCTCAGTATGTAATTTATACAGCATCTAAGATCTGCCTCACTTTTACAAATACCCTTGAGTTTGTAGTATAAGTTCAGCATTTCCCTAATGTAAACACAATAAGAAAGATGACGGACTCTGCTACGTTTTTATTTTCGATTTCTTATTATCCCAGAATTCGGTGACTTAAAGTTATAGTATGGTAACCTTCCTAAGTGAATGTCGAACAAAAATCATTGACATTAGCGCTTATCCCGACAAGGGTGCCTCCATCTGCTACAGATAGACTACTTCAGGAGCATAGGTTCAATAAATACAAAAGAAAAATGACTGCTTGCAATATGGAGGAAAAACATGAATGTAAATATGAGAATGGAGCATATAATTGTGAGTATCGTAACAGCCACAAAAGATGGTAAAAGAACAACCAAGGCACAGGTAGTCACATATCATAAATGATGGCTTCCATCATGATATCCTAGTAATATATTACATCAATATGTACATAGAACTGACTTACTATTCTCGCCATGTTGATGTACTCCTCCAACCCCCCCAGTAACAAACAATGGGATGCCAACCTGCAACAATATGCACTGTAAAAAGCTACAAAGATAATTGAAAGATAATTTGACAACTTTGCATCCTCATTGTATAACAATTAACACACTTCTTTCATTGCATCATGGTGAGATGAAGTTCTCAAGTAAAAACAGTACTTAAGTAGTTACCATATGGGCAAAAATCATCGTTGCAGAAACAGTAGTCGCACCATTCCCTTTAGTTGCCACCTATAAACAGTGAACACGAAACCTTGAAAAACTCAGCAGTAATAATGAACATGAAAGAATTACAATAAAGCACAAAATTCATAGAAAATAATAACATTTAGAAAATCCCAACAGTATGCGAGTATGCAGTTTCTAGCATTCTAATAAAAGCAATAATATGTTGCATACAGATTTACACAAATACAAGGCAATGCAATAGATCCTACACTATAACCAGCTTTGGGCACATTCCCACCTAAACTGGACAACAATATTTGAGGGAAACAGAAAAAACAGATAAAAAACAAACATGATTATCATTCGCTCTCCAAATAAAATGGTGGTATAATTATGTGTATATTCATAATTTAATCATACGTAATATAATCTCTTGACAATAAGTGCACTGCATAATTCACTTACAACATGGGCAATGTCTCTTCGAGCTGTCTTCTGAGCTCTTGGACCCAATTTTGCAAGCTTCTCCAGTTCTTCTATAGTTAAACCTATCCAAAGAAATAATTCAGAAAATCAGAATAAAAAAATTAAAAAAAGTGAAAAATTATGTAATCAAGTCCCCCAGAGTAAAAATCCAAATGAGTATTAACTTCACTATTATCTATCAGTATCCAATCACTTCCAAATCAGAAGACTAAAGCATCAAAAAAATGATATGCATTCAATTAGAACAAATAAACAGACACTCAGACGTAGGTCCAATCTCTAACGCCAACTAATGAAGTTTAAGCACAAAACTTGGGTAAAACCCATTTCGATTAGTAGTCGCTATAATTTGTACATTGTGACAGGTTATCCGGTTGCAATGATATACTATGCATTCTCCATAAGTCTGCTCAACGCAGTATTGCCGCAGCCATATCCAATAGCTAGTGAAGATGAAGTCAAACACCGACATCCTTATAGCATAAAGAGAACATACAGAAAGTCCCATCTTCAAATAAATTGTCTCACTAACTATAGTAGAGTCAGTTCCCTAAATGTATTCGGTAGAATCGATCAGACTAGCTTTATATGAATCATAAGAATATTCAAAATCGAAATTACCAAAAAAGCAGAAAAAGAGAGTCAAGTGGAATATAAAAACCTACGCAAGGTCTGCCATCCAAGATAGCAATGGTGGCAGGAACAGCCCCATTTTCTCTCACAACTGCCTCAACCTCCTTCGCAGTCTCCAAATTCTTCGGATACGGCATCCCTGAAGCACATAAAATCAGAATAAAGAGTTGCAAGTAATGAAAGCATTCAGAGAATCTTAAAAAGGAGAGGGCGAGAATCACCGTGGGAGATGATGGTGGATTCGAGAGCAACGACGGGACGCCCATTCGACAAAGCTTCGGAAACCTCTGGAGAAATCTTGATTGAGGGAACAACGTCCTTGAAAACAAGAGAGAGATGTGTGAAATTTGGAAAGCAAGTTAACGAGAGAGAGAGAATTAGAGTTTGGGAAGGTTACCTTGTTTGGGTGGGAGGGATTGAAGTGTCTGGTGATACTGGACAGTCTTGAGAGAGCTGAAGAAGAAGACGACACCATGTTTAATAGTTGCTACTACTCGCAAATCAAATGCTAAACCCTGACCCTGCCCGACTCGGGTTCCTTTCTAATTTCTATCGTCCATCTTCATATCATTCATACTTACAACAATATCTGTATTAATTATATTTTGTTTTAAGAGAAAAAGGTAAATACAAATCGATATTTATTCTAGGAGAAAAATGAGAAAGGAATCTGTGATTCCCTATCAACTAAAAAGTCTACTAATCTACTTTAATTAAGTTAAGACACACATTAAAAGTACGAAATTAACCTTCTTTAAACACTACCCTTGTGTCGCGTACCTAATGTGACACGGTGCATAACATGTTGCCTCGCTAAAACCTTGCTAAGCAAAATAAAAACCACTTGGGTAAAATAAAAAGCTTGGTCAAAGGGAAAAGAGCACAACGCACTAAATACAATTGAAGATTACATGTGAGGTAGACTCCCCTGATGTCTACAAGACAACTCCCCCTGATTGATAACACAATCTCGGAGTTTAGATTAGTGGCGTATACAAACGCTCCTCACAAGCTTCAAAAATAGGCGTGGCCAATGATCGAGTCATTGAATACGGCCACTTAATTCTTACATTAGACCAGCTATACTTAGCTTTTCTTGGTCTTAAGGACTTAGCTTTTCTTGGTCTTAAGGAAGAAGGTTGTTTAACAACTCAAAACTAGAGTTCGCGTTGAAAATCAGATTGACCTTCGTGTACTTAAACAGTCATAACTCCTTCGATACAATAGGTATGAACAAACCATAAAGCGTTCTGGAAACTAGACACCCGTATATTTCCAGTGATGTAAAGTGAACAAACTAGTTCGTTTTGAGCTGATCATAAAGCTCTGTCGAAGGTGACTGATCTGCAAATTACCAGACAGATTCGTTCTACTTTGTAAAAACAACCATAACTCACTCAATATGATAGCTATTATCAAATGGTTTGTGTCCCTGGAAAGTAGACACATAGATATTTCCAACAGTACCAATTTTACCATTTTCCAATGAGTAGGCTGTGGTGTAGGTCTCGTGGAACGACACCTACGAAATCAGGCAGATTCTAGAATTGTCTTTTAATGTGTCTTTCATGATGGGATCGAATTAGCCCAAGCCTTTCACACTTGAAAGAAATTACCACCATATATCATGGCATTGTGTGGGTGCATCTAGCCATTACCTTGGCTCTATAAGTTTATAGCGAATGAGATGTCGAGTCGGGCATATTACAAGTACATGATTGCGCACATTGTACTTAGATGGAAAGTTTCATCTCCCAAAACTTCTCGTCATATAGACGAAACTAGTCTTCTCAAGACATCGACTGATCATAAGATACATATAGTCTTTGGTTTAACTTCCTTTAGATTGCCACAAGCCGATAGATGAATAAGTATCATCACTAACGGTTCTCACTTCCGAGACCTGACGTGAACCGCGAGGCTCACACAAATAATAACTCTACAATCGTTAGTAGTATAGAATAAGTAGGGATCGTTCTAAGCCGGGGATTAAGGGTACCTGAAACATGAGAATGTTAGACAAGATATTCACATATTTACAATTAAATCGTCACTTTTGGAGGAATGATAGAATCGGCAGCCCTACGGCTGCTCTAAACTAGGTACGAAAAAACTAAGTACGAAAATAAAAACCCTAATTCTAATATGTACAAGTGATCATCATCTTTCATACCAAGTAGTTCACACAAAGACTCTTTAACGAGTAGACTTGTATGCAAGAAAGTAAGGGACAAGTTTGAAACGTGTTAGACCTAGATTAGTTTCGACACAATTAGAGCCTCCAGCAGTTTTCCAATTGTTAGATTACTTAAATTCTTAGAATCAACTCCAGCGTATAATCCTAAGGTGATGCTAATCCGGTTTTACGCGTTTTAACATTTAAGCACATGAATCTCTAATCGAAAACAAGCAAACAAGTAAGGTTGTCATTCTTCTTATTTAACCTGTAAGTTCTAAGGTTGTTAGACCTAAGTGAGAAACACAGTTAAGACTACTCCAGCATATGACTTAACCATATTACTTTATCACATGAAACCTAGCACTTAGACTATGTTCTTTGACATAACTAGTGTTCGATTTTTCTGCCCTAACCTTAGTTCTAACTAATTTTTAGTCTTTAACATGCTTCACAAACCACTGCCCTAATTATCAATGCATACAAAATCAACAAATTAAAATTATAAAACTATATCAATAAACATGGAATCGGTTCATACAATAGTTTAGCAAAAACCAAGAATTGAAATAAGTTCTTAAAACACAACCAAACATGAATAAATACAAGAGCCATAGGGGGAGTGGATCACACTTTTAGAACCTTGTGAAGCTCTTCAAGACGTGGTGGATTGATGATCAGCTACTCGGCCGAAAACCAAAGTGAAGGGACGAAAGTTTGGGTTGTGGTGGTGTAGGTTTTGGCTAAGTATTTGGGTGTTTGGTGCTTGTGAGACTTGGTAGAGTTTTTGGCTAGTACTTGTGCTCGAGATGAGATACTTTTCTTCATGGTGCCGACCTCTTATTTATAGGGGAAGGGAAAGGTTGATTTGGGAGAGTTTTCCTTGTTCAAAAACGGGATAGAAATCTTCAATAAATAAGGTTTCCCAAACCGAGTTGGAATAGGCTTTTCTCTCTTTTTTGAACAAAAAAACTCGTGCTCGGCCGGCTAATGATTTCTTTTAGGACACGCATAGGAAGCTTCTTGGATGTTGCAAAGCTCTTGGGAATGACTTGGCATGCTTGCAGCCGCTTGAAGACATTACCGGAAATTCCTCTCTGCTCGCGAGTACAGACTTTGCTAGTATCGGGTACTGGCGAGGCTTCATGGCGGGTCGCGCGAATTATGTATAATGGCATGCGTGGATGGTTGGCGAGCGGATATGTGCAAGCTGGCGAGCTAGTGTTGGCGGCTGAACTTCTGGCGAGCAAGGTTGTTGGCGGACGAACAACGACTTGGCGAGCGAGCTCTGGCGAATGAGGCTGATCTGCTGGCAAGTATACTGGCGAGGCTAATCTTGGTGGTGAGTCTGGGATGGCGAGCAGTGGCGAGGCAAGCGAGGCTGATCTGCTGGCAAGCGAAGATGTTGCCGAGTATAGGCTTCTGGCGAGTATATGGGCTAAGCTGATTTTCTTCCTTCTTCACAGCAGATCAGACCTTTGTGTCTTCAATTGAGCATAACTTTTTTCTCAGTACTCCGATTGATCTGTATTTTTGACACAAAACCCATTAGCAAGCCAATAATATGCATACCGAATTTCAGCAAATTTTGAAAAGGATAGATCACAGTTCTATTCATCTCAGAATCACGAAAAAGACATATTTTTCACTATTTTCCAGAATTCTTAACTTAGTTATTTTTCTGACAATTAAGCACATTTTTCCAAAACTCTACCAAAATGACACTAAACTATATTATGACTCAACCTTAGACAAATAAGGGTTAAACAAAGCATAAACGAGGGCATAAACATATTAATATCGTCGCACATTGTGCTCCTATCAAGACCAAGTATTTCCAAGATCCTTTCATTCTTAACGTCGGATTAGTGATATCTCAATCATAATTCATCCGTAGTTCACACGTAAATAGGCATGATTCTTCATATCTCATCCTCAATCAAGTACTCACTCAACCGTGTGTACCATATCCTATCTACCAGACTATTGGAGCCCATATAGGGAACGTCGTAATCTGATAGTATAGGCACTTCGTGGTTTTTGCTCACTTGATTTGGGTGAAAACTAATCCGTTCAGGATGTTTATGTACATCTATTTACTTAGTCCCAATAGAGATGATTTATGTCTACAAGCTGCATGTTCAGTTTTTCAGAACTACCTAACTGACAAGATAGTGGAGTGCAATATAACTCCATTACGGGAGCATATGTCGCCGTAGTCGATTCCAGGGCGTTTGTGTGAGACCTTGCACCATAAGGTTAGTCTAGCCTCTTTTTCTCACTACGGTTTCCATTAAAGATTATCGATAGGGTTTACACTTGTGGTGTCGGCATCACCTGACTAAAGACCTATCTCTTTATTTAAACTGTATCGCATATCTTTCCATGTAGGCCAACTCACAACGTTGGTATTTTCTTCAACGAAGTGTGTATTTGATATGAAACTCATAAACCACGTACTCATGTACACTAGTGTAATTCACATTTGTAGAGATCTCTATATGGATTGGCTTTACATTGAGGCGTCCCCCAATGATGACCATAATCCAGATAATCCAGGAGACGAATGAGTGTTATTGATCAAATGATCAAGTTGTGTCAAACTCGCATTCGGCGAGTGTATATCGAACTAAGTGCCCTCTCCACACTTCTATGAGAATCACGGCCTAGTGACACCATCTACCACTTTTGTGGAGTCATCATGCTACCATATATGGGTGAAGACATATCCATTTATCTGGACATCAATCCTTACAGGCATGTTTGAAACTTGAGCACTATTTCGATATTTTCCTTAAAAGACGGCTAGTTTGCTCTTTGCAGCATGTATATCCAATCTCGTCACTTTGATTTATGGGATTTTGGGGAATATGATGAGGTTTAGTGGGGACAAACCGCGACAATGCCAAGTCGTTCTACTTGAACATACTTGTTCTTATCTCCCCCTAACGACGGGAATACTGGCTCATCAAAAGTGACACAAACGAGATCGCCTGTCACTACTAGAAAAAAAAGCCTTAGGCGACGAAAAGATATAAACTTTGTCGCCTAAGAAGAACTAGGCGACGAAAAAAATTTCGTCCTCCAAGTAGCAACTTTCGTCGCCTAAGAACCTTCTTAGGCGACGAAACTAGCAATTCGTCGCCTAAGTACCTTCTTAGGTGACGAAACCTTCAATTCGTCGTCTTAGAGAAGAACACTGACGACGAAAAAAGTTATCGTGGTCTGAGTCTCTTCTTAGGCGACGAAATATTTTTTTCATCACCTAAGTAAAACCACTTAGGCGACGAAAAACACATGTTTCGTGGTCTAAGTGAACACTTAGACCACAAAATTTTTATTCGTGGCCTAAGTGAATACTTAAACCACGAAAATGGATATTTCGTGGTCTAAGTGAACACTTAGGCCACAAAAATTTTCACTGAGGTGACGAATGAGATTGAAAAAAAAATAAAAAATCAAATTGAAACGAATTCAAGTATAATTAAGACTAATTTATGTAGTCTGTTATTTCATACCATTTCAGTTCAAAGATAATTAAAATTAATCACGATATATCTACAATCGATATGGAGAAAGTCAATTTATTTTTCATTCCAAGATGGTTTATGTTTCCGCACAAACTCGTAGGCCTGACAGAAGCACAATAATAAAGTTGTAAATAGACACAGGCAAGTATAGTAGTTAACCGTGCCATCGAAGGGCACGACTACGTCCACTTGGAATATAGTATGATCGGCCGATGAACCATCGAATGGTGGTTACATGCCAAGAGTAGCAAGTATCCAAGATCTCTAACTCTAAGGGGGAAGCCTTCTATTTATAGGGAAGGAAGGCTCCCTCCTTTACAATGTTTCCAATGTGGGATTTAAACCCACTTTTCCTACTCACGAAGCTACTTCAGGTGCTCGGTGGCACGCCCTCCGGGTGTGGCACCGGTGATGTGGAACAATGGAGATGTAGTCGGGGTGCTGGTCTACCCGATGGATACCGGAAGTAGGACCTATGACACCGGTTGCACGGTCTACGAGGTCGCCGGATGTGCTTGGCGGTGTACCATATATACCTCCACCAAGTCCCCCAAGTTCCCGAGTAAGAGTGCAATCTTACTTGGGGAGTTAATCATCATGTGCCGCCAAACGTAGGTGGTGACCGAGTCACCCCTACTACCACCAGTCCCCCAAGTCCCTAAGTGAGATTGGGCTCTTACCGGGCGTTCAAATGCCGAGTCCCACCCGCTCTTACCGGGGGTTACTGATGTGCTCTGGTAGTAGTCCCCCAAGTCCGTGCTGGAGATTTGACTTGGCCGGGAGTGATGTTTCCATGCTACATAACCGGTGTACTGAGGTACCAGGTTCTGATCCTCACCGTCTGTGCCGGGTTCTGGAGCGGTGGTGGGTGCCCAGGGAGGATCCGGGTTTGACCGGTCCTGACTCGCTGAAGCTTGATCGGGCAGAGTTGGCGGAGCCGCTGCTGAACAGAACCGGGCTGGAGGGTGAGCTGATAGACTGAGCGGCCGAGATCACGAGGCCGGAGGGTGAGCTGATAGACTGAGCGGCCGAGATCACGAGGCCGGAGGGTGAGCTGATAGACTGAGCTGTGGTGCAGGGGTCGAGGCTCTGGCGCAGCGGTGCGGAACCGGGGTGCCCATGCAATGGAGATGTGGAGCGGGGTGAAACCCGGACAAGTGCATGGGATGATGATGTGAGGACTCGACCGGTGGACTGCCATGTCGGAACGAGTCCCCCAGTACAATTGCTGCCAACGGTGAGGCAGGCCGGGGAGTAGCCCGGGGTAATGTGCAGGGTTTCTAGCCTGCGGGGAGACTTGTTCTGTGTTAGAGAAACAATCTGCCCAGTGGGGTGGCGTTGAGATAACAAGTCTTGCCATGTATCCCCAAATGTATCACAGTTCAGTGTGATGCAGGGTTTTTAGCCTGCTGGAAAAGTTTACATGTGTTAGATGTAAACTCTCCCGGGTTTATAAAGCCCATGTGTTTGCCATGGAGCCGGTTGAATGTTACCTAACCGGTGAGATGCCATGGAGCCAGTTGAATGTTACCTAACCGGTGGAGATGCCATGGAGCCGGTTGAATGGTACATAACCGGTGAGATGCCATGGAGCCGGTAACCGGTGAGATGCCCTGGAGCCGGTTGAATGGTACATAACCGGTGAGATGCCATGGAGCCGGTAACCGGTGAGATGTCATGGAGCCGGTAACCGGTGAGATGCCATGGAGCAGGTAACAGGTGAGATGCCATGGAGCCGGTAACCGGTGAGAATGGCATTACCGTAATGCGATGCATACTGATGCGCACACTGAGATGCGATGCATTGGAATGCGTGCACCGTAGTGCGATGCATACTGAAATGCGATACATTGCAATGTTGAAATGATCGACCGATGCATAATGATATGCGCAGCACTGATAAGCGCATAATGATATGCGTGCAACGATGCATACTGATATACGATGCATTGCAATGCTGAAATGATCGACCGATGCATATTGATATGCGCAGCACTGATAAGCGCATAATGATATGCGTGCAAGGATGCATACTGATATGCGATGCATTGCAATGCTGAAATGATCGACCGATGCATAATGATATGCGCAGCACTGATAAGCGCATAATGATATGCGTGCAAGGATGCATACTAATATGCGATGCATTGCAATGCTGAAATGATCGACCGATGCATAATGATATGCGCAGCACTTATAAGCGCATAATGATATGCGTGCAACGATGCATACTGATATGCGATGCATTGCAATGCTGAAATGATCGACCGATGCATATTGATATGCGCAGCACTGATAAGCGCATAATGATATGCGTGCAACGATGCATACTGATATGCGATGCATTGCAATGCTGAAATGATCGACCGATGCATAATGATATGCGCAGCACTGATAAGCGCATAATGATATGCGTGCAACGATGCATACTGATATGCGATGCATTGCAATGCTGAAATGATCGACCGATGCATAATGATATGCGCAGCACTGATAAGCGTATAATGATATGCGTGCAAGGATGCATACTGATATGTGATGCATTGCAATGCTGAAATGATCGACCGATGCATATTGATATGCGCAGCACTGATAAGCGCATAATGATATGATGCTCGTGCTTTTATCACATATCTAGTTATCAATACTCCCAAACATATTATGCACAGGTGAAGCATGCGTTGAGTAATAATAAATGAGTTGGGATGCTTAGCTTTACTGGAGGAGAGCAGATTGATTTTGCTGTTTGGAGTAGTGGGTGCCCAAAGGAGATATTTGGGTGTCCAGAGAAAATTGTCTCCTGTCCAGCCTACTGCTGTAGCCCGGCCCGGCCCAACCTGCTGACCCGCTGGGGTTGTTGACCGGGCGGCTGATTTTTTTTATTTTTTTTTATTTTTATTTTTTTGAATTCTCTCTTTTCCCGCCCTTTTTCTCTTCTTCTTCTCCTCCGTGTTTTTCTTCTCTCCTGGTTTCTCTCTTCTTTCTGGGCTCTCTCTCTCTCTCATGCCCGGAGAGGATGACGACGTGGTGCCCAGAGGCGACGACCGAAGGGGGGGAGGAGACGACGCCGCACCGCAGGAGATGACTGGCTGGACAGGGAGGGGAGTGCCATCGGTGGAGCTTCACCGCATCGGAGATAAATACGGCTGGACCCGCATCCGGAGGCAGGCGTCCGCACCGGAGAGGACGAAGCGGTACCGCACATAAGGAGGTGGGGACTCGCACCGGAGGAGATGACTCGCTCAGGAGGAGAAACCATCGGCCCGGAGAGGAGGAGAGTAGTGCCCGGAGAGGGAGACGACTTGGAGAGGGGAAGACGGAGAGGGAGGTGATGCAGACCGGAGATGAAGGCGAACCCGCACAGCACGGTTCCTCCAGTGCCTCACCCAGCCGCCTCGAATCTCCCCCGCTCGCACTAGAACTTCCGCACTGGAGGCATCATGCATAGGTCGCACCGAAGGAAGCTTCGGATGCTAGCCTGTCGCCCTGGCAGGCCGGGTGGGCGTTGACTCGGGCGAACTGGGCTGCTGCTGACTTGTTGACTGGGCAGCCTTGTTGACTTGCTGGTCGGGGCCTACTGCTGAGCTTGGGAGTAGCCCGATGACAGAGAGTTGGGGTGCGCCAGAGGTGGCGGTATTGGGGGCCGATCCGGGGTGCTAGTTCCGGGCGGTGTCATGGGTGCCGGGGTCGAGGCTGCGGGTCACCGGAGGCGTCACAGGTGAGTTGTCGAAACTGCCGACCGGGGCCGCCGCAGGCGAGTTGCTGGCCTGCCGACCGGGGCCTGCCGCGGTGCGAGGCGGAGAGGGAGATGGTAGAACGGATCGCCAATCCGTTGGGTGCCCAGAGAGGATTCGTCCGGGTTGACCCGTTGGACCTGGGAGTGACCCGCTGACCGGGTTGACCGGAGCTGCTGGCGTGCTGGACTTTGACCCAGAGGGTAGTTGACCCGTTGACTTGCTTCTTTGGACCCGCTGACCAGCTAGCTGCCGGGCCTGGGCTTGCTGGACCACCAACTTGCTGGCCGGGTGGACTGGTGGAGTGCACATGAACTGAGCCAGTAGGATGTTCCGAGAGATGATTCTACTGCCTCCCAACGGATTTAACAAAACTAAAATGGACCGATTGACCTCTACCCGCCGGTAGAGCAACACAACTTTTCGTTTACGTTCCCACAGACGGCGCCAATTGTTTCCGCACAGACACGTAGGCCTGACAAAAGCACAATAATAAAGCTGTAAATAGACACAGGCAAATATAGTGGTTCACCGTGCCATCGGAGGGCACGGCTACGTCCACTTGGAATATAGTATGATCGGCCGATAAACCATCGGATGGTGGTTACATGCCAAGAGTAGCAAGTATCCAAGATCTCTAACTCTAAGGGGGAAGCCTTCTATTTATAGGGAAGGAAGGCTCCCTCCTTTACAATGTTTCCAATGTGGGATGCAAACCCACTTTTCCTACTCACGAAACTACTTCAGGTGCCCGGTGGCACGCCCTCCGGGTGCGGTACCAGTGATGTGGAACAATGGAGATGTAGTCGGGGTGCTGGTCTACCTGATGGATGCCAAAAGTAGGACCTATGACGTTGGTTGCACGGTCTACGAGGTCGCCGGATGTGCTTGGCGGTGTATCATATATACCTCCACCAGTTTATATCTAATTATGACTAGTATTTTTCATTTAATAGGGAAACTTTGAAAAGATTCTCATGATGTGCAAGTATGCCATTAAAGTTCAAGGATAATTAAAATTAATCACAATATATTAAGGAAGGATATTGAGAAAGTCAATTTTATATTTCATTCCCTGAAGAGGTTCATAGATAATTAAGGCTAATATTGAAAAAAAAATTATATTGATCAATTATATGTTACTTCGATTTAGCAAATTAACAATAAAAGTTGAATATATGTATTGATCAATAAGGAAACTTTGAAAAGATTTTGATGTGTACGTGTATATAGTGTAATAATAGCTGTATTTCTTTCCATTTAAGTTCATAGTAAATTAAAACTAATTACTATAAATTTATATTAAACTTTGAAACTATTACTAATTAGGGAACGATATTGATCGAGAAAGTCAACAGTTCTATTAAGGTTCATATATTAACAGTAAGTCCAATATCGATCAGTAATGAAACTTTTAAAAAGATATGTATTAATATTAATCATATGTATGTAAATCTTATCTCATTCCATTAATGTTCAAGGAGAATCATTGCTTTCTTTATCCCAAATTTCCCTCACAATCGACTGGATCCCCTCCACCAACTCTAACCCAAATTCATCTCCAACTCCTCCTCAACTTCTAGAAAAAAGTTATATGTTGCTACCATTTAACATATTAAAGTACGCCCTCAAATACACATCGATCAATAAGGAAACGTACATTGAAAAACATTGTCAGTTAAAATACTTAACCTACCAATAAGTCACGACTCACTAACAACTAAAATAAATTTATAATAAACTTTGAAATCTAATTAAGATTACTTACGGATTGATATTGAGAAGGTCAAATTTATTTCATTCCATTAAGGTTCATATAAGGTTAAGACTAATTTAGAAAAAAAATATATGTTACTTCAATTTAGCATATTAAGAACCATCTGTTGTAGGAAAAAATGAATTGGTCTACTCATTTCATTGATAATCCCCTTTATATAGGGTGAGTATTACAATGGTAATAGTAAATACATTAATGATAATAATGACTACCTAATTACCTCTCGTCAGTTACATTGACGAAGGCACATAATGTGTTTTTCCTTTAACACTCCCCCCTGTGCCGAGTCAGAAGTAAAATGGTGCATGTGGTGTTGCCTCATTAAAAACCTTGCCAAGTAACAAAAACCCAATGGGAGAAAATAAAACTTTGATCGAAGGAGAAAAAGAGCACAACGCACCTATTACATTTGGAAACAACATGTATGTGCTAGACTCCCCCTGATGTCTGCACCTCCCCCTGATTTTTACATTAATCATGGGATTCTCCCTGATTCTTTCATTTGATCAAGGGAGCTTTAGTAACATTAGCATAGTTATACATTTTCACATGTTTTTCTAAATATGACTTTGAGTAATGATTTAGTAACTAAATCTTGTCAAATCGTCCTCAGATCCAACTTGATTTACTTTGATCTTGAGGATAAGGTTGTTCATGTACCAAACGCATAGGTTCATATTTGAACATCAAGTTCACTCGTGGTATGACCTTCATATAAAAAAATAGTTATAATTTCGTCTAGCGTATGGGTGAACCATTAAGAGATTTGAAATTGATCTGTAATAACAGATTTTCTTATCTCACCTTTAATGCGTTTTTCTGTACGCATAGTTAGTTATTACGTGGATAATTTCTTTATCATGTCACATACTATGTAGAGATTGAATAAGCTCAAATCTTTCATATCTTTAAGTATTTGAAAGAACCATTTGCGTTGCGTGGGCGCAGAGCTACACATAGCTTTACAAATTTTCATCGAATGAGAGGTCGAGTCTTACATATTATGTTTAAGTACAATCATGCATCATTGCACTTGTATAGGAATTTCATTTCCCAACACTTCTTCGTCATCTTCCTTTAGATGAAAAACGGATCTATTGTTAGAGTAAAGACTTCGACTGATCATGGGAGTATATGTAGGCCTCACTTTATTCTTGAGAGTGCCTAAGCCGATTGATGTATGGTCACCATCATTACAGTCCTTGAGTTTCATTTCAAGACTGTGTATTCCCAAGATCTTTTCATTCTTAACTTAGGATTTACAATACATAGAGTATCTCTTAATTCATTGAGAGTCTGTTTATATCCATAATGAGCACGCAAGGGCATAACTCACCAATCTCTTCCCAATCAAGTAGTCACTTTAGTGAACTTTTTAATTTCTTTTGCAAACGCACTTATGTCATCTAGTGCAACTTGATTTGGGTGGATGAAGTCCGTTTAGGATCCTCATGTATATCTCTTAATTTAGATCCCCATAGAGATATATGTTTTGATCACTTTTCGTAAGCTGCATGTTTAGTTTTTCGGAAACTACCAAACTGACAAGGTAGTGGAGTGCAATGACATCCATTACGAGATATTGTCTCATCGTAGTCCATTACGAGAGAATATCTCTTCGTAGTCGATTCCAGTGCGTTTTTGAGAGACCTTGCGCCATAAGGTGAGCCTACAGACTCTTATTCTCATTACGCATTCTAACAAAGATATATTTGATAGGGTTTATATTTGCGGTGTCGGCGTCACCTGCCCAAATACCTATCTCTTTGTTTATACTGGATCGCTTCTTTCCATTAGGCCAGTTTACTAAGTTGACATTTTTCAACGAAGTATGGTTCGATAGTAGACTCATTATTCCACGTCCTCATGTACACTAGTGTAATGTGTTTGTAGAGATCTCTATACTTTAAGGATTGGTTTTAACATTTGAGGCTTCCCCCAATGATAACCACAATCCATAAATATTCTCATGAGACGGATTTGAGTATCACTGATCAATAGATCAGGTTGTGGCAAACTTGTTTTCTTCCTTTACACAAGTATGTATCGAACCTAAGGTGGCCTCCCCCTCTTCCTTGGAGAGCCACGGCCTGTGACACCATTTATGCCACTTATGGCGTCACCATGCCACCATCCATGGTGGCAGTGCAATACCCAATTCATCTTGGGTGGTACCATGTCCTTTTGATAAAACACAATCCTTACAGGTATATTGTGCAGCAGGTTTATGTGATCTCGTCACTTTAATGTATATGATATCTACACACCTTACTTTGTGTGATTTTTGGGGATCAAGATGAGACACAGTGGGGACAAACCACGACAATTCTTGTCGTTCCACTTGAACATGCTTGTTCTTATCTCCCCCTAACGACGGGAAGACTGTCTAATCAAAGTGACACACCGCAAATCTAGCGGTGAGGAGATCGCATGTCAAGGTTTCGACATAGCGGACTATAGCTGGAGGTTCATATCCAGCATAAATATTTATTCATCTCAAGTAACCCATCATTGTGCGCTGTGGTGGCGCAATTTTGGCACATAAAAACATTTAACCGAGCTCAAGGATTGTAGATCCGTGTCAATCCAAAAGAGCTCAAGGATTACAAGTTCGTTTGAAATCCTTTAAAATCATCACACACAGTCACTAGTTGTGGTGTAAATTAGTTCAATGATGATGGCCATAGATGAATAAGTATCGCTGCATGCAAAATTGCATAACCCAAAACGGAAGTATTAGTGTGCTTTACCAATATCAAGACTATTACTGTAGTCGTTTTCCGTGAGACCAATTGGGTTTTTATATAGGAATATGATGCCCATTACAGATCCCATATAATAAGCTATAATATCATTACACCTACGAAAATTAACCCGGCCTAGGTGCTTTGACTTTCTAGCATAAGCAGCATAAATTTTAATTGTGGATGGTGTCAGGACACGTGACCAGCGTGTTGACACTACAACCAACACCATAAAATATCTAAGGTGTCCGCAAGTTGGTTGAATCAGTCCACTGAATCATCTTTGGATTCAATATAAGCATATAATGAGAACACATATTTCCTTTGCATATGATGGTGTCAATCATAATTTTACGAGTAGGCTTTGAATGATGTACTTTTATTCATAAAATCACGATGGATGTCAGAAGCATAATAGGGTATAAGTGCATATACTTGTGCATCAAATATATTATAATACCACCTTAGGGGAGCGGTGGAATTTAGGGATTGAACACACGTCTTCAACCCTACATGGATTATGTCGAAACAATATTTGAGGATAAAATGTTCTTTGGTCATCCTCGGTTTCGTGTGTGAACCATATTCTGCTGGTATTTGCTTCTATTCATCCAAAGTATGGGTGTCCATAGTAATTTCTTTAATGTACGGATCACCATATCAAAGCCAATCTATGTCAAAATTCCAAAAGATCATTTTCTTATGACTTTGGATTCAATTAGTGGTTACATATAACCCACTAAGTTGACATATAAATTTCTCTAATACTCGTTTACATCCCTAGTCATTAGAGGTAATGCAAAGGAGATCAAATAAATTCTCACTTGTGTCTTTTTACATGAACATCGTGGCATAAATTTCTTTAACGTGAACAAATTCAATTTTCTCTTATCGTATAAATTGTCAATTTGACATATGCTGAATATATACATCGAAACGTAACTCAAGTTCTTTAGAGTAACTCGATGGGGATTGTAATAAAAACTATGGTAATCCCAGTTAGGCAGGTGCATTATGAATCCCAAATGAACAGATATACCGATCCTTATCATTTTCATTGTAGTACTACTGTTCTTCAGTACTATTGTGTTATTTTTGTGATATATTAATACCATTTTCCTTCAGTACTATTATTCTAGGGATTACATGGTGCGTTTCGTTGCACACGGTTCTTTGTGTCATGCCTATATTATGATATGTTACTTTACTTTATGCAATACTTTGCAAAGGTATATGCAGAAAATTGAATCATGTATATCATGAATAAAATTTTAATAATCTCAATTCCTTTAGAGAAAATTCAAAAATTAGCATGCCAACGATTACATTTAGTCTTGTCCAATTAAAAGATAGAAACTTTAAGACCAAGAGTCTAATTTAGGCGTAATAGCCTTTATAAGGATATCTTAGAAATTTAAAAATAGACTAATCAAAGTCTTTCTTGGATGGAGTCAAATTCTTTTGGCTCTTTTAATAGCTGCAATGATGAGATGTGTCATTGACATCTTCTTCCCATATGGTATGCATTTAGTTGAAAATTCATTTTCAATGTTCTTGTTGGATATTGAAGATACTTTTCCGAAATCCGCGTACTCGTATGATTCTTTATACTTATTATAAGTGACAGCTAATTCTTTGCTAGCTTGTAATATACGTATCAATACTTCATTGATTTACAACAATGGCAGAGTGCTTCATTGCACATGACATGTCCCCTATGTCATATTTTCAAATGGTACGTACATTGTCTCCACTTGCTTTGGATGATTATAAAAATATTTACATCCATGGTAATTGCCCTTTGTTTTAGGGTTGTTGCATTACTTTGTACAATTTGTTCCAAGAAATAATTTTTTTTCTCTGACTTTACATCGTCATTACCCTTTGTTTTCTCAGACCTTACATCGTCATTGCCCTTTGTTTTAGGGTTGTTGCATTACTTTGCATAATTTGTTTCAGGAAATTTATTTTTCTCAGACCTTACATTGTCATTGAAGATATTATAATTATTTCTTAGCTATTTACATAAAACAGTTTGCATAAATATACCATGCTCAAGCCTTAGTTGGCTCAATAGGGGAATTTGGTACTCAAGTTCTTCAGAGTCCAATGTGTCAAAGTCAAACTGTGATGGTTAAACCATCTGTAAATATAGGAAGAATAAAATGTATTAGCTTCGCGGTCTAAATGACATTCACGACAACTAATATGAACCAAGATACATTATGGTAAATCCGATGCTTTGTGAAATTACGTTATCACTGTAAAATTTTGGTTTCTCCGTTTTCATTGCATGTGAAGCTAATGGAATTCCATTATTGTTGATTTTTACACAATTAATAAGATATCCATCTTGAAAAATTTTCAAGAAATAAAAATTGGATCTCAAGACCGAAATTTGTAATGGTCATATTTTTCTTACTTCGTGAATATGCTTTTTCACAGTAGTAGGTTTGTCCATTTTTCTTTATATTTCAATGCTCATGAAATTGCATTTAACATGGCAATGCTCAAACTAAATAACATGTTAAATAAAAGTAATTATTTAACATAATAAAATAGACATATAATGATGCTCAAATTTCATAAGTATATGTCATAATATAATAAGATCAGTTTGAGCATTATATCATTAACGATTTAATGAAAATGATAACTTTAATTAGATCTTACTTGTTAGTTTGCCAAATAAACTGCATATGATACCATTGCTCGATCTCCGACTCCAAATTTGTCGTCGCATATTCATCGCCGCATCGTAATTGATATGTCACATAAAAAAAACAAACAATATTCATATGATTAGTCACTTTAGTCATATATATTTCATATTTACCATATAAATTAAATAATTTCATATTTACCATTAAATTCGTAAAACAGTAAATAAGAATTACTATGCGGTAATTTTAAAATTACCATTAAATTTTACCATAAAGGTAAAAAATCTTTTTCTTTTCTTCGTGGGTCGGGTCAGGCCCAATGAACAGGGCCGGGTCGGGTTGTTTCTGCCGACAATACCTTTGTCGGTAGAAGAGAGAAGTTCGAAGGGGATCGAGGGCGGCGAGCAGGAGTCGTCGGCCAAGGTCCGATCGGGGGTGGCCGATCTGGAGGAGGTCGATCGGAGTAGGACGAGGCCGATCGGAGATTGCTTGACCGGCGTCAAATGGTTCGGGTTGATGGCGAGCGGGCAAACTCCTAGCTTCGGGGCTGCTACTATCGTCGAGGCTATCGAAGGAGCAGCGAGGCTGGGCTAGGGCGGAGGCGGCGCTGCTAGCGAGATCGGGAGGCGTGCCGGAGTATGTGCTGGGCAGGCCTAGCATCGGAGGCGGCGGAGCAGAGATCGGCAGGGTGCCCAGATCAAATTGGAGGTTGTTTGATCGGAGGAGCAGGCGGCGATCGAGGCAGTGGGTGGTCCGATTTGGATAGAGGCGAGGCCTGCGGCGGTGGCCCGGTTGGTGCAGGCTGCGGCTAGCAAGGCTAGCGGCGGTGGAGGCGGCGGCGGTGGCCCGGTTGGTGCAGACCTAGCGATGCTAAGCTAAGGTGGGCTGCAGTGGCGGCGGCGAAGAGAAAAAAAAATTTAGGTTTTATTTTTCTGTCTGTTTTTTTTTTTTTGTCTTGGCTAAAACTCTAGGTTAGACAAAGTGCTGATAACGTGTTGTAGGAAAAAATGAATTGGTCTACTCATTTCATTGATAATCTCCTTTATATAGGGTGAGTATTACAACGGTAATAGTAAATACATTAATGACAATAATGACTACCTAATTACCTTTCGTCAGTTACATTGACGAAGGCACATAATGTGTTTTTCCTTTAACACCATCTTAAATATACGCACGCATATGGACATATACATATCTATAAATAAGGTAAGAAAACATTAAAAATATTTCTCTACATAAGATAAATATTTTTATACGATATATATATATATATATATATATATATATATATATATATATTTATTTTTTTCTTCCGAAAAGCACCATCAAGTTAAGGAATGAAACCTACTCCTCCTTAATTTAAGTTGAGAAAACGTTGAGAATATTGATATTAATTATATATATATATATATATATATATATATATATATATATATATATATATATATATATATAGTATACCTATGTTATATTCCATTCCATTAAAACACTTTGAGAATAACAAAAGGGATTCGAAAAGGAAACAGAAGTTAGGCGTCGAAATTTGGTAATTTCGTCTTCTAAGTGAGAGCAAGTCCAACAAATTCCTTATAATAGACATTTTACTTAAATTTGGGGATTTTGGGCTCCAACAGATTCTCCATCTCATTCCCTAAAATGAGGATTTGGATGAGAGAGAATATATTTATCCCTATACTTGTAGAGAGAGAAAGAAAAATTTACAGAATGAAAAATTAATGAACAAATCAATTTGACACAGAAAACTAAAAGTAATCATAAATGAGAGAGAATATATTCATCCCTATAACTTGAATTCTATTTAAAATAAATAAATTTATTATTATAGAATAATTTAAAATTAATCATTGATTACAATTTACAATAAATGTTGAATATTTATTATTGTGTTATAAATTTCAAAATTTGCAAAATAGGGAATCTGTTAGAATTGGAGCAAAAAATTATAGAGAAAATGAGGTTTGTTTCCCCATTTTAGAGAAATTTTTGGGAAGCTGTTGGACTTGCTCTGAAGCGCACCATCCAATCAAAAGAGATGGCGTGGATCGATTGTGTACACCGTTGGATAGGCCTAGATCTAACGTCCCATATCCATCCCCACAACCCAAATTTTCACCCTTTGGTTTTACTCTATCTTTCCTCCTCCCTTTATCTTCGCCGATCAAAATCATAATGAATCATAGTTCATATTCTTTCTCTCTTTCTTCTTTCTTTCCCAATCCCTTCTCCTTCCGATCCCCAGAACCCCTCCATTCTGAATAGCATAAGCAAGAGCTTTTGCCACTGCCACACACTTCCCCCACCATTGCTCGTCGCTCTCGTTGAAGAAGCCCGATACCCAGATCAAAAAATGCGAATTGAGGAGGTTAGTGGTCTGAGATGAGTTGTTGGTGGCTTCAGCTTTGATTGGGGTTTGGTCTGGTTTCAGATACGAGGTTTTTCTCGGTCTGGGTTGTCGCCGAGCTCGGTGGTGGTGGTGGTATTTGGGTTAGCTCCGTGGTTTTGGTGGTGGTGGTATTTGGAATTGTAGGAAAAGAGACGGAGGCAATAGGCCATGATATTTGATTATGGTGGTGGTGGTTGTGGTATTTGACTGCTTGGAAGTTGACTTGGGCAGTGAGTGGTGACGGCGGAGGTGCCGGTGCCCTCACCCACTTAAGACTAATTAAGAATAGTAAATAGTAATTTAAGCTAAATACCAAATAATATAAATACGGTGAATACCATCGTATTAAAATTTAAGTAATAATGTAAAAATTATTTCGTTTTTCACAAATATTGCGGATGAGGACTACGTTTTAAGGTGTGTGAAGACTCATGCCGCTGGATCCTCAGCGGGGCCTGGGAAGGGAAAAACCGCTGGCGGGCCACCAAAGGTTCCTGGTGGAATGAATAAGATTCCACATCGAGTGGGATCGGTCCCACTTGTCACCAGGGTCTCCTTGCCTGGCGCACAATCTTCTTCACCGGTTGACCTGGGTGAGAAGAGGAGGAGGATCATGGACGTCCGCCTTCCACGCTGGTGACGCTGACTAGTCGGTCGTCTGGTGAGAACTTGGCGAAACGGCTTAAGTTGACCAGTGGTAGGACGAGTCCCGCTAGGGATAGAGCCGCTGCGGCTTCAAGTTCTGCCGCCCCGCAGAATAGTCCCACTCCGGTGGAAGAACCGAGGAGGGGAGGTCCGGAAAGCCCGTTCGTCCGGAACCTGCTGGAGGACGTGACCGGCCTAGGCCTGGATAGGCCTGGGGCCGCTGGAGCCCTGTTGGGGGAGAATCGTCAGAAGAGCAAGGAGTTGGTCCTCCGGGTAAGAATAGTTTGGTGCTACGGCACCGGTCGAACAACACATTTTTTTGTTTTTGTTGTTTGTTTTTTTTCTAATCGGTGGCCTGTCATTCTGTAGCTGTTGTACAATCTGTACTAGCCGAACCCGAGTGAGGAGCTGCCAGAGCTGAAGAAATAGGTGGCCGTTCTGGCCGGCGCCCAGGAGCGCTTGGAGGCTGAGAAGTGCAGGCTTGAGCGGGAGAAGGCCAGACTGGAGGAGAGGGCCAGGAGGCAGGTAGCCAAGCTAGAGGGCTAGGTCCGGAGCCTCGAGGAGGAGAAGGAGCGGGCTGAGGACGAGAGGGCCGAGCTGGAGGCCAAGGTGGATGAACTCCAGTTGGAAGCTGCCGCTGCGCGTGCCGCCACCGTCACTGCGGCTAGAGAAGAGGACCCGGAGCTTTTCCAGCAGGTTATCAAGAAATATCACGATAGTGAGCAGTTTCTTGTCCTTCTGGAGAAGGCTAGGGAGGCGATTATCGCCGATGCCTACGTGGAGTGGGAAAAGAAGAGGTACCTGAATACCTCGCAAATGTCGCAGGGCAGGCCGATGATGATATTGATGGGCAGCCGCGGGAGGAGGAGAACTCGGAAGAGGAGGGCGGACCTCAACAATCCTAGCCCGCCGGGGAGGATGCGGCGGTTCTACCGAAGGAAGCCGGTGGACAGGCTGAGCCCGCTGGGGAGGAGGCCATGGCTCCTTAGGCAGATTTTTTTTTATACCGGCCTGGTAAATTGCTAGAATGGATTTTTTTTTTTTTGGCTCACGGACTTTTGTGTTGCCTGCCTTTGGGTTTTTATAGTACCGGTGGTTTGTCTTGGATTTCGTTCAAAACAGTTTGAATATATCTTGTAATGTTACATCGGCTAAACCGTTGGTATGTCAAGCTAATTGTGTTGGAAAAATTAGCACTTAGCCTTGGGCTCAAAATTTATTGTGCCGCTTGACCTATCACCGGGCCCGGGCGTGCTTACCAGCCCTGGTCCCGGTCCCGGTCCCGGGCGGTATCTACCTGGCTTTCTCCTAGGTACCGCTGCAACTGACCGCTGCTAACTAATCCCTCCACCGCTGTTTTAAGGGCGATGCAATTGTTTGTCTTATGGGTAGCCTCATCGTGGTAGGAGCAGTATTTGCCTGTTTGCGCCGGGGTGAGGTTCCCCTTTGGGTGCTTCCTCTTCAGCGGTGGGGGAATGATGTTCCCGTTCTCGTACAGAATGTCCTCGTACGAAGAGGTTAGAGCGGTGAAGACTTCTTAACGTTCTGCTGGCATGATCGCCAGGGGGCTTTCTTGTCGGTAATGCGCGGGCCTGTGCCCACCCTGGGGCTTGTCAGGAAAGGCTTTCTACTGCAGTTGGTTACCCCAGTTTCTAGCTAGTTTGTTGGGTTGGGCACCTTGGTCCTGGCCTCGCTGTCTGGTCCTGTTTTCTTGGCAGACTGGAAGGGGCTCCTCCCGCTTCCTCTTGTGCAGGTGATGCCCATAGGTTTCGTGGTCCACCAGAGCGTGCCTGATGGCCATCGCCATCAGCTCATCGTACCCCTGCGGGTGCTCTACCCGCACGGGGTAAGAAAATTTCCCTGGTCGGAGACCGTGCTTGAACGCCATCTATGCGATCCCCTTTTCTCGGTTCCTAACCCCGGCAGTCGCCGTTTGCCAGCGGTTAACGAACGTCCTTAGTTCCTCGTCATCTACCTGCCTGCAGTTGAAGAGAACAGTCGATGTCCGGGCTCCTTCGACCCGTAGGATGAAGCGGCCAACAAACCGATCGGCCAGCTGCTCAAATGCCTCAACGGAGTTTCCCGGCAGCTCGTAGAACCAGCTGAGTGCGTCTCCGGACAAGGTTTCCTGGAAGATGTTGCAGCACACAGCGTCGGAGTAGCCCTTGGCGCACGTTTGGGACCGGAAGCTATCCAAGTATTGGTATGGGCAGCCGGCTCCTAAGTACGTCAGTTTCAGGGACTTTTGGTTATCGGATCTCCCGGATTCCAAAACCCGGTGTGAAAAGGGTCAAGTACGTTCGCTGAATCGCGCACCTTCCAGTGGTCGGGCTGCCCTTCTCTCGTTGGCCTCCATTTGGGCCTTCATATCTGACACGGAGTTAGACAGTACTTGTAGTGCCCGTGCGGTCGGGGTCATGGCTTCATCCTCGAATGAAGCGTGTAGTTGCCGGGGGGGGGGGGGGGGGGGGGGGGGGCGGCGTGCTCTTCGGTAGCGCTACGTCGCCCGGGGACTCCACCTCCTTGGGGTCGGTGGACCTTCCTCCGGGTGATTGTCCCGCTTCGGGGCTGCCTCGGTGTGGATACATGTGCCCTTGCCAAAGCGGCGTTGCGCTCCTGTCCTCTTTCCAGGGCAGCCACCAAGGCGGCATTCACCGTCTCCATTTCCTGATACCAAGCGTTTGACTCTGCTCTATCCCGGTCGCTCTCCGCGCGCAGGCGATCGACTTCTGCTCTCATCACTTCTACCTCCCCCGCCATATCGTGCCGGTCGGGGCTATATGCGGTGTCCTGGTCCCTGTTGCCGGCTAGACTATCTTCCTCGTCGCTCGGGTCGTCCGAGAATGTCAGCGAAGGGCCCCGGTGCGTTAGTTGGTTGCCTTCCGCCGGGCCTTTCCCACGCGTGCTACCGTTGCATGCCCCTGGTGTGCCGCTCAGTCCCTGATAGCTGCCGTCAGTCTAGCCATTTAGGCCGGGGGGCTGCTCCCGTATTGCGACCGGGGTAGCGATGAGCACTTGCTCTGGTAGTATCCGCTGATCCTCTTCTACATTTCTTTCCCGCCCCGGTTCTGAACTTTCTGCCATGTTTTTTTTTTTTGAACCCGCTCTTCTACCCGCTGGTAATGCAACATAACTTTTTTTAAAATCTTTCCACAGACGGCGCCAATTGTTTCTGTTGTAACTCGTAGGCCTGACAGAGACTGGTGAATCTTGGTGTGATTCCTTCCTGCAAGTCCTGCTAACTAAGGGGAATACCGGGAGGGCCAGTCTTCTCCTCTCCGATGTCTAAGTTAGTACCGTTAGGATAAATGGATAACTTAAGCGGGAACAATAAGTAGTTAGAGAGTTGGTTACCCATTAATGAGGGTAGTTGAGGCCCTTATATAGGTTGTCGAGCGTGAGGTCTGGTCTCACTCTTCGATGTGGGACTGATCCCCTTCTGTTCATATATTGGGGCAGCTTTGGTGGTCTGTTCAAAAGGCTGGCGCCCCCGGCTCCAGGGTCCCTAGCCATAAGGTAGGCTGCTGGGCCCCGGGTCCGGGTGTTAATGATCCTGCCCCGGGCCATGGATCGGGCCCGGGTGGTGCGGCTGCGGGTCTGTGGGCATGGGTAGCCCCTCTGTGGCTACCGTCAACAGTTACCTTGACTTAACTCCAAATTCTTGATGGTTTGGCCGAAATTGCAAAACTTGCCGGAAACCTTTACTCCTTAATTCGTCTCCCACGCTTGATAATATGGGTTGAATCTCATATAGATAGAAAACTCATGAGGTAAGGAAGATATTGGTGTAAGAATTTTGGCCGGAAACGGCGTCGGTGGCGTGATTTTCGGTGGAGGCAAGGGGAGGTGCAGCCCTCTCTCTCTCTGCTTCTTTTCTTTCCACGGGAAAGAACTGAATTGGGGGAGGGAGATCAGCTCTAATTAAACATAGGGTTAGGGGAAAAGACCCTCTAGCTAAAACGTTAATAACTTTTTCTCTTGTCCCTCACAAAAACATGCACCACCAACCCAAAAGAATAAAGGGTCACTAGCCCAACCATGATATATTAAGTATTCGATATTTAACCCATGGTTACATCAGAGCATAAGCTACAAAGTCTAATAAAATGCAAATATAAAAAATACGAAAGAAACAAGTCCTACAAGCTCGGAATGGATGATGGTGGATAAGGAGAATGCCTCAACGTGGTACGGTGCAACCTCATAGAAATCTACTATCTGGGCAAAACGGAAAACCAAAGAGCCCCGAGATAAAAACATAGGAAAAAGTGACACAAGCTCAATGAGAGGACAAAAATAAAGTTATAAACATCTTTTTAGAAACTCAATTTCTTTTTAAATCATTTCTCTTTAGCAAATCTTTTGCAAGCAATGCACAACAATTATGGAGAACAACTTGCAAGATTATAATACAAGTGAAAACTTGAGAACCGAATCGTCATATATCTCATAATGAAAATTAATTAAATATGTCATAATAAAATCTCATAAGAAATGAAGACAATAACTGAGATAGAACATAATACTTCCTTGCGAACTCAATTTGTGTAAATAACTCGTACCTCAAAACTTTACCAAACTTGTACCCAAAACTAAAATGGTCATGCACCTACACTGAACTAGGTCAGAATAGGTAGAGTGTGGCGGACAACTGGTCATGCACCCATGTTAAGCGAACTTAACATGAGCAAAGCGGGGAGGGGGAATAACTGGTCATACACCTCTGCACATCAGGCAGAACGGGGGAACTGGTCATTCACTTGTGCGTCCACCGAACACAAGCAGAGCGAGAAGGGTATACGTGCACGTAACCGAAGTAACTGAGTCATTGTATCGCAAAATCACTGGGGTTGGGTACTCGTAAGGTAGTTCAAAATCTCATTTCTTATTTTCAACATAAAAGTTTCTTTCCTTTCTTCACTCAACAATTTTTAAATCATTATTTCAAAGAAATCAATCGAGGAGTTCCTTCCTTTTCGCAAAGTATCAACAATAAGGCATTAAACTCAATAATGCATATGGAAACATTTCATTTTCAAAGATAAATAGCTTTACTTTAAAGCGTAACTTACAAGATCGCATAAAGCCATAAATAATTAAATCACAAAGAAACATAACAAACCTCTTGAAAGGCAAGTAGTTAAATTAAGAAATTTAACGAAGCAACGGAACAACTTCTTTCTCTTTCAAAAATAAGCAACTTTACTTGAACACAAATCATAAAACCGCGTAAATACTTAAGTAATTAATTTAAAAGAAAACATAAATAGTTCATGAGTAATAAAAAGATTATCCATTAAGCGAAAGCATGCATCTCTTTAAAACAAAGTCCAACTCACAATGAATGACGACTAATTGTCCCAATTTGGAATCGCCCTTGGAAACTTGCCCAATTAGTTTACCTAGCGAAAAAATACCTTATAAAATATTTAAACTCAATTCTATTAGGCAAGGTAACGAAACATGAATGAAACCTACAAATCACTACCCTCTCCATGATATAAAATCATCCAAGCTTCTATATCACCAAATATTCATCTTAACCTTCTCCCATCACTTTCCTCCAACTCCAACATGTCCAATTAATAATTTTCCCAATTTATTCTTAACACAAAACTCTAATTTCTCATCCAAAATCCACCAATTTACTTAGGCTAACTTTCACACAATTTAGAAAGTAGAACAAAGCATAAAATGAATAAAGATTTCCATGAAATGTCGTCGGAGGCGGCGGAGCCGCGGTGGCTCAAGGTGGCCAATACCCAACTTTCAAAACTTCAAACTAGATGCAATCCTATACTTAAAACAAAGCCCAAGAGGTAGGGAACACTTTATTACCTTGACTTAACTCCAAATTCTTGATGGTTTGGCTGGAATTGCAAAACTTGTCGGAAACCTTCACTCCTTAATTCGTCAATATGGGTTGAATCTCATATGGATAGAAAACCCATGAGGTAAGGAAGATATTGCTGTAAGAATTTTGGCCGGAAACGGCGTCGGTAGCGTGATTTTCGGTGGAGGCAAGGGGAGGTGCAGCCCTCTCTCTCTCCTTCTTTTCTTTCCACGGGAAAGAATTGAATTGAGGGGAGGGAGATCAGCTCTAATTAAACATAGGGTTAGGGGAAAAGACTCAATTGCCCGTCTAGCTAAAACGTTAATAACTTTTTCGTTAAAACTCCGATTAACAAGCCGCTTGCGTCTACACTTTCGTATCGTCGTGTCCTACTTTCCTAAACTATGGAACTAATTTATAAAACTATATATTTTTCTAATAGGAGAGGCTAATTTAGTGATAAGATGAGTTAATATCTAAATGCGATGCAATTAAGCTAAGTTAAGATAATTCTAGGTTCGGGGTGTTGCACCGGCCGCACATCTGAGGCTTATAAATATAATTAAATAGAATAATAGGCTCGAAGAAAATATATTTAATATATTTATATATAATATTAACATGTCTCACATGTCGTGAAATTCACAAATAGTGAAATCATAAAATCTCCGGAAATCCCATTTCCGAATAAAATTACGTACTATTCAAAAGTAATCGTAAATATTTAACTCAAATCCATATTTCACTTGTTGAAGGAAAAACGTATTATGTGCCTTCGTCAATGTAATTGACGATAGATAATTATGTAGTCATTATTGTCATTAATGTATTTCCTATTACCGTTGTAATACTCACCCTATATAAAGGGAATTATCAATGAAATGAGTAGACCAATTCTCATTTTCCTACAACACGTTATCAGCACTTTGCTTTAGCCAGAGAAAAGAAAAAAACCCTAGGCTTTGCTTTAGCACCAAAAATTTAAGAAATTTTTCCTGCCTCCAACTCATTCGTCGGAGAAGAAAGAAAAATCTCAGAAACCTTGCTCTGCCGACGACATATTTGTCGGCAGAGGGTCAAGATGCCCAAGGCACCCAGACAATTGCTCTGGGCACCCAATTCATCTTCTCCTCCGATCGCAGATTCCGGCAGACCGGCGTTGCTGCCTTGAACGTCGCCACCCAGCTTCAGTCTCGCTGACGACCCATCCAAGCGCCGTCGACGCCGCTGCATCTACCCGAAACCAGATGCCCTTCGATCGACGATCGTCTTCGGTCATCCGCGCCGCCGATGCCAGCAGCCCAATCGGTAACCTCCAATCGTCTGCTCTGCTCCTCCGCACAGCAGCAGAGCTGCTCAACCAAGCCGGACCCAGATCGGACCAATGCATCGGACACATGTGCTCGAACCCGGAGCCCCTTGAAGCTCGTCCCGGATCGGCCCCGAGCAGCTCCTGCCTCGTGCTTGGACACGTCTGCTCCTCCCGCCTCGAGCCGCTCCTGGATCGACCTCACCTCGATCTGCCCCAACCGGCCTCCGATCTATCCCCCCCGATCGGCCGACGAACCTGGCGCCGCCCTCCTCGCGCCTCTTTCCGCGCCAGCGCAGCCTCCGCTCCGATCTGAAAAAAAAAATTTCAACCCGGCTGCCTAGGACCTGATCCGACCCGCGTCAAACGAATCTGATCCAGCTTCTACCGACGACAGCTCGTCGGGAAAAAGTTGCTCCAAAAGTTCTCCCGACGAAAATCTCGTCGGCAGATTTTGCAATCGACCCGACCCGGCCCAACCCCTTGGGCCTGACCCAACCCGAAAAAAAAAAAGAAAAAAGAATTCTTTTTTAGGGTAAAATACAAAGGTAATTTTCGAAATTACCACACAGTAATTTATATCTATTGTGTGACTATTTACTGTTTTCAAATTTCATCGTCAATATGAAATTATTTAATTTATATGATAAATGTGAAATATATATGATTAAAGTGACTAATCATATGAATATTATTTGTTTTTATGTGACATATCAATTACGATACGGCAATAAATATGCGACGACAATATGGAATCCGAGATCGATCAATCGCTTCATATGCAGTTTATTTGGCAAACTAACAAGTAAGATCTAATTAAAGTTATCATTTTCATTCAATCGTTAATGATATAATGCTCAAACTGATCTTATTATATTATGACATATACTTATGAAATTTGAGCATCATTATATGTCTATTTTATTAGTGTTAAATAATTGTTTTATTTAACATGTTATTTAGTTTGAGCATTGCCATGACATATACTTATGAAATTTGAGCATCATTATATGTCTATTTTATTAGTGTTAAATAATTGTTTTATTTAACATGTTATTTAGTTTGAGCATTGTCATGATAATGTAATTTCATGAGCATTGTAATATAAAGAAAAATGGACAAACCTACTACTGTGAAAAAGTATTTTCACGAAGCATGAAAAATATGACCATTACAAATTTCAGTCTTGAGATCCAATTTTAATTTCTTGAAAAAAAATTTCATCATGGATATCTTCTTGATTATATAAAAAGCAATGATAATGAAATTTCATTAGCTTTACATGCAATGAATATGAAAAAATCAAAATTTTATTATGATAACGAAATTTCACGAAGCATCGGATTTACCATAATGTATATTGGTTTATTTTAGTTGTCGTGAATGTCATAGACCGCGAAACTAATATATTTTATTCTTCCTATATTTTACAGATGGTTTAACCATCACAGTTTGACTTTGACACATTGGGCTCTGAAGAACTTGAGTACCAAATTCCCCTATTGAGCCAACAAAGGCTTGAGCATGGTATATTTATACGAACTGCTTTATGTAAATAGCTAAATATATAATTTCAATATCTTAAATGACAATGTAAGGTATGAGAAAAAGAAATTTCCTGGAACATATTATGTAAAGTAATGCAACAACCCTAAACCAAAGGGCAATGACAATGTAAGGTATGAGAAAAAGAAATTTCCTGGAACACATTTTGCAAAGTAATGCAACAACCCTAAATCAAAAGGAAATGACGATGTAAGGTCTTAGAAAAATATATATATATATATATTCTTGAACAAATTGGGCAAAGTAATGCAACGACCCTAAAACAAAGGGTAATTACCATAGACGTAAAATTCATATAATCATCCAAAAGTAAGTGGAAACAATGTAACATTTAAAAGATGACATAGGGGACATGTCATGTGCAGTGAAACACTCTGTCATTGTTGTAATTCAATGAACTATTTATACGTACATTATAAGCTAGCAAAGAATTAGCTACGACTTTCAATAAATATGAAGAATCATATGAGTACGCGGATTTTGGAAAAGTATCTTCAATATCCAACAATAACATTGAAAATGAGTTTACAACTAAAGGCATACCGTATGGGAAGAAGATGTCAATGACATATCTCATCATTGCAGCTATTAAAAGAGCAAAAAGGATTTGGCTCCATTCAAGATAGACTTTGATTAGTCTATTTTTAAATTTCTAAGATATTCTTATAAAGGCTATCACGCCTAAATTAGACTTTTAGTCTTAAAGTTTCTATCTCTAAATTGGACAAGACTAAATATAATCGTTGGCATGTTAATTTTTGAATTTTCTCTCAACGAATTGAGATTATTCAAATTTTATTCATAATCTACATGATTCAATTTTCTACATCTAACTTTGCAAAGTATTGCATAAAGTAAAACAACATATCATAATATAGGCATGACACAACAGACTGTGTGCAAAGAAATGCACCTTGTACTCCCTAAAATAATAGTACTGAAGAACAATAGTACTAATATATCACAAAAATAGCACAATAGTACTGAAGAACTGTAGTACTATAATGAAAGTGATAAGGATCTAAATATCTGTTCCTTTAGGATTCATAATGCACTTGCCTAACTGGGATTACAATACCTTTTTATTACAATCCCCATCGACTTACTCTAAAGAACTTGAGTTACATTTTGATGTATATATTGAGCATATGTCAAATTGACAATTTATGCAATAAGAGAAAATTGAATTTGTTCAACATTTTAAAGAAATTTATGCCACGATGTTCATGTAAAAAGACAGAAGTGAGAATTCATTTGAGCTTCTTTGCATTACCTCTAATGACTACGGATGTAAACGCGTATTAGAGAAATTTATATGTCAACTAAGTGGGTTATATGTAACCACTAATTGCACCCAAAGTCAAAAGAAAATGATATTTTTGGAAATCTGACATACATTGGCTTTGATCTGGTGATCCGAACATTAAAGAAATTACTATGGACACCCATATTTTGGATGAATAGAAGCAAACACCAGAAGAATATGGTTCACACACGAAACTGAGGACGATCAAAGAACATTTTATCCTCAAATATTATTTCGATACAATCCATGTAGGGTTGAAGACGTGTGTTCAAACCCTAGATTCCACTGCTCCCCTAAGGTGGCATTATGATTGATGCACAAAGTACATGCACTTATACCCTATTATGCTTCTGATATCCATCGTGACTTTATGAATAAAAGTACATCATTCAAAGCCTACTCATAAAATTATGATTGACACCATCATATGCAAAGGAAACATGTGTTCTCATTATGTACTTATATTGAATCCAAAGATGATTCAGTGGACTGATTCAACCAACTTGCGGACACCTTAGATATTTTATGGTGTTGGTTGTAGTGTCGACACGCTGGTCACGTGTCATGACACCATCCACAATTAAAATTTCTGCTGCTTATGCTAGAAAGTCAAAGCACCTAGGCCGGGTTAATTTCCGTAGGTGTGATGATTTTATGGCTTATTATATGAGATTTGTAATGGACATCATATTCTTATATAAGAACCCAATTGGTCTCACGGAAAACGACTACAGTAATAGTCTTAATATTGGTAAAGCACACCAATACTTCCGTTTTGGGTTATGCAATTTTTGCATGCAGCGCGCGTTACTTTTTCATCTATGGCCATCATCATTGAACCAATTTACACCATAGCTAGTGACTATGTGTGAGGATTTTTAAGGATTTCAAACGAACTTGTAATCCTTGAGCTCTTTTGGATTGACACGGATCTACAATCCTTGAGCTCTATTAAATGTTTTATGTGCCAAAATTGCGCCGCCACAGCGCACAATGATGGGTTACTTGAGATGAATAAATATTTATGCTGGATATGAACTTCCAGCTATAGTCCGCTATGTCGAAACCTTGACAGGCGATCTCCTCACCGCTAGATTTGCGGTGTGTCACTTTGATGAGACAGTCTTCCCGTCGTTAGGGGGAGATAAGAACAAGCATGTTCAAGTGGAACGACAGGAATTGTCGTGGTTTGTCCCCACTGTGTCTCATCTCGATCCCCAAAATCACAAAAAGCAAAGTGTGTAGATATCTTATACATTAAAGTGACGAGATCATATAAACCTGCTGCAAATATACCTGCAAGGATTGTGTTTTATCAAAAGGACATGGTACCACCCAAGAGGAATTGGGTATTGCACTGCCACCATGGATGGTGGCATGGTGACGCCATAAGTGGCATAAATGGCGTCACAGGCCGTGGCTCTCTAAGGAAGAGGGGGAGGCCACCTTAAGTTCGATACATACTTGTGTAAAGGAAGAAAACAAGTTTGGCACAACATGATCTATTGATCAGTGATACTCAAATCCATCTCATGAGAATATTTATGGATTGTGGTTATCATTGGGGGACGCCTCAAATGTTAGAACCAATCCTTAAAGTATAGAGATCTCTACAAACACATTACACTAGTGTACATGAGGACGTGGAATAATGAGTCTATTATCGAACCATACTTCGTTGAAAAATGTCAACTTAGTAAACTGGCCTAATAGAAAGAAGCGATCCAGTATAAACAAAGAGATAGGTCTTTTGGGCAGGTGACGCCGACACCGCAAATATAAACCCTATCAAATATATCTTTGTTAGAATGCGTAATGAGAATAAGAGTATGCAAACTCACCTTATGGCGCAAGGTCTCTCAAAAACGCACTGGAATCGACTACGAGGAGATATTCTCTCGTAATGGACTACGATGAGACAAACTCTCGTAATGGATGTCATTGCACTCCACTACCTTGTCAGTTTGGTAGTTTCTGAAAAACTGAACATGCAGCTTACGAAAAGTGGTCAAAACATATATCTCTATGGGGATCTAAATTAAGAGATATACATGAGGATCCTAAACGGACTTGATCCACCCAAATCAAGTGACTCTAGATCACATGAGTACGTTTGCAAAAGAAATCGGAACGTTCACTAAAGTGACTACTTGATTGGAAAGGGATTGATGAATTATGCCCTTGCGTTTTCATTATGGATATATATGAACTCTAAATGAAATAAGAGAAACTCAGTGTATTGTAAATCCTAAGTTGAGAATGAAAAAGATTTTGGGAATACACAGTCTTGAAATGGAACTCAAGGACTGTAATGATGGTGATCATCCATCAATCGGCTTAGGCACTCTAAAGAATAAAGTGAGACCTACAGATATTCCCATGATCAGTCGAAGTCTTTACTCTAACAATAGATCCGTTTTTCATCTAAAGGAAGATGACGAAGAAGTATTGGGAAATGAAATTCCTATACAAGTGCAATGACGCATGATTGTACTTAAACATAATATGTAAGACTCGACCTCTCATTCGATGTAAATTTGTAAAGCTATGTCTAACTATGCGCCTACCCAACGCAAATCGTTCTTTCATTAAAGATATGAAAGATTTGGGCTTATTCAATCTCTACATAGAATGTGACATGATAAAGAAATTATCCACGTCATAGCTAACTATGCGTAAAGAAAAACGCATTAAAGGTGAGATAAGAAAATCTGTTATCACAGATCAATTTCAAATCTCTTAATGGTTCACTCATACTCTAGACGAAGTTATGACTATTTTGTTATATGAAGGTCATACCACGAGTGAACCTGATGTTCAATATGAACCTATGCATTCAGTTCATGAACAACCTTATCCTCAAGATCAAAGAAAATCAAGTTGGATCTGAGGACGATGTGGCAAGATTTAGTTACTAAATCATTGCTCAAAGTCATATTTGGAAAAATATGTGAAAATGCATAACTATGCTAATGTTACTGAAGCTCCCTTGATCAAATGAAAGAATCAGGGAGAATCCCATGATTAATGTAAAAATCAGGGGGAGGTGCAGACATCAGGGGGAGTCTAGCACATACATGTTGTTTTCAAATGTAATAGGTGCGTTGCGCTCTTTTTGTCCTTCGACCAAAGTTTTATTTTCTCCCATTGGGTTTTTGTTACTTGGCAAGGTTTTTAATGAGGCAACACCACATGCACCATTCTATCTCTGACTCGGCACAAGGGGGAGTGTTGAAGGAAAAACGTATTATGTGCCTTCGTCAATGTAACTGACGATAGATAATTATGTAGTCATTATTGTCATTAATGTATTTCCTATTACCGTTGTAATACTCACCCTATATAAAGGGAATTATCAATGAAATGAGTAGATCAATTCCCATTTTCCTACAACACTTTAAATATTAAATGGATAGATATCAGAGTTATATATATGAATTATCGACCTTCGATAATTCAATTCATGCTTAAGAAAGTATTCAATTAAAAATAAACTACATTTCATAAAATTTATTCATGTATTATCTAAAATAAAATTCACTCACAGTACGGCCGAGCTTGCCGCTATTCCGAGCTCTCGTCACATAGAGTATCCTCTCGACTTGTAACATAGTTGTATTTATAAATATTACGAAACTCGGAATTAATTTATAAAAGTCAAATCTACAGACGTCCTCACTCGCACAAAACTTCCCAATTTTCTTTCTTATTATCGGTATAGGAATTACACCTCAAATACCGAAACAATTTACGTCCAAAATTACTTAGGACACCCATTCTGTGATCGATTAATTCTTTTACTGATTATTTCGTCGTAAAATCCTTTTAACCAGTTTCTAACCTTTTACCGCAAGTCAACAGTAATATTCAAATTATGATTTACCATTTCACCTTTACTGTTTACCCTTTTACCTTTTACTGTTTTACTAATTCACCATTTACTTTTTATCTTTTACCGTTTCACTTTAACCTTTTAATCATCTCCTCCACTCCTTCACCTCCGCTGGCAGTAGCAGCACCGCCACCTCCGCCGGCAGCGCCATCACAGCGCCAAAAACACCACTGCAGACCCCCCAAATTATCACACTAACCTCACCACAGTCGCATGAACCTTTCCCTGTCGTCTCCACCGCCAAAAACCTAAGCAGCCGCCGCATACAGCGGCAAAAACTCAAACACCTGCAATTTCACCAAATTCCCAGCAATCGAACTTCAAATGACACCTAATCGACTCTAAACAATGTCCTGAATTCAATTATAACCTCCAATTACATCAAAAACTTCACCTCTACCACCTCCACCGAATTCAAAACTCAAATTCTCCTTACCTGGGTTGAACCAGTTCAATTCCTTTGGTGGAGTGGTTGTGCGGGTTGAGGCCTTCCTTTTCCTACCGAAATCAGGCCGAACGGTGGCCAGAGGAGGGATCTCCGGTTCGACACAGTCGAACCTTCTCGGTCTTAGTATCCCTAAACTGCGGTGAATCACACCGTGCCACCACCACAGACTTGAAGAGGAGAAGGAGATGGTTCGAACGTGACCGGTGGCGCGACAATTGGTGGACGGACAGTGGAGAACTGAGGGCGGCGCAGCGTGGGGCCGAGGAGGTCCGAGTCAGGGAGAGAAAAAGGGAAAAAAAAGTAGAAAAGAAAAAGAAAAGAAAAGGAAGAAAAGAAAGTTGCCGTTTCGGGAAATTTCCTTCTCGACTATTTATACTCGTCCAAAAACGGAAAGTTACCGATTTTACATCGTAACTTTTTCATACGAACTCCCAATTAAACGTGCTACGCCGTATCCACGAAGTCGTTTTAACGTCCTCTAACTCATCGTGAAATAATATTTTCGGTCTAGTCAACTTATAAAAAAGTCAACCTTTAGAACCTCTAAGACGCAAAAATAAATTTTCGGAACGTAAAAGTAAAACTGTCATGAGGTAATTTAAGGTTCGGGACGTATCAAGCTTTGCATGTGAACTTTCCGCTCTATTAAAGAGGAAAAGAGAAACAAAGGTTAATAATCTACCATATTAATAACCTTATGTATACATGCTTTCAAATAATTAAGTACCTATTCGAAGTAGTAGTGTCAAAATGTAGAAACTTGTTTGACCATGCTGATACAAACTTTTCCTTGTGTACTAACCAGGTGTCCTTCAAATATGAAATAGCAGCTGGGTATGCTTTTATATTTAAATTCAAATAACTTTAGCCTACCCAAGTACTCCTCCTTAGTTTTGAAAGTGATCACAAATTGCCAGGACTCATTAAACATCTCCTACATTTCTGTGGTTTCAAACATGCTACTGCATTTTGCAAACACCCCATTACTACTATGCTATGTACACAACATATGATGGCTGGTAGGAAATATGATTCTTATGGCATTCATAAGCGCCAAGTCTCTGTGACTAACACATGAGGAAGATCATCATTAAGTAATTCCTTCAACCAAGACAAAGCCCATGTGTAATTCTCTTCCTTCTCCGAATTAAGATATGCAAATGCAACAATGAATGTGATGTTAGTAGACGTCACTCCCACAATCTCTAAGAGTGGAAACCAGTACCGATTAGTCTTGTAGGTTGAGTCCATTATAATTACATGTGGGAATGAGCGTAAAATATCAATGTGTATTGGGTGAGTCCAAAACAAGTCTGACAAAACCTGATCAGGTCCAATACTTATATGATGCTTGCTATAGTTGTGAAGAGATAATTTACTCAACAATTGTTGCATTTGTGTTCTTCCATCCAACTCTTTTGTTCTATACCGTTGTCTGACGCTAGTTAACAGGCCGCACTTTGCTGCGGTTCTGTGGAGAAGTTAGTTCGTAATGGATTAAGATATACCAAGAATGGAAGTGGTGAAAGTGGTAGTCATTTAATATGGAAGAAAACTTTAGATACACAGTATGGAAGAGAACTTCTCATACAAATTTTAGAAGTGGAAGTGATAAAAGTTGAAGTTGTTTATATGGATACAAACTTCATATACAAAGTATAGAAGAAAAATTTACATTAAAGATGAGAAAACTTTAGAATTAAACTGTCAATGCTTAGTTGTAACTCTGTAGCCGACGTAGTAGAATGATAGTTATCCATTTATGCTACCTGCAAAATTGAAAAGTAAGGAGGTGTAAGTAGTAAAATGATAGATAATGGATGATAGTTATCCATTTAATTTATGAATGTTAAACAATTTTGTTCATTTGTAAATTGTGATTCACTGATTTCATACATGGAAAGAAATGAAGAATTGAATTCATTTATTTAGACGATTGGTTTTGTACCATCACATATTTGATGCTACTATAGATTGTCTTTTTTGGTCGTGATAACATATGTGGAATAGATAAAGTACTGATATAGACCAATACCATAACAAAAGTTTATTTATGATCTCTACTCACATATAATGGAGCTGCAATATACCTAGAAATGAAGAAGTAGTTTCTAAAAGCACATTGTTCCCCAAATTGGCTACTGAATGCAACAACAAAGTATTAACCAAATTTGCAAAAGAGAAAGGAATAAACAATTTTGTAACTAACCGTAAATAAAATGTACAAAATCTTTTACAAAAATAAAAAAGAATGCATACTTGCATGAAAAGGAGAAACAAAGATAGTAGTAGAACAATGTATAGTAGCAGAATAATGTATACTATGATGCGAGATAAGTTGAATTTCATTCTAGATATGTCATATGATGCCTAAGTTTCACATAATATTTGAAACTATTCCGCCTTTAAGAACAACCAAACATATAAGTAAATGTCAAATACCAGTATCATTAATCCACCTCACTTGTCCAATTGGCATGTGCAGCTCCAACAAACCAATTCTTATTACTGCAGAAAAAAAAAATAGAGCAAAGAATCTATTGATACCCAGATGAAATGTTAAGATTTCATTTCTTATTTTGGTACCATTTAACCATATACTGTATAAAGTATCAAAAACGAATAAAGGCCTATATTTAAAATTCAAATACAACTACCAAACATTCCATTCATCAAGAAATGAATTTGAGTTGAAGTTATTGCTATCAAACTAATAAACATCATATGGATACTTCAACCTTTGGAGATCATTTTTAGTTAAAAGAATAAAAGAACAAACAACGGAATTGAGCTGAAAGAGAACTACAAATAGACTGCTACAGTACTTTGATCTCTATTTCTATTCCTATGTCTCTCTTTCGCTTTCTCTCAGTATCGATCTCTCTCCTCACAACACGAAGTCACTTCGTTGAACCCAGAATAATCATAAACGCAATAAGGCCAAAATGGATTGACATATAGAGAAAAAAAAAAAAAAAAAAGGCTATCACCATTTGATGAGCAACCAGATAGTTTGAAACTGAGAACAATCAAAAAAGATAATCGATCACATACACAACTAAACTCATACCTTCACCATATGATCAACATGACATACCTTCACGATGAAATACCTTCATGATTAGCTCACTTTAAATGGCGCAGCGCATCAGAAAGTAAGAATCCGTCAACTTCCATCTCCCTCTTTAGCCCCTCCCACTCTTGCGCTGTTGCCAGAGCCCTAGAAAATAAGAACAACTCTGTTTTCGTTTTCAGAGGAGAGAGAAACAACTGGAACAATCTCTATCTCAAACGTGGTGGCAGCAGATAGGTGATCAGACAACCCACAAGCAATAGCGAAACTGTAGCGAACCCGGCCCAGTGGTAGTAACGTAATTTAGCCCAAAAATAAGGGTAGTATTCATGGATCTTTATGAACAGTACTCGCTACAGTACCGCTACAGTACGAACCCTTCAGGCCGTATGTTATATAGTAAATTGAATATTGTCTTCAGTGTTGACACATTTGACCCATCTCTTATCGTTATGGTCATTTCCACCAAGAGCTAATTTTCCTCTCGAGTCAACTTCCCAGCATAACTATGTCATTGGAGATACTTTGAAGCACTATGGTTATGCACCCCACATTAAACTACCAGCTTCCATTCATTTCCATCTCCAATATTCAACCCCCTTAATAAGTACGGACATCCACACTTTGTTGTACCAGTGTTTCTTGGGTGTGGTCGCTTCCCTTTTTCACATGGAGAACCCAAATTTGAATCATTGATACGATTAGATTTCCTTGACCTGTACTCACCACTTCTTTTGCAACAAAATGTTATTCGTGGTCTCTTCCATCTTTCTCCAACACCCCCAGAATCAGATCTCATAGTAACAACTACTAGATTATTTTGCATTGCTTGTGCATGAATCCATTCAGTTAATGCATTTTTGCTCTCAAATACCTATGTATATGACACATATGATACATTCAGTATTAATATGGATACTGTAAAAGTAAATCGCAATGTGTCTGCTCATTTCATTAGAGAATCCCTTTATATAGGGTGATGATTACAATGGTAATAACAATTACATTGATGATCATAATCACTGATTGAAACGTTACAACTTATTGATAACTAATTGCCTAATTTACTATCGTCATTACTTTGACGAAGGCACACAAAAGGTATTTTCCTTTAACACTCCCCCTTGTGCCGAGTCAAAGACGGAATGGTGCATAGATCGTTGCCTCATTAAAAACCTTGCCAAGTAACAAAACCCAGTGGGACAAAATAAAACTTGGACGAAGGGAAAAAGAGCACAACGCACCTTTAACCTTTGAGGATGACATGTGTGTATTAGACTCCCCCTGAAGTCTACATCTCCCCCTGATCCTTACATTAATCAAGGAAGCTTTGAAAGCTTTCGCATTCCTATGTTTTTCACATGTTCCTCGAATATTGCTTTGGGTAATGATTTGGTAAACAAATCTGCTACATTCTCCTCAGACCTTACTTGATTCACTTGAATCTTGAGGAGAGCTTGTTGTTGCTGATTATAGAAAAACTTTGGCGATATGTGTTTTGTATTATCACCCTTGATATAACCTAGCTTCATCTGTTCGATGCAAGCTGCATTGTCTTCATAAATGCAGGTAGGCTCTTCAGTGGTAGTACTTAAACCACTAGTCCCTCGAATATGTGTAATGATGGATCTCAACCATATACACTCACGAACCGCCTCATGTAGAGCTATGATCTCTGAGTGGTTCGAGGAGGTAGCCACAAGGGTTTGCTTGGTTGATCTCCAAGATATCGCCGTATTCCCAATGGTGAATACATAACCAGTTTGAGAACGACCTTTATGTGGGTCAGAGAGGTACCCAGCATCAGCAAACCCAATTAATACATTATTTGGGGTTTCAGTGTGGGGGGTGGTACCTTCTCTATCTACATTTCCTTTAGGGATTACATTTTCATTTGTGTTCCCTTTTGCCTTTGTGTAGGGATAGAATAGGCCCAAGTCAATGGTTCCTTTTAGGTATCGAAATATGTTCTTAATACCATTCCAATGACGCTGCGTTGGCGCTGAGCTAAATCTAGCTAACAAATTCACTGAGAATGCAATATCAGGTCGAGTACATTGAGCTAGGTACAATAATGCGCCTATTGCACTCAAGTAGGGGATTTCGGCTCCCAATAGCTCTTCGTCATCTTCCTTTGGACGAAATGGATCTTTCTTTACATCCAAACTCCGACCAATCATGGGAGTGCTAACAGGATGCGCTTTGTCCATGTCAAATTGCCTGAGTATCTTTTGGACATACGCAGACTGGTGGATAAGTATTCCACAAGCTCGGTGTTCCAGTTCAAGACCTAGACAAAACCGAGTTTTCCCAAGATCTTTCATCTCAAACTCGGATTTCAAATAGCTCGCGGTTTCTCTTATTTCATTAAGAGTACCTATTATGTTCATATCATCGACATACACAGCTACAATTGCAAATCCGGAACTTGTTTTCTTTATGAATACGCAGGGGCATAGTTCATCATTCTTATATCCCTTCCCAATCAAGTAGTCACTTAGACGGGTATACCACATCCGCCCGGATTGTTTCAATCCGTAAAGTGAGCGTTTCAATCTGATTGCAAACGCACTCCGTGGTTTAGAGTCACTTGATTTGGGCAATGGAAGGCCATCAGGCACTTTCATATATATCTCTGAATCAAGATCCCCATAGAGATATGCCGTAACCACATCCATGAGCTGCATTTCCAATCCTTCGGAAACTACCAAACTAACTAAGTAGCGGAACGTTATAACGTCCATTACGGGAGAGTACGTCTCCTCATAGTCAATTCCAGGGCGTTGTGAGAAACCTTGCGCCACAAGGCGAGCCTTGTACCTTAGGACTTCATTCTTCTCATTACGCTTTCTGACAAAGACCCATTTATGTCCTACAGGCTTTACACTTGGTGGGGTTAGCACTACCGGACCAAATACCTGTCTCTTTGTCAGAGAATCTAGTTCTGCCTGGATTGCTACTTTCCATTGAGGCCAATCTGCTCTTTGTTGACATTCTGCAACAGAGCGTGGTTCGATATCATCGTGCTCTATGATTCCTTGAGCAACAGTGTATGCAAATACATCATCAATGTACATGGAAGATCTTTCCATCAAGTATGCCTCCTCATAATCCATTGAGATTTCTTTGTTCTCTGGAATCATTTCAAACATCGGAGCGTCCTCCAGTATTGATTCATGGACATAACTATAGTCAGAGACAATCTCATGTGAGGGATTCTCTACATTGATGATTAATGGATCGGGTTGTGCCTTACTCGCCCTCTTTTTCCTTGGGTGAGTGTCAGTCGAACCAAGTGGCCTTCCCCTCTTCCTTTGGGAAGCCACGGCCTCAACCACACCTCCACTAAGTGTGGTTCCAATGCCTCTATCTGCGGCATTGTGCCCCTGTTTGGGGACTTCTAACCTTGCAGGCACATTTGCAGCTGGTATATGTGATCTTGTCACTTTAGCAATCTCAGAAAACGCATCAGGCAACGAATCAGCTACGTTCTGAAGATTGATTATTCTTTTCACTTCACTTTCACATTGTGAAGTGCGGGGATCAAAATGAGACTGAGTGGGGACAGACCACGACAATTCCTGTCGTTCCCTTAGAAAATCCTTTTTCTTATCTCCCCCTAACGACGGGAAGACAGTCTCATCAAAGTGACAATCCGCAAATCTAGCGGTAAAGAGATCGCCTGTCAAAGGTTCCAAATAGCGGATAATAGTTGGGGATTCATATCCAACATAAATACCTAATCGTCTCTGAGGACCCATTTTAGTGCGCTGTGGGGGCGCAATAGGCACATATACTGCGCAACCAAATATGCGTAAGTGTGAAATATCAGGCTCATATCCAGTGACCAACTGGTACGCAGAAAATGGTTGGCTAGCAGTGGGTCTGAAACGAATAAGTAAAGCTGCATGTAATATTGCATAACCCCAAGCAGATATAGGCATGTTGGTGCGCATAACCAGTGCCCTAGCCACCATCTGTAGCCTTTTGATGGTGGCCTCTGCGAGACCATTTTGTGTATGCACATGGGGTACAGGATGCTCTACATCGATCCCAATTGACATGCAATAATCATCAAATACTTTTGATGTGAACTCTCCAGCGTTATCAAGTCTTATAGACTTAATAGGGTGATCAGGGTGGTGAGCCCTTAAACCTATAATTTGTGCTAAGAGTTTTGCAAATGCAGCATTTCTTGTGGACAATAATGCGACATGTGACCAGCTTGTCGAAGCATCTACCAGAACCATAAAGTACTTGAATGGCCCGCATTCTGGATGGATAGGTCCACATATATCACCTTGTATCCTTTGTAAGAATGGAATGTTTTGTTTCATGTCTTTAGCATAGGAAGGTCTCGATCCTGTTTTTGCTAAAGAGCAGGCTTTGCAAAATGAGTTATGTGCCTTTGAAATAGTCAATGAGGCAGAGGGACACAGCGCTTCTGGTGCTTCAGAAGATAATGGGTGTGTTGAAATAGTACTACGACCGGCACTTTGCATTGTGTCGGATCTGTGTCCCATTTTATTTCTTCCTCGGAAGAATGGATGTCCGTGTGAGTTCTTTAAAACACGAACCATCATGTCCCGACCAGGGTGTCCTAATCGGTCATGCCAAAGCCTGTATGCGTCAGTGTCCCAAATTTCTTTGTTGGTGACAGCATAAGATTCGATAATCCGGATGGTAGTTAAATACAATCCATTATCTTGACGCATTAGTTTCTCTAAAATGCGTTTTCTTCCGCATTCATAAGAAGTAATATTCAAATATTCAATTCCATTCTCACAGTAAGTTTGCAAATGATAATTGTTGGCACGAATATCTTTGAAACTTAATAAGGTTCGATTGCCTCTAGGTGCATATAGGGCGTTTGTGACTTTTATCATTGTGCCATTAGGCATAAAAAAGGAGGCCTTTCCTCGCCCCTGTATTACTTGGGATGATCCCTCTAACATAGTCACAGATGTGTTATAAGGAATTAATTCAACAAATAATTGTCGATTCCTTAAGATAGTGTGAGTAGTCCCACTATCAGCTAAGCACTCTATTTCTCCTCGATACATTCCTACAATTAAATGGGATGGGATTATTATATAAAGTCGAAAAATATATCTCATATTCTTTAGAGTATGATATTCTTTTCATTCTCATAATATTTTCTTTTATTTGCTAGATGTAGTGCTTCACATCGTAATAGTGCTATTTTCGAACCATGTATATATATAGGGGACAAAATCGAATAAAATTCAATACTTTAGAATAAAATCCGAAATTTATTAATAAGCCAACAATAATCAAATCAAAGTCTTGGACATCAAAAACCAATTCAACAGGCCATTATTCAAATAAACTTTAAGACCGAAAAACCATAGTCTAATTAAAATTAAGCAGATCAATCAAAGTCTGGAACATCCATAGACTGAGCAGGGTTCATGTTGCCATTGAAGTCTGCAATTGTGAGGTTGACATCAGCGTCATCGCCTCCATCTTCCATATAGTGAGCCTCTTGTTCTCTAGACTCCCTATACCTCTTGTAATTGGCTGCTACTTTGTTGCTTGCATGGCAGTTCTTATACCAATGCTCAGTAGCTCCACACCTATAGCAAGGTTCATTTCCAACTCTATCCCTTTTGAGTGCAGGGTTCTTGGGTGCCTTTTGCACCTTTGCCCTAGGACCACCATGGCCACTAGGACCACCATGGCCACTAGGACCAGCACCACCCTCTCTACGCCATACGTTAGGAGGGCCTCCACGGCCCATCCTATGGCCCATACCACGGCCCATGGGTGCCTTGCCACGTGGTGTATTGTGCCCACGTGGGTAGGGCTCAGCACGTCCAACCCCCTTTTCTCTAGGGTTCTTTCCACCTTTGATCTTGCCATAGTTGACCTCAGGAATTTTCTTTGTCCCAACAGGTCTGGCATTATTGTTCAGAAGAACTTGATCATGTCGCTCTGCCACTTGCAACATATTGATCAGTTTGTTGAAAGTTGTGATATTTTTCTTGTCATACTCCAACCTATACTGGTTCGCTAGTATAAGGGCTGAAGTGGGAAAAGTGGAAAGAGTCTTCTGGATCATGTCATCTTCTGTGAGTTCCTTGCCACAGAAATTAAGGCGTGCTTTAAGGCGCAACATTTCTTTGTTAAATTCATTAACCCTTTTGTAGTCAAGCAAACGGATTTCATTCCATTGAGCAGTCAGTTCTGGGAGTAAAGTGTCATGAATATTCCCAAAACGTCCCTTCAGGGCATCCCACAGTTCTTTGGGTGATTTTAACTGAAGGTACTCCCAGCGTAAGCTAGAGTCAATATGTCGCCTCAGAAACATTAAGGCATTTGCTTTGACTTTTGCAGACGGTTCTTCGTCTTTAGGGTCGGTGGAGGGGTGGATAGTGAAAGTATAATCTTTTGCAATAAATGCAGTTTCCACATCAGAAACCCATCGGTGGTACTCAATTCCTTCTGAGTCCAGTATTTCAAATTCGGGTCGAGTTGGATCAGCCATCTACATAAACAAGAGTGAAGAATATATTAATTATGTAGTCGTAAGACATCCACAATAATTAATTGCCAATAATGTGAATTGGATTTTGAGACCAGAATTCATAGTGGTCACACATTTTCGATGCTTTGTGACAATACTTTGTCACAATACTTTGTCACATGGTAAATTTGTTCTTATTTTGTAACGCACATGAAATTTCTTTATCATGGCATTATACTAAACATAATATATGCGGAATAATTCAACATTTAACAAAATACATATAGCATGCTTGATAATTAATTAACAAAAATAGCATACAATATTCGCATATAAAAATGATGTCATATTAAGTTCGAGATAACATATAAATGAAAAATATTGCATAAAGTCTACCACTTATAAATTTTAATACTTAATTTACCACACATATATATATATAAACATTTATGTAGGCAGTAAAAATACAAAATATACAATCAAATTTCACATTTACAATTAATTGCATTAAACAGTAGTAGTAAACAGTAATAATTGATTTTATACTTCAGTAAGTTTTCAGAAAACTAACCTTAATTTACCAGAAATGGTAAATATTCGTTTTCTGTTCGCGGGTCGGGTCGGGTCGAGGGAAACAACCGGGTCGGGTCGCACAATCTCTGCCGACGAATTTGTTGTCGGCAGAATCTTCTGGAGCAATCCTTTCCCGACGAGTTGGCGTCGGTAGAGACCGGATCTGATTTTTTTTTTTCGGGCTGTGCTGGTGAATGGGGGAACCGGATCGGGATCGGGGATGCCGATCGAGCTCGAGATCGGAGGCCGGAGTAACAAGCCGATTGGAGGCCGGTTCTGGGTCGGAAACCGAGCGTGAGGTGGTGGCGATGGACCGGTGTCGACGGATCGGGGCTGGGCTGGCGTCTAGGGGGCCGGATCGGGGGCGCCGATCGAGGGGGGGGGCTGGATCGGAGGGGGGGGGGGCCGATCGGAGGGGATCGATCGAAGGAGGGAGGGCCGGATCAGGGCGTCGATCGAAGGAGGGAGGGCCGGTGGATCCGGTTTGGTGTGGGTGGATCCGGTTGACTTTGGTGGATCCGGTGGACTTCGGGAGGGGCAGCGGCGGAGGCAGAAAAACAGAGAAAAAAAATAGGGTTTTTTTTCTGTGTTGTTTTTTTTTTTCTCTCTCTCTTTTTTTCTAAAAACTCACGGTTAGGCAAAGTGCTGATAACGTGTAAAAGTAAATCGCAATGTGTCTGCTCATTTCATTAGAGAATCCCTTTATATAGGGTGATGATTACAATGGTAATAACAATTACATTGATGATCATAATCACTGATTGAAACGTTACAACTTATTGATAACTAATTGCCTAATTTACTATCGTCATTACTTTGACGAAGGCACACAAAAGGTATTTTCCTTTAACAGATACTACAATATAATAACATTTAAAATTTCATATTACCTCATTAGTTGTGAATATGCTTGTATAATCTAATGGGCGGTATGATGGAACTCTGCTACTCTTAACAAAAGCCTCACTCTATAAGGAAGATAGAAAATAATCGATTCAATATAGTAAGCTCTTGCAAAAGAAACTTTGTAAAATGGGAACCAAAATCTTAGTTGCTGCCATTCGCAATTGCCCATATATAATAAATATGAAACAATCCTCAAATTTCTAAGTATAAGATATAATTGATCGAGAAATACCAAACGAAACTTAGAACTTATTCCAACAACAATTTATAACGATAACAATAACAAAAAAAAAAAAACCTAAATCGATGACAAAAGCTATTAAGGAGCCCTAACATGAGTTATTGACTTTAGCTTTGATGTCTTATACCAAATGAAAGAAGAAGAGGATTCATAAAAAAAAAAGAGAAAACGAAAGAAGAAGACCCATTGATTTTCAATTAATCATTCAATTAAACCAAAGAACAACAAAACAATTCAAAGGCTTAAACCCGTCTCAAACCCGACCTCGAAACAAAGAAGGGACACGAGATACATCTAGAAGATGAACTTAACGTTAGACTTGCTAATTATATGTATATGGTTTAGATAAAAAAAGGTTACCCTACCTCATCGTGAAGCTTCAAGTAGTTGCTTTCAAACTCCATGTTGGTTGCATCACCTAACTAATATTATGTACAAATTTGTGATGCTTCCTACTCCCAAGAATAGGAGGTCAAGTTTTAGTATAGGGGGAAAAAGTAAGAGTATCGTACCCAAGGGATTGAGTAACTCTACCCTAACTAGATTACCGCGAAATGAAACCTAGAAAACACATGCATCTACCTTTTTACAATTCACAACCTTAGCCCTTTGGAAGCTAAAGGTCATGGAAATGGTTTTAACAAGTGGTAGTGAATCGGCTTTGTTGATTTTAGATAAATTAAAGCTAACATAAACATAAAACAAACTAAACTAACAAGTGTTGAGACTAGATCAATGAGAGGAAAAGAGACTTATGCACAAATGTAACCCATAATTGATGTGAAAACATGGTTGACAAATATCCCCCTAGTGCTTTGGTTAAGCTACCAAGAAACTAACTAATCATGCAATTTAACAAAGTCTTTTGGAGCCAAGTTAAATCACACAACCTTAATCCCAATTATGTTACCTTATAACACAAGTGGGCTATGTACCACAAGCCTAACGCCCCCTTAGAGCAATTAAACTCACGGCACAAGCATTAAGTTCATAGTAAGAAATCCAAGCAACTTAATACTTCCCGTAAGAAATACTAAGCCACCACCTAAAGGCTACTCATGCTCACGGATTCAAGAAGTTGTCAATTTCATGCTCCGATTAATTACTTACCTAAACATGCTTTTTAGGTGACAAAGCTAGCTAACACATTTAGTAAGCATAAAGAGTAGGAACTCATAGATTCAAACATGCATCAATCATCAATATAAGGAAATTACATTGTTTGCTCATATCCACAACTCACACACATAGGCATATACATAAAAGCCTTACAAAAGTAATACATCAAGAAAGCAAGAGAAGGTGAGAAAGAACCACAATACCCATGAGCTTCCTAGATGTATACAAAGAGGGTGTGAAGCTTCAAAGTATAGTATTTTCGGTTTTCTCAAACCCAAAACACTATACAAATCCACATACACAAAGAAAAGATTAAGAACAAGGCTTCATGGATCTACCCACAAGTGTGATTGATCAAGGGGTGTAGAATCTTCGGTTTTGGTTATCAACCAAAGATGCTACACCCCTCTCTCTACACAAGGGCTAAACTATTCTAACTAAACAAACTAAGAGATGAAGAACTATGAAAAATGGAGAGGAAATGAGGGGAGAGAGAGCTTCCTTTTGGTCTAAAATGGGAGAGGGGGTTATAAATAGGCCTAAAGTAGTGAATGGAGGGTGGAGATGCAAGAAAATGAAGGGCTAGATGTTATGGACAAAGATGTAAGCACAAATTGTGGATCTAGTCTTTATAAAATGACCAAAAACCTCAAAGATATTTTGGTGGAGAAGGAAAAGGAAAGGGTACTCTTGATATTTGGCCATAAGGACAAGGGGACAAGGGCAACATCAAAGGGACAAAGCCAAAGATGTCCCTTTCACTTGTCTTCTTCCCTCCAATACTCCTTCACTTGAATATCAGCCATCACCATCTTCCGACCGCCGGAGATTGACCGGAATTCTGCCCGTTGACCGGTCAAATTCGTCTTTTAGTGTATTTTCCGGTTTTGCTCATTTGGCTTCGATTCTTCACCCGATTTCTTCAATATGTGCTAAATCCACCATTTTGTCTCTTTTCCGATCTTTAGCTCATTTTCCTAGCATGAATAGGAAACGTTATAAGAAATAGATAAAACACAAAAGGATATAGCGAAAGAATAAAAATAAGGCAACAATTACTAGGTAAATATTGACCTAACAAACGACCTCACACTTAGACTTTGCTTGTCCTCAAGCAAAACATAAACTAAACAAGCACAAACAAACAAAAGGTTCACTTGCATCCTTGAGGACACCAACTTCCCTTAGAGATTCATTACTTCATGGAATGACTTCAATTGAGCATGCTTAGAAACCAAATTTTTGAAATGCAAGGCTAATAAGTGGCTTTGGAAAGTCATGCTCAACAATGTGTATGCATATGCCATGTATGCACCTTAAAAAGATTCATATAGGATTAATGTGGACCACATTTGTCTAACCATCAAACTCACATGGATATCACTCATTATTTTCACTCAAGTGTTTAATGGCTAGTGTTTACACTCAAATGCAATTCAATTGATATGTTTTCCATAGGCTTGCTCTTCAATCTTTTCTCCACATGATCATTGCACAAGTTCTCTTGAATCACAAGGTCTTTTATTAAGGTTGTAGCGGGGCATAAGGTGGTGGTTTTAAGAAATGAAGGGAAAGGAAATCACAAACTACAAGCCTCCTAGTAAGCAATTCTCTTGTTGACATCATATAAGACTCTTTTGCTCTAGGTACTTTATAACTCCCTCTTTTCTTTCCCACAAACCCATCTAAACTACTAAACTAAAAATATTTATTCTCCTCACTCTTTTTGTATTTTTCTCTTTTCTTTCTTTCATTTTTTTTCTTTTTCTCTTTCCACTCACACAAATAACACTTTTTCTATTATTTATTTATTTTTTTCATTTTTTTTTCTTTCCTTTGGTGACCCTAGTCCATATTAACTTTTGAATAAATCTTTTGATATTATGAACATGTTTCTAGGGTCACCCTTTTCTTTTCTTGAATACACAAAAAAAAATATTCTACCCACCTCACACTTATTATTTTGCTCCGCAAACCCATTTACAAGCACCAAACAAATAATATGACTCACATTGCTTACCACTTGGCTTAGAAAGGGTAGGGAAAAGTGTTTAGGCTTAAAAGGGTAGACATTTGTGGTGGTGAAGAAATGAAAAGGCTAACACATAATTACAAAGGCTCAAATTGGCTTACTAATGGATTTCATTATAAGGACAAAAGCTATTTGGCCATGGTGGATACTTAATGCCTTGGTCTTCCCCAATAACAACTCATGCTTTTGATATAAAGTCTCGAAAGATTTGAAGCAAGTTTTAGATTACATGCACAATGAATTGATCACACAATGAAAGAACTAGTGCAAGTGAAACTTTTATGCACTATAATAGGCCCAAAAGCTCACATTATTAGGCATAGATAGTTTCAACAAATTTAATCCTCATCTTTCCCACATGAATCCATCTAAAATGACATAGGCAATATGACTTTAATGCATGTGAGCACAAAACGCCAAATCCTCCTATTAACAAAGCATTGATCTTCAATCGCTAAACATAGTCAAAATAAATCTATCCAAATAGACATCATTTCGGTCGGGGGTTGTTTCCAATTAAGACCAAGCAAGCAACCACTTATACACTTATTTTTGCATTTTTTTCAATTTTTTTGATTTTTTTTTTAAACTAACACAAGAAAAAGGATAAGGAATGAAATGACTTAGCCTTACACCTCACACTTAAATCGCACATTGTCCTCAATGTGCAATGGACAATGGTGAAACAAATTTAAGGAATAAGAAACTATGCTTATTAACTACCACATGCTAGCCAAAACAAACTAATTAACACATATACCTAATAAACACCTCACACTTAAAACATCATATAGTCCTTAATGTGGTATGAAGCTATTAAGATCCTATCAATGTTTTGGGGAGCATGCATCGTTAAGGCTACAACTAGCATTCAAAACTACAAACTAACATAAGGCAAGAAAAAGAGAAGGTAGCCACCTCACACTTGAACTTTGGATAATCATTTCAATAAAAGCTAAATCTTTTGTGTATTATCCATTGATCAAGGGTGAAATGACTATCTAACACTCAATGCTACAAGTTTATTCAAATGAAAAACACAAACACAACTATTCATGCTTAGGAGAATGAAAGTGAGGAATTAGAAAATGCAAACTCTTTGACGACCATCCGTTTAGCTCCATAATGCATATTGTCGATGGTGATAACCTCACAAGGCCCCATTGGGCCTTGCCATCCATTAAACTCCATGCATATCGAACCAAACGCACCTCACACTTGGGCTTTTACCACACTCTCTTACCTTCGGCCCATGCTCCACAACTTTAAAGCTGATCTCCTTATTTCTTTCTTTTTGTTGGAGTCCGCCAAACCGGGTTTTAGTTTAATGACATTAACAAGGTCCATAAAATTAGAAACCAATCAAAACTTGTAAATAGAGAAGAAAAGAGGATAAGGAGCTCCAAATTGGCGTAGTTCCAATTAATTTGCTAGCTTAACACTCTTACTTTCGGTAACTCTTTTCGAATTATGACCAGGTAAGCGTATGTGCGTCTTTGGTAGAGCGAGGCTCACTTAGTACATGGCACAACACCCGGGATGAAATCCCTAGCCAACTTACGTAGACATCATAATCCTACTAAGGTGCGCCTAGTTGTGAAGAGAGATAAACTTACGTGACAATAGTCCAATCCCATTTACTTAGTAAAATGGAAGAGGCATTTGATCCTTGGGTGTTGTCTAACACTCAACTTTTCGGTAACTCCTCTTGAGTAAACTCAATCGGATGCGCCTAGTTGTGAAGAGTGAATAAAATCGACGGTACAAGGATAAAATCCCTAATCATTTTACTTTAGATTTTACAAGTTTCAATCAACCTCTAATTCAAAAGAAAAAAAAAATAACTAAATAATTAATATACAAAGTATATACAAATTTTAACTAACTAAAATGTGAAATTACACAAGTAGTAATTAAGTAGTAACATGGCAAGAACAATTTCCATTTCCAATTTGAACTTTCATTTATCTTTTTCTTACCAAAATTTACAGACTCACTTACCCAAAGTACTTGTAGAAATTTCAAAAATAAAACTACCATAACAAACTATCAAACAAAGAAATCCAAACAAAGAAAAAGAATAAATGGGTTCCCTAGTCCCACGGCAACCTAATAGGGATTGAGTTTTATCTCAATCCCCGGCAACGGCGCCAAAAACTTGTTGGTTGCATCGCCTAACTAATATTATGTACAAATTTGTGATGCTTCCTACTCCCAAGAATAGGAGGTCAAGTTTTAGTATAGGGGGAAAAAGTAAGAGTATCGTACCCAAGGGATTGAGTAACTCTACCCTAACTAGATTACCGCGAAATGAAACCTAGAAAACACATGCATCTACCTTTTTACAATTCACAACCTTAGCCCTTTGGAAGCTAAAGGTCATGGAGATGGTTTTAACAAGTGGTAGTGAATCGGCTTTGTTGATTTTAGATAAATTAAAGCTAACATAAACATAAAACAAACTAAACTAACAAGTGTTGAGACTAGATCAATGAGAGGAAAAGAGACTTATGCACAAATGTAACCCATAATTGATGTGAAAACATGGTTGACAAATATCCCCCTAGTGCTTTGGTTAAGCTACCAAGAAACTAACTAATCATGCAATTTAACAAAGTCTTTTGGAGCCAAGTTAAATCACACAACCTTAATCCCAATTATGTTACCTTATAACACAAGTGGGCTATGTACCACAAGCCTAACGCCCCCTTAGAGCAATTAAACTCACGGCACAAGCATTAAGTTCATAGTAAGAAATCCAAGCAACTTAATACTTCCCGTAAGAAATACTAAGCCACCACCTAAAGGCTACTCATGCTCACGGATTCAAGAAGTTGTCAATTTCATGTTCCGATTAATTACTTACCTAAACATGCTTTTTCGGTGACAAAGCTAGCTAACACATTTAGTAAGCATAAAGAGTAGGAACCCATAGATTCAAACATGCATCAATCATCAATATAAGGAAATTACATTGTTTGCTCATATCCACAACTCACACACATAGGCACATACATAAAAGCCTTACAAAAGTAATACATCAAGAAAGCAAGAGAAGGTGAGAAAGAACCACAATACCCATGAGCTTCCTAGATGTATACAAAGAGGGTGTGAAGCTTCAAAGTATAGTATTTTCGGTTTTCTCAAACCCAAAACACTATACAAATCCACATACACAAAGAAAAGATTAAGAACAAGGCTTCATGGATCTACCCACAAGTGTGATTGATCAAGGGGTGTAGAATCTTCGGTTTTGGTTATCAACCAAAGATGCTACACCCCTCTCTCTACACAAGGGCTAAACTATTCTAACTAAACAAACTAAGAGATGAAGAACTATGAAAAATGGAGAGGAAATGAGGGGAGAGAGAGCTTCCTTTTGGTCCAAAATGGGAGAGGGGGTTATAAATAGGCCTAAAGTGGTGAATGGAGGGTGGAGATGCAAGAAAATGAAGGGTTAGATGTTATGGACAAAGATGTAAGCACAAATTGTGGATCTAGTATTTATAAAATGACCAAAAACCTCAAAGATATTTTGGTGGAGAAGGAAAAGGAAAGGGTACTCTTGATATTTGGCCATAAGGACAAGGGGACAAGGTCAACATCAAAGGGACAAAGCCAAAGATGTCCCTTTCACTTGTCTTCTTCCCATTTGAATTTGAATCAACAACTCTTCTTCCCTCCAATGCTCCTTCACTTGAATATCAGCCATCACCATCTTCCGACCGCCGGAGATTGACCGGAATTCTGCCCGTTGACCGGTCAAATTCGTCTTTTAGTGTATTTTCCGGTTTTGCTCCTTTGGCTTCGATTCTTCACCCGATTTCTTCAATATGTGCTAAATCCACCATTTTGTCTCTTTTCCGATCTTTAGCTCATTTTCCTAGCATGAATAGGAAACGTTATAAGAAATAGATAAAACACAAAAGGATATAGCGAAAGAATAAAAATAAGGCAACAATTACTAGGTAAATATTGACCTAACACTCCATTAGTGATACTAGTAAAAAAAATATATATATTTTGTTTTTGAGAAGAATGAGAACAGTAGAAGATGAATGAATCATGAAGAGAGGAGTTATAACAGCTTTAAGAAGATCTGATCTTTTAGGTTTAGGTTAGGCAAAATAAAAGATAGTGTAAGGAAAAAAAAATTGTAATTTTTAGCAACTTATTGTCCTTTAGTGTAATTTTGTATGAGGGTATTTTGGTATTTCAATAATTTAATAGTTTATGGCTTTTTGTATTAATTCTAGTTTGTGTGACTTGTATGAATTTAATTCGTTTCTTGGTTTTCATTGAAACTATGTATGAACCGATTTGATGTTTTGTAATATAGTTTTGCGTTTTTAACTTGTGATTTTTCGTATGTTTGATAATTAGGACAGTAGGTATATGATGCATGTTTAGGACTTAAAATCGGTTAGTAATCTAAGGTGAGGGCATGAAAATCGGTACTTAGTGTCGTCTTGAATGAATCTAGGTACTAGGTTTAATCGGCTAGAGTAATAACGAACTTTGCTAGACGTGATTGTTGCTTTGATTTGTGTTGCTCACTTAGGGCTATTAACCTTAGAACTTGCATGTTAAATAAGATGATTGACAACCTTACTTGTTTACATGTCTTCGATTTGAGACTCTTGTGCTTAAATGTTAAGTCTTGACGGATTAGCATAAAACTTTAGGACTAGAACAGAAGTTTGTTCTAAAGAACTTAAGAAGTCTAGTAACTAGGTACAGAGCGGAAGCTCTAGTTATCGTCGAAACTGATTTAAGTCTATACTTGTTCCTTACTTTCATATGTGCGAAATTTACATGTTAAAGAGTCTTATGTGCTAAATGCTTTGTGTGAAAGATGATGATCACTTGTATATAGTAAATTAAGATTTTATTTCGTGTCTTAGGTCTTTAGGGCAGTAGCACTGCCGAATCTCATCTTATTCCCCCAATGTGTTTCGTTTCATGCTTGTATAAACGTGTGAATATGTGTTTCTAACCTTTTACATGTCAGGTACCCTTAATCTCCGGCTAGAACGATCCCTACTTATCATATACTACTAACGTTTCTTGTAGGGTTATTATTGAAGATGTGCTTAGGCAACTCGTCAGCCTACCATGATTCACACAATTGAATTTCCTCATCTTTGGTTCATGTAGTACCGGCCTCTCCCATCTTTGGTCCATGTAGTACCGACCTCTCCCATTTGTCTACTTTTAAGCAGTGCGATAATACTCGTAACGTGTCCTGTATCTAGCCTTCTATCTCATATCTTTTTATTCAATGACGACACTAGCAAGTAGATCATTTCATAGGTGATTGTTGCATAGTGGCCTCAGACTGCTTTGATCACTGTCGACATACTTCTTCTGCAACCCTGAATATGACACATACAGTATCTTATGTTGTCCTTAGGTTTCACAAGTGCTACTGACAATCTTATACATGCATATGCATACCTCCCATCATTTACTGCTTCTCTTCTAGCATTATCATCTCTTGTATTTTCTACATTGTATGTATATAATGGTGAACTGATAGGAGCATAAAATGCGACATTCTTAATATGTTTTACCCTCCATTTATAGTTTGTTTAACCCTTAATGTCGTAGAATCGAGTCATATAGTAGAGTCGTGAGTATTTGGTAGAGTTACAAAGAAATCGTGCTAAGTTTAGTACAAATATACAAAATTGTCAAAGTAGCCAATTTAGAGCTTATGAGATGTTTCGTTGGATCCGTAAAGCCTTAGAATGATTTAGCCTTCTGATACAGAGACACATTAATGATTGAGCAATGGAATGATTTAGAGAAATTGGAGCAAAAGAAGCTTCCAAGAATTGCAAAGCAAAATCGGATCCAGGAACTCCAGTATTTTCTTGGAAACCTAAATCAACTTCCAAAATTTCTCCAGGACGGACCACAAGGAACTAGATGGTGTGCTATAAATGCATGGAAAGATCTTTGAGTCTTGTTTCCACAGAATTTGGAATCGCATCAATATCTATTTTTTAGAGGAAGTTATGCTTGATTGAAGACACAAAGGTCAAATCTGCCGAGAAGAAAGAAAAGAGTCGGAGGCCTGACGCACGCAGCTTCAGCCCCTACTGATAGGCTGCAGTGCCAGCCTTAGAAACTTGCAGCCTCTGCCGCAGCGCAGCGCTCGCAGCCTGACACTCGCACTGCCGCACAACCAGACATCCAGCCTTCTGATACTCACGACGCTGACACTAACGCTGCCGAGACGTATCCGACACAGACATCTCGTGTCCAACACATGTCCAAGATAGGCGCAAACGTATCCAAAGACGTATCCCAGGCGTATCCGCCGAGGTTTGACCGATAGCATGTCGTATCTGATACTGGCATTTCGTATCGGATACGGGCACACACCCTGCAACCATCCCGCGCGCACGCTAGCGCGCCAACCTGATATCCCTATCAAGACGTGCCCTGCTGCTGCCACCGAGAGTATCCGACACAGTGCACCTTGCTGCACATGCCAAGCCCCAGGGCGCCAACTGCCCAAGCCTGCTGATGGAATTATTTTCAAGCACATTTGTACCTGCAAAACAACTTCATACATATATTACCCTTCTTGTGTCGATTGTAGTATTGACAAGTAGGGATCGTTTTATCCGGGGAAATAAAGGGCATTTAATCACATAAAGTATCACATAATCATATGGGGGGTTTGGACTTTATATCTAAACTACTGAATATTACGAAAATAAAACCTAAATTAATATATACATATGATCATCATCTTTCACACATAACACAAAATACAAAACTCACATAACATAAAACAATTTCGTACACGGCAATAATAAAGCATTCGGCAAGTATTCAAGATTAGTTTTAGTTCTAATTTAATTAGAGCCCTTCGCGGTTCATCTAATTAGCAAAACTCCTTAATTATTCAGAACTAGCTTCGCGCATAATCCTAAACATAGTGTTATTTAGTTTAAAGACACTTCGCGTAGAAATTAAATCAAGAAACACATAAACACAATGAGTCGAATTGGAAACAAGTAACAAGTTAGGCATCACCTCACCCCATCAACATGTATATCTTCAGAATTACTCTAGCCCTTTGAACGTATACAAGATGAATCAACTTCGCGCATAATACATCTCATATGTTATTCGGCATATGAAGTAAACTCACAAGATTCGGCCATGATCAAGGCTGCCCTCATGCATTAAACTTGTTGTGCATACGAATTCAGAAAATAAACCAAAACATAATCAAGAACACATGCGAATTAAACAATATCATAAACCCTGATTAAAATTGAAATACATCAAGAACACAACCTAAAATTTAGATAATCAAGTAGCTAATCCGAAAATCCAAAATAGAATTAATAAAACTAAATAAACATCCACAAATACATACAATCTTCATAGACAAAGTATTGTAATTACAAAGAAAATATAAAGCCATGAGAGTAGAGTGAATCACACTTTGTAGAAACCTTGAAGTAGGATTCGGCAATGGTTGATTCGATGGTGATGGGGTTGCGATTTTGGTATGGTGATGGAGGGGGAGTTCGGCTTATATTTCTTTGGTATTGTGTTGAGAGTTCGGCAAAATTTTGGCTAAGTGAAAGTATGAGAGACAAGATGATTTTTCTGAATGTATGCCGAAATATATATAGGAGAGAGCGAACTAGGGTTTCAGCCTCAAAAGAGTTTTAGGGTTTCGGCAACAAAGAGTTGTGCCGAAACTCTCTTTACTTTTCTTGTATGGCAAGCTTGCTTTTCCTCTTGATTTTGTTGCCGAAAATATCTTGATAATTACTGAATAATTCTTCCCTTGTAGCTTTATGTTAATTCGGCAAAACCTAGATGAATGTGTATGAAATTAAGTCCACATTCATCTTTGATTTCTTCTAGTAATTCGGCAGCAAATTCCTTCTTAGTTCGGATTCTTCTTCTTTCCTTTGCCGTTCTCCTTTGTGTGTCTTGCCATGCAAGACTCAGCACATGTTCGACATGCTTCTCTTCTTTTCCTAGTTGCATTGCAATTCTTTCTCTTTAAATGAATTCGGCATTTAGGTTTTCCAATCCGATTTCTTTTGCTTTCTCCATCCGAAATTCATTTGTTAATTCCTGAAAATAAGAAGAGAAATATATTAGAAAGAGAAGATAAAATGTAGCACAATTTATGATTTGATAGATTCCTGATTCTGTCAGGATTTTCTGGTTCAACAAGGAGTTCTACTTTGATTGAAACTCTTAAATCTTTCGACGTTTAGAGAAACGTCGAGACATGTAGACTCCTAAACCGATTAGGATTCCCAATGTTATAAGGAATCCTACTATGAATCAAACTCTTCATAAATCATGTAGTTTTCGACATTTAAGCTCAATTAACAACCAACTCTGCCAAAGACTCCTAACTAGACTCGATGACTCTATAATACAACAATAAGAGTTAAGCAATTGCATAAATGGGGATAAAACACATTAAGAATGTCGCATATTATGCTCTTATCAACTACCCCACACTTAGCTTTTACTACTCTCTTAGCAAAACAAAATAAAAGACTCTACTAAAATTGCTGCCCCTAAATGATTGTCTCAGGTTCTTTTAAACGCATAGCTTTCAAGTTTAAGCATTCAAATGTAAGCGCAATAATCTCAAGCGTCATAGACATGTTTCATGGTATGAATAAGTAAGAAGTGAGAAAATAAGCATGTCAACATGTCAAGTTAATTCAATCCTCCTCACTAGGCATACTCTCTTCTTTTCACACAAGTTATGGCAATATTCACTCAAAATATATGCAAGAGAATAGATTGTAAGACAACAAATAGCTTGCATATTTCATCAAATAAAAGCACTTTGTGAATAATATTGTCAAGATAAACTTCAGATAACAACTATATGCACAAATGAACCAAAATCATAAGTTTAACTCTTGAGATAATCTCCACATACAAAGTTCACCTATTTTAAGAATCATGAGAAAGATGTTTAAGGGAAATATAATGGGGTTCGGCATAAGGTATTCGAATTTAGGAATGTGGTGATCAAAATGTCACCAAGACTTAGCAAAGCCCAATTCTCCTTATGTCTTCACTTTATGGGCCAAATATCATCTTGTTGGACCCATTCTTCATTCTTTTCTTCCAAAGCATAATGAAATCGAACAAATGTCAAATATACAATAATAGACCTTCAATTTACAAACAAACTCCAATTTCACAACAACTTAGCAATGTTTTCCATTCTAAAACTGTGCCCTTCTCTTTTGTTTCAATTCGGATCGAATTCTTTATTTCATTATTTTTCTGTCCGAAACAATTATTTTTCTTTTCTTTTCTCTTTTAGGCACGGCATAGATACGAGCATATAATTTCTTGCTAAATTCACTCCACACTTGTTTCACAACATTAAGCTTCACCAAGTCTTGAGAACAAAAGTAAAGATATAGTTATTCTAAGCAAATGGAATGTGTATAAAGGTAATGAAGGAAAGGCTCAATGTAAGCTCAAATGGGTCAAAACTAAGGAGTCCCACGACGGGTACTGTCAGGACCCGCCCCGTATTTCACCTGAAATCCGGATAAGGTCCTGCGGGGACCACCTTAAGACTTACTCTATCGATAAATCGATAAAGTCAATCTTAGGGTGGACAACCCTAAGACCTGCAACAACCAAAAATACTTCTAAATCCAGTTCCATCCTTAACACCTGGAGCCATCTGCTCCCCAAATCATAACAACCGCCACAAATAAATACAAAATCTAACTAAACTGGCTCACAGGTAATCAGAGCAATCTAATACAATGAACTAGAAATAGAACAAGAAATATAAGAATAAGGGATCATAAATCCCACCTAGTGGAAGCGACAACGATGATGACTATGCTTCAACTCCGAGTACTCTTGACCTCTGACCGCTACTCTGCACACTGGGCGATTTAAAACGAATGGCCCAGGAGAAAGTAATTTAAAAACATTAGAGTGAGTGGATAAAAACAATATCGTATATAAAAAGTATTATTTTACTTTTCCAATATTTTATAATTAAAAACAACGATGCATGCATTTTAATTAAACGTTCCACGTTTCAGAAAAATTATAATAATTAATTAATCAACCCCGCTGATACTTCAAATAAACAATAATATTTTTCAAGGAATAAATTTTGAAAACCAAAAGATGAATAGCTGGGCCAATCCCATCTGCACATTTTCAAATATTTTCATAATAAAATCCAACCCCGCTGGTTCGGGAATTTATTAAATAAATGAAAATCTCATAAGAGGAAATATTCCCGAAAACCAAAATAAAGACGAAAAATCAATCTCATTGGCCCAACAAACGAAACAATGGGGAAATGGTTACACCATAAACAGGAGCCTCCCAGGCTCGGGTCGGAACCTCCCAGGGCTACTGATCCAGCGTGGACAAATATAATAAGACGACCTAAGCTCCTCAGGCTAAAGGTCGGAACCTCCCAGGGCTACTAAACCAACGTCCCACGCTAAGGCTAGCTAGCAAATAAGACGACCCAGTAAGTAGTGTAAAAACAAATCAAATCAAATCTGAAATCACGCTTCCCCCATTTTATCAGCATTCCATACGGTTCTCGACCGTACATCTGAGGGTTATAAACATAATCAATTAAAATAGTAGCCTCGAAGTAAATATGTGAATATAATATCGACATGTCTCATATGTCGTGAAATCACAAATTATGCAATCATAAAATCCCCGGAAATCTCATTTCCTGTCTTTTCAATATAAATATTTTTAAAATACTCAAAAATGATTTTATCGAATCATACTATTTCCGGAAATCTCATTTCCGAGTAAAATTACGTACTATTTAAAATAGTAGAAAATATATACCCCAAATCCATATTTTCCTTTAAATAGTAATTGAAACAAATATCATAATCATATCTCGATAATTCATACCCAGCTCAAGAAATTATTTAATTAATAATAAACTTCATTTCAATAAAATATTTATGCATGCATTTATTTAAAATAAAAAACCACTCACAGTAACCGGCTATGCCTGACGCCTCTCAGAAGTCTCTTCGGTATGAGCGTTCTCACGTCCTGTAAAGATTATACTATTAATTTCTCTTTTTCTCAAATGAACAAAAGAATTCAAAATATTAACGCATTTAAACGATCTCAACGCGTGGCATAACCTTGCCCTTCAACTTTGATATTCTCTTTCCGAAAATTAGTCCCTAGACCTTAAATTCTCAATCAATCTCCTTATACAATAAAAACATCACTAACAATTCCCCTTTAATCCTCTATAAAACATGTATCCAACACTTAATCAATTTCCTTAACCCTTGATAAATTCTTCTAAAAATCCCAAAATAAATATCAACAAACTCCACTCATCAAAAACTCCAAAATTTCAGCATTAAAACCACCGACTGCGGCTGCACCGCCACCGGCAGCGGCGGTCAATGGCGGCAACTGCCACAAAAAATTACCAAATTTTAATAGAAGCTTCATCTGAACATTTTGAACAGCCTTCCCTTCTACAACAATCACCAATTTCAAGTCTAAAGGGGTCAATTTATAAAAACCCCCAATTCGGCACTATTCACCAAGAAACCTAGAAATTAAATTCTTTGATTTCTCCTTACGTACTGCAAATTGAGCCGAGTCCTTTGGAGGAGTTGTTCACGACAACAATAGCTTCGATTTAACACCAAGAAATCATTCTAACTCGGCCTGAGGAGAGAGAATCGACAAGGGGTTCAATGAATAGTAAATCGTACTTAATTCAATTGATTTCTCTCAATTTATGGTGAGGGGAGATGAGATACCTACCTAGAATTTTAGAGGATGAAGAGTGCTTCATCTGGATACCAAGAACACCACTAGAGGTGGCCGGACGGCGGCGTGGCGTCGAAAAATCCGACGGGGAAGGGGAGAGCACGGGGTCGGGGAGAGAGAAAGAGGAGAGGGTGATTTTTTTTTTTCTGAAATTTTTTCTGACTTTTTACCAAACTGCCCTTACCATTTACCTTTTATACCCGCGGCTAAAACGGAAACTATCGTTTTTACGTCACAACTTTTACATTCTAACTCTGATTACAACTAATAATATACCGATGAGTTCGTAACAACAACCTTTTCGACTACCTCGAAGAAAATTTTCTAAATTATTTATCTTACCAAAAATAATTCCCTACCTCTTTAATTTGTAACACGGAAAATACTCGCGGTAACAGGTGCTACTATAGATAAATTTAATTATACTAAGGGTCGGGATGTTACAGGCACAAATTAGGCACATGCTTTATTTGGTTTTGGTGGTAATCCTAATAAGATATTTTCAATCACTTTCGAAATCAAGGAATAGTCATGAATAATAGTCTCAAAAATCATCAAGAGTAAGTTCTAGCATTCTAGAGTTCATTAAAAGCTATGACATATAGTCATAGAATATTCAAAGAATTATGAAGTTTAGATAAATTCTGAAAATTTCTGCCATTTTTATTATATTTATCTCACAAGAAGAAAATATTTTAGCACAAAAGCTCACATAGGATATTATGGAAACAATTTAACTCAAACATGCACGCTTTATCATATGTGAAATCTCACATGTTCATACCAATCGCAATATTCATGAAACTCACAATTAATTTTTATGATTATGCAAAACAATCATCTATGCATTCAAAGATATAATCATTATAGACTTTTTAGGGAAAGCTTAAGACTCAATCTAGCTAGTTCTAAAAAGCATCGAAATTTTTTAATTTTTCTGATTAACAAACAAAAACAATCATCGAAACATGTATCCCTACCCCACACTTAGAAATTTACATTGTCCTCAATGTAAATCATAAATAATGTTGTAATTTCTAAGTATTTGATAATTCCACACGTCTCACACATATACAATTCAACCAAAAAGAGTTTAGGGATTTAGAAAATGCAAACTCTCATTGATGTCTCCTCCACAATTTTGGTTGAAATGGGTTGCCTCCCATACAACGCTTATTTGTTTTTAGTCATTTAGCCTAGACTCTTCTCCATGCTCACTAGGATTTTGGTGCGTCCTCTAGATCTATTTCCTCAATGGTGTGCTCCTCAAAAGGCTCATAGTAAGGTTTGAGTCTACGCCCATTCACCTTAAACGCTTTTCCTGTTTCAATAGTTTGAATTTCAATAGCACCATGAGCAAACACATTAGTAACAATATAAGGACTAACCCAATGTGATCGCAATTTTCCAGGAAATAATTTAAGACGAGAATGAAATAACAAGACTTTTTGACCAATTTGGAACATTTTCCCTCTTAGTTGTTTGTCATGGTACAACCTCGTTTTTTCCTTGTAAATCCAAGCGGCATCATATGCATCATTCCTTATTTCTTCAAGCTCGCTTAATTGCAATTTCCTATGCAAACCTGCCGAATCTATGTTCATGTTGAACTCCTTTGCAGCCCCTTCTTCACCGAACTATGTATCATCACCGGCCTCATCATTACTCACGGCTGCTCCCTTCTTCTTTGGTGCTTTAGGGGCCGGCCCCTCAAGTACTCTACCACTCCTTGTAGTAACAGCTTGAGCTTGCTCCTTCTTAGGGTTCTTTATCACATTGGAGGGCAGCCTCCCTTGCTCGTTGAATTGCACCATAAAGTCCACTACATGCCCCATTTGATTCTTGAGCTCGGTTATGTCCTTGGCATTGGTTTGTCGTCCAACCAACAAAGCTTGTGTGGAGGCGTTCGATTGACTTTGCCCCATAGCTAGAGACTTCAGTATCTCATCAAAGTTAGGTGTAGTAGGCACACCTTGATTATGGGGGACGAATGGAGCTTGTGACCTTTGATAAGGTACGGCTGCCCTAGGTTGAAAAGGTGCATTCGGTTGAACATTGGGCTTGAGCATGTTATCGTTGTTGGACCATCTGAAATTGGGGTGATCACGCCATCTAGGGTTGAAGTTATTTTGATAACCTCCTCCTCCTTGGTATCCTAAGGCATTCACCTCCTCAAAGCTCTCACTTCCCATTTGAGGGCATTGATCCGTAGGGTGTCCTTCGGCACATACCCCACACACTTGAGCTCTTTGAGACTTCATAAGTTGTGCCATCATGTTGGCAAGCTTGTCAACCTTTTCTTCTAGAGCCCAATTGGCCCTTGTCTCATGCACTTTCTTTGGGCGAGTTTGAGGTTGAGATTGTTGGTTCTTCAAGGCTCGAGTCTCCAACAATTGCTGAGGGGCCCAAAATCGTACTCATTGAGCACTGCTAAAATTTTTCTTCCCGTCCATCTTCTGGGAGGACCACCGTGTTCTTCGGTTCCATCAAATGCGGCGGACTCGTAACGCCAGTGGTGATCCGCCGGAAGGAACACACGATGACCCATTCTGCATATCTTGTTGCAATGAGGGGTGCTCCCATAATCGCTGAGGCACTCTGGACAAGCCTTGTATCCCCTAACAACGCTGCCCGACAACATCCCATAAGCAGGAAAATCACTGATGGTACCAATAACCATGACATGCATCTGGAACGTCTCCTCCTTGTACTTGTCAAAAGTGGGATGACCAACGTCCCACAATACCTTAAGCTTTTAAATCAATGGTCTCATATACACATCGAGACATTTTCCTGGGTAACCAGGCCCCGGAATCAACAACGTCAACATATTATATTCCTTCTTCATGCACATCCACGGAGGAAGGTTGTAAGGTACCAAAACCACCGGCCATATACTGTATGAAAGACTCATGGTGCCGAAAGGGTTGAACCCGTCGGTTGAGAGCCCGAGCCTGACGTTTCTGACATCTGACGCAAAATGAGGAAACTCATTGTTTACATGCTTCCAAGCCGCTCCGTCAGAGATGTGTGTCATGATATCTGCGTCTCCCGCGTCCCGCTCACCGTGCCATCTCATAGCTTTTGCGGTGGTTTCTGACATGTACAACCGCTCAAGCCTATCTCTCAACGGAAAATACCGAAGCACTTTCACAGGTTTCCTATTGCCTACTCCCGTCAACTTATATCGGTCAGACTGACATAGCGGACATGCGTCAAGGCTAGCAAGGTCATTCTCTTCTGCATCTTTACCCCAGAAGAGAACGCAGTCAAATGCGCATGCATGGATCTTAATGTAGGAAAGCGCTAGATCTTTGAGGATACTTCGGACCTTACGGTGATTGGTAGGATTACGATGACCCTCCTCCAACAACGAAGAAGTGTACAGTAGATATTCATCCACTTGCCTGATAGTCGATTTTGTCTCGACTTTAATCCTCATTACCTCCATCACACTTTGAAGAACTGTCTTCTCAGAACTTGAAGACATAGGGGTCTGTTGCAATACAATCAGTTTGTTGTACTTGTCAAAGGCAGCAGTGTTGACAACTTGTGGGAAGGGCAGCACCGGGTCATGCATATATTGTTCCCCACGTACACCGCTTTCAAAAGGAAACACGTCGTTGACGAATGCCATTGTTGGATCGTTGGATGTACTACTACTGCCCGCCTCAAAAAACTGCCCATGATCATGCGATCCATCTAATGATGGCTCACTGTGATATATCCAACGTTTGTACTTCGACCAAAACCCATTACTCTTTAGGTGCTCCCATACTATCCTAATCGAAAATCGACACATATCACTGCGACACTTACATTTCTTGCACAGGCAATAATGGTAATCATTCCCGTTTGCATTTTCCTCGACGAACTGCAAAAAATTCACAACTCCTGTAGTGTATCGTCGGTCATGCCTTGGAAGCGAAATCCAACTCTTATCCAGATCCATATATAGCCTGATAATAATATATATGTATAACTTTAATTAATAAGAAATTAATTAACACATACATATATATATATATATAAATCCTTAATAATTAATTACATTACAATATATATTATTATCAACATCAACTCATATATATACCATTAATTAACAACCATTATTTAAGTTACACTATATATCAACCATTATTTAAGTTAATTAATTACACTATATATCAACAACTATTAATTAACATATATATATATTTTAACACTAATTAAAATAACATCAAATTAAAACACATATATAATTAAACTAAAACTCAAAATCAACTCAACTAAAACTCAAAATCAACATATATATATATACATTCTAACACTAAAACAACAACAAATTAAACAAAAAATCACTTAATAAATCAAAATCACTAAAACTCAAAATCAACTCAACTAAAACTCAAAATCAACATATATACATACATTCTAACACTAAAACAACAACAAAACAAAAAATCACTTACTAAATCAAAATCACTAAAACTCAAAATCAACTCAACAAAAACTCAAAATCAACATATATACACATGTACGTACCTATATATAGCTCCACAATGTAACAGAGGACGGATTTCAACAATACCCACAGATTTTTCACTCTTTCTCCCGTTTTTCCCCTTTTTTTTGAAATGAGCAGCTGCTGCCCAGATATGAAAATATATAGACTTATAGCCGACGAAAATGTCAACTTCGTCGGCCATACTTCCAAAAATTTTCGTCGGCTAATGTGATAGGAGCACAATGTGCGACGATATTATATGTTTACGCCCTCATTTATGCTTCGTTTAACTCTTATTTGTTTAAGGTTGAGTCATAATATAGTTTAGTGTTAATTTGGTTGAATTTGGGAAAAATTGGTTAAGAATCTGAAAAATGACTAAGTATGAGAAATCTGGAAAATAGTGTAAAATATGTCTTTTTCGCGATTTTGAGATGAGTGAAACTGTGATCTTTCCTTGTCCGAATTCTATGAAATTTGGTGTGCTTAATATTCATATGCTAAGGAATGTTGTTTAAAATTTCAGATCAATTGGAGTTCGGGAAGTCACCCAAAAGTTGGCTGCAAAACTGCAGTCCGTGCATTCCAATCTAGGGACTTCCAGGATTTTACTGGGACTTTGATCCAACTTCGAAAAATCATTCCCGACGATTCACAAGGAATTTGATCGAGACATTTTATGGGGAGATGGCTATATGTGTCTAGTTTATCTGAGACTTGGAATCGCATCAATTGGATCTCCCAGAAGGGAGATATGTCGGATTTACTGGAGCAAGGTCATTCCAGCCGAGTTGCTGCCGGTCTTGTGTTCTTGCGGGTTTGGGGCATTTTTCCATGGACCAAGCTCACCAAATGGAGTTGTCAAGCCTACATAAGAAGTTCATGAAGATATGCAGCCCAATCCAAGGAAGAAAATTAGAAAAAGAAGTTTCCTAGAAGAACCAAGAAAGGAAGGAACCAAAACCTTGTTGCACAAGGATTGCCTTTGCCGATTTGGACTAGGTTTTCTACCTAGGATTTCTGCCGAATTTGCCTCTATATATAGCCATGTTTTCCTACAGAAAAATCATCTCATCTCAAGCATAAACACAAGGCCTAAACTCTACCAAAATTCACCAAAGATCCTAGACAAAAACCTAAACCGAAAACCACCTCACCTCACCTCAACCAAGTTTCTGCTTTGCCGAACCTTGGATTTTCTACCTCCATAACCTACTGCCGACGTGACCTATTGCCGTGCAGCCTCACCCCAGCCTCCATACTTTGCCGGATCCACACAACGTGAAGCTCTCAAGGTGTCTCAAAGTGTGATCCACTCCCTTTTTCGGTTTAGTAATTTTTGTTTAGTTATGTTTAGTTTTGTCTATGAAACACTCATGTATGTTTGGTGTTGGTTTATATGTCTATGTATGAATCGATTTTGGTTTTGTAAATTGTATGTTAAAGATTTGTTTGAATCGATGCTTAGAGTTAAGTTTAGGTTTCGACAAGAACAATGAATTTTGCATGCTAATTTGTAATATGTAACTTGTAAATTCATGTGTTAGATAATTAGGGCAGTGGTATAGATGCATGTTTAGGTTTGAAATTGGTTAGAAATCTAAAAGAGTGGACCTTATAAACCGAAACATTAGTTGTGCTTAAGCATTTGTTGTTTGCATGTAAATCTAGGTGTTAGGTTTCATCAAACCCGAGTAATAACAAATATGGCTAGATACTCAAAAGGTTGCTTTGATTTGTTTTTGCTCACTTAGGGTATAGTACTTTGGATTTCTTACATGTTAAAATAAGATGATTGACAACCTTGCTTCTTTTGCATGTCTCTGATTTAGACTATTGTGATTAATTGTTAAGTCTCAAAAGGATTAACATAACTTTAGGGCCCATAACCAAAAGTTCGGTCTTAAAACTTGAGAAGTCTTACAACTAAGTTGTAGTCGGAACTAATTTTGAATTTAAACATGTTGATACTTGTTCCTTACTTTCTTGCATGTGAGTGTATATGTTAAAGAGTCTTTGGTGCTAAATGTTTTGTGAGAGATGATGATCACTTGTATATAGTAGTTTAGGTTTATTTTCGTGTCTTAGATATAGAGGCAGCCCTTGCTGCCGAACCTCATATCAAATCCCCCATGTTGAACTCGTGTGAATATGCATATATATATGTGAATAATTTGTGTTAACATTCTCATATTTCAGGTACCCTTAATCCCCGGCTAGAACGATCCCTACTTATTCTATATTACTAACGATTGTAGGGTTTTTGATTGCTTGAGTCGCTTCGGCGGCTCATCATAATGTTTCGGAGAAAGGCCGACGAAAATACAAATCGTCGGCTGAAATATGAATATAGCCGATAATTTTTTGAAAATACCAACGAAAAAAGGTTTCGTCGGCTATGGTTAAACTATGGCCGACGATTTTTTTTTTTACCGACGAAAAATAAAATCGTCGGCTATTCCTTAGAATTACCGACGAAAATTTTAATTCGTCGGCCGTTTTTTTTTTTTCGTCGGGAAAACCATTTTTTCTGGTAGTGGTTTCAGCAACAAAGAGTTGTGCCGAAACTCTCTTTACTTTTCTTGTATGGCAAGCTTGCTTTTCCTCTTGATTTTGTTGCCGAAAATATCTTGATAATTACTGAATAATTCTTCCCTTGTAGCTTTATGTTAATTCGGCAAAACCTATATGAATGTGTATGGAATTAAGTCCACATTCATCTTTGATTTCTTCTAGTAATTCGGCAGTAAATTCCTTCTTAGTTCGGATTCTTCTTCTTTCCTTTGCCGTTCTCCTTTGTGTGTCTTGCCATGCAAGACTCCCTTATGCACATGTTCGGCATGCTTCTCTTCTTTTCCTAGTTGCATTGCAATTCTTTCTCTTTAAATGAATTCGGCATTTAGGTTTTCCAATCCGATTTCTTTTGCTTTCTCCATCCGAAATTCACTTGTTAATTCCTGAAAATAAGAAGAGAAATATATTAGAAAAAATAAAATGTAGCACAATTTATGATTTGATAGATTCCTGATTCTGTCAGGATTTTCTGGTTCAACAAGGAGTTCTACTTTGATTGAAACTCTTAAATCTTTCGACGTTTAGAGAAACGTCGAGACATGTAGACTCCTAAACCGATTAGGATTCCCAAAGTTATAAGGAATCCTACTATGAATTAAACTCTTCATAAATCATGCAGTTTTCGACATTTAAGCTCAATTCACAACCAACTCTGCCAAAGACTCCTAACTAGACTCGATGACTCTATAATACAACAATAAGGGTTAAGCAATTGCATAAATGGGGATAAAACACATTAAGAATGTCGCATATTATGCTCTTATCACCTGCGCACAGACTTGCGCACGTATCCTGCCGATAAGCCTCGCCAGTATCGGATACTGGCATAGGCTGCACCCGAGGGAAAGGGTAAATTTTTGGTTTTGTGTTCAAGCGGCTGCAACGATTCCATGCTATCTCCAAGTGCTATGCATTGTCCAAGAAGCTTCTTAAGCGTGTCCTAGACGTGTGGAGAAACCCTAGGCCAGCCAAGTCAAGGACTCCTAGTTCAATAAGGGAGAGAAAAGCCTAAAACATATTGGACTAGGAAAACTTATTACATGAAGATTTCTATCCCGTTTTGAACAAGGAAAACTCTCACAAACTGCACAGCCTTTCTCCTATATATAGAGGCCGACATCATACATGAAAAGGTGTCACATTCCGAAGCAAAGTACAAGTGCAAAGCTCTACTAATATTCAGCCAAATATCCTACATAGAATAGCAAGCCACAAGCACCTCACCACCACCTAAAAACTCCTCGATACCCGAACAAAGTTCTAAGCCTTCATCCAATCATCAAGCCACGTTTTTTAAGATCTTTTCGAGGTTTCAAAAGTGTGATCTGATCCATCTCTTCCCCTTTCTCGGCTTGTTTTAATTGTATGTATTTATGTGTAGTTTTGTCTATGAAACTCATGTGTATGTTTGGTTTTTATGTTTTCATGTCTATGTGAAAAATAATTGTGAGTTTGGTTTTATAATTATGCATGTTTTATTCGTACTTATGATGTTAATAAGGTATTCTAGGTTTAAGTTTCTAATTGCATGTTAAAACATAAAGAAAAGATCTAACAAGATAGTAATAGGGTAATCGGCAAGCATGTTAATTTGGTTTTAAGAATTGTTCTTGGTTAGGACTTTAGATCCGTGTGTCGCAAAGGTTGCTGCTTAGCACAATTGCAATGTGTTTTGAGTATCGATCTTATATTTGCCGAAATAAACATAGGTTGAGTCATACGATAAGTTGTCTTGATTTGTGTTGTTTCATAAGGGTTTAGAGTGGTTTAAAGAATTTAGATAGTAATAAGAAGAGTGACGCCTTACTTGTTAATATGTTTCCGACTAAAAAGACTTTGTGCCTAATTACTATACGTGTTTGTTTTCGACGATAAGTGTTCTCAAAGATGTCTAATATAACTTTAGGGTTAGACGATAAGTTAATCTTGAAGTATTTGTGAGTCTTAATCAATTGGTAAACCGATAAGGAACTAATTAGGTTGGAACTAAGTCAACACTAGAACACTTTAATATGTTGCCGTGAGTCTTGTTTACTAAATTGTTGTGTGTTTTGATTGCTTATTTGATATTGGTTTGTGGAAGAATGTCGACCAACATGTATATAGTAATCTAGAATTTATTTTCGTGTCAATTAGTTTTAGGGCAACCTTGCTGCCGATCTATATCTTCACCCCACTTTTTATTACGTTTCTATATATATGTGTGTGAATAAGTGTGACAATTGTTTGTGTATATATGTGTTTGTTATTTGATAGGAGCATAAAATGCTACGTTCTTAATGTATTATTCCCTTCATTTATACTTTGTTTAACCCTTATTTGCTTAAAATCGGGTCATAATATAGAGTTATGAGCTTTTGGTAGAGTGTTAATGAAATCATGCTTAAAAGTCGGAAGTTTACAGAAATTTGACCAAGTGCTAAAAATCGGAATTCTTGAATGTTTCGTTGAATCTGTAAAGCTTCCATTTTGCTTTTGATGGAATTTTCTTCTCTTATGAGCAGTATATATATACATGGATGATTGCGCAATGGAAAGATTTAGAGTAATCGGAGCTAAAGAAGCTACCGACAATTGCTATACAAGATCGAATCCAGTAAGTTTCAGGAATTTCCTGGGCACATCACTCTACTTTCAGAATTTCCCTAGAATAGCTCACTTGGAACTAGATGGCGTGCCATATATGAATGGAAAGATCTCTGAGTCTAGTTTCCAAAGAACTTAGAATCGCATTAATAACTATTTTCTGGAGGAAGTTATGCTCGATTGAAGACACAAAGATCAATCAGCCGAGAAGAAATCAAGTTTCAGACAAAAAGAGATGCAGTCCCTGCTGATAGGCTGTAGTGCCAGCCTCGACAATTTGCAGCCTGACACTCGCGCTGTCACGCATCCTGACACTCGCGCTACCGAGCCGTATTCGACACATGCCAGCCATATCTTGTACTGGCCTAGACGTATTCAAGACGTATCTAAGGCGTATCCGTCGAGGTTTGGCCTATGTCATCACGTATTCGATACCAGGATTCATGCTGTCGAGAAAATATAGACGTTGACACTCGCACTGTCGAGAAGCTACTGCACAGCTGCGCGCAGCCATGCCGCACATGCAAAGACTCACTCGCACGCCAGCCCTGCACACGCCCTGCACCTGCCGCAACGTTGTCGACAGCCAGATTAGCCTAGCTACACCAACGCTGCGCGTGTCCTACCGCAACGCTGCGGATAGCGCCTGCAATCTGTCGAGGAAGCTTTCGAGAGGGCTGCAAGTGTTTCGGCTGAATCCTAGAGCTTCGAGGAAGATCAAGACGTGTCTAAAACGTGTGAAGCATGTGTGGAGAAACCCTAGGCCGACCAAGATCAAGAATCCCTAGTTCAAAAAGGGATAAAGAAACTAAACCATATCGGAATAGGAAACCTTATTGCATGAAGATTTCTATCCCGTTTTGAACAAGAAAAAGTCCCAAAAAACACAACCCTTTCTCCTATATATAGAGGCCGGCATCATAAATGAAAACTTGTCTCATCCTAAGCACAAATATTAGTGAAAAGCTCTACCAAGTCTATCAAACAGCAAACACCGCATATACTTAGCCAAACCCGATATCACCACATTCCATAAAATCTGTACCATTGTTCTACATTCTGCCGAAGCATCTTCACCACGTCTTTCGAAGTCTTCAAAGGTTTCTAAAGTGTGATCCGATCCCCTATGGCTATTGTATTTGTTTATGTTTATGTGTATTGTATGAACTCGATTCAATTCTTGGTTTTTGTTAAACTCTTGTATGAATTCGGTTTGAAGTTTATGTGATTGTTTTGCGATTTTAACTTGTAATATTTTCGTGTATAGATAATTAGGACAGTAGGTGTCAATGCATGTTTAAAGTTTCAAATTGGTTAGTATCTAAGGATTGGGCATAAAAATCGGTACTTAGTGTTGTCTTGAACATTGATCTAGGTGTTAGGTTTAATCGGCTAGAGTAATAACAAACTAAGCTAAACCTACCCGGTTGTTTTGATTTGTGTTTCTCACCTAAGAGTTTAATACTTTAGATACTTCCATGTTAAAATAAGAAGATTGACGCCCTTACTTGTTTGCTTGTCTCCGATTTAGACTATTGCGCACAATTGTTAAGTCTTACTCGGATTAACATAACTTTAGGGCCTAGAACTACCCGTTTGGTCTTAAAAATTGAGAAGTCTTACAATCTAGGTTGTAGTCGGAACTGATTTGAGTCTTATGCATGTTGATACTTGTTCCTTACTTTCATTCACGATTTTGTTACATGTTAAAAAGTCTTTTGTGTTAAATGCTTTGTGTGAAAGATGATGACCAGTTGTATATAGTAAATTAGGATTTAAATTTCGTGTCTAGTTATTTAGGGCAGCTTGCTGCCGACCCTTTTCAATCCCCCTTTGTTTTGATTTTGCTTGCATAAATGTATAAATGTGTTGGTAACCTTTTACATGTCAGGTACCCTTAATCCCCGGCTAAAACGATCCCTACTTATTTCTATACTACTAACGATTGTAGGGTTTATCATTGAAGTGCCGCTTTGACGACTCTTCATTATTTGTCTAACCTTTTACATGTCAGGTACCCTTAATCCTCGGCTAAAACGATCCCTACTTACTATGTAACACCCCGTACTTAGAACTACCTTGACTTAGCTTAATTGTATCGCATTTAGATATTAATTCATTTTATCACTAAATTAGCCTCTCCTATTAGAAATATATACATATATATATATATATATTATATAAATTAGGTTCATAGTTTAGGAAAGTAGAGCGCGACGATACGAGAGTGTAGGCGCAAGCGGCTTGTTAATCAGAGTTTTAACGAAAAAGTTATACGTGTTTTTGTTAAAAGGGCATTTTGGTCATTTCACATGACCCTAGCTTAATTAAGCTGCCCTATTCCCCTCTCTCCTTGGTCGGGCAGTAGTTTTTTTTTCAGAAGAGAAAGAGGAAGAAGATGGAGGATGTGCCTCCCTAGTGCCACCACCAAGTTTCCAATTTCCGGTGGTTTCTGACAACAAATTGGTATCAATCTCTTCGTCTCCTCATGGGTTTTCTTTCTAAACTAGTCTTCTAATCTAATCCCCCTTGTACTTAACAAATTGAAGGAAAGAAGATTGAGTAGTTTCCGGCAAGTTTTGTAAATTCTGGTAAAACCATCAAGACTTTGGAGAAAACTCAAGGTAATAAAGTGTTCCCTACCTCTTGGGCTTTGTTTAAGTATAAGATTGCATCTAGTTTGAAGTTTTGAAAGTTGGGTATTTGCCACCTTGAGCCACCGCGGCTCCGCAGCCTCCGACGGCATTTCTATGGAAATCTTTATTCATTTTATGCTTTGTTCTACTTCCTAAATTGTGTGATAGTTAGCCTAAGTAAGTTGGTGGATTTTGGATGAGAAATTAGGGTTTTGTGTTAAGAATAAATTGGGAAAATTGTTAATTGGACATGTTGGAGTTGGAGAAAAGTTATGGGAGAAGGTTAAGATGAATATTTGGTGATATAGAAGCTTGGATGATCTTCTATCATGGAAAGGGTAGTGATTTGTAGGTTTCATTCATGGTTCGTTACCTTGCCTAATGGAGTTGAGTTTAAATATTTTATATGCTATTATTTCACTAGGTAAACTAATTGGGCAAGCTTCCAAGGGCGATTCCAAATTGGGACAATTAGACGTCATTATTTGTGAGTTGGACTTTGTTTTTAATCATTGCATGAAATTACTCCGATATTTAATTTTTTGATGCATCTATTTATTTAGTTACTTATTTATTTTCATGAGAGTTTACCTTATTTTTCTTTTTCTTAATGATATGTTTATACGATCTTGTGGTTTATGGTTTAAAATGATGTTGCTTACCTTTGGAAGGAAAATGAGTTTTCTCAATGTTTTATTGAGTTCCTCATTTTCTACCTATTTCTCATGAAGCTTGTTATGTTGCCTCATAATTTAATTATTACCGTCTTTATGGGATTCTATGATATATATATTGAGTTAATTGCTTGTTTTGGGAAAAGAGAGACTTTTCAATTGTTCTTTGAAAAAGAAATTTTAAAGATCGTGCGGTTACTAAAGAAAGGCAATCTTTAATTTGAGAAGGTAAGAAATGATATTTTTAACTATCTTACGAGTATTCAACCCCAGTGATTTTGCGATACGATGACTCAGTTACACCGGTTATGTGCACATATACCCTTTTCACTCTGCTTGTGTTCGGCGGACGCACAAGTGTATGACCAGTTCCCCCGCTCTGCCTGTTGCGTACAGGTGTACGACCAGTTATTCACCCTCCCCGCTCTGCTCATGTTAAGTTCGCTTAACATGGGTGCATGGCCAGTTGTCCGCCACGCTCTGCCTATTCTGACCTAGTTCAGTAGGGGTGCATGACCAGTTGTTCGCCACGCTCTGCCTATTATGACTTAGTTCATTGTAGGTGCATGACCAGTTTAGTTTGGGTACAAGTTTGGTAAAGTTTTGAGTTACAAGTTATTTACACAAATTGAGTTTGCAAGGAAGTACTGTGTTCTATCTCAGTTATAGACTTCATTTCTTATGAGATTTTATCAAGGCGTATTTATATGACGATTCGGTTCTCAAGTTTTCACTTGTATTATAATCTTGCAAATTGTTCTCCATAATTGTTGTGCATTGCTTGCAAAAAATTTGCCAAAGAGAAATGATTTAAAAAGAAATTCAGTTTCTGAAAAGATGTTTATAACTTTATTTTTGTCCTCTCATTGAGCTTGTCTCATGTTTTCCTATGTTTTTCTCGGGGCTCTTTGGTTTTCCGTTTTGCCCAGGTAGTAGGACTTGTTTCCTTCGTTGAGACACCACGTTGAGGCATTCTCCTTATCCACCGTCATCCATTACAGACTTGTAGGACTTGTTTCCTTCGTACTTTTTATATTTGTATTTTATTAGACCTTGTAGCTTATGCTCTGATGTAACCGTGGGTTAAACATCGAATACTTAGCATGTCATGGTTGGGCTAGTGACCTTATTCTTTTGGGTTGGTGGTGGATGTTTTGGTGAGGGACATGAGATCATATTTGGGAGTTTAATGGAGTTGTATCATAATGGAAGTGTAATGTTTAATTTACAGGTTTTGGGGTAGTCCATTTTCAGGGGAGGTTATGTCAAATTTTCGATATAATTAGTCTCTAACTTTGGCTACACAGGTCCATCTCGGATTTTAAGGGGAAATCCGGGAGCGGGTCTGTCATACTATATACTATTAACGATTGTAGGGTTTATCATTAAAGTGCCGCTTCGGGCGACTAGTCATGAACAACAAAGCTTCAATAGTGATTTTTTCACTTTGACCTTTCTTTTTGGTGCTTATATGTTATAACTACTCACAAGCATTGATGCAGTGCTATTGTATACAATTCCATAAGCAGTTTAAAGATCCTCTCTTTGATCCTTACATATAGGGATTTGCTGCTACATCTATGGCAACTCCTTTGGAAGTAAATATCTTCATAATCCTTAATTATTATGTTCGTGTTGTAGGAGAAATAGATTGATAAATCTCTCTCTCTTTATTCATTGATAAGGAGGCCTTTATATAGGCATTACATCAAGTATCCCTGGCGAACAGGGATTCCCTATCTAATAGAGTATCTAGACTACAAGTCTTATTAGGACAAGACACACCACGGAAGTTACGGAGTTAACCTTCCTTGAACACTCCCCCTTGTGTCGCGTCCTCAATGGTGCATGAACCGTTGCCTCGTTAAAACCTTTGCCAGCAAACAAAAACCTCTTGGGCAAAAATAAAAGCATGGTCTAAGGAAAAAGAGTACAACGCACCAACTACAAGTATGTGAGACATGCATAACTAGGCTCCCCCTGAAGTCTAGATGAGAACTCCCCCTGATAGTCATTCAGTCTTTGAGTTCGGATAAGCGACACATTCCAATGCGCTTTACATGCTTCATAAATGTAGATTTGGGTAGAGACTTGGTGAACAGATCCGCTGCATTTTCTTCTGAGCTGACTTGCTTCACCTGGATATTCAAAGTCTCTTGCTGCTGCTGATTGTAGAAGAACTTAGGCGAAATGTGTTTAGTATTGTCACCCTTAATGTATCCCAACTTCATCTGCTCAATGCATGCTGCATTATCTTCAAATATGCAAGTTGGTCCCATCGTAGTAGACTCAAGTCCACTAGACTCTCGAATGTGAGATATAACTGAGCGAAGCCAAATACATTCTTTGACTGCTTCATGTAGTGCAATAATCTCAGCATGGTTCGAGGAGGTAGCAACAAGGGTTTGCTTGGTTGATCTCCAAGATATCGCCGTATTCCCAATGGTAAAAACATAACCTGTTTGGGAACGTCCTTTGTGTGGATCTGACAAATATCCAGCATCAGCAAATCCTACCATCACATCATTTGGTGTATCTGAGTAGGAGGGGGTATCGCCAAAGCCGTATCGGGACCACGACTTAGCATCCGCGGGTCCGGATAAGTTGGCGGATATGTCTGCAAGATGGCGGATGGATGAACCAAAGCCAGTCTTGGCGGATATGGCTGGCGGATGGCAATCCGAGCCATGGTTTGTGCTGTTAGATGCAAGAGATCGACTATGTGTCGAATCCTTATGAGTGTATCGATAGTACAAGCCCATGTCAAGGGTTCCTTTAAGGTATCGGAAGATGTTCTTGATTCCAACCCAATGACGTTGTGTTGGCGCAGAGCTAAATCTAGCTAACAAGTTCACAGAGAAAGCGATGTCTGGTCTAGTACATTGTGCTAAGTATAACAAAGCTCCAATTGCACTAAGATATGGATATTCGGCTCCCAAGATTTCTTCGTCATCTTCTTTCGGACGAAAGGGATCTTTGTTGATATCCAGACTTCTAACGACCATGGGAGTGCCTGTAGGATGCATAACTTTGTCCATGTTAAATCGCCTGAGCATCTTTCGGACATATGCAGACTGGTGTATAAAAATTCCACCACTTCGGTGCTCTAGTTCTAAGCCTAGGCAAAACCGAGTCCTTCCCAGATCTTTCATCTCGAATTCGGATTTCAAATAGCTAGCGGTCTCATTGATCTCATTCAGAGTTCCAATGATGTTCATATCATCGACATAGACGGCTATAATGGCAAATCCTGAACTTGTTCTCTTTATGAACACACAAGGGCACAACTCATCATTCTTGTATCCTTTCCCAATCAAGTAATCACTTAACCGTGTGTACCACATCCTACCAGATTGTCGGAGTCCATATAGAGATCGTCTCAACCTGATAGCAAATGAACTTCGTGGTTTTTGCTCACTTGACTTGGGTAACGAAAGTCCTTCTGGCACTTTCATGTACATCTCCGTATCTAGGTCCCCATAAAGATACGCAGTTACAACATCCATAAGCTGCATATTGAGTCTCTCTGAGACTACCAAACTTATTAAGTATCGGAAGGTAATAGTATCCATGACAGGAGAATACGTCTCCTCATAATCAATTCCAGGGCGTTGAGAAAAACCTTGCGCCACGAGTCGAGCTTTATATCGCTGGACTTCGCCATTCTCATTGCGCTTTCTGACAAAGACCCATTTATGTCCAACAGGCTTCACGTTCGGCGGTGTAGGCACAACCGGTCCGAATACTTGCCTTTTCTTTAGAGAGTCTAGTTCAGCCTGGATTGCTTCTTCCCACTTCGGCCAATCCGCCCTACGTTGACATTCATCAACAGTGCGGGGTTCCATATCGTCGTCGTCAATAACTTCTTGAGCAACGGCGTAGGCGAATGCATCATCGATATACATGGAATTTCTTTCCATCAGATTGTGCATGCATAAGTAGTTTAGTGAGATTTCCTTGTTCTCCAACATCAACAGTGAGTCTGAGGCGTCCCCCAGATGATTCAGAGTTGATTCTTGGACATAGGTATAGTCGGAGACAATCTCGTGTGACGGCGTCACAGTATCGATGATGAACGGATCGCTTTGTGCCTGGACACATGCCCTCTTTCTAGGTACATTGTCTTTGGAACCGATTGGTCTCCCCCTTTTTCTAGGAGGATCCGAAGTCGACGCCGGCTCTCCACTTGGAGGTGCCGAGCCTAGGCTGCCGATGGCACCTAGGGCTGCGGGTCCGAGACCGGCGGCGCGTGCTCGCGCATGGCGAGGAATGTTAAGCCTTGCAGGTACATTCGCAGCAGGTATGGTTGATCTTGTCACTTTCGCAATATCAGTAAAGGAGTCGGGCATCGTATCCGCCACCTTTTGTAGTTCTAATATGCGTTGTATTTCAGTCTCACACTGAGACGTACGGGGATCATAATGAGACATAGTGGGAGAGAACCACGTCAATTCCTGACGTTCACTTGGGACGGATGCGGCCCCATCTCCCCCTAACGGCGGGAAGGATGTCTCATCAAAGTGACAATCTGCAAATCTTGCAGTAAACAGATCACCTGTCATAGGCTCTATATAGCGGACAATAGTTGGTGCTTCATATCCAACATAAATAGCTGATCGTCGTTGTGGACCCATCTTGGTACGCAGTGGAGGCGTGATAGGCACATATACGGCACAACCAAAAGTACGCAGATGCGAAATATCAGGCTCGTAACCAGTTACCAACTGGTACGCACTAAATGGTTGGCTATCTGTGGGTCGTAGACGAATAAGCATAGCTGCATGTAATATTGCATATCCCCATGCCGAAACTGGCAAGTTTGTGGCCATGACAAGAGACCTAGCTACAAGCTGTAGTCTCTTGATAGTGGCTTCTGCAAGACCGTTCTGAGAATGAACGTGGGGTACGGGATGTTCAACTTCAATCCCAACTGACATGCAATAGTCATCAAAACACTTTGAGGTAAACTCTCCAGCATTATCCAGTCTGATGGACTTAATCGGATTGTCTGGGTGGTGAGCCCGAAGCTTAATAATCTGAGCTAGGAGTTTAGCGAATGCAGCATTCCTCGTGGACAACAACGCTACGTGTGACCAACGCGTTGATGCATCAACCAGAACCATGAAATATCGAAATGGTCCGCATTCTGGTGTTATAGGTCCACAAATATCACCTTGTATTCGTTGTAGAAACGGAATATTCTGTTTATTATCAATAGCAAAAGATGGTCTTGCTTGAAGTTTTGCTAGTGAACAAGCTTTACAAAACGAACGATGAGCATTAGACATCGCTACAGAAGCATGAGAAGCAGGAGGGGGCCGAACCTCTCCTTGGAAGCGAGAGGCGGCCATCGACGGCACGGCCGAACCGAGGCCGAGGCGCCCTCTGTGCTTTTGTGATCGGAAAAATGGATGACCGTGGGAGCATTTCAAAATACGGATCATCAGATCACGACCCGGATGACCGAGTCTATCATGCCAAAGCTTATAAGCATCAGAATCACATAATATAACAACATGAGATTCGTTGGCTCGAATGGTTGTGAAATACATGCCATTGCGAACTCGCTTACACTTCTCCACAATGCGAGTGCGCATAGATTGAGTGGAGGTGATCAACAGATATTCAGTTCCATCTTCAACATAAGTGCTGAGGTGATAGTCATTGTCACGCACATCCTTGAAAGCTAGCAAGGTTCTTGGCGCCTTAGGCGCATATAGGGCGTCCTCTACCCGAATCTCAGTGCCATTTGGCAGTAAGAATTGAGCAGTGCCACGACCCTTAATTACGGGTCCAGTGCCTGTCATCGTAGATAACGACGATTCTCTTGGCGTAAAATCCGAAAACAATTGCCGATTTCTCAGAATCGTGTGAGTTGTTGCACAATCCAACAAACACTCAATCTCGCCTTGATACATCTACAAAAACAATGTAACTTGAATCAATAGTCTACTTTAGACTTTGGCGAACACTTTAAAGTAAGTGTACTGAAACAATATATCATCACAAAATGAAGTGCATTAAGGCCAATTACATAGCCATGGCAACGACAAAACTTGAGAGAAAGATATAAGCCGCATTTTAATCACCGAGTATCACCATTGATAATCATAGCCTAGGTCAGAGATTGAGACCGGACACCGTCGTAGGTGGCGTGGCCGAGCCAAGGCCGAGGCCAAGGCAAAGGCCGGGGCCAAGCCAAAGCCGAAGCTGTGGTAAGGCCAAAGCGACCCAGAGGCCGAGCCGAAGCAAGGCGAGTGGTGAGAATCGGTCAGGCATTGAGGCAATGCGATGCGACGGTTGAGCTAAAGCCGAAGCATGGCGAGTCCGAAGACACTTCGTTGCCGAGCCATTGATGCAAAAGTTGCATTTGTTTGATAGGCTATCGATTGTTGGTTTCAAAAACCGGATTCGGTGCTGAGCCAAGCTGGCGAATGGCCATGGCGAGTGAGGCCTAGCGAGTCGCGGCCAAGCGCTTATGGGCTTTGGCGAGCGAGGCATGGCGGATCGCAGCCAAGTTGGCGGATCGCTGATCGCGGATCGCGGATTAGTTGGCGAATAGCCATGGCGAGCGAGTCCTGGCGGATCGCGACCAAGTTGGCGGATAGCGGATCGCGGATCTCGGATCGCGGATTAGTTGGCGAATAGCCATGGCGAGCGAGTCCTGGCGGATCGCGACCAAGTTGGCGGATAGCGGATCGCGGATCTCGGATCGCGTATCGCGGATCTCTCCTTTTGTCTTTGTGATTTTTCGGATATGAGTTAACATCACCAGAATTTTGGTGAACTCAAAATGATTATGCCATTGAGAATTGGACGCATTGAACCAATTTTGCTTTCAGGGATGTAAAAATCTCAAATTATTCGTAGAATAAGATAGATTTTATTGATGACAACTCAAAAATACATCAAGGTTGTTCTAAATAGAACGACTTATCGAACAAAGTCGTGATTTATTGACTATTCTGTCAAAATAACAATCAAAATCAAACTTGAACACGTATCTCATGACCTAAGTCAAATACTTATTCATAGTCTGGGGTATCATACTCCTGAGTCCTACGTTTCTTGGTAGGTTGGAAGTCATCGATGGCAAAGTTCGTATCTTCCTCATCGTATACTTCTTCCTCAAAGTCTCCTACATAGTGTGCTTCTTGTTCTATGTATTGTTTGTGTTTCTTGTAAGCGGCTTGAATATCTCTGCTTGCTATGCAATCGCGTTGGAGATGATTCGTAGAACCACATTTGAAGCAAGGAGCCGAAGCATTGTTCGGCGGATGGCCACCACGCCTGGGACCGGAACCAAAACTGTTCCTCCCTCTGGGAGCGGCGGCTCTGCCATCATCCCTTGTCCAAGAAAGCGGTCGGCCACGGCCGACGCCTCTTCTCCCTCCTCGTCCGCCACGTATTGCTCTTGGCGTACGTGGTGGCGGTGCTTGACGTTCATGAGGTTGATGCTTCTGCTTAAAAGCTTTACCACGGGCTTGATGAGATTCCGCAATGAATTTCGGTCCTCGAGGCCTCTTATTGGTGGTAAGAATCAACTCATGGTACCTCTCCTTTCTTTGAAGCACATTCATCAAATCGCTGAAGGTTTTGATAGTGCCTTTCTCGCGGAGATCGCGGTACTGATGCGACAACATGGACGCAGATTCTGGGAACGTTGTGAAAGTCTTCTCCATCATATCATCATCGGTCTTTTCGACCCCACAAAAGCTCAAATCAGATTGCAAGTTTAGCATAGTCTGATGATATTCCTGGACGGAATCAAAATCCAGTAAGCGGATTTGCTCCCAATCAGACATGAGGTCTGGGAGTTGTGCGTCATGCACATTGTCGAAGCGGTCCTTGAGGATATCCCATAGCTCTTTGGGATCAGTTTTCCTCAGGTATTGCTTCTTGAGCGTTGGATGGATATGGCGCCTGAGAAACATCAGGGCTTGTGCTTTCTGTTCAGGAGAAGCGTGTAAGCTTTCATCCTCAGGAGGGTTGATGGTGGCAGTAAATCTTTTACCAATGAAAGTGTTCTCAACATCTGAGACCCACCTCTTGTATTCCTTGCCTTGGACATCCAAGATGTCAAATTCTGGACGCTGAGTGTCAGCCATCTACAGAACACAAACAGGGAGACGTTAGTATGTTTGAATACTAATCAAGTTTGATTGTTCTTTTAGAACAGTGCCAAGATATATCATGGTCACATAAATCGATGCTTAACGTGACTTCAAGTCACAATCGATATCTTCCCTTTGTTTTCTTTCCAAAAAAGAATAATACGTTATGGTTCACAGTGACATCACAGTCACAAGCATAACGGTGGCCGGTAACATCACAGTTACCCCAATAAACGTTGGCACCGGGGTGACTAAATCCCCGTATGCCGTCCCGAGAAGCGATAGAATCGGGATGAAGAAGCAGGGACACGGAAAGGTCCCGGAAGAGAAAACAAAACCCAACTATTGAAATTTTCATAAGCGGGAACGTTTATAAAAATATTTACCTCTTCAAGAGAAGCTTGATCAAACGAAACTTGACTCTTGGGGAAGCTTGTTTTCTTCGATTTTTCTTGATTTCTTCTTAACCACGAATAAGGGTTCGCGGATCGCTTGCTTGGCTTGCGAGCAATTTTGATCTTCTGGCAGATGCGTGCAAAAAGTAGCACGCAAGGGAGAGCTGCTGGCGAGCGGGTTGTCTGCCTAGAGGCAGAGGAGGAGCAGTACTCGAGGGTACAGTGCGGCAAGCGAACAGCGCAGATGCTGCTAAGAAGAGGCCGACGGTGCCGAAGGGAAGAATCGGCGGCCGACGGAAGGTTAGGGTTTCGAAAAAATATCGGAAATTAGGGTTTCTAGGGTTATTAGACGGGAGGCTAGAGCAATGTGCTGATAACGTGTTGTAGGAGAAATAGATTGATAAATCTCTCTCTCTTTATTCATTGATAAGGAGGCCTTTATATAGGCATTACATCAAGTATCCCTGGCGAACAGGGATTCCCTATCTAATAGAGTATCTAGACTACAAGTCTTATTAGGACAAGACACACCACGGAAGTTACGGAGTTAACCTTCCTTGAACAGTTCGCTTATATTTGTTTGAAAGGCCATAGATTATACTGGTTTAATATCTTTTTCGTCTTGAAAGGGTCTGCAATCGTTTCCTACTTCTGATATTAATTAGTACTTGCAACGCCATCTTTGGATATATGATCATATATCAATTAGCCGGTAGCCAAAAAGATGAGCACGAGGATAATAACAAATAATTAAAAGTATAACACAAAACAATCCATAGAGTTGTTAAAATCAAAACAAATCTTGCCAATATAATGCTTTAGAATCTATTAAAATTTATATGGAGTTGAAACAATCTTACACTACCTATAAATCCATAACAATCTATGGAGTATAAAAAGTCTGTCAAACTCATTTAAAATCTAGATTGAATACACCCCCGCCTAAAAAAAAATCTAGTCACAAATAATAGGAGTGAGAAGCGTGGCCCGTGGATCAACTGTACGATATTGTCCTAACTTAATTAGCCACCTTAAAAGTATTGAGTTTTAGTCACAAAAGACCTAGGTACAATTGGGTATTATCCACCCATTTAAAAATTGTATTTTATTTATCACTTTTTTTATGTGGGATCTCTCCTCTCAAACTGAGGTCTGTCGTGAGTACATGACAACTTTCAATTCTATTTCGGTCCGTCATGTGTATAGGGAAGCAAATGGTGTGGCACATCGTCTTGCCCATCTTGCTAGTTCCTCTATTGATGATCTTTGGATTGAGAAGACTCTTCCTATTATTGAGGATGTTCTCTTTGAAGACTTATGTAATATTACTCGAGGTAATGGTTTATCTACCCCTCGACTTACAAATATCATCAATTAATAAAGTTCTATTATTCAGTAAAAAAAAAATATTAGAGCCTGTTTGGAAACTAAATTTAGATTTAGATTTGAATTTCAAATAATATGTATTTCAAATCAGAGTAATTGATATCCCAATATTCCAAATCCACTTGTATGGGTAAGAGTTGATTTATGAGAGGATTTAAAGTTAAGAATTCAAAAAATAATGAAGAATGGTAATTTCTAAACAGTGCTACATCTCATAATTCCAAAAGCAATAGAAATGTCTATTCCCCAAATGATTCAGACTTCATGGCTTATAATTCAAATGCAATAAACATTATGAAAATGTAGTCTCATATTTCAACACTAATGCAGTCTTATGGTTCATCTTCTCATCAGAGTCTTAACTTCCTCCACGCTTACTTGGTCATTGTTTTCCCTAAATATGATCAACAAAGAGAAACATCCTTAGGGACTCCATTACTATTCGTTTCCCCTCTGACATGACCATCGTACTAAGCCTGGATGCGCCTAGTTGTGAATTGATGATGGCCAATCCGCTAAGTCGATGACGTAAGGTGTAGAGCCAAAATCGAGACCGTTCGTTAACTCTGATTTCGGGACTTGTCTAGTGAGTGGAGGGCCGGTAGTGCGTGGCACACTTAAAACCGCTACCTCGAGGCTACATTCCTTAATTTCTCCCTGACATAAACATCACGCTTAATCAGATGAGTAGTTATGAATCAACTATGGTCAAATCTGTCATCAATTGTAGAACACGCATGAATCTGGTACGTTGGGTTAAATCATGCACCCAATCTTCCGAAGAATAGAGGAAAATGACGATGCTCCTGACGAGTGCCGTAACCGAGGTTACAACACACACAATCAAAACCCTACAAAAGACGTTAATAACATGGATAAGTAGGGATCGTTCTATCTGGGGATTAAGGGTACCTGACATGTAAAAAGGTTAGAACACCTATAAACAAACAAAGAAACAAATTTAGGGGGAGTAGAAAGGATCGGCAGCAAGGCTGCCCTAATGATCTAAAATACGAAAATAAAACATAAAAAACTATTATTTACATGTGATCGACAATTCCACACAAAACATAGTACGAAGAACACTCAATAACATGCTTGACACGACTCAAAGACTCACATAGCAACAAATATATAATCGGAAATTCCTATGACTTTACTCGATTCCAATTTTAATTAGAGCCTTTCGCGGTTCATCTAATAATTAAGACTTCTAAAATACTTAGAGCTAACTTCGCGTATCACCCTAACTTGTATACTAATCGGTTCAAAAACACTTCGCATAGAAATCAAACATGAAAATCATATAAGCACAAAAGCCAAATTGGAAACATATAAACAAGCAAGGTGTCACACATTTTATTTACTATGCAAGTTTTCACGAATTATGGTAACGCTATTAAGCAACCTAGATTGAACAACTTCGCGTATGATACAACCTATATTACTCTGGTAAGTGAAATCGGCACCTAAGGTTTTTCCATGACAAAGGAAGCCCTCACGCACACAACTTTTATGTATGAATTCATGAAAACTAATCAAGTAAACCATAGAAATACGCATGACATACCTACTGCCCTAAATCAATGAATAAGAAAATCATACATGTTATTGTTTGTAAAAACGTTACATAAACTTCAATAGAAACCGAAATCATGTTCATCATACAAAACCAAACGAAAATCAAATATTTTTGCAATAACTATTGTAACTAGACAGAAAATAATACAAGCCATGAGGGATGAATCACACTTTAAAAACCTTGTGATAGGAGCATAAAATGCGACGTTCTTAATATGTTTTACCGTCGTTTATACTTTGTTTTAACCCTTATTTATGTAGAATTGAGTCATAATATAGAATCGTGAGCTTTTGTAGAAGTTAAATAAAAAATGTGCCAAGTATAGGAAATTTACAGAAATTTGACAAAGTGCTTAACATAGAGTCTTTGAAATGTCTTGTTAATTCTGTAAAGCTTCAATGATACTTTTGATGGATTTTTCTTCTCTCATGAGTAGTAGACATGTTAAGGATTGAGCAATGGAAGGATTTAGAGAAATCGGAGCAAAAGAAGTTGCCAAGAATTATTAAGCAAAATCGGATCCCGGAAGTTCCATGAATTTCCTGAGCACATCACTCAACTTCCAAAATTTCTCCAGGACGAACCACAAGGAACTAGATGGCGTGCCATATATGCACGGAAAGATCTTCGAGTCTAGTTTCTAAAGAACTTGGAATCGCATCAAAATCTGATCTAAGGAGAAAGTTATGTCAGTCACAACACTAAAAGGTCACTGCCTTGCCGAGAACTGCCTATTTTGGGGAAATTCTGTATTTGTGCACCAAAAGGGGATCCGAATGCATCAATAAAGAGTTGCTGAGCTACATGAATATTAGAGGAGTCAGCCAAGCTAAAGAGAAGTGCAAAACATGGAAAGAAGAAGTCCCCTAGTCCTGGTAGGAAAAGGAATGCAAAGTTGCCGGTTTAGGAGAATGAGTTCCTGGATCAACTAGGGAGGCTTGTAGCTGTGTCTTGGGCCATGAATCCACCGAGCATTGTTGTTGATCCAAGAAGGAGTCCATGCAGCCTTAATCCATGAAGAAAATCGACAGAATTCCTAGAAGATCAAGAAGAGGAAATCCAAGCCAAATTCGATAAGGAAAACCTTTTCCTTATCGGATTACAAATCCCTTCTTCTTGCCGATTCTTGTCACCTCTTCTCCTATATAAAGAGGCATCCTCTCTACAGAAAAATTGTCATCTCATCCTACATACAAACACAAGCCAAAAGCTCTTCCAAAGCCTCACCATAAATCCTATATCGAAAATAGTTTAGCCAAACCACCACCACCATGTATATCCGTCCCACACCCTTGCCGAATTTCTTTATGGGTTTCTACAAGGCGTGCTCCATCTTCTCATGGCTTCTTTATTTTTCTGTAATCTTACAATACTTTGTCTATGAAGATTGTATGTTTTTATGGTTGTCGAATTTGGTTTTATTCTTTGTTTACAAACTTTGAATGCATGCGAATTTTGTATGACAAATTGTAATCTTTTTCATGTAATATTTTCGTGTGCTTTGATAATTACGACAGTTGGTAGTTGATGCAAGTTTAGGATTTAATTCGGTCAGTAACCTAATGATTGGGCATGAAAATCGGTACTTAGTGTTGTCTTGAACATAATCTAGGTACTAGGTTTAATCGGCTAGAGTAATAACAAACTAGATGAACGTGACTGTCTCTGTGATTTGTGTTGCTCAACTAAGAGTATAATACCTTAGAACTTACATGTTAAATAAGATGATTGACAAACTTACTTATTTACTTGTTTTCAATTTAAGACTCTTGTGCTTAAATGTTATTTGTTGGAAAACGGTAGCATAAATTTTAGGATCCGTGACGGAAGTTCTGTCTTAAAAACATTAGAGGTCTTATAACTAGGTACATAGCAGATGCTCTAGTTATGGTCGAAACTGAGTTAGGTCTAGGATGCATCAATACTTGTTCCTTACTTTCAAGCATGCGTATTTTACTTGTTAAAGATTCTTATGTGCTAAATGTTTTGTGTGAAAGATGATGATCACTTGTATATAATAGAATTAGGATTTAAATTTGTGTCTAGGTTATTGGGCAGCTTGCTGCCGAAACTCTTTCTATCCCCCCTTTGTTTCGTTTCAACGTTTCATTGCTTGTATAAATGTATAAATGTGTTTTTAACCTTTTACATGTCAGGTACCCTTAATCCCCGGCTAGAACGATCCCTACTTATTCTATACTACTAACGATTGTAGGCTTTATCATTGAAGTGCCGCTTCGGCGACTCGTCACCTTGGAGACTACGGCAAGATGTGAAAGGATGCACGGTTGAAGGTAGGATCGGATGGATTTATGGTGGTGGAAGGGATAGTGTTTTCGGCTTAGTATTTTCTGTCTAGAACTTGAGAGAACCTTGGTAGAGCTTTCAGCTAGTTCTTGTGCAAGAATTGTGATGATTTTCTTCTGTCCATTCCGTACCTATTTATAGGGAGAGCCTTAAACAAGTCGACCGAGTTGATCTAGGTTTCTTGCCGGCCAAAACTTTATTTCTTCTTCAATCTTCTGTCCGATTTTCTTCATAGATCAGCTGCAATAAACTTCTTGATGGATCAACAACATTCCTTGATGGATAAATAATCCATAGATGTAGCTGCAAGCTTCCCTAGTTGGGTCAGGAAACATTCTCCTAGAACCGGCAGATTGTACTCCTTTTCCTACTAGGACTAGGGAACTTCTTCTTTCCATATTTGCACTTTCCTTTTGCTTGGCCGATTGATATAAGAGCACAAAGTGCTATGTTTATGCCTACATTTATGTTTTGTTTAGCCCTTATTTGTTTAAGATTGAGTCATAATATAGAGTAATGAATATTTGGTAGAGCTATCATAAAAATGTGCTAATTATAGGGAAAAATATAGAAATTTGACAAAGTGCTAAAAGAGAATAAGAAACCTAGTCAAATAAGAGTCTTAAAATGTATCGTTGATTCTGTAAAGTCTCGACCTTGTCTTTTATGAATTTAACTTCTATGATTTTATGTAGATGCATTGAAGATTCAGCAATGGAAGGAATTACAGCAGTTGGACCAAGTAAAAGATGTCAAGAATTGCAAAGGAATCCAGACGCGGAATCAGCAAGTTCCTGTGCACATCAGCCAACTTCCATGAATTCTCCAGAACGTATCACTTAGAACTAGGATGTGTACTATATATGCAAAGAAAGCTCTCTGAGTGTAGTTTCTATAGAATTTAGAATCACATCAATAGCTATTTTCTGGAGGAAGTTATGTCCGAATAAAGACGAAAATGTCAAACCTGCCGAGAAGGAAAACAGAATACCGGAAGCCTAACATGCAGCCTGCCGAGCGTGGCTTGCAGCCTGCCGAGCAGCTGCCGATAAGACAGCAACGCTGCCGAGCCGTATCCTCCCATGACATGCCCGTGTCTGACATGTGACATCTCATATCCGATACAGGCCCAGACGTATCCATGACGTATCCTAGGCGTATCCGCCGCAGCTCTGCCGATGATATTTCGTATCGGATACGTATCCGATACTGGCACCCACGTTGTCGAGGGATGTCGACGCTCACATTACCGCTGCTGAGATGCTGCTGCACGTTGCCCTGCACGTGTCCTGCCGAGGCTGCCGAGAAGTATCCGATACTGGCAAGGTCTGCACCCTGAGAGGAAGCTGCAATCTGCCGGTAGAGTTTCCGGGTGGCTGCAAAGATGGAAAACGTGTCTTCAAGCATCCTAGAATGTTCAAGAAGCTTCCAAGGCATATCCTAGACACAAGAGGAAACCCAACGCCGGCAAGGAGGAAGAAACCAAGTCCAACTAGGGAAAGGAAAATCAAAACCTTTTCAAATTGGGAAAATATTAAAGGAGGATTCCTAGCCCGTCTTGGTCTAGGAAAACTGTCCCAAATCAGCCCTTTCTTTCTCCTATAAATAGAGGCCGACACCCCCTCTCAAAAGTCGTCACATCCTACCACAAAAACACAAGCCATAAACTCTACCAAAGTTCTCCAAAGATCCTACATAAAATAGTTAGCCGAAACACATCTCCACCACCACCAAAAACATGCTATCTGTACCTAATCCATCATCATCGGATCAACACGACTTGAAGCATCAAAGGTGTTCGAAAAGTGTGATCTACTCCCTACTTTCGGTCAATAATTTATTCTTTGTAGTTATGTTAGGTTTTGTCTATGAAACTTACATGTATTTTTGGTTTCGAATTGTATGTCTATGTATGTTTCGAATTGGAATTTGGTTTTATAAATTACATGTTGAAAACGTATTTGATTCGTTGCTTATGTCTAGGTTTAAGTTTCAGATTCAATAAAGTCTATGCATGTTAATTTGTAATATAAACTTGTCATGTAATTATTTGCAAAAGTCATCACATAAATTCCAATGAAAATCGCAATTCATGTTCATCATACAAAACCAAACGAAAACAAAGTATTTTTATAACAACAAATGTGACTAAACCAAGAATAAAAATACAAGTCATAGGGATGGATCACACTTTAGAAACCTTGGAGAGCTTCGTCTTGGTGTGGGGAATGAGGCTCGGCAGTGGCTGAGGCAAGGACTGAAATCGGTGGTGAATGGGGGTGGAATCGGTGGACTTGTGTTTTAGGGTTTCGGTTTAGAACTTTGGTAGAACTTTTGGTAGAGTTTCGGCTAGTGTTTTGCAAGAGATGAGATGGTTTTTCTATGGGAAAACATGGCTTTATATAGAGGCAAATTCGGCAGAAACCCTAGGTAGAAAACCTAGTCCAAATCAGCAAAGGTAATCCTTGTGCAACAAGGTTTTGGTTCCTTCCTTTCTTGGTTCTTCTAGGAAACTTCTTTTTCTGATTTTCTTCCTTGGATTGGGCTGCATATCTTCATGAACTTCTTGTGTAGGCTTGACAACTCCATTTGGTGAGCTTAGTCCATGGAAAAATGCCCCAAACCCGCAAGAACACAAGACCGGCAGCAACTCGGCTGGAATGACCTTGCTCCAGTAAATCCGACATATCTCCCTTCTTGGAGCTCCAATTGACGCGATTCCAAGTCTCAGATAAACTAGACACACATAGCCATCTCCACATAAAAGGGCTCGATCAAATTCCTTGTGAGTTGTCGGGAATTATTTTTCGAAGTTGGGACAAAGTCCCAGGAAAATCCTGGAAGTCCCTGGATTGGAATGCACGGACTGCCGTTTTGCAGCCAACTTTTGGGTGACTTTCCGAACTCCAATTGATCTAAAATTTTAACACAACATTCCTCAGCATATGAATATTAAGCACACCAAATTTCATAGAATTCGGACAAGGATAGATCATATTTGTACTCGTCACAAAATCACGAAAAAGACATATTTTGCACTATTTTCCAGATTTCTCATACTTAGTCATTTTTCGGACAATTAAGCACATTTCACCAAAACTCTACCAAAATTGACACTAACTATATTATGACTCTATCTTAGACAAATAAGGGTTAAACAAAGCATAAACGAGGGCATAAGCATATAATATCGTCGCACATTGTGCTCCTATCAACATCTTTCACACAAAAGCATTTAGCTCACAATTCTTAACAAGTAAGACTCACACACATGAAAGTAAGGAACAAGTAATGACACAACTTAGACTTAATTCAGTTTTGACTACAATTAGATGCTACTCGCCCATTTAACTAATTGTAAGACCTCTAACGTTTTAAGATCAGGCTATTCGCAATCAATCCTAAAGTTTATGCTAATCCGGTTTTAAACGTTTTAACATTTAAGCACAAGAATCTAAATCGAAGACAAGCAAACAAGCAAGGTTGTCAATCATCTTATTTATCTTGCAAGTTCTAAGGTTATTAGATTTAGGGGAGTTGATTTAAATCTACTTACTAGCATGACTCAACCGAACTCTATCACATGAAACCTAGCACTCAGATTACATTCTAAGACATAACTAGTGATTGGTTTTTGCGTCCTAACCTTAGTTTGTGCATAAAAATCAATGTTTACATGATACTAGGGCCTTAGCACTTGTGTAGGTTGCGATTTCATTTAACTTAATAATTTGGGATTGAGTTCGGCAACGATCGAACTGAATTCTAGGTTGTTAAAATCAAGGTTACTTAATTCATGAACTTGCATGTTGATAGGATGAGTGACGCCATACCTAAAGATATGTCTCCAATTTATAAACTCTTGTGCGTAATTACTCTTTGTGTTTGTCTTCGACGTTGAGTGTTTTCAATCATGATTAGTATAATTTTAGGATTCGATGTTGAGTGTTTTCTAAAATACTTAAGAGAGAGTCTAGTGATTAGATGACCGTTGAGGCTCTAATTGAAATTGGAATTGAATAGAGCCTAAGAAACTTGAACTAAATTGCTGAGTCTTGCATGAATTCTTGTGTGTGAATTGTGTGTTTTGTGCTATGTGATGCGTGAGAGATGATGATCACTTGTATATAGTAGTTTAGGTTTAATTTTCGTATCTTAGTGTTAGTAGCAGCTTTGCTGCCGAACCATATCTTTCCCCCATTGTGACGTGTAAATTCGTATATATGTATATAAGTGTGACAATTGTGTGCATATATGTTTGTGAATATATTTGTTAACATTCTCATATTTCAGGTACCCTTAATCCCCGGCTAGAACGATCCCTACTTATTCTATACTACTAACGATTGTAGGGTTTTTGATTGCTTGAGTCGCTTCGGCGGTTCGATCAGATGTCAACCAAACATGTACATATTAGTTCTAGGATTTAATTTTGTGTTCCTTAGTTTATAGGTAACATCTCAATCCCCCATTTACGTTTCATTGTTTGTTAATATGTGAATACGTGTGTTTCTAACCTTTTCATGTCAGGTACCCTTAATCCCCGGCTAGAACGATCCCTACTTATCATATACTGCTAACGTCTTTTGTAGAGTTATTATTGAAGATGTGCTTAGGCAACTCGTCAATTTTTTGCACCGTTGCCGGGGATTATAAAAACTTGATATGTTTGAGTATTAATTGTTTTGTAAATTTTCGTATGTTGTAAAGTTTGTGTTGTAAATTTTCATTTGGGATTTTTGTAAAGTAGAAATATACTTCGGCATGTAGAGTTTAAATTCCAAAGCATTGTTTGCCAAAATTTAGTTAATGATTCTAGGGTTTTGAGATTTGTTTTTGTTGGATTTGTTTTGAGTTTTGCGGGAAGAGGAATAGGCAAGGTCACTTCTGTCAATTTTAGCCTTAACCCTTCATGTTATCTCTCGAGGTCTCATGAGGTTGAGGGCGGCTTTTATTGACACTTGTAGAAATTGTCAACACGAGGTTATTCTCAACTGAGTAAGGGGCAAAAGGTTCGCCTATTAGTGTGTGTTGTCGCTACTTAGTCTCAAAGGTTTGTCGAACTAGATCTCAGAGGCCCACAGACTGCTATCTCTTCCTTGTGAAGGGGGTGATAGGGGACTTGTCCTCCATGGTTACTAACAAATTAGTCTTGTCTTGAGCTATTTTCGGATGACACACACTAGCCTTCTGAAGCAACGAAATAATTTTGTGTCTAGACGATGATACCTAGGCCGCACGTCCACCGAGCTGCAAAACTTGAGATTGATTTGGCATGAGTGAGTCTTAAGACACAAGAAAACGTTTTGCTCTTTGATGAGAGGTATATCAGAATCAGCATGATACTACTTTGGGCTGTTTCAGTCCATTGCATTGTTATCTCCTCTGCTCCACGTACTTCGAGTCTTAGAGTTGTTTGAATAAAAATCGAACTAGAAACTTTAACTAGGTTTAACATATCGTGATTATAAAATACTCTTTGTGCCGTGTGTGTATCTCTTCTTTGCCGTTTGTATATAGCTTGAAATTGTTTGAAACTTGTTTGTATTAACCAATGTCGTGGCTTCTAATGTATTGTATATTTTTGCTTTCTATTTGTCTTCAATGATTTTAACTTACTTCGTGTTAAAAAAATTTAGAATAGTGCATGTCCGATCTTTGGATAAGAGACAACCGAAGACACTTGCAACGAATCAACGAATATCTCACCATCGCCATAGCAACACCACTACCCTCATCCGAGTCCTCTAGTTCGGCATCACCATCACCACCATCTAGTCCGAGCTCTCCCTCTCTTATTACTTCATCGAGTGAGCTTGACATTGAGGAGCCGGAGTTTGAGTTGTTAGCCATCACTTACCCTCATGACGAGTTTGATTTTAACTTTGTCGAACCACCAATCATGACTTCAATTCGTCCTCAAAATGGACATAGCACCGGAGGAGGAGCCGCACCCGCAAACATCACCTTTCCGGCATGTGCCGCCGGCAAGAGTGGTAACTTTGAATTGAAGAGTGGATTTCTCCACCAATTGAAGCCGTATCATGGACTAGCAGGTGAGGATCCGAACAAGCACTTATAATGTGTCCAACGAATGCCGACATTCAACACTTCAAGATGAAGGTTTTTCCGTTCTCATTGGAAGATCAAGAGAAGGAGTGGTTTTTTGAGGTGTCTACCGGTCATATCACTTCGTGTGAGACGATGGTGAATGAGTTTTTGCTCAAGTACTATCTGGCCTCACGTATCACGGATTTGAGGAAGCAAATCACGAGTATTCGACAAGGAGGAGATGAGACATTTTTCGATTATCACAAGAGGTATAAAGCTCTCGCCGCTTCATGTCCTTCTCATGGCATTCGTGAGGGACTCTTGCTTCAATACTTTTATGAAGGGCTGCGTCTCATGGAAAGGGAATTCCTAGATTCGGCAGCCGGAGGTTCATTCTTGGAGCTTAATCCTACACCGGCCAAGAACTTGTTGGAGATCCGAGCGTTGAATAGTAAACAATTTGGCATGTCGCAAGACAATGCCTTGAAGCATAAGGTGAGTGAGACTTCAACAAACTCGGCGTTGGAAAACAAAGTTGACAAGCTCTCGGATATGCTTGCGAGTCTTATGAGAGGGAAGAGAGCACAAGTTTGTGGAGTGCATGTGCACGGAGGAGCATTCAACTGATCAATGTCTACAAGTATTACTGAGTGAGGGATATGAGGAGGCCAATGCAAAATCGGTTTCCAAGGAGGTCAAAAGTATAATCCTCACTCGAACACTTACAATCCGGGATTCCGTGATCACCCCAACTTTCGATGGACAAACAATGACAATATCCTAAGGCCACCGAATGCAGCCCCTTTTCAACCAAGAGCACCATTTGTACCGAGACAACAAGGAGCGTTTCAACCGAACCAAGGAGGGCCGAGCCAAATGCAGCCGTACTAAGCTGAAGTCCAAAACGCACCTAGCAACCCCAACTATGATACATTGATTCAATCTCTTTCGAGTGTAACTCAAGCATTGCTCGCGGGACAACAAACACACTCGAAAGACATAGCCGAGTTAAAAACTCAAATGGGGTAAGTCGTGGACTTCATGGAGAAGTTCACCGAACAAGGAAAGCTACCGGGAGGAGTTATTAAAAATCCGGGCCATGAGCATGCTAAGGTTATTACAACTCGTAGTGGATGAGTATTGGACGAGCTACGAACCAAAATTTCAAAGAAGACGAACAAAGATGCAATCGGCATGATTTTAGAGGAAGAAGAAGCAATCGGCAAACATGCTGCCGACCCTGCCAATGCCGAGCGCCAGGCTGCAGCCGAGAGGGAGAAGAGGGCTGCATTGAGGAAGAACGACTTGGAAAAATATCCCGCGACTTCAATGAAGAGAGTATGCCGATCCAAGCACCCAAGGGAGGAGTGCCAAACACTTGCATACCCTTTCCTACACGTTTTGCTAAGTCCAAGACTGACAAATCCGATGAAGAAGTGTTGGAGATTTTTCAGAAAGTTCAAGTGAACATCCCTTTGTTGGAATGTATAAGGCAAGTGCCTAAGTATGCAAAGTTCCTTAAAGAGCTTTGCACGACATGGAGACACACAAGGAAGACACGAGTGGTGACCATGAGCGAGACGGTTTCGGCCGTGATTCAAAGGAAGTTGCCACCAAAGATGAAGGATCCGGGAAGCTTCAATGTGCCATGTGTGATCGGCAACACAAGATTTGACGATGTTATGTTGGATTTGGGAGCGTCAATCAATGTCATGCCTCTCAATGTTTACCAAACGTTGAGCATAGGACCTCTCAAGAAAGACAATGTCATCATTCAACTCGCGGATCGATCAAGCAAGTATCCGGAGGGCTATGTCGAGGATGTGCATGTGCAAGTAAACCACCTTATCTTTCCGACCGATTTCTATGTTGTGGAGATGGAAGATTCGCCAGTTAATAGCACACAATTATTGCTTGGCCGGCCATTCATGAGGACGGCACGCACCAAGATTGATGTGGCCAAGGGAAATTTGACGATGGAGTTTGATGGCGATGTAATCAAGTTCAATGTTTTCGATGCCATGCGATACCCCATTGCCGATTTGAAGGAGTGCCGAGTTAGTGATGTTGTGGAAGAGGTCGAACAAATTATGTCGACCTCACTCGATGCATAGCAACTAGCTATCGAGCAAGGGGTCGGGTTTGACAAGAGGGGAGAACGAACGAGTGAAGAAGAAAGAGAAAATCTTGAACCGAGCCTAAGGGAAGTGGTTGCCAAGCTAGAGATTGCCCTACCATCCAAATATAGTTCGTTCTTGTCAATCCCAAGTGCCACAAACAAGTTTTGTCCAAGTATGGAAGAGGCCCCGAAGTTAGAATTAAAAGAACTCCCTAGTCACTTAAAGTATGTATACCTTGGAGAAGAAGACACTCTACCAGTTATTGTGTCTTCAATGCTTAGTAAGAAGCAAGAAGAAGAGTTAGTTCGTGTGCTTAAGAAGAACAAGACTGCTATTGGTTGGACCTTGGCGGATATTAAGGGAATAAGTCCTACAACATGTGTTCATCGTATCTTGCTTGAGGAAGGTGTGAAACCAACAAGGGAAGGACAACGTCGGCTACACCCTCCAATGATGAAGGTAGTGAAGGACGAAATCATCAAGCTCCTTAATTGTGGCGTTATCTACCCCATATCGGATAGTAAGTGGATTTCTCCCGTGCAAGTAGTTCCAAACAAGAGTGGTGTAACGGTTGTGAAAAATGAAAAGAATGAACTTGTGCCACAAAGACTAGTGACCGTCCATAGAATGTGCATCGACTATAGGAAGCTCAACGCAACAACGAGGAACGATCACATGCCTTTGCCATTCATGGATCAAATGCTTGAGAGGTTAGCCGGCCATGAGTTTTATTGCTTCTTAGATGGATATAGTGGCTACAACCAAATCGCTATACACCCGGAGGATCAAGAGAAGACTACTTTCACATGTCCATTCGGCACCATTGCATATAGGAGGATGCCATTCGGCCTATGCAACTTACCTGGCACTTTCCAACGATATATGTATGCTATCTTCTCGAATTTTATTGAAGATATAATCGAAGTTTTCATGGATGATTTTAGCGTTTATGGGAGTAACTTCGAGACATGTTTGAAGAACTTGGAGAAGATATTGGAGCATTGTGTAGAGACTAGCCTTGTGCTCAATTGGGAGAAGTGTCACTTCATGGTGAACCAATGAATCGTTCTTGGCCATATTATTTTGGCCAAAGGTATTGAAGTAGACAAAGCTAAAGTGGAGCTCATCCAACACTTGCCTTCGCCTAAAACCATGAGAGAGGTACGATCATTCCTTGGCCATGCCGGATTTTATCGAAGATTTATCAAGGAATTTTCCAAGGATGCCAAGCCGATGTGTGAACAATTGCAAAAGGAAGTGTCGTTTGTGTGGAGTAAGGCATGCGAGCAAGCCTTTGTTCGGCTCAAGGAGAAGCTATGCACGGCACCAATCATGGTTCCACCGAATTGGGACTTGCCATTTGAGCTCATGTACGATGCAAGCGACTATGCACTTGGTGCCGTGCTCGGCCAAAGAAGAGACATGAAGCCGTGTGTGACTTACTACACCTTGAGGACTCTCAACGATGCTCAACTCAACTACTCCACAACCGAGAAAGAACTCTTAGCAGTAATTTTTTCTTTGGAAAAATTTTGGTCTTATCTTTTAAATTCCAAAGTTGTGGTGTATAGTGATCATGCCGCTTTGAGATATCTCATGACAAAGAAGAATGCGAAGCCGAGACTCATTCGATGGATTCTCTTACTTCAAGAATTCGACATAGAGATCAAAGACAAGAAAGGAAGTGAGAATGTTGTAGCCGATCATTTGAGCCAAATAGTGAAAGGAGAAGACGAGCTACAACCACTTGAAACATTTTCAGATGAGCAACTTTTTCGGCTTGAAGCAACACAAGAGCCTTGGTATGCCGACATTGCCAATTACTTAGCAATTCGTCACTTTCCAAAGGACATGCCGAGCCACCTCAAGAACAAGATCAAAAAGCAAGCTCGACACTACTTATGGGACAAAACTTATCTATGGAAGCAATGTAGTGACCAAGTCATTCGATGGTGCGTACCGGAAGAAAAACATCGGTCCATCCTTGCCTTTTGTCATAACGAAACATGTGGAGGACACTTTGGACCAAAGAAGACGGCTTTGAAGGTACTAAATTGTAGATTCTATTGGCCTACACTATTCAAAGATGCATACACAACATGCATTACGTGTGATCGATACCAAAGAACCGGCAATATAGGAGTAAGAGATCAAATGCCACTCACACCCATCATTGAGGTAGAAATCTTCGACTTATGGGGCATCGATTTTATGGGGTCATTCCCTTCAAGCAAAGGCTTCCTCTACATCTTACTCGTGGTCGACTATGTGTCTAAGTGGATAGAAGCAAAGGCCACACGCACCAATGACTCCAAGGTAGTTGCCGAATTCCTTAACGCAAATATCGTTGCACATTTTGGAGTGCCACGAGTGTTGATAAGCGATGGAGGTTCCCACTTTTGCAACCGAACCATTGAAGCTTTATTGAAGAAATATGGAGTTACACACAAGGTATCTACACCTTATCACCCTCAAACAAGTGGAATGACTGAGGTGAGCAATCGAGAGGTCAAGCAAATATTGGAGAAATTCGTAGGTCCAACAAGGAAAGATTGGAGTGATCGACTTGACGACGCTTTGTTGGCCTATAGAACCGCGTATAAGACACCAATAGACATGTCACCCTTTCGGCTAGTATATGGAAAAGTTTGTCACTTACCCGTGGAGCTAGAACACAAAGCATGGTGGGCCGTAAAAGCATTCAACATGGAGCTAGATTCAGCCGGCTTGCATTGGAAGCTTCAACTCAACGAACTCGAAGAAATTCGCAATGAAGCCTATAATGCCGCATGGATATACAAAGAGACACGAGCTTATCATGACAAGATGATTTGAGGGAAACAGTTCGAAGTTGGACAAAAAGCTCTCTTATTTAACACCTGGCTTGGACTTTTTCCGTGTAAGTTACGTTCTCGATGGATCAGACCTTTCATTGTCACACAAGTGTTTCCTCATGGAGCCGTCAAAATTCAAAGTTCAATCACAAGTAGGTCATTCAAAGTAAACGGTCATCGACTCAAGCCTTACTATGATACATTGAAGAACCATGCAATTGAGGAAACCAGCATTAAAGACACATCTAACATCAACGCTGCCGAGCAGCTTGTTGCACAGCCTACCGAGGAGCCTGCCACTGCTGAGCAACTGGTGCAGCCCCTGCTGATGGCTGTTGTGCAGCCAAGCACCCACCCTACCGAGTTACTGGTGCTGCCAAGTGACCTTGCTGCCGAGCTTGCCGAGCCTGCCGAGCATCCAGACGCGCAACTCTCGCGCAAAGACACAAAAGCTGCCAATACCAAGAGCAATGGTGCCGCAACAGATGAAAAATTCCAAAACCATCTTAAGCGCTCATGGAAGGCAACCCATGTCGACTATGAAAAACGGAGGAGCCATCAACGAGCGTTTGAATTCTATAACCCTTCTCTATTTCATTAGTTTGTGATGCTATGTGTGAAACGTGTTTAACTATTTGCATGCTTAGGAATTGCATTCTATAGTTTTATGCTTACATTGAGGACAATGTAATTTTCTAAGTGTGGGGTGGGTTTACATGTTTCGTTTATGTTTTTGTGCGCTTAGTTTAGAAAATAAAATTTCAGAAAATTGCTCTACAAAAAATAGAGTGTTTAAATTTTGTTGTGTGATTTATTTTCGAGTCTTAGAATGCCCCTAAATTGTCAATAATGTTTTTTTTCTCCTCTTTGCATACATAGATGATAGTTGTGCGTACTTTAAAAATTGTGAGTTTCATGGATAATGTGCATTGGTAAGAACATGTAGGAAATGTTGATTAATAAAGCATGCATGTTTTAGCTAGTTTGATTTCAAAATAACATTGTGAGCTTTAGAGCCAAATTGCTTTCTTCATGAGTGTAAAAATTTTAAATTTTCGAGCATGCTTAGTGTGTAGAACCTCGTTATTCTTTGCATATTCAACAATTATGTGCCATAGCTTTTTAATGAACTCTAGAATAGTAGAACTTACTCTTGTTGATTTTCAAAACGTTTTCATCATAAAATACCTTGATTTTGAAATTGATTGAAAAGATCTTTTAGGTTTACCACCATAGCCAAATAAAACTTGCGCCTTCGAGCCCGTCGTGGGACACCTTAGTAAACCCCTTTGAGCCGATGTTTAGTCTTTCTTTCATCACCCTAAAACACTTTCCTTGAGCTTAGTATAGTTATGCCTTTACCTTGTCTCAAAGTTTCGGCAAAGCTTGATTTTTGAAGGAGTTTCCGCGTGAAGTGATGTAAAAGAACAAGTGTGAGGTAGACTTAGCCATGAATATGTATGAAAAATATATGTGCCGTATGCCTAAGAAAAAGAAAACATAAATGTGCTTGGATAACAAAAGAAAAGAATAGAAAGTGAATACGAGAGCTAAGAAAATAGAGAAAAAGGGCACGGTTTTTGAAACTTTTTAGCTTGGTTTTTAGTCTTGAAAAGTGTTATGTAATGTTTAGGAGTTAAGAATGAAGGAAGGGTATAACAAAGAAGAAATTCGACCCCTGGCGAGAAGACATAAGGAGAGTCGAGCTTTGTTATGTTAATAGAGACTTTTAAACCTCCTTATCCAAATTTTGAATACTTCTTAGCCTAGCCCCATTACATTCCTTTTTTATCTTTTCATGATTCTTAAAATAGGTTAACCTTGATTTGTGGAGTCTTTCTCAAAAGTAAGCATATAGTTTTGGTTCATTAGTGCACATAGTTGTTACAAGAGGTTTTTCCATAAGTTTCACAAAGAGCTTTCATTTTTCATGACATATGCAAGTTATTTTCGTGTTCATCATCTTTCTCTTGCATATGCCTATGTGTGAAATAGCCATGCCTTGAGTGAAAAGAAGAGAGAATGCCTAGTGAGGGAATTCGGATTAGCTATACATGTTTACATGCTTATGTGTGTTCTTATATGTTGATATTGATGTTGCATGTTCATGAAACTTGAAATTTTCGTGCTTAGCATTCTCATGCATCAACTTGGAAGCTATGTGTCCATACGAGCCTGAGACAAATCATTAGGGGCAATAGCTTGTTTAGAGTCTTAGTTTAATTTAGTTTTGTTAAGTGTGGGTAGTTGATAAGAGCACAAATTGCAATGTTCTTAGTATGTTTATGCCTACATTTATACTTTGTTTAGCCCTTATTTGTTTAAGATTGAGTCATAATATAGAGTAATGAATATTTGGTAGAGCTATCATAAAAATGTGCTAATTATAGGAAAAAATACAAAAATTTGACAAAGTGCGAAAAGAGAATAAGAAACCTAGTCAAATAGGAGTCTTAAAATGTATCGTTGATTCTGTAAAGCCTCGACCTTGTCTTTTATGAATTTAACTTCTCTGATTTTATGTAGATGCATTGAAGATTCAGCAATGGAAGGAATTACAGCAGTTGGACTAAGTAAAAGATGCCAAGAATTGCAAAGAAATCCAGACGCGGAATCAGCAAGTTCCTGTGCACATCAGCCAATTTTCATGAATTCTCCAGAAAGGATAACTTCGAACCAGGATGCGTACCATATATGTAAAGAAAGCTCTCTGAGTCTAGTTTCTATAGAATTTGGAATTGCATCAATAGCTATTTTCTTAAGGAAGTTATGCCTAAATCAAGACGAAAAGGTCAAATATGCCGAGAAGGAAAACAGAATACCGGAAGCCTGACATGCAGCCTGCCGAGCGTGGCTTGCAGCCTGCCGAGCAGCTGCTGAGAAAACACCAACGCTGCCGAGCCGTATCCTCCCATGAAATGCCCGTGTCCGACACGTAACATATCGTATCTGATACAGGCCCAGACGTATCCATGACATATCTCAGGCGTATCTGCCGAGCCTCTGCCGATGACAGTTTGTATCCGATACGTATCCGATACTGGCACCCATGCTGTCGAGGAATTTCGATGCTAACACTACCGCTGCCGAGAAGCTGCTGCGCAGCAGCCATGCTGCACATGGCTTGCGCGTTGCCCTGCACGTGTCCTGCCGAGGCTGCCAAGAAGTATCTGATACTAGCAAGGTCTGCACCCGAGAGGAAGCTGCAATCTGCCAGTAGAGTTTCCGGGTGGCTGTAAAGATGGAAAACGTGTCTTCAAGCATCCTAGAATGTTCAAGAAGCTTCCAAGGTATAACCTAGACACAAGAGGAAACCCTACGCCGGCAAGGAGGAAGAAACCAAGTCCAACTAGGGAAAGGAAAATCAAAACCTTTTCAAATTGGGAAAATATTAAAGGAGAATTCCTAGCCCGTCTTGGTCTAGGAACACTGTTCCAAATCAGCCCTTTCTTTCTCCTATAAATAGAGGCCGGCACCCCCTCCCAAAAGTCGTCACATCCTACCACAAAAACACAAGCCATAAACTCTACCAAAGTTCCCCAAAGATCCTACATAGAATAGTTAGCCGAAACACATCTCCACCACCACCAAAAACATCCTATATGTACCTCATCCATCATCATCGGATCAACACGACTTGAAGCATCAAACGTGTTCAAAAAGTGTGATCTACTCCCTACTTTCAGTCAATAATTTATTCTTTGTAGTTATGTTAGGTTTTGTCTATGAAACTTACATGTATTTTTAGTTTCGAATTGTATGTCTATGTACGTTTCGAATTGGAATTTGGTTTTATAAATTGCATGTTGAAAACGTATTTGATTCGTTGCTTATGTCTAGGTTTAAGTTTCAGATTCAATAAAGTCTATGCATGTTAATTTGTAATATAAACTTGTAAGAAAATCGTGCACTTAGATAATTAGGACAGTTGGTATTTGATGCATGCTTAGGACTTAAAATCGGTTAGAACTAAGGTTAGGACGCAAAAACCAATCACTAGTTATGTCTTAGAATGTAATCTGAGTGCTAGGTTTCATGTGATAGAGTTCGGTTGAGTCATGCTAGTAAGTAGATTTAAATCAACTCGCCTAAATCTAATAACCTTAGAACTTGCAAGATAAATAAGATGATTGACAACCTTGTTTGTTTGCTTATCTTCGATTTAGATTCTTGTGCTTAAATGTTAAAACGTTTAAAACCGGATTAGCATAAACTTTAGGATTGATTGCGAATAGCCTGATCTTAAAACGTTAGAGGTCTTACAATTAGTTAAATGGGCGAGTAGCATCTAATTGTAGTCGAAACTGAATTAAGTCTAAGTTGTGTCATTACTTGTTCCTTACTTTCATGTGTGTGAGTCTTACTTGTTAAGAATTGTGAGCTAAATGCTTTTGTGTGAAAGATGTCAACCAAACATGTACATATTAGTTCTAGGATTTAATTTCGTGTTCCTTAGTTTATAGGGAAGCTTGCTGCCGAATCTCATCTCAATCCCCCATTTACGTTTCATTGTTTGTTAATATGTGAATACGCCCGACTAGAATAATCCCTACTTATCATATATTTCTAACGTCTTTTGTAGGATTATTATTGAAAATGTGCTTAGGCAAATCGTCACTGACTCGCCTAATCTTCATTTAGCTCATAAATCTCTCATTTGATGAATTAGAATTCAACTTTGGTGCAGGAACACAAAGCTTTCACTCGGCAGGAACTTCATTGCCAGAAACTTCCTATGTTCTGCTGATCTGACCTTTCCATGTTGTTGATGGCATAACTTTCTCCACAGAATAGCTTTTGATGTGATTTTAAATTTTCCAGAAACTAGACTCGTGTAGCTTTCTGTGCATATATGGCGTGTCTTCCCAGGTCTTATGAATCGTCCTGGAGAAATTCTAAAATTTCGGTGATGTACCCAGGAAATTACTGGAACTTACTACATTGCGGCATAATTTTCCAATACAATTCTTGGCTGCTTCTTTTGCTCCGATTGTTGTAACTCATTCTATTACTAAACCATCAACATGTGTACAACACATGAGAGAAGAAAAATTCATCAAATATAAAGTCGAGGCTTTACAGAACCAACGATGTAACGACCCGAACCTTAAAATACCCCCTAGAAGTTTTAATTTATTTTGACATTTCAGATATTTGTTTTACAATTCGAAGGGTTCAAAGGTTGACTTTTTATATGTTGACCTGATCGAGAATTTCATTTCTTGACGAGATAGAGGACGGTAAAATGAGTTCGTGGATACGTAACAAGTTTAATTTGGAATTCGTATGAAAACGTTATGACGTAAAATCGGTAATTGTCTGGTTTCGGTCGAGTATAATTAATCGGAGGTGGAAATTTCTATAAATGGGCAGAAGTTTCTAGATCAGGGAATATTCTTAGAATTGAGAGGAATATTCCTTTTCTTTTCTTTTTCTTTTCTTCCTCTCTTTTCTTTTCTCTCTCTCTCCCCCGGATCGGCCCGACCCCGAGCTCTCCTCTCCTCCACTCATCTCCGCCGTCCGGCCGAAGTGGACCGCCGCACCGGTCACATTCGAATCGGCTAAGCCTCCTCTTCGCGTCTGTGGCAGCGGCACGGCGGGGTTCGTCACTGTTTGGCCGTGCGACGCCCTTGAAGCTCGGCCACCGATCGAACCATAACTCCCTCCTCCGGGGGGGGGGGGGGGAAGGGAGACATCAGCCTGCACGTCGATTCCATGGAAGGAATTGACCCGATTCAGCCCAGGTAAGGAGAAAAATTAGGAATCGAAATTTCTTGGGTTTTGGGGAATTTCGGTGAGGGTGATTGAAATGATGAAATTGATGTAATTGGAGGGTAGAATTGAGTTCAGAAAATATTTTGGAGTCAATTGAGTGGAATTTCAGAAAATAGTAAAAAGTAATTTGGATTTTGACCATTTACTGTTTGACTTTGATTATTACTGTTGACCCGATAATTTTTACTGTGGACTTTACGTAAAAAGGGTTTTAGCTGGTTAAAAAGGGTTTTACGACAAGATAATCAGTAAAAGAATTGATCAGTCTTCATTCCCAGTGGGTGGGTGGTTGCGGTTTCGGAGCAAAGGGATTTTTAGTTGGTTGTTGGGTTATATTTTCTGACCGTTTCGGGTTTCCAAGGAAATTTTTGGGACGGGTCTTTACAAACGAAACATCACGAAGACACCTAAATCGGCTTTTATCAATTTTCTGCCCTTTTTCCTATACTTAGCACGATTTTGATATAACTCTACCAAAGACTCATGACTCTACTATATGACTCGGTTCTACAACAATAAGGGTTAAATCAAAGTATAAACGAGGGTAAAACACACTACCAGATCGGAAAGAATAGCCGACGAAAAAAATTTCGTCTACTATTCAAAATTTTCGTCGGGTATTTCTTCTATCGACGAAAATTTCGTCGGCTATTATTCGTCGATAAAACGGCATCGGTAATAACGAAACCCGACGACAATAACGAAATCGTTGGCCATTTTCACATATGCCCGACGAAATAACGAAATCGTCGGCCATTATCATCGACGAAAATACATTTCGTCGACCAAACCTTGGCATAATTGATAGGAGCACAATGTGCGACGATATTACATGCTTATGCCCTCGTTTATGCTTTGTTTAACCCTTATTTGTCTAAGATAGAGTCATAATATAGTTTAGTGTTAATTTGGTAGAATTTGGTGAAAAATGGTTAGGAATCCGAAAAATGACTAAGTATGAGAAATCTGGAAAATAGTGCAAAATATGTCTTTTTCGTAATTTTGAGATGAGTAAAAATGCGATCTATCCTTGTCCGAAGAAGCTGCCGATTGGGACAGATTCGTGCCAAAGTGTTGCTGCCGGCAATGAGACATTTTCGATGGACCAAGACACATCAAATGAAGACCAAAGATCATACAAGAAGTCCATGAAGATGTGAAGCCCAAGCCTTGAAGAAAAATTCAGAAAAAGAAAACCTAATTGAACTATGAAAGGAAGGTTTCAAATCCTTATCCCACTTGGTTTTCTCTATTCCTTTTTACTAAAGGGCTGCCGGCACCTCTCCTCTATATATACCCCCACTTATGCATTCTGAAAATCATCTCATCTCTTGCAAAACACTAGCCAAAACTCTACCAAATTTCCTACCAAAGTTCTAACCCGAAACCCTAAAATACAAAGTCTACCGATTCCATTCCCTGCCTTAGCTGCTGCCGAACCTCTTTCACCACACCAAGACGAAGCTCTCCAAGGTTTCTAAAGTATGATCCATCCCTATGACTTGTATTTTTATTTTCGGTTTAGTCACATGTGTTGTTATAAAAATACTTTGTTTTCGTTTGGTATTGTATGATGAACATGGATTGCGATTTTTTGTTGGAATTTATGTGATGACTTTTGCAATTTTTAATGCATGGATTTCGTATGTATGGATAATTAGGGCAGTGGTATTAGAAGCATGTTTAGGATTTTAATTGGTTAGTAATCTAAGGGTGTGACTTAAAAACCGAAGCATTAGTATTGGCTGGAAGCATGTAAATCTAGATGTTAGGTTTCATCTAACCCGAGTTATAACGAATAAAACTATAGGCCTGACGGTTGTTTTGATTTGTTGTGCTCACTTAGGGTATAACCTTAGCTAAAACTTGCATGTTAAATAAGATGATTGACAACCTTGCTTATTTTCATGTTTTCGATTTTAGACTCTTGTGCTTAAATGTTAAAACGTGTAAAACCGGATTAGCATAAACTTTAGGATCGAAGGCGAATAGCATGATCTTAAAACATTAGATGTCTAACAATTGGTTAAAAGGCTAATCGCTCTAATTGTGGTCGAAACTAAGTTGAACCGTGAACATGCTAAATACTTGTCTCTTACTTTCTTGCATATGAATCTTTGTGTTAAAGAGTGTTTTGTGTGAACTGTTTTGTGTGAGAGATGATGATCACTTGTAAATATTAGACCTAGGATTTATTTTTCTGTTTTGGTGCCGTACCTAGTACTAGGGCAGCCTAGCTGCCGATCCATACTTATCCCCCATATGTGACGTTTTTAATGTATATATGTATATATGTGTGTCTAACAATTTCATATCTCAGGTACCCTTAATCCCCGGCTTAGAACGATCCCTACTTGCTCATACTACTAACGATAATTTGTAGGGTTTATTATTGCATGCGAGCTTCGGTTCACGTCAATTTTTGGCGCCGTTGCCGGGGATTATAAAAGCTTGTTTTATGTTATTGTTGTGTATATATGTTGCTGGAAATTTTTGTTGTGAATTTGTAAAGTTGTAATTGTAAATTTATTTTGGGATTTTGTAAAGTAGAAATATGCTTCGGCATGTAGAGTTTAAATTTCGGAAGTTGCATGATGTATATTGATGTATGTTGGTAATCACTTAGTTTAATTTCTAGGGAGTTGATAGTGTTGTGTATGTTTGAGTTTATTGTAGTTTCTAAAGTGTAACATGTAGGTGAAGCCACTTTTGTTGATCATAACCAAAACCCTTCATGTGAATGGTGCTATGTCGGAGGCCGTTTCTATGTAGATTGGGAAATGCGGGATACTTCCCCCCCCCCCCCCCCCCCCACGCATATAAGCGTCTTTTCGGCAATAGTATTACTTCTATGAGGTTGAGGGCGGTTTTAATCAACACTTGTAGACTGCTAGGGATCCGTGTTTGTTTTACAAAGTATGGGGAAGTTATTTTCATAGATATGGTTCTCAGGTTTGTTTAACTGGATCTCAAGGCCCATAGACTGATGTTCATTCTCGGTGAGTGAGTCGATAGGGGGTTCGCCCTCCGTGGTATCCAACAACGAGTCCTGCCTGGTTCCTGTAGGGGGTTCGCCCTCCGTGATTTTAATGACCTTTGAAACGTAAAATACGCACGACCTAGTCGACAGCTTGTGCCGAAGCATCACCTCACTTTAGACGCTAGAACATAACTTGACATATATGGCCTATTTTCTTCGAAGATAAAAATAAGTTGTGTGGTTCAAACTCTTGAGGTATATCGGGTAAAGCATGATACTACCGGGGGCTGTATCAGTCCATTGCACCGTTATCTCCTCTGCTCCACGTACTTCGAGAGTTAGAACAAATTTAAAAGAAATTAGACTTAGCGATTACATGATCATGAACGTTCCAATTTTTCTTCTCTTGTTGCCGAATTATATTTATGCTTTGCCGTGTGTATTTTGCTTTGCCGAATGTGATTTTGTATGCTATTGTTTGAAATATGTTGTGTAATCGCCAATGCCGTGGCTTGTAATGATGTATATTCTTGCTTTCTATTTCTTTACGACGTTTTAACTTGTTTAAATGTTGCAAATTTCAGAAATAATGCATGTCCGAATCTAATATTTGGACAAGAGATCTTCAAGGCCGTTTGCAACGTTTAGATCAAGAACTCGCTATTGCTCGTTTTGTGCCATTACCGCCATCGTCACCAACCAGTTCATCAGTTTCATCATCATTGCCGTCATCACCATTAGTGCCGTCCATGATGATGAAACTGATGAACTGGTTGGTGAAACTGGCGGTAATGGCACAAAACGAGCAATAGCGAGTTCTTTGCCGAGCTCCCCATCAGTTGTTTCGTCATCGTGTGATCTTGAGAATCCAGAGTTTGTAGCCTTTGCCGAATCAGAGGAAGAAGAAGAGATAATGGCTTCAATTCGATCACAGAATGGTCATGTTGCTGGAGCTGGAGTTGCTCCTTCGAATATCACTTATCCTCCCTTGGAAGCTGACAAGACTGGAGATATTGAATTGAGGAGTGGATTCCTCCATAAGCTGAAATCGTTTTATGGGATGCCGAGTGAGGACCCTAATAAGCATCTACAGTGGTTTAACTTCACCACAGAGTCTATGTGTCCAAGAGGGACTGATTTGCAACACTTCAAAATGAAGGCTTTTCCGTTTTCTTTAGAAGATCAAGCAAAGGAGTGGTTGTTTGAGGTGCCTAGTGGTCGCATCGTTTCGTGGAGTACTATGATGGATGAGTTTTTGCTCAAGTACTTTCCTGCTTCACGTATCACTGATCTGAGGAAGCAAATAACAAGTGTGAAGCAAGCCGGAGATGAGACTTTCTTCGACTACTACAAGAGGTTCAAGTCTCTAGTTTCTTTGTGTCCATCGCATGGCATTAGCGATGGGCTCTTGTTGCAATATTTCTATGAGGGATTGCGCGTCATGGAGAGAGAGTTTCTTGACTCGGCCGCGAGAGGTAGCTTTTTGGAGTTAAATGCCGGTGCAGCAAGAAGTTTGTTGGAAGTTCGTGCTTTGAACAACCAAAAATTTGGCATGGCACGAGGCAATGTGCAAAGGAATGAGAAAGTGCATGAGACGTCTTTGAGCTCAAAGTTAGAGGATAAAGTGGACAAGCTTACCGACTTGGTGAGTAATTTGATGAAGAAGCGTGCTATTGTTTTGTGGAATTTGCACCGAGGGCCATGAGACCGAACAATGCCCTCAATTTAGATCGAATGAGGGAATAGAGGAGTGCAATGCTATTGGCTTTCAAGGAGGCCAACGTTTTGGAAATTTCAATCCGAGGTTCAATGATCATCCTAACTTTCCATGGGCGAATAATGACAATGTGCTTAGGGCACCTCTGCAACCGAAAGAGGGAGGAGCACCGTTTGTACCGAGAGCACCCTTTGTGCCTCGGCAACATTTTCAGCCGAACCAAGGGCCATATGGGGCATTGCCGAACCAAGCTCAAGGAGGGCCGAGCCAAGGCCAAGCCGCGCCGTGCAACCCAAACTACGATGCTTTGCTTCAATCTTTGTCAAGTGCTACTCAAGCATTACTCGCGGGGCAACAAAATCATCAAAAGGACATTGGTGAGCTCAAGACTCAAATGGGCCAAGTTGTAGACTTTATGGGAAGATTTAATGAGCGAGGGAAGTTGCCAAGCAATACGATTCCCAATCCGAGGAACGAGCAAGCGAAAGTGATTCAAACTCGTAGCGGAAGAGAGTTGTTTCCTCCAACAAGTCCAAAGAAGAAGCGAGTGACTTTTAAGGGCATTGAGGATGACGAGAGGGCTGCCGGACCTGTCATTGCCGGCAGCCATATTGAAGAACAAGGGGCTACAGCCGGCAACCATGCTGCAGCTGAGACCTATGATGCAACCGGCAAGAAGGGAACTGCCGAGAAGAACATTGCCGAGCAAAGTAGAGAGGCCGGCCACAATGTAAAAGATAAGGGGCTGCGCAATGAACTTGAGTACGATCCTGCAACATCAAAGAATGAGTTAGTGCCGAACCAAGCAAGCAAGGGAGGTGTGCTTACATCAAGCATGCCATTCCCTTCTCGTTTTGCTAGAACGAAGAAGGATAAGTCCGATGAGGAGGTGTTGGAGATTTTCCGGAAAGTGCAAGTCAACATCCCTTTGTTGGAGGGCATTAAGCAAGTACCGAAGTATGCTAAGTTTTTGAAGGAGCTTTGCACTGCAAGAAGGCATACGAGGGAGACTCGTGTGGTGACTATGAGCGAGACGGTGTCGGCCGTTATTCAAAGGAAGTTGCCACCAAAGATGAAGGATCCGGGAAGCTTCAATGTGCCTTGTGTCATAGGCAATACTCGGTTTGAGGATGTGATGTTGGATTTGGGAGCATCGATCAATGTCATGCCACTCAATGTGTATCAAACGTTGAGTATAGGGCCTCTCAAGAAGGACAATGTCATCATTCAACTTGCGGATCGCTCAAGTAAGTATCCGGAGGGTTATGTGGAGGATGTGTTGGTGCAAGTCAATCAATTGATATTCCCTGCCGATTTCTATGTGGTTGAGATGGAGGATTCGCCGGTTAATAACACTCAATTGCTACTAGGGCGACCATTCATGAGGACGGCACGCACAAAGATAGATGTGGCCGAGGGCAACCTAACTATGGAGTTTGATGGTGAAGTGATCAAGTTCAATGTGTTTGACGCCATGAAGTTCCCTAATGTTGATTTAAAGGAGGGTTGTGCCATTGATATTTTGGAGGAGGTCGAGCAAGTTATGTCGACCTCGCTCGACGCATAGCAATTAGCGATTGAGCAAGGGGTCGGATTTGACAAGAGGGGAGAACGAATCATGCATGAGAATGAGGAAGAGGAGCCGGCCGAGCCAAGCATTGCCGAGCAAGGCATCATTGCCGAACCATTTATGATGATGCCGAGCCCAATGGAAGTTTGTGCCGAGCTAGAGGCTCGGCCCTATGTCAAGGCTTTTAATTCATTCTTGTCAATTCCAAGTGCCACAACAAAATTTCGACCAAGTGTGGAAGAGGCCCCAAAGTTAGAACTTAAAGAACTCCCTAGTCACTTAAACTATGTTTATCTTGGAGGAGAAGATACACTACCGGTTATTGTGTCTTCAATGCTTAGTGAGAAGCAAGAAGTGGATTTGATACATGTGCTTAAGAAGTACAAGACCGCCATAGGTTGGACCTTAGCGGATATCAAGGGAATTAGCCCTACTACTTGTGTTCATCGCATCTTATTAGAAGAAGGAGCTAAGCCGACAAAGGAAGCTCAACGTCGACTTCACCCTCCCATGATGAAAGTTGTGAAAGAAGAAATTATCAAGTTGCTTGATTGTGGGGTGATCTACCCAATTTCGGATAGTAAGTGGATATCTCCCGTGCAAGTAGTGCCAAAGAAGAGTGGTGTAACGGTTGTCAAGAATGAGAAGAATGAGCTTGTGCCACAAAGACTTGTAACCGGTCATCGGATGTGCATCGATTATAGGAAGCTCAACGCTACAACGAGGAAGGATCACATGCCTTTGCCGTTTATGGATCAAATGCTAGAGAGGTTATCCGGCCATTCTTACTATTGCTTTCTTGATGGATATATTGGCTACAATCAAATCATGATACACCCGGATGATCAAGAGAAGACCACTTTTACTTGTCCATTTGGCACGTTTGCTTATCGGCGGATGCCATTCGGACTATGCAACGCACCCGACACTTTTCAAAGATGTATGTATGCTATCTTCTCGGATTTTATTGAAGACATTATCGAAGTGTTTATGGATGATTTTAGTGTGTATGGAGGCACCTTCGATGCATGTTTGGGGAACTTGGAGAAGATACTTGAGAGGTGTGTAGAGACAAATCTTGTGCTCAATTGGGAGAAGTGTCACTTCATGGTCACGCAAGGCATTGTTCTAGGGCACATTATTTCGGCAAGAGGCTTAGAAGTTGACAAAGCCAAGGTGGAGCTCATACAAGCATTGCCGAGCCCTAGGTGTGTGAAGGATGTGAGAAGTTTTCTTGGCCATGCGGGGTTCTATCGATGATTTATCAAAGACTTCTCTTCAATTGCCAAGCCATTGAGCAACTTGTTACAAAAGGAGGTGACGTTTGAGTGGTCGGAGGCATGTGAGAGAGCATTTTGCCGATTAAAAGAGATGCTTTGCACGGTGCCGGTTTTGGTTTCCCCTAATTGGGACGAGCCATTTGAGTTGATGTGTGATGCTAGTGATTATGCACTTGGAGCGGTACTTGGACAACGAATTGAGAAGAAACCATGCGCCATTTACTATGCTTCAAGGACTCTCAACGATGCTCAACTCAACTACACAACAACGGAGAAAGAACTCTTAGCGGTAATTTTTGCTTTGGAAAAGTTTCGATCATATCTTTTGAATTCCAAAGTTATTGTTTATAGTGATCATGCCGCTTTGAGATTTCTTATGACAAAGAAGGATGCTAAGCCGAGGCTCATTCGATGGATTCTTTTGCTTCAAGAGTTCGATATTGAGATTAAAGACAAGAAAGGAGTAGAGAATGTTGTAGTCGATCATTTGAGTAGACTTCTGAAGGAAGAGGATCGGCTGCCCCTATGTGAAACCTTTCCGGATGAGCAACTTTTTCGACTTGAAGTGCATGAGCCTTGGTATGCCGACATTGCAAATTTTCTTGCTACAAACCGATTTCCCAAAGAGATGCCGAGCCACCAACAAAAGAGAATAAGGAAGCAAGCTCGACACTTCTTGTGGGATGATCCGTATTTATGGAGGCAATGTGGTGATCAAGTTATTCGAAGACGTGTGCCGGAGAATGAGCATCGATCCATCCTTGCTTTTTGTCATAGTGAAGCTTGTGGTGGGCACTTTGGACCAAAGAAAACGGCTTTGAAGGTACTCAATTGTGGTTTCTTTTGGCCTACGATTTTCAAAGATGCATTCATGTTTTGCAAAGCATGTGATAGATACCAAAGAATGGGGAACATTGGAGCTAGAGACCAAATGCCGCTCACGCCTATCATTGAGGTTGAAATTTTCGATTTATGGGGTATTGACTTTATGGGACCGTTTCCTTCAAGTAAGGGCTTTCTCTACATATTGCTTGCGGTTGATTATGTGTCAAAGTGGATCGAAGCAAGGGCTACACGCACCAATGATGCCAAGGTGGTAGCCGAGTTTCTCAAGACCAACATCTTTTCACGTTTTGGAGTTGCAAGAGTCTTGATTAGCGATGGAGGATCCCATTTTTGTAACCGCACCATTGAAGCCTTATTGAAGAGGTATGGAGTCACACATAAGGTTTCTACACCTTATCACCCCCAAACAAGTGGTATGGCCGAGGTAAGTAATCGAGAGATCAAGCAAATACTTGAGAAAACCGTTGGACCTTCAAGGAAGGATTAGAGTGATCGTCTCGATGATGCTTTGTGGGCATATAGGACTGCATACAAGACACCGATAGGTATGTCTCCTTTTCGGTTAGTTTATGGCAAAGCATGTCACTTACCGGTTGAGCTAGAGCACAAAGCATGGTGGGCAATCAAGGCCTTCAACATGAACATAGATGATGCCAGTCTTCATAGAAAGCTTCAACTCAACGAACTTGAAGAAATCCGTAATGAAGCCTGTGATGCCGCTTGGATATACAAGGAGAAAACAAAGGCTTATCATGATAAGATGATCCGAGGTAAAAATTTTGAAGTTGGGCAACAAGTTCTTTTATTCAATTCAAGACTTCGACTTTTTCCGGGTAAGCTTCGCTCTAGATGGGTTGGCCCCTTTGTTGTCACTCAAGTTTTTCCATATGGTGCAATTGAAATTGAGAATAGGGTGACATCCAAGCGTTTCAAAGTTAATGGCCACCGACTTAAGCCTTACTATGGTTCATCCCAACCATACTCCGTTGAAGCTTCTGATTTCCATGATCCTCCACCAAAAGATGCTGCCGAGCAGCAGCTTTCGCAACTCCCCATTGCCGAGACAAGCTGCCAGCCACCTACCACCCCCACACCACCACCGTACCATGCTGCAGCCCCTGCCATTGCCGGCAGCCCAAACATGGAAGAACCGGACACACACCATGAAGCCGAGAGGCCGGACCTCACTTATGCTGCAGCCGAAACCCCTGCCGGACCTGCCATTGCCGGCAGGATTGATAAGGTGCAACCAGATACCGAGAGCAGCCGTACAGATACGTCGGATACGCCAGATATAGAGTCAGACACGCACCTTCAACAATCAGATACGTTACCATCCCAAAGTGCCGGATCGGATGCGACATGCAATGAGCTACTTCTTGAACTTCTTCGTGCCGATTTGGGATGTTTTGGAACAAGATGAACACATACAACACGGTGAAAAGTCTAGGCTATGGACTATAAACACAAAGCGCTACTTGGGAGGCAACCCAATTCGATTAAAGAAAAGTGAAGGAGCCATCACCGAGAGTTTGCAATTTCTTAACCCTTCTCTTTTTCTTTAATTTGTGATGATATATGTTAGACTATTGCATGCTTAGGAAATTCGTTGATATTGTTTTGTGCTTACATTGAGGGCAATGTAATTTTCTAAGTGTGGGGTGGGATAGCATGTTCCGTTTTTGTTTTATGTTTTTGTGTGCTTAGTTTAGAAAAGAAAAATTCAGAAAATTGTTCCACAAAAATAGAGTGTTTTAATTTGTTTGTTTCGAGTCTTAGGATGCCCCTAATATGTCAATGATGTTATTTCTCCTCTTTGCATACATAGATGATGGTTGTGCATACTTTTAAAATTGTGAGTTTCATGGATTATGTGCATTGGTAGGAGCATGTAAGACTTGTTGATTAACGAAGCATGCATGTTTTAGCTAGTTTATTTCGATTATAACCTATGTGAGATTTAGAGCCAATTTGCTTTCTTCTTGAGCGATAAAAAGATAAAATTCGATAGATTCGTAGGAAGCATGAAACCTCATAATTCTTTAACTATTCGATGACTATGTGCCATAGCTTTTTAATGAACTCTAGTATGCTAGAACTTACTCTTGTTGATTCTCGAAACGTTTATATCATAAAATACCTTGATTTTGAATGTGATTGAATAAAGATCTCTTAGGTTTACCACCATTGCCAAATAAAGCATGAGCCCTATTGGAGCCCGTCGTGGGACACCTTAGTAAACCCCTTTGAGCCTATGTTGAGCCTTTTCTTTCATCACCCTTAAACACTTTCCATGAGCTTAGTATAGTTGTGCCTTTACCCTTGATCAAAGTATTGGCAAAGCTTGATTTTTGAAAGCGTTTTTGCTTGAAGTGATGAAGAAGAACAAGTGTGAGGTAGACTTAGCCATGAATTTATGAAAAGTGTATATGTATGCCGTGCCTTAGAAAAAGAAAGAATGAAAAATTTTTGAAACATTTTTGCTCGGACCAAAAGAAAAAGAAAAAGATACCGAGAGCAAGAAAAGAAAGATGTAAGGCACGGCTTGAAAAAGAAAAGAAAAAATTTTGTGCATGGCTATTGTCTTGATTATTGTTGTAATGTTATGGAAAGAAAAGAATGAAGTATGGGTCCAACAAGATGAAATTTGACCCTTTCGGCGAGAAGACATAAGAGATTTGAGCTTTGCCAAATGCCATGGTGATGTTTTTTTTAAGCCTCCTTATCCAAATATCGAATACCTCTTAGCCTAGCCCCATTACAACCCTTTTGTTGGTCTTTTTCATGATTCTTAAGATGGTTAAATTTGATTGTGGAGATTATCTCAAGAGTAAGCATATGGTTTTGGTTCATTGGCGCATATAGCTGTCATATGAGGTTTTTCCGCCAAAATTCACAAAGTGCTTTCGTTTCTTTGATATACGCAAGTCACTCTTTGTAATTCATGATCTTTCGCTTGCATATACTTATGAGTGAATTACCATGCTTCGAGAGAAAAGAAGAGAGTATGCCTAGTGAGGTGATTTGAATTAGTTTTAACATGTTTACATGCTTACCTTTTTGCTCTTATATGTTCATATTGATGTCACATGTTCATAAAGCTTGGAATTTTCGTGCCTAACATTCGCATGCATTAACTTGAAAGCAATGTGTACATACGAGCCTCAGACAAATTGTTAGGAGCAATAGTTTGTTTAGAGTCTAGTTTAATTTAGTTTGCTAAGGGACTAGCAAAGGATAAGTGTGGGGTAGTTGATAGGAGCACAATGTGCGACGATATTACATGCTTATGCCCTCGTTTATGCTTTGTTTAACCCTTATTTGTCTAAGATAGAGTCATAATATAGTTTAGTGTTAATTTGGTAGAGTTTGGTGAAAAATGGTTAAGAATCTGAAAAATGACTAAGTATGAGAAATCTGGAAAATAGTGCAAAATATTTCTTTTTCGTGATTTTGAGATGCGTAAAAATACGATCTATCCTTGTCCGAATTTAGTGAACTTTTGTGTGCTTAATATTCATATGCTGAGGAATGTTGTGTTAAAATTTCAGATCAATCGGAGTTCGAGAAGCCACCCAAAAGTTGGCTGCAAAACGGCAGTCCGAGCATTCCAATCCAGGGGCTTCCAGGATTTTCATGGGACTTTGATCCAACTTCGAAAAATCATTCCCGACGACTCACAAGGAATTTGGTCGAGATATTTTCTGGGGAGATGGCCATATGTGTCTAGTTTATCTGAGACTTGGAATCACATCAATCGGAGCTCCGAGCGTGGAGATATGCCGGAATTACTGCAACAAGGTCACTTCAGCCGAATCCAGGAACCTATTACTCTTTTTTCACAATTGCTGCTTTTCGATGGACCATATGATGTACAAGAGCATTTGTGATGGCATTCCAAGCTTATGGAAGGAAGGAGGATGACACTTAGCCATGGCATTGAAGAAGAAATTGAAGAAAGAAGTTCTCCTAGTCAACCTAGGAGAAGCTGCCGATTGGGACAGATTCGTGCCAAAGTGTTGCTGCCGGCAATGAGACATTTTCGATGGACCAAGACACATCAAATGAAGACCAAAGATCATACAAGAAGTCCATGAAGATGTGAAGCCCAAGCCTTGAAGAAAAATTCAGAAAAAGAAAACCTAATTGAACTATGAAAGGAAGGTTTCAAATCCTTATCCCACTTGGTTTTCTCTATTCCTTTTTACTAAAGGGCTGCCGGCACCTCTCCTCTATATATACCCCCACTTATGCATTCTGAAAATCATCTCATCTCTTGCAAAACACTAGCCAAAACTCTACCAAATTTCCTACCAAAGTTCTAACCCGAAACCCTAAAATACAAAGTCCACCGATTCCATTCCCTGCCTTAGCTGCTGCCGAACCTCTTTCACCACACCAAGACGAAGCTCTCCAAGGTTTCTAAAGTGTGATCCATCCCTATGACTTGTATTTTTATTTTCGGTTTAGTCACATGTGTTGTTATAAAAATACTTTGTTTTCGTTTGGTATTGTATGATGAACATGGATTGCGATTTTTTGTTGGAATTTATGTGATGACTTTTACAATTTTTAATGCATGGATTTCGTATGTATGGATAATTAGGGCAGTGGTATTAGAAGCATGTTTAGGATTTTAATTGGTTAGTAATCTAAGGGTGTGACTTAAAAACCGAAGCATTAGTATTGGTTGGAAGCATGTAAATCTAGATGTTAGATTTCATCTAACCCGAGTTATAACGAATAAAACTATAGGCCTGACGGTTGTTTTGATTTGTTGTGCTCACTTAGAGTATAACCTTAGCTAAAACTTGCATGTTAAATAAGATGATTGACAACCTTGCTTATTTGCATGTTTTCGATTTTAGACTCTTGTGCTTAAATGTTAAAACGTGTAAAACCGGATTAGCATAAACTTTAGGATCGAAGGCGAATAGCATGATCTTCAAACATTAGATGTCTAACAATTGGTTAAAAGGCTAATCGCTCTAATTGTGGTCGAAACTAAGTTGAACCGTGAACATGCTAAATACTTGTCTCTTACTTTCTTGCATATGAATCTTTGTGTTAAAGAGTGTTTTGTGTGAACTGTTTTGTGTGAGAGATGATGATCACTTGTAAATATTAGACCTAGGATTTATTTTTCTGTTTTGGTGCCGTGCCTAGTACTAGGGCAGCCTAGCTGTCGATCCATACTTATCCCCCATATGTGACGTTTTTAATGTATATATGTATATATGTGTGTCTAACAATTTCATATCTCAGGTACCCTTAATCCCCGGCTTAGAACGATCCCTACTTGCTCATACTACTAACGATAATTTGTAGGGTTTATTATTGCATGCGAGCTTCGGTTCACGTCAATTTTTGGCGCCGTTGCCGGGGATTATAAAATCGTCGGCCATTTTCACATATGCCCGACGAAATAACGAAATCGTCGGCCATTATCATCGACGAAAATACATTTCGTCGACCAAACCTTGGCATAATTGATAGGAGCACAATGTGGTACGATATTACATGCTTATGCCCTCGTTTATGCTTTGTTTAACCCTTATTTGTCTAAGATAGAGTCATAATATAGTTTAGTGTTAATTTGGTAGAATTTGGTGAAAAATGGTTAAGAATCCGAAAAATGACTAAGTATGAGAAATCTGGAAAATAGTGCAAAATATGTCTTTTTCGTAATTTTGAGATGAGTAAAAATGCGATCTATCCTTGTCCGAATTTAGTGCAATTTTGTGTGCTTAATATTCATATGCTGAGGAATGTTGTGTTAAAATTTCAGATCAATCGGAGTTAAGGAAGCCACCCAAAAGTTGGCTACAAAACGGCAGTCCGAGCATTCCAATCCAGGGGCTTCCAGGATTTTCATGGGACTTTGATCCAACTTCGAAAAATCATTCCCGACGATTCACAAGGAATTTGGTCGAGATATTTTATGGAGAGATGGCCATATGTGTCTAGTTTATCTGAGACTTGGAATCACATCAATCGGAGCTCCGAGCGTGGAGATATGCCGGAATTACTGCAACAAGGTCACTTCAGCCGAATCCAGGAACCTATTACTCCTTTTTCACAATTACTGCTTTTCGATGGACCATATGATGTACAAGAGCATTTGTGATGGCATTCCAAGCTTATGGAAGGAAGGAGGATGACACTTAGCCATGGCATTGAAGAAGAAATTGAAGAAAGAAGTTCTCCTAGTCAACCTAGGAGAAGCTGCCGATTGGGACAGATTCGTGCCAAAGTGTTGCTGCCGGCAATGAGACATTTTCGATGGACCAAGACACATCAAATGAAGACCAAAGATCATACAAGAAGTCCATGAAGATGTGAAGCCCAAGCCTTGAAGAAAAATTCAGAAAAAGAAAACCTAATTGAACTATGAAAGGAAGGTTTCAAATCCTTATCCCACTTGGTTTTCTCTATTCCTTTTTACTAAAGGGCTGCCGGCACCTCTCCTCTATATATACCCCCACTTATGCATTCTGAAAATCATCTCATCTCTTGCAAAACACTAGCCAAAACTCTACCAAATTTCCTACCAAAGTTCTAACCCGAAACCCTAAAATACAAAGTCTACCGATTCCATTCCCTGCCTTAGCTGCTGCCGAACCTCTTTCACCACACCAAGACGAAGCTCTCCAAGGTTTCTAAAGTGTGATCCATCCCTATGACTTGTATTTTTATTTTCGGTTTAGTCATATGTGTTGTTATAAAAATACTTTGTTTTCGTTTGGTATTGTATGATGAACATGGATTGCGATTTTTTGTTGGAATTTATGTGATGACTTTTGCAATTTTTAATGCATGGATTTCGTATGTATGGATAATTAGGGCAGTGGTATTAGAAGCATGTTTAGGATTTTAATTGGTTAGTAATCTAAGGGTGTGACTTAAAAACCGAAGCATTAGTATTGGCTGGAAGCATGTAAATCTAGATGTTAGATTTCATCTAACCCGAGTTATAACGAATAAAACTATAGGCCTGACGGTTGTTTTGATTTGTTGTGCTCACTTAGGGTATAACCTTAGCTAAAACTTGCATGTTAAATAAGATGATTGACAACCTTGCTTATTTTCATGTTTTCGATTTTAGACTCTTGTGCTTAAATGTTAAAACGTGTAAAACCGGATTAGCATAAACTTTAGGATCGAAGGCGAATAGCATGATCTTAAAACATTAGATGTCTAACAATTGGTTAAAAGGCTAATCGCTCTAATTGTGGTCGAAACTAAGTTGAACCGTGAACATGCTAAATACTTGTCTCTTACTTTCTTGCATATGAATCTTTGTGTTAAAGAGTGTTTTGTGTGAACTGTTTTGTGTGAGAGATGATGATCACTTGTAAATATTAGACCTAGGATTTATTTTTCTGTTTTGGTGTCGTGCCTAGTACTAGGGCAGCCTAGCTACCGATCCATACTTACCCCCCATATGTGACGTTTTTAATGTATATATGTATATATGTGTGTCTAACAATTTCATATCTCAGGTACCCTTAATCCCCGGCTTAGAACGATCCCTACTTGCTCATACTACTAACGATAATTTGTAGGGTTTATTATTGCATGCGAGCTTAGGCTCACACCAATAATGCTCGACGAAATTTGTCGGATATTTTCACATATGGCCGACGATATCGTAAAATATAGCCGACGATCTCTTCTGTTTCGTCGGTTATTTATTCTGAAATATAGCCGACGATATGAAGATTTCGTCAGAATATATTAATATTTTAAGAGGCATTAATTAGTTATAGCCGACGAAACCGTCACGATTTAACATAGACCACCGACGACATAATGTCATTTTCGTCGGTTATAACAGTTATAGCCGACGAAATTTGATAAAAATCGTCGGCTATAGCAGTGATAGCCGACGAAATAATGTCAAATATCGTCGGCTGTTCTTACATTTTGGGGAAAAAAAATTAAATTAATTTCTAAATTACCATTCCAAGCAACCTACAATTCACAATGACAATCCAACAAGAAACACGTTTTTCATTAATTATTTAATTTGTTCCATCCCTAAACCCTAAACCCTAATCCTGGCCACCATCCTGCTGTCCATCATGCTCGTCATCCTGCTGAATGAACTCGGGAGCTCTCGGCATTCGAGGTTCATCTAACGGCTCAAACGGGGGCGGGGGTTCAAGGCCTTGTTGTTGTGCCGCGAACATAGCATACCACCAATTTTGTTGGCCGGCGTAGTTCTGTCGCCGAATTCTCTCGCATTCAGCATGTCAACGCTCCATTTCCATATGATACTGCTGTGTTCTGCATTGTTGCTCCTGTGATCTCTGAAACTGGGCCGCCAATCTTGCATTTTCTTCTGCCAATCTCTGCATTTTCCCCTTCATCTGTTGGGTGTCCCTGCCTCCCCTCTTTTGAGCTCCCTTAGTGGTCTTCAGGACCCCTATTCCAGAACTTCTCAAACCCCGGCAATAGTTGTCGTTTGACTGTTTTGGGAAGGCTGCGTCGAATATCCTCGCTGCAGTTTGGACATTCGATCGGTCGACCTGGCTCAGGGCTTCTTGCAGATCTTCCTCTGAAATGTTCGGTTTTGTCTCCCGAACTACTTCCTGCAACACTTCTTCTTCGGCCCGGTTCACCCTCTTCTAATTGAACGGGAAAAAAAAAATTAATATTCTAACAAATATATAATTAAGTAAAATTAATAATTAAAATTTTAAAATCGTAATCAACGACTTACAAGCTCTTCTGTCGCTAATGGATAAGCCTTCTTGAACGTCTCTACATACGGGTTGCTTAAAGGATGATCTCTAAGCGCCTCCTCCTGATATTGTGAAAATGGCCTAGAACCACCATGATGGGGGGTTGTGTTACGGCGAAGGTTCGCAGAATTTATCCGAAACCGTTCCTTCAAACAAATAATAAAATATTAGAAAAATGCATCAAAAAATATTAGTGTAATAATTATAAAATAATTAAACTAATAATTAAAATATTAACAAAATAAACATTTATAGTTAAGTTTAGTATTTACCTGCATAACTGGGTTGTTGAAGTCTACTGTCTTCAACCAACGTCACTCGTACTCCCTGAACATGAACTCTCTTGGAGTACCCATACGACCATATTTGTCGTATTCGGTAAAGTGGGTACGGAGCTCGTTCTTCCACTCTTTGAACCTACGGAAAAAACAAAAGTGCATTAGAAATATTATTAATATCATAAAATATTTGAAATTATAAAATGAGGAATTCCCAACGTACCTCGAGTTCTGCATCTCGTACGCCCAAGCCTGCTTGTGTTCGGCAATCTCGAAGTATGCCTGAAACATAATATTTTATTAGTTTTAAAATTATAACAATACCGAAAATTATTAAATATTACGATAAAGAAATTAAGTTTTTAAAATTACTCACCGCCGCCGCGTTGTTGACCTCCCTCTTGATCTCTTCCGGCACATCAGCCCACCGTATCCACAACATATGGACTCTATCCCTAATTTGTGCTCCCACGCAACCCGCGTAATCTCGGCGTTTTTTCCCCTTAATATCCTGATTAGGGGGTTCGTTGATCTGGATCCTCCCGCTGGTCTCAACACTTTTCCTGAGCGTATCAAAACATATGACACCTCTCGTATTCCTGCTTGAACTGCTAGCGGCGGTCCCTATCACATAAACGACGATTGGTTAATAAAATTAAATATTAGTGCGTTAATTTTAATAAAACATTTAATTAATAAAATCAAATTTTACCTGAACTCGATGACCCTTCTGCCGACTTTCCTTTTAATCTCGCCGAAATCAGGAGCTCAGGTCTCTCAAATGGCTCATAATGGTTTGCCTCCACAACACTCAAGTACTGAGGCCTAGCTGGCCATATGGGCACACCACGCTCGTCGACCTCGGGTATGGCAGGAATGTTGTATGGCAGGTATAGCTGATTAGGGAGAGTAGGCTCCTCAGTAGAGTTAGCAGCAGACGGCGCAGGACTCGTCATCGGCTCCCGATGAACCTCAGGCATATGAACCTGATGAACGTCTGGAGCTATGTCGTCCTGAAATAGCTGCGTACTACATCTCGGAGGATCTGGCCGGAAAGGGGGACATGAACTGCTCGACGGCCGACCCACCGATAAAAGGGTCTGGTGCCGGTTGCTCACACTCCTCCGCGGCTGGGATGAATCGATCCTCTAAGGCTGGCTGGTGGTCCTCTCAAGCTGGCTAGGGGTCCTCTCGGAGTCTCTGGATCCGCCAGAACTTCCAGAACCCTTAGATCTGGAACGACGGCCTCCGAATAGCCGTCTAAATGCATCGGCCATCTGGAAACAAATAAATTAATACATTAATTAATATTAAATTATATTACATTAAATAACAAATTCTAATTAATATAATAACCAATAATACTAACATATTTTAAAACATACTAACAAATTAATATTTATAATTTAACTAATTTTAAATAATACTAACCATTAACATAAATATAACCATTTATATACAAATATAACTATATTTCATCATTAACATATATATACATACAAATAACCATTTATATATTAACATAAATATAACCATTTATATAATTAGGCTACCAATTTATATATATAATTAATTTAACAATTTATATATAACAATTAAAATATACATTAACATATATATATATATATACAAATATGTGTATATATTAACAAATATATAACAATTTATATAATTAATCTACAAATTTATATATATAATTAATCTAATGTTGAAGGAAAAACGTATTATGTGCCTTCGTCAATGTAACTGACGATAGATAATTATGTAGTCATTATTGTCATTAATGTATTTCCTATTACCGTTGTAATACTCACCCTATATAAAGGGGATTACAATGAAATGAGTAGACCAATTCAGTATTTCCTACAACACGTTATCAGCACTTTGCTTTAGCCAGAAAAAAAAAAGAGAAAAAAACCCTAGGTCTTTGTCTCTGAAAAAAAAACCCCAGCAAAACACTTCTGCCGGCAAAGAAAACCTCCTCACCAGAAATCCCTTCTGCCAACAACCACTTTGTCGGCAACGATGACTTCTGGCGACAACTCGTCGTCGGAAAAGGAAGAAAAATCCAGGCTACCACTCTACCGACGATAGGCTTGTCGGCAGAGCATAGCATCTCATCGACACACCCAGAAATCTGCTCTGGGCACCTGCACCTCTCCAGATCGCCTCGCCGCCGTGCAGATCGGACTGCCCCAGCTCGGCCCGCCGCTCCTCTGCCCCAGACCGGCACCGACGCCACCCGGATCGTCCCCCCCCACCGATCCAGTCGACCACCTGCATCAACCCCCCCGATCCGGCCTCCTCCTGCGCCGGACCAGCGCCAACGACGCCAGCCCAGCCGATCGTCAACCCCCTGTGGCGACCCCTGCTCCGATCAACCCCACAGCCGGCCAGTCCAGATCGACGCCTCCCTCTCCCGATTTCGATCCTCGCCACCGGCTGGTGTTTTTCTCCTAGCCATCGACGTCGACTCGACTCGATTCAGCCCAGCCTACTCCGATCGGGCACGAACCGGGACCGCCGCAACCTCCCGCTCGGACCTCGACCGTCGACCCAGCAACCTCGGACGACGACGCGAACCCCTCCGATCTAACCTTGGCTGACAACTCCGGCCCACCGCCCTCGATGTCGTTCGAAACCAGCGCGGCTCTTCTCCTCTCTTTTGCAGACAAAGCTTCGTTGGCAGGAAGGATTTGGGCCTGATCCGACCCGGTTCGTTGGGCCTGGCCTTGACCCGGTTTTGTTGGGCCTGACCCAGATCTGCTGATCCAACCCAGAAAAAAGGGGATTTTTGGGGGGTAAAAATTTAAAGGTAATTTTTGAAATTACCGCACAGTAATTTATATTTACTTTACTGTGTGACTATTTACTTTATTACTATTTACTGTTTTACGAACTTAATGGTAAATGTGAAATTGCTTAATTTATATGATAAATGTGAAATATATATGATTAAAGTGACTAATCATATGAATATTGTTTTTATGTGGCATAACAATTACGATACGGCGATCAATACGTGACGATTACTTGGAGACGGAGATAAAGCAATCGCTTCATATGCATTTTATTTGGCAAACTTACAAGTAATATTTACATTGACGCTCTGCTTTCATTATATTTTGTTTCAGTTATTTATATGATATAATGCTCTATTAAAATTGATTGCATTAGTATTTATATAAATATGAAACATGAAGCGTTATATGTTCATTTTATTAGTGTTAAATAATTGTTTTATTTAACATATTACTTATTTTGAACACTGCTCTGATAATGTAATTTCATGAGCTTTGTAATATAAAGAAAAAGTGACAAACCTATATTGTGAAAAAGCATTTTCACGAAGTAAGAAAAATATGACCATTACAAATTTTGGTCTTGAGATCCAATTTTAATTTCTTGAAAAAATTTTCATCATGGATATCTTCTTGATTATATAAAAAGCAATGATAATGAAATTTCATTAGCTTTACATGCAATGAATATGGAAAAATCAAAATTTTATTGTGATAATGAAATTTCACGAAGCATCGGATTTACCATAAAGTATATTAGTTTATTTTAGTTGTCGTGAATGTCATAGACCGCGAAACTAATATATTTTATTCTTCCTATATTTTACAGATGGTTTAACCATCACAGTTTGACTTTGACACATTGGGCTCTGAAGAACTTGAGTACCAAATTCCCCTATTGAGCCAACAAAGGCTTGAGCATGGTATATTTATACGAACTGCTTTATGTAAATAGCTAAATATATAATTTCAATATCTTGAATGACAATGTAAGGTCTAAGAAAAAAAATTCCCTGGAACAAATTATGCAAAGTAATGCAACAACCCTACACCAAAGGGCAATGACAATGTAAGGTATGAGAAAAAGAAATTTCCGGGAACACATTTTGAAAAATAAAACAACCCTAAATCAAAAAACAATGACGATGTAAGGTCTTAGAAAAATATATATATATTCTTGAACAAATTGGGCAAAGTAATGCAACGACCCTAAAACAAAGGGTAATTACCATGGACGTAAAATTCATATAATCATCCAAAAGTAAGTGGAAACAATGTAATATTTAAAAGATGACATAGGGGACATGTCATGTGCAGTAAAACATTCTGCCATTGTTGTAATTCAATGAATTATTGATACGTACATCATACGCTAGCAAAGAATTAGCTACGACTTTCAATAAGTATGAAGAATCATATGAGTACGTGGATTTTTTGGAAAAGTATCTTCAATATACAACAAGAACATCGAAAATGAATTTACAACTGAAGACATAACATATGGGAAGAATATGTCAAAATGACACATCTCATCATTGCAGCTATTAAAAGAGCACAAAGGATCTGGCTCAATCCAAAATAGACGTTGATTAGTCTACTTATAAATTTCCAAGATATCCTTATAAAGGCTATTACGCCTAAATACGACTTTTGGTCCTAAATTAGACTTTTTGTCTTAAAGTTTCTCTCTCTAAATTGGATAAGACTAAATGTAATCGTTGGCACGTTCATTTTTGAAATTTCTCTAAAGGAATTGAGATTATTCAAATTTTATTCATAATATACATGATTCAATTTTCTATATCTAACTTTGCAAAGTATTGCATAAAGAAAAATAATATAATATAGGCATGGCACAAAGAACTGTGTGCAAAGACATAATATAGGCATAACACAACGAAATGTGGACAAAGAAACGCACCATGTGATCCCTAGAATAATAGTACTGAAGGACAATGGTACTAATATAGCACAATAGTACTGAAGAACTGTAGTACTATAATGAAAGTGATAAGGATCGGTATATCTGTTCCTTTGGGATTCATAATGCACCTGCCTAACTGGGATTACCAAAGTTTTTATAACAATCCCCATCGAGTTACTCTAAAGAACTTGAGTTACGTTTCGATGTATATATTGAGCATATGTCAAATTGACAATTTATGCGATAAGAGAAAATTGAATTTGTCCTATACTTTAAAGAAATTTATGCCACGATGTTCATGTGAAAAAAGACACAAGTGAGAATTCATTTGAGCTCCTTTGCATTACCTCTAAATGACTACGAATGTAAACGAGTATTAGAGAAGATTATATGTCAACTTAGTAGGTTCTAAGTAACCGCTAATTAAATCCAACGTCATAAGAAAATGATCTTTTGGAATTCTGACATAGATTGGCTTTGATCTGGTGATCCATACATTAAAGAAACTACTATGGACACCCATATTTTTGGATAAATAGAAGCAAACACCAGAAGAATATGGTTCACACACGAATCTGAGGACGATCAATGAACATTTTATCCTCAAATATTGTCATATAGGGTTGAAGACGTATGTTCAATTCCTAAATTCCGCCGCTCCCCCAATGTGGCATTATAATATATTTGATGCACAAGCATATGCATTTATACCTTATTATGCTTCTCCTATCCGTCATGATTTTATGGATAAAAGTACATCATTCAAAGCCTATTCGTTAAAGCAATTATGATTGAGATCATCATATGCAAAGGACACATGAGTTTCTCATTATGTTGTTATATTGAATCAAAAGAGGATTCAGTGGATCGATTCAACCAACTTGCGGACACCATAGATATTTTATGGTGTTGGTTGTTGTGTCGACACACTGGTCACGTGTCATGACACCATCCACAATTAAAATTTATGCTGCTTATGCTAGAAAGTCAAAGCACTTAGGCCGGGTTAATTTCCGTAGGTGTGATGATTTTATGGCTTATTATATGGGATTTGTAATGGACATCATATTCCTATATATAAAAACCCAATTGGTCTCACGGAAAACGACTACAGTAATAGTCTTAATATTGGTAAAGCACACCAATACTTCCGTTTTGGGTTATGCAATTTTTGCATGCAGCGTTACTTTTTCATCTATGGCCATCATCATTGAACCAATTTACACCATAGCTAGTGACTATGTGTGAGGATTTTAAAGGATTTCAAACGAACTTGTAATCCTTGAGCTCTTTTGGATTGACACGGATCTACAATCCTTGAGCTCCATTAAATGTTTTTATGTGCCAAAATTGCGCCGCCACAGCGCGCAATGATGGGTCCATTGAGATGAATAAATATTTATGCTGGATATGAACTTCCAGCTATAGTCCGCTATGTCGAAACCTTGACAGGCGATCTCTTCACCGCTAGATTTGCGGAGTGTCACTTTGATGAGACAGTCTTCCCGTCGTTAGGGGGAGATAAGAACAAGCATGTTCAAGTGGAACGACAGGAATTGTCGTGGTTTGTCCCCACTGTGTCTCATCTCGATCCCCAAAAATCACACAAAGTAAGGTGTGTAGATATCTTATACATTAAAGTGACGAGATCACATAAACCTGCTGCAAATATACCTGCAAGGATTGTGTTTTATCAAAAGGACATGGTACCACCCAAGAGGAATTGGGTATTGCACTGCCACCATGGATGGTGGCATGGTGACGCCATAAGTGGCATAAATGGTGTCATAGGCCGTGGCTCTCCAAGGAAGAGGGGGAGGCCACCTTAAGTTCGATACATACTTGTGTAAAGGAAGAAAACAAGTTTGGCACGACCTGATCTATTGATCAGTGATACTCAAATCCGTCTCATGAGAATATTTATGGATTGTGGTTATCATTGGGGGACGCCTCAAATGTTAGAACCAATCCTTAAAGTATAGAGATCTCTACAAACACATTACACTAGTGTACATGAGGACGTGGAATAATGAGTCTACTATCGAACCATACTTCGTTGAAAAATGTCAACTTAGTAAACTGGCCTAATGGAAAGAAGCGATCCAGTATAAACAAAGAGATAGGTCTTTTGGGCAGGTGACGCCGACACCGCAAATATAAACCCTATCAAATATATCTTTGTTAGAATGCGTAATGAGAATAAGAGTATGCAAACTCACCTTATGGCGCAAGGTCTCTCAAAAACGCACTGGAATCGACTACGAGGAGATATTCTCTCGTAATGGACTACGATGAGACAAACTCTCGTAATGGATGTCATTGCACTCCACTACCTTGTCAGTTTGGTAGTTTCCGAAAAACTGAACACGCAGCTTACGAAAAGTTATCAAAACATATATCTCTATGGGGATCTAAATTAAGAGATATACATGAGGATCCTAAACGGACTTGATCCACCCAAATCAAGTGACTCTAGATCACATGAGTACGTTTGCAAAAGAAATTGAAACGTTCACTAAAGTGACTACTGGATTGGAAAGGGACTGATGAATTATGCCCTTGCGTTTTCATTATGGATATATACGAACTCTAAATGAAATAAGAGAAACTCAGTGTATTGTAAATCCTAAGTTGAGAATGAAAAAGATTTTGGGAATACACAGTCTTGAAATGGAACTCAAGGACTGTAATGATGGTGATCATCCATCAATCGGCTTAGGCACTCTAAAGAATAAAGTGAGGCCTACAGATATTCCCATGATCAGTCGAAGTCTTTACTCTAACAATAGATCCGTTTTTCATCTAATGGAAGATGACGAAGAAGTATTGGGAAATGAAATTCCTATACAAGTGCAATGACGCATGATTGTACTTAAACATAATATGTAAGACTCGACCTCTCATTCGATGTAAATTTGTAAAGCTATGTCTAGCTATGCGCCTACGCAACACAAATCGTTCTTTCATTAAAGATATGAAAGATTTGGGCTTATTCAATCTCTACATAGAATGTGACATGATAAAGAAATTATCCACGTCATAGCTAACTATGCGTAAAGAAAAACGCATTAAAGGTGAGATAAGAAAATCTGTTATCACAGATCAATTTCAAATCTCTTAATGGTTCACTCATACTCTAGACGAAGTTATGACTATTTTGTTATATGAAGGTCATACCACGAGTGAACCTGATGTTCAATATGAACCTATGCATTCAGTTCATGAACAACCTTATCCTCAAGATCAAAGTAAATCAAGTTGGATCTGAGGACGATGTGGCAAGATTTAGTTACTAAATCATTGCTCAAAGTCATATTTGGAAAAACATGTGAAAATGCATAACTATGCTAATGTTACTGAAGCTCCCTTGATCAAATGAAAGAATCAGGGAGAATCCCATGATTAATGTAAAAATCAGGGGGAGGTGCAGACATCAGGGGGAGTCTAGCACATACATGTTGTTTTCAAATGTAATAGGTGCGTTGCGCTCTTTTTGTCCTTCGACCAAAGTTTTATTTTCTCCCATTGGGTTTTTGTTACTTGGCAAGGTTTTTAATGAGGCAACACCACATGCACCATTCAATCTCTGACTCGGCACAAGGGGGAGTGTTGAAGGAAAAACGTATTATGTGCCTTCGTCAATGTAACTGACGATAGATAATTATGTAGTCATTATTGTCATTAATGTATTTCCTATTACCGTTGTAATACTCACCCTATATAAAGGGGATTATCAATGAAATGAGTAAACCAATTCAGTATTTCCTACAACATCTAACAATTTATATATATAACCAATATATATAACAATTTAACACATACTTAAATATCTAAATTATATACCTAAATTATACAATTAAAATAAATTGCAAAAAAAAAATTAATAATAATAATTACCTAGCGGAGGAGGAGAAGGAGGAGGAGGAGGCCGGAGGAGGAGGGGAAGGAGGAGGAGGAGATGTTTTAGGGTTTAGGAGAGAAAAAGTCGGGCTGAAAGCGATTTTCAGCTTTTATAGCAGAGAGAGTAGCCGACGATTTAAAAGATTTCGTCGGCTATTCTTTGAATTTCGTCGGCTATACTTTGGAAGATCAAGAGCCGTCGGATCTGAGCCATCCAACGGCGGACAATAAAAAGGCGCGGATCGCAAGAGTTTAGCCGACGATTTAAAAGATTTCGTCGGCTATTCTTTGAATGTCGTCGGCTATACTTTAGAAGATCAACAGCCGTCGGATCTGAGCCATCCAACGGCGGACAATAAAAAGGCGCGGATCGCAAGAGTTTAGCCGACGAAATATAATTTTTGTCGGCTAAACTATAGGTCAAACCACTAAGTCAATCCTCTAAACGCTTAAAAACGGAAATTAGTCTAGTTAAACGACGGTTTCTGGCCTCACCTTCAACAGATAATAGTTTCAAATCAATGAGACGCAACTAATCATATAAAAATTTTACAAAATTGATTTAACGAACGTCAGGCTACCCATAGGAAAATGAAAGTAAAAAATAGTTAACCGCAACATTCGGCACACAGATTTTATCAGAACCTTGTCATTTTTCAACCGTAGACGTATTTCATTATTTCGGTCATATCTTATTTCACAACATTTTTGCATTTGAAGAGTCTACGTATAGTAACTATTTGAAACTATATATTCACTCAAACACTTAGTAAACAAGTTAAGGAACATTAGTACATATGTTCTGATTTTGAATCTAAAAGTTTAGAAAATCTATTCCAACCGTCAGATATCACCGTTAAGATTAAATACATGTATGGAAAAAAATCCAACTTCAGCTGACAACGTTAAAGGCTCGATCGAAACGGTCAACCGGGTAAGTCAAACCTCTAAACTCTTAGAAATGGTAATTGGACTGTCTAAATGACGTTTTTTTGCCTGACCTTCAACAGATAATAGTTTCAAATCGATGAGACGCAACTAATCATATAAAAATTTTACAAAATTGATTTAACGAACGTCAGGCTACCCATAGGAAAACGAAAGTAAAAAACAGTTAACCGCAACATTCGGCACACAGATTTTATCAGAACCTTGTCATTTTTCAACCGTAGACGTATTTCATTATTTCGGTCATATCTTATTTCACAACATTTTTGCATTTGAAGAGTCTACTTATAGTAACTATTTGAAACTATACATTCACTCAAACACTTAGTAAACAAGTTAAGGAACATTAGTGCATATGTTCTGATTTTGAATCTAAAAGTTTAGAAAATCTATTCCAACCGTCAGATATCACCGTTAAGATTAAATACATGTATGGAAAAAAATCCAACTTCAGCTGACAACGTTAAGTCAAACCTCTAAACGCTTAGAAATGGTAATTGGACTGTCTAAATGAAGTTTTTTGGCCTGACCTTCAACAGATAATAGTTTCAAATCGATGAGATGCAACTAATCGTATAAAAATTTTCCTCAAACTATTTACCGAAGGTAATGCTACCATTAGGGAAACGAAGGAATAAAACTTTTGACCGCATCTTTCGACACTCAGATTTTATCGGAATCTTGTCATTTTTCAACCGTACACGTATTTTATCATTTTGGTCATATCTTATTTCACGACTTTTTTCTATTTGAAGGATGAAGAAATGGTTTATCGTTAGTGATAGATCTGAAAATATATAGACTTATAACCGACGAAAATGTCAATTTCGTCGGCCAAAATTTCAAAAGTTTTCGTTGGCTAATGTTTCAGAGAAAGGCCGACGAAAATCCAAATCGTCGACTGAAATATGAATATAGCCGACATTTTTTTGTTTATACCAACGAAAAAACTGTATCGTCGGCTATGGTTAAACTATGGCCGACGATTTTGTATGTCAATTTCGTCGGCCAAAATTTCAAAAGTTTTCGTCGGCTAATGTTTCAGAGAAAGGCCGACGAAAATCCAAATCGTCGACTGAAATATGAATATAGCCGACGTTTTTTGTTTATACCAACGAAAAAACAGTATCGTCTGCTATGGTTAAACTATGGCCGACGATTTTGTTTTTCCACCGACGAAAAATAAAATCGTCGGCTATTCGTTGGAAGTACCGACGAAAATTTTAATTCGTCGGCCGTTTTTTTTTATTTCGTCAGGAAAAACCTTTTTTCTGGTAGTGACACATTAAGAACGTCACATTTTGTGCTCCTATCAGCTCCCCCTAAAAGGATGACGACACCGACGTATCATCCCAATGGGATTGACTTTTCTGCCTTTTGTTTCCATCATAAATGTAGTACCTTACATTATGATATTTTGCCAAGAAAAATTCGAACCATATATACATCATACATCGAGGTTTTATTCGGCTGGATAAAGTATTAAGACATAGTATCGAAAGTCAAAATAACTAAGGCAAGGATGCCATTCTAAATCTTGAAATATAACAGCATTTAAACTAAGACGTCAAAATCAAGAGCGTCTAAGTCTGAAGCATGTAATTGTTTGCTTCTAAAATCAGTGATTATGAGATTGACATTCTCACTGTCTTTCTCGTCATCCTTTACAAGGTTGATCTCCAATGAGTGGTTGTATCTCTTATATGGGTTGATCACTTGCTTTCTTGCATTGCAATCCTTAGACCATTGATAGAAGCATAGAATGCTACGTTCTTAATGTGTTTTACCCTCGTTCATACTTTGTTTTAACCCTTATTGTAGTAGAATCGAGTCATATAATTAAGTCATGAGTATTTGGTAGAGCTATATGTAAAATGTGCTAACAGTAGAGAAAAAGGTAGAAAATGTCAAGAGCCGATTTTGAAGTCTTTAAATGTTTCGTTGGTTCTGTAGAACCTCAACTTTACTTTTGATGGATTTTTCTTCTCTTATATGCAGTAGACATGCCAAGTATTGAGAAATGGAAGGAGTTTCACCAATTGGAGCAAAAGAAGCTGCTAGGAATTACAAGTGTAAATCGGATCCAGTAAGTTTCAGTAATTTCCTGGACACATCATCCAACTTCCAGAATTTCTCCAAGACGGACCACGAGGAACTAGAAGGCGTGCCATATATGCACGAAAAGATCCGGGAGTCTAGTTTCCAAAACATTTTGAATCGTAGCCATATATATTTTTGGAGGAAGTTATGCCAGTTACAACACAAGAAGGTCAGGTCTGCTGAGAAACTGCCAGATTCTACCGAAAAACCTAAAATCCGCCGAGATGCAATCCTGTCGAATTTCTATGTACAAAACGTATTCCAAGGCCTGTAATGAAGCTTCCAAAAGTCCAAGACAGCTGCAAGCATGCAAGGGTTCCAAATTCAAAGAAGGAAAATATGATTTCCTAGTCCAAGGAGAGAAAGGAAAACCAAAGTCTTTTTGGATTGGGAAAGAAGATCATGAAGATATCCTTGCCCTTATAGAAGCGGCCGAAAAGATGATCTCCGACTTCTCTTTTGTAAATTTATCACATTTTGTACAAAAACACAAGCCTTTAGCTCTACAAAACACTCTACCAGCCAAAATACCTTTCCACCACTTCCATAAAACTCCATTCCCTTTTGCCGAAACCTCCATTGCCGAATCATCCTCCATTCCATGGCTTGTATTTATTTTATAGTTTTGCAATAGTTTGTCTATAAAGCTTGCATGTTTTTATGGTATTCAATTATATGTTTATGTATAATTCGATTTGAGTTTTGGTTTTATAAGTTTGAAAACTATTTTTATTTCGAGTCTTGGTATTATTTGTTGATTCTAAGTGTCGAATTTCTTAGGTTTGTATGATGACTTGTAAACATGATATGTAGTATTTTGTAAGTTAGGTTTTAGGGAAGCGTGTTTCGATTTCATTCTTTACTTATACTTAGTTTATTCTTTAAATCCGTGTGCAATAATGGTTGTTGCCCTATACAATTGCAATGTACTCGGGGTATCGATCTCATTAGCCAAAATAAATATAGGTTAAGTCATACGATAAGTTGTCTAACTTGTATTATTTTTAGGGATAGAGTAGTTTAAAGAATTTACATGTCGATGTGAGAAGAGTGACGCCTTACTGGCTAACATGTTTCCGATTAAAAAGACTTTTGTGCTTAATTACTTTTCATGTTTGTTTTCGACAATAAGTGTTCTCAAATATGTTTAGTACAACTTTAGGATTAGACGATAAGTTAATCTTGAAGTACTTGTGAGTCTCAATCGATTAGTAAACCGATAAGGAGCTAATTAGGTTGGAACTAAGTTGAGTCTTGAATATGTCGAACTTGCTGCCTTGTCTTTATTGCATGTCATGATAGCTTTTGTGTGGAAAGTTTGTGTGAAAGATGCCGATCACTTATAAATATTAGTTTAGGTTTATTTTCGTGTCAATTAGAAGATAGAATCCATTTCAAAATCTCCCCCTTGATTTCGTAAATATGTAAATATGTATATATGTGTGAGATGATGTGTATATATATATATATATATATATATATATATATATATATATATATAAATGTGTTTTATTGTTAATGCTTTGAATGTTTTGAGTACCCTTTAATCCCCAGACTGAATGATCCCTACTTATTCTATACTACTAACGATCTTTTGTAGGGTTAAATTGCGTGCGATTCTCTTCGCATCAACCATTGCTTTGTCGATCTCTCACGCCCCGGTCCCGGCGTCGATGGGGTTTAGGCACCCGACGCCGATCTCGAGGTGTGATCGAGTATTACAAAGCGGAATGTAAATAAAAAATAAAAACACTTTATTTCTAGGATCTTCACTCTAGGCTCGTCCGACACTTCGACTCGACAAAAATCTAAACACTACTCTACAAAATAGCAAGTAAATGGGTGGGTGAGCAAAACCACACGCTAAGTGAGTACCCTATGTAATATGCCAGCAAAGCCATGTCATTTTACGCACAGTACAAAATACGTATAAACATAACACAAGCGAACCAAAAAATATAACATAATAACAATGCATGCATGTAATGTTCCTCCTCACACTTTCCACCGCCCTCAAATATATATTTTTTCTTCCTTCTTTAGTCTTCTTGTTATACTCATGGTTTCCAGTCCTGAAACCCGAAATAGATCATTTTATCGACTTCTGGCGTCGAAGGGGCATACTTTCCCCCAACTCGTGCACATGTGGGCTGATCATAACTACTGGATGTCCCCATGAGTTAACTCAACTACACGAAAGGTTTTTTTTTTTCAATAATAGTTCCCAAACACTCATGTTCCCTTCAACTTCCAATCTCACTATTTTCCCATCATGAAATGCATGATCAGGTAATATAATTCAAAGCAAAGACACATGTTTTCCAACATTGTAGATAAGTAACAACCAATCAAGAATCTAAATATCACCAAACATATATCACCAACATTCATAATATATCTAATTTCCACATATTTCGCAAATAGACATGCTTCACTTGAAAATAGAGAGATATTTCATAAATAGATCAAAATCATGCTTTTCGACTATTTTAAAATCATATAAGAATATTTGAAACACATTACATAAACCACTCAGCTCGACGAATCGAATCGACACCCATATCGTAAATCGAGCAACCTAGAACAAGCCTTCTAGAAATCACCGTTGGATCTAACTCCAACCACTATGGATAGAAAGATCGCGTCGATACAAATCCATAGCCACTCGCGGATTTAGATTCAGAGTTACAGATCAAAAGTTATGATCCGCGAAAGTTGCGTCGTAAATCTAATAAAATAATAATATCTAGAGAAAAAAATTGAACTGAGGAGAGACTGTCTCTCTCTCAAAAAAACATACCCCCAAAATAATGTGGCTGATCTCCCCTATTTATAGGAGAAATAATGAGAAGTAATCACCGTTGGATCTAACTCCAACCACCATGGATAGAAAGATCGCGTCGATACAAATCCGTAGCCACTCGCGGATTCAGAATCAGAGTTACGGATCAAAAGTTATGATCCGCGGAAGTTTCGTCGTAAATCTAATAAAATGATAATATCTAGAGAGAAAAATTGAACTAAGGAGAGACTATCTATGTCTCAAAAAAACATACCCACGAAATAATGTGGCTGATCTCCCCTATTTATAGGAGAAAGAATGACAAGTGTCACCCAACTATTGGTGCATTTGTGCCACATGTCAACAAGAGGTAAAACCACACTTCACTTACCACATCTTAACACTTGTCAAGATGACTCATGGAAAATGGGATAGGAGTTGAAATGATCACTAAGAAAACTCTTAGACCAATAGGAAGGGGAGACTGATAGGAGCATATAATGCGACGTTCTTAATGTGTTTTACCCTCGTTTATACTTTTCTTTAACCCTTATTATTGTAAGATCGAGTCATACAAAAGAGTTATGAGTCTTTGGTAGAGTTACATCAAAATTGTGCTAAGTATAGATAAAAATGTAGAGAAAATACCAATAGCTGATTTATGGAGTTATGTAGATGTTTTGTTGGATCTGTAAAGCCTCGACTTTATATTTGATAAATTTTTCTTCTCTTATATGTAGTAGACATATTGATGATTGAGCAATGGAAGGAATTACAACAATCGGACAAAGAAAATATACTAGGAATTACAAGAGAAAGTTAAATTCAATTCAGCATAGTTTCAGTAATTTCTTGGGCACATCACCTAAATTCCAGAATTTTTTCAGGACGATTTAAAATACCTGAGAAAGCGAGCCATATGAGCATGAAAAGCACCATGAGTCTAGTTTGTACAGAATTTGGAATCGCATCAAAAGCTTCCCTGAGGAGAAAGTTATGCCAGTCACAATGCCATAAGGTCACTGTCCTGCCGAGAGGACAAAGCTACTGCCTTCCGAGAAGAACTTTTTTGTTTCTTCACCAAATGCATCAAATGAGAGTTTCTGAGCTAACTGAAGATTAGGGGAGTCAGTCAAGTTAAAGAAAAGGGCAAAATAAGGAGAGAAAAAGTTCCATATTCTGAGCAGGAATAGGAATGCAATCGGCTGGACTAGGAGAAGGTGTTCCTGGCCCAACTAGGGAAGCTTGCAGCAGCATCTATGGACCATGTATCCATCAAGAAATGAGCTGAGTCCATTAAGAAGTCCATGTTGTATGAATCCATGACGAAAATCGGAAAAGAAATCTGAAGAGAAAAGGAGAGAATCATAAGAAGAATCCTGATCAAACTCGGGTAAATTCATGTGCACATCATTCAACTTGCACGGACTCTCCAGGACAGCTCACAATGAACTAGATTTCGAACCATATATGAATAGAAAGTTACGGGAGTTTAGTTTCCAAATCAATTGGAATCACTTCAATATCTATTTTCTAGAAGGTGATATTTTATATTCTTCACACGACGGTCATATATGCCGAATCAGGATTCCTTAACCTAATCCGATTCAATTACTGCTGATTCTCTTCCAAGACTTCCTCTATATAAAGACACGAATTTAATACAGAAAAATTATCTCATCTCAAGCACAAGTATCAGCCTAAAGCTCTACCAAGTCTCTCAAGCACCAAACAGAAAAATACTTAGCCAAAACTAATTCCACCACCTTCCATACAAATCGTACCATTACCTTAACTTCTTGCCGAGCATCTCTCCACCACGTCTTGAGGAATCTTCAAGGTTTCTAAAGTGTGATGCGCTTCATCTATGGCTTATGTATTTATTTATGTTTGTGTAGTTTGTAAGAACTTGTTTCAATTCTTGGTTTTTGTTAAACTTTTGTATGAACTCGGTTTGATGTTTATGTAGTAGTTTTCCTATTTTAGCATGTAATTTTTGTGTGAATAGATAATTAGGACAGTAGGTATTTGATGCATGTTTAAAACTTAAATCGGTTAGTAATCTAAGGTGAGGGTATGAAAATCGATACTTAGTGTCGTCTTGAATGTAATCTAGGTACTAGGTTTAATCGGCTAGAGTAATAACAAACTAGATGAACGTGACTGTCTCTTTAATTTGTGTTGCTCACTTAGGTCTATTAACCTTAGAACTTGCATGTTAAATAAGAAGATTGACAACCTTACTTGTTTACTTGTTTTCGGTTTTAGACTCTTGTGCTTCAATGTTAATTGTTTGAAAACGGTAGCATAAATTTTAGGATTCATAACGGAAGTTCGGTCTTAAAAATATTAGAGGTCTAATAACTAGGTACATAGCAGAAGCTCTAGTTATGGTCGAAACTGAATTAAGTCTAAATTGTGTCAAATACTTGTTCCTTACTTTCTTGCATGTGTGTCTTACTTGTTAAAGAGTCTTATGTGCTAAATGCTTTGTGTGAAAGATGATGATCACTTGTATATAGTAAATTAGGATTTTATTTTCGTGTTTTAGGTTATAGAGGCAGCTTGCTGTTAAACCTCATCTTAAATCCCCCATGTTTTCGTTTCAATGTTTGTAAATATGTGTTTATGTGTGTGAATATGTGTTTCTAATCTTTTGCATGTCAGGTACCCTTAATCCCCGGCTAGAACGATCCCTACTTACCATATACTACTAACGTTTCTTGTAGGGTTATTATTGAAGATGTGCTTAGGCAACTCGTCAATTTTTGGCGCCATTGCCGGGGATTATAAAAGCTTGATATGTTTAAAGTGTTAACTTTGTATATTTGTGAAAATTTCATATAGCTTTATTTTCGGTTTTGTATATATTTTCTCTAACTTTGCTAATTCATGTATGTGTTGTAGAAATTTTTCGATGCTAACTTTAAACTTGTAACTTGATTCTAACTTCTAATTGTTGCTAACTTTAACATATTCACTCATATTATCTAACTCAACCTTTTTGCGTATATTTATTTATTTTTTTGTTCGTTTTTATGCCTTGTGTGTGTGCAAGTTGAATTGGAAAGAAAAAGTGCAGGAAACACCAAATTGTGCCCAAAACAGGATTTCGGCAGTGCAGTTCTTCAACTTTGGATGGCTGCTGTTTCCAGCTCACAAAACCTGGGAAGGCGTGTCTTATATGCAACGAAAGCCCTCTGAGTCTATTTTCTGTAGAATTTTACAGAAGTAAATTTGGAGCCTCGAGCTGTTCCCAGTTTTAATTGGAATGCAGAAGGTCCATCCAATAAAACAGAAAACGGTGCAGATAGGTCTGTTAAAAGTCAAACAGAGAATAGTTATGATGCTCGGATTGAAGCAAACTTTATACCTCTGGAAAGCTCTGTGTGTCTGCTATAAGATTGCTTTAGAGAACTTTTGCATTGGATCAATGGAACATATCGAAATTCAGTTATTAAGAGGTAAAAGTCTTGTCTGCCTTACTCTGAAATTTTCTACTTTTTCTCTAACTTTGCAGGAGCATATCTCTGAAACTGCTTGGAGTGAGGAAACGTGGCACATATGCACGAGTAGCTAGAAACATCAACTTTTCATTCCAGGTGGTATTTCGATGAATCTTTCGGACAAGCAGCCTGTAGTCTGCCGAGAAGTACCTGCCGAGAGAAGCCAGCAGCCTGCTGAGGAACCCTGCCGATACCACCTGCCGAGAGGAGGCTACTGCCCCAACTGCCGAGCCACATCATGACACATGGATAAATACATGGAAAAAAGTCTAGGCTAAAGGACTATAAACACTTAAGCGCTGCATGGGAGACAACCCATTTCAACCATGAAAAACGAAGGAGACATCACCGAGAGTTTGCAATTTCTAAACCCTTCTCTTTTTCATTGGCTTGCCATGATATATTTGAAACGTGTTAGCTTATCACATGCTTAGGAATTACTTACTTATTTTTCATGCTTACAATGAGAACAATGTAATTTTCTAAGTGTCGGGTGGGTTTACATATTTCGTTTATGTTTTCTAGGTAGACAAACGTGCAACCCACGTTTTAGCGTAGTTTTATTTTCTTTGAGTCATAAAATTAAGAAAATTGTTCCACAAAAAGATGTGTGTTTTTACTTTGTTTTGAGTCATAGGAATCCCCTAAAATATTCTAGGATGATTATGTCTTGGAATTCATAGATGATGGTTTTACATTTACTTAAAGAATCGAATTGTGAGTTTCATGAGTCATGTGATCGGTATGAACACTTGAGATTTGTTTTGATTGAAAAAGCATGCATTTTTGGTTAGTTTTATATCCATAACAACTTATGTGAGCTTTAGAGCCTATTTTGCTTTCTTCTTGAGTGTTGAAAGATCAAATCGATAGAAATATAGGAAGCACGAAACCTCATTATTCTTTGCATATTCAATGACTATGTGTTATAGCTTTTTAATGGACTCTAGAATTACTAGAACTTGCTCTTGTTGATTTTCAAAACTTTATAGTCATAACACTCCTTGATTTTGAAAAGGATTGGAAACGTTTTTATTAGGATTACCACCATAGCCAAATAAAGCATGTGCTCTATTTGTGCCCATCGTGGGACTCCTTAGAAAACCCCTTTGAGCTTACATTGAGCCTTTTCTTTCATCACCTACATAAAAATCTTTTGCTTAGAATAGCAATGTCTTTACCCTTTGTGCCGAGACTTAGCAAAAGCTTGAAAAAATTTCGACATGGAGTTATGATGGAGTGATGTTGTGAAGCAAGTGTGGGGTAGACTTAGCCAAAAATTATGTAAGCTGTGTCTTAGAAAGGAATAGAAAAGAAACAAAAATGTTCGGACAGAAATATAAAAAGAAAAGAAAAGAAAAATGTTTGAGTCCGAGAAAAAAGAAAAATGTATAAGGCACGGCTTGGAAAAGAAAAATGTATAAGTCTCTCTTGAAAAAGTGTTGTGAAAATGGAGTTTTGTGTGTATTTGAAGGCTTATCATTGTTATATTTGGCGTTTGTTCGTTTTCACAATGTTTTGGGGAAACAAAGAATGAAGAAATGGTCCAACAAGATGAAATTCGGCCCTTAGAGCGAAGGCATAAGGAGGGTCGAGCTTGCTAAGTCTTGGTGACGTTTCTAGCACCACTTGATGAGTGCCTAAGCACGTACACAATAATAAACCCTACAATCGTTAGTAGTATAGAAATAAGTAGGGATCGTTCTAGCCGGGGATTAAGGGTACCTGAAATATAAGAATGTTAAACAAATATTCACATTATATACATATATATATGTTTTCATAAAGGGGGATTAGATTTGTTGTTCTAAAACCTACGGCATGAAAATAAATCCTAAATCTACTATGTACATGTTTGGTCGACATCTTTCACACAAAAACATTTAGCACACAATTCTTTAACAAGTAAGACACGTACACAAGAATGTAATGAACAAGTAAAGACACTATTTAGACTTAATTCGATTTCGACCCAACTAGAGCCTACGAGGTCATCTAATTGTTAGATTACTTAAGTTCTTAGAATTAACTACGAGTATAATCCTAAGGTTATGCTAACCGAATTTATATGTTTAACAATTAAACACATGAATCACAAATCGAAGACATATAAACAAGCAAGGTTGTCAATCATCTTATTTAACATGCAAGTTCTAAGGGTTATACTCTAGACGAGAGCATGAATCAAGAAAACTACGAGTATAACTTAATCTTGTTTCTCTAGTTCGATGAAACCTAACATCTAGAATTACATGTTTTAAACAACAAATGTTTTGAACAAAATTAATGTTTCGGTTTTTAAGGCACACCCCTTAGATTACTAGCCGATTTAAATCCTAAACATGCATCATTACCTATTATCCTAATTATCTACGTGTATGTTTCCTACAAGTTTATATTACAAAGTTAACATGCAAAGACTCAATCAATCCGAAACTTAAACCTAGACCTAGGCAACGAATCAAAAACATTTTTAACATGCAATTTATAAAACCAAAATTCAATCCAAACAATACATAGACATAAAATTTGAAACCAAAAATACATGCAAGTTTCATAAACAAAACCTAACATAACTACATACAATTAACAAGCCGAGAAGGGGGAAGAGATGGATCGGATCACACTTTTGGAGCCTTGAGAAGATCTTAAAAAACGTGGCTTGATGATGGAATGGAGGCTTAGAACTCAGTATAGGGTATGGAAGGATTTTTAGGTGGTGGTGGAGTGTTTTTGGCTTGCTATTCTATGTGGGATCTTTGAGGAACTTTGGTAGAGCTTATGGCTTTGTGTTTTGTGCTAGGATGTGACAAATTGATGGGACCAAATTACGTGCACAATTTGTACCTGCAAAATAATCTCATACATATATTACCCTTCTTGTGTCAAGTGTAGTATTGACAAGCATGGATCGTTCTATCCGGGGAAATCAAGGGCATTTAATCTCATGAAGTATTACATAATAAAGGGGGATTGGAAATTTGTATCTAAACCTACTGAAAATCTACAAAAATAATATTAATAAAAACCTAATTAAACTATTATTCACATATGATCATCATCTTCACACATAACACATCACACGAAACTCACATAACATGTACCGAGATCAAACAAAGAATCATAACATAAAATTCAGCAAGCCTCAAAGAAAGTATTTTAGTTCCAATTTAATTAGAGTCCTTCGTGGTTCATCTAATTAGCAAAACTCCTTAATTATTTAGAACCAGCTTCGTGCGTAATCCTAAACATAGTGCTAATCAGTTTAAACACACTTCGTGTAGAAATTAAACCAAGAAACACATAAGCACAATGAGTCGAATTGGAAACAAGTAACAAGTATGGCGTCACCTCACCCCATTATCATGCATATTTTCATAATTACTCTACCCTTGGAATTCATACAAGGTAAACCAACTTCGTATATAATTTACCTCATACACATTCGGCAACATGAACCAGCTTCGTCACGTTCACCTTGCATACCTTGCGAAAATTATATACAAACCCTGATTAGAATTCGAAACTTGTTAAGAACAAAAATCGGAAATTAAACAACAAACATGCATATTCGAAAGTCTAAATTAAGATTAATAAAACCAATAAAACATCCACAAATCCTTACAAACTTCATAGACAAAGTTAAGTAATTGTACAGAAAAATTAATCACACTTTGGTAAACCTTCAAGAAAGCTTCGGCAAAGAGTGGTTTCAATGGAGATGGATGGTACGAAATTTAGATAGTGATGGAGAGGGGTTTCGGCTTTACTTTTCTTTGGATATTGTGGTGGAATTTCGGCAGAGCTTTGGCTATGTGAAAGTGAGAGATGAGATATTTTTTTATGACTATTACATGGCTATTTATAGAGAAAATAACCTAGAGAAGCCGGCCACAAACCAAAACCGAATTGGTTTAGGTTTTTCTTGATTTTCTGAATTCGGCAGAATGACCTCCGTGCATTGATTACATCATAACTCTCTCTAGAAAATAGCTATTGAGGTGATTACAACTGATTTGGAAACTAGACTCCTGTATCTTTCCATCCATATATGGCACGCCATCTGGTTCAAAGTGAGTTGTCTTGGAGAGTCCGTGGAAGTTGGATGACGTGCAGAGGAATTCTGCCGAATTTAATCAGGGTTCTTCCGATTTTTCTTCTTCTTTTTCCGAATTATCTCTTCCTTTTCTCTTGAATTTGTTGCTGAATTTTCCTTGGATAATTACTGAATATCCTTTCAATATCTCTTCCATTTATCCTTGATTTAATTCATCCTCTCTTCTTGTCCTAGTTGCATTGCAACTCTTCTCTTGCATTCGGCAATAGGTAATAATTTCTGCCCGATTTCTTCTTTGTTTTCTCCACCGAATTTCCTCAATTAATTCCTGAAAATAAGAGAGAAAAAATATTAAAAAGATAAGATAAAATGTAGGAGAATTATTAAGAGTATGATTCCTGATTCATTCAGGATTTCCTGGTTCAACAAGGAGTACTACTTTGATTGAAACTCTTAGAAGTTTTGACATTTTCAGAAACGTCGAGACATTGTAGACTCCTAAACCAATTAAGACTCTTATTTACATAAGGAGTCCTACTTTGAATCAAACTCTTGACTTAAGAATCCTAGTTCAACTCAAACTCTTACAAATTCAGCGTTTTTAGACGTTCTAGCTCATTTCACAAACCGACTCTACTAAAGACTCCTGACTCGACTAAACGAATCTATAATACAACAATAAGAGTTAAGTATTGCATAAATTGGGGTAAAAACATATTAAGAACGTCGCATATAATGCTCCTATCAACTACCACACACTTATCTTTTGCTAGTCCTTTAGCAAAACAAAATAAAAGACTCTACTAAAACTGCTGTCCCTAAATGAACGTCTCAGGATCTTTTAAACACATAGCTTTCAAGTTTAAGCATTCAAGTGTAAGCACAATAATCCTAAGCGTCATAGACATGTTTCATGGCATGAATAAGTAAAAAGTGAGAAAATAAGCATGTAAACATGTCGAGTTAATTCAATCCTCCTCACTAGGCATACTCTCTTCTTTTCACTCATGATATGACAATATTCACTCAAAGTATATGCAAGAGAACAAATTGTAAGGCAACAAATAGCTTGCATATTTCATCAAATAAAAGCACTTTGTGAATAATATTGTCAAGATAAACTTCATATAACAACTATATGCACCAATGAACCAAAACCATAAGCTTGACTCTTGAGATGATCTTCACATATCAAAGTTTACCTATTTTAAAAATCATGAAAAAGATCTTTGAAGGGGAAAATAATGGGGCTCGGCATAAGGTATTCGAATTTAGGAATGTGGTGATAAAAATGTCACCAAGACTTCAAATCTCAATTCTCCTTATGACTTCACTCCAAGGGCCAAGTTTCAACTTGTTGGGCCCATTCTTCATTCTTTTCTTCCCACAACATAATGAAATTGAACAAATGTCAAATATTCAATAATAGACCTTCAATCTACAAACAAACTCTAATTTCACAACAACTTAGCAATTTATCAACTTGTAACCGTGTCTTCCTCTTTTGTTTTATTTCGGACATAACATTCTTCTCTTGTTATTTTTCTGTCCGAATTATTTTTCTTTTCTTTAGGCACGGCGTGAATCAATTTTTCATCAATATTGTTAAGTTCACCCCACACTTTTTTCACAACATTACTCCAAATCGCATATCCGCAACAAAATCAAGCTTTACCAAGTCTTGAGAACAAAGGTAAAGATATAGCTATTCTAAGCATATGAGATGTGTATAGGTAATGAAAGAAAGGTTCAATGTAAGCTCAAAGGGGTTAAAACTAAGGAGTCCCACGACGGGCACAAATCTGGCATATGCTTTATTTGGCTTTAGTGGTAATCCTAGTAAGATCTTCTCAATCACTTTCAAAATCAAGGCATAGTCATGAATAATAGTCTCAAAAATCATTAAGAGCAAGTTCTAGCATTCTAGAGTTCATTAAAATCTATGGCACATAGTCATTGAATAATCAAAGAATGATGAAGTTTAGACAAATTTCTGCCATGTATGTTATCATTTACGCACAAGAAGAAAGTATTTAGGCACAAAAGCTCACATAGGATATTATGGAAACAATTTAACTCAAACATGCATGCTTTATTGTATGTCAATCATAATCTCGCATGTTCATACCAATCACAATATCTATAAAACTCACAATTAATTCTTATGATTATGCAAAACAATCATTTATGTATTCAAAGATATAATCATCATCGACTCTTTTAGGGGCATCTAAGACTCGATCTTAACTAAAAGCAATGAAGAGAGTATGCCTAGTGAGGAGGATCAGATTAGCCTTACATGTTCATGCTTATATGTTTCATTTCTCATTTATTCATGCCCTGATACATGTTTTATGAAGCTTGGAATTTGTGTGCTTACCTTCGAATGTTTAAACTTGAAAGCTACGCATTCTTAAGATTCTGAGACAATTGTTTTAGGGGCAATTATAGTAGTGTCTTTAATTTTGTTTTGCTAAGGGACTAGGAAAAGATAAGTGTGGGGTGGTTGATAGGAGCATATAATGCGACGTTCTTAATGTGTTTTACCCTCGTTTATACTTTGTTTTAACCCTTATTAATATAAGATCAAGTCATACAATAGAGTTAAGAGTCTTTGGTAGATTTACATTAAAATCGTGCTAAGTATAGATAAAAATGTAGAGAAAATGTCAATAGCCGATTTATGGAGTTATGGAGATGTTTCGTTGGATCTGTAAAGCCTCGACTTTATATTTGATGAATTTTTCTTCTCTCATATGCAGTAGATATGTTGATGATTGAGCAATGGAAGGAGTTACAACAATCAGACAAAGAAAAGATGCCAGGAATTACAAGAGAAAGTTCAACTCAATTCAGCATAGTTCCAGTAATTTCTTGGGCACATCACCCAACTTCCAGAACTTCTCCAGGACGATTCACAACACCTGGGAAGACGACCATATATACATGGAAAGCTCTATGAGTCTATTTTGTACAGAATTTGGAATCGTATTAAAAGTTACCCTGAGGAGAAAGCTATGCCAGTCGCAATGCCAGAAGGTCACTGCCTTGTCGAGAGGACAAAGCTACTGCCTTCCGAGAAGAACTTATGTGTTTCATCACCAAAGTCAAGTCAAAATGCATCAAATGAGAGTTTCTGAGCTAAATGAAGATTAGGGAAATCAGTCAAGTTAAAGAAAAGGGCAAAATAAGGAGAGAAAAAGTTCCATATTCTGAGCAGGAATAGGAATGCAATCGGCTGGACTAGGAGAAGGTGTTCCTGGCCCAACTAGGGAAGCTTGCAGCTGCATCTATGGACCATGTATCCATTAAGAAATGAGCTGAGTCCATTAAGGAGTCCATGTTGTGTGAATCCATGAAGAAAATCGGAAAAGAAATCTGAAGAGAAAAGGAGAGAATCATAAGAAGAATCCTGATCAAACTCGGGTAAATTCATGTGCACATCATTCAACTTGCACGGACTCTCCAGGACAGCTCACAATGAACTAGATTTCGAGCCATATATGAATAGAAAGCTACAGGAGTTTAGTTTCCAAATCAATTTGAATCACTTCAATATCTATTTTCTAGAAGGAGATATTTTATATTCTTCACACGACGGTCATATATGCCGAATCAGGATTCCTTAACCTAATCTGATTCAATTACTGCTGATTCTCTTCCAAAACTTCCTCTATATAAAGACACGAATTTAATACAGAAAAATTATCTCATCTCAAGCGCAAGTATCAGCCTAAAGCTCTACCAAGTCTCTCAAGCACCAAACAGAAAAATACTTAGCCAAAACTAATTCCACCACCTTCCATACAAATCGTACCATTACCTTAACTTCTTGCCGAGCATCTCTCCACCACGTCTTGAGGAATCTTCAAGGTTTCTAAAGTGTGATGCGCTTCATCTATGGCTTATGTATTTATTTATGTTTGTGTAGTTTGTAAGAACTTGTTTCAATTCTTGATTTTTGTTAAACTTTTGTATGAACTCGGTTTGATGTTTATGTAGTAGTTTTCCTATTTTAGCATGTAATTTTTGTGTGAATAGATAATTAGGACAGTAGGTATTTGATGCATGTTTAAAACTTAAAATCGGTTAGTAATCTAAGGTGAGGGCATGAAAATCGGTACTTAGTGTCGTCTTGAATGTAATCTAGGTATTAGGTTTAATCAGCTAGAGTAATAACAAACTAGATGAACGTGACTGTCTCTTTGATTTGTGTTGCTCACTTAGCGCTATTAACCTTTAAACTTGCATGTTAAATAAGAAGATTGACAACCTTACTTGTTTACTTATTTTCGATTTTAGACTCTTGTACTTCAATGTTATTTGTTGGAAAACGGTAGCATAAATTTTAGGATCCATAACAGAAGTTCGGTCTTAAAAACATTAGAGGTCAAATAACTACGTACATAGCGGATGCTCTAGTTATGGTCGAAACTGAATTAAGTGTAAATTGTGTCAAATACTTGTTCCTTACTTTCTTGCATGCGTGTCTTACTTGTTAAAGAGTCTTATGTGCTAAATGCTTTGTGTGAAAGAATGATGATCACTTGTATATAGTAAATTAGGATTTTATTTTCGTGTTTTAGGTTATAGAGGCAGCTTGCTGTTAAACCTCATGTTAAATCCCCCATGTTTTCGTTTCAATGTTTGTAAATATGTGTATATGTGTGTGAATATGTGTTTCTAACCTTTTGCATGTCAGGTACCCTTAATCCCCGGCTAGAACTATCCCTACTTACCATATACTACTAACGTTTCTTGTAGGGTTATTATTGAAGATGTGCTTAGGCAGCTCGTCAGACACGTCTCCATGTGATATGATGATATGATTTCTATTAAACTTTGAAAAATCGCTAAAAATAGCTCGGTAACTCAAATAATTCACCGAAAAATGTGACGAACTCGTGATGACCTCTACTTTCTATTTCTCATAAGAAAAATAGAATTTGACCAACTTCAAAAATCTGGATATTACAATGTCGATCCATATCGAAACCATGGTTCACAGGTGGGTTCCTTAGCTTAGGAGGTGCAGTGTCGTCTCCCTCTCTTCTCTACACATTGGCATGCCTTGAGCCCTCGTGTGACTCTTATTATCGCCACCACGTTGGGAATTGGTCTCACGTGCATGCGGCGCAATGCGTCAATGTCGTCGTTTTATTTCTCTATGCCACAGAAGCTAAGTTTAGCTTAGAGACTAAACATGTCTTGATTGAAATATTCGACCATCTTATAATCGAGCAAGCGGAGTTCGTACCACTTGACGATCGACTCTCTCTGTAAGCAGAGTTGTGTGGACATTGTTAAAACGTTCATGATGTGCATTTCACAGTTCCTTGGGGTCTATCTTATGTACATATTGCCAGCGAAAGCGAAGCAATACTCATAATAATTTAAAACCTTGTAAAATTTCATCGTTAGTATGGATAAGTAGGGATCGTTCAGTCCAGGGATATCAAAAGGTAATGGAAAATAAAAGTGTTAACACAAACATGAAATCGAAACATAAAGGGGGTTCGGATTTGGATTAAATAGCTACTGAAAATTTACGAAGTAAATTAAAATGAAAAACCTAAATTACTTATATACATGTGATCGACAATTCCACACAAAACATAGCACAAAAAACACTGAAAAACATGCTTAACACGAACCAAAGAACATGTACGGCAACAAGTATACAGTCGGCAATTCCTATGACTTAACTCAATTCCAATTTTAATTAGAGCTCTCAGCGGTTCATCTAATTGTTAAGACTTCACAAGTATTTAGAATTAACTCAGCGTATAATCCTAAACATGAAGCTAATCGGTTTAAAGACACTCAGCGTAGAAGTTAAACACGAAAAACATACAAGTGCGATAAGCCAAATTGGAGACACTTACACAAGTAAGTCGTTACATATCTTACTTAACATGTAAATTTCCAGAATTATGGTAACCCTATTAAGCAACTAGACACAACAACTCAGCGTATGATGCAATCTAAATTACTTTGGCAAGTGAAATCGAGACCCTTAGAACTTCCATGACAAAGGAAATCCTCACGTACACGACTTTTATGCACAGAATTCATGAAAATTAATCAAGTAAATCATAGAAACATACACGAATATACCACTGCCCTATTCAAAGAATTCGAAAATCAAATTTTATTGTTTGTAAAAATCGTTACATAAACTTCAATAGGAAACCGAAATTATGTTCATCATACGAAACCAAAATAAAACCAAGTATTTTTATAACAACTATTGTGACTAGACAGAAAATAATACAAGCCATGAGAAATGGATCACACTTTAAAAACCTTGAACAGCTTCGGCTTGTGTGGTGGAATGCACGCTTGAAGGTAGGATCGGATAAGGTTTGAGGTGGTGGAATGGATAGTGTTTCGGCTTGGTATTTTTCTGTCTAGAACTTTGGGAGAACTTTAGTAGAGTTTCGGTCTGTGCTTGTGCAAGAACTGTGATCCATTTCTTATGTCCATTCCATACCTATTTATAGGGGAGAGTCTTAAACAAGTCGGTAGCAACAAGGAAAAGCAAAACCTAAACCGAGTTGATCTAGGTTTCTTGCCGGCCAAGTCCTTCATCTTCTAGACTTTTCTTGTCCGATTTTCTTCATGGATCACAGTTGCAATGGACTTCTTGATGGATCAACAACATTCCTTAATGGATAAATAATCCACAATACAGCTGCAAGCTTCCCTAGATGGGTCAGGAACACATCTCCTAGGATCGGCAGAATTCATTCATTTTCCTGCTAGGACTAGGGAACTTCTTCTTTCCTTATTTTGCACTTTTCTTTTGCTTGGCTGACTCTCCTAATCTTTGTTTAGCTCAGAAACTTTCCATTGGTGCATTTGGACACGACTTTGGTGCAAGAGTACATAAATTCTTCTCGGCAGGCAGTGACATTCTGGCATTGTGACTGGTATAACTTTCTCCATAAAATAGCTAAGGCTGTGATTCAAAATGTTATGGAAACTAGACTCTCAAAGCTTTTCATGCATATATGACACGTCTTCTAGTTCCTTATGAGTCATCCTGGAGAAATTGTTGAAGTTGGATGATGTGCCCATGAATTTACTGGAACTTACTGAATTGTGTCTGGATCTTCCTTGTAATTCCTAGCAGCTTCTTTTGCTCCGATTGTCATAACTCCTTCCATTGCTCAATCATTGAGATGTCTACTGCACATAAGAAAAGAAAAATTCATCAAAAGCAAAGTCGTGGTTTTACAGAACCAACGAAACATTTAAAGACTTCTATTTCAGCTTTTGACAGATTTATGCCTTTTTCTCTATACTTAGCACGATTTCATTATAACCTCTACGAAAACTCATAACTCAGCTGTATGACTCGATCTTACAAAAATAAGGGTTAAAGAAAAGTATAAATGAGGGTAAAACATATTAAGAACGTCACATTTTATGCTCCTATCATACCTCCTTGCAATCCTCATGTTTCCTGAACTTCATCACAAAACAATCCCCTTGCGCCCACATCTAAAGTTGGTTCTTGTACCCCAAATAGACACTAGGGTTCCGATAACAGACTTCAGATCCGACTTTTTCTTCATGGTCAGCAAGCGCCCAACGACGTAAGGTTCTCTAGAAATAGCTTCGTCGCCGGCGGTACCACCGAAAATGATCTTGCCCTTCTCCTTGATAGCAAAGGCAGCGAAAACTTCCTAAGACATGGTGACGGTGGAAGAGAAAAAGTGCATTAGCGACAAGAAAAGCAAACCCGTGTCTTGCGGCTAAACTTTAAAGAGATTTGATACATGGTGATTTTTTAGAAATTGTTTTTAAAATTGAAATAAACAGTCACTGCCACGTGGCGACCCAGAAACAAAAAAAACGGGTGAAAACTTCTGGTGAAACAATCAGATCAAAGTGCTTACACAACAAAATTCAAGCTGAGAATTTATTGGTATACTGTCAACGAAACAGTCATGTGTCGTTCTCCTTCACTCTTTAGTCTCCTTCTCAAATTTTGCTTTAGTTATCCTTCACGATTAGAGTCGGTATGGTAGCTGTCGCGCTGCTTCTAATCCAAAAGGCATCCCAAAAAGCAATCTCAGTTTAGAGTTTTAGCTGTAGACCCTTCCAGGCCGCGGTTCTATGAAAGCCTCAGTTCCAAACCCAACCCTGGGCCCCACCATGGCCTTACCGCTCAACCCGACCCGCTTCGATCTCCGATTCCTCTCGGCTTCCTCCTCCTCCTCCTCTCCTCGTACTAGGACCCAGCTCAAAGCGACGGCCTCAGACGAGCGAATTGTTCCTGTGGAGCTACACAAGGAGGCCACCGATGCCTACATGGCCTATGCTATTCTGTAAGTCGCTCTTTGGTTCCTGACAATTCTCATTAGTCTCTGCTTTGGCATTTATGTTATTTTTTTAACAGGTATGCAATGCATGAATTGAGGCTTTCGTCACCAAAACCATTTGTGAAATGTGCTAGACTTGTTGGAGACACTGCTTTGTATGATTCCTTGGTGCCAATGGCTCAGGTAAATGGACCATTTTCTATTCAACAACACTGTAGGTTATCCAAGACTAGGCCGTGCTCTGGCTTGTTCTAATTTTCCATTCTGTTGAAATATGTAGGTAAAACCAATTGATTGAATACCTGTCTACATTTACATTGAGAAGACAACTTACCAAATTCGTTCATTAGGATTTCTCAACTTCTACAGTCATTTCTTAGGTAGCAATAAGGTTTCGGATTTGGGGATTTTAGTCAAGCGGAGTTTCTATGCTGCAAGAGTATTGAGTTTCAATCTCTTTGGGGGTATAATTGGAGACCAATGACATGAACTTTACGGTGGACAAGATTTGGGAAGCAAGATTTCCATATTGCTGTGTTCATTTGCTTATTTTTTATTTTTACTACGGAGGCTTTTAATCATTTTCATATGTACAAGTAGGTTGAGGAGACTGCAACATAACTATATTATCCAGTTCAATAAGATCGTTGGAAGGAGTCTAATTCTGATGTTAACGGAGCAAGACGTGTTTTTTTTTTGTTCAGTGTTTGTGGTTGGAGAAGAACATCGTGTTGAGCAATTGGACACAATTTGGAAATACATGCTCAATATTAATGCATGAAGCAGGCTGCACACTTCTTTCTGTATTCGTCTTTCCTATGTGTTTTATTAGCTATCTTCCAGTACGTAGGGTGATGCCTTCTTGACATCCTTTCAACCAAGTTCTTTTTACCAATCTATATACAAAAAATCCCTTTTTTGAAATAACTCCACCTCTGGATTCTACCGCATTTATACTAGGGGGCCGCAATCATGTTGAGTTTCTCTTTTCTCTATGTTTGCCAAATTCTATTTGTTTATATATATATATATATATATTTTTTTTTTTTTCTTTTTTTTTCAGTAAATCCATCTTTCTAAATTCTATTCCATTTACCTATTTTTTTTTTCGTTAAGGTTTACATATTTTGAAGGTTTAAACTACTAAAGGTTTATATAAGAGGTATCTTGATGTTGATGAAATATTGGCAGATATTATGGTATTGATGGTTGTCAGTCTACATACATAGTGTTCATACCAGGTCATTTGAATAAAATTGTTGGAATTGTATATTGAAATTGAAATGTACACATCTGAGCTCGCTACTGTCTATCCATGAATGGGATAGTTACTATCAACCTGACGAAAATGCAAAATATGGCATTTTCTAAATTATCCATGTATACTAATTTCTTTCATATCAGTCCGATATCAGACATACTGGAGAAATTTCATCAATGTGCACATTTCATTGGTGACTGAAAAGATAGTTATATCAAAATACGGCAGATATTTCAGATCAAACATATTACTTTTTCTTTCCTAATGAAAGTTTACTTGCTCTCTTCTGATTCCTTTAAATCTTATTTTTCCAGGAGCCGCTTCCGACCTCCACAGTCCCTCAGACCTTGCTTCGTTTTGCCGCCTCCGCCGCCATCCTTCTCGGGCTTGGGCTCGGCTTCTGTGTCGCCTCGGCCCACTGTTCTCCTCTTCCTGTAGCCCAGCCTCTGCCCGCGCTACAGGATCAAGGTGATTTCCGCAAATTGGTTGATGAATTTTGTGTTTTATTGATCGGTAATTTCACATTAGCCTAATCTCTATTTCGGTAAACACAGCTACTGATGATAATGACAATTTGGAAGCAGCGTTTGGAGCTTGGAAGTCCAAGACATACGCTTTGACTGTTCCCCTGACAATTGCTGCTCTACGTGGCTCTGTACCTCCTTCATGGATCAAGGTCAATTTTTTTTTTCCAAGTAGCTCATTTTTGCAAGCATATGTGTGATCATTTTCTCATTGCATATTGTGTGTTTTGTTTGGGACAACTAGGATTTTATGCAATCTCAAGGAAAAAGATCAAAGCTTCAACTCAAGTCTCATGCAAGTCTCGAGGGCGTATTTTCGGAACTCTCAATGGCATTTAGCAAAGGCAATGCTCGGCCTTCATCTGTTGCAGCCGCTGATATAGTTAGTATAGGGGACTCGTGGCTCGGTCATGCCATCAAGAAGGGTCTAATCGAGCCAATTCAAGGGGTAGAAGACCAGGATTGGTATAAAGGACTAAGTGACAGATGGAAAGTAAGAACACAAAACTGCTCTTTCTTAACATCTTTTCTTCCGCATCACTGAGTATATGTTTTTCTAAATCATGTGTCGTACGGTGTTCATGAGATATATGTTGTATAACCAGAAACTACGAATCACATAGAATGAACTAAGGGCACCATAAACCTGTAGATATATACTGAGAAAAGTCCTGCTTAATTGTTTCATAGGGGCATGCTAGATCTCGTAATAAATGTTTGGTAGGCGGTGTGGTTGTTTTACTATTGAGCATATTTCTGTAGTGGGAGTTAATAGTGTGGTATGCATCCAATCTTTGTCAGGCTCAATTAATTCTCTGAGCTGTTTCAGTTTCAATATACACTTTTACTCGGTTATTTGGAGCTTTGGCTTCCATCTGTTTGTACTTTTTGAAACAGTGATGTCTTTTATTTCTTGTGTAGGATTTTTAATGTGCTTCACTTTACTAATAAAGTCTCAGGTATATCTACGCAGGAACTCTGAGGGGAGAATTGACCCTGATGGTCAAATATGGGCCGCTCCATATCGGTGGGGCAGCATGGTGATAGCCTACAAAAAAACTAAATTTAGAAAGCATAATGTGGCTCCTATAACGGTAAGAATAGTAGTATAGTAGATTACAACTGGTTTTAGTATAGGGGTGTTACTCTTTACTCAAAAATTTCGCTGGTATCAAATAATATGCTTAGGAGATTTTTTTATTTTTTATTTTTGAAAAGAAACAGCTTTTATTAAAACAAAAGCGATTTACAAGAAGGCCGACAAGAAGTCCGCTATAGAAAACTAGAGAGGCAGCAAAGAACAGAGGCTTTGCAGCCCTACTGTTTATGCTAACTCAGCATATACGCTTTGGGGCTTAAACTGCTTGCCAATTAAGAAACATGGAAGAAAGATTATAATACCTAAAATCCTTAGAAGTCGAAGCCCATAACGATACCCAGAATTTAACTCTCTCCCACAAGTCTTCCTTCTCCACCCCGTCATAGGATTCAAACAATCTCTATTTCTTTCCATCCATACCACCCACACTACAGCTAAGACCCCACATCCCCAAAGGATTCTAGCCTTTTTCCCTTCACCAAAAGCTGAAAGATTTTCTTTTAGAAAGTCACTCCTCCCTACTGGAACTGTCCATTCCACTCTTGCCTCCCTAAATAATTTCTTCCATAAGTAATTAACCACCTCACAATGCATAAAAACATGATAAAGCCTATGCTTAGGAGATTGGCAAATAAGATGAAGGCAGTTGGAACACAAATTCAAATGATAATATAGGGACTTGCAAGATTACCTGCTAGAATTTTCTTAATACCTGAAAATCTAAGTAAAGGTTTAAATCCCTGGGTTTTATTTGTACAGGGCTTAACTTTTCTTTTTGGAATTTATTTCTCCACTGTTTCTCTGTTTTTTTGTTCCTTTAATTATCTTCTTTGCAACAGGATTGGGCAGATTTATGGCGGCCTGAACTTGCAGGGAGGATTTCAATGATTGATTCAACTAGAGAAGTTATCGGTGCAGTCCTGAAGTATATGGGATCATCCTACAACACTCACGACATCCATTTGCAAGTTGATGGTGGGAGAGATGCTGTAAGGCAAAATCTGGCTTTACTTGGCAAACAGGTATTAATTTTTTTTTTTCCCTCTAACAGGTTCTCAATATAACACGCAGAATGAATAATACATTCATATTTGTGATCTCCAGTTGAGAAAAGAGACAATGATGTTCACTGCTGCATTTGAACCACGCAATACCAGTCCTTTCCATCATTTGTATGACTAAAATATATCTTTCCTCAGTGAAATCAATAAAAGATAAGCCAACGTTGATTGTGTGTTCAATCTGTGCAAACAACAGCCTGTCAGATGAAACTGGAATAAGCATGATGGTAGTGGAAGGCTGAATAGTCTCCAATTTTATGTGGAATAACTAAAGAATGAATGGTTCCGATCATTGGATTGCATCCCTGAATGGGACGGTGTGCAAAAAATGGCGCATGAGTCCTCTTTAGAACAGGCCTTGATAGACACTCATATAACCATAAGTAGTAATGTAGTATACTGTATCTGTTTCATTTGTTCGTTTTGTGCAAACTTTAGGTGTCAAGCATCTGCTAATACTGTAGTTGAGAATCACCTACAATATAACCAGAATTGCGAACTTGGGAATCACCTCTACTAAGTTAGCTCCCATAAACATGCCAGATGTGTGGAAAGAGTTGAATGTCGTCGTATTGGTGCTTGCTGCTTTTAGGCCTGGATGGCCTTACTTCTAAGTTCTAGATTAATATCGTGTGTTGCTATGACTAGATAATTTTTCTTATTTTCCAACCTGGATACTGTAGTTGCAGGCTTCACATTTCTTTTAGCACTTTAGGTGTGATGCATTTGCTAATATGCAAGGATCTTATTATTTTCATAAAGCCATCAAGTCTAGCCAAGTGTAAGTGTATGATGTATTCTCTGTGATTAGCGCAGAGGGCCATCTTTACTCATCCATCAATGGATAGACTTCTATTTGCAAATTAGAGAATATCACTCCTCACCACTCATCCATCGGTGGGTATCCATGAAGTCCCCAGTTAGTTGAACATTTTTATTTTTCATTTTATCATTGTTCTGATGGAGAGCTAATTAGAAAATAGCTCTTCTCTCAACTCTTTGGTATAAGTGTTAAGGCCTTATTACGTACATTTATACAAAAAGTCCGTTATCACAATTGGTTCTCCAGAAACAGCCACTGATTATCTCTTTTCAGGCTTCATTTATATTGCCAAGTTATCAAGTGGGACACTCCGAATGCATAAATCCAAATGTATGGTTAATTTAAATTAATTTGATATATCATATACTGAATAATATACATTTAGGAGATGTGGAGGGACCTTTGAGTATATTAATATTGTTGTTGTGGCTTGCGAAATTCTGATTATTCATGTGAGTAGAAAATCAACAGTCTGGCAGAATGGTCTCAACAATGGACATTATAAATTGCCAACCGTTGACATTATGTCCTAATTAAATTTCTCATGGGTTTTATGTAGGTACGGCTATTTGACAGTGTACACTATTTAAAAGCGTTTGCGGTTGGAGATGTGTGGGTGGCTGTTGGGTGGAGCAGTGATGTTCTTCCTGTTGCCAAACGCATGTCTGATGTTGCAGTAATTGTTCCGAAATCTGGAGCTAGTATATGGGCAGATATGTGGGTACGTTCTGCATCATGTTGTCTTAATTGGACATTTTCTCGTTTCTTTCTCCTAGATGTCACGTTTCATATTCCCTTTTCTTTTCTTCCCCTAGGCAACCCCTGCTGTCTCTCAACTTGAAACAATTCAAATAGGGGGGCGAGTTAGAGGGCCGTCTCCACTCATCCATCAGTGGATAGACTTCTGCTTGCAAGCTGCTAGAGCACTCCCTTTTAAGCAGGAGGTAATCCCAGGGGCCTCCCCCTCTGCACTTGATAGTGCTTCGGCTGAAGTTGTAGAAGAGTTCACCAAGGGTAAGCCAAGACTGGACACAAACCTCATTGCTGGAGTACCACCACCTGAGATTTTGGCAAGGTGTGAGTTCTTGGAGCCGTTATCTGACGCCACACTATCAGATTATCAATGGCTAATAGATAGTATGCAGAAATCTAAACATCGTTTGGTCCCCAATATAAACTATAATATCTTGTCGTTGATTCAAAATTTGTGGTTGAAGCTGCATTCAAAACGTACAGTATCATGATTATTAACACAAGGTTGAAGGAAGTTTAGAAGTCTTTTATGAGAATCAGTCAGGCTGATTGTATAATTGTATTGTACCATGGGAACAGAACGTCATGGAGATTTGGGCAGAGTTATTTGCAACTAGAGGAACTTTTGGCATGTATACTTGGACAGATTGTTGATCTTAAGATTATGATCTGAACTATGAGCATGGTTCTAGAAAGGATGTATTCTTCTTTTTAGGGTTTTATCATCATTAGTCCTTCATCTCAACAAACTCAAAGTGATCCCGACTGAAACACAAATGAACCTAACGTGAACAAGATAGCAATCTCTTCATACCGACGTAGGCTTTTGTAAATGAGAACAACAAAATTGAAAGACTCAGGTAGCAGTATCAAAGTCAAGCACCTTCCTTTGAAATCATGATACATTTGACTATGATTCAGCCAATTAATTTGAAATTGATGTTAGATTTTAACACAGGATTTAGCTACTCCCATACCCGTTAACTTTTGCCGACTCCTCTTCCACTCTCCAGATTGATTCCGCAGCGAGTACATCATTAATATCGCTATTCTTCTTCGTCCGACTGCTTCGCTAAGTTGTCTAACTAAACTGGAAGTTCTAAAGCAATTTTTTGTCTCTATCGGTTAATTTGGATAACTAAACTATATGTTTTCAATGAAAATAGCATGAAGTACACATACCTGAAGTGAGTAGCATAGGTCTGCAGGGGTGCATTCATCGTTTTTTAGTTTCTCCACAGCAGTTGCTTCAAAGTAGCTCAGAATTCCACAGAAAGACACATCCATTCCAAGGGCTGGACATAAATCCGAATTTAGCCCGAATCCGATCCGATCCATCCGAAATTTCCGGGTCGGATAAATGATCCGAAATATTTGAGTGAGAGAAATTATGATTCAATCCGATTTGGTTCGGTTTAAACCGGGTTGGATCTGGATCTGGATCAGTCTCTATAAATGAACAATATTATAGTAGAACCTCTGTAAATGAATAATGTTGGGACTATGAAAAATTATTACTTTAAAGGGGTTATTATATTATCGATAGATGAATAATTTATATATTTATCGATGAGTGAATATATATTACTTATAGAGAGTTGTTGTTATTTCTAATTAAATTACATAACTTATGTAATAACCCGGATTCTAATTTTAATTTTTGTAAATTTATCGAAATTAAATAAAGGGTGAAGTGTGCAAATTTGTAAAGTACTCTTTTAATTAGTTTTGTTTGAAGTCAGAAGTGTTTTCAAGAATTAAAATGTCGAAAACGTTTAAGTTTTGAAAGCTAAAAATTGACTTTTTGATATGTTGGTAATTTCAAAAAGTTTCCTTCATGAAAGTTGTAGAGCTCGGACATACGACACGCGTGAAACGGACGTCGTACGTAAAAGTTATGACAAATGGAAATTCTAGGTCTCGAAAATATCAAAGTATAAATAGAAGTAAACCCTAAAAATATCTTAGATTTTCGGGAAGAACCCAACTGTTCACCTAGCCAACCCCAAAAACTTCACCGCCGCCGTTCTCCGTCGCCCAGCGACGCCACACTTCGTGCCACCCACCAAAATGTGCAGCTCAACCTCCTCTTTCGATTGAACCAAGACCCGCACTGAGTTGCTCAACGTGCGAGGCGTAGCGAAGCTCGGAAGCGGCTGCCACCATCAAGGACGGTGCTCGGAGCCATTTTCGCCCAAGCCCCGGTAGCTTACTACCCTTTGAGCACAGCCACGTCAGTCCCGAAGTCCACTTCTAAGGGTTTAGCCATTGAGCTCAAGTTTCATCTTGGCGGCGCTGATTTAGCCACTTCCTGGCTGATGTGGGGCTTGTTTCAGGTACAGCTGATAAGAGCCTAAAATGCGACGTTCTTAATATGTTTCACCCTCGTTTATATTTTGCTTTAACCCTTAATGTTGTAGAATCGAGTCATGTAATCAAGTCATGAATATTTGGTAGAGTTACAAAGAAATCGTGCTAAGTATAGTAAAAATGCATAAAAATGTTTTTAGCCGATTTAGAGTGCTTGTGATGTTTCATTAGATCTGTAAAGCCTCGACTTTATGTTTGATGAATTTTTCTTCTCTTATATGCAGTAGACATGCCAAGTAGTGAGTAATGGAAGGAGTTATAGGAATTGGAGCAAAAGAAGCTGCCAATAATTGCAAAGAAAAATCGGATCCAAGGAGTTTTAGTAATTTCCTGGGCACATCACTCAACTTCCAGAATTTCTCCAGGGCGGACCACAAGGAACCAAAGTGCGAACCATATATGCATAGAAAGCTCTATGAGTCTAATTTCTACAGAATTTGGAACTGCATCAAATTGTTTTCTGAGGAGAGAGTTATGCCCGTCACAAGACAGCAAGGTCACTGCCCTGCCGAGAAAGGCAACCTACTGCCTATTTTTGCCATTTTCTGTATTTGTGCATTAAAATGGCATACAAATGCATCAATCAAGAGCTACTGATCCATATGAGGAGTAGGAGAATCGACCAAGCCAAAAAGAAGTGAGGAATATGGAAAGAACAAGTCTCCTAGCTCGGACAGGAAAAGCCAAGCATATTGTCGGTTCTAGGAGAAGTGTTCCTAGTTAAGCTAGGGAGGCTAAACAGCCGATCCTTTGGACTTTGATCCACAAAGAAATGTTACTAATCCATTAAGGAGTCCATGAAGTCCCTGGTCCATGAAGAAATCGGACAAGAAGACTCTAGAAGACCAAAGCTTGGCCGACAAGAAACCTAATCCAACTCGGGATAGGTTTTGTTCTCCCTATTGTTGCCGGCTTTGCTCAAACCTTTCTCCTATATATAGAGGCTGACTCTCTACACAAAAATTGTCACATCTTAAGCCCAAGCATAAATTCAAAGCTCTACCAAATAGTCTACCTTAAGTCTTAGATAGAATACCAAGCCGAAACCCTTCTCACCACCATCCAGAAAATCCCTGCCGTATCACCTTCAACTTTCATCCGATCAACATACTTCAAAGCCTCTACGGTGTTTAAAAGTGTGATCCACTCTCTACTCATGGCTTGTAATTCTTTTGTTTTTCGATACTATGTCTATGTAGTTCGGATATTCTTTTGGTATTTATTTGTATGTCGATGTATGAACAATTTTTTTATTTGGTTTTGTACGTTTAATTCATTATATGATTTCGATTCTTTGTGTTTAGCTAACTCTAAAGTTTCGGTTTCATGGTTTTATAAAAGATAATATGCAAACATAAAATGTAAATAAATAATCAGTTAGGTCTTAGGGATGCATGTCTTGATTTGATTCTTGATTTCGTACTTGGTTAGTTTTAAGAATTTGTGTGCAACCGAGATTGCTGCCCTATACAATTGCAATGTATTGTGGGTGTCGATTTCATATGCCGTAGCAACATAGGTTGAATTAGAACAATAAGTCGGTTTGGTTTGTGTTGTTGCCTAGGGTTAGAGTAATTTTTAGAACTTGCTTGCACTAGTACAAAAATGTCACTACACAACACATATCAGACAACAGTTTGGAAGAAATTAGTTGTATGAATGACTGAACTGCTTCACACAACCTAAACTGATTAATTTGTGTTGTATGAGGGTACACATTTTCTATACTCTGAAAAAAATTTCTCAGATTTTGTCACACAACTCTGACACATATTTTCTGTTGTATGTAGGATGAAAATCTAGGTGGCATAACTCCCCCCGATATTAAAACTCAAATTTGGGCAAGGTCTAGATGGACATACAACAAAGTTCTTGTTTTGTGTTGTGTGATAATGTCACATCTTGCATTAGGTATCACTAAGTGCAAGGTGACAAATACTTGTACAACAGAATTTTGTAGTTTTGATGTATGACTTGTTTTGCTTGTCATTCCCCCACATTCATTTTGACTCCAATGGCTTGTATGTGGGATGAAAATCTTGGCGGCATAACTCCCACCGACACTGAAATTCAAATTTTTGCAAGGTCTAGATGGACAGACAACAAAGTTCTTGTTTCGTGTTGTATGATAATGTTACATCTTGCACTAGGTGTCACTAGTGTAAGATGAAAAATACTTGTACAACATAATTTTGTAGTTCTGTTGTATGACTTGTTTTGCTTGTCCTTGTGCCACAATCATTTTGGCTACAGTGGCTTAAATGCTACCACCCACAAAGCGGGAAATTTGCCTCCAATGGCTACAATGACTTAAATTCATTCCCTCAAATGTGCCAAAGCGGGAAATTTCCCTCCTTTTATTTTGGCTTTACATAAACAAACATACAACAGTGGTTCTTTTTCTGTTGTATGAGAATAATGCAGTTTATACTAGATGAACCTTGTGCAAAATGCAAAATCTTTTCGAAACAACTATATAAAAGAAGTCAAATTTTGAAAAATGCTATGAAATAGCATTTGATCGTTATGATGAAATACGATGATGGTCAAAAAATCACTTAAATCTGACAAAGTTAGAGCCCCGATTGATGCGGTCAACCTTATTTAAACTTATCTCTCTCTATGGGGAGCCATAGTATCGGGAGGTAAACGTTTCCAAATTTTTACATGGCTAATTACATCTCATTTATTTGAGAGTTTAATGTTTGGAAGAGTCGACGAAACAAAGTCATCTAAAAGTACATAATAGCGTTTTCGTGTGATAAGTTTTATGAAAATATGGTTGACTGTTTCGATCGAGCATCGAACGTTCACGAAACGAGCTGATTTTTCTACTCTATTCATATTTAACTATAATGATCACATCAGACGGTCAAAATTTTTATTTTGTAAATTTAGCCATTATAATGACAACATGCTTACTAATGTGGTATAACTTGATTAGTACATTATACTCAGGTGTACTACTTTTCGAAACAACTATATAAAAGATGTCAAATTTTGAAAAATACTATGAAATAGCCTTTGATCGTTATGATTAAATACGGTGATGGTAAAAAAAATCACTTAAATTCGACAAATTTAGAGCCCCGATCGATGCGGTCAACCTTATTTAAATTTATCTCTCTCTATGGGGAGCCATAGTATCGGGAGGTAAATGTTCCCAAATTTTTACATGGCTGATTACGTCTCATTTATTTGAGAGTTCAATGTTTGCAAGAGTCGACGAAACAATGTCATATAAAGGTACGTAATAGCATTTTTGTCTGATAAGTCTTACAAAAATATAGTTGACCGTTTCGATCGAGCATCGAACGTTCACGAAATGAGTTGATTTTTCTACTATACTCATATTTAACTATAACGATCACATCAGATGGTCAAAATTTCTATTTTTTAATTTAGTCATTATAATAATAACATGTTTACTAATACGGTACAACTTGATTAGAAGACAATATATTTGATAAAAAAAATAACAAAACAAGAAAGGAAAAAAAGAGAAAGGACTTTTGGATGTTAATATAGTACATGAGACAAAAAAAAATGTGTGAAACATTTTCTATATTTTTTGTTGTGTCTTTAACTTGAAAAATGTTTAAATTGTCTAATATGAAAGTAACGCCTTGCATGTTAACTTGTTTCCAACTAAAAGATTTCGTGCCTTATATGCTACTTGTTTAATTTCTACAATAAGTGTCTTTAAACCGGTTATCTAAAGATTAGGGTTATGCAATAAGCTAATTCTAAGTATTTTTTGTGAAATCTAAAATCGATTAATAAACCAATAAGGAGCTAATTAGGTTGGAACTAAGTCGAGTCTAGGATATTTCAAGCATGTGTTTGTGAGTCCCTACATGTTACTTGTTTCGTTTTATGATAGTTGTGGTATGTGCTTTGTGGGAAAGATGTCGGCCAACATGTATATAGTAATGTAGGTTTATTTCGTGTTTAGGTCATTAGGGCAGCCTTGCTGCCGATCACTTTAAATCCCCCATGTTTCGTTTCTTCTTTGTATAAATGTGTGATTATGTTGTCTAACCTTTTACATGTCAGGTACCCTTAATTCCCGGACTGAACGATCCCTACTTGCTTTATACTACTAACGTCTTTTGTAGGGTATTATTTGCGTGTTTTGTAACCCCGGTTATGGAACTAGTCAATTTTTTGGCGCCGTTGCCGGGGATTATAAAAGTTTGATATGTTTAAAGAGTTATTGTCTTGTAAATTTTTCGTGTGATGTAAAGTTTATGTTCTAAATTTTTGCTGAAAATTTCGGTTGTAAAGTAGAAATATACTTCGACATGTAGAGTTTAAATTCCAAAAATTGTATGATGTTGCCGAATGTTTGTGTTGTAATAATTTAGTTAAATTGCTAGGAAGTTTAAAGGTTTATTTGTGTTTGATTTGTTTTGAGTTTTGCGGGGAAGAGGAATAGGAAAGGCCGCTTTTGTTAATATTAGCCTTAGCCGTTCATGTTATCTGATGAAATTATTATACAAACACATTGTACCTGCAAAACAACTTCATTCACATAATACCCTTCTTGTGTCGATTGTAGTATTGACAAGTAGGGATCGTTCTATCCGGGGAAATCAAGGGCATTTAATCAGATAAAGCATCACATATTTATAAGGGGGTTTGGATTTTGATCTAATAACCTACTGAAATTTACGAAAATTAAAACCTAAATTAATATATACATATGATCATCATCTTTTACACATAACACTACAGATAAAACTCACATAACACATAACAATTTCGCGCAAGGTAATGATATAGCAAATCGACAAGTACTCAAGATTAGTTTTAGTTCCAATTTAATTAGAGTCCTTCGCGGTTCATCTAATTAGCAAAACTCCTTAATTATTCAAAACTAGCTTCGTGCATAATCCTAAACATAGTGTTAATTAGTTTAAAGACACTTCGCGTAGAAATTAAACCAAGAAACACATAAGCACAATGAGTCGAATCGGAAACAAGTGATAAGTATGGCGCCACCTCACCCTATCAACATGTATATTTTCAGAATTACTCTAGCCCTTTGAACACATACAAGATGAATCAACTTCGCGCATAATTCATCTCATATATTATTCGGCATATGAAGCAAACACACAAGGTTCAGCCATGATCAAGGCTGGCCTCATGCATTAAACTTGTGGTGCATACGAATTCAGAAAATAAACCAAAACATAATCAAAAACAGATGCGATTTGTACTATATTATAAACCCTGATTAAAATCAAAACATGTTATGTTCAGAAATTAAACAAATAGAAAACCCAAACACATAACAGAATTTCAGAAATCCAAAGTATAATTTATAAAACCAAAACGACATACATCAATCCATTCAATCTTCATAGACAAAGTATTAAATTTATACAGAAAACATAAAGCCATAAGAGATGTTCGAATTACACTTTTGAAGAACCTTGCAAGACTTCAACAAAGATGGATTCGGCAAGGGGAAGATGGTGCGATTTTGATGTAGGGGAATGGTACGGCTGTTCTACTTTCTGTATGGGATTTTTGTGGAGTTATTTTGGCAGAGCTTTGGCTTGTGAAAGTGTGAGAGAAGAGATGCCAAATTATGCTGTGGATGCTTTCTATTTATAGTGGAGAAAATGTTGACTTTTGTCGATCATGCCCTTCACCATTTGGACGGATGAGATTGCACAGCTTCAAATTCCTTATAACGGTCACTTATGGCATTCATTTCACATAATGGGCTGCTCTTTTAAATTCCAAAACTGAAATGTAACACTTATGAGGCTCCTTCAATTCCTTTATGTCTCTCTTTTATTTCAGCCTTCATTGCTTAGTCAAAATTCATAATGCACATTAAGCTTTTCATATTTTCCTACAAACAAGACGGAGAAAATCAGAATTATTCTAGAGAAAATAAAGAGAATTAAGCAATTAAATTTCAGATTAATATTCCTTCTCTTAAAGCTCAAGCTCATGGGTCTAGACCCAAATCTTTCTCAAAATACCTTAACCAATTAGGAATCTTCATGAATTTTGTATTTTTCTGCCTATTTCACACCAAACACTCTACAAATGACTAAATGACTCAACAACACAAAACCAAAGGAAAAACTAGGCTAAAATGGGGCATATACTCATTAATATCGTCGCACTTTGTGCTCCTATCAAATACCCCACACTTAGCTTTTGCTAGTCCCTTAGCAAAACAAAAATACAAAAATACAAAACAAAACAAAGACTCAACAAAAAGTAAGTAAATGACTCTACTGCCCCTAACTGTTGTCTCAGAGACTTCAATCTCATGGCTTTCATGTTAAACACTTAATCAAAATCACAAGATAATTCTATGGTTAATAAACATGTGACACTCATATGACTAAGTAAGATATGAAGAACTTAAGATTATACAATGAATGATAGCATGTTTCGAACAAGTCCCATCCAATCTCACAAGGCATATTCTCGATTTTCACTCAGAAATGGCTATGTTTAAAAGCTTCACACTCAAGTATATGCAAGAGAACAAATTGTAAGGCAACAAATAGCTTGCATATTTCATCAATAAAATCATTTTGTGAATAATGTTTTCTTAAAAACCTCAAGAAATGACTAAGTGCACAAATGGACCTAAACCATAAGCTCGACTTTGTAATAAACTGACTCCACTAACCAAAGGCTGCCCATCTCAAGGATCAAGTAAGGACTTTGAAACGGATTGTAATGGGGCTAGGGTAGGGGTTCACGAAACAAAAGGTAAGGAATCACAAAGATCTCCTAAAGACGTAGTAGAGCATATATGAACCTCCTTATCTCACCATTTTTACGGGCTAATTATTATTGTGTTGGACCCAATCTTCACTCTAACCAACATGGAAATGGACAAAGGCCTGATTTTCAACTTTGAGCCTTCAACATATATGAAACTCCAAATCCAAACTTTGAACAATTTCCCAAGAATTTTCTTTTCATTTTTTTTTTCTTTTGCCGCTTTTCTTTCTTCTTTTTCAAATTTTTTTCATTTTAATTTTTTTTTTTTCGGCATTTTTTTTTTTCACCCCACACTTGTCTTTCATCACCACCCCTACACAATGTATCATGCTCTACTAAATCCATAGGACAAAGGTAGAGATATCCTATACTAAGCTCAAGGTAAGGTAGTGAGCACTACCAGATTTGACAGAATAGCCGACGAAATTTTTTTCGTCGGCTATTCCAAAATTTCGTCGGCTATTCCCTCTACCGACGAAATTTTCGTCGGCTATTCTTCGTCGGTAAAACGCCGTCGGTAATACCAATGGCCGACGAAATTTTTGAAATCGTCGGCCATTCTGAAGTATAGCCGACGACAATTGATTTCGTCGACCAAACCTTTGAAAATAACCGACGAAATTCGTCGGAAATTTTCGAGTTTAGCCGACGATTTTGCCAACTACAGCCGACGAAATTAGTCTGTTTCGTCGGCTATACTTCATAAATACCCGACGATTTGTCAATTTCGTCGGTTATTTTCTCTGAATATATTAATATTTTAAAGAATAGCCGACGAAATTTGGTAAAAATCGTCGGCTATACCTGTTATAGCCAACGAAATTTGGTCAATTTCGTCGGCTATTCTTTAATTTTGGGAAAAAAAAAAATTAAATTAAATTAAATTAAATTAATTACATTTTGGAGGAGGAGGAGGAGGCCGGAGGAGGAGGGGAAGGAGGAGGAGGAGGAGGAGGAGGAGGAGGAGGGGAAGGAGGAGAAGGAGGAGGAGGAGGGGAAGGAAGCTAGAGAAGGAGGAGGAGGAGGAGGAGGGGAAGGAGGAGGAGGAGGCCGGAGGAGGGGAAGGAGGAGGAGGAGGAGGGGAAGGAGGAGGAGGAGGAGGAGGAGGCCGGAGGAGGGGAAAGAGGAAGAGGAGGCCGGAGGAGGGGGGGAAGGAGGAGGGGGGGAAGGAGGAGGAGGAGGCCGGAGGAGGGGAAGGAGGAGGAGGGGAAAGAGGAAGAGGAGGCCGGAGGAGGGGGGGAAGGAGGAGGAGGCCGGAGGAGGAGGGGAAGGAGGGGAAAGAGGAAGAGGAGGCCGGAGGAGGGGGGGAAGGAGGAGGAGGAGGCCGGAGGAGGGGAAGGAGGAGGAGGAGGAGAAGGAGGAGGAGGGGAAGGAGGAGGAGGCCGGAGGAGGAGGGGAAGGAGGGGAAAGAGGAAGAGGAGGCCGGAGGAGGGGGGGGGAAGGAGGAGGAGGAGGCCGGAGGAGGGGAAGGAGGAGGAGGAGGAGGGGAAAGAGGAAGAGGAGGCCGGAGGAGGGGAAGGAGGAGGAGGAGGAGGGGAAAGAGGAAGAGGAGGCCGGAGGAGGGGAAGGAGGAGGAGGAGGAGGGGAAAGAGGAAGAGGAGGCCGGAGGAGGGGGGGAAGGAGGAGGAGGAGGCCGGAGGAGGGGAAGGAGGAGGAGGAGGGGAAGGAGGAGGAGGCCGGAGGAGGAGGGGAAGGAGGGGAAAGAGGAAGAGGAGGCCGGAGGAGGGGGGGAAGGAGGAGAGAAAAAAGACGGGAGGATTTAAAAGATTTAGAAGGAGTATAGCCGACGAAATAAAAGATTTCGTCGGCTATACTTAGAGAATAGCCGACGAAATATTTTAATTTCGTCGGCTATACTTAGAGAATAGCCGACGAAATTAAAATATTTCGTTGGCTATACTTTGGAAAATCAACAGCCGTCGGATCTGAGCCATCTAACGGCGGACAATAAAAAGGCGCGGATCAAGAGTTTAGCCGACGAAATATTTGAATTCGTCGGCTATACTTAGAGAATAGCCGACGAAATTTGAATGTTTCGTCGGCTATTCTATGAAAACATACTAAAATGCCGTTTTGAGGCCCTAAACGAACTCGAAAGCCCGAAAAAGCCCACACATCGTAGCAAAACTACGAGTTTTGTTCCTGGCGTCGTTCCCTTTCCGGAATGGTATCACAATCATCATTCGGACGCCGGACGCCAAATCTACAGTAAACCGGGTTTTGACTGATTTCATTCTTTCGGCACGCGGATTTTATCGGAATCTTGTCATTTTTCAACCGTAGACGTATTTCATTATTTCGGTCATATCTTATTTGACGACATATTTGCATTTGAAGAGCCTACGTATAGTAACTATTTGAAACTATACATTCACTTAAACACTTAGTAAACAAGTTAAGGAACATTAGTGCATATGTTCCGATTTTGAATCTAAAAGTTTGGAAAATCTATTCCAACCGTCAGATATCACCGTTAAGATTAAATACATGTATGAAAAAAAATCCAACTACATCTGACAACGTTAAAGGCTCGATCGGGACGGTTAACCGGGTGAGTCAACCCTTCAAACGCTTAGAAATGGAAATTGGCCCGTCTAAATGACGTTTTTTGGCCTGACGTTCAACAGAGAATAGTTTCAGATCGATGAGACGCAACCAATCGTATAAAAATTTTCCTCAAAATATTTACCGACCGTCAGGCTACCCATAGGAAAACGGAAGTAAAAAACAGCTAACCGCAACATTCGGCACACAGATTTTGTCGGAATCTTCTCATTTTTCAACCGTAGACGTATTTCATTATTTCGGTCATATCTTATTTCACGACACATTTGCATTTGAAGGACGAAGCAATGGTTTGTCGATAGTGATAGAAAATGGAAGCTGTTTTTTTTTTTTTTTTTTTTTTTAAATCATAGCCGACGAAATCAAACCTAGTACTCGTCGGCCATACTTCCAAAAATTTTCGTCGGCTAAAGTTTTAGAGAAAGGCCGACGAAAATTCAAATCGTCGGCTATTCCCCTAGAATGACCGACGAAAAAAAAATTCGTCGGCCATTCTAGGGGAATAGCCGACGATTTTTTAATTTTTAGCGACGAAAAAAATTTTCGTCGGCCATTATTGAGAATAGCCGACGAAAATTGGTTTCGTCGGCCGTTTTTTTTTTTTTCGTCGGCAAAAGTTTTTTTTCTGGTAGTGGAGGGTGATAAAACAAAAGTTTTCAATGTAGGCTCAAAGAGGTTCATTCTAAGGAGTCCCACGACGGGCACAATTTGGGACACATGGCTTATTTGGCTATGATGGTAACCCTAAAAAGATCCTTCTATCCCATCCAGGATCAGGGCATATTATGGCATAAAAGTTTCGACAGTCACAAAAGTCGAGTTCTAGTATTCTCTAATCCATTAAAAGCTATGGCACTTGATCATTGAATTTTCAAAGAATGATGAGGTTTTGCAAATAAAGCCAAGAAAATCTGAATTTAACAATTAAGCACTCGAAAAGAAAGTATTTTAGCTCAATAGCTCACTTAGGGTCAAATGAATTAGACTTAATCCTTACATGTTTAAAGAACCAAGTTACAATCCAATCTCAAATCTTCATACAAATTTCACAATCGATTAACCACAGAATACAGATAAGTTCAATTTTAATTGTGCAAACCTTCAGCTATGAATCCAAAGACATGTTCATCCTAGACGTTAGGGGCATCCTAAGACTCGATTAAAAACAAAAGCTACAAATTTTTTTAAATTTTCTGCATTTTTCGATTTTTTATTTTTTTTTCTTTTATGACTCGAAACAAACAAAAATAAATAGACATGGAAACATGTACCCCTACCCCACACTTAGAAAATTATATTGTCCTCAATGTAAACCCAAAAATCAGTTTGTAATTTCTAAGCATATGATAATTCCACACGTTTCACACATATACAATTCAACCATAAGAGTGTAGGGATTTAGAAAATGTAAACTCTCGTTGGTGGCTCCTCCACAGCTACGGTTGAAATGGGTTGCCTCCCATGCAGCGCTTAGTTGTTTATAGTCCTTTAGCCTAGACTCTTCATATGTTCACTGGCTCGTAACTGGCGCCTCTTGGAGGTGTACATCCACCAAAAGTCGCTCCTCCAATTGCTCATATGAGGCTTTAATCGATTTCCATCTAAACTTGTTGCCGGTCACTTCACTCTTAATCCGCATAGCGTCATCAGAGAGAACAATAGTGAGAGTAGAAGTGGGAACCCAACATGCACATTTGAGGACACAAGGTCCTTGATAAACTGAGTTCCTTCAGCCATAAGATCTTCTGTAGAATTCAAAGAATGAGTTAGTATAGAGTTAGAAAATTAGCAAAAGTCAGTAAAAGTTAGTTTACCAATATTTAACAATTTATTAAGTAGAATTTTATTGCAAATCATGAACACAAGTTTAGAGTATGGAGTCTCTTCTTGTAACACAAGTCGTCCTCCCCAACTTATTGAGAGTTCCAATCAACTGTTAACAATGTAATTCTTCACCTCTTCCATATTATCTGCAACTGACAATCAAACTCTACAATTATGTTAATAAACAAAGACAAAGGCTCAACGAAAATTGAAGGTAGTTACAACATGTTACAGGAGACATACATACAAGAAAAATATAAAAGTTAGCAAGTATGGTTAGAGTTAAAACTATTTTTTTTTTTTGACTTACTCATGCTCAATCTATTTTAGGTTTCGAAGCTCGGTGGACGTGCGGCCTAGGTATTATCGTCTAGACACATAGTTCCGTGGTTTCAGAAGGCTAGAACGAAAGTTCTAATATGGAGCAAGGCAAGACTCGTTGTTGGTAACCACAGAGAGTAAACTCCCAATCGCCCCCTTCACCGAGAAGAGATAGTAGTCTGTGGGCCTTGAGATCTAGTTAAACAAACCTTGACATCCATAATAGAAATGAACGAACGAATAGGCGAACCTTTATGCCCCTTACTCAGCTAGGAACAATAGTGTTGACATTACCACAAGTGTCAAATAAAAGCCGCCCTCAACCTCATGAAACCTCGAAAGATGACATGAAGGGTTAAGACTAATATTGATAAAAGTGACCTTACCTATTCCTCTTCCCCTCGAAACCAAAATAAATAAAAAACAAATAAACCTCTAAACTTCCTAGCAATTTAATTAAGTGTTACAAACATATATCACATGGTATAACATTAATTCGGCAACAATATAAAACCAAAATTAAAGCCTATTTAAACAATTCCGAACATCCTAAAAATTATACAAAACCGAAACTAAAAATTATACAATCCGAAATTTATACAAATATACAATGTTACATAGTAACACTTCATGAAATTAAATAATTTTAATTTCCCCGGCAACGGCGCCAAAATTGATGGAATTATTATACAAGCACATTGTACCTGCAAAACAACTTCATTCACATAATACCCTTCTTGTGTCGATTGTAGTATTGACAAGTAGGGATCGTTCTATCTGGGGAAATCAAGGGCATTTAATCACATAAAGCATCACATATTTATAAGGGGGTTTGGATTTTGATCTAATAACCTACTGAAATTTACGAAAATTAAAACCTAAATTAATATATACATATGATCATCATCTTTTACACATAACACTACAGATAAAACTCACATAACACATAACAATTTCGCGCAAGGTAATGACATAGCAAATCGGCAAGTACTCAAGATTAGTTTTAGTTCTAATTTAATTAGAACCCTTCGCGGTTCATCTAATTAGCAAAACTCCTTAATTATTCAGAACTAGCTTCGCGCATAATCCTAAACATAGTGTTAATTAGTTTAAAAACACTTCGCGTAGAAATTAAACCAAGAAACACATAAGCACAATGAGTCGAATTGGAATCAAGTGACAAGTATGGCGTCACCTCACCCTATCAACATGTATATTTTCAGAATTACTCTAGCCCTTTGAACACATACAAGATGAATCAACTTCGCGCATAATTCATCTCATATATTATTCGGCATATGAAGCAAACACACAAGGTTCAGCCATGATCAAGGCTGGCCTCATGCATTAAACTTGTGGTGCATACGAATTCAGAAAATAAACCAAAACATAATCAAAAACAGATGCGATTTGTACTATATTATAAACCCTGATTAAAATCAAAACATGTTATGTTCAGAAATTAAACAAATAGAAAACCCAAACACATAACAGAATTTCGGAAATCCAAAGTATAATTTATAAAACCAAAACGACATACATCAATCCATTCAATCTTCATAGATAAAGTATTAAATTTATACAGAAAATATAAAGGCAAAAGAGATGATAGGAGCACAATGTGCGACGATATTATATGCTTATGCCCTCATTTATGCTTTGTTTAACCCTTATTTATCTAAGATTGAGTCATAATATAGTTTAGTGTTAATTTGGTAGAGTTTGGCGAAAAATGGTTAAGAATCCGAAAATGACTAAGTTTGAGAAATCTGGAAAATAATGCAAAATATGTCTTTTTCGTGATTTTGAGATGAGTGAAACTGTGATCTATCCTTGTCCGAATTCTATAAAATTTTGTGTGCTTAATATTCATATGCGGAGGAATATTGTGCTAAAATTTCAGATCAATCGGAGTTCGGGAAGTCACCCAAAAGTTGGCTGCAAAACGGCAGTCCGAGCAAATCAATCCAGGGGCTTCTAGGATTTTCCTGGGACTTTGATCCAACTTCAAAAAATCATTCCCGTCGACTCATAAGGATTTTGATCGAACTGTTTTATATGGAGGTGGCCATGTGTGTCTAGTTTATTTGAGACTTGGAATCGCATCAATCGGAGCTCCGATGAGGGAGATAAGCCGGAGTTACTACATCAACATCAAATCTGCCGATTCCAGGAACCTACTGCCCCCTTTTTGTGCTTTCTGTTTTTGATGGACCAAATGGTGCACAAATACATTTATGAAGATGGTTCAAGCTTAAAGAAGGGAAGAGGAAGACACTGAGCTAAGGCATTGAAGAAGAAAACGAAGAAAGAAGTTCTCCTAGTCAAACTAGGAGAAGCTGCCGAAAGTGGCAGATTCTGTGCCTTAATGTTGCTGCCGGCAATGAGGGCATTTTCAGTGGATCAAGACATATCAAATGAAGTCCAAAGATCATACAAGAAGTCCATGAAGATGTGAAGCCCAAGCCTTGAAGAAAAAAATTCAGAAAAAGAAAACCTAATTGAACTAAGAAAGGAAGGTTTCAAATCCTTATCCCACTTGGTTTTCTGAATCCCTTATGCAATAGGGCAGCCGGCAGCCTCCTCTCCTCTATATATAACCTCACTTTTTCATTCTGAAAATTATCTCATCTCAAGCATAAAATACTAGCCTAAAGCTCTACCAAGTCTATCAAGCACCAACACCTAAATACTTAGCCAAAACCCATCATCACCACCACTACCAAATTGCCGTACCTTTCACCTTGGTTTCCTGCCGATTCCTGCTTTGGCCGAGCACTAAGGAGCAGCAGCCGAGCTTCACTTCATCACGTTTGAGGAGTCTTTTAAGGTTCTTAAAGTGTGATCCACTCACCCTATGGCTTTTGTATTTAGTTTTGTTTGGTTGTCTTGTAAGAACTTGTTTCAATTCTTGGTTTTTGCTAAACTTTTGTATGAACCGATTTTGTTAAAGTTTATGTAGTTGTTTTGCAATTTTAATTCATGGATTTCGTATGTATGGATAATTAGGGCAGTGGTATTAGAAGCATGTTTATGATTTAAATTGGTTAGTAATCTAAGGGTGTGACTTAAAAACCGAAGCATTAGTATTGGCTGGAAGCATGTAAATCTAGATGTTAGGTTTCATCTAACCCGAGTTACAATGAATAAAACTATAGGCCTAACGGTTGTTTTGATTTGTTGAGCTCACTTAGGGTAAAACCTTAGCTAAAACTTGCATGTTAAATAAGATGATTGACAACCTTGCTTATTTGCATGTTTTCGATTTAAGACTCTTGTGCGTTAAATGTTAAGTCTTAACCGGATTAGCATAATAATCTTTATGGCTAGAACGGAAGTTTGTCCTAAAAGAACATGAGGAGTCTAGTAACTAGGTACAGAGCGGAAGCTCTAGTTATGGTCGAAACTAATTTGAATCTTGAAAATGCTAAATACTTGTCTCTTACTTTCTTGCATGTGAATCTATGTGTTAAAGAGTCTTTTGTGTGAACTGTTTTGTGTGAGAGATGATGATCACTTGTATATAGTAAATTAGGATTTTAATTTCGTGTCATTTAGGTCTAAGGCAGCAAGCTGCCGATCCATACATTTCCCCCAATTGTGACGGTTTCAATGTATATATGTTTGTCTAACAATCTCATATTTCAGGTACCCTTAATCCCCGGCTTAGAACGATCCCTATTTGCTCATACTACTAACGATATTTTATAGGGTTTATTATTGCATGCGAGCTTAGGCAACACATCAATTTTTGGCGCCGTTGCCGGGGATTATAAAAGCTTGTTTTATGTTATTGTTGTGTATATATGTTGCTGGAAATTTTTATTGTGAATTTGTAAAGTTGTAATTTTAATTTTATTTTGGGATTTTGTAAAGTAGAAATATGCTTCGGCATGTAGAGTTTAAATTTCGGAAGTTGCATGATGTATATTGATGTATGTTGGTAATCACTTAGTTTAATTTCTAGGGAGTTGATAGTGTTGTGTATGTTTGAGTTTATTGTAGTTTCTAAAGTGTAACATGTAGGTGAAGCCACTTTTGTTGATCATAACCAAAACCCTTCATGTGAATGGTGCTATGTCGGAAACCGTTTCTATGTAGATTGGGAAACGCGGGATACTTCCCCCCCCACGCATATAAGCGTTTTTTCGGCAATGGTATTACTTCTATGAGGTTGAGGGCGGTTTTAATCAACACTTGTAGACTGCTAGAGATCCGTGTTTGTTTTACAAAGTATGGGGAAATTATTATCATAGATATGGTTCTCAGGTTTGTTTAACTGGATCTCAAGGCCCATAGACTGATGTTCATTCTCGGTGAGTGAGTCGATAGGGGGTTCGCCCTCCGTGGTGTCCAACAACGAGTCCTGCCTGGTTCCTGTAGGGGGTTCGCCCTCCGTGATTTTAATGACCTTTGAAACGTAAAATCCGCACGACCTAGTCGACAGCTTGTGCTGAAGCATCACCTCACTTTAGACGCTAGAACATAACTTGACATATGTGACTTATCTTCTTCAAAAGATAAAACAAATTGTGTGGTTCAAACTCTTGAGGTATATCGGGTAAAGCATGATACTACCGGGGGCTGTATCAGTCCATTGCACCGTTATCTCCTCTGCTCCACGTAGTTCGAGAGTTAGAACAAATTTTAAAAGAAATTAGACTTAGCGATTACATGATCATGAACGTTCCAATTTTTCTTCCCTTATTGTCGAGTGTATTTGTTCTTTGCCGAAATTTTGTGCTTTGCCGAGTGTTTATGTATGTATCATTGTTTGAAAAATGTTGTGTAATCGCCAATGCCGTGGCTTGTAATGATGTATATTCTTGCTTTCTATTTTTTTATGACGTTTTAACTTGTTTAAATGTTGCAAATTTCAGAAATAATGCATGTCCGAATCTAATATTTGGACAAGAGATCTTCAAGGCCGTTTGCAACGTTTAGATCAAGAACTCGCTATTGCTCGTTTTGTGCCATTACCGCCATCGTCACCAACCAGTTCATCAGTTTCATCATTGCCGTCCGTTTCTGATTCTTTGCCGAGCTCCCCATCCTTTGTTTCGTCGTCGTGTTTAGTTTGTTTGTTTCGAGTCTTAGGATGCCCCTAATATGTCAATGATGTTTTTCTCCTCTTTGCATACATAGATGATAGTTGTGCATACAATTAAAATTGTTAGTTTCATGGATTATATACATTGGTAGGAGCATGTATGACTTGTTGATTAATAAGCATGCATGTTTTAGCTAGTTTATTTCGATAATAACCTATGTGAGCTTTAGAGCCAATTTGCTTTCTTCTTGAGCGATAAAAAGATAAAATTCAATAGATTCGTAGGAAGCATGAAACCTCATAATTCTTTAACTATTCGATGACTATGTGCCATAGCATTTTAATGAACTCTAGTATGCTAGAACTTACTCTTGTTGATTTTCAAAACGTTTTTAGTCATAAAATACCTTGATTTTGAAAGTGATCTTACTCTTGTTGATTTTCAAAACGTTTTTAGTCATAAAATACCTTGATTTTGAAAGTGATTGAAAAGATCTCTTAGGTTTACCACCATTGCCAAATAAAGCATGTGCCCTATTTGTGCCCGTCGTGGGACACCTTAGTAAACCCCTTTTGAGCCAACATTTAGCCTTTTCTTTCATCACCCTTAAACACTTTCCATGAGCTTAGTATAGTGATGTCTTGACCATTGTGTGTCAGCAAAACTTGATTTTTGAAGGCGTTTTTGCGTGAAGTGATGAAGAAGAACAAGTGCGGGGTAGACTTAGCCATGAATTTATGAAAAATGTATGTGCATGCCGTGCCTTAGTAAAGAAAAGAAAGAAAAATTCTGCTCAAAAGAAAAAGAAAAGAAACGAAACCGTGAGCAAGAAAAGAAAATGTAGGGTACGACATAGGCTAGAAAAGAAAAGAAATTTGTGCATGGCTATTGTCTTGATTATTATTGTTGTAATGTTATGGGAAGAAAAAAATGAAGTTTGGGGTCCAACAAGAAGAAATTCGACCCTTGAAATCATGAGGAGAAGCGAGCTTTGTATGTTAGAGAGACGTCTTTAGCACCACTTATTCCATGAAATTCGTATCCTCTTAGCCTAGCCCCATTACAACCCTTTGATTGATCTTTTTCATGATTCTTAAGATGGTTAAATTTGATTTGTGGAGATTATCTCAAGAGTAAGCATATGGTTTTGGTTCATTGGTGCATATAGTTATCATATGAGGTTTTTCCATAAAATTTCACAAAGTGCTTTTGTTTCTTGACATATGCAAGTTACTCTTTGTAATTCATAACATTTCACTTGCATATACTATTGAGTGATTAAGCATGCTTCGAGAGAAAAGAAGAGAGTATGCCTAGTGAGGTGATTTGAATTAGCTTTAACATGTTTACATGTTTACCTTTAGCTCTTATATGTTCGTATTGATGTTACATGTTCATGAAGCTCAGAATTTTCGTGCTTAGCATTCTCATGCATATAACTTGAAAGCTATGTGTACATACGAGCCTGAGACAAATTGTTAGGGGCAATAGTAGTTTGAGTCTTAGTTTTATTTAGTTTGCTAAGGGACTAGCAAAGGATAAGTGTGGGGTAGTTGATAGGAGCACAATGTGCGACGATATTAATGTGTTTACGCCCTCATTTATGCTTCGTTTAACCCTCATTTATCTAAGATAGAATCATAATTTAGTTTAGTGTCATTTCGGAAGAGGTTTGGAAAAATGTGCTTAATTGTCAGAAAAACGACTAAGTATAGAAATCTGAGGAAAAAGTGCAAAATATGTTGTTTTTGTGATTTTGAGGGCTGTGTTTGACTGACTTATTCTTTTCCAAATTTGCTGACATTTGGTATGCATGTTATTGGCTTGCTAATGGGTCTTGTGTCAAAAATTGGCTGCAACTTGGCAGTCCAAGCAAAGATCACCAGGGACTTCCAGGAATTTTCCTAGGACTGTGTCCCAAAAATTCATTCCCGACGTTTCACAAGGAATTTGATCAAGCCCGTTTATATGGAGGAAGCTCTACGTGTCTAGTTTCTCTGAGACTTGGAATCGCATCAATCGGAGCTCCGAGGAGGGAGTTATGCCAAATTTACTGAAGCAAGGTCATTCCAGCCGATTTCAAGAAGTCTCTGCCTCCTTTTCGCAATTTCTGTTTCTGATGGACAAATTGATGCACAAATGCATATATGATGATAGTCCAAGCTTAAGGAAGGAAAGAGGAAGACACCAAGCTAAAACAATGGAGAAAAAGATGAAGAAAAGTGCATCTCCTAGTCAAGCCAGGAGATGGTGCCGATCGGACTGCTAAGCTGCCGGCAATGCATGCCGGCGGGTTTGGGGCAATTTTCGGTGGATCAAAACTTATCCAATGAAGTCCAAAGATTATTCAAGAAGTCCATGAAGATGTGAAGCCCAAGCCTTGAAGAAAAATTCAGAAAAAGAAAACCTAATTGAACTATGAAAGGATGGTTTCAAATCTTTAATCCACTTGGTTTTCTGATTACCTTATGCATCTAGGGCAGCCGGCACCCTTTCCTCTATATATAGCCTCACTTTGTCATTTTGAAAATTATCTCATCTTTTGCAAAAGCACTAGCCGAAACTCTACCACACTCTCTACCAAAGTTCTAAACCGAAACCCTAAAACACAAGTCGATCGATTCCACCGCCATTCACCACCGATTCCACACCCTATCTCAGCCACTGCCGAGCCTCATTCACCACACCAAAACGAAGCTCTCCAAGGTTTCTAAAGTGTGATCCATCCCTATGACTTGTATTTTTATTCTTGGTTTAGTCACAATTGTTGTTATAAAAATACTTTGTTTTCGTTTGGTTTTGTATGATGAACATGAGTTGCGATTTTTATTGGAATTTATGTGATGAATTTTACAAACAATTGCATGCTTGAATTCGTATGTTAGATTAGGGCAGTAGCATGTTCAAGTGTTTTTAGTTTTTATTCAATTAGTTTCATGAATTCGTGCATAAAAATCAATGTTTACATGATGCCAAGGCCATGGCACTTGTGTAGGTTGCGATTTCATCCAACTTAATAACTTGGGATTGAGTTAGGCGTCAGTCGAACTGAATTCTAGGTTGTTAAAATCAAGGTTACTTAATTCATAGAAATTTGCATGTTAATAGGATGAGTGACGCCATGCCTAAAGGCTTGTTTCCAATTTCATAGACTCTTGTGCTCAATTACTCTTTGTGTTTGTCTTCGACGTTGAGTGTTTTCAAACATGATTAGTATAATTTTAGGATTCGACGTTGAGTGTTTTCTAAAATACTTAAGAAGTCTAGTGATTAGATGACCGTTGAGGCTCTAATTGAAATTGGAATTGAATAGAGTCTAAGAAACTTAAACTAATATTGCCGAGTCTTGCATGAATTCTTATGTGTGAGTTGTGTGTTTTGTGCTATGTGATGCGTGAGAGATGATGATCAACATGTACATAATAGTTTAGAGTTTAAATTCCTGCAATTTAATTTTCGTACTATAGTGTAGAGAGCAGCCCTAGGGCTGCCGAACCATCTTTCCCCCATAAGAGTGACGATTTTTGATGTATATATGTATATATTTGTCTAACAGTTTCATATTTCAGGTACCTTTAATCCCCGGCTAGAACGATCCCTAATTGCTCATACTACTAACGATCTTTTGTAGGGTTATTATTTGTGTGAGCCTCGCGGCTCACATCAACTACCCTGTTTTCCGGTTGTTCATAAAAACGGATCTGCTAAGGCATCATTCGTATGAAGGGTTAAGGTTAAAACCAACAAATGCGGCTTCCCCCTACATGTTACACTTTAGAAACTACAATAAACTCAAACATACATAACACTATCAACTTCCTAGAAATTAAACTAAGTTATTACACACATTCATTCTTTATACATCAACAACTTTCGAAAATTAAACTCTGCATGCCAAAGCATATTTCTACTTTACAAATCCCAAATAAATCAAAAATTTACAAACTTTACAACTATACACGAAAATTTTCAGCAACTTTATATACAACACATTCACACAATTCAAGCTTTTATAATCCCCGGCAACGGCGCCAAAAATTGATGTGAGCCGCGAGGCTCACACAAATAATACCCTACAAAAGATCGTTACTAGCATAAGCAAGTATGGATCGTTCTAACCGGGGATTAAGGGTACCTGAAAACATGAGAATGTTAGACAAAAAAATATACACATATACATGAAATCGTCACTCATTGGGGGATAAAGGTTCTGCAGCCATAGGGCTGCCCTAAAAACTATGGCACGAAATTAAATTGCAGGAATTTAAACTCTAAACTACTATGTACAAGTTGGTCGACATCTTTCACACAAGCACTCATCAAAAAGCAATCAAAATACATAACTTTCAAGTAACAAGACTCACGGCAAACAATGAAAAAGTGATCTAGACTCGACTTAGTTCCAATTCAAATTAGAGCCGCAGCGGTCATCTAATCGTTACTAGACTTCTTATGTACTTAGCATTAACTCAACGTATAATCCTAATCTTGTTACTAACCGGTTTACATGACACTCAGCGTAGACACGTTTACTAGCTAGCAAATAAACACAAAGTATTTTTAATTGGAAACAAGTTAACATGCAAGGCGTCACACTTCATATTAGACAAGCAAGTTCTTTTAAACTACTCCACCCTTTGTGAAAACAACACAAATAAAGCAACGCCGCGTATACTAAATCCACATTAATTTTCGGCTAAATGGGATCAATGCCCCACACATTGTAATTGCATAGAACACGAACCTTCAAGGCACACGAATTTAAAGAACTAACCAAGTACAAGTTTAAACCCAAATTAACATGTATTTGCCGATTACCTAGTTACTATCTTGTTAAATATTTTCCTTACAATTTTAACATGCAATCTGTATTTTATCCTTGAAAAACCTTATATTAAACTTGAGTACGAAATTATCATGTAAATTGTAAAACCAAAATCAATCCGAAACATACATAGACATACAATTCGAAACCAAGAATACATGCAAGTTTCATAGACAAAACTAAGCATAACTACACAAAACTATTACAAACCGAAAATGGAGAAAAGATGGGGCGGATCACACTTTGTAGACACCTTGAAGAAAGGCTGCAAAACGTGACTTGATGATGATCGGATGGTGATTGGATAGAGGTATGGATTGGCAGAAATTTGGAATGGTGGTGATAGTTTTTCGGCTTGTAGTTTTGTATAGGATTGTTGGGGAATTTTTGGTAGAGCTTTAAGGCTTATGAATTGTGCTAGGATGTGACAACTTCATTCTGAAATTTCGTTGGCTTTATATAGGGAAGAGTTTAGGGTTTTGCCGACAACACAAGGAATGATAATTCCTTGTCCAAGTCGGTTTAGGTTTCCTTGTTGGCAAAGTAATGCTTCTCTTGGACTTCTTCTTCTGATCTTGGACTTCAATCGGCTGCATTGGGTTAGCATGGACATATCCAGCAAGTCTTTAGGTCCATTATATCCGATCCATGCTTCCAAAAGTCCAAAGGAGAGCTTTCCTGATGCAACTGCGAAACTTATGGTTTTCTCGGCAGAATTGACCTTGCTCCAGTAAATCTGGCATAACTCCCTACTCAGAGTTCTGATTGATGCGATTTAAAGTCCTGGAGAAACTAGACTCATAGGTTTTCCAACGGTGTATGGCACAGTTTCTAGTTCCAAGCGATGCATCACACAGAAATTCCGGAAGTCAGGACACAGTCCCAAGAAAATCCTGGTAGTCCCTGTATCGTTTTGCTCAAACGGCCAAGTTGCAGCCATCGTTTGGTTGACTTCCCGAACTCCGATTGTTCTGAAATTTTGACACAACACACTTTAGCTTGGCAACTATATGCATACCAAATTTCATCAAATTTGGAAAAGATTAAGTCACATTAACGCAAGCCTCAGTATCACGAAAAAGACATATTTTGCATTATTTCCTCAGATTTCTATACTTAGTCATTTTTCGGATTATTAAGCACATTTTTCCAAAACTCTACCAAAATGACACTAAACTAGATGATGACTCTATCTTAGATAAATAAGGGTTAAACAAAGCATAAACGAGAGCATAAGCATATTAATATCGTCGCACATTGTGCTCCTATCAGGCTCGGCTAAGGGTATTCGAAAGGAGGTTCAAAACGTCTTTACAACATAGCAAAACTCGACTCTCCTTATGTCTTCTCGCCAAGGGCCGAATTTCATCTTGTTGGACCTATTCTTCATTATTTACTCACCAAACACATTGTGAAAACGAACAGAGGCTAAATATAACAATGATAAGTCTTCTCACGTATACATACTCCAAATTCACAACACAATTTCAAAAGGCACTTAGCTATTTTTCTTTCCAAACCGTGCCTATTCCTTATTCATTTTTCTTTTCTTTTCGGACTTGATATTTTTTTTTCCTTCTTTTTCTGTCCGATCACTTGAATTTTTTTGTTTCTGTTTTCTTTTAGGCATGGCAACATACAATTTTCATACATTTTATAGCTAAGTCTACCCCACACTTGTTCTTCTTCATCACTTCACACGAAAATTTCCTTCAAAAAAATCAAGTTTTGCCGAATCTATGAGACAAGGTAAAGATATGACTATACTAAGCTCAAGGAAAGTGTTTAAGGGTGATGAAAGAAAAGGCTAAACATAGGCTCAATGAGGTTTAATTAAGGTGTCCCACGACGAGCTCAAATATGGCTCATTCTTTATTTGGCTATGGTGGTAAACCTAGATTATATTTTCAATCATTTTCAAAATCAAGGTATTTTATGACATAAAATGTTTTGAAAATCGACAAGAGTAAGTTCTAGCATTCTAGATTTCATTAAAAAGCTATGGCACATAATCGTTGAATATGCAAAGAATAATGAGGTTCACATACTAGCATGCTCAAAATTTTCAGTAATTTACACTCATGAAGAAAGCAATTTGGCTCTAAAACTCACAAGGTTGTTATGGAAACAAACTAGCTAAAACATGCATGCTTTATTAGTCAACAAGTCCTACATACTCCTACCAATGCATATTATCCATGAAACTCACAATTTTAAAGTATGCACAACTATCATCTATATATTCAAAGAGAAGAAATAACATCATTGACTAATTAGGGGCATCCGAAGACTCGAAACAAAAATTTGAACACTCTATTTTTGTGGAACAATTTTCTGAAAATTTTCTTTTCTAACTAGGCACACAAAAACATAAACGAAACATGTAAACCTACCCCACACTTAGAAAATTACATTGTCCTCAATGTAAGCATAGAAATATAGAATGAATTTCTTAAACATGTAATAAGCTAACATGTTTCAAACATATCATCACAAACCAATGAAAAAGAGAAGGGTTTAGAAATTGCAAACTCTCGGTGATGGCTCCTTCGTTTTTCATGGTCGAATTGGGTTGCCTCCCAAGTTGCGCTTAAGTGTTTATAGTCTTTTAGCCTAGACTCTTCTCTATGTGTTCATGTGATCCTTATGTTGCTCGGCAGTTGGATCTTAGTAGGCTTCCTCGGCAGGCTGAGCAGTAGGGTACTCGGCAGGAGCTATGGGCAGCTTGGTGCTTGCTTTTCTCGGCAGGAGCATCTCTCGATCAAAAAACGGGAACACGAATTCTTTGATGAGCAAAATACCACCTGGAATGAAAAGTTGATGTTGTTGGCTGTTCGTGCATATGTAGCACGTTTCCTAACTCCAAACGGTTTGAGAGATACACTCCTGCAAAGTTAGAGAAAACGTAGAAAATCTCACAGCAAGGCAGACAGGGCCTTTACCTCTTAATACCTAAATTTCGATATGTTCCAGTGTATAATTGATAGGAGCACAATGTGCGACGATATTAATGTGTTATTATCCCCTATTTGTACTTTGTTAGGTCTATTAAGAGTAAGATAGAGTTGTATTATAGTTTTGTGTTGTTTTGGAAGAGTTTTGGAAAAATGTGCTTAATAATCCGAAAAATGACCAAGTATAGAAATCTGGAAAATAATGTAAAACATGTCTTTTTCGTGATTCTGAGACTCGTGCTAAACTGAGCTATCCTTTTCCCAATTTGATGAAATTTGGTATCCATATAGTTGGCATGCTAAAGTGTATTGTGTCAAAATTTCAGATCAATCTGAATTAGGGAAGTCACCCAAAAGATGACTACAACTTGTCAGTTTGAACAAAGATCACCAGGGACTACCAGGATTTTCCTGGGACTGTGTTCTGACTTCCGGAATTTCTGTGGGACACATCGCTTGGAACCAGAGGACCTGCCATATGCCGTTGGAAAGCTCTACGAGTCTAGTTTTTTAGGACTTGGAATCGTATCAATCGGAGCACTATGGAAAACATTATGCCAGTTGAAACGCAACAAGGTCACTGCCAGCCGATTCCACTAAGCTTCTGCCTCTTTTCCTTCTTTTCTGTTTTGGATGGACATTTTGACATTCAAATGCATACCTGAAGATTGTCCAAGCTTAATGGAGGTTAGAGGAAGGCATCAAGATCATGCAAAGTGGAGAACCATGAAGAAAGAAGCATTCCTAGTCCAACTAGGAAGAGGCTGCCGACAAAGGCAGATTGTTGCCAATTGTGCACTAGGCCGGCTGGGGCATTTTTCTATGGATCAAGTTCATCACAAGGAGTTGTCAAGTCCACATAAGAAATCCATAAAGATATGCAGCCCAAGCCATGAAGAAAATTCAGAAAAAGAAGTCCTAGAAGAACCAAGAAAGGAATGGAGCAAAACCTTATTCTACAAGGTTTTGTTTACCAATTGCATCTAGGCTTCCTCCTAGGGTTTTGTTGGCCTGCTCTCTATATATAGAGGCTGTTTTCATTCAGAAAAAGTGTCACATTCTAAAGTAGAAATCTAGCCTAAAGCTCTACCAAAATTTGCCCAAAAATCCTATAAAGAAACCCTAGCCGAAACACATCATCCACCACCATCCAGAAAAATTCCTGCCGAACCTTTTCCATTCTCCATCAAGATCAACACGACTTGAAGCTCCAAAGGTGTTCTAAAAACTGTGATCTACTCCCTATTTTCGGTTCTATAATTCTTTCTTTGTAGTTATGTTAAACTTTGTCTATGAAGATAACATGTATTATTAGTTTCAAACGCTATGTCTATGTATTGTTTGGATTGAAGTTTGGTTTTATTATTTGCATGTTCAATTCGTTTTCTTTATTTTTAATTGGTTTTTGAGAGTAAAGAATCGGATTGTATGTTAAAGAGTAAAGAAAATATGTAGTGAATTAGTAAATAGGGCAATCGGCAACATGTGTTAATTTAGTTTTAGATTCATCTTGATTTGTTCTCTGAATTCGTGTGCGCAAAGGTTGATATTCTGTGCAATTGCAATGTGTGGAGTATTGGTCTCATTAGCCGGAAATAATATAGATTAAGTAACCGATGAGTTATTTTATTTGTGTTGTTTTTACAAGGGTTAGAGTGATTTAAAGAACATGCTTGTTAACAAGAAGAGTGGCGCCTTACTTAATTAACTTGTTTCCGACTCAAAACATTTCGTGCTCAATTACTATGCATGTTTGTTTTCATCTATAGGAGTTCTCAAATATGTTTAGTACAATTTTAGGACTAGACGTAAAGATAATCTTGAAAACTTATGAAATCTAAATCGGTTAGTAATACCTATAGGGAGCTAATTAGGTTGGAGTTAAGTCGAGTCTAGAACACTTTAATGCCTTGCCGTGAGTCTTGTTTGCTTGTTTGTTATTTATTTTGATTGTCTTCATGCTAGAAATTTGTGGAAGAGTGTCGACCAACTTGTACATAGTAGTTTAGAGTTTAAATTCCAGTCTTTTATTTCGTACCTAGCTTAAGGCAGCCCTATGGCTGCCGAACCTCACATTATACCCCAAGTTCGAATTTTGTTTATATGTATATAAGTGTGACAATTGTGTGCATATGTGTTTGTATAATTTTGGAAGAGTTTTGGAAAAATGTGCTTAATAATCTGAAAAATGACCAAGTATAGAAATCTGGAAAATAATGTAAAACATGTCTTTTTCGTGATTCTGAGACTCGTTCTAAACTGACCTATCCTTTTCCAAATTTGATGACATTTCGTATGCATATAGTTGGCAAACTAAAGTGTATTGTGTCAAAATTTCAGATCAATCGGAATTCGGGAATTCACCCAAAAGATGGCTGCAACTTGGCAGTGTGAACAAAGATCTCCAGGGACTACCAAGATTTTCCTGGGACTGTGTCCTGACTTCCGGAATTTCTGTGGGACAGATCGCTTAGAACCAGAAGACGTGCCATACGCAGTTGGAAAGCTCTACGAGTCTAGTTTCTTTGGGACTTAGAATCGCATCAATCGGAGCATTATGGAAATCCATTATGTCTGTTGCAACGCAACAAGGTCACTGCCAGCCGATTCCACCAAGGTTCTGCCTCTCTTCCTTCTTTTCTGTTTTGGATGGACATTTTGACATTCAAATGCATACCTGAAGATTGTCTAAGTTTAATGGAGGTTAGAGGAAGGCATCAAGATCATGCAAAGTGGAGAACCATGAAGAAAGAAGCATTCCTAGTCCAACAAGGAAGAGGCTGCCGACAAAGGCAGATTGTTGCCAATTGTGCACTAGGCCGGCTGGGGCATTTTTCTATGGATCAAGTTCATCACAAGGAGTTGTCAAGTCCACATAAGAAATCCACAAAGATATGCAGCCCAAGCCATGAAGAAAATTCAGAAAAAGAAGTCCTAGAAGAACCAAGAAAGGAATGGAGCAAAACCTTATTCTACAAGGTTTTGTTTACCAATTGGATCTAGGCTTCCTCCTAGGGTTTTGCCGGCCTGCTCTCTATATATAGAAGCTATTTTCATTCAAAAAAAGTGTCACATTCTAAAGCAGAAATCTAGCCTAAAGCTCTACCAAAATTTCCCCAAAAATCCTACAAAGAAACCCTAGCCGAAACACATCATCCACCACCATCCAGAAAAATTCATGCCGAACCTTTTCCAATCTCCATCAAGATAAACACGACTTGAAGCTCAAAAGGTGTTCTAAAAAGTGTGATGTACTCCCTACTTTCGGTTCTATAATTCTTTCTTTGTAGTTATGTTAAACTTTGTCTATGAAAATAACATGTATTATTGGTTTCATTAAACGCTATGTCTATGTATTGTTTGGATTGAAGTTTGGTTTTATGATTTGCATGTTCAATTCGTTTTCTTTATTTTTAATTAGTTTTTGAGAGTAAAGAATCAGATTGTATGTTAAAGAATAAAGAAAATATGTACTGAATTAGTAAATAGGGCAATCGGCAACATGTGCTAATTTAGTTTTAGATTCATCTTGATTTGTTCTCTGAATTTGTGTGCGCATAGGATGATATTCTGTGTAATTGCAATGTGTGGAGTTGGTCTCATTATCCGGAAATAATATAGATTAAGTAACCGATGAGTTATTTTATTTTTGTTGTTTTTACAAGGGTTAGAGTGATTTAAAGAACATGTTTGTTAACAATAAGAGTGACGCCTTACTTAATTAACTTGTTTCCGACTCAAAAGATTTCGTGCTCAATTACTATGCATGTTTGTTTTCATCTATAGGAGTTCTCAAATATGTTTAGTACAATTTTAGGATTAGACGTAAAGTTAATCTTGAAAACTTATGAAATCTAAATCGGTTAGTAATACATATAGGGAGCTAATTAGGTCGGAGTTAAGTCGAGTCTAGAACACTTTAATACCTTGCCGTGAGTCTTGTTTGCTTGTTTGTTATGTGTTTTGATTGTCTTCATGCTAGGAATTTGTGGAAGAGTGTTGACCAACTTGTACATAGTAGTTTAGAGTTTAAATTCCAGTCTTTTATTTCGTACCTAGCTTAGGGCAGCCCTATGGCTACCGAACCTCACATTATACCCCAAGTTCGAATTTTGTTTATATGTATATAAGTGTGACAATTGTGTGCATATGTGTTTGTATATTTTTAGTCTAACATTCTCATGTTTTAGGTACCTTTAGTCCCCGGCTTAGAACGATCCCTAGTTATGTCTATACTACTAACGATTGTAGGGTTTATTATTTGTGTGAGCCTCGCGGCTCACATCAATTTTTAGCGCCGTTGCCGGGGATTATAAAAGCTTGAATTGTGTGAATGTATTGTATATAAAGTTGCTGAAAATTTTTGTTGTAAAGTTGTAAAGTTTGTATTTTTTGGTTTTATTTGGGATTTGTAAAGTAGAAATATGCTTCGGCATGTAGAGTTTAAATTTCGAAAGTTGCATGATGTATAAAGAATGTATGTGTGTAATAACTTAGTTTAATTTCTAGGAAGTTGATAGTGTTATGTATGCTTGAGTTTATTGTAGTTTCTAAAGTGTAACATGTAGGTGAAGCCGTTTTTGTTGGTCTTAGCCTTAATCCTTCATACGAATGATGCCTTAGCAAATCCGCTTTTATGAACAACCGGGAAATAGGGTAGTGCCCTCCCAACTCATACGAACGATGCTTTGGCAGATCCATTTTTATGAAGTTGAGGGCGGCTTTGATCAACACTTGTAGACCGCTATTGACCCGAGTTTGTTCAACAAAGTATGGGGCAAGTTATTTTCATTGATATGGTTATCAGGTTTGTTTAACTGGATCTCAAGGCCCACCGACTGATGTTCATTCTCGGTGAGTGAGTCGATAGGGAGTTCGCTCCCCGTGGTGACCAACAATGAGTCCTGTCTGGTTCCTGTAGGGGGTTCACCCTCCGTGAATCTTAACGACACCGCCTTTGAAAAGTGGAACACGCTCGAACTAGACAATAGCTTGTGCCGAAGCATCACCTCACTTTAGACACTAGAATATAATTTGGCATATGTGATCTATTTTCTTCAAAATAAAACAATTGGTGTGGTTCAAACTCTTGAGGTATATCGGATAAAGCATGATACTACCGGGGGCTGCATCAGTCCATTGCACCGTTATCTCCTCTGCTTCACGTACCTTGAGAGTTAGAACAAATTTTTAAAAGAAATTAGACTTAGAGATTACATGTACACACAATGTTCGAATTTTCGTTCTCTTTGCCAATTGTATCTCTTCTTTGCTGATCCATGTATATGTGTGCCATTGATTGAAATTTGTTTTGTAATTGCCAAATGCCGTGGCTTGTAATAATGTATATTCTTGCTTTTTATTTCGTTACGAAGTTCTAACTTGTTTAAATGTTGCAAATCTCAGAATAGTGCATGTCCGAATCTAATATTTGGACACGAGATCATAGAGGCCGATTGCAACGCGTGAACCAAGAGCTCGCCATTGCCTCAATTGTTCCGCTGCCCCCATCCGCGCCATCTAGCCCTAGCACAGTTTCTTCACCACCAACGTCACAACCTAGTTCGGCACCAACTTTGCTGAGCTCTCCATCCGACATTTCATCATCAATTGATCTTCAAGGACCCGAATTTGAAGCCTTCGCCGAACCGATTGTTGAGCAAGTGATAATGACCTCGATAAGAGCACAAAACGGTCATGTGGCCGGAGGAGGAGGGGCTGCACCCTCCAACATCACTTACCCCCCATTGGAGACCGGCAAGACCGGTGAGATTGAATTGAAGAGTGGTTTCCTTCATAAGTTGAAGTCGTTTTATGGTATGCCAAGTGAGGATCCCAACAAGCATCTACAATGGTTTAATTTTACTACGGAGAGTATGTGTCCAAGAGGAACCGATATGCAACACTTCAAGATGAAGGCATTTCCTTTTTCTTTAGAAGATCAAGCAAAGAAGTGGTTGTTTGAGGTGTCTAGTGGTCGAATCAATTCATGGAACACTATGGTAGATGAGTTTTTGTTCAAGTACTTTCCCGCTTCACGGATCACTGACTTAAGAAAGCAAATTACAAGTGTGAAGCAAGCCGGAGATGAGACTTTCTTTGACTACTACAAGAGGTTCAAGTCCCTTGTCTCTTTGTGTCCGTCGCATGGCATTAGCGATGGACTCTTATTGCAATATTTCTATGAGGGATTGCGCGTAATGGAGAGGGAGTTTCTTAACTCGGCCGCGGGAGGTAGTTTTTTAGAGTTGAATGCCGGACCGGCAAGGAGTTTGTTGGAAGTTCGATTTTTGAACAACCAACAATTTTGGCATGGCACGAAATAATGTGCCAAGGAAAGAGAAGGTTCACGAGACAACTTCAAGCTCGAAGTTGGATGAGAAAGTTGATAAGCATGCCGATTTGGTGAGTAGTATGATGAAGGGAAAGCGTGCCGTTGTGTGTGGCATTTGCACCGATAGCCATGAGACCGAACAATACCCTCAATTTGGATCAAGTGAGGAAGTAGAAGAGTGCAATGCTATTGGTTTCCAAGGAGGCCAAAGGTACGGGAACTTTAATCCGAGGTTCAATGATCATCCGAACTTTCGGTGGGCGAATAATGACAACATACTTAGAGCACCAGTGTAGCCGAACCAAATGGCTGCCGCACCTTATCAACCTAGGGCACCCTTTGTGCCTCGGCCTCACTTTCAGCAGAACCAAGCCGTGCAGCCGAACCAAGCCGTGCCTAGTCAAGTGCAAAGTGGATCGAGCAATCCAAATTATGATGCTTTGCTCCAATCTCTTTCGAGTGCTACTCAAGTGTTGCTTGCGGGGCAACAAAATCACACGAAGGACATTGGTGAGCTCAAGACTTGTTGACAGTAGCCGCAGAGAGGCTACAGCAGCCCCACAGACCCGCAGCAAGCGCACCAGGGCCCGGGACCGGCTCACCAGCACCCGGCCTCGGGGTCCAGCACTCTATCCTGCCACCAGGGACCCTGGGACCGGGGGCGCCTGCCTGCCAAAGAGGGCACCAGAATGTACAAACAGAAGGGAACCAGTCCCACATCGAAGGGTGAGGCCAGCCCTCACCCCCAACCACCTATATAAGGGCCCCAACTACCCTCTTTAATAGGTAACTTATCTCTCTCCCCGCTTACATACGTGCCTTGGTTATATATATTCCAACTATACTAACTTAGGCATCGGAGAGGAGAAGACCGGCCCGCCCGGTATTCCCCTTAGTGAGCAGGATTGCAGGAGATCAAGTTGGATTCATCGTGTATCTACCAGGCCCCCGGGTTTAGGCAGAAACAATTGGGGTCGTCTGTGGGAAGCTTGAACGAAAAGCCGTGTGAGCAACACCGTTGGAAGAGAATTCGGAAATGAGTCAAGAGAAAGGTACCACCGAGGAGGGACGTGTTGCATTACTGCAGACGCTCACCTCCACCCCAACCGTCACGCGGGAGCCGCGCGGCGACAGGGGCAACGGTCAGGAAGGAGGGAGCTGTGGGGGACCATCCGGCCTGCCGGATCCCCACCACGACAGCTCGCGCGGGAAAGGCCCGGCAGAGGAGGAAGACAGTCCAGAGCGCCGGGGCTTCTCCTTGACGTTCTCAGATGATCCAAGCGATCGATCTGAGAGCCCGGACCGGGACCCTACGTACAGCCCCGGCCATAGCAGTATGGCGGGAGAGCTACGGGCAATGGCCGCAGCGGTCAGTCGTCTAAGAGAGGAGAGCGACAGGGACAGAGCTAAGTCCAACGCCCGGTACGAAGAGATGGAAGCGGTGAATGCTGCCCTAGTAGCCGCCCTGGAGCGGGGACGGCAACGTAGTGACGCCATGGCCGAGGCGCAGGCGGCACTCTTACCGGTCCAACCTCAACACACCGAGGCAGGGCAGTCTTCGAGCGGTCGGCCCGGTGATCCCGGGCGAGAAAAGTCGCCCGCGGGCGCAGGCCCGCCGAAGAGCACGTCAGCCTCCCTTCAGCTCCCGCTTCGTCTGTGGATAAAGTCGAGACTCCGACCGCACGGGCGCTGCAGATGTTAGCCAACACCGTGTCGGACTTAAAGGCCCAAATGGAGGCCAACGAGAGAAGAGCCGCGCGGCCGATGGAGGGCGCCCGGTTTAATGAGCGCATGGGCCCTTTCTCACACCGAGTCATAGAGTCGGGGAGATCTGGCAACCAGAAGTCCCTCAAACTCACCTATTCAGGGTCCGGTTGCCCGTATCAGCACCTGGACAGTTTCCGGTCCCAAACCTGCGCCAAGGGATACTCCGATGCAGTCTGCTGCAACATCTTCCAGGAGACTTTGTCTGGAGAAGCGCTCAGCTGGTTCTACGAGCTTCCTGCAAACTCGATCGAGGCGTTCGAGCAGTTAGCCGACCGGTTCATAGGCAGCTTCATTCTCCGAGTCGAGGGAGCCCGGACGTCGACCATCCTCTTCAACTGCATACAAGCCCCCGGAGAGGAGCTGAGAACCTTTGTCAACCGCTGGCAGACGGCTACGGCCGGAGTTCGGAACCTGGACAAAGGCATCGCCGAAATGGCGTTTAAACAGGGGCTCCGAGCGGATAAGTTTTCCTACGCCGTCCGGGTAGAACTCCCGCAGGAGTATGACGAGTTGATGGCTATGGCCATCCGGCATGCTCAGGCCGATCATGAGACCTATGGGCACCACCTACTGAAGAGGAAGCGGGATGAGCAGCAGGAAGACCATCCCCGGGAAGAGAACCCTCCGCCCGGCCAGGAAGCCAAGCCCAGTCAGCGGACCGAGAACCGCACCGCTCGACCCAGCCGAAACGGCAACAGCAGAAACTGGCCACAGCGGTAGCAGAGGCCCTATTCCGATAAACCCCAGAACGAGCACAAGCCGGCACCGTACCGCCAAGAGCGCCCCCTGGCAATCATGCCAGCACCACCGGCCGGTCATGAAGTCTTCACCGCTCTCACCACTTCCTACGAGGATATCTTACTTGAGAACGGGAGCGTCATTCCCCCACCGCCCAAGAGAAAGTACCCGAAGGGGAAACTTACAACGGTGCAGACGGGCAAGTACTGCTCTTATCATGATGAGGCCACTCATCGAACGAATCAGTGCTGCGCTCTCAAGACAGCGGTGCAGGGTTTGATCGATAACGGCCAGCTCTAGCGGTATGTAGGGGAAAGAAGAACAGACCCCGACCGGGAACGTGACCAGGCCTGGTAAACCCGCTAACTCCGAGCGGTTAGTTTGACATATCTCCGGTTAAACCGTTGTAAAAACAAATATATGCAAACTACTTTTGAGAAAATTTCACCGGCTCTGCCAGTTCAAGTATATTCATAATCAAGCAAGTATACAAGCAGTAACCGTTCTGGAAAGATTACAAGGAGAAGAGCAAGGAAAATCCTAAGGAGCCACGACTCCGCCTTCAGCAGGCAATCCGCCAGCCTCTCCTGCGGTACCCTCATCCTTGACCTCAGTCCCGGCGTTGACTCTGGCTCGGGGAGACTCGGCACCGTTGGTAGAAGAATCCAAGTTCGAGCGAATCGCTTCTTCCGGCTGCCCCTCCACCGCCTCCTGATGGATGTTCGACTGCTCATGGATATCTCCTTCAGCAGCAATCGGCATCAGGGAAGTGTCTAACCATCCTTTCCCCGCCCATTCCGTGTACGCATCTGAGATGCCCTCTTCCCTGGCCTTCACCAGAAACTCCAGGAACTCCAGGAACTGATCGCTCTCGCGGTATTTGAGAACGACCCGCTCGTAGAGTTCCGGGTCATCTTCCCCGGTCGCAGCAGCAGAGGCGGCGCGCAGAGCGGCAGCTCCCACTTGGAGCTCGTCCACCTTGGCTTCCAGTTCGGCCCTCTCCTTCTCCAGGCTCCGGTTCTGCTCCTCCAGCTTCTTGGCCCTCTCCTCCGATCTGGCCTTCTCCTGGTCCGAGCGGGACTTCTCCACCTCCAGGCGCTGTCGGGCCTCCGATAGAGCAGCTATCTGTCTCTTCAGCTCCGACAGTTCCTCGCTCGCGTCCGGTTGGTACAGACTGTACAGCAGCTGCGCAACAACAAGGGCAGTTAGTCAAGCAGCAAAAGAAAACAAGCTACAAGCAGTGTAGTGGTACCATGCAGTAATTACCCGAAGGACGGATTCCTTGCATTTTGGGCGATTCCCGCCCGCCAGGGCTCCTGCAACCCCAGGTCTGTCCAAACCAAGGCCGGCCAAGTCCGCCGCCACTTGCCGGACGAGTGCACTGTCCGGGCTTCCCCTCGGTGCCTCCGCAGGCACGGGACTACTCTGCCGGGCAGCAGCAGCAGCCGTCTCCCCGGCAGCGTTAGTTTGCGCACCGCTGGTTATCCTGAACCGTTTGGCCAGGTTCTCCCGTGCCGACCCACCGGTAAGCGTCACCAGCGCGGAGGAAGGAATGTCCCCGCCTTTCCATTTCTCTCCCTGGCCTTCCGGAGAATAAGATTGTGCGCTTACCCGGGCGACACGAGCCATGTACGGCACAGATACCGGCCGGTTGGGGATCCTGTTCACTCCACCGGGAATCCTCACTGGCCCCCCGGTGCTCTTGCCCTTTCCAGGCACCGTAAGGCCCGCAGCATGATGGGTCTTCACCCGCTTCAGGATGTAGGCACCGTCATCAGCATCCATGGCCCGCGGCTCCGGATGACTCCTCGTCCACCGACGTCCGCGAGACGGTCTCGCCTTTCTCCTTCAGTTTGTTAAGGAGGTCTTCCCCATCCATTAAGAGAGTGGTTTCGGGCTTGATGACCGCCCGGGAAGATGCACCTGCAAGGAAAGCGAACAGTTATCATTTTGCCAGAGCTAGCACAAAGTATCACCGCTAAAGGGCTTCCTACGCACCGGGACCCCGCCCGAGTTGGCAGTATTCCAACACTTCTTGCCGGATGAAGTTGAAAGAACTCCGTTCCAGATCGTCCCAACATCCGAGTATGGTCGAGATCCTCTCGTGCTCCAGATCGGATAACTCGAACGACTGGTCGCCAAGGGGTTGGAAGGCGCCAGGAACCCGGTACATTTTACTCCTCGCCTGCCACCTCCCGCCCACCATCACCACCTTCTTCCTCCAGCTGTTGTCTACCCATGTAGGCATATTGGTGACGATCGGTGGAGGTTTCCGGGCGTTGAAGGACAGGCAACCCCGGGACCGGAATTCGTTTACCGTTGGCATACTCATTCCGGACAGATCATATAGGCAGCCGAGGCTCAATAATCGCCCCCACTGGAGCCCAGGAAGCTGCGCGAGCGACACTTGCAGCGCACTCAGTATATACTGCACGAAATTTGGCAGCGGGAGCGAGAGTCCATGTCGGAACTGGTCCTGATGCACGGCAACCCAACCTGCCTCCGAGTTGCAGGCTGACTCTCCAGGATTCAGGGGCCGCAGCAGAACCTCATCCGGGATACCCCACGTTTCCCGGAACTCTGCAATCTCTCCAGGTGTCATGCTACCCTCCGGTTCATCGCACACCACAGCATCCTTCCCTCTGCCAATGGTGTAGCTCACGGCCGGAGCATCTGCAAGGCGCACCCCGTGCGGTATTTCAGTCTCCGAGAATTCAGCCCCGGAAGACGAAGACGAGGACGGAGACGAAGCCCTGCTCCCGGAGCAGTCAGCGACTTCGGTCTCCGAGCCAGTCCTCCAGCCTCTCCGCATCATCCACGAGGAGACCCCTGGCAGCCGATTCGGAAGCCCGGTCAGAACCTGAAGAAGACATCTTAACCTAGGGGAAGAAAACAAAACCCTAGCGCTCGTCAGCAACAGGTTACAACAGCGCCTTCTACGACCTCTCCCCAAGTTTGCCGCAGAGCAGTTCCGTCAGCGACAAAGATCCCTCCCCCACGCCGCAAAACAACAAAACCAAAGCAAGAACAACACCGGGGCAAAGAAATCAATAAACTTACCGATTAATATGCTCAACCGAGGACAGTCCGCCCTGCGAAAGCAGCGAGAAATGGTAGGAAGAGATTAGGGAGCGCTCGAGAAAACGGATCTCGTGGGGCAAAAGGGCTCAGAGTTCTCGCCGGATTTCTCTCTTTCTCTCAGTTTCTCCAAAGCAAGAAGCAACAGCAGAAAGAAGAGCAGAAGAGGCCTTTTTATAGGGGGGACCGGTGCCCTAGGCAATTGAAATCCTTCCAAAACAAGTAATCAGAGCAACTCAAACGCCTGCGAATCCAGGCCCTTCATCTCAAGACCGCCCCCTGCTGGCACGTGTCCCAGTATTGGTAAACTGCCCATGCCATCATAACTGACGGGACTGATGGACTTCCTCCTTAAATGCATGTCAGCCACTTGTCTCACACGCTGGCGACAGGAAGGTAGGAGCGGGAACCGAGGAGTCAGGCCCTCCCACACTTCCCCAGATTCCACGGTTGCACGCCATCTTCGTTGTATATCTCGAAGACCTCTCACCGGTTATGATTTTCCAACCGCTTCGAGAGCATCTATCCGGGTACGAGCCATCCGCCCGGCACCATGGCAGTTCGCGGTTATGATCATTCAACCGGCTGCATGGCTTCTTCGCTGCATATCTCGAAGACCTCGCACCAGTGGTGATCATCCAACCGCTTCGAGATTAACCGCTTCGAGAGCATCTATCCGGATACGAGCCATCCGCCCGGCACCATGGCAGTTCGCGGTTATGATCATTCAACCGGCTGCATGGCTTCTTCGTTGTATATCTCGAAGACCTCTCACCGGTTATGATTTTCCAACCGCTTCGAGAGCATCTATCCGGGTATGAGCCATCTGCCCAGCACCATCTTCGTTGCATATCCCCGGAGGACTCGTCTCGATATGGCATGTCGCCCGGTCGAGATCCGCCCGGTCCGTAGCAGTTCACGGTTAGGTATCATTCAACCGGCTGCACGCCGTCCTACTGGAGACCTCGTCTCGATATGGCATGTCGCCCGGTCGAGGTCCACCCAGCTACATCTCACTTGGGGGGCTCGTCTCGATATGGCAGAACGCCCGGTCGAGATCCGCCCACCGGTTACGACGCATCCAACCGGCTCGAGAGCATATTCCGGGAACAGGATCCACCCGGCCCCATGGTATTTCACTGTGGGACTCGTCTCGATATGGCAGGACGCCCGGTCGAGTTCTGCTCAGTACCATGGCTTGACCCCGGTCATGAGAACATTCGACCGGCATAGGGCTTTATACACCCGGGTGAGTTTACATCTAACCCATGTACGCTTGTCCAGCAGGATAAAAACCCTGCATCGCATCAGCTGCGGCAAACGGGGGCTGCACGGCGAGCCTTGTCACCTCAACGCCACCCCCCCCCCCCTACCGGGAACAGGGTTCCACCCGGCCCCATGGCATTTCACTGTGGGACTCGTCTCAATATGGCAGGACGCCCGGTCGAGTTCCGCTCAGTACCATGGCTTGACCCCGGTCATGAGAACATTCGACCGGCATGGGCTTTATACACCCGGGTGAGTTTACATCTAACCCATGTACTCTTGTCCAGCAGGATAAAAACCCTGCATCGCATTGAACCGCGATCAACGTGGGGCTGCACGGCGAGCCTTGTCACCTCAACGCCACCCCCGCCCCCTTACCTCAACGCTTATTCAACACAAGCTGAGAAGAATTAGCAAGTGTTCACCGGTGCTTTAAACAGCCCGCAACACCGGGGTAATCTCCCCGCAGCCTAACAATATGGGACTCGTCTCGATATGGCAGAACGCCCGGTCGAGGTCCAGTACTGAAGTTCACTTGGGACTCGTCTCGATATGGCAGAACGCCCGGTCGAGGTCCCATGAACTTCACCCCGTTCCGCTTTGGCAGATCGCCCGGTAGAGGCTCAGTGAACTCCGCTTTGGCAGATCGCCCGGTAGAGGCTCAGTGAACTCCGCTCCATTTCGATTTGGCAGGTTGCCCAGTTGTAACCCAGTGAAGCTCCGCTTCGTACCGATAGGGCAGAGTGCCCGGCCGGAATTCCATGCACATCTCTTGCATGGCGGATTTCAACGCCCCATTAACATCCCATGCACAAATCTCTCGCATGGCGGATTTCAACGCCCCATTATCATTCCATGCACGCATCTATTGCATGGCATCATGGCATCATCTCATACACTCTCCGGGTTCCACCCCACTCCATGCTCATAGCACCACAACACCTGAGCACAGTACTACTTATATTACAAATGTACTTGTAAACTATTGCTTCCCATCGGTAACAGGTACTCACCTCGGTCACGCCCAATCTTTAACGCGGACTTGGGGGACTGGGCACCGGTAGGTTGGTAACCCTGCGGGTCTGCGGGACAAGAGCAAGACAGATTTAAGTCCCCATTCAAGATTGCACTTGACCGAGAACTTGGGGGACTTGTTGACAGTAGCCGCAGAGAGGGTACAGCAGCCCCACAGACCCGCAGCAAGCGCACCAGGGCCCGGCCCAAGGCCCGGGACCGGCTCACCAGCACCCGGCCTCGGGGTCCAGCACTCTATCCTGCCACCAGGGACCCTGGGACCGGGGGCGCCTGCCTGCCAAAGAGGGCACCAGAATGTACAAACAGAAGGGAACCAGTCCCACATCGAAGGGTGAGGCCAGCCCTCACCCCCAACCACCTATATAAGGGCCCCAACTACCCTCTTTAATAGGTAACTTATCTCTCTCCCCGCTTACATACGTGCCTTGGTTATATATATTCCAACTATACTAACTTAGGCATCGGAGAGGAGAAGACCGGCCCGCCCGGTATTCCCCTTAGTGAGCAGGATTGCAGGAGATCAAGTTGGATTCATCGTGTATCTACCAGGCCCCCGGGTTTAGGCAGAAACAAGACTCAAATGGGCAAGTTGTGGACTTCATGGGAAGATTTACCGAGCAAGGGAAGTTGCCAAGCAATACAATTCCTAATCCGAGGAATGAGCATGCCAAAGTGATTAAAACTCGAAGTGGAAGAGAGTTGTTGCCTCCGAGGAACCCTATGAAGAAGGGCACGCCACTTGACATAATAGAGGAAGAAGAGGTGGTTGTCGGACCTGCAATTGCCGGCAGCTCACCAACTGTGGAGAGGAGGACAGCCGAGCCAAGCAAGGCTGCTGCCGGCAGCAATGTAACCGGCAGTGCTGCAATTGCCGGCAGCTCACCAACTGTCGAGAGTGCTGCCGAGAAGGATGGATTGCGCAACGAATATGAGAGAGATCCCGCAACATCTAAGAGTGAGTTGATGCCGAGCCAAGTAAGTAAGGGAGGGGTGCCACACTCAAGCATTCCATTCCCTTCTCGCTTTGCTAGATCGAAGAAAGATAAGTCTGACGAGGAGGTGTTGGAGATTTTCCGGAAAGTGCAAGTCAACATTCCTTTGTTGGAGTGCATTAAACAAGTGCCTAAGTATCCTAAGTTTCTCAAGGAGCTATGCACGACAAGGAGGCATACGAGGGAGACTCGTGTGGTGACTATGAGCGAAACGGTGTCGGCCGTTATTCAAAGGAAGTTACCGCCAAAGATGAAAGATCCGGTAAGCTTCAATGTGCTTTGTGTGATAGGAAATACTCGATTCGAAGATGTTATGTTGGACTTGGGAGCTTCGATCAAAGTCATGCCGCTCAATGTGTACCAAACGTTGAGTATAGGGCCTCTCAAGAAAGACAATGTCATTATTCAACTTGCGGATCGCTCAAGCAAGTATCCGGAGGGCTACGTTGAAGATGTGCTTGTACAAGTAAACCAACTCATATTTCCTGCCGATTTTTATGTGGTAGGGATGGAAGACTCGCCGGTAAATAGCACTCAATTGCTACTTGGCCGATTATTTATGAGGACGGCACGAACAAAGATTGATGTGGCCGAGGGCAACTTGACAATGGAATTTGATGGTGAGGTGATCAAGTTTAATGTTTTTGATGCCATGATGTTCCCTATTGCCGATTTGAAGGAGTGCCAAGCTAGTGATGTTTTGGAGGAGGTCGAGCAAGTTATGTCGACCTTGCTTGACGCATAGCAACTAGCGATTGAGCAAGGGGTCGGTTTTGACAAATAGGGAGCACGAGTTGAGGTAGAAAATAAAAACTATGCTGAGCCAAGCATGAAGGAGGTGGTTGCCAAACTCAATGCAGCCCCTATGTATACAAAGAACTCGTTCTTGTCAATTCCCAATGCCACAACCAAATCCGTCCAAGTGTGGAAGAGGCCCCAAAGTTAGAACTAAAAGAGCTCCCTAGTCACTTGAAGTATGTGTATCTTGGAAAAGAGGACACTTTACCGGTCATTGTGTCTTCAAAGCTTAGTGAGAAGCAAGAAGTTGATCTAATAACACTACCAGAAAAGGGGTTATAGCCGACGATATGGGAAAAAACGGCCGACGAAATAGTACTTCGTCGGCTATAAGGGGTCATAGCCGACGAATTACTATTTCGTCGGCCACATCGTCGGCTATAATATTATAGCCGACGACTGCCGACAACTCGTCGGCTATAACTATAGCCGACGAAACGTTTTTGGTTATAGCCGACGAGGATGGTATTCGTCGGCTATAAGAGTTATAGCCGACGAAAAGTTTTTGGTTATAGCCGACGAGGAGGGTATTCGTCGGCTATAACTCTTATATCAGATCCATTCTGCAGCAGCGAGCTCATTCGTCGAAAACATTTCGAAAACGCTCTGAAATCGTCCAAAACCTCGGCCATAAGCTTGAAAGGTACGTATATTGCTGTGTGTGTTGATTTAGTTGGTTATATGCAGAGGTGTGTTAATTTAGAGTTTAATTAGAATAAATGTGTGATTAATTTGATATATATATATATATATATATATATGTGTGTGTGTTGAGATGAGATTATTAATGGGTTGATATATATGTTGGTTAGATAGAATTGAAGTTTTGTTGAAGATTAGTGATTGATTGTTGATTTATAGGTGATTTTAGATGAATTTGATGAAAAAATGTATATATATATATTAATTAATTTAATTGTAATTAAAAATATATTGTTGGTATACATAAAAAATACATTGTGTTTAATTAATTAGGGAGATTGACGATGTTTTAATTAATTTAGGGATGCATGTGTATATATATATATATATATATATATATATATGTGTGTGTGTGTGTGTGTGTGTGTGTGTAATTAATGATGAATTTTTTAATTAATTAGTACGTACGTACGTACGTAGTACGTGCATATATACATATCTATATATATATAGCTATATTTATTTCTTGAATTTACAGGATGGACAAGAGTTGGATTACCCTTGGAAGATGGGATCAGGCGTATCATGATGGAGTTAGGAGTTTCCTGGATTTTGTGATGGCTAACTGTGGAGACACTACACTTCATTATTGTCCGTGTAAAAAGTGCAAGTGTGCCACCCCACGACACCGGTTTTCCATAGAGACAGTGGAGCAACACCTGGCTAGATATAGATTTTGGGTCCTATACACTAATTGGATTTATCACGGTGAACCAGAGTTTGCGGGTCGTCATGATCATGGACAATTTGCCGAGAGAGGGAGTTCCTCCAATGATCCAACAACGAACTGGATCAACGATATGTTTCCTCGTGAGAGCGGTGTCTTTGAGGAAGCACCAGATGTGCAACTCCCTCCTCCGGAGATGGAGTGTTTCCCTGATATTGAGCCACTCGAGCCATTACCCCGATCTCCGGTCAACACAAGTGGTATGGAAAAGTACAACAACCTGATCGCATTGCAACAGACTCTGTTGTACCCCGGATGCAGTAAGACTGTCCTTGAATCTGTCATGGGAGTGATGAAGATCAAAACGGAGAACAAAGGCACTGTCAAATCGGTTGATGATTGGCTTCGGCTATGGGGTGGGGCGATGCCCCCCGGACATCGGCTTCCTGCCAGTCATCATAAGGTGCGACATATCCTTAAAGATCTCGGCCTTTCCTACATCAAGATTCATGCATGCAGATACGATTGCGTTCTGTTTTACGGGGAAGGACTTGCAGATCTTGAATACTGCCCAGTATGCAATACAGAGCGGTATAAGTTCACTCCTAAAGGGAACAAGAAAGCTGTGAAGATACTTCGGTACTTCCCGCTGATTGATAGGCTTGAGCGGTTGTTCATGTGTGCTTTCACGGCCAAAGCTATAAGATGGTGGGCTGAGAGGAATGTGCCTGACGATGACACCCTTAGACATCCCGCCGACAGAGATGTTCGAAATGTTTGGCTAGGGCTATCATCCGACGGTTTCAACCCTTTTGGCAAGAAAGAGCTTCAGTACAGTGTGTGGCCAGTTATTTTGATTACGTACAACTTTCCACCGTGGATGTGCATGAAGAAGGAATATAACATGCTCACATTGTTGATTCCAGGCCCAGGTTATCCGGGAAAGTGTCTCGATGTGTATTTGAGACCCGTAATTGAGGAGCTTCGGTACTTGAGTCTGAACGGCCACCTGGTCTACGACCGGTTCAAAAATGAGATGTTCCGGATGCATGCCATGCTTGTTGGCATGATCAGTGACTTTCCTGGGAGGGGTATGTTGTCGGGCAGCGTCACCAGGGGTTACAGGGCCTGTTCAGAGTGCATGACTGTTGATTGCTCCAGTCCTCATTGCAGCAAGATTGTCCAGATGCGTCACCGTCGTTGGCTTCCGCATGACCATCCATTTAGGGACGATGCACAGGCTTTTGATGGGACTGAAGAAAGGGGCTGGGCACCCGAGCAATGGACAGGGGAGGAAATATTGGCAGTGTTGAATGAGTATGACTTTGGTCTGCTTAGCAATCATCCCGATGTGTTGCGCACGATTCCAGAGAGGCCGGATCGGTATAGGTTCTGGTCACACAAGAGCATCTTATGGGAACTTCCTTATTGGGCCAGGTTGGCTACCAGATACTACCTGGATGTCATGCATATAGAGAAGAACGTGGGTGAAGCCGTGGTTGGCACAGTTTTGAATTGGGAGAAGAAAACAAAAGACACCCCCAAGGCACGCGTTGATCTGAGAAATATGGGACTGCGGGACCATTTGTGGTTGAGAGAGGGCAGGAGCAAAATGCCCCAAGCTCCTTACACCGTCACTAGGGACCAGAAACATGAAATCTTTGGATGGCTGAGTAATGTCAGGTAACTTTTTATTAGCCATGTATTCCCTAAAGAATCCATCTGTTGTTGGACGACTATATATGCATGAAATCTAATTGTTGTTAATGGCTATGCAGGTATCCTTATGGCTATGCGGGTAACATAAGCAAGTGTGTTAACTACCGAGACAACAAGATGTACGGATTGAAGAGTCACGACTGCCATGTACTGCTTCAACGCCTCTTCCCTATTTTCATTCGAGCGTACTTGGACGATGAAGTGGTTGAGCCGTTGGTGGCGTTGTCAAGATTCTTCCAGAAGTTATGCGCTAGAGAAGTTAGAAAATCAGACCTCATGAGAATGCATGAGGAAATCGTTTTTATCTTGTGCAAGTTCGAGAGGATATTTCCCCCAAACTTCTTTGACATCATGCCTCACCTGATGATCCATCTTCCCCAACAATTGTTGCTTACCGGTCCCGTACACTACACTTGGATGTATCCCATCGAAAGGTACATGTTATTCATAAATTTGATTTATACATGTTTTTAAATAAAAGTTGCATGCTCTTAACATGCACTTGTTAACCTTGCAGACAACTTGGAGAGTACAAGAAATATGTGCACAATAAATCTGCGCCTGAGGGGTGTATTGCTGAAGCTTACATTGCGCATGAGTGTGTAACGTACGCCAAGTTGTACTTGGGAGCGATGGAGGACCCCCCACAACATCCAAGTCGAGATGACCCCGAGTTCAACCTATCTATCGTCGCCAACTCTGTTGTACCATACGGAAGCTTCAAGAAGAAGGGGGTGGACAAGTTGCCTGACCATGAGGTAGGGATTGCCCACTGGTGGGTTCTAATAAACTGTCCGGAGGTACAATATTGGAAACGAACCCATCTTCACTGCAAGGAAGTTCGCGGTGATGTCGAGTACCACAACACGACGTTTGCAGACTATTTTCCACAATGGGTAAGTGTATAAATATATATATTAGATGGCTTTCTTTTACAGTTCGCACTTCTTTAATCATAAACACACCAACTGATTTGAGTTATATTTTTCAGCTGATGCAAGTGGCTGCGAGGGGTGGTCATACAAATTACTCAGAGGAATTGAGGTTGTTGTCGATGAAGCCGATATCTTCCACAGTCCGCCCAATGTGTGATGTCAACGGCGTTAAGTATATATGTGAAGCTAGAGACGGGGAACGCAAAACACAGAATTGTGGGGTGATGGTCGATGGTGCAGAGTGGGGCGTGGATTTTTACGGTGTCCTACAGTCAGTTGTTGAACTAATTTATGGGAACCGCATGAAAGTCCACTTGTTCAAGTGTCGATGGTTTGATACTAGGCCGCACCGCATACGGATCGATCAGTACGGCATACTTTCGGTGAATACCGCCACTAGTGTGTATGAAGACGACCCCTTTGTTTTCGCCACAGCGGCCAAAAAGGTCTTTTATCTTGACGATCCATTGAACAAAGGCACGTGGAAGGTAGTTAACCATGTGTCTCAGCGAGACATATACAGTGCTACCACACTTGGTGTGAGCACAGAGTGTCAAGAAGCGACCGCATACCAAGAGCCGGACGCCGGCGACATTCCGGAATCCTCCACCATCCGCGATAATAATGTGACGCCGGGCAGAGTGGTTCGACTTCCTAGGGTCAGGTGCCCATGTATGATGTTAATCCGAATCGTCTATATCAGGCAGACGATGACTCAGACGACGAGTACGAGCACCGGTTGCCAGATATGAACTACTATACTACGTCTGACTCAAGTGATGAGGATGATTCTGATTACCATCCTTAGTATACTCTTTATGTGGAATTTGTGTACGATGGTGCATGCATGTATGAATACTTTTTTCGTCCTTAATTACCGTTTTCCGAGTTTATGGGAAATTGTATTGAATTGTTTGTGCGATGTTCAGGAATTTATCAGGTGAGCAATAGGCAATTTTCAGGCCCTAAATGGTAAATTTTCGGAAAGATAAGCATTATAGCCGACGAAATTCACCATACTTCGTTTGACCGTACCGATCGAGCCTTTAACGTTGTCAGATGTAGTTGAATTTTTTTTCATACATGTATTTAATCTTAACGGTGATATCTGACGGTTGGAATAGATTTTCCCAACTTTTAGATTCAAAATCGGAACACATGCACTAATGTTCCTTAACTTGTTTACTAAGTGTTTAAGTGAATGTATAGTTTCAAATAGTTGCTATACGTAGACCCTTCAAATGCAAAAGTGTCGTGAAATAAGATACGACCGAAATATTGAAATACGTCTACGGTTGAAAAATGGGAAGATTCCGACAAAATCTGTGTGCCGAATGTTGCGGTTAGCTGTTTTTTACTCCCGTTTTCCTATGGGTAGCCTGACGTTCGGTAAAAATGTTGAGGAAAATTTATATACGATTAGTTGCGTCTCATCGATCTGAAACTATTCTCTGTTGAAGGTCAGGCCAAAAAACGTCATCTAGACGGGCCAATTTCCGTTTTAAAGCGTTTAGAGGTTTGACTTTGCAGTTTGACCGTACCGATCGAGCCTTTAACGTTGTCAGATGTAGTTGGATTTTTTTTCATACATGTATTTAATCTTAACGGTGATATCTGACGGTTGGAATAGATTTTCCCAACTTTTAGATTCAAAATCGGAACACATGCACTAATGTTCCTTAACTTGTTTACTAAGTGTTTAAGTGAATGTATAGTTTCAAATAGTTGCTATACGTAGACCCTTCAAATGCAAAAGTGTCGTGAAATAAGATACGACCGAAATATTGAAATACGTCTACGGTTGAAAAATGGGAAGATTCCGACAAAATCTGTGTGCCGAATGTTGCGGTTAGCTGTTTTTTACTCCCGTTTTCCTATGGGTAGCCTGACGTTCGGTAAAAATGTTGAGGAAAATTTATATACGATTAGTTGCGTCTCATCGATCTGAAACTATTCTCTGTTGAAGGTCAGGCCAAAAAACGTCATCTAGACGGGCCAATTTCCGTTTTAAAGCGTTTAGAGGTTTGACTTTGCAGTTTGACCGTACCGATCGAGCCTTTAACGTTGTCAGATGTAGTTGGATTTTTTTTCATACATGTATTTAATCTTAACGGTGATATCTGACGGTTGGAATAGATTTTCCCAACTTTTAGATTCAAAATCGGAACACATGCACTAATGTTCCTTAACTTGTTTACTAAGTGTTTAAGTGAATGTATAGTTTCAAATAGTTGCTATACGTAGACCCTTCAAATGCAAAAGTGTCGTGAAATAAGATACGACCGAAATATTGAAATACGTCTACGGTTGAAAAATGGGAAGATTCCGACAAAATCTGTGTGCCGAATGTTGCGGTTAGCTGTTTTTTACTCCCGTTTTCCTATGGGTAGCCTGACGTTCGGTAAAAATGTTGAGGAAAATTTATATACGATTAGTTGCGTCTCATCGATCTGAAACTATTCTCTGTTGAAGGTCAGGCCAAAAAACGTCATCTAGACGGGCCAATTTCCGTTTTAAAGCGTTTAGAGGTTTGACTTTGCAGTTTGACCAAAGAATAGCCGACGACATACTTAACTTCGTCGGCTAAACTCTTGCGATCCGCGCCGTTTCATTGTCCGCCGTTGGATGGGCGAGATCTGACGGCTGCTGAGAGCGTGAAGTATAGCCGACGAGATTCATATTATAGGCGACGACATAACTATTTCGTCGGCTATAACCGGCCCGCAAAGCCCAACTTCGGCCCGGCCCGGACGAGTATAGCCGACGAAATTCGTCGGCTATAGTATAGCCGACGAATTAAAATTAAATCGTCGGCTATAGTCCACACTATAGGCGACGAAATCCATACTTCGTCGGCTATAACCGGCCCGCAAAGCCCAACTTCGGCCCGGCCCGGATGTCGGGTCAGAGTATAGCCGACGAATTAAAATTAAATCGTCGGCTATAGTCCTTCGATTTAAACTGAAACAGAGGTGCCTCTCCCCCATTTCTGCAGAAACCCTAAACCCCAAAATCGCCGCCCACCCCTCCCCGAGCCTCCCAGACGCCGACCGAGCCTCCCCGACGCCGACCAAGCCTCCCCGGCCCTACCCGACCCCTCCCCACCCCGTCCCCGTCCTTCCCGAGCCCTCCCCGACCCGAAGCCTCCCCGAACGCCGCCGTCCTCCCTAGCCGCCGTCGCCGCCGCACCGCACCACCGCTCCTCGTCCCCTAGCCGCACCACCATGTCAGGTAGTCCCTCTCTCCCTCATTTAGGGTTTTTGTTAATTTTGTGGAATTTTGTGGTTTTGTGGAATTTAGGGATTTTGTGAAATTTTATGGTTTTTGTGAAATTATGTGAAATTTAGGGTTGGTGTGCAATTTATGGAATGTTGTGGAATTTTTGTTGATTTTGTGGAATTTTGTGGAATTTTTAGGAGGATATATATATATATATATATATATATATTTCGGAATATATATATATATATAATTAGGTATAAATATATTTATGTATATATATAATTAGGTATATATATATTTAATGAAGTTTTTTATTTTGTTGTGAAATTTATGGAATTTTGTGAAAATTTTGTTAATGTTGTGGAATTTTTGTTAATTTTGTGTAATTTTTAGGAGGATATATATATATATATATATATATTTCGGAATATATATATATATAATTAGGTATAAATATATTTAGGTATATATATAATTAGGTATATATATATATTTAATGAAGTTTTTTATTTTTTTGTGAAATTTAAGGAATTTTGTGGAAATTTTTTTTAATTTTGTGGAATTAACAAGATTTTTTAGGAGGATATACATATATATGTATATATCTATATATATATATTTCAGAATATATATATATATAATTAGGTATAAATATATTTAGGTATATATATAATTAGGTATATATATATATTTAATGAAGTTTTTTATTTTTTTGTGAAATTTAAGGAATTTTGTGGAAATTTTTTTAATTTTGTGGAATTAACAAGATTTTTTAGGAGGATATACATATATATGTATATATCTATATATATATATATTTCAGAATATATATATATATATATATAATTAGGTATAAATATATTTAGGTATATATATAATTAGGTATATATACGTACATTGAATGAAGTTTTTAATTTTTTTGTGGAATTTTTGTGCAATTTATGGAATTTATATACTAATTGTGCAGGAGCCCGCCGCGCTGTAGACCGATGGCTTGGCAGACGGACCGAGAGCGACCCCGACGCTCAGGCAGGAGCCAGCCGTGGGGGGAGCGGATCCAGCGGTCGTCGGGGCCTAGGCCGGCCTATGAGTCGACGAGAGGAGACGTTGATGGGATTGACCCCGAGCGATCCCCATGGGGGCTCCTCGTATGAGTCGACAGGAGCGGGCCCTGAGTCGAGTGTCGGAGGAGGACGCAGAGCCACCAGACCCCAGTGCACTTCAGCACTGTTCCAGGATCGGCAGCCGACCCCACCGCGCGCCGATCTGGACCCTCCAGAGATGCTCCCTGTCCCCCCACAGCGACAGCGTCCACAGCTACGGGGTCCACCGTCAGGGGGAGCAGGCCCCTCAGGGTCCACGCCCCGTATGTCTCCGCCATCGGGGATGTACATGGTCCAGTTCATCCCTGCCATCCCTGAGTACGACGCCAGGGGGAGGCAGATTTGGAGGCACGACCGGCCCCACGAGATTCCCTGGGAGGAGGCCTACGTCTACGCGCCTTTCGACTCAGAGGACTGCCGCGGCCTGTGGTGTGTTCGTGAGAAGGACAAGTAGTACAACGACGCAGGTAATTGGTTAGTTTAATTAATTATTTAGATTGTTTAATTAATTATTTAATTAGTTAGTTTAAATATTTATTTAACTATGTATTCATTTTAATTATAAAACAGGCGTCCTCGTCAATAAACCCGCGGGGACGAGACGGACCAGAGGGCCAGCGAACATGTCGACCCTGGAGAGGGAGCTCGCCGGTGGGATCAGGGAGATCCTGCCCGGTCCCGGTGCGGATGGACGCCCGATTGAGAGGAGAGACACCACCACCAAGTATATCAACGCGACGGGCATGCTCGTGCGGGACAGGGTCCCACTGTTGTGGCCCGATTGGGGCTCTGTGCCCGATGACATCAAGGCGCGAGTGTACAATGCACTGTCGGTGAGTTAAATCGTATTTTTATTATAGAAAATAAACATTTATGAATTCAGTCCTTATAACTATATAAAAATATTTTATAATTAATTTATAATATTGCAGCAATGGTTTAGAGTCCATCCTACCTTGGACTGGTGGAGAGACGAGCAGCTGAAGAACAGGTTATGTGTTTCGCATTTTTTTGTATAAATATATTTACTGGCAGTGTACGAATATATCTAACAGTTGTGTTTTGTTAATATAGGTACTCCGAGTGGAAGAACGAGCTGGCGACGCACTACAGGACGTACCATGTGGAGCAGCGCTTGGGGCGAGGTGCAACCCCCCACGAGTTCCGGTAAAGGGAGTATGAGTGGCTATGGCTGGTAGCCTACTTCGGGAGCGACAGGGTCTCGGTAAGAAAATTTAGCCTCCTAGTATATAACTTTTTAATGTTATTTAATAATTAAATTATGTAGTTACTTAATTAAATTAATTAGTTAGTTAGTTATTAGTTATTAAATTAAGTTAGTTAGTTAGTTACATAGTTAGTTAGTTCGTTACTAAATTAAATTAAATTAAATTAAATTAAATTAGGTAGTTAGTAAGTTAGTTAGTTACTAAATTAAATTAGTTAGTTAAGTAGTTACTAATTAAATTAAATTAGTTAGTAACTAAATTAGTTAATAATTTTATTTTGGTTAGTTCCTAATATTTTAATTTAGTTACTAATTTATATTTGCGTTTATATGTTCGTTCTTATAATACAGAAAATCTCGAAGACGAACAGCGACAACCGCAAGAGGAACGAGCACCCCCACCACGGCGGCGCCCGCTCCTGGAGGCAGTGGGCAGAGATGGCGAGGAGGGACCGACCGCTGAGGCCGTTGTCGTGGATTCATGCGCAGATGTATCCGGGGCGTCCCGACCAAGTGGTAAGTATTCGCCCATATTCAATAAAAGTGTTTCATTAAATTAATTTATATATTTTTTTATTAATTCGTTTATTATATTTTCTTGTCAATTAGGCGGAAATAGATGCGGAGACCGACGCGATCACCTTCGGGATCGCGCGAGACACCCTGGGGGAAGGGGCGTCCGACGAGGCTATCGCGGAGTTTGCCTCCACGATCGACACCCTTGAGCCGCGCTTGGCCTCTCAGATCATGCACGCGGCGGTGGGGACGGGCAACAACTATTTCTACCAGAGAGGCCTAGGCGCGGCGGGAGATGGGGTTCTCAAGTACACGCCGGCCAATCCCAGCACGCAGCGTGCGGCTTCGACGAGAGGAGATTTGCAGACGCAGCTGCAGAGGACTCAGGCGGAGTTGGCGAGGGCGGTGGAGGCGCTCGAGCAGGCGGAGTTGGCGAGGGCCGCGGAGGCTTCGGCGCAGCAGGCCAGAGACGCATCTGTGGCGGAGATGTACCGATGGATGCAGCTATCTTGGGAGGCCCAGCAGGCTGGACTCCAGCCCCCGCCTCCGCCACAGATGCCCCAGTTCGTCGTCCCCACTCCCCACCCGCATCGGAGTACGCCAGGCGATCAGGATAGCCATAGCCACCGGAACTCGAACGATCCAGTCGACGACGCTACGCGTTTAGGGGCTGATGATGAGTAGATGACTAGTTAGGTAGGGGGTTAATTTGTACAGTAGGTAGGATATTAGGGATGGATTGATGTGGATATTTGTTGGATATTTGGATGTTTGTTTGTGGATTTTCTGCAGCCAAACCGAAGACGAAGTGAAATTGGGCCCGAGTTAAATTTTTAATTTTTTTAAAATATTTAGGGGTTATAGCCGACGAAATGGGCCATATTTCGTCGGCTATAACCTCCCGGCTTCCGGCAAAAAAAAAGCCGTTCCTGGTACCGGCGATTGTTATGGCCGACGATTAATTCGTCGGCTATGCCGGAAGTATAGCCGACGATAGTGTCGTCGGCTATGCCGGACGTATAGCCGACGATAGTGTCGTCGGCTATGCCGGAGGTATAGCCGACGATAGTGTCGTCGGCTATACTTCCGGGTTAGGGGCAATTACGTAATTGTTGAAGCCGACGATCCTGTCGTCGGCAATGTTCGAAGTATAGCCGACGACGCTTTATTCGTCGGCTATACCGCGTGTTTTATAAGCCGACGACTTACCCTCAGTGTCGTCGGCTATACTATAGCCGACGGAGCATTCCCGACGAGAGAATAGCCGATGATATGTCGTCGGCTATGAGTATAGCCGACGATTTAATGAACACGGCCGACGAGATGGCGTCGTCGGCTATAACCCCTTTTCTGGTAGTGTAAGTGTGCTTAGGAAGTACAAAACTGCTATAGGTTGGACCTTAGCAGATATCAAGGGAATAAGCCCTACTACATGTGTGCATCGCATATTGCTAGAAGAAGGAGCAAAGCCAACCAAGGAGGCTCAACGCCGATTGCATCCCCCAATGATGAAGGTAGTCAAAGATGAGATAATAAAATTGCTTGATTGTGGGGTGATTTACCCAATTTCGGATAGCAAGTGGATATCTCCCGTGCAAGTAGTTCTAAAGAAGAGTGGTGTAACGGTTGTTAAGAATGAGAAGATTGAGCTAGTGCCACAAAGACTTGTAACCGGTCATCGTAAGAGATGTGCGAAGCTTTCTTGGACATGCCGGCTTCTATCGACGATTTATAAAGGATTTTTCCAAGGAAGCTAAGCCATTGAGCAATCTACTTCAAAAGGAGGTGTCGTTCGTTTGGAATAAGGAGTGTGAGCAAGCTTTTTGCCGATTGAAGCAAGCTTTATGCATGGCGCCGATTCTAGCCTCGCCGGATTGGGAGCTCCCATGTGAGCTCATGTGTGATGCAAGTGACTATGCGCTTGGTGCGGTGCTCGGCCAACGTGTGGATAAGAAGCCTTGTGCGATTTATTACGCTTCGAGAACTCTCAATGATGCTCAATTCAATTACACCACAACGGAGAAAGAACTCTTGGCGGTAATTTTTACTTTGGAAAAGTTTCGATCATACCTTTTGAATTCCAAAGTCATTGTTTATAGTGATCATGCCGCCTTGAGATATCTTATGACAAAGAAAGAGGCCAAGCCGCTACTCATTCGATGGATTCTTTTGCTTCAAGAGTTCGATATAGAGATCAAAGATAAGAAAGGAAGCGAGAATGTGGTGGCGGACCACTTAAGCCGAATAGTGAAGGAGGAGGATCGATTGCCCCTTATTGAGAACTTTCCGGATGAGCAACTCTTTCGACTCGAAGCACAAGAGCCATGGTACGCCGATCTAGTCAACTACTTGGTGACTCACACGTTCCCTAGCACTATGCCAAGGCATGCACGCACTCAGATCATCAAGCAATCACGCCATTACCTATGGGACGAGCCATACTTATGGAAGCAATGTAGTGATCAAGTGTTTCGACGATGTGTTGCCGAGCATGAGCATGCACCGATTCTAAGGTTTTGTCATAGTGAGGCTTGTGGAGGACACTTTGGAGCAAAGAAGACTGCTTTGACGGTGCTTGAATGTGGATTCTTTTGGCCTACAATCTTTAAGGATGCTTACATGTTTTGTAAGTCATGCGATAGGTGCCAAAGGATGGGGAATATTGGTCCACGAGATCAAATGCCACTCACTTCCATCAATGCAATCGAGATTCACGACTTGTGGGGGATTGATTTCATGGGACCGTTTCCTTCTAGCAAGGGCTTCCTCTACATCTTGCTCGCAGTTGATTATGTATCAAAGTGGATTGAAGCCAAGGCTACACGCACCAACGATGCCAAAGTGGTTGCCGAATTCCTCAAGACCAACATCTTTTCACGTTTTAGAATTCCAAGAGTCTTTTCATGGAGGCTCCCACTTTTGCAACCGCACCATAGAAGCTTTGTTGAAGAAATATGGCGTCACACATAAGGTTTCTACACCTTATCACCCCCAAACAAGTGGCATGGCCGAGGTGAGTAATCGAGAGATCAAGCAAATTCTAGAGAAAACCATTGGGCCTTCAAGGAAGGATTGGAGTGATTGTCTCGATGATGCTTTGTGGGCTTATAGAACCGCATACAAAACTCCGATAGGTATGTCTCCTTTTCGGTTAACTTATGGCAAAGCATGTCATTTACTGGTAGAACTTGAGCACAAGGCATGGTGGGCCGTTAAAGCTTTCAACATGAACATTGATGACGCCGGCCTCCATAGGAAACTTCAACTCAACGAACTTGAAGAAATCCGTAATGAAGCCTATGATGCCTCTTGGATATACAAGGAGAAGACCAAGGCTTCTCATGACAAAATGCTTCGAGGGAAGAAATTTGAAGTCGGCCAACAAGTTCTTTTATTCAATGCTCGACTTAGACTTTTTCCTGGAAAGCTTCGCTCAAGGTGGATGGGGCCGTTCACCATTACTCAAGTCTTTCCTTATGGGACCATAGAAATTCAAAACGAGGCCACGAGGAACACTTTCAAAGTGAATGGACATAGACTGAAGCCGTACTACGAGCCATTCGAGCCTCTCATTGACGGAATCTATGTCCACGATGCTCCAAGACAAGCTGGCACTGCCGCTAGTTTAGCAACCTCCCACAATCCCTTGTCGGACACGCACCTTGATCATGGCCGAGTTTCAACTTCTGCCGGGACACTTTCACCACCAGCCGCACCGGATGCATCGTGCCACTAGCACCTTCTCAAGCTTCTTTTAGCCAATTTGAGTTACTTTGGATCTCGATGAACACACACAAAACATACGGTGAAGAGTCTAGGCTATGGACTATAAACACAAAGCGCTACTTGGGAGGCAACCCAATTCGATCAAAGAAAAGTGAAGGAGCCATCACCGAGAGTTTGAAATTTCTTAACCCTTCTCCTTTTCTTTGGTTTGTGATGATATGTTGAAATGTATTAGACAATTGCATGCTTTGGAAATTCGTTGATATAGATCTATGCTTACATTGAGGACAATGTAATTTTCTAACTGTGGGGTGGGTTGTTTTGTTTATGTTTTTGTGTGCTTAGTATAAAATAAAAAAATTCAGAAAATTATTTCACAAAAATAGAGTGTTTAAATTGTTTGTTTCGAGTCTTAGGATGCCCCTATATTGTCAATGATGTTTTTCTCCTCTTTGCATACATAGATGATAGTTGTGCATACTTTAAATATTGTGAGTTTCATGGATAATGTGCATTGGTAGGAGCATGTAAGACTTGTCGATTAATAAAGCATGCATGTTTTAGCTAGTTTTGTTTCCATACTAACCTATTGGAGTTTTAGAGCCAAATCGCTTTCTTCATGAGTGCTAAATTTCTGAAATTTCGAGCATGCTTAGTTTAGAACCTCATTATTCTTTGCATATTCAACGATTATGTGTCATAGCTTTTTAATGAACTCTAGAATGCTTGAACTTACTCTTGTTGATCTTCAAAGCGTTTTTATCATGAAATACCTTGATTTTGAAAGTGATTGAAAAGATCTTTTAGGTTTACCACCATAGCCAAATAAAGCATGTGCCTATTTGAACCCGTCGTGGGACACCTTAGTAAACCCCCTTTGAGCCGACGTTAAGCCTTTTCTTTCATCACCCTTAAACACTTTCTATGAACTTAGTATAGTTATACCTTGACCCTTGATCAAAGTTTTGGCAAAGCTTGATACGTTTTGAAGGATTTTTCGCGTGAAGTGATGAAGAAGAACAAGTGTGGGGTAGATTTAGCTAGAAAATTGTATGAAAATTGTATGTATGCCGTGCCTAGTGAAAAGAAAAACATAAAAGCATGAGATCGGACAGAAAAGAAAAAGAAAACAAAAAATTTGAAGTCCGAAACAAAAGAAAAAAACTTAGGCATGGTTTGTTTTGAAAAATTGCTAAGTCTACTCTTGAAAAGTATTGTGAATTTGGAGTTTGTATGTATGTGAAGGTCTAGCATTGTTAAATTTTGACCTTTGTTCGTATTCACAATGTTTTGGGAAAGTAAAGAATGAAGAATGGGTCCAACAAGATGAAATTTGACCCTTGGCGAGAAGACATAAGGAGAATCGAGCTTTGCTAAAGTACACGGTGACGTTTTGAGCCTCCTTATCCCATAAAAAATCGAATACCTCTTAGCCAAGCCCCATTACATTCCCTTTATTGATATTTTCATGATTCTTAAGATGGTTAAATTTGATTTGTGGAGTCTTTCTCAAGAGTAAGCATATAGTTTTGGTTCATTGGTGCACATACTTGTTACATGAGGTTCTTCATAAAAATTCACAAAGTGCTTTCGATTTTCATGACATATGCAAGTTACTCTTTGTAATTCATTATTTTTCTCTTGTATATACTTATGAGTGAATGCCATGCTTCGTGTGAAAATAAGAGAGTATGCCTAGTGAGGAGATTCAGATTAGCTATACATGTTTACATGCTTATGTGTTGTTCTTACATGTTAATATTGATGTCACATATTCATGAAGCTTGGAATTTTTTGTGCTTAGCATTCTCATGCATTAACTTGAAAGCTATGTGTTCATACGAGCCTGAGACAAATCATTAGGGGCAATAGTTGTTTTGAGTCTTAGTTTTATTTAGTTTTGCTAAGGGACTAGCAAAAGATAAGTGTGGGGTAATTGATAGGAGCACAATGTGCGACGATATTAATGTGTTATTATCCCCTATTTGTACTTTGTTAGGTCTATTTAGAGTAAGATAGAGTTGTATTATAGTTTTGTGTTGTTTTGGAAGAGTTTTGGAAAAATGTGCTTAATAATCCGAAAAATGATCAAGTATAGAAATCTGAAAAATAATGTAAAACATGTCTTTTTCGTGATTCTGAGACTCGTGCTAAACTGACCTATCATTTTCCCAATTTGATGAAATTTGGTATGCATATAGTTGGCATGCTAAAATATATTGTGTCAAAATTTCAGATTAATCTGAATTAGAGAAGTCACCCAAAAGATGGCTGCAACTTGGCAGTTTGAACAAAGATCACCAGGGACTACCAGGATTTTCCTGGGACTGTGTCCTGACTTCCAGAATTTATGTGGGACACATCGCTTGGAACCAGAGGACGTGCCATATGCCATTGGAAATCTCTACGAGTCTAGTTTCTTTGGGACTTAGAATCATATCAATCGGAATACTTTGTAAAATATTATGCCAGTTGCAACGCAACAAGGTTACTGCCAGCCGATTTCACTAAGCTTTTGCCTCTTTTCCTTCTTTTCTGTTTTGGATGGATATTTTGACATTCAAATGAATACCTGAAGATTGTCCAAGCTTAATGGAGGTTAGAGGAAGGCATCAAGATCATGCAAAGTGGAGAACCATGAAGAAAGAAGCATTCCTAGTCCAACTAGGAAGAGGCTGCCGACAAAGGCAGATTGTTGCCAATTGTGCACTAGGCCGGCTGGGGCATTTTCCTATGGATCAAGTTCATCACAAGGAGTTGTTAAGTCCACATAAGAAATCCATAAAGATATGCAGCCCAAGCCATGAAGAAAATTCAGAAAAAGAAGTCCTAGAAGAACCAAGAAAGGAATGAAGCAAAACCTTATTCTACAAGGTTTTGTTTACCAATTGCATCTAGGCTTCCTCATAGGGTTTTGCTGGCCTACTCTCTACATATAGAGGCTGTTTTCATTCAGAAAAATTGTCACATTCTAAAGCAGAAATCTAGCCTAAAGCTCTACCAAAATTTCCCCAAAAATCCTACAAAGAAACCCTAGCCGAAACACATCATCCACCATCATCCAGAAAAATTCCTGCCGAACTTTTCCATTCTCCATCAAGACCAACACGACTTGAAGCTCCAAAGGTGTTCTAAAAAGTGTGATCTACTCCCTACTTTCGGTTCTATAATTCTTTCTTTGTAGTTATGTTAAACTTTGTCTATGAAGATAACATGTATTATTAGTTTCAAACGCTATGTCTATGTATTGTTTGGATTGAAGTTTAGTTTTATTATTTACATGTTCAATTCGTTTTCTTTATTTTTAATTGGTTTTTGAGAGTAAAGAATCGAATTGTATGTTAAAGAATAAGAAAATATGTAATGAATTAGTAAATAGGCCAATCGGCATCATGTGTTAATTTAGTTTTAGATTCATCTTGATTTGTTCTCTGAATTCGTGTGCACAAAGGTTGATATTCTGTGCAATTGCAATGTGTGGAGTATTCGTCTCATTAGCCGGAAATAATATAGATTAAGTAACCGATGAGTTATTTTATTTGTGTTGTTTTTACAAGGGTTAGAGTGATTTAAAGAACATGCTTGTTAACAAGAAGAGTGACGCCTTACTTAATTAACTTGTTTCCGACTCAAAACATTTCGTGCTCAATTACTATGCATGTTTGTTTTCATCTATAGGAGTTCTCAAATATGTTTAGTACAATTTTAGGATTAGACGTAAAGTTAATCTTGAAAACTTATGAAATCTAAATCGGTTAGTAATACCTATAGGGAGCTAATTAGGTCGGAGTTAAGTCGAGTCTATAACACTTTAATGCCTTGCCGTGAGTCTTGTTTGCTTGTTTGTTATGTGTTTTGATTGTCTTCATGCTAGGAATTTGTGGAAGAGTGTCGACCAACTTGTACATAGTAGTTTAGAGTTTAAATTCCAGTCTTTTATTTCGTACCTAGCTTAAGGCAGCACTATGGCTGCCGAACCTCACATTATACCCCAAGTTCGAATTTTGTTTATATGTATATAAGTGTGACAATTGTGTGCATATGTGTTTGTATATTTTTGGTCTAACATTCTCATGTTTCAGGTATCCTTAATCCCCGGCTTAGAACGATCCCTACTTATGTCTATACTACTAACGATTGTAGGGTTTATTATTTGTGTGAGCCTCGCGGCTCACATCAATAATGTAAAAGTGCTCTAAAGTAATCTTGTAGCAGACACACGGATCTTTCCAGAGGTGTAAAGCTTGCTTCAATCCGAGCACCAGAAGTATTCCTTGTTTTACCTTTTATCAGACCTATCTGCACAGTTTTCTGTTTTACTGGATGGACCTTGCTGCATTCAAATTAAAACTGGGAACAACTCGAGGCTCCAAATTCACTTATGTAAAATACTACAGAAAATATACTCAGATGACTTTCTTTGCATTTAAGACACGCCTTCCCAGATTTTGTGGGCTGGAAACGGAAACACTCTGAAGTTGAAGAACTGCACTACCGAATCCTGTTTTGGGCAGAATTTGGTGTTTCCTGAACTTTTTCTTTCCAATTCAACCTGCACACACACGACGTATAAAAACGAACAAAAATAAAAATAAATTTACGCAAAAAGGTTGAGTTATAAAAGAATGAGTTAGGTAATATGAGTGAATATGTTAAAGTTAACAGAGGTTAGCAACAATTACAAGTTAGAATCAAGTTACAAGTTAAAGTTAGAATCGAAAAATTTCTACAACACATACATGAATTAGCAAAGTTAGAGAAAATTTATACAAAATCGAAAATAAAGCTATACGAAATTTTCACAAATATACAAAGTTAACACTTTAAACATATCAAGTTTTTATAATCCCCGGCAACGGCGGCAAAAATTGACGAGTGCCATAACCGAGGTAACAACAGGCGCAATAATAAACCTTGTAAACCGTTAGTAGCATATGATAAATAGGGATCGTTCAGTCTGGGGATTAAGGGTACCTGACATGTAAAAGGTTAATAACACACATAATCACACATTTATACAAACAAGAAACAAAATTGGGGAATTGAGATATGGATCGGCAACAAGCTGCCCTATAACCTAAGACACGAAAATAAATCATAAATTACTATATACAAGTGATCATCATCTTTCACACAAGACACACACTGCAAGACTCTTTAACATGCAACAAATTCGTGAAAGAAAGTAAGGAACAAGTATCAACATGCGTAAGACAGGGATGCTTGATTGCAAACCAGTTGAGACACCGATTGAGATGAATGATGGAGCAATTATCCAGCACATTTGTACCTGCAAAAGAACTTCATACACATAATACCCTATTTGTGTCAATTGTAGTTAGGACAAGTATGGATCGTTCTATCCGGGGAAATCTAGGGCTTTCAATCACACAAAGTATTGCAAATAGAAGGGGGTTTGATGTTTTTATCTAAATAACCTACTGATTTTTACGCAAATTATAAAGAAAAATAAAACCTAAATTAATATATACAATTGATCAACATCTTCCACAAAGAGCACATAACACAAAACTCTATAAACATGTAACAAAATTAAATAAAGAAATAGGGGCAGCAAGCTAAAATCGAATTCAAGATCTTATCTAGTTCCAATTTAATTAGAGCCTTCGCGGTTTATCTAATCATTCAAAACTTCACAAGTATTTAGAATTCACTTCACGTGTAATCCTAAACATGGTACTAATTGGTTGAAAAACACTTCGCGTAGAAATTAAACACAAAGAGCACATGCATAAGCACAATAAGTCGAATTGGAAACATGTTAGCAAGTATGTCGTCACTCATCTCACATCGACATGTAAATTTTCAGAATTATTCTAGCCCTTAGATAAATACAAATTAAAACCAACTTCGCGTATGATTCAACTTGTATTTAATTGGCATGTGAAACCAACACACAAGGAGTAGCCATGGCCGAGGCTACCCTCATGCATACAAATTCAGAAAATAAACCAAATAAAACCAAGAACTCATGTAAAAACCTACTGCCCATAAAACCTAAATTCAAATTATCACATGCATAGTTCGAAAATTAAACCAAAAGAGAACCAAATCATATAACAAAAATTCGGAAATCCAAAGAATAATTCAAGAAACCGAAATTACAACCATGAATCCATACAAATTTTATAGACAAAATATTGTACTTATACAAAAGAACAAAAGTCATAAAGAAAAATTAAATCACACTCAAGAAACCTTCAATGAAGAATTCGGCAAGAGGATTTGGTGATGGTGAATGGAATGATTTTTGGAAGAATGGTCGAGATGGAATCGGCTTAATTCTTTGATAGGATTTTCTGGTAGAATTTCGGCAGAGGTTTGGCAGTTTAAAGTGAGGAAGAGAAGATGATATTTTCTATGTGAAAATCGTCCAATATATAGAGGCAAAAGGGTGGCTGCAACTAGGGTTCACAAAACCTAGTTTTTCTCAAACTTATCCTGCTGGTAGATTTGACCTTCGAGTGAAGATTATAGAATATGTTTCTCTAAAAAATAGATATTGTGGTGATTCTAGTTCGGTTAGAAACTAGACTCCCGTAGCTTTCCATCCATATAAGATTCGCCTTCTAATTCGAAGTGATCTATCCGAAAGAGTCTGTGGAAGTTGGATGACGTGCACAGGAATTCTGCCAAATTTGATCAGGATTTGTTGCAATTTTCTTCCTCTATTTTCTGCCGAAAATTCCCAAGATAATGACTGAATAATTGAGCAATATCTCTTTAGGTTTTCCATGAATTAATTCAGCCAAAAATCTTGCAGAAAGGATGGAATTCAGTCCACATTCGTAAGCCAAATCCATGTAGAACTCGGTTTAGGTTTTCTTCTTTCGGCAGACTTGACCTTCGTGCATTCAAACTGGCATAACGTTTTTCTCATGAAAGCTTTTGCTGCGATTCTAATTTCATATAAAACTAGACAAGCAGGGCTTTCTATTGATATGTGATTCGCCTCCTGGTTCCTTGTGGATCGTCTGGCATAAATTCCGGAAGTCAGAATACAGTCCCAGGAAAATCCTGTTAGTCCCTGGTGATCTTTGTTCAAACTGCCAAGTTGCAGCCATCTTTTGGGTGAGTTCCTGACCTCTAATTGATCTGAAATGTTGACACAATAAATGCCAACTTGCCATTTATGTGTCTGCCAAATTTCATTAAATTTGGAAAATAATAAGTCAATCAAACACAGGCCTCAAAATCACGAAAACAACATATTTTTCACTTTTTCCTCAGATTTCTATACTTAGCCGTTTTTCTGACAATTAAGCACACTTTCTCCAAAACTCTACCAAATTGACACTAAACTAAATTATAACTCTATCTTAGGTAAATAAGGGTTAAACGAAGCATAAATGAGGACATAAGCATATTAATATCGTCGCACATTGTGCTCCTATCAACTACCCCACACTTAGCTTTTGCTAGTCCCTTAGCAAAACAAAATAAAAGACTCTACTAAAACAAACTGCTGCCCCTAAATAATTGTCTCAGGATCTTTTAAACACATAGCTTTCAAGTTAAGCATCCAAATGTAAGTGCAATAATCCCAAGCGTCATAGACATGTTTCATGGCATGAATAAGTAAGAAGTGAGAAAATAAGCATGTAAACATGTCAAGTTAATTCAATCCTCCTCACTAGGCATACTCTCTTCTTTTCACTCATGATATGACAATATTCACTCAAAGTATATGCAAGAGAATAGATTAAGAATTACAAAGAGTAACTTGCATATGTCATCAAATAAAGGCACTTTGTGAATAGTATTATCAAGATAAACTTCATATAACAATTATGTGCACAAATGAACCAAAACCATAAGCTCAACTCTTGAGATAATCTCCAGATACAAAGTTCACCTATTTTAAGAATCATGAGAGATCTTTACAAGGGAATATAATGGGGCTTGGCATAAGGTATTCGCATTTAGGATAGTGGTGATAAAAATGTCACCAAGACTTAGCAAAGCTCAATACTCCTTATGACTTCACTCCAAGGGCCAAATTTCAATTTGTTGGGCCCATTCTTCATTATTTTCTTCCCAAACATAGTGAAATCGAACAAAGGTCATGTATACAATGATAGACCTTCAATTTTCAAACAAACTCCAATTTCACAATCAACTTAGCAAAAATCACATCGAAACCGTGCCTTCCTCTTTCTTTTGTTTCAGACTAATCTTTTTCTCTTTTTATTTTTCTGTCCGAATTGTTTTTCTTTTCTTTTCTTTTAGGCACGGCATTTAATCAATTTATTCAACATTGCTAAGTTCACCCCACACTTGTTTCACAACATCACTCCAAGTTACAATTCCATGATAATAAGCTTTACCAAGTCTTGAGAACAAAGGTAAAAGTATAGCTATTCTAAGCATATGAAATGTGTATAAGGTGATGAAAGATAGGCTCAATGTAAGCTCAAACGGGTTAAAACTAAGGAGTCCCACGACGGACACAAATTAGGCACATGCTTTATTTGGCTTTGGTGGTAATCCTAACAAGATCATCTCAATCACTTTCGAAATCAAGGCATTTCAGGAATAATAGTCTCAAAAATCATCAAAAGTGAGTTATAGCATTCTAGAGTTCATTAAAAGCTATGGCACATAGTCATTGAATAATCAAAGAATGACGAAGTTTTGAAAAATTTCTGCCATGTATATTATCATTTACTCACAAGAAGAAAGTATTTAGGCACGAAAGCTCACATAGGATATTGTGGAAACAAATTAACTCAAACATGCATGCTTATTACACAAATAAATGCAAGTCTCAAATGTTCATATCAATCACAATGTCCATGAAACTCACAATTAATTTTCATGATTATGCAAAACCATCATCTATGTACTCAAAGATATAGTCATCATAGACTATTAGGGGCACCTAAGACTCAAAAACAAAAACAAAACCTACAAAAATTACAAACTAAAAGCAACTAAATTTTTTTTTTTTTTTTCTGATTTTCTGATTTTTTATTTTCTTTTCTTTTATGACACAAAACAAAAAAAACATGTGAAACATATATTCCCTACCCCACACTTAGAAAATTACATTGTCCTCAATGTAAACCAGAAATAATGTTGTAATTTCTAAGCATACGATAATTTCCACAATTTCCACATTTGTACAATTCAACCAAAAAGAGTTTAGGGATTTATAAAATTCAAACTCTCGTTGATGGCTTATTCACAATTTTGGTTGAAATGGGTTGCCTCCCATGCAGCGCTTAATGTTTATAGTCTACTTAGCCTAGACTCTTCACTTCTTAATCAAGTTGTGGGCGACGCCTTTTAGAGTGTACACCACCAAATTCGTGCCTCCTTACAATGGTTATCAAAAATTGATGTATGATTACTTCACTCTTCAACTGCATCACATCAAGATAAAGAAAATTAGAAGAGTGGAGATGAGAGTTCAAAGAATAAGTTAGTAGTATTAGCTAAAGTTAGAATAAGTTAGTAGTGAGTTAGTGAATTAGCTAAAGTTAGAAATTAGTATATAAATATACAACAATTAGCTAAGTAGAATTTAATTGTAAATCATGAACAAAAGTTTAGAGTGGTGGAGCTCGTTTCTTGCAACACTTGTCGTCCTTCCCAAGTCAATGAGAGCTCCAATCAACTGTTTACAATGTAATTCTTCACCTCTTCTTTATGATCTGCAACTAACAATTAAACTCTACAAGAATCATGAGAATCAATATGTATAGGTTAGAAAGAATGAGTTAGAGTATAGGTTAGAAATAAGTTAGACGTAACGTAAAATTTTCAAACTATAAATGTATCATAAGAATTCTCTATAAGTATATATTCCACACGATTTATGCAAGTATAAGTTTCATGAAAATTTACAAGTATCACACAATGGATCGGTCCTAGTCTTTTCAAAGTATTCGAATCATGTGATATGTGAGACTGCCGAACCCTAGAGTTTAATTTCTTTTATTCACACAACTTTAAAATTTGAGGTACGTGGAGCAGAGGAGATAACAGTGCAATGGACTGATGCAGCCCCTGGTAGTATCATGCTTATTCCGATATACCTCGAAAATTAAAGACAAATTGGGTTGAAGAAAATAGATCACATATGTCAAGTTATTTTCTAGCGTCTAAAGTGAGGTGATGCTTCGGCCCAAGCTATCGACTAGTTCGAGCGTATTTCACTTTTCTAAGGCGGTGTCGTTAAGATTCATGGAGAGCGAACTCCCTTTAGGAACCAGGCAGGACTCGTTGTTGGTAACCACGGAGAGCGAACTCCCTATCGATTCACTCACCGAGAATGAACATCAGTCTGTGGGCCTTGAGAACCAGTTAAACAAACCTGAGAACCAATCAATGAAAATAACTTGCCTCATACTTTGTAAAACAATCTCGGATCACTAGCGGTCTACAAATGTTGATGAAAGCCGCCCTCAACCTCATAAAAATAATACCAAGTTAGCGTCTTTATGCGTGGGGGGGGGGGGGGACCTTTCCCATGTTTCCCAGTCTACACAAAAACATACCTAACATGACATCATTCGTATGAAGGGTTAAGGCTAAGGCCAACAAATGCGGCTTCTCCCTACATATTACACTTTAGAAACTACAATAAACTCAAGCATACATAAAACTATCAACTTTCTAGAAATTTATCTAAGTGTTACAAACAATCACACACATATTACATCACATAATCGACAAACTCATCAAAAACCAAAAACCGAAAACCGAAATTTCCTACTTACTATTACAAGTCCGAAAATCCTATTATACATATCCCAAAACTAAGGAAAAATTATACACATCCAAAAATTGATACAAAATTACAAAGTAACACTTCATGAATCAAAACTTTTCAATTTCCCCGGCAACGGAGCCAAAAATTGATGGAGCTATTATCCAGCACATTTGTACCTGCAAAATAACTTCATACACATAATACCCTATTTGTGTCAATTGTAGTTAGGACAAGTAGGGATCGTTCTATCCGGGGAAATCTACGGCTTTCAATCACACAAAGTATTGCAAATAGAAGGGGGTTTGATGTTTTTATCTAAATAACCTACTGAGTTTTACGCAAATTATAAAGAAAAATAAAACCTAAATTAACATATACAATTGATCAACATCTTCCACAAAGAGCACATAACACTAAACTCTCTAAACATGTAACAAAATTAAATAAAGAAATAGGGGCAGCAAGCTAAAATCGAATTCAAGATCTTATCTAGTTCTAATTTAATTAGAGCCTTCACGGTTTATCTAATCATTCAAAACTTCACAAGTATTTAGAATTAACTTCGCGAAATCCTAAACATGGTACTAATTCGTTTAAAAACACTTCGAGTAAAAATTAAACACAAAGAGCACATAAGAACAATAAGTCGAATTGGAAACATGTTAGCAAGTATGTCGTCACTCATCTCACATCGACATATAAATTTTCAGAATTATTCTAGCCCTTAGATAAATACAAATTAAAACCAACTTCGCGTATGATTCAACTTGTATTTAATTGGCATGTGAAACCAACACACAAGGATTAGCCATGGCCGAGGCTACCCTCATACATATGATTTTTATGAATACAAATTCAAAAAATAAACCAAATAAAACCAAAAACTCATGTAAAAACCTACTGCCCATAAAACCTAAATTCAATTTATTACATGCATAGTTCGAAAATTAAACCAAAAGAGAACCAAATCATATAACAAAAATTCGGAAATCTAAAGAATAATTCAAGAAACCGAAATTACAACCATGAATCCATACAAATTTTATAGACAAAATATTGTACTTATACAAAAGAACAAAAGCCATAAAGAAAAATTAAATCACACTCAAGAAACCTTCAATGAAGAATTCGGCAAGAGGATTTGGTGATGGTGAATGGAATGATTTTTGGAAGAATGGTGGAGATGGAATCGGCTTAATTCTTTGATAGGATTTTCTGGTGGAATTTCGGCAGAGGTTTGGCAGTTTAAAGTGAGGAAGAGAAGATGATATTTTCTGTGTGAAAATCGTCCAATATATAGAGGCAAAAGGGTGGCTGCAACTAGGGTTCACAAAACCTAGTTTTTCTCAAACTTATCCTGCTGGCAGATTTGACCTTCGAGTGAAGATTATGGAATATCTTTCTCTAGAAAATAGATATTGAGGTGATTCCCATTGAGTTAGAAACTAGACTCCTGTAGCTTTCCATCCATATAAGATTCGCCTTCTAATTCGAAGTGATCTATCCAGAAGAGTCCGTGGAAGTTGGATGATGTGCACAGGAATTCTGCCGAATTTGATCATGATTTGTTGCGATTTTCTTCCTCTATTTTCTGCCAAAAATTCCCAAGATAATGACTGAATAATTGAGAAATATCTCTTTCGGTTTTCTATGAATTAATTCAGCCAAAAATCTTGCAGAAAGGATGGAATTCAGTCCACATTCGTAAGCCAAATCCATGTAGAACTCGGTTTAGGTTTTCTTCTTTCGGCAGACTTGACCTTCGTGCATTCACACTGGCATAACTTTTTTCTCAGGAAATTTTTTGCTGCGATTCCAATTTCATATAACACTAGATACACAGGGCTTTCCATCGATATGTGATTCGCCTCCTGGTGCCTTGTGGATCATCTGTCATATATTCCGGAAGTTCGGACACAGTCCCAGGAAAATTCTGTTAGTCCCTGGTGATCTTTGTTCAAACTGCCAAGTTGCAGCCATCTTTTGGGTGACTTTCTGAACTCCAATTGATCTGACATTTTGACACAATACACTAAAGCTTGCCAGTTATGTGCCTGCCAAATTTCATCAAATTTGGAAAATAATAAGTCAATCAAACACAGGCCTCAAAATAACGAAAACAACATATTTTTCACTTTTTCCTCAGATTTCTATACTTAGCTGTTTTTCTGACAATTAAGCACACTTTCTCCAAAACTCTACCAAATTGACACTAAACTAAATTATGACTCTATCTTAGGTAAATAAGGGTTAAACGAAGCATAAATGAGGGCATAAGCATATTAATATCGTTGCACATTGTGCTCCTATCAATGAATCACAACCTTGCCATCTATCTGAATCAGGTTCCAAGAGATAAAAGAAGGTGTCGACGTCTAGTAGGGAGACTCATTTATCTTTCTCATACCAGACCTGATATTGCTTATGTTGTGAGTGTGGTTAGCCAGTTTATGCATTGTCCCAGTGAAGAGCATATGGATGTAGTATATCGTATTCTGAAGTATCTTAAGAAGGCACCTGGAAAATGTTTGTTGTTTGAAAAGAAGAATGAATCAAAAGTCGTGGTATACACAGATGCTGATTGGGCAGGTGATAAGACTGATAGAAGATCTACATCTGGATACTTCAGTTTTGTTAGAGGAAATCTAGTGACTTGGCGTAGTAAGAAACAAAAAGTTGTTGCTAGATCAAGTGCAGAAGCAGAGTTTCGAGGTATGTCACATAGGGTATGTGAATTTTTATGGATCCGAAACGTGTTAAAGAGCTTAGGTATCAAACTTGAGAAGCCTATGGATTTACATTGTGATAACACATCAGCAATTGAAATTGCTCATAATCCGGCTCAGCATGATCGAACTAAGGTGGATCGATTCTTTATCAAGGAGAACTTAGACATGAAAGTCATTCGATTCCCTTTAGTATATACAGAAGACCAGTTGGCGGATGTTCTTACCAAAGGAGTGTCAAGGAAAGCATTCGATGATTCAATTGACAAGTTGGACATGATTGACATCTATGCACCAACTTTAGGGGGAGTGTAGAATATTCTAGTATATTTACTTTCCTTGAATGTGTAGGTTAATTATTATGTATATTCTTAGATTATATTTTCCTTATAGATGTAGGTTTCTATTCCTGTATATACCTCTGCTGTGGAGAAGAATAAATTATCAAATCATTAAACTCAAATCATATTCTTATTTTCTACTTCTTCATGTTCACTTAAATTGGCCCCGTGCCTTTATTAATTCTATGCTTTACTTAATTTCTTACAATTTATGCGTGTTGGTCTTAACAAAAAAGAAAAAGAAAACAAAGACATTGCAAAAAACACCGACCATAGGACCCTGTTCAATAAGCGGACCGCATTAGCTGTCATTTGCAACGTATTATATCAGTACAATGAAACAATTGAGAGTTTGAGACACATGTCTAAGGCCTTTTCTTGCTATTGTTTTGATGGACTGTGTTTGTCTTCGTGTTTTGATAAATAAATATGGTTGGACGGTAATGATATCAATTAACTTGTAAATATGACGCCAGTGGACCCCCCCCCCCCCAGCAGTAGACACAGTTGACCACAGCAGCAGACAACATCACACTTGTCACCTGCCTTTTTTTTTTCTGACGCCGGTGAATTCCCCAGCAGCAGACTCAGTTCTTTTTCTTCTAGTTTCTCCTAATTTCTGATGGACGCAGACAATATTCTCAAATTGGGTCTCTCTGACTCTGCCTCTTCAGCCACAATACCCACTCAGATTGTCAATCATTATCACACCACCACCCAAGACAACTCGGTCTTTCCCAACAATGTTATCTTGACTAAAAATAATTACTACATGTGGGCACCACTTATGGAGATGAGAATTGGAGGCCGAGGTAAAGCTGGTTATCTTACTGGTGCTACGCAGCACCGGTTGCGGATACTCCTGAATATGACACTTGGGTCACTGAAAATCAAAAGGTTAAAAGTTGGCTCATTGACTCCATGGAGTCATCTCTGGTGAATCGCTATATTCGACTTCCAACAGCAAAATATGTTTGGGACGCCGTTCAGCAAACCTTTTATGATGATTCTGATGAGACTCGTATGTTTGAATTAAACAAGAAGTATTTCACAGCAAAACAAAATGGTCGTACTCTTCCCATTTACTATAATGAATTGGTGGGGATGTTTCAAGAGATTGATCAGCGAACAGCTTCCCAGAATCACACAGTGGGTGTCGTTGTCCAAGAAACAAATGTCATTGCTCGACAACGAGTTCACATCTTCCTCAATGGACTCGATGTAGAATATGATCAAGTTCGTGGAGAGATTCTTCGCAAAGATCCCAAATTCACCTTGCAGCAAAGCTATGCATATGTCTGAAAGGTGCACTTGGAGCGGCAGGCAATGGGATACGCCGAGTCCTCCGCTATGGCAGCTCAACGTCGACAGGGACCCCCACCAGGTTTCCCACGTGCTCCAGTTCAACGGTGGCAAGGACCTCCTCCAGCTCATTGATTTCCGGCCAAGCCTAATCCTTATGCTAACACCGACACTACCAGATCCGAGGGCATAGCCGACGAAAAAATTTTCGTCGACTACCCAAAATTTCGTCGGCTATACCTTCTGCTGAGGAAATTTTCGTCGGCTATAATTCGTCGGAAAAACGCCTTCGGCTATACCAATGGCCGACGAAAAAAAGGAAATCGTCGGCTATATGCGAGTATGGCCGACGACTTTACCGACGAAACAACATTTCGTCGACCAAACCTTGGCAAAATATCCGACGAAATTCGTCTGGTATTTTCAAGTATGGCCGACGATATCGTAAACTATAGCCAACGAAATTCGTCGGCTATTTGTTCTGAACTATAGCCGACGATTTCATCTATTTCATCGGTTATTCCGTCGAAATATATTAATATTTTAATAGGCATTAATTAGTTATAGCCGACGAAATAAGGTAATTTTCGTCGGCTATAAGACTTATAGCCGACGAATATTGGTAAAAATCGTCGGCTATAGTGCTTATAGCCGACGAAATAATGCCAAAATCGTCGGCTATTCTTACATTTGGTGAAAAAAAAATTAAATTATTTTCTAAATTACCATTCCAAGCAACCTGTAAATCACAAAGACAGTCCATGCATTTGCACCAACAAGAAACACGTCTAAATGACTTATTATTTAATTCGTTCCAATATACATAAAATATAACCCTAATCATCACCTAAACCACTAAAGTCCACCAGGTCATCCCCAGCATCCTGCTCTCCATCATGCTCGTCATCCTGCTGACCGAACTCGGGAGGTTGAGGCATTGGAGGTTCAACTAACGGCTGAAACGGGAGTGGGGGTTCAAGGCTTTGTTGTTGTGCGGTGAACATCTCATACCACCAGTTTTGTTGGCCGGCGTAGTTGTGTTGCCGAATTCTCTCGCATTCAGCATGCCAACTGGACAGATCTAAATAATACTGCTGTGTTCTCCGGTGGTGCTCTTGTGTTCTGCGGTGTAGCTCCTGTGATCTGCGTTGTTCCTCCTGTGATCTCTGGAACTCGGCCGCCAACCTGGCATTTTCTTCTGCCAATCTCCGCACTTCCCCCCTCACCTGTTGGCTCTCCCCGCCTCCCTTCTTTTGACCTCTCTTAGTGGTCTTCAGGAGCCCTAGTTCAGAACTTCCCAAACCCCGGCAGTAGTAGTTGTTTGAGCGGTTTGGGAATGCTGCGTCGAACATCCTCGCTGCCGTTTGGACATCGGACCGGTCGACCTGGCGCAGGGCTTCTTCCAGATCTGCCTCTGAAATGTTCGGTTGTGTCTCCCGAACTACTTGCTGGAACACCTCTTCTTCGGCCCGGTTGACCCTCTCCTAATTGGACGAGAAAAAAAAAATTAATATTCTAACAAATATATAATTAAGTAAAATTAATAATTAAAATTTTAAAATCGTAATGAACGACTTACGAGCTGTTCTGTCGCTTGTGGATAAGCGATCTTGAACGTCTCCACGTACGGGTTGCTATCAGGATGATCTCTAAGCGCCTCCTCCTGATATTGTGCAAACGGCCTAGAACCAGCATGATGGAGGGTTGTCAGAGTTTATCCGAGAACGTTGCTTCAAACAAATAATAAAATGTTAGAAAAATGCATAAAAAAATATTAGTGTAATAATTATAAAATAATTAAACTAATAATTAAAATTTTAACAAAATAAACATTTGTAGTGAAGTTTAGTATTTACCTGCATAACTGGGTTGTTGAAGTCTACTGTCTTCAACCAACGCCACTCGTACTCCCTGAACATGAAATCCCTGGGAGTACCCATACAACCAAGGTTGTCGTATTCGTTATAGTGGGAACGGAGCTCGTTCTTCCACTCTTTGAACCTACGAAAAAAACAAAAGTGCATTAGAAATATTATTAATATCATAAAATATTAATAATTATAAGATGAGGAATTCCCAACGTACCTCGAGTTCTGCACGGTGTCCGCCCAATCCCGCTTGTGTTCGGCAATCTCGAAGAATGTCTGAAAAATAATATTTTATTAGTTTTACAATTGTAATAATACCGAAAATTATTAAATATTACGATAAATAAATTAAATTTTTTAAATTACTCACCGACGCAGCGTTGTTCACCTCCCTCTTTATTTCTTCGGGCACATCAGCCCACCGGGTCCACAACATAGGGACTCTGTCCCTAATCAGTGCCCCCACGGAACCCGAGTAGTCGCGGTTTTTCTTCCCCTGAACCTCCTGATTAGGAGGTTCGTTGATCTGGATCCTCCCCCTCAGATCAACAGTTCTCCTGAGCGTGTCAAAACATATGACACCTCTCGTGTTCCTTGTTGAACTTCTAGCGGCTGTCCCTATCACATAAACGACGATTGGTTAATAAAATTAAATATTAGTGCGTTAATTTTAATAAAACATTTAATTAATAAAATCGAATGTTACCTGAACTCGATGACCCGTCTGTCGACTTTCCTTTTCTCCTCGCCGAAATCAGGAGGTCAGGGTTCTCAAATGGCTGATGCTGGTATGCCTCCGCAACACTCACGTACTGAGGCATATCAGGCCATATGGGCACACCACGATAGTCGACCTCCGGTATCGCAGGAATGTTGTACGGGAGGTACAGCTGGTTTGGGAGAGTAGGACCGTCAGTCGAGTCACCAGCAGACGTCGTCGGACTCGTCATCGGCTCCCGATGAACCTCAGGCATACGAACCTGAGGAACGTCTGCAGCTATCTCGTCCGGAAATAGCTGCCGACTGAACCTCGGAGCATCTGACCCGACAGGCGGAAGTGAACTGCTCCACGGCCGCCCCGCCTGGAGAAGGGTCTGGTGCCGAGAACTCATACTCCTCCGCGGCTGGGATGAATCCACAGTCCTCCGCGGCTGGCTGGTGGTCCTCTCAGGCTGGTTAAGGGTCCTGTCGGAGTCTGCGGAACCGGCGGAACTTCCAGAACCTCTCGATCTGGAACGACGGCCTCCGAAGAACTGTCTGAATGCATCGGCCATCTGCAGCACTCGTGGCATTAATACATTAATTAATATTAAATTATAATAAATTAAATAATAAATTCTAATTAATATAATAACAAATAATACTAACATATTTCAAAACATACTAACAAATTAATATTTAAATTTTAACTAATTTTAAATAATACTAACTATTAACCTAAATATAACTATTTATATACAAATATAACTATATTTCTTTATTAACATATATATATATAATTAGACTACCAATTTATATATATAATTAATTTAACAATTTATATAACAATTTATATAATTAAAATTAAATATATAACAATTTATATACCTAAATTATAACAAATATATAACAATTAAATTTATTAACAAATATATAACAAATATATAACAATTAAATTTATTAACAAATATATAACAAATATATAACAATTTATATAATTAAAATTAAATATATAACAAATATATAACAAATATACAACAATTTATATAATTAAAATTAAATATATAACAATTTATATACCTAAATTATAACAAATATATAACAATTAAATTTATTAACAAATATATAACAATTTATATAATTAAAATTAAATATATAACAAATATATAACGAATATATAACAAATATATAACAATTTATATTATTAAAATTAAATATATAACAATTTATTAAATTAAATTAAATTGAAAAAAAAAAATAACCGGATCGGATCGGATCGGAGGAGGAGGAGGAGGAGGAGGAGAACTCGGCGGGATGGAGGAGGAGGAGGAGAATTCGTCGTCGATTTGAGGAGGAGGAGGCGGAGAGCGGCGGTGCGGATCTGTCTGAGGCGCTACGGAGGAGAAAGCAGAAAAACGGAGGAGAAAGCAAAAAAATGCAAAAAACGGAGGCTAGGGTTCGGCAGTTTCAAACTTATACCCGATAGAATAGCCGACGATTAAAAAAGATTTCGTCGGCTATTCTTTCCTATAGCCGACGAAATCTTTAATATCGTCGGCTATACTTTGAATGTCGTCGGCTATTCTTTGAATGTCGTCGGCTATTCTTTGAATGTCGTCGGCTATACTTTAGGCGCTCAGCAGCCGTCCGATCTCCCACATCCAACGGCGGACAATGAAAAGGCGCGGATCGGAAGAGTTTAGCCGACGAATTTAAATATTTCGTCGGCTATACTTTGGACAATCAGCAGCCGTTCGATCTGAGCCATCCAACGGCAAACAATAAGCGGATCGCAAGAGTTTAGCCGACGAATTCAAATATTTCGTCGGCTAAACCTTTGGTCAAACAACAAAGTCAAACCTCTAAACGCTTTAAAACAGAAATTGGCCTGTGTAAATGATGTTTTTTGGCCTGACCTTCAACAGATAATAGTTTCAAATCGATGAGACGCAACTAATCGTATAAAAATTTTCCTCAAAATATGCGCCGACCTTGAGGCTACCCATAGGAAAACGGAAGTAAAAAACAGTTAACCGCAACATTCGGCACGCAGATTTTGTCGGAATCTTGTCATTTTTCAACCGTAGACGTATTTCATTATTTCGGTCATATCTTATTTCACGACACATTTGCATTTGAAGAGTGTACGTATAGTATCTATTTGAAACTATACATTCACTTAAACACTTAGTAAACAAGTTAAGGAACATTAGTGCATATGTTCCGATTTTGGATCTAAAAGTTTGGAAAATCTATTCCAACCGTCAGATATCACCGTTAAGATTAAATACATGTATGAAAAAAAATCCAACCACATCTGACAACGTTAAAGGCTCGATCGGGACGGTCAACCGGGTGAGTCAACCCTTTAAATGCTTAGAAATGGAAATTGGCCTGTGTAAATGACATTTTTTTGCCTGACCTTCAACAGATAATAGTTTCAAATCGATGAGACGCAACTAATCGTATAAAAATTTTCCGAAGGATGAAGCAATGGGTTGTCGATAGTGATAGAAAATGGAAGGTGGTCTGTTTTTTTTTTTAAAGAATAGCCGACGAAATCAAACCTAGTACTCGTCGGCTATTCTTTTGTCGTTTTGTGTCTAAAATAAAATATGTATTTTTCAATATAGTTTTGCCCGACGAAATCACGCATTTTTCGTCTGCTATAATTAGTATAGCCGTCGAAATAATGCATTTTTCGTCGGCTATTCTGTGAAAAAAATAAAAAAAGCAGTTGTGTTACACCTCTCGTACCCATATGTCATGTTCATATATAACCAAAATTCAACATAAAAAAAACAGAAACCCAGCAGTCAACATATTTCAAATTTTTTTTAAGGGGTTTGGAACCCAGCCTAGTTGGGAGGCTCATCCCCACGCCCGTTCATTAGAAATGATCGAGTGGATTACAAATGAAAGGATTACATCATCTAAATTACTTAATCCGTCGGATTGTAATCGGAATCATCGGATGAGTCTTCTTCGGTTTCTGAATTGCTCGATAGGGGTAATCTATGTCTTTCCTCACCACTAGAGTCCTCGTTAGTTTCTTCATTTGGATCAACATCAACAAGCAGTGGCTCTTCACGTCGAATTCGCACTGGCGTGTCTAGGCGGATAAAAGAGGAGTCAGGAATACCGTTTGAGTTGGGCTCTTGATACGCGGTGCCACCTACCTCGTTCTCTTCAGCCACTCCAAGTGTAGACGCCCGGTAAATGTTGCGATGGTGGATAGTGTTGACTACTTTCCACGGGTCCCCCTTGGCGTGATCATCAAGATAAAACACTTGTTTCACCCATGTGGCTAAAATGAACGGGTCGTCCTCATATCATGATGTACTAGTGTTCACAGAAGTTATGCCGTATTGATCGGTTTTCATGCTCTGCGGCAGTGTGTCAAACCATCTACACTTGAAAAGGTGCACTTTCATGCCTTCCCCGTAATGCAGTTCCACAACTGAATGGAGAACACCGTAATAGTCAACTCCATCAGCCCCACCATGTGCCATAACCCCTGAATTTTGTGTTTTCAGTCTGAGGTCTCTCTCTTCACATCGAAATAACACACCATTCACCTTGCACGTCTCATAAACTTTTGAATAGACCGGCCTCATCGCTAGAAGTCTGAGTTCGTGCGACCAATTTGGGTGATTATCATTTTTAATAAGGTCCATCTGCAACCATCAGAATCAACTATAAATATGAATAATTATACACAATAATATATAAACACGTATAGAATAGTGTTAAAGTTACGTACCCAGCGGCCGAAATACTCTGCGAATGTCCGGTTGTGGTAATCGAGATCACCTCCTACTTGGTCACAGTTTAGATGCATGTTCTTCCAAAACTGAACTTCTGGACAGTTGATTAGTACTCACCAATGTGCAATGGCTACCTCATAATCTTTCAACTTGTAGGAAACTGGCATGTTTCCACCGAGTACAACATCGTCGGAGAGTATGGAAAGATTGAACTGTGAAGGTACATCTTCCGGTATGCTTTCCTGTAACGCTCCTAAATACAACTTCATGTAGGTGACGCACTCGTGCACAATATATGCTTCAGCTATACATCCTTCAGGTTCGGATCTGTTTTGGACAAAATCACCGTATTGTCCAAGTTGCCTATAAATAAAGTTTTTAAAGTGTTATGATAATACATTAATACTATATCACATATATTGATGAGGAAATTAACATAAGGTGTAAAATACGTACCTTTCCATCGGATACATCCAAGTGAAGTGCACGGGACCGGTAAGCAACAACAGCCGAGGAAGATGGATCATGAGGTGAGGCATGATGTCGAAAAAATTTGGAGGAAATATCATCTCAAATTTACACATGATATGAACGATGTCTTGTTGCATTTCTCGGAGGTCAGATTTTCTCACTTCCCGTGTGCATACCTTCTGGAAAAATCTTGCCAACGCTACTAACGGCTCCACAACGTGACGGGGAAGGAACGGTCGAATGAAAACAGGGAAGAGACGTTGTAGCAGGATATGATTGTCATGACTTTTCAACCCGTAAAGATTGTTGAATTGTCTGTTCACACACTTGGCTATATTTCCAGCAAAGCCTAAAGGATACTTGGCCCGACTTATCCAATGGAAAATTTCTGATTTATGCTCAGGCTTGACGGTGTAAGGAGCTTGAGACATTTTTCTCTTCCCTTGTTTCAACCATAGTTGTTTTCTTATATTCATGTTTTGCAGATCAGTGCGAGCCTTAGGACCGTCTTTCGTCTTCCCCTCCAAGATCAGCGTTGTGCCCACCACACTTTCAGAAACATTTTTTTCTATGTGCATAACGTCTAGGAAGTGACGGATCAGCAACTCACACCAGTACGGGAGTTCCCACAATATGCTCTTATGTGTCCAGAATTTGTACTCCTCAGGTCTTTCAGGTATTTCCGCTACAATATCGGGATGATTGCTGAGGGGCCCAAAATCGTACTCATTAAGCACTGCTAAAATTTCTCTTCCCGTCCATCTTCTGGGAGGACCACCGTGTTCTTCGGTTCCATCAAATGCGGCGGACTCGTAACGCCAGTGGTGATCCGCCGGAAGGAACACACGATGACCCATTCTGCATATCTTGTTGCAATGAGGGGTGCTCCCATAATCGCTGAGGCACTCTGGACAAGCCTTGTATCCCCTAACAACGCTGCCCGACAACATCCCATAAGCAGGAAAATCACTAATGGTACCAATAACCATGGCATGCATCTGGAACGTCTCCTGCTTGTACTTGTCAAAAGTGGGATGACCAACATCCCACAATACCTTAAGCTCTTCAATCAATGGTCTCATATACACATCGAGACATTTCCCTGGGTAACCAGGCCCCGGAATCAACAACGTCAACATATTATATTCCTTCTTCATGCACATCCACGGAGGAAGGTTGTAAGGTACCAAAACCACCGGCCATATACTGTATGAAAGACTCATGGTGCCGAAAGGGTTGAACCCGTCGGTTGAGAGCCCGAGCCTGACGTTTCTGACATCTGACGCAAAATGAGGAAACTCATTGTTTATATGCTTCCAAGCCGCTCCGTCAGAGATGTGTGTCATGATATCTGCGTCTCCCGCGTCCCGCTCACCGTGCCATCTCATAGCTTTTGCGGTGGTTTCTGACATGTACAACCGCTCAAGCCTATCTCTCAACGGAAAATACCGAAGCACTTTCACAGGTTTCCTATTGCCTGCTCCCGTCAACTTATATCGGTCAGACTGACATATCGGACATGCGTCAAGGCTAGCAAGGTCATTCCCTTCTGCATCTTTACCCCAGAAGAGAACGCAGTCAAATGCACATGCATGGATCTTAATGTAGGAAAGCTCTAGATCTTTGAGGATACTTCGGACCTTACGGTGATTGGTAGGATTACGATGACCCTCCTCCAACAACGAAGAAGTGTACTGTAGATATTCATCCACTTGCCTGATGCTCGATTTTGTCTCGACTTTAATCCTCATTACCTCCATCACACTTTGAAGAACTGTCTTCTCAGAACTTGAAGACACAGGGGTCTGTTGCAATGGAATCAGTTTGTTGTACTTGTCAAAGGCAGCAGTGTTGACAACTTGTGGGAACGGCTGCACCGGGTCATGCATATATTGTTCCCCACGTACACCGCTTTCAAAAGGAAACACGTCGTTGACGAATGCCATTGTTGGATCGTTGGATGTACTACTACTGCCCGCCTCAAAAAACTGCCCATGATCATGCGATCCATCTAATGATGGCTCACCGTGATATATCCAACGTTTGTACTTCGGCCAAAACCCATTACTCTTTAGGTGCTCCCATACTGTCCTAATCGGAAATCGACACATATCACTGCGACACTTACATTTCTTGCACGGGCAATAATGGTATTCACTCCCGTTTGCATTTTCCTCGACGAACTGCAAAAAATCCACAACTCCTGTAGTGTATCGTCGGTCATGCCTTGGAAGCGAAATCTAACTCTTATCTCGATCCATATATAGCCTGATAGTAATATATATGTATAACTTTAATTAATAAGAAATTAATTAACACATATATATTACAATATATATTATTATCAACATCAACTCATATATATATATATACCATTAATTAACAACCATTATTTAAGTTCATTACACTATCAACAACCATTATTTAACATATTTATATATATTTTAACACTAATTAAAATAACATCAAATTAAAACACATAATTAAACTCTAACTGAAAATCAACTCAACTACAACTCAAAATCAACATATATACATACATTCTAACACTAAAACAACAACAAAACAAAAAATCACTTACTATATCAAAATCACTAAAACTCAAAATCAACTCAACTAAAACTCAAAATCAACATATATACACATATACGTACCTATATATAGCTCCACAATGTAAAAGAGGACGGATTTCAACAATACCCACAGATTTTTCACTCTTTCTCCCGTTTTTTTTTCGTTTTTTTTTTAAATGAGCAGCTTCTGTCCAGATCTGAAAATATAAAGACTTATAGCCGACGAAAATTCCAATTTCGTCGGCCAAACTTTCTAAAGTTTTCGTCGGCTATACTTTAAGAGAAAGGCCGACGAAAATCCAAATCGTCGGTCATTCTAGGGGTATAGCCGACCAAAAATATTTTTTTGTGACGAAAGAAAAAATCGTCGGCCATTCTGGGGAATAGCCGACAAAAAAAGTATATCGTCGGCCGTTTTTTTTTTTTCGTCGGTAATAGTCTTTTTTCTGGTAGTGCGAGTGTCCTCTTTGTGGCGAAGTTGGACATAGCAAGAACAGATGCTTTGAAGTCATTGGATATCCTAATTGGTGGGATTTCAACTGGAAGCCACTCAAAAATCAAGCAAACGCTGTTGTGGCTACTACAGAGGACGAGCAACCTTCTACTGCCTCCGCTAATGTGGCACAATCAGGTACACATGGTAAGGTTCTCTTCGAATAGATCTTGGATAATTGATACAGGAGCAACAGACCACATGACAAATGACCCTAGTATTGTCAAACATTTACATCCTTCTTACCAACATAATGTCTCTACTGCTGATGGTACTCCAACTCCGGTTATCGGGAAAGGATCTATTGACTTGCCTGATACTTTAACTCTTGATTCTGTGTTGGTTGTGCCTTCCTTATCTCATAATCTTCTCTCCGTTGGTCAAATTATCCTAGCACTCACATGTCTTGTTACCTTTTACACATATTTTTGTGTATTTCAGGACATTCTAACTCGGCAGATTCTTGGTTATGGTGTTAGAAGGGGGAAACTGTACTACCTGGACCTGACATAGAGTGGCGAACAACATTTTTTTGGACAAGTCAATCAGGTCACTAGCATTGAGCATGCTAAAGACACCGTTTGGTTATGGCACCGCAGATTAGGACACCTTTTTTTTGTTTACCTTAAAAAACTACAACCGCATCTTTTTTCAATTGTGAGCGAGTTAGATTTTCATTGTGTTGTATGTGAACTGGCCAAGAGCCACCGTATTCCATATTCCCCTAGTTTGATTAAAAGTCCAGTTCCTTTTATGAAAGTTCATTCAGATGTTTGGGGACCTGCCAAGATCCCTTCTCTTTCTAGAGCTCGCTACTATGTGACCTTTATTGATGACTGTACCAGGATGACATGGGTATCCCTGTTAAAGAACAAAAGTGAAGTTTGTGTTATGTTCAAGGAATTTCACAAGATGGTGTCTACACAGTATCAACAAGTTATTTGTGTTTTTCAATCCGACAATGGTGGTGAATATGTTAATGGTCCAATGCATGAATTTATGAGCACTCATGGCATTCGACATCAAACTTCCAATACGTATACTCCACAACAAAATGGCTTAGCCGAACGGAAGTATGGACAACTACTTGAAGTTGTTCGGGCATCTTTGTTTGGCATGAATGTCCCTCGGGAGTATTGGGGACAGGCTATAAAATCTGCTGCCTACCTCATTAACTGTACTCCCTCTCGGGTTATTGAATTCCAAAATCCTCAACAGAAACTTCAGACTCTCCTCTCAGTTCCATCTTTACCGAATTTGGAGCCTCGTGTATTTGGATGTGTTGTCTATGTTCATATTCCCAAGCCTCAGCATAACAAACTTGATCCTCGTACTAGGAGGTGTATCTTTATTGGATATGCTGAATTTCAGAAGGGTTATCCCTGTTATGATCCCATCACCGACACGGTCCATGTCTCTCTTGATGTCTCCTTCCGTGAAGCCGAACCATATTTTCTCCTCCCACTCCGGTGTCTTCCCTTCAGGGGGAGAGAACTTATGAAGGGATCGGAATTCTAGACATGTTTTTGAATTAGTGGAATTTGTGGACATAGAAGCACTGGAGGTAAAATACGGTACTAACAAAGAAGTACTAGCAGACGAAAGGCCACGTGAGGAGCAGCAATTGGGGAGGCAAATGGCTCTTACTGCATCAACATCAAGTCAGCCAGCACATGAGAGCAGTGGTGATCATGTGAAGATAGCAGGAAGAAGACAGAGTGAACAGATACGTGTAGTGTCCACAGAGGCCGAACGTGTCAGCCTTGTCTCTGCACAACCAGCCGAGCGGACACGTGTCGTGTCCACAGAAGCTGCCGAGCTGAGCCGTATCAGTCCTGTCACCGAGACGCCAAGCTATGATGCTACCGAGGACACGTGTCGCCACCCTGGTGTTCAAACACCTCAAATCCTGACAAGCCCACGTGAAACACTTGATAAGGAAACAAATCAAACCTTGACAGGTTTCTGTCCTGATGTTAACATGCCTTATAAGTGTGACACCGGACTACATACTTCCCAAGAACGCTTTGAAGACAGAACAGTTCCTACACCAAGTACAGTTTCTCTTCCCCCATCTACACCGTCAACTAAAGAATTTGCTGCGAATGTCCCTCGTCAGGTACCATTAATGTCCAATAAACCTCGAAAATCACATACAGTTACTAAGGGTATTCCTCAAAAATATTATGAGCTAGATATCAAAGTTAAAGCAAAATATCCTATAGCTAATTACATATCAAACCATAGGTTGGCTGGATCACATGCTCTTGTTGTTAATCAATTATCCAATGTATCTATTTCTAGCAATGTACCTGATGCTTTGGCAGATCCCAAGTGGGAACAAGCAATGAATGAAGAACTTGAAGTCTTACAGAAGAACTCAACATGGGATATTGTCGCTTTGCCAGCTGGTAAGAAGACTGTTGGATGCCGGTGGGTTTTTATGGTGAAACTTAAAGCTGATGGGAGCATTGACAGATATAAAGCGAGACTGGTTGCCAAGGGATACACCCAATGCTATGGAATTGATTATCAAGAGACATTTGCACCTGTCGTAAAGATTAATACTGTTCGAGTCCTAATTTCACTAGCAGCAAATAGAGATTGGCCTCTTCAGCAATTTGACGTGAAGAACGCTTTCCTCAACAGAGGCCTAGACGAAGAAGTGTACATGGACTTACCGCCAGATGTTAGTAATAAGCCTTGTGATGCTGGCAAGGTTTGCAGATTGAAGTAGTCCCTATACGGTTTAATACAGTCTCTGAGAGCATAGTTTGGGAGATTCTCTAAATCAATGAAGGCGTTCGGTTACAAACAGAGCAACTCAGATCACACCTTGTTTGTTAAGCGCCGTCAGGCTAAGATTACTGCTCTAATAGTATATGTTGATGATATGATTGTCACAAACGATGACCCAAAAGAGATGGAAGCTCTACAAAGATATCTTTCGAAGGAGTTTGAAATGAAAGATCTTGGACAATTAAAATATTTTCTTGGGATTAAAGTGGCTAGGTCAAAGAAAGGAATTTCCTTATCCTAACGCAAGTATGTACTTGACCTGTTAGCTGAAACAGGAATGCTTAACTACAAGCCAGCTGAGACACCAATTGAGATGAACCATAACCTTGCTATTTATCCAGATCAAGTTCTGACAAACAAGGGACGATATCAACGTCTAGTAGGGAGACTCATTTACCTTTCTCATACTAGACCTGATATTGCTTATGTTGTGAGTGTGGTGAGTCAGTATATCGTATTCTGAAGTATCTCAAGAAGACACCTGGAAAAAGTTTGTTGTTAAAAAAAAAAGAATGAATTTGAAGTCGTGGGATATTTAGATGCTGATTGGGCAGGTGATAAGACTGATAGAAGATCTACCTCTGGATACTTCACCTTTGTTGGAGGAAATCTAGTGACTTGGCGTAGTAAGAAACAAAAAGTTGTTGCTAGACCAAGTGCAGAGGCAGAGTTTCGAGGCATGGCACATGGCGTATGCGAACTGCTATAGATCTGAAATGTGTTGAAAGACTTAGGTCTCAAGCTTAAGATGCCTAAGGATCTACATTGTGATAACACATCAGCAATTAAAATTGCTCATAATCCGGTCCAGCATGACCGAACCAAGCATGTGGAAGTGGATTGATTCTTTATCAAGGAGAATCTAGATAGGAAAGTCATTCGATTTCCTTTCGTGTATACAGAAGACCATTTGGCAGATGTTTTTACGAAAGGAGTATCAAAGAAAAAATTTGATGATTCAATTGACAAGTTGGGCATGATTCACATCTATGCGTCAGCTTGAGGGGGAGTGTAGGATATTCTAGGATTATTACTTTTCTTGTGTTTATAGATAAATTATTCTGTGTAATCTTTAGATATATTTTTCTTTGTAGATATAGGTTTGTATCACTATATATATCTCCTTATGGAGAAGAATAATAATCAAGAAAATATTCAACCATTCTTTTCTACTGCAACTTCTGAAATATTAATTTTGTTCCATTAGCAGCAGGTTCAAATGTTCGATCAACCAACTTTTGATGTTCCTAAAGTATTGCTGCTGCCGAAACAAAAAATCTCATCCGTCTTAACCGACAAATAAATTCAATTTGATTATCAGGTACAATAGAACAAAATGAATTTGTTGACAGTTAAACATGTTCAAGTTAGATCAACCGACTAATAATGAATTGCTATAATGATGTATGTTCTAAACATCGTTAAGCAATAAGCGGGCAGCGGAGAGGAGACTAGCTACGTACATAAGTTCAGTCATAATCGAAAACAATCCATATTAGTCTGTATAATTAACTAAAAAATTAAGAAAAAATTAGAAAACAATGAGTAAAAAATATGAAGTTTAAGTATGCATTGACTACTTATAATGTGCGATTAGGTTGCGGAGCCATGCTATATTAGAGAGTTACATTGATCAGTGATAAGAGCACAAAGGGCTATGTTCTTAATATGTTTATGCCTACATTTATACATTGTTTAGCCCTTATTTACTTAAGATCGAGTTATAATATAGAGTCATGAACTTTTGGTAGAGTTTTAATGAAACCGTGCTTAAAAGTCAGAAGTTTACAGAAATTTCACTAAGTGCTAAAAATCAGAGTCCTTAAATGTTTTGTTGGATCTGTAAAGCTTCCATGTTGCTTTTGATGGAATTTTTTTCTTCTCTTATGAGCAGTATATACATTGATGAATGAGCAATGGAAAGAGTTAGAGTAATCGGAGCTAAAGAAACTGCCCAGAATTGCTATAATCCAGCAAAGTCGACGCTCCTCTGCGCAGCGGTAGAGATGGCCAACCAAGTCAGCGTCGCTCTAATCCAGCCTCCCCAGCCTCTGCTAGACGACAACCCGAAAATCGGTGAAGTTTCTGCCCAAGAGCTGTCGTCTGTCGCCGCCCTAAATTTGGCTGCCCCAAGCCCGCTATGAAGACGCCCTCGACGACGCCTATCCAGTCCAGCACCGACGCGATCGGTGACAGGACCCGAACCAGATTTCACCCTGAAACCCGGATAAGGCCCTGCGGGGACCACCTTAAGACTAACTCTATCAATAAATCGATAAGTCAATCTTAAGATGGACAACCCTAAAACCTGCAACAACCAAAATACTTCTAAATTTCAGTTCCAACCTCAACACCTGGAGCCATCTGCTCCCCAAATCACAACAACCGCACAAATAAACACAAAATCTAATTCAACTGGCTCACAGGTAATCAGAGCAATCTAACAAAATGAACTGGAATTACAAATGGAAAAATAACAAGAAATAGAATAATAAGGGATCATAGATCCCACCTAGCGGAAGCAACAGTGATGATGACTATGCCTCGACTCCGAGTACTCTTGACCTCTGATCACTACTTTGCACACTGGGCGATTTTAAAATGAAGGGCCCAGGGGAAAGTAAATTAACAACGTTAGAGTGAGTGGATAAAAATAAAACAATTTAGAACAAAATACTGGTCACTCCTCCAACTTTCACTGACTCGACAGTTTAGTCCTTAAAGTTGCAATTTCAACAGATCACTCCTCCAACTTTCAAAAACTCAGCAGTTTAGTCCTTAAGGTTTCGATTTCAACAGATCACTCCTCCTACAACATCAATTTCAATAGATCACTCCTCCAACTACATATTTTGAAATTGAAACCTTAAGGACTAAACTATCGAGTTAGTGAAAGTTGGAGGAGTGATCTGTTGAAATTGAAACCTGAAGGACTAAACTGTCGAGTCAGTGAAAGTTGGAGGAGTGATCTGTTGAAATTGAAACCTTAAGGACTAAACTGTCGAGTCAGTGAAAGTTGGAGGAGTGACCAGTAGTTTGTCCAACAATTTAATATAATACTTTAATTGAAAGTATCATATTACTTTGCCAATATTTTAGTAATAAAAACCACAATGCATGCATTTTAATAAAACATACCACGTTTTAAGAAAATCGTATTTAAAAATCAGCCCCACTGATATATCAAATAAAGAAATAATAATTTTGTTTATATATATATGTATTTCAAAACGAAATATTTTTGAAAATCAAATAATAATATTTCACGACCAATCCCATTGGTCATATAAAAACCCAGCCCCGCTGGTTCGGGAATTTATTAAATTACAGAAAGTATCAAAAAGAAAATATTCTCGAAAACCAAATAATATAAAATCATAACCAATCCCATTGGTCATATAATAGAATAGGGGAACGTTATTACCACCATTTAACAGTAGCCTCCCAGGGCTAAGGGTCGAGCCTCCAAGACTGTCTCTATAGCGTCTCACGTAGACGCTATGCCCGTACACGTCGACCACCGAGCGTGAACCTGACCTATGTGGTCAAGTCATCACCTCGCGTGGGCTCAGGCGACTATGCTAGCTAGCATCAATAAACGTATATCCTGACCCTGATATGGTGAAAATCCGAGAACAAAACCGAAATCACGCTCCCCCTTATATATCATAAATCCGTACGGTCCCCGACCGCACATCTGAGGCTTATATTATTCATACATACATAACAGCCTCACAATATATTCATATATATCCGACATATCCAATATGCCGTAAAATAATATCGAAAACGATATATATAACATCGACATGTCTCACATGTCGTAAAATCACAAATACAAAAAGATAAAATCCCCGGAGATCTCATTTCCGGACTTTACATTTAAAATACACATAAACTTATTCAACATAATCAAGTTATGATCAACTAAAACATACTATTTCCGGAAACCTCGTTTCCGGATAAAATCACGTACTACTAAAATAGTAGTAAAAACATAACCCCAAAACAATATATTTATTTAAATATCAGTTCACTTTAATTATATAAATTCTCATGCTTCTCCATTTATTTATTTAAACCAAATTGTATCTCATTAAAATATTTATGCATGCATTTATTTATTACTTAAAATAAGAATCCACTCACAGTACGGCCGAGCGTGCTGCTATTCCTCGCTCTATTTACGTCGAGTAATTTCTCGACCTGTAACAGAGACGTAATTATAAATATTTCAAACTTCGGAATTAAATTATAAAAGTTAAATCTACGGACGTCCTCACTCGTCCGAATAACCCCATTTAAATTATCGTTATTGGTATTGAAGTTACGTATCAAATACCGAAACCATTTACATCTCAAAATTACTCAGGACACCCATCCCGAGTCCGATCAATCCCTTTTCTGATTATTTCGTCGTAAAACCAATTTAATTAGCTTTTACTCTTTTTACGATAAGTCAACAGTAATAATCCAAGGTCAAACAGTAATTCTGAAAGTCAAACAGTAAATGGTTAAAATCTAATTACTATTTACCATGTACTTTTATTGTTTACCTTTTACTGTTACTGTTTACTATTTACTGTTTTACCGTTTACTATTCACCTTTTAACATTTTATTTTTCACCCATTTACCCGTTACTATTCATCTACTTCTTCACGCCGCCGGCAACAGTAACGCCGCCGCCACCGCCGCCGGCAACGCCGCCACAGGAGGCAAAACCACCTCCAATCGATCCCAAATTCATCCCACACCATCGCTACCACCTCGGGGACTCGTCCCCGCCGCCAAAAACAGTCCCGGCCGCCGCAAATGGCGGTCCAGAAATCCCAATTTCCAATTCCTCCAAAAACCAACGAAATCAAGACCAAATTATACTAATTCCACTCCTTTCAACCTCCTAAACACGAATTTAACTTCAAAATTCATCAAAAACATCAAAATCACAACCTCCTCCGATTTGACCAAAAACCCTAAAAATTTCAATTTCTCAATTCTCCTTGCCTGGATCGATTTGGATCGATTCCTTTGGTGGGATTACCACACGAGTCAAGGTCTCCATTTCCCCCCTAAAATCGGGCCAAGAAGTGGCCGGAGGAGGGAGAACCAGCCCGACTGGGCTTGAAGTTCTTGGGCTGGAATCGGCTGAATGGCGGCGATTCGTGCCACACCGCTGCCACAGACAGGAAGAGGAGAAGGAGACGGTCCGAACGGGACCGGTGCGCCGGTCCAGTTCGGCCGGAGGTCGGGCCGAGTCGGGGGAGAGGAGAGAGAAAGAGAAGAAGAGAAGAAAAAGAAAGAAAAGAAAAAGAAAAGGAAAAATGAAAGTTTCCCGTTCGGGAAATTTTTCATTTCCCGCTATTTATAGTCGTCCAAAAATCGGACAATTTCCGATTTTACATCGTAACATTTTCGTACGAACTCCAAATTGAGCATGCTACGTGTCCACGAACTCGTCTCAACGTCTACTACCTCGTCAAGAAATAAAATCCTCGGTCGAGTCAACTTATTTAAAAGTCAACCTTTTGGACTTTCGAATCGTAAAAACAAGTACCGGAACGTAAAAGTAAAACATAAAACAGTCAAAAAAATAACTCAAGATTCGGGCCGTATCAATCGGCCTCGACGACGCCTGCCCAGCCCAGCCCAGCACCGCCGTCATCTTGCGCAACGACCCAGTGTTGCAGTGGTGTAGACCCGGATCAACGAGGCCGACCCATCTGCCCGACCCGACCCGTATGCAATGGCTCAACCCGGATTTTTATTATCCGACCCGCAATAAAAATAAGTTACTACTCCTAGTAAAATTAAAAGGTAATTTTTAAATTACTGATTATATTCATATTTACTGTTTTGGGAATTTAATGGTAAATATGAAATTGTTTAATTTATATGGTAAATGTGAAAATATATATGATTAAAGTGACTAATCATATGAATATTGTTTGTTTTTATGTGACGTATCAATTATGATGCGGCGATCAATATGCGACGACAATATGGAGTCGGAGATCGAGCAATCGCTTCATATGCAGTTTATTTGGAAAACTGACAGTAAGAATTTCGCCGCTTTCGTTAAATCTCGTTTAAATTATTCTATGATATAATGCTCTTATTAAATCGCATTAATATTTAAATATTAAATTTAGAGCATTATATGTTCATTTATTACTGTTAAATAATTGTTTTATATAACATGTTATTTAGTTTGAGCATTGTAATATACAGAAAATGGACAAACCTACTACTATGATAAAGCATTTTCACGAAGCATGAAAATGTGACCATTACAAATCTTGGTCTTGAAAATCCAATTTTTATTTCTTGAAAATTTATTCAACATGGATATCTTCTTGATTACGTAAGAAGTTTCAAAGTGACCATAATGTATCTTGGTATACTATAGTTGTCGTTGATGTCTATTTAGACTGTGAAACTAATACATTTTCTTCTTCCTCTATTTTAAGATGGTTCAACCATCACAGTTTGGCTTTGACACATTGCACTCTGAAGAATGTGAGTACTAGTCCTTCCTTATTGAGCCAACAAAGGCTTGAGCATGGTAAATTATGCCAACAGCTTTTTGCAAATAGCTGAGATATAATTAAAATACCTTGAATGACGATGTAAGGTCTGAGACAAAGAAATTTTCTAAAAATAAATTATGCAAAGTAATGCAACATCCCTAATACAAAGGGCAATTACCATGAACGTAAAGATTTCTATAATCGTCCAAAAGCAAGTGGAAACAATGCACCATTTGAAAGATGGACTGTTGTGTAAATAAACGAACAACTAATACGCACATTGCAAACTAGCAAAAGACTTAGCCGCGACTTACATGAAGTATAAAGAATCATACAAGTACGAGGATTTGGAAAAATATCTTCAATATCCAACAATAACATTGAAAATGAATTTACAACTAAACGCTTACCATTTGGGAGAAGATGACAATGAGACATCTCATCATTACAACTATTAAAAGAGCAAATAGAATCTAGCTCAATCCAAGATAGACTTTGATTAAGTCCACTTTTAATTTCGAAGATATTCTTGTAAAGGCTATCAGGCCTTATACCTAATTAATTAGACTTTTTGTCTTAAAGTAACTATTTCTAAATTGGACAAGACTAAATGTAATCGTTGGCATTTCCTCTCAATTAATTGAGATTATTCCAATTTTATGATATACGTGGTTCAATTTTCTGCATTTAACTTTGTAAAGTATTGCATAAAGTAAAGCAACATAACATAATATAGGCACGACATAAAGAACTATGTGCAAAGAAACGCATCATATAATCGCTAGAACAATAGTACTGAAAGACAATTATACTAATATATCACAAAATAGCATAATAGTACTGAAGCACAGTAGTACCATATCTATATCAATAGATATAACAAAAGTAATAAGGATCGGTATATATATTCATTTGGGATTCATAATGCACCTGCCTTCCTGGGATTACCATACCTTTTATTGCAATCCTCATCGAGTTACTCTAAAGAACTTGGGTTACGTTTCGATGTATATATATTGAGCATATGTCAAATTAACAATTTATGCGAAAAAAGAAAATTGAATTTTTCCACATTTTAAAGAAATTTATGCCACGATATTTATGTGAAAAATCACAAGTGAAAATTCATTTGAGCTCCTTTGCATTACCTCTAAGGACTGAGGATGTACACGAGTATTAGAGAAGTTTATATGTCAACTTAGTAGGCTATATGTAACTGCTTATTGAATCCAACGTCATAAGAAAATGAGTTTGGAATTCTGACATAAATTGGTTTTGACGCATTTCTAACCTTTTACATGTCAGGTACCCTTAATCTCGGCTAGAACGATCCCTACTTACCATATGCTACTAACGATTGTAGGGTTTATCATTGAAGTGCCGCTTCGGCGACTCGTCAATTTTTGGCGCCGTTGCCGGGGATTATAAAAGCTTGATATGTTTGAGTGTTAATTGTTTTGTAAATTTTCGTGTGTTTGTATAGTTTTCATTTGAATTTTTGAAAGACATTTGAAACTTTAAAGTCTTGAGGCATATCAGATAAAGCATGACCTAACCATGGGCTGCACAAGTCCATTGCACAGTTTGCTCCTCTGCTCCACGTACCTTGAAACTTTAATGCCGTATGTATAGATTGAAAAATTCCTGAAAAATTCGTGTAATGCCTTTTGTTGAAGCCGTAGCTTGTATGAATTTGTATTTATCTTTGTATTTTTCTTGTTCGTTTTGATGTGACTTGTGTGTGTGCAGGTCAAATTGGAAAGAAAAAGTGCAGGAAATTCAAAAATTCTTCTCAAAAAGAATTCTGACACTGCAGTATGTCAACTTTGGATGGCTGCCGTTTTCAGCTCACAAAACCTGACAAACTATTCCATACACCGTTGGAAAGGTCTCTAAGTCTAATTTCAGTAGGATTTTACTGAAGTGCATTTGGAGTCTCGACCCGTTCCCAGTTTCAATTTGAGTGCAGCAAGGTCAGTCTGGCGAAACAGAAAACTTTGCAGATAGGTCCAATAAAAGGCAAAACAAAGAATATTTCTGCTGGTCCGATTGAGGCAAACTTTATACCGCTGGAAAGCTCTATGTGTCTGCTACAAAATTGCTTTATAACACTTTTGCATAAGGATACTGGAACACACTAAATTCGGCCTTAAGAGAAATAGGCAAATCTGCCAAGGTTCTGCTGCAACCCCTGCTGAAGACCCTGCCCCTGCCGAGCAGCAGCTTGTACGCATCTTGCCGAGAGAAGCCTGCATGCTGCCGAGCTGCTTGTAGCCTGCCTCTGCACGTTGCCGATAACGAGGATGATGCTGCTGCCGATACCACCTGCCGAGCTGCCTGCAGCCAACCTTGCTGCTGCCAAGCAGCCTGCACATCACTCCACTGAGCTGCCTGCAGCATGGCCCTGCAAGCTGCCGAGTTTGCGCACAAGTCCTGCCATGCTGTTGCAACACGACTATTGCACCACCCACACCCGCACACCTACCCGCCGAGTATCCACATGTTGTATCGACGTATCCAGCCGAGGTATCGGATACGTGTCCAAACGTTTCCACCATCACATCTGCCGTATCTGACACTCATGTCAATACGCCGATACAAGAAGTAGCCGTATCCGATACGCATGTCGATACGTCTGTGCTACTGTTTACCGTATCTGATACGGACACGGACACACCATCCGATACGCTGCCCAGCAGGTTGCCTGTTGCCGAGCAGCCCCTGCCGATAATCCTGTCCCTCCCGCAGCCGCTGACACTCACACTGCCGAGCAAGCTGCTCGGCAGACTGCCATTGCCGACATGCAAGCTGCAGCCTGCCGAGAGGGCAGCCTATGCTGAGCAGCCTGCCGAATGCCCCTGCCCTGCTCCTGCCGAGAGAGGCTGCAGCCTGCTAAAACCCCTGCCGCACCCTGCTGCCGACCCCGCACGCGAAGACACCCACACTGCCGATAGCGAGGACGATGTTGCGCACACTCCCGATACTGCCTACAATCCTGTCGAGGACTCCTCGCAGCTTGACACCAACGCTGCCGAGCAACTTGTACACCTTACTGCCGAAGTCGAGTGCATTGCACTAATGCTGCCGATAACAAGCATCATGGTGCCGATCAGGAGGAAATTTTTCGAAAGCATCTTATCAACTTTCTAAGTGCCGAATTAAGCTATTTGAGCAACTAATGAACACACAATGATGAGTCTAGGCTAAAAGACTATAAACACTTAAGCACTACTTGGGAGGCAACCCAATTCGACCATGAAAAACGAAGGAGCCATCATCAAGAGTTTGCAATTTATAAACCCTTCTCTTTTTCATTGGTTTGTGATGATATGTTGGAATATGTTAGACTATTGCATGCTTAGGAAATTATTTGCTATATTTCTATGCTTACATTGAGAACAATGTAATTTTCTAAGTGTGGGGTAGGTTTACATGTTTCGTTTATGTTTTTGTGTGCTTAGTTTAGAAAAGAAATTTCAGAAAATTGTTCCACAAAAATAGTGTTTAAATTTTTGTTTCGAGTCTTAGGATGCCCCTAAAGTAGTCAATGATATTTTTCTCCTCTTTGCATACATAGATGATAGTTGTCCATACTATAAAAATTGTGAGTTTCATGGATAATGTACATTGGTAGGAGCATGTAGAACTTGTTAATTAATAAAGCATGCATGTTTTAGCTAGTTTCTTTCCATAACAACCTTGTGAGTTTTAGAACAAAATTGCTTTCTTCATGAGTGTAAATTTCTGAATATTTCGAGCATGCGTACTGTTAAGAACCTCATCATTCTTTGTATATTCAACGATTATGTGCCATAGCTTTTTAATGAACTCTAGAATGCTAGAACTTACTCTTGTGATTTTCAAAACGTTTTTATCATAAAATACCTTGATTTCGATAAGGATTGAAAAGATCTTCTAGGTTTACCACCATAGCCAAATAAAGCACGAGCCTTATTTGTGTCCGTCGTGGGACACCTTAGTTAAACCCCTTGAGCCTACGTTTAACCTTTTCTTTCATCACCCTCATAAAATTCCTGTTGTGGAGTGATGTAGGAAAATAAGTGTGGGGTAGAGAAAAGAAGGAAAGAATGTTTGTGCTGTTCCTTAGAGAAAAGAAAAAGAAAAAAAATTTCGGAATCAAAAGAAAAATCAAAGAAGAAGGGCACGGCTTGAAAAAGAAAGAAAATATATGTATGGATAGAGTCTTGAAAAAGTATTGGGAATTTGAAGTTTGTATGTATGTGAAGGTCTGGCATTGTTAAATTTTAACCTTTGTTCGTATTCACAATGTTTTGGGGAAGTAAAGAATGAAATATGGGTCCAAAATGATGAAATCCAGACCTTGGCGAGAAGACATAAGGAGAATCGAGCTTTGCTTAAGGCCTTAGTGAAGTTTGAGCCTCCTTTCCCAAATTTTCGAATACCTCTTAGCCAAGCCCCATTGCATCCCTTTAAAAGATTTTTTTTCACGATTCTTAAGATGGTTAAATTTGATTTGTGGAGTCTTTCTCAAGAGTAAGTATATAGTTTTGGTTCATTGGTGCACATAGTTTTTACATGAGATTTTCCATAAAATTTTCACAAAGAGCTTTCATTTATTGAAATATGCAAGTTAATTTCGTGCTATATATATCTTTCTCTTGTATATACTTATGTGTGAATAGTCATGTCTTGAGTGAAAAGAAGAAAGCATGCCTAGTGAGGAGGATCAGATTAGCTATACATGTTTTCATGCTTATGTGATTGTTCTTACATATTAATATTGATGTTGCATGTTCATGAAACTTGGGATTTTCGTGCTTGGCATTCTCATGCATCAACTTGAAAGCTATGTGTTCATACGAGCCTGAGACGAATCATTAGGGGTAATAGTTTATTTAGAGTCTTAGTTTAATTTAGTTTTGCTAAGGGACTAGCAAAAGATAAGTGTGAGGTAGTTGATAGAAGCATAAAATGCGACGTTCTTAATATGTTTTACCCTTCATTTATACTTTGCTTAACCCTTAATGTTGTTCAATTGAGTCATATTATAGAATCATGAGTTTTTGGTAGAGTTATAATAAAAATGTGCTAAAGCATAGGGAATTTGCAGAAATTTGTCAAAGTGGTCAAGATAGGAGTCTCTAAATGTTTCGTTGATTTAGTAAAGCTTCCATGATATTTTTGATGGATTTTTCTTCTCTTATGAGCAGTAGAAATGTTAAGGATTGAGCAATGGAAGGAGTTAGAGAAATCGGAACAAAAGAAGTAGCCAAGAGTTGCATTGGAAAATTCTGCCGCAATGTAGTTAGTTCCAGTATTTTCCTGGGCACATTATCCAACTTCCAGAATTTCTCCAGGACGGACCACGAGTAACTAGAAGACATGCCATATATGTACAGAAAACTCTATGAGTCTAGGTTTGATAAAATTTGGAATCGCATTAAAAGCTGTCCTGCGGAGAAAGTTATGCCAGTTGCAATGCCGGAAGGTCACTACTCTGCCGAGAAAAAGAACCTACTGCCTGTTTTTGCACTTTTCCGTTTTTGTACATCAAAGAGGCAACCGAATACATCACTTGAGAGTTTCCAAGCTAAATGAAGGTTAGGGGATTCAGCTAAGCCAAAAATATTCGGCAGAGAGTATATACTAACGATTGTAGGGTTTATCTTTGAAGTGACTCGTCAATGATAAACCCGACAATCGTTAGTAGCATATAGTAAGTAGGGATCGTTCTAGCCGGGGATTAAGGGTACCTGACATGTAAAAGGTTAGAAACACATATTCACAAATTTATACAAATAATGAAACGAAAAGGGGGAATTAAGATGAGGTTCGGCTAAAGGCCTATGACACGAAATCAAATCTAATTCTACTATATACAAGTTTGGTCGACATCTTTCACACAAGCAAATAACACAAAGACTCTTTAACATGCAAGACTCACACATTTGAAAGTAAGGAACAAGTATTGACACACCCTAAAATTCAGTTTCGACACAACTAGAGCCTACGAGGTTATCCAATTGTTAGATTACTTAGGTATTTAGAATTAACTACGAGTATAATCCTAAAATCATGCTAAACCGGTTTTAACACGTTTTAACATTTAAGCACAATAATCTCAATCGAAGACAAGCAAATAAGTAAGGATGTCACTCTCTTCTTATTAAACGAGCAAGTTCTAAGGTTATTAGACCTAGTGAGCATATGATTTAAGACAACTACGAGTATGACTCAACCATAAAACCCTATCACATGAAACCTAGCACTTAGAATTACTAGTTTTAAACAACAAATACTTTAAACGAAACTAGTGTTTTGGTTTTTCTGCCCCAACCTTAGATCTAACCGATTTTAAGTCTATAACATGCATTAAATACCTACTATCCTAATTATCAAACATATGAAATTTACATGCTAAAATCAATAAACAATCACATAAACATCAAATCGGGTTCATACAACAATTTATCAAAAATCAAGAATCGAATCGAGTTCATACAATAAACATAACCAAATACAAGAGCCATAGGGGATCGGATCACACTTTAGAAACATTTGAAGACTTCGATAAGTGTTGATGGAAGATGCACGACAGTAGGTTTAGGTGAGGTTCGGAATTATGGAAGGTGGTGGAATCGGGATCTTGGCTAAGTATTTGGTATGTGGTGCTTGAAGATTTGGTAGAATATTTGGCTAAGTGTTTATGCTTGAGATGTGACAGATTTCCTGTATGGAATTCGTGGCTATTTATAGGGAAAAATCTGCACAAGGTCGGCAGCAACTAGGGAACACAAATCCTAAACCAATTTGGTTTAGGTTTTCTTCATTTCTTGATTCTTCTAGGATACTTCTTTATGCGGAATCTTTTTGGCTTGGCTAAATCCCCTAACCTTCATTTAGCTTGAAAACTCTCAAGTGATGTATTCGGTTGCCTCTTTGATGCACAAAAGTAGAAAAGTGCAAAAACAGGCAGTAGGTTCTTCTTCTCAGCAGAGCAGTGACCTTCTGGCATTGCAACTGGCATAACTTTCTCCTCAGGGCAGCTTTTGATGCGATTCCAAGTTCTATAGAAACTAGACTCATAGATATTTCCGTACATTTTTGGCACGTCTTCTAGTTCCTCGTGGTCCATCTTGGAGAAATTCTGGAAGTTGGATGATGTGCCCAGGAAATTACTGGAACTTACTACATTGGGGCAGAATTTTCCAATGCAACCCTTGGCTACTTCTTTTGTTCCGATTTCTCTAACTCCTTCATTGCTCAATCCTTAATATTTCTACTGCTCATAAGAGAAGAAAAATCCATCAAAAGCATCATGGAAGCTTTACTAAATCAACGAAACATTTAAAGACTCCTATCTTGAGCACTTTGTCAAATTTCTGCAAATTCCCTATGCTTTAACACATTTTCATTTTAACTCTACCAAAAACTCATGATTCTATAATATGACTCGATCTAACAACATTAAGGGTTAAGCCAAGTATAAATGAAAGGTAAAACATATTAAGAACGTCGTATTTTATGCTCCTATCAGCACAACTACTCGTGATATGGTGATCCGTACATTAAAGAAATTACCATGGACACCCACATTTTGGATGAATAGAAGTAAACACCAGAAGAATATTGTTTACACACGAAACTGAGAACGACTAAAGAACATTTTATCCTCAAATATTATTTCGACACAATCCATGTAGGGTTGAAGACGTGTGTTCAATCCCTACATTCCACCGCTCTCCTAAGGTGGAATTATGATATATTTGATGCACAAGTACATGCACTTATACCATTTTATGCTTCTTATATATCTATTGTGATTTTATGAATCAAAGCACATCACTCAAAGCCTATTCGTGAAACTATGATTGAGATCATCATATGCAAAGGAAAAAACATGTGTTCTCATTATGTTCTTATATTGAATCAAAAGAGGATTCAGTAGATATATTCAACCAACTTGCGGACACCTTAGATATTTTCTGGTGTTGGTTGTTGTCACTACTACAAAAAAGTCACTACACAACGGTTTTTCACCGTTGTATGAGTCTGGATTTTCCGTTGTATATCTCGATGTTGTGTAATTGAAACGTTAGACAAGTCAGTAAAAGTTTCTGTTGTACGACTTATAAGCCATGCCATGGCTGGCTTGGCATGCGCGACACTGACATGTCTAGTTTATACAACAAAACATATATATTTTTCTGTTGTGTGATTTTTAAACATACAACAGAATATTGTCTTTTTATTCAGTTGTCTGATTCACACAACAGATTTCATTTCCTACTTATTAAGTTGTTTGATTGATAGGAGCATAAAATGCTACGTTCTTAATATGTGTTACTCTTCATTTGTACTTTGTTTAACTATTATTGTTTTAGAATCGAGTCATAATATAGAGTCATGGGATTTTGATAGAGTTACAAAGAAATCATGCTAAGTATATATAAAATGTACAAAAATGCCAAAAGCCGATTTATGAAGTCTTAGAGATGTTTCATTGAATCTGTAAAGCCTCGGCTATACTTTTGATGGATTTTCCTTCTCTTATATGCAGGAAATATATTGATGATTGAGTAATGGAAGGAATTACAACAATCGGACAAAGAAAAGATGGCAGAAATTACAAAAGCACAAATCGGTGCAAATCCACTAACTTCAGTAATTTCCTGGGCACATCACCCAACTTCCAAAATTTCTGCAGGACGATTCACAAGGAACCAGAGTGCGAGCCATATATGAATGGAAAGCTCTATGAGTCTAGTTTCTACATAGCTTGGAATTGCATCAAAAGCTGATAGGAGCACAAAGTGCTACGTTGTTAATATGTTTATGCCTACATTTATACATTGTTTAGCCCTTATTTACTTAAGATCGAGTTATAATATAGAGTCATGAACTTTTGGTATATATAGTTTTAATGAAATCGTGCTTAAACGTCGGAACTTTACAGAAATTTCACTAAGTGCAAAAAATCGGAGTCCTTAAATGTTTTGTTGAATCTATAAAGCTTCCATGTTGCTCTTGATGAAAATTTTCTTCTCTTATGAGCATTGATGAATGAGAAATGGAAAGATTTAGAGTAATCGGAGCTAAACAAGCTGCCGAAAATTGCTACGCAAGATCGGATCTAGTAAATTCCAGGAATTTCTTGGGCACATCACTCGACTTCCAGAATTTCCCCAGAACAGCTCACTTATAACTAGATGGCGTGCCACATATGTATGGAAGGATCTCTGAGTCTAGTTTCCACAAAACTTCGAATCGCATTAATAACTATTTTCTGGAGGAAGTTATGCTCGATTAAAGATACAAACGTCAAATCTGTTGAGAAGAAAGCAAGAATCAGCCTCAGCCCCTGCTGATAGGCTGCAGTGCCAGCCTCGCAGATTAGCAGGCTGTGCCGCTGCCCAGCACTCGCAGCCTGACACTCGCGCTGTCGAGCAGTATCCGACACTGGCCCAGACGTATCCAAGACGTATCCCAGGCGTATCCGCCAAGGTTTTGGCCTATGACATCTCGTATCTGATACCAACATCCCCGCGTCCGATATGGACACCAACGTTGTCGAGGATCAGCAACATTGACACTGCTCCTGCCGAGACGCGCAAGCGCTGACACTCTCGCTATCGGAAGCCATAAGCACATGTTGTCGACAGTATGTCAACAACGCTAGACAAAACCCATCCAGTTAGCCTCGCCAGCATCCGATAGATTAGCCTCGCTATAAGAGCCTACTGTGCTGCTGCGCAGCAACTGCCGAGAAACTCTGCCGAGGAAGCCTGTCGAAGGCCTCCCGCATGCCCTGCACCAGCCCACACATGCTCTGTCGATGCTGCCGAGAAGCAGCACGCTGTCGATACGCTGTCGATAGCCTGCATTCTGCCGAGGAAACCTTCCGAGAGGCTGGAAGTGCCCAAGCCATGTCCTAGAGCTTTTAGGAAGAAGAGAACGTGTGTAGCAGCTGCCACGAAACCCTAGGCCGGTCAAACAAGGAATCCCCAGTTCAAAAAGGGATAGAAAAGCCTAAACCATATCGGAGTAGGAAACCTTATTACATGAAGATTTCTATCCCATTTTGAACAAGGAAAAGTCCCAAACTACACAGCCTTTTCTCCTATATACAGAGGCCGGTACCATGAAGAAAAAGTGTCACATTCTAGCACAAGAAAAGTACAAAAAGCTCTACTAATACTCAGCCAAAAATCCTACATAGAATAGCTAGCCAAAAAACATCCCCATCACCACCAAAAATACCTAATCCGTACCTAAGGCACCTTCGTTGGATCAACACAAGTTTGAAGCCTCAAAGGTGTCTACAAAGTGCAATTCACCCCCTACTTTCAGTTTAGTAAATTATTTTATGTAGTTATGCTTAGTTTTGTCTATGAAACTTGTATGAATTCTTGGTTTCAGATTGCATGTGTATGTGTAAAACGATTTGAGTTTTGGTTTTGTAATTTATATTTTCAGTACGTGTTCACGTTGATTACTTGGTTTTTCAAACATAGGATACAAATTGCATGTTAAAATTGTAAATAAAATATGTAACAACATAGTAACTAGGTAATCGGCAAGCATGCTAATTTAGTTTTAAATTTGTCTTGGTTTGTTCTTTAAATTCGTGTGCCTTAAAGGTTGGTGTTTTATGTAATTGCAATGTGTAGGACATTGATCTCATTTAGCCGAAATAAGCATAAGTCAAATTAACGAGTTGATTGGTTTGGTTCGTGTTGTTTCTTTAGGGCTAGAGTAATTTAAAGAACATACTTATTTAATATGAAGAGTGACGCCTTACATGTCAACTTGTTTCCAACTAAAATGACTTGTGTTTAATTGTTTTTCATAATTTTTTTCATCTATAGGAGTTCTCAATTATGGCTAGTAAAACTTTAGAATTAATCTATAGGATAATTTCGAAGTACTTGTGAAAGTCTTAATCGATTAGTAATACCTATAGGGAGCTAATTAGATTGGAACTATGTCGAGTCTAGAACACTTTAATATTGCTGCCGTGAGTCTTGTCTGCTTGATTGTTATGTGCTTTGATTGCTTTGTGTGCTAAGCTTTGTGTGAAAGATGTCGACCAACTTGTACATAGTAATTTAGGATTTAAATTCCTGTTCTTTAGTTTTAGGGCAGCTTGCTGCCGACCCTTTTCAATCCCCCTTTTTGTTCCGATTTTGCTTGTATAAATGTATAAATGTGGTACTAACTTTTTACATGTCAGGTACCCTTAATCCCCGGCTAGAACGATCCCTACTTATTTCTATACTACTAACGATTGTAGGGTTTATCATTGAAGTGTCGTTTCGGCGACTCGTCAATTTTTGGCGCCGTTGCCGGGGATTATGAAAGCTTGATATGTTTATATGTTGTTTTGTAAATTTTCATGTGTTGTAATTATTTTGTTGGAAATTTTGTTGTAAAGTAGAAATATGCTTCGGCATGTAGAGTTTAAATTTCCGAAAATTATATGATGTTGTCGAATGTGCTTTGATGTAATAACTTAGTTAAATTGCTAGGAGGCTTAGAGGTTTATTTGTATTGAGTTTGCTTTGAGTTTTGAGGAGAAGAGGAATAGGTAAGGTCACTTTTGTTGATATTAGCCTTAACCCTTCATGTTATCTTTCGAGGTCTCATGAGGTTGAGGGCGGCTTTTATTGACACTTGTGCTACTGTCAACACGAGGTTCTTAACTAAGTAAGGGGCAAAAGGTTCGCCTATTAGTGTGTGTTGTCCCGACTTAGACTCAAAGGTTTGTCAAATTAGATCTTAGAGGCCCATAGACTGTTTTCTCTTCTCTTTTGAAGAGGGGCGATAAGGGACTTGTCCTCCGTGGTTACCAACAAATGAGTCTTGCCTTCAGCTATTTTCAGATGACATGCCTAGCCTTCTGAAACCACGGAACTTTGTGTCTAGACAATAGCACCTAGGCTGCATGTCCACAGAGCTTCAAAACTTAGAGTGAATTCGGCATGAGTGAGCCTTGAGGCTTGAAACAAGATGTTTTGTGTGGTTTGAACTCTTGAGGTATATCAGATAAAGCATGATACTACCGGGGACTGCACTAGTCCATGGCACTGTTATCTCTTATGCTCCACGCACTTTGAGAGTTTGAACAAACTTAAAAGCAATTAGACTTAGAAATTTCGACATCACCATAAAATTTCGTTTACTTGCTCTCTTCTTGCCGTGTACATCTCTTCTTTGACATGTATATATAGCTTGAAATTGTTTGAATATTGTTTGAAATTGCCAATGCCGTGACTTGTATTGTTCTTGTATATTCTTGCTTTTTATTTATCTTCAATGATTCTAACTTGCTTCTCGTTGAACTACTCAGGATAATGCATGTCCAAACCTAATCTTTGGACAAGAAATAATCGAGGACGCTTGCAACGAATCAACGAAGAACCCACGCTCGCCATAGCAGCACCGTTACCCCCACCCGAACCATCACTTAGCTCGGCATCATCACCATCACCACCTTCTAGCCCTAGTTCGGCCTCTCTAGTCACTTCATCGTGTGACCTTAACATAGAGGGACCTGAACTTGAGACCTTTGCCGAGCCTCCCTTGCAAGATTTCGTTTTCAACTTTCCCGAGCCACCAATCATGACTTCGATCCGTGCTCAAAATGGTCGTGTCACCGGAGGAGGAACCGCACCCGCGAACATCACTTTCCCTCCATGTGCAACCGGTAAGAGTGGGGAGTTTGAATTGAAGAGTGGATTTCTCCACCAATTGAGGCCGTATCACGGCTTGGCGAGAGAGGATCCGAATAAGCATCTTCAGTGGTTCAATTTTACCAACGAAAGCATGTGCCCTACAAGTGCCGACATTCAACACTTCAAGATGAAGGCTTTTCTGTTTTCACTTGAGGATCAAGCCAAGGAGTGGCTATTTGAGGTGCCAACCGGTCGTATCACATCGTGAGAGACGATGGTGAATGAGTTTCTACTCAAGTATTATCCGGCATCTCGTATCACTGATTTGAGGAAGCAAATCACGAGCATTCGGCAAGGAGGAGATGAGACGTTTTCTGACTACTACAAGAGGTATAAAACCCTCGTTGCTTCGTGTCCATCTCATGGCATTAGAGAGGGGATACTTCTTCAGTACTTTTATGAGGGCTTGCGTCTCATGGAGAGGGAGTTCCTAGATTCGGAGGCTCAAGGTTCTTTCCTTGAGCTTGATCCTACACCGGCCAAGAACTTGTTGGAGATCCGAGCGTTGAATAGTCAACAATTTGGCATGTCGCGAGACAATGCCTTGAAGCACAAAGTGAATGAGACTACATCAAGTTCGGCATTAGAGAATAAGGTTGATAAGCTATCGGATATGGTAGCAAGTCTAATGCGAGGAAGGAGAGCACAAGTGTGTGGAGTTTGTGCCGAGAATCATGAAACCGAGCTATGCCCTCAATTTGGATTAAGTGAGGAGGAGGTGAATGCCGTTGGATTTCAAGTAGGACAAAGGTTCGACAACTTCAATCCGAGATTCAAAGATCATCCGAACTTTAGATGGTCAAACAATGACAATGTCGAACCAAGAGCACCATATGTGCCGAGAGCACCCTTTCAGCCGAACCAAGGAGCTTTTGTGCCAAACCAACAAGCACCGAACCAAGCCATGATGTCTCAAGCTGTGCCTTTAATTTCCAAGCTCAAGCCGCACCAAGCAACCCCAACTATGATGCATTGATTCAATCTCTTTCAAGTGCAACTCAAGTATTGCTCGCGGGACAACAAACGCACTCGAAAGACATAGCCGAGTTAAAGACTCAAATGGGGCAAGTCGTGGACTTCATGGGAAAGATCACCGAGCAAGGAAAGCTTCTGAGTGGAGTTATTAAAAATCCGGGGCATGAGCATGCCAAAGTCATCACAACACATAGTGGAAGATTGTTGAATGAGCCACGAGCTAAAATTCCGAAGAAAGTGACTTTCGAAAATATTTATGATGAAGAAGGCAATATTGGCAGCCTTCCTGCAGATACCAATGGCATGCAGCATGCCAAAGCTGCCGATGCCACTGCCGACGCTGCTGTGCGCCACACTGCCATGCGCAATGATGCGTAGCCTGCCGATAAGGCTGCAGCCGAGCGTGCTGCTACCGAGAAAGAAGCCATGCGCAACGAGCTAGAGAAAGATCCCGCAACTTCGTTGAAGGAAGCCGTGTCGATCAAAGCCAACAAGGGAGGGCCGAAATCTTGCATACCCTTCCCTTCTCGTTTTGCAAAATCAAAGAAGGATAAGTTCGACGAGGAAGTGTTTGATATTTTCCGGAAAGTAGAAGTGAACATCCCGTTGTTGGAGTGTATAAGGCAAGTGCTTAAGTATGCAAAGTTCTTCAAGGTGCTTTGCACGACAAGAAGACATACGAGGGAGACACGTGTGGTGACTATGAGCGAAACAGTGTCGGCCGTTATTCAAAGAAAGTTGCCACCAAAGATGAAAGATCTGGGAAGCTTCAATGTGCCATGTGTGATTGGCAACACTAGGTTTGATGATGTCATGCTCGACTTGGGAGCATCGATCAATGTCATGTCACTCAATGTGTATCAAACGTTGAGTATAGGGCCTCTCAAGAAGGACAAAGTCATCATTCAACTTGCGGATCGATCAAGCAAGTATCCGGAGGGCTATGTCGAGGACGTGCTTGTACAAGTGAACCACCTCATCTTTCCGGCCGATTTCTATGTGGTAGAGATAGAAGACTCACCGGTTAATAGCACTCAATTACACGTACATTTTATACCTGCAATACAATCTCATACATATATATTACCCTTCTTGTGTCAATTGTAGTAAGGACAAGTAGGGATCGTTCTAGCCAGGGAAATCAAGGGCTTTCAATCACAAAAAACATTACATAATCATATGGGGGGATTAAAGATTGAATCAATATCCTACCGAAAATTATGTAATTTAAAACCTAAATTAAATATATATATATATGATCAACACCTTTCACACATAACACTACACACAAAACTCACATAACACATAACAAATCGCACAAAGTAATAAGGTATCAAATCGGAATGCTTCACAAATCCAATTTTAGTTCCAATTTAATTAGAGCCTCTGCGGTTTATCTAATCATTCAAAACTCCTCAATTATTTAGAACTAACTCTGCGTATAATCCTAAACATGGTGCTAATCAGTTTAAAGACACTCTGCGTAGAAATTAAACCAAGAAACACATAAGTACAATGAGTTGAATTGGAAACATATTAGCAAGTATGGCGTCACCTCATCTCACATCGATATGTAAATTTTCAGAATTACTCTAACCCATAGAACCAACACAAGATCAATCAACTTAGTGTATAATCAACCTCATGTTGTGTTCGGTAAGTGAAACCAATACAAAAGGTTCGGCCTTGATCTAGGCAGCCCTCATGTACCAATTTAAATGCACATGAATTCAGAAAATAAACCAAAGTATGAACAAGGTAACATGCGATTTTAATACAACAAAACCCTGATTAATTCGTTACATGCTATATTCAGAAATTAAACAAATAGAAAACCAAAACACATAACAGAATTTCAGAAATCCAAAGTATAACTTATAAAACCAAATAAGAATCCACAAATCTTTACAAACTTCATACACAAAGTTAAGTAATTATACAGAAAATTACAAGCCATGAGATAAGAGTGAATCACACTTTAAAAGAAACCTTGAAGAACTCTCGTCAAGTGTTGATTCGGGTGGAGGTGAAGATGCGATCTTGAATGCAATGGATGATGGTTTCGGCTTGGATTTACTTTGGATATTGTGGTGCTATTTTGGTAGAGTTTTGGCTTTGTGAAAGTGAGAGAGAAGAGATGATTTTTCTGTTCTTAAGTCGTGCTATTTATAGAGAAAAGGCTGGAGGAAATAGGCAGCAATTAGGATTACACAAGTCCTAGTCCCAGGAATAAATTCTGGAAGTCAGGACATAGTCCCAGGAAAATCCTGTTAGTCCCTGGATCGTTTTGTTCAAACTGCCAAGTTGCAACCATCTTTTGGGTGACTTCCCGAGCTCCAATTGATCTGAATTTTTTACACCATATACTCCAGCTTTCCAAATATAGGCCTGCCAAATGTCATCAAATTTGGAAAAGAATAAGTCAGTTAAACACAGGCCTAAAAATCACGAAAACAACATATTTTGCACTTTTTCCTCAGATTTCTATACTTAGTCGTTTTTCTGACAATTAAGCACATTTTCTCCAAAACTCTACCAAAGCGACACTAAACTATATTATGAGTCTATCTTACTCTAAATAGACTTAATAAAGCACAAATAAGGGGTAATAACACATTAATATCGTCGCACATTGTGCTCCTATCAACTACCCAACACTTATCATTTGCTAGTCCCTAGCAAACTAAACACAAGACTCTACTAAAACTACTGCTTCCCCTAAATGATTGTCTGAGGATCTTTTAAACACATAGCTTTCAAGTTTAAGCATTCAAATGCAAGCACATAAATCCCAAGCGTCATGGATATGATTCACGATATGAACAAGTCAGAGGTGAGAAAAATAAGCATGTAAACATGTCAAGTTAATTCAATCCTCCTCACTAGTCATACTCACTTCTTTTCACACATGATATGGCAATTATTCACTCATAGTATATGCATGAAAACAGATTGTAAGGTAACAATTATGTGCACGAATGGACCAAAACCATATGCTTACTCTTGAGAAAATTTCCACAATCAAAGTTTACCAATCTTAAGAATCATGAAAAGATCAAAAAGGTGATAATGGGGTTAGGCATAAGGAATTCGCATATAGAATAGTGGTGATAAATGTCATCAAGACTTAGCAAAGCTCAATACTCCTTATGACTGCATTCCAAGGGCCAAATTTCATCATGTTAGACCAAAACTTCATTCTTTTCTTCCTCATAACATAGTGAACATGAACACAGGTCAAGTATAATAATAATAGACCTTCAATTATCAAACAATCTCCAAATTCACTACAAGAACTCAATCCAAAACTTTTTCTTTTCTTTTCTTTTGCTGAAACCTTTTTATTTTAATTTTTTTATTTCGGATCGGACCAAATTACGTGCACAATTTGTACCTGCAAAATAATCTCATACATATATATTACCCTTCTTGTGTCGAGTGTAGTATTGACAAGTAGGGATCGTTCTATTCGGAGAAATCAATGGCATTTAATCACATGAAGCATTACATAATAAAATGGGGGTTGAAGATTGAATTATTACCTACTGAATTTACGAAAGTAAAACAGAAAATAAAACCTAAATTAAATATATATATATATATATATATATATATATATATATATATATATATATACACACACACACACACATGATCATCTTCCAAACACAAAACATAACACAAAATACTCAAGAACAAGTAGCAATCGTATGCAATAAACAAAACAGCAATTTTCGAAACTCCCAAAGTTCATTTAATTCCAATTCTAATTAGAGTCCTTGGCGGCTCATCTAATCGTTAAGACTTCTCAATTATTTAGAATTATCTTTGCGCCTAATTCTAAACATATGCAATCCAGTTTAAAGACACTTGGTGTAGAAATTAAACATGAAGAACACATATGATGCACAGTAAGCCGAATTAGAGACATGCAACAAGTATGGCGTCACCTCACCTTATTAAACATGTTAATTTTCAGAATTATGGTAACCCTACTTAAACAATCTATACCACAACAACTTGGCGTATGATGCAATCTAAATCATTCTGGTATATGAAATCGGCATCTAAGGAGAAGCCACAAAGTCAGCCCTTAAGCACTCAATTTGTTGAGCTTGAATTCATGAAAATTAATCAAATAAACAATGGAAACATGCGAAAATATTCTGCCTATTTACAACATACAAATCGCAACAAGTTATTGTTCATAGAATCAAAAGAAAGAAACCCTGATTAATCCGAATTCCATGCTTGAAATATAAAACCAAAAACCAAACATCCATAGTATAATACATCATGAAATCGTAAAATATACAAAAAATTATACAAGCCATAGAGAGGATGAATCACACTTTGAAGAAGAACCTTGAAGAACTTTCGGCAAAGGTGGTGAGATCGAATGAAAGCTAGGGTAAGGAACGGACTTTTGGAGGTGGTGGAAGGTGTTTATGACTAGTATTTTTCTGTGTGGACTTGGAGATATTTTGGCAGAACTTAGGTTAGCTTTATGCGTGAGAAGAGATGAGATCCCTTTTTCTCACTATTACATGGCTATTTATAGAGGAAATAACCTAGAGAAGCCGACCACAAACCGAAACCAAATTGGTTTAGGTTTTCCTTGATTTTCTGAATTCGGCAGAATGACCTCCGTGCATTGATTACATCAGAACTCTCTCTAGCAAATATCTATTGAGGTGATTCTAATGGATTTGGAAACTAGACTCCCGTAGCTTTCTATCCATATGTGGCTCGCCATCTGGTTCAAAGTGAGCTGTCCGGGAGAGTCCGTGGAAGTTGGATGACATGCACAGGAATTTTCCCGAAATTAATCAGGATTCTTTTTCTTTCTCTTGTTATTTGAATTCTTTTCTTCTAGACTCTTCTTGGCCTGATCTTGGAGTTGAATCTTCTTATTAAGTTAGTATGGATATGTCTTTAGGTCCATTACAGCTGATCCACGCTTCAAAAGTCCAATGGAAAGCTTTCCTTGTGCAACTGGGAAATCACTCTGTTTCTCGGCAGATTGACCTTTATCCAGTACATCCAGCATAACTCCTTCCTCAAAGCTCCGATTGATGCGTTTCCAAGTTCCAAAGAAACTAGACTCGTAGAGCTTTCCAAAGGCATATGGCATGTCCTCTGGTTCCAAGCGATGTGTCCCACAGAAATTCCGGAAGTCAGGACACAGTCCCAGGAAAATCCTGGTAGTCCCTGGTGATCTTTGCTCAAACTGCCAAGTTGCAGCCATCGTTTGGGTGACTTCCCAAACTCCGATTGATCTGAAATGTTGACACAATACACTTTAGCTTGCCAAATATATGCATACCAAATTTCATCAAATTTGGAAAAGGATATGTATGTCAAACACAAGCCTCAAAATCAAGAAAACAACATATTTTGCAATTTTTCCTCAGATTTCTATACTTAGTCGTTTTTCTGACAATTAAGCACATTTTCTCCAAAACTCTACAAAATTGACACTAAACTAAATTATGACTCTATCTTAGGTAAATAAGGGTTAAACGAAGCATAAATGAGGGCATAAGCATTTTAATATCGTCGCACATTGTGCTCCTATCAATAGACCTTCAACTATCAAACAATCTCCAAATTCACTACAAGAACTCAATCCAAAAAATTTTCTTTTCTTTTGTTTTGCTGAAACCTTTCTTTTTTTTTTTTTTTTTATTTCGGATCGGATATTGGTTTTTTATTATCAAACAATCTCCAAATTCACTACAAGAACTCAATCCAAAACTTTTTCTTTTCTTTTGTTTTGCCGAAACCTTTCTTTTTTTTTTTTTTTTTTTTCGGATCGGATATTGGTATTTAATTTTTTTCTGTCCGATTTCTTTCTCTTTTTGTTTCGGCAATCACATTTCTTTCATGCTTTTTGGATTGACTCACCACACACTTGCTTCAAATCATCACTCCAAATAACAATTCCACAATAAAATTAAGCTTTACCAAGTCTTGATAACAAGGGTTTGGATAAAACTATTCTAAGCACAAGGAATGTGTATCATGGTGATGAAATAAAATTGCTGAATTTCGACTCAAAGGGGTTAAAACTATGGAGTCACACGACGGGCAGAAATTAGGCACATGCTTTATTTGGCTTTGGTGGTAATCCTAACAAGATCTTTTCAATCATATTCAGAATCATGGCATAGTTATGAACAATAGTCTCAAAAATCATCAAGAGCAAGTTCTAGCATTCTAGAGTCCATCATAAAGCTATAGCACATAACCATTGAATAATTGAATAACAATGAGATTTGAAAAATTTCTGCCCATTTATAATAATTCATGAAGAAAGCATATAGGCTCAAAAGCTCACATAGTATGTTATGGAATAAAATCAACTCAAACATGCATGTTTTTCATATATCGATCAAAATCTCACCTGTTCATACCAATCATAGTATCCATGAAACTCACAATTCAATTTTATGATCATGCAAAACCATCATCTATGCATTCAAAGATATAATCATCATAGACTATTTAGGGGCAACCTACGACTCAAAACAAAAACCTACAAACTAATAACCAACGAAATTTTTTTTTTCTGAATTTTCTGATTTTTTTATTTTCTTTTTCTTTTAAGACTCAAAAAAAACAAACAAATATGTGAAACATGCAATCCCTACCCCACACTTAGAAAATTACATTGTCCTCAATGTAAAACAGAAATTATGTTGTAATTTCTAAGCATATGATAAATTCCACAAATTCCACATTTATACAATTCAACCAAAAAGAATTTAGGGATTTAGAAAATTCAAACTCTCGTGGATGGCTCCTTCACAATTTTGGTTGAAATGGGTTGCCTCCTATGCAGCACTTAATTGTTTATAGTCCTTTAGCCTAGACTCTTCTCCATGCTCATTCTGATCTTGGTGCGTCTTCTACTTGTATTTCCTCAACCGTGTGCTCTTCAAAAGGTTCGTAATAAGGCTTAAGTCGATGTCCATTCACCTTAAACGCATAACCTGATTTTTTACTTTGAATTTCAATAGCACCATGAGAAAACACATTAGTAACAATATAAGGACCAACCCAACGTGAACGCAATTTTCCAGAAAATAATCTAAGACGAGAATGATATAACAAAAATTTTTGACCAATTAGAAATGTTTTTCCTCTTAGTTTCTTGTCATGATATATTTTCGTCTTCTCCTTGTAAATCCAAGCGGCATCATAAGCATCATTCCTTATTTCTTCAAGCTCGCTTAATTGCAATTTCCTATGTAAACCTGCCGAATCCATGCTCATGTTGAATTCTTTAACCGCCCACCATGCCTTGTGCTCAAGTTCAACCGGAAGATGGCATGCTTTGCCGTATGTAAGCCTAAAGGGAGACATCCCTATAGGCGTCTTGAAGGCTGTCCTATATGCCCACAAAGCATTATCAAGTCTGCCGCTCCAATCCTTCCTTGTTGGACCAACAGTTTTCTCCAATATACTCTTGATCTCCCTAATTGAAACTTCTGCCATTCCAATTGTCTGAGGGTGATATGGGGTGGAAACGTTGTGATTAACTCCATACTTATTGAGCAAAGCCTCTATAGTTCTGTTGCAAAAGTGAGAACCTCCATCGCTTATAAGCACACGTGGTACTCCAAACCTAGAGAATATGCTAGTTCTCAAAAATTATGCAACAACTTTAGAATTATTAGTCCTTGTGGCTTTCGCCTCTACCCATTTAGAAACATAATCAACCGCCAATAAGATATAAAGAAAGCCTTTGGATGTGGGAAAAGGTCCCATAAAATCTATACCCCATAAATCAAAAATTTCAACCTCTAAATTAGGATTTAGGGGCATTTGATCTTTTGGACCAATATTACACGTTCTTTGACCTCTTTCCCATGTCTTACAGAATGTATATGCCTCTCTGAAAATTGTAGGCCAAAAGAATCCACAATACAATACCTTAAGGGCTGTCCTCTTAGGTCCAAAGTGACCTCCACACGCCTCAGAGTGACAAAAAGTGAGAATCGGCCTATGCTCTTCTTGTGGGACACAACGTCGAATGATTTGATCACTACAATGCTTCCAAAGGTATGGATCATCCCAAATATACACTACCAGAAAAAAGGCTTTTCCCGACGAAATAAAAAAAAACGGCCAACGACTTAAAAAGGCTTTTCACTAAAATTTTCGTTGGCAAAAAAAAAAAAATCGTCGGCTATATTCATATTTTAGTCGACGATTTGGATTTTTGTCGGCCTTTCTCTGAAACATTAGCCGACGAAACTTTTGAAATTTTGGCCGACGAAATTGACATTTTCGTGGGCTATAAGTCTATATATTTTCAGATCTAGACAGCAGCTGCTCATTTAAAAAAAAAAAAGAAAAAAAACGGGAGAAAGAGTGAAAAATCTGTGGGTATTGTTGAAATCCGTCCTCTCTGACATTGTGGAGCTATATATAGGTACGTATATGTGTATATATGTTGATTTTGAGTTTTAGTTGAGTTGATTTTGAGTTTTAGTGATTTTGATTTAGTAAGTGATTTTTTGTTTTGTTGTTGTTTTAGTGTTAGAATGTATGTATATATGTTGATTTTGAGTTGTAGTTGAGTTGATTTTAAGTTAGAGTTTAATTATGTGTTTTAATTTGATATTATTTTAATTAGTGTTAAAATATATATATATATATATGTCTGTGTGTGCATGTGTGTGTGGAGTTTAATTATATATATATATATATATATATATATATATATATATATGTATGTGTTAATTAATTTCTTATTAATTAAAGTTATATATATATATATATATATATATATTATTTCCAGGCTATATATGAATCCGGATAAGAGTTGGATTTCGCTTCCAAGGCACGACCGACGATACACTACAGAAGTTGTGAATTTTTTGCAGTTCGTCGAGGAAAATGCAAACGGGAATGAATACCATTATTGCCCATGCAATAAATGTACGTGTCTCAGTGATATGTGTCGATTTCCGATTAGGACAGTATGGGAGCACCTAAAGAGTAATGGGTTTTGGCCGAAGTACACACGTTGGATATATCACGGTGAGCCCTCATTAGATGGATCGCATGATCATGGGCAGTTTTTTTAGGCGGGCAGTAGTAGTACATCCAACGATCCAACAATGCCATTCGTCAACGACGTGTTTCCTTTTGAAAGCGGTGTACGTGGGGAACAATATATGCATGACCCGGTGCAGCCCTTCCCACAAGTTGTCAACACTGCTGCCTTTGACAAGTACAACAAACTGATTGCATTGCAACAGACCCCTGTGTCTTCAAGTTCTGAGAAGACAGTTCTTGAAAGTGTGATGGAGGTAATGAGGATTAAAGTCGAGACAAAATCAACTATCAGGCAAGTGGATGAATATCTACAGTACACTTCTTCATTGTTGGAGGAGGGTCGTCGTAATCCTACTAATCACCGTAAGGTCCGAAGTATCCTCAAAGATCTAGGGCTTTCCTACATTAAGATCCATGCATGCGCATTTGACTGCGTTCTCTTCTGGGTAAAGATGCATTTGGGAATGACCTTGCTAGCCTTGACGTATGTCCGATATGTCATTCTGACCGATATAAGTTGACGGGAGCAGGCAATAGGAAACCTGTGAAAGTGCTTCGGTATTTTCCGTTGAGAGATAGGCTTGAGCGGTTGTACATGTCAGAAACCACCGCAAAAGCTATGAGATGGCACGGTCAGCGGGACTTGGGAGACGCAGATATCATGACACACATCTCTGACGGAGCGGCTTGGAAGCATATAAACAATGAGTTTCCTCATTTTGCGTCAGATGTCAGAAACGTCAGGCTCGGGCTCTCAACCGACGGGTTCAACTCTTTCGCCACCATGAGTCTTTCATACAGTATATGGCCGGTGATTTTGGTACCTTACAACCTTCCTCCGTGGATGTGCATGAAGAAGGAATATAATATGTTGACGTTGTTGATTCCGGGGCCTGGTTACCCAGGGAAATGTCTCGATGTGTATATGAGACCATTGATTGAAGAGCTTAAGGTATTGTGGGACGTTGGTCATCCCACTTTTGACAAGTACAAGCAGGAGACGTGCCAGATGCATGCCATGGTTATTGGTACCATCAATGATTTTCCTGCTTATGGGATGTTGTCGGGCAGCGTTGTTAGGGGATACAAGGCTTGTCCAGAGTGCCTCAGCGATTATGAGAGCACCCCTCATTGTAACAAGATATGCAGAATGGGTCATCGTGTGTTCCTTCCGGCGGATCACCATTGGCGTTACGAGTCCGCCGCATTTGATGGAACCGAAGAACACGGTGGTCCTCCCAGAAGATGGACGGGAAGAGAAATTTTAGCAGTGCTTAATGAGTACGATTTTGGGCCCCTCAGCAATCATCCCGATATTGTAGCGGAAACACCTGAAAGACCTGAGGAGTACAAATTATGGACACATAAGAGCATATTGTGGGAACTCCCGTACTGGTGTGAGTTGTTGATCCGTCACTTCCTAGACGTTATGCACATAGAAAAAAAATATTTCTGAAAGTGTGGTGGGCACAACGCTGAACTTGGAGGGGAAGACGAAAGGCGGTCCTAAGGCTCGCACTGATCTGCAAAACATGAATATCAGAAAACAACTATGGTTGAAACAAGGGAAGAGGAAAATGCCTCAAGCTCCTTACACCGTCAAGCCTGAGCATAAATCAGAAATTTTCTATTGGATAAGTCGGGCCAAGTATCCTTCAGGCTTTGCTGGAAATATAGCCAAGTCTGTGAACAGACAATTCAACAATCTTTACGGGTTCAAAAGTCATGACAATCATATCCTGCTACAATGTCTCTTCCCTGTTTTCATTCGACCGTTCCTTCCCCGTCACGTTGTGGAGCCGTTAGTAGCGTTGGCAAGATTTTGCCCGAAGGTATGCACACGGGAAGTGAGAAAATCTGACCTCCGGGAAATGCAACAAGACATCGTTCATATCATATGTAAATTTGAGATGATATTTCCTCCAAATTTTTTCGACATCATGCCTCACCTCATGATCCATCTTCCTCGGTAGTTGTTGCTTACCGGTCCTGTGTACTTCACTTAGATGTATCCGATGGAAAGATACGTATATTACACCTTATGTTAATTTCCTCATCAATATATGTGATTTAGTATTAATGTATTATCATAACACTTTAAAAACTTGATTTATAGGAAACTTGGACAATACGGTGATTTTGTCCAAAACAGATCCGCACCTGAAGGATGTATAGCTGAAGTATATATTGCGCACGAGTGCGTCACCTACATGAAGCTGTATTTAAGAGCGTTACACGAAAGCATACCGGAAGATGTACCTTCACAGTTCAATCTTTCCATACTCTCCGACGATGTTGTACTCGGTGGAAAAATGCCAGTTTCCTACAAGTTGAAAGATTATGAGGTAGCCATTGTACATTGGTGGGTACTAATTAACTGTCCAGAAGTTCAGTTTTAGAAGAACATGCATCTAAACTGTGAACAAGTAGGAGGTGATCTTGATTACCACAACCGGACATTCGCAGAGTATTTCGGCCGCTGGATACGTAACTTTAACATTATTCTATACGTATTTATATAATATTGTGTATAATTATTCATATTTATAGTTGATTCTGATGGTTGCAGATGGACCTTATTAAAAATGATAATCACCCAAATTGGTCGCACGAACTCAGACTACTATCGATGAAGCCGGTCTATTCAAAAGTTTATGCTATGTGCAAGGTGAATGGTGTGTTATTTCGATGTGAAGAGAGAGACATCAGACTGAAAACACAAAATTCAGGGGTTATGGCACATGGTGGGGATGATGGAGTTGACTATTACTGTGTTCTCCATTCAGTTGTGGAATTGCATTATGGGGAAGGCATGAAAGTGCACCTTTTCAAGTGTAGATGGTTTGACACACGGCCGCAGAGCATGAAAACCGATCAATACGGCATAACTTCTGTGAACACTAGTACATCATGGTATGAGGATGACCCGTTCGTTTTAGCCACATGGGTGAAACAAGTGTTTTATCTTGATGATCTCGCCAAGGATGACCCGTGGAAAGTAGTCAACACTATCCACCATCGCAACATTTACCGGGCGTCTACACTTGGAGTGCCTGAAGAGAACGAGGAAGGTGGCACCGCGTATCAAGAGCCCAACTCAAACGGTATTCCTGACTCCTCTTTTATTCGCCTAGACACGCCGGTGCGAATTCGACGTGAAGAGCCACTGCTTGTTGATGTTGATCCAAGTGAAGAAACTAACGAGGACTCTAGTGGTGAGGAAAGACATAGATTACCCGTATCGAGCAATTCAGAAGACTCATCCGATGATTCCGATTACAATCCGACGGATTAAGTAATGTAGATGATGTCATCCTTTCATTTGTAATCCACTAATTTCTAATGAACGGGCGCGGGGATGAGCCTCCCAGCTAGGCTGGGTTCCAAACCCCTTAAAAAAACAATTGAAATATGTTGACTGCTGGGTTTCTGTTTTCTTGATGTTCAATTTTGGTTATATATGAACAGGAAATAGGAAAACGAGAGGTGTAAACCTACGGATTTTTTTTTACCTTTATCATAGTATAGTCGACGAAAAATACATTATTTCGTCGGCTATACTCATAATAGCCGACGAAAAATTTACTATTCGTCGGCTATAACTATATTGAAAAATACATATTTTATTTTAGACAGAAAACAACAAAAGAATACCCGACGAGTACAATTCTCTCGTCGGCTATGATTTAAAAAAAAAAAAATGACCATATTCCATTTTCTATCACTAACGATAAACCATTGCTTCATCCTTCAAATGCAAAAATGTTGTGAAATAAGATATGACCGAAATAATGAAATACGTTCAGGGGTTGAAAAATGACAAGATTCCGATAAAATCTGTGTGCCGAATGTTGTGGTTAACTTTTGCGTAGAGACGTTCATTCAAGTCTATCGTCTCGACCAACTCATCCATTTTTTCATTCCAGTCAGAGGGTTTCCAGTCCTTCGAGAAAGAGTACAGTTTTCAGTGCAGATAAACAGCACTGCCAACTGAACTTTGCTTGAACTTCCTTGCCAAATTTTTTTTTCATATAATAGCTGACGAAAATTTGTTATTTCGTCGGCTATACTCATAATAGCCGATGAAAAATTCATTATTTCGTCGGCTATAACTATATTGAAAAATACATATTTTATTTTAGACAGAAAACGAGTCTCTCGTCGGCTATGACTTAAAAAAAAAAACAAAAAATGACCATATTCCATTTTCTATCACTAACGATAAACCATTGCTTCATCCTTCAAACAGAAAAAAATCGTGAAATAAGATATGACCGAAATAATGAAATACGTCTACGGATGAAAAATGACAAGATTCCGATAAAATCTGGGTGTCGAAAGATGCGGTCAAATGTTTTATTCCTTCGTTTCCCTAATGGTAGCGTTACCTTCGGTAAATATTTTGAGGAAATTTTTTACACGATTAGTTGCGTCTCATCGATTTGAAATTATTATCTGTTGAAGGTCAGGCCAAAAAACATCATTTAGACAGTCCAATTACCATTTCTAAGCGTTTAGAGGTTTGACTGACCGGGTTGACCGTTCCGATCGAGCCTTTAACGTTGTCAGATGTAGTTGGATTTTTTTCCATACATGTATTTAATCTTAACGGTGACATCTGACGGTTGGAATAGATTTCGTAAACTTTTATATTCAAAATCAGAACATATGCACTAATGTTCCTTAACTTGTTTATTAAGTGTTTAAGTGAATGTATAGTTTCAAATAGTTACTATACGTAGACTGTTCAAATGCAAAAATGTTAGAAAATAAGATATGACCGAAATGATCAAATACGTCTACGGTTGAAAAATGACAAGATTCCGATAAAATCTGTGTGCCGAATGTTGCGGTAGACTGTTTTTTACTTTCATTTTCCTATGGGGTAGCCTGACGTTCGGTAAATATTTTGAGGAAAATTTTTATACGATTAGTTGCGTCTCATCGATTTGAAACTATTATATGTTGAAGGTCAGGCCAAAAAACGTCATTTAGACAGTCCAATTACCATTTCTAAGCGTTTAGAGGTTTGACTCACCCGGTTGACCGTTCCGATCGAGCCTTTAACGTTGTCAGATGTAATTGGATTTTTTTTCCATACATGTATTTAATCTTAACGGTGATATCTGACGGTTGGAATAGATTTTGTAAACTTTTAGATTCAAAATCAGAACATATGCACTAATGTTCCTTGACTTGTTTACTAAGTGTTTAAGTGAATGTATAGTTTCAAATAGTTACTATACGTAGACTCTTCAAATGCAAAGATGTTGTGAATAAGATATGACCGAAATAATGAAATACGTCTACGGTTGAAAAATGACAAGATTCTGATAAAATCAGTGTGCCGAATGTTGCGGTTAACTGTTTTTTACTTTCGTTTTCCTATGGGTAGCCTGACGTTCGTTAAATCAATTTTGTAAAATTTTTATATGATTAGTTGCGTCTCATTGATTTGAAACTATTATCTGTTGAAGGTGAGGTCAGAAACCGTCGTTTCACTAGACTAATTTTCGTTTTTAAGCGTTTAGAGGTTTGACTTAGTGGTTTGACCAATACTTTAGCCGATGAACATTATATATCGTCGGCTAAACTCTTGCGATCCGCGCCTTTTCATTGTCCGCCGTTGGATGGCTCAGATCCGACGGCCGTTGATCTTCCAAAGTATAGCCGACGAAATTCAAAGAATAGCCGACGACATTCAAAGTATAGGCGACGAAATCTTCAATTTCGTCGGCCATTCAAAAAATAGCCGACGAAATTGACGATTTCGTCGCCTATACTTTATGCTATAAAACCAGAAAGTCGCGACCTTTCCGGCTTTTTTCTGCTTTCTCCTCCGCAAAAACACCCATTTCGTCCTCAAATCGGCCGCTGTAAACCTCCGCACCGCCGCTCTCCTCCTCCTCAAATCGGCCACGAAATCTCCTCCTCCTCCTTCCCCTCCTCCTCCATCTGGCCGATCCGATGTTCCTCCTTCCCCTCCTCCTCCATTCGGCCTCCTCCCCCTCCTTCCCCTCCTCCTCCGGCCGGCCTCCTCCTCCTCTAAAAAAATAATCCCGTAAGTTTTTTTTTTTTTTAATTTATTTTAATTGTATAATTTAGGTATATAATTTAGATATTTAAGTGTGTGTTAAATTGTTATATATATTGGTTATATGTATAAATTGTTAGATTGATTATATATATAAATTTGTAGATTAATTATATAAATTGTTATATATTTGTCAATATTGGTTATATGTTAATGTATATTTTAATTGTTATATATAAATTGTTAAATTAATTATATATATAAATTGATAGCCTAATTATATAAATGGTTATATTTATGTTAATGGTTAGTATTATTTAAAATTAGTTAAAATTTAAATATTAATTTGTTAGTATGTTTTAAAATATGTTAGTATTATTGGTTATTATATTAATTAGAATTTGTTATTTAATGTAATATAATTTAATATTAATGAATTACTGCCTCAAGCTCCAGATGGCCGATGCATTCAGACAGTTATTCGGAGGCCGTCGTTCTTCCAGATCTAGGGGTTCTGGAAGTTCTGCCGGTTCCGGAGACTCCGAGAGGACCCTTAGCCAGCATGAGAGAACCACCAGCCAGCCTGAGAGGACCACCAGCCAGCCTCAGAGGATGGATTCATCCCAGCCGCGGAGGAGTGTGAGTTCTCGGCACCAGACCCTCTTATCGGCGGGGCGGCCGTCGAGCAGTTCACGTCCCCCTCTCCGGCCAGATGCTCCGAGGTCGAGTAGGCAGCTATTTCAGGACGAGATAGCTCCAGACGTTCATCAGGTCCGTATGCCTGAGGTTCATCGGGAGCCGATGACGAGTCCGGTGCCGTCTGCTGCTAACTCGACTGAGGGGCCTACTCTCCCAAATCAGCTCTACCTCCCGTACAACATTCATGCGATACCCGAGGTCGACGATAGTGGTGTGCCCATATGGCCTGCTAGGCCTCAGTACGTGAGTGTTGCGAGCCGTTTGAGAGACCTGAGCTCCTGATTTCGGCGAGATTAAAAGCAAAGTCGACAGACGGGTCATCGAGTTCAGGTAACATTTGATTTTATTAATTAAATATTTTATTAAAATTAACACACTAATATTTAATTTTATTAACCAATCGTCGTTTATGTGATAGGGATCGCCGGTAGCAGTTCAAGCAAGAATACGAGAGGTGTCATATGTTTTGATACGCTCGGGAGGAGTGTTCAGACCAGCGGGAGGATCCAGATCAACGAACCCCCTAATGAAGATGTTAAGGGGAAAAAACACCGCGATTACGCGGGTTGCGTGGGAGCACTAATTAGGGATAGAGTACATATGTTGTGGAGCCGGTGGGCTGATGTGCCGGAAGAGATCAAGAGGGAGGTCAACAACGCAGCGTCGGTGAGTAATTTAAAAAACTTAATTTCTTTATCGTAATATTTAATAATTTTCGGTATTGTTATAATTTTAAAACTAATAAAATATTATCTTTCAGGCATACTTCGAGATTGCCGAACGCAAGCAGGATTGGGCGTACGTGATGCAGAACTCGAGGTACGTTGGGAATTCCTCATCTTATAATTAAAAATATTTTATGATATTAATAATATTTCTAATGCACTTTTCTTTTTTCAGTAGGTTCAAATAGTGGAAGAACGAGCTCCGTACCCACTTTACCAAATACGACAAACATGGTCGTATGGGTACTCCAAGAGAGTTAATGTTCAGGGAGTACGAGTGGCGTTGGTTGAAGACAGTAGACTTCAACAACCCAGTTATGCAGGTAAATACTAAACTTAACTATAAATATTTATTTTGTTAATATTTTAATTATTAGTTTAATTATTTTATAATTATTACACTAATATTTTATTATTTGTTTGAAGGAACGGTCTCGGCAGAACTCTGTGAACCGCCGCCGTAACACAACCCCCCATCATGGTGGTTCTAGGCCATTTTCACAATATCAGGAGGAGGCGCTTAGAGATCATCCTAACTGCAACCCATACGTAGAGATGTTCAAGAAGATTTATCCAGACGTTCCAGATGACCTTGTAAGTCGTTGATTACGATTTAAAAATTTTAATTATTAATTTTACTTAATTATATATTTGTTAGAATATTAATTTTTTTTTTTTCCCGTTGAATTAGGAGAGGGTGAACCGGGCCGAAGAAGAAGTGTTGCAGGAAGTAGTTCGGGAGACACAACCGAACATTTTAGAGGAAGATCTGCAAGAAGCCCTGAGCCAGGTTGACCGATTGAATGTCCAAACTGCAGCGAGGATATTCGACGCAGCCTTCCCAAACCGGTCAAACGACTACTATTGCCGGGGTTTGGGAAGTTCTGGAATAGGGGTCCTGAAGACCACTAAGGGAGCTCAAAAGAGGGGAGGCGGGGACACCCAACAGATGAGGGGGGAAATGCAGAGATTGGCAGAAGAAAATGCAAGATTGGCGGCCCAGTTCCAGAGATCACAGGAGCAACAACGCAGAATGGAGCGTTGGCATGCTGAATGCGAGAGAATTCGGCGACAGAACTACGCCGGCCAACAAAACTGGTGGTATGCTATGTTCGCGGCACAACAACAAGGCCTTGAACCCCCAACCCCGTTTGAGCCGTTAGATGAACCTCGAATGCCGAGAGCCGACGAGTTCATTCAGCAGGATGACGAGCATGATGGACAGCAGGATGGTGGCCAAGATGACGTGGTGGACTTTAGTGCTTTAGGTGATGATTAGGGTTATATTTTATGTATATTGGAACAAATTAAATAAGTCATTTAGACGTGTTTCTTGTTGGTGTAAATGCATGGATTGTCATTGTGAATTGCAGGTTGCTTGGAATGGTAATTTAGAAATTAATTTAATTTTTTTTCCCCAAAATTTAAGAATAGCCGACGAAATTGACCGTATTTCGTCGGCTATAACTGTTATAGCCGACGATTTTTACCAAATTTCGTCGGCTATAACTTTTATTACCGACGAAAATTACATTATTTCGTCGGCTATGCCTCTTAAAATATTAATATATTCTGACGAAATAACCGACGAAATAGACAAAATCGTCGGCTATATTTCAGAACAAATAGCCGACGAAATGGATTTTCTTCGTCGGCTATAGTTGGCAAAATAGTCGGCCATAATTGAAAATATCCGACGAATTTCGTCGGATATCGTCGGCCATTCCTTTTACCGACGGCCTTTTATCGACGATTTATAGACGACGAAATTTTCGTCAGTAGAAGGAATAGCCGACGAAAATTTGGAATAGCCCACGAAAAAAATTTCGTCGGCTATTCCAAATTTTGATGAATCTCCTATAAAAACTTGCATGGCAAAGAAATGAACGCACCTCCCTCACAGTTGTGGAGAAGGGTAAGTGTAGCATAATATCAATCTTGGCTTGGTCAACCTCTATTCCTGATAGGAGCACAATGTGCGACGATATTAATATGTATTTGTCCTCGTTTATGCTTTGTTTAACCCTTATTTATCTAAGATAGAGTCATAATATAGTTTAGTGTCATTTTGGTAGAGTTTTGGAAATATATGCTTTAGAGTCCGAAAAATGACTAAGTTTAAGAATTCTGGAAAATAGTGAAAAATATGTCTTTTTCGTGATTCTGAGATGAATAGAATTGTGACTTATCTTTTTCCAAATTTTCTAAAATTTGGTATGCATGTTATTGGATTGCTAATGGGTCTTGTATCAAAAATTCAGATCAATCGGAGTACTGAGCAAAACATTATGCTCGACTGAAGACACAAAGGTCAAAATATTCCGAGAGAATGTCCATTCGCCAGACCTCGCTCGCCAAGCCCTTGTTTGTTCGCCAACAACCTTGCTCGCCAGAAGTTCAGCCGTCAACACTAGCTTGCCAACTTGCACATATCCGCTTTCCAACCATCCATGCCAGCATGCATGTTCGCGCTACTCGCCAGAAGCCTAGCTCGCCAGCGCTAGACTCGCCACCCATATTCGCCTCGCCAGTACCCGATACTAGAAAAGTCTATACTCGCGAGCAGAGAGGAATTTTCGGTAATGTCTGCAAGCGGCTGCAGGCCTACCAAATCATTCCAAAGAGCTTTGCAACGTCCAAGAAGAAATCATAAGCCGGCCAAGCAAGAGTTTCTTTGTTCAAGAAGGAGAGAAAAGCCTATTTCAACTCGGATTTGGAAACCTTATTTATTGAAGATTTCTATCCCGTTTTGAACAAGGAAAAGTCCCAAACTTCATAGCCTCTCTCCTATAAATAGAGGCCGGCACCATGAAGAAAAGTGTCACATCTCAAGCCAAAACAGAAAGCCAAAGCTCCACCAAATTCTCCCCAAAGATCCTACATAAACCCTAGCCGAAAACCACCCTCACCTTCACCCAAGTTTCTGCCGAAACTTGGAACTTTTCTGCCGACACTTACCTATTGCCGAGCAGCCTCCCCATCTCTTCCAACTTCCGCCGGATCCACACGAGTCAAAGTCATCAAGGTGTCTACAAAAGTGTGATCCACTCCCTTCTCTCGGTTTAGTAAAGTTTATGTAGTTATGTTTAGTTTTGTCTATGAAACTTGCATGTATTTTTGGTTTTCGATTATATGTCTATGTATGAACCAAATTGGAGATTGGTTTTATAATTTTTTAATGATTTGTTTGATTCGATGCTTAGATTTAGGTTTAAGTTTCGGCAACAATGATTTTGCATGTTAATTTGTAATATAAAATTTGTAAGATTTACACACTTAGATAATTAGGACAGCAGTATAGATGCATGTTGAGGATTTAAATTGGTTAGTAATCTAAGGGCGTGACTTAAAAACCGACACATTAGTTTTGTCTAACAAACAAGTAAATCTAGATGTTAGGTTTCATCTAATAACCCGAGTAGAATGAATAAAGATTAAACGTATGTTGCTTTGATTCTATTGTGCTCACCTAGGGTATAACCTTAGCTAAAAATTGCATGTTAAATGAGATGATTGACAACCTTGCTTGTTTACATATCTTCGATTATAGAATTTTGTGCTTCAATGTTACGAGTTGTATAACGGTAGCATAACTTTTAGGGTTACCTCGCGAAAGCTCGATCTTAAAACATTAGAAAGTCTCTCAACGTACTAGGTAAAAATCGGAAACGTTCTAGTTGTAGGTCGAAACTTGTTTAAGTTCAATGCATGCTAAATACTTGTTCCTTACTTTCTTGTGTGCGAATCTTATTTGTTAAAGAGTTGAGTGTGGAGTGCTTTGTGTGAAAGATGTCGACCAACCTTGTATATAGTAGCTTTAGGATTTAATTTCATGTCTTAAATTCATGTCTAGGAATTTAGAGGCAGCTTTGCTACTGAGCCTTTTATCCCCCATAATTTCGTGTGTAAATATGTATATATGTATATAAGTGTGACAATTGTATGCATATGTGTTTGTGAATATTTTGTTATAACAATCACATATTTCAGGTACCCTTAATCCCCGGCTTAGAACGATCCCTACTTATTCTATACTACTAACGATTGTAGGGTTATTATTGCTTGATGCTCGCTTCGGCGAGTCTCCATCAATTTTTGGCGCCGTTGCCGGGGATTATAAAAGTTTGATTTATGTGATTGTTGTGTATATAATGTTGCTGGAAATTTTTGATGTAAAGTTGTAAAGTTGTGATTTTCGATTTTAGTTTGGGATTTTGTAAAGTAGAAATATGCTTCGGCATATAGAGTTTAAATTTTGGAAGTTGCATGATGTATAAAGAATGTATGTTTGTAATAACTTAGTTTAATTTCTAGGAAGTTGATAGTGTTATATATGTTTGAGTTTATTGTAGTTTCTAAAGTGTAACATGTAGGGAGAAGCCGCTTTTGTTGGTCTTAGCCTTAACCCTTCATACGAATGATGCCATGTTAGATCCGTCTTTTATGTAGACTGGGAAACGTGGGATACGTCCCCCCCACGCATACGAGCGATAACTTGGCAGACCCATTTTTATGAGGTTGAGGGTGGCTTTGATCAACACTTGTAGACCGCTAATGACCCGAGTTTGTTTTACAAAGTATGAGGCAAGTTAGTTTCATTGATATGGTTCTCAGGTTTGTTTAACTGGATCTCAAGGCCCACAGACGGATGGTCATTCTCAGTGAGTGAGGCGATAGGGAGTTCGCTCCCCGTGGTGACCAACAACCAGTCCTGCCTGGTTCCTGTAGGGGGTTCGCCCTTCGTGAAACTTAACAACACCGCCTTTGAAAAGTAAAACACGCTCGAACTAGTCGATTGCTTGGGTCGAAGCATCACCTCACTTTAGACACTAGAAAATAACTTGACATATGTGATCTATTTTCTTTGAAAGATAAAACAAATTGCGTGGTTCGAACTCTTGAGGTATATCGGGTAAAGCATGATACTACCGGGGGCTGTATCAGTCCATTGCACCGTTATCTCCTCTGCTCCACATACTTCGAGAGTTAGAACAAATCTTTAAAAGAAATTAGACTTAGAGATTACATGATCATAGACATTTTTATTGCCGATTGTATAGTTCTTGTTGTTGATCTTGTTTGTGTACCATTGTTTGAAACATGTTTTGTAATCGCCAATGCCGTGGCTTGTAATGATGTATATTCTTGCATTCTATTTCTTTACGATGTTCTAACTTGTTTAAACGTTGCAAATTTCAGAAACGTGCATGTCCGAATCTAATATTTGGACACGAGATCATCAAGGCCGTTTGCAACGTTTGAATTAAGAGCTCGCCATCACTTTGTTTGTGCCGTTACCACCATCCGAGCCATCCAAACCATCTTCACCACCGAGCTCAGCAACATCTTTGCCGAGCTCTCCATCAGTAGAAGAGGACGAGATTATGACTTCCATAAGAGCACAGAACGGTCATGTTGCTGGAGGAGGAGGAGCTGTACCTTCTAATATCACATACCCTCTTTTGGAAACCGATAAGACCGGAGAAATTGAATTGAGGAGTGGATTCCTCCGCAAGTTAAAATCTTTTTATGGAATGTCAAGTGAGGATCCCAACAAGCACTTGCAATGGTTTAACTTTACCACGGAGTCTATGTGTCCGAGAGGGACCGATTTGCAACACTTCAAGATGAAGGCTTTTCCGTTCTCATTGGAAGATCAAGCAAATGAGTGGTTGTTTGAGGTGCCTAGTGGTCGCATTGTTTCATGGAATTCAATGATGGATGAGTTTTTGCTCAAGTATTTTCCCTCTTCACGTATCACGGATTTGAGGAAGCAGATAACAAGTGTGAAGCAAGCCGGAGATGAGACTTTCTTTGATTATTATAAGAGATTCAAGTCCCTAGTTTCTTTATGTCCGTCGCATGGCATTAGCGATGGACTCTTGTTGCAATATTTCTATGAGGGATTGCGTGTTATGGAGAGAGAGTTTTTTGATTCGGCCGCGGGAGGAAGTTTCTTGGAATTGAATGCCGGAGCGGCAAGAAGTTTGTTGGAAGTTCGTGCATTGAACAACCAACAATTTGGTATGGCACGAAATAATGTGCCGAGGAATGAGAAGGTACATGAGACGTCTTCAAGCTCAAAATTGGAGGAGAAAGTTGATAAGCTTGCCGATTTGGTGAGTAATATGATGAAGGGAAAACGTGCCATTGTGTGTGGCATTTGCGCCGAGAGCCATGAGACCGAACAATGCCCTCAATTTGGATCAAGTGAGGGAGTAGAGGAATGCAATGCTATTGGTTTCCAAGGAGGCCAAAGGTACGGGAACTTTAATCCGAGGTTCAATGATCATCCAAATTTTCGGTGGGGGAACAATGATAATGTACTTAGAGCACCAATGCAGCCAAATCAAGGGGCTGCTGCACCCTTTCAACCTAGGGCACCATTTGTGCCACGGCAGCCCTACCAACCACACCAAGGGCAGCCGAGCCATGCCACCTTCCAACCTTTGCCAAGCCAATCTCAAGTAGCAACAAGCAACCCCAACTACGAGGCATTGATTCAATCTCTTTTGAGTGCTACTCAAGCATTACTTGCGGGACAACAAACTCACTCGAAGGATATTGGGGAACTTAAAACCCAAATGGGGCAAGTCGTGGACTTTATGGGGAAGTTTACCGAACAAGGAAAGTTACCAGGAGGAGTAGTTAAGAATCCAAGGAATGAGCAAGCTCAAGCCATTGTTAATCGAAGTGGTAAAACCTTCGCCGAGCCACAAGCCAAGAGTACAGGAGGAAAAGCTGCTGGCAGTAACATTGATGGCGATCAACCATTTGGAACCACAACCGGCAGCCTTGCTGCCGAGCAGCAGGAGGAAGCTGCAGAAGAGCCACTGCTACTGTCGGCGGAAACAAGGGAGATACAAGGGGCTGCTGCCGAGAAGGAAGTTACTGCTGAGAAGCCGAGCCGATCCTTAAGCAAGAATGACATGGAGCGAGATCCTGCGATTTCAAAGAAAGAGAGTGTGCCGAGCAATCCAACGAAGGGAGATGTGCCTAACTCATACATGCCTTTCCCTTCACGTTTTGCAAAATCCAAGAAGGAGAAATCCGATGAAGAAGTGTTGGAGGTATTTCGGAAGGTTGAAGTGAACATTCCATTATTGGAGTGCATTAGACAAGTGCCTAGGTATGCAAAATTCCTCAAGGAGCTATGCACTACACGAAGACATACAAGGGAGACACAAGTGGTAAGAGTGAGTGAGACGGTGTCGGCCGTTATACAAAGAAAGCTACCACCAAAGATGAAGGATCCCGGAAGCTTCAATGTTCCATGTGTGATCGGCAACACTAAATTTGAGGATGTTATGTTAGATTTGGGAGCGTCGATTAATGTGATACCACTCAATGTTTATGAAACGTTGAACCTCGGACCTCTCAAGAAGGATAATGTCATCATACAACTAGCGGATCGTTCTAAAAAGTATCCGGAAGGCTATGTGGAAGATATGCTTGTGCAAGTTAATGAATTGATCTTTCCGGCCGATATTATTGAGATGGAGGATTCGCCAGAGCAATGCACACAACTATTGCTTGGCCGGCCATTCATGAGGACAGCGAGGACAAAGATTGATGTTGCCGCGGGCAATTTAACGATGGAATTTGATGGCGAGGTAATCAAGTTTAATGTTTTTAAAGCCATGAAGTTCCCTATTGCTAAGGAGGAGGATTGCCGATTTTTGGAAGTTATTGGGGAGGCCGAGCAAGTCATGTCGGCCACCCTTGATGCATAGCAATTAGCAATTGAGAAAGGGGCGGGATTTGACAAGAAGGGAGCACGAGTGGAGATCGAAGAAGTGGTTGCCGAGCCAAGTTTGAGAGAAGTTGTTGCCGAGTTTGAGTCTCGGCCCTATGCCAAGCAATTCAACTCGTTTTTGTCTATCCCTAGTGCCACAAGGAAGAAGCCCCGAAGTTAGAACTCAAAGAGCTCCCTAGTACTTTGAAGTATGTTTATCTTGGAAAGGAAGACACCTTACCGGTTATTGTGTCTTCAATGCTTAATGAGAAGCAAGAATGTGATTTGATAGGTGTGCTTGAGAAGTACAAATCCGCCATAGGTTGGACCTTAGCGGATATCAAGGGAATAAGCCCTACAACATGTGTTCATCGGATATTACTTGAAGAAGGAGTGAAGCCTACAAGAGAAGGCCAACGTCGACTCCATCCGCCAATGATGAAAGTCGTCAAAGACGAAATTATCAAGTTACTTAATTGTGGTGTAATTTACCCTATCTCGGATAGTAAGTGGGTCTCACCAGTGCAAGTAGTTCCCAAGAAGAGTGGTGTAACGGTTGTGAAGAATGAGAAGAATGAGCTTGTGCCACAAAGGCTAGTGACCGGTCATCGCATGTGTATCGATTATAGGAAGCTCAATGCAACAACGAGGAAGGATCACATGTCTTTGCCATTCATGGATCAAATGTTAGAGAGGCTAGCCGGCCACAAGTTTTATTGCTTTCTTGATGGTTATAGTGGATACAACCAAATTGCCATACACCCGGATGACCAAGAGAAGACTACTTTCACATGTCCCTTTGGTACTTTTACTTATAGGCGGATGCCATTCGGACTATGCAACACACCCGGTACGTTTCAACTATGTATGTACAACATCTTATCCGACTTTATTGAGAATAAGATCGAAGTATTCATGGATGACTTTAGCGTATATGGACGCAACTTCGACACGTGCTTGGAAAATTTGGAGGAGATACTTGAGAGGTGTGTAGAGACCAACCTTGTGCTAAATTGGGAGAAGTGTCACTTTATGGTGAACCAAGGCATTGTACTAGGCCATATTATATCCGAGAAGGGCATTGAAGTCGACAAAGCCAAAGTAGAGTTGATTCAACACTTGTCGAGCCCTAAGAATGTTAGAGATGTGAGAAGCTTCCTTGGCCATCCCGGATTTTATAGACGATTTATCAAGGACTTCTCATCAATAGCCAAGCCGTTGAGCAACTTACTACAAAAGGAGGTGACGTTTGAGTGGACGGATGCATGTGAAGAAGCATTTTGCCGATTAATGGAGTGCTTGTGCACGGCGCCGATCATGGTGCCACCGGATTGGAAGCTCCCATTTGAGCTCATGTGCGAGGCCTCCGACTATGGAATGGGGGCAGTGCTTGGCCAAAGAAAGGAGAAGAAGCCTCACGCGATTTATTATGCCTCAAGGACCCTCAATGATGCTCAACTCAATTACACCACAACGGAGAAAGAACTCTTGGCGGTAATTTTTGCTTTGGAAAAGTTTCGATCATATCTTCTGAATTCTAAAGTAATTGTTTATAGTGATCATGCCGCCTTGAGATATCTTATGACGAAGAAGGATGCAAAGCCGAGGCTCATACGTTGGATTCTTTTGCTACAAGAATTCGACATTGAAATAAAAAACAAGAAGGGAAGTGATAATGTTGTTGCCGACCACTTGAGTAGGATTCTCAAGGAGGTGGATCGGCTACCCTTAGTGGAGAATTTCCCGGATGAGCAACTATTTCGGATCGATGCAACAAGTGAACCTTGGTACGCCGATATTGCCAATTATCTTGCAACACACCAATTTCCAAGGGATATGCCGAGCCACATCAAGAATAGGATCAAGAAGCAAGCTCGGCACTTCTTTTGGGATGAGCCATATTTGTGGAAGCAATGTTCCGATCAAGTGGTAAGACGATGTGTTCCGAAAGAAGAGCATCAATCCATTCTTTCTTTTTGTCACTCCGAGGCGTGTGGTGGTCACTTCGGGCCAAAGAGGACGGCATTGAAGGTACTTGAGTGTGGTTTCTTTTGGCCAACTTTGTTTAAAGATTCATATATGGCGTGTGTGACTTGTGACCGGTGCCAAAGAAACGGCAACATAGGAGCCCGAGATCAAATGCCTCTACAACCAATCATTGAGGTAGAAATTTTCGACTTATGGGGAATTGATTTCATGGGGTTGTTTCCTTCAAGCAAGGGCTTTCTTTACATATTTCTAGCGGTTGATTATGTGTCAAAGTGGATCGAAGCCAAGGCCACACGCACCAATGATTCAAAGGTGGTGGCCAAGTTTCTCAAGACGAACATATTTTCACATTTTGGAGTTCCAAGAGTCTTGATTAGTGATGGCGGATCCCATTTTTGTAACCGTACCATTGAAGCCTTATTGAAGAAATATGGGGTCACACACAAGGTATCTACACCTTATCATCCCCAAACAAGTGGAATGGCGGAAGTGAGCAATCGAGAGATCAAGCAAGTATTAGAGAAATCGGTTGGATCTTCAAGAAAGGATTGGACTGATCGTCTCGATGATGCTTTGTGGGCATATAGGACTGTATACAAGACACCGATAAATATGTCACCTTTTCGGTTAATTTATGGCAAAGCATGTCACTTGCCGGTTGAGCTAGAGCACAAAGCATGGTGGGCAATCAAGGCTTTCAACATGAACATTGACAACGCCGGCCTTCATAGGAAGCTTCAACTCAACGAACTTGAAGAAATACGCAATGAAGCCTATGATGCCGCATGGATTTATAAGGAGAAGACTCGAGCTTACCATGCAAGTTGATACGAGGAAAGAAATTCGAGGTTGGTCAAAAAGTTCTTTTATTCAACACTCGACTTCGACTATTTCCGGGTAAGATTCATTCTCGATGGGGTAGACCTTTCATAGTCACTAAAGTATTTTCTCATGGCGCCATCGAAATTCTCAATCCAAGCACCAACAAAGTGTTCAAGGTCAATGGCCATCGCTCAAAACTTTACTTTGATTCATTCCAAGAACACACCATAGCCTCCCTACCATTGGATGACGCACCACAAGTAGTACCGGCCACACTCGCCACTGCCGAGAGGCAGATTACCAATGCAGCAACCACATCACCATCTGCCGGACCTGACATTGCCGGCAGTGCTGTCGAGAAGAATCCTGCTGCCAATACAGATACGCAGCAACTTGCTGCCGATATGCAGCCCTCTCCACAAACTCATGCCGGCACTCCCCACTTTTGACGCCGAGACAAGAACATGGTGCAACGAGCATCTCATTGAGCTACTTCGTGCCGATTTGAGCTATTTTAGCTCGCAATGAACACATGCAAGATACAATGGTGAAAAGTCTAAGCAGTGGACTATAAATACAAAGCGCTACTTGGGAGACAACCCAATTCGATCAAAGAAAAACGAAGGAGCCATCACCGAGAGTTTGAAATTTCTTAACCCTTCTCTTTTTCTTTGGTTTGTGATGATATGTTGGAATGTGTTAGATAATTGCATGCTTAGGAAATTCGTTGATATAGATTTGTGCTTACATTGAGGACAACGTAATTTTCTAAGTGTGGGGTGGGATAATGTATTCCGTTTATGTTTTCGTGTGCTTAGTTTAGAAAAAAAAATAATTCAGAAAAATGTAACACCAAAAATAGAGTGTTTAAATTGTTTGTTTTGAGTCTTAGGATGCCCCTAATATGTCAATGATGTTTTTCTCCTCTTTGCATACATAGATGATGGTTATGCATACAATTAAAATTGTGAGTTTCATGGATTATGTGCATTGGTAGGATCATGTAGGACTTGTTGATTAACGAAGCATGCATGTTTTAGCTAGTTTATTTCCAAATAACCTATGTGAGCTTTAGAGCCAATTTGCTTTCTTCTTGAGTGATAAAAAATAAAAATTCGATAGATTCGTAGGAAGCATGAAACCTCATAATTCTTTGATTATTCGATGACTATATGCAATAGTTTTTCATGAACTCGAGTATTACTAGAACTTACTCTTGTTGATTTTCAAAACGTTTCAGGTCATAAAATACCTTGATTTTGAAAGTGATTGAAAAGATCTCTTAGGTTTACCACCATTGCTAAATAAGGCATATGCCTATTTGTGTCCATCGTGGGACACCTTAGTAAACCCCTTTGAGCCTACGATTAGCATTTTCTTTCATCACCCTTAAACACTTTCCATGAGTTTGTATAGTGATATCTTTACCCTTGATCAATGATTTGGTAAAGCTTGATTTTTGAAGGCGTTTTCACGTGACGTGATGAAGAAGAATAAGTGTGGAGTAGACTTAGCCATTAATATGTATAAAAAAATTGATACCGTGCCTTAGAAAAGAAAAGAGAAAAGAAATTTTTGCTCGAACCAAAAGAAAAAAAAAAAAAAAAAACCGAGAGCAAGAAAATACAAGGTATAGGCACGGCATAGAAAAGAAAAAGAAAAATTGTGCATGGCTTGAGTCTTGAAATTTTGTTGTAATGTTTTTGGGAGGAAAAGATGAAGTATGGGTCCAACAAGAAATAATCCGACCCTTGGTGAGAAGATATAAGGAGATTTGAGCTTTGCTAAAGGCCACGGTGACGTTTTAATCCTCCTTATCCAAATATCGAATACCTCTTAGTCTAGCCCCATTATAACCTTTTATTGAACTTTTTCATGATTCTTACGATGGTTAAATTTGATTTGTGGAGATTATCTCAAGAGTAAGCATATGGTTTTGGTTCATTGGTGCATATAGTTATCATATGAGGTTTTTCCTTAAAAATTTCACAAAGTGCTTTATTTTCATGACATATGCAAGTTACTCTTCGTAATTCATTATCTTTCGCTTGCATATACTATTGAGTGAATAACCATGCTTCGAGAGAAAAGAAGAGAGTATGTCTAGTGAGGAGGATTGGATTAGCTTAACATGTTTACATGCTTACCTTTTGCCCTTATATGTTTTTATTGATGTTACATGTTCATGAAGCTCGGAATTTTCATGCTTAGCATTCTCATGCATTTAACTTGAAAGCTATGTGTACATACGAGCCTGAGCCAAATTGTTAGGGGCAATAATAGTTTGAGTCTTAGTTTAATTTAGTTTGCTAAGGGACTAGCAAAGGATAAGTGTGGGGTAGACGATAGGAGCACAATGTGCGACGATATTAATATGTATTTGCCCTCGTTTATGCTTTGTTTAACCCTTATTTATCTAAGATAGAGTCATAATATAGTTTAGTGTCATTTTGGTAGAGTTTTGGAAATATATGCTTTAGAGTCCGAAAAATGACTAAGTTTAAGAATTCTGGAAAATAATGAAAAATATGTCATTTTCGTGATTCTGAGATGAATAGAATTGTGACTTATCTTTTTCCAAATTTTCTGAAATTTAGTATGCATGTTATTGGTTTGCTAATGGGTCTTGTGTCAAAAATTCAGATCAATCATAGTAATGAGCAAAAAGTTATGCTCGACTGAAGACACAAAGGTCAAAATATTTCGAGAGAATGTCCATTTGCCAGACCTCGCTCGCCAAGCCCTTGTTTGTTCGCCAACAACCTTGCTCGCCAGAAGTTCAGCCGCCAACACTCGCTCGCCAGCTTGCACATATCCGCTCGCCAACCATCCGCGCATGCCAGCATGCATGTTCGCGCTACTCGCCACCCATATTAGCCTCGCCAGTACCCGATAATAGAAAACTCTGTACTCGCGAGCAGAGAGGAATTTCCGGTAATGTCTTCAAGCGGCTGCAGGCGTACCAAATCATTTCAAAGAGCTTTGCAACGTCCAAGAAGAAATCATAAGCCGGCCAAGCAAGAGTTTCTTTGTTCAAGAAGGAGAGAAAAGCCTATTCCAACTCGGATTTGGAAACCTTATTTATTGAAGATTTCTATCCCGTTTTGAACAAGGAAAAGTCCCAAACTTCATAGCCTCTCTCCTATAAATAGAGGCCGGCACCATGAAGAAAAGTGTCACATCTCAAGCCAAAACACAAAGCCAAAGCTCTACCAAATTCTCCCCAAAGTTCCTACATAAACCCTAGCCGAAAACCACCCTCACCTTCACCCAAGTTTCTACCGAAACTTGGAACTTTTCTGCCGACACTTACCTATTGCCGAGCAGCCTCCCCATCTCTTCCATCTTCCGCTGGATCCACACGATTCAAAGTCATCAAGGTGTCTACAAAAGTGTGATCCACTCCCTTCTCTCGGTTTAGTAAAGTTTATGTAGTTATGTTTAGTTTTGTCTATGAAACTTGCATGTATTTTTGGTTTTGGATTATATGTCTATGTATGAACCAAATTGGAGATTGGTTTTATAAGTTTTTAATGATTTGTTTGATTCGATGCTTAGATTTAGGTTTAAGTTTCGGCAACAATGATTTTGCATGTTAATTTGTAATATAAAATTTGTAAGATTTACACACTTAGATAATTAGGCCAGCAGTATAGATGCATGTTGAGGATTTAAATTGGTTAGTAATCTAAGGGCGTGACTTAAAAACCGACACATTAGTTTTTTCTAACAAACAAGTAAATCTAGATGTTAGGTTTCATCTAACCCGAGTAGAATGAATAAAGATTAAACGTATGTTGCTTTGATTCTATTGTGCTCACCTAGGGTATAACCTTAGCTAAAACTTGCATGTTAAATGAGATGATTGACAACCTTGCTTGTTTACATGTCTTCGATTATAGAATTTTGTGCTTCAATGTTACGAGTTGTATAACGGTAGCATAACTTTTAGGATCACCTCGCGAAAGCTCGATCTTAAAACATTAGAAAGTCTCTCAACTAGGTAAAAATCAGAAACGTTCTAGTTGTAGGTCGAAACTTGTTTAAGTTCAATGCATGCTAAATACTTGTTCCTTACTTTCTTGTGTGCGAATCTTATTTGTTAAAGAGTTGAGTGTGGAGTGCTTTGTGTGAAAGATGTCGACCAACCTTGTATATAGTAGCTTTAGGATTTAATTTCATGTCTTAAGTTCATGTCTAGGAATTTAGAGGCAGCTTTGCTGCCGAGCCTTTTATCCCCCATAATTTCATGTGTAAATATGCATATATGTATATAAGTGTGACAATTGTATGCATATGTGTTTGTGAATATTTTGTTATAACAATCTCATATTTCAGGTACCCTTAATCCCCGGCTTAGAACGATCCCTACTTATTTTATACTACTAACGATTGTAGGGTTATTATTGCTTGATGCTCGCTTCGGCGAGTCTCCATCAATTCCCTTAGCAGAAATTATGTGTCCTAAAACTATTCCTTGATTAACCATAAAATGGTATTTTTCCTAATTCAAAACAAGGTTAGTTTCAACACATCTTTCCAAGATTAACTCCAAATTCTCTAAACATGCATCAAAGTCTTTTCCATAAATGCTAAAATCATCCATAAAAACTTCAATGATATTTTCGATATAATCAGAGAAAATAGAGTACATACAACGTTGGAACGTACCTGGTGCGTTGCATAAACCAAAAGGCATGTGTCGATAAGCAAACGTACCAAAGGGACATGTAAACGTTGTCTTCTCTTGGTCATCCGGACGTATGCAAATCTGATTGTAACCGCTATACCCATCCAAAAAGCAATAGAACTCATGTCCGGCTAATCTCTCCAACATTTGGTCCATGAAAGGTAAAGGCATGTGATCCTTGCGTGTAGTAGCATTCAATTTTCTGTAATCGATGCACATCCTATGTCCGGTTACCAAACGTTGAGGCCCAAGCTCATTCTTCTCATTCTTGACCACAATTACTCCACTCTTTTTGGGTACAACTTGAACGGGTGAAATCCATTGGCTATCCGAGATAGGATATATGACGCTACAATCAAGAAGTTTGATCACCTCATCCTTTACAATCTTCATCATTGGAGGATGCAATCGTCTCTGCCCCTCCCTTGTAGGCTTGGCTTCTTCTTCAAGCAAGATCCTATGAACACATTTGATAGGGCTTATTCCCTTGATATCTGCTCAAGTCCATCCAATAGCGGTCTTGTTCCTCTTAAGCACATCGATCAACCTTGATTCTTGTTGCTCACTCAACTTTGATGATACAATAACTGGTAAAGTATCATCGCTTCCCAAGAATACGTCCTTCAAGTGATCAGGTAAAGCCTTAAGCTCTAGTTTTGGGAGCTGTTCCACATATGGAAGAATTTTATTAGTGGTAATGGGAATTGACAAATATTTACTAAACCTGTGTTGGGGAGTTGCTTCAAGCTCGTAAACAACTTTTCCTAGGCACGGCTCAAGGTCAAGCCGTGCCTCCTCCGAACTTTTCTCCCCATGTTTGTCAATTTCGGCCCCCATCTCAATAGCTAGTTGCTATTGATCCATAGTCTCTGATAAAACCTGTGCAAAAGAATCAACAACATCAATAGTATAGCAATGTTTTAAATCAGAAACCGGATACCTCATAGCTTTAACAACCACTACCAGAAAAAAGGCTTTTGCCGACGAAAAAAAGAAAAAACGGCCGACGAAACCAATTTTCGTCGGCTATTCCCCTAGAATGGCCGACGATTTTTTTTTCGTCCCTAAAAAAAACAGTCGTCCGCTATTCCCACTGAATGGCCGACGATTTTTTCTTTCGTCGCTAAAAAAATTATTTCGTCGCCTATACCCCCTAGAATGGCCGACGATTTAAAAATTTCGTCGCCTATTCTCTGAAAGTATAGCCGACGAAAACTTTAGTAAGTTTGGCCGACGAAATTGTCATTTTCGTCGGCTATAAGTTTATATATTTTCAGATCAAAACCCGGTTTACTGCAGATTTAGCGTCCGGCATCCGAATGACGATTGTGATACCATTCCGAAAAGAGAACGACGCCAGGAATCAAACTCGTCGCTTTGCCATGATGTGTGTGCCTTTTCGGGCTTTCGAGTTCGTTTAGGGCCTCAAAACGGCAGTTTAATATGTTTTCAAGATTTAAGTTTTCTAATTTATTTTGTTTTAAACCATTGCTTCATCCTTCAAATGCAAAAATGTTGTGAAATAAGATATGACCGAAATAATGAAATACGTCTACGGTTGAAAAATGACAAGATTCTGATAAAATCTGAGTGTCGAAAGATGCGGTCAAAGGTTTTATTCTTTCGTTTCCCTAATGGTAGCGTTACCTTCGGTAAATATTTTGAGGAAAATTTTTATACGATTAGTTGCATCTCATCGATTTGAAACTATTATCTGTTGAAGGTCAGGCAAAAAAACGTCATTTAGACAGTCCAATTACAATTTCTAAGCGTTTAGAGGTTTGACTCACCCGGTTGACCGTTCCGATCGAGCCTTTAACGTTGTCAACTGAAGTTGGATTTTTTTCCATACATGTATTTAATCTAAACGGTGATATCTGACGGTTGAAATAGATTTTCTAAACTTTTACATTCAAAATCAGAACATATGCACTAATGTTCCTTAACTTGTTTACTAAGTGTTTAAGTGAATGTATAGTTTCAAATAGTTACTATACGTACACTCTTTAAATGCAAATATGTCGTCAAATAAGATATGACCGAAATAATGAAATACGTTTACGGTTGAAAAATGACAAGATTCCGATAAAATCCGTGTGCTGAAATAATGAAATAAGTCAAAACCCGGTTTACTGCAGATTTGGCGTCCGGCGTCCGAATGATGATTGTGATACCATTCCGGAAAGGGAACGACGCCAGGAATCAAACTCATAGCTTTGCTATGACGTGTGGGCATTTTCGGGCTTTCGAGTTCGTTTAGGGCCTCAAAACGGCAGTTTAGTATGTTTTCATAGAATAGCCGACGAAACATTGTAAATCGTCGGCTATTCTCTAAGTTTAGCCGACGAAAATTAGATTTCGTCGGCTAAACTCTTGTGATCCGCGCCTTTTTATTGTCCGTCGTTGGATGGCTCAGATCCGACGATGTTCATAGAATAGCCGACGAAATATTGTAAATCGTCGGCTATTCTCTAAGTTTAGCCGACGAAAATTATATTTCGTCGGCTAAACTCTTGCGATCCGCGCCTTTTTATTGTCCGCCGTTGGATGGCTCAGATCCAACGGCTGTTGATTTTCCAAAGTATAGCCGACGAAATATATTAAATCGTCGGCTATTCTCCTTCTAAATCTTTTAAATCGCTTCCTCCCGCCTTTTTTCTCTCCTCCTTCCCCCCCTCCTCCGGCCTCCTCCTTCCCCTCCTCTTCCGGCCTCCTCCTCCTCCTCCTCCTCCTCCTCCGGCCTCCTCCTCCTCCTTCCCCTCCTTCCCCTCCTCCTCCGGCCTCCTCCTCCTCTTCCTTCTCCTCCTCCGATCCGGTATTTTTTTTTTGCCCAAAATGCAGTTATAGCCGACGAAATTGACATTATTTCGTCGGCTATAACTTTAAAATATTAATATATTCCGACGAAATAGCCCAAATCGTCGGCTATACTTCAGAACAAATATCCGACGAAACCAAATTTCGTCGGCTATAACTTTAAAATATTAATATATTCCGACGAAATTCGTCGGCTATTTTCGAGTATGGCCGACGATTTCGTCGGATATTTGACCAAGCTTTGGTCGACGAAATCATTTTCGTCGGCCAAGGTTGGAATGGCCGACGATGTCGTTTTTTTCGTCGGCCATTACTTTTACCAATGGGCTTTTACCGACGAATTATAGCCGACGAAATTTTCGTCGGTAGAAGGAATAGCCGACGAAAATTTGGAATAGCCGACGAAAATAATTTCGTCGGCTATTCTGCCAAAGCTGGTAGTGAACGTTGAAGCTTATTACTTCACCATCAAACTCCATGGTGAGTTTTCCTTCGGCAACATCTATCTTTGTTCTTGCCATTCTCATAAATGGTCGCCCCAATAATAATTGAGTTGAATTGAGGGGGGATTCCTCCATGTGTAGCACATAAAAATCTGCATAAAATATTATCGTATTAACCTGCACAAGAACATCCTCAACATATCCCTCAGGATAGTTATTAGACCTATCTGCCAATTGTATAATAACATTGTCTTTCTTCAATTCTCCTAGACCTAGAGACTTGTAAACATTATAGGGCATCACATTAATTGAAGCTCCTAAGTCTAGCAAAACATTATTAAAACAAGATTGTCCAATCATACAAGGCACGCTAAAACTGCCCGGGTCTTTCATTTTGGGAGGAAGTTTCCTTTGAATGACGGCTGAAACCGTCTCACTCATCTTCACCACTTGCTCTTCACGTGTATGCCTCCTTGTTGTACACAACTCTTTCAAAAACTTGGCATATTTGAGAATTTGTCTAATGCATTCGAGTAAGGGTATGTTCACCTCCACCTTCCTAAAAATGTTGAGCACCTCCTCATCTGATTTCTCCTTCTTCGACTTAGCAAATCTAGATAGAAAAGGTAGACATGAAGATTGGTTAGTTTTAACTAAACCATTCAAGTTAGAATTGTTTACCTTTGGTGCCTCTTTGTTGGAGGTGGCGGGATCCCTTTCAAGGTCCCTCTTCTTCATAAGTTCGAGCTCCTCTTTGCTCGGTTCTCCTTCCTCGGCATCATTGCCGTGAGCAGCCACTTCCTCGGCCTCAATGCCGTGAGTCTCATCCTCCTCTACATCAATGATAGCCCCCTTCTTCTTTGAAGCTTTAGGGATTGGTCCCTCCAACACGTTGCCGCTTCTTGTTGTGATCGCCTTTGCATGCTCGTTCCTAGGGTTTTTGATCACATTAGAGGGCAGCTTCCCTTGCTCACCAAATTGCCCCATGAAGTCCACAACTTGCCCCATTTGGTTCTTTAGCTCGGCTATGTCCTTGGTGTTTGTTTGTGACGTGGTCAACAACGCTCGAGTTGACTTGTTGAGCTGATTTTGTCCCAAGGCAAGAGACTTCAAGATATCATCATATTGAGTAGGGGCTGCCGGTTGCATAGGTGCTTGATAGGGTACTTGAGGTCGTGCATATCCTTGAGATTGCCCTTGAGGTCTTGGTTGAAAATGCATGCCGCCTTGCTGCCCTTGTGGTGGCACCAACGGTTGAGGGTTCTGCACATTGTTGTTGTTGGACCAACGAAAGTTAAGGTGATCGTTAAACCTTGGATTGAAATTCCTAAACCCCTGCCCTCCTTGTTGTTGAGGAAAACCTAAAGCATTAGCTTCCTCAAAATGCTCTTCCGCTCCTACTTGAGGACACAAGTCGGTTGCATGCCCTTCCATGCTACACATGCCACAAACTTGAGCTTGCTTTTGCTTCATCATTTGAGTCATCTTTCCCATGTCTTCTCGAAGCTCCTTAATAGCACTTGACTCCTCATATCCACTAACCTCACGTACCTGCCTAAAAGCAGTAGACCCGAATTGTTGTTGATTTGTGAAATGCATCTCCAACAAATTCTTAACTTCCTCTTTGCTTTTCTCCATCAATGATCCACCAGCAGCTGAATCAAGAAATCGACGTTCCATAGGGCGTAAACCATCATAGAAATATTGTAACAAAAGTCCCTCGCGTATCTCATGATTAGGACACGTTGCAACCAAAGCCTTGTATCGATCATAGTAAACGTCAAAAGCTTCATCTGGTTCTTGCTTAATCGATGTGATCTCCTTTCTAATCTGCGTCACCCTTGATGAAGGAAAGTACTTAGTGAGAAACTCCTTTACCATTGTGTCCCATGATGTTATCCGGCCAGGTGGAATAGCAAAGAACCATTCGCTGCCCAATCTTCAAGTGAGAATGGAAATGCTTTCATCCTCACATGTTGCAAATCCGCTCCATTTGGACACATGGTTTCACATCGAAATTCAAACTTCTGGATATGACGATTTGGATCCTCTCCACTAAGTCCATAGAATTTCGGGAATTGATGAATAAATCCTCCCTTCAATTCAAACTCAGCCGACTTGCCAGTTGCAACGGTCGGATATGTGACATTACTTGGTCTTGCCGCTCCTCCTTGTGGTGCATCAACTTGACCATTCTCTTCTCTTAATGAAGACATTCTGAATTCTGGATCAGGTAAGTCAACGTTGAAATGATCAAAAACAATAGGACCAGTCAAAAACTCAAGCTCAGAACTCTCGTGAAATAGTGGATTAAATTCACAAGAAGATGTAGGCGGAAATGGTGAACTAGGGTTGGCAAATGATGTATGTGGTGATTCAATAACAAACTCAGGTGGTGATGGTGAACGTGCTTGATGTAGGGTTGCTGGCAACTCTAGATCGTATATCTCTCCAATTCGATACAAACGGCCTCTAATGTCTCGTGACCAACTGGACATTCATGTACCTGAAAGTTTGAAGATCAAGTGTTTAGGCAAGGAATTCAAAAGAAAAACAAGAACAAAAATTTTAAAGTATAGTTAGAACCGATTGTATATGTTAGTAATATTTTTACAATTTACAAGAGTATAAACTATAACACACAAACAAGTATAAACCTGCGTAGCACGGAAGCGCCACCTTGCTTGCGTTTCGCGCTTCAGAAGCGAAGCGAAGCGGAATCGCGTCAGAACTACTCGGAAGCGTCCGGAAGCGCGCTTCAGAGAAAAGGAGGTTTTGGAAGCGCTGTGGAAGCGCGAGTTTCCGATTTGGAAGCGCGGCGAAAGCTTTGCACAAAAAACCCTAGAATTTCAATTCAAAAATTCTCCTTACCTGGGTTGAATCGGTTCAATTCCTTCCATAGAATTGACGTGCAGGCTGAGGCCTTCCATTCCCGATCGAAATCGGGTCAAACGGTGGCCGGAAGAGTGAGCTCCGGTTCGAGACAGTCGAACCCTCTCCGCCTTTGTATTCCTAAACGGCGGCGAATCACGCCGCGCCACCACCACAGACTTGAAGAGGAGGCCGAGACGGTCCGAACGTGACCGGTGCGGCGGTCCAATTCGGCCGGACGGCGGAGAAAGGAGATCGGCGACAGAGGTCGGTGCAGAGGCTCGGGACCGAGTCGGGGAGGAAGAAAGAAAAGAAAAAGAGAGAAAGAAAAAAAATGTTAAATATATATATTTTATTTATTAAAGTAAAAAATTAAATATATATATATTATTTTATTCCAACGCTTCCAAAACATACCCGCTTTCAATTTTTTCTCGAAAAAAACGCTTCCGCGGTTCCAAACGCTTCGCTTCCACGTACCCGCACCCGATTCCATGCAACTTCGGTATAAACATTTCACACAATGGCACAAATGTATCACACACGAAATTGTATAAGTATCACACACGGATTTTTCAAAGATCACGGCATTGTACAAGTATTGGTTACGAAAATTGTTCAAGTTACAAACAAGGAATCGGTTTAGGTTTTTACAAAATGTACAAAAAATGTAATATGTTAAGCTTTTTGCCGAATCTCTTAGGTCTAATTGTTTTTATTCACACAACTTTAAAATTCAAGATACGTGGAGCAGAGGAGATAATAGTGCAATGGATTGATATAATCCAAGGTAGTATCATACTTAATCCGATATACCTCAAAAGTTAAAGGCAACGTTTTCTTTTAAGCTTTTGAAACTTACTCATGTTAAATCAATTTCAAGTTTTGAAGCTCGATGGACGTGCGGCCTAGGTGCAATCGTCTAGACACAAGATTTCGTATTTTCAGAAGGCTAGAACGAAAGTTCTAATAGGTGAACCTTTATGTCCCTTACTCAGTTGAGAACCTCATGTTGACAGTACCACAAGTGTTAATAAAAGCCGCCCTTAACCTCATAAAAATGGATCTGCCAACTTTTCTCTCGTTGATGAGTCGCCTAAGCGAGCATCAAGCAATAATAACCCTACAATCGTTAGTAGTATAGAATAAGTAGGCATCGTTCTAGCCGGGGATTAAGGGTACCTGAAACATGAGAATGTTAACACAAATATTCACAAACATATATGCACACGAAATTATAGGGGATAAAAGGCTCGGCAGCAAAGCTGCCTCTAAATTCCTAGACATGAATTTAAGACATGAAATTAAATCCTAAGTCTAATATTTACAAGTTTGGTCGACGTCTTTCACACAAAGCACTCCACACTCAACTCTTTAACAAATAAGATTCGCACATAAGAAAGTAAGGAACAAGTATTTAGCATGCATTGAACTTAAACAAGTTTCGATCACAACTAGAACGTTTCCGCTCTTACCTAGTTGAAAGACTTTTCTAATGTTTTAGAATCGAGCTATTCGCAAGGTGATCCTAAAAGTTATGCTACCGTTATACAACTCGTAACATTGAAGCTCTAAAGTCTATTAATCGAAAACAAGCAAACAAGTAAGGTTGTCAATCATCTCATTTAACATGCAAGTCCTAAGGTTAACCACTCTAGGTGAGCACAACAAATCAAAGTGATCATACGTCTACTTAGTTCATTATAACTCAAGCAAATTAAACCTAATACCTAGATCATGTTCAAAGACAACAGTAAGTACCGATTATAAGCCCTCACCTTAGTTCTAACCGGTTTAAATTCTCAACATGCATCAATACCACTGTCCTAATTATCTAAGTGTACTCATCTTACAAATTTTATATTACAAATTAACATGCAAATTCATTGTTGCCGAAACTTAAACCTAAATCTAAGCATCGAATTCAACAAATCGTTAACATACAAATTATAAAACCAATCTCCAATTCGATTCATACATAGACATATAATCCAAAACCAAAAATACATGCAAGTTTCATAGACAAAACTAAACATAACTACATAAACTTTACTAAACCGAGAGAAGGGAGTGGATCACATTTTTGTAGACGCCTTGATGGCTTCGACTCGTGTGGATCCGGCGGAAGATGGGTGATGTATGGAGATTGCTCGGCAAAGGGCTGTGTCGGCAGACAAAGGTTCCAAGTTTCGGCAGAAACATGGGTGAAAGAGGGGGGTGATTTTCGGCTAGGGTTTATGTAGGATCTTTGGGGAGAATTTGGTAGAGCTTTGGCTCTGTGTTTTGGCTTAAGACGTGACACTTTTTTTCATGGTGCCGGTCTCTATTTATAGGAGATGGGAAAAGTTGATTTGGGAGAGTTTTCCTTGTTCAAAACGGGATAGAAATCTTTAATAAATAAGGTTTCCCAATCCGAGTTGGAATAGGCCTTTCTCTCCTTTTTGAACAAAGAAACTCTTGCATGGCCGGCTAATGATTTCTTTTAGGACACGCATAAGAAGCTTCTTGGATGTTTGCAAAGCCCTTGAGAATGACTTGGCATGCTTGCAGCCGCTTGAAGACATTACCGGAAATTCCTCTCTGCTCGCGAGTACAGACTTTGTTAGTATCGGGTACTGGCGAGGCTTCTTGGCGGGCCGCGTGAATTATGTATAACTTTCTCCTCGAAGCTTCAATTGATGCGATTCTAAGTCTCAGATAAAATAGACACATAGGCCTTTCTCCCATATAAAAGGGCTTGATCAAATTCCTTGTGAAACGTCGGGAATGAATTTTTGAAGTTGGAACACAGTCCCAGAAAGATTCCTAGAAGTCCCTGGATTTGTTGCTCGGACTGCTGATTTACAGCCATCTTTTGGGTGACTTCCCAAACTCCGATTGATCTGTATTTTTGACACAATACCCATTAGCAAGCCAGTAGCATGAAAACCAAATTTCAGCAAATTTGGAAAAGGGTAAGTCACAATTCTATTCATCTCAGAATCACGAAAAAGACATATTTTTCACTATTTTCCAGAATTCTTAAACTTAGTCATTTTTCGGACTCTAAAGCATATATTTCCAAAACTCTACCAAAATGACACTAAACTATATTATGACTCTATCTTAGATAAATAAGGGTTAAACAAAGCATAAATGAGGGCGTAAACACATTAATATCGTCGCACATTGTGCTCCTATCACTCGTATGCGTGGGGGGCCAATAATAGACCAATTCCATCATTGAGCAGGGTCCTTTTTCCCAGTCTACATAAAAGACGGGTCTAAAATGGAATCATTCGTATGAAGGGTTAAGGCTAATATCAACAAAAGTAACCTTACCTATTCCTCTTCCCCTCAAAACTCAAAATAAATATAACACAAATAAACCTCTAAACTTACTAGAAATTTTAACTAAGTTATCTAGCACACATACATCACATATTACAACATATAATGGATTCGGCAACAAAGTTAAAACCAAAATGAAAACCCTATCTAAACTATTACAATTTCCGGAAAACCTATTATACAAAACTGAAAACTATAGAAAAATTATACAATCCGAAATTTACAAAGTTACAAAGTAACACTTTATGAATCAAAACATTATAATTTCCCCGGCAACGGCGCCAAAAATTGATGGGACCAAATTACACGCACATTTTGTACCTGCAATACAATCTCATACATATATATTACCCTTCTTGTGTCAATTGTAGTAAGGACAAGTAGGGATCGTTCTAGCCGGGGAAATCAAGGGCTTTCAATCACATAAAGCATGACATAATCATATGGGGCATTAAAGATTGAATCAATATCCTACTAAAAATTATGTAATTTAAAACCTAAATTAAATATATACATATGATCAACACCTTTCACACATAACACTACACACAAAACTCACATAACACATAACAAATCGCACAAAGTAATAAGGTATCAAATCGGAATGCTTCACAAATCCAATTTTAGTTCCAATTTAATTAGAGCCTCTGCGGTTTATCTAATCATTCAAAACTCCTCAATTATTTAGAACTAACTTTGCGTATAATCCTAAACATGGTGCTAATCAGTTTAAAGACACTCTGCGTAGAAATTAAACCAAGAAACACATAAGCACAATGAGTTGAATTAGAAACATATTAGCAAGTATGACGTCACCTCATCTCACATCGATATATAAATTTTCAGAATTACTCTAACCCATAGAACCAACACAAGATCAATCAACTTAGTGTATAATCAACCTCATGTTGTGTTCGGCAAGTGAAACCAATACATAAGGTTCGGCCTTGATCTAGGCAGCCCTCATGTACCAATTTAAATGCACATGAATTCAGAAAATAAATCAAAGTATGAATAAGATAACATGCGATTTTAATACAACAAAACCCTGATTAATTCGTTACATGCTATATTCAGAAATTAAACAAATAGAAAACCAAAACACATAATAGAATTTCAGAAATCCAAAGTATAACTTATAAAACCAAATAAGCATCCACAAATCTTTACAAACTTCATACACAAAGTTAAGTAATTATATAGAAAATTACAAGCCATGAGATAAGAGTGAATCATACTTTAAAAGAAACATTGAAGAACTCTCGTCAAGTGTTGATTCGGATGGAGGTGGAGATGCGATCTTGAATGCAATGGATGATGGTTTCGGCTTGGATTTTCTTTGGATATTGTGGTGCTATTTTGCCAGAGTTTTGGCTTTGTGAAAGTGAGAGAGAAGAGATGATTTTTCTGTCCTTAATTCGTGCTATTTATAGAGAAAAGGCTGGAGGAAATTGGCAGCAATTAGGATTACACAAGTCCTAGTCCCAATCGGTAATTGCTTGCTTGCTGGCCAAGTTTGGCTCTTCTAGACTCTTCCTTTGACTGAAATTTGCACTTAAATCTTCTCATTAAGTAAGTATGGACATGTCCAACAAGTCTTCAAGTCCATCACAGCTGATACGTGCATCAAAAGTCCAAAGGAAAGCTTTCCTTGTGCAACCGGGAAACCACTATGTTTCACGGCAGATTGACCTTTCTCTAGTAAATCCTGCATAACTCCCTCCTCAGTGCTCCGATTGATGTGATTCCAAGTCCTGGAGAAACTAGACTCATAGTGCTTTCTCTATATAAAAGAGCTTCCTCAAGTGCCAAGTGAAACATCCGGAATAAATTTTGGAATTCCGAACACAGTCTCAGGAAAATCCTATTAGTCCCTAGATCGTTTTGTTCAAACTGCCAAGTTGCAGCCATCTTTTGGGTGATTTCCCGAGCTCCAATTGATCTGAATATTTGACACAATATACTCCAGCTTGCCAAATATATGCCTGCCAAAGTTCATCAAATTTGGAAAAGAATAAGTCAGTCAAACACAGGCCTCCAAGTCACGAAGACAATATATTTTGCACTTTTTCCTCAGATTTCTATACTTAGTCGTTTTTCTGACAATTAAGCACATTTTCTCCAAAACTCTACCAAAGCGACACTAAACTATATTATGACTCTATCTTACTCTAAATAGACTTAACAAAGCACAAATAAGGGGTAATAACACATTAATATCGTCGCACATTGTGCTCCTATCAGGCAACACTAGGTTCGATGATGTCATGCTCGACTTGGGAGCATCGATCAATGTCATGTCACTCAATGTGTATCAAACGTTGAGTATAGGGCCTCTCAAGAAGGACAAAGTCATCATTCAACTTGCAGATCGATCAAGCAAGTATCCGGAGGGCTATGTCGAGGACGTGCTTGTACAAGTGAACCACCTCATCTTTCCGGCCGATTTCTATGTGGTAGAGATAGAAGACTCACCGGTTAATAGCACTCAATTGCTATTAGGCCGGCCCTTCATGAGGACGTCACACACCAAGATTGATGTTGCGGAAGGCAACTTGACGATGGAGTTTGATGGTGAGGTAATTAAGTTCAATGTTTTTGACGCCATGAAGTATCCAGTTGTCAAGGAAGAAGAATGCCGAGCTATTGAAGTTATTGAGGAGGTCGAGCGAGTCATGTCAACCTCGCTCAACGCATAGCAACGAACCATAGAGCAAGGGGCGGGATTTGACAAGAAGGGAGAACGAATCACGCAAGAAAAAGAAGAGAAGCTCGAGCCATGCTTAAGGGAAGTGGTTGCCGAATTCAATGCAGCCCCACGGTTTGAGAAAGGTTCGTTCTTGTCAATCCCTAATGCCACAACAAAATTTCGTCCAAGTGTGGAGGAGGCCCCAAAGTTAGAACTAAAAGAGCTCCCTAGTCATTTGAAGTATGTATATCTTGGAGAAGAAGACACTTTAGCGGTTATTGTGTCTTCAAAGCTTACAAAGAAGCAAGAAGAAGAATTAGTGAGTGTGCTTAAGAAATATAAAACCGCTATACGTTGGACCTTGGCAGACATCAAGGGAATAAGCCCTACGACATGTGTTCATCGAATATTGCTTGAAGAAGGAGCGAAGCCAACAAGGGAAGCCCAACGTCGACTTCACCCTCCAATGATGAAGGTAGTGAAGGACGAAAGTATTAAGCTTCTTGATTGTGGAGTCATATAACCTATTTCGGATAGCAAGTGGGTCTCACCAGTGCAAGTAGTGCCAAAGAAAATTGGTGTAACGGTTGTGAAGAATGAGAAAAATGAGCTAGTGCCTCAAAGACTTGTGACCGGCCATCGCATGTGCATCGACTATAGGAAGCTCAACGCAACAACAAGGAAGGATCACATGCCTTTGCCGTTCATGAATCAAATGCTCGAAAGGTTAGCCGGCCATAATTTTTATTTTTTTCTTGATGGATATAGCGGCTATAACCAAATCATGATACACCTAGATGATCAAAAGAAGACTACTTTCACTTGTCCATTCGGCACCTTCGCATATTGAAGGATGTCGTTCAGCCTTTGAAATGCACCCGGCACATTTCAACGATGTATGTATAACATCTTCTCCGACTTTATTGAAAACAAGATCGAGGTCTTCATGGATGACTTTAGCGTGTATGGACGCGACTTCGACTCATGTTTAGAGCACTTGGAGGAGATACTAGAAAGGTGTGTAGAGACCAACCTTGTGCTCAATTGGGAGAAGTGTCACTTCATGGTGACGCAAGGCATTGTGCTTGGTCACATAATTTCAGCAAATGGCATTGAGGTAGACAAAGCCAAAGTGGAGCTCATTCAACACTTGCCTTCGCCAAAGAATGTGAGAGATGTGAGAACCTTCCTTGGCCATGCCGGATTCTATCGACGTTTTATCAAAGACTTCTCCAAAGATGCAAAGCCATTGAGTAATTTGTTGCAAAAGGATGTGCCGTTTGAGTGGAGTGAAGCATGCGAGAAAGCCTTCAATCTTTTGAAGAAAGCCTGCAATCTTGTCTACACCGAATTGGGAGCTTCCATTTGAGCTCATGTGTGACGCCTCGGACTATGCATTGGGAGCCGTGCTCGGCCAAAGGGTAGAGAAGAAGCCGAATGCCATTTACTATGCCTCAAGGACTCTCAACGATGCTCAACTCAACTACTCCACAACCGAGAAAGAACTCTTAGCGGTAATTTTTGCTTTAGAAAAATTTAGATCATATATACTAAACTCTAAAGTTATTGTGTATAGTGGTCATGCCGCTTTGAGATATCTCATGACAAAGAAGGATGCAAATCCAATACTCATTTGATGGATTCTCTTACTTCAAGAATTCGACTTTGAGATCAAAGACAAAAAAGGAAGTGAGAATATTGTAGCTGACCATTTGAGCCGAATTGTGAAAGAAGAAGACAAGCTACAACTTCTTGAGACATTCCCGGATGAGCAACTATTTCAGCTTGATGCGACACAAGAACCTTGGTATGCCGACATTGCCAATTACCTTGCAATTCGCCACTTTCAAAAAGGGATGACGAGCTACCTTAAAACAAGATCAAAAAGCAAGCTCGGCACTACTTATGGGATGAGCCGTACTTATGGAAGCAATGTAGTGACCAAGTTATTCGACGGTGTGTACCGGAAGAAGAGCATCGGTCCATTCTTGCCTTTTGTCATAGCGAAGCATGTGGAGGACACTTTGGACCAAAGAAGACGGCTTTAAAGGTACTAAGTTGTGGATTCTATTGGCCTACACTATTCAATGATGCATATACAACATGCATAACATGTGACCGGTGCCAAAGAACGGGAAACATAAGTAATCGAGATCAAATGCCTTTAACCCCTATTATTGTTGTTGAAGTTTTCGATGTTTGGGGCATAGATTTCATGGAACCGTTCCCTTCAAGCAAAGGCTTCCTCTACATCTTGCTAGTGGTTGATTATGTGTCTAAGTGGATAGAAGCAAAGGCTACACGCACCAATAATTCAAAAGTGGTTGCCGAATTTCTCAAGACAAACATCTTATCACGTTTTGGAGTTCCAAGAGTCTTGATAAGCGATGGAGGTTCCCACTTTTGCAACCGCACTATTGAAGCTTTGTTGAAAAAGTATGGAGTCACACACAAGGTATTTACACGTTATCATCCCCAAACAAGTGGCATGGCCGAGGTAAGCAATCGTGAGATAAAGCAAATATTGAAGAAATTCGTAGGTCCAACAAGAAAGGATTGGAGTGATCGACTTGATGATGCTTTATGGGCCTATTAGACCGCGTACAAAATGCCAATAGGTATGTCACCCTTTCGGCTAGTCTATGGAAAAGCTTGTCACTTACCCGTGGAGCTAGAGCACAAAGCATGGTGGGCCGTCAAAGCCTTTAACATGGAGTTAGATTCCGCCGGCCTTTATAGGAAGCTTCAACTCAACGAACTTGAAGAAATACGCAATGAAGCTTATGATGCCGCATGGATATACAAGGAGAAGACTCGAGCCTACCATGACAACATGATTCGAGGGAAGAAGTTTGAAGTTGGACAAAAAGTGCTCTTATTCAATACACGACTTCAACTTTTTCCGGGTAAGCTACGCTTTAGATGGGTTGGACCCTTCATTATCACTCAAGTTTTTCCCCATGGAGCCATTGAGATTCATAATAAAGACGGATGGAACCTTCAAAGTAAATGGCCATCGACTCAAACCTTACTATGAGCCTTTCGATGAAATACACGAGGAGATATATCACAGATACACCGCAAGAGAAAGGACTTGTCACTGCTAAGCGCAGCACTTCTGAGTTGCACGCAGCCAATATGCTGCCTGCCGCAGCGCAGCGTTGCACGCACGCTGAAAAACCGGCCGATATTGCCACCGATGGACTGCAGCCTGCCACTGCCGAGCGCAGCGCTGCCGATAGAGCCCATGCACGCTGCTGATAGCAAGCCTGCCGATGCCGACACTGCATATGACGATGCCGAGCAGCGTGACACCAATGCTGCCGAGCAGCTTGCACTCCACACTACCGTTCCCGATACGCGCACTGTTAATGTTGTTGATAGCATGGAAAACATTGTCAAAACGGAAGACGTGTTTCAAACTCTCCTCATCGACCTTCTAGCCTCCGAGCTCCATTATTTTGGACAACGATGAACACAACACACATGGTGAAAAGTCTAGGCTAAGGACTTTAAATACTTATGTGCTAATAGGGAGGCAACCGCATACGACCAGGAAAACCGAAGAAGCCATCACTGCAAGTTTGAACTTTCTTAACCCTTCTCTTTTTCATTAGTTTGTGATGATATTGTGGAATTTGTTAGCTTATCATATGCTTAGGAAATACATGCTATAGTTTTATGCTTACATTGAGGACAATGTAGTTTTCTAAGTGTGGGGTGGGATAACGTATTCCGTTTATGTTTTAGTGTGCCAAGTAAAATTCAAAAAAATTGTTCTACAAAAATAGAGTGTTTATTTAATATTTCGAGTCTTAGGATGCCCCTAAAGTAGTCAATGATATTTTTTCTCCTCTTTGCATACATATATGATAGTTGTGCATACTTTTAAAAAATAAATTGTGAGTTTCATGGATAATGTGATTAATAAAACATACATGTTTTAGCCAGTTTGTTTCGATATAACCTTGTGAGCTTTAGAGCCAAATTGCTTTTCTTCATGAGTGCTAAAATTTAAAAAAATTTGAGCATGCTTACTAATGAACCTCATTATTCTTTGCATATTCAACGATTATGTATCATAGCTTTTTAATGAACTCTAGAGTGCTAGAACTTACTCTTGTTGATTTTCAAAACTTTTTTATCATAAAATACCTTGATTTTGAAAGTGATTGAATAAAGATCTTTTAGGTTCACCACCATAGCCAAATAAAGCATGCGTCCTATTTGAGCCCGTCGTGTGACACCTTAGTAAACCCCCTCGAGCCGACATTTAGCCTTTTCTTTCATCACCCTTAAACACTTTCCATGAGCTTAGTATAGTTATTCCTTTACCTTTTTTTTTCAAAGTCTTCGCAAAGCTTGATCTTTGAAAGAGTTTTTCGCGTGAAGTGATGAAGAAGAACAAGTGTGAGGTACACTTAGCCATGAATATGTATGAAAAATATGTGCCGAATACCTTAGAAAAAGAAAAGAAAAAGTTTTTACTCGGAAAAGAAAAGAAAAGAGAAAAAGAAAGCATCCGAGAGAAAAGAAAAGAATTGCATAGGCACGGTTCGATTTAAGCATGGTTTTAAGTCTTGAAAATTATTTTGCAATGTTTTGGGAGTTAAGAATGAAGGAAGGGTCCAACAAGAAGAAATCCGGCCCTTGGTAAGAAGACATAAGGAGAATCGAGTTTTGCTAAAGGCCACGGTGACGTTTTGAGCCTCCTTATCCAAAATATGGAATACCTCTTAGCCAAACCCCATTACATGCCCTTTATTGATCTTTTTCATGATTCTTAAGATAGGTCAACCTTGATTTGTAGAGTGTTTCTCAAGAGTAAGTATATGGTTTTGTTTCATTGGTGCACATAGTTGTTAAATGAGGTTTTCCATAAAAATTCACAAAGAGCTTTTGTTTTTCATGATTTATGCAAGTTACTCATCGTAATTCATTATCTTTCTCTTGCATATACTATTCAGTGAAAGTCATGCTTCGAGTGAAAAGAGGAGAGTATGCCTAGCGAGGAGATTCGGATTAGCTATACATGTTTTCATGCTTATGTGTTGTTCTTTCATGTTAATATTGATGTTGCATGTTCATGAAACTTGGAATTTCCGTGCTTAGCATTCTCATGCATCAACTTGAAAACTATGTGTTCATACGAGCCTGAGACGAATTACTAGGGGCAATAGTTTGTTTAGAGTCGTAATTTAATTTAGTTTTACTAAGGGACTAGCAAAAGATAAGTGTGGGGTAGTTGATAGGAGCACAAAGTGCTACGTTCTTAATATGTTTATGCCTACATTTATACATTGTTTAGCCCTTATTTACTTAAGATCGAGTTATAATATAGAGTCATGAACTTTTGGTAGAGTTTTAATGAAATCGTGCTTAAAAGTCGGAAGTTTACAGAAATTTCACCAAGTTCTAAAAATCTGTAACGACCCGAACCTTAAAATACCCCTAAAAAGTTTTGATTTAATTTTGACATTTCGGAAATTTATTTTAAGACCCGGGGGTTTCAACAGTTGACATTTTATATGTTAAACCGACCGAGAATTTTATTTCTCGACGAGATAGGGGACGGTAAAACAAGTTCGAGGACACGTAACAAGTTTAATTTAGAATTTGTATGAAAAAGTTATGACGTAAAAATCGGAGGGGAGGAAAATTTCTAGAAACGAGCGGAAATTTCTAGAACGGGAATATTCTTAGGTTTGGGGGAATATCTCTTTCTTTTCTTTTTTCTTTTTCTTTCTTTCTTTTCTGCTCTCTCTCCTCCCCTCTCTCTCCCCGATCGGCCGACCCGAGCTCTCCCCTCCTCCATCTACCTCAGCCGTCCGGCCGAACTGGACCGCCGCACCGGTCATGTTCGGACCGGCTCGGCCTCCCCTTTCTTTCTGTAGCGGCGGCGTGGTCCCAATCGCCGCCGTTGGGCTAGGTTTTTCAGGAGAGGGGTCGACTGTGTCGACCCGAAATCTTCATCTCCGGCCGCCGATCGGCCCGATTCCAAGGGGGAAAGAGAGGCCAAAATCAGCACGTCGGTTTTCTGAGAGGAATCGACCCGATTCGGCCAAGGTAAGTGGAACTTACGTTTTGAAATTTTTAGGGTTTTTGAATTCAAATTTGAGGGTTGTGATTTTGAGGTTATTGGTGAATTTGGAGGTTGAATTCGTGTTTAGAATGTTGCAAGGAGTTGATTAAGTATAATTTGCTGTTGAATTGGTCGATTTTTGGAGGAATTGAAAATTTGGGATTTCGGGGCCGCCGTTTACGGCGGCTGGGGCTATTTTTGGCGTCGGGGATGAGTCCCCGAGGTGGTGGTGATCCTTTTGGGTGAAATTGGATTCGATTGGTGAGGTTTTGGCCACTGTGGTGGCGGAGCTGCCGGCGGCGGCGCCACTGTTCCGGCAGCGTGAGGAAGAAGATGAACAGTAACAGGTAAAATGGTGAAAAGTAAACGGTAAAACAGTAAATAGTAAACAGTAACAGTAAAAGTAAAATAGTAAACAGTAAAAATTGAATAGTAATAACAAATAGTAACTTTGACTTTGACTTTGACCAGTTACTGTTTGACCTAGAAATTTTTATTTGACTTTTTAATTTTCTGTTGACTCTCTGAAAAAAAAAAAAGGTAAAAGCCGGCTAAAAAGGGGTTTTATGACAAAATTAAAAGATAAAAGAATTAATCGGTTTTGTTCCCAGTGGGTGGGTGTTGGCGGTTTGGGAGCAAAGACATTTTATTTGGTTTTGGGTTACTTAGGAGCTGTTTCGGAAGTTTCCGAGGGAAATTTCCGGGACGGGTCCTCTCAATTGGTATCAGAGCCTAGTTCGACCCTCGGACCATGATTCTGATTGGTTTTCGCGAATTTCGAGTACCCTAGTAGTTTTGTTGGAATTCCTTCGTATTTGTGTAGGTAATACAAATTGAACCAGCTGAAATTCAACTGAAATTACTTTATTTTAATTTCGGTTATATGCATGCTTTATTTGTGATTGGTATATTAAGCTTTGAGCGGGATATGATTCATTGAGGTTAAGAAATAGTAATAAATTCTTATTGGTCAATACGTTAAAGGTTATGTGTATTTGATAATTGTGAGTGGATTTTTATTTTTAAAACAAATGCATGCATGATTATTTTAATTGAAATGAAATTTCTTTTAAAAATGAAAAAAAAAAATTTTGATTAAATGATTTTGAAGTATGAAAGATTATAGGAGGAAAAGAAAAAGATATGTTAAGGAATATATGGTTTCGTTTTATCGACAGTAATGATATTTATATTGGATTTTGCTAATTCCTTGGGAAATGAGATTTTCATGTGGTTTTATATTTTCGAAATATTTTGAGTATGTTAATCAGTAGACCAGAATGAAATTCCGGGGATTTTGTTGATTTTATTATTTATGATTTTTCTGACATGCGAGGCATGTCGATGGGATTTACGTATATTTGATTTTATTTTACGGCATGGTGATTTGCCGGGTATTTCTGATTTTACGGCATGGTGATTTGCCGGGTATTTCTGATTTTACGGCAGGGTGATTGCCGGGTACTTATGTTACGGCATGTTGATTTATCAGGGGAAATGTATTTCGAGATTTGTTTTCACCACACGATGGTCCACGTTATTATTATATGGAAAAAATTCACACACAGTACCTGAACTTAGGTGGTCAGGTCAGTTTGATACCTCAACTTTTTTTCGTACGATAAACATACTCCAACTTATTTATCCGTACCAAATGTGTACCCACGTCACTGTTTTGATGACGTGGCACCTCTGTTTTTGTATCAAACTGACCTGACCACCTAAGTTCAGGTATCAAACTGGCCTGACCACCTAAGTTCAGGTATCAAACTGACCTGACCACCTAAGGCCACGTCATCAAAACAGTGACGTGGGTACACATTCGGTACGGATAAATAAGTTGGAGTATGTTTATCGTACGAAAAAAAGTTGAGGTATCAAACTGACCTGACCACCTAAGTTCAGGTACTGTGTGTGAAATTTTTCCTTATTATATTGATGCTAGCTAGCGGAGCCTCATCCCACGCGAGGTGACGACTTGACCATATAGGTCAGATTCACGCTCGGTGGTCGACGTAGGGTTGTATATATTGAGGCGGTGACGTGTCTAGGTAGTAGACTTAGACACGGGGGGAGTCAATAGGACTCTCGGACCAGAGCCTGACGAGGCTCCAGTGGTGGGTAGACATTTCCCTGTTGCATGGCCAATGGGATTTGGTCATGAGGATGTTTTTCACTGTGATTGCGGGAATATTTCCTCTGTGAAGCTTTCAGTTTTAATAAATTCCCGCATCAGTCGATTGAGATTTTTATATTATTATATGACGTGATTGAGATTTTTGTACGATTATATGATGTGGCTTCGGGAATATTTCATTTATGAGACTTTCAGCTTTTGATAGATTCCCGAAGCAGTGGATTAAGATTTCTATATTTGTATATTATCTAGTTTCGGGAATATTTCCTCTATGAGGCTTTCGGTTTTTAATACATTCCCGAACCAGTGGGGCTGAATATTTTGTTATGAAAATACTCGGAGGGGACCGATGGTGATTATACCTATTGATTTAAATTGTGGAATATGTTGGCTTGTGAAACTTATTTTGACTAAAGTAGTTTATGATTTATTATTCGTAAGATTCCTCTTTGTCAGTATTTTGCAAGTGGACATATCACTATTAAATTTGGTTATATGCTTATGTTGTTGGTCTGAATGCATGGCTTCCACAGCAGATTCAATATCATATTGGATTTACACATTTAGTCTTCTTTTTGGTATGGAATTTAAGAGAAAACTAATTCATCTGTCACACCTTTGCTTTTTGGCATTCATCGGGTTGTGCCTGATTAAATTTATAAAATAATGAGTGCATAGCTGTTGTCCTTCGATATTGGCTTTGGTTATCTTTTACATGCCTACGTTAGTTGATATATTAAAAAAAAAAAAAAACCCAAGTTTTATCATTTTGTGGATGCTTTTAGGGAGAGTCCAGTTTTTCCTCTCACCAAACAGAATTGTCGAATTAAATTTTTAACAGCATAATATTCCTGTGTTTTCACTCAAACAATCAATTTCTACGTGTGAGATATTAGATTTTGTTATTTATTTATTTATTGTTTTTCATTCTCTCATCACTGGGAAATGATTTGGGTGTTTACAGTATTTCCCAAATGAAATTACTGTGGAATGATTTGGTCAATTGCGGTTAATCTTAGATGAAGAGATAATTGTTAATTAAACAAGTTATTAAATATGGGTTGTTTGCGATTGTAGGGTATGAGATTGTTGATTTCTTTTAAATTCTAAATTCTTACAAGTTGCATGCTATGAAACTTATAAGCATGGGGCAGTGAGACAGGTGTACCCCTGTCTTTATTCTTGGCGGTTACAAATTTCGAGGACGAAATTTTTTATTAGGTGGGGAGATTGTAACGACCCGAACTTTAAAATACCCCTAAAAAGTTTTGATTTAATTTTGACATTTCAGAAATTTATTTTAAGACCCGGGGGTTTCAACAGTTGACTTTTTATATGTTAAACCGACCGAGAATTTTATTTCTCGACGAGATAGGGGACGGTAAAACAAGTTCGAGGACACGTAACAAGTTTAATTTAGAATTTGTATGAAAAAGTTATGACGTAAAAATCGGAGGGGAGGAAAATTTATAGAAACGAGCGGAAATTTCTAGAACGGGAATATTCTTAGGTTTGGGGGAATATCTCTTTCTTTTCTTTTTTCTTTTTCTTTCTTTCTTTTCTGATCTCTCTCCTCCCCTCTCTCTCCCCGATCGGCCGACCCGAGCTCTCCCCTCCTCCATCTACCTCAGCCGTCCGGCCGAACTGGACCGCCGCACCGGTCATGTTCGGACCGGCTCGGCCTCCCCTTTCTTTCTGTAGCGGCGGCGTGGTCCCAATCGCTGCCGTTGGGCTAGGTTTTTCGGGAGAGGGGTCGACTGTGTCGACCCGAAATCTTCATCTCCGGCCGCCGATCGGCCCGATTCCAAGGGGGAAAGAGAGGCCAAAATCGGCACGTCGGTTTTCTGAGAGGAATCGACCCGATTCGGCCAAGGTAAGTGGAACTTACGTTTTGAAATTTTTAGGGTTTTTGAATTCAAATTTGAGGGTTGTGATTTTGAGGTTATTGGTGAATTTGGAGGTTGAATTCGTGTTTAGAATGTTGCAAGGAGTTGATTAAGTATAATTTGCTGTTGAATTGGTCGATTTTTGGAGGAATTGAAAATTGGGATTTCGGGGCCGCCGTACCGGCCGCAGTTTGCGGCGGCTGGGGCTGTTTTTGGCGTCGGAGATGAGTCCCCGAGGTGGTGGTGATCCTATTGGGTGAAATTGGATTCGATTGGTGAGGTTTTGGCCACTGTGGTAAAAGCCGGCTAAAAAGGGGTTTTATGACAAAATTAAAAGATAAAAGAATTAATCGGTTTTGTTCCCAGTGGGTGGGTGTTGGCGGTTTGGGAGCAAAGACATTTTATTTGGTTTTGGGTTACTTAGGAGCTGTTTCGGAAGTTTCCGAGGGAAATTTCCGGGACGGGTCCTCTCAAAATCGGAGTCCTTAAATGTTTTGTTGAATCTGTAAAGCTTCCATATTGCTTTTGATGGAATTTTTCTTTTCTTATGAGCACTATATACATTGATGAATGAGCAATGGAAAGAGTTAGAGTAATCGGAGCTAAAGAAGCTGCCGAGAACTGCTATGCAAGATCGGATCCAGTAAATTCTAGGAATTTCCTGGGCACATCACTCGACTTCCAGAATTTTCCCAGAACAGCTCACTTAGAACTAGACGGCATGCCACATATGTATGGATAGATCTCTGAGTCTAGTTTCCACAAAACTTGGAATCGCATGAATAACTATTTTCTGGAAGAAGTTATGCTGGATTAAAGACACAAAGGTCAAATCTGCTGAGCAGAAAGCAAGAATCAGCCTCAGCCCCTGCTGATAGGCTGCAGTGCCAGCCTCGCCGATTTGCAGCCTGTGCCGCTGCGCAGCACTCGCAGCCTGACACTCGCGCTGTCGCACAACCTGACACTCGCACTGCCGAGCCGTATCCGACACTGGCCCAGACGTATCCAAGACGTATCCTAGGCGTATCCGCCAAGGTTTTGGCCTATGACATCTCGTATCCGATACCGGCATCCCCGTGTCCGAAATAGACACCCAGCCTGTCGAGGATCAGCAACATTGACACTGCTCCTGCCGAGACGCGCAAGCGCTAACACTCGCGCTGTCGGAAGCCATAAGCACATGTTGTTGACAGTATGTCGACAGCCCTCGACAGAACCCATCGAGTTAGCCTCGCCACCATCTGATAGATTAGCCTCGCTACAAGAGCCTGCTGCGCAGCAGCTGCCGAGAAACTCTGCCAAGGAAGCCTGTCGAAGGCCTTGCGCATGCCCTACACCAGCCCACACATGCTCTACCGATACGCTGCCGATAGCCTTCATTCTGCCGAGGAAACCTTCCTAGAGGCTGCAAGATGGCTGCAAGTGCCCAAGCCATGTCCTAGAGCTTTTAGAAAGAAGAAAACGTGTATAGCAGCTGCCAAGAAACCCTAGGCCGGGCAAACAAGGAATCCCTAGTTCAAAAAGGGATAGAAAAACCTAAACCATATCGGAGTAGGAAACCTTATTACATGAAGATTTCTATCCCATTTTGAACAAGGAAAAGTCCCAAACTACACAGCCCTTTCTCCTATATATAGAGGCCGGCACCATGAAGAAAAAGTGTCACATTCTAGCACAAGCAAAGTACAAAAAGCTCTACCAATACTCAGCCAAAAATCCTACATAGAATAGCTAGCCGAAACACATCCCCATCACCACCAAAAATACCTTATCCTTACCTAAGCCACCTTCGTCGGATCAACACAAGTTTGAAGCCTCAAAGGTGTCTATAAAGTGCGATCCACCCCCTACTTACAGTTTCGTAAATTATTTTATGTAGTTATTCTTAGTTTTGTCTATGAAACTTGTATGAATTCTTGGTTTCGGATTTCATGTCTAATGTGTAAAACGATTTGAGTTTTGGTTTTATAATTTATATTTTTAGTACGTGTTCATGTTGATTACTTGGTTTTTCAAACAAAGGATACGAATTGCATGTTAAAATTGTAAATAAAATATGTAACAACATAGTAACTAAGTAATCGGCAAACATGTAAATTTAGTTTTTAATTTGTCTTGGTTTGTTCTTTAAATTTGTGTGCCTTAAAGGTTGGTGTTTTATGCAATTGCAATGTGTAGGACATTGATCTCATTTAGCCGAAATAAGCATAAGTCAAATTAACGAGTTGATTGATTTGGTTCGTGTTGTTTCTTTAGGGCTAGAGTAATTTAAAGAACATAATTGTTTAATATGAAGAGTGTCGTCTTACATGTTAACTTGTTTCCAACTAAAAAGACTTGTGTTTAATAGTTTTTCATGATTGTTTTCATTTATAGGAGTTCTCAATTATGGCTAGTACAACTTTAGAATTAATCTATAGGATAATTTCGAAGTACTTGTGAAAGTCTTAATCGATTAGTAATACCTATAGGGAGCTAATTAGGTTGGAACTAAGTCGAGTCTAGAACACTTTAATATTGCTGCCGTGAGTCTTGTCTGCTTGATTGTTATGTGCTTTGATTGCTTTGTGTGCTAAGCTTTGTGTGAAAGATGTCGACCAACTTGTACATAGTAATTTATGATTTAAATTTGTGTTCTTTAGTTTTAGGGCAGCTTGCTGCCGACCCTTTTCAATCCCCCTTTTTGTTCCGATTTTGCTTGTATAAATGTATAAATGTGTTGCTAACCTTTTACATGTCAGGTACCCTTAATTCCCGGCTAGAACGATCCCTACTTATTTCTATACTACTAACGATTGTAGGGTTTATCATTGAAGTGCCGTTTCGGCGACTCGTCAAAAGCTTTCCTGAGGAGATAGTTATGACCGTCACAAGACAACAAGGTCAATCCTGCCGAGAAGAATAACTTACAGCCAGCCGAAAGAAGTGTTGTGTTCCAGCCATAAGCAAGGACTCCTAGCACAATAAGGAGAGGTTCCTGAACTCATTTGAAGAATAGGAAAATTGGGAAAAGAAGAACGTTTCAAAATAGGAAAGAAGAATTTGCCTAATACTAACAAGAAAAGGAAAACCTAATCCAACTAGGAAAAGGAAAGTTTGCCGGCTGAAACTAGGAGAACTCTCCAAATCAATTGAGGAGAGGCGATGCTGAATCCTTGGAGGAGAAGTGAAGACAGAAATCTGCAATATTAATCAAGAGAAAATCAGCAAAGAATAATCCTAGAAGAACAAAGAATGCAACAAAACCAAAACCAACAAGGAATAGAACTTCCTTGCCGATTCACACAAGGAACTCTGCCGATTCCTTGCAGCCTCTTCTCCTATAAATAGAGACATCCTCTCTACAGAAAAACCATCTCATATAAAGCACAAGTACTAGCCTAAAGCTTTACCAAAGTTCTCACCATAATCCTATGTAGAAAATAGCGTAGCTGAACCACTTTTCCCTTGTAAATCCGTACCTTCATCTTTCTCATAGCTATGTATTTTTCTATAGTTTTGCATGACTTTGTGTTTGTAATTTTTTATGGTTTTAGGCTTTGGTTTTAAACTTGTAATTTTTGTGTGTAGATAATTAGGACAGTCGGTTAGTAATCTAAGGTGAGGGCATAAAAATCGGTACTTAGTGTTTCCTTTGAACATGATCTAGGTATTAGGTTTAATCGGCTAGAGTTATAATAAACTAAGTTGACATATGTTGCTTTGATTTGTTGTGCTCACTTGGGGTGGTTAACTTTAGAACTTGCATGTTAAATAAGTATGTGTCATAGGTTTTTAATGAATTCTAGAATGCTAGAACTTACTCTTGTAATTTTCAAAACGATTTATCATGACAAAAACCTTGATTTCGAAAAGGATTGAAAAAGGTCTTCTAGGTTTACCACCATAGCCAAATAAAACATGAGCCCTATTTGCGCCCGTCGTGGGACACCTTAGTTAACCCCTTTGAGCCTACGATTAGTCATTTTCTTTCATCACCCTTAAAACACTTCTTTGAGCTTAGTATAGTTCTACCTTTACCTCTTTTCATGGACTCGGCAAAACTTGATATTGATGGAGTTTTTTTATATGGAGTGATGTAGGAATATAATTGTGGGGTAGAGACTTATCCATAGAATAAAAAATTTTGTAGTGCCATGAGAATAGAAAAAGAAAAGAAGAGTTCAGACCAAACAAAAAGAAAAAGAGAAAATTGAGCCGAACCAAGAAAAGAAAAAAAAAAAAGGCACGGGAAAGAAAGAAACAAAAATCGTATGGATAAAGTCTTAGACAAAAAAAGTGTTGTGAATTTGGAGTTTTGTAAGTATGTGAAAGTTTAACATTGTTAAATTTGACATTTGTTCGTATTCACTATGTTGTGGGGAAGAAAAGAGTGAAGTATGGGTCCAACAAGAAGAAATTTGGCCCTTGGCGAGAAGACATAAAGGAAATTAAGCTTTGCTAGGGCCATAGTGACGTTTTAACCTCCTTATCCCATAAATTTTGTATCCCTCTTAGCCTAGCCCCATTACATCCCTTTAAATATCTTTTCATGATTCTTAAAATAGGTTAGCTTTGATTTGTGGAGTCTATCTCAAGAGTAAGCATATAGTTTTGGTTCATTGGTGCACATAGTTGTTACATAAGGTTTTTCCATAAAATTTCACAAAGAGCTTTCGTTTTTCATGACATATGTAAGTTATTTTCATGTTCATTATCTTTCTCTTGCATATACTTATGTGTGAATAGCCATGTCTTGAGTGAAAAGAAGAGAGTATGCCTAGTGACGAGGATTGGATTAGCTATACATATTTTCATGCTTATGTGTTGTTCTTACATGTTCATACTGATGTTGCATGTTCATGAAACTTGAGATTTTCGTGCTTAGCATTCTCATGCATCAAACTTGAAAGCTATGTGTTCATACGAGCCTGAGACAAATCATTAGAGGCAATCGTTTGTTTAGAGTCTAAGTTTAATTTAGTTTTGCTAAGGGACTAGCAAAAAATAAGTGTGGGGTAGTTGATAAGAGCATAAAATTCTACGTTCTTAATATGTTTTACCCTTCATTTGTACTTTGTTTAACTATTATTTCTTTAGAATCGAGTCATAATATAGAGTCATGCGATTTTGATAGAGTTACAAAAAAATCATGCTAAGTATATATAAACAAGTACAAAAATGCTAAAAGCCAATTTAAGAAGTCTTAGACATGTTTCATTGAATCTGTAAAGCCTCGGCTATAATTTTGATGGATTTTTCTTCTCTTATATGCAGGAAATATATTGATGATTGAGTAATGGAAGGAATTACAACAATCGGACAAAGAAAAGATGGCAGAAATTACAAAAGCACAAATCGGTGAAAATCCAGTAACTTCAGTAATTTTCTGGACACATCACCCAACTTCCAGAATTTGTGCAGGACGATTCACAAGGAACCAGAGTGCGAGCCATATATGCATGGAAAGATCTACGAGTCTAGTTTCTATAGAACTTGGAGTTGCATCAAAAGCTTTCCTGAGGAGATAGTTATGACCGTCAAAAGACAACAAGGTCAATCCTACCGAGAAGAATAATTTACTGCCTGCCAAAAGAAGTGTTGTGTTCCAACCATAAGCAAGGACTCCTAGCACAATAAGGAGAGGTTCCTGAGCTCATTTGAAGAATAGGAAAGTTGGCAAAAGAAGAAAGTTTAAAAATAGGAAAGAAGAATTTTCCTAATCCTAACAAGAAAATGAAAACCTAATACAACTAGGAAAAGGAAAGATTTGCCGGCTGCAACTAGGAGAACTCTCCAAATCCATTGAGGAGAGGTGATGCCGAATCCTTGGAGGAGAAGTGACGACAGAAATCTGCAATATTAATCAAGAGAAAATCAGCAAAGAAGAATCCTAGAAGAACAAAGAATGCAACAAAACTAAAACCAACAAGGATTTGAACTTCCTTGCCGATTCACACATGGAATTCTACCGATTCCTTGTAGCCTCTTCTCCTATAAATAGAGGCATCCTCTCTACAGAAAAACCATCTCATACCAAAGTTCTCACTATAATCCTACGTAGAAAATAGCATAGCCGAACCACTTTTCCCTTGTAAATCCGTACCTTCATCTTTCTCATAGCTATGTATTTTTCTATAGTTTTGCATGACTTTGAGTTTGTAATATTTTATGGTTTTAGGCTTTGGTTTTAAAGTTATAATTTTTGTGTTTAGATAATTAGGACAAATGGTATTAGATGCATGTTTAGGATTTAAATCGGTTAGTAATCTAAGGTGAGGGCATGAAAAACGGTACTTAGTGTTGTCTTTGAACATGATTTAGGTATTAGGTGTAACAATCCGAACCTTAAAATACCCCCTAAAAGTTTTGATTTAATTTTGATGTTTCGAAATTTATTTTAAAGATCCAGGGGTTTCAAAGGTTGATTTTTTGTACGTTGACCCGACCGAGAATTTTATTTCTCGACAAGATAGAGGACGTTAAAACGAGTTCGTAGACACGTAGCATGTTTGAATTAGAGTTCGTGTGTAAAAATTATGACGTAAAATCGGAGAGAGGAAATTTCTAGAAATGAGCGGAAAATTCTAGAACGGGGAATATTCTAAGAAGATTGGGGAATATTCCTTTTCTTTCTTTTTCTTTTCTCCTCTCTTTCCTCTTTTCTTTCTCCTCTCCCCCGACTTGGCCCGAGCTCCACCGACCCGAGGGCGCCACCCTCGGTTCTCCGCCGTCTCTCCGCCGATTGGCACGCCACCGGTCTCGATCGGCTCATTTCCTCCTCGTCTTCGAGTCTGCGGTGGTGGTTCAAGGCCAATCACAGCCGTTTAGGCGTACGAAGCCCGAGAAGGTTCGAAACAGTCGAACCAGAGCTCGCTCCTCCAGCCACCAATCGGCTTGATTTTCGGGGGGGAAAGGAAGAACTTGGCCTACACGTTAATTCCATGGAGGGAATTGACCCGATTCAGCCCAGGTATGGGGAAATTAGGATTTGGAAATTTTAGGGTTTTTTTTTGTGAATTTCGGTGGAGGCTGTGATTTTGATGTTTTTGATGTAATTGGAGGCTAGAATTGAATTCATAACGTTTGAAGTTTGGATTGTTGGGATTTTGGTGAATTACAGGTTTGGGGGTTTTCGGCCGCCTAGTCGGCCGCCGTTCGCGGTGGCTGCAACGGTTTTGCGCGGCTGAGGTGGTGGGGGTAACCCCCTGTAGTGGTGGTGATAGTGTTAGACGAAACGGGAGGTGGTTTTATCTCTGTGGCGGAGCTGCAGCGGCGGCGGCAGCGGTGCTGCTGCTATGGCAGCGACGGAGGGGTAAAAATGAAGGGTAAAAAGGTTTAATAGTAAATTGTAAATAGTAAACAGTAAAACAGTAAGTCAGTAATTAGTAAACAGTAACAGTAAAAGTAAAAATGGTAAATAGTAAAGTGAATAGTAAATTGTAATTCTGACTTTGACTGTTACTGTTGGACTTGATAATTTTTACTATAAATTTTCCGTAAAAAGGTAAAAGATGGTTAAAAATGGGTTATTACATCAAATTAAGGAATAAACGAATGGACCGGACTTTGTTCCCAGTGGGTGGGAGGTTGCGGTTGGGAGCAAAGGGATGTTTAGTGGGTTTTGAGTTATTATTCGGACCTGTTACGGATTTTCAGAGAGAAATTCTGGGACGGGTCCTCACAATTGGTATCAGAGCAGAAATTAGATTCTTAGGGAAATTGGCTTGTGGGGTTTTTGTTTGTGCCTTGCTATTGCTTTTGATATTGAATTCACAGAATACTTATTCATGGAGCAGATTTGAGTCCATAGTTGGGAATTTGTTTAATTACCGAGTTCTTCTCTTGGTTGGTTGTTAGAGATGAAAATAAATTTGGCTCTTATCGATTTTAGTTCAGTAGTATTTCGGCCGCTATGTAGGGGGGTGCCTATTGATTGGTGTTATAAGGATTTAATAGTTTGTTGTTATCTTCAATATTGTTTAGTCTCTCTCCTCCTTGTTTGTCAACCCTCTAGAAATCTTGTGCTTGCTTTCTGCTGTGTTTGGTCTGTTTGATTATTGTGGTCGTTGATGTTTAGATGTATTGTCCGTACCATCTAAGAGCAATCTTTGATGCCTTAACCTCTAGCTTCTGGTGACTGTTGTTAGTGTCGTTGAGATTGGAAGTCTCCTGCTATTATTCTTTTCAATTTTGTTGGTTACTTTGCTGGGTTTTAATGGAAGTTCTGTGACTAACTATTTGAGTTGAAACATTTTGGCTTGTTTCGGGTTTTGCTAATTTTGGAGCTTGGTTATTTGCTATTTGGTAGTTGTCACATAGCCTTCTCGTGTTGTTCAGGATTTTTAAATTCGGCGCGAAATTTTGGAGGAGTTGGTTTTTTTTTAAGTTAGAGAAGATCATAAACGAAGGAGGAGAGAGGAGAATTGGTTTGGGGTTAAAAGCCTGAACTCATTTTTGGAGTTCGTTTTCTTCGGTGAGTGGCTTTTATTTGTTTTTTGTAATTCAATAGATTTTATTGGGAAGCTGATTTTTTTTTTGTTTTCTATTGGAGAACAAGTCCTGGGAATCTTGTGTTTTGTTTTGTGAGTGAATCTTTCGTTGTAGAATCGTATTTGAATTTCTGTAGTTGTCCTTGTTGCTGTATCTCGATCAATAGTTTGGTATTCCTACTGTACTGCTACCTTCCAATTACTTGGGTAATCTATATAGAAAATGGAATTGGGTTAGCACAATTGTGTGTTCTGTCTTGATCTTTGTTTTCCTTACTGCTGCAACTGTGAGTGACTTCTTTGCATAGTTGAATTTTTTATTTTTTTTTTCCTTATTAATTGTTCTAGAAATTTTGGAGGAGGTTGTGGGTTATTTGTTATTCAAGTCTTTATGGGTTTCCTACCTTAATATGAGTGATTCTTATGAGTATATTACCTCTGAGTTTCTGTCTATCTGTCTATTAATTTTGATTACTTAGATTCTTATTCATGGTTCTGTGATATGGTCTGTGTTGTATAATAGTAAATTGAACATATGTGAATCTATGAGGTTTGATATTTGACTACATGAGCCGGATGTAGGTTTTCGTGTACTTATGAGGTACTTGTCTTGGAATTGATAATTGTGGTGTTAACTTGCAATGTTTTTGCTTTGTGAGTTGGGTGATGTGGGTGCAGACTCAGTTTAGTGCCGAGAGAGCACTAAAAATATATATATATTATCCCCTTGCCTCCCTATTACAAGCCTCGCTGCGAATGTTAAAAATTATTTATTTTCTATTATAGGCTAGAATCCCATATACATCACAGGCCTCTTGATTAAGTTTCTTGTTATAAATGATATGTATCTGTGAAGTCTTTGAAAGCCAGGTCTCATTGTTGACCATCTTTGTTAATAAATTTTTCAAACGTGTACACGAAACCACATCTATTCTTTCCTATCTCTTCTTATCGAATTAACTTACAGCAACGTTACTTTAAATTCTGTTGTGTATCTCACTTCTGTATGCCATTGGAATCTGATTTATTTTACGTGGTTTCATAAACAGTGTGCTTACTAGGTTGACCGGATCCTTGAATGGCTGTATTTGAGCCTAGTTCTTATCCCATGAGTCTTGTGTCCATTTGTGTTGATAGTCCATTTATCGAAAATTCTTCGACCAATGTTTTAATAGAAAATGCACCTTAATTATGGTCTGTGTTTATGAAAAACAAATAGCTCATTTTGGTTTATTTCCAACAAAGATGAATTGAGTTTCATTATAGTGAACTTTATATGGAAGTTGAAACAAAATTCCATTAATTGCTTACTTAACTGTTTTGGCTTTTTGCAAAAGAATTTGATATGTGAAATTCAGTTTTATATATTATACTAGCTTCATTGAAAAGAATTGCTTTTGGGACTTTGACTAGTTATATTTTCGAATCAATCTTTGTATAGCTGCCTTCAAACCCATTCCTCATCACTTCGTCATTAATTAAAGTGGTTCAGAATTCACTGACATTATTCCTTGTCCCTACTGTATGTAAACATATTTTGATTGATAAGAGTTACTGTCTCTTTTCAATTTATGTTTATAGTCATTTACAGCGCGTTCATTGTTTGATATTTGAGTCACTTGCAAATTTTATTCTCCTAAATTGGAAGGGGCATCCATGTGTTTCTAAGGAGCTTGTTTACATGATCTCATGGCCTTGAGATATATAGTGCTGCAATGCTGAATAGGAAGGGCAATTGTTCTCTTGGAACTCAATTAATCGTCTACACTACTGCGATGGGTTTCTCACTCTTAGACCCCTTATTAAAGACCAATTTTGGAATAATAAGCCTTCGGTTCTTAATTCAAGTCTTTGAGAATTTTGGCTGTATTTATTGCATATGAATTTCTTAATCTAAATTTTACTGTTGTATGTTTCACATTTTGTTTTTATTAATCTGGCTCCCCCATGATGATCAGCCAATAGAAAGTAACAGGCCACTAACTACTATTATGGAGAAGTTGTGCAGAGATAACAGATATACATGGAGTTGGACCAACCTCCATATTTAATTTTGGAGAGTTTATATTTTTGTTCTTTTTCCTCTGTTATCAATTATATATTTATTTATTTGTACGACTTGTAATTGTAACTAATATGTGCACCCCTCAAGCAAGTCAGGAAACGATCCATCAATGTGTTGCAGTACTTGTCAGTGACAGACCATGAGGTTCTTCAATAGTGAAATGAGAATGGTAATCATAATATGGTCGTTGGGAACCATAGAGGGACAATAATCGACTCTTGAGGTAAACTCAGGTGACTTATGTATTTTTGTTTTGTTTTGCATCATTGATATTCTCTTCATCTTGGCATGTTACGTGACTTGGTTTTCACTTCAGTTTGCATCAAGTCAGTTTCATATTTTAAGGATAATTGTCTATTTGAGATAGATTGAGGGAAGCGTGAGCTCGGATTTTTATTCACCATATCAGGGTCGTCTTTATGCTAGCTAGCAGTAGCGCGAGACGCTACTAGCAGCCCTGGGAGGTTCCGTCCCTTAGCCTGAGACTGGGTCGTCTTGAGCTAGCTAGCAGTATCGTGAGACGCTACTTAGTAGCCATTGGGATGGTTCCGACCCTTAGTAAGCCTGGGATTGATATTATGAGAGGCCGGGTTGTCATACGCTAGCTAGCATTAGCGTGGGACATTGTTTTAGCAGTCCTGGGAGGTTCCGACCTTTAGCCTGAGAGAGGCTTAGGTCATCTTATTGTCCACGCTGGTTTAGTAGCCACTGGGATGGTTCCAACCCTTAGCCTGGAGGGCTGGGACGTCTTGTTGCTAGCTAGCGGTAGCGTGGGACATTGTTTTAGCAGCCCTGGAAGGTTCCGACCTTTAGCCTGGGAGAGGTTTAGGTCGTCTTATTTGTCCACACTGGTTTAGTAGCCTTGGGAGGTTCCGACCAGAGCCTGGGAGGCTTACTGTTACATGATGATGCTGACATTCCCCTGATGTATCTGATATGATGATATAGCTGATGAGGTGGCTTTTGATATTTATTATTTGGCTTTCGAGAATATATTCCCTTATGAGATTTTATTTATGTAATAAATTCCCGAACCAGCGAGGCTGGAGTTTTGTTATGAAAATATTTGGGAATAGGTCGATGGGACTGGCTGGTTGTTCATTATTTGGTTTTCGGAAATGTATTTAAAAATATTATCTGATTATTCGATATACCGCGGGATTGATTGGTGCTATCATTTTTCTAAAACGCGGGATGTTAGATTAAATGCATGCATCGTGATTAATTTTTATTGGGAAAGAAATATAATATTTTTGTTTCGTTCCAGTTTCTAGTAATAGGTGCTCTGTTTTTCTGTAGGCTGATAGTGATTTAGTTAGTATCAGTTTTGTGCATATTTATGACGGTAGTTGTGTTTTGGGGAGCAGATGGCTCCAGGTGTGGACGGATTATTATGAGGAGTGTTGTGTGGAAATTTCTGCAGGTAGGGTTGTCCATTTTAAGGGAGGTTATACCAAAATTTTCGGGTATAATTTTCCCTTACGGTGGAGCCCGCAGGGTGATGAGAGTTGTGTCCAAATTGATGATTTGGGATTTTGTTAAAGAATTGATTATGATTTCTTGGATAATTGGTATATTCTGAGGTTAAAAATTTTTGTCAGGAACTAACTTTGGTCTTCATAACCTACAAAAAGTGAAATGATTAAGTAGTTTTGAGATAAGATTTACTAAGCTATAAGTTATATTTCAAGTATTTAAATGTTGAGTGGTGGCTAGTGAGGTCATATATGATCAGAAACTTGAATTGATTCCTCGTTTTCTCATCACTAGAAATTGATTTGGGTCTCCATAGCAATTTTCTAAATGAAATTACTATATGATGAATTGATTAACTGCAGTTAATTTTAGATGACGAAAATATATTAATTGAACGATTTATTAAATATTAGCTACTAACGCTTGTATGGTTTGAGAATTTCCTATTCTTTTTATTCTAAATTCTTGCAAATTGTATTCCATGGAATTTATAAGCGTGGGGCAATGATACACTTGTATCTCCGTCTTTATTCTTCGCGGTTAAGCAAATTTCGAGGAAAAAAAATTTTATTAGGAGGGGAGATTGTAACGACCTGAACCTTAAAATACCCCCTAAAAGTTTTGATTTAATTTTGATGTTTCTAAATTTATTTTAAAGATCCGGGGGTTTCAAATGTTGATTTTTTATACATTGACCCGACCGAGAATTTTATTTTTCGACGAGATAGAGGACGTTAAAACGAGTTCGTAGACATGTAGCATGTTTGAATTAGAGTTCGTGTGTAAACGTTATGACGTAAAATCGGAGAGAGGAAATTTCTAGAAATGAGCGGAAAATTCTAAAACGGGGAATATTCTAAGAAGATTGGGGAATATTCCTTTTCTTTCTTTTTCTTTTCTCCTCTCTCTCCTCTCCCCCGACTTGGCCCGAGCTCCACCGACCCGGGGGCGCCACCCTCGGTTCTCCGCCGTCTCTCTGCCGATCGGCACGCCACCGGTCTCGATCGGCTCGTTTCCTCCTCGTCTTCGAGTCTGCGGTGGTGGTTCAAGGCGAATCACCGCCGTTTAGGCGTACGAAGCCCGAGAGGGTTCGAAACAGTCGAACCGGAGCTCGCTCCTCCAGCCACCAATCGGCCTGATTTTCGGGGGGGGGGGGGGGAGGAAGAACTTGGCCTGCACGTTAATTTCATGGAGGGAATTGACCCGATTCAGCCCAGGTAAGGGGAAATTAGGATTTGAAAATTTTAGGGTTTTTTTTTGTGAATTTCGGTGGAGGTTGTGATTTTGATGTTTTTGATGTAATTGGAGGCTAGAATTGAATTCATAACGTTTGAAGTTTGGATTGTTGGGATTTTGGTGAATTGCAGGTTTGGGGGTTTTCGGCCGCCTAGTCGGCCGCCGTTCGCAGTGGCTGCAACGGTTTTGCGCGGCTGAGGTGGTGGGGGTAACCCCCTGTGGTGGTGGGGGTAACCCCCTGTGGTGGTGGTGGTGATAGTGTTAGACGAAACGGGAGGTGGTTTTATCTCTGTGGCGGAGCTGCAGCGGCGGCGGCAGCGGTGCTGCTGCTATGGCAGCGACGGAGGGGTAAAAATGAAGGGTAAAAAGGTTTAATAGTAAATGGTGAATAGTAAACAGTAAAACAGTAAGTCAGTAATTAGTAAACAGTAACAGTAAAAGTAAAAAGGGTAAACCGTAAAGTGAATAGTAAATTGTAATTCTGACTTTGACTGTTACTGTTGGACTTGATAATTTTTACTATAAATTTTCCGTAAAAAATTAAAAGATGGTTAAAAATGGGTTATTACATCAAATTAAGAAATAAACGAATGGACCGGACTTTGTTCCCAGTGGGTGGGAGGTTGCGGTTGGGAGCAAAGGGATGTTTAGTGGTTTTTGGGTTATTATTCGGACCTGTTTCAGATTTTCAGAGAGAAATTCTAGGACGGGTCCTCACATTAGGTTTAATTGGCTAGAGTTATAATAAACTAAGTTGACGTATGTTGCTTTGATTTATTGTGCTCACTTAGGGTGGTTAACTTTATAACTTGCATGTTAAATAAGATGATTGACAACCTTACTTGTTTACATGTTTTCGATTATAGACTCTTGTGCTTCAATGTTACGAGTTGTATAACGGTAGCATAAATTTTAGGGTCACTTTGCGAATAGCTAGATCTTAAAACATTAGAAGTCTTTCAACTAGGTAAAACCGGAATACATTCTAGTTGTAGGTCGAAACTTGTTTGAGTCTAAAGCATGCTAAATACTTGTTCCTTACCTTCTTATATACATGTCTTACTTGTTAAAGAGTCTTTGTGTGAATTGTTTGGTGTGAATTGCTTGGTGTGAAAGATGATGATCACTTGTATATAGTAAATTAGGATTTAATTTCGTGTCTTTAGTGTCTAGGGCAACTTTTGCTGCCGATCCATATCTAAATCCCCCATTCGTGTGTTTTAAATGTGAATATATGTATGAATATGTGTTTCTAACCTTTTTCATGTCAGGTACGCTTAATTTCCGGATAGAACGATTCCTACTTGATTTATACTACTAACGTCTTTTATAGGGTATTATTTGTGTGTTTCGTAACCCCGATTATGGCACTCGTTACTGATTCAGACAATAGATTTCATTTCCTATTTATTGAGTTGTATGATTCAAAAAACATTTGATTTCGTACAACAAATTCTTTTTATCAACCATTTGTGTGAGTAATTTTAGGTTGTCTGAACTTTAATTTGTAGTCAATTGTTATATGTTCATTTTGTAATGCAAACCAGGAATCTTTTTCTAAAAATAATGCTTCATATTACCACATAAAACCACACTTGAATGCATATCATTCAAGTACATTAGCATTCATAGCTACTACAGACACAGTAATCAAAAGCAATCCTAGCTGCTAGCCAGATCCAAGCCATAAATCAAACTTCATTAGTATTCATTTCTTTAACTGAAGTCAAGCTTTGACTTTGTGCAAGCTCTGTAATAGCTTCTTGATGCACCTTGCTTGCACATAAACCTCTAGCAATCAACAACCTTCAGTAAACTTCCAGCCCCATTCACATAAACTTGCTTCTGTACATCAAAGAGCACAACCCAAAATCAGATACATGACAGTAATGCAAAACAAGGTAATCAGCCACCTGCAGAAGCCAGTGCATATATTAACTTCAACATACATGGTCTTACATAGTTAATTAACTCCCATAACACAAGCAACAAGAATAGACACTTGCTTACTTTTTTATACTGAAATAACACTCTGCATCTTTTGCACTGCCACCAATTTTTCCCATAATAGTAATCATTATCGAACATGCTTCGCAACATGATCCGGAATGGTATTATTTCCAAAAAATGATATGGAGTAATAATTAAATTGAGCAATAATTAAATGAGCAACTCCCCAGTTATAAGTAGCAGATTCAAAAGTACAGTTGAGAAAAAATACCTTTCCTAGTGCCCAATCAATTGAATCAAAGTAAGCCAATGTGACACCTAAAAGTACCTCATAAAATCATGATTCCTGCCTGAACCTTAAATTTTCTGCAAGCCAATATGGAACACAGTTCTTGAATCTGTAAAGACTAAACTCATAGAGATAAATAACAATCTAAATGATTTCACTCCTAGTACTAACACATTGATAGATACTGTCATTGACACATGACCTATCTGATACGACATCACCTCTTATAATCCTAAAACTAACAAATCTATAAACATGGTAACTGAGATTACCTAGAAACACAAAAGAGAAGCTTACCTATGTCTGATGAATATCTGTGTTGGCTCCCCATTTTCTCCTGTTGGTTGCCCGAGTGATGAGCACAAGACACACAGTACTGCATCTTAGCATACAGCTTTGGTAGAGTGTATTCTACACACCACACAAAACACACATCATACACAGTATCCATCCAAATCACACAAATCAATAGGAAAAATAAATGAAGCTTACGCATAAACCTCATGCACATATATCACTGCAACTTGATCCACAATGTTCCACACCAAGAACCTCTTGAAAGTTAGCCTTGTCCTATTCCAACCCAACATCTCATAAGTAAACACCTTCACCAGTTGCATCATTCTAGTGACAACTAGCTAATCAGAAAATCATTAAAAGTATGTATAAATTTGATGTTGAAATGTAATATAATTGCACTGAATTCAACAAAAGGAAAATCCAGAATTTTGATTAACATTTTGAATATCTAAAAGTGTTTGAATTCTTCATGAGAAACTTACTCAGAGTTATAATATTCTAAAGAAAGTGAAAATAGATGCTCCAGAGCAAAAATGATCAAGCCATAAAGTAAAAAAATACGATTTTGAAGAGGTAAAAAAAATAAGAGAGGGATATGATAACATAAATGATTTAGAATATGCATATAGTAAAACCAAAGCATGAAAAATTTAAGAAGAATACAAAGCGTGAGGTACCTGATGAGAAAACTTGGGAGTCTTAAAACATAGAGAAGAGTGAATCCACAAAATATAAGAACTTGGAGGAGAAGAAGCGGACGTCATTGCTGCCCACCATAGTGGCTCTGTGAAATAAGAGAAAATAAATTAAACAATTGAATAGAACAATATGAGGAAGAAGAAAGTAAGAAGGCCAGCCCAAATATGAAACTCGACAGAGAGACATTACTTTGGTATAGTCAAGTTTTTGAGGTTTCCAATTGCGGCTTGGTTTTGGGTAAGGTTTTAGTCGAGTTGCAGCAAATCCCTCTCCTAAAGACGAAGATCATTCGATACCTGTGAAGGAAGAGGTGCTTGGCTTCTTCTTTGGCCTCAGTCATACACATTCTCTTAGGGTTGGGATCCTTTATTATATCTTCTTCTTCCTCCTATGAAACGCAACCAAATTAATCAAAACGCAAAATTTAGGAACAAATTGAAGAACATAAACCCTAAAGATCGGATTTTTAAATTAGGGAATTGGGGAAATCGAAAATTGAGAGATGGATGGAGAAGATTACCTGGTCGGAGACCTCGGAGAGCACCTCGATCTCGAGGAACTGAGCCAAACTCTCACCCTCGTCGTCTGATATCGTCATGCTGGTGGCCGGAGATTGAAAATCGAAAGCAAATCTTAATCGGAAAATGGGTGGTGGATCCGATTCTGTGCGTAGTATCAAAGGCAGAGAGAGATAGAGGGAGGGAGAGGGAGGGAGAGAGAGAGAGTCTGAAGACCTTGGCGGTATCAACGTCGGGGATGGAGGCCGACGAAGACCTTGGCGTCGTCATAGAGCTTAGAGAGTCTGTCGGCGACGGCAAAGAGAGCATTAGAATCAGATGTCTTCACCTCTACCTCCTCAGATCCGGCTCCTTTGCGCTACCTCTCCCTTCTCTAACCTCCTTCACTTTCCAACCCCCTTCACCACCGAACTCAACATTTCCGCCGCCACCCACAACCCTCACCCCAAACTCAACGCCATCTCTGGCACAAGACCACGCCCTCACCGTCATCTCCACCCCTTCCTATGCTTAAAGTTTGTGGAAACCTAGAATACTGAATCGGAAGGAGAGAGAGAGAGTTTAGATCTGGAGATTTAGGTGAATTTCTAGGTTGAGAGAAGCGAGGGGGGGAGAAAGGTGGAGCGGGGGTCGAAGGGCGCGGAGCCGGCGATAGATAGCTTTAGGGTGAGAAGAGAGGTTATAAGGACATCTCCAACAGATACCCCAAAGCTATTATTTTTTGAAAATTAACAGAAATATAGCTAAAATAGCATCCAACAGGTACCCTATAGTTAAGTCAATTTTAGCTTCCCGAAATAATCTCTAGCTACTTTTAACTATTTAGGAGAGAGAATATAGTTTGAAGTTAAAATCCCCCAACGTTCGACTTTTCTGTTAAACGTCCCAAATAGAACTACAACTGCTGAATTGACTCTAAAATAACTATAACTGCTGAATAGAAAGTTAAAAACATACAAGTTAAATTTAACTTTTTATGTAATTTAACTATAACTTTTAGCTAAACACTTGGAGATGCTCTAACAGCATAAAATGTTACGTTTTTAATATATTATACCCTTCATTTGTACTTTGTTCAACCCTTATTGTTGTAGAATCAAGTCATAATATAGAGTCATTAGATTTTGGTAGAATACAAAGAAATCGTGCTAAATATAGAAAAAATGTACAAATTTGTCAAGTAACCGATTTAGGAGTATATGTGATGTTTCATTAGATATGTAAAGCCTCGACTTTATATTTGATGAATTTTTCTTCTCTTATATGCAGTAGACATCTTAAGGATTGAGCAATGGAATGAGTTAGAGAAATTGGAGCAAAAGAAGCTGTCAAGAATTGTTAAGCAAAATCGGATCCAGGAAGTACCAGCAATTTCCTAGATACAACACTCAACTTCCAGAATTTCTCCAGGACGTACCACGAGGAACTAGAAGGTGTGCCATATATGCATGGAAAACTCTGTGTGTCTGGTTTCTATAGAACTTGGAATCGCATCCAGTGGCGGAGGCAGAACAATGCATTCATGGGGGCATACTTTTTTCATAAATTCGTAATCCCAAATCATTACATGATTTTTAACATCCCTAAATTTCAGCAAGTTTATAGATATACAAAAATGGCTTCTTATGGGAGTTCTACATCTGGACTATAGTAAAATGCACATGTAAACCAAACCTGTGATCACCAAACTCCATAATCAAAAACTGCTCAAACTAGTTCATCCCATAACAAAAAGTTACTCAACTTCTTTCTCAAAGACAATGAATTGCTTAATCTGAAAAATAGGTTTGAGATGTTAGTTTCCAAGTAATATGACATGATTAAACACTACAAGCAATGGAAAACTTCAACATCTATTTGTCTTATAAAAATTATCATTCAAAAAACCACAAATGCACAATAGTAATTTCTATACCTGCAAAACAATTTAAGCCAGCTACAGTCTATAAACGTCCTCTACGTGCAGTCATGTTTTGGAACCTTTGAATTATAACCTCATTATCAATGTCATTGAAGATATCTCTCTCAAGGTACACAGTTAAGCAATCATTCAACCATTGATCTCCCATCCGATTTCGCATTCTATTTTTTACTATGTTCATGGCAGAGAATACTCTTTCAACTGTGGCTGTTGCAACCGGAAGTACTAGTGCCAAGGTAATGAGCTTATAAACAAACAGATGTGTCCTACTCTTTCCTGTCTCAACAAATTTCTGTGCTTAATCAGGAATCTGATGCAAGTTTTGAAACTTAGTGTTCAATTGCATGTCATCAATATATATATCTAGCTGTGACTCCAATAACAATAGGTCAGTAGTAGAAAAATCAGTAGGATAAAAGCTAGCAAGAAGCATCAAACGTTCCTTGTTGAAAGCAGAAAATGTATTATACGGACTCAAAATACAAAAGAGTAGCTCTGTATTACCCTCATTGAAACGATTGTTCAACTCTTAAAGTTGGAGATCTATAACTTCACAAAAGAAATCAAAACGATAATAGTGCAAGTTTGTGATTGCTGGACTTTTCCGCTTTGATTTTCCTTTACATACATGCTGCTCATTCATGTTGGGAACAATGATATTCTCTTTGCCACAAAAAATAACAACTTGGTCTAGTATAGAATCCCATCCATTATCCCTTAAATCCTGCAACTTTCTCTTGCATATTTTCACTAAATCCATTGCATTTACTATATCTTGATCATCTCTTTGCAATGCTTGGGACAACTCATGACTAAAACCAAGTACAATCCTCATCAAATGTAAACTGAATATGTAATCAAAAGATTGCAATAACCCCAATGAAATGTATGCATTATCTTTTTGATCAGAACCTACTTTGTCATTTGCAATTTCATCTAGCACATCAACTATAGAAGGGAACAAGGCAATAAAGTTTATGAGCGTACCATAATGTGAGCTCCAACGTGTATCGGCTGCACGTTTAATCTCCTTTTCTTGATTTAACCCTCTTCCACTTGAAAGTTCTCCAACTTTCAATGCTTCTATAACATGAAGAGCCTGATTTTCTCGAAGAATGTCTCGACGTTTGGAAGAGGCACCAACAATATTCACAACATTAGCAACTGATAAGAAGAAAGCACCTACAATACTGTGTTTCTTTGCCACAACCACCAAAGCTAACTGAAACTGATGTGCAAAACAATGGACGTAGAAAGCAGTGGGATTATCCTTCAAAATAAGTGTCTTCAAGCCATTCAATTCCCCACTCATATCACTTGCTCCATCGAAGCCTTGACCACGTAAACTAGATATGCTCAGTTTATGCTTACCAAAAAACTCATCTACAACTTTTTTGAGTGTTATGGCAGTGGTATTGGCAATATGTACAATGCCAATAAAACGTTCAATCACACAACCCCTTTTATCCACATAGCGAAAAATTACAGCCATTTGCTCTTTTATAGAAACATCTCTAGCTTCATCAACTAGAATGGAGAACATTGCATTATCCATGTCTCTAATTATAGCATCTGTTGTTTCAACTGCTGCAGCGTTTACTATATCTTTCTGAATTGGTGGTGATGTCAATTTGAGGTTCGCTGGTGCGTTTTTCAATGCCACAGCTCTAACTTGTTCATTATGATCACAAAGAAATTGTAAAAGCTCAATAAAGTTACCTTGATTGCTTGAATTTTCTGACTCATCACGGCCCTGAAATGCAAGACCTTGTCTTAGAAGGAACCGTATACATTCTACTGATGCAGTGAGTCGAATTCGATAATTTGTCCTGGATTGCTTAGCATTCTTGTTGATGACATTTCGAATGTGTTGTCTTTCATCCATGAGATCTTCACACTTTCTCAAAGCATGATTATGGGCGCTGTTGAGGTCTCCAACATGAACATGCACTACCAGATCCGAATGAATAGCCGACAAAAAAAATTTCGTCGGCTATGTCTATTTTTCGTCGGCTATACCATCTGCCGACGAAATTTTCGTCGGCTATACTTCGTCGGAACAACCCCGTCGGCTATACTAATGGCCGACGAAAAAAACAAATTCGTCGGCTATAGTAGAGTATGGCCGACGAACTTACCGACGAAACCATTTTTCGTCGACCAAACCTGGGAGAAATTGCCGACGAATTTCGTCGGATATTTTCGAGTATGGCCGACGAAATTCATTAATTATAGCCGACGAAATTCGTCGGCTATTGGGTGTTAACAATAGCCGACGATTCTGTCAATTTTCGTCGGCTATTTCCTCGAAATATATTAATATTTAATAGGCATTAATTAGTTATAGCCGACGAAATAATGTAAATTTCGTCGGCTATACAGCTTATAGCCGACGAAAATTGGTAAAATTCGTCGGCTATAGTTATTATAGCCGACGAAATAATGCCAAAATCGTCGGCTTTTCTTACATTTGGGAAAAAAAATTAAATTATTTTCTAAATTACCATTCCAAGCAACCTGTAAATCACAAAAACAGTCCATGCATTTGCACCAACAAGAAACACGTCTAAATACCCTTTTTATTAAATTCGTTCTAATATACATAAACCCTAAACCCTAATCATCACCTAAACCACTAAAGTCCACCAGGTCATCCCCAGCATCCTGCTCTCCATCAGGCTCGTCATCCTGCTGACCGAACTCGGGAGGTTGAGGCATTGGAGGTTCCGCTAACCGCTGAAACGGGGGCGGGGGTGGAAGGCTTTGTTGCTGTGTTGCGAACATCTCATACCACCAGGCTTGTTAGCCGTCGTAGTTTTGTTGCCGAATTCTGTCGCATTCGGCATGCCAACCGGCCATATCCAAATGATACTGCTGTGTTCTGCGGCGCAGCTCCAAATGATACTGCTGTGTGCTGCGGCGCAGCTCCTGTACTGTCTGGGACGAGGTCGCCAATTCTGCGGCCAATCGCTGCACTTCCCCCCTCATATGTTGGCTCTCCCCGCCTCCCTTCTTTTGACCTCCCTTAGTGGTCTTCAGAAGCCCTAGTCCAGAACTTCCCAAACTCCGGCAGTAGTAGTTGTTTGACCGGTTTGGGAAGGCTGCGTCGAACATCCTCGCTGCCGTTTGGACACTGGACCGGTCGACATGGCGCATGGCTTCTTCCAGATCTGCCTCTGAAATGTTCGGTTTTGTCTCCCGAACTACTTGCTGGAACACCTCTTCTTCGGCCCGGTTGACCCTCTCCTAAGTGGACGGGAAAAAAAAAATTAATATTAAAACAAATATATAATTAAGTAAAATTAATAATTAAAATTTTAAAATTGTAATGAACGACTTACGAGCTGTTCTGTCGCTTGTGGATAAGCGCTCTTGAACGTCTCCACGTACGGGTTGCTATCAGGATGATCTCTAAGCGCCTCCTCCTGATATTGTGCAAACGGCCGTGAACCAGCATAATGGGGGGTTGTGTTCCGGCGGCGGTTCTCAGAGTTTATCCGAGAACGTTGCTTCAAACAAATAATAAAATGTTAGAAAAATGCATCAAAAAATATTAGTGTAATAATTATAAAATAATTAAACTAATAATTAAAATTTTAACATAATAAACATTTTTACTGAAGTTTAGTATTTACCTGCATAACTGGGTTGTTGAAGTCTACTGTCTTCAACCAACGCCACTCGTACTCCCGGAACATGAACTCCCTGGGAGTACCCATACGACCAAGGTTGTCGTATTCGTTATAGTGGGAACGCAACTCGTTCTTCCACTCTTTGAACCTACGAAAATAACAAAAGTGCATTAGAAATATTATTAATATCATAAAATATTAATAATTATAAGATAATTATAATATCATAAAAACAAACGTACCTCGAGTTCTGCTGGGTGTCCGCCCAATCCCGCCTGTGTTCGGCAATCTCGAAGAATGTCTGAAAAATAATATTTTATTAGTTTTACAATTGTAATAATACCGAAAATTATTAAATATTACGATAAATAAATTAAATTTTTTAAATTACTCACCGACGCGGCGTTGTTCACCTCCCTCTTTATCTCTTCGGGCACATCAGCCCACCGGGTCCACAACATAGGGACTCTATCCCTAATCAGTGACCCCACCCAACCCGAGTAGCCGCGTTTTTTCTTCCCCTGAACCTCCTGATTAGGAGGTTCGTTGATCTGAATCCTCCCGCTGCGCTCAACAGTTCTCCTGAGCGTGTCAAAACATATGACACCTCTCGTATTCCTCCGTGAACTGCTAGCGGCTGTCCCTATCACAAAAACCACGATTGGTTAATAAAATTAAATATTAGTGTGTTAATTTTAATAAAACATTTAATTAATAAAATCAAATGTTACCTGAACTGGATGACTCGTCTGTCGACTTTCCTTTTCTAGAACCTCTAGATCTGCCGGCACGACGGCCTCCGAATAGGTTTCTTAATGCATCGGCCATCTAAAGCCCGAGGCTTTAATACATTAATTGATATTAAATTATATTATATTAAATAACAAATTCTAATTAAATATAATTAAGCTATATATATAATTAAGCTAAATTATACAATTAAGTTATCAATTTATATAATTAAAAAACCAATTTATACGTATAAATTATACAATTACACCTAAATTATACAATTAAAATAAATTTGAAAACAATTACCTAAATTAACATAAATACCTAAAATTTATCTAAATTAACATAAATACCTAAAATTTACCTAAATTAACATAAATACGTAAATTATACCTAAATTAACATAAATACCTAAATTATACCTAAATTAACATAAATACCTAAATTAACATAAATACCTAAATTATATCTAAATTAACATTAATTAACATAAATGAAAAAAAAAACTTACAACGAAAATGGAAGGGAGGAGGAGGCCGGCCGGATTTGAGGAGACTGGGCCGGAGGAGGGACACGCCGGAGGAGGGACAGGCCGGATTGGAGGAGGAAGAGGGAGGAGGACGACGAGGCGAGCGGCGGAGGATCGGTTGGAGGCGAGCGGCGGAGGTTTTGGAAAAATGCAGAAAATGGAGGCTAGGGTTCGGCTGTTTCAGCCTTATACCCAATAGTATAGCCGACGAATTAAAAAGATTTCGTCGGCTATACTTAAGAATAGCCGACGAGTTCATAGATTTCGTCTGCTATTCTTAAGTATAGCCGACGATATTTAAGATTTCGTCGGCTATAGTTTAGGCGCTCAGCAGCCGTCCGATCTCCCCCATCCAACGGCGGACAATGAAAAGGCGCGGATCACTAGAGTTTAGCCGACGAAATTAAATATTTCGTCGGCTATACTTTGGAAAATCACCGCCGTTGGATCTGAGCCATCCAACGGCGGACAATAAGTGGATCGCAAGAGTTTAGCCGACGAAATCAAATATTTCGTCGGCTAAACGTTTGGTCAAACTACGAAGTCAAACCTCTAAACCCTATAAATTAAAACGGAAATTGGCCTGTCTAAATGACGTTTTCTGGCCTTATCTTCAACAGAGAATAATTTCAAATCGATGAGACGCTCATAATCATATAAAAATTTTCCTCAAAATATTTACCGACCGTCAGGCTACCCATAGGAAAACGGGAGTAAAAAACAGGTAACCGCAACATTCGGCACACAGATTTTGTCGGAATCTTCTCATTTTTCAACCGTAGACGTATTTCAATATTTCGGTCATATCTTATTTCACGACACATTTGCATTTGAAGAGTCTACGTATAGTAACTATTTGAAACTATACATTCACTTAAACACTTAGTAAACAAGTTAAAGAACATTAGTGCATATGTTCCGATTTTGAATCTAAAAGTTTGAAAAATCTATTCCAACCGTCAGATATCACCGTTAAGATTAAAAACATGTATGAAAAAAAATCCAACTACATCTGACAACGTTAAAGGCTCGATCGGGACGGTCAAACTACAAAGTCAAACTTCTAAACGCTTTAAAACGGAAATTGGCCCGTCTAAATGACGTTTTTTTGCCTGACCTTCAACATAGAATAGTTTCAGATCGATGAGACGCAACTAATCGTATACAAATTTTCATTAAAATATTTACCGACCGTCAGGCTACCCATAGGAAAACGGAAGTAAAAAACAGCTGACCGCAACATTCGACACACAGATTTTGTCGGAATCTTCTCATTTTTCAACCGTCGACGTTTTTCAATATTTCAGTCATATCTTATTTCACGACACATTTACATTTGAAGAGTCTACGTATAGTAACTATTTGAAACTATACATTCACTTAAACACTTAGTAAACAAGTTAAGGAACATTAGTGCATATGTTCCGATTTTGAATCTAAAAGTTGGGAAAATCTATTCCAACAGTCAGATATCACCGTTAAGATTAAATACATGTATGAAAAAAAATCCAACTACATCTGACAACGTTAAAGGCTCGATCGGGACGGTCAACCGGGTGAGTCAAACCTCTAAACGCTTTAAAACGGAAATTGGCCCGTCTAAATGACGTTTTTTGGCCTGGTCTTCAACAGAGAATAGTTTCAGATCGATGAGACACAACTAATCGTATAAAAATTTTCCTCAAAATATTTACCGACCGTCAGGCTACCCATAGGAAAACGGCAGTAAAAAACAGTTAACCGCAATATTCGGCACACAGATTTTGTCGGAATCTTCTCATTTTTCAACCGTAGACGTTTTTCAATATTTCGGTCATATCTTATTTCACGACACATTTGCATTTGAAGGATGAAGCAATGGTTTGTCGATAGTGATAGAAAATGGAAGCTGCTCTTTTTTTGTTTTTTTTTTAATCATAGCCGACGAAATCAAACCTAGTACTCGTCGGCTATTCTTTTGTCGTTTTCGGTCAAAAATAAAATATTTATTTTTAAAAAAACTTTTGGCCGACGAAATAATGAATTTTTCGTCGGCCATTATGAGAATAGCCGACGAAAAATTTAATTTTTCGTCGGCTATTCTCATAATGGCCGACGAAAAGTTCATTATTTCGTCGGCTATTCTCTGAAAAAAAAACCAAAAAAATCAGTGGTTTTACACCTCTCCTATTCCGATGTCCTGTTCACATATAACCAAAATTGAACATAAAAAACCAGAAACCCAACAGTCAACATATTTCAAATTTTTTTTTAAGGGGTTTGGAACCCAGCCTAGCTGGGAGGCTCATCCCCACGCCCGTTCATTAGAAATGAGTTGATTACAAATGAAAGGATTACATCATTTAAATTACTTAATCCGTCGGATTGTAATCGGAATCATCGGATGAGTCTTCTTCGGTTTCTGAATTGCTCGATAGGGGTAATCTATGTCTTTCCTCACCACTAGAGTCCTCGTTAGTTTCTTCATTTGGATCAACATCAACAAGCAGTGGCTCTTCACATCGAATTCGCACCGGCGTGTCTGGGCGAATAAAAGAGGAGTCAGGAATACCGTTTGAGTTGGGCTCTTGATACGCGGTGCCCCCTTCCTCGTTCTCTTCAGCCACTCCAAGTGTAGACGCCCAGTAAATGTTGCGATGGTGGATAGTGTTGACTACTTTCCACGGGTCACCCTTGGCGAGATCATCAAGATAAAACACTTGTTTCACCCATGTGGCTAAAACGAACGGGTCGTCCTCATACCATGATGTACTAGTGTTCACAGAAGTTATGCCGTATTGATCGGTTTTCATGCTCTACGGCCGTGTGTCAAACCATCTACACTTGAAAAGGTGCACTTTCATGCCTTCCCCGTAATGCAGTTCCACAACTGAATGGAGAACACCGTAATAGTCAACTCCACCATCCCCACCATGTGCCATAACCCCTGAATTTTGTGTTTTCAGTCTGAGGTCTTTGTCTTCACATCGAAATAACACACCATTCACCTTGCACGTCGCATAAACTTTTGAATAGACCGGCCTCATCGCTAAAAGTCTGAGTTCGTGCGACCAATTTGGGTAATTATCATTTTCAATAAGGTCCATCTGCAACCATCAGAATCAACTATAAATATGAATAAATATACACAATAATATATGAACACGTATATAATAGTGTTAAAGTTACGTACCCAGCGGCCGAAATACTCTGCGAATGTCCGGTTGTGGTAATCGACATCACCTCGCACTTGTTCACAGTGTAGATGTATGTTCTTCCAAAACTGAACTTCTGGACAGTTGATTAGTACCCACCAATGTGCAATGGCTACCTCATAATCTTTCAACTTGTAGGAAACTGGCATGTTTCCACCGAGTACAACATCGTCGGAGAGTATGGAAAGATTGAACTGTGATGGTACATCTTCCGGTATGCTTTCCTGTAACTCTCCTAAATATAGCTTCATGTAGGTGACGCACTCGTGCGCAATATATGCTTCAGCTATACATCCTTCAGGTGCGGATCTGTTTTGGACAAAACCACCGTATTGTCCAAGTTGCCTATAAATCAAGTTTTTAAAGTGTTATGATAATACATTAACACTATATCACATATATTGATGAGGAAATTAACATAAGGTGTAAAATACGTATTTTTCCATCGGATACATCCAAGTGAAGTGCACAGGACCGGTAAGCAACAACTGCCGAGGAAGATGGATCATGAGGTGAGGCATGATGTCGAAAAAATTTGGAGGAAATATCATCTCAAATTTACACATGATATGAACGATGTCTTGTTGCATTTCCCGGAGGTCAGATTTTCTCACTTCCCGTGTGCATACCTTCTGGAAAAATCTTGCCAACGCTACTAACGACTCCACAACGTGACGGGGAAGGAACGGTCGAATGAAAACAAGGAAGAGACGTTGTAGCAGGATATGATTGTCATGACTTTTCAACCCGTACAGATTGTTGAATTGTCTGTTGACACACTTGGCTATATTTCCAGCAAAGCCTGAAGGATACTTGGCCCGACTTATCTAATGGAAAATTTCTGATTTATGCTCAGGCTTGACGGTGTAAGGAGCTTGAGGCATTTTTCTCTTCCCTTGTTTCAACCATAGTGGTTTTCTGATATTCATGTTTTGCAGATCAGTGCGAGCCTTAGGACCGTCTTTCGTTTTCCCCTCCAAGTTCAGCGTTGTACCCACCACACTTTCAGAAACATTTTTTTCTATGTGCATAACGTCTAGGAAGTGACGGATCAGCAACTCACACCAGTACGGGAGTTCCCACAATATGCTCCTATGTGTCCAGAATTTGTACTCCTCAGGCCTTTCAGGTATTTCCGCTACAATATCGGGATGATTGCTGAGGGGCCCAAAATCGTACTCATTAAGTCTTGCTAAAATTTCTCTTCCTGTCCATCTTCTGGGAGGACGGGCGTGTTCTTCGGTTCCATCAAATGCGGCGGACTCGTAACACCAGTGGTGATCCGCTGAAACGAACACACGATGACCCATTCTGCATATCTTGTTGCAATGAGGGGTGCTCCCATAATCGCTGAGGCACTCTGGACAAGCCTTGTATCCCCTTACAACGCTGCCCGATAACATCCCATAAACAGGAAAATCACTGATGGTACCAATAACCATGGCATGCATCTGGAATGTCTCCTTCTTGTACTTGTCAAAAGTGGGATGACCAACGTCCCACAACACCTTAAGCTCTTCAATCAATGGTCTCATATACACATTGAGACATTTCCCTGGGTAACCAGGCCCCGGAATCAACAACGTCAACATATTATATTCCTTCTTCATGCACATCCACGGAGGAAGGTTGTAAGGTACCAAAACCACCGGCCATATACTGTATGAAAGACTCATGGTGCCGAAAGGGTTGAACCCGTCGGTTGAGAGCCCGAGCCTGACGTTTCTGACATCTGACGCAAAATGAGGAAACTCATTGTTTATATGCTTCCAAGCCGCTCCGTCAGAGATGTGTGTCATGATATCTGCGTCTCCTGCGTCCCGCTCACCGTGCCACCTCTTAGCTTTTGCGGTGGTTTCTGACATGTACAACCGCTCAAGCCTATCTCTCAACGGAAAATACCGAAGCACTTTCACAGGTTTCCTATTGCCTGCTCCCGTCAACTTATATCGGTCAGACTGACATATCGGACATGCGTCAAGGCTAACAAGGTCATTCCCTTCTGCATCTTTACCCCAGAAGAGAACGCAGTCAAATGCGCATGCATGGATCTTAATGTAGGAAAGCCCTAGATCTTTGAGGATACTTCGGACCTGACGGTGATTGGTAGGATTACGATGACCCTCCTCCAACAACGAAGAAGTGTACTGTAGATATTCATCCACTTGCCTGATGCTCCCTTTTGTCTCGACTTTAATCCTCATTACCTCCATCACACTTTGAAGAACTGTCTTCTCAGAACTTGAAGACACAGGGGTCTGTTGCAATGCAATCAGTTTGTTGTACTTGTCAAAGGCAGCAGTGTTGACAACTTGTTGTTCCCCACGTACACCGCTTTCAAAAGGAAACACGTCGTTGACGAATGCCATTGTTGGATCGTTGGATGTACTACTACTGCCCGCCTCAAAATACTGCCCATGATCATGCGATCCATCTAATGATGGCTCACCGTGATATATCCAACGTGTGTACTTCGGCCAAAACCCATTACTCTTTAGGTGCTCCCATACTGTCCTAATCGGAAATCGACACATATCACTGCGACACTTAAATTTCTTGCACGGGCAATAATGGTAATTCCCGTTTGCATTTTCCTCGACGAACTGCAAAAAATCCACAACTCCTGTAGTGTATCGTCGGTCATGCCTTGGAAGCGAAATCCAACTCTTATCTCGATCCATATATAGCCTGATAATAATATATATGTATAACTTTAATTAATAATAAATTAATTAACACATATATATATTACAATATATATTATTATCAACATCAACTCATATATATATATATATATATATATATAACATTAATTAACAACCATTATTTAAGTTCATTACACTATCAACAACCATTAATTAACATATTTATATATATTTTAACACTAATTAAAATAACATTATTAAATTAAAACACATAATTATACTCTAACTGAAAATCAACTCAACTACAACTCAAAATCAACATATATACATACATTCTAATACTAAAACAACAACAAAACAAAAAATCACTTACTATATCAAAATCACTAAAACTCAAAATCAACTCAACTAAAACTCAAAATCAACATATATACACATATACGTACATATATATAGCTCCACAATGTAAGAGAGGACGGATTTCAACAATACCCACAGATTTTTCACTCTTTCTCCCGTTTTTTTCCGTTTTTTTTTAAATGAGCAGCTTCTGTCCAGATCTGAAAATATAAAGACTTATAGCCGACGAAATTGTCAACTTCGTCGGCCATTCTTCCAAAATTTGTATAGCCGACGAAAACTTTAAATCGTCGGCCATTATAGGGGTATAGCCGACGAAAAATATTTTTTAGGGACGAAAGAAAAAATCGTCGGCCATTCTTGTAGAATAGCCGACGATTTTTCATTTTCAGCGACGAAATAAAAAATTGTCGGCCATTCTATGGGAATAGTCGACGAAATTTTTTTTTTTGCGACGACAAAAATTTTCGTCCGCCAATCTTGGGAATAGCCGACGAAAAAAGTGTTTCGTCGGCCGTTTTTTTTTTTTCGTCGGCAAAGTCCTTTTTTCTGGTAGTGATGTAACCTTGATTTCTCCTTCCAATTATGATAACCCTTACTACTAAACGCATCACCACCATTAGTTTTAAATAAGTAGCAACACAAATAATATGCACAATCCTTGTCTATACTATATTCCAGCCAGTTAGGAAAATCATCGAACCAAGCAACTATGAACTTTCTATAACTAGCTCCACACTTGGTCTTCACAAATTTGTGATCTTTAGGCTGACAAGGACCTCTTTGCAGATACACTCTTCGAACTTTGTCTTGAATACTCAAAGGGTAGTCTGAAATTTTCTTTCGCAACCCAGGATCTTATGGTAGCACTGCCAAATTTATCTCTACCTCAACACAAATGTCCTCTGATATTTCACAATTTGCAGGGGGTTGCAATAAGTCTGATTTTCTTTTATAGAACCTTTCCATGATTTCTGCACACAACTTTCAAGTTACAAATGCATCAAATACCAAAAATTTAAAGTGTAAGTTATGGCAATTCAATCAAAATAAATTCCTTATTCTCAACAATCTTCCAATCAATAGCAAAAAACAGAGCTAAGCTCTATTAATAATAAGACTATCCCATGATTCGCATAATCCTATCCACATAATCAATGTGAAAACAAACACAAATTGATACTCAATTAATCATTCAAATAAGATTGAGCAACATACAAAGAAACAGCCAAAGAGGATTAAACTATTAGAGCTCTGAGGAATAAGAAGCACTGAAGCAGTACATGTTCAGGCTGGTCTAGCAGTGAAGATGAACTAAAAAAGACGAGACTCGCACTTCCGAGTTCCGACTCTTCAATAACATCTCGCCGGCGATTGCGTTCGAGTTATTAGGGAAAAGGTCTGAGCTTTGGTCGGAGAAAAGGGAATTCTGAATTCTGAGACAGGTCTGATCAAAGACGGTGATAATGCTGAATTGGAGGTTTTTCCCCGATTAAAACTTTGTGTTTGGGGTCGGAGATTTTTTTTCCCTATGGAATTAGGGTCGGGGTTTTTTTTTTCGATGAGAAGAGAGAGAGAGCTGAGAATTGGGGTCGGGGTTTGGATGTTTCATATTTGTTTGGGTTTTGTGTTTCTGAGCAAACCAAGTAATAATTTATTAAATATAATGGATTGAGTACAAGAGAAACTTCTCTTCTCCCTGGTTGTTTGGTTGTACGGGAGTAACGGGACATAGATTGTGGGGATAAAATGTAAAGAATATGTTAGTGGGGCTTCACCTTTTACAAGTGGTAATCTTGTGTGGGCATGTATAGAAATCATGTGTGGGCATATAGAGTATAACAATCTACTATTGGTGGGATTTCACAAAATCTGATATGGGCAAAGGCCCACAGTTGTCCTACATTGCCTCCGCCCCTGATCGCATCCAAAGCTGCCCTGAGGAGAAATTTATGTCAGTCGCAAGACAAGAAGGTCACTGCCCTGCCGAGAAAGGCAACCTACTGCCTATTTTCGTGATTTTCTGCATTTGAGCATCTAAAGGGCAACCGATTGCATCAAATGAGAGTTTCCAGGCTTCATGAAGATTAGATGATGCAGCCAAGCAAGAAATAAGTGCAGAATAGGAAAGAGGTCTCCTAGCCCGGTTAGGAATAAGAGAAGAAAAGCTGCCGGTTTGAAGTTCATTTCCTGGATGAGCTAGGGAGACTAGCTGCTGTGTATCCATGGACCATTATCCATCAAAGAGAGTTACTGAGTCCACAATAGAAGTCCATGATGCATAGCAGCCTGATCCATGAAGAGAATCGGTTGAAGAAAAATCTAGAAGAAGAGAAACTTGGCCGGAAAGAAAACCTAAACCAAATCGGTTTAGGATTTGTGTTCCCTAGTTGTTGCCGGCGTTGTGCATTTTTTCTCCTATAAATAGCCACCGATTTCCCAAAGAAAATTTGTCACATTTGAAGCATAAACACTAGTCAGAAACTCTATCAAAAGCTCTCCATAGTTCTAGACAGAAAATTACATAGCCAACCCGACACAATCTACCTTTCATAAAACCGTACCTTCACCTTAGCCTTCTGCCGAATCTCTCCACCACATCAACCGAAGCTCTTCAAGGTTTCTAAAGTGTGATCCATTCCTTATGGCTTGTATTATTTTCTGTTTAGTCACATTAGTTGTTATAAAAATATTTGGTTTTCGGTTGGTATTGTATGATGAACATGATTTTCGATTTCTATTGGATTTTATGTAACAAATTTTACAAACAATTACATGTTTGAATTCGTGCATTAGATAATAGGGCAGTAGCATGTTCATGTATTTTTAGGTTTTATCTGATTAGTTTCATGAATTCGTGCATAAAAATCAAGATTTACATGAAGCCACGGTCATGGCTCTTGTGTAGGTTGTGATTTCATTCACCATAAACAAATCTAGGATAGAGTTAAGCGTTGAGTAAACTTTATTCTAGGTTGTTTAATAAGTGGTTACCATAATTCATAAAAACTTGCATGTTAATAAGATGTTTACGCCATACTTAGAAGCATGTCTCCGATTTAAGACTTTCGTGCATAATTACTTTTCATGTTTGTTTTCTACGTTGCGTGTTCTCAAATATGACTAGTATAATTTTAAGATTGAACGTTGAGTGAATTCTAAATACTTATGAAGTCTAGTAACGATTAGATGACCGTTGAGGCTCTAATTGAAAATTGGAATTGAGTAGAGTCTAGGAAACTTGAATATTGTTGTCGTATGTCTTGCATGAGTTTATGTGTGTTCTTGTGTGTCTTTTGTGCTATGTTTTGTGTGGAAAGATGTCGACCAACTTGTATATTGTAATTTAGGACTTTAATTTCGTGTTTTAGGAACATTAGGACAGCCTTGCTGCCGAATCTCTTTCTATCCCCCTTTACGTTTCAATGTTTCAATGTGTATAAATGTGTGTGAATATGTGTTCTAACCTTTTACATGACAGGTACCCTTAATCCCCGAACTGAACGATCCCTACTTGCTTTACACTAACGATCTTTTGTAGGGTTATTATTTGCTTGTATTATTACCCCGGTTATGGCACTCGTCAAGAGATAGAGAGAGAGAGAGAGGTTTCACATAAGGCAGAGAGAGAGAGGGAAAACATGAGGTTTGAGGAATTAGAGAATTTAGGGAGAGGGAAATTTGCCGCCTACCACAAGGTTTTCTTTCACACAATAGAACTTTCTCAACGTTGTACTAGTTTTCTTCTCTTGCACTAGGAGATTACTTGTGGAAACCTCAACATAGATGCACATCAGTAGAGAAAAACACTGTTGTAGGATCTGTAACACATATATGTTCAAAAATCCAAAGTGAATGGATGCAAATTTCCCGCTTTGAGGGGGGAGCATTTGAGTCATCGAGTAAAACAAATTTTGAAAAATCAACCGTATAAAAGAAGTCAAATTTTGAAAAACGCTGTGAAATAGCATCTAATCGATATGATGAAATATGGTGATGGTAAAAAAATCACTTAAATCCGATAAAACTAGAGCCCCGATTGATGCGGTCAACCCTATTTAAACTTATCTCTCTCTATGGGGTACCATAGTATCGGGAGATAAACGTTCCTAAATTTTTACATAGCTGATTGTGTATCATCTATTTGAGAGTTTAATGTTTGGAAGAGTCGAGGAAACAAGGTCATATAAAGGTACGTAATAGCGTTTTCGTGTGATAAGTTTTATGAAAATATGGTTGACCGTTTCGATCAAACATCGAACGTTCACGAAACGAGTTGATTTTTTTGCTCTACTCATATTTAACTATAATGATCACATCAAATGGTCAAAATTTTCATTTTGTGAATTTAGCTATTATAATGACAACATGCTTACTAATGCGGTATAACTTGATTAGTAGATTATACTCAAGTGTACAACTTTTTGAAACAACTATATAAAAGAAGTCAAATTTTGAAAAACGCTATGAAATAGCATTTGATCGTTATGATGAAATACGGTGATGGTAAAAAAATCACTTAAATCCAACAAAATTAGAGCCCCGATCGATGTGGTCAACCTTATTTAAACTTATCTCTCTCTATGGAGAGCCATAGTTGTAACGACCCGAACCTTAAAATACCCCCTAAAAGTTTTAATTTATTTTTTGACGTTTCGGAAATTTGTTTTACAATTCAAAGGGTTCAAAGGTTGACTCTTTATAAGTTGACTTGATCGAGAATTTCATTTCTCGACGAGATAGAGGACGATAAAACGAGTTCGTGGACACGTAACAAGTTTAATTTGGAATTCGTATGAAAAAGTTATGACGTAAAATCGGTAATTGTCTGGTTTCGGTCGGATATAATTAATCGGGGGCATAAATTTCTAGAAATAGGCGGAAGTTTCTAGAACGGGGAATATTCTTAGAATTGGGGGGAATATTCATTTTTTTTTTTCTTTTTCTTTTCTTCCTCTCTTTTCTTTTCTCTTTCTCTCTCCCCGATCGGCCCGACCCCGAGCTCTCTTCTCCTCCACTCATCTCCGCCGAACTGGACCGCCGCACCGGTCACTTTCGAATCGGCTCAGCCTCCTCTACATGTCTGTGGCAGCGGCACGGCGGGCTTCGCCACCATTTGGTCGTGCGACGCCCTTGAAGCTCGGCCACCGATCGAACCATATCTCCCTCCTCTGGCCACCGATCGGTCCGATACGGGGGGGGGGGAGGAGGAAAGGGAGAGCTCGGCCTGCACGTCGATTCCATGAAAGGAATTAACCAGATTCAGCCCAGGTAAGGAGAAATTAGGCATCGAAATTTCTAGGGTTTTGGGGAATTTCGGTGGAGGTTGTGAAAGTGATGTTTTTTATTGTAATTGGAGGTTGAATTCGTGTTTAGGATGTTGAAAGGAGTCGATTTAGTGTAAATTGGGGTTTGGTTGGTTGAATTTTGGAGAAATCATGAATTGAAAGGGGGCTGCCGCCGTGTCGACCGCCGTTCGCGGCGGCTGCGAGGGTTTCTGGTGGCGGAGGGACGAAGGGGACAAGGTCCTGAGGTGGTGGGGATTATTTTGGGCTGAATTGGGATGAATTGGAGGCGTTTTTGGCCTCTGTGGTGGAGTTGCTGGCGGTGGGAGGTTGAAGAATGGTAAAAAGGTGAAAAGTAAAACGGTAAAAGATAAATAGTAAACTGTAAAACAGTAAGTCAGTAATTAGTAAACAGTAAAAATCAAGGGTAAATAGTAAGGTGAGTAGTAAATAGTAATTTGATTTTATAATTACTGTTGACATAGAATATTACGGTTGACTTTCTGTAAAAAAAAAAGTAAAAGTTGGTTAAAATGCGGTTTTACGTCAAATTAAGCAATAAAAGAATTGACCGGACTTTTTTCCCAGTGGGTGGGTGGTTGCGGTTTGGGAGGAAAGGGATTTTTAGTTGGTTTTTGAGTTATTTTTTTGACCGTTTCGGGTTTTCAAGGAATTTTCCGGGACGGGTTCTTACAATAGTATTGGGAGGTAAACGTTCTCAAATTTTTACATGGCTGATTACGTTTCATCTATTTGAGAGTTTAATGTTTGGAAGAGTCGACGAAACAATATTATCTAAATGTACGTAATAACGTTTTTGTGTGACATTTTTTTTTTGGCTCCAGTGTGCCTCAAAATTAAAACCAAAGAGAGAATCTGCCCCAAAACCAAAACCAAGCTTTGCCGCCAGCATCAAATTTGAGGAGTTTTGGCATAGCATTAGGTTTCTATCTCATACAACAGGAAAATATAAAGTTGTTGTACCATAATTAGGAGTCTAGCACTTGGTATTCCACTAGGTGCTCTCTTATGCTGAAGCTTCAATTGTTGCACGACAGAGAAAAAATAAACTGTTGTCCAATTGTAACACAAAAATCTCTCAAAACCGTAGAGTCATTGGGAGGCAAGATTCCCGCTTTAAGGGGGTACCATTTGTGTCATTGGAGCCAAAATGAATTTGGCAAAAGCACAAGCAAAACAATTCATACAATAGAAATAAAACATCCTTTTGTACAAGTTTTTTTCATCTTGCCCAAGGTGGCAGTAGGTAGCACCTAGTGCAAGATGGGATATATATGATCATACAACCCAAATAAGAACTAGTGTTTTGTGGAAATTTTGGCCCTTGCACAATTTTAAGTTTCAGAGTCGGAGGGAATTATGCCGCCAAGTTTTTCATCAATCATACAACATAAAATGTATATCATAGTTGTGTGACAATATCTGGAAATAAGGTTTTCATAATATGGAAAATTTCTATGTTCCACGGATCTACAATCCTTGAGCTCTTATGGATTGACACGGATCTACAATCCTTGAGCTCGATTAAATGTTTCTATGTTCCAAAATTGCGCCGTCACAACTCACAATGATGGGTCACTTGAGATGAATAAATGTTTATGATGGATATGAACTTCCAACTATAGTCCGCTATGTCGAAACCTTGATAGGCGATATCCTCACTGCTACATTTGCGGTGTGTCACTTTGATGAGACAGTCTTCCCGTCGTTAGGGGGAGATAAGAACAAGCATGTTCAAGAGGAACGACATGAATTGTCGTAGTTTGTCCCCACTATGTCTCATCTTGATCCCCAAAATCACACAAAGTAAAGTGCGTAGATGTCTGATACATTTAAGTGACGAGATCACATAAACTTGCTGCAAACATGTCTGCAAGGATTGTGTCCTATCAAGAGGACATGGTGTCACCTAAGAGGAATTGGGTATTGCACCACCACTATGGATAGTGGCATAGTGATGCCATAAAGTGGCATAAATGGTGTCACAAGTCGTGACTCTCCAAGGAAGAGGGGGAGGCAACCTTAGATTCGATCAATACTCGCCTAAAGGAAGAAAGTGAGTTTTGGCACAACCTGATCTATTGATCAGTGATACTCAAATCCGTCTCATGAGAATATTTAAGGATTATGGTTATCATTGGGAGATGCCTCAAATGTTAGAACAAATCCTTGAACATATTATACTAGTGTACATGAGGACGTGGAATAATGAGTCTAATATAGAACCATACTTCGTTGAAAAATGTCAACGTAGTAAACTGGCCTAATGGAAAGAAGCGATCCAATATAAACAAAGAGATAGGTCTTTGGGCAGGTGACGCCGACACCGCAAATATAAACCCTATCAAATATATATTTGTTAGAATGCGTTATGAGAATAAGAGTATGTAGACTCACCTAATGGCGCAAGGTCTCCCAAAAACGCACTAGAATCGACTGCGAGGAGATATTCTCTCATAATGGACTACGAGGAGACAATCTCTCGTAATGGATATCATTGCACTCCACTACCTTGTCAGTTTGGTAGTTTTTGAAAAACTGAACATACAGTATACGAATCTAGACACAACATATCTCTATGGGGATCTAAATTAAGAGATATACATGAGGATCCTAAACGGACTTCATTCACCCAAATCAAGTGCCTCTAGATCACATAAGGGCGTTTGTAAAAGAAATTGAAACGTTCACTAAAGTGACTACTTGATTGGGAAGGGATTGGTGAATTATGCCCTTGCGTTTTCATTAGGAATATACATAGACTCTCAATGAATTAAAAGATACTGTATGTATTGTAAATCCTACGTTAAGAATGAAAAAGATCTTGAGAATACACAGTCTTGAAATAGAACTCAAGGATTGTAATGATGGTGACAATCCATCAATCGACTTAGGCACTCTAAAGAATAAAGTGAGGCCTACATATACTCCCATGATCAGCCGAAGTCTTCACTCTAACGATAGATCCATTTTTCATCTAAAGGAAGATGAAAAAGAAGTGTTGAGAAATGAAATTCCCTATACAAGTGCAATGACGCATAATTGTACTTAAATACAATATGTAAGACTCAACCTCTCATTCAATGTGAATTTATAAAGCTAAGTGTAGCTATGCGCCTAAGCAAAGCCAATAGTTCTTTTAAGTACATAAAGGTATGAAAGATCTGGGCTTATTCGATCTCTATATAGAAAATAGAAAATGACATGATAGAATGAACACTATCCACATTATCGCTAATCATGCGTGAAGAAAAACTCTTCAAAGGCAAAATCTGAAAATTTGCTTCTGCATATCAGTCAACTTCAACAAAGCTTTAAGTAAAGTTTGGAACGAACAAAAGTTGTGAATCTTATATGTTTATGAAACTACAAATGTCTAGTTTCAAGATCTCATAACTGTTCGACCACATATATATGGAGTTTTGACTGTTTTATTACACGAAGGACATACAATATGAACTTATGTCTTGAATTCATGAACAACCTCAATATCAAAAAAAATCAAGTTGGATCTGAGGATGATGTGGCAAGATTTAGTTACTAAATCATTGCTCAAAGTCATATTTGAAAAACATGTGAAAATGCATAACTATGCTAAGGTTATTGAAACTCCCTTGTGATAGGAGCACAAAGTGCTACGATATTAGTGTGTATGCCTCCATTTATGCTTTGTTTAACCTTTATTTACTTAGGATCGAGTCATATTAGAGAATAATGAATATTTGGTAGAGTTATGATAAAATATGCTTAAAAGATGGAAGTTTGCAGAAAATTGACAATGTGTTAGAAATCGAAGTCATTTTATGTTTCGTTGATTCTGTAAATCTTCCAATGTACTTTTGATGGGTTTTTCTTCTCTTATGAGCAGTATACACATATATGATCAAGCATTGGAAAGAGTTAAAGGAATTGGAGCTTAAGAAGCTGCCGGAAATTGCTATGCAAATTCAGATTCAGCAAGTTTCAGGATTTTCCTGAACACATCACTTGACTTCCAGGAATTCCTCAAGTTAGCTTATTTGGAACTAGATAGTGTGCCTTACATGCATGAAAAGCCCTATGAGTCTAGCTTCCATAGGATTTGGAATCGCATCAATAGCGGCTTCGAGGGGGAAGTTATGCTCGATTGAAGACGCAAAGGTCAGATCTGCTGAGAGAAAGTCAGAAAGTTAGCATAGTCCCTGCTGATAGGCTACAATGCCAGCTTTGGCAATTTGCAGCCTCTGCCGCAGCGCAGCACACGCATTATGCACGCCAAGCTGCCGAGACATATCGGAAACGGGCATGACGTGTCCAGGCCGAATCCCAGAATGAAGCAGCAGTATCCGATGGCGTATCCAAGACGTGTCCGGCGAGGTTCAAACCTATTTCATGCCGTATCAGATACGGGCATCTCTACCGCTGCACCCGCATCCGCACGCCATGATCTGCTGATGCTGCTTACCAAGCCTTGCCAGCAGTAAGCTTCGCCAAATCAGCCTCGCCAAATCAGCCTCGCCAGCGATAGGGAAATCACCCTTAGCAGCATTCGGCCTGTTAGCCTCGTTAAGGAATTCTGCTGCGCAAGCACCAGCTGCTGCCGAGAAGCCTACATTCGGCCGATGAAGGATCCAAGAAGGCTGCAAGGTGATTAAATCGTGTCCTAAGTGTGTTCTAGACCTGCAAGGAAAGAAGGGAGCATGCAAAGCATGTGCAACCAAACCTAGGCCGATCAAAAAGAGAATGCCTAGTCCAACTAGGGAATGAAAAACCTAGTCCAAATCAGTTTGTGAAATACTCTCCCAAACCGTGCATCACTTTCTCCTATAAATAGAGGCCGGCACCATGAAGAAAAGTGTCACATCTTAAGCCAAAACACAAAGTCATAAACTCTACCAAAATTTCCAAGAATCCTACACACGATACCTAGCCGAAACACATCCCACCTTCACCAAAATACCTTCAACCGTGCGCCATCTTCATCATCGGGTCAACACGTCTTGAAGCCATCAAAGGTGTCTGCAAAAGTGTGATCCACTCCCTCCTCTCGGTTTAGGAATTTGTTGTATGTAGTTTTGTTTAGTTTTGTCTATGAAACTTGCATGTATTCTTGGTTTCGGATTGTATGTCTATGTATGACTCGGATTAGAATTTGGTTTTATAAATTGCATGTTAAAAACGTCTTTGATTTGTTGCTTAGGTCAAGGTTTAAGCTTCGGCTTCAATGAGTTTTTGCATGTTAATTTTGTATTATAAAACTTGTAGGAAAATCGTACACTTACATAATTAAGACAGTTGGTATAGATGCATGTTTAGGATTCAAATCGGTTAGTAATCTAAGGGTGTGACTTAAAAACCGAAACATTAGTGATGTTTGACAAACATGTTAATCTAGATGTCAGGTTTCATCTAACCCGAGTAGAACGAATAAAGATTAAACGTATGTTGCTTTGATTCGATTGTGCTCACTTAGGGTATAACTTTAGCTAAAACTTGCATGTTAAATGAGATGATTGACAACCTTGCTTGTTTACATGTCTTCGATTATAGACTTTGTGATTCAATGTTGCGAGTTGTATTACGGTAACATAAACTTTAGGGTCCATAACGTATGTTTGGTCTTTAAAAACATTAGAAGTCTCACAACTAGGTAAAATCGGTTTCCAGTTCTAGTTGTTGGTTGAAACTTGTTTGAGTCTAAAGCATGCTAAATACTTATTCCTTACTTTCTTTTATATGAGTCTTACTTATTAAAGAGTTGTGTGCTAAGTGCCTTGTGTGAAAGATGTCGACCAAAACATGTACATAGTAACTTTTAGGATTTTAATTCATGCATTTAGTTTATAAGGCTGCCAAATCTCATCTTAAATCCCCCATTGGAAACGTGTAATTGTGTATATACTTGTGAGTATTTATCTAACATTCTCATATTTCAGGTACCCTTAATCCCCGGCTTAGAACGATCCCTACTTATGTCTATACTACTAACGATTGTAGAGTTATTATTTGTGTGAGCCTCGTGGCTCACACCACCTTGATCAAATGAAAGAAATCGGGGAGAACCCCATAATTAATGTAAAAATCAGGGGGAAGTTCAGACATCAGGGGGGTCTAGCACATACATATTGTTTTCAAATGTAATAGGTGCGTTGTGCTCTTTTTCTCCTTCAACCAAAGTTTTATTTTCTCCCATTGGGTTTTTGTTACTTGACAAGGTTTTTAATGAGGCAACACTGATAGGAGCATAAAATGCGACGTTCTTAATGTGTTTTTACCCTCATTTACGCTTTGCTTAGCTCTTATTATTGTAGAATTGAGTCATTAGATCGAGTCTTGAGTATTCGGTAGAGAATTTGCGAAAATGTGCTTAAAAGGAGGAAAAAGTGAAATTTTGGCAAGTACTTATTAAAGTAGGAATCCTTGTTGGATTATGATTGTTAAATATGTTTTATTTATGCCGAAACTAATATTCTTGTTTTCTTATTATCAGATTTAATCATAACATGTGCAAGACATGTGCTCGGCATGGCATGCATAAGGAAAGCAAGGATTAAATAGGCTGCTGAACCCAACAAGGAAGGAAATAAATAAACTTGAAAAAGAAAAATGTGCAGCTGAATTAAAAGAGAAAGAGGAGAAAATAAGGAAAGAAAGCCGAGTTAAGAAGGAGCTTTATTCAGAAATTAATCTTTGATTAATTCAGCCAATATTCATGGGATTTCGGCAGAAATTAAAGAGAAAGACAAGGGCTGCATGTGGACTGAATTTGATGCTTGGTTCAAGATATTTTGCTGAATGAAGTTAATGATAATTGAAGAGATAATTGAAGCAAGTATTCAGCCTTTGACCAAAGTAATTTTCGGCAACAATTTTGAAGAAGAGAGGGAGGCTTTGCCGAACTCAAGAGAGAAAGATATTTCGGTTTCATTGGAAACCCTAATGCACCTAGCTTTGCCGAACCCTAGCAGCCCTTACCTCTATAAATAGCATGCCATATTTTCAGAAAAATGATCTTCTCTTCCTCACTTTAAACTGCCAAACCTCTGCCGAGATTCCACCACAAAATCCCCACAAAGAACTAAGCTAATTCCATCTCCACCACTCTTCCAAAAAAATCAGTCCGTTCATCACCACTAATCCTCTTTGCCGATTCTCTACTCAAGGTTTCTCAAAGTGTGATTTTATCTTTTCCTATGGCTTTTATTCTTTTGTATCAATACAATATTTTGTCTATGAAATTTGTATGGATTCGTGGTTGTAATTTCGGTTTTATGAATTATTCTTTGGATTTCCGGATTTCTGTTATGTGATTTGGTTTTCTCTTGGATTAATTTATGATCTATATATGTGATAACTTGAATTTAGGTTTTATGGGCAGTAGGTATTTGCATGAATTTTTGGTTAAGTTTGGTTTATTTTCTGAATTCATATGCATATAAATTGATGCATGAGGGCAGCCTTGATCATGTTGTTCCTTATGTATTGGTTTCACTTGCCGAATGCAATATGAGGTGGATTATAAACATAAAGTTGATGCACCTTGTATTAGTTCTAAGGGCTAGAGTAATTCTGGAAATTTACATGTCGATGTGAGATGAGGTGACGCCATACTTGCTAACATGTCTCCAATATTTGACTCTTGTGCTTATGTGTTCTTCGTGTTTAATTTCTACGCAGAGTGTCTTTAAACCGATTAGCATAATTTAGGATTATACGCAGAGTTAATTCTAAATACTTGAGAAGTCTATAAACGATTAGAATAACCGCAGAGGCTCTAATTAGATTGGAACTAAATAGGATCTAAAATTCAGTTTGAACTTGCTGCCCCTATTCCTTAATTTTATTTTGTTACATGTTTAGAGAGTTTTGTGTTTTGTGCTCTTTGTGGAAGATGTTGATCAATTGTATATAAGAATTTAGGTTTTATTTTCGTAATTTTCAGTAGATATTAGATACCATTTCCAATCCCCCCATATTATTATGTGATGCTTTATGAAATTAAATGCCCTTGATTTCTCCGGATAGAACGATCCCTACTTGTCAATACTACAATCGACACAAGAAGGGTATTATTGGTATGAAATTATTTTGCAGGTACAAATTGTGCACGCATTGTGGTCCCATCAATTTTTGGCGCCGTTGCCGGGGAATTGATAAAATCTCAATTGTTTGAAGTATTAACTTGTTAATATTGTCTATAATTTTCGTGTGTCTTGTTTAGAGTTTCGGTTTTGAAAAAAAAAAAATAATAATAATAAATAAATAAATTTGTAACTCTAAACCATACTTGCTAACTCTAAAGCTAACTTTCTAACTTTGTTACCTTGCTATGTTGGGGATGTGATCCCCAACATGTTACCTTGCTATGGCATGTTGGGGATCACATCCGACGCACAAAGCAAGGCCAAAGCTCTACCAAAATACTCTGCCATAAATCCTATGTAAAATAGCAAGCCAAAACACCTCTCCACCACTTCCATAAACTCCATTCCCTTTGCCGTGACCTCCATTGCCGAATCATCCTCCATTCCATGGCTTGTATTTATTTTATAATTTTGCAATACTTTGTCTATAAAGCTTGCATGTTTTTATGGTATTCGATTATATGTCCATGTATAATACGATTTGAATTTTGGTTTTATAAGTTTGAGAACTATTTTGATTTCGCATCTTGGTATTATTTGTTGATTCTAAGTGTCGAAATTCTTAGGTATCTATGATAATTTGTAAACGTTTCATGTAAGAAATTGTAAGTTAGGTTTCAGGGAAGCATGTTTCGATTTTATTCTTTTCTTATACTTGGTTAATTTCCTGAATTCGTGGGCAACCGAAAGAGATGTTTAGATGCAACCGAAAGGCCATGGTTGTTATCTAGGTGTTGATTTCATTCGCCGTAGTAACATAAGTTGAATTTTATACGCGAAGTTGGTTTGATTTATGTTGCTGCCTAGGGCTAGAGTAATTCTTGGAATTTGCATGTCGATGCGAGAAGAGTGACGCCTTACTTGTTAACATGTCTCCGACTAAAGATTTCGTGCTTAAGTGTTAATTTGTTTTAGTGTCTACGCAAAGTGTCATTAAAATTGGTTAGCATAAAGATTAGGGTTAAGCGCGAAGATAATCCTAAGTACTTTCGTGAAATCTATTTCGATTAGGTAACCGCGACGGGCCTAGTTAAGTTGGAACTAAGTTAAGTCTTGAATTTGTCGAATTTGCTGCCCCAAGTCCTTACTTTCATTTATTGCATGTTATGAGCACTTATGTGTGAGTGTTTTGTGTGAAAGATGTCGATCACATGTAAATATTAGCTTAGGATTGTCTTTAAATTTCGTAGGAAGTAAATCACATCTCAAATCCCCCATTATTTTGTAAATATGTATATATTTGAAAATATTTGTGTGTTAATGCTTCTTTTGATTGTATACCCTTCAATCCCCGGACTGAACGATCCCTACTTATTCTATACTAACGATGACATTTTTGCAGGGTTAATTGTGAGGCTAAAATTAGCCGCATCAATTTTGGCGCCGTTGCCGGGGAATTGATAAAATCTCAATTGTTTGAAGTATTAACTTGTTAATATTGTCTATAATTTTCGTGTGTCTTGTTTAGAGTTTCGGTTTTGAAAAAAAAAAATTAAATAATAATAATAATAAATAAATAAATTTGTAACTCTAAACCATACTTGCTAACTCTAAAGCTAACTTTCTAACTTTTATTCTTTTCTTGTATGTATGTCTCTTGTAACATGTTGTAACTACCCTCAATTTTTGTTGAGCCTTTATCTTTGTTTATCTAACATACTTGTAGAGTTTGATTGTCAGTTGCGGATCATAAGGAAGAGGTGAAGAATTACATTGTTAACAGTTGATTGGAACTCTCAATAACTTGGGAAGGACGACAAGTGTTGCAAGAAACGAGTTCCACCACTCTAAACTTTTGTTCATGATTTGCAATTAAATTCTACTTAGCTAACTATTATATATTTATACACTAACTTCTAACTTTAGCTAATTCACTAACTCACTACTAACTTATTCTTTGAATTCTCATCTCCACTCTTCTAAATTTCTTTATCTTGATGTGATGCAGTTGAAGAGTGGAGTAATCATGCATCGAGTTATGATAACCATTGTAAGGAGGCACGAATTTGGAGTGCGCACTCCAAAAGGCGTCGCCCACAACTTGATTAAGAAGTGAAGAGTCTAGGCTGAGTAGACTATAAACATTAAGCGCTGCATGGGAGGCAACCCATTTCAACCAAAATTGTGAAGGAGCCATCAACGAGAGTTTGCATTTTCTAATCCCTAAACTCTTTTTGGTTGAATTGTATAAATGGAGATATGTGATTTATCATGTGCTTAGAAATTACAACATTATTTTGATCTACATTGAGGACAATGTAATTTTCTAAGTGTGGGGTAGTGATACATGTTTCCATGTGTTTTGTTTTGTTTTGTTTCATTTATTTTAGTTTGTTTCGAGTCAGTAAAAGAAAAATACAGAAAAATTAAAAAATTTCGTTTGTTTTTAGCTAAGATCGAGTCATAGATGCCCCTAAAAGAGTCGATGATGATTATATCTTTGAATGCATAGATGATTGTTTTGCATAATCATAAAAATTAATTGTGAGTTTCATGGATATTGTGATTGGTATGAACATGTGAGATTATGATTGACATACATTAAGCATGCATGTTTGAGTTAATTTGTTTCCATAATATCCTATGTGAGCTTTCGTGCCAAATACTTTCTTCTTGTGCGATAAATATGACAAGTGGCAGAAATTATCTAAACTTCATCATTCTATGATTATTCATTGATTATGTGCCATAGTTTTTAATGAACTCTAGAATGCTAGAACTCACTCTTGTTGATTTTTGAGACTATTATTCATGAAATCCCTTGATTTCGAATATGATTGAGAAGATCTTGTTAGGATTACCACTAAAGCCAAATAAAGCTTATGCCTAATTTGTGCCCGTCGTGGGACTCCTTAGTTTTAACCCCTTTGAGCCGAAATTCAGCCATTTTATTTCATCACCATGAAACACATTCCTTGTGCTTAGAATAGTTTTTTCCTAACCCTTGTTATCAAGACTTGGTAAAGCTTAATTTTATTGTGGAATTGTGATTTGGAGTGATGATTTGAAGCAAGTGTGGGGTGAACCAATCCAAAAGCATGAAAGAAATAGGATTGCCGAAAAAAAATAAATAAATAAATAAATATTCGGCAACAAAACAAAAAGAAAAGCTTTGGATTGAGTTCTTGGTGTGAATTTGGAGAATGTTTAATAATTGAAGGTCTATTATTATTATACCTGACCTTTGTTCATATTCACTATGTTTTGGGGAGAATGAAGAATGGGCCCAACAAGTTTAAACTTGGCCCTTGGAGTGAAGTCATAAGGAGTATTGAGCTTTGCTAAGTCTTAGTGACATTTTCTCACCATTATCCTAAATGCGAATACCTTATGCCAAGTCCCATTATATTCCCTTATAAAGATCTCTCATGATTCTTAAAATAGGTGAACTTTGTATGTGGAGATTATCTCAAGAGTTGAGCTTATGGTTTTGGTTCATTTGTGCACATAATTGTTAAATGAAGTTTATCTTGATAATACTATTCACAAAGTGCCTTTATTTGATGACATATGCAAGTTACTCTTTGTAATTCTTAATCTATTCTCTTGCATATACTTTGAGTGAATATTGCCATATCATGAGTGAAAAGAAGAGAGTATGCCTAGTGAGGATGATTGGATTGACTTGACATGTCTACATGCTTATTTTCTCACTTCTCACTTATTTATACCATGAAACATGTCTATGACGCTTGAGATTTTTGCGCTTACATTGAAATGCTTAACTTGAAAACTATGTGTTTAAAAGATTTTGAGACAATTATTTAGGGGCAGCAGCAGTTTTAGTAGAGTCTTTTATTTAGTTTTGCTAAGGGACTAGCAAAAGCTAAGTGTGGGGTAGTTGATAGGAGCATAAAATGCGACGTTCTTAATGTGTTTTTACCCTCATTTACGCTTTGCTTAGCTCTTATTATTGTAGAATTGAGTCATTAGATCGAGTCTTGAGTATTCGGTAGAGAATTTGCGAAAATGTGCTTAAAAGGAGGAAAAAGTGAAATTTTGGCAAGTACTTATTAAAGTAGGAATCCTTGTTGGATTATGATTGTTAAATATGTTTTATTTATGCCGAAACTAATATTCTTGTTTTCTTATTATCAGATTTAATCATAACATGTGCAAGACATGTGCTCGGCATGGCATGCATAAGGAAAGCAAGGATTAAATAGGCTGCTGAACCCAACAAGGAAGGAAATAAATAAACTTGAAAAAGAAAAATGTGCAGCTGAATTAAAAGAGAAAGAGGAGAAAATAAGGAAAGAAAGCCGAGTTAAGAAGGAGCTTTATTCAGAAATTAATCTTTGATTAATTCAGCCAATATTCATGGGATTTCGGCAGAAATTAAAGAGAAAGACAAGGGCTGCATGTGGACTGAATTTGATGCTTGGTTCAAGATATTTTGCTGAATGAAGTTAATGATAATTGAAGAGATAATTGAAGCAAGTATTCAGCCTTTGACCAAAGTAATTTTCGGCAACAATTTTGAAGAAGAGAGGGAGGCTTTGCCGAACTCAAGAGAGAAAGATATTTCGGTTTCATTGGAAACCCTAATGCACCTAGCTTTGCCGAACCCTAGCAGCCCTTACCTCTATAAATAGCATGCCATATTTTCAGAAAAATGATCTTCTCTTCCTCACTTTAAACTGCCAAACCTCTGCCGAGATTCCACCACAAAATCCCCACAAAGAACTAAGCTAATTCCATCTCCACCACTCTTCCAAAAAAATCAGTCCGTTCATCACCACTAATCCTCTTTGCCGATTCTCTACTCAAGGTTTCTCGAAGTGTGATTTTATCTTTTCCTATGGCTTTTATTCTTTTGTATCAATACAATATTTTGTCTATGAAATTTGTATGGATTCGTGGTTGTAATTTCGGTTTTATGAATTATTCTTTGGATTTCCGGATTTCTGTTATGTGATTTGGTTTTCTCTTGGATTAATTTATGATCTATATATGTGATAACTTGAATTTAGGTTTTATGGGCAGTAGGTATTTGCATGAATTTTTGGTTAAGTTTGGTTTATTTTCTGAATTCATATGCATATAAATTGATGCATGAGGGCAGCCTTGATCATGTTGTTCCTTATGTATTGGTTTCACTTGCCGAATGCAATATGCGGTGGATTATAAACATAAAGTTGATTCACCTTGTATTAGTTCTAAGGGCTAGAGTAATTCTGGAAATTTACATGTCGATGTGAGATGAGGTGACGCCATACTTGCTAACATGTCTCCAATATTTGACTCTTGTGCTTATGTGTTCTTCGTGTTTAATTTCTACGCAGAGTGTCTTTAAACCGATTAGCATAATTTAGGATTATACGCAGAGTTAATTCTAAATACTTGAGAAGTCTATAAACGATTAGAATAACCGCAGAGGCTCTAATTAGATTGGAACTAAATAGGATCTAAAATTCAGTTTGAACTTGCTGCCCCTATTCCTTAATTTTATTTTGTTACATGTTTAGAGAGTTTTGTGCTCTTTGTGCTCTTTGTGGAAGATGTTGATCAATTGTATATAAGAATTTAGGTTTTATTTTCGTAATTTTCAGTAGATATTAGATACCATTTCCAATCCCCCCATATTATTATGTGATGCTTTATGAAATTAAATGCCCTTGATTTCCCCGGATAGAACGATCCCTACTTGTCAATACTACAATCGACACAAGAAGGGTATTATTGGTATGAGATTATTTTGCAGGTACAAATTGTGCACGCATTGTGGTCCCATCAAACACCTCATGCACCATTTTATATTTGACTCGGCACAAGGGGGAGTGTTAAAGGAAAAACACATTGTGTGCCTTCGTCAATCTAACTGACGAAAGATAATTATTTAGTTAGCATTCAATACTTATTACTGAAACGGTCAGTCATTATCGTCATAAATGTACTTACTATTTCCGTTGTAATACTCACCCTATATAAATGAATTTATCAATGAAATGAGTAGACTAATTTCCATTTTACTATTACAGACAACTAATTTTCCTTGAAAATTGATAAAAATAATACCGACAAATAAGAAATTTTTTCGTGAGATTTCTCATGTTATATAGCATATAAGACATAAGTTACCAAAATATCCTCATGTTAATGGACTTGTCATGTTAACGGATTAACCCTAAATAACCAAACCATTAAAGATTGTGTTCTTATCGTGGTGGTCCTAACCAAACTTAATAACCTCAAACCAAATTCTTATAATTTCATTCGTGTCGTAATATGTAATATTGACAGGTGTATTCAAAATTCATAGAAAGTAAATAGTGCCTTTGAGACGATGGTAGCTGAAATTTTTAATTTTTTTGATACGAAATTAAATTCATTAGATAGTGAAGCCTCTAGGGCAACCGTTACGGACTACATCAAACAACAAGGCTTTTCTTGTTTCGTCTGGGACCTCTATCCATCCAGACCATTTCACTCATATAACCATGGCTTACTTTTGCAACCGCGTGATGGTAGCTGAAAATTGCAGCATAACTTTTAACGCAATCATATGATATTCGTATCCTTGTAGAGAGAAATGTAGATATATGTTTGTACCAAAAAAAATGTAGATATATGTATTTACGGCTTGATATATGTCTTCATTGTAGTTCAACTTCAACATGTACCACTTATAATCAGCTAGGAGGAGAAATATATATAATCAGCTGTTTAGACTAAATACTGGCTAGTCTTGGTCTTGTGTTAAACAATATGGTCGAGTAGAAAGTGATTCAACAAATTCAGCTAGAATCGATTCCATTATTAGGTAGTGTCCAGGACCATGCATGACATGCAACAGTCTTCGATCTCCATCAGAACTTTCATAAAATGAAATAGTACACATGATTAGAGGCTAGATCGTACGTAGCTGTCCATATTACATAAATAATAGCAAACTAATTAAGCAAACTGCATGCAGATTAATCTTCGTAGCTTATTTCATGAGAAACCATGGACGTCGTTCTGCAGGTCCCTAAAGCTTTGCGTTTCTTATGAGCTTCAGATGGTAGTTTTACATCAGTTGCTAAACCCAGAGCTTCAAGAAATTTTATGATGTACCAAGTGAGATCAAACTGCCACCATTCAAGGCCTTGTCGAGCCGAGTATTCGAAAGCGTGGTGATTGTTGTGCCATCCTTCTCCAAATGCAAGCAATCCCAACCACCTAAAATCAAAATCAAGATCATTAACCTTAATTATTTGGTTAATTAAGGATCTTTAACTAAGCTCGATCTTAATTAAGTACGTATATATACGTACCAGAGGTTCTTAGATAAATCACCGGTATTCCATGCTTGATACCCCCAGGTGTGTCCAGCCGAATTTACGAGCAAAGTGCTGTGAAAAACAATCACCATCCTCACACCCTGACATTAGTTTATCCAGTTTAGGGATTTCTTAATAAAATTGCAACAAATAACTTAATGATAAATACTTCTCTCTTCACGTACGTACCATTCCCCAAACGATGAAGGGAAACCCACCAATGGCATATAGAATTCCACCAAGAATAAACGAGTGTAGAAGAAACGTATGATGAAGAAACCTATAGAATGGCTGCCTTTTCAAATCTTCAACATTCTTCAGTCCACCATACTGTATATAATTTAATTAAATTACTTAGTTCACAACAGAAAGTAAAGAGTAAACAGGGTAAATATGTACGTATAACAATTAAAATGGTTGGTATATGAACTTATTTATGAAAAGTGTAGTAATTCTTAATTGATATATTACTTACTCTTCCAAAGCGCCTATTACTATCGACAATCCATCCCATATGACTAAACCAGAATCCCTTAAGAGGACTGTGAGCATCTTTCTCTGTATCTGTATACTGGTGGTGGTAGCGATGTGTACTCACCCACTCAATTGGACTACCCTGCAAAACAAGATCGGTAATTCATATAAGTACATATATATTACAAACGGTAACCATCAAACTCAGGGAAACGTAGTTCACAGTAATATTGCAGGTAGTTAATCAAAAGTAGGTTAAACCAAAAGTAGATATTTAAAAAATTTCGAAGTTCAGAAATATATACATAACAATACACATAAAACCGTAGAAAGCTGATCATAGATACCTGAGCTGAAAGAACGGCGATATAGGCAAACAAGTACTCGAGAAACTTGGGAAGCCTGAAACTTCTGTGCGCAAGGTTTCTGTGGTAAGACAGGGTTATTCCCAAGCCGGTGGCATAACCGAAAACCACAAAGAGGAAAAACGCAGGCCAGCTGAAATGAAAGGGCGCAAATAAACAAAGGATGTGGATCGTCACGAACATGGCAGCTGTGACCAAGTCCAGTAAATTCCACTTCCTCCCACAGAAATACGCACAAGGCGTCATGAGAATGGTCACCCACATTTTCAGAAGCCCCATATCTGAATGTCGGATATAATTAAGCTCTAACTCGATTCACTCAACGTAATGCAGTCCAGTAGCTGCCTCTGCATGAGATAGAAGCTCTTGTATGCAGCGGCCATTACATATAGTGGTGAGCGAACTGGAAGGGAGTTGAATCAATTCAATAGCTCTGAGTGCATGGTAGGTGAGACCATTAATATTTCTTACGGCCTGCTGGGAAAACATTTAGATGAAAAATGACTGCATCTTAGTTCTATATTTGTGTATGTGTTAACGTCTCTACTGTCATGCCCATATGATTTGCAAGTATACGCGAGCCAGCAGAAAATTAACTAGCTACCGACCAAAGCGTAGTTTAGCTGTACATGAATTGAAGCCCTAAACCAACCCACTTGAAATAGGTTTATTATATGTCAGAGATAGGGGTAACTCAACCCCCGGCCCCCAAGTCATATATTGCAATTGCTTCCAACTTCCCCGACTTAAATGCATAGTCTTGGCCTCTAAGCTATCCTCAGAAGAAGAAAAAAAATGCATGGTCTTGGATACACTGCAACTCTGCAAGTACATGAAATCAGTTGATATTGATGTCCTTGTGTTTTATTTATTTTGATCAAGTACTCATGATAAGGATTGAACTGACTACTTGGGGTTTTTTTTCTCTATTTTTCTTTTTCATAAACACCACCGTCTTCCTGAGCCCTTATCTTCTGCAAGTACATGAAATCAGATGATGCTGATGTCCTTCTTTTCTATTTATTTTGATCTACGTACTCATGATAGGGTTTGAACTGACCAGTTTGGGTTCATATTTTTTATATATATTTTGTTTTATATTTCTAAATCTCCAGGCCGGCCACCATTTCTGTTTTATCCTTCCTTCTAGCCTCTAATTAATAACTATTTGTACTGTACACTCTTGCATTTCATTTATTCTTTGTCGATCTACCGGTACCCTATTGTGATCTAAAGTAATTTCATCTTTTTTATTTATAATCCTTCAAATACATAAGTAGAAAACATATATAATACTACTTATTAAAAAAAAAAAAACTTAAGTCACTACCACATCCGAGGGCATAGCCGACGAAAAAATTTTCGTCGACTATGCTGAAATTTCGTCGGCTATACCTTCTACCGACGAAATTTTCGTCGGCTATAAGTCGTCGGGAAAACCCCGTCGGTAATACAATGGCCGACGAAAAAAACCAATTCGTCGGCTATAGTAGAGTATGGCCGACGAATTTACCGACGAAAATATTTTTTGTCGGCCAAACCTGGGAGAAATTGCCGACGAAATTCATTAAGTATAGCCGACGAATTCATAAATTTTCGTCGGCTATTTCTTCGAAATATATTACTATTTTAATAGGTATTAATTAGTTATAGCCGACGAAATAATGCACTTTTCGTGGGCTATAAGTTGTATAGCCGACGAAAATTGGTAAAATTCGTCGGCTATAGAGATTATAGCCGACGAAATAATGCCAAAATCGTCGGCTATAACTGCATTTTGGGCAAAAAAAAAATACCGGATTGGAGGAGGAGAAGGAGGAGGAGGGCGGAGGAGGAGGGGAAGGAGGAGGAGGAGGAGGAGGAGGAGGAGGAGGCCGGAGGAGGGGAAGGAGGAGGAGGGGAAGGAGGCCGGAGGAGGGGAAGGAGGAGGAGGGGAAGGAGGCCGGAGGAGGGGAAGGAGGAGGAGGGGAAGGAGGCCGGAGGAGGGGGGGAAGGAGGAGAGAAAAAAGGCGGGAGGAATCGATTTAAAAGATTTAGAAGGAGAATAGCCGACGATTTAAAAGATTTCGTCGGCTATACTTAGAGAATAGCCGACGATTTAAAAGATTTCGTCGGCTATACTTTGGAAGATCAACAGCCGTCGGATCTGAGCCATCCAATGGCGGACAATAAAAAGGCGCGGATCAAGAGTTTAGCCGACGAAATATAATTTTCGTCGGCTAAACTTAGAGAATAGCCGACGATTTACAATGTTTCGTCGGCTATTCTATGAAAACATACTAAACTGCCGTTTTGAGGCCCTAAACGAACTCGAAAGCCCGAAAAAACCCACACGTCGTGGCAAGGCTATGAGTTTGATTCCTGGCGTCGTTCCCTTTCCGGAATGGTATCACAATCATCATTCAGACGCCGGACGCCAAATATGCAGTAAACCGGGTTTTGACTTATTTCATTATTTCAGCACACGGATTTTATCGGAATCTTGTCATTTTTCAACCGTAGACGTATTTCATTATTTCGGTCATATCTTATTTGACGACATATTTGCATTTGAAGAGTGTACGTATAGTAACTATCTGAAACTATACATTCACTTAAACACTTAGTAAACAAGTTAAGGAACATTAGTGCATATGTTCCGATTTTGAATCTAAAAGTTTGGAAAATCTATTCCAACCGTCAGATATCACCGTTAAGATTAAATACATGTATGAAAAAAAATCCAACTACATCTGACAACGTTAAAGGCTCGATCGGGACGGTCAACCGGGTGAGTCAACCCTTTAAACGCTTAGAAATGGTAATTGGCCTGTCTAAATGACGTTTTTTGGCCTGACCTTCAACAGATAATAGTTTCAAATCAATGAGACGCAACTAATCGTATAAAAATTTTCCTCAAAATATTTACCGACCGTCAGGCTACCCATAGAAAAACGGAAGTAAAAAATAGTTAACCGCAACATTCGGCACACAGATTTTGTCGGAATCTTGTCATTTTTCAACCGTAGACGTATTTCATTATTTCGGCCATATCTTATTTCACGACACATTTGCATTTGAAGGACGAAGCAATGGTTTGTCGATAGTGATAGAAAATGGAAGCTGTTCTTTTTTTTTTTAATCATAGCCGACGAAATCAAACCTAGTACTCGTCGGCCATACTTCCAAAAATTTTCGTCGGCTAAAGTTTCAGAGAAAGGCCGACGAAAATTCAAATCGTCGACTAAAATATGAATATAGCCAACGATTTTTTTTTTACCAACCAAAAAAAAAAATCGTCGGCCATTCTAGGGGAATAGCCGACGATTTTTTTTTTTAGCGACGAAAAAAAAATTCGTCGGCCATTCTTGGGAATAGCAGACGAAAATTTTATTTCGTCGGCCGTTTTTTTTTATTTCGTCAGGAAAAACCTTTTTTCTGGTAGTGGTTTTTAGACGTTTGACCTCATTTCACAAACTGACTCTACCAAAGACTCCAAACTCGACTAAACGACTCTATAATACAACAATAAGGGTTAAATACTACATAAATGAGGGTAAAAACGTATTAAGAACGTCGCATATAATGCTCCTATCAACATACACAACTCATATCATTCACCAATACAAACCAACACATAATATTCACAAATTTGAAAGCAACACATTCATTCAAAAACTAATTATGCAATAGATACATAAATTGTTCTGTTACTGTTAACAAAAGGTAATGACCTCCACGCACGTCACTTAATGTCGATAAGTCAAGAATTTTGAGAAGTACCTGAAGCCCCTAAATGTGATTGTGATACGAGTTGGGCAATTTTCTCCTCCATTTGCCGTAAGCGCTCTTGTTGGGCTGCTTCTTTCTGGCGGAAACACTCGTCTTGGTCTGCTTGTTTCTTCATATACTCCTCCATCATTGCTTCTCTTACTTGAGTAACCCGCTCCTCCACAATGCTGTCTATGTCGATACACCGTGCGCCTCCTCTCTTCTTTGGCTCCCGCTGCATGCACTTTCCCACCCCTCGTATGTCCGTGCCTCTCTTATCCCCAATTTGAGTCACTATGACATTGACTTGTTCTTCAATGGAGAGAGGTTCTTCGGGGGCCATATCCGGGTATTTCTCCCTCCTTTGTTGTATTTGTAGGGACACACGTTCTTTCATCGCCTCCTACAATAACACACATAACAATGTTAATAAGTAATACGGTGCATTTGTAAAACAAGAAATGGAACAAGAAATTGAACAAAAAATAGAAGTCTCACCACGTGTGCACTACCCACAGAGTCTTTGGCATATGCATCCTCGAAGGCACGGACGAAAGGGGCTGGATGGCCTTCATCTTAATGCTTCTTCGCCCGATAACTGAAGGCGGTTGGGCCAGCGTGGTGATTCATCCTTTTAGGACCCGATCTGATCTCCTTCATTTTTGCACATAAGGCATGTAACACATTATTAACAACCATTACATTTTAAACACAACTAATATAAACCATGAAAAGGATTGAAACACAGAGAGAGAGAGAGATTGATTACCATATGAATAGGGTCGTTAAAGTGAATGCACAACCACTCCCATTGGGCCGCACGATGGAGAAACTCAAGAGGAACCTCTTCGTTCCACAACAGCCAATGTTGTCTGCAATCAGACTTCCAGTCCTTATACCGATCTGCTGCAGCGTCTTGAACATAAGTCCACAGGGCATCATGATTCAAAGGAATCGCGTAGTGTGGCTACATATATAGAATGGACCCACATTACTAAGAAAACATAGGAAAAATAAAATTAATAAGAAGAGTAAAAAACATATTAAAGAACAAACTTACAGAGAGGTAGTTAACTATGATCCCTCGGTGTGAATGAAAGTTCCCTGTAGGTGGGCTTTATCATAGGCACAAAGTCCTTCACACAACTTCCTATGTCTCTAGAAATCATGCTTCGGACCTGCGGATTCTTCGGGCCTTTGTCAAACTCATCATACTCCACCACGATCTTCCCTCCCGTAGTCCGGACCAGTTGCTGGGTCTTGAGACCAACCACCACACCTCTCGTCTTTTTTGCTGGTGTATCTACACAGAAAAGCCGAAACAAGCTTATACGCATTAAATCCTTCATTACCAAATCAATTAGAAGCTTTCATATCATCTATAGAGATCCTTAATGAAATAAAAGACAGTAACCGTAAATTATCTCTCGTCTCCAAGTTCTTGCAGCGAATGCTGCGCGCAGTCGTGGAAGCGCCGTTAGATGCAGAACCGGAACTGTGGGCACTACATGTCGGTGGCGCAATTGCTGGGAGTGGGGGAGCCCTTAGCTGTAAGGCAGGTGACTGAACAGAAGAACAATGGTCCACCGGATCATGAACAGAAGGAGGAAGAGCTGAAGGAGTAGTAGTTGAAGGACCAGTAGAAGCTGAAGGTGAGTGAGAAGCATCAACATTCGGCGTTGGCGTCGGTAGAGGTGGTGCGTGTAGTGATCGTTTCATCAACTGCTGCCGTAGCTCACAGTCCTCCATCTCGACGGTCTTCTTTGTCTTTCCAAATCGAGGTTTTGGAGGCATTCCTGATATAAGAGGTATATATATGCTAAGACAACTTTTGATACATTCAATAATAATCATTAACTTCAGAAAATCTGTATAAAAGAAACACTTAACCAAACAACATGAAATTTTGCAGGTCAATAGTTCACATATTAGAGAAAAGGTCCACAAAATTTAAAGCAAAACAGAGACTTCAAACTTAATAAAATCCGAACTAAAAACTGCTTATGTACAAACACTCTTATTTTTCAGCAATGAACACATTAAGTTCATCAAATCTCTATAAATGAAACGCTTATCAAGTAGAAACTGCAAATGCAGTACTCTAACTAATTTCAGACCTTGAAACCAAAACTAACAAAGGAACGAATTTACACAGCAATCAAGAGCAGCACAAAAAAAATCACACAGTAAAACCAAATCTACAGTTTGAAGGATAAAATTGTACACAACTCATTTCACTTTATTCATAATAAACAAACTGAAAGGTATAAAAGCTACATAACGCTACAACAAATGAGCATATTGAAATGAACAGAAGCTACATAAGAGAACAGTCAATTCCGAAAGTGAAAAAACTGAGATGCATACACACTGAAAAAAGGGTACTGAAAAAAAAAATTTCCACCATCAACATTCTCTGGCGGAAAAAATCTATCAAGATATGGAAAAGCATCATATAAAATTTCCATAGTGGGATCTGTCTCAGGTTCCACAATACCACTAGAAGATGCTTTCTGCTTAAGATATTCTTCCCTCTGCTCATATAATGAAGGAACGTTTGCAGGCTCACCGTGATGTATCCATGTAGTGTAACTATGCATCATACCGTTTTCTCTCAAGTGCGTAAATATCTCATCCACTGTAATCCACCTCTTTTGTAACAGACAACGCTTACACGGGCACCTGTGCACCTCCCTGTCACTACTGCTATTCTGGAGGACAAACGCACAAAAATCTATTATCCCCTGAATGTACTTTGGATCACCTCTAGATAATTCGATCCAACTCTTGTCCATGTTGCCTGTCATATGAAAAACATACAAAAATACACAGATTTAGCAAACAACAACATAAACATTCGTGTGATATTCTCCACCTTATACCTCCGGTTAGGGTCCTATCTCATTCAGGAGAACACTTCCTTTATCAAGCCTCTTACCCTCCTGGGTTACGTTTTCGGTTTGGGAAAATTTCGACAGCATCTCCCTACAGTTCTCCAAGTGCACGAATATCTAACAACCTAGTGTGCACTCAAGGAACAATATAGAGAGATAATGTCAAAATCAATACCCAAAACGAAAAACGTAACCGCAAGAAGTGCAAGCACGCTCGACAAAGTCATGTTCTCCCAAACTGTCCAAAAAAGGGACAATTCGAGAATCAAATGGCCGTGTTTGATTCTCGAACGGGAATGCTAAGCTAAAAAAAACCGGTGAATGCAAGAGTTAAATCACTCTCACATGCTCATCCGGATAATAAACATAAATGTATCAAATTAATAAAAAAAACGTGAAAACACTAATGGTTTTCACATTTACACACAAATCATTAATAAATTCACATTAATTCATTAATTAAACACAAATCAACAATAAAAATAACACAACATTCATCATATACAAAATTCAAACAAACTATATAAACACTAAATTCAACCTATTTAACACAAATGTGGTAAAAAATAAAAAATTCACACTAAATCCTTCATATATTCAAGAACCAACAATAAAATAATACAAAATACATAATACACAAAATCTAAACCAAGATTTTAAACCCTAAATCCAACTAATCAAACACAAATATGGTGAAAAAACTCAAAATCAACACCAACTCCATCATATATTAAAACACCCCACACTAAAAACAACACAAAATACATTGTAAACCAAATCCAACTCAAGATATCAAACACTAAATTCAACCAATCAAACCCAAATATGGTGATTAGAATGAAGAGAAGAGATTATACTAACCTGTAAAGTAATTGGAAGAGAAGACCCAAGCTATTGGACCCCGAAATTGACGAAATCGGCCGTTTTTGAAGTTTTTCGCAGCTCACAGTTCTCCTTCTTTCGTTTCTTCAACTTCTGGGTTCTGTTTAAGAAGAGGCTTTATAACAGAACTTAAAACGTTTAAGCGACGAAGTTTCTACAAGTACGTCGCGTAAATTACTATTTTAAGTGACTACTTTACACTTTCCATATAATCAATCGCTTAAACCATTCCAAGACGAATATAATACACGTCGCCTCAGTATAGTCGCCTTAAAGCTTTTTAGGTGACTATCTTTATGATTATGCGACCATAAGATAGTTAGTCGCTTAAAATCTATTAAGGCGACAGAGAAATGTCTGTCGCATGCAAAGTCCGTCGCCTTACGTCTTGAATGGCGTCGTGTGCCTAGTTATATGTGATACCCGCGGACCTCGAGTAATCAGGGTTTTAGAAATTTTCCTCATTTTCCCATGAATGTATGTAGAGGTACACTTGGCTCTTCCTGTACAATTCCATTTCACAAAACATGCATCAATAACGACTTTATCTACACTATTATTAAGAAAACATGTTTTGTTAGCCAAAATGCTTGTGAAAATACGAATAAACCTTTCAACTATAGGTTATGTTAAAATAGCTTTTAACAAATAAAAGATAAAATGTTAAAAAATAAAATAATATTCAGAAATATTCTAATTCATTTTTCCCTACAATTTCTTTGTAACTTCCCATTAAATTTCCACTCTTCCTTTTAGAGCAACTTTAGCAATGCTAGCATTTTTTTTTGTCAAATTTTAACCATAATAGCTAAAATGTCATTTTGGCTAGTTAGTTTAGAAATATGTCTGTATCAGTTCTCTCTATTTTAACTATTTTGAACTTATATTACTAATTAAATTTAAAAAAATTTACCTTAAATGCAGTTATCTATTACATAGAATCATCTAAATGACATTTTCCCATTAAATTTCCACTCTTCCTTTTAGAGCAACTTTAGCAATGCTAGCCTTTTTTTTGTCAAATTTTAACCATAATAGCTAAAATGTCATTTTGGCTAGTTAGTTTAGAAATATGTCTGTATCAGTTCTCTCTATTTTAACTATTTTGAACTTATATTACTAATTAAATTTAAAAAAATTTACCTTAAATGCAGTTATCTATTACATAGAATCATCTAAATGGAATGTATTAAATTATAGAGAGCCTCATCTCGCTCTCTATATTTAGGAGTGAGATAACTAAGAGTTAAAATGGCTAGCCACTTAGGAGTCTGGTGGAGCTCCTAATTTTGATAAAAAACTAAACAGACTCCCTAAAATAGCTAAAGAGTCAAAATAGAGAGTCTGCTAAAGATGCTCTTACAACTTTCAACTCTCTATGTTGTTTTACTTTTTTATTTTATTTTCTAAACAATTTCCACACATGTGGGGTGTGTCTAGTTAATAGAACCAAAACAAACAATGGAAATTAATAATGTTGCATTTGAAATATTATTAGGAAAATGAATAAAACAGCAGCAGTACGTAATGTTGAAACGCGTAACTGATTTTACACTACGGTTTGCACTGGTGTAGTAAAATAATCGAGTAGTCGGTGATTTGATTACCAAAGCAGAAACTAATGAAATACAATTTGAATTGGCACAGGACCGAAGGCAAACGATCCTTCCCGGCCACCTAGCTAAAGATCAAAGCAAGCCAATTAAGGTTGTCATGGACGTACGTACAGACAAACGAGCTTAGCTATTTCCCGAACAGCTATTTTGATCATCTCACTATTTTGATCTACTTCATGACCACCCCATGCCACTAGGATTTTTATTAATTATAATATATCATTCATTTAAAACTTTGTAATGCTAGTTGTTGCTCACAGCCACTTATATGCATGCAAGTAGATAAACTTGGGTTCGTTTACGAAGACATCTAGCTATGAGAGCTTGGGTTTGAAAACATCGGCTAGATATCGTTTTTCATATATAACAAATCAGTTTCAATCCAGAGCGAACCTTCGCTTTGAACTTACCGTGTGAAATTAAATTTTTTGTACATTTTTCGGTCATAATTTAATATCTTCACCGTTAAGATGTTAGAACCTAATGTATCGATCGTCTTTGCCAAATTTCATTCAATTTGGTGATCGTTAAGGTATCGAAACTATATTAAATGAATGAACAAACCGAATATGTTCAACCTGAACTGTTCGTCTAAATCACTATAATGAAGGACCAAACAATTATCAAGTTGGATGTAATTTTACAGAGATGATCTATACATTAGGTTCTAACATCTGAACGGTGAAGATGTTAAAATATGACCGAAAAGTGTGCAAAAAATTGAACTTCACACGGTAAGTTCAAAGCGTAGGTTCACTCTGAATAGGAACTGTATAACAAATAACCCTTAAATATATATTTGCATGATAACTATTAATTTATGTGTATAATATGAAAAAATAAATTGGACTTATATAATAATTTTATGACTTGAGTAATAAGCATTTGATTAAACATCATCTAAGTAATAAGATATGTATGAGGAATGTAATCTTAGTAATATACTAATTGGTCTTTTCCATACAGATAACATATTATTGGTATATTGAGCAAGAATCCAACTAAGAATATGATATGAATCTCATATCGTTAAGGAAACAATGTAGTATTCAACTAGGACTCTTTAATGGGCAAGACATGACTCAACTAGTATAAATACATGAGCATTAGTCCCTGATCTCGTCATCAATGCATACAACATCCTATCCCATTCAAAGAGCACTCGTGAAAGAGATAAAAAGATTAAAGCTAGAAGACTGGAGTTACTTACATCTCAAGCAATGACAGTCAGCGTTAATGCAACACGTATTAATCTTGTTCTTTAAGTTTAATTTCGTGTTTACATGATGTTTTGGTTCATTACTGTATTTAAGATTATTTGGTTTTTGTTCTTTTAGAATAGTCACACAAATTAGTACATATATTTAATCTACAGGGTAATGCATACATATGAATTTGCATGCGCGCGTTTATAGAATTATAGATCGAGTTTATGATGGTGTTTTTGTGATTATAGGGGTCTGCAGCTTGAGGAGCTCGATCCAACTCATCATCTGTCATTCTTTATTCATATTAAACCTAGCTACGTACATTTATATGCAAATAAACTAAAATGTGGAACTTAACTACTGCATGCTAAATGATCAAGTATTATTTTGATTTTTGCTCTAGACAGACTTGAAAATGTTAATCACAGAGTGCAGAGTGCAGTAGTTGTATGGGAAAGCATGCACATATGATGGTGGGTAGGCATTCAATTTACTTTATAAACATATAAACAAAATTAATTGAATGTATAAATGGTATATATATTGTGAAGGGTAAATGGTCCACGCACAACGATTGCAGCTAAAAGTAACCAACTACATGCTGCCATTTAAAGCTACCATTGTTTCCAAAATTAATCGCTCCAATTAGTTACTCTCTATCTGTAAATATTAATTGAACCTAATGATCGATACTGTCACTGTCAAGACCCGCTCCAGATTTTATCCTGAAATCCGGATAAAGTCATGCGGGGACCACCTTAAGATTAACTCTATCGATAAATCGATAAGTCAATTTTATGATGGACAACCCTAAAACCTGCAACAACCAAAAACACTTCTAATTCCAGTTCCAACCTCAACACCTAGAGCCATCTGCTCCCCAATCACAACAACCGCCACAATTAAACACAAAATCTAATTCAACTTATACTCAACTGGCTCACAGGTAATCAGAGCAATCTAATACAATGAACTTGAAATACAAATGAAAAAAGAAGGGTAAATGATCAACAGATCTCACCAAGCGGAAGTAAGGACGATAACGACTATGCCTTGACTTCGAGTACTTTTGACCTCTGATAAACTAATATGCACACTGGGCAATTTAAACCGAAGGGCCCAGGGGAAAGTAATTTAAAAACGTTAGAATGAGTGGATAAAAACAATTTCGTATAATACCTTAAATAAAAAGTATTATATTACTTTCTCAACATTTGATAAATAAAAACCACGATGCATGCATTTTAATAAAACGACCCATGTTTCAGAAAAATCATAATTTTACATCAGCCCCGCTGATATATCAAATAAACAAATAATACTTTGTGTATATTTTCAAAAAGAAATAATTTTGAAAATCAAATAATAACATAGCACGACCAATCCCATTGGTCATATAAAAACTCAGTCCCGCTGGTTCGGGAATTTATTAAATAAATGAAAGTATCATAATAGAAAATATTCCAAACCAAGTAAAAACGAAAAGCCAATCTCATTGGCCCAACATACGAAACAATGGGGAAGTGGTTACACCATGAACAGGAGCCTCCCAGGCTCGAGTCGGAACCTCCCAGGGCTTCTAAACTAGCGTCCCACGCTATGACTAGTTAGCAAATATGACGACCCAATAAGTGGTGTAAAAACAAGTCAAATCAAATCCGAAAACATGCTTCCCCCCATTAAATCAAAAATCCGTACGGTCCCTGACAGTACATCTGAGGTTTATAAATATAATTAATTAAAATAGTAGCATCGAAGAAAATATAAAACCAACATGTCCCACATGTTGTGAAATAATCTCGAAAGAAAATATGTATATAACATCGACATGTCTCACATGTCGTGAAATCACAAATTATGAAATCATAAAATCCCCAGAAATCTCATTTCCGGTTTTTTAAATATAAATACATTCAAAATGATCAAATATGATTTATCAAATCATACTATATCCGGAAATCTCATTTCCAAGTAACATTACTTACTATTTAGAATAGTAGTAAACATATACCCCAAATCCATATTTTCTTTTAAATATTAAATGAACAGATATCATAATCATATACTTTCGATAATTCACATCCAGCTCAATAAATTATTTAATAATAATAAACTTCATTTCAATAAAATATTTATGCATGCATTTATTTAAAATAAAATCCACTCACAGTACAGCCGAGCTTGCCGCTATTCCGAGCTCTCGTCACGTCGAGTAACCTCTAGACCTGTAACAAAGACGTATTTATAAATATTGCAGAACTCAGAATTTATTTATAAACGTTAAATCTACGGACGTCCTCACTCGCCCGAAACATCCCAATTTAAAATTACTCGTCAACTCAAACAAATTTACAACTAAAATGACTAAGTACACCCAGTCCAAGACTATTTAATCCTTTACTGGTCTTTACGTCATAAATTCTATTTATTCGAATCTATTTCTCTTTTGCCGTAAGTCCAATAGTAACAATATAGGTCAACAGTAACTTTATAAGTCTGACAGTAACTTTCAAATTTACAGTTTACTTTTTCACCTTTACTGTCTTACCTTTACCATTTACTAATTACTGAGTTACTGTTTACCAATTAATCTTTCAACCTTCCCTTTTTACCCTTCCGCCGCCGCAACAGCAGCAGCACCGCCGCCGCCACTGCTGCAGCTCCGTCGTGCAGCCCAAAACACTGCCACTGCCCTCCAAATCCTCGAATTAACTTCCCTTGAGGCTTAGGACCTCACCACCAACATCTCTGCCGTCGAAGGATTGCGCCACCACCACCCGCGGCGGTCGAATCGTCCCACCTTCAATTTCTCCCAAAATTCAACAATTCGAACCTCAAACTACACTTAATCCACTCCAAACAACATTCTGAACTTGAATTTAACCTCCAATTCTATCAATTCCATCGATTTAATCACCACCACAGACAAACTCAAAACCCTACAAATTCAAATTCCAATTTCTCCTTACCTGAGTTGAATCATTTCAATTCCTTTGGTGGAGTGGTTGTGCTGGTCGAGGCCTTCCTTTTCCGACCAAAATCGGGCCAAGAGGTGGTTGGAGGAGAGAGTTCCGGCTCGACTGGGTTAATGCTTCTCGGAATGAAATCAGCCGAACAACGGCGATTCATGCCACGTCGCTGCCACAAACTTGAAGAGGAGAAGAAGATGGTTCGAACGTGACCGGTGGTGCGCCGATCGGTGGCCGGACGGCGGAGAACCGAGGGTCGGTCGAGCTCGGGCCGATCGGTTGATAGGAGCATAAAATTCTACGTTCTTAATATGTTTTACCCTCGTTTATACTTTTCTTTAACCCTTAATGATGTAGAATCGAGTCATACAATAGAGTTATGAGTCTTTGGTAGAATTACATCAAAATCGTTCTAAGAATAGATAAACATGTGGAAAAATGTCAAAAGCCGATTTATGAAGTCTTAGAGATGTTTCATTTGATCTGTAAAGCCTCGGCTATACTTTTGATGGATTTTTCTTCTCTTATATACAGGAGACATAATGATAATTGAGCAATGGAAGGAATTACAACAATCAGACAAAGAAAAGATACCAGGAATTACAAAGCACAAATCGGTGCAAATCCAGTAAATCCAGTAATTTCCTGGGCATATCACCCAAATTCCAAAATTTCTGCAAGATGATTCATAAGGAACCAGAGTGCGAGCTATATATGCATAGAAAGCTCTATGAGTCTAGTTTCTACAGAAGTTAGAATCGCACCAAAATATTTCTTGAGGAGAGAGTTATGCTCGTCACAAGACAACAAGCTCAATCCTGCCGAAAAGAATCACTTACTGCCTGCCGAGAAAAGTAATGTGTTCCAGCTGCAAGCAAGGACTCCTAGCACAACAAGGAGAGGTTTTCTAAACTCATTTGAAGAATAGGAAAGTTGGCAAAAGAAGAAAGTTTCGAAATAGGAAAGAAGAATTTGCCTAATCCTAACGAGAAAAGGAAAACCTAATCCAACTAGGAAAAGGAGAACTTTGCCGGTTGCAACTAGGAAAACTCTCCAAGTCCATTGAGGAGAGATGATGCCGAATCCTTGGAGGAGAAGTGAAGACAAAAATTTGCAATATTAATCAAGAGAAAATCGGCAAAGAAGAATCCTAGAAGAACAAGAAAAAGAAACAAAACCAAATCCGGAAAGGAAAACCCTTTTCCTTGCCGAATTACAAATCCTTTTTCATGCCGACTATGCAGCCTCTTCTCCTATATATAGAGGCATCCTCTCTACAGAAAAAGCATCTCATCTCAAGCACACTCTAGTGATAGGAGCACAATGTGCGACGATATTATATGCTTATGCCCTCGTTTATGCTTTGTTTAACCCTTATTTGTCTAAGATAGAGTCATAATATAGTTAGTGTCAATTTTGGTAGAGTTTTGGTGAAATGTGCTTAATTGTCCGAAAAATGACTAAGTATGAGAAATCTGGAAAATAGTGCAAAATATGTCTTTTTCGTGATTTTGTGACGAGTACAAATATGATCTATCCTTGTCCGAATTCTATGAAATTTGGTGTGCTTAATATTCATATGCTGAGGAATGTTGTGTTAAAATTTCAGATCAATTGGAGTTCGGAAAGTCACCCAAAAGTTGGCTGCAAAACGGCAGTCCGTGCATTCCAATCCAGGGACTTCCAGGATTTTCCTGGGACTTTGTCCCAACTTCGAAAAATAATTCCCGACAACTCACAAGGAATTTGATCGAGCCCTTTTATGTGGAGATGGCTATATGTGTCTAGTTTATCTGAGACTTGGAATCGCATCAATTGGAGCTCCAAGAAGGGAGATATGTCGGATTTACTGGAGCAAGGTCATTCCAGCCGAGTTGCTGCCGGTCTTGTGTTCTTGCGGGTTTGGGGCATTTTTCCATGGACTAAGCTCACCAAATGGAGTTGTCAAGCCTACACAAGAAGTTCATGAAGATATGCAGCCCAATCCAAGGAAGAAAATCAGAAAAAGAAGTTTCCTAGAAGAACCAAGAAAGGAAGGAACCAAAACCTTGTTGCACAAGGATTACCTTTGCTGATTTGGACTAGGTTTTCTACCTAGGGTTTCTGCCGAATTTGCCTCTATATAAAGCCATGTTTTCCCACAGAAAAACCATCTCATCTCTTGCAAAACACTAGCCGAAACTCTACCAAAAGTTCTACCAAAGTTCTAAACCGAAACCCTAAAACACAAGTCCACCGATTCCACCACCATTCACCACCGATTTCAGTCCTTGGCTCAGCCACTGCCGAGCCTCATTCCCCACACCAAGACGAAGCTCTCCAAGGTTTCTAAAGTGTGATCCGTCCCTATGACTTGTATTTTTATTCTTGGTTTAGTCACATTTGTTGTTATAAAAATACTTTGTTTTCGTTTGGTTTTGTATGATGAACATGAATTGCGATTTTCATTGGAATTTATGTGATGACTTTTGCAAATAATTGCATGCTTGAATTCGTATGCTAGATTAGGGCAGTAACATGTTTTTGTTTTTTTAGTTTTTATTCGATTAGTTCTTGAATTTGTGCATAAAAATCAATGTTTACATGATGCTAGGGCCTTAGCACTTGTGTAGGTTGCGATTTCATTTAACTTAATAATTTGGGATTGAGTTAGGCAACGATCGAACTGAATTCTAGGTTGTTAAAATCAAGGTTACTTAATTCATGAACTTGCATGTTGATAGGATGAGTGACGCCATACCTAAAGATATGTCTCCAATTTATAGACTCTTGTGCGTAATTACTCTTTGTGTTTGTCTTCGACGTTGAGTGTTTTCAAACATGACTAGTATAATTTTAGGATTCGACGTTGAGTGTTTTCTAAAATATTTAAGAGAGAGTCTAGTGATTAGATGACCGTTGAGGCTCTAATTGAAATTGGAATTGAATAGAGCCTAAGAAACTTGAACTAAATTGCTGAGTCTTGCATGAATTCTTGTGTGTGAATTGTGTGTTTTGTGCTATGTGATGCGTGAGAGATGATGATCACTTGTATATAGTAGTTTAGGTTTAATTTTCGTATCTTAGTGTTAGTAGCAGCTTTGCTGCCGAACCATATCTTTCCCCCATTGTGACGTGTAAATTCGTATATATGTATATAAGTGTGACAATTGTGTGCATATATGTTTGTGAATATTTTTGTTAACATTCTCATATTTCAGGTACCCTTAATCCCCGGCTAGAACGATCCCTACGTATTCTATACTACTAACGATTGTAGGGTTTTTGATTGCTTGAGTCGCTTCGGCGGTTCGATCATCTAGCCAAAGTTCCAAAGTTCTAGTATAGAAAATACTTAGCCGAAACACCACCACCACCAAAAAACTCTTCCATCACCGTACCCCTTGCCATCAATCCGAGCATCCGAGCTTCATACTTCTAAGGTTTTTAAAGTGTGATTCTACCATCCTATGACTTTTATTTTCTTATGTATAATGTCTATGTTTTATGTAGCTAGAAACTTTGATTCTTGGTTTTGTAACTTTGTATTGGATTTCCGAATTCTATTTTGGTTTTTATGAAACAATTTTGCAACTTGTAATATGTTTGATTTTGTGCATTAGATAATAGGGGAGTAGTATGTTCATGTATTTTTAGGTTTTATTCGATTAGTTTCATGGATTCGTGCATAAAAATCAAGGTTTACATGAAGCCTAAGGCCGTGGCTCTTTTGTAGGTTGCGATTTCACATACCAAAATAACTCAAGATTGAGTCATATGCGAAGTTGGTTTGATCTAGGTTGTTTATAAGTGGTTACCATAATTCATAGAAACTTTCATGTTAATAAGATGAGTGACGCCATACTTAAAAATATGTCTCCGATTTAAGACTTTTGTGCATAATTACTTGTTGTGTTTGATTTCTACGCGAAGTGTCTTTGAACCGGCTAGTAAATGTTTATGATTATACGCGAAGTTAATTCTAAATAGTTAAGAAGTCTAGAAACGATTAGATAACCGCAAAAGTCCTAATTGAAATCAGAATTGAGTCTAGGAAACTTGAATATAGCTGCCGATTGTCTTGCATGATTTCTTATGTGTTCTTATGTGTTTTTGTGCTATGCCTTGTGTGAAAGATGATGATCACATGTAAATAATAGTTGTAGGATTTATTTTCGTATTTCTTAGGTTTAGAAGCAGCCTTGCTGCCGATCCATATCTCAATCCCCCATTGTTTTGAAAACGTGTAAATACGTGTATAAATGTGTGAATATTTGTCTAACATTCTTATATTTCAGGTACCCTTAATCCCCGGCTAGAACGATCTCTACTTATTGCTATACTACTAACGTTTCTTGTAGGGTTATTATTGAAGATGTGCTTAGGCAACTCGTCAATTTTTGGCGCCATTGTCGGGGATTATAAAAGCTTGATATGTTTGAATGTTATTTATGTTATAAATTTAGTGTGATGTAAAGTTTTATGTTGTAAATTTTTTGTTGGAAATTTCGGTTGTAAAGTATAAATATGCTTCGGCATGTAGAGTTTTAAATTTCTGAATTTTTGCATGATGTATGCCGAATGTATGCTTGTAATTACCTAGTTAAATTGCTAGGAAGTCTTAAGATTTATTTGTGTTGGATTTGTTTTAATGTTTCGAGGGGAAGAGGAATAGGTAAGGTCGCTTTTGTTAATATTAGCCTTAACCCTTCCTGTTATCTTTCGAGGTCTCATGAGTTGAGGGTGGCTTTTATTGACACTTGTAGAAACTGTCAACACGAGTGTTCTTAACTGAATAAGGGGCAATAAAGTTCGCCTATTAGTGTGTGTTGTCTCGACTTAGTCTCAAAGGTTTGTCAAATTAGATCTTAGAGGCCCACAGACTGTTCTCTCTTTGAGGGGCGATAGGGGACTTGTCCTCCGTGGTTCCCAACAAATGAGTCTTGCCTTGAGCTACTTTCGGATGATACGCATTAGCCTTCTGAAACCACGGAACCTTGTGTCTAGACGATGTAACCTAGGCCGCATGTCCACCAAGCTTCAAAACTTGAGATAAATTCGGCATGAGTAATCTTTTCGACTTAAAAGAAAACTTTTTGTGGTTCAAACTTTCGAGGTATATCGGAATAAGCATGATACTACCTTGGACTGTTTCAGTCTATTGCACTGTTATCTCCTTTGCTCCACGTACCTTGAGAGTTAGAACAAATTTAAAACCAATTAGACTTAAGAAATTTTCGACATTACCATAAAAATTTCATGTGTTTCACTCTTTGTGCAGTGTGTATCTCTTCTTTGTGCCATGTGTTTATAGAGTGAAATTGTTTGAAATTTGTTTGAAATTGCCAATGCCGTGGCTTGTAGTGTTTTGTATATACTTTCTTTCTATTTTGTCTTCGATGATTCTAACTTGCTTCTCGTTGAACTACTCAGGATAATGCATGTCCCAATCTAATCTTTGGACACGAGATAATCAAGGACGCTTGCAACGAATCAACGAAGAACTCACCACTGCCATAGCCACGCCACTACCCCAATCCGAATCATCAAGTAGTTTGGTATCATCATCACCATCACCACCATCTAGTCCAAACTCACCCTCTCCTATTACTTCATCGTGTGATTTGGAGAATCCGGAATTTGAGATACTTGCCGAGCCTATCATTCAAGAAGAGTTTGATTTTACTTTTGCCGAACCACCAATCATGACTTCGATCCGTGCTCAAAATGGAAATGTTACCGGAGGAGGAACCGCACCCGCGAACATTACTTTCCCTACTTGTGCTACCAGCAAGAGTAGTGATTTTGAGTTGAAGAGTTGATTTCTCCACCAACTTAGGCCATTCCATGGACTTGCGAGAGAGGATCCAAACAACCAAACAAGCATTTGCAATGGTTCAACTTCACAACCGATAGCATGTGTCCTACTAATGCCGACATGTAAATCTTCAAGATGAAGGCATTTCCGTTTTCACTTGAGGATCAAGCCAAGGAGTAGCTATTTGAGGTGCCAACCGGTTGTATCACATCGTGGGAGATGATGGTGAATGAGTTTTTGCTCAAGTATTATCCGGCATCTCGTATCACGGATTTGAGGAAGCAAATTACAAGCATTCGGCAAGGAGGAGACGAAACATTCTTTGATTATCATAAGAGGTATAAGGACCTCGTCGCTTCGTGTCCGTCTCATGGCATTCGTGAAGGGCTCTTGTTGCAATACTTCTATGAGGGCTTGCGCCTTATGGAAAGGGAGTTATTGGATTCGGCTGCTCAAGGTTCCTTCCTTGAAATAGATCCCACACCGGCCAAGGCGTTGTTGGAAGTCCGAGCATTAAATAGTCAACGATTTGGCATGTCCCGAGACAATGCCTTGAAGCATACCGTGAATGAGACTCATCCAATTCGGCTATTGATCAAGTGAATTCGAAAGTGGGTAAGCTTTCGGATAGGGTGGCGAGCCTTATGAGAGGGAAACGAGCACAAGTATGTGGAGTCTGCACCGAGAATCATGAAACTGATCAATGCCCTCAAATTGGATCGAGTGAGGGATACGAGGAAGTCAATGGCATGGGTTACCAAGGAGGAGGCTACTTGAAATTTCAATCCAATGTATCGTGATCATCCTAACTTTCGATGGTTCAACAATGACAACGTCTTGAGGCCACCAAATGCAGCCCCATACCAAGCAAGGCCGGCTGGACAAACCTTTGTGCCGAGGCCTCCAATTCAGCCGAGCCAAGCTCAAGCCGCACCAAGCAACCCCAAATATAATGCATTGATCCAATCTCTTTCGAGTGCTACTTAAGTATTGCTTGCGACAACAAACGCACTCGAAGGACATAGCCGAGTTAAAGACTCAAATGGGGTAAGTCGTGGACTTCATGAGAAAGTTTACTGAGCAAGGGAAGCTACCGGGAGGAGTTGTTAAAAATCCAGGCCATGAGCATGCCAAGGTCATCACAACACGTAGTGGAAGAGTGTTGGATGAGCCACGAGCAAGAATTCCAAAGAAGGAAGTGACTTTCGGCATAATTTTGGAGGATGACGAATCTGCTGAGCAGGCTGACATGCAGCCTGCCGAGCAGCCTGCAAAGATGCCGAGCCAAGCTGCTAATGGTGATGACCCTGTCGATGCCATGCTGCAGCCTGCAGAGAGGGCTGCAGCTGAGAAGAAAGTTGCCGAGCTGGCAGCCTTGCGCAATGACATGGAAAAAGATCCCGCAACTTCAATGAAGGAGAGTATGCCGATCCAAGCACCCAAGGGAGGCGTACCAAACACTTGCATACCCTTTCCTTCACGTTTTACTAAGTCCAAGAAGGACAAATCTGACGAGGAAGTGCTGGACATTTTCCGGAAAGTGGAAGTGAACATCCCTTTGTTAGAGTGTATAAGGCAAGTGTCTAAGTATGCAAAGTTCCTTAAGGAGCTTTGCACGGCAAGGAGACATACAAGGGAAACACGTGTGGTGACTATGAGCGAAACGGTGTCGGCCTTTATTCAAAGAAAGTTGCCACCAAAGATGAAGGATCCGGGAAGCTTCAACGTGCCATGTGTGATCGGCAACACACGGTTCGACGATATCATGCTAGATTTGAGAGCTTCGATCAATGTCATGCCACTCAATGTGTATCAAACGTTTAGTATAGGGCGTCTTAAGAAGGGCAATGTCATCATTCAACTCGCGGATCGATCAAGTAAGTATCCGGAAGGTTATGTCGAAGACGTGCTTGTGCAAGTGAACCATTTAATATTTCTGGCCGATTTCTATGTAGTGGAGATGGAGGACTCACCGGTCAATAGCACACAACTATTGCTTGGCCGACCATTCATGAGAAGGCCAATGACCAAAATTGATGTGACCGAGAGCAATTTGACAATGGAGTTTGATGGGAACATGATCAAGTTCAATGTTTTCGATGCCATGAAGTACCCCATTGCCGATTATAAGGAAGAATTGTGCCGAGCTAGTGGTGTTGTGGAGGAGGTCGAGCATATTACGTCGACCTCGCTTGATGCATAGCAACGAGCCATAGAGCTCAGGGTCGGATTTGACAAGAAGGGAGAGCGAATCACGTGAGAGCAAGAGGAAGAAATTGAGCCGAGCATGAGGAGAGTTGTAGCCGAGTTAGAGGCTGCCCCATATTTCAAAAGAGAGGATTCGTACTTGTCAATTCCAATTGCCACAACAAAATTTCGCCCAAGTGTGGAAGAGGCCCCAAAGTTAGAATTAAAAGAACTCCCTAGTAATTTGAAGTATATGTATATCTTGGAGAAGAGGACACTCTACCGGTTATTGTGTCTTCAAAGCTTAGTGAGAAGAAAGAAGAAGAGTTAGTGAGTGTGCTTAATAAGTATAAAACCGCTATAGGTTAGACCTTGGCAGACATCAAGGGAATAAGCCCTACGACATGTGTTCATCGGATATTACTTGAAGAGGGAGCCAAGCCGACAAGAGAAGGCCAACGTCGACTTCATCCGCCCATGATGAAAGTTGTGGAGGAAGAAATCATCAAGCTTCTTGATTGTGGCGTTATCTACCCAATTTCGGATAGTAAGTGGATCTCTCCCGTACAAGTGGTACCAAAGAAAAGTGGTGTAACGGTTGTGAAGAATGAGAAGAACAAGTTAGTACCACAAAGACTTGTAACTGGCCATCGCATATGCATCAACTTTAGGAAGCTCAATGCGACAACAAGGAAGGATCACATGCCCTTGCCGTTTATGGATCAAATGCTCGAGAGGTTAGCCGGTCATGAGTTTTATTGCTTTCTTGATGGTTATAGCGGCTACAACCAAATCATGATACACCCGGATGATCAAAAAAAGACCACTTTCACATGTCCATTCGGTACCTTTGCCTATAGAAGGATGTCATTCGGCCTATGCAACGCACCCGGAATGTTTCGACGATGTATGTATGCTATCTTCTCGGATTTTATTGAGGATATAATCGAAGTGTTTATGGATGATTTTAGTGTCTATGGGACCAACTTCGAGACATGTTTGAAGAACTTGGAGAAGATATTGGAGCGTTGTGTAGAGACGAATTTTGTGCTAAATTGGGAGAAGTGTCATTTCATGGTGACGCAAGCCATTGTTCTTGGACAAATTATTTCGGCAAAAGGCATGGAAGTAGACAAAGCTAAAGTGGAGCTCATTCAACACTTGCCTTCGCCAAAGAACGTTAGAGACGTACGATCATTCCTTGGACATGCTGGCTTTTATCGAAGATTCATCAAAGACTTCTCCAAAGATGCAAAGTCGATGTGTGAGCTTCTACAAAAGGATGTGCCGTTCGTGTGGAGTGAAGCATGCGAGGAAGCTTTCATTCAACTCAAGGAGAAGCTATGCACGACACCTATCCTAGCTACACCAAATTGGGACTTGCCATTTGAGTTGATGTGTGATGCAAGTGACTATGTACTTGGAGCCGTGCTTGGTCAAAGAGAAGATAAGAAACCGAACACCATCTATTATGGCTCAAGGACACTCAACGATGCTCAACTCAACTACTCCACAACCGAGAAAGAACTCTTAGAAGTAATTTTTACTTTGGAAAAATTTTGTTCTTATCTTATTAACTCCAAAGTTATTGTGTATAGTGATCATGCCGCTTTGAGATATCTTATGACGAAGAAGGATGCAAAGCCAAGACTCATTCGATGTATTCTTTTGCTTCAAGAGTTCGACATAGAAATCAAAGACAAGAAAAGAAGCGAGAATGTAGTGGCCGATCACTTGAGCCGAATTGTGAAAGGAGAAGACGAGCTACCACTTCTTGAGAATTTCCCGGATGAGCAACTCTTTCGGATCGATGCAACACAAGTACCTTGGTATGCCGACATTGCCAATTACTTGGCAACTCGGTAACTTCTAAGCCACATGTCGAACCACTTCAAGCAAAAGATCAAGAAGGAGTCACGGTACTACTTATGGGATGAGCCGTACCTATGGAAACAATGCAGTGACCAAGTCATAAGAAGGTACATTCCGGAAGAAGACCATCGATCCATCCTTGCATTTTGTCATAACGAAGCTTGTGGAGGTCACTTTGGACCAAGGAGGACGACATTGAAAGTACTCGAGTGTGGATTCTTTTGGCCAACGTTATTTAAAGATGCTTACACTACGTGTATCACGTGTGATCGGTGCCAAAGAACGGGGAATATAGGTAAGCGAGATCAAATGCCTCTAACTCCTATTGTTGTTGTTGAGAAAGGGGAATATACTTTTGTTGTTGTTGAGATCTTCGACGTGTGGGGAATATACTTCATGGGGCCATTTCCATCAAGCAAGGGCTTCCTCTACATCTTGCTCGCGGTTGATTATGTTTCCATGTGGATCAAAGCCAAGGCTACACGCACCAATGATGCCAAGGTGGTTGCCGAATTCCTCAAGACCAACATCTTCTCACTCTTTGGAGTTCCAAGAGTCTTGATAAGTGATGGAGCTTCCCACTTTTGTAACCTCACAATAGAAGCCTTGTTGAAGAAGTATGGAGTCACACACAAGGTATCCACGCCTTATCATTCCCAAACAAGTGGCATGGCCGAAGTGAGCAACTGGGAGATCAAGCAAATTTAAGAGAAAACGGTTGGACCAACAAGGAAGGATTGGAGTGATAGACTTGACGATGCCTTGTGGGCCTATCGAACCGCATATAAGACACCAATAGGTATGTCTCCTTTTCGGTTAATTTATGGAAAAGCATGTCACATACCCGTCGAACTAGAGCACAAAGCATGGTGGGCCGTCAAAGCTTTCAACATGGAGTTGGATTCGGCCGGCCTTCATAGGAAGCTTCAACTCAACGAACTTGAATAAATACGCAATGAAGCTTATGATGCCGCATGGATATATAAGGAGAAGACACGAGCCTACCACGACAAGATGATTCGAGAAAAGAAGTTTGAAGTTGGCCAAAAAGTCCTCTTGTTTCATTCGAGACTTAAACTCTTTCCGGGTAAGCTACGCTCAAGATGGGTAGGGCTATTCATTGTGACAAAGATCTTCCCTCATGGAGCCATTGAAATCCAAAGTTCAACATCAAGTACGACATTTAAGGTAAATGGACATCGATTCAAACCATATTATGATGCATTTGAAGAATACACGGTGGAAGAAACCACACTTGAAGACGCGCAACACGATGCTGCTACTGCCAACGCTGCGCAGAGCCTGCCGATAGAGCCTTTGCACACTGCCAATAATCCTGCCGAGAAGCCAGATGCGCAACCTGCGCATGCTGCCGAGACGAGTGTCGATGCACACACGCACCCTGCTGCCGATCCTGTCGATAGCGAGAATCATGTTGCCGATACGGATGAAATTTTCCGAAATCATCTTCTCAACCTCCTAGCTGCCGAATTGAGCTATTTCACCAACGGATGAACACACGATGATGAGTCTACGCTAAAGGACTATAAACACTTAAGTACTGCTTGGGAGGTGATAGGAGCACAATGTGCGACGATATTAATTTGTATTTGCCCTCGTTTATACTTTGTTTAACCCTTATTTGTTTAAGATTGAGTCATAATTTAGTTTAGTGTCGTTTTGGTATAGTTTTGAAAATATGTGCTTTAGAATCCGAAAAATGACTAAGTATAAGAATTCTGGAAAATAGTGCAAAATGTGTCTTTTTCGTGATTCTGAGATGAGTGGAATTGTGACCTATCATTTTCCAAATTTAATGAACTTTGGTATACATATTATTGGCTTGCTAAAGGGTCTTGTGTCAAATATACAGATCAATCGGAGTTCAGGAAGTCACCCAAAAATGGCTGCAAATCAGCAGTTCGAGCAAACCAATCCAGGGACTTCCAGGATTTTTCCCAAAAATTCATTCCCAACGTTTCACAAGGAATTTGATCAAGCCCTTTTATATAGAGGAAGATCTACGTGTCTAGTTTCTCTGAGATTTGGAATCGCATCAATCGGAGCTTCGAGGAGGGAGTTATGCCGGATTTACTGAAGCAAGGTCATTCCAGCCGATTCCACCAAGTTTCTGCCTCTTTTCCTTTGTTTCTGTTTTCGATGGACATTTTGGCATGCAATTGCATATATGAAGATTGTCCAAGCTTATTGAAGGATAGAGGAAGACATTGAGCCAAGGCAATGGAGGAAAATATGAAGAAAAGATGATTTCCTAGCCAAGCTAGGAATGCTTGCCGATCGGCAAGCCTATTGCTGCCGGTTTTGGTTCTTAGAGTTTTGGGGCATTTTTCCATGGATCAAGTTCACCAAATGGAGTTATCAAATCCACATATGAAGTCCATGAAGATATGCAGCCCATGATGTGAAGAAAATTCAGAAAAAGAAGTCCAAGAATGCAATAATTATCCAACAAGGAAACATAAGCCAACTAGGAAAAGGAAAACCTCCTCTCCTTGTTGTGGCTGGCAGCCCTAGCTCCTTCCTCTATATATAGCCATATTTTACACAGAAAAACTTGTCACATCCCAAAAGCAAAAATCTAGCAAAAGCTCTACTGAAATTTCCCCAAGAGTCCTACATAAAACCCTAGCCGAAAATCACCACCATCTCACCCTAAAATTCCTGCCGACACACACCATTGCCGAGCAGCCATCTCCTCCACCATCCGCCGGATCCACACGAGTCGAAGTCATCAAGGTGTCTACAAAAGTGTGATCCTCTCCCCTCTTTCGGTTTTGTAATTTTTATGTAATTATGTTAAACTTTGTCTATGAAGTTAGCATGTATTCTTGGTTTCAAACTCTATGTGTATGTATTGTTTGGATTGAAGTTTGGTTTTAGGATTTGTATGTTCAATTCGTTTTCTTTATCTTTAATTGGTGTTTGGATGTAAGAATATGGATTGCATGTTAAAGAGTAAGGAAAATATGTAATTAATTAGTAAATAGGGCAATCGGCAAAACATGTGTTAATTTGGTTTTAGGGTTTTCTTGACTTGTTCTTTGAATTCATGTGCTTAAAGATTGGCAGGCTATGTAAATGCAATGCGTGGATTATTGATCTCATTAGCCGAAAATAATATAAGTTAAGTAATCTTTAGGATTATTTGGTTTGTGTTGTTTTCACGAGGGTTAGAGTGGTTTACAGAACATACTTGTTAATAAGAAGAGTGACGCCTTGCTTATTTTAACTTGTTTCCAACTAAAGAAAAAGACTTTGTGCTTAATTACTTGCCATGTTTGTTTACGTCGTTTAGAATATTCAAAGACGACTAGTATAATTTTAAGGTTAGGCGTTTAGTCACTAAAAATACATGAGGAGTCTTAATCGATTAGTAATACCGTTTAGGAGCTAATTGGGTTGGAGTTAAGTTGAGTCTAGAACATTTTAAATACCTTGCCGTGAGTCTTGTTTGCTTGTTTGTTATATGTTTTGATTGCTTTCGTGCTAGTGCTTTGTGGAAGAATGTCGACCAACCTTGTAAATAGTAGCTTTATGATTTAATTTTCAGCTTTTCTTTTTCTCTAAATTTTCGTACCTAGTTCTAGGGGCAGCCCTTGCTGCCGACGCTATCACCCCCCCCCCATTATGTGATGTTTTTGATGTATTTATGTATATATTTGTCTGACAATCTCATGTTTCAGGTACCCTTAATCCCCGGCTTAGAACGATCCCTACTTATGTCTATACTACTAACGATTGTAGGGTTATTATTTGTGTGAGCCTCGCGGTTCACATCAGGAGGCAACCCAATTCACCTAAGAAAAATGAAGGAGTCATCGACGAGAGTTTGAAATTTCTAACCCTTCTCTTTTTACTAACCCATGATGAGTTGGAATATGTTAGACTATTGCATTCTTAGGAAGTTACTTGCTATATTACTATGCTTACGTTGAGGACAATGTAATTTTCTAAGTGTGGGGTGAGTTTTACATGTTTCGGTTATGTTTTTGTGTGCATAGTTTAGAAAAGAAAATCTCAGAAAGTTGTTCCACAAAAATAGATTGTTTAAATTGATGTTTCGAGTCTTAGGATGCCCCTAATTTGTCAATAATGTTTTTCTCCTCTTTGCATACATAGATGATAGTTGTGCATACTTTAAAAATTGTGAGTTTCATGAATAATGTGTATTGGTAGGAGCATGTAGGACTTGTTGATTAATAAAGCATGCATATTTTAGCTAGTTTGTTTCCATAATAACCTATGTGAGCTTTAGAGCCAATTTGCTTTCTTCATGAGTGCTAAAATTCTAAATTTTTTAGCATGCTTAGTATAGAACCTCATTATTCTTTGCATATTCAACGATTATGTGCCATAGCTTTTTAATGAACTCTAGAATGCTAGAACTTACTCTTGTTGATTTTTCAAAATGTTTTTATCATAAAATACCTTGATTTTGAATATGATTGAAAAAGATCTTCTAGGTTAACCACCCTAGCCAAATAAAGCATGCGTCCTATTTGAGGCCGTCGTGGGACACCTTAGTAAACCCCCTTTGAGCCGATGTTCAACCTTTTCTTTCCTCACCCTTAAACACTTTCCATGAGTTTAGTATAGTTATGGCTTTACCTTGTCTCAAAGTTTTGGCAAACCTTGATTTTTGAAGGAGTTATCGCGTGACGTGATGAAGAAGAATAAGTGTGGGGTAGACTTAGCTAAAACTTGTATGAAATTGTATATGTGCCGTGCCTAAAAGAAAAGAAAAAGTAGAGAATGAATTCGGACAGAAAAACAGAAAAATAAAAATGAAAAGAAAATATTTTAGTCTGAGAAAAAGAAAAGATAAGGGCACGGTTTCAAAAGAAAAATTGCTAAGTCTAGTCTTAAAAAGTGTTGTGAATTTGGAGTTGTGTATATTTGAAGGCTTATCATTGTTATATTCAGCCTTTGTTCGTTTTCACAATGTTTTTGGGGAGTAAAGAATGAAAAATGGGTCCAACAAGATGAAATTCGGCCCTTGGCAAGAAGATATAAGGAGAGTCGAGGTTTGCCACGATGTAGAAACGTTTTAAGCCTCCTTATCCTAAATTTCGAAATACCTTAGCCGAGCCCCATTACGACCCTTTTAAAAGATCTTTTCATGATTCTTAAGATGGTTAACTTTGATTTGTGGAGTCTTTCTCAAGAGTAAGCATATGGTTTTGGTTCATTGGTGCACATACTTGTTACATGTGGTTTTCCCATAAAATTTTCACAAAGAGCTTTCGTTTCTTGAAATATGCAAGTTAGTTTCGTGTCATTTATCTTTCTCTTACATATAGTTATGTGTGAATAGCCATGTCTTGAGTAAAAATAAGAGAGTATGCCTAGTGAGGAGGATCAGATTAGCTAAATATGTTTTCATGCTTATGTGTTGTTCTTACATTTCATATTGATGTTGCATGTTCATGAAACTTGGAATTTTCGTGCTTAGCAATCTCATGCATCAACTTGAAACATGTGTTCATACGAGCCTGAGACATATCATTAGGGGCAATAGTATGTTTAAAGTCTTAGTTTAATTTAGTTTTGCTAAGGGACTAGTAAAAGATAAGTGTGGGGTAGTTGATAGGAGCATAAAATACTACGTTCTTAATATGTTTTACCCTCGTTTATACTTTGCTTTAACCCTTAATGATGTAGAATTGAGTCATACAATAGAGTTATGTGTGTTTGGTAGAATTACATCAAAATCGTGCTAACAATAGATAAAAATGTGGAAAAATGTCAAAAGCCGATTTATGAAGTCTCAGAGATGTTTCATTAGATCTGTAAAGCCTCGGCTATACTTTTGATAGATTTTTCTTCTCTTATATGCAGGAGACATAATGATGATTGAGCAATTGAAGGAATTACAACAATCGGACAAAGAAAAGATGGCAGGAATTACAAAGCACAAATCGGTGCAAATCCAGTAATTTTCTGGGCACATCACCCAACTTCCAGAATTTCTGCAGGACGATTCACAAGGAACCAAAGTGCAAGCCATATATGCATGGAAAGCTCTATGAGTCTAGTGTCTACAAAATTTGGAATTGCACCAAAACAGTTCCTGAGGAGAGAGTTATGCTCGTCACAAGACAACAAGGACAATCATACCGAGAAGAATAACTTACTACCTTCCGAGAAAAGTAATGTGTTCCAGCTGCAAGCAAGGACTCCTAGCACAACAAGGAGAGGTTTTATGAACTCATTTGAAGAATAGGAAAGTTGGCAAAAGAAGAAATTTTCGAAATAGGAAAGAAGAATTTGCCTAATCTTAACAAGAAAAGGAAAACCTAATCCAACTAGGAAAAGGAGAACTTTGCCGGTTGCAACTAGGAAAACTCTCCAAGTCCATTGAGAAGAAAATCGGCAAAGAAGAATCCTAGAAGAACAAGAAGAAGAAACAAAACCAAATCCGGAAAGGAAAACCCTTTTCCTTGCCGAATTACAAATCCTTTTTCCTGCCGACTATGCAGCCTCTTCTCCTATATATAGAGGCATCCTCTCTACAGAAAAAACATCTCATCTCAAGCACAACTATTAGCCAAAGACTCTAGCCAAAGTTCCAAAGTTCTAGTTTAGAAAATACTTAGCCGAAACACCACCACCACAAAACTCTTCCATCACCGTACCCTTTGCCATCAATCCGAGCATCCGAGCTTCATACTTCTAAGGTTTTTAAAGTGTGATTCTACCATCCTATGACTTGTATTTCTTATGTATAATGTCTATGTTTTATGTAGCTAGAAACTTTGATTCTTGGTTTTGTAACTTTGTATTGGATTTCCGAATTCTATTTTGGTTTTTATGAAACAATTTTGCAACTTGTAATATGTTTGATTTCGTGCATTAGATAATAGAGTAGTAGCATGTTCATGTATTTTTAAGTTTTATTCGATTAGTTTCATGGATTCGTGCATAAAAATCAAGGTTTACATGAAGCCACGGTCATGGCTCTTGTGTAGGTTACGATTTCACATACCAAAAGAACTTAAGATTGAGGCATACGCGAAGTTGGTTTGATCTAGGTTGTTTTTAAGTGGTTAACATAATTCATTGAAACTTGCATGTTAATAAGATGAGTGACGCCATACTTAAAAGCATGTCTTCGATTTAAGACTTTTGTGCACAATTACTTGTTGTGTTTGATTTCTACGCGAAGTGTCTTTGAACCGGCTAGTAAATATTTAGGATTATACGCGAAGTTAATTCTAAATAGTTAAGAAGTCTAGAAACGATTAGATAACCGCGAAGGACCTAATTGAAATCAGAATTGACTAGAGTTTAGGAAACTTGAATGTAGCTGTCGATTGTCTTGCATGATTTCTTATGTGTTCTTGTGTGTTTTTGTGCTATGCATGCCTTGTGTGAAAGATGATGATCACATGTAAATAATAGTTGTAGAATTTATTTTCGTATTTCTTAGGTTTAGAAGCAGCCTTGTTGCCGATCCATATCTCAATCCCCCATTGTTTTGAAAACATGTAGATACGTGTATAAATGTGTGAATATTTGTCTAACATTCTTATATTTCAGGTACCCTTAATCCCCGGCTAGAACGATCCCTACTTATTGCTATACTACTAACGTTTCTTGTAGGGTTATTTGACGAGTGCCATAATCGGGGTAATAACACGCGCAAATAATACCCTACAAAAGACGTTAGTAGTAGAAAGCAAGTAGGTATCGTTATATCCGGAGATTAAGGGTACCTGGCATGTAAAAGGTTAGAATCACACATATTCACACATTGATACAACACATGAAACGAAATTGGGGATTGGGATATGAGGTTCGGCAGCTCTAAGGCTGCCCTATAACTATAGAACATGAAAACAAAACCTAAACTACTATTTACATGTTGGTCGACATCTTTCACACAAAACACATATCACAAACTATCATAAAACGAAACAAGTAACAAATAGGGACTCACGAACACATGCTTGAAATGCCCTAGACTCGACTTAGGTCCAACCTAATTAGCTCCTTATTGGTTTACTAATCGATTTTAGAATTCACGAAAGTACTTAGAATTAGTTTATTGCATAACCCTAATCTTTAGCTAACCGATTTAAAGACACATATTGTAGAAATTAAACAAGTAGCATATAAGGCACGAAATATTTTAGTTGAAAACAAGTTAACATGTAAGGCGTCACTCTTCATATTAGACAAGCAAGTTCTAAGAATTACTCTTAACCCTAGGCAACAACACAAACCGAACCGACTTATCGTTCTAATTCAACCTATGTTGCTACGGCATATGAAATTGACACCCACAATACATTGCAATTGTATAGAGCAGCAATGTCGGTTGCACACGAATTCTTAAAACTAACCAAGTATGAAATCAAGAATTAAAACAAAGCATGCATCCCTAAGTTCTAACCGATTACTTATTTACATCTTATGTTTGCATATTATCTTTTATAAAACCATGAAACTGAAACTTTAGAGTTAGCTAAACACAAAGAATCGAAATCAAAAACTGAATTAAACATACAAAACCAAATAAACAAATTTTTCATACATCGACATACAAACAAATACCAAAAGAATATCCGAACTACATAGACATAGTATCGAAAAAAAAGAATTACAAGCCATGAGTAGAGAATGGATCACACTTTTAGACACCTTAGAGGCTTCAAAGTATGTTGATCGGTTGAAGGTTTGAAGGTGATATGGCAAGGATTTTCTGGATGGTGGTGAGAGGGGTTTCGGCTTGCTATTCTATCTAAGACTTAAGGTAGAATATTTGGTAGAGCTTTGAATTTCTGTTTTGGCTTAAGATGTGACAACTTTTTTGTGGGAAATCGGTGGCTATTTATAGGAGAAGAATTGCACAAGGCTGGCTGCGACTAGGACTTGCAAAACCTAATCCAAGTTGGTTTTGGTTTCTTGCCGGCCACGTCTTGATCTTCTAGACTCTTCTTGTCCGATTTCTTCATGGATCACAGCCTTCTGGACTCCTTAATGGATTAGCAGCATTGCTTTGTGGATCAAAGTCCAAAGGATCGGCTGAAAGCTTTCCTAGCTCACCCGGGACAACTTTCTTCTAGAATCGGCAGCTTTCCTGCTTGCACTAGGGAATGTCTTCTTTCCATATTTTGTACTTCCTTTAGGCATGGTTGACTCCCATATGCTTTATGTAGCTCAGGAACTGTTGATCTATGCATTTGGATTCCATTTTGGTGAAGAAATATGAAAAGTCCCAAAATGGGCAGTATGTTGGTCTTCTCGGCAGGACAGTGACCTAATTGTCTTGTGACGGGCATAACTCTCTCCTCAGGAAAGCTTTTGATGTGATTCTAAGTTCTGTAGAAACTAAATTCGTAGACCTTTCCATACATATATGGATCGTATTCTGGTTCCAAGTGAGTCGTCCTGGTGAAATTCTGGAAGTTGGGTGATGTGCCCAGGAAATTACTGAAGTTACTGGATTTGAACCGATTTGTGGTTTGTAATTCCTGGCATCTTTTCTTTGTCTGATTGTTGTAATTCCTTCCATTTCTCAATCATCAATATGTCTCCTGCATATAAGAGAAAAAAAATTCATCAAATATAAAGTAAAAGTCAAGGCTTTACAGATCCAACGAATCATCACATAAACTTCTAAATCGGCTACTTAGACAATTTATTGAATTTAATACATTTTTCCTATACTTAGCACGATTTCTTTGTAACTCTACCAAAATAATCAAGACTACTATATGACTCGATTCTACAACAATAAGGGTTAAACAGAGTACAAAAAGTGTAAAACATATTAAGAACGTAGCATTTTATGCTCTTATCATTATTATTGAAGAAGTGCTTAGGCAACTCGTCATCGGGGGAGAGGAGAGAGAAAAGAAAAAGAAGGAAAGAAAAGAAAAGAAAAGAAAAAGAAATGGGGAATTTCCCTTTCGGGAAATTTTTCCTCCCGGCAATTTATAGTCGCCCAAAATCGGAAAGTTACGTATTTTACATCGTTACTTTTTCATACGAACTCTAAATTAAACGTGCTACGTTTCTACGAACTCGTTTTAACGTCCTCTATTTCGTCGTGATATAAAATTCTCAGTTGGGTCAACTTATAAAAAGTCAACCTTTAGAATTTCTGAATTGTAAAAATAATTTCCGGAACGTAAAAGTAAAAGCAAAACGGTGAGGAGGTAATTTGAGGTTCGGGTTGTCACAATTCTCCCCTCCTTAAAAAAAAATTTCGTCCTCAAAATTTACGTACCTACCAAAAAGAAGGATGGGGCACTGACATCTTACTGCTCATCCATTTTCTCAGGTAATTCCCTTTACCTATTGATTTACCTCATGCAATCTAGTCCTCCTGATCATGACTTTCAACTGGCTGCTCCTTGACATTCAAATCTTTCTTCGAGTTGACAGGTTGAGTCTCCAAGATATGCGGAGGATCGGCAATTACTCATGGAGTATAGACACATGGAAAAATGTCATATAATTTCGAAGGTAGCTCTAACCGATAAGCTACCGGATCAATCCGCTTCGTAATCTCATAAAGGTCGATATATCTTGACACTCATGATCTCACCTATATTATCAACGTAACTTTCTCAAGGAGAGTTGTTCATCTCAGTTACTGCTGAACTGCATCTCACAGCATCTAAACCTAACTTTTAGGATCGTGATAGACCTCTGTCTGTTCACCAATCCAAATGTGCAAGGCAGTGCTAAATATCATCGAGTCTCCAAAGCTGCGTGCAACTCCTTCTTGAATCGTATATAAATCACGATTCTCAATCAGATTTCATGGACTTAGGCATCACAGAGTCTAACAATCTTTATCACCCACATATCATCATACCCACTTTAGGTGCGGGATACATCATATACATAATTCAAAATGATATCTTATTCCACACTGACAACAGTAAACGCCACTAAGAACTTTGCCTCTCAGCTTTTACCTGTTGTCACATCGTTCAATAATGTCCCATTAATTTAATCGGAAAAATTCTCATGTGAGCTATTCAATGCTTTATCTCTCATATGGTCTCAGGACGAGTCCTCGATTTGTGTTCCTCGCACTATAATAATCAGGACTGGTTTAAAATGAAATGACTTATCAAAGTCCAATCTCGTCTGATAAAGCAACTCCGTAACTCACAACTCACAAAAGAGTGGAACTTGAGCCATTGTCAAATGTGACAACTAATAGAGGCTTCCAACTAGATACATCAGCTATCACTAATAACCCAGATCCGATATGACATCAAGGAATCCTTCGGATGTCAAAATCAATTTTCATAACCGACGACTAACACCAGAACTGTTAAATCGACCATTATCAAAAACAACATCGCAACAAAATTGAATTTCAGGATATGATCTTAAACTAGAGAGAAAATATCTCAAGTACCAAAAGACTCTCTGAATTCACAAAATAAAGCTCACAACTTGAATTGCTCGAGCTAACAAATATCCAATATCCTCCATTATCTCGCATCAAAGAAAAGAAATCCTTGAGAAATAAGATTCTCGACATCTGAATTTAACTATAGAGGTTCCAGTCAATAGCTCGTCCCACGAGAACTGACATGAGGATAAATTCAAATCAATGATTTATTCAATGAAAACACCAACACGCTTTTACAGAAAAAATGACTTCTCAAGTCATCTCTAGATCAGTAAATGATCCCATCATGATAGGATCCCAAAAGAAATTCTCCCACTAACAATATGTCGTTCAACTTATAAGAATATGCATCGCTCACGTCACAACATTCCTTACACAAGCCTTGACTCGAAACACTTCCTGAGTCAACAGGGAAACTCCTTTCCCGTAAGGCCATACTATAAGTGACAAATAAAACATCTCGAACAAATCACCTGGCGTTGCCCTACAAAACTAGTACAAAATAATTACTCGTGACTCATCTTAACGTTCTCGAGATTCACTTGATGCGAAGAGAATCGAACGCAATTTAACCCTACAAAAGATCGTTAGTAGTATAAAGCAAGTAGGGATCGTTCAGTCCGGGGATTAAAGGGTACTCAAAACATTCAAAGCATTAACAATAAAACACATTTATATATATATATATATATATATATATATACACATATCATGTCACACATATATACATATTTACGAAATCAAAGGGGAGATTTTGAAATGGATTCTATCTTCTAATTGACACGAAAATAAAGCTAAACTAATATTTACAAGTGATCGACATCTTTCACACAAACTTTCCACACAAAAGCTATCATAACATGCAATAAAGCAAAGCAAGGAAACAAGGCAGCAAGTTCAACATATTCAAGACTCAACTTAGTTCCAACCTAATTAGCTCCTTATCGGTTTACTAATCGATTGAGACTCACAAGTACTTCAAGATTAACTTATCGTCTAATCCTAAAGTTGTATTAAACATATTTGAGAACACTTATCGTCGAAAACAAACATGAAAAGTAATTAAGCACAAAAGTCTTTTTAGTCGGAAACATGTTAGCAAGTAAGGCGTCACTCTTCTCACATCGACATGTAAATTCTTTAAACCACTCTATCCCTAAAAATAATACAAGTTAGACAACTTATCGTATGACTTAACCTATATTTATTTTGCCTAATGAGATCGATACCCCGAGTACATTGTATAGGACAACAACCTTTGTTGCACACAGATTTAAAGAATAAACTAAGTATAAGTAAAGAATGAAATCGAAACATGCTTCCCTAAAACCTAACTTACAAAATACTACATATCATGTTTACAAGTCAACATACAAACCTAAGAAATTCGACCCTTAGAATCAACAAATAATACCACGACTCAAAATCAAAATAGTTTTCAAACTTATAAAACCAAAACTCAAATCGTAATATACATAGACATATAATTGAATACCATAAAAACATGCAAGCTTTATAGACAAAGTATTTCAAAACTATAAAATAAATACAAGCCATGGAATGGAGGGTGATTCGGCAATGGAGCTTTCGGCAAAGGGACTGGAGTTTTATGGAAGTGGTGGAGAGGTATTTTGGCTTGCTATTCTACATAGGATTTATGGTAGAGTGTTTGGTAGAGCTAAAGGCTTGTGTTTATGTGTTGGATGTGATAAATTTACAAGAGAGCAGCCGGCCTTTATATAGGAGACTAAGAGAAATTTTGGCAGCTTCTATAAGGGCAAGGATATCTTCATGATCTTCTTTCCCAAACCAAAAAGGCTTTGGTTTTCCTTTCTCTCTTCAGACTAGGAAATCATCTTTTCCTTCTTTGACTTTGGAACCCATGCATGCTTGCAGCTGTCTTGGACTTTGGGAAGCTTCATTGCAGGCCTTGGAATACGTTTTGTACACAGAAACTCGACAGGATTGCATCTCGGCGGATTTCAGGTTTTTCGGCAGAATCTGGCAGTTTCTCGGCAGACCTGACCTTCTTGTGTTGTAACTGGCATAACTGCCTCCAGCAAATAGCTATGGCTGCGATTCAAAATGTTTTGGAAACTAGACTCCCATATCTTTTCGTGCATATATGGCACACCTTCTAGTTCCTCGTGGTCCGTCCTGGCGAAATTCTTGAAGTTGGATGATGTGCTCAGGAAATTACTGAAACTTACTGGATCCGATTTACACTTGTAATTCCTAGCAGCTTCGTTTGCTCCAATTGGTGAAACTCCTTCTATTGCTCAATACTTGGCATGTCTACTGCATATAAGAGAAGAAAAATCCATCAAAAGTAAAGTCGAGGTTCTACAGAACCTACGAAACATTTAAACACTTCAAAATCGGCTTTTGACATTATTCTACCTTTTTCTCTACTTTTAGCACATTTTCACCAAATACTCATGACTTAATTATATGACTAGATTCTACTACAATAAAGGTTAAAGTGAAGTATAAACGAGGGTAAAACACATTAAGAACGTAGCATTTTATGCTCCTATCATCACTGCACTTAATGAAGTCACTTGATTTATTAGCGTCCTCCGCTTGAGTCACACCATTCAATTCTTCTCCCATGCTGTATCCAATGACTTCAATATCACTAACCACTTGGCGTCGAAATCTCTATATCTACAATCGCCAGAATCCAGGTTGCAACTATCTACATGCCTCACACACTTGTCGAAAGAGCAAAGTCGATATCTTTGCTTGACAAGTGTTCTGTGACTAACTAAATAGTCAATGTCCACATTCGCCATCAGCCATATAAATGTTCGAAAAAATCAAAAGATATCTCTACGACAGTAGTAGATAGAATTCCGACTCAACTATGAAAGATTGCTAAAATAGCTCTAGAGTTCGAAAAATACTTATTGGAAGTCACCGTTGGATTTCACTCCAACCACCATAGATAAGCATGTGACTTCAATACAAACCAAAAGCCATTCACGGATCTTGAATCGGGATTACAGATCAAAAGTTATGATCCGCTGAAGTTTCGTTGCAACTCCTCGAAAAAGAGACACAAAAGAGACTAAAGAAGTGGCTGATCAAATACAAATATGATTATTTATATAATGACCAGTCGATGAAAGCCATTTGTCGAATTATGGTGCAACTACTAGAATCTTCTCATCCGAATTACCTAGCTAACCATGCAATAGTCAAATAGATCCCCGATCTAGATATTTCAAATATTTACCAGCTGCCTACACGATAAAACCATGTGGTCAGGCTTAATCACACTTTATCGTAACTCGATAATTCCCTAGTCAAAATGACTATATCACAATACTTACGCTGCTAGGATTCACGATACCCACTTCGATTTCATACTAATGTCCCAATGTTACCATGACCACATCTTCAAATAACTTTCTCCTCAAATACCACGTATTTCGGGGCAAATATCTCCAATATGGATAGCTATTTCAATTCCTAATTCCAGTCGGAGGTACTAAGAATTACCAAGGATATAAAATAACATAATAGAATAGTACTCTACAGAGTACATAACAGGACACCAAGGAATCTGTCTCACACACTTAATGAACACACTAGCATTAAAGTATATCATGGAAATCCGCCGCGGTCGGACCATCAATCCAAGAATACTAGGCGTCATCAAGTATAAAAGATAACATGACAAGAATGAAATGACCTAATGCTTTGATACCAAAATGTCAAGACCCGCCTCGGATTTCACCCTAAAATCCCGATAAGGTCCTGCGGGGACCACCTTAAGACTAACTCTATCGATAAATCGATAAGTCAATCTTAGGATGGACAACCCTAAAACTGATAGGAGCACAATGTGCGACGATATTACATGCTTATGCCCTCGTTTATGCTTTGTTTAACCTTTATTTGTCTAAGATAGAGTCATAATGTAATTTAGTGTTAATTTGGTAGAGTTTGGCGAAAAATAGTTAAGAATCCGAAAATTGACTAAGTTTGAGAAATCTGGAAAATAATGCAAAATATGTCTTTTTCGTGATTTTGAGATGAATGAAACTGTGATCTATCCTTGTCCGAATTCTATGACATTTGGCGTACTTAATATTCATATGCTGAAGAATGTTGTGTTAAAATTTCAGATCAATTGGAGTTCGGGAAGTCACCCAAAAGTTGGCTGCAAAACGGCAGTCCGAGCGTTTCAATCCAGGGACTTCCAGGATTTTTCTGGGACTTTGTCCCAACTTCGAAAAATCATTCCCGTCGACTCACAAGGAATTTGATCGAACTGTTTTATGGGGAGATGGCCATATGTGTCTAGTTTATCTGAGACTTGGAATCGCATCAATCGGAGCTCCACGGATGGAGATATGCCGGAATTACTGCAACAAGGTCAAATCTGCCGATTCCAGGAACCTACTGCCCCCTTTTTGTGTTTTCTGTTTTTAACGGACCAAATGGTGCACAAATGCATTTTTGAAGATGGTTCAAGCTTTATGAAGGGAAGAGGAAGACACTAGGCCATGGCATTGAAGAAAAATTGAAGAAAGAAGTTCTCCTAGTCACACTAGGAGAAGCTGCCGAATAGAGGCAGATTGTGTGCCTTTGTGTTGCTGCCGGCAATGATGCATTTTTGGTGGATTAAGACCTATCAATTGAAGTCCAATGATCATCCAAGAAGTCCATGAAGATGTGAAGCCCAAGCCTTGAAGAAAATTTCAGAAAAAGAAAACCTAATTGAACCATTAAAGGAAGGTTTCAAAACCTTATTCTAATAGGTTTTGTGAATCCCTTTTGCATCTAGGGTTTTGCCGGCAGCCTCCTATATATATACCCTCACTTTTTCATTCTAAAAATCATCTCATCTCAAGCACTAAAATACTAGCCAAAGCTCTACCAAGTTTCTTAAGTACCAAATACCCAATTACTTAGCCAAAACACCATCACCACCACCACAAACTTTCGAATTCCTTCACCTTGTTTTCTGCCGATTCTTGCTTAGGCCGAGCACTAAGGAGCAGCAGCAAGTACCATCTTGTCACGTCTTGAGGAGTCTTCAAAGGTTCTAAAAGTGTGATCCACTCCCCCTATGGCTTTTGTATTTGTTGTAGTTTGGTTGTATTGTATGGAAACAATTCGTTTCTTGGTTTTTATTGAACTTTTATGTAAACCGATTGCATGATTGATGTTTATGTTTAAGTTTTATGATTTTAGCATGTGAATTTCGTATGTATGATAATTAGGGCAGTGGTATCTTGCATGTTTTAGGTTCGAAATTGGTTAGAAATCTAAGGATTGGGACTTAAAAACCGAAACATTAGTGTTGGCTTGAAGCATGTAAATCTAGATGTTAGGTTTCATCAAACCCGAGTAATAACAAATATGGCTAGATACTCAAAAGGTTGCTTTGATTTGTTTTGCTCACCTAGGGTATAACACTTTAGAGTTCTTGCATGTTAAAATAAGATGATTGACAACCTTGCTTGTTTTGCATGTCTCCGATTTAGACTATTGTGATTAATTGTTAAGTCTCAAAAGGATTAACATATATTCTAGGGTCCATACTCAAAAGGTCGATCTTAAGAACTTGAGAAGTCTTACAACTAAGTTGTAGTCGGAACTAATTTTGAATTTAAACATGTTGATACTTGTTCCTTACCTTCTTGCATGCAAATTTACGTGTTAAAGAGTCTTTGTGTGAACTGTTTTGTGTGAAAGATAATGATCACTTGTAAATATTAGACTTAGGATTTATTTTCAGCAATTTAAGTTTCGTGTGTAGTCTAGGGCAGCTTAATGCCGAACCATATCATACCCCCATGTGTGACGTTTTGTGTTTATATTTGTATTTATTTGTCTAACAATTTCATATCTCAGGTACCCTTAATCCCCGGCTTAGAACGATCCCTACTTGCTTATACTACTAACGATCTTTTGTAGGGTTTATTATTGCGTGCGAGCTTAGGCTCACATCAATTTTTGGCGCCGTTGCCGGGGATTATAAAAGCTTGTTTTATGTTATTGTTGTGTATATAATGTTGCTGGAAATTTTTGTTGTGAAGTTGTAAAGTTGTAATTTTAATCTTATTTTGGGATTTTGTAAAGTAGAAATATGCTTCGGCATGTAGAGTTTAAATTTCGGAAGTTGCATGATGTATATTGATGTATGTTGGTAATCACTTAGTTTAATTTCTAGGGAGTTGATAGTGTTGTGTATGTTTGAGTTTATTGTAGTTTCTAAAGTGTAACATGTAGGTGAAGCCACTTTTGTTGATCATAACCAAAACCCTTCATGTGAATGTTGCTATGTCGGAGGCCGTTTCTATGTAGATTGGAAAACGCGGGATACTTCCCCCCCACGCATATAAGCGTTTCTTCGGTAATAGTAGTACTTCCATGAGGTTGAGGGCGGTTTTAATCAACACTTGTAGACTGCTAGGGATCCGTGTTTGTTTTACAAAGTATGGGGAAGTTATTTTCATAGATATGGTTCTCAGGTTTGTTTAACTGGATCTCAAGGCCCATAGACTGATGTTCATTCTCGGTGAGTGAGTCGATAGGGGGTTCGCCCTCCGTGGTGTCCAACAACGAGTCCTGCCTGGTTCCTGTAGGGGGTTCGCCCTCCGTGATTGTAATGACCTTTGAAACGTAAAATCCGCACGACCTAGTCGACAGCTTGTGCCGAAGCATCACCTCACTTTAGACGCTAGAACATAACTTGACATATGTAACCTATTTTCTTCAAAGATAAAACATGTTGTGTGGTTCAAACTCTTGAGGTATATCGGGTTAAGCATGATACTACCGGGGGCTGTATCAGTCCATTGCACCGTTATCTCCTCTGCTCCACGTACTTCGAGAGTTAGAACAAATTTAAAAGAAATTAGACTTAGCAATTACATGATCATGGACGTTTTGATTTTTAGCTCTCTTATTGCCGAACCATGTTTGTTCTTTGCCGAAATTTTATGCCTTTGCCGAATGTTCATATGTGTATCATTGTTGAAATATGTTGTGTAATTGCCAATGCCGTGGCTTGTAATGATGTATATTCTTGCTTTCTATTTCTTTACGATGTTCTAACTTGTTCAAATGTTGCAAATTTCAGAAATAATGCATGTCCGAATCTAATATTTGGACAAGAGATCTTCAAGGCCGTTTGCAACGTTTAGATCAAGAACTCGCTATTGCTCGTTTTGTGCCATTACCGCCATCGTCACCAACCAGTTCATCAGTTTCATCATCATCACCGTCATCACTATTAGTACCGTCCGTTTCTGACAGTCTGCCGAGTTCCCCTTCAGTTGTTTCGTCGTCGTGTGATCTTCAGAATCCAGAATTTGAGGCCTTTGCCGAATCAGAGGAAGAAGAAGAGATAATGGCATCAATCAGATCACAGAATGGTCATGTTGCTGGAGCTGGTATTGCTCCTTCGAATATCACTTATCCTCCCTTGGAGGCTGACAAGACTGGAGAGATTGAATTAAGGAGTGGATTCCTCCATAAGCTGAAATCGTTTTATGGGATGCCAAGTGAGGATCCTAACAAGCATCTACAATGGTTTAACTTCACCACAGAGTCTATGTGTCCAAGGGGAACCGATTTACAACACTTCAAGATGAAGGCATTTCCATTTTCATTAGAAGATCAAGCGAATGAGTGGTTGTTTGAAGTGCCTAGTGGTCGCATTGTTTCGTGGAGTACTATGATGGATGAGTTTTTGCTCAAGTACTTTCCTGCTTCACGTATCACTGATCTGAGGAAGCAAATAACTAGTGTGAAGCAAGCCGGAGATGAGACTTTCTTCGACTATTACAAGAGGTTCAAGTCCCTAGTTTCTTTGTGTCCATCGCATGGCATTAGCGATGGACTCTTGTTGCAATATTTTTATGAGGGATTGCGTGTCATGGAGAGAGAGTTTCTTGACTCGGCCGCGGGAGGTAGCTTTTTGGAGTTAAATGCCGGTGCGGCAAGATGTTTGTTGGAAGTTCGTGCCTTGAATAACCAACAATTTGGCATGGCACGAGGCAATATGCAAAGGAATGAGAAAGTGCATGAGACGTCTTCGAGCTCAAAGTTAGAGGAGAAAGTGGATAAGCTTACCGACTTGGTGAGTAATTTGATGAAGAAGCGTGCTAGTGTTTGTGGGATTTGCACCGAGGGCCATGAGACCGAACAATGCCCTCAATTTGGAGTTAATGAGGGAGTAGAGGAGTGCAATGCAATTGGTTTTCAAGGAGGCCAACGTTTTGGAAATTTCAACCCGAGGTTCAATGATCATCCAAACTTTCGATGGGCGAACAATGACAATGTGCTTAGGGCACCTATGCAACCGAGAGAGGGAGGAGCACCGTTTGCACCGAGGCCACCATTTGTGCCTCGGCAGCCATATATGCCGAACCAAGGAACTTTTGGGGCATTGCCGAACCAACACCAAGGAGGGCCGAGCCAAGGCCAAGCCGCGCCAAGCAATCCGAACTATGATGCTTTGATTCAATCTTTGTCAAGTGCTACTCAAGCATTACTCGCGGGGCAACAAAATCATCAAAAGGACATTGGTGAGCTCAAGACTCAAATGGGCCAAGTTGTAGATTTCATGGGAAGATTTAATGAGCAAGGGAAGTTGCCAAGCAATACGATTCCCAATCCGAGGAACGAGCAAGCCAAAGTGATTCAAACTCGTAGCGGAAGAGAGTTGTTTCCTCCAACAAGTCCAAAGAAGAAGCGAGTGACTTTTAAGGGCATTGAGGATGAAGAGATGGCTGCCGGACCTGCAATTGCCGGCAGCCATGATGGAAATTATGACCATGCTGCCGAGAAGGGAGAGGTTGCCGAGCATGATGCAACCGGCAGGGTAGCTGCCGGCAAGGAAAATTCTGCCGAGCAAGGAAGAGAGGCCGGCAACAACCATGTGAAAGATGGGGGGCTGCGTAATGAACTTGAGTATGATCCTGCAACATCAAAGAATGAGATAGTGCCGAACCAAGCAAGCAAGGGAGGGGTGCCGACATCAAGCATGCCATTCCCTTCTTGCTTTGCTAGATCGAAGAAGGATAAGTCCGATGAGGAGGTGTTGGAGATTTTCCGGAAAGTGCAAGTCAACATCCCTTTGTTGGAATGCATTAAGCAAGTACCGAAGTATGCTAAGCTTTTGAAGGAGCTTTGCACGGCAAGAAGGCATACTAGAGAGACTCGTGTGGTAACTATGAGCGAGACGGTGTCGGCCGTTATTCAAAGGAAGTTGCCGCCAAAGATGAAGGATCCGGGAAGCTTCAATGTGCCTTGTGTCATAGGCAACACTCGTTTTGAGGATGTGATGTTGGATTTGGGAGCATCGATCAATGTCATGCCACTCAATGTGTATCAAACGTTGAGTATAGGGCCTCTCAAGAAGGATAATGTCATCATTCAACTTGCGGATCGCTCAAGCAAGTATCCGGAGGGTTATGTGGAGGATGTGTTGGTGCAAGTCAATCAATTGATTTTTCCCGCCGATTTTTATGTGGTTGAGATGGAGGATTCGCCGGTCAATAACACTCAATTGCTACTAGGGCGACCATTTATGAGGACGGCACGCACAAAGATAGATGTGGCCGAGGGCAACCTAACTATGGAGTTTGATGGTGAGGTGATCAAGTTCAATGTGTTTGATGCCATGAAATTCCCCAATGTTGATTTGAAGGAGGGTTGTGCCATTGATGTTTTGGAGGAGGTCGAGCAAGTTATGTCGACCTCGCTCGACGCATAGCAATTAGCAATTAAGCAAGGGGTCGGATTTGACAAGAGGGGAGAACGGATCATGCATAAGAATGAGGAAGAGATGCCGGCCGAGCCATGCATTGCCGAACAAGGCATCATTGCCGAGCCTTTCATGATGAAGCCGAGCTTAATGAAGATTTGTGCCGAGCTAGAGGCTCGGCCCTATGCCAAGGCTTATGATTCGTTCTTGTCAATTCCAAGTGCCACAACAAAATTTCGACCAAGTGTGGAAGAGGCCCCAAAGTTAGAACTAAAAGAACTCCCTAGTCACTTGAAGTATGTTTATCTTGGAGAAGAAGATACACTACCGGTTATTGTGTCTTCAATGCTTAGTGAGAAGCAAGAGGTTGATTTGATACGCGTGCTTAAGAAGTATAAGACCGCTATAGGTTGGACCTTAGCGGATATCAAGGGAATAAGCCCTACTACTTGTGTTCATCGCATCTTGTTAGAAGAAGGAGCTAAGCCGACAAAGGAAGCTCAACGTCGACTTCACCCTCCCATGATGAAAGTTGTGAAGGAAGAAATCATCAAGTTGCTTGATTGTGGGGTGATTTACCCAATTTCGGATAGTAAGTGGATATCTCCCGTGCAAGTAGTGCCGAAGAAGAGTGGTGTAACGGTTGTCAAGAATGAGAAGAATGAGCTTGTGCCACAAAGACTTGTAACCGGTCATCGGATGTTCATCGATTATAGGAAGCTCAACGCTACAACGAGGAAGGATCACATGCCTTTACCGTTTTTGGATCAAATGCTAGAGAGGTTAGCCGGCCATTCTTACTATTGCTTTCTTGATGGATATAGTGGCTGCAATCAAATCATGATACACCCGGATGATCAAGAGAAGACCACTTTTACTTGTCTATTTGGCACGTTTGCTTATCGGCGGATGCCATTCGGACTATGCAACGCACCCGGCACTTTTCAAAGATGTATGTATGCTATCTTCTCAGATTTTATTGAAGACATTATCGAAGTATTTATGGATGACTTTAGTGTGTATGGAAGCACCTTCGATGCATGTTTGGGGAACTTGGAGAAGATACTTGAGAGGTGTGTAGAGACAAATCTTGTGCTCAATTGGGAGAAGTGTCACTTCATGGTCACGCAAGATATTGTACTAGGGCACATTATTTCGGCAAGAGGCTTAGAGGTTGACAAAGCCAAGGTGGAGCTGATACGAGCATTGCCGAGCCCTAGGTGTGTGAAGGATGTGAGAAGTTTTCTTGGCCATGCGGGGTTTTATCGAAGATTTATCAAAGACTTCTCTTCAATTGCCAAGCCATTGAGCAACTTGTTACAAAAGGAGGTGACGTTTGAGTGGTCGGAGGCGTGTGAGAGAGCTTTTTGCCGATTGAAGGAACTCTTGTGTACGGGCGCCGGTTTTGATGTCACCAAATTGGGATGAGCCATTTGAGTTGATGTGTGATGCTAGTGATTATGCACTTGGAGCAGTACTTGGACAACGAATTAAGAAGAAGCCATGCGCCATTTACTATGCTTCAAGGACTCTCAACGATGCTCAACTCAATTACACAACAACGGAGAAGGAACTCTTAGCGGTAATTTTTGCTTTGGAAAAGTTTCGATCATATCTTTTGAATTCTAAAGTTATTGTTTATAGTGATCATGCCGCTTTGAGATATCTTATGACAAAGAAGGATGCTAAGCCGAGGCTCATTCGATGGATTCTTTTGCTTCAAGAGTTCGACATTGAGATTAAAGACAAGAAAGGAGTAGAGAATGTTGTAGCCGATCATTTGAGTAGACTTGTGAATGAAGAGGATCGGCTGCCCCTATGTGAAACCTTTCCGGATGAGCAACTTTTTCGACTTGAAGTACATGAGCCTTGGTATGCCGACATTGCAAATTTTCTTGCTACAAACCGATTTCCCAAAGAGATGCCGAGCCACCAACAAAAGAGAATAAGGAAGCAAGCTCGACACTTCTTGTGGGATGATCCGTACTTATGGAAGCAATGTGGTGATCAAGTTATTCGAAAATGTGTGCCGGAGAATGAGCATCGCTCCATCCTTGCTTTTTGTCATAGTGAAGCTTGTGGTGGACATTTTGGACCGAAGAAAACAGCATTGAAGGTACTCACTTGTGGTTTCTTTTGGCCTACGATTTTCAAAGATGCATTCATGTTTTGCAAAGCATGTGATAGATGCCAAAGAATGGGGAACATTGGAGCTAGAGATCAAATGCCGCTCACGCCTATCATTGAGGTTGAAATTTTTGATTTATGGGGTATTGACTTCATAGGACCGTTTCCTTCAAGTAAGGGTTTTCTTTACATATTACTTGCGGTTGATTATGTGTCGAAGTGGATCGAAGCAAGGGCTACACGCACCAACGATGCCAAGGTGGTAGCCGGATTTCTCAAGACAAACATCTTTTCACGTTTTGGAGTTCCAAGAGTCTTGATTAGCGATGGAGGATCCCATTTTTGCAACCGAACCATTGAAGCCTTATTGAGGAAGTATGGAGTCACACATAAGGTTTCTACACCTTATCATCCCCAAACAAGTGGCATGGCCGAGGTAAGTAATCGAGAGATCAAGCAAATACTTGAGAAAACCGTTGGACCTTCAAGGAAGGATTGGAGTGATCGTCTCGATGATGCTTTGTGGGCATATAGAACTGCATACAAGACACCGATAGGTATGTCTCCTTTTCGGTTAGTTTATGGCAAAGCATGTCACTTACCGGTTGAGTTAGAGCATAAGGCATGGTGGGCAATCAAGGCCGGTCTTCATAGAAAGCTTCAACTCAACGAACTTGAAGAAATCCGTAATGAAGCCTATGATGTCGCTTGGATCTACAAGGAGAAGACTCGAGCCTACCATGATAAGATGATCCGAGGGAAGAAGTTTCAAGTTGGAGAAAAAGTTCTCTTATTCAATACAAGACTTAAACTTTTTCCGGGTAAGCTTCGATCTCGTTGGTTTGGACCATTCATTGTTGCTAAAGTTTTTTCTCATGGTGCCATCGAGATTCAAAGTGTGGTGTCGGGAGATACATTCAAAGTTAACGGACACCGTTTGAAGCCGTACCACGAGCCCTACCTACACCCCACTATCGAGGACTTCAATGTTCATGACATACCAACTGCCGGAACTGAAATTGCCGAGCAGCAGCCACCAGTTTCAGCCGCGCCACCACCCCCTGCCGGACCTGCCATTGCCGGCAGGGTTGACACACTCACACAGGAAGCCGGACACAAGCCGGATACGTCGGATACGAAGACAATACTGCCGGACACGCCGCATGAGTCCGACACGGCTGCAACTTGCGACGAGCTACTTTTTGAACTTCTTCATGCCGAATTGAGCTACTTCGGAGCAAGGTGAACACATGCAAACACGGTGAAAAGTCTAGCCTATGGACTATAAACACAAAGCGCTACTTGGGAGGCAACCCAAGTCGATCAAAGAAAAGTGAAGGAGCCATCACCGGGAGTTTGAAATTTCTTAACCCTTCTCTTTTTCTTTGATTTGTGATGATATGTTGGAATATGTTAGTCAATTGCATGCTTAGGAAATTCGTTGATATTGTTTTGTGCTTACATTGAGGACAATGTAATTTTCTAAGTGTGGGGTGGGATAACGTATTCCGTTTATGTTTTCGTGTGCTTAGTTTAGAAAAGAAAAATTCAGAAAATTGTAACACAAAAATAGGGTGTTTAAATTTTTGTTTCGAGTCTTAGGATGCCCCTAATATGTCAATGATGTTTTTCTCCTCTTTGCATACATAGATGATGGTTATGCATAATATTAAAATTGTAAGTTTCATGGATTATGTGCATTGGTAGAAGCATGTAGGATGTGTTGATTATTAAGCATGCATGTTTTAGCTAATTTATTTCGAAAATAACCTATGTGAGCTTTAGTGCCAAATTGCTTTCTTCTTGAGCGATAAAAGATAAAATTCGATAGATTCGTAGGAAGCATGAAACCTCATAATTCTTTGATTATTCGATGACTATGTGCCATAGCTTTTTAATGAACTCTAGTATGCTAGAACTTACTCTTGTTGATTTTCAAAACATTTATATCATAAAATACTTTGATTTTGAATATGATTGAATAAAGATCATTTAGATTTACCACCATAGCCAAATAAAGCATGTGCCCTATTGGAACCCGTCGTGGGACACCTTAGTAAACCCCTTTGAGCCTATGTTGAGCCTTTTCTTTCATCACCCTTAAACACTTTCCATGAACTTAGTATAGTGATGCCTTTACCTTGTGTGTCGGCAAAGCTTGATTTTTGAAAGCGTTTTCGCGTGTGTGATGAAGAAGAACAAGTGTGGGGTAGACGTAGCCATAAAATTATATGAAAAATGTATGCATGCCGTGCCTATGAAAAGGAAAAAAAAATGCTCGGATTAAAAAGAAAAGAAATAGAAGCCGAGAGCAAGAAAAATGTAGGGCACGGCATAGGCATAGAAAATAAAAATTTTGTACATGGCTATTGTCTTGAGTATTGTTGTAATATTATGGGAAGAAAAGAATGAAGTATGGGTCCAACAAGATGAAATTTGACCCTTTCGGCGAGAAGACATAAGGAGATTAAACTTTGCCAAAGGACACGGTGACGTTTTGAGCCTCCTTATCCAAATATCGAATACCTCTTAGCCTAGCCTCATTACAACCCTTTTATTGATCTTTTTCATGATTCTTAAAATTGTTAAATTTGATTGTGGAGATTATCTCAAGAGTAAGCATATGGTTTTGGTTCATTGGTGCGTATAGTTGTCATATGAGGTTTTTCCATAAGAATTCACAAAGTGCTTTCGTTTCTTTGATATATGCAAGTCACTCTTTGTAATTCATGATCTTAATTTCGCTTGCATATACTTATGTGTGAATAACCATGCTTCGAGAGAAAAGAAGAGAGTATGCCTAGTGAGGTGATTTGAATTTGCTTAACATGTTTACATGCTTACCTTTTGCTCTTATATGCTTTTATTGATGTCACATGTTCATGAACCTTGGAATTTTCGTGCTTAGCATTCCCATGCATTTAACTTGAAAGCTATGTGTACATACGAGCATGAGACAAATTGTTAGGGGCAATAGTAGTTTGAGTCTTAGTTTAATTTAGTTTGCTAAGGGACTAGCAAAGGATAAGTGTGGGGTAGTTGATAGGAGCACAATGTGCGACGATATTACATGCTTATGCCCTCGTTTATGCTTTGTTTAACCTTTATTTGTCTAAGATAGAGTCATAATGTAATTTAGTGTTAATTTGGTAGAGTTTGGCGAAAAATAGTTAAGAATCCGAAAAATGACTAAGTTTGAGAAATCTGGAAAATAATGCAAAATATGTCTTTTTCGTGATTTTGAGATGAATGAAACTGTGATCTATCCTTATCCTAATTCTATGAAATTTGGCGTGCTTAATAATCATATGCTGAGGAATGTTGTGTTAAAATTTCAGATCAATTGGAGTTCGGGAAGTCACCCAAAAGTTGGCTGCAAAACGGCAGTCCGAGCGTTTCAATCCAGGGACTTCCAGGATTTTCCTGGGACTTTGTCCCAACTTCGAAAAATCATTCCCGTCGACTCACAAGGAATTTGATCGAACTGTTTTATGGGGAGATGGCCATATGTGTCTAGTTTATCTGAGACTTGGAATCGCATCAATCGGAGCTCCACGGATGGAGATATACCAGAATTACTGCAACAAGGTCAAATCTGCCGATTCCAGGAACCTACTGCCCCCTTTTTGTGTTTTCTGTTTTTAACGGACCAAATGGTGCACAAATGCATTTTTGAAGATGGTTCAAGCTTTATGAAGGGAAGAGGAAGACACTAGGCCATGGCATTGAAGAAAAATTGAAGAAAGAAGTTCTCCTAGTCACACTAGGAGAAGCTGCCGAATAGAGGCAGATTGTGTGCCTTTGTGTTGCTGCCGGCAATGATGCATTTTTGGTGGATTAAGACCTATCAATTGAAGTCCAATGATCATACAAGAAGTCCATGAAGATGTGAAGCCCAAGCCTTGAAGAAAATTTCAGAAAAAGAAAACCTAATTGAACCATTAAAGGAAGGTTTCAAAACCTTATTCTAATAGGTTTTGTGAATCCCTTTTGCATCTAGGGTTTTGCCGGCAGCCTCCTATATATATACCCTAACTTTTTCATTCTAAAAATCATCTTATCTCAAGCACTAAAATACTAGCCAAAGCTCTACCAAGTTTCTTAAGTACCAAATACCCAAATACTTAGCCAAAACACCATCACCACCACCACAAACTTCCGAATTCCTTCACCTTGTTTTCTGCCGATTCTTGCTTAGGCCGAGCACTAAGGAGCAGCAGCAAGTACCATTTTGTCACGTCTTGAGGAGTCTTCAAAGGTTCTAAAAGTGTGATCCACTCCCCCTATGGCTTTTGTATTTGTTGTAGTTTGGTTGTATTGTATGAAAACAATTCGTTTCTTGGTTTTTATTGAACTTTTATGTAAACCGATTGCATGATTGATGTTTATGTTTAAGTTTTATGATTTTAGCATGTGAATTTCGTATGTATGATAATTAGGGCAGTGGTATCTTGCATGTTTTAGGTTCGAAATTGGTTAGAAATCTAAGGATTGGGACTTAAAAACCGAAACATTAGTGTTGGCTTGAAGCATGTAAATCTAGATGTTAGGTTTCATCAAACCCGAGTAATAACAAATATGGCTAGATACTCAAAAGGTTGCTTTCATTTGTTTTGCTCACCTAGGGTATAACACTTTAGAGTTCTTGCATGTTAAAATAAGATGATTGACAACCTTGCTTGTTTTGCATGTCTCCGATTTAGACTATTGTGATTAATTGTTAAGTCTCAAAAGGATTAACATATATTCTAGGGTCCATACTCAAAAGGTCGATCTTAAGAACTTGAGAAGTCTTACAACTAAGTTGTAGTCGGAACTAATTTTGAATTTAAACATGTTGATACTTGTTCCTTACCTTCTTGCATGTAAATTTACGTGTTAAAGAGTCTTTGTGTGAACTGTTTTGTGTGAAAGATGATGATCACTTGTAAATATTAGACTTAGGATTTATTTTCAGCAATTTAAGTTTCGTGTGTAGTCTAGGGCAGCTTAATGCCGAACCATATCATACCCCCATGTGTGACGTTTTGTGTTTATATTTGTATTTATTTGTCTAACAATTTCATATCTCAGGTACCCTTAATCCCCGGCTTAGAACGATCCCTACTTGCTTATACTACTAACGATCTTTTGTAGGGTTTATTATTGCGTGCGAGCTTAGGCTCACATCAAAAACCTACAACAACCAAAACACTTCTAATTCCAGTTCCAACCTCAACACCTGGAGCCATCCGCTCCCCAAATCACAACAACCGCCACAATTAAACACAAAATCTAATTCAACTTATACTCAACTGGCTCACAGGTAATCTGAGTAATCTAATACAATGAACTGGAAATACAAATGGAAAAAGAAGGGTAAAGATCAATAGATCTCACCAAGCGGAAGTAAGGACGATGACGACTATGTCTTGATTCCGAGTACTCTTGACCTCTGATAAACTAATCTGCACATTGGGCAATTTAAACCGAAGGGCCCAGGGGAAAGTAATTTAAAAACGTTAGAGTGAGTGGATAAAAACAATTTTTTATAATACCTTAAATAGAAAGTATTATATTACTTTCCCAACATTTTATAAATAAAAACCACGATGCATGCATTTTAATAAAACGACCCACGTTTCAGAAAAATCATAATTTTACATCAGCCCCGCTGATATATAAAATAAACAAATAATACTTTGTGTATATTTTCAAAATGAAATACTTTTGAAAATCAAATAATAACATAGCACGACCAATCTCATTGATCATATAAAAACCCAGCCCCGCTGGTTCGGGAATTTATTAAATAAATGAAAGTATCATAAAAGAAAATATTCCCGAAAACCAAGTAAAAACGAAAAGCCAATCTCATTGGCCCAACAAACGAAACAATGGGGAAGTGGTTACACCATGAACATGAGCCTCCCAAGCTCGGGTCGGAACCTCCCAGGGCTTCTAAAGTAGCGTCTCACGCTATGGCTAGCTAGCAAATATGACGACCCAATAAGTGGTGTAAAAACAAGTCAAATCAAATCCGAAAACAAGCTTCCCCCCATTAAATCAAAATTTGTACGGTCCCTGACCGTACATCTGAGGCTTATAAATAGTAGCTACAAACACACCCGATGGGTGTAGGCAATTATTTCAGAATTATAGGGAAAAATATATATATATTTTTTTTCCTTCCTTTTTTTTTCTTACTGATTTTCCAATACGTTGGTGGTTTTTGAAGATATGGGTGGGTGGTTACTGAAGATATGGGTGGGTGAGTGCTTACTGAAAATTATTTCTTTTCTTTTTTATTATCTGCTATTTTGTAATTTGACTATTTTATCCCTATCTATTTTTTTAGCATTAATGTTTTTTAATGTTTCAGGGTTAAAGTGGTACATTTTTTTCTGTTTTGGCTAACAAATCATGTTTCTTTAATAATAGTATAGATAATTAATTAAAATAGTAGCCTCGAAGAAAATATATAACAGACATGTCCCACATGCCGTAAAATAATCTCGAAAGAAAATATGTATATAACATCGACATGTCTCACATGTCGTGAAATCACAAATTATGAAATCATAAAATCTCCGAAAATCTCATTTCCGGTCTTTTAAATATAAATACTTTCAAAATGATCAAATATTATTTATCAAATCATACTATTTCCGGAAATCTCATTTCCGAGTAAAATTACGTACTATTTAGAATGGTAGTAAACATATACCCCAAATTCATATTTTCTTTTAAATATTAAATGAACAGATATCATAATCATATACTTTCGATAATTCACATCAAGCTCAAGAAATTATTTAATTATAATAAACTTCATTTCAATAAAATATTTATGTATGCATTTATTTAAAATAAAATCCACTCACAGTACAACCGGTCTTGCCGCTATTCCGAGTTCTTGTCACGTCAAGTAACCTCTCGACCTGTAACAGAGACGTATTTATAAATATTGCGGAACTCAGAATTTATTTATAAACGTTAAATCTACGGACGTCCTCACTAGCCCAATTTAAAATTTACGCGTCAACTCAAATCAATTTACAACTGAAATGACTCAGTACACCCAGTCCAAGACTATTTAATCCTTTACTGGTCTTTATGTCGTAAATTCTATTTATTCGAATCTATTTCTCTTTTACAATAAGTCTAATAGTAACAATATAGGTCAACAGTAACTTTAGAAGTCTGACAGTAACTTTTAAATTTACAGTTTACCTTTTCACCTTTACTGTCTTACCTTTACCATTTACTAATTACTGAGTTACTGTTTACTAATTACCATTTATTAATTACTGAGTTACTGTTTACCAATTACCATTTACTAATTGGTCGTACCTTTACCATTTACTAATTACTGAGTAACTTTCTAGCGCCAGGTTACGAGTTGGGAACTCGGATGTTTTGGCCCTATCTCTTTCGAGATGGAAATGTGTTATTCCTGATAGGGCTACACATTGAGATTTTGGTCTCTTATTCACGTTGTGTTCTGGGAGTGGCCCTAGTTCTTGAGCAGCTTTTAAAAGTGATCGGCTTTGAAAATGTTGACAAAGCTAAAGTGAAATGATTGTCGTCGTTGCGACCTTGCTGTAATGAGTGGAAAATTGAATGTGTGACTTTCTGAATGTTATTTTAGATTGTTACGTGTATGTGTTAGACCCACTCTTATAATATATTTTGTGCATCGACCAATGGATTTGGCGTTTGTGGAGAAAATGAGTCCGTGGACGTTTAAGTGGCAGTGTACAGGTGTAGTACCTGTGAATCTCATAACCGTCTTATTTTTTATATTGGGCATATCGGATACGGAGGAATAAATGGAGAGCCATATATAGAGATTGTGGGACTATAAATAATTCCAAGGTTGCAAGATTGGATAAATGAAGAATTAAGAATTGAAATAGCTACTCAGAATGGAGATATTTGCCTCGAAACACGTGGTATTTAAGGGGAAAGATATTTGAAGATGTGGTCATGGTAACATTGGGAAATTAGTACGAAATCAAAGTTGGGTGGCTATGGTGAATTCTAGCAGCGTAAATATTGTAATATAGTCATTGTGACTATGGAATTACCGAGTTATGGTGAAGTGTGGTTAAGTCTGGTCACATGGCTTTACCGCGTGAGCAGCTAGAGATGATATCCGAAATACCAATATCGGGGATCTATTTGACCATTTGATGGTTAACTCGGTAACTCAGATAAGAAAATTCTGATAGTTGCACAAGAGTTGACAAGTGACTTTTTTCGACTGGTCATTTTATAAATATTTATATTTATATTTGATTGGTCACTTCTTTCGTTCCATTGTGTTTCTTTTTCGAAGATTTGCGACGAAACTTCGGCAAATCATAACTTTTGATCTGTAATCCCGATTCAAGATCCGTGAATGGCTTCTGGTTTGTGTGGAAATCACATGCTTATCTATAGTGGTTGGATTGAAATCCAACGGTGACTTCCAGGAAGCATTTTTCGAACTCTAGAGTTATTTTAGCAATTTTTCACAGTTGAGTCGGAATTCTATCTGCTACCGTCGTAGCGATATCTTTTGATTTTCGAACATTTATCTAGCTGATGGCGAATGTTGGCGCTGACTATTTAGTTAGTCGAGAAACACTTGTCAAGCAAAATATAAGCTTTATTCTTAATTCGACAAGTGTAAAAGGCGTGTGTATGGTTGCATACCAGATTGTTGTGATTGTAGAAGTAGAGATTTCGACGCCAAGGGTTTAGCGATATTGAAGTCATTGGATGCAACATGGGAGAAGAATTGAATGGTGTGACTCAATCGGAGGACGCTAATAAATCAAATAACTTCATTAAGTGAAGGGAATCTCGAGAACGGTAAGGTGAGTCACGGGTATTTATTTTGTATTGGTTTTGCAGGGCAATGCCAGGTGATTTGTTCGCGACGTTTTATTTGTCACGTATAATATAGCCTTAAGGGAAAGGGGTTTCCCTGTTGACTCAGGAAGTGTTTCAAGTCAAGACTGGTGTAAGGAATGTTGTGACGTGAGTAGTGCATATTCTTATGAGTTGATCGACGTTTTGTTAGTGGGAGAATTTCTTTTGGGATCGTATTGTGATAGGATCACTTACTGATCCAGAGATGACTTGAGAAGTTATTATTTTTGTAAATGCGTGTCGGTGTTTTCGTTGAATAAATCATTGATTCGAGTTTATCCTCATGTCAGTTCTCGTGGCCTGGAAGAGATATTGACTCGATCCTCTATAGTTAAATTGAGGTTTCGAGAATCTTTTTTCTCGAGGATTTCTTTTATTTGATGTGAGTTAATGGAGGATATTGGATATTTGTTGGCTCGAGCAATTCAAGTTGTGAGGTTTATTTTGTGAATTCAGCGAGTCTTTTGGTACTTGAGAGATTTTCTTTCGAGTTTAAGATCATATCCTGAAATTCAATTTTGTTGCGACGCTGTTTTCGATAATTGTCGATCTAACAGTTTTGGTGTTAGTCGTTGGTTATGAAATTGATTTTGACATTCGAAAGATTTCTTGATGTCATATCAGATCTGGTTTAGTGGTGATAGCTGATGTATCTAGTTGGAAGCCTCTATTAGTTGTCACGTTTGTCGATGGCTCAGGTCCCACTCTTTTGTGATATGTGAGTTACGGAAGTTGCTTTATCCGTGGACGAGATTGGACTTTGATAAATCAGTTTTCATTTGAAACCATTTCTGATTATTTTGGTGCGGGAAGCACAAATCGAGGACTCGTCCAGAGGCCATATGAGAGATACAGCATTGAATAGCTCACATGTATATTTCTCCAGTTCGAGTGATGGGACATTATTGAATGATGTGACAACAAGTAAAGAGCTGAGAGGTAGAACCCCAAAGTTCTTAGCGGCGTTTGTCGGTGTCAGTGCGGAATAAGATATCAGGACTTTGAATTGTGTATATGACGTATTTCCGCACCTAAAGTAGGTATGATGGTATGTGGGTGATAGAGATTGTTACACTCTGTGATGCCTAAGTCCATGAAATCTGATTGAGAATCGTGATTTATTTTACGGTTCTCGAAGGATTTGCATGCAGTTTTGGAGACTCGATGATATTTAGCATTGTCTTGCACACCTGGATTGGTGAATGGACAGAGAGATTTGTTCAGATCCTAGAGAATATTTTGAGTTTTTGTGAGATGCAGTTCAGGGGTATCTGAGATGAGTAAGTCAGAGTTCTACTGGTAATTGAGGTAAATTATGAGGTAAAGAGAACTACTTGATAAACTGGAGGAGCAATGAGATATCAGTGCCCCATCCTTCTTTTTGGCAGGTACGTAAATTTCGAGGACGAAATTTTTATAAGGACGGGAGAATTGTTACAACCCGAAACTCAAATTACCTCCTGATCATCTATACTATTATTAAAGAAACAAGCTTTGTTAGCCAAAACAGAAAAAATGTACCAAACTACCCTTTAAATATTAAAATACAAACCTGATCTTTTTCACAGTAGGGTCATAATTGTCAAATTACTCAACTCAGAAAAAGATAGAAAAATATAGAAAAATAGGAAAATTTGGATTTGTATTCTCTCCCACGTTCATCAGAAACAGTGATCTACTCTCCACGTTCTGTGCAACCTCAACTGATCTCCCCTTTTGATAATGGATTTTTTCTTCACTCTTGCAAAAACTCAACGCCGAACTACCCAGATGTTGGGTTCATCACATTCTCACAGAAGACATCCAAAACCTCTTCCATAAACGGTAAGTTGTAATCAATTTATTGTTCTTCAGCAATCTATCGATTCTTTTTATTCTCTAATCTCTGTTTCATTGATTCTTTTGAAGGCTTACATTTTCGGTTCCTCTCTCCCCTCTCATTTAGATTTTAAATTTCAAATTAAGCTTCCTATACGGCAGTTGCGGTGAAGCCAACCACCGCCCTGAGATGGATTCAGCTCCGCATGACCACCATAAGGTACAATTGTTCTCCTTTCTTTTCTCTTTTGTTTAATCACTTCTGATTCGGTAATCTTCTATACTATTATTAAAGAAACAAGCTTTGTTAGCCAAAACAGAAAAAATGTACCAAACTACCCTTTAAATATTAAAATACAAACCTGATTTTTTTCACAGTAGGGTCATAATTGTCAAATTACTCAATTCAGAAAAAGATAGAAAAATATAGAAAAATAGGAAAATTTGGATTTGTGTTCTCTCCCACGTTCATCAGAAACAGTGCTCTACTCTCCACGTTCTGTGCAAGCTCAACTGATCACCCCTTTTGATAATGGATTTTTTCTTCACTCTTGCAAAAACTGAATGCCGAACTACCCAGATGTTGGGTTCATCACATTCTCACAGAAGACATCCAAAACCTCTTCCATAAACGGTAAGTTGTAATTAATTTATTGTTCTTCAGCAATCTATCGATTCTTTTTATTCTCTAATCTCTGTTTCATTGATTCTTTTGAAGGCTTACATTTTCGGTTCCTCTCTCCCCTCTCATTTAGATTTTAAATTTCAAATTAAGCTTCCTATACGGCAGTTGCGGTGAAGCCAACCACCGCCCTGAGATGGATTCAGCTCCGCATGACCACCATAAGGTACAATTGTTCTCCTTTCTTTTCTCTTTTGTTTAATCACTTCCGATTCGGTAATTGTCTCTATCAATTAAACAAACCGCTCATACCTTGATTTGCTATGCTTGGCAGCAATTAGACCCCCAAAACTTTTCAACTCCGAACTGCCAAAATATTGGGATTACCTTTTCACAGAAGACCCCCAAAGTTGTCTTCATCTCTTCCATTTACAGTAAGTTTTCATTGAATCTGTATTGGTTTTTTTCTTTTTTTACCTAGCTTGATGGATTTTTGACTATCGATTTTTTTTTATTATGGGTTTTTCATTCAATCTAATACGACAAATTATTGAGATTTCATTTGTGACTTCAGCTATTTTTTGCAGGATCCTGATTTGATATCTATACTTCTGCAATTTGATTGGAAGAAGCTTAAGGTATGGCAATTGTGCATTCCATTTGATTTGGTTTGTGTTTGCAATTGTAAATGGTTTTCATGAGGTGAGCACAATGATAAGTGTAGATGAATGGTGTGCTGCCATTGAAAACTACTGCTCCATCAATTTCTTATCTCCATTCACACGTACAAGTACTGAAGTTCAATGCATTTTTCTTATCTCCACTCCACAATGTTAGTTAGCTATTTACTGAACATTGGTTAGATTCTATACTTTTTCAGCATTTCTTTAATCAATGACTTTCACTTATCAGTTTAAAAAGCTTCTGTTTGAAAATCTTCTATTTTATGTTCATGATATCTATAATTATATATTCCCCAGGTATTAGTCCCCATGTTGTTCAACACAAGTACTGAAGTTCAATGCATTTTCCTGATCTTCACTCCAAAATGTTAGTTAGCTATTTTACCCAACATTGGTTAGCTACTTTAGCTTCTGTTTTGTGTTTATGATCTAAAAAATTGTATATTCCTCAGGTATCAGTCTCTACACTGTTTTATGAATAATTGTTGAGGCGTATTGAATTTGTTCAATGACTCCCCCACACTCTCGACGTCTACGAGAAAGACAACGTATCAATTATCGAGTAAGAATGTTATCTATGAGTCCAGATCAAAGACAAGAACATATTCACAGAAGACGTTCAAATTATCGTGCTTGCACTTCTACAAGTCAAGGAACTGGTGTGCCTTTGTATATTGGAGCAACATCTCCCTCAACAGCTCCTGAAGGGGAAATTTCAGCATTGACCATCAATTATGACCCTAATATTGCCCACAATCAAAGCCAACAGAATTCTCAGCGCCAAAATCAACCTCAAGTTCCACGCCACTTAACCGACATTAGGCGTATGGCACGCTCTAGCATACTTCCAAGCACAACAAATCAAGGTATGAATGTTTAAACTAAATTGTATGAAGATATCTTTATTTTGGACTTAATTATGATGACGCACGTTACCTTTATATAGGAGAATCAACCATAACATTGGGTTTTGGAGAGACAACAATGGCTCAGCAGCTTCACCAATCTTTATATCAACATGGACAAGTATGCATGAGACATCAGTTTCAGCACTCTGTATATGAACATGGAGAATCAAGCAGAGCACAAGAGTTTCAGCAAGCTATCAATGAACGTGGAGAGATAACCAGGCCACCATCTATCTATGAACATGGAGAGACAAGTACATTACAAGAAATCAGGTACCCTATGACTGAACAAAGAGAATTAAGGTCACATCCCAACCATATCAGTCGAAGACGCACCACCAATCCACGTCGTAATTTCTGCTAGAAATTATTACGAAGGTCAAGGCTTCATTAGAACTCAACTACCAGTCCCATCAATATGTAAACATTGTGCAGCAAAACTCTTTTATCTAGAGTCTAAAAACCTTTGTTGTTTGAATGGAAAGACTAGGCTGTCCACAATACCAGCACCAATTGAACTTCTTGAACTATTTTCAGAGCAAACCATGGAAGGAAGACATTTTAGACAGTACATTCGTGCCTACAACCATGTGTTTTCTTTTACTTCAATGGGTGTAAATGTAGATGAAAACATTGCAAATGCTAGAAGTGGAGTTTATACATTTCGAGCCCAAGGTTCTATATATCATCAAATTGGAAGCCTTTTACCTGTAGCTGGAAGCAGACCTAGATTTTTACACCTCTATATATATGATACAGAAAATGAGATTGAGAATCGGATTGCTGAAAACAATGGATTGCTCAGACAATAAGTCTTAGAGAAAATAAAGCGAGTCTTAGATTTGTACAATCCATTTGTGGGTGTGTTCCGTCATGTATCACAGCGTCAAGATTTGAATACTTACAAGCTCATTATCAAGGAGCAACCATCGAATCATCATCAGTACAGCCTTCCAAGTGTATCACAAGTAGCAGCTGTGTTCTTAGATGGTACAGAAAGTAATGTGATTAATGGGAGAGATATTGTGATTCAAACTATTAGTGAGCAACTTATGAATGTAAAAGATGTTGCTGGATATTATGACCCACTTCAGTATCCTTTACTACTTCCTCATGGGAGCTATGGATGAGATATAAATAGCCGCAACGATGATGGATCAGAATGTACATGTAGAGACTTCTATGCATATATGCTTCAGGTTATATTTTCAACCTAATTCTTACTCATTATAACATACTTTTTCGCAGTTGTATCTAGAATTATTTGATGCTAATAAACTGTATATGGTTTAGATACGTGAAGGAGATCCATCCTTAATATTACGTGGTGGTCGCTTATGATAGGAGCACAATGTGCGACGATATTAATTTGTTATTACCCCTTATTTGTGCTTTGTTAAGTCTATTTAGAGTAAGATCGAGTCATAATATAGTTTAGTGTTGCTTTGGTAGCACTACCAGAAAAGGGGTTATAGCCGACGACGCCATCTCGTCGGCCGTTTCCATTAAATCGTCGGCTATAGTCATAGCCGACGAAGTATCGTCGGCTATTCCCTCGTCGGGAATGCCCCGTCGGCTATAGTATAGCCGACGACACTGAGGGTAAGTCGTCGACTTATAAACCACGAAGTATAGCCGACGAAAAAAGCGTCGTCGGCTATTATGAGAACATTGCCGACGATAGAGTCGTCGGCTATAACTCTCCCCTAATTACCCCTAAACCCCGAAGTATAGCCGACGACTCTATCATCGGCTATAAGTCAGGCATAGCCGACGAATTAATCGTCGGCCATAACCTTCGCCGGAACCGGAAACGGCTTATTTTTGCCGGAATCCGGGAGGTTATAGCCGACGAAATATGGCCATTTCGTCGGCTATAACCCCTAAATATTTAAAAAAATTTAAAAATTTTGTTCGGGCCCAATTCCACTTCGTCTTCGGTTTGGCTGCAGAAAATCCACAAACAAACATCCAAATAGCCAACAAATATCCACATCAATCCATCCGTAATATCCTACTGTACAAACCCCCTAACTAGCCATCTACGTACACTACTAACTACTCATCACCCCCTAAACGCGTAGCGTCGTCGACGGGATCGTTCGAGTTCCGGTGGCTACCGCTACCCTGATCGCCTGGCGTACTCCGATGCGGGGGGGGAGTGGGGACGACGAAATCGGGCATCTGTGGCGGAGGCGGGGGCTCCTCTCCAGCTCGCTGGGCCTCCCAAGATTGCCGCATCCATCGGTACATCTCCGCCGCGGCCGCGTTGCTGGCCAGCTGCACCGAAGCCTGCTCCTGGAGCGCCTCCACTGCCCTCGCCAACTCCGCCTGCGTCCTCTGCAGCTGTGTCTGCAAGTCTCTGCTCGTCGAAGCCGCACGCTGCGTGCTGGGATTGGCCGGCGTGTACTTCAGAACCCCATCTCCCGCCGCGCCTAGGCCTCTCTGGTAGAAGTAGTTGTTGCCAGTCCCTACCGCCGCGTGCATGATCTGAGAGGCCAAGCGCGGCTCAAGGGTGTCGATCGTGGAGGCAAACGCCGCGATCGCCTCGTCGGACGCCCCTTCCCCCAGCGTCTCTCGCGCGATCACCTTGGTCTCCGCATCTATTCCCGCCTAATTGACAAGAAAATATAATAAACGAATTAATAAAAAAAAATATATAAATTAATTTAATGAAACACTTTTATTGAAGATGGGTGAATACTTACCACTTGGTCGGGACGGTCCGGATACATCTGCGCATGAATCCACGACAACGGCCTCAGCGGTCGGTCCCTCCTTGCAATCTCTGCCCACTGCCTCCAGGAGCGGGCGCCGCCGTGGTGGGGGTGCTCGTTCATCTTGCGGTTGTCGCTGTTCGTCTTCGAGATTTTCTTTATTATAAGAACGAACATATAAACGCAAATATAAATTAGTAACTAACTTAAAATATTAGTAACTAACCAAAAAAAATTATTAACTAATTTAGTTACTAACTAATTTAATTTAATTAGTAACTACCTAACTAACTAATTTAATTTACTAACTAACTAACTTACTAACTACCTAATTTAATTTAATTTAATTTAATTTAGTAACGAACTAACTAACTATGTAACTAACTAACTAACTTAATTTAATAACTAACTAACTAACTAATTAATTTAATTTAGTAACTACATAATTTAATTACTAAATAACATTAAAAAGTTATAGACTAGGCTAAATTTTCTTACCGAAACTCTGTCGCTCCCGAAGTAGGCTACCAGCCATAGCCACTCATACTCCCTGTACCGGAACTCGTGGGGGGTTGCACCTCGCCCCAAGCCCTTCTCCACATGGTACGTCATGTGGTGCGTCGACAGCTCGTTCTTCCACTCGGAGTACCTATATTAACAGAACACAACTGTTAGATATATTCGTACATCTTTAATAGTCTTCAATCTAACTCGAATGATAGTAAAATAACGCGAAACACATAACCTGTTCTTCAGCTGCTCGTCTCTCCACCAGTCCAAGGTAGGATGGACTCTAAACCATTGCTGCAATATTATAAATTAATTAGAAAATATTTTTATATAGTTATAAGGACTCAATTCATAAATGTTTATTTTCTATAATAAAAATACGATTTAACTCACCGACAGTGCATTGTACACTCGCGCCTTGATGTCATCGGGCACAGAGCCCCAGTCGGGCCACAACATTGGGACCCTGTCCCGCACGATCATGCCCGTCGCGTTGATATACTTGGTCGTGGTTTCTCTCCTCTCGATCGGGCGTCCATCCTCACCGGGACCGGGCAGGATCTCCCTGATCCCACCGGCGAGTTCCCTCTCCAGGGTCGACATGTTCGCTGGCCCTCTGGTCCGTCTCGTCCCCGCGGGTTTATTTACGAGGACGCCTGTTTCATAATTAAAATGAATACATGCCTAATAAAAATTCTGTACTAACTAACTAATTGACTAACCAACTACGTACATAATTTACTAACTAACTAATTTAATTTAGTAATTAACTAACTAAATAATTTGCTAAATAATTTAATTTAATAACTAACTAGCTAAATTAAATTAATTTACTAAATAATTTAATTTAGTAACTAGATTAACTAGCTAAATTCTTTAATTTACTAACTAATTTAAATTACTAACTAACGAACACATTTAATTTACTAACTAACGTACTAATTTAATTTAATAACTAACTAACGACCTAACTAATTTAATTTACTAACTAATTATGAACTAAGCTTCGACGTAGTTAAATAATTAATTAAACAATCTAAATAATTAATTAAACTAACTAATTACCTGCGTCGTTGTACTGTTTGTCCTTCTCACGAACACACCACAGGCCGCGGCAGTCCTCTGAGTCGAATGGCCTGTGGACGTAGGCCTCCTCCCAGAGAATCTCGTGCGGCCGGTCGTGCCTCCAAATCTGCCTCCCCCTAGCGTCGTACTCGGGGATGGCAGGGAGTAACTGGACCATGTACATCCCCGATGGCGGAGACATACAGGGCGTGGACCCTGAGGGGCCTGATCCCCCTGACGGTGGGCCCTGTCGCTGTGGGGGGACAGGGAGCATCTCTGGAGGGTCTTGATCGGCGCGCGGTGGGGTCGGCTGCCGATCCTGGAACAGTGCTGAAGTGCAGTGGGGTCTGGAGGGTGCGGATGTGCGTCCTCCTCTGACGCTCGAGACGGGGCCCGCTCCCGTCGACTCATACGATGAGCCCCCACGTGTATCGGTCGGGGTCAATCCCATCAACGTCTCCTCACGCCTGTTCATTGGCCGGCGTAGGCCCCGACGACCGCTGGATCCGCCCCCCCCCACGGCTGTGTCCTGCCTGAGCTTCGGGGTCGCTCTCGGTCGGTCTGGCAATCCATCGGTCTACAGCGCGGCGGTTTTCTGCACAATTAGTATATAAATTCCATAAATTTCACAAAAATTCCACAAAAAAATAAAAAACTTCATTAAATATATATATACCTAATTATATATATATATATATATTCCGAAATATATATATATATATATATATATCCTCCTAAAAATTCCACAAAATTCCACAAAATTAACAAAAATTCCACAAAATTCCATAAATTTCACAAAAATTCCACAAAAAAATAAAAAACTTCATTAAATATATATATACCTAATTATATATATACCTAAATATATTTATACCTAATTATATATATATATTCCGAAATATATATATATATATATATATATATATATATATATCCTCCTAAAAATTCCACAAAATTCCACAAAATTAACAAAAATTCCACAAAATTCACAATTAGCCCTAAAACACTTATACCTAAATCATTTAACCCTAAAAAACAATTAACCCTCACAAAATCAAAAAAATTCTAAATCAAAACCCTAAATAATTCAATAAATCACAAATGAGGGAGAGCCAGGACTACCTGACATGGTGGTGCGACGGGGACGAGGACCGGTGGTGCGGTGCGGCGGCGACGGCGGCTAGGGGCGGCGGCTAGGGGCGGCTGCGTTCGGTTCGAGTTCGGGTCGGGGAGGGGTCGGGAAGGACGGGGAGGGTCGGTCGGCGTCGGGGAGGGTCGGTCGGCGATTAGGGATTTAGGGGAGAATGCAGAAAATGAGGGAGGCGCCCTCTGTTCTGCTTTAAATCGAAGGACTATAGCCGACGATGTCAATTTTAATTCGTCGGCTATACTATAGCCGACGAATTTCGTCGGCTATACTCTGACCCTAAATCCGGGCCGGGCCGAAGTTGGGCTTTGCGGGCCGAGGTACGTGGGGCGGGCCGATTATAGCCGACGAATTTATCCATTTCGTCGCCTATAGTATGAATGTCGTCGGCTATACCTTTAATATCGTCGGCTACTTCACGCGCTCAGCAGCCGTCAGATCTCCCCCATCCAACGGCGGACAATGAAAAGGCGCGGATCGCAAGAGTTTAGCCGACGAAGTTAAATATTTTGTCGGCTATTCCTTGGTCAAACTGCAAAGTCAAACCTCTAAACGCTTTAAAACGGCAATTGACCCGTCTAAATGACCCTTTTTGGCCTGACCTTCAACAGAGAATAGTTTCAAATCGATGCGACGCAACTAATCATATAAAAAATTTTCTCAAAATATTTACCGACCGTCAGGCTACCCATAGGAAAACGAAGGTAAAAAACAGCTAACCGCAACATTCGGCACACAGATTTTGTCGGAATCTTCTCATTTTTCAACAGTAGACGTATTTCAATATTTCGGTCATATCTTATTTCACGACACATTTGCATTTGAAGAGTGTACGTATAGTAACTATTTGAAACTATACATTCACTTAAACACTTAGTAAACAAGTTAAGGAACATTAGTGCATATGTTCCGATTTTGAATCTAAAAGTTTGGAAAATCTATTCCAACCGTCATATATCACCGTTTAGATTAAATACATGTATGCAAAAAAATCCAACTACATCTGACAACGTTAAAGGCTCGATCGGGACGGTCAAACTGCAAAGTCAAACCTCTAAACGCTTTAAAACGGCAATTGGCCCGTCTAAATGACGTTTTTTGGCCTGACCTTCAACAGAGAATAGTTTCAAATCGATGCGACGCAACTAATCGTATAAAAATTTTTCTCAAAATATTTACCGACCGTCAGGCTACCTATAGGAAAACGAAAGTAAAAAACAGCTAACCGCAACATTCGGTACACAGATTTTGTCGGAATCTTCTCATTTTTCAACCGTAGACGTATTTCAATATTTCGGTCATATCTTATTTCACGACACATTTGCATTTGAAGGATGAAGCAATGGTTTCGGTCATATCTTTCTGAAAATTTGCCATTTAGGGCCTGAAAATTGCCTATTTCACCTGATAAATTCCTGAACATCACACAAATAATTCAATACAATTTCCCATAAACTCCGAAAACGGTAATTAAGGACAAAAATGTATTCATACATGCATGCACCATCGTACACAAATACATACATAAATAGTATACTAAGGATGATAATCAGAATCATCCTCATCACTTGAGTCAGACGTAGTATAGTAGTTAATATCTGGCAACCGGTGCTCATACTCGTCGTCTGAGTCATCGTCTGCCTGAGATAGACGATTCGGATTAACATCATACATGGGCACCTGACCCCTAGGAAGTCGAACCACTCTGCCCGGCGTCACATTATTATCGCGGATGGTGGAGGATTCCGGAATGTCGACGGCGTCCGGCTCTTGGTATGTGGTCGCTTCTTGACACTCTGTGATCACACAAAGTGTGGTAGCACTGTATATGTCTCGCTGAGACACATGGTTAACTACCTTCCACGTGCCTTTGTTTAATGGATCATCAAGATAAAAGACCTTTTTGGCCGCTGTGGCGAAAACAAAGGGGTCATCTTCATACACACTAGTGGCGGTATTCACCGAAAGTATGCCGTACTGATCGATCCTTATGCGGTGCGGCCTAGTATCAAACCATCGACACTTGAACAAGTGGACTTTCATGCGGTTCCCATATATGAGTTCAACAACTGACTGTAGGACACCGTAATAATCCACGCCCCCCTCTGCACCATCGACCATCACCCCACAATTCTGTCTTTTGCGTTCCCCGTCTCTAGCTTCACATATATACTTAACGCCGTTGACATCACACATTGGGCGGACTGTGGAAGATATCGGCTTCATCGACAACAGCCTCAATTCCTCTTAGTAATTTCTATGACCACCCTTCGCAGCCACTTGCATCAGCTGAAAAATATAACTCAAATCACTTGGTGTGTTCATGATTAAAGAATAGGGAACTGTAAAAGAAAGCCATCTAATATATATATATTTATACACTTACCCATTGTGGAAAATAGTCTGCAAACGTCGTATTGTGGTACTCGAGATCACCGCCAACTTCCTTGCAGTTAAGATGGGTTCGTTTCCAATATTGTACCTCCAGACAGTTTATTAGAACCCACCAGTGGGCAATCCCTACCTTATGGTCAGGCAACTTGTCCACACCCTTCTTCTTGAAGCTTCTGTATGGTACAACATCGTTGGCGACGATAGATAGGTTGAACTCGGGGTCATCTCGACTTGGATGTTGTGGGGGGTCCTCCATCGCTCCCAAGTACAACTTGGCATACGTTACACACTCATGCGCAATGTAAGCTTCAGCAATACACCCCTCAGGCGCAGATTTATTGTGCACATATTTCTTGTAGTCTCCAAGTTGTCTGCAAGGTTAACAAGTGCATGTTAAGAGCATGCAACTTTTATTTAAAAACATGTATAAATCAAATTTAGGAATAACATGTACCTTTCGATGGGATACATCCAAGTGTAGTGTACGGGACCGGTAAGCAACAATTGTTGGGGAAGATGGATCATCAGGTGAGGCATGATGTCAAAGAAGTTTGGGGGAAATATCCTCTCGAACTTGCACAAGATAAAAACGATTTCCTCATGCATTCTCATGAGGTCTGATTTTCTAACTTCTCTAGCGCATAACTTCTGGAAGAATCTTGACAACGCCACCAACGACTCAACCACTTCATCCTCCAAGTACGCTCGAATGAAAATAGGGAAGAGGCGTTGAAGCAGTACATGGCAGTCGTGACTCTTCAATCCGTACATCTTGTTGTCTCGGTAGTTAACACACTTGCTTATGTTACCCGCATAGCCATAAGGATACCTGCATAGCCATTAACAACAATTAGATTTCATGCATATATAGTTGTCCAACAACAGATGGATTCTTTAGGGAATACATGCCTAATAAAAAGTTACCTGACATTACTCATCCATCCAAAGATTTCATGTTTCTGGTCCCTGGTGACGGTGTAAGGAGCTTGGGGCATTTTGCTCCTGCCCTCTCTCAACCACAAATGGTTCCACAGTCCCATATTTCTCAGATCAACGCGTGCCTTGGGGGTGTCTTTTGTTTTCTTCTCCCAATTCAAAACTGTGCCAACCACGGCTTCACACACGTTCTTCTCTATATGCATGACATCCAGGTAGTGTCTGATAGCCAACCTGGCCCAATAAGGAAGTTCCCAGAAGATGCTCTTGTGTGACCAGAACCTATACCAATCGGGCCTCTCTGGAATCGTGCGCAACACATCGGGATGATTGCTAAGTGGACCAAAGTCATACTCATTCAACACTGCCAATATTTCCTCCCCTGTCCATCGCTCCGGTGCCTAGCCCCTTTCTTCAGTCCCATCAAAAGCCTGTGCATCGTCCCTAAATGGATGGTCATGCGGAAGCCAACAACGGTGACGCATCTGGACAATCTTGCTGCAATGAGGACTGGAGCAATCAACAGTCATGCACTCTGAACAAGCCGTGTAACCCCTGGTGACGCTGCCCGACAACATACCCCTCCCAGGAAAGTCACTGATCGTGCCAACAAGTAAGGCACGCATCCGGAACATCTCATTTTTGAACCGGTCGTAGACCAGGTGGCCTTTCAGACTCAAGTACCGAAGCTCCTCAATTACGGGTCTCAAATACACATCGAGACACTTTCCCGGATAACCTGGGCCTGGAATCAACAATGTGAGAATGTTATATTCCTTCTTCATGCACATCCACGGTGGAAGGTTGTACGGAATCAAAATAACTGGCCACACACTGTACTGAAGCTCTTTCTTGCCAAAAGGGTTGAAACCGTCGGATGATAGCCCTAGCCAAACATTTCGAACCTCTGATGAAAATTCAGGAAACTCCAACACATTCTTCTTCCAAGCCTCTCCGTCGGCGGGATGTCTAAGGGTGTCATCGTCAGACACATTCCTCTGAGCCCACCATCTCATAGCTTCGGCCGTGAAAGCACACATGAACAACCGCTCAAGCCTATCAATCAGCGGGAAGTACCGAAGTATCTTCACAGCTTTCTTGTTCCCTTTAGGAGTGAACTTATGCCGCTCTGTATTGCATACTGGGCAGTATTCAAGATCTGCAAGTCCTTCCCCGTAAAACAGAACGCAATCGTATCTGCATGCATGAATCTTGATGTAGGAAAGGCCGAGATCTTTAAGGATATGTCGCACCTTATGATGACTGGTAGGAAGCCGATGTCCGGGGGGCATCGTCCTACCCCATATCTTCAGCCAATCATCAACCGATTTGACAGTGCCTTTGTTCTCCGTTTTGATCTTCATCACTCCCATGACAGATTCAAGGACAGTCTTACTGCATCCGGGGTACAACGGAGTCTGTTGCAATGCGATCAGGTTGTTGTACTTTTCCATACCACTTGTGTTGACCGGTGATCGGGGTAATGGCTTGAGTGGCTCAATATCAGGGAAACACTCCATCTCCGGAGGAGGGAGTTGCACATCGGGTGCTTCATCAAAGACACCGCTCTCACGAGGAAACATATCGTTGATCAAGTTCGTTGTTGGATCATTGGACGAACTCTCTCTCTCGGCAGATTGTCCATGATCATGAGGACCTGCAAACTCTGGTTCACCATGATAAATCCAATTAGTGTATAGGACCCAAAATCCATATCTAGCCAGGTGTTGCTCCACTTTCTCTATGGAAAAACGTTGTCGTGGGCTGGCACACTTGCACTTTTTACACGGGCAATAATAAAGTGTAGTGTCTCCACAGTCAGCCATCACAAAGTCCAGGAAACTCCTAACTCCATCATGATACGCCTGATCCCATCTTCCAAGGGTAATCCAACTCTTGTCCATCCTGTAAACTCAATAAATAAATATAACTATATATAGATATGTATATATACACGTACTACGTACGTACGTACTAATTAATTAAAAAATTCATCATTACACACACATATATATATATACACATCCCTAAATTAATTAAAACATCGTCAATCTCCCTAATTAATTAAACACAATATATTTTTTATATATACCAACAATATATTTTTAATTACAATTAAATTAATTAATATATATATATACATTTTTTCATCAAATTCATCTAAAATCACCTCAAAATCAACAATCAATCACTAATCTTCAACAAAACTTCAATTCTATCTAACAAACATATCAACCCATTAATAATCTCATCTCAACACATATATATGTATATATCAAATTAATCACACATTTATTCTAATTAAATTCTAAATTAACACACCTCTGCATATAACCAACCTAAATCAACACACACAGCAATATACGTACCTTTCAAGCTTATGACCGAGGTTTTGGACGATTTCAGAGCGTTTTCGAAATGTTTCGAAAAAATTTCGACGAATGAGCTCGCTGCTGCAGAATAGATCTGATATAAGGGTTATAGCCGACGAAGACCCTCCTCGTCGGCTATGACCAAAAACTTTTCGTCGGCTATAGTTATAGCCGACGACGTGAAGGAATAGCCGACGACTCGTCGGCTATAACCACTTATAGCCGACGAAGTACTCTTTCGTCGGCCATTTTTTTTCATATCGTCGGCTATAACCCCTTTTCTGGTAGTGTAGAGTTTTGAAAAAAATGTGCTTAATTGTCAGAAAAACGACTAAGTATAGAAATCTGAAGAAAAAGTGCAAAATATGTTGTTTTCGTAATTTTGAGGCATGTGTTTGACTAACTTATTCTTTTCCAAATTTGATGAAATTTGGCAGACAAATAACTGGCAAGCTGGAGTGTATTGTGTCAAAAATTTAGATCAAATGGACCTCGTAACGTCACTCAAAAGATGGCTGCAACCTGGCAGTTTGAACAAAACGATCCAGGGACTAACAGGATTTTCCTGGGACTGTGTCCTGACTTCCAGAATTTATTCCGGATGTTTCACTTAGAATTTGAAGAAGCCCTTATATGTGGAGAAAGCGCGATGAGTCTAGTTTCTCCAAAACTTGGAATCACACCAATCGGATCAATGTGGAAGGCGTTATGCCGGATTTACTGGAGAAAGGTCAATCTGCCGAGAAACATAGTGGTTTTCCGGTTGCGCAAGGAAAGCTTTCCTTTAGAATTTTGAAGCGTGGATCAGCTGTAATAGACCTAAAGACTTGTTGGACATGTCCATAATAACTTAATGAGAAGATTCAAGTCCAAGATCAGTCCAAAAAGAGTCTACAAGAAAAGAATTCGGATAACAAGTGAAAGAAAAAGAATCCTGATTAATTTCGGGAAAATTCCTGTGCACATTATCCAACTTCCACGGACTATCCAGGACAGCTCACAATGAATCAGAGTTCGAGCCTTATATGAATAGAAAGCTACGGGAGTCTAGTTTCCTAATCAATTGGAATCACCACAATAGCTATTTTCTAGAGAGAGTTATGATGCAATCAATGCAAGGAGGTCATTCTGCCGAATTCAGAAAATCAAGGAAAACCTAAACCAATTCGGTTTTGATTTGTGGCCGGCTTCTCTAGGTATTTCCTCTATAAATAGCCATGTAATAGTCATAAAAAGGATCTGGTCTCTCACTTTTACTTTGCCGAAACTCTGCCGAATTAGCACCACAAAACCTATACAGAAATTCCATAGCCGAACCACCACCATCTCTTGAAATCGCACCACCAATCATCACCACCGAATCCGCCCTTTGCCGATTGCTTCTTTGAAGGTTATTCAAAGTGTGATTCACTCATCTCTCATGGCTTTGTATTTTCTGTATTTTTATAATTCTTTGTCTATGAAGATTATAAGGTTTTGTGTTTGCCGAATTGGTTGTAATAATTCTATTTTGGATTTCCGAATTAGCTACTTGGATCTTTGTTTGCCGAATTTTTTTTCATGATGTGTTTCGATTTTTAATCAAGGTTTTGATGCAGGTACAAATCGCGTGTGTTCTTGATTTTGTTTTGTTTTATTTTCTGAATTCGTATGCACAACAAATTTAATGCTTAAGGACTGCCTAGATCAAGGCTAATCTTTATGTGTTAATTTCATGTTGCCGAATGAGTATAGGTTAATCATACGCCAAGTTGGTTGATTTGTATTTGTTCCAAGGGTAGAGTAATTCAGAAAATATGCATGTTAATGGGGTGAGGTGACGCCATACTTGTTACTTGTTTCCAATTTGACTTTTGTGCTTATGTGCTCGTCGTGTTTATTTTCTACGTCAAGTGTTTTTAAACCGATTAGTACCACGTTTAGGATTAACCGCAAAGATAATTCTAAATACTTGTCAAGTCTTAACGATTAGATGAGCCGCCAAGGACTCTAATTAAAATTGGAACTAGAACTGATCTTGAATGTGCCGATTTGCTATGTCATAACTTTGTGAGAAATTGTTACATGTTATGTGAGTTTTGTGTGAATTGTACTGTGTGAAAGATGAAGATCATATGTATATAATTAATTAGGATTTAATTTTCGTAAAAAAATCAATAGTTGTTAGATATAAATCCAAACCCCCCCCCCCCCCCCCCCCCATTTTAATATGTGATGCTTTGTGTGATTAAATGCCCTTGATTTCCCCGGATAGAACGATCCCTACTTGTCAATACTACACTCGACACAAGAAGGGTAATATATATGTATGATATTATTTTGCAGGTACAAATTGTGCACGTAATTTGGTTTCATCAGCTTACTGCAACAGTACATAGTTGATAACTATGTAAAGATTGAGGCACATAAACTTCGGTGGTTGCAAAGTAATCAGACAACCATTCGATCGGATTTGTATCAAGGCTTACGTGATGCTTTACAAGCTGGTGACGCTGATGCAGGTATTTCTAACTTTTTTTTTTTTTTTTTTTATAAATGAGAGAGGCTTAAATTTTCATCTTTCTCTTTACAAATGGGACAGAAGAACAAACAAGTGTTGTAGTAAGAAAAAAAAATAGAGACATACAAACATAATCAAGTCATACACAGAACCCCTTTCTCATGCAGCCCCTCAAGTATATTGTTGCAATTTTTTTTTCCCTTTTACTAAAACCAAACAGAAAAAGAAAAAATTTAATCAAATGAATCACAACTAGCTAAGTTGTATTTTGTTGATTAATATGAACAGGAAATGTGGGGCGAAGAACAATACTCCCCTCAACGTTTGGTGGAAGCCCAAGAGATATGCATCAACGTTATCAAGATGCTATGGCGGTAGTTTAGAAATATGGTAAACCTGACATATTGCTTACCATGACATGTAATCCAGCATGGGACGAAATAACAAATGACCGACCAGATTTGCAGACTCAAATTTTCAGAGCCAAATATGAGCTTTTAAAGAAAGATATCTACAAGACCGGAGTTCTTGGTAAGGTCATTACTCATGTGCATGTTATTGAATTTCAGAAAAGAGGCTTGCCACACTGTCACATGGTTATTATTTTTGATGAGAATGACAAATTGAACACACCCGAAGATTATGACCAGGTTATAAGGGCAGAAATTCCATGTAGAGATGAAGAACCGGAGCTATACAGGATTGTACTCAGACACATGATACATGGACCATGTGGAACTCTTAATGCAAATTCTCCGTGTATGAAAAATGGTCATTGCAAGAGAGGTTATCCAAAGTCATTTTCTGATTTTACAGTGCAAGGAAATGATTGTTACCCGATATATAGGAGGCAGAATGATGGAAGATCTGTTGTGTTGGATAGAAATTCTGAGGTAGAAATTGACAACAGATGGGTTGTACCATATAATCCATGGTTGTTATTGAAGTATGATTGTCATATAAATTTGGAGGTATGCAGCAGCATAAAGTGTGTGAAATATCTATATAAATATGTTTATAAGGGACCTGATCAAGTTTCTATGGAGGTGCGCTTGGGTCCAAATTATGATGAAATATCGAAGTATGTAGATGCAAGATGGATTTGTGCTCCTGAGGCATTATGGAAGCTTTTTGCCTTTCCAATGAACCGTATATATCCTTCTGTTGAGCGCCTACAAATTCAACTTCCAAACATACATCAAGTCTGGTACTACAGTCATACCCCAATAACATAAATTTTAGAAGATCCCTTGAATTCTAGGACCATGCTTACACAATTTTTCCAAATGAATTCTGTTAGTGAATTTGCTAGATTAAGGTTGTATAGAGAATTCCCTCAACATTTCAGATGGCTGAAATCTAACAGAACTTGGAGCAGGAGAGTGTCTACACAGAAAGCAATTGGGAGAATTTATACTGTATGTCCATCTGAAGGTGAGCGCTTTTACTTGCGTATTCTTTTAAATCATGTTAGAGGTCCCATGTCATTTGATGATCTTTTGATTGTCAATGGAATTGCATTCCCAACTTTTAAGCAAGCAACTGAAAGGATGGGTTTACTTGAGGATGATGGAAGTGTTCATCAGTGTTTATTGGAAGCAGCAACCACTCGAATGCCATCTGCTTTACGAAGATTATTTGCAACAATTCTGGTGTATTGTGAACCAGTTGGAGTCCGTAGATTGTGGGAGGAATTTCATTTATTTATGGCACAAGACTACTCAACATCTACCTCTTCAAGTAATCATGTTGTCGTCAACCTTTTGTTAAGAGACTTGGATGGAGTGCTACAATAACATGGTAAACGAATTACTGATTTTGATCTTTCTCAAATTGATATTCATTTTGCAAATGATATTGGAATTGGAAGATTTATACAGGAAGAGTTGTCTGTGCATGTTCCACAAGAAGACTTGGCCTCAATTAATACATTAAATGCAGATCAACTTAGTGCATTTAACATAATCATGGCAGCAATTAGACGTAATCAGTCAGCATCATTCTTCGTAGATGGCCGTGGTGGAACTGGAAAAACTTATCTCTATCGTGCAATTCTTGCTTCATTAAGGAGTACTGGTCAAATAGCAATTGCCACAGCTACATCAGGAATCGCTGCTACTATTTTGCCTAGAGGAAGGACCGCACATTCACGCTTTAAGATTCCCATTGACTTACTGTCCATTAATTCATGCTCTATAAGTAAGCAAACAGATTTAGCAGATCTTCTACGTCGTGCGATTGTTCTTATATGGGATGAAGCTATAATGACTCACAGAAAAGCTTTTGAGGCTTTGGATACAACTCTTAGAGATATAACTGGTGTGGAAATGCCATTTGGTGGGAAAGTTATGATTCATGGTGGAGACTTTCGACAAGTTCTTATGGTAGCAAACCACAAATGATAGATGCATGCATTGTGAAATCTTTGTTATGGAATGCCATCAAAGTACTCCGTTTGAAACAGAATATGAGAGCTCAGCAAGATCCAGAATTTGCAGATTTTCTACTTCGTGTTGGGGATGGAAATGAGCCGTTCGTAAAAGATGATATGATTAGGATCCCAGATGCGTTGGTTATTCCTTGGAATGGAGATCAATCTCTTGGCCATCTAATTGCTTCTATATTTCCATCTTTAGAAGACAATGCATTTGATAGTTCTTATATGGTTGATAGAGCTATTATAACGCCAAGGAATGATGATGTGGACAAGCTGAATGAAGTGGTACTGAATTCCTTTCCAAGTGAAGAGCACATTTACTATTCTTTTGATAGAGTTGAAGATGACCCTCACAACTTATACCAACAAGAATCCCTAAATTCTATAGCTCCTGGTGGTTTGCACTCTCATAAGTGAACTCTGAAATTGGTGCACCCATAATGTTGCTTAGGAATATTGATCCAAAAAATGGCCTTTGCAATGGGACAAGATTAATATGTCGTCAGTTCTTTCTAAATTTTATTGATGCAGAGATTCTCAACGGCCATTTCAAGGGTACACGAGTTTTTCTACCACGAATTCCTCTAAAGCCTTCAGAAAATGTGAAGTTTTCGTTCTCTCTCATACTTCGCCAATTTCCTGTTAGACTAAGCTTTGCACTAACGATAAACAAAGCTCAAGGCCAAACAATTCCAAATGTTGGTGTGTACCTCCCTAATCACTTCTTCAGCCATGGCCAGCTTTATGTAGCTTTGTCATGAGGTGTTTCCATACAAACAACTAAGATACTAATCAAGAATAGTGTCATTGAAGAACATCCTGGAGCTCACACAAGGAATGTTGTATTCAGAGATGTTTTGATGTCATGCCAAAGACAACAATATGGATGATTACTGTAAGGATACGATCTCTTTACCTTTTCCATATATTTACATGCATATGCTATTTTTTTTTTTTAAAACCCCCAAACAATATAACAAATAACTTCGATATGGATTTCTCACAGGTACAGTTTCAAAATGAAATTACAGAACAAGGGGTAATACTATTACAACTTAACTATTCCCTATTTAATAGTTGACGAAATGGATTATAACATGGTAGGCTTTATTAGGATTCTAATGTACTTTTCCCATCATTCTTATTGCAGGCTCACTTAGTTATGTCAAGTTACAGAGTACACACATATTAGATTGTCTTTGGTACTCAGCAGTGGTGACTGATCAAACATAGTACGATTGGAACAAGTGAAATTTGTGTACATTCTGTTTTCATTTCTTTTTCTCTTTTTACTCATTTGATTTTTTGTTTTTGTGTTTAAAGAAATCAATATGCTACAACATATATTTATCAAATTTATTACCGCGCCGTCTTGGAAATTAATACTTCATCAGAGAGTTTATGTTTATAATTTTAAAATTATTATTTAAACCTATTACCAAATTAGCATTAATGTTGTAAATGAGTTGGAAAAGGTATCTTCTTACTTCTACCTATGACCTTTTCATAAAATCTTAGTGCGTAAATAATATTCGGTCTCGAAGAAATGTTTTCTTCACTTGAATCACATTCGAGCAAATTTCTCCTGACTTAAATCTCTCTCAAAGCATCCTTCCTTATTTGGATCCCCTGATAGGAGCATAAAATGCGACGTTCTTAGTATGTTATACCTTTCAATTATACTTTGTTTAACCCTTATTATCTTAGAATCGAGTCATAATATCGAGTCATGAGTATTTGGTAGAGTTACAAAGAAATCGTGCTAAGTTTAGTAAAAATGTACAAAGTAGCCGATTTAGAGCTTAGGATGTGTTTCGTTAAACCTATAATACCTCGACTTTATATTTGATGAAATTTTCTTCTCTTATGAGCAGTATATACATTGATGATTGAGGAATGGAAAGAGTTAGAGTAATCGGAACTAAAGAAGCTACCGAGAATTGCTATACAAAATCAGATTCAGTAAGTTCCAGGAATTTCCTGGGCACATCACTCATTTCCAGAATTTCCCCAGAACAGCTCATTTGGAACTAGATGACGTATCATATATGTATAAAAAGATCTCTGAGTCTAGTTTCCACAGAATTCAGAATCGCATCAATAGCAATTTCCTGGAGGAAGTTATGCTCGATTGAAGACACAAAGGTCAATCTGCCGAGAAGAAATCAAATTTCAGACAAAAAGAGATGCAGTTCCTGCTGATAGGTTGCAGCGCCAGCCTCGACAATTCGCAGTCTGACAGTCGCGCTGTCGCAGCCTGACAGTCGCGCTGTTGCACATCATGACAGTCGCGCTGTCGCACATCCTGACACTCGCGTTGTCGAGCCGTGTTCGATCATGACATGCCCGCATCCGATACGTGTTCAAGTGTATCTGACACATGACCACGTGTATCCAATGACGTATCCACGTGTCCATGTCGAGGATGCCGATGTATCGGATACGTATCCGTTACTGACACCCACGCTGCCGAGGAAGGCCGACATTGACACTACCGCTGTTGAGAAGCTGCACATGCCGAGCACCAGCCTGCCGCAACGCTGTTGACAACCTGATTAGCCTCGACAACATATAGACAGATTAACCTCACTACACATCCTGCCGACGCTTCTGCGCAGTAGCTGCCGAGAAACTTCGTTAGCCTCACTAAGCCAATCCTGTGCACGCCTTGCACGTGTCCTGCCGAGAAGCAGCGCCAGTATCCGATATTGGGCTGCAGCTGCCGAGAATCCTGCATTCTGCCGAGGAGCTTCCGGGTGATCTTCCGAGAGGCTGCAAGTGTGCATACCATATCCTAGGGCTACAAGGACAATGAAAGTTGTGTCCCAATACATCAAGGAAGATGAAGACCGGTCAAACACATGGAAACCAAGTTCAAAAAAGAAAAGAAAGTCAACACCTTCTTGGATTAGGAAACTTAATCAAATTAGGTTTCCTAGTCCATTTTGGCTTTTCTTAACTCTCCTGAATTGCACAGGCCCTCTCTATATATATAGAGGCCGACATCACACATAAAAGTTGTCACATTCCGAAGCAAAATACTAGTGTACAGTTCTACCAATATTCAACCAAAGATCCAACATAGAATAGCAAGCCAAAAATACCTCACCACCATCGAAAAACTCCTCCATATCTGAACCAAGTTCTAAGCCTTCATCCAATCATCAAGCCACGTTTTTGAAGATCTTCTCAAGGATTCAAAAGTGTGATCCGATCCATCTCTTCTCCCTTCTCGGCTTGTTTTAATTGTATGTAGTTATGTGTAGTTTTGTATATGAAACTCATGTGTATGTTTGGTTTTTATGTTTTCATCTCTATGTGAAAAACAATTGTGAATTCGGTTTTATATTTATGCATGTTAAATTCGTATTTAAATTGTGTATATGGTTTTTCAAAGATAAGTTTCGGATTGCATGTTAAAATTATATGGAAAAGATGTAACAAAATAGTAACTAGGTAATCGGTAAGCATGCTAACGTAGTTGTAGTTTCGGTTTTGGTTTATTCTTTGAATCCGTGTGCAATGAAGGTTGCTACTCTATACAATTGCAATGTACTCGGGGTGTCGATTTCATTAGCCAAAATAAATATAGGTTAAGTCATACGATAAGTTGTCTAAACTTGTGTTATTTTTAGGGATAGTGGTTTAAAGAATTTACATGTCGATGTGAGAAGAGTGACGCCTTACTTGCTAATATGTTTCCGACTAAAAAAGACCTTGTGCCTAATTGCTATGCATGTTTGTTTTCAACGATAAGTGTTCTCATAGATGTTTAGTATAACTTTAGGATTAGACGATAAGTTAATCTTGAAGTATTTTTGAGTCTTAATCGATTATTAAACCGATAAGGAGCTAGTTGAGTTGGAACTAATTCGAGTCTAGAACACTTTAATATGTTGTCGTGAGTCTTGTTTGCTAAATTGTTGTGTGTTTAGATTGCTTTTGTGCTATTGCTTTATGAAAGAATGTCGACCAAACCTGTAAATAATAATTTAGGATTTTTATTTCTTTGTTTAATTTCGTGTCTATTAGTTTAGAAGGCAACCTTAGGGCTGCCGAACCTCATCCTTACCCCCCATGAATTTGTTTCGATATATATACATGTGAATAAGTGTGATAATTTTTTTGTGTATATACGTGTTTGTGATTTATTGATCGAATGCCAAAGGTACACAACACAATGATAAACCCTACAAAAGATCGTTAGTAGTATAAGCAAGTAGGGATCGTTCTAGTCGGGGATTAAGGGTACCTGAAACATGAGAATGTTAACACAAAAATTCACAAACACATATGCACACAATTGTCACACTTATATACATATATACGATTTTATGGGGGATGAAGATGAGGTTTGGTACCCTAGGGCTGCCCCTAAACTAGTGTACGAAAGACATAAAATTAAATCCTAAAGCTACTATTTACATGTTGGTCGACACTCTTCCACAAATTTCTAGCACGAAAGCAATCAAAACACATAACCAAATAACAAACAAGACTCACGGCAAACAATGAAAAAGTGGTCTAAACTCGACTTAGTTCCAATTTCTAATTAGAGCCGCAGCGGCCATTTAATCGTTACTAGACTTCTTATGTACTTAGAATTAACTCAGCGTCTAATCCTAATCTTGTTACTAACCGGTTTACATGACATGCAGCGTCGACATGTTCACTAGCTAGTAAATAAGCACAAAGTCTTTTTAATTGGAAACAAGTTAACATGCAAGGCGTCACACTTCATATTAGACAAGCAAGTTCTTTAAACTACCCTAGCCCTCGTGAAATCAATACAAATAAAGCAACGCAGCGTCTACTAAGTCCGTATTAAATTTCGGCTAAATGAGATCAATGCCCCACACATTGCAATTGCATAGAACACCAACCTTTAAGGCACACGAATTTAAAGAACTAACCAAGTACAAGTTTAAACCCAAATTGACATGCTTGCCGATTATCCTATTTACTATCTTGTTACATATTCTCTTTACTCTTTAACATGCAATCCGATTTCTAACTTTGCAAAGCCAATTAAACAAGTAGAAAACGTATTGAACATGATATTCATAAAACCAACTTTCAATCCAAACAATACATAGACACAATGTTTGAATCCAAAAATACATGCTAACTTCATAGACAAAATTAAGCATAGCTACCAAAGAATTACAAAACCGAGAGTAGGAAGTAGATCACACTTTGTAGACACCTTAGAGGCTGCAAACTTGTGTTGATCCAATGGAGGTGATGGCTGCGGTATTAGTGGCCTTTTTGGTGGTGGTGGAATGGTGTTTACGGCTAGGTATTTTGGTAGGACTTTTGGTAAACTTTTGGTAGAGCTTTTGCTAGAGTTTTTTTGCTCTGGAATGTGACAGCTTTTTCTGTAGAAAAGTGATCCTATATATAAGAGAAGAGAGGTGCCGGCAACCCTAGAGAAAACCTAGATATAATAGGCAAACAAAACCTTGTAGAATAAGGTTTTGTATCCTTCCTTTCATGGTTCATTTAGGAATTTTTTTTTTCTTTCTGATTTTTCTTCAAGGCTTGGGCAGCACATCTTCATGGACTTCATATGTGGTCTTGACAACTCCATTTGATGAACTTTGATCCAATGAAAATGTCCCAGCCGGCCTAATGCACAACCGGCAGCTTTGCTTGTCGGCAGACCTTCTCCTAGCTGGACTAGGAATACTTCTTTCTTCATTTTTCTTCACTTTGCATGATCATGATGCCTTCCTCTAATCTTCATTAAGCTTGGACAATCTTCAAGTATGCATTTGATTGCCAAAATGTCCAACAAAAACAGAAAAGAGAGATGGGAGGCAGAAGCTTGGTGGAATCTATAGGCAGGTGACCTTGTCGCGTTGCAACTGGCATAACTCTTTCCTCAGTGCTCCAATTGATGCGATTCCAAGTCCCAGAGAAACTAGACTCATAGCGCTTTCCAACGGTGTGGCACAGTTTCTGGCTCCAAGCGATGTGTCCCACAGAAATTTCACAAGTCAGGACACAGTCCCAGGAAAATCCTGGGAGTCCCTGGTGAGCTTTGTTCAAACTGCCAAGTTGCAGCCATCTTTTGAGTCACTTCCCGAACTCCGATTGATCTGAAATTTGGACACAATACACTTTAGCTTGCCAACTATATGCATATAAATGTCATCAAATTTGGAAAAGGATAGGTCAGTTTAGCACAAGCCTCAAAATCACGAAAAAGACAAATTTCACATTATTTTCCAGATTTCTTATACTTAGTCATTTTTCGGATTATTAAGCACATCTTTCCAAAACTCCACCAAACTGACACTAAACTAAATTATGACTCTATCTTAGACAAATAAGGATTAAACGAAGCATAAATGAGGGTATAAGCATATTAATATCGTCGCACATTGTGCTCCTATCACCTTTTACATGTCAGGTACCCTTAATCCCCAGCTAGAACGATCCCTACTTACTATATGCTACTAACGATTGTAGGGTGTATTATTGCATGCGTGCTTCAGTACCCATCAATTTTTAGCGCCGTTGCCGGGGATTATAAAAGCTTGATATGTTTTTATGTTGTTTTTGTATAAATTTCATGAATTGTAAATTATTGTTGGAAGTTTTATTGTAAAGTAGAAATATGCCTCGGCATGTAGAGTTTAAATTTCTGAAAATTTCATGATGTATGCCGATTCTGCTTTGTTGTAATAACTTAATTAAATTGCTAGGAGGCTTAGAGGATTATTTGTGTTGAGTTTGCTTTGAGTTTTGAGGGGAAGTGGAATAGGTAAGATCACTTTTGTTGATGTTAGCCTTAACCCTTCATGTTATCTTTCGAGGTCTCATGAGGTTGAGGGCGGCTTTTATCGACACTTGTGGTACTGTCAACACATGGTTCCTATCTGAGTAAGGGGCAAAAGGTTCGCCTATTAGTGTGTGTTGTCCCAACTTAGACTCAAAGGTTTGTCAAATTAGATCTCATAGGCCCACTGACTGTTTTCTCTTCTCTTTTGAAGAGGGGAGATAAGGGACTTGTTCTCCGTGGTTACCAACAAATGAGTCTTGCCTTGAGCTATTTTTCGGATGACACGCCTAGCCTTCTGAAACCACGGAACCTTGTGTCTAGACAATTGCACCTAGGGCGCACGTCTACCGAGCTTCAAAACTTAGAGTGAATTCGACATTAGTGAGCCTTGAGGTTTGAAATAAAACATTTGTGTGGTTCGAATTCTCGAGGTATATCGGATAAAGCATGATACTACCGGGGGCTGCACTAGTCCATTGCACCGTTATCTCCTCTGCTCCACGTACTTTGAGAGTTTGAACGAACTTAAAAGCAATTAGACCTAGACATTTCTACATCACCATAATTTTTTTCTTCGTGTGGTTATGCTCTTCTTGCCGTGTGTATATCTCTTCTTTGCCGTGTATATGTAGCTTGAAATTATTTGAAATTCGTTTAAAATTGCCAATACCGTGGCTTGTAATTGCCTTGTATATTCTTGTCTTCTATTCGTCTTCAATGATTCTAACTTGCTTCTCGTTGAACTATTCAGGATAATGCATGTCCGAACCTAATCTCTGGACAAGAGATAATCGAGGATGCTTGCAACGAATCAAAGAAGAACTCACACTCGCCATAGCAACACCATTACCCCCAACCGAACCATCACATAGCTCGGCATCATCACCATCACGCTTCTCTAGTTACTTCATCGTGTGATCTTAACGTAGAGGGACCCGAATTTGAAGCCTTTGCCGAGCCTCCCATGCAAGATTTTGTTTTCAACTTTTTCGAGCCACCAATCATGACTTCGATCCGTGCTCAAAATGGTCATGTCCCCAGAGGAGGAACCGCACCCGCAAACATCACTTTCCCTCCATGTGAAACTGGCAAGAGTGGGGAGTTCGAATTAAAGAGTGGATTTCTCCACTAATTGAGGCCGTATCACGGCTTGGCAGGAGAAGATCCGAATAAGCATCTTCAGTGGTTCAATTTTACCACCGAAAGTATGTGCCCTACAAGTGCCGACATTCAACACTTCAAGATGAAAGCTTTTCCATTTTCACTTGAGAATCAAGCCAAGGAGTGGCTATTTGAGGTGCCAACCGGTCGTATCACATCGTGGGAGATGATGGTGAATGAGTTTATAGTCAAGTATTATCCGGCATCTCGTATCACTGATTTGAGAAACCAAATCACAAGCATTCGACAATCAAGAGATGAGAAGTTTTCTGACTACTACAAGAGGTATAAAACCCTCGTTGCTTCCTGTCCATCTCATGGCATAAGAGAGGGGCTACTTCTTCAGTATTTCTATGAGGGCTTGCGTCTCATGGAGAGGGAGTTCCTAGATTCGGCTGCTCAAGGTTCTTTCCTTGAGCTTGATCCTACACTGGCCAAGAACTTGTTGGAGATTCGAGCGTTGAATAGTCAACAATTTGGCATGTCGCAAGACAATGCCTTGAAACACAAAGTGAATGAGACTACATCAAGTTCGGCATTGGAGAATAAGGTAGATAAGCTATCGGATATGGTAGCAAGTCTCATGCGAGGAAAGAGAGCACAAGTGTGTGGAGTTTGTGCCGAAAATCATGAAACTGACCAATGCCCTCAAGTTGGATCAAATGAGGGGTATGAAGATGTCAACGCCATCGGTTTTCAAGGAGAACAAATGTTCGGCAACTTCAATCCAAGATTCAACGATCATCCGAACTTTCGATGGTCAAATAATGACAATGTGCAAAGGCCACCAAATGCAGCCCCTTATCATCCGAGAGCACCATATGTGCCAAGACCACCCTTTGTGCCGAACCAACAAGCCCAACCTCAAGCCATGCATCCGTACCAAGCTCAAAACCAAATCGTGCCCATCCAAGCCCAAGCCGCACCAAGCAACCCCAAATATGACGCATTGATTCAATCTCTTTCGAGTGCAACTCAAGTATTGCTCGCGGGACAACAAACGCACTCAAAAGACATAGCCGAGTTAAAGACTCAAATGGGGTAAGTCGTGGACTTCATGGGAAAGATCACCGAGCAAGGAAAGCTTCCGGGTGGAGTTATTAAAAATCCGGGCCATGAGCATGCCAAAGTCATCACAACACGTAGTGGAAGAGTGTAGAATGAGGCACGACCTAAAATTCCAAAGAAAGTAACTTTTAGCATTCTCGACGATGACGAAGGCACCGGCAGCAATACTGCCGATACTACAAGCAACGCTGCGTTGCAGCCTGCCGTGGGCACTGCTGATACCGCTGCTGATGCTGCTGCGCGCCACACTGCCAATAGGGCTGCAGCCGATAGAGCTGCTGAGAAAGAGGCAATGTGAAATGAGCTAGAAAAAGACCCCGCAACCTCGAAGAAGGAGCACGTGCCGATCAAAGCCAATAAGGGAGCGGTGTCGAACTCTTGCATACCCTTCCCTTCTCGATTTGCCAAGTCGAAGAAAGACAAGTCCGACGAGGAAGTGTTGGACATTTTTTGGAAAGTAGAAGTGAACATCCCTTTGTTGGAGTGTATAAGGCAAGTGCCTAAGTATGCAAAGTTCCTCAAGGAGCTTTGCACAACAAGAAGACATACAAGGGAGACACGTGTGGTAACTATGAGAGAGACGGTGTCGGCCGTTATTCAACGGAAGTTGCCATCAAAGATGAAAGATCCGGGGAGTTTCAATGTGCCGTGTGTGATCGCCAACACACGCTTTGACGACGTTATGCTGACTTTGGAGCATCAATCAATGTCATGCCACTCAATGTGTATCAAACGTTGAGTATTGGGCCTCTCAAGAAGGACAATGTCATCATTCAAATTGTAGATCGATCAAGCAAGTATCTAGAGGGCTATGTTGAGGACGTTCTTGTACAAGTGAACCACTTTATCTTTCCGGCCGATTTCTATGTGGTAGAGATGGAAGACTCGCCGGTCAATAGCACTCAACTATTGCTTGGCCGGCCATTCATGAGGACAGCACACACCAAGATTGATGTTGAGGAAGGCAACTTGATGATGGAGTTCGATGGTGACGTGATAAGGTTCAACGTTTTTGATGCAATGAGGTATCCTATTGCCGAGCTTAAGGAGTGTCACGTTGATGATGTTTTGGAGGAGGTCGAGCAACTTATGTCGACCTCTCTTGATGTATAGCAACGAGCCATAGAGCTCGGGGTCAGATTTGACAAGGAGGGAGAACGAGTTGAGGTAGAAGAAGACTATGCAACCGAACCTAGCATGAAGGAGGTGGCTGCCGAGCTTGACACAACCCCTATGTATACGAAGAACTCGTTCTTGTCAATTCCAAGTGCCACAATAAAATTTCGACCAAGTGTATCGACTATAGGAAGTTCAACGCCACAACAAGGAAGGATCACATGCCTTTGTCATTCATGGATCAAATGCTCGAAAGGTTAGCCGGCCATAAGTTTTATTGTTTTCTTGATGGCTATAGCGGCTACAACCAAATCATGATACACCTGTATGATCAAGAGAAGCCTACTTTCACTTGTCCATTCGACACCTTTGCATAGCGAAGGATGTTGTTCGGCCTATGCAACGCACCCGGCACGTTTCAACGATGCATGTACAACATCTTCTCCGACTTTATTGAAAGCAAGATCGAGGTCTTCATGGATGACTTTAGTGTTTATGGAAGCGACTTCGACACATGTTTAGAGAACTTAGAGGAGATACTAGGAAGGTGTGTAGAGACGAATCTTGTACTTAATTGGGAGAAGTGCGACTTCATGGTGACACAAGGTATTATTCTTGGGCACATTCTTTCGGCAAAAGGCATGGAAGTAGACAAAGCCAAAGTGGAGCTCATCCAACACTTGCCTTTGCCAAAGAATGTGCGAGACGTGAGATCGTTTCTTGGACATGCCGGCTTCTATCGACGATTTATTAAGGACTTCTCAAAAGATGCAAACCCAATGAGCGAGCTACTACAAAAAGATGTGTCATTTGTGTGGAATGAGGCATGCGAGCAAGCCTTCACTCGGTTGAAGGAGAAGCTATGCACGACACCGATTTTTTCTTCACCAAATTGGGAGCTTCCATTCGAGTTAATGTGTGATGCAAGTGATTACGCCATGGGAGCCGTACTTGGCAAAAGAGTAGACAAGAAGCCAAATGTGATTCACTATGGTTCAAGGACCTTCAATGATGCTCAACTCAACTATTCAACAACCGAGAAAGAACTCTTGGCGGTAATTTTTGCTTTAGAAAAGTTTAAATCATATCTACGAAACTCTAAAGTTATTGTGTATAGTGATCATGCCGCTTTGAGATATCTCATGACAAAGAAGGATGTCAAGCCAAGACTCATTCGATGGATTCTTTTACTTCAAGAGTTTGACATCGAAATCAAGGACAAGAAAGGAAGTGACAACGTCGTGGCCGATAACCTTCGCCGAATCATCAAGGAAGAGGATCAGCTACCTCTTGTTGAGAACTTCCCAGATGAGCAACTATTTCGCATGGACGCACAAGCACCTTGGTATGCCGATTTGATTAACTTTTTAGCCACTCGGAAATTCCCTAGCACCATGCCGAGCCACCTCAAGCAAAAGATCATCAAGCATTCTCGTCACTACCTTTGGGATGAACCATACATGTGGAAACAATGCAACGATCAAATCATTCGACGATGTGTAGCCGAGCATGAACACTTGCCGATTCTAACTCATTGTCATAGTGAGGCATGTGGAGGCCACTTTGGAGCAAAGAAAACGATATTAAAGATACTCGAGTGTGGATTCTTTTGGCCTACGATCTTCAAGGATTCATACATATTTTGTAAAGCATGTGATAGGTGTCAAAGGATGGGAAATATCGGCTCAAGGGACCAAATGCCACTAAACTCGATCAACACCATTGAGATTCATGATTTGTGGGGGATCGACTTTATGGGACCATTTCCTTCAAGCAAAGGCTTCCTCTACATCTTACTTGCGGTTGATTATGTGTCAAAATGGATAGAAGCCAAGGCTACACGCACCAACGATGCCAAGGTGGTAGCCGAATTTCTCAAGACTAACATCTTCTCACGATTTGGAGTTCCAAGAGTCTTGATAAGTGATGGAGGATCCCACTTTTGCAACCGCACCATCGACGCCTTATTGAAGAAATATGGAGTTACACACAAGGTGTCTACACCTTATCATCCCCAAACTAGTGGCATGGCCGAGGTAAGCAACCGGGAGATTAAGCAAATTCTTGATAAGACCGTTGGCCCAACAAGGAAAGATTGGAGTGACCGACTTGATGATGCCTTGTGGGCCTATCGAACCGCGTATAAGACGCCAATAGGTATGTCTCCCTTTCGGCTAACATATGGAAAAGCTTGTCATTTATCCGTGGAAGGCTTGGTGGGCCGTGAAAGCCTTCAACATGAACATCTATTCGGTCGGCCTTCATAGGAAGCTTCAACTCAACGAACTAGAAGAAATCCGCAATGAAGCTTATGATGCCACTTGGATATACAAGGAAAAGACACGAGCCTATCATGATAAGATGATTCGAGGGAAGAAGTTTGAAGTTGGGCAAAAAGTTCTCTTATTTCACTCACGACTCAAACTTTTTCCGGGTAAGTTACGTTCTCGATGGCTTGGCCCTTTTATCGTCACTCAAGTTTTCGTTCATAGAGCCATTGAGATTCGGAATGAAGCCACGGGGAACACATTTAAAGGCAATGGTCATCGACTCAAGCCATACTATGAGCCATTGGACGCATAAGACAAGGAAGAAGCCCTTACCGATGCACCAAGTACTCAAGTGCAGCCTGCAGCCTCTGCTGATGCGCAGCCTGCAGCGCAGCGTACTGCGCACACTACAGATACCGATGGTGCCGATACTGCTTTTAACACTGTCGATGCGTAGCCTGCGCATTCTGCCGAGACGAGCCCAGACGCTGCTGACACTCTGCCGAAGCAGCCCAACGCTGCCGATAACACTGCCGAGAGGCAGCTTACTGCCTTGCCCACTGCCGATAGCATCAACAACGCTGCCGATATGGACGAATCATTCCAAACGCACCTTTGTGCTATTTTAGCTGCCGAAATCCATTATTTTGGACAACAATGAACACAACACACATGGTGAAAAGTCTAGACTAAGGACTTTAAATACTTAAGCGCTAAGGGGGAGGCAAGTCCATAAAACCAAGAAAAACGAAGGAGCCATCACCGCGAGTTTGAAATTTCTTAACCCTTCTCTTTTTCATTGGTTTGTGATGCTTTGTTGGGATTTGTTAGCTTGTAGTATGCTTAGGAATTACATGCTATAGTTTTATGCTTACATTGAGGACAATGTAGTTTTCTAAGTGTGGGGTGGGATAACGAATTCTGTTTATGTTTTTGTGTGCCAAGAAAATTTCAGAAAATTGTTCTATAAAAATAGAGTGTTTATTTAAAAATTTAGAGTCTTAGGATGCCCCTAAAGTAGTCAATGATGTTTTTCTCCTCTTTGCATACATAGATGATAGTTGTGCATATCTTAAAAATTGTGAGTTTCATGGATAATGTGCATTGGTAGGAGCATGTAGGACTTGTTGATTAATAAATCATGCATGTTTTAGCTAGTTTGTTTCGATATAACCTTGTGAGATTTAGAGCCAAAATTGCTTTCTTCATGAGTGATTAAATCAAAAAATTTTGAACAGGCTTGTTTATGAACCTCATTATTCTTTGCATATTCAATGATTATGTGTCATAGCTTTTTAAATGAACTCTAGAATGCTAGAACTTACTATTGTCGATTTTCAAAACGTTTTCATCATAAAATACCTTGATTTTAAAAGTGATTGATTAAAGATCTTTTAGGTTTACCACCATAGCCAAATAAAGCATGTGCCCTATTTGAGCCCGTCGTGGGACACCTTAGTAAGCCCCTTTGATTTAGCCTTTTCTTTCATCACCGTTAAACACTCTCCATGAGCTTAGTATAGTAATGCCCTTACCTCTTAAAAGTCTTGGCAAAGCTTGATTTTTTGAAAGAGTTTTCGCGTGAAGTGATGAATAAGAACAAGTGTGGGGTAGACTTAGCCATGAATATGTCTGAAAAATGTATGTGTCGAATACCTTAGAAAAAGAAAAGAAAAAGTTTTGCTCGGAAAAAGAAAAGAGAAAAAGAAAAAAATTGCATAGGCACGGTTCGATTTAAGCATGGTTTTAAGTCTTGAAATTGCAATGTTTTGGGACTTAAGAATGAAGCAAGGGTCCAACAAGAAGAAATCCGGCCCTTGGTGATAAGACATAAGGAGAATCGAGCTTTGCTAAAGGCCACGGTAACGTTTTGAGCCTCCTTATCTAAAACATCGAATACCTCTTAGCGTAACCCCATTACATACCCTTATTGATCTTTTTCATGATTCTTAAGATAGGTCAACTTTGATTTGTGGAGTCTTTCTCAAGAGTAAGCATATGGTTTTGGTTCATTGGTGCACATAGTTGTTAAATGAGGTTTTCCATAAAAATTCACAAAGAGCTTTTTGTTTTTCATGATTTATGCAAGTTACTCATCATAATTCATTATCTTTCTCTTGCATATACTTATGAGTGAATGCCATGTTTCGAGTGAAAAGAAGAGAGTATGTCTAAGTGAGGAGATTCAGATTAGCTATTCATGTTTCATTCTTATGTGTTGTTCTTACATGTTAATATTGATGTTGCATGATCATGAAACTTAGGATTTTCGTGCTTAGCATTCTCATGCATCAACTTGAAAGCTATGTGTTCATACAAGCCTGAGACGAATCACTAGGGGCAATAGTTTGTTTAGAGTCATAGTTTAATTTAGTTTTGCTAAGGGACTAGCAAAAGATAAGTGTGGGGTAGTTGATAGGAGCATAAAATGTGACGTTCTTAATATGTTATGCCCTTCAATTATACTTTGTTTAACCCTTATTATCTTAGTATCGAGTCATAATATCGAGTCATGAGTATTTGGTAGAGTTACAAAGAACTCGTGCTAGGTTTAGTAATAATGTACAAAATTGTCAAAGTAGCCGATTTAGAGCTTAGGATATGTTTCATTAAATCTATAATGCCTCGACTTTATATTTGATGGAATTTTTTTCTCTTATGCGTAGTATATACATTGATAATTGAGTAATGGAAAGAGTTAGAGTAATCGGAGCTAAAGAAGCTACCGAGAATTGCTATACAAAATCGGATTCAGTAAGTTCCAGGATTTTCCTGGGCACATCACTCGATTTCCAGAATTTTCCCAGAACAGCTCATTTGGAACTAGATGACGTACCATATATGCATAGAAAGATCTCTTAGTCTAGTTTCCACAGAATTTGGAATCGCATGAATAGCTATTTCCTAGAGGAAGTTATGCCGAGAAGAAATCAAGTTTCGGACAAAAAAGATGCAGTTCCTGCTGATAGGCTGCAGTGCCAGCCTCGACAATTCGTAGCCTGACACTCGCGCTGTTGCACATCCTGACACTCGCGTCGAGCCGTGCCCGGATCCTATACGTGTTCAATCGTATCCGACACATGACCAGGCGTATCCAATGACATATCCACGTGTCCATATCGAGGATGTCGATGTATCAGATACGTATCTGATACTGACACCCACGCAGTCGAGGAATGCCGACATTGACACTACCCCTGTCGAGAAGCTGCTGCGCATCAGATACGTATCCGATACTGACACCCACACTGCCGAGGAATGCCGACATTGACACTACCCCTGTCGAGAAGCTGCTGCGCAACAGCCATGCCGCACATGCCGAGCACCAGCCTGCCGCAATACTGTCGACAACCTGATTAGCCTCGCCAGTATATAGGCAGATTAGTCTCGCTACACATCCTGCCGACGCTGCTGCACAACAGCTGTCGAGAAACTTCGTCGAGGAATTCTGTCGATGGCCTAGCGTTGACATGGCACCAACCCAGCCACACTGCCGATACGCAACCTAGTTAGCCTCACTAAGCCAAACCTGTGCACGCCTTGCACGTGTCCTGCCGAGAAGCAGCGCCAATATCCGATATTGGGCTGTAGCTACCGAGAAGCCTGCATTCTGCCGAGGAGCTTCCGAATGATCTTCCGAGAGGCTGCAAGCGTGCACACCATATCCTAGGGCTACAAGGACAATGAAAGTTGTGTCCCAATACATCAAGGAAGATGAAGACAGATCAAAGACATGGAAACCAAATTCAAAAAAGAAAAGAAAGTCAACACCTTCTTGGATTGGGAAACTTAATCAAATTAGGTTTCCTAGTCCATTTTGGCTTTTCTTAACTCTCCTGAATTGCACCGGCCCTCTCTCTATATATAGAGGCCGGCATCGCACATAAAAGTTGTCACATTCCGAAGAAAAATAGTAGTGTAAAGTTCTACCAATATTCAACCAAAGATCCTACATAGAATAGCAAGCCAAAAATACCTCACCACCACCGAAAAACTCCTCCATACCCGAACCAAGTTCTAAGCCTTCATCCAATCATCAAGCCACGTTTTTGAAGATCTTCTCAAAGATTCAAAAGTGTGATCCGATCCATCTCTTCCCCCTTCTCGGCTTGTTTTAATTGTATGTAGTTATGTGTAGTTTTGTCTATGAAACTCATGTGTATGTTTGGTTTTTATGTTTTCATCTCTATGTTAAAAACTCATAGTAACTAGGTAATCGGCAAGCATGTTAACGTAGTTGTAGTTTCGGTCTTAGTTTTTTCTTTGAATCCGTGTGCAATAAAGGTTGCTACCCTATACAAATGCAATGTACTCGGGGTGTCGATCTCATTAGCCTAAATAAATATAGGTTAAGTCATACGATAAGTTGTCTAAACTTGCGTTATTTTTAGGGATATAGTGGTTTAAAGAATTTACATGTCGATGTGAGAAGAGTGACTCCTTACTTGCTAATATGTTTCCGACTAAAAAAGACCTTGTGCCTGATTGCTATGCATGTTTGTTTTCAACGATAAGTGTTCTCAAAGATATTTAGTATAACTTTAGGATTAGACGATAAGTTAGTTAATCTTGAAGTATTTGTGAGTCTTAATCGATTAGTAAACCGATAAGGAGCTAGTTGGGTTGGAACTAAGTCGAGTCTAGAACACTTTAATATGTTGTCGTGAATCTTATTTGCTAAATTGTTGTGTGTTTAGATTGCTTTTGAAAAAATGTGAAAAAATGTGAACACTATAATAGTGAAAAAATGTCGACCAAACTTGTAAATAATAATTTAGGATTTTTATTTCTTTGTTTAATTTCGTATCTATTAGTTTAGAAGGCAACCTTAGGGCTGCCGAACCTCATCCTTACCACCGTGTGCAATAAGTGTGACAATTGTTTTGTGTATATATGTGTTTTTGATTTATCTAACCTTTTACATGTCAGGTACCCTTAATCCCCGGCTAGAACGATCCCTACTTACTACATGCTACTAACGATTGTAGGGTTTATTATTGCATGCGTGATTCGGCACCCGTCATCCCCTCATCGAGGGATCTCTTCATCAGGATCATTCTTCGAGTATTTTCTTCTCACTCAAAAGAGATCCGTTCTTACAAGAATCACCATTGAGGAGAACCCCCTACTCAAAATTTGAATTTCTAGGCTTTTGAGTTTGTCTGTGGTGGTGATTAAATCGATGGAATTGATAGAATTGGAGGTTGAATTCAAGTTCAGAATGTTGTTTGGAGTGGATTAAGTGTAGTTTGAGGTTCAAATTGTTGAATTTTGGGAGAAATTGAAGGTGGGACGATTCGGCCGCCGCGAGTGGTGGTGGTGCGATCCTTCGACGACAGAGATGATGGTGGTGAGGTCCTGAGACTGAAGGGAAGTTAATTCGATGATTTGGAGGGCAGTGGCAGCGTTTTGGGCTGCACGGCGGAGCTGCAGCGGTGGCGGCGGCGGTGCTGCTGCTGTTGTGGCGCTGAAAGGGTAAAAAGGGAAGGTTAAAAGGTTAATTGTAAATGGTAATTGGTAGACAGTAACTTAGTAATTAGTAAATGGTAAAGGTAAGACAGTAAAGGTGAAAAAGTAAACTGTAAATTCGAAAGTTACTGTCAGACTTATAAAGTTACTGATGACCTATATTGTTACTATTGGACTTACGGTAAAAGACTGATAGATTCGAATAAATAAAATTTATGACATAAAGACTAGTAAAAGATTAAATAGTCTTGGATTGGGTGTACTGAGTTATTTCAGTCGTAAATTGGTTTGAGTTGACCCGTAAATTTTAAATTGGGATGTTTCGGGCGAGTGAGGACGTCCGTAGATTTAACGTTAATAAATAAATTCCAAGTTCCGCAATATTTATAAATACATCTCTGTTACAAGTCGAGAGGTTACTCGACGTGACGAGAGCTCGGAATAGCGGCAAACTCGGCTGTACTGTGAGTAGATTTTATTTTAAATAAATGCATGCATAAATATTTATTTGAAATGAAGTTTAATTTAATTAAATGATTTCTTGAACTTGGTATGAATTATCGAGAGCCGATAATTTATATATGATTATGATATTTGTTCATTTAATATTTAAAGGAAAATATGGATTTTGGGTATATGTTTACTACTGATAGGAGCATAAAATGCGACGTTCTTAATATTTTTTACCCTCGTTTTTACTTTGCTTTAACCCTTAATGTTGTAGAATAGAGTCATATAGTAGAGTCATGAGTATTTAGTAGAGCTACAAAGAAAATGTGCCAAAACATAGGAAATTTAAAGAAAATCGGAACAAGGTTTGAAAAGATAGAATACCTAGTCAAACTAGGAGTTTTAAAGTTGTTCCGTTTGTTCTGTAAAGCTTAGACTTTGTATTTGATAATTTCTTCTTCTCTTATGTGCAGTAGACATGTAAATGATTGAGAAATAGAAAGAGTTTTAACAATTGGAGCAAAAGAAGCTGGCAGGAATTACAAGTGCAAATTGGATGCAAATCCAGTAAGTTTCAGTTTTTTCTTGGGCACATCACCCAACTTCCCAAATTTCTCCATGATGATTTACAAGACATGAGAAGACGAGCTATATATGCATGGAACGCTCTATGAGTCTAGTTTCTACTGAAATTGGAATCGTATAAAAGCTTCCCTGAGAAGAGAGTTATGCTAGTTACAACACAGAAAGGTCATCTGCCGAGAAGATTGACTGGCAGCCTGCCGGAAAGCTTGACTTCCACGGATCCTCCAAGACGACTCACTTAGAATTAGAAGGCAAACCATATATGCATAGAAATCTGTGGAAGTCTAGTTTCTACAGAATTTGGAATCACATTAATATCTACTTTTGAGAGGAAGTTATGCCAGTTACAAGGCAAGAAAGGCACTGTCTGCCGAGAAGAACAACCTACTGCCTACTGAGAGTAATTTATGTGTTTCTGCACCAAAAAGTCATCTAAATGCATTAAAGGAGAGTTTCTAAGCTAAATGAAGACTAAGGAAGCTTGCAACTGCATTTTGTGAATTGAAGAAAGCTTGTAGCTGCATTTGTAAACTAAAGGAAGCTTGCATGTTAATAAGATGTTGACACCATACTTAGAAGCATTTGTTGACTAAGGGAAGATTGCAGCTACATTTGTTGACTAAGGGAAGCTTGCAGCTGCATTTTTGTCTGCCAACTTTTCCCAGCCTCTCCTCTATATAAAGGCACAAATTTCATACAGAAAGTATCACATCTCAAGCACAAATACTAGCCAAAGACTCTAGCCAAAATTCAGAAGTTCTAGTCCAGAAAAATACCAAGCCAAAACCACCACCACTTCCAAAACTTCATCTTTTCACCCAAACCTTTTGTCACCAACTGTTGCATCCGAGCTTCACTCTTGAAGGTGTATTTAAAGTATGATTCTACCATCTCATGGCTTGTATTTTTCTTCTATATATGATGTCTATGTTATATGTAGCTAGAAACTTCAAATTTCGGTTTTATAAAACTCTTCTATGTATCCGATTGTTTCTGTTTATGTATGATTGGTTTTTACAACTTGTAACACTTTGAATTCATGCATTAGACAATAGGGAAGTAGTATGTTCATGTATTTTGAGGTTTCGATTCGATTACTTTCATGAATTTGTGCATAAAAATGAAGGTTTACATGAAGCCACGGCCATGGCTCTTGTGTAGGTTGCGATTTCATTCACCATAAGTTATCTAGGATCAAGTTAGGCATGGAGTAAAATTTATTCTAGGTTGCTTAATAAGTGGTTACCATAATTCATAGAAACTTGCATGTTAATAAGATGTTGACACCATACTTAGAAGCATGTCTCCGATTTAAGACTTTCACGCATAATTACTTATTGTGTTTAATCTTTACGCGAAGTGTTTTTGAACCGGCTAGTAAATGTTTAGGATTATACGCGAAGTTAATTCTAAATACATAAGAAGTCTAGAAACAATTAGATAACGGCGAAGGCCCTAGTTGAAATCGGAATTGAATGGAGTCTAGAAAATGTGTCATGTGTTGCTGCCGAGTCTTGCATGTGTTCTTGTGTGTTTTTGTGCTATGTTTTTTTGTGAGATGTCGATCACTTGTATATAGTAGTCATAGGTTTAAATTCGGTCAGTAGTAACTTAGGATAAAATCATCTAAAACTCCCTTAATCCAATCCATGTTAATTTGTCTATATGTGTGTTTTCGTTAACGTTTTTAATTCGATTGCCCTTCTTGATCCCTGGATAGAACGATTCCTACTAATCATGTACTAACAATGATTTTGCAGGGTATTTAAATTGCTTGTTGTTTAACTCCGGTTACGCGACTCGTCAAATTTTTTGGCGCCGTTGTCGGGGATCTTGAGAAAAATCGTTTGAGAAGTGTTAACTTTGTAAAAAAAAATTCTTTTGATTTGTGCAACCCTGTGCCATTGTTTGATGTAAATAATTTCATATCAATTTCTTGTTTAAATTTCGGATATGTAAATATTTAGTTAAAGGTTTTAGGTTTTGAGATTTGTTTATGTTTGGTTTATTGTGGGTTCTAAAGTGAACGGAATAGGTAAGGTCCCTTTTGTTAATTCTAGCCTTAACCCTTCATGTTATTTCTCGAGGTCTCATGAGGTTGAGGGCGGCTTTTATTAACACTTGGAGAGATGTCTAACACATGAGGTTATTCTCAACTGAGTAAGGGGCGACAAGTGAGTAGAGTTCCGACTTTGGTCCTAAGGTTTACAAAATTAGATCTCAGAGGTCCACAAATTGCTATCTCTTCTCGGTGAAGGGGGCGATAGGGGACTTGTCCTCTGTGGTTACCAACAAATGAGTCTTGCCTTGTTCCATCTTGGTTCTCACTAACTAGCCTTCTGAAAACACGGAATGATTTTATGTCTAGACAAAATACCTAGGCCGCACGTCCACCTTGCTTTAGAGCCTAGAAGCTAGCCGAGCATGAATGAGTCTTGAGACAAAAGAAAACGTTGCTCTCTGATGAGAGGTATATCGGATCAAGCATGACCTTACCGTGGGCTGCACAAGTCTATTGCATAGTTTGCTCCTCTGCTCCACGTACCTCGAGTCTTAGAGTTGTGTGAATAAAATCGAACTAGAAACTTTAACTAGGTTTGACATGTCTTGTTTGTAAAAATGTTTTCAGCCGCGTGCACAGCTCTGTAAACTTTGAAAATTTACATAAAAATTCTTTGTATCCGAGTTGTATCCGGCCATGCATCGTGATTGTATAGCTTTGTATATTATTGATTTTTATTTGTCTTCAATGATTCTAACTTGCTTCTCGTTGAACTCCTCAGGATAATGCATGTCAGACTCTAATCTGTGGACAAGAGATAATCGAGGACGGTTGCAACGAATCAACGAAGATCTCACTATTGCAATTGCTACACCACTACCCCCATCCGAGTCATCTATTTCGGCAACACCAACACCACCAACTAGTCCGAGTTCTCCATCCCTCATTACTTCCACGTGCGAGCTCAACCTAGAGGAGCCGGAATTTGAGTTGTTAGCCAAGCCTTTCCCTCAAGAATTCTTCAATTTCAACTTTCCCTATCCACCAACAATGACTTCAATCCGTGCTCAAAATGGACATGTCACCGGAGGAGGAGCGGCACCCGCAAACATCACTTTCCCTCCATGTGGCGCCCGCAAGAATAGTGAATTTGAATTGAAGAGTGGATTTCTCCAGCAATTGAAGCCGTTCCATGGACTCTTGGGTGAAGATCCAAACAAGCACTTGCAATGGTTTAATTTAACCACCGAGAGCATGTGTCCGACGAATGCTGGCATTCAACACTTCAAGATAAAGGCCTTTCCGTTCTCATTGGAAGATCAAGCGAATGAGTGGTTGTTTGAGGTGCCAACCGGAAAAATTACTTCTTGGGAGACGATGGTAAATGACTTCTTACTCAAGTATTATCTGGCCTCGCGTATCACGGATTTGTGGAAGCAAATCACTAGTGTTCGGCAAGGAGGGGATGAGACATTCTTTGATTATTACAAGAGGTATAAAACCCTCGTCGCTTCATGTACGTCTCATAGCATTAGTGAGGGGCTACTTCTTCAATATTTCTATGAGGGCTTGCGTCTCATGGAGAGAGAGTTCTTAGATTCGGCATCCCAGGGTTCATTCCTTGAGCTAGATCCCGCACCAGCCAAGCAACTTTTAGAGGTTCGAGCACTGAACAATCAACAATTTGGCATGTCGCGAGGCAATGCTTTGAAGCATAAGGTGAATGAGACTTCCACTAGTTCGGCAGTGGAGAACAAAATGGACAAACTTTTGGACATGGTAGCTAGCCTCATGAGAGGAAAGAAAGCACAAGTATGTGGCGTGTGCATGGAGGAGCATCCGACCAATCAATGTCCACAAGTGTTGCCAAGTGAGGGTCATGAAGAAGTGAATGTCGTGGGCTTCCAAGGAGGACAAAAGTACAATCCTTACTCCAACACTTACAATGCGGGTTTCCGTGATCACCCCAACTTTCGATGGTCGAACAATGACAACGTTTTGAGGCCATCAAATGCAGCCCCATATCAAGCAAGACCGGCCGGACAACAATTTCGTCCTCAAGCTCCTTTTCAGCCGAACCAAGCCATGGTACCCTTACAACCGATGCAACAACAAGCCCAAGCCGTGCTAAGCAATCCCAACTACGATGCATTGATTCAATCTCTTTCCAGTGCTACTCAAGCATTGATCGCGGGACAACAAACTCACTCGAAGAACATAGCCGAGTTGAAGACTCAAATGGGACAAGTCGTGGACTTCATGGGAAAGTTCACAGAGCAAGGAAAGTTACCGGGAGGTGTCATCCCAAATTCGGGTCATGAGTAAGCCAAGGCTATAACAACTCGAAGTGGAAAAGTGTTGGAGGAACCACGAGTGAGGATCCCAAACAAAAAGATGGCTTTCGGCAAAATTGTGGAAGAAGAAGAGGCTGCCAAGCAGCATGACACGCAGCCTGCCGAGAGCCAGGCTGTTGCCGAGAAGAATACTACCGGAAAACATACTGCCGAGAGGGCTGCAATGAGAAAAAACGACTTGGAGAAAGATCCCGCGACCTCAATTAAGGAGAGTATGATGATCCATGCACCCGAGGGAGGAGTGCCAAACACTTGCGTACCCTTTCCTTCTCGCTTTCCTAAGTCCAAGAAGGACAAATCCGACAAGGAAGTATTAGAGGTATTTCGCAACGTTCAAGTGAACATACCCTTGTTGGAATGTATCAAGCAAATTTCGAAGTATGCAAAGTTTCTAAAGGAGCTATGCACTACAAGGAGACATACGAGAGAGACTCAAGTGGTTAAAATGAGTGAAACGGGGTCGGCCGTAATTCAAAGAAAACTACCACCGAAGATGAAGGATCCGGGAAACTTTAATGTTCCTTGTGTGATCGGCAACAAGAGGTTTGAGGACGTAATGTTGGACTTAGGAGCTTCGATAAATGTTATGCCTTATAACGTTTATCAATCATTGAATCTTGGATCTCTCAAGAAAGACAATGTGATCATATGACTTGCGGATCGCTCAAACAAGTATCCCAAAGGGTATGTGGAGGACGTGCTCGTGCAAGTGAACCAATTAATTTTTCCAGCCGATTTCTATGTGTTGGAGATGGAGGAGTCACCGATCAACACCACACAACTGCTCCTTGGCTGACCATTCATGCGCACGGCAAGGACCAAGATAGATGTTGCCGATGGAAACTTGACGATGGAGTTTGATGGTGAGGTGATTAAGTTCAACGTTTTTGAAGCTATCAAGTATCCGATCACCAACCTTAAGGAGTGCCGAGCATGTGAAGTTATTGAAGAGGCCGAGCAAGTCATGTCGGCCTCTCTTGATGCATAGCAACGAACCATAGAGCTCGGGGTCAGATTTGACAGGAAGGGAGAGCGAATCAAGCACGAGCAAGGCGAAGAACTTGAGCCAAGCATGAGACAAGTTGTAGCCGAGCTAGAGGCTGCCCCATATTTCAAAAGAGAAGATTAATTCTTGTCAATTCCAAGTTCCACAACCAAATTTCGTCCAAGTGTGGAAGAGGCCCCAAAGTTAGAACTTAAAGAGCTCCCTAGTCATTTGAAGTATGTGTTTCTTGGGAAAGAATATACTCTACCGGTTATTGTGTCTTCAAAGCTTAGTAAGAAGCAAGAAAGTGATTTGATAAGAGTGCTTAAGAAGTACAAGACAACCATAGGTTGGACTTTGGCAGATATCAAGGGAATAAGCCGCACAACGTGTGTTCATCGGATATTGCTTGAAGATGAAGCTAAGCCAACTCGTGAGGGACAAAGGAGGTTGCACCCTCCCATGATGAAGGTAGTCAAAGATGAGGTGATCAAGCTACTAGATTGTGGAGTTATCTATCCAATCTCGGATAGTCGTTGGGTCTCACCCGTGCAAGTAGTTCCAAAGAACAGTGGTGTAACGATTGTGAAGGATGAGAAAAACGAGCTTGTGCCTCAAAGACTTATGACCGGCCATCGTATGTGCATCGACTATAGGAAGCTCAATGCGACAACAAGGAAGGATCACATGCCTTTCACGTTCATGGATATAATGCTTGAGAGGTTGGCCGACCATGACTATTATTGCTTCTTAGATGGATATAGTGGCTACAACCAAATCGCCATACACCCGGATGATTAAGAGAAGACTACTTTCACATGTCCATTCGGTACCTTTGCATATAGGAGGATGCCATTCGGCCTATGCAATGCACCCGGAACGTTTCAATGATGTATGTACAACATCTTCTCCGACTTTATAGAAAATATGATCGAGGTCTTCATGGATGACTTTAGCGTTTATGGACGCGACTTCGACACCTGTTTGGAGAACGTGGAGAAGATCTTAGAGAGGTGTGTGGAGACCAACCTTATGCTAAATTGGGAGAAGTGCCACTTCATGGTGAACCAAGGCATAGTGCTCGGCCACATCATATCAAAGAAAGGGACTGAAGTCTACAAAGCCAAAGTGGATCTTATCCAACACTTGCCGTCCCCTAGGTGTGTGCGTGACGTGCGCTCCTTCCTTGGCCATGCGGGTTTTTATCGATGATTCATAAAGGACTTCTCATTGATACCCAAGCCATTGAGTGCTCTCTTGCAAAAAGATTTGTCGTTTGAATGGAGTGAAGCATGCAAGAAAGCCTTCAACCGATTAAAGGAGTTGCTATGCTCGGCCCCTATTATGGTGTCACCAAATTGGGAGTTGCCCTTTGAGTTGATATGTGATGCAAGTGTTATGCCCTAGGGGCTGTACTCGGTTAAAAAGTGGACAAGAGACCTTGTGCAATCTACTATGCCTCAAGGACTCTCAACGATACTCAACTCAACTACTCCACGACCGAGAAAGAACCCTTAGCGATCATATTTTCTTTGCAGAAGTTTCGATCATATCTTTTGAACTCCAAGGTAACAGTCTATAGTTGTTGACGGTAGCCACAGAGGGGCTACCTAGGCCCACAGACCCGCAGCCGCACCACTCGGGCCCGGTCCATGGCCCGGGGCAGGATCGTTAACATCCGGACCAGGGGCCCAGCAGCCTACCTTATGGCCAGGGGCCCGGGAGCCGGGGGCGCCAGCCTGCTAAACAGACCACCAGACATGCCCTAATATATGAACAGAAGGGGATCAATCCCACATCGAAGAGTGAGACCAGACCTCACGCTCGACAACCTATATAAGGGCCTCAACTACCCTCATTAATAGGTAACCAACTCTCTAACTACTTGTTATTCCCACTTAAGTTATCTATTTATCCCAACGGTACTAACTTAGGCATCAGAGAGGAGAAGACCGGCCCGCCCGGTATTCTCCTTAGTTAGCAGGACTTGCAGGAAGGAATCACACCAAGATCCACCAGTCTCTGTCAGGCCTACGGGTTACAACAGAAACAATTTGCGTCGTCTGTGGGAAGATTTTTAAAAAAATACGTTGCATTACCAGCGGGTAGAAGAGCGGGTTAAAAAAAATGGCAAAAAGTTCAGAAGCGGGGCGGGAAAGAAATGTAGAAAAGGATCAGCGGATCCTACCAGAGCAAGTGCTCATCGCTACCCCGGTCGCAATAAGGGAGCAGCCCCCTGGCCTAGATGGTCAGACCGACGGCAGCTATCAGGGACCGAGTGGCACACCAGGGGCATGCAAAGGTAGCACGCGCGGGAAAGGCCCGGTGGAAGGCAACCAACTAACGCACCGGGGCGCTTCGCTGACATTCTCGGACGACCCGAGCGACGAGGAAGATAGTTTAGCCGGCGACAGCGACCAGGACACCGCATATAGCCCCGACCGACATGATATGGCGGCGAAGGTAGAGGTGATGAGAGCAGAAGTCGATCGTCTGCGCGCGGAGAGCGACCGAGATAGAGCAGAGTCAAACGCCCGGTATCAGGAAATGGAGACGGTGAACGCCGCCTTGGTGGCTGCCCTGGAAAGAGCACAGCAGCGCAACGCCGCTTTGGCAAGGGCACATGTATCCACACCGAGGCAGCCCCAGCACCCCGAAGCGGGACAATCATCGGGGGGAAGGTCCACCGACCCTAAGGAGGTGGAGTCCCCGGGCGACGTAGCGCTACCGAAGAGCACATCGGGGGGATAGGATTATGACGATACTCGGGTGCTGGGATGATCTTAAGCGAAGCTCCTACAACTTCATACGGCGGGAGGTGTTGGAGTACTGCTGTCTTGGGCGGGATCCTGGTGCGTAGCAGGGTTTTAGTAGTGACGTTCCTGCTGACCGAGTTGATACTAACCCTTTGTTTGTTCTGCAGGTGCATCTTCCCGGACGGTCGTCAAGCCCGGTAACACACTATCCATGGATGGTGAAGACCTTGTCTCGAGGTTGAAGGAGAAAGGGGAGGCCGTTTCACGGACCTCGGTGGATGAGGAGTCCGGCCGGCTTACCGTTCATGACGAACCGATGGCCTTGGACGTTGCGGACGACGCCTATACCCTAAGGCGTGTGAAGACTCACCCCGGTGCGTCCAAGGCGGGACCCGGAAAGGGCAAGACCACAGGGGGACCACCAAAGGTTCCTGGTGGCACGAATAGGATTCCGTACCGACCGGGATCGGTCCCGCTTGTCACCAAGGTCTCTCGGACAGGCGCACAATCTTCTTCACCAGTCGACCTGGGTGAGAAGAGGCAGAGGATCATGGACATCCCTCCCTCTGCGCTGGTGACGCTGACTGGCCGGTTGTCTGGTGAGAACTTGGCGAAGAGGCTCAAGTTGGCCAGCGGTGCGACGAGTTCCGCTGGGGACAAGGCCGCTGCTGCCTCAAATTCTGCTGGTCAGCAGAGTAACCCCGTTCCTGCGGAGGAGCAGAGGGGAGGTCTGAAGAGTCCCTTCGTCCGTAATCTGGCGGCAGATGTGGCTGGCCTTGGTCTGGATAGGCCTGGAGCCGCTGGAGCCTTGTCGGGGGAGAACCGCCAGAAGAGCAAGGAGTCGGTCTTCCGGGTAAGAATTGCTTGGTGCCACTGCACTCCTCATAACTTCTGCCGGTTTTCGTTATTTTTGTTGTTTGTTTAATCGGCTCCCTGTTGTTCTGTTGCTATTGTACAATCTATACCAGCCGGACCCGAGTGAGGAGCTGTCGGAGTTGAAGAGGCAGGTGGCCGCTCTGACAGGAGCCCGTGAGCGCCGTGAAGCTGAGAAGTCCAGGCTTGAACGGGAGAAGGTCAGGCTGGAGGATAGGGCCAAGAAACAATTGGCCAAGCTAGAAGGCCAGGTCCGGAGCCTCGAGGAGGAGAAGGAGCGGGCTAAGGAGGAGAGGTCCGAGCTGGAGGCTAGAGTGGATGAGCTCCAGGTGGGAGTTGCCGCTGTGCGTGCCGCCACTGCCGCTGCGGCTGGAGAGGAGGACCCAGAGCTTTTCCAACGGGTTATTCAGAAATATCACGATAGTGATCAGTTTCTTGAGCTCCTGGAAAAGGCTAGGGAGTCGGGTATCGCCGATGCCTACGTGGAGTGGGAAGAGAAAGGGTACCTGGATACCTCGCGAATGCCGAAGGCGGCGGCCGATGACGATGCTGATGGACAGCTGGCAGAAGAGGAGCAGCCGGAAGGGGAAGGTGGGCTTCGACCATCTGAACCGGTTAGAGAGGATGCGGTGGCTCCATCTGAGGAAGCTGGTGGGCAGGTTGGGCCCGCTGAGGAGGGAGACGCGGCTCCTTAAGATTTTTGTTTGCTCTTTTTTTTTTTTGTAAATCTGCTGGAACGGTTTTTTGTATTATACCCTTTGGATATACATGTTTGCACCGGTGGAATTCCTTGGATTTCTCTCAAAATAGTTGGCATACATATCTTATGATGTTACGTTGGTTGAACCGTTGATATGCCAAACTAACTGCTTGAAATTTCTGGCATCTAACCCTTCACTAGGTCCGGGAGTGTTTACCAGGCCTGGTTCTGCTCCCGGTCGGAGTCTGCTCTCATTTCCCCTATATACCGCTGAAGCTGACCGCTGTTAACCAAACCCTCCACCGCTGTCTTGAGGGCGAAGCAATTGTTCGTCCGATGGGTAGCTTCATCGTGGTAGGAGCAGTACTTGCCTGTTCGCGCCTAGGTCAGTTTCCCCTTTGGGTACTTGCTCCTCGGCGGTGGGGGAATGATGTTCCCGTTCTCGTGCAAGATGTCCTCGTATGAAGAGGTTAGAGTGGTGAAGACCTCTTGACGTTCTGCTGGCATGATCGCCAGGGGGCGTTCTTGCCGGTACTGCGCCGGCTTGTACTCGCCCTGGGGTTTGTCATGATAGGACTTCTGCTGCGATTGGTTCCCCCAATTTCTGCCGGGTCTGCTTGGTTGGGCGCCTCGGTTCTCGCTCCGCTGGCTGGCCTTGTTTTCTCGGCCGGCCGGGGGGTGCTCCTCCCGCTTTCTCTTCAACAGGTGTTGCCCATACGTTTCATGATCCGCCTGAGCATGCCTGATGGCCCGATACCATTAGCTCATCATACCCCTGCGGGAGTTCTACCCGTATGGCGTAGGAAAATTTTCCTGGCCGAAGCCCCTGTTTGAACGCCATCTCGGCGATGCCCTTGTCGAGGTTCCGAACCCCGGCCGTCGCCGTTTGCCAGCGGTTGACAAACGTCCTTAGCTCCTCGCCATGTGCCTGCCTGTAGTTGAAGAGGATGGTCGATGACCGGGCTCCTTCAACCCAGATTATGAAGCGGCCTACGAACCGGTTGGCCAGTTGCTCAAACGCCTCGATGGAGTTTGTCGGGAGCTCATAGAACCAGCTGAGCGCCTCTCTAGACAGGGTTTCCTGGAATATGTTGCAGCACACTGCATCAGAATAGCCCTTGGCGCACATTTGGGACCAGAAACTATCCAAATGTTGGTATGGGCAGCCGGATCCTAAGTACGTGAGCTTTAGGGATTTCTGGTTACCAGACCTCCCTGATTCCAGAACCCAGTGTAAAAAGGGGCCCATGCGTTCGTTGAATCACGCGCCTTCCATCGGCCGCGCCGCCCTTCTCTCGTTGGCCTCCATTTGGGCCTTTAGATCCGACACAGAGTCGGCGAGTACCTGTAATGCCTGTGCGGTCGGGGTCACGACTTCATCCTCGAATGAAGCGTGTGACTGCGGGGGTGCCGGCGTGCTCATTGGCAAGACCGCGCCTCCCGGGGACTCCGCCCTTCTGGGGTCGCTAGACCTTCCCCCCGATGACTGTCCCGCCTCAAGGCGCTGAGGTTGGCCTGGCGCGGGTGTACGTGCCCTTGCCATAGCGGCGTTGCGCTGCTGTCTTCTTTCCAGGGCAGCTACCAGGACAGCGTTTACCGTCTCCATTTCCTTATACCAAGCATTGGATTTTGCTCTATCCTGATCGCTCTCCGCGCGCAGGCGACCGACTTTTGCCCTCATCGCATGTATCTCCCCTGCCATATCGTGCCGGTCGGGGCTGTACGTGGTGTCCCGGTCTCTGTCACCGAGCAGACTCTCCTCTTTGTCTCTCGGATCGTCCGAGAATGTCAGCGAAAAGCCCCGGTGCGTTGGTTGGTCGCCTTCCACGGGTCCTTTCCCGCGCGCGCTATCATTGCATGCCCCCGGCGTGCCGCTTGGCCCCCCATAGCTGTCGTCGTCCTGGTTGCCCTGGTCGCTGCGCTGCTCCCATACAGCGACCGGGGTGGAGATGAGCACTTGCTCTGGTGCGACCCGCTGACCCTCCATTGTATTTCTTTCCTGCCCCTCTTCTGAGCTTTCTGCCATTTGGTGATGCCTACGTGACTTTTATACAAGTTTTCAACAGACGGCGCCAATTGTTTCTGCACAAACCCGTATGTCTGGTGGAAACTGATGAATCTAGATGTGATCTCATGCGAACCTGCTAACTAAGGTGAATACCGGGCGGGCCGGTCTTCTCCTCTCCGATGCCTAAGTTAGTACTGTTGGACTGAATAGATAACTTAAGCAAGAATGATAAGCAGTTGGAGAGATCAGTTACATATTAAAGAGGGCAGTTGAGGCCCTTATATAGGTGGTCGAGCGTGAGGTCCGGTCTTACTCTTCGATGTGGGACTGGTTTCCTTCTGTTCGTACACAAAGGACAGCTCTGGTGGCCTATTCGGCAGGCTGGCGTCCCCGGTCCCCGGGCCCCTGGTCACAAGGTAGACTGCTGGACCTCGGGTCCGAGTGCTGGTGATCTTGCTCCGGGCCTCAGTCCGGCCCCGGACGTATTGGCTGCGGGTTTGTGGGCCTATGTAGCCCCTCTGTGGCTACTGTCAACGGGGATTATAAAAGCTTGATTTGTTTGAAGTGTTAGCTTTGTAAATTTGTGAAAAATATTTTTTTTATTTTATTTTTTAGGTATATCGGATAAAGCATGACCTAACCGTGGGCTGCACAAGTCCATTGCACAATTTGCTCCTCTGCTCCACGTACCTTGAATCTTCGATGCCGTGTGTATAGTTTGAAAAATTCTTGAAAAAATTCGTGTACGTAATGCCTTGAAAATTTGTTGAAGCCGTAGCTTGTATAGCTTTGTATATTCGTACATTTGTCTTTGTGATTTGTTCATTTTGATGTGTTTTGTGTGTGTGCAGGCCGGATTGAAAAGAAAAGTGAAGAAAACTACAAAAATTTTGCCCAACTCTACAAAATTACTTCATAATACTTTTGCATTAGGGCACTAGAACACACCCAAATTTGGGTCTTAAGAGGTAAAGGTTCTTTCTGCTTTACAGTGTGTTTTCTACATTTTTCTCTATCTTTGCAGGGGCATATCTCTCAAACCGCTTGGAATTAGGAAATGTGCTGCATATGCACGAACAGCCAGCAACATCAAATTTTCATTCCAAGTGGTATTTCGCTCATAAAAGAATTCCTGCACCGTTAATTGATATGGAGAACACACATGGAAAAGACATGCCTGCCGAGAGAAAAGCCTGCCAAGGGAGGCTACTGTCGGCACTAATGCAGAGTCCCCTGCCCCTGCCTTTGTCTGGCAGCCAGCCTTGCTGCTGTTGAGAGCCTGCTACTGCCGAGAGAGGCTGCCACACAACAAACCGAGCTGAGCAACATGATGAACGGACAAACACATGACGAAAAGTCTAGGCTAAAGGACTATAAACACTTAACCGCTGCTTAGGAGGCAACCCAAATCACCTAAGAAAAACGAAGGAGCCAACGACGAGAGTTTGAAATTTCTTAACCCTTCTCTTTTTACTTAGGTTGTGATGATATGTTTGAAACGTGTTAGACTATTGCATGCTTAGGAAATTACTTGCTATATTTTTATACTTACATTGAGGACAATTGATGGGACCAAATTACGTGCACAATTTGAACCTGCAAAATAATCTCATACATATATTACCCTTCTTGTGTCGAGTGTAGTATTGACAAGTAGGGATCGTTCTATCCGGGGAAATTAAGGGCATTGACAAGTATTACATAATAAAGGGGGATTGAAAATTTGTATCTAAACCTACTGAAAATTTACGAAAATAATATTAATAAAAACCTAAACTATTATTCACATATGATCATCATCTTCACACATAACACATCACACGAAACTCACATAACATGTAACGAGATCAAACAAGGAATCATAACATAAAATTCAGCAAGCCTCAAAGAAAGTATTTTAGTTCCAATTTAATTAGAGCCCTTCGTGGTTCATCTAATTTGCAAAACTCCTTAATTATTTAGAACTAGCTTCGTGCGTAATCCTAAACATAGTGCTAATCAGTTTAAAGACACTTCGTGTAGAAATTAAACCAAGAAACACATAAGCACAATGAATCGAATTGGAAACAAGTAACAAGTATGGCGTCACCTCACCCCATTATCATGCATATTTTCAGAATTACTCTACCCTTGGAATTCATACAAGGTAAACCAACTTCATGTATAATTTACCTCATACACATTCGGCAACATGAAGCATACACCCAAGAATCAGCCATGGCGTAGGCTGCCCTCAAGTATACAACTTGTTGTGCATACGAATTCAGAAAATAAGCCAAAACAAAACCCTGATAACTTGCGAAAATTATATACAAACCTTGATTAGAATTCGAAACTTGTTAAGAACAAAAATCGGAAATTAAACAACAAACATGCATATTCGAAAGTCTAAATTCAGATTAATAAAACCAATAAAACATCCACAAATCCTTACAAACTTCATAGACAAAGTTAAGTAATTGTACAGAAAAATAAAAGTCATGGAAGAAGAGTTAATCACACTTTGGTAAACCTTCAAGAAAGCTTCGGCAAAGAGTGGTTTCAATGGAGATGGATGGTACAAAATTTAGATAGTGATGGAGAGGGGTTTCGGCTTTACTTTTCTTTGGATATTGTGGTGGAATTTCGGCAGAGCTTTGGCTATCTGAAAGTGAGAGATGAGATCCCTTTTTCTGACTATTACATGGCTATTTATAGAGGAAATAACCTAGAGAAGCCGGCCACAAACCAAAACCGAATTGGTTTAGGTTTTCCTTGATTTTCTGAATTCGGTAGAATGACCTCTGTGCATTGATTACATCATAACTCTTTCTAGAAAATAGCTATTGAGGTGATTCCAACTGATTTGGAAACTAGATTCCCTTAGCTTTTCATCCATATGTGGCACGCCATCTGGTTCAAAGTGAGTTGTCTTAGAGAGTCCGTGGAAGTTGGATGACGTGCACAGGAATTCTGCCGAATTTAATCAGGGTTTCTTCCGATTTTTCTTCTTCTTTTTTCGAATTATCTCTTCCTTTTCTCTTGAATTTGTTGCTGAATTTCCCTTGAATAATTACTGAATATCCTTGCAATATCTCTTCCGTTTATCCTTGATTTAATTCATCCTCTCTTCTTGTCCTAGTTGCATTGCAACTCTTCTCTTGCATTCGGCAATAGGTAATAATTTCTGCCCGATTTCTTCATTGTTTTCTCCACCGAATTTCCTCAATTAATTCCTAAAAATAAGAGAGAAGAAATATTAAAAAGATAAGATAAAATGTAGGAGAATTATTAAGAGTATGATTCCTGATTCATTCAGGATTTCCTGGTTCAAAAAGGAGTTCTACTTTGATTGAAACTCTTAGAACTTTCGACGTTTTAGAAACATCGAAACATTGTAGACTCCTAAACTGATTAAGACTCTGATTTGCATAAGGAGTCCTACTTTGAATCAAACTCTTGACTTAAGAATCCTAGTTCAACTCAAACTCTTCACAAATTCAGCGTTTTTAGACGTTTTAGCTCATTTCACAAACCGACTCTACCAAAGATTCCTGACTCAACTAAACGACTCTAAATTACAACAATAAGAGTTAAGCATTGCATAAATGGGGATAAAACACATTAAGAACGTCGCATATAATGCTCCTATCAACAATGTAATTTTCTAAGTGTGGGGTAGGTTTACATATTTCATTTATGTTTTTGTGTGCTTAGTTTAGAAAAGAAAATTTCTGAAAATTGTAAGACAAAAATAGAGTGTTTATATGTTTCGAGTCTTAGGATGCCCCTAATTGTCAATGATGTTTTTCTCCTCTTTACATACATAGATGATAATTGTGCATACTCTAAAAATTGTGAGTTTCATGGATAATGTGCATCGGTAGGAGCATGTAAGACTTGTTGATTAATAAAGCATGCATGTTTTAGCTAGTTTGTTTTAATAAACCTTGTGAGCTTTAGAACTAAATTGCTTTTTCATGAGTGCTAAATTTTTTAAAATTTTGAGCATGCTAATTTGTGAACCTCATTATTCTTTGCATATTTAACGATTATGTGCCATAGTTTTTTAATGAACTCTAGAATACTAGAACTTACTCTTGTTGATTTTCAAAACGTTTTTATTATAAAAATACCTTGATTTTGAAAGTGATTGAAAATATCTCTTAGGTTCACCACCATAGCCAAATAAAGCATGCGCCCTATTTGAGCCCATCGCGGGATACCTTAGTAAACTTAGTTGAATATTAGAATAGAATTTATTTTCGGCAGAAACTTAGTTGATAAAAATCTTTCAAATCCCCAATGTTTTGATATGTGTTTATGTGAATATGTGTTAGCACTTAATAGTTCGATTGCCCTTCGATATCCCCGGACTGAACGATCCCTACTTATCTTATACTAACGATGATTTTGCAGGGTTTTTTAAATTGCACAATTGTGGAGCCCCGGTTACGCGACTCTTCATACCGCCGCACAATTTAATATTGAAAATAGGTGCTCCAGTCATGCTTTTAAGAAATATTAACCCAATTAAGATTGTGCAACAGTACTAATTATGTGATGACCCGACCTGACCTGGCTAGGGAAGCTAGCAGGTAGGCGACCTGACCTGGCTAGGGAAGGGAAGCTAGCAGGTAGGTAGGTCACACATCCCACATCGCCCGGGAAAGAGTGGATGCTGTGCTTATATGTGCAGAGTTAGCTCAATACTTAAGGACGAGTTTTGGGGGCTCAATGGCTTCGGACGGAATGGGAACTCCGAAGTTAAGCTTGCTGAGCTCAAAGCAATCCCAGGATGGGTGACCTACTGGGAAGTTGCTCATGAGCGAGCCTCCAGAAGTAAATCGGTGCGGGAGTGCGGGCCCAAAGCGGCCAATATCCTAAGAATATGAGCTGGGCTGTTACAAATTATTATGTCTTAGTTCGTGCAAAAATTTTATAGATGCAGAGATTTTAACAGGACAGTTTGTCGTGACAAGAGCTTTTCTACCAAGAATTCATTTAAATAGTTTAGTAAATGCGGCATTTTAGAAGTTTACAGTCAAGATGAGCTTCTCTTTGGCCATAAATAAATTTCAAGGCAAATCTATCCCACACGTAGGTGTTTACCTTCCAGGTAATGTTTTTAGTCATAGACAATTGTATGTGGTATTGTTGAGAGGAGTGTTAGAGACAACCACAAAAGTTTTGGTTAAAAAAGACTCCCTAATGGATAGAGATAGAGTATTTACCTAGAACGTTGTGTTTAAGGAAGTTTTACTTCATTCGAACACAAATGATCGATATGTCGTGTTCATACTTCAATGGTTTAGTTAAATTATTTGTGGTGTTTTTTTTTAATTACTTTGTGTAAATTACCTTTAATTTCATATATTAATTTTCATAAGTGAAGAAGTTACGAGAAAACGAGGACTTTAGGTGGTGTATTTCCCTATTCTCATTTGGATAACACATGAGAAAATCAATCAAGATAAGTTGATTTCAGTGAATTAATTTTGAAAGAATGGAAGAAAAAGAAGCAAGCACAGTATGTACTCTAAATTCTTAAACATCTTTTTTTTTGTAAGTTTTTGCTTTAAGTATTAGTAATAACATTATTGTGACTAATTTAAAATTATTGCAGTTGGCGGTACAAAAACGCACGCAGGGAGTTGATGACATATGATATATTTCACATTAAGCAAACTTGGAGGAATGTTTTACGTATTAGGTATTGAAGATGATCATTAATATTCTCATTTGATATTTTGTACAATTTCCTTTGCTTTTTCTATTTTACAATTTGTAATTGATATTTACAGGAGGCAAAAGCATCATGAACAGAACAACTTTTTAGTTAAGGTATTTTAATTTTATATATGTTTTTGCATGATACCTAACCGTTCTAAACTCTCATGACAATAATTTTTATTTCTCCACACAGTGGAACATCAAGTATGTTAATTTAATTGACATTTTTTTTTAATAAATGGATTTAATTGATAATACTTGATTGAATGACTTTAACACTTTTCGTTAACTACATAGCTCTTCAGATAATTGGAGTAGGGGTATTGCAATAAGTGAATTATCTATGTTCATAGGGGTATTGCAATAAGTGAATTATCTATGTTCATAGGGGTATTGCAATAATTGATTCTAATGTAAGTAAAAGTCTTTTAGATGGTTTGTTTTATAGAGACTACGGCTTTGGAGCTTTGATACATTTTAGTTAGGTTTCATATCTATGGTAGTAGATCGTGCTAGGATTTTAGGGCATGGTATGTGGACTTTATGATGGTGATATGATCCTAATAGATATCGGTCTTAAGAGCGCTTCTATGCTATATATTACTCTGATTTTTCTATATCTTATCGATAAGAATATTTGGTAGAGATGCATACATTTGCTATATTTTTTTGGGATGGAGAAAGGGAAACACATAAGCTGCATGTATGTGCTTTGAAATTGTTTGCATGAACAAAAGGCTAGAGCCTCTGTTGGATTTTGTTCGAGTTCGAGTAGATAAGGATTGATCTTAGGCCATGATATGGAGGAAGCACATGTTTAAGTTGTCAACAACGATACTGGATCGAGAAAGTTATTTATGTGCATAACAAGCTACCAATTTTCCTACAAATTAACTGGATGTGTTGGGGGCCTTAGCTAAACTGGTGGCGAAGACATGTCCTCTCATTTGTCGGCGATTGCACCTTTTTCATTCCTTGTGTCGAAATTTGTTTCATTTGATTTCTTCTTTAAGTTTATGATTGATTGAGTGTTACTGAGCTATGGTTTTTGCCCCGTGTTTCCTTGTCTGCATTATTGGTTGTATCTAAAGTTATTATTCTATCCGCTTTAATTGTTCCGCATTTAGTTTGGATCTTTGTTTGTAGTTTTTTGAATTCATCTCCTACAGTGTCGTAATAGTTTTGCTATCGTAAGTTGGGAAGTAAGAGAACAACTGATTAAAGAAACTATAAAAGTTGTTGATTTAGAAAATTTTAAGTAAAAAATTCTAAGTGTTCAAGGAAGGTTAATTCCGTAACTTCCGTGGTGTGTCTTGTCCTAATAAGGCTAGTAGTCTAAATTCTTTATTAGATAGGGAATCCCTGATTACCAGGGATACTTGATGTAATACCTATATAAAGGTCTCCTTATCAATCAATAAAGACACAGTTTTCCTATCATTGTTTTATCCTAGAACACGTTATCAAGCACGTTGCTCTAGCCTCCCGACTAATAGCCCTAAAACCCTGATTCCGAAGAAAAAAAAAAGTTTTTTTCTTCGAAACCCTAGCTCCACCGCCGGCCGCCGTTCTCCTTCCTGGCACTGTCGGTCTACTTCCGGCAGCACCTGCGCTGTCGCTAGCCTCCTGCCACGCCTCTCCTGGATTGCAAATCGAGTAGAGATATCCAAGCCGCCTACAAGAAACACAAACAATACATGGAACAAGAAACGAACTATGTAGGAGACTTTGAGGAAGAAGAATACGATGAAGAAAATACTAACTTCACCGTCGATGACTTCCAACCTACCAAGAAACGTAGGACTCAGGAGTATGATACTCCGGATTATGAATAAGTATTTGACTTAGATCATGAGATACATGTTCAAGTTTGATTTTGATTGTTATTTTGACATATTGTAGTCCATAAATCACGACTTTGTTCGATAAGTCGTTCTATTTAGAACATCCTTGATGTACTTTTGAGTTGTCATTAATAAAATTTCTCTTATTCAATATTGATTCGAGATTTTTACATCTCTATGAAAGCATAAATGGTTTAATGCGTCCAATTTACAATGGCTTAATTATTTTGAGTTCACCATGTTTTTGGTGATGTTAACTCATATCCGAAACAAAATCACAAAGACAAAATGAGAGAATCGCAAAAAATCGCGTTTGCATGCTTAGCCTAAGCCTCGGCTTGCCCCGGCAGCCTATCGACAGCCTTGGCAGCCTTGCACTCTACCGGCAGTGTCTAGGCAGCCTATCGGCACCTCTCGCTAGCCTCTCGGCAGGTCCTGTAGGCAGACTCGGCAACCTGCCCACCCTCGGCATCCCTACCGGTAGCAGGCCCCGCATGCCCTCGGTAGCTCGTCCCTCGGCAGCCTCTAGGCAGCCCGGAAGCATGCCACCTGCAAGCTCCAGTAGCCTCGGCAGTGCCTTTCGGCAGCATGCCTCGGCAGCGCCTACGCCACCTGCCCCGGCAGAGAGCCTCGGCAGCCTTGCGTCATGCCGACTCGACACCGAACCCGGTTTTAATTTCGCCTCAGATACATCTCGACTCTTGTCCCGACACTTCCTCGGCCATAAACCCGGTTTTTGTAACCAACAACGATAGCCTATCGAAAAATACAATTTTTGCAAAATTAGCTCGGCAACAACTTGTCTCCGGACTCGACATGCTTCAGATTTAGCTCAACCGTCGCATTGTATTGCCTAAAAGCCTGACCGGCCCGTCACCTCTTGCCTTGCTTCGGCTCGGCCCCAGAGTGACTTCGGCCATGCCACGGCTTCGGCTTTGGCTTGGCCCTGGCCTTTGCCTTGGCCTCGGCCTTGGCTCGGCCATGCCTCCTATGATGGCATCCGGTCTAAATCTCTCTACTCTAGGCTATGTTATCTCTCTATGTTGGTATTCGGTGATCAAATTATGGCTTGTCTCTTTATCTAAAGTTATATGGAAGCCATGGCTTTGTTATCAGCCTTAATGCACTTCATTTTGTGATGATATATTACTTCAATACACTTTTATTATAGTGTTCGCCAAAGTCTACTATAGACAATTGATTCAATTTACATTGCTTTTGTAGATGTCTCAACGCGAGATCGAGTGTCTGTTGGATTGTGCAACCACTCACACGATTCTGAGGAATCGGCAATTGTTTTTCTGAATATACGCCATGTGGATCGTCATTGTCTACGATGACAGGATCGGGACCTATTGTGAAAGGTCGCGGAGTTGCTCAATTCTTATTGCCAAATGGCACTGAAATCAGAGTAGCTGACACATTATATGCGCCTAAAGAGCCCAGAACCCTCCTAGCTTTCAAGGATGTGCGTGACAACAATTATCACCTCAACACTTATGTTGAAGATGAAACTAAATATCTGTTGATCACCTCCACTCAGTCTCTGCGCACTCGCATTGTGAAGAAGTGTAAGCGTGTTCGAAATGGCATATACTTCACAACCATTCGAGCTAATGAATCTCATGTTGTTATCTTATGTGATTCTGATGCTTACAAGCTTTGGCATGACAGACTTGATCATCTGGGTCATGATCTAATGATCCGTATTTTGCAATGCTCCTACGGTCATCCATTTTTCAGATCACAGAAGCAAAAAGGAAACCAGAAAACTAGACAAAACCGAGCCGACGCCGTGTCTAGGCGTTTCGGCTTTGGTTCGGCCTCAATGCCGCCGCCGGCAGCCTCTCGGCTCCAAGGAGAGGTTCGGCCTCCTCCTGCTGCTCATGTCTCTGTAGCGATGTCCAATGCTCATCGTTCGTTTTGCAAAGCTAGTTCACTAGCAAAACTTCAAGCAAGACCATCTTTTGCTATTGATAAGAAACAGAATATTCCGTTCCTACAACGAATTCAAGGTGATATCTGTGGACCTATAACACCAGAATGCGGACCATTTAGATATTTTATGGTTCTGGTTGATGCGTCGACGCGTTGGTCACACGTCGCGTTGTTATCCACGAGGAGTGCTGCATTTGCTAAACTCCTAGCTCAGATCATTCAGCTTCGGGCTCACCACCCCGATAATTCGATTAAGTCAATCAGACTGGATAATGCTGGAGAGTTTACATCAAAGTGTTTTGATGACTATTGCATGTCAGTTGGGATAGAAGTTGAACATCCCGTACCCCACGTTCATTCTCAGAACGGTCTTGCAGAAGCCGCCATTAAGAGACTACAGCTTGTTGCTCGGTCCCTTGTCATGGCCACTAATTTGCCGGTATCGGCATGGGGATATTGAATATTACATGCAACTATATGCTTATTCGTCTACGACCCAAAGATAGCCAACCATTTAGTGCGTACCAGTTGGTAACTGGTTACGAACCTGACATTTCGCATCTGTGTACTTTTGGTTGTGCTGTATATGTGCCTATCACGCCTCCACTGCGTACCAAGATGGGTCCATAATGACAATTAACTATTTATGTTGGATATGAAGCACCAACAATTGTCCGCTACATCGAGCCTATGACAGGTGATCTGTTTACTGCAAGATTTGCAGATTGTCACTTTGATGAGACATCCTTCCCGCCGTTAGGGGGAGATAGGGCCGCATCCGTCCCTAGTGAACGTCAGGAATTGACGTGGTTCTCTCCCACTATGTCTCATTATGATCCCCGAACGTCTCAGTGTGAGACAGAAATACAACGCATATTGGAACTTCAAAAGGTTGCGGATTCGTTGCCCGACTCCTTTACTGATATTGCGAAAGTGACAAGATCAACCATACCTGCTGCTAATGTACCTACAAGGCTCAACATACCTCGACATGCGCGAGCACGCTTCGCCGGTCTCGGACCCGCAGCCCTAGGTGCCGTCGGCAGCCTAGGGTCGGCACCTCCAAGTGGAGGGCCGGCGTCGACTTTGGATCCTCCTAGAAAGAGGGGGAGACCAATCGGTTCCAAGGACAGTGTACCTAGAAAGAGGGCATGTGTTTAGACACAAAGCGATTCGTTCATCATCGATACTGTGACGCCGTCACACGAGATTGTCTCTGACTATACCTAAGTCCAAGAATCAACTCTGAATCATCTGGGGGATGCCTTAAACTCACCGTTGATGTTGGAGAACAAGGAAATCTCACTAAACTTCTTATGCATGCACAATCTTATGGAACAGATTTTCATGTACATCGATGATGCATTCGCCTACGCCGTTGCTCAAGAAATCATTGACGACGACGATATGGAACCCCACACTGTTGATGAGTGTCAACGTAGGGCGGATTGGCCGATGTGGGAAGAAGCAATCCAGGCTGAATTAGACTCTCTAAAGAAAAGGCAAGTTTTCAGACCGGTTGTGCCTACACCGCCGAATGTGAAGCCTGTTGGACATAAATGGGTCTTTGCCAGAAAGCGCAATGAGAATGGTGAAGTCGAGCGATATAAAGCTCGACTCGTGGCGCAAGGTTTTTCTCAACGCCCTGGAATTGATTATGAGGAGACGTATTCTCCTGTCATGGATATTATTACCTTCCGATACTTAATCAGTTTGGTAGTCTCAGAGAGACTTAATATGCAACTTATGGATGTTGTAACAGCGTATCTTTATGGGGATCTAGATACGAAGATGTATATGAAAGTGCCAGAAGGACTTTCGTTACCCAAGTCAAGTGAGCAAAAACCACGAAGTTCATTTGCTATCAGGTTGAGACGATCTCTATATGGACTCCGACAATCTGGTAGGATGTGGTACACACGGTTGAGTGATTACTTGATTGGGAAAGGATACAAGAATGATGAGTTGTGCCCTTGTGTGTTCATAAAGAGAACAAGTTCAAGATTTGTCATAGTCGCCGTCTATGTCGACGATATGAACATCATTGGAACTCTAGATGAGATCAATGAGACCGCGACATACTTGAAATCCGAATTCGAGATGAAAGATCTGGGAAGGACTCGGTTTTGCCTAGGCCTAGAACTAGAGCACCGAAGTGGTGGAATCTTTGTACACCAATCTGCATATGTCCGAAAGATGCTCAGGCGATTTAACATGGACAAAGTTATGCATCCTACAGGCACTCCCATGGTCGTTAGAAGTCTAGATATCAATAAAGATCCCTTCCGTCTAAAAGAAGATGACGAAGAGGTCTTGGGAGCTGAATATCCATATCTTAGTGCAATTGGAGCTTTGTTATACCTAGCTCAGTGGACTAGACCAGACATTACTTTCTTGGTGAACTTGTTAGCTAGATTTAGCTCGGCGCCAACACAACGTCATTGGGTTGGAATCAAGAACATTTTTCGATACCTGAAAGGGACCCTTAACATGGGCTTGTACTATCGATACACTTATCAGGATTCGGCGCCTAGCCGTTCCCTTGCATCTAGTGGCACAAACCGTGGCTCGGATCACCACCGGTCAACTGCCAAGACCGGCCTCGGTTCGGCAACACCCTGCCCCGTCGCCGCATTCGGCCTCGGCTCGGCCTCCAGCCGTACCGCCGCCATATCCGCCAACGTATCCGGACCCGAGAATGCCAAGTCGTGGTCTCGGTATGGTTTTGCCACTACCCCCTCCTACTTAGATACACCGAATGATGTGATGGTAGGATTTTCTTATGCTGGATACTTGTCAGATCCACACAAAGGACGTTCCCAAACAGGTTATGTTTTTACCATTGGGAATACGGCGATATCTTGGAGATCAACCTAGCAAACCCTTGTTGCTACCTCCTCGAACCATGCTGAGATCATTGCACTACATGAAGCAATCAAAGAGTGTGTTTGGCTTCGCTCAGTTATATCTCACATTCGAGAGTCTAGTGGACTTGAGTCTATTAAGATGGGACCAACTTGCATATTTGAAGATAATGCAGCTTGCATTGAGCAGATGAAGTTGGGATACATCAAGGGTGACAACACTAAACATATTTCACCTAAGTTCTTCTACAATCAACAGTAGCAAGAGACTTTGAATATCCAAGTGAAGCAAGTCAGCTCAGAAGATAATGCAGCTGATCTGTTCACCAAGTCTCTACCAAAATCTACATTTGTAAAGCATGTAAAGCGCATTGGTATGTGTCGCTTATCCGAACTCGAAGACTGACTGATTATCAGGGGGAGTTCTTATCTAGACTTCAGGGGGAGTCTAGTTATGCATGTCTCATACATTTGTAGTTGGTGCGTTGTACTCTTTTTCCTTCGACCATGCTTTTATTTTTGCCCAAGAGGTTTTTTGTTTGCTGGCAAGGTTTTAACGAGGCAACAGTTCATGCACTATTGAGGACGCGACACAAGGGGGAGTGTTCAAGGAAGGTTAATTCTGTAACTTCAGTGGTGTGTCTTGTCCTAATAAGGCTAGTAGTCTAGATTCTTTATTAGATAGGGAATCCCTGATTACCAGGGATACTTGATGTAATGCCTATATAAAGGCCTCCTTATCAATCAATAAAGACACAGTTTTCCTATCATTGTTTTATCCTAGAACACTAAGTTCTTATTATAAGGTTTCATATCCACATCTTGACCATTTAGTTTTCAGTTAGGCAAAATAGGCAAAATGTACCCTGAACTTGGCTCAAATTGTCAATTTACATCCTAAACTTATAATTGCGACATTTGCCTCCTCAACTTGTTGAAACTGCTGATTTGCACCCCCTCCGTCAAATTTAACGGTTTCCATCAAATTAAGAGTTACATGCCTTGCACAAGAGCGGTATCGTCATTTTATATTTATTTCGTTTTTCTTAATAAATTACACAAGGAATTTACTTTTTATACAATTATCTCTACTTACTCATAATATTCTTTCTTCTTCGTTTTTATCCTTTTAAAAAAAAATAATGCCTAGATTACGTGATATAATTTGTCAATAAGAAAAATTATGTGGAGAACTAAAATTGAATGGTCGAACTACTTTTTTGATTAACAAGAAACTTGATATAATTTGTCTGAGACTAAAGAACTCAAATATCTCAACAAAAGTAAACTTTTAGGTCACAAATACAATGACATAATTATAGAAATAATTATACAAAAATAAATTTCTTGTGTATTTATATTAATAAAATGAAATAAATATAAAATAACTAAAATACCCCTCACGTGCAAGGCATGTGATTCTTAATTGGAAGGAAACGGTTAGATTTGACGTAGGGGGTGCAAATCAGCAGTTTTTGACAAATTGAGGAGGTAAAATTTCGCAATGATAAGTTCGAGGTGTAAATTGACAATTTAAGCCAAGTTCAGGGTGTATTTTAACTATTATACCTTTGAGCTATATACATGTAGATCATTTATGCAAATTTGAGGATATCAATATCTAAACGATTGCGATGCCTAAATATAAAAGAGAATTTAATATCATAAACTCATAACTAGAGTCCTATTTTAGTTTTTAAGAGTCATCGTCTGGTGTATTGACACCAGTCTTTCATTTCATTTGTAAGTGTGAAGAGTGATTTCATGACTCATGAGCGAATTGAACGAACAAATAAAAGAAATAGAAAAGGACTTTGACAGTTTGACATGTCTTTATTATTGTTTTGGCAGTTCTGTTTTTGGGCCAAAAGAGAACTTAGCCCTTAAGAGTTGGACCGATAGGGTTTAAATAGCCCTGTCCCGTCCTCCACCATCCAAAGCTGAAAGAAAGCGAACGAAACGAAAATGGAGGCGAATATTGGGAAGTTCTTCGAGTCGGTTGGCAATTTCTTCACTGGTGGCGATCAGATCCCCTGGTGCGAGCGCGACATCATCGCCGTAACTACTTCTCCTTACAATTTTCTCTAATTATTTCCCATATACTCGTTTTTCATATACCTCTGAATTTCGTTTATTGCTCCAAGCTTCTACTGCCTGTTAATTTAGTGAAAAATCTATCGAATATCGATATTTCCGATTGGGTTTCTTAGGTTAATTTAATTACAGGAACAGTTTAATTATATGGTTAATTCTTCGAACCCTGTGGATTCAGCAGTTCTTTGAATCATTGATAATAAATTTGTTAAATCTCCACTCTGAGGAGAACTGTCAGCACTTCATCTGTGATTTCAAAACAGCTAGAGTGTTGAGGTATAAGGTCTGAGAAGTAAGAATCAATTCTCATAGCTGTCTTTCGCTATGCGGTCCCGAATGTTGTTTATTTTGCTTGAAAATATTGCATTGCTATGTACTAGAAATGCTGCAATGACATGTATATTGCGTTAAAAAGATTGTGTCTATATATGTCTGTGTGTTTGTGTACCTTTCTCCGCGAGTGTGTTAGCATTCTAATCTATTGCCTGCATACAAGTGAAGATGAATGAAACTAGTAGTGTAGATGGCCTCCAGCAGGCTAACATAAATGTGTGGCTGACGAGGAAGTTTGGGCTTCTAAAGCGTGGTTAGGTCTTTCAGCTGAAGTCTGGGATTCTGAGTTCTGACTGGTTATTAGCATAATACATAAATATGTCTCCGAGTACGGGGAAATAAAGGACATGTAATCCTTGAGCATTTTTGAAGAGAAAAGAAGCTTTGAGGAATTTATAATTTATTAAGAAGCTTGGATGAGTATTGCAGTACAAGTTCATGCTGCATACTTAAAGTTGTTTTCATGTGATTGCATGTTTCTGATATTATGCTATGGGTATAGGGATGTGAAAGAGAAGTTGCTGAGGCCCAGAAAGGTCCAAATGATGAATTGTTCAAACAGTGTCTCATGCGACTGTCATGGTCTCTTATTCATTCAAGGCATCCAGAAGATGTGCTACGTGGAATAGCAATGCTTGAAGGTCTCTCTCTCTCTCTCAACATTCCAAGTTTCTGTTGTGTATACGATAACTTTACTTAAGGAGTTCACCTCCTTATTTCTGTTGTTTGGAGATTATCAATGTTCCCTGTTTTGACATGATGCTGGTGATTTGCAGCTTCTGCAAGTGATGCTAGTAGCAACCCTCTGGATTTGAGAGAGACTATATATCTTCTTGCTGTTGGGTATTACAGGAGTGGTGACTATTCTAAGAGCAGGGAACTTGTTGAACAGTGTTTAACGGTGTGGTATTTACTTACCTTATTTGGTTATGTAAACAATCCAGTGCATAATGCATGATGATGTTCTTTCAAATTAGTTGCCCTTCATATGTGAGATCGATCTATCGTCATTCAAGTCTTGCAAATATGTGTAGAACAAGTAGGATCATTTAGTGGCAAACACCGACTCTAGGAATCTCTTTCTTTATTTGAGTATTTGGCTTTCTCTTTGAATAATTACATTATCTGCGTATGGAGTTGCATGTAGGTGATCCCTAATAAGAAAACACAAAACAATGCTTTTGAGTGTTATTGTTGTTGCTGTTGTTTTTCATCCCTAAATTCTTTGGAAGTGTTGTTTAAGTTTTTCATTAGATCATCGTGGTTTTTTGGTAGATGGCACCTGCTTGGAGACAGGCACTGAACCTTAAGAAAATGAATGAAGACCGGATCAAAAGAGGTAGAAATTATAGTGAAACTGCAGTTGAACTTGGATTGCTGTCATTTTTGTGTTTGTGTTGCTCAGCTGCTGACAAATCTATCTTCTTTGGGTTTAAATGTAGATGGTGCGATTGGGATAGGTATTGCTGCAACTGCTGTTGGACTGATTGCTGGTGGAATTGCTGCTGCCGTCGCTCGGAAGAAGTGATCAAACCTTACACCTATCTGCAATATTATCATATGAACATGCTCCTCAAATTCTGTTGCTTAAACGATCTAGTCCCTGTTCATAAAACTTTACATTAGATGTGTGAATGCTAGCTTATGTACACCCGCTTGAATTTCTGTATGTTATAAACCAATCTCAACTTGATGAGTTTTATTTCTTAATTCTGTGATTGCTTATTAGGATCTAAATTCTGTTTTTGCCTCACCTTTAGGGCCGTAACAGCCGGGAAATTTATTTGTTTGAGTTTGCCTGTGCAACATGTTTCACTTTCTACCAAAGACATGCACCAAAGAGTTGCTATCGTTTCTGACCTGGGCAACAGCCAAGGCGTAGATATTGGTAACTCATGTATGTGTACTGTATATGAGTATGCATATATCGCAGTAACTCATATACAACAGTCACCTTTAGGTCTGGGTTGGGGAACAGTCTTACCTAAACTCTAAACCTATTTCTTAATAAATCACGTATGGTTTATAATATATACTCCTATACAACATTCATTCCCACTAATTGATGATAATATCTTTTTCTTGTCTTGTCTTAAATTTCGTAGGAAGTAAAATCTTTTCAAAAACCCCCATTTAATTTCGTGTTTGTCTGTATGTATACATGTATATGTTTGTGACATGGAATGTATATATGTATATAATTTCATATGTTATATGTTTGTTAATGCTTTGAATGTTTTGAGTACCCTTCAATCCCCGGACTGAACGATCTCTACTTGCTTTATACTATTAACGATGTTTTGTTGGGTAAAATTGCGTGCGATTCTCTTCGCCATCAGCATCCTAGTTCAGCGGGGCTTAGTAAAGCGTTGAAGGGAAATGATGGGAAACTAGAGAAAACAGTGAATAATGCAAGGAAAAACTGCAAGGGATTTAGTGATCATAGCAGGTCTAAATCCAGGGGCAGGGGTCAGGACCCGTCCCGAATCTCACCCTGAAATCCGGATAAAGTCCTGCGGGGACCACCTTAAGACTAACACTATCGATAAATCGATAAGTCAATCTTAGGATGGACAACCCTAAAACCTGCAACAATCAAAAACACTTCTAAATCCAGTTTCAACCTTAACACCTGGAGCCATCTGCTCCCCAAATCACAACAACCGCCACAAATAAACACAAAATCTAACTCAACTGGCTCACAGGTAATTAGAACAATCTAATACAACGAACTGGAAATACAGATGAAAATAGAACAAGAAATATAATAATAAGGGATCACAGATCCCACCAAGCGGAAGCGACAACGATGATAGCTATGCCTCGACTCCGAGTACTCTTGACCTCTGACCACTACTCTGCACACTGGGCAATTTAAACCGAAGGGCCCAAGGGAAAGTAATTTAAAAACGTTAGAGTGAGTGGATAAAAACAATATTGAATAATACCTTATATAAAAAGTGTTATATTACTTTTCTAATATTTTATAATTAAAAACCACGATGCATGCATTTTAATAAACGTCCCACGTTTAAGAAAATCATAATAATTAATCAGCCCCGCTGATATCTCAAATAAAAAAATAATACTTTGTTTACATTTTCAGACATAAATACTTTTGAAAATCAAATAATAGCATATCACGACCAATCCCATTGGTCATATAAAAACCCAGCCCCGCTGGTTCGGGAATTTATTAAATAAATGAAAATACCATAAAAGAAAATATTCCCGAAAACCAAGTAAAAATGAAAAGCCAATCTCATTGGCCCAACAAACGAAACAATGGGGAAGTGGTTACACAATAAACAAGAGCCTCCCAGGCTAGGGTCGGAACCTCTCAGGCTTCTAAGTAGCGTAGACAAATATGACGACCTAAGCCTTCCAGGCTAAATGTCGGAATCTCTCAGGCTGCTATGTAACGCGTCACGCTTAGGCTAGCTAGCAAATACGACGACCCAATAAGTGGTGTAAAAACAAATCAAATCAAATCAGAAAACACGCTTCCCCCTATTTAATCAAAAATCCGTACGGTCTCCGACCGCACATCTGAGGATTATAAATATAATCAATTAAAATAGTAGTTTCGAAGTAAATAAATGTATATAACATCGAAATGTCTCACATGTCGTGAAATCACAAATGATGAAATCATAAAATCTCCAGAAATCTCATTTCCGGTCTTTTAAATATAAATATACTCAAAATGATCAAATATGATTTATAAAATCATGCTACTTTCAGAAATCTCATTTCCGGGTAAAATTACGTACTATTTAGAATAGTAGTAAACATATACCCCAAATCCATATTTTCCTTTAAATATTAAATGAACAAATACCATAATCATATACTTTCGATAATTCACAACAAGCTCAAGAAGTTATTTAATTATAATAAACTTCATTTCAATAAAATATTTATACATGCATTTATTTAAAATAAAATCCACTCACAGTACAGCCGAGCTTGCCGCTATTCCGAGCTCTCGTCCAGTCGAGTAACCTCTCGACCTGTAATAGGGACGTAATCATAAATATTACTAAACTCGGAATTTATTTATAAACGTTAAATCTACGGACGTCCTCACTCGCACGAAACCTCCCAAATTTTCCTTTTCAGTTATCGGTATAGGAATTACGCCTCAATACCGAACAATCTATGTCTGAAATAACTCAGGACACCCACCCTGTGTCCGACTAATTCTTTTACTAGTTATTTCGTCGTAAAACCCTTTTAAAACAGCTTTTATCTATTTACGGTAAGTCAACAGTAATTTTTAATGGTCAAACAATAATTATATAGTCAAACAGTAAATGGTCAAAGTCTAATTACTATTTACCATATACTTTTACTGTTTTAGCATTTACTTTTCACCTTTTACCAAAACACTATTCACCATCTTCAACCTCTCGCCGCCGGCAGCTCCACCTTGGAGGCCAAAAACGCCTCCAATCGACTCTAATTTAACCCAACACCATCGCTGCCACCACAGAAACTCATCCCCGTCGCCTCTGCCGCCAAAAACCCAAGCAGCCGCCGTGACAAGGCAACATAACACCACCACCTCCAATTTTCACAAAAACCAACCAATTCAACATCAAATTACAGTCAAACAACTCCAAACAACCTACTGAACACGATTACAACCTCCAATTACACCAAAAATAACAAAATACACAAACTCCACCGAATTTACAAAAAAAACTAGAATTTCAAATCCTAATTTCTCCTTACCTGGATCGAATTGGTTCAATTCTTTTGATGGAGTGGTTGTGCAGGTCGAGACCTTTGATTCCCGACCGGAATCAGGCCGAACCATGGCCGGAGGAGGAAGCTCCAGTTCGACTGTGTAGAGCCTGCTCGGGCTTCGCACGGCCAAACGGCGGCGAACCATGCCTTGCCGCTGCCACAGAACGGAAGAGGAGGCCTATGCGGATCGAAGGACACCGGTGTGGTGGTCCAGTTCGGCCGGATGATAGGAGCACAATGTGCGACGATATTATATGCTTATGCCCTCATTTATGCTTTGTTTAACCCTTATTTGTCTGAGATAGAGTCATAATTTAGTTTAGTGTCAATTTGGTAGAGTTTTTATCAAATGTGCTTTAGAATCCGAAAAATGACCAAGTTTGAGAAATCTGGAAAATAATGCAAAATATGTCTTTTTCGTGATTTTGAGATGAGTAAAAATGCAATCTATCCTTGTCCGAATTTAATGAAATTTGGCGTGCTTATTATTCATATACTGAGAAATGTTGTGTTAAAATTTCAGATCAATCGAAGTTCGGGAAGTCGCCCAAAATATGGCTGCAAAACAGCAGTTCGAGCAAACCAATCCATGGACTTCCAGGATTTTCCTGAGACTCTGTCCCAACTTCGAAAAATCATTCCCGACGACTCACAAGGAATTTGATCAAACTGTTTTATATGGAGGTTGCTTTGTGTGTTTAGTTTATCTGAGACTTGGAATCGCATCAATTAGAGCTTCGAGGAGGGAGATATGCCGGAGTTACTACAACAAGGTCGTTTCTGCCGATTCCAAGAAGCTACTGCCTCCTTTTCACAATTACTGTTTTCAATGGACCATATGGTGTACAAATGCATATGTGAAGATGGTCCAAGCTTAAGGAAGGAAGGAGGATGACACCAAGCCCAAGCCTTGAAGAAAAATCAGAAAAAGAAAACCTAATTAGACTTTGAAAAGGAAGGTTTCAAGTCCTTAACCAACTTGGTTTTCTGAATTCCTCTTGCACTAGGGTTGCCGGCAGCCTCTCATCTATATAAAGCCTCACTTCTTCATTCTGAAAATTATCTCATCTCAAGCTTAAACACAAGGCCTAAACTCTACCAAAATTCCCCAAAGATCCTAGACAAAAACCTAAACCGAAAACCACCTTCACCTCACCTCAACCAAGTTTCTGCTCTTGCAGGACCTTGGACTTTCTGCCTCCATAATCTACTGCCGACGTGACTCACTGCCGTGCAGCCTCACCCCAGCCTCCATACTTCGCCGGATCCACACAACGTGAAGCTCTCAAGGTGTCTCAAAGTGTGATCCACTCCCTTCTTCGGTTTTGTAATTTTTGTTTAGTTATGTTTAGTTTTGTCTACACTACCAGAAAAGGCATCATAGCCGACGAATTTAAGTCGTCGGCTATAATGGTTATAGCCGACGATATCGTCGGCTATAATTATTATAGCCGGCGATTTCGTCGGCTATAACCATTATCCGACGACATATCGTCGGTTATAACATCGTCGGAAATACGCCGTCGGCAAAACTATACCCGACGACGATATCGTCGGCTATAACCATTTTAGCCGACGAAATACCACTACAGACGACGAATTTCGTCGGCTATAATGGTTATAGCCGACGAATAAAGAGTTCGTCGGCCGTTATTTGCAATTTCGTCGGCTATAATGCCTTTTCTGGTAGTGCTATGAAACACTCATGTATGTTTGGTGTTGGTTTATATGTCTATGTATGAATCAATTTTGGTTTTATGAATTGTATGTTAAAGATTTGTTTGAATTGATGCTTAGATTTAAGTTTAGGTTTCGACAAGAACAATGAATTTTGCATGCTAATTTGTAATATGTAACTTGTGGATTTTGTATGTTGGATAATTAGGGCAGTGGTATTAGAAGCATGTTTAGGTTTTAAATTGGTTAGTAATCTAAGGGTGTGACTTAAAAACCGAAGCATTAGCATTGGCTGGAAGCATGTAAATCTAGATGTTAGGTTTCATCTAACCCGAGTTATAACAAATAAAACTATCGGCCTGACGGTTGTTTTGATTTGTTGAGCTCACCTAGGGTAATACCTTAGCTAAAACTTGCATGTTAAATAAGATGATTGACAACCTTGCTTGTTTGCATGTTTTCGATTTAAGACTCTTGTGCGATATATATTAAGTCTTAATCGGATTAGCATAAAAATCTTTAAGGCTAGAACGGAAGTTTGTTCTAAAGAACTTGAGGAATCTAGTAACTAGGTACAGAGCGGAAGCTCTAGTTATGGTCGAAACTAATTTGAGTCTTGAACATGCTGAATACTTGTCTCTTACCTTCTTGCATGCGAATCTACTTGTTAAAAAGTCTTTGGTGCTAAATGTTTTGTGAGAGATGATGATCACTTGTATATAGTAAATTAGGACTTTAATTTCATGTCTAGGAATTTAAAGGCAGCTTTGCTGCCGAGCCTTTTATCCCCCATAATTTTGTGTGAATATGTATATATGTATATAAGTGTGACAATTGTGTGCATATGTATTTGTGAATATTTGTATTAACATTCTCATATTTCAGGTACCCTTAATCCCCCGGCTTAGAACGATCCCTACTTGCTCATACTACTAACGATATTTTGTAGGGTTATTATTGTGTGCGAGCTTAGGCTCACATCACCGGACGGCGGAGATGGGTGCAGGTCGGGCCGAGTCGGGGAGGAAGAGAGAGAAAGAAGAAAAAGTAGAAAAAGAAAGGAAAGAAAAAGAAAAAGAAATGGGGATTTCCCTTTCGGGAAATTTTCCTCCCGACTATTTATACACGCCCAAAATCGGAAAGTTACGTATTGTACATCGTAACTTTTTCATACGAATTCCAAATTAAACATGCTACATGTCCACGAACTCGTTTCAACGTCTTCTACCTTGTCATGAAATAAAATCCTCGGTCGGGTCAACTTATTTAAAAGTCAACTTTTAGAACTTTCGAATCGTAAAAACAATTCCCGGAACGTAGAAGTAAAAGTAAAACAGTTAAAAGGTAATTCAAGGTTCGGGCTGTGACAATTCTCCCCTTCTTATAAAATTTCGTCCTCGAAAGTTACGTACCTGCCAAAAAGAAGGATGAGCACTGACATCTCACTGCTTCTCCAGTTTCTCAGGTAGTTCCCTTTACCACATAATTTACCTCAAACAATTTAGTCCTCCTGATCAAGACTTTCAACTGACTGCTCCTTGACATTCAAATCTTTCTTCGGGTTGATAGGTTGAGTCTCCAAGATATGCGGAGGATAAGCAATTACTCATGGAGTATAGATACGAGGAAAAACGTCATGTATCTTGGATAACTTCGAAGGTAGCTTTAACCGATACGCTACCGGATTAATCCGCTCTGTAATCTCATGAAGGCCAATATATCTTGACACTCAAGATCTCACCTCTAATATCAGCGTAACTCTCTCAAGGAGAGTTGTTCATCTCAATTACTTCTGAACTGCATCTCACAAGACTCAACATATTCTTTAGGATCTGAATAGATCTCTCTATCCATTTACCAATCCAGGTGTGCGAGAAAATGCTGAATATCATCGAGTCTGCAAAGATGTGTGCAACTCCTTCCCGAACCGTAAAATAGATCGGGATTCTCGATCAGGTTTCATGGACTTAGGCATTACAGGGTCTAACAATCTCCCTCACCCACATCTAATCATGTCTACTTTGGGTGTGGAATACGCCATATATACAAATAAAAATAATAATATCTAATCCCACTCTAACACCGGCAAACGCCGCTAAGAACTTTGGAGTTCTACCTCTCAACTTTTACCTGTTGTCACATCATTCAATAACATCCCATCACTCGAACTGGAGAAATACACATGTGAGGTATTCAATGCTTTATCTCTCATATGGTCTCAGGACGAGTCCTCAATTTGTGCTTCCCGCACCAAAATAATCAAGACTGGTTTCAAGTGAAACTGACTTATCAAAGTCCAATCTCGTCCATGGATAAAGCAACTTTCATAACTCACAACTCACAAAAGAGTGGGACCTGAATCATCGTCAAATGTGACAACCAATAGAGGCTTCCAACTAGATAAATCAACTATCACCAATAACCCAGATTCGATATGACATCAAGGAAGCCTTCGGATGTCAAAATCAATTTTTATAACCGACGACTAACACCAGAACTATTAAATCGACCATTATCAAAAACAGAATTGCAACGAAAATTGAATTTCAGGATATAATCTTAAACGCGAGAGAAAATATCTCAAATACCAAAAGACTCGTCCAATTTACAAAATAAACCTCACAACTTAAATTTGCTCGAGCCAACACATATCCAATATCCTCTACTAACTTGCATCAAATAAAAGATATCCTCGAGGAATAAGATTCTCAAAACCTCAATTAAACTATAGAGGTTCCAATCAATATCTCGTCCCACGAGAGCTGACATGAGGATAAACATAAATCAATGATTTATTCAACGAAAACACCAACACGAATTACAGAAATAATGACTTCTCAAGTCATCTCTGGATCAGTAAGTGGTCCCACCACAGTACGATCCCAAAAGAAATTCTCCCACTAATAAGACGCCGTTCAACTTATAAGAATATGCACTACTCACGTCACAACATTCCTTACACAAGCCTTGACTAGAAACACTACCTGAGTCAACAAGAAAACCCCTTTCCCGTAAGGCTATACTATAAATGACAAATAAAACACCTCGAACAAATCACCTGGCATTGCCCTGCAAAACCAGTACAAAAGAAATATTCGTGACTCATGATTTTATCGTTATCAAGATCCAATTCTCTAAATAACATCACTCGATTTATTAGAATCCTCCGATTGAGTCACACCATTCGATTATTATCCCATGCTGCATCCAATGACTTCAATATCGTTAACCCCTTGGCGTCGAAATCTCTACAACTAAAATCACAACAATCTGAGATGCAACCGTTCACACACCTTTTACACTTGTCGAACTAAGAAGAAAGCCGATATCTTTGCTTGACAAGTGTTCCGTGGCTAACTAAATAGTCAATGTCAACCTTCACCATCAGCTAGATAAATGTTCGAAAATCAAAAGATATCGCTACGACGGCAGCAGATAGAATTCCGACTCAACTATGAAAAATAGTTAAAATAACTTTAGAGTTCGAAAAATGCTTCCTGAAAGTCACCGTTGGATTTCAATCCAATCACCATAGATAAGCATGTGACTTCAATACAAACCAAAAGCCATTCACGGATCTTGAATAGGAATTACGAATCAAAAGTTTTGATCCTCCGAAGCTTCGTCGCAACTCTTCGAAAAAGAAACACAATGGAACGAAAGAAGTGGCTGATCAAATATAAATATAAATATTTATAAAATGACCAGTCAAAGAAAATTAATTGTCAAACTCTCGTACAACTACCAGAATATTCTCATCCGAATTACCGAGCTAACCATGCAATGGTCAAATAGATCCCCGATCTCGTTATTTCAAACATTCACCAGGTGTTTATAGGATAAACTATGTGGTCATGCTTAACCATACTTTACCATAACTCGATAATTCCATAGTCAAAAAGACTATATCACAATACTTACGTTGCCAGAATTCACCATAGGCACCCAACTTCGATTTCGTACTAATCTTCCAATGTTACCATGACCACATCTTCAAATCTTTTCCCCCCTTCAAATACCACGTATTTCGAGGCGAATATCTCCCATATGGGTCGCTATTTCAATTCCTAATTCATCCTTTATCCAATCTCCCGACCAAGGTCGCTAAGAATTAGAATTATTTATAGCTCCCACAATCTCTATATGGCTATCCATTTAATCCTCCATAACCGATATGCCCATTATCAAAACAAGACGGTTATGAGATTCACACGTACTGCACCTGTACACTGCCACTAAAACGTCTACGGACTCACTTTCTCCACATACGCCAAATCCATTGGTCAATCCGAAAAATATAGCTGAAGAGTGGCTCTAACACATACTCGTAACAATCTAAAATAACATTCAGAATGTTACATATTCAATTTTCCACTCATTACAGCAAGGTCGCAACAACGACAATCATCTCACTTTAGCCTTGTCAACATTTCCAAAACTGATCACTTGAATAGGTTACTCAAAAGCTAGGGCCAATCTCCGAACACAAATAAGAGACTAAAATCTCAATGTGTAGCCCTATTAGGAATAACACATTCCCATCTCAAAAGAAATAGGGCCAAAACATCCGAGTTCTCAACTCGTAACCTGACGCTAGAACTGCTGATAAGCGACAATGCACAACCGAATAGGTATAAATCACATACCTATTACGTATGCAACAACAACGTCCTAAGAGGTCGATGTACTCGAGGCATAGTCTAAAAGATACAACTCGATAACTAGAATGTATTTTACATACTTAATAATGACATTAGCACCAAGGGGCACGATGGGTATCCGCTGCAGTCGGATCCATCAGTCAGAGGTACTAAGTATTACCAAGCATATAAAATAACATAATGGAATAGTACTCTACAGAGTACCTAACAAGATACCAATGAATCAGACTCACACACTTAATGAACACACTAGTATCGAAGTATATGATGGAAATCCGCCGCGGTCGGACCATCAATCCTAGAATACTAGGCGTCATCAAGTATAAAAGATAACATGACACAAAGAATGAAATGACCTAATGCTCTGATACCAACTGTCAGGACCTGCCCCGGATTTCACCCTGAAATCCGGATAAGGTCCTGCAGGGACCACCTTAAGGCTAACTCTACCGATAAATCGATAAGTCAATCTTAGGATGGACAACCCTAAAACATGCAACAACCAAAAACACTTCTAAATCCATTTCCAACCTTAACACCTGGAGCCATCTACTCCCCAAATCACAACAACCGCCACAAATAAACACAAAATCTAACTCAACTGGCTGATATCTCAAATAAACAAATAATAATTTGTTTACATTTTCAAAAAGAAATACTTTTGAAAATCAAATAATAGCAAATCACGACCAATCCCATTGGTCATATAAAAACCCAGCCCCGCTGGTTCGGGAATTTATTAAATAATGATAGGAGTACAAAGTGCTACGTTCTTAATATGTTTATGCCTATATTTATACATTGTTTAGCCCTTATTTGTTTAGGATCGAGTCATAATATAGAGTCATGAGCTTTTAGTAGAGTCTAAATAAAAATGTGCTTAAACGTTGGAAATTTACAGAAATTTGACAAAGTGCTAAAAATCGGAGTCCTTAAATGTTTCGTTGAATCTGTAAAGCTTCCATGTTGCTTTTGATGGAATTTTCTTCTCTTATGAGCAGTATATACATTGATGATTGAGCAATGGAAAGAGTTAGAGTAATTGGAGCTAAAGAAGCTGCCGAGAATCGCTATGCAAGTTCGGATCCAGTAAGTTCCAGAAATTTCCTGGGCACATCACCCAACTTCCAGAATTTCCCCAGAACAGCTCACTTGGAACTAGATGGCGTGCCATATATGCATGGAAAGATCACTGAGTATAGTTTCCATAGAATTTAGAATCGTATATTTTCCGGAGGAAGTTATGCTCGATTGAAGACACAAAGGTCAAATCTGCCGAGAAGAAAGTAAAGAATCAGAGCCTTCGAAACTTGCAGCCTCAACCCCTGTTGATAGGCTGCAGTGCCAGCCTTCGAAACTTGCAGCCTTTGTGCAGCACAACACTCGTAGTCGGACACTCGTGCTGCCGCACAACCAGACATGCAGCCTTCCGATACTGCCAACCATGACACTCAACTGCACTTCTTTGCTGATGACCTGTCGCGATGACATACAAAATGACACCTCGTATCTGACATATGACATGTCGTATCCGACACAGGCCCAGATGTATCCGAAATGTATCCCAGGCGTATCCGCCGAGGTTTGTCCTTTGATATCTCGTGTAGGATACGTGTCCGATACAGACACTCATGCTGTCGAGAAATATCAACCATGACACTCGCGCTGCCGAAGAAATTGCTACACAGCTGCGTAGAAGTCATCCTGCACCTGCCGAAGTCTTGCACACCAGCCTTTCGACAGCCATGCGCTGTGCCCTGCACATGCCCTGCACATCCTGCCGAGAGTGTCTGATGCTGACACAGAAGCTGCCGAGAGCCCTGCAAATCTGCCGATAGAGCTTTCAAGAGGTCTGCAAGCATGCCTAACTGTCTCCAAGCATTCAAAAATATTCAAGAAGCTTCCCAAGCGTGTCCTAGACGTGTGGAGCAGTCCTAGGCCGGCCAAGAAATAGAAGCCTTGACAGGACCCACCTCGGATTTCACCCTGAAATCCGGATAAGATCCTGCGGGGACCACCTTAAGACTAACTCTATCGATAAATCGATAAGTCAATCTTAAGATGGACAACCCTAAAACCTGCAACAACCAAAACACTTCTAAATTTCTAGTTCCAACCGTAACACCTGGAGCCACCTGCTCCCCAAATCACAACAACCGCCACAAATAAACACAAAATCTAATTAATTTAATATTCAAAGGCTCACAGGTAATCAGAGCAATCTAATACATTGAACTGGAATTTCGAATTATAAAGTAAAGGATCAACAGATCCCACCAAGCGGAAACAAAGACGACGATGACTCTGCCTCGACTTCGAGTATTCTTGACCTCAATAATCTAGTCTGCAAACTGGGCGATTTTAAAACGAAGGGCCCAGGGGAAAGTAAATTAAAAACGTTAGAGTGAGTGGATAAAAATAAAACAATCTAATATAATACTTTAATTGAAAGTATCATATTACTTTCCCAATATTTTATAAGTAAAACCACATTGCATGCCTTTAATAAAACGTCCCACGTTTTAAGAAAATCGTGTTTAAAAATCAGGTCCGCTGATATATCAAATAAATAAATAATGATTTTGTTTATATATATATTTCAAAACGAAATATTTTTGAAAATCAATTAATAATATTTCATGACCAATCCCATTGGTCATATAAAAACCCAGCCCCGCTGGTTCGGGAATTTATTAAATTACAGAAAGTCTCATAAAGAAAATATTCCCGAAAACCAAATAATATAAAATCATGACCAATCCCATTGGTCATATAATAGAATAAGGGAACGCCATTACCACCATTTAATAATAGCCTCCAAGACTAAGGGTCGAGCCTCCAAGACTCTCTATAGCGTCCCACGCTATGCCCGTACACGTCGACCACCGAGCGTGAATCTGACCTATGTGGTCAAGTCGTCACCTCGCATGTGCTCAGCCGACGCTATGCCCGTAGACGTCGACCACCGAGCGTGAATCTAACCTATGTGGTCAAGTCGTCACCTCGCATGGGCTCAGGCGACTAAGCTAGCTAGCATCAATAAACATATCTGGACCTTGATATGGTGAAAATCCGAAAACAAAACCGAAAGTACGCTTCCCCTTATATATCATAAATCCGTACGGTCCCCGACCGCACATCTGAGACTTATAATAATCATTAGTATAATAGCCTCGAAGGAACATATATAAATATCCGACAATCATGACTTCAATCCGTGCTCAAAATGGACATGTCACCGGAGGAGGAACCGCACCCGCAAACATCACTTTCCCTCCGTGTGCAACTGGCAAGAGTGGGGAGTTTGAATTGAAAAGTGAATTTCTCCACCAATTGAGGCCATATCACGGTTTGGCGGGGGAGGATCCGAACAAGCATCTTCAGTGGATTAACTTCACCACCGAAAGCATGTGCCCTACAAGTGCCGACATTCAACACTTCAAGATGAAGGCTTTTTCGTTTTCACTTGAGGATAAAACCAAGGAGTGGCTCTTTGAAGTGCCAGCCAGTCGTATCACATCGTGGGAGACGATGATGAATGAGTTTTTAGTCAAGTATTATCCGGCATCTCGTATCACTGATTTGAGGAAGCAAATCACGAGCATAAGACAAGGAGGAGATGAGACGTTTTCTGACTATTACAAGAGGTATAAAACCCTCGTTACTTCGTGTCCATCTCATGAGATTAGTGAGGGGCTACTTCTTCAGTATTTTTATGAGGGCTTGCGTCTCATGGAGAGAGAATTCCTAGATTCGGCGGCTCAAGGCTATTTCCTTGAGCTTGATCCTACACCGGCCAATAACTTGTAGGAGATCCGAGCATTGAATAGTGAACAATTTGGCATGTCGTGAGACAATGCCTTGAAGCACAATGTGAATGAGACTACTAATTGGGTGTTGGAGAACAAGGTCGATAAGCTATCATATATGGTAGCGAGTCTAATGCGAGGAAAGAGAGCACAAGTGTGTGGAGTTTGTGCCGAGAATCATGAAGCCGAGCAATGCCCTCAATTTGGATTAACTGAGAAAGAGGTGAATGCCATTGGATTTCAAGGAGGACAAAGGTTCGGCAACTTCAATCCGAGGTTCAACGATCATCCAAACTTTAGATGGTCAAACAATGACAATGTCCAAAGGGCACCAAATGTAGCCCCATATCAACGAAGGGCACCCTTTCAGCCGAACCAAGGAGCTTTTGTGCCAAATCAAGCTATGCAACCAAATCAAGCCATGTCATCTCAAGCCGTGCCTTTCCAAGCTCAAGCCGCACCGAGCAACCCCAACTATGATGCATTAATTCAATCTCTTTCGAGTGGAACTCATGTATTGCTCGCTGGACAACAAACGCACTCGAAAGACATAGCCGAGTTGAAGACATAAATGGGGCAAGTCGTGGACTTCGTGGGAAAGATCACCGAGCAAGGAAAGCTTTCGGGTGGAGTTATTAAAAATCTGGGGCATGAGCATGCCAAAGTTATCACAACACTTACTGGAATAGTGTTGAATGAGCCACGAGCAAAATTTTCAAAGAAGGTGACTTTCGGCACAATTTTAGAAGAGGAAGAGGCTACCGATACTGCTACCGATGCTATCGGCCGCCTTCCTACTGATGCCGCAGCCGACAGCCGTGCCGAAGGCTTGCAGCCGGCCGATGCTGGCGACGCTGCGCACAGCCCTGCGCGCCGAGCTGCCGATAACCCTACCGAGCGAGCTGCCGAGAATGCTGCAATGAAGAAAAACGACATGGAGAAAGATCCCACAACATCATTGAAGGAGAGTATACCGATCAAAGCCAACAAGGGAGGGGTGCCGAACTCATGCATACCCTTCCCTTCTCGTTTTGCCAAGTCGAAGAAAGACAAGTCCGACGAGGAAGTGTTAGACATTTTCCGGAAAGTAGAAGTGAACATCTCGTTGTTGGAGTGTATAAGGCAAATGCCTAGGTATGCAAAGTTCCTCAAAGAGCTTTGCACGACAAGGAGACATACAAGGGAGACACGTGTGGTGACTATGAGCGAAACGGTGCGGCGTTATTCAAAGGATGTTGCCACCAAAGATGAAAGATCTGGGGAGCTTCAATGTACCATGCGTGATTGCAACACACTCTTCGATGATGTAATGTTGGACTTGGGAGCATCGATTAATGTCATGCCACTCAATGTTTATCAAACTTTGAGTATAGGGCCACTCAAGAAGGACAACGTCATCATTCAACTTGCGGACCGATCAAGCAAGTATCCGGAGGGCTATGTCGAGGACGTGCTTGTGCAAGTGAATCACCTCATCTTTCCGGCCGATTTCTATGTTGTGGAGATGGAGGACTCGCCGGTCAATAGCACTCAACTATTGCTTGGCCGGCCATTCATGAGGAAGGCACGCACAAAGATAGATGTTGTCGAGGGTAATTTGACAATGGAATTCGATGGTGATGTGATTAAGTTCAATGTCTTCGACGCCATGAAGTATCCGGTTGTCAAGTAAGAGTAGTGCCAAGCTAATGAAGTTTGTCAGGAGGTTGAGCTTGTTATGTCGACCTCCCTTGATGTATAGCAACTAGCAATCGAGCAAGGGGTCGGATTTGACAAAGGAGGGAGAACGAGTCAAGGAAGACGAAAGAGAAGGAATACAGCCGAACATGAGAGAAGTTTGTGCCGAACTTGAAGCATGGCCCTATTCCAATTACAAATCGTTCTTGTCAATTCCAAATGCCATAACAAAATTTCGACCAAGTGTGGAAGAAGCCCCAAAGTTAGAACTAAAAGAGCTCCCTAATCACTTGAAGTATGTGTATCTTGGAGAAGAAGACACTCTACCGGTTATTGTGTCTTCAAAGCTTAGTGAGAAGCAAGAAGTTGATTTAATTCGTGTGCTTAAGAAGTTTAAAACCGCTATAGGTTGGACCTTGGCGGATATCAAGGGAATAAGCCTACTACATGTATTCATCACATTTTTCTTGAAGAGGGTGCCAAGCTGACAAGAGAGGGGCAACGCCGCCTCCACCCGCCCATGATGAAGGTAGTAATAAAGGAAGAGATCATAAAGCTCCTTGATTGTGGCGTGATTTACCCTATATCGGATAGTAAATGGATCTCTCCCGTGCACGTAGTTCCAAAAAAGAGTGGTGTAACGGTTGTGAAGAATGAAAAGAACGAGCTAGTGCCACAACGTCTTGTAACCGGCCAACAAATGTGCATCGACTATAGGAAGCTCAATGCAACTACAAGAAAATATCACATGCCTTTGCCGTTTATGGATCAAATGCTCGAAATGTTAGCCGGTCATAAGTTTTATTGCTTTCTTGATGGATATAGCGGCTACAATCAAATTATGATACACCCGGATGATCAAGAGAAGACCACTTTCACATGTCCATTCGGCACTTTTTCCTATAGGAGGATGCCATTTGGCCTATGCAACGCACCCGGCACCTTCCAACGATGTATGTATGCTATCTTCTCGGACTTTATTGAGGATATAATCGAAGTTTTTATGGATGATTTTAGTGTCTATGGAAGCAACTTCGAGACATGTTTGAAGAACTTGGAGCAAATATTGGAGCGTTGTGTAGAGACGAATCTTGTGCTTAATTGGGAGAAGTGTCACTTCATGGTGACGCAAGGCATTGTTCTTGGACACATTATTTTGGCACAAGGAATGGAAGTAGACAAAGCCAAAGTGGAGCTCATTCAACACTTACCTTCGCCAAAGACCATAATAGACGTGCGATCATTCCTTGAACATGCCGGCTTCTATCGAAGATTTATCAAAGATTTCTCCAAAGATGCTAAGCCAATGAGTGAACTTCTACAAAAGGATGTGCCATTCGTGTAGTGAAGCATGTGAACAAGCTTTTGTTCAGCTAAAAGAAAAGTTTTGTTCGGCACCTATCTTGGCTACCCCAAATTGGGAGCTCCCATTTGATCTCATGTGTGACGCCTAGGACTATGCATTGGGAGCTGTGCTCGGCCAAAGAGTGGACAAGAAACCGAACGCCATCTACTATGCTTCGAGGACACTCAACGACGCTCAACTCAACTACTCCACAACCGAGAAAGAACTCTTAGCGGTAATTTTTGCTTTAGGAAAGTTTAGATCATATCTACTAAACTCTAAAGTTATTGTGTATAGTGATCATGCCGCTTTGAGATATCTTATGACAAAGAAGGATGCCAAGCCAAGGGTCATTCGATGGATTATTTTTCTTCAAGAGTTTGATATAGAGATCAAAGATAAGAAAGGAAGTGAGAACGTCGTGGCCGACCACCTTAGCCGAATTATCAAGGAGGAGGATCGGCTGCTCCTTATTGAGAACTTTCTAGATGAGCAACTCTTTCGAATCGAAGCACAAGAGCCTTGGTATGCCAATTTAGCTAATTTCTTAGCAACCCGGCAATTCCCAAGGACTATGCCGAAACAAGCAAAGCTTCGGCTCATCAAGCATGCACGCCACTATCTTTGGAACGAGCCATATTTGTGGAAGCAATGCAGCGATCAAGTTATCTGACGATGCATAGCCGAGCAAGAGCATTTGCCAATTCTCAAGCTTTGTCATAGTGAGGCGTGTGGAGGGCATTTTGGAGCAAAGAAGACCGCTTTGAAAGTGCTTGAGTGTGGATTCTTTTGGCCTATGATCTTCAAAGATGCATACATGTGGGCCTAAAACATGTGATAGGTGGCAACGGATGGGAAATATCGGCTCAAGAGATCAAATGCCACTAACTCCCATCACCACAATCGAAATACATGATTTATGGGAAATAGACTTCATGGGGCCGTTTCCATCAAGCAAAGGTTTCCTCTATATCTTACTAGCGGTTGATTATCTGTCAAAATGGATAGAAGCCAAGGCTACACGCACCAACGATGCCAAGGTGGTTGCTGAATTCCTCAAGACCAACATCTTTTCACGTTTTGGAGTTCCAAGAGTCTTGATAAGCGATGGAGGTTCCCACTTTTGCAACCGTACTATAGAAGCCTTGTTGAAAAAGTATGGAGTCACACACAATGTGTCTACGCCTTATCATCCCCAAACAAGTGGCATGGCCGAAGTAAGTAACCGGGAGATCAAGCAAATTCTTAAGAAAACTGTAGGACCAACAAGGAAGGATTAGAGTGAACGACTTGACGATGCCTTGTGGGCCTATCGAACCGCGTATAAGATGCCAATAGGTATGTCTCCCTTTCGGCTAACATATGGAAAAACTTGTCACTTACCCGTGGAACTAGAACATAAAGCATGGTGGGCCGTTAAAGCTTTCAATATGGTCATAGATGCTGCTGGCCTTCATAGGAAGCTTCAACTCAACGAACTAGAAGAAATCCGCAATGAAGCTTATGATGCCTCTTGGATATACAAGGAAAAGACGCGAGACTATCATGATAAGATGATTTAAGGGAAGAAGTTTGAAGTTGGACAAAAAGTTCTCTTATTTCACTCACGACTCAAACTTTTTCCGGGTAAGCTACGTTCTCGATGGATTGGACATTTCATTGTTACTAAAGTTTTCTTTCATGGGGCCATCGAGATTCGAAATGAAGCCACAAGGAGTACCTTTAAAGCCAATGGACATAGACTCAAGCCGTATTACGAGTCATTCAACGCACAAGACGAGGAAGTGATTATCAAAGATGCGCCAAGCACGAAGGACGCTACCGCAGCCGAGCCAAACTTTGCCGAGAAATCAGCCCCTGCTGATAGGCTGCAGTGCCAGCCTGCCGACATTGCAGCCTCTGCTGCAGCGCAGGCCATGTGCACACACAGCGTTGCTGCCGATACTGCCGAAAGCGATGTCGAGGACTCTGCCACACCCAGCACCTATGCTGCCGAGCAGCCTCCTCTCAATTTCGAGAAGCCCGATACGCAGCATGCACATGATGCCGAGACAAGCACTGAGACGGACACGCACAAAGCTGCCGATTGCGAGGACGATACTGCACACGATACCGATACTGCCTACAAGCCTGCCGACACTGTTGTCGAAGATTCCTCGCAGCCTGATGATAGGAGCACAATGTGCGACGATATTATATGTTTATGCCCTCGTTTATGCTTTGTTTAACCCTTATTTGTCTAAGATAGAGTCGTAATGTAGTTAGTGTCAATTTTGGTAGAGTTTTGTGAAAAATGGTTAAGAATCCGAAAAATGACTAAGTTTGAGAAATCTGGAAAATAGTGTAAAATATGTCTTTTTCGTGATTTTGAGATGATTGAAACTGTGGTCTATCCTTGTCCACATTCTATGAAAATTGGCGTGCTTAATATTCATATGCTGAGTAATGTTGTGTTAAAATTTCAGATCAATTGGAGTTCGGGAAGTCACCCAAAACTTGGCTGCAAAAGGGCAGTCCGAGCATTCCAATCCAGGGACTTCCAGGATTTTCCTGGGACTGTGTCCCAACTTCGAAAAATCATTCCCGTCGACTCACAAGGATTTTTATCGAACTGTTTTATGGGGAGATGGCCATATGTGTCTAGTTTATCTGAGACTTGGAATCGCATCAATCGGAGCTCCACGTATGGAGATATGCCGGAATTACTGCAACAAGGTCAAATCTGCCGATTTCAGGAACCTACTGCCCCCTTTTTGTGTTTTCTGTTTTTGATGGACCAAATGGTGTACAAATGCATATGTGAAGATGGTCCAAGCTTTATAAAGGGAAGAGGAAGACACTAGGCCATGGCATTGAAGAAAAACTTGAAGAAAGACGTTCTCCTAGTCACACTAGGAGAAGCTGCCGAATAGAGGCAGATTGTATGCCTTTGTGTGCTGCCGGCAATTGGGGTATTTTTCGATGGACCAAGACATGTCAAATGAAGTCCAAGATCATACAAGAAGTCCATGAAGATGTGAAACCCAAGCCTTGAAGAAAAAAATTCAGAAAAGAAAACCTAATTGGATTAAGAAAGGAAGGTTGCAAAACCTTAATGAACTAGGTTTTCTGAATCCCTTTTGGCTTAAGGGACTGCCGGCAGCCTCTCTCCCTATCCTCTATATATACCCCCACTTTTCATTCTGAAAAATCATCTCATCTCAAGCTAAACACAATGCCGAAACTCTACCAAAATTCACCAAACTTCCTAGACAAAAACCTAAACCCGAAACCACCATCCACCACCAACCAAGTTTCTGCCGAAACTTGGAAAATCCCTGCCGAACCTCCTAAGCCGTGCAGCCTCATCCCTTCACCTACACAGCACCGGATCCACACCAAAAGAAGCTCTCAAGGTGTCTCAAAGTGTGATCCACTCCCCTCTTTCGGTTTAGTAATTTTTGTTTAGTTATGTTTAGTTTTGTCTATGAAACACTCATGTATGTTTGGTGTTGGTTTATATGTCTATGTATGAATCGATTTTGGTTTTGTAAATTGTATGTTAGAGACTTGTTTGAATCGATGCTTAGATTTAAGTTTAGGTTTCGACAAGAACAATGATTTTGCATGCTAATTTGTAATATGTAACTTGTAAATTCGTATGTTAGATAATTAGGACAGTGGTATAGATGCATGTTTTAGGTTCAAAATTGGTTAGAAATCTAAGGAGTGGGACTTAAAAACCGAAACATTAGTATTGGCTTGTAGCATGTAAATCTAGATGTTAGGTTTCATCAAACCCGAGTAATAACAAATATGGCAAGATACTCAAAAGGTTGCTTTGATTTGTTTTGCTCACCTAGGGTATAATACTTTGGATTTCTTACATGTTAAAATAAGATGATTGACAACCTTGCTTGTTTTGCATGTCTCCAATTTAGATCATTGCGCACAATTGTTAAATCTCAAAAGGATTAACATAATTTTAGGGCCCATAACCAAAAGTTCGGTCTTAAAACTTGAGAGGTCTTACAACTAAGTTGTAGTTGGAACTAATTTTGAACTTGAGCATGTTGATACTTGTTCCTTACTTTCTTGCATGTGAATTTATTCGTTAAAGAATCTATGTGCTAAATGTTTTGTGAAAGATGATGATCACCTGTATATATTAGATCTAGGATTTTATTTTCTGTTTTTCTTTTATCATTGCCGAACCTAGTATTAGGGCAGCATTGCTGCCGATTCTATCATTCCCCCAAAATGTGACGTTTGTGATGTGTATATGTATGTATATATTTGTCTAACAATTTCATATCTCAGGTACCCTTAATCCCCGGCCTAGAACGATCCCTACTTGCTTATACTACTAACGATATTTTGTAGGGTTATCATTGTGTGCGAGCTTCGGCTCACATCAATTTTTGGCGCCGTTGCCGGGGATTAATAAAGCTTGTTTTATGAATTTGTTGTGTATATAATGTTGCTGGAAATTTTTGTTGTGAAGTTGTAAAGTTGTAAATTTTAAGTTTATTTTGGGATTTTGTAAAGTAGAAATATGCTTTGGCATGTAGAGTTTAAATTTCGAAAGTTGCATGATGTATAATGATGTATGTTGGTAATCACTTAGTTTAATTTCTAGGAAGTTGATATGTTGTGTATGTTTGAGTTTATTGTAGTTTCTAAAGTGTAACATGTAGGTGAAGCCTCTTTTGTTGATCATAACCAAAACCCTTCATGTGAATGGTGCTTTGTCGGAGGGCGTTTCTATGTAGATTGGGAAACGCGGGATACTTCCCCCCCACGCATATAAGCGTTTCTTCGGGAATAGTATTACTTCTATGAGGTTGAGGGCGGTTTTAATCAACACTTGAGACCGCTAGGGATCCGTGTTTGTTTTACAAAGTATGGGGAAGTTATTATCATAGATATGGTTCTCAGGTTTGTTTAACTGGATCTCAAGGCCCATAGACTGATGTTCATTCTCGGTGAGTGAGTCGATAGGGGGTTCGCCCTCCGTGGTGTCCAACAACGAGTCCTGCCTGGTTCCTGTAGGGGGTTCGCCCTCCGTGATTTTAATGACCTTTGAAACGTAAAATCCGCACGACCTAGTCGACAGCTTGTGCCGAAGCATCACCTCACTTTAGACGCTAGAACATAACTTGACATATGTGGCCTATTTTCTTCAAAGATAAAACATGTTGTGTGGTTCAAACTCTTGAGGTATATCGGATTAAGCATGATACTACCGGGGGCTGTATCAGTCCATTGCACCATTATCTCCTCTGCTCCACGTACTTCGAGAGTTAGAACAAAATTAAAAGAAACTAAACTTAGTGATTACATGATCATCTCTTATTGCCGAACCATATTTGTACTTTTGCCGTGTATACTTGTGTCTTGCCGTGTGTGCCTTCTTGTATCTTGCCGAATGTGCATATGTGTTATGGTTTGAAATTTGTCGTGTAATCGCCAATGCCGTGGCTTGTAATGATGTATATTCTTGCTTTCTATTTCTTTACGAGGTTCTAACTTGTTTAAATGTTGCAAATTTCAGAAATAGTGCATGTCCGAATCTAGTATTTGGACAAGAGATCTTCAAGGCCGTTTGCAACGTTTAGACCAAGAACTCGCTATTGCTCGTTTTGTGCCATTACCACCATCGTCACCAACCAGTTCATCAGTAGCATCATCCGTACCATCCTCCCCTATTGTGCCGTCAGTTTCATCATCATCAGGGCCGAGCTCACCATCATTTGTTTCGTCGTCTTGTGATCTTCAGAATCCAGAATTTGAGGTCTTTGCCGAATTAGAAGAAGAAGAAGAGATCATGGCATCAATCAGATCACAGAATGGTCATGTCGCTGGAGCTGGAGTTGCTCCTTCTAATATTACTTATCCTCCCTTGGAGACTGACAAGACTGGAGAGATTGAATTGAGGAGTGGATTCCTCCATAAGCTGAAGTCATTTTATGGGATGCCGAGTGAGGACCCTAACAAGCATCTACAGTGGTTTAACTTCACCACGGAGTCTATGTGTCCAAGAGGGACCGATTTGCAACACTTCAAAATGAAGGCATTTCCATTTTCTTTAGAAGATCAAGCAAAGGAGTGGTTGTTTGAGGTGCCTAGTGGTCGCATTGTTTCGTGGAGTACTATGATGGATGAGTTTTTACTCAAGTACTTTCCTGCTTCACGTATCACTGATCTGAGGAAGCAAATTACAAGTGTGAAGCAAGCCGGAGATGAGACTTTCTTCGACTACTACAAGAGGTTCAAGTCCCTAGTTTCTTTGTGTCCATCGCATGGCATTAGCGATGGACTCTTGCTACAATATTTCTATGAGGGATTGCGTGTCATGGAGAGAGAGTTTCTTGACTCGGCCGCGGGAGGTAGCTTTTTGGAGTTGAACGCCGGAGCGGCAAGAAGTTTGTTGGAAGTTCGTTCTTTGAACAACCAACAATTTGGCATGGCGCGAGGCAATGTGCAAAGGAATGAGAAAGTGCATGAGACGTCTTCAAGCACAAAGTTAGAAGATAAAGTGGACAAGCTCACCGACTTGGTGAGTAATTTGATGAAGAAGCGTGCTAGTGTATGTGGTATTTGCACCGAGGGCCATGAAACCGAACAATGCCCTCAATTTGGAGTTAATGAGGGAGTTGAGGAGTGCAATGCAATTGGTTTTCAAGGAGGCCAACGATTTGGCAATTTCAATCCAAGGTTCAATGATCATCCGAACTTTCGATGGGCGAACAATGATAACGTGCTTAGGGCACCTATGCAACAGAGAGAGGGAGGAGCGCCATTTGTACCGAGGCCACCATTTGTGCCTCGGCAGCCATACATGCCGAACCAAGGACACTTTGCTGCATTGCCGAACCAGCCACAAGGAGGGCCGAGCCAAGGCCAAGGCCAAGCTTCGCCAAGCAATCCGAACTACGATGCTTTGATTCAATCATTGTCAAGTGCTACTCAAGCATTACTCGAGGGGCAACAGAATCATCAAAAGGACATTGGTGAGCTCAAGACTCAAATGGGGCAAGTTGTGGATTTTATGGGAAGATTTAATGAGCAAGGGAAGTTGCCAAGCAATACTATTCCCAATCCGAGGAACGAGCAAGCCAAAGTGATTCAAACTCGTAGTGGAAGAGAGTTGTTTCCACCAACAAGTCCAAAGAAGAAGCGAGTAACTTTCAAGGGCATTGAGGAGGATGAGAGGGCTGCCGAACCTGACATTGCCGGCAGCCACATGCATGAGGCCGAGATCCACATTGCCGGTCATGATAATGCCGGAAACAATGATGATGCCGAGAAGAAGGAAGCTGCCGAACAAGGGCATGGTGCCGGCAACACTAATATTAAAGATAAGGGGCTGCGCAATGAGCTTGAGTACGATCCCGCCACATCAAATAAAGTGGTGTTGCCGAGCCAAGCAAATAATGTTAAGGGAGGAGTGCCATCATCTAGTGCCCCATTCCCTTCACGTTTTGCTAGAACAAAGAAGGACAAATCCGATGAGGAGGTGTTGGAGATTTTCCGGAAAGTGCAAGTCAACATTCCTTTGTTGGAGTGCATTAAGCAAGTGCCGAAGTATGCTAAGTTTTTGAAGGAGCTTTGCACGGCAAGGAGGCATACTAGAGAGACTCGTGTGGTAACTATGAGCGAGACGGTGTCGGCCGTTATTCAAAGGAAGTTGCCACCAAAGATGAAGGATCCGGGAAGCTTCAATGTGCCTTGTGTCATAGGCAATACACGGTTTGATGATGTTATGTTGGATTTGGGAGCATCGATTAATGTCATGCCACTCAATGTGTATCAAACGTTGAGTATAGGGCCTCTCAAGAAGGATAATGTCATCATTCAACTTGCGGATTGCTCAAGCAAATATCCGGAGGGTTATGTAGAGGATGTGTTGGTGCAAGTCAACCAATTGATTTTTCCCGCCGATTTTTATGTGGTTGAAATGGAGGATTCGCCGGTCAACAACACTCAATTGCTTTTAGGGCGACCATTCATGAGGACCGCGCGCACAAAGATAGATGTGGCCGAAGGTAACCTAACTATGGAATTTGATGGTGAGGTGATCAAGTTCAATGTGTTTGATGCCATGAAATTCCCTAATGTTGATTTGAAGGAGGGGTGTGCCATTGATGTTTTGGAGGAGGTCGAGCAAGTTATGTCGACCTCGCTTGACGCATAGCAATTAGCGATTGAGCAAGGGGTCGGATTTGACAAGAGGGGAGAACGAATCGTGCATAAGAATGAGGAAGAAGGGCCGGCCAAGCCAAGAAGTGCCGAGCAAGGCATCATTGCCGAGCCATTTATGATAGAGCCGAGTGTGATGAAAGTTGCTGCCGAGCTAGAGGCTCGGCCCTATACCAAGGTATTTGATTCGTTCTTGTCAATTCCAAGCGCCACAACAAAATTTCGACCAAGTGTGGAAGAGGCCCCAAAGTTAGAACTTAAAGAGCTCCCTAGTCATTTGAAATATGCTTATCTTGGAGAAGGAGATACACTACCGGTTATTGTGTCTTCAATGCTTAGTAAGAAGCAAGAGGAGGATTTGATTTGTGTGCTTAAGAAGTACAAGACCGCCATAGGTTGGACCTTAGCGGACATTAAGGGAATAAGCCCTACTACTTGTGTTCATCGTATTTTGTTAGAAGAAGGAGCTAAGCCGACAAAGGAAGCTCAACGTCGACTTCATCCTCCCATGATGAAGGTTGTAAAGGAAGAGATTATCAAGTTGCTCGATTGTGGGGTGATCTACCCAATCTCGGATAGTAAGTGGATATCTCCCGTGCAAGTAGTGCCAAAGAAGAGTGGTGTAACGGTTGTCAAGAATGAGAAGAATGAGCTTGTGCCACAAAGACTTGTAACCGGTCATCGGATGTGCATCGACTATAGGAAGCTCAACGCTACAACGAGGAAGGATCACATGCCTTTGCCGTTTATGGATCAAATGCTAGAGAGGTTGGCCGGTCATTCTTACTATTGTTTTCTTGATGGATATAGTGGCTACAATCAAATCATGATACACCCGGACGATCAAGAGAAGACCACTTTTACTTGTCCATTTGGCACGTTTGCTTATCGGCGGATGCCATTCGGACTTTGCAACGCACCCGGCACTTTTCAAAGATGTATGTATGCTATCTTCTCGGATTTTATTGAAGACATTATCGAAGTTTTTATGGATGATTTTAGTGTGTATGGAGGCACCTTCGATGCATGTTTGGGAAACTTGGAGAAGATACTTAAGAGGTGTGTAGAGACAAATCTTGTGCTCAATTGGGAGAAGTGTCACTTCATGGTCACGCAAGGCATTGTTCTAGGGCATATAATTTCGGCAAGAGGCTTAGAGGTTGACAAAGCCAAGGTGGAGCTCATACAAGCATTGCCGAGCCCTAGGTGTGTGAAGGATGTGAGAAGTTTTCTTGGCCATGCGGGGTTCTATCGACGATTTATCAAAGACTTCTCTTCAATTGCCAAGCCATTGAGCAACTTGTTACAAAAGGAGGTGACGTTTGAGTGGACGGAGGCATGTGAGCAAGCCTTTTGCCGATTAAAGATGCTATTGTGTACGGCACCTATACTTGTTTCCCCTAATTGGGACAAGCCGTTTGAGTTGATGTGTGATGCTAGTGATTATGCACTTGGAGCGGTACTTGGACAACGAATTGAGAAGAAGCCATGTGCCATTTACTATGCTTCAAGGACTCTCAACGATGCACAACTCAATTACACAACAACGGAGAAGGAGCTCTTAGCGGTAATCTTTGCTTTGGAAAAATTTCGATCATATCTTTTGAATTCCAAAGTTATTGTTTATAGTGATCATGCCGCTTTGAGATATCTTATGACAAAGAAGGATGCTAAGCCGAGGCTTATTCGATGGATTCTTTTGCTTCAAGAGTTCGACATTGAGATTAAAGACAAGAAAGGAGTAGAGAATGTTGTAGCCGATCATTTGAGTAGACTTGTGCAAGAGGAGGATCGGCTGCCCCTATTAGAGTCCTTTCCGGATGAGCAACTTTTTCGACTTGAAGTACTTGAGCCTTGGTATGCCGACATTGCCAATTTTCTTGCCACAAACCGATTTCCCAAAGAGATGCCGAGCCACCAACAAAAGAGAATAAGGAAGCAAGCTCGACACTTCTTGTGGGATGATCCGTACTTATGGAGGCAATGTGGTGATCAAGTTATTAGAAGATGTGTGCCGGAGAATGAGCATCGATCCATCCTTGCTTTTTGTCATAGTGAAGCTTGTGGTGGACATTTTGGACCAAAGAAGACGGCTTTGAAGGTACTTAATTGTGGTTTCTTTTGGCCTACGATTTTCAAGGATGCTTTCATGTTTTGCAAAGCTTGTGATAGATGCCAAAGAATGGGGAACATTGGTGCTCGAGACCAAATGCCGCTCACGCCTATCATTGAGGTAGAAATTTTTGATTTATGGGGTATTGACTTCATGGGACCGTTTCCTTCAAGTAAGGGTTTTCTCTACATATTGCTTGCGGTGGATTATGTGTCAAAGTGGATCGAAGCAAGGGCTACACGCACCAATGATGCCAAGGTGGTAGCCGAGTTTCTCAAGACCAACATCTTCTCACGTTTTGGAGTTCCAAGGGTCTTGATTAGCGATGGAGGATCCCATTTTTGTAACCGCACTATTGAAGCCTTATTGAGGAAGTATGGAGTCACACATAAAGTTTCTACACCTTATCACCCCCAAACAAGTGGTATGGCCGAGGTGAGTAATCGAGAGATCAAGAACATTTTGGAAAAATCGGTTGGACCTTCAAGGAAGGATTGGAGTGATCGTCTCGATGATGCTTTGTGGGCTTATAGGACTGCATACAAGACACCGATTGGTATGTCCCCTTTTCGGTTAGTTTATGGCAAAGCATGTCACTTACCGGTTGAGCTAGAGCACAAGGCATGGTGGGCAATCAAGGCCTTCAACATGAACATTGATGATGCCGGTCTTCATAGAAAGCTTCAACTCAACGAACTTGAAGAAATCCGTAATGAAGCCTATGATACCGCATGGATCTACAAGGAGAAGACTCGAGCCTACCATGATAAGATGATTCGAGGGAAAAAGTTTCAAGTTGGACAAAAAGTTCTCTTATTCAATGCAAGACTAAAACTTTTTCCGGGTAAGCTTCGATCTCGTTGGTTTGGACCATTCATTGTTACTAAAGTTTTTTCTCATGGTGCCATCGAGATTCAAAGTGTGGTGTCGGGAGATACATTCAAGGTTAATGGACACCGGTTGAAGCCTTACTACGAGCCCTTTCTACACCCCACAATCGAGGAACTCAATGTGCACGACATGCCAATTGCCGGACAACATACAACAACCAATGCCGTTCCATCACCAACTCAAGCTGCTGCCGAGTTACCTTCATGCATTCCTGCTGCAACCGAGCCACCACCACACCAAGATGCTGCCGGACCTGCAATTGCCGGCAGCATCACCATGAGGACAGACACGGGCAAACAAGACGCATCCGGTACCACCCTGCCGGACACGCCTCATTCTGCCATGCAGCCGCCGCCGTTTACAGCCGCACCACCACCCCCTGCCGGACCTGCCATTGCCGGCAGGGTTGACACACGGCCACAAGAGGCCGGATACAAAGAGGATACGCCGGATACGCCGGCAGAAAGGCCGGATACGCCATTTGAATCCGACACGCAGAATTGGACAGATTCGGATCCAACATGCCAAAGTCTTCTCATCGAACTACTTCTTGCCGATTTGAGTTGCTTTGGAACACGATGAACATGCATAAACACGGTGAAAAGTCTAGGCTATGGACTATAAACACAAAGCGCTACTTGGGAGGCAACCCATGTCGATCAAAGAAAAGTGAAGGAGCCATCACCGAGAGTTTGAAATTTCTTAACCCTTCTCTTTATCTTTGATTTGTGATGATATGTTGGTATATGTTAGTCGATTGCATGCTTAGGAAATTCGTTGATATTGTTTTGTGCTTACATTGAGGGCAATGTAATTTTCTAAGTGTGGGGTGGAATAGCATGTTCCGTTTTTGTTTTTGTTGTTGTGTGCTTAGTTTAGAAAAGAAAAAAATTCAGGAAATTGTAACACAAAAAAAAAAAATAGTGTTTCATTTGTTTGTTTCGAGTCTTAGGATGCCCCTAATATGTCAATGATGTTATTCTCCTCTTTGCATACATAGATGATGGTTGTGCATACAATTAAAATTGTAAGTTTCATAGATTATGTGCATTGGTAGGAGCATGTAGGACTTGTTGATTAACGAAGCATGCATGTTTGAGCTAATTTATTTCGAAAATAACCTATGTGAGCTTTAGTGCCAAATTGCTTTCTTCTTGAGCGATAAAAAGATAAAATTCGATAGATTCGTAGGAAGCATGAAACCTCATAATTCTTTGCATATTCGATGACTATGTGCCATAGATTTTTAATGAACTCTAGTATGCTAGAACTTACTCTTGTTGATTTTCGAAACGTTTAATCATAAAATACCTTGATTTTGAATGTGATTGAATAAAGATCATTTAGGTTTACCACCAAAGCCAAATAAAGCATGAGCCCTATTTGTGCCCGTCGTGGGACACCTTAGTAAACCCCCTTTGAGCCTACAATTAGCCTTTTCTTTCATCACCCTTAAACACTTTCCATGAACTTAGTATAGTGATGCCTTTACTGTGTGTTCCGGCAAAGCTTGAATTTTCGAAAGCGTTTTCGCGTGTGTGATGAAGAAGAATAAGTGTGGGATAGACTTAGTCATGAAGTTGTATGTAAAATGTATGCATGCCGTACCTAGAAAAAGAAAAAATTGGCTCGGATTAAAAAGAAAATAAAAGAAGCCGAGAGAAAAAGAAGAAAAAGAAGGGTACGGCATAGGCAATGGAAAAGAAAAATTTTGTGCATGGCTATTGTCTAGAGTATTGTTGTAATATTATGGGAAGAAAAGAATGAAGTATGGGTCCAACAACAAGAAATTTGACCCTTTCGGCGAGAAGACATAAGGAGATTCGAGCTTTGCTAAAGCGCATGGTGACGTTTTGAGCCTCCTTATCCAAATATCGAATACCTCTTAGCCTAGCCCCATTACAACCTTATTATTGATCTTTTTCATGATTCTTAAGATGGTTAAACTTGATTTGTGGAGATTATCTCAAGAGTAAGCTTATGGTTTTGGTTCATTGGTGCATATAGTTGTCATATGAGGTTTTTCCATAAAAATTTCACAAAGTGCTTTCGTTTCATGACATATGCAAGTTACTCTTCGTAATTCATTATCTTTCACTTGCATATACTATTGAGTGAATAACCATGCTTCGAGAGAAAAGAAGAGAGTATGCCTAGTGAGGTGATTTGAATTAGCTTTTACATGTTTTCATGCTTACCTTTAGCTCTTATATGTTCATATTGATGTCGCATGTTCATGAAGCTTGGAATTTTAGTGCTTAGCATTCTCATGCATTAACTTGAAAGCTATGTGTACATACGAGCCTGAGACAAATTGTTAGGGGCAATAGTTTGTTTAGAGTCGTAGTTTAATTTAGTTTGCTAAGGGACTAGCAAAGGATAAGTGTGGAGTAGTTGATAGGAGCACAATGTGCGACGATATTATATGTTTATGCCCTCGTTTATGCTTTGTTTAACCCTTATTTGTCTAAGATAGAGTCGTAATGTAGTTAGTGTCAATTTTGGTAGAGTTTTGTGAAAAATGGTTAAGAATCCGAAAAATGACTAAGTTTGAGAAATCTGGAAAATAGTGTAAAATATGTCTTTTTCGTGATTTTGAGATGATTGAAACTGTGGTCTATCCTTGTCCACATTCTATGAAAATTGGCGTGCTTAATATTCATATGCTGAGTAATGTTGTGTTAAAATTTCAGATCAATTGGAGTTCGGGAAGTCACCCAAAACTTGGCTGCAAAAGGGCAGTCCGAGCATTCCAATCCAGGGACTTCCAGGATTTTCCTGGGACTGTGTCCCAACTTCGAAAAATCATTCCCGTCGACTCACAAGGATTTTTATCGAACTGTTTTATGGGGAGATGGCCATATGTGTCTAGTTTATCTGAGACTTGGAATCGCATCAATCGGAGCTCCACGTATGGAGATATGCCGGAATTACTGCAACAAGGTCAAATCTGCCGATTTCAGGAACCTACTGCCCCCTTTTTGTGTTTTCTGTTTTTGATGGACCAAATGGTGTACAAATGCATATGTGAAGATGGTCCAAGCTTTATAAAGGGAAGAGGAAGACACTAGGCCATGGCATTGAAGAAAAACTTGAAGAAAGACGTTCTCCTAGTCACACTAGGAGAAGCTGCCGAATAGAGGCAGATTGTATGCCTTTGTGTGCTGCCGGCAATTGGGGTATTTTTCGATGGACCAAGACATGTCAAATGAAGTCCAAGATCATACAAGAAGTCCATGAAGATGTGAAGCCCAAGCCTTGAAGAAAAAAATTCAGAAAAGAAAACCTAATTGGATTAAGAAAGGAAGGTTGCAAAACCTTAATGAACTAGGTTTTCTGAATCCCTTTTGGCTTAAGGGACTGCCGGCAGCCTCTCTCCCTATCCTCTATATATACCCCCACTTTTCATTCTGAAAAATCATCTCATCTCAAGCTAAACACAATGCCGAAACTCTACCAAAATTCACCAAACTTCCTAGACAAAAACCTAAACCCGAAACCACCATCCACCACCAACCAAGTTTCTGCCGAAACTTGGAAAATCCCTGCCGAACCTCCTAAGCCGTGCAGCCTCATCCCTTCACCTACACAGCACCGGATCCACACCAAAAGAAGCTCTCAAGGTGTCTCAAAGTGTGATCCACTCCCCTCTTTCGGTTTAGTAATTTTTGTTTAGTTATGTTTAGTTTTGTCTATGAAACACTCATGTATGTTTGGTGTTGGTTTATATGTCTATGTATGAATCGATTTTGGTTTTGTAAATTGTATGTTAGAGACTTGTTTGAATCGATGCTTAGATTTAAGTTTAGGTTTCGACAAGAACAATGATTTTGCATGCTAATTTGTAATATGTAACTTGTAAATTCGTATGTTAGATAATTAGGACAGTGGTATAGATGCATGTTTTAGGTTCAAAATTGGTTAGAAATCTAAGGAGTGGGACTTAAAAACCGAAACATTAGTATTGGCTTGTAGCATGTAAATCTAGATGTTAGGTTTCATCAAACCCGAGTAATAACAAATATGGCAAGATACTCAAAAGGTTGCTTTGATTTGTTTTGCTCACCTAGGGTATAATACTTTGGATTTCTTACATGTTAAAATAAGATGATTGACAACCTTGCTTGTTTTGCATGTCTCCAATTTAGATCATTGCGCACAATTGTTAAATCTCAAAAGGATTAACATAATTTTAGGGCCCATAACCAAAAGTTCGGTCTTAAAACTTGAGAGGTCTTACAACTAAGTTGTAGTTGGAACTAATTTTGAACTTGAGCATGTTGATACTTGTTCCTTACTTTCTTGCATGTGAATTTATTCGTTAAAGAATCTATGTGCTAAATGTTTTGTGAAAGATGATGATCACCTGTATATATTAGATCTAGGATTTTATTTTCTGTTTTTCTTTTATCATTGCCGAACCTAGTATTAGGGCAGCATTGCTGCCGATTCTATCATTCCCCCAAATGTGACGTTTGTGATGTGTATATGTATGTATATATTTGTCTAACAATTTCATATCTCAGGTACCCTTAATCCCCGGCCTAGAACGATCCCTACTTGCTTATACTACTAACGATATTTTGTAGGGTTATCATTGTGTGCGAGCTTCGGCTCACATCACCTGACACCAACGTTGCCGAGCAGCTTGCACACCATATTGCCGAAGTCGAGCGCATTGACACAAATGCTGCTGATAGCGAACATCAAACTGCCGATCAGGAGGAAATTTTTTCAAAGCATCTTATCAACCTCCTAAGTGCCGAATTAAGCTATTTGAGCAACTAATGAACACACGATGATGAGTCTAGGCTAAAGGACTATAAACACTTAAACGCTACATGAGAGGCAACCCATGTCGACTATGAAAAACGAAAGAGCCATCGACGAGCGTTTGAATTCTCTAACCCTTCTGTTTTTCATTAGTTTGTGATGATATGTTGAAATATGCTAGCTTATTACATACTTAGAAATTACTTGCTATAGTTTATGCTTACATTGAGGACAATGTAATTTTCTAAGTGTGGGGTGGGTTTACATATTTCTTTTATGTTTTGTGTGCCTAGTTTAGAAAAGAAAATTTCAGAAAATTGTAAGACAAAAATAGAGTATTTATTTCATATTTCGAGTCTTAGGATGCCCCTAAAGTAGTCAATGATGTTTTTCTCCTCTTCGCATACATAGATGATAGTTGTGCATACTTTAAAATTGTGAGTTTCATGGATAATGTGTATTGGTAGGAGCATGTAGGACTTGTTGATTAATAAAGCATGCTTGTTTTAGCTAGTTTGTTTCGATATAACCTTGTGAGCTTTAGAGCCAAATTGCTTTCTTCATGAGTGCTAAAATTAAAAAATTTCGAGCATGCTTAATATTAAACCTCATTATTCTTTGTATATTCAAACGATTATGTGCCATAGCTTTTTAATTAACTCTAGAATGCTAGAACTTACTCTTGTTGATTTTCAAAACGTTTTTATCATAAAAAGACCTTGATTTCGAAAGTGATTGCAAAAGATCTTTTAGGTTTACCACCATAGCCAAATAAATCATGTGCCCTATTTGAGCCCATCGTGGGACACCTTAGTAAACCCCCTCTATCCAACATTTAGCCTTTTGTTTCATCACCCTAAAACACTTTCCATGAGCTTAGTATAGTTATGCCTTTACCTTGTTTCAAAGTTTTGGCAAAGCTTGATCTTTTAAGGAGTTTTCGCATGAAGTGATGAAGAACAAGTGTGGGGTGGATTTAGCAAATATTACGTGAAAAATTTGTATGATGCCGTGCCTATAAGAAAAAGAAAAGAAAAGTTTGAAATGGATAGAAAAATAAAAAAGATAGAAAAAATCAAGTCCGAGAAAAATAAGAAATTAAGGAACGGTTTCAAATATTGAAATTTTTTTTTGCTAAGTCTAGTCTTGAAAAGTATTGTGATTTTGGAGTTTGTATACATGTGAAGGCTTAACATTGTTACATTTAGCCTTTGTTCGATTTCACATCATCTTTGGGGAGTTAAGAGTGAAGGAAGGGTCCAACAAAGATGAAATTCGGCCCTCAGTGAGGAGACATAAGGCGAGATGAGCTTTTCTATGTTAAAGAGACGTCTTTAGCACCACTTATCCTAAATATTCGAACCTCTTAGCCATGCCCCATTACATCCCTTTTCATTGATCTTTGCATGATTCTTAAGATGGTTAAATTTGATTTGTGGAGTTTATCTCAAGAGTAAGCATATGGTTTTGGTTCATTGGTGCACATAGTTGTTACATGAGGTTTTCCATAAAATTTTCACAAAGAGCTTTCGTTTTCATGACATATGCAAGTAAAATTTTGTTTCATATATCTTTCTCTTGTATATACTTATGTGTGAATAGCCATGTTGTTTCTGCACAAACCCGTAGGCCTAGTGGAAACTGATGAATCTAGATGTGATCTCCTCCTGTGAACCTGCTAACTAAGGAGAATACCGGGCGGGCTGGTCTTCTCCTCTCCGATGCCTAAGTTAGTACAGTTGGGATGAATAGATAACTTAAGCAAGAATGATAAGCAGTTGGAGAGATCAGTTACCTATTAAAGAGGGTAGTTGAGGCCCTTATATAGGTGGTCGGGCGTGAGGTCTGGTCTTACTCTTCGATGTGGGACTGGTTTCCTTCTGTTCGTACACAAAAGGACAGCTCTGGTGGCCTGCTCGGTAGGCTGGCGTGCCCGGTGATAGGAGCACAATGTGCGACGATATTATATGCTTATGCCCTCGTTTATGCTTTGTTTAACCCTTATTTATCTAAGATAGAGTCATAATTTAGTTTAGTGTTGTTTTGGTGGAGTTTTGGAAATATGAGCTTAATGATCCGAAAAATGACTAAGTTTGAGAAATCTGGAAAATAGTGTAAAATATGTCTTTTTCGCGATTTTGAGATGAGTGAAAATATGATCTATCCTTGTCCGAATTCTATGCAATTTGGTGTGCTTAATATTCATATACTGAGGAATGTTGTATTAAAATTTCAGATCAATCGGAGTTCGGGAAGTCACCCAAAAGATGGCTGCAAAACCGCAGTCCGAGCATTTCAATCCAGGGACTTCCAGGATTTTCCTGGGACTGTGTCCCAACTTCGAAAAATCATTCCCGTCGACTCACGAGGATTTTGATCAAACTGTTTTTTGGGGAGATGGCCATATGTGTCTAGTTTATCTGAGACTTGGAATCGCATCAATCGGAGTTCCGAGCGTGGAGATATGCTGGAATTACTGCAGCAAGGTCAAATCTGCCGATTCCAGGAACCTACTGCCCCCTTTTTTGTGTTTTCTGTTTTTGATGGACCAAATGGTGTACAAAAGCATATGTGAAGATGGTTCAAGCTTAAAGAAGGTTAGAGGAAGACACCTGGCCATGGCATTGAAGAAAAGTACAAGAAAGAAGTTCTCCTAGTCACACTAGGAGAAGCTGCCGAATAGAGGCAGATTGTGTGCTTGATGTTGCTGCCGGCAATTGGGGCATTTTTCGATGGACCAAGACATGTCAAATGAAGTCCAAGATCATATAAGAAGTCCATGAAGATGTGAAGCCCAAGCCTTGAAGAAAAATTCAGAAAAAGAAAACCTAATTGTACTATGAAAGGAAGGTTGCAAAACCTAATCCCATTAGGTTTTCTGAAATCTTTTTGCACAAGGACTGCCGGCAGCCTCTCTCCCTTTTTCCTCTATATATAGCCATCTCATATTCAGAAAAACTTGTCACATCTCAAGCCAAAAACACAAAGCCAAAGCTCTACCAAATTCTCCCCAAAGATCCTACATAAACCCTAGCCGAAATCACCTCCACCACCAACCAAGTTTCTGCCGAACTTGGAAAATACCTACTGCCGACTGCAACCTCAGCCGTGCAGCCTCCATTCCACCTCCATACTCCGCTGGATCCACACCAAGACGAAGCTCTCCAAGGTTTCTAAAGTGTGATCCACTCCCCTCTTTCGGTTTAGCTTTTGTTTATGTAGTTATGAATTGTTTTGTCTATGAAACTCTTTTGTATTTTCGGTTTTGGATTATATGTCTATGTATGATTCAAATTGGAGATTGGTTTTATGAATTGTATGTTGATGAATTGTTTGATTCGATGTTTAGACTTAGGTTTAAATTTCGGCAACAATGAATTTGCATGTTAATTTTGTAATATAAAACATGTAAGATGAACACACTTAGATAATTAGGACAGCGGTATTGATGCATGTTGAGGATTTAAATCGGTTAGTAATCTAAGGGCGTGACTTAAAAACCGACTCATTAGTGTTGTTTGGCAAACAAGTAAATCTAGATGTTAGGTTTCATCTAACCCGAGTAGAATGAATAAAGATGAAACGTATGTTGCTTTGATTCTATTGTGCTCACCTAGGGTATAACCTTAGCTAAAACTTGCATGTTAAATGAGATGATTGACAACCTTGCTTGTTTACATGTTTTCGATTATAGACTTTTGTGCTTCAATGCTATGACTTGTATAAGGTAGCATAACTTTTAGGATCACTTTGCGAATAGCTTGATCTTAAAATATTAGAGAGTCTTTCAACTAGGTAAGATCGGAAACGTTCTAGTTGTAGGTCGAAACTTGTTTAAGTCCAATGCATGCTAAATACTTGTTCCTTACCTTCTTTTGTGTGAATCTTATGTGTTAAATGAGTTGAGTGTGGAAGTGCTTTGTGTGAAAGATGTCGACCAAAACTTGTAAATATTAGACTTAGAATTTATTTTCCTGCAATTTAATTTCGTGCCTAGATGTTAGAGGGCAGCAAGCTGCCGACGCCATACTCATCCCCATTGTGACGTTTTTGTGATGTATATATGTGTATCTTTTGTCTAACAATTTCATATTTCAGGTACCCTTAATCCCCGGCTTAGAACGATCCCTACTTATGTCTATACTACTAACGATTGTAGGGTTATTATTGTGTGCGAGCTTCGGCTCACATCAATTTTTGGCGCCGTTGCCGGGGATTATAAAAGCTTGTTTTATGTTATTGTTGTGTATATATGATTGCTGGAAATTTTTGTTGTGAAGTTGTAAAAGTTGTAAATTTTAATTTTTGTTGTGATTTTTGTAAAGTAGAAATATGCTTCGGCATGTAGAGTTTAAATTTCGGAAGTTGCATGATGTATATTGATGTATGTTGGTAATCACTTAGTTTAATTTCTAGGAAGTTGATAGTGTTGTGTATGTTTGAGTTTATTGTAGTTTCTAAAGTGTAACATGTAGGTGAAGCCTCTTTTGTTGATCATAACCTAAACCCTTCATACGAATGATGCCTTAGCAGATCCGCTTTTATGAACAACCGGGAAACAGGGTAGTGCCCTCCCAACTCATACGAGCGATGCTTTGGCAGACCCATTTTTATGAGGTTGAGGGCGGTTTTAATCAACACTTGAGACCGCTAGGGATCCGTGTTTGTTTTACAAAGTATGGGGAAGTTATTATCATAGATATGGTTCTCAGGTTTGTTTAACTGGATCTCAAGGCCCATAGACTGATGTTCATTCTCGGTGAGTGAGTCGATAGGGGGTTCTCCCTCCATGGTGTCCAACAACGAGTCCTGCCTGGTTCCTGTAGGGGGTTCGCCCTCCGTGATTTTAATGACCTTTGAAACGTAAAATCCGCACGACCTAGTCGACAGCTTGTGCCGAAGCATCACCTCACTTTAGACGCTAGAACATAACTTGACATATGTGGCCTATTTTCTTCGAAGATAAAACATGTTGTGTGGTTCAAACTCTTGAGGTATATCGGGTTAAGCATGATACTACCGGGGGCTGTATCAGTCCATTGCACCGTTATCTCCTCTGCTCCACGTACTTCGAGAGTTAGAACAAATTTTAAAAGAAATTAAACCTAGCGATTACATGATCATGGACGTTTTGAATTTTGCTCTCTTATTGCCGAACCATGCTTGTGCTTTGCCGTGTGTGTTGTATGCTTTGCCGAATGTGATTTTGTGTATCATTGTTTGAAAATTGTTTGTATTTGCTAATGCCATGGCTTGTATAGCTTTGTATATTCTTGCATTTATCTTTGTGTTTTGTTCGTTTTGATGTGTCTTGTGCGTGTGCAGATTGAATTGAAAAGAAAAAAAAGTGCAGGAAATACCACCTTCTGCCCAAAACAGAAATCGGGCAGTGCAATCCGTCGACTTTGGATGGCTGCCGTTTTCAGCTCACAAAACTTGGGAAAGTGAGCCATATACCGTTGGAAAGGTCTCTGAGTCTACTTTCTGTAGGATTTTACAGAAGTTGATTTGGAGTCTCGAGCCGTTGCCAGTTTCAATTTGAGTGCAGCAAGGTCAATCTGGCGAAACAGAACACTGGGCAGATCAATAGGTCCGATTAAAGACCAAACAAAGAGTACTTCTGCTGGTCCGATTGAGGCAAATTTTATACCGGTGGAAAGCTCTGTGTGTCCACTACAACATTTATTTACAACACTTTTGCATTAGGATAGTGGAACACACCCAAATTCGAGCCTTAAGAGGAAGCGTTCCATCTGCCAAAGCTTCTGCCGAGCTGCCTGCAGCCTGACGCCTTGCTTGCTGCCGCGCAGCCCTGCCGATATTCCTCCGCGCGCATGCTTGCTCTTTCCCCCAGCAATGCAACCTTGCACCTTGTTGCCAATGCCGCACCAACTTCCTGCCTTGCTGCCGAGAGAAAGCTGCCCCTGCCAGGAAGCTGCCGATACACCTGAAAACTTGCCGAGAAGTATTCCTATGAAATTTCTAGCTTGTCTAGCTGTGTCCTGGGTTTGCAATGAAGCTTCCAAAGTCCAAAAAGGCTGCAGGCATGTAGGGAATCAAAAGAAGAAAACCTAGTCCGAGGAGAGAAAGGAAAACCTAAACCTTTGAAGATTGGGAAAACCTGCCAAGAGGGCAGCCTTTGCCAAAGCTGCAGCCTTATGTCCTGCCCTTCCGAAAGTCACTGCCGAGAAGCAGTTTTCTGCCGAGAGAGTGAGTTGCTGCCCTTCTTTGCCGATAGCAACACTTTTGGCCACAATAAACACGTACAAAACACATGGTGAAGAGTCTAAGTAATGGACTATAAACACAAAGCGCTACTTGGGAGGCAACCCAAGTCGATTAAAGAAAAATGAAGGAGCCATCACCGAGAGTTTGAAATTTCTTAACCCTTCTCTTTTTCTTTGGTTTGTGATGATATGTTGGAATATGTTAGTCTATTGCATGCTTAGGAAATTCGTTGATATAGTTATGTGCTTACATTGAGGACAATGTAATTTTCTAAGTGTGGGGTGGGATAACGTATTCCGTTTATGTTTTGGTGTGCTTAGTTTAGAAAAGAAAATTCAGAAAATTGTTCTACAAAAATAGAGTGTTTAAATTTGTTTTGAGTCTTAGGATGCCCCTAATATGTCAATGATGTTTTTCTCCTCTTTGCATACATAGATGATGGTTATGCATACAATTAAAATTGTGAGTTTCATGGATTATGTGCATTGGTAGGAGCATGTATGACTTGTTGATTACGAAGCATGCATGTTTTAGCTAGCTTGTTTCCATAATAACCTATGTGAGCTTTAGAGCCAAATTGCTTTCTTCTTGAGTGATAAAAAGATAAAAATTCGATAAATTCGTAGGAAGCATGAAACCTCATAATTCTTTGATTATTCGATGACTATGTGCCATAGCTTTTTAATGAACTCTAGTATGCTAGAACTTACTCTTGTTGATTTTCAAAACGTTTATATCATAAAATACTTTGATTTTGAATATGATTGAATAAAGATCATTTAGGTTTACCACCAAAGCCAAATAAAGCATGAGCCCTATTGGAGCCCGTCGTGGGACACCTTAGTAAACCCCTTTGAGCCTATGTTGATCCTTTTCTTTCATCACCCTTAAACACTTTCCATAAGCTTAATATAGTGATGCCTTTACTGTGTGTTCCGGCAAAGCTTGATTTTTGAAAGCGTTTTCGCGTGTGTGATGAAGAAGAACAAGTGTGGGGTAGACTTAGCTAGAAAAGTATATGAAAAATTGTATGTGAGCCGTGCCTATGAGAAAACAAAAGAAAAAAAAATTGAAATCGGACAGAGAAAAAAAAAGAAAAGAGAAAAATCATGTCCGAAAGAAAAGAAAAGAAATAGGCACGGTTTCAAAGTGTAATTTGCTAAGTCTAGTTTTGAAAAGTGTTGTGAATTTGGAGTTTTGTTTATATGTGAAGGTCTACTATTGTTATATTTTGACCTTTGTTCATATTCACTATGTTTATGGGAAGAAAAGAATGAAGTATGGGTCCAACAAGATGAAATTTGACCCTTTCGGCGAGAAGACATAAGGAGATTTGAGCTTTGCTAAAGGCCTTAGTGACATTTTTGAGCCTTCTTATCCAAATATCGAATACCTCTTAGCCTAGCCCCATTACAACCCTTTTTGATTGATCTTTTTCATGATTCTTAAGATGGTTTAATTTGATTGTGGAGATTATCTCAAGAGTAAGCATATGGTTGTGGTTCATTGGTGCATATAGTTATCATATGAGGTTTTTCGATGAAAATTCACAAAGTGCTTTCGTTTCTTAGACATATGCAAGTTACTCTTTGTAATTCATTATCTTTCACTTGCATATACTTATGTGTGAATAACCATGCTTCGAGAGAAAAGAAGAGAGTATGCCTAGTGAGGAGGATTGAATTAGCTTAACATGTCTACATGCTTACTTTTGTTCTTATATGTTCTTATTGATGTTACATGTTCATGAAACTTGGAATTTTCGTGCTTAGCATTCTCATGCATTAACTTGAAAGCTATGTGTACATACGAGCCTGAGACAAATTGTTAGGGGCAATAGTTTGTTTTGAGTCTTAGTTTTATTTAGTTTGCTAAGGGACTAGCAAAGGATAAGTGTGGGGTAGTTGATAGGAGCACAATGTGCGACGATATTATATGCTTATGCCCTCGTTTATGCTTTGTTTAACCCTTATTTATCTAAGATAGAGTCATAATTTAGTTTAGTGTTGTTTTGGTGGAGTTTTGGAAATATGAGCTTAATGATCCGAAAAATGACTAAGTTTGAGAAATCTGGAAAATAGTGTAAAATATGTCTTTTTCGCGATTTTGAGATGAGTGAAAATATGATCTATCCTTGTCCGAATTCTATGAAATTTGGTGTGCTTAATATTCATATACTGAGGAATGTTGTATTAAAATTTCAGATTAATCGGAGTTCGGGAAGTCACCCAAAAGATGGCTGCAAAACCGCAGTCCGAGCATTTCAATCCAGGGACTTCCAGGATTTTCCTGGGACTGTGTCCCAACTTCGAAAAATCATTCCCGTCGACTCACGAGGATTTTGATCAAACTGTTTTTTGGGGAGATGGCCATATGTGTCTAGTTTATCTGAGACTTGGAATCGCATCAATCGGAGTTCCGAGCGTGGAGATATGCTGGAATTACTGCAGCAAGGTCAAATCTGCCGATTCCAGGAACCTACTGCCCCCTTTTTTGTGTTTTCTGTTTTTGATGGACCAAATGGTGTACAAAAGCATATGTGAAGATGGTTCAAGCTTAAAGAAGGTTAGAGGAAGACACCTGGCCATGGCATTGAAGAAAAGTACAAGAAAGAAGTTCTCCTAGTCACACTAGGAGAAGCTGCCGAATAGAGGCAGATTGTGTGCTTGATGTTGCTGCCGGCAATTGGGGCATTTTTCGATGGACCAAGACATGTCAAATGAAGTCCAAGATCATACAAGAAGTCCATGAAGATGTGAAGCCCAAGCCTTGAAGAAAAATTCAGAAAAAGAAAACCTAATTGTACTATGAAAGGAAGGTTGCAAAACCTAATCCCATTAGGTTTTCTGAAATCTTTTTGCATAAGGACTGCCGGCAGCCTCTCTCCCTTTTTCCTCTATATATAGCCATCTCATATTCAGAAAAACTTGTCACATCTCAAGCCAAAAACACAAAGCCAAAGCTCTACCAAATTCTCCCCAAAGATCCTACATAAACCCTAGCCGAAATCACCTCCACCACCAACCAAGTTTCTGCCGAACTTGGAAAATACCTACTGCCGACTGCAACCTCAGCCGTGCAGCCTCCATTCCACCTCCATACTCCGCTGGATCCACACCAAGACGAAGCTCTCCAAGGTTTCTAAAGTGTGATCCACTCCCCTCTTTCGGTTTAGCTTTTGTTTATGTAGTTATGAATTGTTTTGTCTATGAAACTCTTTTGTATTTTCGGTTTTGGATTATATGTCTATGTATGATTCAAATTGGAGATTGGTTTTATGAATTGTATGTTGATGAATTGTTTGATTCGATGTTTAGACTTAGGTTTAAATTTCGGCAACAATGAATTTGCATGTTAATTTTGTAATATAAAACATGTAAGATGAACACACTTAGATAATTAGGACAGCGGTATTGATGCATGTTGAGGATTTAAATCGGTTAGTAATCTAAGGGCGTGACTTAAAAACCGACTCATTAGTGTTGTTTGGCAAACAAGTAAATCTAGATGTTAGGTTTCATCTAACCCGAGTAGAATGAATAAAGATGAAACGTATGTTGCTTTGATTCTATTGTGCTCACCTAGGGTATAACCTTAGCTAAAACTTGCATGTTAAATGAGATGATTGACAACCTTGCTTGTTTACATGTTTTCGATTATAGACTTTTGTGCTTCAATGCTATGACTTGTATAAGGTAGCATAACTTTTAGGATCACTTTGCGAATAGCTTGATCTTAAAATATTAGAGAGTCTTTCAACTAGGTAAGATCGGAAACGTTCTAGTTGTAGGTCGAAACTTGTTTAAGTCCAATGCATGCTAAATACTTGTTCCTTACCTTCTTTTGTGTGAATCTTATGTGTTAAATGAGTTGAGTGTGGAAGTGCTTTGTGTGAAAGATGTCGACCAAAACTTGTAAATATTAGACTTAGAATTTATTTTCCTGCAATTTAATTTCGTGCCTAGATGTTAGAGGGCAGCAAGCTGCCGACGCCATACTCATCCCCATTGTGACGTTTTTGTGATGTATATATGTGTATCTTTTGTCTAACAATTTCATATTTCAGGTACCCTTAATCCCCGGCTTAGAACGATCCCTACTTATGTCTATACTACTAACGATTGTAGGGTTATTATTGTGTGCGAGCTTCGGCTCACATCAATTTTTGGCGCCGTTGCCGGGGATTATAAAAGCTTGTTTTATGTTATTGTTGTGTATATATGATTGCTGGAAATTTTTGTTGTGAAGTTGTAAAAGTTGTAAATTTTAATTTTTTACCATTGTTCGGTGTTTTCGTAGGACTGACTTTCCTCGGTTGTGCATTGTAATCGGTAAGTCTCGCGGGGGGGGGGGGGGGGGGGGGGGGGCTTTGTCGCCGATTGTGAGTTGTTTTGAGCGGGGCGTCTGCGGCAAACTTGGGGAGCAGCCGCAGAGGGCGCTGTTTAGCTTGTTGCTGACAGGCGGTAGGGTTTTGTTTTCTTCCCCCTAGGTTAAATGGCTTCTGCGAGCTCTGATGGGGCTTCCGAACCGGCCGACAAGCGTCCTGTGGTGGATCATGAGGAAAGGTTGGAGGATTGGCTTGGTTCGGATTCCCCGGAATCCGAAGCCGCTGCCCGCTCCCGGGGCGGGATCTCGTCTTCCGGGTCTCTGGGGTGTGAGGGCATCCCGCACGGGGTGTGCTTTCCTGGTACTCCGCCCGTGAGTTACACTATCGGGAGCGGGAAAGAGGCTGTAGCGTGCGATGAACCGGAGGGTACTATGAGCCCTGCAGAGATTGCCGCCTTCCGAGAGACGTGGAATATCCCTAATGAGGTGAAGTTACGGCCGCTAAATCCCGGAGAATCGGCTTGTAACCCGGAGGCGGGTTGGGTTGCTGTTCACGGAGACCAATTTCGTCACGGGTTCTCCCTCCCGCTGCCAGACTTCGTGCAGTATATGCTTAGCGCTCTACAAGTGTCTCCCGCGCAGCTTTCCGCCAACCAGTGGAGGCAGCTGCTGAGCCTTGGTTGTCTGTACGAGCTGTCCGGGATGAGCATGCCAACGGTGAATGAGTTCTGGGCATTGTACAGACTGTCCTTCTCGAAGAAGAAAGGGTGTCGGGGTTGTTTGACTTTTAGCGCCCGACACTTTCAGCCTATCATCACCCACCTGCCTTTCTGGGTGGACAATAACTGGAGGATGTACCGGGTTACTGGTGCCTTCCAGCCCCTTGGTGACCAATCGTTCGTACTGTTCGAGTTGGAGCGGGATAGGATTATGACGATACTCGGGTGCTGGGACGATCTTGAGCGAAGCTCCTACAACTTCATACAGCGGGATGTGTTAGAGTACTGCTATCTCTGGCGGGATCCCGGTGCGTAGCAGAGTTTTAGTAGTGACGTTCCCGCTGACTGAGTTGATACTAACCCCTTGTTTGTTCTGCAGGTGCATCTTCCCGGACGGTCGTCAAGCCTGGTAACACACTATCCATGGACGGTGAAGACCTTGTCTCGAGGTTGAAGGAGAAAGGGGAGGGCATTTCACGGACCTCGGTGGATGAGGAGTCCGGCCGGCTTACCGTTCATGCCGAACCGATGGCCTTGGACGTTGCGGACGATGTCTACACCCTAAGGCGTGTGAAGACTCACCCCGCTGCATCCAAGGCGGGACCCGGAAAGGGCAAGACCACCGGGAGACCACCAAAGGTTCCTGGTGGGACGAACAGGATTCCGTACCGACCGGGATCGGTCCCGCTTGTCACCAGGGTCTCTCGGATAGGCGCACAATCTTCTTTATCGGTCGACCTGGGCGAGAAGAGGCGGAGGATCATGGACGTCCCTCCCTCCGCGCTGGTGACGCTGACTGGCCGGTCGTCTGGTGAGAACTTGGCGAAACGGCTCAAGTTGGCCAGCGGTGCGACGAGTTCCGCTGGGGACAAGGCCGCTGCTGCCTCAAATTCTGCCGGTCAGCGGAGTAACCCCGTTCCTGCAGAGGAGCAGAGGGGAGGTCCGGAGAGTTCCTTCGTCCAGAATCTGGCGGCAGATGTGGCTAGCCTTGGTCTGGATAAGCCTGGGGCCGCTGGAGCCTTGTCGGGGGAGAACCGCCAGTCGGTCTTCAGGGTAAGAATCGCTTGGTGCCACGGCACCGCTCATAACTTATGCCGGGTTTCGTTATTTTTGTTGTTTGTTTAATCGGCTCCCTGTTGTTCTGTAGCTATTGTACAATCTGTACGAGCCGGACCTGAGTGAGGAGCTGTCGGAGTTGAAGAGGCAGGTGGCCCGCTCTGACAGGAGCCCGCGAGCGCTTGGAAGTTGGGAAGTCCAGGATTGAGCGGGAGAAGGTCAGGCTGGAGGAGAGGGCCAAGAAACAGGTGGCCAAGCTTGAATGCCAGGTCCGGAGCCTCGAGGAGGAGAAGGAGCGAGCTGAGGAGGAGAGGTCCGAGCTGGAGGCCAGGGTGGATGAGCTCCAGGTGGGAGCTGCCGCTGTTCGTGCCGCCGCTGCCGCTGGAGAAGAGGACCCAGAGCTTTTCCAGCGGGTTATCCAGAAATAACACGATAGTGATCAGTTTCTTGAGGTCCTGGAAAAGGCTAGGGAGTCAGGTATCGCCGATGCCTTCATGGAGTGGAAAGAGAAGGGGTACCTGGATACCTCGCGAATGCCGAAGGCGGGGGCCGATGACGATGCTGATGGGCAGGTGGCAGAAGAGGAGCAGCCGGAAGGGGAAGGCGGGGTTCGACCATCTGAACCCGTTAGAGAGGATGCGGTGGCTCCATCTGAGGAAGCTGGTGGGCAGGTTGGGCCCGCTGAGGAGGGAGACGCGGCTCCTTAAGCTTTTTGTTTGCTCTCTGTTTTGTAAATCTGCTGGAACGGTTTTTTGTATTATACCCTTTGGATATACATTTTTTCTCCGGTGGAATTCCTTGGATTTCTCTCAAAATAGTTGGCATACATATCTTATAATGTTGCGTTAGTTGAACCGTTGATATGCCAAACTAACTGCTTGGAATTTCTAGCACCTAACCCTTCTCTGGGTACGAGCGTGCTTACCAGGCCTGGTTCTGCTCCCGGTCGGGGTCTGCTCTCCTTTCCGCTATATACCACTGAAGCTGACCGCTGTTAACCAAACCCTCCACCGCTGTCTTGAGAGCGAAGCAATTGTTCGTCCGATGGGTAGATTCATCGTGGTAGGAGCAGTACTTGCCTGTTCGTGCCTGGGTCAGTTTCCCTTTGGGTACTTGCTCCTCGGCGGTGGGGGAATGATGTTCCCGTTCTCGTGCAAGATGTCCTCGTATGAAGAGGTTAGAGTGGTGAAGACCTCTTGACGTTCTGCTGGCATGATCGCCAGGGGGCGTTCTTGCCGGTACTGCGCCGTCTTGTGCTCGCCCTGGGGTTTGTCATGATAGGGCTTCTGCTGCTGTTGGTTCCCCCAATTTCTGCCGGGTCTGCTTGGTTGGGCGCCACGGTTCTCGCTCCGCTGGCTGGCCTTGTTTTCTCGGCCGGCCGGGGGGTGCTCCTCCCGCTTTCTCTTCAACAGGTGTTGCCCATACATTTCATGATCCGCCTGAGCATGCCTGATGGCCATCGCCATTAGCTCGTCATACCCCTGCAGGAGTTCCACCCGTACGACGTAGGAAAATTTTCCTAGCCGAAGCCCCTGTTTGAACGCCATCTCGGCGATGCCCTTGTCGAGGTTTCGAACCCCGGCCATCGCCGTTTGCCAGCGGTTGACAAACGTCCTCAGCTCCTCGCCATGCGCCTGTCTGCAGTTGAAGAGGATGGTCGATGTTCGGGCTCCTTCGACCCGGAGGATGAAGCGGCCTACAAACTGGTCGGCCAGTTGCTCAAACGCCTCGATGAAGTTTGCCGGGAGCTCATAGAACCAGCTGAGCGCCTCTCCAGACAAGGTTTCCTGGAATATGTGGCAGCACACTGCATCGGAATAGCCCTTAGCGCACGTTTGGGACCGGAAACTATCCAAATGTTAGTATGGGCAGCCGGATCCTGAGTACGTGAGCTTTAGGAATTTCTAGTTACCAGACCTCCCTGATTCCAGAACCCAGTGCGAGAAGGGGCCCATGCGTTCGTTGAATCGCGCGCCTTCCATCAGCCGCGCCGCCCTTCTCTCGTTGGCCTCCATTTGGGACTTTAGGTCCGACACAGAGTCGGTGAGTATCTGTAATGCCCGTGTAGTCGGGGTCACGACTTCATCCTCGAATGAAGCGTGCGACCGTGGGGGTGCCGGCGTGCTCATTGGCAAGACCGCGCCGCCCGGGGACTCCGCCCTCCTGCGATCGCTAGACCTTCCTCCCGATGGTTGTCCCGCCTCAAGGCGCTGAGGTTGGCCTGGCGCGGGTGTACGTGCCCTTGCCATAGCGGCGTTGCGCTGCTGTCCTCTTTCCAGGGCAGCGTTTACCGCCTCCATTTCCTTATACCGAGCATTGGATTTTGCTCTATCCTGGTAGCTCTCCGCGCGTAGGCGACCGACTTCTGCCCTCATCGCCTGTATCTCCCCCGCCATATCGTGCCGGTCGGGGCTGTACGTGGTGTCCCGGTCGCTGTCATCGAGCAGACTCTCCTCTTTGTCTCTCGGATCGTCCGAGAATGTCAGCGAAAAGCCCCGGTGCGTTGGTTGGTCGTCTACCACTGGGCCTTTCCCGCGCGCGCTATCATTGCATGCCCTTGGCGTGCCACTTGGCCCCCTATAGCTGCCGCCGTCCTGGTTGGCCTGGTCGCTGCGCTGCTCCCGTACAACGACCGGGGTGGAGATGAGCACTTGCTCTGGTGCGACCCGCTGATCCTCCGTTGTATTTCTTTCCTGCCCCGCTTCTGAGCTTTCTGCCATTTGGTGATGCCTACGTGACTTTTATACAAGTTTCCCACAGACGGCGCCAATTGTTTCTGCACAAACCTGTAGGCCTAGTGGAAACTGATGAATCTAGATGTGATCTCCTCCTGCGAACCTGCTAACTAAGGGGAATACCGGGCGGGCCGGTCTTCTCCTCTCTGATGCCTAAGTTATTACAGTTGGGATGAATAGATAACTTAAGCAAGAATGATAAGCAGTTGGAGAGATCAGTTACCTATTAAAGAGGGTAGTTGAGGCCCTTATATAGGTGGTCGAGCGTGAGTCTGGTCTTACTCTTCGATGTGGGACTGGTTTCCTTCTGTTCGTACACAAAAGGACAGCTCTGGTGGCCTGTTCGGCAGGTTGGCGTCCCCAGTCCTCGGGCCCCTGGTCACAAGGTAGACTACTGGGCTTCGGGTCCGGGTGCTGGTGATCCTGCTCTGGGCCTCAGTCCGGCCCCGGACGTGTTGGTTGCGGGTCTGTGGGCCTATGTAGCCCCTTTGTGGCTACTGTCAACACATGTCTTAAGTGAAAAGAAGAGAGTATGCCTAGTGAGAAGGGTCGGATTAGCTATACATGGTTTCGTGCGTTTTTGGCAGCGGAGGTGACGGGGATGAGTCCCCGAGGTGGGGGGCGCTGCTGTGAAAATTTGGAGTCGATTGGAGGTGTTGTTGGCCTCCTGTGGCGGAGCTGCCAGCAGCGCTTCTGCTCCGGCGGCGGTGCGACTATTCTGGCGACGAAAGGTTGAAGATGGTGAATAGTGAAACACTAAAAGGTTAAATTAAAACGGTAAAAGGTGAAAAGTAAATGGTAAATAGTAAACAATAAAAGTAAATAGTAAATAGTAATTAGACTTTAACTATTTACTGTTTGACTTATGTAATTACTGTTTGACCATTAAAAATTACTGTTGACTTACCGTAAAACGGTAAAAGCTATTTTAAAAAGGTTTACGACGAAATAACTAGTAAAAGGATTAATCGGACACGGGGTGGGTGTCCTGAGTTATTTCGAACGTAGATTATCGGTATTGAGGCGTAATTCCTAAACCGATAACCGAAAAACGAAAAATTGGGAGGTTTCGTGCGAGTGAGGACGTCCGTATATTTAATGTTTATAAATAAATTTCGAGTTTCGTAATAATTATAATTACGTCCCTGTTACAGGTCGAGGGGTGACTCGATGTGACGAGAGCTCGGAATAGCGGCGCGCTCGGCCGTACTGTCAGTGGATTTTATTTTAAATAAATACATGCATAAATATTTTATTGAAATGAAGTTGATATTAATTAAATGATTTCTTGAGTTTGATATGAATTATCGAAAGTATATGGTTATGATATTTGCTCATTTACTATTTAAAGGAAAATATGGATTTTGGGTATATGTTTACTACTATTTTAAATAGTACGTAATTTTACGCGGAAATGAGATTTCCGGAAATAGCATGATTTTATAAATCATATTTGATCCTTTTGAGTATATTTATATTTAAAAGACCGAAAATGAGATTTTCGGGGATTTTATGATTTCATCATTTGTGATTTCACGACATGTGAGACATGTCGATGTTATATATATTTATTTACTTCGAGGCTACTATTTTAATTGATTATGTATATAAACCTCAGATGTACGGTCGAGGACCGTACGGATTTTCGATCAAATGGGGGAAGAGTGATTTTCAGATTTGATTTGATTTGTTTTTACACCACTTACTGGGTCGTCTTATTTGCTAGCTAGCATTAGCGTGGGACATTGGTTTAGTAGCCCTGGGAGGTTCCGATCTTTAGCCTGAGGGGCTTAGGTCGTCTTATTATATTTGTCCACGCTGGATCAGTAGTCCTGGGAGGTTTCGACCCGAGCCTGGGGGGCTCCTGTTTATGGTGTAGCCACTTCCCCATTATTTCGTTTGTTGGGCCAATGAAATTGACTTTTCGTCTTTATCTTTGGTTTTCGGGAATATTTCCTCTCATGAGACTTTCATTTATTTAATAAATTCCCGAACCAGTGGGGCTGGATTTTTATTATGAAAATATTTGAAAATGTGCCGATGGGATTGGCCCAGCTATTCATCTTTTGGTTTTATTCCTTGGAAAATATTTTTTATTTATTTGAAATATCAGCGGGGCTGATTAATTAGTTTTATGATTTTTCTGAAACGTGGAACGTTTTATTAAAATGCATGCATCGTGGTTTTTGATTTTAAAATATTGGGAAAGTGATATAATACTTTTTATATAAGGTATTATACGATATTGTTTTTATCCACTCACTCTAACGTTTTTAAATTACTTTCCCCTGGGTCCTTCGGTATAAATCGCCCAGTGTGCAGAGTAGTGGTTAGAGGTCAAGAGTACTCGGAGTCGAGGCATAGCTATCATCGCTGTCGTTTCCGCTAAGTGGGATTTATGATCCCTTATTCTTATATTTCTTGTTCTATTTCCATTTGTAATTCCAGTTCATTGTATTAGATTGATGTGATTACCTGTGAGCTAGTGGTGTTAGATTTTGTGTTTATTTGTGGCGGTTGTTGTGATTTGGGGAGCAGATGGCTCTAGGTGTTGAGGGTGGAACTGGATTTAGAAGTATTTTTGGTTGTTGCAGATCTTAGGGTTGTCGACCCTAAGATTGGCTTTATCGATTTATCTGGATTTCAGGGTGAAATCCGGGGCGGGTCCTGACAATTGGTATCAGAGCATTAGGTCATTTCATTCATTGAGTCGTGTTATCTTTTATACTTGATGACGCCTAGTATTCTTAGATTGATGGTCCGACCGCGGGGGATTTCCATCATATGCTTCGATGCTAGTGTGTTCATTAAGTGTGTGAGTCAGATTCTTTGGTGTCTTGTTATGTACACTGTAGAGCACTATTCTATTCAGTTATTTTATATGCCTAGTAATGCTTAGTACCTCCGACTGATGTATCCGACTGCAGCGGATACCCATCGTGCTCCTTGGTGCTAATGTCATTATTAGGTATGTAAAGTACATTCCAGGTATCGAGTTGTATCTGTTAGAATATGCCTCGAGTACATCGACCTCTTAGGACATTATCCTTACGTACGTAATAAGTATGTGGGTTATACCTATTCAGTTGTGCATTGATGCTTATCAACAGTTTTAGCGTCAGGTTACGAGTTGGGAACTCGGATGTTCCGGCTCTATTTCTTTTGAGATAGGAAGGTCTTATTCCTGAGAGGGCTACACATTGAGACCTTGGTCTCTTATTCAAGTTGTGTACAGAGATTTGGCCCTAGTTCTTGAGCAGCCTATTTAAGTGATCGGTTTTGGAAATGTTGATAAGGCCAGAGTGAGATGATTGTCGTCATTGCGACTTTGCTGTAATGAGTGGAAAAATTGATTATGTAACTTTCTGAATGTTATTTTAGATTGTTACGAGTATTTGTTAGAGCCACACTTCAGCTATATTTTGTGGATTGACCAATAAATTTGGCGTATGTGAAGAAAGTGAGTCTGTGGGCGTTTTAGTGCAGTGTACAGGTGTAGTACATGTGAATCTCATAACCGTCTTGTTTTAATATTGGACATATCGGTTATGGAGGAATAAATGGAGAGCCATATAGAGATTGTGGGAGCTATAAGTAATTCTAATTCTTAGCGACTTTGGTCGGGAGATTGGATAAAGAAAGAATTATAAATTGAAATAGCGACCTATATTGGAGATTTTTTCCTCGAAATACGTGATATTTGAGGGAAAAGAGATTTGAAGATGTGGTCATGGTAGTATTGGGAGTTTAATATGAAATCGAAGTTGGTTGGCTATGGTGAATTCTAGCAGCGTAAATAATGTGATATAGTCATTTTGACTATGGAATTATCGAGTTGTGGTAAAATGTGGTCAAGCCTGACCACATGGTTTTATCGTATAAGCAGCTGGTGAATATTTGAAATATCTAGATCGGAGATTCATTTGACAATTGCATGGTTAGCTCAGTAATTGGGATGAGAAGATTCTGGTAGTTGCACCAGAATTTGACAAATGGCTTTCATCGACTGGTCATTATATAAATAATTATATTTGTATTTGATCAGCCACTTCTTTAGTCCCTTTTGTGTTTCGTTTTCGAGGAGTTGGGACGAAACTTCGACGGATCATAACTTTTGATCCGTAATCCCGATTAAAGATCCGTGAATGGTTTCTGGTTTGTATTGAAGTCACGTGCTTATCTATGGTGGTTGGAGTGAAATCCAACGGTGAATCCCAGGAAGTATTTTTCAAACTCCAAAGCTATTTTAGCCATTTTTCATAGTTGAGTCGGAAATTCTATTTGCTACCGTCGTAGCGATATGGTTTGATTTTCAAACATTTATCTGGTTGACGACGAATGTTGACGTTGACTATTTAGTTAGTCACAGAACACTTGTCAAGCAAACATATCGGCTCTGTTCTGAATTCGACAATTGTGTGAGGCATGTGGATGGTTGCATCCCAGATTGTTGTAATTGTAGATGTAGAGATTTCGACGCCAAGGGGTCAGCGATATTGAAGTCATTAGGTGTAGCATAGGAGAATAATTGAATGGTGTGACTTAATCGGAGGACGCTAATAAATCAAATGACTTCATTAAGTAAAGTGAATCTCGAGAACGGTAAGGTGAGTCACGACTATTTTTGTTGTACTGGTTGTGCAGGGCAATGCCATGTGATTTGTTCGAGGTGTTTTATTTGTCACTTATAGTATAGCCTTACGGGAAAGGAGTTTCCCTGTTGACTCATGAAATCCAACGGTGAATCCCAGGTGAATCAAACTCCAAAGCTATTTTAGCCATTTTTCATAGTTGAGTCGGAAATTCTATTTGCTACCGTCGTAGCGATATGGTTTGATTTTCAAACATTTATCTGGTTGACGACGAATGTTGACGTTGACTATTTAGTTAGTCACAGAACACTTGTCAAGCAAACATATCGGCTCTGTTCTGAATTCGACAATTGTGTGAGGCATGTGGATGGTTGCATCCCAGATTGTTGTAATTGTAGATGTAGAGATTTCGACGCCAAGGGGTCAGCGATATTGAAGTCATTAGGTGTAGCATAGGAGAATAATTGAATGGTGTGACTTAATCGGAGGACGCTAATAAATCAAATGACTTCATTAAGTAAAGTGAATCTCGAGAACGGTAAGGTGAGTCACGACTATTTTTGTTGTACTGGTTGTGCAGGGCAATGCCAGGTGATTTGTTCGAGGTGTTTTATTTGTCACTTATAGTATAGCCTTACGGGAAAGGAGTTTCCCTGTTGACTCATGAAGTGTTTCGAGTCAAGGCTTGTGTAAGGAATGTTGTGACCTGAGTAGTGCGTATTCTTATAAGTTGAACAACGTTTTGTTAGTGGGAGAATTTCTTTTGGGATCGTACTGTGGTGGGACCACTTACTGATCCAGAGATGACTTGAGAAGTCATTATTTCTGTAATGCGTGTTGGTGTTTTCGTTGAATAAATCATTGATTTGAGTTTATTGATCGAATGCCAAGGGCATGCAAGCAATGATAACCCGACAAAATATCGTTAGTAGTATGAGCAAGTAGGGATCGTTCTAAGTTGGGGATTAAGTGTACCTGAAATATGAGAATGTTAGACAAAAATATTCACAATTATACACATTGAAACGTCACAAAATTGGGGGAAATTGGAATGAGGTTCGGCGGCCATAAGGCTACCCCTAAACTAAGAACACGAAATAAAACCTAAATCTAATATGTACAAGTGATCATCATCGTTCACACAAAGCATTTAGCACACAAGACTCTTTAACATGTAACAAAACCGTGAATGAAGGCAAGGTACAAGTATCGTCATGCATAAGACTCAGATTAGTTCCGACTACAACCTAGTTGTAAGACTTCTCAAGTTCATAAGATTGACCTTTTGAGTATGGATCCTAGAATATGTTAATCCTTTTGAGACTTAACAATTAATCGCAATAGTCTAAATCGGAGACAAGCCAAACAAGTAAGGGCGTCAATCTTCTTATTTTATCATGCAAGTGTCTAAAGTATTAAACCCTAAGTGAGCAACACAAATCAAAGCAACCTTTTGAGTATTAGCTAAGTTCGTTACTACTCTAGCCGATTAAACCTAATACCTAGTTTCATTCAAGACGACACTAAATACCGATTTTCATGCCCAATCCTTAGAAACTAACCAATTTAAATCCTAAACATGCATCGACACCTACTATCCTAATTATCTACACGAAAATATTATAAGTTAACATCACAAAACAATCACATAAACATCAAACCGAGTTCATACAATAGTTTTACAAAAATCAAGAATCAAAACAAGTTCTTAGAAACTACGCAAACATGAATAAATACGTAAGCCATAGGGTGAGTGGATCACACTTTTAGAACCGTGGAAGACTCTTCAAGATGTGGTGGAATGCTGCTCTGCAGAAAAGCAAGGTGAAGGAAATCGGAATTTGGATGTGGTGATGGTAGGTTTTGGCTAAGTATTTAGTGTTTGGTGCTTGTGAGACTTGGTAGAGTTTTTGGCTAGTACTTGTGCTTGAGATGAGATCCATTTTCTGTAGGAAAAGAGGGGCTATATATATGGGAAGGCCTAGGGTTTGCCGGCAGCCAAAGGAAAGACAATTCCTTGTCCTAGTTAGTTTAATTTTCCTTGCCGGCAAAGTAATGCTTTTTCTGGACTTCTTCTTTTGATCTTGGACGTCAATCGGCTGCATTAGGTTAGCATGGATATGTCCAACAAGTCTTTAGGTCCATAATAGCTGATCCATGCTTCCAAAAATCCAAAGGAGAGCTTTCCTGATGCAACCTGGAAACTTAAGTTTTCACGGCAGAATTGACCTTGCTCCAGTAGATCTGGCATAACGCCCTCCTCATTGCTCCGATTGATGCGATTCCAAGTCCTGGAGAAACTAGACTCATAGGGCTTTCTCTCCATATAAGGAAAGTCCTCTAGTTCTAAGTGATGCGTCATACCGAAATTCTGGAAGTCAGGACACAGTCACAAGAAAATCTTGGTAGTCCCTGGATCGTTTTGCTCGAACTGCCAGGTTTCAGACATCGTTTGGGTAACTTCCCGAACTTCAATTGATCTGAAGTTTTAACATGATACACTTTAGCTTGCCAGTTATATGCATACCAAATTTCATTCAATTTGGAAAAGGATAAATCAGTTTAACACAAGCCTCAGAATTATGAAAAAGACATTTTTCTGACAATTAAGCACATTTTTCCAAAACTCTACAAAACAACACTAAACTATATTATGACTCTATCTTACTCTAAATAGTCTTAACAAAGCATAAATAAGGGGTATAAACACATTAATATCGTCGCACATTGTGCTCCTATCATTTATTCTCATGTCAGTTCTCGTGGGACGAGATATTGATTGGAACCTCTATAGTTTAATTGAGGTTTTGAGAATCTTATTTCTCGAGGATATCTTTTCTTTGAAGAGAGTTAGTAGAGGATATTGGATATTTGTTGGCTCGAGCAAATTTAAGTTGTGAGGTTTATTTTGTGAATTCAGCGAGTCTTTTGGGTACTTGAGATTTTTTCTCCCGAGTTTAACATCATATCTTGAAATTCAATTTTGTTGCAATGTTGTTTTTGATAATGGTCGATTTAACTGTTCTGGTGTTAGTCGTCGGTTATAAAAATTGATTTTGACATCTGAAGGATTCCTTGATGTCATATCGGATCTGGGTTATTGGTGGTAATTGATGTATCTAGTTGGAAGCCTCTGTTGGTTGTCACATTTGACTATGATTCTGGTCTCACTCTTTTGTGAGTTGTGAGTTATGAGAGTTGCTTTATCCATGAACGAGATTGGAGTTCAATAAGTCAGTTTTTCATTTGAAACCAGTCTTGATTATTTTAGTGCAAGGAGCACAAATCGAGAACTCGTCCAGAGAGCATATGAGTGATAAAGCATTGAATAGCTCACATGTGTATTTCTTCAGTTCGAGTGATGGGACGCTATTGATTGATGTGACAACGGGTGAAATGTGAAAGGTAGAACTCTGGGATTCTCAGCGGCATTTGCCGATGTCTGTGTGTGATTAGATATTATTATTTTGATTTGTATATGCCATATTTCCACACCCAAAGTCGACATGTTGAGATGTGGGTGAGGGAGATTATTAGACTCTGTGATGCCTAAGTCCATGAAATCTGATTGAGAATCGTGATTTATTTTATGCCTTTGGAAGGAGTTACATGCAGTTTTGGAGACTTGATGATATTTCTGCACTGTCTTGCACATTTGGATGGGTGAATAGACAGAGATGTCTATTCAGATCTCAAAGAATATGTTGAGTCTTGTGAGATCCAGTTCAGGGGTAAGTGAGATGAGCCACTCCCCTTGAGAGAGTTACGCTGATAATAGAGGTGAGATCGTGAGTGTCAAGATATATCGGCCTTCATGAGATTACGTAGCGGATTGGTCCGGACACGTATCGGTTGGAACTACCTTCAAAATTATCTAAGATACATGATGTTTTTCCCTGTATCTGTACTCTATGAGTAATTGTCGATCCTCCGCATATCTTGGAAACTCAACCTATCAACCCGAAGAAAGATTTGAATGTCTAGGAGTAGCCGGCCAGTTGAAAGTTTTGATCAAGAGGACTAAATTGTATGAGGTAAATCAAGAGGTAAAGGGAACTACCTGAGAAACTAGAAAAGCAGTGAGATGTCAGTGCTCATCCTTCTTTTTGGCAGGTACGTAAATTTCGAGGACGAAATTTTATAAGGAGGGGAGAATTGTCACACACCGAACCTCGAATTACTTTTAACTGCTGTACTTTAACTTTTACTCCACGGGAATTATTTTTACGATTCGAAAGTTCTAAAGGTTGACTTTTAAATAAGTTGAGTCGACCGATGATTTTATTTCATGACGAGGTAGAAGACGTTGAAACGAGTTCGTGGACATGTAGAACCTTCAATTTGGAGTTCGCATGAAAACGTTATTATGTAAAATTGGTAGTTGTCCGATTTTGGACAAGTATAAATAGCCGGGAGGAAAAATTTCCCAAAAAGAGAAAAATCAAGTCCAAAAGAAAAGAAAAGAAAGATGCACGGTTTCAAAAAGAAAATTGCTAAGTCTAGTCTTGAAAAAGTTTTGTGAAATTAGAGTTTTGTATGCATGTGAAGGTCTAGCATTGTTATATTTTGACCTTTGTTCATATTCACTATGTTGTGGGAAAGAAAAGAATGAAGTATGGGTCCAACAAGAAATAATTCAACCCTTGGTGAGAAGACATAAGGAGATTTGAGCTTTGCTGAAGTACACGGTGGCGTTTTCAGCCTCCTTATCCAAATATCGAATACCTCTTAGCCTAGCCCCATTACAACCATTTATTGATCTTTTCATGGTTCTTAAGATGGTTAAATTTGATTTGTGGAGATTATCTCAAGAGTAAGCATATGGTTTTGGTTCATTGGTGCATATAGTTATCATATGAGGTTTTTCCTTCAAAAATTTATTCACAAAGTGCTTTTGTTTCATGACATATGCAAGTTACTCTTCGTAAATTCATTATCTTTCCCTCGCATATACTTATGTGTGAATAACCATGCTTCGAGAGAAAAGAAGAGAGTATGCCTAGTGAGGAGGATTGAATTAGCTTAACATGTCAACATGCTTACTTTTGTTCTTATATGTTCTTATTGATGTTACATGTTCATGAAGCTTGGAATTTTCGTGCTTAACATTCTCATGCATTAACTTGAAAGCTATGTGTACATACGAGCCTGAGACAAATTGTTAGGGGCAATAGTTTGTTTTGAGTCTTAGTTTTAATTTAGTTTGCTAAGGGACTAGCAAAGGATAAGTGTGGGGTAGTTGATAGGAGCACAATGTGCGACGATATTAATATGTATTTGCCCTCGTTTATGCTTTGTTTAACCCTTATTTATCTAAGATTGAGTCATAATTTAGTTTAGTGTCGTTTTGGTATAGTTTTGAAAATATGTGCTTTAGAATCCGAAAAATGACTAAGTATAAGAATTTTGGAAAATAGTGCAAAATGTGTCTTTTTCATGATTCTGAGATGAGTGGAATTGTGACCTATCCTTTTCTAAATTTAATGAAATTTGGTATCCATATTATTGGCTTTCTAAAGGGTCTTGTGTCAAAAATACAGATGAATCAGAGTTCAGAAAGTCACCCAAAAGATGGCTGCAAATCAGCAGTTTGAGCAAACCAATCCAGGGACTGTGTCCTAAATTTAAAAATTCATTTCCGACGTTTCCTGAGGAATTTAATCAAGCCCTTCTAAATGAAGGAAGCTCTACGTGTCTAGTTTCTATGAGATTTGGAATCGCATTAATCGGAGCTACGAGAAGGGAGTTATGCCAGATTTACTGAAGCAAGATCGTTCCAGCCGATTCTACCAAGTTTCTGCCTCTTTTCCTTTGTTTCTGTTTTCGATGGACATTTTGGCATGCAATTGCATATATGCAGATTGTCCAAGCTTATTGAAGGATAGAGGAAGACATTGAGCCAAGGCAATGGAGGAAAATATGAAGAAAAGATGATTTCCTAGCCAAGCTAGGAATGCTTGCCGATCGGCAAGCCTATTGGTGCCGGTTTTGGTTCTTGGAGTTTTGGGGCATTTTTCCATGGATCAAGTTTACCAAATGGAGTTTTCAAATCCACGTATGAATTCCATGAAGATATGCAGCCCATGATGTGAAGAAAATTCAGAAAAAGAAGTCCAAGAATGCAATAATTATCCAACAAGGAAACATAAGCCAACTAGAAAAAGGAAAACCTCCTCTCCTTGTTGTGGCCGGCAGCCCTAGCTCCTTCCTCTATATATAGCCATCTTTTACACAGAAAAACTTGTCACATCCCAAAAGCAAAAATCTAGCAAAAGCTCTACTGAAATTTCCCCAAGAGTCCTACATAAAACCCTAGCCGAAAATCACCACCATCTCACCCTAAAATTCCTGCCGACACACACTATTGCCGAGCAGCCATCTCCTCCACCATCCGCCGGATCCACACGAGTCGAAGTCATCAAGGTGTCTACAAAAGTGTGATCCACTCCCCTCTTTCGGTTTTGTAATTTTTATGTAGTTATGTTAAACTTTGTCTATGAAGTTAGCATGTATTCTTGGTTTCAAACTCTATGTCTATGTATTGTTTGGATTGAAGTTTGGTTTTATGATTTGTATGTTCAATTCGTTTTCTTTATCTTTAATTGGTGTTTGGATGTAAGAATATGGATTGCATGTTAAAGAGTAAGGAAAATATGTAATTAATTAGTAAATAGGGCAATCGGCAAAACATGTGTTAATTTGGTTTTAGGGTTTTCTTGACTTGTTCTTTGAATTCATGTGCTTAAAGATTGGTAGTCTATGTAAATGCAATGCGTGGATTATTGATCTCATTAGCCGAAAATAATATAAGTTAAGTAATCTTGAGGATTATTTGGTTTGTGTTGTTTTCACGAGGGTTAGAGTGGTTTAGAGAACATACTTGTTAATAAGAAGAGTGACTCCTTGCTTATTTTAACTTCTTTCCAGCTAAAGAAAAATACTTTGTGCTTAATTACTTGCCATGTTTGTTTACGTCGTTTAGAATATTCAAAGATGACTAGTATAATTTTAAGGTTAGGCGTTTAGTCACTTAAAATACATGAGGAGTCTTAATCGATTAGTAATACCGTTTAGGAGCTAATTGGGTTGGAGTTAAGTTGAGTCTAGAACATTTTAAATATCTTGCCATGAGTCTTGTTTGCTTGTTTGTTATATGTTTTGATTGCTTTCGTGCTCGTGTTTTGTGGAAGAATGTCGACCAACCTTGTAAATAGTAGCTTTAGGATTTAATTTTCAGCTTTTCTTTTTCTCTAAATTTTCGTACCTAGTTCTAGGGGCAGCCCTTGCTGCCGACGCTATCCTCCCCCCATTATGTGACGTTTTCGATGTATTTATGTATATATTTGTCTGACAATCTCATGTTTCAGGTACCCTTAATCTCCGGCTTAGAACGATCCCTACTTATGTCTATACTACTAACGATTGTAGGGTTTATTATTTGTGTGAGTCTCGCGGCTCACATCAATATGATTCACGATATGAACAAGTCAGCGGTGAGAAAAATAAGCTTGTAAACATGTCACGTTAATTCAATCCTCCTCACTAGGCATACTCTCTTCTTTTCACACATGATATGACCATTATTCACTCATAGTATATGCAAGAGAACAGATTGTAAGGAAACAAATAGCTTGCATATTTGATCAGATAAAAGCACTTTGTGAATAATAATTTTCAGAAAAATCTCATGTAACAATTATGTGCACGAATGGACCAAAACCATATGCCTACTCTTGAGAAAATCTCCACAATCAAAGTTTACCGATCTTAAGAATCATAAAAAGATCAAAAAGGTGATAATCATGAAAAAATCTCAAAGTTTCCTTATGCCTAACCCCAGAGGCATAAGGAATTCGCATTTAGAATAGTGGTGATAAATGACACCAAGACTTAGCAAAGCTCAATGCTCCTTATGACTTCATTCCAAGGGCCAAATTTCATCATGTTGGACCCAAACTTCATTCTTTTCTCCTCCATAACATAGTGAACATGAACATGAACATGAACAAAGGTCAAATATAACAATGTTAGACCTTCAATTACACAACAAACTCCAAATTCTCAACAAGAACTCAATCCAAACCTTTTTCTTTTCTTTTGTTTTGCCGAAACCTTTCTTTTTATTTTTTATTTCGAATCAGATTTTGGTTTTTATTTTTCTGTCCGATTTCTTCGCTTTTCTTTTTGTTTCGGCAACAAGTATTTTTCATGCTTTTAGATTGGCTCACCCCACACTTGCTTCAAATCATCACTCCAAATAACAATTCCACAATAAAATTTAAGCTTTACCAAGTCTTGATAACAAGGGTTAAGATAAAACTACTCTAAGCACAAGGAATGTGTATCATGGTGATGAAATAAAATGGCTTAATGTCGGCTCAATGGGGTTAAAACTAAGGAGTCCCACGACGGGCACAAATTAGGCACATGCTTTATTTGACTTTGGTGGTAATCCTAACAAGATCTTTTCAATCATATTCAAAATCATGGCATAGTCATGAATAATAGTCTCAAAAGTCATCAAGAGCAAGTTCTAGCATTCTAGAGTCCATCAAAGAGCTATAGCACATAGTCATTGATTATGCAAAGAACAATAAGATTTGAAAAATTTCTGCCCATTTATAATAACTCATGAAGAAAGTATATAGGCTCAAAAGCTCACATAGGATGTTATGGAATAAAACCAACTCAAACATGCATGTTTTTCATGTATCAGTCAAAATCTCACCTGTTCATACCAATCACATTATCCATGAAACTCACAATTTAATTCTTATGATCATCCAAAACCATCATCTATGCATTCAAAGATATAATCATCATAGCCTTTAGGGCCAACCTAAGACTCGAACAAAAGCCAAAAACTGAAAACCAACGAATTTTTTTATTTTTTCTGATTTTTCCAAATTTTTTATTTTCTTTTCTTTTATGACTCAAAACAAAAACAAATATGTGAAACATGTAATCCCTACCCCACACTTAGAAAATTACATTGTCCTCAATGTAAAACAGAAATTTTGTTGTAATTTCTAAGTATATGATAAATTCCACAAGTTCCACATTTTTACAATTTAACCAAAAAGAGTTTAGGGGTTTAGAAAATTCAAACTCTCGTTGATGGCTCCTTCACAATTTTGGTTGAAATGGGTTGCCACCCATGTAGCGCTTAGTTGTTTATAGTCCTTTATCCTAGACTCTTCTCCATGTTCATTCAGATCTTGGTGCGTCCTCTACTTGTATCTCCTCAACCGTGTGCTCCTCAAAAGATTCATAATAAGGCTTAAGTCGATGATCATTCACCTTTAATGCTTTTCCTGTTTCAATACTCTGAATTTCAATAGCACTATGAGAAAACACATTAGAAACTATATAAGGACCAACCCAACGAGAACGCAATTTTTCAGGAAATAATTTAAGACGAGAATGAAATAACAAGATTTTCTGCCCAATTTGAAACGTCTTTCTCCTTAGCATTTTGTCATGATACTTCTTCATATGCATCATTCCTGATTTCTTCAAGCGCCATCAAAATAAGTGTGGGGTAGTTGATAGGAGCACAATGTGCGACGATATTAATGTGCTTATGCCCTCGTTTATGCTTTGTTTAACCTTTATTTATCTAAGATTGAGTCATAATATAGTTAGTGTCAATTTTGGTAGAGTTTTGGTGAAATGTGCTTAATTGTCCGAAAAATGACTAAGTATGAGAAATCTGGAAAATAGTGCAAAACATGTCTTTTTCGCGATTTTGTGACGAGTACAAATATGATCTATCCTTGTCCGAATTCTACTAAATTTGGTTTGCTTAATATTCATATACTGAGGAATGTTGTGTTAAAATTTCAGATCAATCGGAGTTCGGGAAGCCACCCAAAGGTTGGCTGCAAAACGGCAGTCCGAGCATTTCAATCCAGGGGCTTCCAGGATTTTCCTGGGACTTTGACCTAACTTCGAAAAATCATTGCCGTCGACTCACAAGGAATTTGATCGAACTGTTTTATGGAGAGATGACCATATGTGTCTAGTTTATCTGAGACTTGGAATCGCATCAATCGGAGCTCCACGGATGGAGATATGCCGGAATTACTGCAACAAGGTCAAATCTGCCGATTCTAGGAACCTACTGCCCCCTTTTTGTGTTTTCTGTTTTTAATGGACCAAATGGTGCACAAATGCATTTTTGAAGATGGTTCAAGCTTTATGAAGGGAAGAGGAAGACACTAGGCCATGGCATTGAAGAAAAATTGAAGAAAGAAGTTCTCCTAGTCACACTAGGAGAAGCTGCCGATTATGGCAGATTTGGTGCCTTTGTGTGCTGCCGGTTTGGAGCATTTTTCGATGGACCAAGACACATCAAGTGAAGTCCAAGATCATACAAGAAGTCCATGAAGATGTGAAGCCCAAGCCTTGAAGAAAAATTCAGAAAAAGAAAACCTAATTGAACTATGAAAAGGAAGGTTTCAAACCTTATCCCACTAGGTTTTCTTTTTCCTTGTACATAAGGGGCTGCCGGCAGTACCTAGTTATCTCCCTATATATACCCAACTTTTACACAGAAAAAGGTGTCACATTCTAAAGCAAAAACCCTAGCCAAAGCTCTACCAATTTTCAGCCAAAGATCCTACATAAAAACACAAACCAAAAGCCACCACCACCACCATAAAATCCTGCCGATTGTCTTCACCATTCATCCAGCCACCACCGAACCGCACCCCATTGGATCCATACACGACGAAGTCTTCAAGGTTTCTAATGTGTGATCTACTCCCTACTCTTGGTTTGTAATAGTTTTTATGTAGTTATGTGTAGTTTTGTCTATGAAACTCATATGTATGTTTGGTTATTGTGTTTTCATGTCTATATGAAAAACGATTGCGAATTTGGTTTTATGATGATGCATGTTAATTTAATTCTTATGGTTTTAATAAAGAATTTCAAAGATAAGTTTCGAATTGCATGCTAACTTGTAATGAAAATATGAAGTAAAGAGATAGGATTAGATAGGCAAGCATGTTCACTCTGATTCTAGTAGTTCGTTCTTGGTTTAGTCTTTAAATCCGTGTGCCGCAAAGATTGGTACTTAGCATATTCGCGATGTGTTTTGAGTATTGGTCTTGTATCTGTCAACATAAATAGGACTAGAGTGGTTTAAACGACTATGCATGTCAACAAGAAGTGGTGACGCCTTGCTTGATTGATATGTTTCTAATTAAGAGACTTTTGTGCTCAATTACTCTTTGTGTTTGTCTTCGACGTTGAGTGTTTTCAAACATGATTAGTATAATTTTAGGATTCGACGTTGAGTGTTTTCTAAAATACCTGAGAAGTCTAGGATGATTAGATGACCGTTGAGGCTCTAATTAGAATTGGAACTAAGTCGGATCTAGGATATTGTGTGCTCTTGCCGTGTCTTGTCTTATCAATTTGCTATGTGTTTTGAGTGCTTTTGTGTTAGTAATTTGTGGAAGAATGTCGACCAAACTTGTATATAGTAATTTAGGATTTTTAATTTCTGTTTTTATGCATGATTTAGAGGCAGCCCTTTTGTTGCCAAGCCTAGGATTTTCCTGTTTCGTCTTTCTTTTCTTTTAATGTTTGTGCCGAGCCTAGCTTAGGGCAGCTTGCTGCCGTACCACCTTATTCCCCCATATGTGACGTTTCATGTGTATATATATGTATATATTAGTCTAACAATTTCATATCTCAGGTACCCTTAATCCCCGGCTAGAACGATCCCTACTTATTCTATACTACTAACGATTGTAGGGTTATTATTGCATGCGAGCTTCGGCTCACGTCACTTGCTTTGCTTGTATAACTGACTCGTCTTCCTAATTGATTTGCAGGACCAGAAAGAGGCTGTGGAGAAGGGCCTGATTACTATGGAAGATGTCGAAATGGCTGCTGCTGATACTGGTATGCTTCTGTTTGTTTACAACATCTTTTTTAGAATTAGAAGTGCAATAATTGTATGTACATTTGATCGTTTGAAAGTACTTTTCATTAGACTCCTATATTTTTATCTTGCTGGAAATGATATTGTTTATTTGTAGTGAAGAATTGCTCAGTATATGGTCAAAATATGTCTTATGCTAAGTCATTGTTTTGTGCACTGCAGAATCCGACGGAACAGACACAGATTGACAATTACATGGTTCAACAGCTTGATGGGACCACAAATGAATGGGGTTGTCTCTTCAGTTTATCAATGAGTGCTAATTCTTGTTTCGTTTCACTTTTGTTATGTGTGTAGCTCGGACCAAATGCTATATTAGCCGTGTCTCTTGCTGTTTGTAAAGCAGGTGCCATTGTAAAATTGTAGCTTTTGATTGTAGCTACGGATGTAGCCAGCTAGGTAGGAAAATTGCTAGCAGCTTTTGAATTTGTATATGTGGTAGAGGGTGTGCAGCTTTTAATTATAGCTAGGAATGTAGCAGCTTAGGCTATTTACATGTATGTGGTACAATTATCACTTGAATGAAATGTATTGAAGCTTAATTTATATGCAATGGTTTCGATTAATTTTTTTTGCGGTAATGGTGCAGGTTTTGTACAACAGTGTACATGCTTTTGTGTTAAATATGTTGTATGTTTGAAGCTCAGACAACAAATTTTCATATGACCAAAAGCTTAAGTCTATTGTGTGATACAACATTACAACAAGCTAGCTAGATGATCAAATCAGTTGTGTGAATCATACAACTCAATAAATATGAAACGAAATCAGTTGTCTGAATCAGACAACTAAATAAGTAGGAAATGAAATCTATTGTGCGAATGAGACAACTGAATAAAATTGCAATATTCTGTTGTATGTTTAAAACTCACACAACATAAAAGTATGTATATTCTGTTGTATGAACTAGATATGTCAGTGCAGAGAATGCCAAGCCAGCCATGACATGACGTATAAGTTGTACAACAGAAATTAAAAGTGACTTGTCGGACGTTTCATCACACAAGCTCGAGATATACAACGGTTTTTCCGAACTCACACAACGGTGAAGTTTTTTGTAGTAGTGATGGTAGAGATTAGGCAGGAATTTTTCTGGATGGTGGTGGATGATGTGTTTCGGCTAGGGTTTATTTGTAGGATTCTTGGGGAAATTTTGGTAGAGCTTTGGTTAGATTTTTTCTTTAGAATGTGACAGCTTTTTCTGTGGAAAAGTGATCCTATATATAGGAGAAGAGGCCGGCAAAACCCTAGGGAAAACCTAGATGCAATAGACAAATAAAACCTTGTAGAATAAGGTTTTGATTCCTTTCCTTTCTTGGTTCTTTTAGGACTTATTTTTCTGAATTTTCTTCATGGCTTGGGCTGCATATCTTTATGGACTTCTTATGTGGACTTGACAACTCCTTGTGATGAACTTGCTCCATAGAAAAATGCCCCAGCCGGCCTAGTGTACAATCGGCAACAATCTGCCCTTTGCCGGCAGCCTTTTCCTAGTTGGACTAGGAATGCTTCATTCTTTATGGTTCTTCACTTTGCATGATCTTGATGCCTTCCTCTAACCTCCATTAAGCTTGGAAAATTTTCAGGTATGCACTTGAATGTCAAAATGTCCATCCAAAACAGAAAAGAAGGAAGAGAGGCAGAAGCTTGGTGGAATCGGCTGGCAGTGACCTTGTTGCGTTGCAACTGGCATAACGTTTTCCTCACTGCTCCGATTGATGCGATTCTAAGTCCCAGAGAAACTAGACTCGTAGAGCTTTCCAACGGCATATTGCACGTTTTCTGGTTCCAAGCGATGCGTCATACAGAAATTCCGGAAGTCAGGACACAGTCCTAGGAAAATCCTGGTAGTCTCTGGGGATCTTTGTTCAAACTACCAAGTTGCAGCCATCTTTTGGGTGACTTCCCGAACTCCGATTGATCTGAAATTGTGCAACAATACACTTTAGCTTGCCAACTATATGCATACCAAATTTCATCAAATTTCGAAAAGGATAGGTCAGTTTAGCACGAGCCTCAAAATCACAAAAATAACATATTTTACTTTATTTTCCAGATTTCTTATACTTAGTCATTTTTCGGATTATTAAGCACATTTTTCCAAAACTCTTCCAAAGTGACACTAAACTATATTATGACTCTATCTTAGATAAATAAGGGTTAAACAAAGCATAAATGAGGGCATAAGCATATTAATATCGTCGCACATTGTGCTCCTATCAGTCATAAAATACCTTGATTTTGAAAAGCATTGAAAAGATCTTCTAGGTTTACCACCATAGCCAAATAAAGCATGTGCCCTATTTGAGCCCATCGTGGGACACCTTAGTAAACCCCCTTGAGCCAATGTTTAGCCTTTTCTTTCATCACCCTTAAACACTTTCCATGAGCTTAGTATAGTTATGCCTTTACCTTGTCTTAAAGTATTAGCAAAGCTTGATTTTTGAAGGAGTGTGGGGTACACTTAGCTAGAAACTTCTATGAAAAATGTATATGTGCCGTGCCTAGTAGAAAGAAAAAAAAAAAAAAAAACGGACAGAAAAAGAAAAGAAAAGAAAAATTTTGTGAAGTCCGAAAGAAAAGAAATACATAGGCACGGTTCGTTTAAAATTGCTAAGTCTAGTCTTGTAAAATGCTGTGAATTTAGAGTTTTGTATGTATTTGAAGGCTTATCATTGTTATATTTAGCCTTTGTTCATATTAACAATGTTTTGGGGAAGCAAAGAATGAAGAATGGGTCTAACAAGATGAAATTTGGCCCTTAGCGAGAAGACATAAGAAGAGTCGAGCTTTGTTAAAGGCCACGGTGACGTTTTGATACCTCCAAAATTCGAATACCTCTTAGCCAAGCCCCATTACATCCCTTTTCATTGATCTTTTCTTGATTCTTAAGATGGTTAAATTTGATTTGTGGAGTGTTTCTCAAGAGTAAGCATATAGTTTTGGTTCATTGGTGCACATACTTGTTACATGAGGTTTTTCCATAAAATTTTCACAAGAAGCTTTCGTTTTAATGACATATGAAAAATATTTTTCGTGTCCATTATCTTTCTCTTACATATACTTATGTGTGAATAGCCATGTCTTGAGTGAAAAGAAGAGAGTATGCCTAGTAAGGAGGATCAGATTAGCTATATATGTTTTCATGCTTATCTGTTGCTCTTACATGTTCATATTGATGATTGCATGTTCATGAAGCTTGAAATATTCGTGCTTAGCATTCTCATGCTTCAACTTGAAAGCTATGAGTTCATACAAGCCTGAGACGAATCATTAGGGGCAATAGTTTTTTTAGAGTCTTTGTTTAATTTAGTTTTGCTAAGGGACTAGCAAAAGATAAGTGTGGGGTAGTTGATAGGAGCATAAAATGCTACGTTCTTAATATGTTTTACCCTTTATTTATACCTTTTTTAACCCTTAATGTAGTAGAATCGAGTCATAATATAGAGTCATGAGTATTTGGTAGAGTTACAAAGAAATCGTGCTAAGTTTAGTAAAAATGTACAAAATTGTCAAAGTAGCCGATTTAGAGCTTATGAGATGTTTCGTTGGATCTGTAAAGCCTCGACTATACTTTTGATGGATTTTCCTTCTCTTATATACAGGAGACACATTGATGATTGATCAATGGAAGGATTTAGAGAAATTGGAGCAAAAGAAGTTGCCAAGAACTGTTAAGCAAAATCGGATCCAGGAACTCTAGTATTTTCCTAAACACCTAAATCAACTTCTAGAATTTCTCCAGGACGGCTCACAAGAAACTAGAAGACTTGCCATATATGTATGGAAATATCTACGAGTCTAGTTTCTACAGAACTTGGAATCGCATCAAAATCTATCCTGAGGAGAGAGGTAAGCCCGTCACAAGACAACAATGTCACTGCCCTGCCGAGAAGAGGAACCTACTGCCCATTTTCATGATTTTCTGCATTTGTGCACCAAAGTGGTTTGGTAGTTTTTGTGCTACATGGACCATATGGGAGTCGGACATGCCAAATTGAAGTAAAGAATCAAGAGAAGAGAAGTTTCCTAGCTCAAATAGGAGAAATCAACAAAATTGCCGGTTCTAGAATGAAGTGTGCCCGGCATAGCTAGGAGAACTTGCAGCCGATCCTTGGGCCATGTATCCATCAAGCATTATTGCCGATCTATCAAGGGGATCATGCAATCCTACTCCAATGAAGAAATCGACAAAGAAGATTTCCTAGAAGAACAAAGAATGCAACAAAACAAAATCCAACAAGGATTGGTATTTCCTTGCCGAATTGCACAAGGAATTCTGCTGAATCCCTTGCACCCTTACTCCTATAAATAGAGGCATCCTCTCTACAGAAAAAGTATCGCATCTTTTGCACAAGTACTAGCCAAAATCTCTACCAAGTTTCTCAAGCACCAAACACCAAATACTTAGCCAAACCCGATTCCACCACCATCCAAAAGTTCTGTTCCATACTTCTACTTACTACCGTGCATCTTCACCACATCTGAAGGAGTCTTCAAATGTTATTAAAGTGTGATCTGATCCCCTATGGCTACTGTATTTGTTCTAGTTTGTGTGTATTGTATGAACTCGATTCAATTCTTGGCTTTTGTTAAACTTTTATATGAACCGATTGTATGATTATTGTTTGTATCATGGTTTTGTGATTTTAACTTGTAATTTTCATGTGCTAGATAATTAGGACAGTGGTATTAGATGCATGTTTAGGATTTAAATCGGCTAGTAATCTAAGGGGTGTGCCTTAAAAATCGAAACATTAGTTTTGTTCAAAACATGTAATTCTAGATGTTCAGTTTCATCGAACTAGAGAAACATGAATAATTCATACTCGTAGTTGTTTTGATTTGTGTTCTCGCCTAGAGTATAACCCTTAGAACTTTCATGTTAAATAAGATGATTGACAACCTTACTTGTTTACATGTTTTCGATTTGTGATTCATGTGCTTATATGTTAAACGTGTAAAATCAGTTAGCATAACCTTAGGATTATACTAGTTGTTAATCTTAAGAACATAAGTAATCTAACGATTAGATGACCTCGTAGGCTCTAGTTGTGGTCAAAACTATTTAGGTCTACATGGAATTAATACTTGTTCCTTACTTTCTTATGTGCGAAATTTACATGTTAAAGAGTCTTTGTGTTAAATGCTTTGTGTGAAAGATGATGATCACTTGTATATAGTAGAATTAGGATTTTATTTTCGTGTCTAGGTCTAGAAGGCACCTTGCTGTCGAACCTCACTTTAATCCCTGTTTTGTTCGTTTCTTGTTTGTTCATATGTGTTCTAACCTTTTACATGTTAGGTACCCTTAATCTCCCGACTGAACGATCCCTACTTGCTTTATACTAACGATCTTTTGTAGGGTTATTATTTGCGTGTTTCGTAACCCCAGTTATGGTACTCGTCACCACCTCCATCGGATCAACATGACTTGAAGCTCTAAAGGTGTTCGAAAAGTGTGATCTACCCCCTACTCTCGGTTTTGTAATTTATTCTTGGTCGCTATGTTAAACTTTGTCTATGAAGTTAACATGTATTTTTGGATTCGAACCTTATATCTACGTATTGTTTGGATTGAAATTTGGTTTTATGATTTGCATGTTCAATTTGTTTCCTATGTGTTTAATTGGTTTTTCAAAGTAAGAAATCGGATTGCATGTTAAAGAGTAAAGAAAACTTGTAACTAGATAGAAAATAGGATAATCGGCAAGCATGTTAATTTGGTTTTAAGATTCGTTCATGGTTAGGACTTTAGATCCGTGTGCCGCAAAAGTTGCTGCTTAGCACAATTGCAATGTGTTTTGAGTTTCGATCTTATTTTTGCCAAAATAAACATAGGTTGAGTCATACAATAAGTTGTCTTGAGTTATGTTGTTTCTTAGGGTTAGAGTGGTTTAAAGAATTTACATAATAATAAGAAGAGTGACGCCTTGCTTGTTAATATGTTTCCGACTGAAAAGACTTTGTGCCTAATTGCTATGCATGTTTGTTTTCGACGATAAGTGTTTCAAAGATGTCTAGTACAACTTTAGCGTTAGACGATAAGTTAATCTTGAAGTATTTGTGAGTCTTAATCGATTAGTAAACCAATAAGGAGCTAATTAGGTTGGAACTAAGTCGAGTCAAGAACACTTTAATATGTTGTCGTGAGTCTTGTTTGCTAAATTGTTGTGTGTTTTGATTGCTTATGTGCTATTGCTTTGTGGAAGAGTGTCGAGCAACATGTAAATAGTAATTTAGGATTTTAATTCCATGTCTAGGTTAGAATCGGCAGCTTGCTCCAGAACCTCATCTTTAACCCCCCAATTCATTTCAATACTATTATATACACTACCAGAAAAGACATCATAGCCGACGAATTTAAGTCGTCGGCTATAATGGTTATAGCCGACGATATCGTCGGCTATAATTATTATAGCCGGCGATTTCGTCGGCTATAATTATTATAGCCGGCGATTTCGTCGGCTATTGTTATACCCGACGACATATCGTCGGTTATAACATCGTCGGAAATACGCCGTCGGCAAAACTATACCCGACGACGATATCGTCGGCTATAACCATTTTAGCCTACGAAATACCACTACAAACGACGAATTTCGTCGGCTATAATGGTTATAGCCGACGAATAAAGAGTTCGTCGGCCGTTATTTGCAATTTCGTCGGCTATAATGCCTTTTCTGGTAGTGATATGTGATTAAGTGTGATAATTGATTGTGTATATATGTGTGTGTTTTGTTTAACATTCTTATATTTCAGGTACCCTTAATCCCCGGCTAGAACGATCCCTACTTACTATATGCTACTAATGATTTCTGATAGGAGCATAATATATATGCGACGTTCTTAATGTGTCTTACCCCCATTTATGCAAATGGTTAACCCTTATTGTTGAAATTTAGAGTCGTTTAGTCGAGTCAGGAGTCTTTGGCAGAGTTGGTTTGTGAAATGAGCTTAATTGTCGAAAATTGCATAATTTATGAGTTTGATTCAAAGTAGAATTCCTTATTACATTAGGAATCCTAATCGGTTTAGGTGTCTACAATGTCTCGACGTTTCATAAAACGTCGAAGGTTTTAAGAGTTTCAATCATAGTAGAACTCCTTGTTGAACCAGGAAATCCTGACAGAATCATGAATCTATCAAATCAAAAATTGTACTACATTTTATCTTCTCTTATTAATTTATTTCTTTCTCTTATTTTCAGGAATTATTAAGGAGATAATGAGCTACAAGTTAAAAGAAAATCGGATTAGGAGAACTTGATAGGAGCACAATGTGCGACGATATTATATGCTTATGCCCTCGTTTATGCTTTGTTTAACCCTTATTTGTCTAAGATAGAGTCATAATTTAGTTTAGTGTTAATTTGGTAGAGTTTGACGAAAAATAGTTAAGAATCCGAAAAATGACCAAGTATGAAAAATCTGGAAAATAGTGAAAAATGTGTCTTTTTTGTGATTTTGAGTTGAGCAAAAATGTGATCTATCCTTGTCCGAATTCTATGAAATTTGGTGTGCTTAATATTCATATGCTGAAAAATGTTGTGTTAATATTTCAGATCAATTGGAGTTCAGGAAGTCACCCAAAAGATGGCTGCAAAACGGCAGTTCGAGCAAACCAATCCAGGGGCTTCCAGGATTTTCCTGGGACTTTGATCCAACTTCGAAAAATCATTCCCGATGACTCACAAGGAATTTGATCGAGATATTTTATGGGGAGATGACTATATGTGTCTAGTTTATATGAGACTTGCAATCGCATCAATCGGAGCTCCGAAGATGGAGATATGCCGGAGTTACTACATCAACATCAAATCTGCCGATTCCAGGAACCTACTGCCCCCTTTTTGTGCTTTCTGTTTTTGATGGACCAAATGGTGCACAATTGCATTTATAAAGATGGTTCAAGCTTAAAGAAGGGAAGATGAAGACACTGAGCTATGGCATTGAAGAAAAATATGAAGAAAGAAGTTCTCCTAGTCAAACAAGGAGAAGCTGCCAAAAAGAGGCAGATTGTGTGCTTTGATGATGCTGCCGGCGATGAGACATTCTCGATGGACCAAGACACATCCAATAAAGACCAAAGATCATACATGAAGTCCATGAAGATTTGAAGCCCAAGCCTTGAAGAAAAATTCAGAAAAAGAAAACCTAATTGAACTAAGAAAGGAAGGTTTCAAATCCTTATCCACTTGGTTTTCTGAATTCCTTTTGTAATAGGGCAGCCGGCAGCCCCTCTCCTCTATATATAACCCCACTTTGTCATTCTGAAAATCATCTTATCTCTTGCAAAACACTAGCCGAAACTCTACCAAAAGTTCTACCAAAGTTCTAAACCGAAACCCTAAAACACAAGTCCACCGATTCCACCACCTTTCACCACCGATTTCATTCCCTGCCTCAGCCACTGCCGAGCCTCATTCCCCACACCAAGACGAAGCTATCCAAGGTTTCTAAAGTATGATCCATCCCTATGACTTGTATTTTTATTTTCGGTTTAGTCACATTTGTTGTTATAAAAATACTTTGTTTTCGTTTGGTATTGTATGATGAACATGAATTGCGATTTTTGTTGGAATTTATGTGATGAATTTTTGCAATTTTAATTCATGGATTTCGTATGTATAGATAATTAGAGCAGTGGTATTAGAAGCATGTTTAGGATTTAATTTGGTTAGAACTAAGGTGAGGGCTTATAATCGGTACTTAGTGTTGTCTTTGAACATGATCTAGGTATTAGGTTTAATTTGCTTGAGTTATAATGAACTAAGTACACGTATGATCACTTTGATTTGTTGTGCTCACCTAGAGTGGTTAACCTTAGGACTTGCTTGTTAAATAAGAAGATTGACGACCTTACTTGTTTGCTTGTCTTCGACTATAAACTTTAGTGCTTCAATGCTATGTCTTGTATAAGGTAACATAACTTTTAGGATCACCATGCGAATAGCTCGATCTTAAAACATAAGAAAAGTCTCCCAACTGGGTAAAAATCGGTTCACGTTCTGGTTGAAAGTCGAAACTAAGTTGAGTCTTGAACATGTTAGATACTTGTCTCTTACTTTCTTGCATGCGAATCTATGTGTTAAAGAGTCTTTTGTGTGAACTGTTTTGTGTGAGAGATGATGATCACTTGTATATAGTAGATTAGGGTTTAAATTTCGTGTCAATTAGATTTAGGGCAGCTTGCTGCCGACGCCATACTATTCCCCCCATTGTGACGTTTGTGTTTATATATGTGTGTATATTTGTCTAACAATTTCATATTTCAGGTACCCTTAATCTCCGGCTTAGAACGATCCCTACTTATGTCTATACTACTAATGATTGAAGTACTTTCCTGCTTCACGTATCACTGATCTGAGGAAGCAAATTACTAGTGTGAAGCAAGCCGGAGATGAGACTTTCTTCGACTATTACAAGAGGTTCAAGTCCCTAGTTTCTTTGTGTCCATCGCATGGCATTAGCGATGGGCTCTTGCTACAATATTTCTATGAGGGATTGCGCGTCATGGAGAGAGAGTTTCTTGATTCGGCCGCGGGAGGTAGCTTTTTGGAGTTAAATGCCGGAGCGGCAAGAAGTTTGTTGGAAGTTCGTGCCTTGAATAACCAACAATTTGGCATGGCACGAAGCAATGTGCAAAGGAATGAGAAGGTGCATGAGACGTCTTCGAGCTCAAAGTTAGAGGAGAATGTGGACAAGCTTACCGACTTGGTGAGTAATTTGATGAAGAAGCGTGCTAGTGTTTGTGGAATTTGCACCGAGGGCCATGAGACCGAACAATGCCCTCAATTTGGAGTTAATGAGGGAGTAGAGGAGTGCAATGCAACTGGCTTTCAAGGAGGTCAACGTTTTGGAAATTTCAATCCGAGGTTCAATGATCATCCTAACTTTCGATGGGCGAATAATGACAATGTGCTTAGGGCACCTATGCAACCGAGAGAGGGAGGAGCGCTATTTGTACCGAGGACACCCTTTGTGCCTCGGCAGCAATTTCAGCCGAACCAAGGGCCATTTGCTGCATTGCCGAACCACAACCAAGCATTGCCGAACCAAGGCCAAGCCGTACCGAGAAATCCCAATTACGATGCTTTGCTTCAATCTTTGTCAAGTGCTACTCAAGCATTGCTCGCGGGGCAACAAAACCAACAAAAGGACATTGGTGAGCTCAAAACTCAAATGGGCCAAGTTGTAGATTTCCTGGGAAGATTCAATGAGCAAGGGAAGTTGCCAAGCAATACGATTCCCAATCCGAGGAACGAGCAAGCCAAAGTGATTCAAACTCGTAGTGGAAGAGAGTTGTTTCCTCTAACAAGTCCAAAGAAGAAGCGAGTAACTTTTGAGGTCATCGAGGATGAAGAGATGGCTGCTGGACCTGCCATTGCCGGCAGCCATGTTGAGGGGACCGAAGGGGCTGCAGCCGAGATTGACTCAGGAGCCTGCAGGGCTGCTGCCGAGAAGACCCATGCTGCCGAGAAGGGTAGAGAGGCCGGCAACAACAATGTGAAGGACAAGGGGCTGCGCAATGAGCTTGAGTATGATCCCGCAACATCAACGAATGAGTTAGTGCCGAACCAAGCAAGTAAGGGAGGGGTGCCGACCTCAAGCATTCCATTCCCTTCTCGCTTTGCTAAATCAAAGAAAGATAAATCCGATGAGGAGGTGTTGGAGATTTTCCGGAAAGTGCAAGTCAACATTCCTTTGTTGGAGTGCATTAAGTAAGTACCGAAGTATGCTAAGTTTTTGAAGGAGCTTTGCACGGCTAGAAGGCATACTAGGGAGACTCGTGTGGTGACTATGAGCGAGACGGTATCGGCCGTTATTCAAAGGAAGTTGCCACCAAAGATGAAGGATCCGGGAAGCTTCAATATGCCTTGTGTGATAGGCAACACTCATTTTGAGGATGTGATGTTGGATTTGGGAGCATCGATCAATGTCATGCCACTCAATGTGTATCAAACGTTGAGTATAGGGCCTCTCAAGAAGGACAATGTCATCATTCAACTTGCGGATCGCTCAAGTAAGTATCCGGAGGGTTATGTGGAGGATGTGTTGGTGCAAGTCAACCAATTGATTTTTCCTGCCGATTTCTATGTGGTTGAGATGGAGGATTCGCCGGTCAATAACACTCAATTGCTACTAGGGAGACCATTTATGAGGACCGCGCGCACAAAGATAGATGTGGCCGAGGGCAACCTAACTATGGAGTTTGATGGTGAGGTGATAAAGTTTAATGTGTTTGATGCTATGAAATTCCCCAATGTTGATTTGAAGGAGGGTTGTGCCATTGATGTTTTGGGGGAGGTCGAGCAAGTTATGTCGACCTCGCTCGACGCATAGCAATTAGCGATTGAGCACGGGGTCGGATTTGACAAGAAGGGAGAACGAGTTATGAAAGATGCCGAGCCATACACCATGATGCCGAGCCTTAATGAAGTAGTTGCCGAGCTTGACGCCACTCCCATTTACGCAAAGAACTCGTTCTTGTCAATTCCAAGTGCCACAACAAAATTTCGACCAAGTGTGGAAGAGGCCCCAAAGTTAGAACTAAAAGAACTCCCTAGTCACTTGAAGTATGTTTATCTTGGAGAAGAAGATACACTACCGGTTATTGTGTCTTCAATGCTTAGTGAGAAGCAAGAGGTTGATTTGATACGCGTGCTTAAGAAGTATAAGACCGCTATAGGTTGGACCTTAGCGGATATCAAGGGAATAAGCCCTACTACTTGTGTTCATCGCATCTTGTTAGAAGAAGGAGCTAAGCCGACAAAGGAAGCTCAACGTCGACTTCACCCTCCCATGATGAAAGTTGTGAAGGAAGAAATCATCAAGTTGCTTGATTGTGGGGTGATTTACCCAATTTCGGATAGTAAGTGGATATCTCCCGTGCAAGTAGTGCCGAAGAAGAGTGGTGTAACGGTTGTCAAGAATGAGAAGAATGAGCTTGTGCCACAAAGACTTGTAACCGGTCATCGGATGTGCATCGACTATAGGAAGCTCAACGCTACAACGAGGAAGGATCACATGCCTTTGCCGTTTATGGATCAAATGCTAGAGAGGTTAGCCGGCCATTCTTTCTATTACTTTCTTGATGGATATAGTGGCTACAATCAAATCATGATACACCCGGATGATCAAGAGAAGACCACTTTTACTTGTCCATTTGGCACGTTTGCTTATCGGCGGATGCCATTCGAACTATGCAACGCACCCGACACTTTTCAAAGATGTATGTATGCCATATTCTCGGATTTTATTGAAGACAATATCGAAGTGTTTATGGATGACTTTAGTGTGTATGGAGGCACCTTCGATGCATGTTTGGGGAACTTGGAGAAGATACTTGAGAGGTGTGTAGAGACAAATCTTGTGCTCAATTGGGAGAAGTGTTACTTCATGGTCACGCAAGGCATTGTTCTAAGGCACATTATTTCGGCAAGAGGCTTAGAAGTTGACAAAGCCAAAGTGGAGCTCATACAAGCATTGCCGAGCCCTAGGTGTGTGAAGGATGTGAGAAGTTTTCTTGGCCATGCGGGGTTTTATCGAAGATTTATCAAAGAATTCTCTTCAATTGCCAAGCCATTGAGCAACTTGTTACAAAAGGAGGTGACGTTTGAGTGGACGGATGCATGTGAGAGTACTTTTTGCCGATTAAAGAAGATGTTATGTACGGCGCCGGTTTTGGTTTCACCGAATTGGGATGAGCCATTTGAGTTGATGTGTGATGCTAGTGATTATGCACTTGGAGCGGTACTTGGACAACGAATTGAGAAGAAGCCATGCGCCATTTACTATGCTTCAAGGACTCTCAACGATGCTCAGCTCAACTACACAACAACGGAGAAGGAACTCTTAGCGGTAATTTTTGCTTTGGAAAAGTTTTGATCATATCTTTTGTATTCCAAAGTCATTGTTTATAGTGATCATGCCGCTTTGAGGTATCTTATGACAAAGAAGGATGCTAAGCCGAGGCTCATTCGATGGATTCTTTTGCTTCAAGAGTTCGACATTGAGATTAAAGACAAGAAAGGAGTTGAGAATGTTGTAGCCGATCATTTGAGTAGACTTGTGAAGGATGTGGATCGGCTGCCCTTATGTGAAACCTTTCCGGATGAGCAACTTTTTCGACTTGAAGTACATGAGCCTTGGTATGCCGACATTGCCAATTTTCTTGCTACACGCCGATTCCCCCAAGAGATGCCGAGCCACCAACAAAAGAGAATAAGGAAGCAAGCTCGACACTTCTTGTGGGATGATCCGTACTTATGGAAGCAATGTGGTGATCAAGTTATTCGAAGATGTGTTCCGGAGAATGAGCATCGCTCCATCCTTGCTTTTTGTCATAGTGAAGCTTGTGGTGGGCATTTTGGACCAAGGAAAACGGCATTGAAGGTACTCACTTGTGGTTTCTTTTGGCCTACGATTTTCAAAGATGCATTCATGTTTTGCAAAGCATGTGATAGATGCCAAAGAATGGGGAACATTGGAGCTAGAGACCAAATGCCGCTCACGCCTATCATTGAGGTAGAAATTTTCGATTTATGGGGTATTGATTTCATGGGACCTTTTCCTTCAAGTAAGGGTTTTCTCTACATATTGCTTGAAATTGATTATGTGTCAAAGTGGATCGAAGCAAGGGCTACACGCACCAATGATGCCAAGGTGGTAGCCGGGTTTCTCAAGACCAACATCTTTTCACGTTTTGGAGTTCCAAGAGTCTTGATTAGCGATGGAGGATCCCATTTTTGTAACCGCACCATTGAAGCCCTATTGAAGAAGTATGGAGTCACTCATAAGGTATCTACACCTTATCACCCCCAAACAAGTGGTATGGCCGAGGTGAGTAATCGAGAGATCAAGCACATTTTGGAAAAATCGGTTGGACCTTCAAGGAAGGATTGGAGTGATCGTCTCGATGATGCTTTGTGGGCTTATAGGACTGCATACAAGACACCGATAGGTATGTCTCCTTTTCGGTTAGTTTATGGCAAAGCATGTCACTTACCGGTTGAGCTAGAGCACAAAGCATGGTGGGCAATCAAGGCCTTCAACATGAACATTGATGATGCCGGTCTTCATAGAAAGCTTCAACTCAACGAACTTGAAGAAATCCGTAATGAAGCCTATGATCCCGCATGGATCTATAAGGAGAAGACTCGGGCGTACCATGAAAAGATGATACGAGGCAAGAAATTCGAGGTGGGTCAAAAAGTTCTATTATTCAATACTCGACTTCGACTTTTTCCGGGTAAGCTTCGTTCTCGATGGGTTGGACCTTTCATAGTCACTAAAGTATTTTCACATGGAGCCATCGAGATCCTTAACCCAAGCACCAATAAAGAGTTCAAAGTTAATGGGCATTGCTTGAAGCCGTACTACGACTCATTCCAAGAACACACCATTGCTTTCCAAACCTTGGATGATGCCCCACTAACCACACCTATCTCGGAGGTGACACAACTCACAAGTATTGCTGCCGGACCTGCAATTGCCGGCAGCCCTAGCACTACAACGCCGGACACAAATGCCGAGAGTCCGCCCATCACTCCCATTGCTGCCGAGCTGCAGCCTTCACAAGCTCCTGCTGCAGCCAAGCCACCTGCCGAACCTGCCATTGCCGGCAGGATTGATGATATGACACAAGAAGCACTGACCAGCCGTACTGAACTGCCGGATACACCGGATACGCCGGAAGTAGAGCCGGACACGCTGCACGAATCGGACACGCTAAACAGAGTTGACACGGATACAACATGCAATGAGCTACTTTTTGAACTTCTTCATGCCGATTTGAACTACTTTGGAGCAAGATGAACACATGCAACACACGGTGAAAAGTCTAAGCTATGTACTATAAACATAAAGCGCTACTTGGGAGGCAACCCAATTCGATCAAAGAAAAGTGAAGGAGCCATCACCGAGAGTTTGAAATTTCTTAACCTTCTCTTTTTCTTTGATTTGTGATGATATGTTGGTATATGTTAGACTATTGCATGCTTAGGAAATTCGTTGGTATAGTTATGTGCTTACATTGAGGACAATGTAATTTTCTAAGTGTGGGGTGGGATAGCATGTTCCGTTTTTGTTTTTACTTTTTGTGTGCTTAGTTTAGACAAGAAAATTCAGAAAATTGTTCCACAAAAATAGAGTGTTTAAATTGTTTGTTTCGAGTCTTAGGATGCCCCTAATATGTCAATGATGTTTTTCTCCTCTTTGCATACATAGATGATAGTTGTGCATACAATATAAATTGTGAGTTTCATGGATTATGTGCATTGGTAGAAGCATGTAGGATTTGTTGATTATGAAGCATGCATGTTTTAGCTAATTTATTTTGATTATAACCTATGTGAGCTTTAGTGCCAATTTGCTTTCTTCTTGAGCGATAAAAAGACAAAATTTGATAGATTTGTAGGAAGTATGAACCTCATAATTCTTTGACTATTCGATGACTATGTGCCATAGCTTTTTAATGAACTCTAGTATGCTAGAACTTACTCTTGTTGATTTTCGAAACGTTTATATCATAAAATACCTTGATTTTGAATATGATTGAATAAAGATCTTTTAGGTTTACCACCAAAGACAAATAAAGCATGTGCCCTATTGGAGCCCGTCGTGGGACACCTTAGTAAACCCCTTTGAGCCTATGTTGAGCCTTTTCTTTCATCATCCTTAAACACTTTCCATGAGCTTAGTATAGATGTGCCTTTACCCTTGATCAAAGTATTGGCAAAGATTGATTTTTGAAAGCGTTTTCGCGTGTGTGATGAAGAAGAACAAGTGTGGGGTAGACTTAGCCATAAATTTATATGAAAGATGTATGTATGCCGTACCTTAAAAAGAGAAAGAAAGAAAATTTTGCTCGGACCAAAAGAAAAAGGAAAAGAAAACCGAGAGCAAGAAAAAAAAAGGGGCACGGCATAGGCATGGAAAATAAAAAAAAATTGTGCATGGCTATTGTCTAGATTATTGTTGTAATGTTTTATGGGAAGAAAAGAATGAAGTACGGGTCCAACAAGATGAAATTTGACCCTTTCGGGGAGAAGACATAAGGAGATTCGAGCTTTGCTAAAGCGCATGGTGACGTTTTTAAGCCTCCTTATCCAAATATCGAATACCTCTTAGCCTAGCCCCATTACAACCATTTTGATTGATCTTTTTCATGATTCTTAAGATGGTTAAATTTGATTGTGGAGATATCTCAAGAGTAAGCATATGGTTTTGGTTCATTGGTGCATATAGTTATCATATGAGGTTTTTCCATCAAAATTCACAAAGTGCTTTTCATTTCTTTGATATATGCAAGTCACTCTTTGTAATTCATGATCTTTCGCTTGCATATACTTATGTGTGAATAACCATGCTTCGAGAGAAAAGAAGAGAGTATGCATTGTGAGGTGATTTGAATTAGTTTTAACATGTCTACATGCTTACTTTTTGTTCTTATATGCTTTTATTGATGTCACATGTTCATGAAGCTTAGAATTTTCGTGCTTACCATTCTCATGCATAACTTGAAAGCTATGTGTACATACGAGCCTGAGATAAATTGTTAGGGGCAATAGTTTGTTTAGAGTTTAGTTTAGTTTAGTTTGCTAAGGGACTAGCAAAGTATAAGTGTGGGGTAGTTGATAGGAGCACAATGTGCGACGATATTATATGCTTATGCCCTCGTTTATGCTTTGTTTAACTCTTATTTGTCTAAGATAGAGTCATAATTTAGTTTAGTGTTAATTTGGTAGAGTTTGGCGAAAAATAGTTAAGAATCCGAAAAATGACTAAGTATGAAAAATCTGGAAAATAGTGAAAAATGTGTCTTTTTTGTGATTTTGAGTTGAGCAAAAAGGTGATATATCCTTGTCCGAATTCTATGAAATTTGGTGTGCTTAATATTCATATGCTGAGAAATGTTGTGTTAAAATATCAGATCAATTGGAGGTCGGGAAGTCACCCAAAAGATGGCTGCAAAACGGCAGTTCGAGCAAACCAATCCAGGGGCTTCCAGGATTTTCCTGGGACTTTGATCCAACTTCGAAAAATCATTCCCGATGACTCACAAGGAATTTGATGGAGATATTTTATGGGGCGATGACTATATGTGTCTAGTTTATATGAGACTTGAAATCGCATCAATCGGAGCTCCAAGGATGGAAATATGCCGGAGTTACTACATCAACATCAAATCTGCCGATTCCAGAAACCTACTGTCCCCTTTTTGTGCTTTCTGTTTTTGATGGACCAAATGGTGCACAATTGCATTTATAAAGATGGTTCAAGCTTAAAGAAGGAAAGAGGAAGACACTGAGCTATGGCATTGAAGAAAAATATGAAGAGAGAAGTTCTCCTAGTCAAACTAGGAGAAGCTGCCAAAAAGAGGCAGATTGTGTGCTTTGATGATGCTGCCGGCGATGAGACATTTTCGATGGGCCAAGACACATCCAATAAAGACCAAAGATCATACATGAAGTCCATGAAGATTTGAAGCCCAAGCCTTGAAGAAAAATTCAGAAAAAGAAAACCTAATTGAACTAAGAAAGGAAGGTTTCAAATCCTTATCCCACTTGGTTTTCTGAATTCCTTTTGTAATAGGGCAGTCGGCAGCCCCTCTCCTCTATATATAACCCCACTTTGTCATTCTGAAAATCATCTCATCTCTTGTAAAACACTAGCCGAAACTCTACCAAAAGTTCTATCAAAGTTCTAAACCGAAACCCTAAAACACAAGTCCACCGATTCCACCACCTTTCACCACCGATTTCATTCCCTGCCTCAGCCACTGCCGAGCCTCATTCACCACACCAAGACGAAGCTCTCCAAGGTTTCTAAAGTGTGATCCATCCCTATGACTTGTATTTTTATTTTCGGTTTAGTCACATTTGTTGTTATAAAAATACTTTGTTTTCGTTTGGTATTGTATGATGAACATGAATTGCGATTTTTGTTGGAATTTATGTGATGAATTTTTGCAATTTTAATTCATGGATTTCGTATGTATGGATAATTAGAGCAGTGGTATTAGAAGCATGTTTAGGATTTAATTTGGTTAGAACTAAGGTGAGGGCTTATAATCGGTACTTAGTGTTGTCTTTGAACATGATCTAGGTATTAGGTTTAATTTGCTTGAGTTATAATGAACTAAGTAGACGTATGATCACTTTGATTTGTTGTGCTCACCTAGAGTGGTTAACCTTAGGACTTGCATGTTAAATAAGAAGATTGACGACCTTACTTGTTTGCTTGTCTTCGACTATAGACTTTAGTGCTTCAATGCTATGTCTTGTATAAGGTAGCATAACTTTTAGGATCACCATGCGAATAGCTCGATCTTAAAACATAAGAAAAGTCTCCCAACTGGGTAAAAATCGGTTCACGTTCTGGTTGAAAGTCGAAACTAAGTTGAGTCTTGAACATGTTAGATACTTGTCTCTTACTTTCTTGCATGCGAATCTATGTGTTAAAGAGTCTTTTGTGTGAACTGTTTTGTGTGAGAGATGATGATCACTTGTATATAGTAGATTAGGGTTTAAATTTCGTGGCAATTAGATTTAGGGCAGCTTGCTGCCGACGCCATACTTATCCCCCCATTGTGACGTTTGTGTTTATATATGTATATATATTTGTCTAACAATCTCATATTTCAGGTACCCTTAATCCCCGGCCTAGAACGATCCCTACTTATGTCTATACTACTAACGATTGTAGGGTTATTATTGCATGCGAGGTTCGGCTCACGTCAGAACTCCAATGCCGAAACCTACAAGGAGAGAAGAATTGCAATGCAACTAGGAAAAGAAGAGATGCATGCCGAACATGTGCATAAGGGAGTCTTGCACGGCAAGACACACAAAGGAGCACGGCAAAGGAAGAAGAATTTGAATTAAGAAGGAACTTGTTGCCGAATTACTAGAAGAAATCAAAGATGAATGTGGACTCAATTCCACAAAAAGTTCAAAGAAAGAATTGCCGAATTTAATCAAAAATTAAAGGAAGAATTATTCAGCAATTATTAAGAGGATTTTGGCAACGAAGGAAGGAAAACAAGAGTCTTGCCTTGCAAGAAAAGAAAAGAGAGTTTCGACACAACTCTTTGTGCCGAACCTTATCACCCTTGCCGAAACCCTAGTTCCCCCTCTCTCCTATATATACTTCGGCATTGCCTTTGAAAAAATGATCTCATCTCTCTCTTTCACAAAGCCAAAGCTCTGCCGAATTACCACCACAATACCAAAGAAGAATAAAGCCGAACTCCCTGATAGGAGCATAATGTGCGACGTTATTAATGTGTTATTATCCCTTATTTGTGCTTTGTTAACTCTATTTAGAGTAATATAGAGTCATAACATAGTTTAGTGTCGCTTTGGTAGAGTTTTGGAGAAAATGTGTTTAATTATCAGAAAAACGACCAAGTATAGAAATCTGAGGAAAAACTGTAAAATATCTTGTTTTCGTGATTTTGAGGCCTGTGTTTTTGACTGACTTATTAATTTCCAAATTTGATGAAATTTGAGGAAGCCCGTTTATATGGAGAAAGCCCTATGAGTCTATTTCTTCAGGACTTAGAATCACATCAATCGGAGTAATGAGGAGGGAGTTATGCCGGATTTCCTGGAAAAAGGTCAATCTGCCGAGAAACAGATGGTTTCCCGGTTGCACAAGGAAAGCTTTCCTTTGGACTTTTGATGCACGGATCAACTGTGAGGGACTTAAAGACTTGTTGGACATGCCCATACTTACTTAATGAGAAGATTCAAGTGCAAAGTTCAGTCAAAGGAAGAGTCTAGAAGAGCCAAACTTGGCCAGCAAGCAAGCAAGCAAAAACCGATTGGGACTAGGACTTGTGTAATCCTAATTGCTGCCGATTTCCTCCAGCCTTTTCTCTATACATAGCACGACTTAAGGACAGAAAAGGCATCTCTTCTCTCTCATTTTTACATTGCCAAAACTCTGTCAAAATAGCACCACATATCTAAAGAAGTTTACAAGCCGAAATCATCCTTCATCACCAATCCGAAATCGCATCTTCCGTCATCAACCGAATCAACTCTTTCCAAGACTCTTCAAGGTTTCTTTTAAAGTGTAATTCACTCATCTCTCATGGCTTGTAATTTTCTGTATAATTACTTAACTTTGTCTATGAAGTTTGTAAAGATTTGTGGATGCTTATTTGGTTTTATTAATTTTACTTTGGACTTCCGAAATTCTGTTATGTGTTTTGGTTTTCTATTTGTTTGATTGATCATCATAATATGTAACGATTTTATTATAGGATTTAGGGCAGTATGTTTTGTACATGATACTTGATTCTAATTGATTTATTTTCTGAATTCGTATGCACAACAAATTAAATGCTTAAGGACTGCCTAGGCCAAGGTTGTTCTTTATGTGTTAATTTCATGTTTTCGAATATGATATAAATTTAATCATACGCTGAGTTGGTCTAATTTATATCTATTCTAAGGGGTAGAGTAATTCTGAAAATATGCATATTGAAGCAAGGTGAGATGACGCCATACTTGTTGCATTTCTCTGATTCGGCTTATTGTGCTTCTTTGTGTTTACCTTCGACGCTGAGTGTTTGTAAACCGATTAGCATACGTTTAGGGTTATATGCTGAGTTAACTCTAGATAATTAAGAAGTCTTAACGATTAGATGAACTGCTGAGGGCTCTAATTAGAATTGGAATTAAATGAATCTTGTTAAGTGTCGAAATTTTCTGCCATGTTTCCTTGTATGAAATTGTTATGTATTATGTGAGTTTTGTGTGTAGTGTTATGTGTAGAAGAAGATGATCACGTGTAGATAATAAATTAGAATTTAATTTCGTAAATTCAATAGGTTTTTAGATAATATCTTCGACACCCCGATATGATTATGTAATACTTTATGTGATTGAAAACCCTTGATTTCCTCGTATAGAACGATCCCTACTTGTCCTTACTACAATTGACACAAGAAGGGTAATATATGTATGAAGTTGTTTTGCAGGTATTTAGTGCTTGGAAATCGATCCATCACTCCCCTTCCATCACCAAACCTAAATCGCATCTCCATCTCCACCTAGTCCACCATTGCCGAATCGTATTTCAAGGTTTCTACAAAGTGTGATTCACTCTACTCTCATGGCTTTATGTTTTCTTTGTAAGTACAATGCTTTGTCTATGAAGATTGTATGTATTTGTGGATGTTTATTTGGTTTTATTAATTCTATTTTGGATTTCTGAATTTGCTACTTGGTTATTTAAATTCCGGGTAATGTTCATAATGTATTTCGATTTTAATCAGGGTTTATAATATAGTTGAAATCACATGTGTTCTTGATTATGTTTTGGTTTATTTTCTGAATTTGTACGCACCACAAGTTTAATGCATGAGGGCAGCCTTGATCATGGCCGAACCTTGTGTGTTTGCTTCATATGCCGAATAATATATGAGATGAATTATGCACAAAGTTTATTCATCTTGTATGTGTTCAAAGGGCTAGAGTAATTCTGAAAATATACATGTTAATGGGGTGAGGTGACGCCATACTTGTTACTTGTTTCCAATTCGACTCATTGTGCTTATGTGTTTCTTGGTTTAATTTCCACACCAAGTGTCTTTAAACTAATTAGCACTATGTTTAGGATTACGCACGAAGTTGGTTCTAAATAATTGAGGAGTTTTGATAATTAGATGAACCACGAAGGGCTCTAATTAAATTGGAACTAAAACTAATCTTGAATACTTTCCGAATGCTATATTGATACCTTGTGCGAAATTGTTATATGTTATGTGAGTTTTGTATTTAGTGTTATGTGTGAAAGATGATGATCATATGTATATAATAATTTAGGTTTTAATTTTCGTAAATTTCAGTAGTTGTTAGATACAAAATCCAAAGCCCCCATATTATTATGTAATACTTTAATTTATGTGATTAAATATATGAAGTTGTTTCGCAGGTACAATGTGCTTGGAAATAATTCCATCAATTTTTTACGCCGTTGCCGGGAAAATTAAAATTGTTTAATTTCATGAAGTGTTACTTTGTAACATTGTATATTTGTAAATTTCGGATGTGTATAATTTTCCAAAGTTTCGGTTTGTAATAGTTAATTAGGTTTTCGGTTTTGAATTTATAATGTTGCCGAAATAATTGTTATACCATGTGATATATGTTTGTAACACTTAGTTAAAATTGCTAAGAAGTTTAGAGGTTTATTTGTGTTTGATTTGTTTTGAGTTTCGAGGGGAAGAGTAATACGTAAGGTCACTTTTGTTGATAATAGCCTTAACCCTTCATGTTATCTCTCGAGGTTTCATGAGCTTGAGGGCGGTTTTTATTAACACTTGTGGTAATGTCAACACGAGGTTGTTCTTAATTGAGTAAGGGGCATAAAGGTTCGCCTATTAGTTCGTTTGTCTCTATTATGTGTGTCAATGTTTGTTTAACTAGATCTCAAGGACCACAGACTGATGTTCCTTCTCGGTGAGGGAGTCGATAGGGAGTTCGCTCTCTGTGGTTACCAACAACGAGTCTTGCCTTTCTCCATCTTAGAACTTTCGTTCTAGCCTTCTGAAACCTGATAGAAGCATAAAATGCGACATTCTTAATATGTTCTACCCTCCATTTATACTTTGGTTAACCCTTAATGTCGTAGAATCGAGTCATATAGTAGAGTCGTGAGTATTTGGTAGAGTTACAAAGAAATCGTGCTAAATTTAGTAAAAATGTACAAAATTGTCAAAGTAGCCGATTTAGAATTTATGAGATGTTTCGTTGGATCTGTAAAGCTTCGGCTATACTTTTGATGGATTTTTATTCTCTTATAAGCAGTATATACATTGATGATTGAGCAAAGGAAATAGTTAGAGTAATTGGAGCTAAAGAAGCTGCCGAGAATTGCTATGCAAGTTCGGATCCAGTAAAGTTCCGGGAATTTCCTGGGCACATCACTCAAACTTCCAGAATTTCCCCAGAATAGCTCACTTGGAACTAGATGGAAAGATCTCTAAGTCTAGTTTCTACAGAATTTGGAATCGCAATAATAGCTATTTTCTGGAGAAAGTTATACTTGATTGAAGACACAAAGGTTAAATTTGCCGAGTAGAAAGCAAAGAGTCAGAGGCCTGACGCACGCAGCTTCAGCCCCTGCTTATAGGCTACAGTGCCAACCTTAGAAACTTATAGCCTGTCCCACAGAGCAGCGCTCGCAGCCTGACACTCGCGCTGCCGCTGAACCAGACATGCAACCTTCCAATACTCGCGACGCTGACACTAACGTAGCCGAGACGTATCCGACACGGACATCTCGTGTGCGGCACATATCCAAGACAGGCCCAGACGTATCCAAAGACGTATCCCAGGCGTATCCACCGAGGTTTTGACCGATAAGATGTCGTATCCGATACTGGGATTTCGTATCGGATACGGGCACACACCCTGCAACCATCTCGCGCGCCAACCTGCTACCGCTGTCGAGACGTGTCCTGTTGCTGCCACAGAGAGTATCCGACACAGCGCACCTTGCTACACATGCCAAGTCCCAGTGCGCCAGCTGCCCATGCCTGCGCACACACTTGCACACGTATCCTGCCGATAAACCTCACCCGTATCGGATACTGTCATAGGTTGCACCCGAGAGAAAGGGGAAATTTCCGGTTTTGTGTTCAAGCGGCTGCAACGATTCCATGCTATCTCCAAGTGCTATGCATTGTCCAAGAAGCTTCCTAAGCGTGTCCTAGACGTGTGGAGAAATCCTAGGCCGGCCAAGTCAAGGATTCCTAGTTCTAAAAGGGAGAGAAAATCCTAAACTAGATCGGATTAGGAAAACTTATTACATGAAGATTTCAATCCCGTTTTGAATAAGGAAAACTCTCCCAAACTGCACAGCCTATATATAGAGGCCGACATCATACATGAAAAGTGTCACATTCCGAAGTAAAGTACAAGTGCAAAGCTCTACCAATATTCAACCAAAGATCCTACATAGAATAGCAAGCCACAAACACCTCACTACCATCTAAAAACTCCTCCATACCCGGACCAAGTTCTAAGTCTTCATCCAATCATCAAACCACATTTTTGAAGATCTTATATTTGCCGAAATAAACATAGGTTGAGTCATATGATAAGTTGTCTTGATTTGTGTTGTTCCATAAGGGTTTAGAGTGGCTTAAAGAATTTACATAGTAATAAGAAGAGTGACGCCTTGCTTGTTAATATGTTTCCGACTAAAATGACTTTGTGCCTAATTGCTATGCATGTTTGTTTTCGACGATAAGTGTTCTCAAAGATGTCTAGTATAATTTTAGGGTTAGACGATAAGTTAATCTTAAAGTATTTGTGAGTCTTAATCGATTGGTAAACCGATAAGGAGCTAATTAGGTTGGAACTAAGTCAAGTGTAGAACACTTTAATATGTTGTCGTGAGTCTTGTTTGCTAAATTGTTATGTGTTTTCATTGCTTATTTGCTATTGCTTTGTGGAAGAATGTCGACCAACATGTATATAGTAATCTAGGATTTATTTTCGTGTCAATTAGTTTTAGGGCAGCCTTGTTGCCGAACCATATCTTCACCCCCCTTTTTGTTACGTTTCTATATATATATATATATATATATATATATATATATATATATATATGTGAATAAGTGTGAAAATTGTTTGTATATATGTGTGTTTTGTATTATAACCCTTTACATGTCAGGTACCCTTAATCCCCGGCTAGAACGATCCCTACTTACTATATGCTACTAACTATTTCTTGTAGGGTTTATCATTGAAGTCCCGCTTCGGCGACTCGTCAATTTTTGGCGCCGTTGTTGGGGATTATAAAAGCTTGATATGTTTAAAGTGTTTTGTTTTGTAAATTTTCGTATTGCTGTAAAGATATGTTGTAAATTTTTGTTGAAAGTTTTGTTGTAAAGTAGAAATATGCTTCGGCATGTAGAGTTTAAATTAAAAAAATTATTTGATGTATGTCGAATGTGCTTGCTTGTAATAACTTAGTTAAATTGCTAGGAAGTTTAGAGGATTATTTGTGTTGGACCGATTTTGAGTTTCGAGGGGAAGAGGAATAGGCAAGGTTGCTTTTTTTAATATTAGTCTTAACCCTTTATGTTATCTTTCGAGGTCTCATGAGGTTGAGGACGGCTTTTATTAACACTTGTAGAAACTGTCAACACGAGGTTCTCAACTGAGTAAGGGGCAAAAGGTTCGCCTATTAGTGAGTGTTATCCTGACTTAGACTCAAAGGTTTGTCAAATTAGATCTCAGAGGCCCACAAACTGTTCTCTCTTTGAGGGGCGATAGGGGACTTGTCCTCCGTGGTTACCAACAAATGAGTCTTGCCTTGAGCTATTTTCGGATGACACGCCGAGCCTTCTGAAACCACAAAACTTTATGTCTAGACTATGTAACCTAGGCCGCATGTCCACCGAGCTTCGAAACTTGAAGTAAATTCGGCATAAGTGAGCTTTTAAGCTTAAAAGAAAAGAAAACGTTTCATGGTTCAAACTTTCGAGGTATATCGGAATAAGCATGATACTACCTTGAGCTGTTTCAGCTCATTGCACTATTATCTCCTCTTCTTCACGTACCTTGAGAGTTAGAACAATTTTAAAAGCAATTAGACTTAGAAATTTTCGACATCATTACAATAAATTTTGTGTGTTTTTGCTCTTCTTGCCGTGCCTATCTCTTCTTTTCCGTGTTTTCATAGCTTGAAATTGTTTGAAATTTGATTGAAATTGCCAAAGCCGTGGCTTGTAATTGTCTTGTATATTCTTGCTTTCTATTTGTCTTCAATGATTCTAACTTTCTTCTGGTTGAACTACTCAGGATAATGCTTGTCTGAACCTAGTCTTTGGACAAGAGATAATCGAGGACACTTGCAACTAATCAACGAAGAACTCACATTAGCCATCGCCACACCCTTGCACCCATTCGAATCTTCTAGTTCGGCATCATCACCATCACCACCTTCTAGCCCTAGTTCGGCCTCTCTAGTTACTTCATCGTGTGATCTTGATATTGAGGGACCCGAATTTGAGATCCTTGCCGAGCTTGACATTGAAGAGAATTACGTTTTCAACTTTCCCGAGCCACCGGTCATGACTTCGATTCGTGCTTAAAATGGACATGTCATCGGAGGAGGAACCGCACCCGCAAACATCACCTTTCCGGCATGTGTAACCGGCAAGACAAGTGAATTTGAGTTGAAAAGTGGATTTCTTCATCAATTAAAGCCGTATCATGGACTCTCGGGTGAGGATCTGAATAAGCATTTGCAATGGTTTAACTTTACCACCGAGAGCATGTGTCCAATGGATGACGACCTACAAATTTTCAAGATGAAGGCATTTCCGTTTTCACTTGAAGATCAAGCCAAGGAGTGGCTCTTTGAGGTGCCAAGCAGTCGTATCACGTCGTGGGCAATGATGGTGAATGAGTTCTTACTCAAGTAGTATCCGGCATCTAGTATCACGGATTTGAGGAAGCAAATCACAAGCATTCGGCAAGGAGGAGACGAAACATTCTTTGATTATTACAAGAGGTATAAGGACCTTGTCGCTTCGTGTCCTTCTCATGGCATTCGTGAGGGGCTTATTTTGCAATATGGAGAGAGAGTTCTTGGATTCGACGGCTCAAGGTTCATTTTTGGAGATGGATCCCGCACCGGCCAAAGCTTTATTGGAAGTTCGAGCTTTGAATAGTCACAATTTGGCATGTCGCGAGACAATGCCTTGAAGCACAAAGTGAATGAGACTACATCAAGTTCGGCAATGGAAAATAAGGTAGACAAGCTTTCGGATATGGTAGCAAGTCTAATGCGAGGAAGGAGAGCACAAGTGTGTGGAGTTTGTGCCGAAAATCATGAAACCGAGCAATGCCCTCAATTTGGATTAAGTGAGGAGGAGGTTAATGCCGTTGGATTTCAAGGAGGACAAAGGTTCGGCAACTTCAATCCGAGATTCAACGATCATCCGAACTTTAAATGGTCAAACAATGACAACGTCCAAAGGCCACCTAATGCAGCTCCATACCAACCAAGAACACCATATGTGCCGAGAGCACCTTTTCAGCCGAACCAAGGAACTTTTGTGCCGAACGAACAATCATCGAATCAAGCCATGCAACCAAACCAACCTCAAGCCGTGCCATTCGAAGCTCAAGTCGCACCAAGCAACCCCAATTACGAGGCATTAATTCAATCTCTTTCGAGTGCAACTCAAGTATTGCTCGCGGGACAACAAACGCACTCGAAAGACATAGCCGAGTTAAAGACTCAAATGGGGCAAGTCGTGGACTTTGATTTTGCTTGTATAAATGTATAAATGTGTTGATAACCTTTTACATGTACCCTTAATTCTCAGCTAGAACGATCCCTACTTATTTCTATACTACTAACGATTGTAGGGTTTATCATTAAACTGCCGCTTCAGCGACTCGTCACTTGTGCAAAAGATGAGACAATTTTTATGTAGAGAGGATACCTCTATCTATAGGAGAAAAAGCTGCAAGGAATCGGCATAATTCCTTGAGAGAATCGGCAAGGAAATCCAAGTCCGATTTGGTTTTGGTTTTGTTGCATTCTTTGTTCTTCTAGGATTTGTCTTTGCCGATTTCTTTATGGGATTAGGGCTGCATGATCTCCTTATTGGATTGGCAGTAATGCTTGATGGATCAAAGTCCAATGGATCAGCTGCAAGTTCCCCTAGCTGAACTGGGAACACTTCTCCTAGAACCGGCAAGATTTCCTGCTTGGACTAGGGAATGTCTTCTTTCCATAATTGTAGTTGGTATTTGGCTTGGCCGACTCCTATATGCTTCATGTAGCTCAGAAACTCTTAATCTATGCATTTGGATTCCATTTTGGTGAAGAAATTCAGAAAGTCATGAAAATGGGCAGTAGGTATTTTTCTCGGCAGGGCAGTGACTTTGTGTTCTTTTGAATGGCATAACTTTCTCCTCCGGGCAGCTATTGATAGGAGCACAATATGCGACGATATTAATATGCTTATGCTCTCATTTATGCTTCGTTTAACCCTTATTTATCTAAGATAGAGTCATAATATAGTTTAGTGTCATTTTGGAAGAGTTTTGGAAAAATGTGCTTAATAATCCGAAAAATGACTAAGTATAGAAATCTGGAAAATAATGTAAAATATGTCTTTTTCGTGATTTTGAAACTTGTGCCAAACTAACCTACCCTTTTCCAAATTTGATGAAATTTTGTATGCATATATCTGGCACGCTAAAGTATATTATATCAAAATTTCAGATCAATCGGAGTTCGGGAAGTCATCCAAAAGATGGCTGTAACTTGGCAGTTTGAACAAAGATCACCAGGGACTACCAGGATTTTCCTGGGACTGTGTCCTGACTTCCGGAACTTCTGTACGACGCATCACTTAGAACCAGTGAACGTGGCATACACCGTTGGAAATCTCTATGAGTCTAATTTCTTTGAGATTTGGAATCGCATCAATCGAAGCACTAAGGAAAGAGTTATGCCAGCTGCAAGGAGACAAGGTCACTGCCAGCCGAGAAAACCAAGTTCCTGCCTGTTTTCCTTCGTTCCTGTTCTTGATGGACATTTTGGCATTCAAATGCATACTTGAAGATTGTCAAACTTAATGGAGGATAGAGGAAGGCATCAAGCTCAAGCAAGGAAGAAAATCAGCAAAAGAAGTTTCCTTGAAGAACCAAGAAAGGAAGGAACCAAAACCTTGTTGTACAAGGATTGCCTTTGCCGATTTAGACTAGGTTTTCTCCCTAGGGTTTCTGCCGAATTTGCCTCTATATAAAGCCTTGTTTTCCTACAGAAAAATCATCTCATCTCAAGCACAAGTATTAGCCAAAAACTCTACCAAGTCTCACAAACACCAAACCTCAAACACTTATAGCCAAAAACCATCTCCATCACCACCCGAAATTCTGCCTTGTTCTTGCTTCCTGCCGAGCATCCAAGCAGCAGCCGCACCTTCTCCACCACACGATTGAGGAGTCTTCAAGGTTCTAAAAGTGTGATCCATTCCCTCTATGGCTTTTGTATTTGTTCTAGTTTGGTTGTGTTGTATGAATTCGATTCGATTCTTGGTTTTTATTGAACTTTTATGTAAACCGATTGTATGATTGAAGTTTATTTCTTGGTTTTGTAATTTTAACTTGTGGATTTTGTATGTTGGATAATTAGGACAGTGGTATTAGATGCATGTTTTGGATTTAAATTGGCTAGTAATCTAAGGTGAGGGCATAAAAATCGATACTTGGTGTTGTCTCTGTGCATGATCTAGGTATTAGGTTTAATCGGCTAGAGTAATTACAAACTAGATGAACCTGACGGACTCTATGATTTGTGTTATTCACTTAGGGCTATTAATTTTAGAACTTGCATGCTAAATAAGATGATTGACAACCTTACTTGTTTACATGTTTTCGATTTCAGACTTTTGTGCTTCAATGTTAACTCTTGACGGATTAGCATAAATTTTAGGATCCATAACGGAAGTTCGGTCTTAAAAACAGTAGAAGTCTAATAACTAGGTACATAGCGGAAGCTCTAGTTATGGTCGAAACTTGTTTAAATTCAAACGTGCTAAATATGTGTTCCTTACTTTCTTGCATGCGTGTCTACATGTTAAAGAGTCTTTTGTGTGAACTACTTGGTGTGAGAGATGATGATCACTTGTATATAGTAGATTAGGTTTTAATTTTCGTGTCCTTTAAGCTTTAGGGCAGCAAAGCTGCCGATCCCTTTATCCCCCATTCAATATGGCATTGCAATGTTTATATGTATATATTTTTGTTTAACATTCTCATGTTTCAGGTACCCTTAATCCCCGGCTTAGAACGATCCCTACTTATGTCTATACTACTAACGATTGTAGGGTTTATTATTTGTGTGAGCCTCGCGGCTTACATCAGCTATTGATGCGATTCAATGTTCTGTAGAAACTAGACTCACAGAGCTTTCCGTGCATATATGGCACGTCTTCTAGTTTCTTGTGGTTCGGCCTGGAGAAATTCTGGAAATTGATTTAGGTTTCTAGGAAAATACTGAAAATACTGGATTTTCTCCGATTTTGCACTTTGTAATTTCCTGGCATCTTTTCTTTGCTCCGATTGGTAAAACTCATTCCATTGCTCAATCATTAACATGTCTCCTGCATATAAGAGAAGAAAAATCCATAAAAAGTATAGTCAAGGGTTTAACAAATTCATCGAAACATCTCTACAACTCTAAATCGGCTACTTGACATTTTTGTACATTTTTATCTATTCTTAGCACGATTTTAACTCTACCAAATACTCATGACTCGATATTATGACTCGATTCTAAGATAATAAGGGTTAAACAAAGTATAAATGAAGGGAATAATATATTAAGAACGTAGCATTTTATGCTCCTATCAACTACCCCACACTTATCTTTTTCTAGTCCCTTAGCAAAACTAAATTAAACTAAGACTGTAAACAAACTATTGCCCCTAATGATTTGTCTCAGGCTTGTATGACACATAGCTTTCAAGTTGATGCATGAGAATGCTAAGCACGAAAATTCCAAGCTTCATGCATGAACATGGAACACTAATATGAACATATAAGAACAACACATAAGCATGTAAACATGTATAGCTAATCCGATCCTCCTCATTAGGCATACTCTCTTCTTTTCACTCAAGACATGGCTTTTCACACATAAGTATATGCAAGAGAAAGATAATGAACACGAAAATAACTTGCATATGTCATGAAAAACGAAAGCACTTTGTGAATTTTTATGGGAAAACCTCATGTAACCAATATGTGCACCAATGAACCAAAACCATAAGCTTACTCTTGAGAAAGACTCCACAAATCAAAGTTAACCTATTTTAAGAATCATGAAAAAATATCTTTAAAAGGGATGCAATGGGACTTGGCTAAGAGGTATTCGAAAATTTGGGAAAGGAGGCTCAAACGTCACTAAGGCCTTAAGCAAAGCTCGATTCTCCTTATATCTTCTCGCCAAGGGCCGAATTTCATCTTGTTGAACCCAAACTTCACTCTTTACTTCCTCAAAACATTGTGAATACGAACAAAGGCTAAATATAACAATGATAAGCCTTCAAATACACACACAACTCCAAATTCACAACACAAAATTTTTTTAGAGAGACTTAGCAAATTTCTATAGGAGCCGTACCTAGTTTTCTTCTTTTGTTTCGGACTTAATCTTTTCTTTTCTTTCTTAATTTTCTGTCCGGTTTTTGTCTTTTATTTTTTTTTCCACTAGGCATGGCATACATACATTTTTCACACAATTTTTATCTAAGTCTACCCCACACTTGTTCTTCTACATCACTTCACGCGAAAACTCCTTCAAAAATCAAGCTTTGCCAAAACTTTGAGACAAGGTAAAGACATAATTATACTAAGCTCAAGGAAAGTGTTTAAGGGTGATGAAAGAAAAGGCTTATCGTTGGCTCAAAGGGGTTTACTAAGGTGTCGCACGACGGACTCAAATAGGGTGCATGCTTTATTTGGCTAGCTATGGTGGTAAACCTAAGAGATCTTTTGCATTCACTTTCAAAATCAAGGTATTTTTATGATAAAACGTTTTGAAAAATCAACAAGAGTAAGTTCTAGTATTCTAGAGTTCATTAAAAAGCTATGGCACATAATCGTTGAATATGCAAAGAATAAAGAGGTTCTTAACACTAAGCATGGTCGAAATGTTCAGAAATTTACACTCATGAAGAAAGCAATTTGGCTCTAAAAATCACAAGGTTGTTATTGAAACAAACTAGCTAAAACATGCATGCTTTATTAATCAACAAGTCCTACATGCTCCTACCAATGCACATTATCCATGAAACTCACAATTTTAAAGTATGCACAACTATCATCTATGTATGCAAAGAGGAGAAAAACATCATTGACTACTTTAGGGCAATCCTAAGACTCGAAACAAAACAAATAAACACTCTATTTTTGTGGAACAATTTTCTGAATTTTTCTTTTTTTAATCAAAGCACACAAAAACATAAACAAAATACGTTATCCCACCCCACACTTAGAAAATTACATTGTCCTTAATGTAAGCATAGAAATATAGCAAGTAACTTCCTAAGCATGCAATAATCTAACATATTCCAACATATCATCACAAACCAATGAAAAAGAGAAGGGTTTAAAAATTTCAAACTCTCGGTGATGGCTCCTTCGTTTTTCTTAGTCGTATTGGGTTGCCTCCCAATTAACGCTTAAATTTTATAGTCCGTAGCCTAGACTTTTCACCTTGTGTTTTGTGTGTTCATCGTGGCCCAAAAGATCTTAGTTCGGCAACTAGGATCCAAAAGATACTTCCGGCAATTTTGCTCCATATCGGCAGCATGCATGGTTGTATTGGCAGCCTTGGCAGCAAGGGTGTCGTCGTGCATGGGCTGTGCGCAAGTTGAGGCTGCACACGCTACTTCGGCAGGGGCTTCCTGAAGGAAAGGCAGCAGTAGGGGCTGCATCACAGTAGGATGTGCAAGGCTTCTCGGCAGTATGCAGGGACAGGGGCAGTAGCATTGCAAGGGCCTCGGCAAGGCTGCTCAGCAGTGTATGTGTTAGGGCGCGCTGGCTGCGTAGTCGTCGTGTTGCAGCAGATTGGCAGGACTCGTGCACAAGCTCGGCAGCTTGCATTGGCAGTATGCAGGGCCATGCTGCAAGCAGCTCGGTGGAGTGGTGTGCAGGTGTAGGTGGTGCAGTAGGGCTGGACGCAGGCAGCTCGGCAGGGGCAGGGGCATCGACAGGGGCTGCAGGGTATCACTCGGCAGGGGAGTGCCTTGGCACGCAGGCAGCGCACATGCGTCTTGGCAGGGCATGCAAGCTGCAACGTATCAGGTGGCGTATCCGTACTCGTATCAGAGACGATAAACAGTAGCACAGGCGTATCGAAATGCGTATCAGATACGGCTACTTGGTTGAATACGTATCGGATTTGTTCTTGGATACGGCAGGATACGACTCGGCAGGACACGTGGGTACGTCGGCAGCTGAGCTCAGTAGATGTCCTCCTTCTCGGCAGAATTCGTTGGCAGGCAGAAGCGTAGGCTCAGTAGCAGCAGGCTTGGCAGGTAGGCACTCGTCAGTGGCACCATCGGCAGCCATTGCTATCGGCAGCAGCAGGAATAGGGGCAGTTGACACATCCCGAACCCAATTTAACTGAATTATGAGTATTTGAGATTTCGTACGCTTTATTTTAATTGTCAAGCGATGTCAGAAGTAATTTCGGAGAATTAATTTGGAAATGTTTTAAGTTTAATGGGGTGAAGAGTCGACTTTGTGATCCTTCGTAATTTTTGAAAAGTTTTCTTCACGAAAGTTGTAGAGCGCGACGATACGAGTTCATGGACACGCGGCACGCGTGAAACGGACATCGTATGAGAAAGTTATGACCAGAGGAAATTAGTTACTGTTTATGAAAAATTTACTATAAAAGGGAATCTTTTTCGGGAAAGGGGTAACTTTCCATTTCGGGTATTCGATCAATTACTGTTCATTTTTACTGTAGCTCTTTAGCTACTGTTCATTTCTCTTCCCCGATCCGAAATTCCGGTGGCCGATCTCCTCCGTCCGGCCGCCACTGCCCGAGCGCCACCCCACGACGTGTTCGTCTCTTCCTCCCCTTCCTTTCGAGCTAAGGCGCTGCTCAGGCGGAGCTCGGTACGCGACGCGACGAGGCTGGAAAGATCTGCCACCGTGAGCGGCGGCGCTACAGGCGATGCCCGGGGGAGCGCCACCCATCGATCGGATGGGTTTTTCCTGGCGATGCTTGCTGTGCTGGTGGTTTCGGCCGAATCGAACGGAATCGATCGGATCGAAATCGAGCCGATCCGATCTGCTGCGACCCGGTTTCTGTACTCGACCCGGATCCGACTCGGCTCGACCCGATTCGGCCCACTTGGCTGACCCGGCCCGCGTGGCCCGTTGACCAGTCAACGTTGACCAGTCAACCGGCGTTGACCGAAGACTGACGTTGACCATTTGACCGGCGTTGACCAGTCAACCGGCGTTGACCGGCATTTGACCGGCATTTGACCGGCGTTGACCGGCATTTGACCGATGACCCAATTCCGAAACTGCGGTATTTGGTCCGATGCGATCCTTCAGCGGTCCGGTTCGATTTCTTGTGAGTATTTACCATTTCTGGTAAATTAAGGTGAGTAAACCTCCTTTTATTATTATTATTAATTAAGAGTGTGAATGTTAGTATAATTATTGTTATATTTCTAATGCTTGATATGGAAAGTTGGGTATTTAGAGAGTAGAAATTATTAACAAAATTGCGATTAAAGAAATTATCGAACTTTGTTTCCCAGTGGGTGGGTGTTGGCGGATTGGGAACAAAGAAAAATTTTATTTGGTTTTGATTAATTTCAGACCTGTTTCGAATTTTCTGAGGGAATTTTCGGGACGGGTCCTTTCAAATGGTATCAGAGCATGATCCTTTGACCTGTGTGTTTTACTGTGTATGTCCTTGGGGGAGATTTTATATACTGTAAATATGTGATTGAGTTGTGAATGGAATTTATGTCTATTGGAAATATTGAGGGAAGCATGAACTTGGATATACTGTGAGTGGACTTTTATTTTAAATTGAGGCATGCTTGAATATGTTAAGTACTTTAGGGAGTTTATATTCCATATTTTATTTTTGAAAGTAATATGGCGTATCGAAAGTCGAGAATCTATTTTTTTTTTTTTTTTTTTTTTTTTTTTTTTTAAAATGATGAATTCTTGTTGGTCTTTTGATTGGGTATTGAAATTTTCTACGCTTTGGAAATGTGATTTTTGATACGGAAAATAAGGTTTATTAAATCCTGGTATCAATATGGATTTTCAGATATTTTATGATTCTTTTGATTATCGAATTATGATTATGATCTTTGGTCATTTAATATTTAAAGAGAAATATGGTTTTGAGATTATATATATTACTACTATTGAGTAGTACGTATTTTAACAGAAACTGAGATTTTCGACGGTTTTGTTATTTCATTATTTATGATTTGCCGACATGTGGGACATGTCGATGTTATATATTATTTTCACTATTATTTTATGACATGTGGGACATGTCGGTATATAGGTATATATATGGAGGCTATTATTATATTTGCGATATTTATAAGCCTCGGATGTACGGTCGGGGACCGTACTGATTTATTTCATATAAAGGGGAAACGTGCTTTCAGTTTCATTTTCGGATTTTCAACACATCAGGACCGCTGTGTGCTAGCTAGGTTATGGCAGACCGGGGAAGGTCTGACCTACCGCCTGTATGGCTAGGTTGCTGTATGGTTGGCCGGCGTGGAATGGTGTGTTGCTTTGTTTTATGGATTTGTTTCCACCATACGAGGGTCTGGATATTGATATATTGATGCTAGCTAGCATAGTCGCCTGATCCCATGCGAGGTGACGACTTGACCATATAGGTCAGATTCATGCTCGATGGTCGACGTGTACAGGCAGCGTGGGACGCTACAGAGTCTTAGAGCCTTGACTCTAAGACTGGATATTGATATATTGAGGCTAGCTAGCATTGTCGCCTGATCCCATGCGAGGTGACTACTTGACCACATAGGTCAGATTCACGCTCGGTGGTCGACGTGTACAGGCAGCGTGGGACGCTCTAGAGTCTTGGAGAAGTGAGACTCTGACCCTTAGCCTGAGAGGCTTAATATTAAATGGTGGTAATGACGTTTTCCCCTATTTTATTATATGACCAATGGGATTGGTCATGATTTTATATTATTTCAGTTTCGGGAATGATTTTTTTTCTCTCTTATGAGACTTTCTATTATTTTATAAATTCCCGAAACAGTGAGGTTTGGTTTTGAATGACCAATGGGATTGGTCGTGAAACATTATTATGTGATTTTAAAAGTACATTGTTTTAAAAGAAAACAAAATATTATTTGTTCCATTATATATATTAGCAAAGCTTGATATTTGGTTATGAATATATTATTTGGGCAAATCGAGAATTTTGTTAGTAATTGTTCCCAGTGGGTGGGAGGCAGTGGTATGGGAGCATATGAATTTATCTTGGGTTGTTTATGAATTATATTTTCTTTTATATTGGTATCCCCACTTCGTTATTAGATTGCTTTGTTTGATCGAGAATCGAACTCCTTTTTGTTAAATTTTTGGTGGAATTGTTTCTCAATGTTTTTACAATAGTTTTGGGGAAGGAATCACGGTTTTAATCAGGATATGTATACTGATTTTCATGAATTATCTTTCACTGAAATTTTGTTTTGGTATGAATTAATTGCTTTGAATTTTGGCACAATGTAATGCTTGCGAATGGTGTCGTATATGGAATTGATCAGGAAATTTCCATGCATTTGGTAAGGTTATTTATTTACCGACATTTTCTGAAATTAAAAGTGCAGTTCTAAAATCTTTTAGGATATTTTACTCGTGCGACGAGTAGGATTATTTAATTTGAACTCAATCGATGGGTACGAGAATGCAATTTAATTTGAACTCATAAAACGTGTACGAGTGATTATTATAATATTATATTTTTGTCACGCGGTAACCCAGTGATATTATATTATTATTGATTTAGCAATTCTATCGCTATCAGTTAGTCTCGAGTTTTCTTCGAGATATAGCATTTGTTTATTATTGATTCAGGGTAGAGTATTATTATTTACGGATAGTTACGTAAAGATTTATTTTCGGAATATGAGTTCATGAATTTGTTTATTTGAGTATTTCATTGATATGCGTTGGTAAAGAAATCCGGACGAGCAGTGGTGGCTCGCGGTATAGGTTGGAAATTCTATTGTGGTTATAGAAGTATATTTTGAATATTTGCAGGTTTTGGGTTTCCTAATTATAGAGGAAACTCTGTCCGATTTTCTGCGATTTTTGGTTATGTAAATTTCGAGGACGAAATTTTATAAGAGGGGAAGAATTGACACATCCCGAACCCAATTTAACTGAATTATGAGTATTTGAGATTTCGTACGCTTTATTTTAATTGTCAAGCGATGTCAGAAGTAATTTCGGAGAATTAATTTGGAAATGTTTTAAGTTTAATGGGGTGAAGAGTCGACTTTGTGATCCTTCGTAATTTTTGAAAAGTTTTCTTCACGAAAGTTGTAGAGCGCGACGATACGAGTTCATGGACACGCGGCACGCGTGAAACGGACATCGTATGAGAAAGTTATGACCAGAGGAAATTAGTTACTGTTTATGAAAAATTTACTATAAAAGGGAATCTTTTTCGGGAAAGGGGTAACTTTCCATTTCGGGTATTCGATCAATTACTGTTCATTTTTACTGTAGCTCTTTAGCTACTGTTCATTTCTCTTCCCCGATCCGAAATTCCGGTGGCCGATCTCCTCCGTCCGGCCGCCACTGCCCGAGCGCCACCCCACGACGTGTTCGTCTCTTCCTCCCCTTCCTTTCGAGCTAAGGCGCTGCTCAGGCGGAGCTCGGTACGCGACGCGACGAGGCTGGAAAGATCTGCCACCGTGAGCGGCGGCGCTACAGGCGATGCCCGGGGGAGCGCCACCCATCGATCGGATGGGTTTTTCCTGGCGATGCTTGCTGTGCTGGTGGTTTCGGCCGAATCGAACGGAATCGATCGGATCGAAATCGAGCCGATCCGATCTGCTGCGACCCGGTTTCTGTACTCGACCCGGATCCGACTCGGCTCGACCCGATTCGGCCCACTTGGCTGACCCGGCCCGCGTGGCCCGTTGACCAGTCAACGTTGACCAGTCAACCGGCGTTGACCGAAGACTGACGTTGACCATTTGACCGGCGTTGACCAGTCAACCGGCGTTGACCGGCATTTGACCGGCATTTGACCGGCGTTGACCGGCATTTGACCGATGACCCAATTCCGAAACTGCGGTATTTGGTCCGATGCGATCCTTCAGCGGTCCGGTTCGATTTCTTGTGAGTATTTACCATTTCTGGTAAATTAAGGTGAGTAAACCTCCTTTTATTATTATTATTAATTAAGAGTGTGAATGTTAGTATAATTATTGTTATATTTCTAATGCTTGATATGGAAAGTTGGGTATTTAGAGAGTAGAAATTATTAACAAAATTGCGATTAAAGAAATTATCGAACTTTGTTTCCCAGTGGGTGGGTGTTGGCGGATTGGGAACAAAGAAAAATTTTATTTGGTTTTGATTAATTTCAGACCTGTTTCGAATTTTCTGAGGGAATTTTCGGGACGGGTCCTTTCAGCAGTAGCATTGGCAGGGGCAGCGCAAGGGCAAGCTGCAGCACTGGCAGCATGGATGTGTATCTTTTAAGGCCCGAATTTGGGTGTGTTCAAGTAACCCAATCAAAAAGTTCTCTAAAGAAATCTTATAGCAGACATAGGGAGCTTTCCAGCGGTATAAATTTTGCCTTAATAGGACCAGAAGAAGTATTCTTTCTTTGGCCTTTTATCGGACCTATCGATCTGCCCAGTTTTCTGTTTCACTAGATTGACCTTGCTGTACTCAAATTGAAACTGGGAACGGCTCGAGACTCCAAATTCACTTCTGTAAACTCCTATTGAAAGTAGACTTAGAGACCTTTCTAATGGTGTATGGCAGCATTTCCCAGGTTTTGTGAGCTGAAAACGGCAGCCTTCCAAAGTTGACATACTGCACTGCCGGAATTCTGTTTGAGCAGAATTTTCGAATCTCCTGCACTTTTTCTTTTCAATTTAACCTACACACACAAGACACATCAAAACGAACAAGAAAAATACAAAAATAAATACAAATTCATACAAGCTACAGCTTCAACAAATTTCAAGGCATTACATGAATTTTTCAGGATTTTTTCAAGCTATACATACGGCATTAAAGTTTCAAGTGTCTTTCAAAAATTCAAATGAAAACTATACAAACACACGAAAATTTACAAAACAATTAACACTCAAACATATCAAGCTTTTATAATCCCAGGCAACGGCGCCAAAAATTGACGAGTCGCCGAAGCGGCACTTCAATGATAAACCCTACAATCATTATTAGCATATAGTAAGTAGGGATCGTTCTAGCCGGGGATTAAGGGTACCTGACATGTAAAAGGTTAGAAACACATATATATTCACATATTTACACATTGAAACGTCACATAAGGGGGGTGAAAAGAGGTTCGACAGCAAGGCTTCCCTAAATACTAAAGACATGAAATAAATCATAAACTACTATATACAAGTGATCATCATCTTTCACACCAAGCAATTCACACAAAGACTCTTTCACAAGTAAAACAAGTATATAAGAAAGTAAGGAACAAGTATTTAGCATGCTTTTAGACTCAAACAAGTTTTGACCTACAAGTAGAATGTTTCCGATTTTACCTAGTTGTAAGACTTCTAATGTTATAAGATATAGCTATTCGCAAAGTGATCTTAAAGTTTATGCTACCGTTATACAACTCGTAACATTGAGGCGCAAGAATCAATAATCGAAGACATGTAAACAAGCAAGGTTGTCAATCATCTTATTTAACATGCAATTTATCTAAGATTTTTACCCTAAGTGAGCACAACAAATCAAACCTACATACGTACCACTTTATTCGTTATTACTCAGGTTAGATGAAACCTAACATCTAGAATTACATGCTTCTCACACACGACTAATGTTTTGGTTTTTAAGGCCCAACCTTAGATTACTAACCAATTCAAATCCTAAACATGCATTCTAATACCACTGTCCTAATTATCTAACACACAAATCATACAAGTTAAAATTGTAAAACAACTTTATAAACTACAATTTAAACAATCAGTTCATACAAGAGTTTAACAAAAACCAAATATTGAAATAAATTCATACAACACACATAAACATAAAAGAATACAAGAGCCATAGATGGAGTGAATCACACTTTAGAAACCTTGAAGACTTCGGCAAGTGTTGGTGGAATGATCGGCAGAAGGTATAGGTGAGGTTCAGATTTTATGGGATGTACTTGTGCAAAAGATGAGACAATTTTTCTGTTGAGAGGATGCCTCTATTTATAGGAGAAAAAGCTGCAAGGAATCGGCAGAATTCCTTGAGAGAATCGGCAAGGAAATCCAAGTCCTAGTTGGTTTTGGTTTTGTTGCATTCTTTATTCTTCTAGGATTTGTCTTTGCCGATTTCTTTATGGGATTAGGGCTGCATGATCTCCTTATTGGATTGGCAGTAATGTTTGATGGATCAAAGTCCAATGGATCGGCTGCAAGTTCCCCTAGCTGAACCGGAAACGCTTCTCCTAGAACCGGCAACATTTCCTGCTTGGACTAGAGAATGTCTTCTTTCCATAATTGTACTTGGTCTTTAGCTTGGCCGACTCCTATATACTTCATGTAGCTCAGCAACTCTTGATCTATGCATTTGGATTCTATTTTGGTGAAGAAATTCAGAAAGTCACGAAAATGGGCAGTAGGTATTTTTCTCGGCAGGGCAGTGACCTTGTGTGCTTGCGACTGGCTTAACTTTCTCCTCAGGGCAGCTATTGAGGCGATTCCAAGTTCTGTAGAAACTATACTCATAGAGATTTATGTGCATATATGTTCTTCTTCTAGTTCCTTGTGGTTCATCCTAGAGAAATTCGGGAATTTGATTTAGGTTTCCAGGAAAATACTGAAAATACTGGATTTTCTCCGATTTTGCACTTTGTAATTTCCTGGCATCTTTTCTTTGCTCTGATTGGTAAAACTCCTTCCATTGCTCAATCACTAACATGTCTCCTGCATATAAGAGAAGAAAAATCCATCAAAAGTATAGTCAAGGCTTTAACAAATTCATCGAAACATCTCTACAACTCTAAATCGGCTACTTGACATTTTTGTACATTTTTATCTATTCTTAGCACGATTTCTTTGTAACTCTACCAAATACTCATGACTCGATATTATGACTCGATTCTAAGATAATAAGAGTTAAACAGAGTACAAATGAAGGAAATAATAAATTAAGAACGTAGCATTTTATTCTCCTATCAACGTGTTTTACTTGTTAAAGAGTCCTTGTGTGAATTGCTCGGTGTGAAAGATGATGATCACTTGTATATAATAGTTTTAGGTTTTAGTTTCAGGTTTTAGTTTCGTGTCTAGAAATATTAGGGCAGCTTGCTGCCGATCCCTTTTTCTCCCCCCATTCGTGTGTTTTAATGTGTATATATGTGAATGTGTGTTTCTAATCTTTTACATGTTAGGTACCCTTAATTCCCGGCTAGAACGATCCTTACTTTCTTTATACTACTAACGATATTTTGTAGGGTTTATCATTGAAGTACCGCTTGGGCAACTCGTCAATGGCCGAAGTGAGCAATCTGGAGATCAAGCAAATTCTTGAGAAAACCGTTGGACCAACAAGGAAGGATTGGAGTGATCGACTTGACGATGCCTTATGGGCCTATCGAACCGCGTATAAGATGCCAATAGGTATGTCTCCCTTTCGGCTAACATATGGAAAAACTTGTCACTTACCCGTGGAACTAGAGCACAAAGCATGGTGGGCCGTAAAAGCGTTCAACATGGACATAGATGTCGTCGGCCTTCATAGGAAGCTTCAACTCAATGAATTAGAAGAAATCTGCAATGAAGCTTATGATGCCGCTTGGATATATAAGGAAAAGACGTGAGCCTATCATGATAAGATGATTCGAGGAAAGAAGTTTGAAGTTGGGCAAAAAGTTCTCTTATTTCATTCACCACTCAAACTTTTTCCGGGTAAGCTATGTTCTCCATGGATTGGCCCTTTCATTGTCACTGAAGTTTTCTTTCATGGATCTATCGAGATTCGAAATGACGCCACGAGAAGTACATTCAAAGTCAATGGTCATCGACTCAAGCCGTATTACGATCCATTCAACGCGCAAGACAAAGAATTCGACATCACCAATGCACCACACACGCAGCACTCTAGCACAGCCACTGCCGAAATAGTCCCCACTGATAGGCTGCAGTGCCAGCCTACCAACATTACAGCCCCTGCCGCGCAGCCTGCAGTGCAACCTGCAGTGCATCCTGCTAACATTGCCGATAGTGATGCCGATAAGCCAGATGCTGCAGCGCACATACGATGCCGATGCCATAGTGCCTACACATGCTGTCGATAACGAGGATAATGCTGCCAAGGTGGACGAAATTTTCAAAAACCACCTATGTGCTATCCTTGCAGCCGAATTGAGCTGTTTCACTAACAGATGAACATACGATGAAGAGTCTAGGTTTAAGGATTATAAGCACTTCAGCGCTGCTTGGGAGGCAACTCAATTCACCTAAGAAAAATGAAGGAGCCATCGACGAGAGTTTGAAATTCCTAACCCTTCTCTTTTTACTTAGGTCGTGATGATATGTAGGAATATGTTAGACTATTACCTGCTTAGGAAATTACTTGCTATATTTCTATGCTTACATTGAGGACAATTTAATTTTCTAAGTGTGGGGTGGGCTTACATGTTTCTTTTATGTTTTCTAGCATAGTTTTTATCCCTTTTAGTCATATATTGAAAAATAGATCATCTATTGAAAAAGAAATATAAAAATAGAAAATTCAGAAAATTGTTCCACAAAAATATGTGTGTTTTTGTTTTGTTTCGAGTCTTAAGATGCCCCTAAAGTAGTCAATGATGTTTTTCTCCTCTTTGCATACATAGATGATATTTGTGAGTACCATAAAAATTGTGAGTTTCATAGATAATGTGCATTGGTAGGAGCATGTAGAACTTGTTGACTAATAAAGCATGCATGTTTTAGCTAGTTTATTTCCATAACAACCTTATGAGCTTTAGAGCGAAATTGCTTTCTTAATGAGTATAAACTTGTAAAATTTTCAAGCATGCTAGTATATAGACCTCATTATTCTTTGCATATTCAATGATTATGTGCCATAGCTTTTTAATGAACTCTAGAATGCTAGAACTTACTCTTGTAGATTTTCAAAACGTTTTTCATCATAAAATACCTTGATTTTGAAAGTGATTGAAAAAGATCGTTTAGGTTTACCACCATAGCCAAATAAAGCATGAGCCATATTTGAGCCCGTCGTGGGACACCTTAGTAAACCCCCCTTGAGCCTACATTTAGCCTTTCTTTTTATCACCCTTAAACACTTTCCATGAGCTTAGTATAGTTATGCCTTTACCTTGTCTCAAAGTTTTGGCAAAGCTAGATTTTTGAAGGAGTTTTCGCATGAAGTGATAAAGAAGAACAAGTGTGGGGTAGACTTAGCTAAAGATTGTATAAAAATTGTATTGTGTCGTGCCTAAAGAAGACAAAGAAAAAGAAAAGAAGAAGAAAGAATGGAGTCCGAAAGAAAAATGTGAAAAAGGGCACGGTTTCAAAAGAAAAATTGCTAAGTCTGATAGGAGCACAATGTGCGACGATATTATATGTTTTTACCCTCATTTATGCTTTGTTTAACCCTTATTTGTCTAAGATAGAGTCATAATATAGTTTAGTGTTAATTTGGTAGAGTTTGGCAAAAAGTTGGTTAAGAATCCGAAAAATGACTAAGTTTGAGGAATCTGGAAAATAATGCAAGTTGTCTTTTTCGTGATTCTGAGATGAGCAAAAATGCGATCTATCCTTGTCCGAATTTAATGCAATTTGGTGTACTTATTATTCATATACTGAGGAATGTTGTGTTAAAATTTCAGATCAATCGGAGTTCGGGAATTTCCCAAAAGATGGCTGCAAATTGGCAGTCCGAGCAAACTAATCCAGGGACTTCCAGGATTTTCCTGAGACTATGTCCCAACTTCGAAAAATCATTCCCGACGACTCATAAGGAATTTGATCAAACTATTTTATATGGAGGTAGCTATATGTGTCTAGTTTCTCTGAGACTTGGAATCGCATCAATCGGAGCTCTGAGGAAGAAGTTATGCTAGATTTACTGGAGTAAGGTCATTCTGTCGGGAAAACAACAACTTTCCCGGTTGCACAAGGAAAGCTTTCCTTTGGACTTTTGAAGCATGGATCGGATATTATGGACCTAAAGATATGTCCATACTAACTTAATGAGAAGATTCAAGTCCAAGATAAGGCCAAGAAGAGTCTAGAAGAAAAGAATTCAGATAATAAGAGAGAGAAAAAGAATCCTAATTAATTTCGGGAAAATTCCTGTGCACGTCTCTCAACTTCCACGGACTCTCCCGGATAGTTCACAATGAATCAGAATTCGAGCCTTATATGGATAGAAAGCTACGGGAGTCTAGTTTCCAACTCAACTGGAATCACCTCAATATCTATTTTCTAGAGAAAGATATTCCATAATCTTCACTCGAAGGTCAAATCTGCCAGCAGGATAAGTTTGAGAAAAACTAGGTTTTGTGAACCCTAGTTGCAGCCACCCTTTTGCCTCTATATATTGGACGATTTTCACACAGAAAAGATCATCTTCTCTTCCTCACTTGAACTTACCAAAACTCTGCCGAATTTCCACCATAACAATCCTCACATAGAGCAAAGCCGAACCATCTCCACCACCTTTCCTAAAAATCATTCCAATCACCATCACCAATCCTCTTGCCGAATTCTTCAACGAAGGTTCTCAATTCGGATTGTAATTTTCCATGGCTTTTGTTTCTTTGTACTTATACATTATTTTTTCTATGAAATATGTATGGATTCTTGGTTGTAATTTTGGTTTTGTAAATTATTCTTGGGATTTCCGAATTCTTGTTATATTATTTGGTTATCTTTGGTTTAATTTCTGAATTATGCATGTGGTTTAATCGAATATGGTATTATGGGCAGTAGGCTTTTGCATGTTTTCTTGATTTAATTAGGTTGAATTTGTATGCATAAAAATCGTATGCATGGAGGTAGTCTTGGCCATGACTATCCTTTGTGTGTTGGTTTCACATGTCGATTTAATACATGTTGAATCATACGCGAAGTTGGTTTTAATTTGTATTAATCTAAAGGGCTAGAATAATTCTGGAAATTTACATGTCGATGTGGGATGAGTGACGCCATACCTGCTAACATGTTTCCAATTCGACATATTGTGCTTATGTGCTATTTGTGTTTAATTTCTACGAGAAGTGTTTTTAAACCGATTAGTAGCATGTTTAGGATTACACGCGAAGTTGATTCTAAATACTTGTGATGTTTTGAATAATTAGATATACCGCGAAGGCTCTAATTAAATTGGAACTTAATTGAATCTTGGATCCGATTTTAGCTTGCTGCCCCTATTACTTTGTTTAATTTCGTTGCATGTTTAATGAGTTTTGTGTTTTGTGATTGTGTGGAAGATGTTGATCAATTGTATATAATAATTTAGGATTTAAATTTATGATGGAGCTATAATACGAGCACAATCTGTACCTGCAAAACAACTTCATACACATATTACCCTCTTGTGTCATCGTTAGTATAGGACAAGTAGGGATCGTTCAATCCGGGGAAATCAGGGCGTTCAATCACATAAAGCATTACAAAATCATATGGGGGAGTTGGAGAATTTGTTTCTATATTCTACACGAAATTAAATCCTAAATTATATATTTACATGTGATCAACATCTTTCACACAATACACATCACACAAAACTCACATGCACATAACAAACCGATCAAACAACAATACGGCAACAACTTTATTGAATCCGATTTCATGCAATTTAGTTCCAATTATAACTAGAGCCCTTCGTGGTTCATCTAATCATTCAAAACTCCTCAATTATTTAGAATTAGCTTCGTGCATAACCCTAAACATAGTGCTAATCAGTTTAAAGACACTTCGTGTAGAAATTAAACCAAGAAACACATAAGCACAATGAGTTGAATTGGAAACATGCAACAAGTATGGCGTCACCTCACCTTGCTTCAACATGCATATTTTCTGAATTACTCTATCCCTTAGAACCAATACAAGATAAATCAACTTCGTGTATAACTTACCTCATATTTGTGGTTCGGTAACATAAAGAATTAAACCCAAGATCAGCCTAGCTAAAGCTTCACTTAACCCTAAAACTTGTTGTGCATACGAATTCAGAAAATAAACCAAATAAAATCATCAAATCATCAAACAAAGTTACTGCCCTATTATCATACAATCAATTCGTCATATACATGTTCATCAATTAAACAAAAAGAAAACCAAAACACATAACAGAATTTCGGAAATCCAATGTAAAATTAATAAAACCAAATAACAAACCACAAATCCTTACAAACTTCATAGACAAAGTTAAGTAATTATACAGAAAATTACAAGCCATGAGAGTTGAGTGAATCACACTTTAAAAGAAACCTTGTAGAGGAATCGGCAAAGAGGATTCGGTGGTGATGATATGCGATCGGTGGTGGTGATGAATGGTGGAATTCGGCTTGTAAAAGTGTATGGGATTTGTGGTGCTAATTGGACAGAGTTTCGGCTAGTAAAACGTGAGAGAGAAGAGATGTTTTCTGTGTGAAAATCGTCAAATATATAGAGGCCAAAGGGTGGCTGCAACTAGGGTTCACAAAACCTAGTTTTTCTCAAACTTATCCTGCTGGCAGATTTGACCTTCGAGTGAAGATTATGGAATATCTTTCTCTAGAAAATAGATATTGAGGTGATTCCTATTGGGTTGGAAACTAGACTCCCGTAGCTTTCTATCCATGTAAGGCTCGAATTCAGATTCATTGTGAGCTGTCCGGGAGAGTCCGTGGAAGTTGGATGATGTGCACAGGAATTCTGCCGAATTTGATCAGGATTTGTTGCTATTTTCTTCCTCTATTTTCTGCCGAAAATTCCCAAGATAATGGCTGAATAATTGAGCAATATCTCTTTAGGTTTTCCATGAATTAATTCAGCCAAAAATATTGCACAAAGGATGCAATTCAGTCCACATTCGTAAGCCAAATCCATGTAGAACTCGGTTTAGGTTTTCTTCTTTCGGCAGACTTGACCTTCGTGTATTCAAACCGGTATAACTTTTTGCTCAGGAAATATTGTGCTGCGATTCTAAGTCCCAGAGAAACTAGACTCGTAGAGCTTTCCAACGGCGTATGGCTCGTTCTCTGGTTCTAAGCGATGTGTCCCACAGAAGTCAGGACACAGTCCCAGGAAAATCCTGGTAGTCCATGGATTGGTTTGCTCAAACTGCCAAGTTGCAGCCTTCATTTGGGTGACTTCCCGAACTCCGATTTATCTGAAATTTTGATACAATACACTTTAGCTTGCCAGTTAAATGCACACCAAATTTCATCAAATTTAGAAAATGATAAATCAGTTTAGCACGAGCCTCAAAATCACGAAAAAGACATATTTTACTTTATTTCCAGATTTCTATACTTAGTCTTTTTTCTGACAATTAAGCACATTTTCTCCAAAACTCTACCAAAGGGACACTAAACTAAAATATGACTCTATCTTACAATAATAAGGGTTAAGCATTGGATAAATGGGGGTAAAAACATATTAAGAACGTCGCATTTTATGCTCCTATCAATTTAGTAAAAATCAGTTGGTAAATTAGTTATAAAAATCGACACCCCCTTTATTTGCAATACTTTATGTGATTGAAAGCCCTTGATTTCCCCGGATAGAACGATCCCTACTTGTCAATACTACAATCGACACAAGAAGGGTATTATGTGTATGAAGTTGTTTTGCAGGTACTTTGTGCTTGGATTATAGCTCCATCAAAGTTTAGTCTTGAAAAGTGTTGTGAATTTGGAGTGTGTATACATGTGAAGGTCTAGTATTGTTTAAATTTCGACCTTTGTTCGTTTTCACAAATATCTTTACGGAGAAAAGAATGAAGGAATGGTCCAACAAGATGAAATTCGGCCCTTGGCGAGAAGACATAAGGAGAGTCGAGCTTTGCTATGTTGTAGAGACATTTTAAGCCTCCTTATCCTAAATTTCGAATACCTTAGCCAAGCCCCATTACACTCCCTGTATTGATCTTTTCATGATTCTTAAGATGGTTAAAATTGATTTGCGGAGTCTTTCTCAAGAATACGCATATAGTTTTGGTTCATTGGTGCACATAGTTGTTATATGAGGTTTTTCCATAAAATTTCACAAAGAAGCTTTCGTTTTTCATGACATATGCAAGTTATTTTCGTGTTCTATCGTCTTTCTCTTGCATATACTTATATGTGAAATAGCCATGTCTTGAGTGAAAATAACAGAGTATGCCTAGTGAGGAGGATCATATTAGCTATACATGTATACATGCTTAAATTTTGTTCTTACATGTTAATATTGATGTTGCATATTCATGAAACTTGGAATTTTCGTGCTTAGCATTGTCATCCATCAACTTGAAAGCTATGTGTTCATACGAGCCTGAGGTGAATCATTAGGGGCAATAGTATGTTTAGTGTCTTAGTTTAATTTAGTTTTGCTAAGGGACTAGCAAAAGATAAGTGTGCGGTAGTTGATAGAAGCATAAAATGCGACATTGTTAATATGTTTTACCCTTCATTTATACTTTGTTTAACCCATAATGTCATAAAATCGAGTCATATAGTAGAGTCGTAAGTATTTGGTAGAGTTACAAAGAAATCGTGCTAAGTTTAGTAAAAATGCACAAAATTGTCAAAGTAGCCGATTTAGAGCTTATGAGATGTTTCGTTAGATATGTAAAGCTTCAGCTATAATTTTGATGGATTTTTCTTCTCTTATGAGCAGTATATACATTGACGATGGAGAAAAGAAAAGAGTTAGAGTAATTGGAGCTAAAGAAGCTGCCGAGAATTGCTATGCAAGTTCGGATCCAGTAAAGTTCCAGGAATTTCCTAGGCACATCACTCAAACTTCCGAAATTTCTCCAGAACAGCTCACTTGGAACTAGATGGCGTGCCATATATTCATGAAAAGATCTCTGAGTCTAGTTTCCACATAACTTGGAATAGTATCAATAGCTATTTTCTGGAGGAAGTTATGCTTGATTGAAGACACAAAGGTCAAATCTGCCGATAAGGAAGCAAAGAGTTGGAGGCCTGATGCACGCAGCTTCAGCCCCTGCTGATAGGTTGCAGTGTTAGCCTTAGAAACTTGCAGCCTCTGCCGCAGCACACCGCTCGCAACCTGACACTCGCGATGTCGCACAATGACGAGTCGCCAAAGCGGCACTTCAATGATAAACCCTACAATCGTTAGTAGTATAGAATAAGTAGGGATCGTTCTAACCGGGAATTAAGGGTACCTGAAATATAAGAATGTTAGACAAATATTCACATTTATAAACATATTAACACGAGTTCAAAGGAGGAGAATTGGGATCGGCAGCAAGGCTGCCCTAAAACCTAAATGCACGAAAGTGAATTCTATACTACTATGTACATGTTTGGTCAACATCTTTCACACAACAATATTTAGCACACAACTCTTTAACATGTAAGATTCAAACACAAGAAGGTAAGGAACAAATAATGACACAACTTAAACTTAAATCAGTTTCGACCCAACTAGAGCCTACGAGGTCATCTAGTCGTTAGATTACTTAAGTTCTTAGAATTAACTACGAGTATAATCCTAAGGTTATGCTAACCGGTTTTACACGTTTAACATTTAAGCACATGAATCAAAAATCAAAACAAGCAAACAAGCAAGGTTGTCAATCATCTTATTTAGACTTGTAAGTTCTAAGGCCATTAGATCTAGGCGAGCAATACAATCTAAGAAAACTACGAGTATGACTTAATCATATTACTCTATTATATGAAACCCAACATCTAGAATTACATGCTAATCATAACTAATGTGTCAGTTTATTTGCCCTAGCCTTAGTTCTAACCGATTTTAAGTCTAAAACGTGCATCATATACCAACTGTCCTAATTATCAAAGCATACAAAAATTACAAGTTTAAAACCAAAGTCTAACAACATTAAGGGTTAAGCAAAGTATAAACGAGGGTAAAACATATTAAGAAAGTCGCATTTTATGCTCCTATCACACAACCAGACATGCAGCCTTCCGATACTCGCGACGCTGACACTAACGCTGCTGAGACGTATCCGACACGGACATCTCGTGTCCGGCACATTCCCAAGACAGGCCCAGACGTATCCCAGGCGTATTCGCCGAGGTTTTGACCGATAACATGTCGTATCCGATACTGGCATCTCGTATCGGATACGGGCACACACCCTGCACCATCCCGCGCGCACGCTAGTGCGCCAACCTGCTACCGCTGTCGACCATCTTGTGTCCTGCTGCTGCCACCGAGGGTATCCGATACAGCGCGCCTTGCTACACATGCCAAGCCCCAGCGCTCCAACTGCCCAAGCCTGCGCACACACTTGCGCACGTATCCTGCCGATAAGCCTCGCCAGTATCGGATACTGGTATAGGCTGCACCCGAGAGAAAGGGGAAATTTCTGGTTTTGTGTTCAAGCGGCTGCAACGATTCCATGCTATCTACATGTGCTATACATTGTCCAAGAAGCTTCCTAAGCGTGTCCTAGATCTGTGGAGAAACCCTAGGCCGTCCAAGTCAAGGATTCCTTGTAACATCCCGAACCTAGAGTTACCTTTTGACTGTATTACTTTTACTTTTCTCCTCGGGAATTGTTTTTACGATTCGAAAGTTCTAAAGGTTGACTTTTAAATAAGTTGACCCGACCGAATATTTTATTTCATGACGAGGTAGAAGACGTTGAAACGAGTTCATGGACACACGTAGCACGTCTAATTTGGAGTTCGTACGAAAAAGTTACGATGTTAAAATCAGAAATTGTCCAATTTTGGACGAGTATAAATAGCGGGAGGAAAATTTCCCGAAAGGGAAAAGCCCCCATTTTTCTCTTTTTCCTTTTCTTTTCTTTTCTTTCTTTTTCTTCTCTCTCCTTTCTCTCTCCTCTCCCCCAACTCGGCCCGACCTCTTCCCCATTCTCCGCCGTTCGACCGCCGTTCGGAGCGCCATCGGTCGCGTCTGAACTTGCTTCTTCTTCTCTTCCGTTCGGTGGCAGCGGTACGGCGTGAAACGCCGCCGTTTGGCCGTGCGCAGTCCGAGCTGGTTCGACACAATCGAACTAGAGCTCTCTCCTCCGGCCACTTCTTGGCCCGATTCTAGGGGGGAAATGGAGACCTTGATTCGCACAAGCATCCCACCAAAGGAATTGAACTGAATAGATCTCGGTAAGGAGAAATTAGGATTTGAAATTTTTAGGGTTTTGTGTGATTTTCGGTGGAAGTTGTGTAATTGATGTTTTTGATGTAATTGGAGGCTAGATTTGTGTTTAGGATGTTGTTTGGAGTTGATTGAGTGTAATTTGGCGTTGAATTGATTGATTTTTGGAGAAATTGGAGTTTGAGGATTCCGGCCGCTGTGTCGGCCGCCGTATGCGGCGGCTGCGCTTGTTTTTGGCGGCGGAGGCGACGGGGATGAGTCCCCGAGGTGGTGGCGACGCAGCTGTGGAAATTTGGGATCGATTGGAGGTGTTTTGGCCTCCTATGGCGGCGTTGCCGACGGCAGTGGCGGCGGCGCCACTGTTCCGGCGGCGAGAGGTTGAAGACGATGAACAGTGAAACAGTAAAAGGTAAAAGTAAAACGGTAAAAGGTGAAAAGTAAAACAGTAAAAGTAAACAGTAAAAGTAAATGGTAAATAGTAATTGGATTTTAACCATTTACTGTTTGACATTCAGAATTACTGTTTGAACTAGAATAATTATTGTTTGACCATTAAAAGTTACTGTTGACTTACCGTAAAAAGGTAAAAGCTGTTTTAAAAGGGTTTTACGACGAAATAAGTAGTAAAAGGATTAATCGGACACGAGGTGGGTGTCTTGAGTAATTTCGGACGTAGATTTTCGGTATTGAGGCGTAATTCCTATACCGATAACTGAAAAAGAGGAAATTGGGAGATTTCGTGCGAGTGAGGACGACCATAGCCATGTCTACGTTTATAAATAAATTCCGAGTTTTGTAATATTTTTAATTACGTCCCTGTTACAGGTCGAGGGGTGACTCGACGTGACGAGAGCTCGGAATAGCGGCTCGCTCGGCCGTACTGTGAGTGAATTTTATTTTAAATAAATGCATGCATAAATATTTTATTGAAATGAAGTTGATATTAATTAAATGATTTCTTGAGCTGGTTGATAATTATCGAAATTATATGATTATGATATTTGAGCATTTAATGTTTAAAGGAAAATATGGGTTTGGGGTATATGTTTACTACTGTTTTGAATAGTACGTAATTTTAATCGGAAATGAGATTTCTGGAAATAGTATGGTTTGATAAAATCATATTTGAGCATTCTAAATATATTTATATTGAAAAGACCGGAAATGAGATTTCCGGGGATTTTATGATTTCATAATTTGTGATTTCACGACATGTGAGACATGTCGATATTATATACATATATTTACTTCGAGGCTATTGTTTTAATTGATTATGTATATAACTAATATAAGCCTCAGATGTACGGTCGAGGACCGTACGGATTGTGGATTAAATGGGGGAAGCGTGTTTTCGGATTTGATTTGATTTGTTTTTACACCACGTATTTGGGTCGTCACATTTGCTAGCTAGCCGTAGCGTGGGACGTTGGTTTAGTAGCCTGAGATGGTTCCGACCTTTAGCCTAAGGAGCTTAGGTCGTCATATTTGTCCACGCTGGATTAGAAGCCCTGGGAGGTTCCGACCCGAGCTTGACAGTGAGAGGCTCCTGTTTATGGTGTAACCACTTCCCCATTGTTTCGTTTGTTGGGCCAATGAGATTGACTTTGTTTTTATTTTGGTTTTCGGGAATATTTTCTCTTATGTGACTTTCATTTATTTAATAAATTCCCGAACCAGTGGGGTTGGATTTTATTATGAAAATATTTGGAAATGTACCGATGGAATTGGCCCAGCTACTCATCTTTTGGTTTTCAAAAATTTATATCTTGAAAAATATTATTTGTTATTTGAGATATCAGCGGAGCTGATTAATTACTATGATTTTTCTGAAACGTGGTTTATGAAAATGCATGCATCGTAGTTTTTAATTATAAAATATTAGAAAAGTAATATAATACTTGTTAGATAAAGTATTATTTGATATTGTTTTTATTCACTCACTCTAACGTTTGTTTTTAAATTACTTTCCCCTGGGTCCTTCGGTTTAAATTGCCCAGTGTGCAGAGTAATAGTCAGAGGTCAAGAGTATTCGGAGTCGAGGCATAGCTGTCATTGTTGTTGCTTCTGCTAGGTGGGATTTATGATCCCTTATTCTTATATTTCTTGTTCTATTTCCAGTTCATTGTATTAGATTGCTCTGATTACCTGTGAGCTAGTTGAGTTAGATTTTGTATTTATTTGTGGCGGTTGTTGTGATTTGGGGAGCAGGTGGCTCCAGGTGTTGAGGATGGAACTAGATTTAGAAGTGTTTTTGGTTGTTGCAGGTCTTAGGGTTGTCCATCCTAAGATTGACTTTATCGATTTATCGATAGAGTTAGTCTTAAGGTGGTCCCCGCAGGACCTTATCCGGATTTCAGGGTGAAATTCGGGGCGGGTCCTGACATTCCTAGTTCAAAAAGGGAGAGAAAAGCCTAAACCAGATCGGATTAGGAAAACTTATTACATAAAGATTTCTATCCCGTTTTGAACAAGGAAAACTCTCCCAAACTGCACAGCCTTTCTCCTATATATAGAGGCCGGCATCATACATGAAAAGTGTCACATTCCGAAGCAAAGTAGAAGTGCAAAGCTTTACCAATATTTAGCCAAAGATCCTACATAGAATAGCAAGCCACAAACACCTCACCACCACCTAAAAACTCCTCCATACCCGAACCAAGTTCTAAGCCTTCATCCAATCATCAAACCACATTTTTGAAGATCTTTCCGAGGTTTCAAAAGTGTGATCCGATCCATCCCTTCCCCCTTCTCAGCTTGTTTTAATTGTATGTAGTTATGTGTAGTTTTGTCTATGAAACTCATGTGTATGTTTGATTTTTATGTTTACATGTCTATGTGAAAAATAATTGTGAGTTTGGTTTTATAATTATGCATGTTTTATTCATACCTATGATGTTAATAAGGTATTCTAGGTTTAAGTTTCAAATTGCATGTTAAAACATAAAGAAAAGATGTAATAAGATAGTAATAGGGTAATCGGCAAGCATGTTAATTTGGTTTTAAGAATTGTTCTTGGTTAGGACTTTAGATCCGTGTGCCGCAAAGATTGCTGCTCAGCACAATTGTAATGTGTTTTGAGTATCGATCTTATATTTGCCGAAATAAACATAGGTTGAGTCATATCACTACAACAACGGAAATCTTAGGCGACGAAAAATTTCCGTCACCTAAGAGTAATTTTCGTCTCCTAACTACTTAGGTGACGAAATTTTCGTCACCTAAGTTTCTGATGGGAGCCTAAGCTCGCACGCAATAATAAACCCTACAAAATATCGTTAGTAGTAAGAGCTAGTAGGGATCGTTCTAAGCCGGGGATTAAGGGTACCTGGAATATGAAATTGTTAGCCAAAAACTTATATACATATATACAACACATCACACATGGGGAAAATATATGGATCGGCAACTTGCTGCCCCTAATGCTAAGAAACGAAAATTAAACCTAAGCTAATATATACAAGTGATCATCATCTCTCACACAAAAAAGTTCACGCAAAAACTCTTTAACACATAGATTTGCATGCAAGAAAGTAAGAGACAAGTATTTAGCATGTTCAAGACTCAACTTAGTTTCGACCTACAACTAGAACGAATCCGATTTTTACCTAGTTGTAAAACTTTTTCTAATGTTTTAAGATCGAGCTATTCGCATGGTGATCCTAAAAGTTATGCTACCTTATACAAGGCATAGCATTGAAGCACAAAAGTCTAAAATCGAAAACATGTAAACAAGCAAGGTTGTCAATCATCTTATTTAACATGCAAGTTTTAGCTAAGGTATTACCCTAGGTGAGCACAATAGAATCAAAGCAACATACGTTTCATCTTTATTCATTCTACTCAGGTTAAATGAAACCTAACATCTAGATTTACATGCTTTAAACAACAATTGTTTTAAACACAACTAATGTTTTGATTTGTTAAGGAACACCCTTAGATTACTAACCAAATTAAATCCTAAACATACTTCTAATACCACTTCCCTAATTATCCATACATACGAAATTCACATGCTAAAATTACAAAACTTGAACACAAACATCAATCATGTATTCGGTTTACATAAAAGTTCAATAAAAACCAAGAAACGAATTGTGTTAATACAATACAACCAAACTACAACAAATACTAAGGCCATAGGGGAGTGGATCACACTTTTAGAACCTTTGAAGACTCCTCAAGACGTGACGAGATGGTACTTGCTGCTGCTCCTTAGTGCTCGGCCTAAGCAGGAATCGGCAGAAGGCAAGGTGAAGGGATTCGGGAATTTGAAGTGGTGGTGATGGTGTTTTGGCTAAGTATTTGGGTAATTGGTACTTAAGAAACTTGGTAGAGCTTTGGCTAGTATTTTATGCTTGAGATGAGATGATTTTCAGAATGAAAAAGTGAGGGTATATATAGAGGAGAGGGTGTTGCCGGCAGCCTTATTGCAAAAGGAATTCAGAAAACCCAGTGGGATAAGGATTTGAAATCTTCCTTTCATAGTTCAATTAGGTTTTCTTTTTCTGAAATTTTCTTCAAGGCTTGGGCTTCACATCTTCATGGACTTCAATTGACATGTCTTGATCCACCAAAAATGCTTCCATTGCCGGCAGCAACATTAAGGCACAGAATCTGCCTCTTTCGGCAGCTTCTCCTAGTTTGACTAGGAGAACTTCTTTCTTCGTTTTCTTCCTCAATGCCCGGGCTTGGTGTCATCCTCCTTCCTTCCTTAAGCTTGGATTATCTTCACAAATGCACTTGTACATCATATGGTCCATCGAAAAGCAGCAATTGTGAAAAGGAGGTAATAGGTTTCTGGAATCGGCAGAAAAGACCTTGCTGCAGTAACTCCGGCATATGTCCACCCTCGGAGCTCCGATTGATGCGATTCCAAGTCTCAGATAAACTAGACACATATAGCCATCTCTCCATAAAATATCTCCATCAAATTCCTTGTGAGTTGTCGGGAATGATTTTTCAAAGTTGGATCAAAGTCCCAAGAAAATCCTGGAAGCCCCTGGATTGGTTTGCTCGGACTGCCGTTTTGCAGCCATCGTTTGGGTGAATTCCCGAACTCCAATTGATCTGAAATTTTAACACAACATTCCTCAGCATATGAATATTAAGCACACCAAATTTCATTGAATTCGGACAAGGATAGATCATATTTTTACTCAACTCAAAATCACGAAAAAGACATATTTTGTACTATTTTCCAGATTTCTCATACTTGGTCATTTTTCGGATTCTTAACCATTTTTCGCCAAAAATCTACCAAATTAACACTAAAATAAATTATGACTCTATCTTAGACAAATAAGGGTTAAGCAAAGCATAAATGAGGGCATAAGCATATAATATCGTCGCACATTGTGCTCCTATCAACTACCCCACACTTATCCTTTGCTAGTCCCTTAGCAAACTAAATAAAACTACGACTCAAAACAAACTATTGCCCCTAACAATTTGTCTCAGGCTCGTATGTACACATATACACGTCACCATGGTCTTTGGCAAAGCTCAAATCTCCTTATGTCTTCTCGCCGAAAGGGTCAAATTTCATCTTGTTGGACCCATACTTCATTTTTTTCTTCCCATAAAATATTACAACAAAACTCAAGACAATAGCCATGCACAAAAATTGTTCTTTTTCCATGCCTATGCCGTGCCCTTTTTATCATAGCTCTTGGCATCATATTTTTTTCTTTTATTTTCGGTCCGAGCTAAAATTTTCTCTTTTCTTTTCTTTACTAAGGCACGGCATGCATATACATTTTTCATATAAATTCATGGCTAAGTCTACCCCACACTTGTTCTTCTTCATCACTTCACGCAAAAACGCCTTCAAAAATCAAGCTTTGCCGACACATAAGGTAAAGGCATCACTATACTAGGCTCATGGAAAGTGTTTAAGGGTGATGAAAGAAAAGGCTCAATCATAGGCTCAAAGGGGTTTACTAAGGTGTCCCACGACGGGCTCCAATAGGGCTCATGCTTTATTTGGCTTTATTCAATCATATTCAAAATCAAGGTATTTTATGAATAAAAACGTTTTGAAAATCAACAAGAGTAAGTTTAGCATACTAGAGTTCATTAAAAAGCTATGGCACATAGTCATCGAATATGCAAAGAATTATGAGGTTTCATGCTTCCTACGAATCTATCGAATTTTATCTTTTTATCGCTCAAGAAGAAAGCAAATTGGCTCTAAACCTCACATAGGTTATAATCGAAATAAATTAGCTAAAACATGCATGCTTCATAATCAACAAGTCCTACATGCTCCTACCAATGCACATAATCCATGAAACTCACAATTTTAATTGTATGCACAACTATCATCTATGTATGCAAAGAGGAGAAAAACATCATTGACATATTAGGGGCATCCTAAGACTCGAAACACACAATTTAAACACTCTATTTTTGTGGAACAATTTTCTGAATACGTTACTAAGCACACAAAACTAAGCAAAAACAAAAACGGAACACAAAGCAAAGACTCTAAACTAAGCACACAAAAGCAAAAACAAAAACGGGAATACGTTATCCCACCCCACACTTAGAAAATTACATTGTCCTCAATGTAAGTACAATTCTATATCAACGAATTCCCTAAGCATGGAATAGACTAACATAAACCAACAAATCATCACAAATCAAAGAAGAAGAGAAGGGTTAAGAAATTTCAAACTCCCGGTGATGGCTCCTTCACTTTTCTTTGATCGAATTGGGTTGCCTCCCAAGTAGCGCTTTGTGTTTATAGTCCATAGCCTAGACTTTTCACCGTATGTTGCATGTGTTCATCTCGCTCCAAAGTAGCTCAAATCGGCAAGAAGAAGTTCGATGCGAAGTTCGTTGCATGTGGTGTCCGATTGTGTCGAATTCTGCGTATCCGACTGTGTCAGCGTGTCCGGATGTGTAGCAGACGTATCCGGCGTATCCTGGGTTTCAGCTCGACTGCTCTCGGTTTCTTGTAACATCTCATTAATCCTGCCGGCGATGGCAGGTCCGGCAGGTGGTTCAGCTGCAGCAGCAGGGAAGGACTGCCTCTCGGCAGTAGGGCTTGTGTTCGGCAATGTTATGCTAGGGCTGCCGGCAATTGCAGGGCCGGCAGCAATACTTGTGAGTTGTGTCACTACCGAGGTAGGTGTGGTTGGTGGGGCGTCCTCCAAAAGTTGGAAAGCAATGGTGTGTTCATGGAATGAATCGTAGGACTTGTTGATTATGAAGCAAGCAATGGTGTCTTCAAGCGATGCCCATTAACCTTGAACTCTTTATTGCTGCTCGGATTAAGGATCTCAATGGCTCCATGTGAAAATACTTTAGTGACTATGAAAGGTCCAACCCATCGAGAACGAAGCTTACCCGGAAAGAGTCGAAGTCGAGTATTGAATAAGAGAACTTTTTGACCCACCTCGAATTGCTTGCCTCGTATCATCTTGTCATGGTACACCCGAGTCTTCTCCTTATAGATCCATGCAGCATCATAGGCTTCATTACGGATTTCTTCAAGTTCGTTGAGTTGAAGCTTTCTATGAAGACCGGCATCATCAATATTCATGTTGAAAGCCTTGATTGCCCACCATGCTTTGTGCTCTAGCTCAACCGGTAAGTGACATGCTTTGCCATAAATTAACCGAAAAGGGGACATACCTATCGGTGTCTTGTACGCAGTCCTATAAGCCCACAAAGCATCATCGAGAAGATCACTCCAATCCTTCCTGGAAGGTCCAACCGATTTCTCCAAAATGTGCTTGATCTCTCGATTACTCACCTCGGCCATACCACTTGTTTGAGGATGATAAGGTGTAGATACCTTATGCGTGACTCCATACTTCTTCAATAAGGCTTCAATGGTGCGGTTACAAAAATGGGATCCTCCATCGCTAATCAAGACTCTTGGAACTCCAAAACGGGAAAAGATGTTGGTCTTGAGAAACCCGGCTACCACCTTGGCATCATTGGTGCGTGTAGCCCTTGCTTCGATCCACTTTGACACATAATCAACCGGAAGCAATATGTAGAGAAAACCCTTACTTGAAGGAAACGGTCCCATGAAGTCAATACCCCATAAATCAAAAATTTCAACCTCAATGATAGGCGTGAGCGGCATTTGGTCTCTAGCTCCAATGTTCCCCATTCTTTGGCATCTATCACATGCTTTGCAAAACATGAATGCATCTTTGAAGATCGTAGGCCAAAAGAAACCACAAGTAAGTACCTTCAAAGCCGTTTTCTTCGGTCCAAAGTGCCCACCACAAGCTTCGCTATGACAAAAAGCAAGGATGGAGCGATGCTCATTCTCCGGCACACATCTTCGAATAACTTGATCACCACATTGCCTCCATAAGTATGGATCATCCCACAAGAAGTGTCGAGCTTGCTTCCTTATTCTCTTTTGTTGGTGGCTCGGCATCTCTTTGGGAAATCGGTGTGTAGCAAGAAAATTTGCAATGTCGGCATACCAAGGCTCGTGCACTTCAAGTCGAAAAAGTTGCTCATCCGGAAAGGTCTCTAATAGGGGCAGTCGATCCTCTTCCTTCACAAGTCTACTCAAATGATCGGCTAAAACATTCTCCACTCCTTTCTTGTCTTTATGACGTGAGCCTAAGCTCGCACGCAATAATAAACCCTGCAATCGTTAGTAGTATAGACATAAGTAGGGATCGTTCTAGCCGGGGATTAAGGGTACCTGAAATATGAGAATGTTAACAAAAATATTCACAAACATATATGCACACAATTGTCACACTTATATACATATATACGAATTTATCATGGGGGATGAAGATGAGGTTCGGCAGCAAGGACTGCCTCTATATCTAAGACACGAAAATAAACCTAAACTACTATATACAAGTGATCATCATCTCTCACAAAACATTTAGCACCAAGACTCTTTAACATATAAACTCACATGCAAGAAAGTAAGGAACAAGTATCAACATGTTTAAATTCAAAATTAGTTCCGACTACAACTTAGTTGTAAGACTTCTCAAGTTTTAAGACCGAACTTTTGGTTATGGGCCCTAAAGTTATGTTAATCCTTTTGAGACTTAACAATTAATCACAATAGTCTAAATCGGAGACATGCAAAACAAGCAAGGTTGTCAATCATCTTGTTTTAACATGTAAGAAATCCAAAGTACTATACCCTAAGTGAGCAAAAACAAATCAAGGCAACCTTTTGAGTATCTAGCCATATTTGTTATTACTCGGGTTTGATGAAACCTAACACCTAGATTTACATGCAAACAACAAATGCTTAAGCACAACTAATGTTTCGGTTTATAAGGTCCACTCTTTTAGATTTCTAACCAATTTCAAACCTAAGACATGCATCTATACCACTGTCCTAATTATCTAACATACGAATTCACAAGTTACATATTACAAATTAGCATGCAAAATTCATTGTTCTTGTCGAAACCTAAACTTAACTCTAAGCATCCATTCAAACAAGTCTTTAACATACAATTTATAAAACCAAAATCGGTTCACACATAGACATATAAACCAACACCAAACATACATGAATGTTTCATAGACAAAACTAAACATAACTAGACAAAAATTACTAAAACCGAAGAAGGGAGTGGATCACACTTTGAGACACCTTGAGAGCTTCAAGTCGTGTGGATCCGGCGAAGTATGGAGGCTGGGGTGAGGCTGCACGGCAGTAGGTTGTGGAGGAGAAGTTCCAAGATTCGGCAAAGCAGAAACTTGGTTGAGGTGAGGTGAAGGTGGTTTTCAGTTTAGGTTTTTGTCTAGGATCTTTGGGGAATTTTGGTAGAGTTTAGGCCTTGTGTTTATGCTTGAGATGAGATAGATTTCAGAATGAAAAGTGGGGGTATATATAGAGGATAGGGAGAGAGGCTGCCGGCAGTCCCTATTGCACAAAGATTTCAGAAAACCTCATGGGATTAGGTTTTGCAACCTTCCTTTCATAGTTCAATTAGGTTTTCTTTTTCTGAATTTTTCTTCAAGGCTTGGGCTTCACATCTTCATGGACTTCTTGTATGGTCTTGGACTTCATTTGACATGTCTTGGTCCATCGAAAAATACCCCAATTGCCGGCAGCACACAAAGGCATACAATCTGCCTCTATCCGGCAGCTTCTCCTAGTGTGACTAGGAGAACGTCTTTCTTCAAGTTTTTCTTCAATGCCATGGCCTAGTGTCTTCCTCTTCCCTTCATAAGGCTTGAACCATCTTCACATATGCATTTGTGCACCATTAGGTCCATCAAAAACAGAAAACACGAAAAGGGGGCAGTAGGTTCCTGGAATCGGCAGATTTGACCTTGCTGCAGTAATTCCGGCTTATCTCCCTCCGTGGAGCTCCGATTGATGCAATTGCAAGTCTCAGATAAACTAGACACATATGGCCATCTCCCCATAAAACAGTTCGACCAAATTCTTTGTGAGTCGACGGGAATGATTTTTCGAAGTTGGGACACAGTCCCAGGAATTTCCTGGAAGCCCCTGGATTGGAATGTTCGGACTGCCCTTTTGCAGCCAACTTTTGGGCGACTTCCCGAACTCCGATTGATCTGAAATTTTAACACAACATTCCTCAGCATATGAATATTAAGCAAACCAAATTTCATAGAATTTGGACAAGGATAGATCACAGTTTCATTCATCTCAAAATCACGAAAAAGACATATTTTGCATTATTTTCCAGATTTCTCAAACTTAGTCATTTTTCGGATTCTTAACCATTTTTCACAAAACTCTACCAAAATTGACACTAACTACATTATGACTCAATCTTAGACAAATAAGGGTTAAACAAAGCATAAACGAGGGCATAAACACATTAATATCGTCGCACATTGTGCTCCTATCAACTACCCCACACTTATCCTTTGCTAGTCCCTTAGCAAACTAAATAATACTAAGACTCTAAACAAACTATTGCCCCTAACAATTTGTCTCAGGCTCGTATGTACACATAGCTTTCAAGTTAATGCATGAGAATGCTAAGCACGAAAATTTCAAGCTTCATGAACATGTGACATCAATATGAACATATAAGAGCAAAAGGTAAGCATGTAAACATGTTAAAGCTAATCCAATCCTCCTCACTAGGCATACTCTCTTCTTTTTCTCTCGAAGCATGGTTATTCACACATAAGTATATGCAAGTGAAAGATAATGAATTACGAAGAGTAACTTGCATATGTCAAATAAACGAAAGCACTTTGTGAATTTTTATGGAAAAACCTCATATGACAACTATATGCACCAATGAACCAAAACCATATGCTCAACTCTTGAGAAAATCTCCACAAATCAAAGTATGCCATCTTAAGAATCATGAAAACGTTATAGGGGAATAAATATGGGGCTCGGCTATAGGGAAGGAAATTTAGGATAAGTGGTGCTTAAAAACGTCACCAAGACTTGGCAATTCTTGATCCTCCTTATGGCTTCACTCCAAGGGTCGGATATTATCTTGTTGGACCCTTCTTTCATTTTTTACTTCCCGAAACATCATAAACATGGACAAAGGTCGAATTTTCACAATGCTAGACCTTCCAATACGAACGAAATTCCAAGCTCACAACATTTATTCAAGGATAGGACTTAGCAATTTTCAATCAAAACCGTGCCTAAACTTCTTTTCTTTTTCTTTCGGACTTCATGTTTTTCTTTTCTTTTCTTTTCTGTCCGTTTACATATTTTTTCACTTTTGCTAGGCACGGCATATACATTTTTCACACAATTTCTAGCTAAGTCCACCCCACACTTGTTTCATGACATCACTCTACATCAAACCTCCAAATCGATTTCAAACTTTTGCCAAGTCTCGCGAGGACAAGGGTCAAGATATAACTATTCTAAGCATAGGAATTTTAATAAGGGTGATGAAAGAAAAGGCTCAACGTAGGCTCAAAGGGGTTTTCTAAGGAGTCCCACGACGGGCACTGATAGGAGCACAATGTGCGACGATATTATATGCTTATGCCCTCGTTTATGCTTTGTTTAACCCTTATTTTTCTAAGATAGAGTCGTAATGTAGTTAGTGTCAATTTGGTAGAGTTTTGGTGAAAAATGGTTAAGAATCCGAAAAATGACTAAGTTTGAGAAATCTGGAAAATATTGCAAAATATGTCTTTTTCGTGATTTTGAGATGAATGAAACTGTGATCTATCCTTGTCCGAATTCTATGAAATTTGGTGTCCTCAATATTCATATGCTGAGGAATGTTGTGTTAAAATTTCAGATCAATTGGAGTTCGGGAAGTCACCCAAAAGATGGCTGCAAAACGGCAGTCCGAGCATTCCAATCCAAGGACTTCCAGGATTTTTCTGGGACTTTGTCCTAACTTCGAAAAATCATTCCCGACGACTCACAAGGAATTTGATCGAGATATTTTATGAGGAGATGGCTATATGTGTCTAGTTTATCTGAGACTTGGAATCGCATCAATCGGAGCTCCACGGATGGAGATATGCCGGAATTACTGCATCAAGGTCAAATCTGCCGATTCCAGGAACCTACTGCCCCCTTTTTGTGTTTTCTGTTTTTGATGGACCAAATGGTGTACAAATGCATATGTGATGATGGTCCAAGCTTAAGGAAGGTTAGAGGATGACACCAAGCCCATGCTATGAAGAAAATTCAGAAAAAGAAGTCCAAGAATGCAATGTTTATCCCACAAGGAAACATAAGCCAACTAGGACAAGGAAACTCCTTTCCTTGTGTGGCCGGCAAACCCTAGGCTTTTCCCTATATAAAGGCCAACGAATTTCAGAATAAAATCATCTCATCTCAAGCATAATACACTAGCCTAAAGCTCTACCAAGTTCTTTCAAACACCAACACATAAATACCTAGCCGAACCATCACCACCACCACCATATAGCCGAATCCCTTCCACCTTTGTTTCTGCCGATTTCTGTTCTTGCCGAACACCAAGGAGCAGCAGCCGAGCCACCTTGTCACCTTTGAGGAATCTTCAAGGTTTTTAAAGTGTGATCCATTCCCCTATGGCTTTTGTATTTATTTATGTTTGGTTGTTTTGTACGAATTTGTTTCGATTCTTGGTTTTTCTTGAAACTTTGTATGAACCGAATATTGTATGTTATGCATGGTTTTTCTGAAATTTAACTTATGGATTTTGTATGTTGGATAATTAGGGCAGTGGTATTAGAAGCATGTTTAGGATTTATTTTGGTTAGTAATCTAAGAGTGTGCCTTATAAACCGAAGCATTAGTATTGGCTGGAAGCATGTAAATCTAGATGTTAGGTTTCATTTAACCGAGTAATACGAATAAGTCATACGTTGGAGTAGTTTGTTTTGTGTTGCTCACATAGGGTAAAAACCTTAGATTACTTGCATGTTAAATAAGATGATTGACAACCTTGCTTGTTTACATGTCTTCGATTTAGACTCACATGCTTAAATGTTAAAACGCGTAAAACCGGATTAGCATCACCTTAGAAGTCATACGTTGGAGTAGTTTCTAAGAAATTAAGAAGTCTAACAATTGGAAAACCGTTGGAGGCTCTAGTTGTGTCGAAACTAATTTAGGTCTTGAACATGCTAAATACTTGATCCTTACCTTCTTGCATGCAAATCTATGTGTTAAAGAGTCTTTTGTGTGAACTGTTTTGTGTGAGAGATGATGATCACTTGTATATAGTAGTTTAGGTTTATTTTTGTGTTCTTAGTGTTAGTGGCAGCTTTGCTGCCGAACCTCATCTTCATCCCCCATGATAAATTTGTATATATGTATATAAGTGTGACAATTGTGTGCATATATGTTTGTAAATATTTTTGTTAACATTCTCATATTTCAGGTACCCTTAATCCCCGGCTAGAACGATCCCTACTTATTCTATACTACTAACGATTGTAGGGTTTTTGATTGCTTGAGTCGCTTCGGCGGCTCGATCAATTTTTGGCGCCGTTGCCGGGGATTATAAAATCTTGTTATATTTGAATGTTAACTTTGTATATTTGTGCCAATTTCGTATAGATTTATTTTCAGTTTTGTATAAATCTTCTCTAACTTTGCTAATTCATGTATGTATTGTAGAAAATTTTCGATGGTAACTTTAACTCGTAACTTGATTCTAACTTGTAATTGTTGCTAACCTTTACTAACTTTAACATATTAACTATGATTTTCTAACTCATTCTTTTCTAACTCAACTTTTTCTTCTTATTTTTATTTTTGGTTTTGTTCGTTTTGAAGTGTCTTGTGCGTGTGCAGATTGAATTGAAAAGAAAAAGTGCAGTAAATATCAAGTTCTGTCCAAACAGAAATCGGGCAGTACAGTCCGTCGACTTTGGATGGCTGCCGTTTTCAGCTCACAAAACCTGGGATGCTGAGCCATACACCGTTGGAAAGGTCTCTGAGTCTACTTTCTGTAGGATTTTACAGAAGTGGATTTGGAGCTACGAACAGTTCCCAGTTTCAATTTGAGTACAGCAAGGTCAATCTGGCGGAACAGAGAACTGGGCAGATCAATAGGTCCGATTAAAAGCCAAACAAAGCATACTTTCACTGGTCCGATTGAGGTGAATTTTATACCGATGGAAAGCTCTGTGTGTCCACTACAACATTTATTCGGAACCCTTTTGCATTAGGATAGTGGAAAACACCCAAAATCAGGCCTCAAGAGAAGCAGACACGTCTGCCGAGAGAAGCTTGCCTGCCAAGAAAATCCTACTGCCGAGAGGGGCTGCTGCCCCAACTGCGGAGCTGCACATGGCACGATGAATACACAAAACACATGGTGAAAAGTCTAAGCAATGGACTATAAACACAAAGCGCTAATTGGGAGGCAACCCAATTCTATCAAAGAAAAGTGAAGGAGCCATCACCGAGAGTTTGCAATTTCCTAACCCTTCTCTTTTCCTTTGATTTGTGATGATATGTTGGTATATGTTAGTCGATTGCATGCTTAGGAAATTCGTTGATATAAACTTGTGCTTACATTGAGGACAATGTAATTTTCTAAGTGTGGGGTGGGATAACGTATTCCGTTTATGTTTTCGTGTGCTTAGTTAGGAAAGAAAATTCAGAAAAATGTTCCACAAAAAGAGTGTTTAAATTGTTTGCTTCGAGTCTTAGGATGCCCCTAATATGTCAATGATGTTTTTCTCCTCTTTGCATACATAGATGATGGTTGTGCATACAATTAAAATTGTGAGTTTCATGGATTTTGTGCATTGGTAGGAGCATGTAGGACTTGTTGATTAACGAAGCATGCATGTTTTAGCTAGTTTGTTTCCATAATAACCTATGTGAGCTTTAGAGCCAATTTGCTTTCTTCTTGAGCGATATAAAGATAAAATTCAATAGATTCGTAGGAAGCATGAAACCTCATAATTCTTTGCATATTCGATGACAATGTGCCATAGATTTTTAATGAACTCTAGAATGCTAGAACTTACTCTTGTTGATTTTCAAAACATTTTTAATCATAAACTACCTTGATTTTGAATATGATTGAATAAAGATCATTTAGGTTTACCACCAAAGCCAAATAAAGCATGAGCCCTATTGGAGCCCGTCGTGGGACACCTTAGTTAACCCCTTTGAGCCTACGATTAGCCTTTTCTTTCATCACCCTTAAACACTTTCCATGAGCTTAGTATAGTGATGTCTTTACCTTGTGTGTCGGCAAAGCTTGATTTTGAAAGTGTTTTCGCGTGTGTGATGAAGAAGAACAAGTGTGGGGTAGACTTAGCTAGAAAATTATGTGAAAATTGTAATTGTGCCGTGCCTATGAGAAAACAAAAGAAGAAAAATCGAAATCGGACAAAAAGAAAAGAAAAGAAAAGAGAAAAATCAAGTCCGAAAGAAAAGAAAAGAAAGAGGCACGGTTTCAAAAGAAAATTTGGCCAAGTCTAATTGTTGTGAATTTGGAGTTTTTGTTTGCATGTGAAGGTCTACTATTGTTATATTTTGACCTTTGTTCGTATTCACTATGTTGTGGGGAAGTAAAGAATGAAGGAAGGGTCCAACAAGATGAAATTTGACCCTTTCGGCGAGAAGACATAAGGAGATCGAGCTTTGCTAAAGGCCTTAGTGACGTTTTGAGCCTCCTTATCCAAATAGCGAATACCTCTTAGCCTAGCCCCATTACAACCTTATTATTGATCTTTTTCATGATTCTTAAGATGGTTAAATTTGATTGTGGAGACTATCTCAAGAGTAAGCATATGGTTTTGGTTCATTGGTGCATATAGTTATCACATGAGGTTTTTCCATCAAAATTCACAAAGTGCTTTCGTTTCCTTGATATGCAAGTCACTCTTTGTAATTCATTATCTTTCGCTTGCATATACTTATGAGTGAATTACCATGCTTCGAGAGAAAAGAAGAGAGTATGCCTAGTGAGGAGGATTGAATTAGCTTAACATGTCTACATGCTTACTTTTGTTCTTATATGTTCATATTGATGTCGCATGTTCATGAAACATGGAATTTTCGTGCTTAGCATTCTCATGCATTAACTTGAAAGCTATGTGTACATACGAGCCTGAGACAAATTGTTAGGGGCACTAGCTTGTTTAGAGTCTTAGTTTTATTTAGTTTGCTAAGGGACTAGCAAATGATAAGTGTGGGGTAGTTGATAGGAGCACAATGTGCGACGATATTATATGCTTATGCCCTCGTTTATGCTTTGTTTAACCCTTATTTTTCTAAGATAGAGTCGTAATGTAGTTAGTGTCAATTTGGTAGAGTTTTGGTGAAAAATGGTTAAGAATCCGAAAAATGACTAAGTTTGAGAAATCTGGAAAATATTGCAAAATATGTCTTTTTCGTGATTTTGAGATGAATGAAACTGTGATCTATCCTTGTCCGAGTTCTATGAAATTTGGTGTCCTCAATATTCATATACTGAGGAATGTTGTGTTAAAATTTCAGATCAATTGGAGTTCGGGAAGTCACCCAAAAGATGGCTGCAAAACGGCAGTCCGAGCATTCCAATCTAAGGACTTCCAGGATTTTTCTGGGACTTTGTCATAACTTCGAAAAATCATTCCCGACAACTCACAAGGAATTTGATCGAGATATTTTATGAGGAGATGGCCATATGTGTCTAGTTTATCTGAGACTTGGAATCGCATCAATCGGAGCTCCACGGATGGAGATATGCCGGAATTACTGCATCAAGGTCAAATCTGCCGATTCCAGGAACCTACTGCCCCCTTTTTGTGTTTTCTGTTTTTGATGGACCAAATGGTGTACAAATGCATATGTGATGATGGTCCAAGCTTAAGGAAGGTTAGAGGATGACACCAAGCCCATGCTATGAAGAAAATTCAGAAAAAGAAGTCCAAGAATGCAATGTTTATCCCACAAGGAAACATAAGCCAACTAGGACAAGGAAACTCCTTTCCTTGTGTGGCCGGCAAACCCTAGGCTTTTCCCTATATAAAGGCCAACGAATTTCAGAATAAAATCATCTCATCTCAAGCATAATACACTAGCCTAAAGCTCTACCAAGTTCTTTCAAACACCAACACATAAATACCTAGCCGAACCATCACCACCACCACCATATAGCCGAATCCCTTCCACCTTTGTTTCTGCCGATTTCTGTTCTTGCCGAACACCAAGGAGCAGCAGCCGAGCCACCTTGTCACCTTTGAGGAATCTTCAAGGTTTTTAAAGTGTGATCCATTCCCCTATGGCTTTTGTATTTATTTATGTTTGGTTGTTTTGTACGAATTTGTTTCGATTCTTGGTTTTTCTTGAAACTTTGTATGAACCGAATATTGTATGTTATGCATGGTTTTTCTGAAATTTAACTTATGGATTTTGTATGTTGGATAATTAGGGCAGTGGTATTAGAAGCATGTTTAGGATTTATTTTGGTTAGTAATCTAAGAGTGTGCCTTATAAACCGAAGCATTAGTATTGGCTGGAAGCATGTAAATCTAGATGTTAGGTTTCATTTAACCGAGTAATACGAATAAGTCATACGTTGGAGTAGTTTGTTTTGTGTTGCTCACATAGGGTAAAAACCTTAGATTACTTGCATGTTAAATAAGATGATTGACAACCTTGCTTGTTTACATGTCTTCGATTTAGACTCACATGCTTAAATGTTAAAACGCGTAAAACCGGATTAGCATCACCTTAGAAGTCATACGTTGGAGTAGTTTCTAAGAAATTAAGAAGTCTAACAATTGGAAAACCGTTGGAGGCTCTAGTTGTGTCGAAACTAATTTAGGTCTTGAACATGCTAAATACTTGATCCTTACCTTCTTGCATGCAAATCTATGTGTTAAAGAGTCTTTTGTGTGAACTGTTTTGTGTGAGAGATGATGATCACTTGTATATAGTAGTTTAGGTTTATTTTTGTGTTCTTAGTGTTAGTGGCAGCTTTGCTGCCGAACCTCATCTTCATCCCCCATGATAAATTTGTATATATGTATATAAGTGTGACAATTGTGTGCATATATGTTTGTAAATATTTTTGTTAACATTCTCATATTTCAGGTACCCTTAATCCCCGGCTAGAACGATCCCTACTTATTCTATACTACTAACGATTGTAGGGTTTTTGATTGCTTGAGTCGCTTCGGCGGCTCGATCAGGCACAAATAGGGCACATGCTTTATTTGGCAATGGTGGTGATCCTAATATAACGTTTTCAATCCTTTTCAAAATCAAGGCAATTTTTATGACTATCAAGTTTCAATAATCACAAGAACGAGTTCTAGCACTTCTAGAGTCCATGAAAAGCTATTGCATATAGTCATCGAATAATCAAAGAATTATGAGGTTCACATATTAGCATGCTCGAAATTTTCAATTTATCACTCATGAAGAAAGCAATTTGGCTCTAAAGCTCACACAGGTTATTATGGAAACAAACTAGCTAAAACATACATGCTTCGTAATCAACAAGTCCTACATGCTCCTACCAATGCACATAATCCATGAAACTCACAATTTTAATTGTATGCATAACCATCATCTATGTATGCAAAGAGGAGAAAAACATCATTGACATATTAGGGGCATCCTAAGACTCGAAGCAAACAATTTAAACACTCTTTTTGTGGAACATTTTTCTGAATTTTCTTTCCTAACTAAGCACACGAAAACATAAACGGAATACGTTATCCCACCCCACACTTAGAAAATTACATTGTCCTCAATGTAAGCACAAGTTTATATCAACGAATTTCCTAAGCATGCAATCGACTAACATATACCAACATATCATCACAAATCAAAGGAAAAGAGAAGGGTTAGGAAATTGCAAACTCTCGGTGATGGCTCCTTCACTTTTCTTTGATCGAATTGGGTTGCCTCCCAATTAGCGCTTTGTGTTTATAGTCCGTAGCCTAGACTTCTCACCATGTGTGTTGTGTATTCATTGTGCCATGTGCTCGGTTTGTGGTGTGGCAGCCTCCTTTCTCTCGGCAGTGGGCTGCTTGGCAGCAGCGTAAGCATGCAGGGGCAGCAGCAAGATTGGCAGCGTAGATGGCTGCGTGGCTGCAGCAGTGTAATGTGCAGGGGCAGCATGCAGCGAAAGGGCAGCAGCATCGCGTTAGGCAGTGTCTTGGCAGGGTCTTCTCGGCAGCAGCGGGGCTGGCTGCAGGGGCAGCAGCATCGGCAGGCTGCACTGCTGCATTGGCAGCTTTGTTGTCATGGCGCGCATGTTGCGCATGTATCTCGCTGCTCTCAGTAGCAGCATTGTTAGCATACAAGGGCAGGGGCAGCAGTGGCGTGCAGGGCAGCAGCAGGTTCCTCCCGGCAGCAGCACAAGTAGGTGCAGTGGCAGATTCGTCCCGGCAGTTCCACACAGCAGGCTGCCTGTTGGCAGCAGCGTAGGTAGGCTGCTCTAGGCAGACCACCACAGCAGGACCTCGGCAGAACAAGTTGCTCTCGTCAGGGTCGTTCAGCAGGTTTCTCGGCAAGGACGCTCGACAGGTGCTCAGCAGTGCGCAGGGCAGCAGCAGGGTAGGCTGCAGACAGCTTGGCAGCAGCTTTGGCAGATGGTACACTTCCCCTTTAGGCTCAAATTTGGGTGTGCTCCACTATCCTAATGCAAAAGTGTTCTGAATAAATGTTGTAGTGGACACACAGAGCTTTCCAACGGTATAAAATTCACCTCAATCGGACCAGTGGAACTACTCCTTGTTGGGTCTTTAATCGGACCTATCGTGCTGCCCAGTTCTCTGTTCTGCCAGACTGACCTTGCTACACTCAAATTTAAACTGGGAACGGCTCGAGACTCCAAATCAACTTCTGTAAAATCCTACAGAAAGTAGACTCAGAGACCTTTTCAACGGTGTATGGCTCACTTTCCCAAGTTTTGTGAGCTGAAAACGGCAGCCATCCAAAGTCGACGGACTGCACTGCCCGATTTCTGTTTTAGGCAGAAGTTTGGAATTTCCTGCACTTTTTCTTTTCAATTCAATCTGCACACGCACAAGACACATAAAATCGAACAAAAACAAAATAACTAAAATTCAAGAATATACAATTTCATACAAGCTACGATTTCAACAAATTTTTCAAGGTTAGAAGAGAAAAAAGAAATACAAGAGTTAGAACGTCATGTTAGAGAGTTAGGATATATAAGTATACGTTAAAGTTAGAGACACAGATTGTTATCAAACTTTACATCACGAATATTAACACAGTTTAACATTCACATAAAACAAGATTTTATAATCCCCGGCAACGGCGCCAAAAATTGACGTGAGCCTAAGCTCGCACGCAATAATAAACCCTGCAATCGTTAGTAGTATAGACATAAGTAGGGATCGTTCTAGCCGGGGATTAAGGGTACCTGAAATATGAGAATGTTAACAAAAATATTCACAAACATATATGCACACAATTGTCACACTTATATACATATATACGAATTTATCATGGGGGATGAAGATGAGGTTCGGCAGCAAGGACTGCCTCTATATCTAAGACACGAAAATAAACCTAAACTACTATATACAAGTGATCATCATCTCTCACAAAACATTTAGCACCAAGACTCTTTAACATATAAACTCACATGCAAGAAAGTAAGGAACAAGTATCAACATGTTTAAATTCAAAATTAGTTCCGACTACAACTTAGTTGTAAGACTTCTCAAGTTTTAAGACCGAACTTTTGGTTATGGGCCCTAAAGTTATGTTAATCCTTTTGAGACTTAACAATTAATCACAATAGTCTAAATCGGAGACATGCAAAACAAGCAAGGTTGTCAATCATCTTATTTTAACATGTAAGAAATCCAAAGTACTATACCCTAAGTGAGCAAAAATAAATCAAAGCAACCTTTTGAGTATCTAGCCATATTTGTTATTACTCAGGTTTGATGAAACCTAACACCTAGATTTACATGCAAACAACAAATGCTTAAGCACAACTAATGTTTCGGTTTATAAGGTTCACTCTTTTAGATTTCTAACCAATTTCAAACCTAAGACATGCATCTATACCACTGTCCTAATTATCTAACATACGAATTCACAAGTTACATATTACAAATTAGCATGCAAAATTCATTGTTCTTGTCGAAACCTAAACTTAACTCTAAGCATCCATTCAAACAAGTCTTTAACATACAATTTATAAAACCAAAATCGGTTCACACATAGACATATAAACCAACACCAAACATACATGAATGTTTCATAGACAAAACTAAACATAACTAGACAAAAATTACTAAAACCGAAGAAGGGAGTGGATCACACTTTGAGACACCTTGAGAGCTTCAAGTCGTGTGGATCCGGCGAAGTATGGAGGCTGGGGTGAGGCTGCACGGCAGTAGGTTGTGGAGGAGAAGTTCCAAGATTCGGCAAAGCAGAAACTTGGTTGAGGTGAGGTGAAGGTGGTTTTCAGTTTAGGTTTTTGTCTAGGATCTTTGGGGAATTTTGGTAGAGTTTAGGCCTTGTGTTTATGCTTGAGATGAGATAGATTTCAGAATGAAAAGTGGGGGTATATATAGAGGATAGGGAGAGAGGCTGCCGGCAGTCCCTATTGCACAAAGATTTCAGAAAACCTCATGGGATTAGGTTTTGCAACCTTCCTTTCAAAGTTCAATTAGGTTTTCTTTTTCTGAATTTTTCTTCAAGGCTTGGGCTTCACATCTTCATGGACTTCTTGTATGGTCTTGGACTTCATTTGACATGTCTTGGTCCATCGAAAAATACCCCAATTGCCGGCAGCACACAAAGGCATACAATCTGCCTCTATCCGGCAGCTTCTCCTAGTGTGACTAGGAGAACGTCTTTCTTCAAGTTTTTCTTCAATGCCATGGCCTAGTGTCTTCCTCTTCCCTTCATAAGGCTTGAACCATCTTCACATATGCATTTGTGCACCATTAGGTCCATCAAAAACAGAAAACACGAAAAGGGGGCAGTAGGTTCCTGGAATCGGCAGATTTGACCTTGCTGCAGTAATTCCGGCTTATCTCCCTCCGTGGAGCTCCGATTGATGCGATTCCAAGTCTCAGATAAACTAGACACATATGGCCATCTCCCCATAAAACAGTTCGACCAAATTCCTTGTGAGTCGACGGGAATGATTTTTCGAAGTTGGGACACAGTCCCAGGAATTTCCTGGAAGCCCCTGGATTGGAATGTTCGGACTGCCCTTTTGCAGCCAACTTTTGGGCGACTTCCCGAACTCCGATTGATCTGAAATTTTAACACAACATTCCTCAGCATATGAATATTAAGCACGCCAAATTTCATAGAATTTGGACAAGGATAGATCACAGTTTCATTCATCTCAAAATCACGAAAAAGACATATTTTGCATTATTTTCCAGATTTCTCAAACTTAGTCATTTTTCGGATTCTTAACCATTTTTCACAAAACTCTACCAAAATTGACACTAACTACATTATGACTCAATCTTAGACAAATAAGGGTTAAACAAAGCATAAACGAGGGCGTAAACACATTAATATCGTCGCACATTGTGCTCCTATCACTTTAATCTCAATATCGAATTCTTGAAGCAAAAGAATCCATCGAATGAGCCTCGGCTTAGCATCCTTCTTTGTCATAAGATACCTCAAAGCGGCATGATCACTATAGACAATACCTTTGGAATTCAAAAGATATGATCGAAACTTTTCCAAAGCAAAAATTACCACTAAGAGTTCCTTCTCCGTTGTTGTGTAGTTGAGTTGAGCATCGTTGAGAGTCCTTGAAGCATAGTAAATGGCGCATGGCTTCTTCTCAATTCATTGTCCAAGTACCGCTCCAAGTGCATAATCACTAGCATCACACATCAACTCAAATGGCTCATCCCAATTCGGTGAAACCAAAACCGGCGCCGAACACAAAAGTTCCTTCAATCGGCAAAAAGCTCTCTCACATGCATCCGTCCACTCAAACGTCACCTCCTTTTGTAACAAGTTGCTCAATGGCTTGGCAATTGAAGAGAAGTCTTTAATAAATCTTCGATAAAACCCCGCATGGCCAAGAAAACTTCTTACAGCCTTCACACACCTAGGGCTCGGCAATGCTTGTATTAGCTCCACCTTGGCTTTGTCAACCTCTAAGCCTCTTGCCGAAATAATGTGCCCTAGAACAATGCCTTGCGTGACCATGAAGTGACACTTCTCCCAATTGAGCACAAGATTTGTCTCTACACACCTCTCAAGTATCTTCTCCAAGTTCCCCAAACATGCATCGAAGGTGCCTCCATACACACTAAAATCATCCATAAACACTTCGATAATGTCTTCAATAAAATCCGAGAAGATAGCATACATACATCTTTGAAAAGTGCCGGGTGCGTTGCATAGTCCGAATGGCATCCGCCGATAAGCAAACGTGCCAAATGGACAAGTAAAAGTGGTCTTCTCTTGATCATCCGGGTGTATCATGATTTGATTGTAGCCACTATAACCATCAAGAAAGCAATAGAAAGAATGGCCGGCTAATCTCTCTAGCATTTGATCCATAAACGGCAATGGCATGTGATCCTTCCTCGTTGTAGCGTTGAGCTTTCTATAATCGATGCACATCCGATGACCGGTTACAAGTCTTTGTGGCACAAGCTCATTCTTCTCATTCTTGACAACCGTTACACCACTCTTCTTTGGCACTACTTGCACGGGAGATATCCACTTACTATCCGAAATTGGGTAAATCACCCCACAATCAAGCAACTTGATGATTTCTTCCTTCACAACTTTCATCATGGGAGGGTGAAGTCGACGTTGAGCTTCCTTTGTCGGCTTAGCTCCTTCTTCTAATAAAATGCGATGAACACAAGTAGTAGGGCTTATTCCCTTGATGTCCGCTAAGGTCCAACCTATAGCGGTCTTGTACTTCTTAAGCACACGTATCAAATCAACCACTTGCTTCTCACTAAGCATTGAAGACACAATAACTGGTAGTGTATCTTCTTCTCCAAGATAAACATACTTTAAGTGACTAAGGAGTTCTTTAAGTTCTAATTTTGGGGCCTCTTCCACACTTGGTCGAAATTTTGTTGTGGCACTTGGAATTGACAAGAACGAATCAAAAGCCTTGGCATATGGCCGAGCCTCGAGCTCGGCACAAATCTCTATTGAGTTCGGCATCATCATAAAAGGTTCGGCAATGTTCCCTTGCTCGGCCGGCACCTCTTCCTTGTTCTCGTGCATGATTCGTTCTCCCCTCTTGTCAAATCCGACCCCTTGCTCAATCGCTAATTGCTATGCGTCGAGCGAGGTCGTCATAACTTGCTCGACCTCCTCCAATACATCAATGACACAACCCTCCTTCAAATCAACATTAGGGAATTTCATGGCATCAAACACATTAAACTTAATCACCTCACCATCAAACTCCATAGTTAGGTTGCCCTCGGCCACATCTATCTTTGTGCACGCCATCCTCATAAATGGTCGCCCTAGTAGCAATTGAGTGCTATTGACCGGCGAATCCTCCATCTCAACCACATAAAAATCGGCAGGGAATATCAATTGGTTAACTTACACCAACACATCCTCCACATAACCCTCCGGATACTTACTTGAGCGATCCGCAAGTTGAATGATGACATTGTCCTTCTTGAGAGGCCCTATACTCAACGTTTGATACACATTGAGTGGCATGACATTGATCGATGCTCCCAAATCCAACATCACATCCTCAAAACGAGTGTTTCCTATCACACAAGGCACATTGAAGCTTCCCGGATCCTTCATCTTTGGTGGCAACTTCCTTTGAATAACGGCCGATACCGTCTCGCTTATAGTCACCACACGAGTCTCCCTCATATGCCTTCTAGCCGTGCAAAGCTCCTTCAAAAACTTAGCATACTTCGGTACTTGCTTAATGCACTCCAACAAAGGGATGTTGACTTGCACTTTCCGAAAAATCTCCAACACCTCCTCATCGGACTTATCCTTCTTCGATTTAGCAAAGCGAGAAGGGAATGGAATGCTTGATGTTGATACCCCTCCCTTGCTTGCTTGGCTCGGCAATACTTCATTCCTTGATGTTGCGGGATCATACTCAAGCTCGTTGCGCAGCCCCTTGTCCTTCACATGGTTTCCGGCCTCATGCTCTTTCTCGGCAGCAGCCCTGCCAGTTGCCCTATCACTCTCGGCAGCTTGGCTCTTCTCGGCAGCATGGCCCTTGGCTGCAGCCCCTTCGGTCCCCTCAATATGGCTGCCGGCAATGGCAGGTCCGGCAGCTTCCTCTTCATCCTCAATAACCTCAAAAGTTACTCGCTTCTTCTTTGGACTTGTTGGAGGAAATAACTCTCTTCCACTACGAGTTTGAATCACTTTGGCTTGCTCATTCCTCGGATTGGGAATCGTATTGCTTGGCAACTTCCCTTGCTCATTAAATCTTCCCATAAAGTCTACAACTTGGCCCATTTGAGTCTTGAGTTCACCAATGTCCTTTTGATGATTTTGTTGCCCCGCGAGCAGTGCTTGAGTAGCACTTGACAAAGATTGGAGCAAAGCATCGTAGTTGGGATTGCTCGGTGCGGCTTGGCCTTGGCTCGGCCCTCCTTTAGTTTGGTTCGGCAAGGCTGCATAGGATCCCTGGTTCGGCTGAAAAGGTTGCCTAGGCACAAATGGTGCCCTTGGTACATATGGCGTTCCTCCCTCTCTCGGTTGCATAGGTGCCCTAAGCACATTGTCATTATTCGCGCATCGAAAGTTAGGATTATCATTGAACCTCGGGTTGAAGTTCCCAAACCGTTGACCTCCCTGAAAACCAATAGCATTGCACTCCTCTACTCCCTCATTAACTCCAAATTGAGGGCATTGTTCGGTCTCATGGCTCTCGGTGCAAATTCCACAAACCATGGCACGCTTCTTCATCAAATTACTCACCAAGTCGGTAAGCTTGTCCACTTTCTCCTCTAACTTTGAGCTCGAAGACGTCTCATGCACTTTCTCATTCCTTGGCACATTGCCTCGTGTCGTGCCAAATTGTTGGTTGTTCAAGGCACGAACTTCCAACAAACTTCTTGCCGCACCGGCATTCAACTCCAAAAAGCTACCTCCCGCGGCTGAGTCAAGAAACTCTCTCTCCATGACACGCAATCCCTCATAGAAATATTGTAGCAAGAGCCCATCGCTAATGCCATGCGATGGACACAAAGAAACTAGGGACTTGAACCTCTTGTAGTAGTCGAAGAAAGTCTCATCTCCGGCTTGCTTCACACTAGTAATTTGCTTCCTCAGATCAGTAATACGTGAAGCAGGAAAGTACTTGAGCAAGAACTCATCCATCATAGAACTGCACGAAACGATGCGACCACTAGGCACCTCAAATAACCACTCCTTCACTTGATCTTCTAAAGAAAACGGAAATGCCTTCATTTTGAAGTGTTGCAAATCAGTCCCTCTCGGACACATAGACTCCGTGGTGAAGTTAAACCACACTAGTAATTTGCTTCCTCAGATCAGTAATACGTGAAGCAGGAAAGTACTTGAGCAAGAACTCATCCATCATAGAACTGCACGAAACGATGCGACCACTAGGCACCTCAAATAACCACTCCTTCGCTTGATCTTCTAAAGAAAACGGAAATGCCTTCATTTTGAAGTGTTGCAAATCAGTCCCTCTCGGACACATAGACTCCGTGGTGAAGTTAAACCACTGTAGATGCTTGTTAGGATCCTCACTCGGCATCCCATAAAACGATTTCAGCTTATGGAGGAATCCACTCCTCAATTCAATCTCTCTCGTCTTGTCAGCTTCCAAGGGAGGATAAGTGATATTAGAAGGAGCAACTCCAGCTCCAGCAACATGACCATTCTGTGATCGGATTGAAGCCATTATTTCTTCTTCTTCTTCTGATTCGGCAAAGGCCTCAAACTCTGGATTCTGAAGATCACACGACGACGAAACAAAGGATGGGGAGCTCGGCAAAGAATCAGACACGGACGACACTGATGGTGATCTGGACGGTGATGATGGCAAGGTTGGTGATGGAACTGATGAACTGGTTGGTGACGATGGTAATGGTACTAAACGAGCAATAGCGAGTTCTTGATCTAAACGTTGCAAATGGCTTTGAAGATCTCTTATCCAAATATTAGATTCGGACATGCATTATTTCTGAAATTTGCAACATTTAAACAAGTTAGAACATCGTAAAGAAAAAATGCAAGAATATACATCATTACAAGCCACGGCATTGGCGATTACACAAGAATTTTCAAACAATGGCACACAAACACAAGTTCGACAAAGCATAAGTACACACGACAAAGCACAAATACATTCGGCAATAGAGAGCAGAAATCAAAACGTCCATGATCATGTAATCGCTAAGTCTAATTTCTTTTAAAATTTGTCCTAACTCTCGAAGTACGTGGAACAGAGGAGATAACGGTGCAATGGACTGATACAGCCCCCGGTAGTATCATGCTTAACCCGATATACCTCAAGAGTTTGAACCACAAAACTAATTTTTATCTTCGAAGAAAATAGGCCATATATGTCAAGTTATGTTCTAGCATCTAAAGTGAGGTGATGCTTCGGCACAAGCTGTCGACTAGGTCGAGCGTGCTCTACTTTTCAAAGGCGGTGTCGTTAAAATTCACTGAGGACGAACCCCCTACAGGAACCAGGCAGGACTCGTTGTTGGACACCACGGAGGGCGAACCCCTTATTGACTCACTCACCGAGAATGAACATCAGTCTATGGGCCTTGAGATCTAGTTAAACAAACCTGAGAACCATATCAATGAAAATAACTTGCCCCATACTTGGTAAAACAAACTCGGGTCCTAGCAGTCTACAAGTGTTGATTAAAACCGCCCTCAACCTCATAGAAGTAATACTATTGCCGAAAAGACGCTTATATGCGTGGGGGGGAAGTATCCCGCGTTTCCCAATCTACATAGAAACGGTCTCCGACATAGCACCATTCACATGAAGGGTTTTGGTTATGATCAACAAAAGTGGCTTCACCTACATGTTACACTTTAGAAACTACAATAAACTCAAACATACACAACACTATCAACTCCCTAGAAATTAAACTAAGTGATTACCAACATACATCAATATACATCATGCAACTTCCGAAATTTAAACTCTACATGCCGAAGCATATTTCTACTTTACAAAATCCCAAAATAAAATTAAAGATTACAACTTTACAAATTTACAACAAAAATTTCCAGCAACATATATACACAACAATAACATAAAACAAGCTTTTATAATCCCCGGCAACGGCGCCAAAAATTGATGGGAGCCTAAGCTCGCACGCAATAATAAACCCTACAAAATGTCGTTAGTAGTAAGAGCAAGTAGGGATCATTCTAAGCCGGGGATTAAGGGTACCTGGAATATGAAATTGTTAGACAAAAACTTATATACATATATACAACACGTCACACATGGGGAAAATATATGGATCGGCAGCTTGCTGCCCCTAATGCTAAGAAACGAAAATTAAACGTAAGCTAATATATACAAGTGATCATCATCTCTCACACAAAACAGTTCACGCAAAAACTCTTTAACACATAGATTTGCATGCAAGAAAGTAAGAGACAAGTATTTAGCATGTTCAAGACTCAACTTAGTTTCGACCTACAACTAGAACGAATCCGATTTTTACCTAGTTGTAAAACTTTTTCTAATGTTTTAAGATCGAGCTATTCGCATGGTGATCCTAAAAGTTATGCTACCTTATACAAGACATAGCATTGAAGCACAAAAGTCTAAAATCGAAAACATGTAAACAAGCAAGGTTGTCAATCATCTTATTTAACATGCAAGTTTTAGCTAAGGTATTACCCTAGGTGAGCACAATAGAATCAAAGCAACATGAGTTTCATCTTTATTCATTCTACTCAGGTTAAATGAAACCTAACATCTAGATTTACATGCTTTAAACAACAATTGTTTTAAACACAACTAATGTTTTGATTTGTTAAGGAACACCCTTAGATTACTAACCAAATTAAATCCTAAACATGCTTCTAATACCACTGCCCTAATTATCCATACATACGAAATTCACATGCTAAAATTACAAAACTTGAACACAAACATCAATCATGTATTCGGTTTACATAAAAGTTCAATAAAAACCAAGAAACGAATTGTGTTAATACAATACAACCAAACTACAACAAATACTAAGGCCATAGGGGAGTGGATCACACTTTTAGAACCTTTGAAGACTCCTCAAGACGTGACGAGATGGTACTTGGTGCTGCTCCTTAGTGCTCGGCCTAAGCAGGAATCGGCAGAAGGCAAGGTGAAGGGATTCGGGAATTTGAAGTGGTGGTGATGGTGTTTTGGCTAAGTATTTGGGTAATTGGTACTTAAGAAACTTGGTAGAGCTTTGGCTAGTATTTTATGCTTGAGATGAGATGATTTTCAGAATGAAAAAGTGAGGGTATATATAGAGGAGAGGGTGTTGCCGGCAGCCTTATTGCAAAAGGAATTCAGAAAACCCAGTGGGATATGGATTTGAAATCTTCCTTTCATAGTTCAATTAGGTTTTCTTTTTCTGAAATTTTCTTCAAGGCTTGGGCTTCACATCTTCATGGACTTCAATTGACATGTCTTGATCCACCAAAAATGCTTCCATTGCCGGCAGCAACATTAAGGCACAGAATCTGCCTCTTTCGGCAGCTTCTCCTAGTTTGACTAGGAGAACTTCTTTCTTCGTTTTCTTCCTCAATGCCCGGGCTTGGTGTCATCCTCCTTCCTTCTTTAAGCTTGGATTATCTTCACAAATGCACTTGTACATCATATGGTCCATCGAAAAGCAGCAATTGTGAAAAGGAGGTAATAGGTTTCTGGAATCGGCAGAAAAGACCTTGCTGCAGTAACTCCGGCATATGTCCACCCTCGGAGCTCCGATTGATGCGATTCCAAGTCTCAGATAAACTAGACACATATAGCCATCTCTCCATAAAATATCTCGATCAAATTCCTTGTGAGTCGTCGGGAATGATTTTTCGAATTTGGATCAAAGTCCCAGGAAAATCCTGGAAGCCCCTGGATTGGTTTGCTCGGACTGCCGTTTTGCAGCGATCTTTTGGGTGACTTCCCGAACTCCAATTGATCTGAAATTTTAACACAACATTCCTCAGTATATGAATACTAAGCACACCAAATTTCATTGAATTCGGACAAGAATAGATCATATTTTTACTCAACGCAAAATCACGAAAAAGACATATTTTGCACTATTTTCCAGATTTCTCATACTTAGTCATTTTTCGGATTCTTAACCATTTTTCGCCAAAACTCTACCAAATGAACACTAAACTAAATTATAACTCTATCTTAGAAAAATAAGGGTTAAGCGAAGCATAAATGAGGGCATAATCATATAATATCGTCGCACATTATGCTCCTATCAGTTTCGTTGTCTAAAGTTTGTGGCCTAAGAAAGTAGACGACGAAAATTATAAATTTCGTCGCCTAAAGAAAGTACTTAGACGACGAATAAAATTCGTCGTCTAAGAAGGATTGGTGACGAAAAAAATTCTTAGAGGACGATGTTTTTCGTCGGCTATGGACTTACTTAGACGACGAAAAATAATTGTTTCGTCGCCCAAGTTATTTACTTAGGCGACGAAAATAATATATTCGTCGTCTAAGTAAATCACTTAGGCGAGAAAAATGATAGTTTCGTCGCCTAAGTAAGAATTTATATTAAAAAAAAATAACCGAAATTGAGACAAAATATTAATTAATAAATTGAGACAAAATTTATTAATACAAATCAAATACTTACATCATCATGAAGTTAATACAGAAGGACATGTATAAAAAATCACAAAATCATACATACTCCCCTACAGAAGCTTAAGAGGAAAATCCACATTTTCATCTTCAAAATGTATCAACTTTGTGAACAAGAGAATTTCGTACCCGTAGAAGTGGTGTGTGACGCTTCCTGACCTGCACAGCAGTCGAAAATTGAATCCCTAAGCAATATATTCAACAAGAACTATTCGAACACCAACTAATATTGTAGAATGATATAAAACTATGTTCAACATCATCTCACAACCAAACTGGAAAGAAACTTATAGGAACAAAAAATCGGATAGAGTCTATAGCCGCAGAGAGATTAGAACAAGAGTAGGCACGCACCGTATAATCTCAGCCATGTTTCTCAGCAAATTCCCATGCTGCTTCTTCACTTTCAAAACTCAGTCCTGCATCACCCACATTGGCATAGGGATCACCTGTCGATGTCCAACCCATCAATGGATTTTCCCATCTGTCAAAATGTCAACAAAGAAATAGTATGTATTAGCATATGCTATTTAACAGAATTGAAATTGTAAATTGGCAAATGCAGCTCTTGAAGTTCGATGCATAATCAAGTGTTGTATGGCCACATAGAGCCATTCACCTAGGCTGAGATCTTGAAAATGACAAGTTCAGCTACATATTCTAATGATAGCCACAAATCAGTCTTTGACAAGAGTAAAGGAATGCACCTCAATGTTTTGACCAAGAGAAGAAATTGTTGGGTCCGTGGCCACCATTGCAGTTTCACAAAGCTTTATAGCCTTATGCACATCTTTAAGATGACCCCACTTTGGCTGCCTAATAAGTCCTGCAGCATAAATGAATTGTTAAGTTGATTCTCAGTGTCATTGGTAATATTGACACTCTGACAGCAACGTATATAAATTTGCTGTAGTGAAGCAGCGTAAGTTTTGAGTGTTAATGGTCTAACAAATTTGTCTTCTCATATAAAAACTACATTCTATGATCAAGTATAGCCCATCCCCTTGATGTCGAAGCATCAAATTGACAGAATATATACTTGCTTCCAAGAATAAGTAAACATACCCATTCATATCATCACCCTCAGAGGAATCAAGGTTTCCAAAGAGCACGCTTTCAATAGAAACTAAATAGATTATCAGTTGACAAACGAAATAATATCTCTAGCTATCAATTCAAACTTTTAAGGTTGCCGATGACTATGCCTTATATGTTTGATTAATATGGCAAATTCGCAATGCTAGCCAAAGACTTAATAATAAACAATATTAGCACAAGTAATTAGTAATGAGTACCCTATGCATCATTGCTACTCAAAACCCTCGAGTACTATGACGAGTTTGGCTACCTGTTTTGTTAGGCTGAGCTTCCTATTTTTCATTTACCTATTTGGTGTGGACTGTGGTCCTTAATTGATAACTCTAACAAATTTTGTATCATGTGAAGGCATATCCTAATGACGTGGGAGAGAATTAGAGAGAGACAGAGAGCATACTGGAATGGAAAAATGAAATTGACGTTTTGCATTTTGGATATGTACATCAATAATGCAGTGATCCAGAAGCCTACCAATTCTATGTAAGTCGATCTCATGGCGTTCATGTTTCACTGCGTACTCAAACAATTAATCATGTTTGCTGAAGAAATTAAACTAGCTAGCTAGCTTGCACTAATTGTGTATACCACAAAAAACATAATTTTGTTTCTCAACAGATTGCAGACTGATAATATTGCATAAACAGAAACATTCTTACAGGATGACGAGGATCTACAAGCATAAGGAAAAGACCTCTGACAATAAGTGATTGCCTTGCCTGCCAAATTCACCAGAAACAATGTGGAGTCTTGTTCAAGAATATATCCATAGAGAAATTAGGCTTAATCAGTATATTTGAAGGGAACGAGAGAGAGAGAGAGAGAGAGAGAGAGAGAGGGAGAGAAAGAGAGAGCCATACTGAGCGAGGGAGGCGGAGGCGAGGGAGGCGACCGACGAGGAGGCTGGGGCGGAGGCTGGCTGAGGAGGTGGCTAGGGCGGGGGCTGGGGCTAAGTGGTAGAGGCGGAGGCAAGACCGGCGACCGACACGGAGGTTGGGGCGGGGGCCACAAGGCGGAGGAGGGAGCGGCGAGTGAGGAACCAAAGATGAATTGGGGAGATCGACTGAACCAAAATGTTTAAGGGATTGCAGATCGAGTATATTCAATTGACTTAGGCGACGAAACCTCCCCTTTCTTCTCCTAAGATAATAACCTAGACCACGAAATATTCAAATTTAGTCTCCTAAGATAAAACCTTAGACGACGAATACAAATATTTCGTCGCCTAAGATAATTTCGAATTTTTCTCAATTTATTGGTGCAAAATTAGGCCGCCAATTTATTAAATGAAAAAAATATATATATATTTACTTAGATGACGAAAATTAGATTTTCGTGGCCTAAGCTTTTACTTAGACGACGAAATAACTAGTTTCGTCGTCTAAGTAATAACTTAGGCCACGAAAATCTAATTTTCGTCGTCTAAGTAAATATATATTTTTTTTCATTTAATAAATTGGCGGCCTAATTTTTATTTAATGTGTTAAAACATTTACGACGAGTTCATAGAAAAACAATTAGGTTTAGAACGTTTATATACTAAGTATCTGTCAGTCGGATCCCCGAATGGTTCAAGGCGCATATATTAACAGTCGAAGTACGTACGTACAGACCATTTTATAATTGTAATTATACATCAAAACGCTATTACGTACCTTTACATGACCTTGTTTGGTCGACTCTTCCAAACATATGAGACCTAATTATCCATGTAAAAATTTGAAAACTTTTACCTCCCGATACTATGGCTCCCCATAGAGAGAGATAAGTTTAAATAAGGTTGACCGCATCGATCGGGGCTCTAATTTTGTTGGATTTAAGTGATTTTTTTACCATCACCATATTTCATCATAACGATTAAATGCTATTTCACAGCGTTTTTCAAAATTTGACTTCTTATATATAGTTGTTTCGAAAAGTTGTACACTTCAGTATAATCTACTAATCAAGTTATACCGGATTAGTAAACATGTTGTCATTATAATGGTTAAATTTACAAAATGAAAATTTTGACCGTCTGATATGATTGTTATAGTTAACTATGAGTAGAGTATAAAAATCAACTCGTTTCGTGAACGGTCGATGCTCGATCGAATCAATCAACCATATTTTCATAAAACTTATCACACGAAAACGTTATTACGTACCTTTAGATGATCTTGTTTGGTCGACTCTTCCAAACATTAAACTCTCATATAGATGAAACCTATATATCCATGTAAAAATTTAGAAACTTTTACCTCCCGATACTATGGCTCCTCATAGAGAGATAAGTTTAAATAAGGTTGACCGCATCGATCGAGGCTCTAATTTTGTTGGATTTAAGTGATTTTTTTACCATTACCGTATTTCATCATAATGATTAAATTCTATTTCACAGCGTTTTTCAAAATTGGACTTTTTCTATATAGTTGTTTCGAAAAGTTGTACACTTGAGTATAATCTACTAATCAAGTTATACCGCATTAGTAAATATATTGTCATTATAATGGCTAAATTCACAAAATGAAAATTTTACTATATAGTCTAGGTTTACTTAGGCCACGAAAATTAATTTTTCGTCGCCTAAGAGCCACACTTAGGAGACGAAAATATTATTTTCGTCGCCTAAGAGTACATCTTAGGCGATGAAAATTAAGTTTCGTCGTCTAAGAAGAAAACCTATCGACGAAAAAAAATTCATCGTGCTCGTCATTTCTTAGACCACGAAAAAAAAGGTCATCGTCTAAGATTTTTTCTTAGGCGACGAATTTTCAATTTTCGTCTCCTAAGTACAAATCTTAGGCGACGACTTCTTTTTTTCGTGGTCTAAGATAATGCACGGACGACGAATATTTTTTTCGTCGGTATGTTTTTGTCTTAGACCACGAAAATAAGAATTCGTCGCCTAAGACTGTTCTTAGGCAACGAAAATTTGTTCTTAGGTGAGGAAAGTTTTTTTGTCGCCTAAGCTATCTTAGGCGAGGAATTTTTTTAAGTTTCGTCGCCTAAGGTTTTTTTCCTTGTAGTGTATGATAAGTTGTCTTGATTTGTGTTGTTTCATATGGGTTTAGAGTGGTTGAAAGAATTTACATAGTAATAAGAAGAGTAATGCATTGCTTGTTAATATGTTTCCGACTAAAAAGACTTTGTGCCTAATTGCTATACATATTTATTTTCGACGATAAGTGTTCTCAAAGATGTCTAGTATAACTTTAGAGTTAGACGATAAGTTAATCTTGAAGTATTTGTGAGTCTTAATCGATTGGTAAACCAATAAGGAGCTAATTAGGTTGGAACTAAGTCAAGTCTAGAACACTTTAATATGTTGCCGTGAGCCTTGTTTGCTAAATTGTTGTGTGTTTTGATTGCTTATCTGCTATTGCTTTGTGGAATAATATCGACCAACATGTATATAGTAATCTAGGATTTATTTTCGTGTCAATTAGTTTTAGGGCAGCCTTGCTAACAAACCATATCTTCACCCCCCTTTTTGTTATGTTTCTATATATAGATGTGAATAAGTGTCATAATTGTTTGTATATGTGTGTTTTGTATTATAACCCTTTACCTGTCAGGTACCCTTAATCCCCGGCTAGAACGATCCCTACTTACTATATGCTACTAACGATTTCTTGTAGGGTTTATCATTGAAGTGCCGCTTCGGCGACTCGTCAAAACCACAAAACAACTATGTGTCTAGACGATAATACCTTGGCCGCATGTCCACCGAGCTTCAAAATTTAAGATAAATTCGGCATAAGTGAATCTTGAGGCTTGAATTAAAACGTTGTGAGCTTTAACTTTAAAGGTATATCGGATAAAAGCATAATACTACCTTGGGTTGTTTCACCCCATTGCACTGTTATCTCCTCTGCTCTACGTACCTTGAATTTTAAAGTTGTCTGAATAAAAGCAATTAGACTCTAACAGTTCAACATATTTGATGTGCTATACTATTTCGTAAATGTTTAAAATTATTAACCGAATTCCTTGTTATACTTGTAAATTTCGTGTGACATTTACTTGTAAATTTTGGTGCTTGATACTTATACAATTTGTTTGTTTGATACTTGTAAAAATATTGAAGTTTGGTGCTTTACAAATAATGATACATTGAAAATCGTACTAACTTATACTTATACATTCTAACTATACTTTAAAGTTTTGTTTCTTGTTTTCTAATTCCTTGAAATCTTTGAAATTCTCAGATCAATGAATGTCCAGTCATAAGATTTGGACCAAGTGTATCAAAGGAGAATTTCAAAGAATCATTGAAGAAGGGGATCTTAACGTCGAAATCACTAATTCTCAACTTGAGGAAGATCTTGACGTTGATTTCCCTAGTTCACCACTCGAAGCAAGGATCATCACACCTCTCACTATCATCATCAACCGTTCACGAGCAAGAAGAGACAAATTATGGGCTTGATCCATTGTTGCTTGACGAGCTAGAGTTTGAGTTACTAGCAAGCCCATTTCCTCAAGGGTATTTGAATTTCAACTTACCTGATCCTACACTACCAAGAATGGCATCAATCAGAGAACAAAATGGACATGTAGCTGGGGACGACATGGTGCCCTCAAACATCACCTATCCAACCGTAGCAGCTGGTAAATCTGAAGATTTTGAGCTTCGTGGTGGCTTTATGAGTGAGCTATCTAAGTTCTATGGACTTGCAGTTGAGGACCCTAACTCTCACTTGCAACAATTTCAATTCACGTGCGAGTCCATGTGTCCTAAAGGAGCAGATATTCAACTTGTGAAGATGAGAGCTTTTCTATTTTCACTTGATGTCAAAGTAAGGAAGTGGTTGTTTATCTTGCCAAGTGGGAAGATCATAAATTGGAACAGCATGGTGCATGAGTTTCTTCTCAAGTACTTTCCAGCTTCAGGAGTGACTCAGCTGAGGGGTCAGATTACAGGAATCAAGCAAGCTCAAGACGAGCCATTCTATATATGATTATTATGATCGGTTCAAGAGTCTCATTGCCTCTTGTCCAGCTCATGGTATTCATGAGGGCCTTCTCCTTCAATACTTTTATGAAAGAACGCGTGACTATGATAAGGTGTTTCTTGATTCAGCAGCAGGAGGATCGTTCCTAGAGAAGGGAAACGTGGAAGCCACGGCATTGTTGGAGACTCGAGCTTTGAAGAATGATAGGAGCACAATGTGCGACGATATTACATGCTTATGCCCTCATTTATGCTTTGTTTAACTCTTATTTGTCTAAGATAGAGTCATAATGTAATTTAGTGTTAATTTGGTAGAGTTTGGCGAAAAATAGTTAAGAATCCGAAAAATGACTAAGTTTGAGAAATCTGGAAAAATAATGCAAAATATGTCTTTTTCGCGATTTTGTGACGAGTACAAATATGATCTATCCTTGTCCGAATTCTACGAAATTTGGCGTGCTTAATATTCATATACTGAGGAATGTTGTATAAAATTTCAGATAAATTGGAGTTCGGGAAGCCACCCAAAAGTTGGCTGCAAAACGGCAGTCCGGGCATTTCAATCCAGGGGCTTCCAGGATTTTCCTGGGACATTGATCCAACTTCGAAAACTCATTTCCGTCGACTCACAAGGAATTTGATAGAACTATTTTATGGGAAGATGGCCATATGCGTCTAGTTTATCTGAGACTTGGAATCGCATCAATCGGAGCTCCACGGAGGGAGATAAGCCGGAATTACTGCATCAAGGTCAAATCTGCCGATTCCAGGAACCTACTGCCTTTTTTTTTGTGTTTTCTGTTTTTGATGGACCAAATGGTGTACAAATGCATTTATGAAGATGGTTCAAGCTTTATGAAGAGAAGAGGAAGACACTAGGCCATGGCATTGAAGAAAAACATGAAGAAACAAGTTCTCCTAGTCAAACTAGGAAAAGCTGCCGATTGTGGCAGATTTGATGTCTTTGGTTGCTGCCGGCATATGGGGCATTTTCGATGGATCAAGGCCTATCAATTGAAGTCCAAGACCATACAAGAAGTCCATGAAGATGTGAAGCCCAAGCCTTGAAGAAAAATTCAGAAAAACAAAACCTAATTGAAGTAGAAAAAGGAAGGTTTCAAACCATATCCCATTAGGTTTTGTTTTTCCTTGTACAAGAAGGGCTGCCGGCAAGACCTAGTATTCTCCCTATAAATACCCAACTTTTACACAGAAAAACGAGTCACATTCCAAAGTAAAAATCTAGCCAAAGCTCTACCTAAATTTCCCTTGAGTCCTACACAAAAACCTTAGCCAAAACCACCTCCACCACACCAAAAGTTTCTGCCGAAACCTTGGTTCCTTGCTGCCGATACCTTCACTGCCGAGCAGCAGCCATCCGAACACCATCATCCACGGATCCATACACGACGAAGTCTTCAAGGTTTCTAATGTGTGATCCACTCCCTACTCTTGGCTTTGTAAATTTTTGTGTAGTTATGTTAAACTTTGTCTATAAAGTTAGCATGAATTCTTGGTTTCAATTTTTATGTCTATGTATGAATTGGATTGAAATTTGGTTTTATGATTTGCATGTCAATTTATTTTCTTTATCTTCAAGTAAGGTTTTAGATGTAAGAATATGGATTGCATGTTAAAAAGTAAGGGAAAGATGTAATGAATTAGCTAATAGGGTAATCGGCAAGAACATATGTTAATTTGGTTTTAGGGTTTTCTTGACTTGTTCTTTAAATTCGTGTGCTTAAAGATTAGTAATCTATGTAATTGCAATATGTAGGTTGTTAATCTCATTAGCCGAAATAATATGGGTTAAGTAATCTTTAGGGTTATGTTAATTTATGTTGTTTTCACGAGGGCTAGAGTAATTTAAATAAACATGCTTGTTAATAAGAAGTGGTGACGCCTTGCTTATTTAATTTGTTTCCGATTCAAAAGATTTCGTGCTCAATTACTATGCATGTTTGTTTTCATCTAGAGGAGTTCTCAAATATGTTTAGTACAATTTTAGGGTTAGACGTAAAGTTAATCTTAAATACCTATGAAATCTCGGTTAGTAATACCTATAGGGAGCTAACCAAATCGGAGTTAAGTTGAGTCTAGAACATTTTAACATCTTGCCGTGAGTCTTGCTTGCTAGTTTGTTATATATTTTGATTGCTCTCGTGTTAGTGCTTTGTGGAAGAATGTCGACCAACCTTGTAAATAGTAGACTTAGGATTTATTTGTCAACATTTAATTTCGTGTCATTTAGCATTAGGGCAGCTTGCTGCTGATCACAATCCTTCCCCCATGAGTGACGTTTTTGATGTATATATGTGTGAATATTTTGACTAACAATTACATATTTCAGGTACCCTTAATCCCCGGCTTAGAACGATCCCTACTTATGTCTATACTACTAACGATTGCAGGGTTTATTATTGCATGCGAGCTTCGGCTCCCGTTCAATTTTTGGCGCCGTTGCCGGGGATTATAAAAGCGTGTTTTATGTTATTGTTGTGTATATAATGTTGCTGGAAATTTTTGTTATGAAGTTGTAAAGTTGTAATTGTAAATTTATTTTGGGGATTTTGTAAAGTGGAAATATGCTTCGGCATGTAGAGTTTAAATTTTGGAAGTTGCATGATGTATAATGATGTATGTTGGTAATCACTTAGTTTAATTTCTAGGGAGTTGATAGTGTTGTGTATGTTTGAGTTTATTGTAGTTTCTAAAGTGTAACATGTAGGTGAAGCCACTTTTGTTGATCATAACCAAAACCCTTCATGTGAATGGTGCTATGTCGGAGGCCGTTTCTATGTAGATTGGGAAACGCGGGATACTTCCCCCCCACGCATATAAGCGCTTCTTCGGTAATAGTATTGCTTCCATGAGGTTGAGGGCGGTTTTAATCAACACTTGTAGACTGCTAGGGATCCGTGTTTGTTTTACAAAGTATGGGGCAAGTTATTTTCATAGATATGGTTCTCAGGTTTGTTTAACTGGATCTCAAGGCCCATAGACTGATGTTCATTCTCGGTGAGTGAGTCGATAGGGGGTTCGCCCTCCGTGGTGTCCAACAACGAGTCCTGCCTGGTTCCTGTAGGGGGTTCGCCCTCCGTGATTGTAATGACCTTTGAAACGTAAAATCCGCACGACCTAGTCGACAGCTTGTGCCGAAGCATCACCTCACTTTAGACGCTAGAACATAACTTGACATATGTGGCCTATTTTCTTCGAAGATAAAACATGTTGTGTGGTTCAAACTCTTGAGGTATATCGGGTTAAGCATGATACTACCGGGGGCTGTATCAGTCCATTACACCGTTATCTCCTCTGCTCCACGTACTTCGAGAGTTAGAACAAATTTAAAAGAAATTAGACTTAGCGATTACATGATCATGAACGTTCCAACTTTGGATCTCTTATTGCTGAACCATGTTTGTTCTTTGCCGAAATTTTGTATGTTTGCCGAATGTTTATAAGTGAATCATTGTTGAAATATGTTGTGTAAGTGCCAATGCCGTGGCTTGTAATGATGTATATTCTTGTTTTCTATTTCTTTACGAGGTTCTAACTTGTTTAAATGTTGCAAATTTCAGAAATAGTGCGTGTCCGAATCTAGTATTTGGGCAAGAGATCTTCAAGGCCGTTTGCAATGTTTAGATCAAGAACTCGCTATTGCTCGTTTTGTGCCATTACCGCCATCGTCACCAACCAGTTCATCAGTGTCATCATCATGGCCGAGTTCACCCCTAGCGCCGTCAGTATCTGAGTCAGGGACGAGCTCACCATCGTTTGTTTTGTCGTCGTGTGATCTTCAGAATCCTGAATTTGAAGCTTTTGCCGAATTAGAAGAAGAAGAAGAGATCATGGCATCAATCAGATCACAGAATGGTCATGTTGCTGGAGCTGGAGTTGCTCCTTCTAATATCACTTATCCTCCCTTGGAAACTGACAAGACTGGAGAGATTGAATTGAGGAGTGGATTCCTCCATAAGCTGAAATCGTTTTATGGGATGCCGAGTGAGGATCCTAATAAGCATCTGCAGTGGTTTAACTTCACCACGGAGTCCATGTGTCCAAGAGGGACCGATTTGCAACACTTCAAGATGAAGGCATTTCCGTTCTCATTAGAAGACCAAGCAAAGGAGTGGTTGTTTGAGGTGCCTAGTGGTCGCATTGTTTCGTGGAGTACTATGATGGATGAGTTTTTGCTCAAGTACTTTCCTGCTTCACGTATCACTGATCTGAGGAAGCAAATTACAAGTGTGAAGCAAGCCGGAGATGAGACTTTCTTCGACTACTACAAGAGGTTCAAGTCCCTACTTTCTTTGTGTCCATCGCATGGCATTAGCGATGGGCTCTTGCTACAATATTTGTATGAGGGATTGCGCGTCATGGAGAGAGAGTTTCTTGACTCGGCCGCGGGAGGTAGCTTTTTGGAGTTGAACGCCGGTGCGGCAAGAAGTTTGTTGGAAGTTCGTGCTTTGAACAACCAACAATTTGGCATGGCACGAGGCAATGTGCAAAGGAATGAAAAAGTGCATGAGACGTCTTCAAGCTCAAAGGTAGAAGAGAAAGTGGACAAGCTTACCGACTTGGTGAGTAATTTGATGAAGAAGCGTGCTAGTGTATGTGGAATTTGCACCGAGGGCCATGAGACCGAACAATGCCCTCAATTTGGAGTTAGTGAGGGAGTTGAGGAGTGCAATGCAATTGGTTTTCAAGGAGGCCAACGTTTTGGAAACTTCAATCCAAGGTTCAATGATCATCCGAACTTTCGATGGGCGAACAATGACAACGTGCTTAGGGCACCTATGCAACCGAGAGAGGGAGGAGCACCGTTTGCTCCGAGGCCACCATTTGTGCCTCGGCAGCCATATATGCCGAACCAAGGAGCTTATGGGGCCTTGCCGAACCAAACTCAAGGAGGGCCGAGCCAAGGCCAGGCCGCACCTAGCAATCCGAACTATGATGCTTTGATTCAATCATTGTCAAGTGCTACTCAAGCATTACTCGCGGGGCAACAAAATCATCAAAAGGACATTGGTGAGCTCAAGACTCAAATTGGCCAAGTTGTAGACTTTATGGGAAGATTTAATGAGCAAGGGAAGTTACCAAGCAATACTATTCCCAATCCGAGGAACGAGCAAGCCAAAGTGATTCAAACTCGAAGCGGAAGAGAGTTGTTTCCTCCAGCAAGTCCAAAGAAGAAGCGAGTGACTTTCAAGGGTATTGAGGAGGATGAGAGGGCTGCCGGACATGACATTGCCGGCAGCCATAATGGAGATGCCGAGAAGAAGGATGGCGAGACACACATTGCCGGCAGCCATAATGGTGATGCCGAGAAGAAATCTGCCGAGCAAGGGCATAATGCCGGCAACAATAGTGCAAAGGACAAGGGGCTGCGCAATGAGCTTGAGTATGATCCCGCAACATCAAAGAATGAGTTATTGCCGAGCCAAGCAAGCAAGGGAGGTGTGCCATCATCAAGCATTCCATTCCCTTCACGCTTTGCTAGAACGAAGAAGGATAAATCCGATGAAGAGGTGTTGGAGATTTTCCGGAAAGTGCAAGTCAACATCCCTTTGTTGGAATGCATTAAACAAGTGCCGAAGTATGCTAAGTTTTTGAAGGAGCTTTGTACGGCAAGGAGGCATACGAGGGAGACTCGTGTGGTGACTATGAGCGAGACGGTGTCGGCCGTTATTCAAAGAAAGTTGCCACCAAAGATGAAGGATCCGGGGAGCTTCAATGTGCCTTGTGTCATAGGCAATACACGTTTCAATGATGTTATGTTGGATTTGGGAGCATCGATCAATGTCATGCCACTCAATGTGTATCAAACGTTGAGTATAGGGCCTCTCAAGAAGGATAATGTCATCATTCAACTTGCGGATCGCTCAAGCAAATATCCGGAGGGCTATGTAGAGGATGTGTTGGTGCAAGTCAACCAATTGATTTTTCCCGCCGATTTTTATGTGGTTGAGATGGAAGATTCGCCGGTCAACAACACTCAATTGCTTTTAGGGCGACCATTTATGAGGACCGCGCGCACAAAGATAGATGTGGCCGAGGGCAACCTAACTATGGAATTTGATGGTGAGGTGATAAAGTTCAATGTGTTTGATGCCATGAAATTCCCCAATGTTGATTTGAAGGAGGGTTGTGCCATTGATGTTTTGGAGGAGGTCGAGCAAGTTATGTCGACCTCGCTCGACGCATAGCAATTAGCGATTGAGCAAGGGGTCGGATTTGACAAGAGGGGAGAACGAATCGTGCAAGAAAACGAGAAAGAAGGGCCGGCCGAGCCAAGAGTTGCCGAGCAAGGTGCCACGGCTGAACCAAGAAATGCCGAGCAAGAGGTTTATGCCGAACCATATTTGATGGTGCCGAGCCAAAAGGAGGTTGCCGCCGAGCTAGAGGCTCGGCCCTATGCAAAGGTATTTGATTAGTTCTTGTCAATTCCAAGTGCCACAACCAAATTTCGACCAAGTGTGGAAGAGGCCCCAAAGTTAGAACTTAAAGAACTCCCTAGTCACTTAAAGTATGTTTATCTTGGAGAAGAAGATACACTACCGGTTATTGTGTCTTCAATGCTTAGTGAGAAGCAAGAAGTGGATTTGATAAGAGTGCTTAAGAAGTACAAAACCGCCATAGGTTGGACCTTAGCGGACATCAAGGGAATAAGCCCTACTACTTGTGTTCATCGCATTTTATTAGAAGAAGGAGCTAAGCCGACAAAGGAAGCTCAACGTCGACTTCACCCTCCCATGATGAAAGTTGTGAAAGAAGAAATTATCAAGTTGCTTGATTGTGGGGTAATCTACCCAATTTCGGATAGTAAGTGGTTATCTCCCGTGCAAGTAGTGCCGAAGAAGAGTGGTGTAACGGTTGTCAAGAATGAGAAGAATGAGCTTGTGCCACAAAGACTTGTAACCGGTCATCGGATGTGCATCGACTATAGGAAGCTCAACGCTACAACGAGGAAGGATCACATGCCTTTGCCGTTTATGGATCAAATGCTAGAGAGGTTAGCCGGTCATTCTTACTATTGTTTTCTTGATGGATATAGTGGCTACAATCAAATCATGATACACCCGGATGATCAAGAGAAGACCACTTTTACTTGTCCATTTGGCACGTTTGCTTATCGGCGGATGCCATTCGGACTTTGCAACGCACCCGGCACTTTTCAAAGATGTATGTATGCTATCTTCTCGGATTTTATTGAAGACATTATCGAAGTGTTTATGGATGATTTTAGTGTGTATGGAAGCACCTTCGATGCATGTTTGGGGAACTTGGAGAAGATACTTGAGAGGTGTGTAGAGACAAATCTTGTGCTCAATTGGGAGAAGTGTCACTTCATGGTCACGCAAGGCATTGTTCTAGGGCACATAATTTCGGCAAAAGGCTTAGAGGTTGACAAAGCCAAGGTGGAGCTCATACAAGCATTGCCGAGCCCTAGGTGTGTGAAGGATGTGAGAAGTTTTCTTGGCCATGCGGGGTTTTATCAAAGATTTATCAAGGACTTCTCTTCAATTGCCAAGCCATTGAGCAACTTGTTACAAAAGGAGGTGACGTTTGAGTGGTCGGAGGCATGTGAGGCAAGCTTTTGCCGATTGAAGGAACTTTTATGTACGGCGCCGGTTTTGATGCCACCAAATTGGGATGAGCCATTTGAGTTGATGTGTGATGCTAGTGATTATGCACTTGGTGCGGTACTTGGACAACGAATTGAGAAGAAGCCATGCGCCATTTACTATGCTTCAAGGACTCTCAACGATGCACAACTCAACTACACAACAACGGAGAAGGAACTCTTAGCGGTAATCTTTGCTTTGGAAAAATTTCGATCATATCTTTTGAATTCCAAAGTTATTGTTTATAGTGATCATGCCGCTTTGAGATATCTTATGACGAAGAAGGATGCTAAGCCGAGGCTCATTCGATGGATACTTTTGCTTCAAGAGTTCGACATTGAGATAAAAGACAAGAAAGGAGTAGAGAATGTTGTAGCCGATCATTTGAGTAGACTTGTGCAAGAGGTGGATCGGCTGCCCCTATTAGAGTCCTTTCCGGATGAGCAACTTTTTCGACTTAAAGTACATGAGCCTTGGTATATGCCGACATTGCAAATTTTCTAGCCACACGCCGATTTCCCCAAGAGTTGCCGAACCACCATCAACAAAGAATAAGGAAGCAAGCTCGACACTTCTTGTGGGATGATCCGTACCTTTGGAAGCAATGTGGTGATCAAGTTATTCGAAGATGTGTGCCGGAGAATGAGCATCGATCCATCCTTGCTTTTTGTCATAGCGAGGCGTGTGGAGGGCATTTTGGAGCTAAGAAAACGGCATTGAAGGTACTTAATTGTGGTTTCTTTTGGCCTACGATTTTCAAAGATGCATTCATGTTTTGTAAGTCATGTGATCGATGCCAAAGAATGGGGAATATTGGACCACGAGATCAAATGCCGCTCACTTCTATCAACGCCATTGAGATTCATGATCTTTGGGGGATTGACTTCATGGGGCCTTTTCCTTCAAGTAAGGGCTTTCTCTACATATTGCTTGCGGTGGATTATGTGTCAAAGTGGATTGAAGCCAAGGCCACACGCACCAATGATGCTAAGGTGGTAGCCAAGTTTCTCAAGACCAACATCTTTTCACGTTTTGGAGTTCCTAGAGTCTTGATTAGCGATGGAGGATCCCATTTTTGTAACCGCACCATTGAAGCCTTGTTGAAGAAGTATGGAGTCACACATAAGGTATCTACACCTTATCACCCCCAAACAAGTGGTATGGCCGAGGTAAGTAATCGAGAGATCAAGCAAATACTTGAGAAAACCGTTGGACCTTCAAGGAAGGATTGGAGTGATCGTCTCGATGATGCTTTGTGGGCTTATAGGACCGCGTACAAGACACCGATAGGTATGTCACCTTTTCGGTTAACATATGGCAAAGCATGTCACTTACCGGTTGAACTTGAGCATAAAGCATGGTGGGCGGTTAAGGCTTTCAACATGAGCATTGATGAGGCCGGTCTTCATAGGAAGCTTCAACTCAACGAACTTGAAGAAATACGGAATGAAGCTTATGAAGCCGCATGGATTTACAAGCAAAAGACCAAAGTTTCTCATGACAAGATGCTTCGTGGAAAGAGGTTTGAAGTTGGCCAACAAGTGCTTCTTTTTAATGCTCGGCTTAGACTTTTTCCTGGAAAACTTCGCTCCAGATGGATGGGGCCATTCACCATTACTCGTATCTTTCCCCATGGAGCAATAGAAATTCGGAATGAAGTCACGGGGAATATATTCAAGGTAAATGGACATAGGCTCAAGATCTATTACAAGCCATTCGAGCCTTTAAACGATGAAACTTTTGTCCATGATCCGCCACCACAAGCCCCCATTGCCGAATCACATTACATACCACCACCTGCCCCCATTTCACCACCACCATGTCAAGCTGCCGGACCTGCTACTGCCGGCAGCTTAAGGACCACACTGCCGAACACACTGCCGGATACAAGCCACCCTGCCGAGCCACCATCTCCCACTTTTGCTACTGCTGAACCGCCTGCCGGACCTGCCATTGCCGGCAGAGTTGACACAAGGCCACAAGAGGCTGGACACAAGGTTGACATGCCAGAGGATACGCCAGACACGGCGGAACAGAGGTCGGACACACCATCCGCTGGCTCGGACACGCCTTCCGCTGCCTCCGATACGACGCAGGATACAACCACCTCTTCAAATGCCGAATCGGACACCTCATGCAACGGTCTTCTCATTGATCTTCTTCTTGCCGATTTGTGTTACTTTGAAACAAGATGAACACATGCAATATGAAAGGTGAAAAGTCTAGGCTATGGACTTTAAACACAAAGCGCTACTTGGGAGGCAACCCATGTCGATCAAAGAAAAGTGAAGGAGCCATCACCGAGAGTTTGAATTTTCTTAACCCTTCTCCCCTTCTTTGATTTGTGATGATATGTTGGTATATGTTAGTCGATTGCATGCTTAGGAAATTCATTGATATTGTTTTGTGCTTACATTGAGGGCAATGTAATTTTCTAAGTGTGGGGTGGGGTAACGTATTCCGTTTTTATTTATGTTTTTGTGTGTTTAGTTTAGAAAAATTCAGAAAATTGTTCCACAAAAATAGAGTGTTTAATTTGTTTGTTTCGAGTCTTAGGATGCCCCTAATATGTCAATGATGTTTTTCTTCTCTTTGCATACATAGATGATAGTTGTGCATACAATATAAATTGTGAGTTTCATGGATTTTGTGCATTGGTAGGAGCATGTAGGACTTGTTGTTTATGAAGCATGCATGTTTTAGCTAGTTTATTTTGATTATAACCTATGTGAGCTTTAGAGCCAATTTGTTTTCTTCTTGAGCGATAAAAAGACAAAATTTGATAGATTTGTAGGAAGTATGAAACCTCATAATTATTTGCATATTCGATGACTATGTGCCATAGCTTTTTAATGAACTCTAGTATGCTAGAACTTACTCTTGTTGACTTTCGAAACGTTTATATCATAAACTACCTTGATTTTGAATATGATTGAATAAAGATCATTTAGGTTTACCACCAAAGCCAAATAAAACATGAGCCCTATTGGAGCCCGTCGTGGGACACCTTAGTAAACCCCCTTTGAGCCTACAATTAGCCTTTTCTTTCATCACCCTTAAACACTTTCCATGAGCTTAGTATAGTTGTGCCTTTACCCTTGATCAAAGTGTTGGCAAAGCTTGATTTTTGAAAGCGTTTCCGCGTGTGTGATGAAGAAGAACAAGTGTGGGGTAGACTTAGCCATGAATCTATTTGAGAAAAATGTATGCCGTGCCTTAGAAAATTGAAAAGAAAAAAAATGTGTGTTCGGACCAAAAGAAAAAGAAAGAAAAATACCGAGAGCAAGAAAAAGTGTGTAAGGCACGGCATAGAAAATTAAAATTTTGTGCATGGCTATTGTCTTGAGTATTGTTGTAATGTTATGGGAAGAAAAGAATGAAGTATGGGTCCAACAAGATGAAATTTGACCCTTTCGGCGAGAAGACATAAGGAGATCGAGCTTTGCTAAAACGCATGGTGACGTTTTTAAGCCTCCTTATCCAAATATCGAATACCTCTTAGCCTAGCCCCATTACAACCCTTTTATTGATCTTTTTCATGATTATTAAGATGGTTAAACTTGATTTGTGGAGATTATCTCAAGAGTAAGCATATGGTTTTGGTTCATTGGTGCACATAGTTGTTACATGAGGTTTTTCCTTAAAATTTCACAAAGAGCTTTCTTTTCTTGACATATGCAAGTTACTCTTCGTAGTTCATTATCTTTCGCTTGCATATACTTATGTGTGAATAAACCATGCTTCGAGAGAAAAGAAGAGAGTATGCCTAGTGAGGTGATTTGAATTAGCTTTTAACATGTTTACATGCTTACCTTTTGCTCTTATATGTTCATATTGATGTTACATGTTCATGAAGCTTGGAATTTTCGTGCTAAGCATTCTCCTGCATTAACTTGAAAGCTATGTGTACATACGAGCCTGAGACAAATTGTTAGGGGCAATAGTTTGTTTAGAGTCTTAGTTTTATTTAGTTTGCTAAGGGTCTAGCAAAGGATAAGTGTGGGGTAGTTGATAGGAGCACAATGTGCGACGATATTACATGCTTATGCCCTCATTTATGCTTTGTTTAACTCTTATTTGTCTAAGATAGAGTCATAATGTAATTTAGTGTTAATTTGGTAGAGTTTGGCGAAAAATAGTTAAGAATCCGAAAAATGACTAAGTTTGAGAAATCTGGAAAAATAATGCAAAATATGTCTTTTTCGCGATTTTGTGACGAGTACAAATATGATCTATCCTTGTCCGAATTCTACGAAATTTGGCGTGCTTAATATTCATATGCTGAGGAATGTTGTGTTAAAATGTCAGATCAATTGGAGTTCGGGAAGCCACCCAAAAGTTGGCTGCAAAACGGCAGTCCGGGCATTTCAATCCAGGGGCTTCCAGGATTTTCCTCGGACATTGATCCAACTTCGAAAAATTATTTCCGTTGACTCACAAGTAATTTGATCGAACTATTTTATGGGAAGATGGCCATATGTGTCTAGTTTATATGAGACTTGGAATCGCATCAATCGGAGCTCCATGGAGGGAGATAAGCCGGAATTACTGCATCAAGGTAAAATCTGCCGATTCCAGGAACCTACTGCCTTTTTTTTTGTGTTTTCTGTTTTGATGGACCAAATGGTGTACAAATGCATTTATGAAGATGGTTCAAGCTTTATGAAGGGAAGAGGAAGACACTAGGCCATGGCATTGAAGAAAAACATGAAGAAACAAGTTCTCCTAGTCAAACTAGGAAAAGCTGCCGATTGTGGCAGATTTGATGTCTTTGGTTGCTGCCGGCATATGGGGCATTTTCGATGGATCAAGGCCTATCAATTGAAGTCCAAGACCATACAAGAAGTCCATGAAGATGTGAAGCCCAAGCCTTGAAGAAAAATTCAGAAAAACAAAACCTAATTGAAGTAGAAAAAGGAAGGTTTCAAACCATATCCCATTAGGTTTTGTTTTTCCTTGTACAAGAAGGGCTGCCGGCAAGACCTAGTATTCTCCCTATAAATACCCAACTTTTACACAGAAAAACGAGTCACATTCCAAAGCAAAAATCTAGCCAAAGCTCTACCTAAATTTCCCTTGAGTCCTACACAAAAACCTTAGCCAAAACCACCTCCACCACACCCAAAGTTTCTGCCGAAACCTTGGTTCCTTGCTGCCGATACCTTCACTGCCGAGCAGCAGCCATCTGAACACCATCATCCACGGATCCATACACGACGAAGTCTTCAAGGTTTCTAATGTGTGATCCACTCCCTACTCTTGGCTTTGTAAATTTTTGTGTAGTTATGTTAAACTTTGTCTATAAAGTTAGCATGAATTCTTGGTTTCAATTTTTATGTCTATGTATGAATTGGATTGAAATTTGGTTTTATGATTTGCATGTCAATTTATTTTCTTTATCTTCAAGTAAGGTTTTAGATGTAAGAATATGGATTGCATGTTAAAAAGTAAGGGAAAGATGTAATGAATTAGCTAATAGGGTAATCGGCAAGAACATATGTTAATTTGGTTTTAGGGTTTTCTTGACTTGTTCTTTAAATTCGTGTGCTTAAAGATTAGTAATCTATGTAATTGAAATATGTAGGTTGTTAATCTCATTAGCCGAAATAATATGGGTTAAGTAATCTTTAGGGTTATGTTAATTTATGTTGTTTTCACGAGGGCTAGAGTAATTTAAATGAACATGCTTGTTAATAAGAAGTGGTGACGCCTTGCTTATTTAATTTGTTTCGATTCAAAAGATTTCGTGCTCAATTACTATGCATGTTTGTTTTCATCTAGAGGAGTTCTCAAATATGTTTAGTACAATTTTAGGGTTAGACGTAAAGTTAATCTTAAATACCTATGAAATCTCGGTTAGTAATACCTATAGGGAGCTAACCAAATCGGAGTTAAGTTGAGTCTAGAACATTTTAACATCTTGCCGTGAGTCTTGCTTGCTAGTTTGTTATGTATTTTGATTGCTCTCGTGTTAGTGCTTTGTGGAAGAATGTCGACCAACCTTGTAAATAGTAGACTTAGGATTTATTTGTCAGCATTTAATTTCGTGTCATTTAGCATTAGGGCAGCTTGCTGCCGATCACAATCCTTCCCCCATGAGTGACGTTTTTGATGTATATATGTGTGAATATTTTGACTAACAATTACATATTTCAGGTACCCTTAATCCCCGGCTTAGAACGATCCCTACTTATGTCTATACTACTAACGATTGCAGGGTTTATTATTGCATGCGAGCTTCGGCTCCCGTTCAAAGAACCAGAAATTTCAACCTCAAACACGTTCAAAGCAAGTGAACGAAACTAGAGCCAATCCAGCGTTGGAAGAGACGGTTGACAAGCTTGCCAACATGATGGCACAATTTATGAAGTCTCAGAAATCTCAAGTGTGTGGGGTATGTGCCGATGGACACCCTACAGATCAATGCCCTCAAATGGGAAGTGAAAGCTTTAAAGAGGTGAATGCTTTGGGATACCAAGGAGGAGGTTATCAGAATAACTTCAACCCAAGGTGGCGTGATCACCCCAATTTCAGGTGGTCCAACAATGATAATGTGCTCAAGCCTAATGCTCAACCAAATGCACCTTTTCAACCAAGGGCAGCCATACCTTATCAAAGGCTATAAGCTCCATTTGTTCCCCATAACCAAGGTGTGTCCAACGTTCCTAACTATGATGAGATAATGAAGTCTCTAGCTCTTGGACAAAGCCAATTGAATACGGCTACACAAGCCTTATTTGTGGGGCAGCAAACAAATGCCAAGGACATAACTGAGCTTAAGAACCAGATGGGGCAGGTTGTGGACTTTATGGGCCAATTCAATGAACAAGAGAGGCTGCCCTCCAATGTGATCAAGAACGTCAAAAAGGAGCAAACACAAGCCATAACCACAAGGAGTGGTAGATTTCTTGAAGGGCCGGCCCCTAAATTGACAAAGAAGAAGGGAGCTGTGAGTGATGATGAAGCTGAAGTTGATGCGCACGGCAAGGATGAGGCCGAGCAAGGAGTTAGCAAGGAGGAGCTTGAAACAATGAAGAAGAGAGATCTTGAAAAAGATTCCGCCACCTCCAACAAAGAAGCACCAAAGGTAAACGATTCAAACTCTAATGGTTTAGTTAAAACTAACCAATCTTCATGTCTACCTTTTCTCTCTAGATTTGCTAAATCAAAGAAAGAGAAATCAGATGAGGAATTGCTTAATATATTTCGCAAGGTAGAGGTGAATATACCCTTGTTAGAATGCATCAAGCAAATACCCAAGTATGCCAAGTTCTTAAAGGAGCTATGTACAACAAGGAGGCATACACGTGAGGAGCAAGTGGTGAAGATGAGTGAGACAGTTTCGGCTGTCATCCAAAGGAAGCTACCTCCAAAGATGAAAGACCCAGGCAGTTTTACAGTGCCATGTATAATTGGACAATCTCTTTTTAATAATGTTATGCCAGACTTAAGGGCTTCAATTAATGTGATGCCTTATAATGTTTATAAGTCCCTAAGTCTAGGAGAATTGAAGAAAGACAATGTGATTATACAATTGGCTGACAGGTCTAAGAAATATCCTGAGGGATATGTTGAGGATGTTCTTGTGCAGGTAAATAATCTGATATTTCCTGCAGATTTCTATGTACTTCACATGGATGAGTCGCCCCTTAATTCCACTCAACTATTGTTGGGGCGACCATTTATGAGAACGGCAAGAACCAAAAAAGATGTTGCCGAAGGCAACCTCACCATAGAGTTTGAGATATCCAGTTTCTGACCTTAAACCGTGCTATGCTATAGATGTTGTTGATTCTTTTACACAGGTTTTATCAGAGACTTTGAATCAATAACAACGAGCTATTGAGATGGGGGCCGGAATTGACATATAAGAAGAGGGAAAAATGTGAATGAGGCACGGCTTGAACTTGAGCCGTGCATTGCAAGTGTTGTTGCCGAGTTAGAGGCAGCCCCTCCCCTAAGGTATAATAAGTTTACGTCACTTCCAATTACCACTAACAAATTGTTACCATCTGTGGAACAGGCTCCAAACTTAGAGCTTAAAGCTCTACTCGATCATCTCAACTACGTATACTTGGGAAACGATGACACTCTACCAGTTATTGTGTCATCAAAGCTGAGTGAGCAGCAAGAGGAGAGATTGATCGATGTGCTTAAGAGGAACAAAACCGCCATTGGATGAATTTTGGCGAATATCAAGGGTATAAGCCCTACAAAGTGTGTGCACATGATCTTGTTCGAGGAAGGAGCCAAACCAGCTAGGGAGGGTCAGAGACGTTTACACCCCCTATGATGAAGATTGTGAAGGATGAGGTAATCAAATTGCTTGATTGTAGTGTTATATATCCTATCTCGGATAGCCAAAGGATATCACCCGTCCAAGTTGTACCCAAGAACAGTGGAGTCACCGTGGTAAAGAATGAGAAGAATGAGATCGTGCCACAACGATTGGTGACAGGTCATAGGATGTGCATCGATTACAGAAAGTTGAATGCAACTACACGCAAGGATCACATGGCTTTACCTTTCATGGACCAAATGTTGAAGAGATTAGCTGGACACGAGTTTTATTGCTTTTTGGATGTGTGTAGCGGTTACAATCAGATTTGTATCCACCCAGATGACCGAGAGAAGACGACGTTTACATGTCCCTTTGGTATGTTTACCTATCGGCGCATGCCTTTTGGTTTATGCAACGCACCAAGTACATTTCAACGTTGTATGTATTCTATATTCTCAGATTATATCGAAAATATCATTGAAGTTTTTATGGATGATTTTAGCATATATGGAAAAGACTTTGATGCATGCTTGGAGAATTTAGAATTAATCTTCGAAAGATGTGTTGAAACTAACCTTGTTTTGAATTGAGAAAAATGCCATTTTATGGTTAATTAAGGGATAGTTTTGGGACACATAATTTCTGCTAAAGGAATAGAGGTTGATAGGGCCAAGATTGATATTAGGCTTCACTTACCCTCTCCCCAAACTGTGAGGGAGATTCGTTCGTTTCTTGGCCATGCAGGTTTTTATAGGAGGTTCATCAAGGATTTCTCTTTGGTGGCCAAGCCCTTGTATTCCCTATTGTAGAAAGATGTACCATTCGTGTGGAGCAAAGAGTGTGAAGAAGCTTTTGGCAAGCTCAAGGAATTATTGACATCAACACCTATCATGGCGCCACCTGATTGGAGCTTACCATTTGAGCTCATGTGTGCTGCATCAGACTATGCCGTTGGAGCAGTTCTTGGACAAAGAAAAGACAAGAGGCCGAATGCCATTTATTATGCCTCTAGAACTTTGAATGATGCTCAAATGAATTACTCCATCACAAAAAAAAAGAGCTTTTGGCTATCATATTTGCTTTAGAGAAATTTCGTTCTTATCTTTTGAATTCTAAAGTGACAGTTTATTCTGACCATGCAGCTCTTAGATATTTAATGAAAAAGAAGGATGCCAAACCACGCTTGATTCGATGGATCCTCTTACTCCAAGAGTTTGGCATCGAAATCAAGGACAAAAAGGGAAGTGAAAACGTTATGGGGGATCACTTAAGCAGAATTGTACAAGAGGAGAACATGTTCCCTTTGGACGAGTCTTTCCCAAATGAGCAGCTTTTTCGAATGGAGACACATGAACCTTGGTATGCTGATAGTGTGAATTATTTAGTTACTAAGACTTTTCCTAGTACAATTTCGAATGCAGCCAAGACAAGGATCAAAAAGATTGCAAGACACTACATTTGGGATGATCCATACCTTTGGAAGTATTGTAGTGATCAGATCATTCGACGTTATTTGTCCAATGAGACGTGTGGAGGTCATTTTAGACCAAAGAGGATAGCCCTTAAGGTATTGGATTGCAGATTTTATTGGCCCACAATTTTCAAGGATGCATATATATTTTGCATGACATGTGATAGGTGCCAAAGAACAGGTAATATTGGTTCGAAAGATTAAATTCCCCTTTCTCCCATTATTATTTTTGAGATTTTTTATGTTTGGGGTTTTGATTTTATGAGACCTTTACCCTCTTCCAAAGACTTTCTATATAATTTATTGGTTGTTGACTATGTTTCTAAGTGGGTGGAGGTGAAAGCCACAAGGACTAATGATTCTAAAGTCGTTGCAGATTTCTTGAGAACTAACATATTTTCTAGGTTTGGAGTACCACGTGTTCTTATAAGTGATGGAGGTTCTCATGTTTGCAACAGAATTATAGAGGCTTTGCTAAAAAAGTATGGAGTCACTCACAAGGTTTCCACCGCATATCACCCTCAGATAAGTGGAATAGCAGAAGTTTCAAATAGGGAGATCAAGAAGATCTTGGAGAAAACTGTTGGCCCAACAAGAAAGAATTGGAGCGACAGACTTCATGATGCTTTGTGGGCATATAAGACAGCCTACAAGAAGCCTATAGGGATGTCTCCCTTTAGGCTTACCTACGGCAAAACATGCCATCTCCTAGTGGAACTTGAACACAAAGCGTGGTAGGCGGTAAAGGAGTTCAACATGAACTTAGATATGGCAGGTCTACATAGGAAATTGCAATTAATAAGCGAGCTTGAAGAGATAAGGAATGATGCATACGATGCCGGTTGGATTTACAAGAAAAAGACGAGAGTGTACCATGACAAGCAACTAACAGGGAAAACGTTCCAAAGTGGTCAAAAAGTTTTGTTGTTTCATTCTAGTCTTAGATTATAACCTGGAAAATTACGTTCTCGTTGGGTTTGACCTTATATTGTTACTGATGTGTTTGCTCATGCTGCTATTGAAATTCAAAGTACTGAAACAGGTAAAGCTTTTAAGGTGAATGGTCATCAACTTAAGCCTTATTACGAACCTTTTGAGGAGCACCTTGAGGAAATACCACTAGAGGACGCACCAAGATCCTAATGTTCATGAGAAGAGTCTAGGCTAAATGACTATAAACAATTAAGCGCTGCATGGGAGGCAACCCATTTCAACAAAATTTGTGAAGGAACCATCAACGAGAGTTTGCATTTTCTAAATCCCTAAACTCTTTTTGGTTGAATTGTATATGTGTGAGACGTGTGGAATTATCATATGCTTAGAAATTACAACATTATTTATGATTTACATTGAGGATAATGTAATTTTCTAAGTGTGTGGTAGCGATACATGTTTCCATAATTGTTTTTGTTTGTTTGTCTGTTTTGAGTCTTGTTTGAGTCAAGAAAAAGAAAATCGGCAAAATTCAAAAAAATAACAAAAAAGTTCGTTGCTTTTTAGATTAAGATTGAGTCTAAGGATTAGGGTTGGGCAAGGGCCGGGCCGGGCCTAATTTTTTGTGAACCCGACCCAAAGCCCGAGGCCAGTTCGAGCTTTTTTGGGCCCATCAAACTGGATAATAAATCATGAAAAATTATGTTGGAGAAGAGAGGATTCGAACCCCAGACCTCATACATAACAACCACGCTCCAAACCACTAGAGCAGAAGCTACTTATGTTTATAAAGTTACGAATATTGTATTTATTTAAGCATTATAAAGTTATTCGGGCCGGGCCGGGTTTTCGGGCCCAAAAATTTTAAGGCCCCAGCCCGAGTCCGACCAGATTTTCTTGTTTCGGTTCGGGCCCAAATTCGGTCCGGGCTTTTTACATAGAGAGACCGGCCCGTTTCGGGCTTTTTCGGGCCTGGTTTTCGGTCCCTCGGGCCAAAACGCCCAGCCCTACTTAGGATGCCCCTAAAAGTCTATGATGATTATATCTTTGAATTCATAGATGATGGTTTTGCATGATCATAAAAATAAATTGTGAGTTTCATGGATATTGTGATTGGTATGAACATGTGAGATTTTGATTGACATATGATCAAGCGTGCATGTTTGAGTTGATTTGTTTCCATAATATCCCATGTGAGCTTTTGTGCCAAAATAGTTTCTTTTTGTGCGATAATTATAATGAAAATGGCAGAATTTATCAAAACTTCATCATTCTTTGAATACTCAATGACTATGTGTCATAGCTTTTAATGAACTCTAGAATGCTAGAACTTGCTCTTGATGATTTTTGAGACTATTATTCATGACTATGTCTTGATTTCGAAAGTGATTGAAAAGATCTTACTAGGATTACCACCAAAGCCAAATAAAGCATGTGCCTAATTTGTGCCCGTCGTGGGACTCCTTAATTTCAACCCCCTTGAGCTTATATTGAGCCTTTTTTTCATTACCTTATACACATTCCATTTGCTTAGAATTGTTATATCTTTACCTTTGTTCTCAAAACTTAGTGAAGGTTGATTTTAATGCGGAAATTGTAATTTGGAGTGATGTTGTGAAACAAGTGTGGGGTGAACTTAGCAAAAAATTGATTGATGTCGTGCCTAAAGAAAACAAAATTGTGTTCGGACAGAAAAATAAAAAGAGAAAAATATTGAGTCCGAAATAAAATAAAAGAGGAGGCACGGTTTCAAAGTGAAAAGTTGCTAAGTTGTGAAATTGGAGTGTGTATATAAATTGAAGGTCTATCATTGTTATATTTGACCTTTATCCATTTTGACTATGTTTTGGGAAAGAAAAAAAATGAAGAATGGGTCCAACAAGATGAAATTTGGCCCTTGGAGTGAAGTCATAAGGAGAATTGAGCTTTGCTAAGTCTTGGTGACATTTTTATTACCATATTCCTAAATTCGAATACCTTATGCCGAGCCCCATTATTATTCCCTATAAACATCTTTTTCATGATTCTTAAAATGGGTGAACTTTGATATGTGGAGATTTTCTAAAGAGTTAAGCTTATGGTTTTGGTTCATTTGTGCATATAGTTGTTATATGAAGTTTATCTTGACAATATTATTCACAAAGTGCTTTTATTTGAGGAAATATGCAAGCTATTTGTTGCCTTACAATCTGTTCTCTTGCTTATAACTTTGAGTGAATATTGCCATATCATGAGTGAAAAGAAGAGAGTATGCCTAGTGAGGAGGATTCAATTAACTTGGCATGATGACATGCTTATTTTCTCACTTCTTACTTATTCATGCCATGAAACATGTCTATGACACTTGGGATATTGTGCTTACATTTGAATGCTTAAACTTGAAAGCTATGTGTTTAAAAGATCCTGAGACATCCATATAGGGGCAGCAATTATAGTAGAGTCTTTTATTTTGTTTTGCTAAGAGACTAGCAAAAGCTAAGTGTGGGTAGTTGATAGGAGCATAATATGCGACGTTCTTAATGTGTCATACCCCCATTTATGCAAATGCTTAACCCTTATTGTTGTAATTTAGAGTCGTTTAGTCGAGTCAGAAGTCTTTGGCAGAGTTGGTTTGTGAAATGAGCTTAATTGTCGAAAATTGCAGAATTTATGAAGAGTTTGATTCAAAGTAGGATTCGTTATTACATTAAGAATCCAAATCGGTTTAGAACTCTACAATGTCTTGACGTTTCTCAAACGTCGAAGGTTTTAAGTGTTTCAATCAAAGTAGAACTCCTTGTTGAACCAGGAAATCCTAACAGAATCAGGAATCTATCAAATCATAAATTGTGCTACATTTATCTTCTCTTATTAATTTATTTCTTTCTCTTATTTTCATGAATTATTAAGGAGATAATGAGCTACAAATTAAACGAAAATCAGATTAGGAGAACTCCAATGCTGAAACCTACAAGGAGAGAAGAATTACAATGCAACTAGAAAAAGAAGAGAAGCATGCCGAACATGTGCATAAGGAAGTCTTGCACGACAAGACACACAAAGGAGCACGGCAAAGGAAGAAGAATCTGAATTAAGAAGGAACTTGTTGCCGAATTACTAGAAGAAATCAAAGATGAATGTGGACTCAATTCCACACAAAGTTAAAAGAAAGAATTGCCGAATTTAATCAAAAATTAAAGGAAGAATTATTCAGCAATTATCAAGAGTATTTCGGCAACAAAGGAAGGAAAAGAAGAGTCTTGCCTTGCAAGAAAAGAAAAGAGAGTTTCGGCACAACTCTTTGTGCCGAACCCTAGCACCCTTGCCGAAACCCTAGTTCCCCTCTCTCCTATATATACTTTGGCATTGCCTTTGAAAAAATTATCTCATCTCCCTCTTTCACAAAGCCAAAGCTCTGCCGAATTACCACCACAATACCAAAGAAGAATAAAGCCGAACTCCCCTTCCATCACCATACCTAAATCGCATCTCCATCTCCACCTAATCCACGATTTCTAAATCCTACTTCAAGGTTTCTACAAAGTGTGATTCACTCCACTCTCACGGCTTTATGTTTTCTTTGTAATTACAATACTTTGTCTATGAAGATTGTATGTATTTGTGGATGTTTATTTGGTTTTATTAATTCTATTTTGGATTTCCGAATTTGCTACTTGGTTATTTAAATTTCGGGTTATGTTCATAATGTATTTCAATTTTAATTAGGGTTTATAATATAGTTGAAATCACATGTGTTCTTGATTATGTTTTGGTTTATTTTCTGAATTTGTACGCACCACAAGTTTAATGCATGAGGGCAGCCTTGATCATGGCCGAACCTTGTGTGTTTGCTTCATATGCCGAATAATAAATGAGATGAATTATGCACGAAGTTGATTCATCTTGTATTTGTTCAAAGGGCTAGAGTAATTCTGAAAATATACTTGTTAATGGGGTGAGGTGACACCATACTTGTTACTTGTTTCCAATTCGACTCATTGTGCTGACGAATGACTAAGCACGCACACAATAATAAACCCTACAATCGTTAGTAGTATAGAAATAAGTAGAGATCGTTCTAGCCGGGGATTAAGGGTACTTGAAATATAAGAATATTAAACAAATATTCACATTATATACATATATACACGTTTTCATAAAGGGGATTTGATTTGTTGTCCTAAAACCTACGGCATGAAAATGAATCCTAAATCTACTATGTACATGTTTGGTCGACATCTTTCACACGAAAACATTTAGCACACAATCCTTTAACAAGTAAGACACGCACATAAAAAGGTAAGGAACAAGTAAAGACACTACTTAGACTTATATAACACTACCAGAAAAGGCATTATAGCCGACGAAATTGCAAATAACGGCCGACGAACTCTTTATTCGTCGGCTATAACAATTATAGCCGACGAAATTCGTCGTCTGTAGTGGTATTTCGTCGGCTAAAATGGTTATAGCCGACGATATCGTCATCGGGTATAGTTTTACCGACGGCGTATTTCCGACGATGTTATAACCGACGATATGTCGTCGGATAATGGTTATAGCCGACGAAATCGCCGACTATAATAATTATAGCCGACGATATCGTCGGCTATAACCATTATAGCCAATGACTTAAATTCGTCGGCTATGATGCCTTTTCTGGTAGTGTAAGTTTCGATTACAATTAGAGTGTTTAGCTTTTTAACCAATTGTGAGACCTCTAACGTTTTAAGATCATGCTATTCGCTTTCGATCCTAAATTTATGCTAATCCGGTTTTACACGTTTTAACATTTAAGCACAAGAGTCTATATCGAAAACAAGCAAACAAGTAAGGTTGTCAATCATCTTATTTATCTTGTAAGTTCTAAGGTTATTAGATCTAAGTGAGTAACACAATTTAAGAAAACTCAACTCGTATGACTCAATCATATTACACTATCACATGAAACCTAGCACTTAGAATTACATGTTGATGGAGCTATAATACGAGCACATTGTACCTGCAAAACAACTTCATACAAATATTACCCTCTTGTGTCATCGTTGATAGGAGCACAATGTGCGACGATATTACATGTTTATGCCCTCGTTTATGCTTTGTTTAACCCGTATTTATCTAAGATAGAGTCGTAAGTTAGTTTAGTGTTGTTTTGGTGGAGTTTTGGAAATATGAGCTTAATAATCCGAAAAATGACTAAGTTTGAGAAATCTGGAAAATATTGCAAAATATGTCTTTTTCGTGATTTTGAGATGAGCAAATTTATGATCTATCCTTGTCCGAATTTAATGAAATTTGGTGTGCTTAATATTCATATGCTGAGGAATGTTGTATTAAAATTTCAGATCAATCGGAGTTCGGGAAGTCACCCAAAAGTTGGCTGCAAAAGGGCAGTCCGAGCATTCCAATCCAGGGACTTCCAGGATTTTCCTGGGACTGTGTCCCAACTTCGAAAAATCATTCCCGTCGACTCACAAGGATTTTGGTAGAACTTTTTATGGGGAGATGGCCATATGTGTCTAGTTTATCTGAGACTTGGAATCGCATCAATCGGAGCTCCACGGAGGGAGATATGCCGGAATTACTGAAACAAGGTCAAATCTGCCGATTCCAGGAACCTACTGCCCCCTTTTTGTGTTTTCTGTTTTTGATGGACCAAATGGTGTACAAATGCATATGTGAAGATGGTCCAAGCTTTATGAAGGGAAGAGGAAGACACTAGGCCATGGCATTGAAGAAAAACATGAAGAAATCAAGTCTCCTAGTCACACTAGGAGAAGCTGCCGATTTGAGGCAGATCGGATGCAACTTCAAGCTGCCGGCAATTGGGGTATTTTTCGATGGACCAAGACATGTCAAATGAAGTCCAAGACCACATAAGAAGTCCATGAAGATGTGAAGCCCAAGCCTTGAAGAATTTCAGAAAAGAAAACCTAATTGGACTAAGAAAGGAAGGTTGCAAAAACCTTATTAAACTAGGTTTTCTGAATTCCTTTTGGCTTAAGGGACTGCCGGCAGCCTCTCTCCCTATCCTCTATATATACCCTCACTTTTTCATTCTGAAAATCATCTCATCTCAAGCATAATACACTAGCCTAAAGCTCTACCAAGTCCTTTCAAACACCAACACATAAATACCTAGCCGAACCATCACCACCACCACCATATAGCCGAACCCTTCCACCTTTGTTTCTGCCGATTTCTGTTCTTGCCGAACACCAAGGAGCAGCAGCCGAGCCACCTTGTCACCTTTGAGGAATCTTCAAGGTTTTTAAAGTGTGATCCATTCCCCTATGGCTTTTGTATTTATTTATGTTTGGTTGTTTTGTACGAATTTGTTTCGATTCTTGGTTTTTCTTGAAACTTTGTATGAACCGAATATGATGTGTTATGCATGGTTTTGCTGAATTTTAACTTGTGTTTTGTATGCATCGATAATTAGGGCAGTGGTATTTCGCATGTTTAAACTTAAATTGGTTAGAACTAAGGTTAGGGCAAATAAACCGACACACTAGTTATGATTAGCATGTAATTCTAAGTGCTAGGTTTCATGTGATAGAGTAACACGGAGAAGTCATACGTTGGAGTAGTTTGTTTTGTGTTGCTCACCTAGGTCTAATAAACCTTAGAACTTGCAAGTTAAATAAGAAGAATGACAACCTTACTTGTTTGCTTGTCTTCGATTAAGACTCATATGCTTAAATGTTGAAACGTGTAAAACCGGATTAACATCACCTTAGAAGTCATACGTTGGAGTAGTTTCTAAGAATTTAAGAAGTCTAACAATTGGAAAACCGTTGGAGGCTCTAGTTGTGTCGAAACTAATTTTGGTCTTGAACATGTCAAAATACTTGTCTCTTACTTTCTTGCATGCAATTTGCCTTGTTAAAGAGTCTTTTATGTGAACTGTTTTGTGTGAGAGATGATGATCACTTGTATATAGTAGTCTAGGATTTATTTTCTGTTTTTATTGCCGAACCTAGCTTAGGGGCAGCATTGCTGCTGAACTCTTATACCCCCATATTTGTGATGTTTTTGTATATTTGTGAATATGTTTGTGTCTAACAATTTCATATCTCAGGTACCCTTAATCCCCGGCTTAGAACGATCCCTACTTGCTTATACTACTAACGATCTTTTGTAGGGTTTATTATTGTGTGCGAGCTTTGGCTCACATCAATTTTTGGCGCCGTTGCCGGGGATTATAAAAGCTTGTTTTATGTTATTGTTGTGTATATATGTTGCTGGAAATTTTTGTTGTGAATTTGTAAAGTTGTAATTGTAATTTTATTTTGGGATTTTGTAAAGTAGAAATATGCTTTGGCATGTAGAGTTTAAATTTCGAAAGTTGCATGATGTATAATGATGTATGTTGGTAGTCACTTAGTTTAATTTCTAGGAAGTTGATATGTTGTGTATGTTTGAGTTTATTGTAGTTTCTAAAGTGTAACATGTAGGTGAAGCCTCTTTTATTGATCATAACCAAAACCCTTCATGTGAATGGTGCTTTGTCGGAGGGCGTTTCTATGTAGATTGGGAAACGCGGGATACTTCCCCCCCACGCATAGCGTTTCTTCGGTAATAGTATTACTTCTATGAGGTTGAGGGCGGTTTTAATCAACACTTGAGACCGCTAGGGATCCGTGTTTGTTTTACAAAGTATGGGGAAGTTATTATCATAGATATGGTTCTCAGGTTTGCTTAACTGGATCTCAAGGCCCATAGACTGATGTTCATTCTCGGTGAGTGAGTCGATAGGGGGTTCGCCCTCCGTGGTGTCCAACAACGAGTCCTGCCTGGTTCCTGTAGGGGGTTCGCCCTCCGTGATTATAATGACCTTTGAAACGTAAAATCCGCACGACCTAGTCGACAGCTTGTGCCGAAGCATCACCTCACTTTAGACGCTGGAACATAACTTGACATATGTGGCCTATTTTCTTCGAAGATAAAACATGTTGTGTGGTTCAAACTCTTGAGGTATATCGGATTAAGCATGATACTACCGGGGGCTGTATCAGTCCATTGCACCGTTATCTCCTCTGCTCCACGTACTTCGAGAGTTAGAACAAAATTAAAAGAAACTAGACTTAGTGATTACATGATCATCTCTTATTGCCAAACCATATTTGTACTTTTGCCGTGTATACTTGTGTCTTGCCGTGTGTGCCTTCTTATATCTTGCCGAATGTGCATATGTGTTATGGTTTGAATTTTGTTGTGTAATCGCCAATGCCGTGGCTTGTAATGATGTATATTCTTGTCTTCTATTTCTTTACAAGGTTCTAACTTGTTTAAATGTTGCAAATTTCAGAAATAGTGCATGTCCGAATCTAGTATTTGGACAAGAGATCTTCAAGGCCGTTTGCAACGTTTAGACCAAGAACTCGCTATTGCTCGTTTTGTGCCATTACCGCCATCGTCACCAACCAGTTCATCAGTGTCATCATCCTTGCCATCATCACCTATTGTGCCGTCAATATCATCATCAGTGCCGAGCTCCCCTTCAATAGTGTCATCATCGTGTGATCTTCAGAATCCAGAATTTGAAGCCTTTACCGAATTAGAAGAAGAAGAAGAGATCATGGCATCAATCAGATCACAGAATGGTCATGTTGCTGGAGCTGGAGTTGCTCCTTCTAATATTACTTATCCTCCCTTGGAAACTGACAAGACTGGAGAGATTGAATTGAGGAGTGGATTCCTCCATAAGCTGAAGTCATTTTATGGGATGCCGAGTGAGGACCCTAATAAGCATCTACAGTGGTTTAACTTCACCACGGAGTCTATGTGTCCAAGAGGGACCGATTTGCAACACTTCAAAATGAAGGCATTTCCGTTCTCATTAGAAGATCAAGCAAAGGAGTGGTTGTTTGAGGTGCCTAGTGGTCGCATTGTTTCGTGGAGTACTATGATGGATGAGTTTTTGCTCAAGTACTTTCCTGCTTCACGTATCACTGATCTGAGGAAGCAAATTACAAGTGTGAAGCAAGCCGGAGATGAGACTTTCTTCGACTACTACAAGAGGTTCAAGTCCCTAGTTTCTTTGTGTCCATCACATGGCATTAGCGATGGACTCTTGCTACAATATTTCTATGAGGGATTGCGCGTCATGGAAAGAGAGTTTCTCGACTCGGCCGCGGGAGGTAGCTTTTTGGAGTTGAACGCCGGTGCGGCAAGAAGTTTGTTGGAAGTTCGTGCATTGAACAACCAACAATTTGGCATGGCACGAGGCAATGTGCAAAGGAATGAGAAAGTGCATGAGACGTCTTCGAGCTCACAGTTAGAAGATAAAGTGGACAAGCTCACCGACTTGGTGAGTAATTTGATGAAGAAGCGTGCTAGTGTTTGTGGAATTTGCACCGAGGGCCATGAGACCGAACAATGCCCTCAATTTGGAGTTAATGAGGGAGTTGAGGAGTGCACTGCAATTGGTTTTCAAGGAGGCCAACGTTTTAGAAATTTCAATCCAAGGTTCAATGATCATCCGAACTTTCGATGGGCAAATAATGACAACGTGCTTAGAGCACCTATGCAACCGAGAGAAGGAGGAGCGCCATTTGCACCGAGGCCACCATTTGTGCCTCGGCAACCTTATATGCCGAACCAAGGAAATTTTGGAGCCTTGCCGAACCAAGCACAAGCCGTGCCGTACCAAAGCCAAGGAGGGCCGAACCAAGGCCAAGCTTCGCCAAGCAACCCTAATTACGATGCTTTGATTCAATCTTTGTCAAGTGCTACTCAAGCATTACTCGCGGGGCAACAAAATCATCAAAAGGACATTGGTGAGCTCAAGACTCAAATGGGGCAAGTTGTGGATTTTATGGGAAGATTTAATGAGCAAGGGAAGTTGCCGAGCAATACTATTCCAAATCCGAGGAACGAGCAAGCCAAAGTAATTCAAACTCAAAGCGGAAGAGAGTTGGTTCCTCCAACAAGTCCAAAGAAGAAGAGAGTGACTTTCAAAGGTATTAATGAGGATGAGAGGGCTGCCGGACCTGACATTGCCGGTAGCCACATGCATGAGGCCGAGAGGAATGATGCCGGCCATGATGCCGTCAATGGTGATACCGAGAAGAACAATGCTGCCGAGGGACACACTAACGGCAGCAGCCATGTTGACAAGAAGGACCAATCTGCCGAGCAGGAGAGTGTGGCCGGAAATCATGTAAAGGGAGGAGTGCCATCATCTAGTGCCCCATTCCCTTCACGTTTTGCTAGAACAAAGAAAGATAAATCCGATGAAGAGGTATTGGAGATTTTCCGGAAAGTGCAAGTCAACATTCCTTTGTTGGAGTGCATTAAGCAAGTGCCGAAGTATGCTAAATTTTTAAAGGAGCTTTGCACGGCAAGGAGGCATACTAGAGAGACTCGTGTGGTAACAATGAGCGAGACGGTGTCGGCCGTTATTCAAAGGAAGTTGCCACCAAAGATGAAGGATCCGGGGAGCTTCAATGTGCCTTGTGTCATAGGCAATACACGTTTCAATGATGTTATGTTGGATTTGGGAGCATCGATCAATGTCATGCCACTCAATGTGTATCAAACGTTGAGTATAGGGCCTCTCAAGAAGGATAATGTCATCATTCAACTTGCGGATCGCTCAAGCAAATATCTGGAAGGCTATGTAGAGGATGTGTTGGTGCAAGTCAACCAATTGGTATTCCCCGCCGATTTTTATGTGGTTGAGATGGAGGATTCGCCGGTCAACAACACTCAATTGCTTTTAGGGCGACCATTCATGAGGACCGCGCGCACAAAAATAGATGTGGCCGAGGGCAACCTAACTATGGAATTTGATGGTGAGATGATAAAGTTCAATGTGTTTGATGCCATGAAGTTTCCCAATGTTGATTTGAAGGAGGGTTGTGCCATTGATATTTTGGAGGAGGTCGAGCAAGTTATGTCGACCTCGCTCGACGCATAGCAATTAGCGATTGAGCAAGGGGTCGGATTTGACAAGAGGGGAGAACGAGCTATGAAGAGAACCAAGCCAAGCCATGCCGTGCAAGAGGAGGCCGAGCCATGCAATCATGCCGAGTCATTCATAATGTTGCCGAGCCTTAGAGAGGTGGTTGCCGAGCTTGAGGCCACAACATTGTATCCAAGGAACTCGTTCTTGTCAATTCCAAGTGCCACAACAAAATTTCGACCAAGTGTGGAAGAGGCCCCAAAGTTAGAACTAAAAGAACTCCCTAGTCACTTGAAGTATGTTTATCTTGGAGAAGAAGATACACTACCGGTTATTGTGTCTTCAATGCTTAGTAAGAAGCAAGAGGAGGATTTGATATGTGTGCTTAAGAAGTACAAGACCGCCATAGGTTGGACCTTAGCGGATATCAAGGGAATAACCCCTACTACTTGTGTTCATCGTATCTTGTTAGAAGAAGGAGCTAAGCCGACAAAGGAAGCTCAACGTCGACTTCACCCTCCAATGATGAAGGTTGTAAAGGAAGAAATTATCAAGTTGCTCGATTGTGGGGTGATCTACCCAATCTCGGATAGTAAGTGGATATCTCCCGTGCAAGTAGTGCCGAAGAAGAGTGGTGTAACGGTTGTCAAGAATGAGAAGAATGAGCTTGTGCCACAAAGACTTGTAACCGGTCATCGGATGTGCATCGACTATAGGAAGCTCAACGCTACAACGAGGACGGATCACATGCCTTTGCCGTTTATGGATCAAATGTTAGAAAGGTTGGCCGGTCATTCTTACTATTGCTTTCTTGATGGATATAGTGGCTACAATCAAATCATGATACACCCGGACGATCAAGAGAAGACCACTTTTACTTGTCCATTTGGCACGTTTGCTTATCGGCGGATGCCATTCGGACTTTGCAACGCACCCGGCACTTTTCAAAGATGTATGTATGCTATCTTCTCGGATTTTATTGAAGACATTATCGAAGTGTTTATGGATGATTTTAGCGTGTATGGAGGCACCTTCGATGCATGTTTGGGGAACTTGGAGAAGATACTTAAGAGGTGTGTAGAGACAAATCTTGTGCTCAATTGGGAGAAGTGTCACTTCATGGTCACGCAAGGCATTGTTCTAGGGCATATAATTTCGGCAAGAGGCTTAGAGGTTGACAAAGCCAAGGTGGAGCTAATTCAAGCATTGCCGAGCCCTAGGTGTGTGAAGGATGTGAGAAGTTTTCTTGGCCATGCGGGGTTTTATCGACGATTTATCAAAGACTTCTCTTCAATTGCCAAGCCATTAAGCAACTTGTTACAAAAGGAGGTGACGTTTGAGTGGACAAAGGCGTGTGAGGAAGCATTTTGCCGATTAAAGACTATGCTATGCACGGCACCAATACTTGTATCCCCTAATTGGGATGAGCCGTTTGAGTTGATGTGTGATGCTAGTGATTATGCACTTGGAGCGGTACTTGGACAACGAATTGAGAAGAAGCCATGCGCCATTTACTATGCTTCAAGGACTCTCAACGATGCACAACTCAACTACACAACAACGGAGAAGGAACTCTTAGCGGTAATTTTTGCTTTGGAAAAGTTTCGATCATATCTTTTGAATTCCAAAGTCATTGTTTATAGTGATCATGCCGCTTTGAGATATCTTATTCGATGGATTCTTTTGCTTCAAGAGTTCGATATTGAGATTAAGGATAAGAAAGGAGTAGAGAATGTTGTGGCCGATCATTTGAGTCGCCTTGTTCATGAGGAGGATCGGCTGCCCTTATTAGAGTCCTTTCCGGATGAGCAACTTTTTCGACTTGAAGTACATGAGCCTTGGTATGCCGACATTGCCAATTTTCTAGCCACAAACCGATTTCCTAAAAGAATTGCCGAGCCACCATCAAAGAAGAATAAGGAAGCAAGCTCGACACTTCTTGTGGGATGATCCGTACTTATGGAAGCAATGTGGTGATCAAGTTATTCGAAGATGTGTGCCGGAGAATGAGCTTCGCTCCATCCTTGCTTTTTGTCATAGTGAAGCTTGTGGTGGGCATTTTGGACCTAAGAAGACGGCATTGAAGGTACTCACTTGTGGATTCTTTTGGCCTACGATTTTTAAGGATGCATTCATGTTTTGTAAGGCTTGCGATCGGTGCCAACGTGTGGGGAAGATTAGTGGGCGTGATCAAATGCCGCTCACGCCTATCCTACTGGTGGAAATTTTTGATGTTTGGGGGATTGATTTCATGGGACCGTTTTCTTCAAGTAAGGGTTTTCTCTACATATTGCTTGCGGTTGATTATGTGTCAAAGTGGATCGAAGCCAAGGCTACACGCACCAACGATGCCAAGGTAGTAGCCAAGTTTCTCAAGACCAACATCTTCTCACGATTTGGAGTTCCAAGGGTCTTGATTAGTGATGGAGGATCCCATTTTTGTAACCGCACCATTGAAGCCTTATTGAAGAAGTATGGAGTCACACATAAAGTTTCTACACCTTATCATCCCCAAACAAGTGGAATGGCCGAGGTGAGTAATCGAGAGATCAAGAATATTTTGGAGAAATCGGTTGGACCTTCAAGGAAGGATTGGAGTGATCGTCTCGATGATGCTTTATGGGCTTATAGAACTGCGTACAAGACACCGATAGGTATGTCTCCTTTTCGGTTGATTTATGGCAAAGCATGTCACTTACCGGTGGAATTAGAACACAAAGCATGGTGGGCCGTTACAAAGTTCAACATGGACATCAATGAGGCCGGCATTCATAGGAAGCTTCAACTCAATGAACTTGAAGAAATTCGCAATGAAGCTTATGATGCCGCTTGGATCTATAAGGAAAAGACAAGAGCGTACCATGACAAGATAATTCGGGGGAAGAAGTTTGAAGTTGGGCAAAAAGTTCTCTTGTTTAATACACGGCTTCAACTCTTTCCGGGAAAGTTGCGCTCTCGTTGGATTGGCCCCTTTGTCATCACTCGTGTGTTCCCTCATGGAGCCGTAGAAGTTCGAGATTTGCAAACCCACAAGACTTTCAAAGTTAACGGCCATCGCCTCAAGCATTATCATGCACCTTTTGATGCATTGGAGGACACAATCATTCTTAGTGACGCACCACAAGCCGAGCCGCCTTCACAATCACATGATGCAGCCATGCCACCACCACACCAAGTGGCTGCCGGACCTGCAATTGCCGGCAGCATCACCATGAAGGCTGACACGGACACGGACACACCAAAGCACACCCTGCCGGACACGCACCAATCTGCCGAGTTGCTGCCATCATTTTCAACCACAAAACCACTCCCTGCCGGACCTGCCATTGCCGGCAGGGTTGACACAAGGCCACAAGAGGCCGGACACAAGCTGGATACGCCGGATACGCCGGCAGAAGGGCCCGATACGTCACCTGAACCGGATACGCAGAATGCAGCCGGATCGGATACAAAGTGCAATGATCTTCTTCTTGAACTTCTTCTTGCCGATTTGGAATGCTTTGGAGCACGATGAACACACAACACACATGGTGAGAAGTCTAGGCTACGGACTATAAACCTTAAGCGCTACTTGGGAGGCAACCCAAGTCGATCAAAGAAAAGTGAAGGAGCCATCACCGAGAGTTTGAAATTTCTTAACCCTTCTCTCTTTCTTTGATTTGCGATGATATGTTGGAGTATGTTAGTCGATTGCATGCTTAGGAACTTCATTGATATTGTTTTGTGCTTACATTGAGGGCAATGTAATTTTCTAAGTGTGGGGTGGGATAACGTATTCCGTTTTCGTTTTTGAATTTTTGGGTGCTTAGTTTAGAAAAGAAAAATTCAGAAAATTGTTCCACAAAAATAGAGTGTTTAAATTTGTTTGTTTCGAGTCTTAGGATGCCCCTAATATGTCAATGATGTTTTTCTCCTCTTTGCATACATAGATGATAGTTGTCCATACGTTTAAAATTGTAAGTTTCATGGATTATGTGCATTGGTAGGAGCATGTAGGACTTGTTGATTATTAAGCATGCATGTTCTAGCTAGTTTATTTCGATTATAACCTATGTGAGCTTTTGAGCCAATTTGTTTTCTTCTTGAGTGATAAAAGATAAAATTCGATAGATTTGTAGGAAGCATGAAACCTCATAATTCTTTGATTATTCGATGACTATGTGCCATAGCTTTAATGAACTCTAGTGTGCTAGAACTTACTCTTGTTGATTTTCAAAACGTTTATATCATAAGATACCTTGATTTTGAATGTGATTGAATAAAGATCATTTAGGTTTACCACCATTGCCAAATAAAGCATGTGCCTATTTGTGCCCGTCGTGGGACACCTTAGTAAACCCCATTTGAGCCTACGTTGAGCCTTTTCTTTCATCACCCTTAAACACTTTCCATGAACTTAGTATAGTGATGCCTTTACTGTGTGTTCCGGCAAAGCTTGAATTTTTGACGGCGTTTTCGCGTGTGTGATGAAGAAGAATAAGTGTGGGGTAGACTTAGCCATGAATTTGTATGTAAAATGTATGCATGCCGTACCTAGAAAAAGAAAAAAAAAATTTTGCTCGGATTAAAAAGAAAATAAAAGACGCCGAGAGAAAAAGAAGAAAAAGAAGGGTACGGCATAGGCATGAAAAGAAAAATTTTGTGTATGGCTATTGTCTAGATTATTGTTGTAATGTTGTATGGGAAGAAAAGAATGAAGTATGGGTCCAACAAGATAAAATTTGACCCTTTTTGGCGAGAAGACATAAGGAGATTCGAGCTTTGCTAAAGCGCATGGTGACGTTTTTGAGCCTCCTTATCCAAATATCGAATACCTCTTAGCCTAGCCCCATTACAACCGTATTATTGATCATTTTCATGATTCTTAAGATGGTTAAATTTGATTGTGGAGATTATCTCAAGAATAAGCTTATGGTTTTGGTTCATTGGTGCATGTAGTTATCATATGAGGTTTTTCCATCAAAATTCACAAAGTGCTTTTGTTTCGTTGATATATGCAAGTCACTCTTTGTAATTCATTATCTTTCGCTTGCATATACTATTGAGTGAATAACCATGCTTCGAGAGAAAAGAAGAGAGTATGCCTAGTGAGGTGATTTGGATTAGCTTAAACATGTTTACATGCTTACCTTTTGCTCTTATATGTTCATATTGATGTCACATGTTCATGAAGCTCAGAATTTTCGTGCTTATCATTCTCATGCATTAACTTGAAAGCTATGTGTACATACGAGCCTGAGACAAATTGTTAGGGGCACTAGTCTGTTTAGAGTCATAGTTTTATTTAGTTTGCTAAGGGACTAGCAAAGGATAAGTGTGGGGTAGTTGATAGGAGCACAATGTGCGACGATATTACATGTTTATGCCCTCGTTTATGCTTTGTTTAACCCTTATTTATCTAAGATAGAGTCGTAAGTTAGTTTAGTGTTGTTTTGGTGGAGTTTTGGAAATATGAGCTTAATAATCCGAAAAATGACTAAGTTTGAGAAATCTGGAAAATATTGCAAAATATGTCTTTTTCGTGATTTTGAGATGAGCAAATTTATGATCTATCCTTGTCCGAATTTAATTAAATTTGGCGTGCTTAATATTCATATGCTGAGGAATGTTGTATTAAAATTTCAGATCAATCGGAGTTCGGGAAGTCACCCAAAAGTTGGCTGCAAAAGGGCAGTCCGAGCATTCCAATCCAGGGACTTCCAGGATTTTCCTGGGACTGTGTCCCAACTTCGAAAAATCATTCCCGTCGACTCACAAGGATTTTGACCGAACTGTTTTATGGAGAGATGGCAATATGTGTCTAGTTTATCTGAGACTTGGAATCGCATCAATCGGACCTCCACGGAGGGAGATATGCCGGAATTACTGAAACAAGGTCAAATCTGCCGATTCCAGGAACCTACTGCCCCCTTTTTGTGTTTTCTGTTTTTGATGGACCAAATGGTGTACAAATGCATATGTGAAGATGGTCCAAGCTTTATGAAGGGAAGAGGAAGACACTAGGCCATGGCATTGAAGAAAAACATGAAGAAATCAAGTCTCCTAGTCACACTAGGAGAAGCTGCCGATTTGAGGCAGATCGGATGCAACTTCAAGCTGCCGGCAATTGGGGTATTTTTCGATGGACCAAGACATGTCAAATGAAGTCCAAGACCACATAAGAAGTCCATGAAGATGTGAAGCCCAAGCCTTGAAGAATTTCAGAAAAGAAAACCTAATTGGACTAAGAAAGGAAGGTTGCAAAAACCTTATTAAACTAGGTTTTCTGAATTCCTTTTGGCTTAAGGGACTGCCGGCAGCCTCTCTCCCTATCCTCTATATATACCCTCACTTTTTCATTCTGAAAATCATCTCATCTCAAGCATAATACACTAGCCTAAAGCTCTACCAAGTCCTTTCAAACACCAACACATAAATACCTAGCCGAACCATCACCACCACCACCATATAGCCGAACCCTTCCACCTTTGTTTCTGCCGATTTCTGTTCTTGCCGAACACCAAGGAGCAGCAGCCGAGCCACCTTGTCACCTTTGAGGAATCTTCAAGGTTTTTAAAGTGTGATCCATTCCCCTATGGCTTTTGTATTTATTTATGTTTGGTTGTTTTGTACGAATTTGTTTCGATTCTTGGTTTTTCTTGAAACTTTGTATGAACCGAATATGATGTGTTATGCATGGTTTTGCTGAATTTTAACTTGTGTTTTGTATGCATCGATAATTAGGGCAGTGGTATTTCGCATGTTTAAACTTAAATTGGTTAGAACTAAGGTTAGGGCAAATAAACCGACACACTAGTTATGATTAGCATGTAATTCTAAGTGCTAGGTTTCATGTGATAGAGTAACACGGAGAAGTCATACGTTGGAGTAGTTTGTTTTGTGTTGCTCACCTAGGTCTAATAAACCTTAGAACTTGCAAGTTAAATAAGAAGAATGACAACCTTACTTGTTTGCTTGTCTTCGATTAAGACTCATATGCTTAAATGTTGAAACGTGTAAAACCGGATTAACATCACCTTAGAAGTCATACGTTGGAGTAGTTTCTAAGAATTTAAGAAGTCTAACAATTGGAAAACCGTTGGAGGCTCTAGTTGTGTCGAAACTAATTTTGGTCTTGAACATGTCAAAATACTTGTCTCTTACTTTCTTGCATGCAATTTGCCTTGTTAAAGAGTCTTTTATGTGAACTGTTTTGTGTGAGAGATGATGATCACTTGTATATAGTAGTCTAGGATTTATTTTCTGTTTTTATTGCCGAACCTAGCTTAGGGGCAGCATTGCTGCCGAACTCTTATACCCCCATATTTGTGATGTTTTTGTATATTTGTGAATATGTTTGTGTCTAACAATTTCATATCTCAGGTACCCTTAATCCCCGGCTTAGAACGATCCCTACTTGCTTATACTACTAACGATCTTTTGTAGGGTTTATTATTGTGTGCGAGCTTCGGCTCACATCAATCGTTAGTATAGGACAAGTAGGGATCGTTCAATCCGGGGAAATCAAGGGCTTTCAATCACATAAAGCATTACAAAATCACATTGGGGGTTTGATATTTGATTCTAAAACCTACTGAAAATTACGAAAATAAAACCTAAATTATATATTTACATGTGATCAACATCTTTCAAACAAAACACATCACACAAAAATTCACATGCACATAACAAACCGATCAAAGACAATAATACGGCAGCAACCTTGAATTACCGATTTCATGCAATTTAGTTCCAATTATAACTAGAGCCCTTCGTGGTTCATCTAATCATTCAAAACTCCTTAATTATTCAGAATTAGCTTCGTGCATAACCCTAAACATAGTGCTAATCAGTTTAAAGACACTTCGTGTAGAAATTAAACCAAGAAACACATAAGCACAATGAGTTGAATTGGAAACATGCAACAAGTATGGCGTCACCTCACCTTGCTTCAACATGCATATTTTCTGAACTACTCTACCCTTAATATCAATACAAATTAACTTAACTTCGTGTATAAATTATTTCATAAATTGATTCGGCAACATAAAGAATTAAACCCAAGATCAGCCTAGCTAAAGCTTTTCTTAACCCTAAAACTTGTTGTGCATACGAATTCAGAAAATAAACCAAACAAAATCATCAAATCATGCAACAAAGTTACTGCCCTATTACCATACAATCAATTCGTCATATACATGTTCATCAATTAAACAAAAAGAAAACCAAAACACATAACAGAATTTCGGAAATCCAATGTAAAATTAATAAAACCGAATAACAAACCACAAATCCTTACAAACTTCATAGACAAAGTTAAGTAATTATACAGAAAATTACAAGCCATGAGAGATGAGTGAATCACACTTTAAAAGAAACCTTGTAGAGGAATCGGCAAAGGAAGATTCGGTGGTGATGATATGCGATCGGTGGTGGTGATGAACTATGGTGGATTCGGCTTGTAAAAGTGTATGGGATTTGTGGTGCTAGTTGGACAGAGTTTAGGCTAGTGAAAAGTGAGAGAGAAGAAGATCTTTTCAGTGTGAAAATCGTCAAATATATAGAGGCCAAAGGGTGGCTGCAACTAGGGTTCACAAAACCTAGTTTTTCTCAAACTTATCCTGCTGGCAGATTTGACCTCCGAGTGAAGATTATGGAATAGCTTTCTCTAGAAAATAGATATTGAGGTGATTCCAGTTGGTTGGAAACTAGACTCCCGTAGCTTTCTATCCATATAAGGCTCGAACTCTGATTCATTGTGAGCTGTCCGGGAGAGTCCGTGGAAGTTGGATGACGTGCACAGGAATTCTGCCGAATTTGATCAGGATTTGTTGCGATTTTCTTCCTCTATTTTCTGCCGAAAATTCCCAAGATAATGACTGAATAATTGAGCAATATCTCTTTAGGTTTTCCACGAATTAATTCAGCCAAAAATCTTGCACTAAGGATGGAATTCAGTCCACATTCGTAAGCCAAATCCATGTAGAACTCGGTTTAGGTTTTCTTCTTTCGGCAGACTTGATCTTCGTGCATTCAAACCGGCATAACTTTTTGGTCAGGAAATATTTTTCTGCGATTCCAAGTCTCAGAGAAACTAGACTCGTAGAGCTTTCCAACGGTGTATGGCACGTTCTCTGGTTCCAAGCGATGTGTCCCACAGAAATTCCGGAAGTCAGGACACAGTCCCAGGAAAATCCTGGTAGTCCCTGGTTATCTTTGCTCAAACGGCCAAGTTGCAGCCTTCATTTGGATGACTTCCCGAACTCCGATTGATCTGAAATTTTGACACAATACACTTTAGCTTCCCAATTAAATGCACACCAAATTTCATCAAATTTGGAAAAGGATAAATCAGTTTAACACGAGCCTCAAAATCACGAAAAAGACATATTTTACTTTATTTCCAGATTTCTATACTTGGTCTTTTTTCTGATAATTAAGCACATTTTCTCCAAAACTCTACCAAAGGGACACTAAACTAAAATATGACTCTATCTTACAACAATAAGGGTTAAGCATTGGATAAATGGGGGTAAAAACATATTAAGAACGTCACATTTTATGCTCCTATCACATGCTAAACAACAAATGCTTCAAACAAAACTAGTGTGTTGGTTTGGATGCCCTAATCTTAGTTCTAACCGATTTTAAATCTTAAGCATGCATCAAATACCTATTGTCCTAATTATCTAAGTATACGTATCCTACAAGTTTATTTTACAAAGTTATCATGCAAAGACTCAATCAATCCGAAACTTAAACCTAGACCTAAGCAACGAATCAAAAATGTTTTTAACATGCAATTTATAAAACCAAAAATCAATCCAAATCATACATAGACATACAATTCGAAACCAAAAATACATGTAAGTTTCATAGACAAAACCTAACATAACTACATACAATAAACAAGCCGAGAGGGGGAAGAGATGGATCGGATCACACTTTTGGAGCCTTGAGAAGATCTTCAAAAACGTGGCTTGATGATTGGATGAAGGCTTAGAACTCGGTATAGGGTATGGAAGAATTTTAAGGTGGTGGTGAAGTGTTTTTGGCTTGCTATTCTATGTAGGATCTTTGGGGAACTTTGGTAGAGCTTATGACTTTGTGTTTTGCGCTAGGATGTGACAATTTTTCTATAGAGAGGATGCCTCTATATATAGGAGAAGAGTCTGCATAGTCAACAGGGAAAAGGATTTGTAATTCGGCAAGGAAAAGGGTTTTCCTTTCCGAATTTGGTTTGGTTTCCTCTTCTAGCTTGTTCTTCTAGGATTCTTCTTTGCCGATTCTTGCACTACCAGAAAAGGCCTTATAGCCGACGAGGCTATCTCGTCGGCCGTTATCATTAATTCGTCGGCTATAATCATAGCCGACGATACTTCGTCGGCTATAGTCTCGTCGGGAATGCTCCGTCGGCTATACTATAGCCGACGACACGAGGCGTAAGTCGTCGGCTTATAAACCGCGGGGTATAGCCGACGAATAAAGAGTCGTCGGCTATACTTCGAACATTGCCGACGACAAGATCGTCGGCTTCAACAATTACGTAATTGCCCCTAAACCGAAGTATAGCCGACGACACTATCGTCGGCTATACGTCCAATATAGCCGACGACACTGTCGTCGGCCATACCAATCGCCGGTACCAGGAACGGCTTTTTTTTTGCCTGAAGCCGGGAGGGTATAGCCGACGACATATGGTAAACATCGTCGGCTATAGCCCTTATAGCCGACGAAATAATGCCAATATCGTCGGCTATAGCACTTATAGCCGACGAAATAGTGAAAATATCGTCGGCTATAACCCCTAAATATTTAAAAAAATTTAAAAATTTAACTCGGGCCCAATTTCACTTCGTCTTCGGTTTGGCTGCAGAAAATGCACAAACAAACATCCAAATATCCAACAAATATCCACATCAATCCATCCCTAATATCCTACATACTGTACAAATTAACCCACTATCTACTCATCATCACCCCTTACACGCGTAGCGTCGTCGACCGGATCGTTCGAGTTCCGGTGGCTATGGCTGTCCTGATCGGCTAGTGTACTCCGATGCGGGGGGGGAGTGGGGACGACGAACTGGGGCATCTGTGGCGGAGGCGGGGGCTGGAGACCAGCCTGCTGGGCCTCCCAAGACTGCTGCATCCATCGGTACATCTCCGCCACAGATGCGTCTCTGGCCTGCTGCGCCGAAGCCTCCGCGGCCCTCGCCAACTCCGCCTGCTGGAGCGCCTCCACCGCCCTCGCCAACTCCGCCTGAGTCCTCTGCAGCTGCGTCTGCAAGTCTCCTCTCGTCGAAGCCGCACGCTGCGTGCTGGGATTGGCCGGCGTGTACTTGAGAACCCCATCTCCCGCCGCGCCTAGGCCTCTCTGGTAGAAGTAGTTGTTCCCCGTCCCTACCGCCGCGTGCATGATCTGAGAGGCCAAGCGCGGCTCAAGGGTGTCGATCGTGGAGGCAAACTCCGCGATCGCCTCGTCGGACGCCCCGTCTCCCAGGGTGTCTCGCGCGATCCCGAAGGTGATCGCGTCGGTCTCCGCATCGATTTCCGCCTAATTGACAAGAAAATATAATAAACGAATTAAAAAATATATATATAAATTAATTTAATGAAACACTTTTATTGAAGATGGGCGAATACTTACCACTTGGTCGGGACGCCCCGGATACATCTGCGCATGAATCCACGACAACGGCCTCAGCGGTCGGTCCCTCCTCGCCATCTCTGCCCACTGCCTCCAGGAGCGGGCGCCGCCGTGGTGGGGGTGCTCGTTCCTCCTGCGGTTGTCGCTGTTCGTCCGCGAGATTTTCTGTATTATAAGAACGAACATATAAACGCAAATATAAATTAGTAACTAAATTAAAATATTACGAACTAACCAAAATAAAATTATTAACTAATTTAGTTACTAACTAATTTAATTTAATTAGTAACTACTTAACTAACTAATTTAATTTAGTAACTAACTAACTTACTAACTACCTTATTTAATTTAATTTAATTTAGTAACGAACTAACTAACTACGTAACTAACCAACTAACTTAATTTAATAACTAATAACTAACTAACTAACTAATTAATTTAATTAAGTAACTACGTAATTTAATTATTAAATAACATTAAAAGTTATATACTAGCAGGCTAAATTTTCTTACCGAGACCCTGTCGCTCCCGAAGTAGGCTACCAGCCATAGCCACTCGTACTCCCTGTACCGGAACTCGTGGGGGGTTGCACCTCGCCCCAAGCGCTGCTCCACATGGTACGTCCTGTAGTGCGTGGACAGCTCGTTCTTCCACTCGGAGTACCTATATTAACAAAACACAACTGTTAGATATATCCGTACACTGCCAATAAATATATTTATACAAAAAAAAGCAAAACACATAACCTGTTCTTCAGCTGCTCGTCTCTCCACCAGTCCAAGGTAGGATGGACTCTAAACCATTGCTGCAATATTATAAATTAATTAGAAAATATTTTTATATAGTTATAAGGACTGAATTCATAAATATTTATTTTCTATAATAAAAATCATATTTAACTCACCGACAGTGCATTGTACACTCGCGCCTTGATCTCATCGGGCACAGAGCCCCAGTCGGGCCACAACAGTGGGACCCTGTCCTGCACGAGCATGCCCGTCGCGTTGATGTACTTGGTGGTGGTGTCTCTCCGCTCAATCGGGCGTCCATCCTCACCGGGACCGGGCAGGATCTCTCTGATCCCACCGGCCAGCTCCCTCTCCAGGGTCGACATGTTCGCTGGCCCTCTGGTCCGTCTCGTCCCCGCGGGTTTATTGACGAGGACGCCTGTTTCATAATTAAAATGAATACATAGTTAAATAATTATTTAAACTAACTAATTAAATAATTAATTAAACAATCTAAATAAATAATTAAACTAATCAATTACCTGCGTCGTTGTACTGCTTGTCCTTCTCACGAACGGCCCACAGGCCGCGGCAGTCCTCTGAGTCGAAAGGACTGTAGAAGTAGGCCTCCTCCCAGGGAATCTCGTGGGGCCGGTCGTGCCTCCAAATCTGCCTCCCCCTGTCGTCGTACTCAGGGATGGCAGGGAGGAACTGGACCATGTACATCCCCGATGGCGGAGACATACGGGGCGTGGACCCTGAGGGGCCTGCTCCCCCTGACGGTGGGCCCCGTATCTGTGGACGCTGTCGCTGTGGGGGGACAGGGAGCATCTCTGGAGGGTCCAGATCGGCGCGCGGTGGGGTCGGCTGCCGATCCTGGAACAGTGCTGAAGTGCACTGGGGTCTGGTGGCTCTGCGTCCTCCTCCGACACTCGAGTCAGGGCCCGCTCCCGTCGACTCATACGAGGAGCCCCCACGTGGATCGCTCAGGGTCAATCCCATCAACGTCTCCTCTCGTCGACTCATAGGCCGGCCTAGGCCCCGACGACCGCTGGATCCGCTCCCCCCACGGCTGGATCCTGCCTGAGCGTCGGGGTCGCTCTCGGTCCGTCTGCCAAGCCATCGGTCTACAAAGCGACGGTTTCCTGCACAATTAGTATATAAATTCCATAAATTGCACAAAAATTCCACAAAAAAATTAAAAACTTCATTCAATGTATATATACCTAAATATATTTATACCTAATTATATATATATATATTCTGAAATATAACACAAAATTCCTTAAATTTCACAAAAAAATAAAAAACTTTTTTAAATATATATATATACCTAATTATATATATACATAACTATATTTATACCTAAAGGTATATATATATACCGAAAAATTCTTGTTAATTCCTCAAAATTAAACAAAATTCCACACAATTCCATAAATTTCACACAAAAATAAAAAACTTCATTAAATGTATATATACCTAATTATATATATACCTAAATATATTTATACCTAATTATATATATATATATTCCGAAATATATATATATATATATATATATATATATATATCCTCCTAAAAATTCCACAAAATTCCACAAAATTAACAAAAATTTCACAACATTAAAAAAATTTCCACAAACTTCCATATACCTAATTATATATATATATATATATATATATATATATTCCGGAAAATATATATATATATATATTCCGGAAAATATATATATATATATATATATATATATATATATATATATATATCCTTCACAAAATTCCACATAATTCCAAAAAATTAACAACAATTCCACAACATTCCATAAATTGCACAACAACCCTAAATTCCACATAATTTCACAAAAACCATAAAATTTCACAAAAATACCTAAATTCCACAAAATCACAAAATTCCACAAAATTAACAAAAACCCTAAATGAGGGAGAGGGGGACTACCTGACATGGTGGTGCGGCTAGGGGACGAGGACGGCGGTGCGGTGCGGCGGCGACGGCGGCTAGGGAAGGACGGCGCCGATCGGTTCGAGTTCGGGTCGGGGAGGGCTCGGGAAGGCCGGGGACGGGGTGGGGAGGGGTGGGGGAGGGCCGGGGAGGCTTGGTCGGCGTCGGGGAGGCTCGGACGGCGTCGGGGAGGCTCGGGGAGGGGTGGGCGGCGATTTAGGGGTTTAGGTTTTCTGCAGAAATGGGGGAGAGGCGCCTCTGTTTCAGTTTAAATCGAGAGACTATAGCCGACGATTTCATTTTAATTCGTCGGCTATGACTATAGCCGACGATTTCGTCGGCTATAGTCTCTAACTAAATCCGGGCCGGGCCTAAGTTGGGCTTTGCGGGCCGCTTATAGCCGACGACGTGTGCATATCGTCGCCTATAGTATGCATATCGTCGCCTATAGTATGAATCTCGTCGGCTATAGTCAAGGACCTCAGCAGCCGTCAGATCTCCCCCATCCAACGGCGGACAATGAAACGGCGCGGATCGCAACACTTTAGCCGACGAAGTTCTGTATGTCGTCGGCTATTCTTTGGTCAAACTTTTGGTCAAACCTCTGAACGCTTTAAAACGGCAATTGGCCCGTCTAAATGATGTTTTTTGACCTGACCTTCAACAGAGAATAGTTTCAAATCGATGCGACGCAACTAACCGTATAAAAATTTTCCTCCAAATATTTACCGACCGTCAGGCTACCCATAGGAAAACGGAGTAAAAAACACCTAACCGCAACATTCGGCACACAGATTTTGTCGGAATCTTCCCATTTTTCAACCGTAGTCGTATTTCAATATTTCGGTCGTCTCTTATTTCACGACACTTTTGCATTTGAACGGTCTACGTATGGTAACTATTTGAAACTATACATTCACTTAAACACTTAGTAAATAAGTTAAGGAACATTAGTGCATATGTTCCGATTTCGAATCTAAAAGTTTGGAAAATCTATTCCAACCGTCAGATATCACCGTTAAGATTAAATACATGTATGAAAAAAAATCCAACTACATCTGACAACGTTAAAGGCTCGATCGGGACGGTCAAACTTTTGGTCAAACCTCTAAACGCTTTAAAACGGCAATTGGCCCGTCTAAATGACGTGTTTTGGCCTGACCTTCAACAGAGAATAGTTTCAAATTGATGCGACGCAACTAACCGTATAAAAATTTTCCTCCAAATATTTACCGACCGTCAGGCTACCCATAGGAAAACGGAAGTAAACAACACCTAACCGCAACATTCGGCTCACAGATTTTGTCGGAATCTTCCCATTTTTCAACCGTAGTCGTATTTCAATATTTCGGTCGTCTCTTATTTCACGACACTTTTGCATTTGAACGGTCTACGTATGGTTTCGGTCAATATACTTTAGCCGACGACTTGCAAGTCGTCGGCTACAGTATAGCCGACGAATTGTACGTCGTCGGCTACAGTATAGCCGACGAATTGTAAGTCGTCGGCTACAGTATGGGCATTATAGCCGACGAATTATGGTCCATTTCGTCGGCTATAATGCTGATGTTTCTGAAAATTTGCCATTTAGGGCCTGAAAATTGTCTATTTCACCTGATAAATTCCTGAATATCGCACAAACAATTCAATACAATTTCCCAAAAATTCGGAAAACGGTAATTAAGGACAAAATTTTTTTTCATACATGCATGCACCGTTGTACACAAATACATACATAAATAGTATACTAAGGATGATAATCAGAATCATCCTCATCACTTGAGTCAGACGTAGTATAGTAGTTAATATCTGGCAACCGGTGCTCGTACTCGTCGTCTGAGTCATCGTCTGCCTGATATAGACGATTCGGATTAACATCATACATGGGCACCTGACCCCTAGGAAGTCGAACCACTCTGCCCGGCGTCACATTATTATCGCGGATGGTGGAGGATTCTGGAATGTCGCCGGCGTCCGGCTCTTGGTATGCGGTCGCTTCTTGACACTCTGTGCTCACACCAAGTGTGGTAGCACTGTATATGTCTCGCTGAGACACATGGTTAACTACCTTCCACGTGCCTTTGTTCAAAGGATCGTCAAGATAAAAGACATTTTTGGCCGCTGTGGCGAAAACAAAGGGGTCGTCTTCATACACACTAGTGGCGGTATTCACCGAAAGTATGCCGTACTGATCGATCCGTATGCGGTGCGGCCTAGTATCAAACCATCGACACTTGAACAAGTGGACTTTCATGCGGTTCCCATAAATGAGTTCAACAACTGACTGTAGGACACCGTAAAAATCCACGCCCCCCTCTGCACCATCCACCATCACCCCACAATTCTGTGTTTTGCGTTCCCCGTCTCTAGCTTCACATATATACTTAACGCCGTTGACATCACACATTGGGTGGACTGTGGAAGATATCGGCTTCATCGACAACAGCCTCAATTCCTCTGAGTAATTTGTATGACCACCACTCGCAGCCACTTGCATCAGCTGAAAAATATAACTCAAATCACTCGGTGTGTTTATGATTAAAGAATAGGGAACTGTAAAAGAAAGCCATCTAATATATATATTTATACACTTACCCATTGTGGAAAATAGTCTGCAAACGTCGTGTTGTGGTAGTCGACATCACCGCGAACTTCCTTGCAGTGAAGATGGTGACGTTTCCAATATTGTACCTCCGGACAGTTTATTAGAACCCACCAGTGGGCAATCCCTACCTCATGGTCAGGCAACTTGTCCACACCCTTTTTCTTGAAGCTTCCGTATGGTACAACAGAGTTGGCGACGATAGATAGGTTGAACTCGGGGTCATCTCGACTTGGATGTTGTGGGGGGTCCTCCATCGCTCCCAAGTACAACTTGGCGTACGTTACACACTCATGCGCAATGTAAGCTTCAGCAATACACCCCTCAGGCGCAGATTTATTGTGCACATATTTCTTGTAGTCTCCAAGTTGTCTACAAGGTTAACAAGTGCGTGTTAAGAGCATGCAACTTTTATTTAAAAATATGTATAAATCAAATTTATGAATAACATGTACCTTTCGATGGGATACATCCAAGTGTAGTGTACGGGACCGGTAAGCAACAATTGTTGGGGAAGATGGATCATCAGGTGAGGCATGATGTCAAAGAAGTTTGGGGGAAATATCCTCTCGAACTTGCACAAGATAAAAACGATTTCCTCATGCATTCTCATGAGGTCTGATTTTCTAACTTCTCTAGCGCATAACTTCTGGAAGAATCTTGACAACGCCACCAACGGCTCAACCACTTCATCCTCCAAGTACGCTCGAATGAAAATAGGGAAGAGGCGTTGAAGCAGTACATGGCAGTCGTGACTCTTCAATCCGTACATCTTGTTGTCTCGGTAGTTAACACACTTGCTTATGTTACCCGCATAGCCATAAGGATACCTGCATAGCCATTAACAACAATTAGATTTCATGCATATATAGTCGTCCAACAACAGATGGCGGATTCTTTAGGGAATACATGCCTAATAAAAAGTTACCTGACATTACTCAGCCATCCAAAGATTTCATGTTTCTGGTCCCTGGTGACGGTGTAAGGAGCTTGGGGCATTTTGCTCCTGCCCTCTCTCAACCACAAATGGTCCCGCAGTCCCATATTTCTCAGATCAACGCGTGCCTTGGGGGTGTCTTTTGTTTTCTTCTCCCAATTCAAAACTGTGCCAACCACGGCTTCACCCACGTTCTTCTCTATATGCATGACATCCAGGTAGTATCTGGTAGCCAACCTGGCCCAATAAGGAAGTTCCCATAAGATGCTCTTGTGTGACCAGAACCTATACCGATCCGGCCTCTCTGGAATCGTGCGCAACACATCGGGATGATTGCTAAGCGGACCAAAGTCATACTCATTCAACACTGCCAATATTTCCTCCCCTGTCCATTGCTCGGGTGCCCAGCCCCTTTCTTCAGTCCCATCAAAAGCCTGTGCATCGTCCCTAAATGGATGGTCATGCGGAAGCCAACGACGGTGACGCATCTGGACAATCTTGCTGCAATGAGGACTGGAGCAATCAACAGTCATGCACTCTGAACAAGCCCTGTAACCCCTGGTGACGCTGCCCGACAACATACCCCTCCCAGGAAAGTCACTGATCGTGCCAACAAGCATGGCATGCATCCGGAACATCTCATTTTTGAACCGGTCGTAGACCAGGTGGCCGTTCAGACTCAAGTACCGAAGCTCCTCAATTACGGGTCTCAAATACACATCGAGACACTTTCCCGGATAACCTGGGCCTGGAATCAACAATGTGAGCATGTTATATTCCTTCTTCATGCACATCCACGGTGGAAAGTTGTACGGAATCAAAATAACTGGCCACACACTGTACTGAAGCTCTTTCTTGCCAAAAGGGTTGAAACCGTCGGATGATAGCCCTAGCCAAACATTTCGAACCTCTGATGCAAATTCAGGAAACTCCAACACGTTCTTCTTCCAAGCCTCTCCGTCGGCGGGATGTCTAAGGGTGTCATCGTCAGGCACATTCCTCTCAGCCCACCATCTCATAGCTTCGGCCATGAAAGCACACATGAACAACCGCTCAAGCCTATCAATCAGCGGGAAGTACCGAAGTATCTTCACAGCTTTCTTGTTCCCTTTAGGAGTGAACTTATACCGCTCTGTATTGCATAATGGGCAGTATTCAAGATCTGCAAGTCCTTCCCCGTAAAACAGAACGCAATCGTATCTGCATGCATGAATCTTGATGTAGGAAAGGCCGAGATCTTTAAGGATATGTCGCACCTTATGATGACTGGTAGGAAGCCGATGTCCGGGGGGCATCGCCCCACCCCATAGCCGAAGCCAATCATCAACCGATTTGACAGTGCCTTTGTTCTCCGTTTTGATCTTCATCACTCCCATGACAGATTCAAGGACAGTCTTACTGCATCAGGGGTACAACGGAGTCTGTTGCAATGCGATCAGGTTGTTGTACTTTTCCATACCACTTGTGTTGACCGGAGATCGGGGTAATGGCTCGAGTGGCTCAATATCAGGGAAACACTCCATCTCCGGAGGTGGGAGTTGCACATCTGGTGCTTCCTCAAAGACACCGCTCTCACGAGGAAACATATCGTTGATCCAGTTCGTTGTCGGATCATTGGAGGAACTCCCTCTCTCGGCAAATTGTCCATGATCATGACGACCCGCAAACTCTGGTTCACCGTGATAAATCCAATTAGTGTATAGGACCCAAAATCCATATCTAGCCAGGTGTTGCTCCACTGTCTCTATGGAAAACCGGTGTCGTGGGGTGGCACACTTGCACTTTTTACACGGACAATAATGAAGTGTAGTGTCTCCACAGTTAGCCATCACAAAATCCAGGAAACTCCTAACTCCATCATGATACGCCTGATCCCATCTTCCAAGGGTAATCCAACTCTTGTCCATCCTGTAAATTCAAGAAATAAATATAGCTATATATAGATATGTATATATGCACGTACTACGTACGTACGCACGTACTAATTAATTAAAAAATTCATCATTACACACACACACATATATATATATATATACACATGCATCCCTAAATTAATTAAAACATCGTCAATCTCCCTAATTAATTAAACACAATGTATTTTGTATATATACCAACAATATATTTTTAATTACAATTAAATTAATTAATATATATATACATTTTTTCATCAAATTCATCTAAAATCACCTATAAATCAACAATCAATCACTAATCTTCAACAAAACTTCAATTCTATCTAACCAATACAACATATATATCAACCCATTAATAATCTCATCTCAACACATATATATATATATATATATATATCAAATTAATCACACATTTATTCTAATTAAACTCTAAATTAACACACCTCTGCATATAACCAACTAAATCAACACACACAGCAATATACGTACCTTTCAAGCTTATGGCCGAGGTTTTGGACGATTTCAGAGCGTTTTGGACGATTTCATCGACGAATGAGCTCCCTGATGCAGAAGGTCGATCTGATATAAGAGTTATAGCCGACGAATACCCTCCTCGTCGGCTATAACCAAAAACTTTTCATCGGCTATAACTATTATAGCCGACGAATACCATCCTCGTCGGCTATAACCAAAAACGTTTCGTCGGCTATAGTTATAGCCGACGAGTTGTCGGCAGTCGTCGGCTATAATATTATAGCCGACGATGTGGCCGACGAAATAGTAATTCGTCGGCTATAAAGGGTTATAGCCGACGAGATACTATTTCGTCGGCCGTTTTTTCCCATATCGTCGGCTATAACCCCTTTTCTGGTAGTGTTGATTAATGTTTTTACTAATCCTCCAAGGATTCGGCATCACCTCTCCCCATTTGACTTGGAAAGTTCTCCTAGTTGCAACCGGTAAAGTTTTCCTTTTCCTAGTTGGATTAGGTTTTTCTTTTCTTGTTAGGATTAGACAAATTCTTTTTTCCTATTTCGAAACTTTCTTCTTTTTCCAACTTTCCTATTCTTCAAATGAGTTCAGAAAACCTCTCCTTGCTGTGCTAGGAGTCCTTGCTTGCAGCTGGAACTCATCATTTCTTTCGGCAGGATTGACTTTTTGTCTTGTGACGAGCATAACTCTCTCCTCAGGAAATCTTTTGGTGCGATGCTAAATTCTGTAGACATTAGACTCATAGAGCTTTCCATGCATATATGGCTCGCACTCTGGTTCCTTGTGATTCATCCTGTAGAAATTCTAGAAGTTGGGTGATGTGCCCAGGAAATTACTGAAGTTACTGGATTTGCACCGATTTGTGCTTTGTAATTCCTGACATCTTTTCTTTGTCTGATTGTTGTAGTTCCTTCTATTGCTCAATCATCAATATGTCTCCTGCATATAAGAGAAAAAAAATTCATCAAAAGTATAGCCGAGGCTTTACAGATCCAATGAAACATCTCTAAGACTTCATAAATCGGCTTTTGACATTTTTCCACATATTTCCTATACTTAGCACGATTTCTTTGTAACTCTACCAAAATCCCATGACTCTATATTAAGACTCGATTCTAGAACAATAAGGGTTAAACAAAGTACAAATGAAGGGTAAAACATATTAAGAACGTAGCATTTTGATGTGCTTATGTGTTTCTTGGTTTAATTTCTACACGAAGTGTCTTTAAACTAATTAGCACTATGTTTATGATTACGCATGAAGCTGGTTCTAAATAATTGAGGAGTTTTGATAATTAGATGAACCACGAAGGGCTCTAATTAAATTGGAATTAAAACTAATCTTGAATACTTGCCCTGGTTCTAAATAATTGAGGAGTTTTGATAATTAGATGAACCACGAAGGGCTCTAATTAAATTGGAATTAAAACTAATCTTGAATACTTGCCGAATGCTATATTGATACCTTGTGCGAAATTGTTATATGTTATGTGAGTTTTGTGTTTAGTGTTATGTGTGAAAGATGATGATCATATGTATATAATAATTTAGGTTTTAATTTTTGTAAATTTCAGTAGTTGTTAGATACAGAATCCAAACCCCCCATATTATTATGTGATACTTTATGTGATACGACCCGAACCTCGAATGACCTCATGACAGTTTTGTCTTTTATTTTTACGTTTCGGGAATCGGTTTTACAATTCAGAAATTCTAAAGGTTGACTTTTTATTAAGTTGACCCGACCGATAATTTTATTTCACGGTAAAATTGAGGACTTTAAAACTAGTTCATGGACACGTAGCACGTTTAATTTGGAATTCGTATGAAAACATTACTATGTAAAATCGGTAGCTTTCCGTTTTTGGACGCGTATAAATAGCCGGGAGGAAATTTTCCCGAAACGGCAACTTTCTTTTCTTTTTCTTTTCTTCTTATTTTTCTCTCTCTTCCTCCCCGACTCGGCCCGCACCCCACCCATTGTAGCGCCACCCTCGGTTCTTCGTCGTCCATCCACCGATCGGCGCGCCACCGGTGTCATTTAGGTGGTTCAAGACGAATCGCCGCCGTTTAGGCATACGAAGCCCGAAAGGGTTCGACACAGTCGAACCGGAGCTTCCTCCTCAGGCCACGGTTCGGCCTGATTCCGGTCGGGAATCAAAGGTCTCGACCCGCACAACCACTCCATGAAAGGAATTGAACCAATTCAACCCAGGTAAAGAGAAATTTGAATTTGAAATTCTAGGGTTTTTGGTGAATTTGATGGAGATGATGTTTTTGGTGGATTTGGAGGTTAAATTCATGTTCAGAGTGTTGTTAGGAGATGATTGAGTGTAATTTGATGTTGAATTGCTTGAGTTTTGGAGAAATTTGGGTTTGGGACGGCGGCTGCGTGAGTTTTTGGCTGCGGAGGTGTCGGGGACGAGGTCCTGAGGTGGTGGCGGTCGTGTTAGGATGAATTGGAGTCGATTGACTAGGTTTTTTTGCCACTATGGTGGCGCTGCCGGAGGCGGCGGTGGAAGAATGGAGAATAGTGAAACAGTAAAAAGTTAAAGTAAAACGGTAAACGTGAAAAGTAAACAGTAAAACAGTAAAAGTAAAGAGTAAACAGTAAAAGTAAATGGTAAATAGTTATTGGACTTTTACCATTTACTGTTTGACTTATATAATTACTGTTTGACCATTAAAAGTTACTGTTGACTTACCGTAAAAAGATAAAAGCTGGTTAAAAAAGATTTTTACGACGAAATAAGTAGTAAAAGAATTGATCGCACACGGGGTGGGTGTCCTGAGTAATTTTGGATGCAGATTGTTTGTTATTGAGGCGTAATTCCTATACCGATAACTGAAAAGGAAAAATTGAGAAGTTTCGTGCGAGTGAGGACGTCTGTAGATTTAACGTTTTTAAATAAATTCTGAATTTCGTAATATTTATAATTACGTCTCTATTACAGGTCGAGATGTTACTCGACATGATGAGAGCTCGGAATAGCGGCAAGCTCGGCCGTACTGTGAGTGGATTTTATTTTAAATAAATGCATGCATAAATATTTTATTGAAATGAAGTTTATTATAATTAAATAATTTCATGAGCTTGTTGTGAATTATCGAAAGTATATGATTATGGTATTTGTTCATTTAATATTTAAAGAAAAATATGGATTTGGGGTATATATATGTTTACTACTATTCTAAATATTACGTAATTTTACCCGGAAATGAGATTTCTGGAAATAGTATGATTTGATAAATCATATTTGATCATTTTGAATATATTTCTAATTAAAAGACCGGAAATGATATTTCCGGAGATTTTATGATTTCATAATTTGTGATTTCACGACATGTGAGACATGTCGATATTATATACATATTTTCTTTCGAGATTATTTTACGGCATGTGGGACATGTCGGTTATATTTTTTTTTTCGAGGCTACTATTTTAATTAATTATATTTATAAGCCTCAGATGTACGGTCGGGGACCCTACGAATTTATGATTATTAGGGGAAGTGTACTTTGATTTCGTTTTCGGATTTTTCACCATATCAGGGTCCATATATGTTTATTGCTAGCTAGCTGAGTCACCTGAGTCCATGCGAGATGACGACTTGACCATATAGGTCAAATTCGCCTCGGTGGTCGACGTGTACAGATTTAGCGTGGGACGCAATAGAGTTTTGGAGACTCTGACCCTTACCCTTGGAGGCTCATTATTATGTGGTGGTTGACATTCCCCTATTTTTATTCGATTTCACTAAATGGCCAATGGGATTGGCCCAGTTATATATATATATATACTTGTTATTCGTGAATGTTTTCTCCTATAAGATTTTATGTTATTTTATCAATTCTCTAACCAGCGGGGCTGGGTTTTTATATGACCAATAGGATTGGTCGTGATATGTTATTATTTGATTTTCAAAAGTAATTCTTTTTGAAAATATAAACAAAGTATTATTTGTTTATTTGATATATCAGCGGGGCTGATTTATAATTAAGATTTTTCTGGAACGTGAGACGTTTTATTAAAATGCATGCATCGTGGTTTTTATTTATAAAATGTTGGGAAAGTAGGGATAAACCCTACAAGAAATCATTAGTAGCATATAATAAGTAGGGATCGTTCTAGCCGGGGATTAAGGGTACCTGACATGTAAAAGGTTAGAAACACACATACACATATATACACAAACAATGTCACATTTATTCACGTATATACATTGAGATGAGATCATGGGGGATGAAAGATAATCGGCAGCAAGGCTGCCCTAAACCTAAAGATACGAAATTTAAATCTTAGATTACTATATACAAGTTGGTCGACATTCTTCCATAAAGCAATAGCACATAAGCAATCAAAACACACAACAATTTAGCAAACAAGACTCTTGGCAACATATTAAAGTGTTTTAGACTCGACTTAGTTCCAACCTAATTAGCTCCTTATCGGTTTACTAATCTATTAAGACTCACAAATACTTCAAGATTAACTTATCGTCTAACCCTAAAGTTATACTAGACATCTTTGAGAACATTCATCGTAGAAAACAAACATTGTAACGACCCGAACCTTAAAATACCTCCTAAAAGTTTTACTTTAATTTTGACGTTTCGGAAATATATTTTACGATTCAGAGGTTTCAAAGGTTGACTTTTTATAAGTTCAACCGATCGAGAATTTCATTTCTCGATGAGATAGAGGACATTAAAACGAGTTCGTGGACACGTAGCTAGTTTAATTTGGAATTCGTATGAAAAAGTTATGACGTAAAATCGGTAATTTTCTGGTTTTGGTCGAATATAAATAGTCGGGGCGGAAAGTTCTAGAAAATAGGGAATATTCTAGATTCCATAGGAAATATTCTTTTCGGGAATATTCCTTCCCTTTAATTTTTTTTTGACCCGGTTTCTCTTTTTCCTCTGTCCTTTCCCCCGACTCGGCCGGAGCTCCACCGACCTAAGGCGCCGCCCTTGGTTCTCCGCTGTCCGGCCACCGTTCGGTGCGCCACGGCTCCCTCGTCACGTCTGCGGTGGTGGTTCAAGGTGAATCGCCGCCGTTTAGGCGTACGAAGCTCAGGGAGGTTTGACACAGTCGAACCGGAGCTCCCTCCTCTGGCCACCAATTGGCCCGATTCCGGGGGGCAAAGGAAAGCCTCGGCATGCACGTCAATTCCATGGAAGGAATCGAACCACTTCGTAACAGGTAAGGAGAATTTATGATTTGAAATTTCTAGGGTTTTTGGTGTAATTGGTGGTGTTGGCGGAGATGGTGTTTTCGGGGAAATTGGAGGTTGGATTTGGGCTCAGGACATTGTTTGGAGTTGATTGATGTTGTTTGAGGTTCGGATGAGTAGTTCTTTAGGAAGATTGTAGGTGTTGCAGTGTGAGCTGCCGTCGGGGCTGCCGTCTGTGGCGATGGTAGTGTTCTGTGACGGTAGAAATCAATGGAAGTGAGGTCCTGAGGACGTGTAGAGGTTGTTCCGATAGTATTGGGGACTGAAGCAGCGTTTTGAGCTATAGGTTGGAGCTGCTGCGGCGGAGGGTTAAAAGGTTAAATTGTAAATGGTAAATAGTAAACAGTAATAGTAAAAAGATAAACAGTAAAAGTAAAAGGGTAAATAGTAAAGTGAATAGTAAATAGTAATTCTGACTTTGACATTTACTGTTGACTCTATAAATTTTACTGTTGACTTTCCGTAAAAAGGTAAAAGCTTGTTAAAAGAAGGTTTTAAGTAAAAGTAAGCAATAAAAGAATTAATCGGTCTTTGTTCCCAGTGGGAGGGTGGTTGTGGTTTGGGAGCAAAGGGATTTTTAGTTGGTTTTTGGGTTATATTTTCTGACCGTTTCGGGTTTCCAAGAAAATTTTCGAGACGGGTTCTTATAGTGGTATCAGAGTGGGGATATAATTATGGGGTTTAAAGTGTGGGAAAAGAATAGAATTGTTGTATTGTTTTTCTTTTTATTATTTGTTTAAAGTTTCATGTTGTGTTGTGGGGTTAGTTTGGTTTGCTCTAGATTCTCTTCGATTTTATTTGATATGATGAGTATTAATGAATACATCATTTTATCACTGCAAAAGTGTAGATTGCATTAGGTAAAGCAGAAAGGTTATCTTACTGATTTTTGTTCTCTTTCCATGATCTTAGACAATAGAGTATTCTGTTTCTAAAATTTCCAATAATGTAGTCGGAGTTCTTTGGTTTAGCTCTCCTTAAATAATTCTATATTGTTGAGTTATATTCTTGTGATTTGATATGGGGTCGCTGTGAGGTAAGAACTAACCTTTGTTTCTTACTTAAGCGATTCATAATTTTGAGCTGTGTACTAGTACTTTTAAGGTGAGTTCCCTACATTTAGTCTTGAATCTTGAATCTTTAAATTTTTGAATCTTTGATTCCTGCTTCCCGTAAGTTGCTATTAGTTTTACTTTTAATTTGAAACTATTGCCTAGGTCATTGTTTACTTGAAAATTTGATTGATCGGAGTTGGGATCAAAGTTGGCATTAATTAAGAGTTTTGGAATTATATTAGTCAGCGATTATTTGAGTTGTGATCAACTATACTTGATGTTAAATTTTACAAGTTGATTGTTGTTGTAATGAAAGGGGAACTGGAAGGTGAAGATTAGGATCATGTCAATTTGGATAATTTATCAGTGGTGTTCTTGTTGGGACTTGGGACTTAAGCTGAGATTTTTGACTATTGCAAGTGTGTGTTTGTGTTTGTGTGGTACAAAATCTGAGTCCCCTTTTGTCAATGGTGTTGGTGGATTAAAACTTGTATATTAACTGATACAAAATGGAAATATGTTGGGCTTGTTAACTGGTTGAGAATTTAGTTTTACAGATATTACATTGTTATCAAACAATTTGGGTTCCTGAATTACCCTGATTAACTAGTCGAGTAGAACTGTTTTATTTTTATTTTTATTTTTTATTGTATATATGCTATACGTTTAATTCCTAGAATTTGCACTAATACTTTGATAAGTTGTACAGAAATTTCTGGTGGGCTAGTACCCAGAAATTGTTTTGAAGGCGTTGTATATCTTTTTTTTCTACATTTGTATTTATTTGTAAGGATGTGTATTATTCTTTTGGTTGTGATGTGTAATTATATGTAATTATATGTAATTATGTGTAAATATCATGTCAACAAAGTGAGGGAATGATGCATGAGCCTCTACTGCATGCATCTACCAGGTAAATTATTTGTGTATTGGTGTTCATTTGTACAAGTACCTGTAAGTTTACGAGTGTCAAGGCACGCATGCAATAATAAACCCTACAATCGTTAGTAGTATATAAATAAGTAGGGATCGTTGTCGCCGGGGATTAAGGGTACCTGACATGAAAAAGGTTAGAAAACATATATTCACAATTATGTACAAACAATGAAACAAAATCATGGGGAATTGAGATTCGGCAACAAGTTGCCCTAAATAACTAGACACGAAATTAAATCCTATTTTACTACAAGTGATCATCATTTTTCACACAAGGCATAGCACAAAAACACACAAGAACACAAAAGAAATCATGCAAGACAATCGACAGCTATAGTCAAGTTTCCTAGACTCTACTCAATTCCGATTTCAATTAGGGCCTTCGCGGTTATCTAATCGTTTCTAGACTTCTTAAGTATTTAGAATTAACTTTGCGTATAATCCTAAATATTTACTAGCCGGTTCAAAAACACTTCGCGTAGAAATCAAACACAACAAGTAATTATGCACAAAAATCTTTAAATCGGAGACATGCTTCTAAGTATGGCGTCACTCATCTTATTAACATGCAAGTTTCTATGAATTATGGTAACAACTTATAAACAACCTAGATAAAACCAACTTCGCGTATGACTCAATCTTAAGTTATTTTGGTATGTGAAATCGCAACCTACACAAAAGCCATGGCCTTAGACTTCATGTAAACCTTGATTTTTATGCACGAATCCATGAAACTAATCAAATAAAACCTAAAAATACATGAACATGCTACTGCCCTATTATCTAATGCACGAATTCAAACATATTACAAGTTGCAAAATTATTTCATAAAAACCAAAATAGAATTCGGAAATCCAATACAAAGTTACAAAAGCAAGAATCAAAGTTTCTAGCTACATACAACATAGACATCATACATAAGAAAATACAAGCCATAGGGTGGTAGAATCACACTTTAAAAACCTTGAAAGTATGAAGCTCGGATGCTCGGATTGATGGCAAAGGGTACGGTGATGGAATAGTTTTGTGGTGGTGGTGGTGTTTCGGCTAAATATTTTCTATACTAGAACTTTGGAACTTTGGCTAGAGTCTTTGGCTAATAGTTGTGCTTGAGATGAGATAAATTTTCTGTAGGAAAATCAAGGCTTTTTATAGAGGAGAGGCTTGTTCAAAACTGGCAGCAACAAGGGAACACAAATCCTAAACCGAGTTGGTTTAGATTCTCTTGCCGGTCAAGTCTCTCTCCTTCTAGATTCTTCATGATTCTTACGTGCGTTTTCCCTATGGACCAGCTGCAATGCTTCATGGGCTCCTTAAGTATATTTGCAGCCTATATTTTGCTGGATCAAAATCCATAAATCGGTTGCAGCCTCCCTAGTTCACCCGGGAACACTTTTCCTTCTTCCGAGAGGAATTCCTTGTCTTCTTGGGATTGCTTGTGGCTGCATTGACTTTTCTTTGGTCTTCAAATGCTTTAATCTCTTCCTAGTAGCCCTAAGATATGTTGCAGCCACTCGCAGCCTCTTGGAAATTCATTTGGAAGCTTTGCAGCCACTCAGATGCAGTACCGGCAGAGTACTCTGTTCTCGGATGCAGGGTGCAAGACAAGTGCGCGCGAGCTGGCTTGCGGAAACTTCTCGGCAGGCGCTGGGTGCATGTGCGCATGTGCATGACAGGTTGGCATAGGCTAGCGAGGCTAACTGGCAGCATCGGTAGGAAGGCAGCAGTAGCGGCATGCATGTGTACGCATCGCACATGTGCAGATTGAGTGCCAATATCCGATACGACATGCCGGTATCGGATACGTGCTGACATAGGCTGAACCTTGGCGGATACGCCTGGGATACATCTTTGGATACGTCTGGACCTGTCACGGATACGAGTCGGACATGTGATGTCAGTGTCCGATACGTCTCGGCAGCTTGGTGCCTCTGTTGTGCGCGCATGCTTGTCTTCTCGGCAGGGCTGTCGAGAGTGCGCGTTGAAGTTCCTCGACAGGCTGCAAGTCAGCCTGCTCGGCAGTGTCACAACAAGGCCTGGCATTGCTTGCTGGGGCGTCTCGACAAGGCTACTCGGTAGCCTGCGCAGCTTGCCGGTTCTCGTTCCTGGCACTTTTTCTTCTCGTTCTTTCGCCGATTTTTGTTCTCTTCCTATTCTTTTGATTTTCTGGAAATATAAATTAGGAGTTAATATTAGAACAAAGATAAATTCGTCAATCACAAGGGTCGACGATAAACATAGACAACTTCGGCGATTTAACAATAAAGCACACTAAGCTCTCCAAATACTCACAACTTAATAACGAGTGCCAAGGCACGCATGTAATAATAACCCTACAATCGTTAGTAGTATAGAAATAAGTAGGGATCGTTCTAGCCGGGGATTAAGGCTACCTGACATGAAAAAGAAAAATATATATTCACATATTTATACAAACATAAAACACACGAATTGGGGATGAAAAAGGGATCGGCAACGAGCTGCCCTAATTTTCCTAAAACACGAAATTACACCTAAATTACTATGTACAAGTTGGTCGACATCTTTCCACACAAAACATAGCACAAAAGACTCACAAGAACACACACAAATAATATGCAAGACACACGGCAGCAATGTTCAAGTTTCCTAGACTCTACTCAATTCCAATTTTCAATTAGAGCTCATCGGACATCTAATCGTTACTAGACTTCACAAGTATTTTAGAGAACACAATCGTAGAAACCTAAAATTATACTAATCATATGCTTACTCTTGAGAAAGACTCCACAAATCAATGTTAACCTATCTTAAGAATCATGAAAAGATCAATAAAAGGGATATAATGGGGTTTTGGCTAAGAGGTTCGAATTTTAGAATAAGTTGTGCTATAGACATCTCTTTAACATAGAAAAGCTTAACTCGCCTTTTGTCACCTCGCCAAGGGTCGAATTTCTTCTTTGTTAACCTTCTTTCATTCTTTACTTCCCCAAAACATTGTGAAAATGAACAAATATCAAAATTAACCAATGCTAGACCTTCACATGCATGCATACTCCAAATTCACAACAATTTTCAAGACTAGGCTTAGCAATTTTTGAAACATTGAAACCGTGCCTTAGTTTCTTTATTTTTCTCGGACTTGATTTTTCTTTCTTTTCTTTTCTTTTATTTTTCTGTCTGTTTTCAATCTTTTCTTTTTAGGCACGGCAACATACAACTTTTACCTACAATTTCTAGCTAAGTCTATCCCACACTTGTTCTTCTTCATGACTTCACGCAAAAACTCCTTCAAAAATCAAGGTTTGCCAAAACTTTGAGACAAGGTAAAGGCATAACTATACTAAGCTCATGGAAAGTGTTTAAGGGTGATGAAAGAAAGGGCTAAACGTCGGCTCAAGGGGGTTTACTAAGGTGTCCCACGATGGGCTCAAATATGGCACATGCTTTATTTGGCTATGGTGGTAAACCTAAGAGATCTTTTGCAATCACTTTCAAAATCAAGGTATTTTTATGATAAAATGTTTTGAAAATCAACAAGAGTAAGTTCTAGCATTCTAGAGTTCATTAAAAATCTATGGCACATAATCGTTGAATATACAAACAATAATGAGGTTTAAAGACTAAGCATGCTCGATTTTTTTTTTAAAATTTAGCACTCATGAAGAAAGTAATTTGGCTCTAAAGCTCACAAGGTTATTATGGAAATAAACTAGCTAAAACATGCATGCTTTATTAATCAACAAGTCATACATGCTCCTACCAATGCACATTATCCATGAAACTCACAATTTTAAAATATGCACAACTATCATCTATGCATGCAAAGAGGAGAAAAACATCATTGACTACTTTAGGGGCATCCTAAGACTCGAAATATTTAAATAAACACTCTATTTTTGTCTTACAATTTTCTGGAAATTTTCTTTGCTAACTAGGCACACAAAAACATAAACGAATCATTTAATCCTACCCCACACTTAGAAAATTACATTGTCCTCAATGTAAACATAAAATTATAACAAGTAATTCCTAAGCATTGAATAATCGACATGTTTCCAACAATTCATCACAAACTAATGAAAAAGAGAAAGGTTAGAGAATTCAAACGCTCATCGATCACTCCGTCGTTTTTCTTAGTCGACATGGGTTGCCTCCAATGTAGCGCTTAAGTGTTTATAGTTCTTTAGCCTATACTTGTCATCGCGTGTTCATCCTTTGGTGAAATAGCTCAACTCGGCCGCTAGGATAGCACAAAGGTGGTTTTTGAAATTTTCGTCCATATCGGTAGCAGGATGCGTGTGCGCATCGGCGCTCGTCTCGGCAGCGCTGTCGACAGTGTCTCGGCACGTTTCGGCAGTATGCGCATGCTGCTCGGTAGTGTTGCATGCAACAGCATCGGCAGTGGCAAGCATCATTGCATTCTCAGTATCGGTAGCGTGTGCCTTCTCGTCAATATCGGAAGTATATGCGCAGGGCTGCTCGGCAGCTCTACTCGGCAATGTGGCGCGCATGTTGCTCAGCAGCGTCGGCTGGCGAGGCTGTGCGCTGCGCATCGGTTGAGGCTGTAGGTGCGGCATCCTGGCATTGCAGCCTATCAGCAGGGAGTATCTCGGCAGACTGGGCAGTTTTGGCTTGCAGCTTCGCTTCTTCGAGTGCGGTTTCCTCCACCGTGTATTCCTCAAAGGCATCATAATAAGGTTTTAACCTATGACCATTAACTTTGAATGCCGTGCTAGATATTGAACTTTGGATTTCAATAGCTCCATGAGGGAAGATCTTCGTCACAATGAATGACCCTACCCATCATGAGCGTAGCTTACCCGGGAAGAGTTTAAGTCTCAAATGAAATAGGAGCACTTTTTGACCAACTTCAAACTTCTTTCCTCGAATCATCTTGTCGTGGTAGGCTCGTGTCTTTTCCTTGTATATCCATGTAGAATCATAAGCTTCATTGCGTATTTCTTCAAGTTCATTGAGTTGAAGCTTCCTATGAAGGTCGGCCGAATCTAACTCCATGTTGAAGGCTTTGACGGCCCACCATGCTTTGTGCTCTAGCTCCACGGGTAAGTGACATGCTTTTCCATAAATTAACTGAAAAAGAGACATACCTATTGGCGGTTCGATACCACTTGTTGGTCCACAAGGCATCGTTAAGTCGATCACTCCAATCCTTCCTTGTTGGTCCAACGGTTTTCTCCAAAATTTGCTTGATCTCCCGGTTGCTTACTTCGGCCATACCACTTGTTTGAGGATGATACGGCATAGACACCTTGTGTGTTACTCCATACTTCTTCAACAAGGCCTCTATAGTACGATTGCAAAAGTGGGAACCTCCATCACTTATCAAGACTCTTGGAACTCCAAAACGTGAAAAGATGTTGGTCTTGAGGAATTCGGCAACCATTTTGGCATCGTTGGTGCGTGTGGCTTTGGCTTCTATCCAGTTTGACACATAATCGACCGCTAACAAGATGTAAAGAAAGCCTTTGCTTGATGGAAACGGCCCCATGAAGTCTATTCCCCAAACGTCGAAGATCTCAACAACAACAATAGGAGTTAGAGGCATTTGATCTCGCTTACTTATATTCCCCGTTCTTTGGCACCGATCACACGTGATACATGTAATGTAAGCATCTTTGAATAGGGTTGGCCAAAAGAATCCACACTCGAGTACTTTCAATGCCGTCCTCCTTGGTCCAAAGTGACCTCCACAAGCTTCGTTATGACAAAATGCAAGGATGGATCGATGTTCTTCTTCCGGAACACACCTTCGGATGACTTGGTCGTTGCATTGCTTCCACAAGTAAGGCTTGTCCCAAAGGTAGTGGCGTGCCATCTTTTTGATTCGGTCTCTTGCATGTTTCGGCATGTGGCTAGGAAGTTGCCGAGTTGCCAAGTAATTGGCAATGTCGGCATACCAAGGTTCTTGTGTTGCGTCAAACCGAAAAAGTTGTTCATCCGGGAATGTCTCAAGAAGTTGTAGCTCGTCTACTTCTTTCACAATTCGGCTCAAATGACCGGCTGCAACATTCTCACTTCCTTTCTTGTCTTTGATCTCTATGTCGAATTCTTGAAGTAAGAGAATCCATCGAATGAGTCTTGGCTTCGCATCCTTCTTTGTCATTAGATATCTTAAAGCGGCATGATCACTATACACAATAACTTTAGAGTTTAGTAGATATGATCTAAACCTTTCTAAAGCAAAAATTACCGCTAATAGTTCTTTCTCGGTTGTGGAGTAGTTGAGTTGAGCATCGTTGAGAGTTCGTGAGGCATAATAGATAGCATTCGGCTTCTTCTCTACCCTTTGGCCGAGCACGGCTCCAAGTGCGTAGTCCGAGGTGTCACACATGAGCTCAAATGGTAGCTCCCAATTCGGTGTAGACAAGATTGGTGTCGAACACAAGGCTTCCTTTAACCGATTGAAGGCTTTCTCACAATCTTCGCTCCACTCAAACGGCACATCCTTTTGCAACAAGTTACTCAATGGCTTTGCATCCTTGGAGAAGTCTTTGATAAATCGTCGATAGAATCCGGCATGGCCAAGGAAGCTTCTCACGTCTCTCACATTCTTTGGCGAAGGCAATTGTTGAATGAGCTCCACTTTGGCTTTGTCTACCTCAATGCCTTTTGCCGAAATTATGTGACCAAGCACAATGCCTTACGTCACCATGAAATGACACTTCTCCCAATTAAGCATAAGGTTGGTGTCTACACATCTCTCTAGTATCTCCTCCAAGTTCTCCAAACATGAGTCGAAGTCGCGTCCGTATACGCTAAAAGCATCCATGAAGATTTCGATCTTATTTTCAATAAAATCGGAGAAGATGTTGTACATGCATCGTTGAAACGTGCCGGGTGTGTTGCATAGGCTGAACGGCATCCTTCGATATGCAAAGGTGCCGAATGGACAAGTGAAAGTAGTCTTCTCTTGATCATCCGGGTGTATCATGATTTGGTTGTAGCCGCTATATCCATCAAGAAAATAATAAAATTCATGGCCGGCTAACCTTTCGAGCATTTGATCCATGAACGGCAAAGGCATGTGATCCTTCCTCGTTGTCGCATTGAGCTTCCTATAGTCGATACACATCCTATGGCCGATCTCAAGTCTTTGAGGCACAATCTCGTTTTTCTCATTCTTCACAACCGTTACATCACTTTTCTTTGGTACTACTTGCACGGGAGAGATCCACTTACTATATGAAATTGGGTAGATAACACCACAATCAAGAAGTTTGATGATTTCTTCCTTCACAACCTTCATCATGGGCGGATGAAGTCGACGTTGGCCTTCTCTTGTCGGCTTGGCTCCTTCTTCGAGCAATATTCGATGAACACACGTTGTAGGGCTTATTCCCTTGATGTCCACCAAAGTCCAACCTATAGCGGTTTTATACTTCTTAAGCACACTCACTAACTCTTCTTCTTGCTTCTCTCTAAGCTTTGAAGACACAATAACCGGTAAAATGTCTTTTTCTCCAAGAAATACATACTTCAAAGTACTAGGGAGTTCTTTTAATTCTAACTTTGGGGCCTATTCCACACTTGGTTGAGATTTCGTTGCGGCACTAGGAATTGACAAGTATGAATCCTCTCCTTTGAAATATGGGACAGCCTCTAACTAGGCTACAATTCTCTTCATGCTCGGCTCAATTTCTTCATCTTGCTCGCACGTGATTCGCTCTCCCTTCTTGTCAAATTCGACCCCGAGCTCTATGGCTCGTTGCTATGCATCGAGTGAGGTCGACATGACTCGCTCGACTTCCTCAATAACATTAATAGCTCGGCATTGATAGGAGCACAATGTGCGACGATATTACATGTTTATGCCCTCGTTTATGCTTTGTTTAACTCTTATTTATCTAAGATAGAGTCGTAAGTTAGTTTAGTGTTGTTTTGGTGGAGTTTTGGAAATATGAGCTTAATAATCCGAAAAATGACTAAGTTTGAGAAATCTGGAAAATATTACAAAATATGTCTTTTTCGTGATTTTGAGATGAACAAATTTATAATCCATCCTTGTCCAAATTATATGAAATTTGGCGTGCTTAATATTCATATGCTGAGGAATGTTGTATTAAAATTTCAGATCAATCGGAGTTCGGGAAGTCACCCAAACGTTGGCTGCAAAAGGGCAGTCCGAGCATTCCAATCCAGGGACTTCCAGGATTTTCCTGGGACTGTGTCCCAACTTTGAAAAATCATTCCCGTCGACTCACAAGGATGTTTATCAAACTGTTTCATGGGGAGATGGCCATATGTGTCTAGTTTATCTCAGACTTGGAATCGCATCAATCGGAGCTCCACGGAGGGAGATATGCCGGAATTACTGCAACAAGGTCAAATCTGCCGATTCCAGGAACCTACTGCCCCCTTTTTGTGTTTTCTGTTTTTGATGGACCAAATGGTGTACAAATGCATATGTGAAGATGGTCCAAGCTTTATGAAGGGAAGAGGAAGACACTAGGCCATGGCATTGAAGAAAAACATGAAGAAATCAAGTCTCCTAGTCACACTAGGAGAAGCTGCCGATTTGAGGCAGATCGGATGCAACTTCAAGCTGCCGGCAATTGGGGTATTTTTCGATGGACCAAGACATGTCAAATGAAGTCCAAGACCACATAAGAAGTCCATGAAGATGTGAAGCCCAAGCCTTGAAGAAATTCAGAAAAGAAAACCTAATTGGACTAAGAAAGGAAGGTTGCAAAACCTTATTAAACTAGGTTTTCTGAATTCCTTTTGGCTTAAGGGACTGCCGGCAGCCTCTCTCCCTATCCTCTATATATACCCTCACTTTTTCATTCTGAAAATCATCTCATCTCAAGCATAATACACTAGCCTAAAGCTCTACCAAGTCCTTTCAAACACCAACACATAAATACCTAGCCGAACCATCACCACCACCACCATATAGCCGAACCCTTCCACCTTTGTTTCTGCCGATTTCTGTTCTTGCCGAACACCAAGGAGCAGCAGCCGAGCCACCTTGTCACCTTTGAGGAATCTTCAAGGTTTTTAAAGTGTGATCCATTCCCCTATGGCTTTTGTATTTATTTATGTTTGGTTGTTTTGTACGAATTTGTTTCGATTCTTGGTTTTTCTTGAAACTTTGTATGAACCGAATATGATGTGTTATGCATGGTTTTGCTGAATTTTAACTTGTGTTTTGTATGCATCGATAATTAGGGCAGTGGTATTTCGCATGTTTAAACTTAAATTGGTTAGAACTAAGGTTAGGGCAAATAAACCGACACACTAGTTATGATTAGCATGTAATTCTAAGTGCCAGGTTTCATGTGATAGAGTAACACGGATAAGTCATACGTTGGAATAGTTTGTTTTGTGTTGCTCACCTAGGTCTAATAAACCTTAGAACTTGCAAGTTAAATAAGAAGAATGACAACCTTACTTGTTTGCTTGTCTTCGATTAAGACTCATATGCTTAAATGTTAAAACGTGTAAAACCGGATTAACATCACCTTAGAAGTCATACGTTGGAGTAGTTTCTAAGAATTTAAGAAGTCTAACAATTGGAAAAACCGTTGGAGGCTCTAGTTGTGTCGAAACTAATTTTGGTCTTGAACATGCTAAATACTTGATCCTTACCGTCTTGCATGCAAATCTATATGTTAAAGAGTCTTTTGTGTGAACTGTTTTGTGTGAGAGATGATGATCACTTGTATATAGTAGTCTAGGATTTATTTTCTGTTTTTATTGCCGAACCTAGCTTAGGGGCAGCATTGCTGCCGAACTCTTATACCCCCATATTTGTGATGTTTTTGTATATTTGTGAATATGTTTGTGTCTAACAATTTCATATCTCAGGTACCCTTAATCCCCGGCTTAGAACGATCCCTACTTACTTATACTACTAACGATCTTTTGTAGGGTTTATTATTGTGTGCGAGCTTCGGCTCACATCAATTTTTGGCGCCGTTGCCGGGGATTATAAAAGCTTGTTTTATGAATTTGTTGTGTATATAATGTTGCTGGAAATTTTTGTTGTGAAGTTGTAAAGTTGTAAATTTTAAGTTTATTTTGGGATTTTGTAAAGTAGAAATATGCTTTGGCATGTAGAGTTTAAATTTCGAAAGTTGCATGATGTATAATGATGTATGTTGGTAATCACTTAGTTTAATTTCTAGGAAGTTGATAGTGTTGTGTATGTTTGAGTTTATTGTAGTTTCTAAAGTGTAACATGTAGGTGAAGCCTCTTTTGTTGATCATAACCAAAACCCTTCATGTGAATGGTGCTTTGTCGGAGGGCGTTTCTATGTAGATTGGGAAACGCGGGATACTTCCCCCCCACGCATATAAGCGTTTCTTCGGTAATAGTATTACTTCTATGAGGTTGAGGGCGGTTTTAATCAACACTTGAGACCGCTAGGGATCCGTGTTTGTTTTACAAAGTATGGGGAAGTTATTATCATAGATATGGTTCTCAGGTTTGTTTAACTGGATCTCAAGGCCCATAGACTGATGTTCATTCTCGGTGAGTGAGTCGATAGGGGGTTCGCCCTCCGTGGTGTCCAACAACGAGTCCTGCCTGGTTCCTGTAGGGGGTTCGCCCTCCGTGATTGTAATGACCTTTGAAACGTAAAATCCGCACGACCTAGTCGACAGCTTGTGCCGAAGCATCACCTCACTTTAGACGCTAGAACATAACTTGACATATGTGGCCTATTTTCTTCGAAGATAAAACATGTTGTGTGGTTCAAACTCTTGAGGTATATCGGATTAAGCATGATACTACCGGGGGCTGTATCAGTCCATTGCACCGTTATCTCCTCTGCTCCACGTACTTCGAGAGTTAGAACAAAATTAAAAGAAACTAGACTTAGTGATTACATGATCATCTCTTATTGCCGAACCATATTTGTACTTTTGCCGTGTATACTTGTGTCTTGCCGTGTGTGCCTTCTTATATCTTGCCGAATGTGCATATGTGTTATGGTTTGAATTTTGTTGTGTAATCGCCAATGCCGTGGCTTGTAATGATGTATATTCTTGTCTTCTATTTCTTTACAAGGTTCTAACTTGTTTAAATGTTGTAAATTTCAGAAATAGTGCATGTCCGAATCTAGTATTTGGACAAGAGATCTTCAAGGCCGTTTGCAACGTTTAGACCAAGAACTCGCTATTGCTCGTTTTGTGCCATTACCGCCATCGTCACCAACCAGTTCATCAGTGTCATCATCCTTGCCATCATCACCTATTGTGCCGTCAATATCATCATCAGTGCCGAGCTCCCCTTCAATAGTGTCATCATCGTGTGATCTTCAGAATCCAGAATTTGAAGCCTTTACCGAATTAGAAGAAGAAGAAGAGATCATGGCATCAATCAGATCACAGAATGGTCATGTTGCTGGAGCTGGAGTTGCTCCTTCTAATATTACTTATCCTCCCTTGGAAACTGACAAGACTGGAGAGATTGAATTGAGGAGTGGATTCCTCCATAAGCTGAAGTCATTTTATGGGATGCCGAGTGAGGACCCTAATAAGCATCTACAGTGGTTTAACTTCACCACGGAGTCTATGTGTCCAAGAGGGACCGATTTGCAACACTTCAAAATGAAGGCATTTCCGTTCTCATTAGAAGATCAAGCAAAGGAGTGGTTGTTTGAGGTGCCTAGTGGTCGCATTGTTTCGTGGAGTACTATGATGGATGAGTTTTTGCTCAAGTACTTTCCTGCTTCACGTATCACTGATCTGAGGAAGCAAATTACAAGTGTGAAGCAAGCCGGAGATGAGACTTTCTTCGACTACTACAAGAGGTTCAAGTCCCTAGTTTCTTTGTGTCCATCACATGGCATTAGCGATGGACTTTTGCTACAATATTTCTATGAGGGATTGCGTGTCATGGAGAGAGAGTTTCTTGAATCGGCCGCGGGAGGTAGCTTTTTGGAGTTAAATGCCGGAGCGGCAAGAAGTTTGTTGGAAGTTCGTGCATTGAACAACCAACAATTTGGCATGGCACGAGGCAATGTGCAAAGGAATGAGAAAGTGCATGAGACGTCTTCGAGCTCAAAGTTAGAAGATAAAGTGGACAAGCTCACCGACTTGGTGAGTAATTTGATGAAGAAGCGTGCTAGTGTTTGTGGAATTTGCACCGAGGGCCATGAGACCGAACAATGCCCTCAATTTGGAGTTAATGAGGGAGTTGAGGAGTGCAATGCAATTGGTTTTCAAGGAGGCCAACGTTTTGGAAATTTCAATCCAAGGTTCAATGATCATCCGAACTTTCGATGGGCAAATAATGACAACGTGCTTAGAGCACCTATGCAACCGAGAGAAGGAGGAGCGCCATTTGCACCGAGGCCACCATTTGTGCCTCGGCAACCTTATATGCCGAACCAAGGAAATTTTGGAGCCTTGCCGAACCAAGCACAAGCCGTGCCGTACCAAAGCCAAGGAGGGCCGAACCAAGGCCAAGCTTCGCCAAGCAACCCTAATTACGATGCTTTGATTCAATCTTTGTCAAGTGCTACTCAAGCATTACTCGCGGGGCAACAAAATCATCAAAAGGACATTGGTGAGCTCAAGACTCAAATGGGGCAAGTTGTGGATTTTATGGGAAGATTTAATGAGCAAGGGAAGTTGCCGAGCAATACTATTCCAAATCCGAGGAACGAGCAAGCCAAAGTAATTCAAACTCGAAGCGGAAGAGAGTTGGTTCCTCCAACAAGTCCAAAGAAGAAGAGAGTGACTTTCAAAGGTATTAATGAGGATGAGAGGGCTGCCGGACCTGACATTGCCGGTAGCCACATGCATGAGGCCGAGAGGAATGATGCCGGCCATGATGCCGTCAATGGTGATACCGAGAAGAACAATGCTGCCGAGGGACACACTAACGGCAGCAGCCATGTTGACAAGAAGGACCAATCTGCCGAGCAGGAGAGTGTGGCCGGAAATCATGTAAAGGGAGGAGTGCCATCATCTAGTGCCCCATTCCCTTCACGTTTTGCTAGAACAAAGAAAGATAAATCCGATGAAGAGGTATTGGAGATTTTCCGGAAAGTGCAAGTCAACATTCCTTTGTTGGAGTGCATTAAGCAAGTGCCGAAGTATGCTAAATTTTTAAAGGAGCTTTGCACGGCAAGGAGGCATACTAGAGAGACTCGTGTGGTAACAATGAGCGAGACGGTGTCGGCCGTTATTCAAAGGAAGTTGCCACCAAAGATGAAGGATCCGGGGAGCTTCAATGTGCCTTGTGTCATAGGCAATACACGTTTCGATGATGTTATGTTGGATTTGGGAGCATCGATCAATGTCATGCCACTCAATGTGTATCAAACGTTGAGTATAGGGCCTCTCAAGAAGGATAATGTCATCATTCAACTTGCGGATCGCTCAAGCAAATATCCGGAAGGCTATGTAGAGGATGTGTTGGTGCAAGTCAACCAATTGATATTCCCCGCCGATTTTTATGCGGTTGAGATGGAGGATTCGCCGGTCAACAACACTCAATTGCTTTTAGGGCGACCATTCATGAGGACCGCGCGCACAAAGATAGATGTGGCCGAGGGCAACCTAACTATGGAATTTGATGGTGAGATGATAAAGTTCAATGTGTTTGATGCCATGAAGTTTCCCAATGTTGATTTGAAGGAGGGTTGTGCCATTGATATTTTGGAGGAGGTCGAGCAAGTTATGTCGACCTCGCTCGACGCATAGCAATTAGCGATTGAGCAAGGGGTCGGGTTTGACAAGAGGGGAGAACGAATCGTGCAAGAGAATAAGAAAGAAGGGCCGGCCGAACCAAGAAGTGCCGAGCAAGGCATCATTGCCGAGCCATTTATGATAGAGCCGAGTGTGATGAAAGTTGCTGCCGAGCTAGAGGCTCGGCCCTATACCAAGGTATTTGATTCGTTCTTGTCAATTCCAAGCGCCACAACAAAATTTCGACCAAGTGTGGAAGAGGCCCCAAAGTTAGAACTAAAAGAACTTCCTAGTCACTTGAAGTATGTTTATCTTGGAGAAGAAGATACACTACCCGTTATTGTGTCTTCAATGCTTAGTAAGAAGCAAGAGGAGGATTTGATATGTGTGCTTAAGAAGTACAAGACCGCCATAGGTTGGACCTTAGCGGATATCAAGGGAATAAGCCCTACTACTTGTGTTCATCGTATCTTGTTAGAAGAAGGAGCTAAGCCGACAAAGGAAGCTCAACATCGACTTCACCCTCCCATGATGAAAGTTGTGAAAGAAGAGATTATCAAGTTGCTCGATTGTGGGGTGATCTACCCAATCTCGGATAGTAAGTGGATATCTCCCGTGCAAGTAGTGCCGAAGAAGAGTGGTGTAACGGTAGTCAAGAATGAGAAGAATGAACTTGTGCCACAAAGACTTGTAACCGGTCATCGGATGTGCATCGACTATAGGAAGCTCAACGCTACAACGAGGAATGATCACATGTCTTTGCCGTTTATGGATCAAATGTTAGAAAGGTTGGCCGGTCATTCTTACTATTGCTTTCTTGATGGATATAGTGGCTACAATCAAATCATGATACACCCGGACGATCAAGAGAAGACCACTTTTACTTGTCCATTTGGCACGTTTGCTTATCGGCGGATGCCATTCGGACTTTGCAACGCACCCGGCACTTTTCAAAGATGTATGTATGCTATCTTCTCGGATTTTATTGAAAACATTATCGAAGTGTTTATGGATGATTTTAGCGTGTATGGAGGCACCTTCGATGCATGTTTGGGGAACTTGGAGAAGATACTTAAGAGGTGTGTAGAGACAAATCTTGTGCTCAACTGGGAGAAGTGTCACTTCATGGTCACGCAAGGCATTGTTCTAGGGCACATAATTTCGGCAAGAGGCTTAGAGGTTGACAAAGCCAAAGTGGAGCTAATTCAAGCATTGCCGAGCCCTAGGTGTGTGAAGGATGTGAGAAGTTTTCTTGGCCATGCGGGATTTTATCGACGATTCATCAAAGACTTCTCTTCAATTGCCAAGCCATTAAGCAACTTGTTACAAAAGGAGGTGACGTTTGAGTGGACAAAGGCATGTGAGGAGGCATTTTGCCGTTTGAAGATGCTACTATGCACGGCACCGATTCTAGTTTCCCCTAATTGGGATGAGCCGTTTGAGTTGATGTGTGATGCTAGTGATTATGCACTTGGAGCGGTACTTGGACAACGAATTGAGAAGAAGCCATGCGCCATTTACTATGCTTCAAGGACTCTCAACGATGCACAACTCAACTACACAACAACGGAGAAGGAGCTCTTAGCGGTAATCTTTGCTTTGGAAAAGTTTCGATCATATCTTTTGAATTCCAAGGTTATTGTTTATAGTGATCATGCCGCTTTGAGATATCTTATGACAAAGAAGGATGCTAAGCCAAGGCTCATTCGATGGATTCTTTTGCTTCAAGAGTTCGACATTGAGATAAAAGACAAGAAAGGAGTAGAGAATGTTGTGGCCGATCATTTGAGTCGCCTTGTTCATGAAGAGGATCGGCTGCCCCTTTTAGAAACCTTTCCGGATGAGCAACTTTTTCGACTTGAAGTACATGAGCCTTGGTATGCCGACATTGCCAATTTTCTAGCCACAAACCGATTTCCTAAAGAATTGCCGAGCCACCATCAAAGAAGAATAAGGAAGCAAGCTCGACACTTCTTGTGGGATGATCCGTACTTATGGAAGCAATGTGGTGATCAAGTTATTCGAAGATGTGTGCCGGAGAATGAGCATCGCTCCATCCTTGTTTTTTGTCATAGTGAAGCTTGTGGTGGGCATTTTGGACCTAAGAAGACGGCATTGAAGGTACTCACTTGTGGATTCTTTTGGCCTACGATTTTTAAGGATGCATTCATGTTTTGTAAGGCTTGCGATCGGTGCCAACGTGTGGGGAAGATTAGTGGGCGTGATCAAATGCCGCTCACGCCTATCCTTGTGGAAGGATTGGAGTGATCGTCTCGATGATGCTTTATGGGCTTATAGGACTGCGTACAAGACACCGATAGGTATGTCTCCTTTTCGGTTGATTTATGGCAAAGCATGTCACTTACCGGTGGAATTAGAACACAAAGCATGGTGGGCCGTTACAAAGTTCAACATGGACATCAATGAGGCCGGCATTCATAGGAAGCTTCAACTCAATGAACTTGAAGAAATTCGCAATGAAGCTTATGATGCCGCTTGGATCTATAAGGAAAAGACAAGAGCGTACCATGACAAGATAATTCGGGGGAAGAAGTTTGAAGTTGGGCAAAAAGTTCTCTTGTTTAATACACGGCTTCAACTCTTTCCGGGAAAGTTGCGCTCTCGTTGGATTGGCCCCTTTGTCATCACTCGTGTGTTCCCTCATGGAGCCATAGAAATTCGAGATTTGCAAACCCATAAGACTTTCAAGGTTAACGGCCATCGCCTCAAGCATTATAATGCACCTTTTGATGCATTGGAGGACACAATCATTCTTAGTGACGCACCACAAGCCGAGCCGCCTTCACAATCACATGATGCAGCCATGCCACCACCACACCAAGTGGCTGCCGGACCTGCAATTGCCGGCAGCATCACCATGAAGGCTGACACGGACACGGACACACCAAAGCACACCCTGCCGGACACGCACCAATCTGCCGAGTTGCTGCCATCATTTTCAACCACAAAACCACCTCCTGCCGGACCTGCCATTGCCGGCAGGGTTAACACAAGGTCACAAGAGGCCGGACACAAGCTGGATACGCCGGTTACGCCGGCAGAAGAGCCTGATACGCCGCACCAACCGGATACGCAGAATGCAGCCGGATCGGATACAAAGTGCAATGATCTTCTTCTTGAACTTCTTCTTGCCGATTTGGAATGCTTTGGAGCACGATGAACACATGCAAAACACGGTGAAAAGTCTAGGCTATGGACTTTAAACACAAAGCGCTACTTGGGAGGCAACCCATGTCGATCAAAGAAAAGTGAAGGAGCCATCACCGAGAGTTTGCAATTTCTTAACCCTTCTCTCTTTCTTTGATTTGCGATGATATGTTGGAATATGTTAGTCGATTGCATGCTTAGGAACTTCATTGATATTGTTTTGTGCTTACATTGAGGGCAATGTAATTTTCTAAGTGTGGGGTGGGATAACGTATTCCGTTTTCGTTTTTGAATTTTTGTGTGCTTAGTTTAGAAAAGAAAAATTCAGAAAATTGTTCCACAAAAATAGAGTGTTTAAATTTGTTTGTTTCGAGTCTTAGGATGCCCCTAATATGTCAATGATGTTTTTCTCCTCTTTGCATACATAGATGATAGTTGTGCATACGTTTAAAATTGTAAGTTTCATGGATTATGTGCATTGGTAGGAGCATGTAGGACTTGTTGATTATTAAGCATGCATGTTCTAGCTAGTTTATTTCGATTATAACCTATGTGAGCTTTAGAGCCAATTTGCTTTCTTCTTGAGCGATAAAAAGATAAAATTCGATAGATTCGTAGGAAGCATGAAACCTCATAAATCTTTAAATATTCGATGACTATGTGCCATAGCTTTTTAATGAGCTCTAGTATGCTAGAACTTACTCTTGTTGATTTTCAAAACATTTATATCATAAGATACCTTGATTTTGAATGTGATTGAATAAAGATCATTTAGGTTTACCACCATTGCCAAATAAAGCATGTGCCTATTTGTGCCCGTCGTGGGACACCTTAGTAAACCCCATTTGAGCCTACGTTGAGCCTTTTCTGTCATCACCCTTAAACACTTTCCATGAACTTAGTATAGTGATGCCTTTACTGTGTGTTCCGGCAAAGCTTGAATTTTTGAAGGCGTTTTCGCGTGTGTGATGAAGAAGAATAAGTGTGGGGTAGACTTAGCCATGAATTTGTATGTAAAATGTATGCATGCCGTACCTAGAAAAAGAAAAAAAAAAATTTTGCTCGGATTAAAAAGAAAATAAAAGAAGCCGAGAGAAAAAGAAGAAAAAGAAGGGTACGGCATAGGCATGAAAAGAAAAATTTTGTGTATGGCTATTGTCTAGATTATTGTTGTAATGTTGTATGGGAAGAAAAGAATTAAGTATGGGTCCAACAAGATAAAATTTGACCCTTTTTGGCGAGAAGACATAAGGAGATTCGAGCTTTGCTAAAGCGCATGGTGACGTTTTTGAGCCTCCTTATCCAAATATCGAATACCTCTTAGCCTAGCCCCATTACAACCGTATTATTGATCTTTTTCATGATTCTTAAGATGGTTAAATTTGATTGTGGAGATTATCTCAAGAATAAGCTTATGGTTTTGGTTCATTGGTGCATGTAGTTATCATATGAGGTTTTTCCATCAAAATTCACAAAGTGCTTTTGTTTCGTTGATATATGCAAGTCACTCTTTGTAATTCATTATCTTTCGCTTGCATATACTATTGAGTGAATAACCATGCTTCGAGAGAAAAGAAGAGAGTATGCCTAGTGAGGTGATTTGGATTAGCTTAAACATGTTTACATGCTTACCTTTTGCTCTTATATGTTCATATTGATGTCACATGTTCATGAAGCTCAGAATTTTCGTGCTTATCATTCTCATGCATTAACTTGAAAGCTATGTGTACATACGAGCCTGAGACAAATTTTTAGGGGCACTAGCTTGTTTAGAGTCATAGTTTTATTTAGTTTGCTAAGGGACTAGCAAAGGATAAGTGTGGGGTAGTTGATAGGAGCACAATGTGCGACGATATTACATGTTTATGCCCTCGTTTATGCTTTGTTTAACCCTTATTTATCTAAGATAGAGTCGTAAGTTAGTTTAGTGTTGTTTTGGTGGAGTTTTGGAAATATGAGCTTAATAATCCGAAAAATGACTAAGTTTGAGAAATCTGGAAAATATTGCAAAATATGTCTTTTTCGTGATTTTGAGATGAGCAAATTTATGATCTATCCTTGTCCAAATTCTATGAAATTTTGCGTGCTTAATATTCATATGCTGAGGAATGTTGTGTTAAAATTTCAGATCAATCGGAGTTCGGGAAGTCACCCAAAAGTTGGCTGCAAAAGGGCAGTCCGAGCATTCCAATCCAGGGACTTCCAGGATTTTCCTGGGACTGTGTCCTAACTTCGAAAAATCATTCCCGTCGACTCACAAGGATTTTTATCAAACTGTTTCATGGGGAGATGGCCATATGTGTCTAGTTTATCTGAGACTTGGAATCGCATCAATCGGAGCTCCACGGAGGGAGATATGCCAGAATTACTGCAATAAGGTCAAATCTGCCGATTCCAGGAACCTACTGCCCCCTTTTTGTGTTTTCTGTTTTTGATGGACCAAATGGTGTACAAATACATATGTGAAGATGGTCCAAGCTTTATGAAGGGAAGAGGAAGACACTAGGCCATGGCATTGAAGAAAAACATGAAGAAATCAAGTCTCCTAGTCACACTAGGAGAAGCTGCCGATTTGAGGCAGATCGGATGCAACTTCAAGCTGCCGGCAATTGGGGTATTTTTCGATGGACCAAGACATGTCAAATGAAGTCCAAGACCACATAAGAAGTCCATGAAGATGTGAAGCCCAAGCCTTGAAGAAATTCAGAAAAGAAAACCTAATTGGACTAAGAAAGGAAGGTTGCAAAACCTTATTAAACTAGGTTTTCTGAATTCCTTTTGGCTTAAGGGACTGCCGGCAGCCTCTCTCCCTATCCTCTATATATACCCTCACTTTTTCATTCTGAAAATCATCTCATCTCAAGCATAATACACTAGCCTAAAGCTCTACCAAGTCCTTTCAAACACCAACACATAAATACCTAGCCGAACCATCACCACCACCACCATATAGCCGAACCCTTCCACCTTTGTTTTTGCCGATTTCTGTTCTTGCCGAACACCAAGGAGCAGCAGCCGAGCCACCTTGTCACCTTTGAGGAATCTTCAAGGTTTTTAAAGTGTGATCCATTCCCCTATGGCTTTTGTATTTATTTATGTTTGGTTGTTTTGTACGAATTTGTTTCGATTCTTGGTTTTTCTTGAAACTTTGTATGAACCGAATATGATGTGTTATGCATGGTTTTGCTGAATTTTAACTTGTGTTTTGTATGCATCGATAATTAGGGCAGTGGTATTTCGCATGTTTAAACTTAAATTGGTTAGAACTAAGGTTAGGGCAAATAAACCGACACACTAGTTATGATTAGCATGTAATTCTAAGTGCTAGGTTTCATGTGATAGAGTAACACGGATAAGTCATACGTTGGAGTAGTTTGTTTTGTGTTGCTCACCTAGGTCTAATAAACCTTAGAACTTGCAAGTTAAATAAGAAGAATGACAACCTTACTTGTTTGCTTGTCTTCGATTAAGACTCATATGCTTAAATGTTAAAACGTGTAAAACCGGATTAACATCACCTTAGAAGTCATACGTTGGAGTAGTTTCTAAGAATTTAAGAAGTCTAACAATTGGAAAAACCGTTGGAGGCTCTAGTTGTGTCGAAACTAATTTTGGTCTTGAACATGCTAAATACTTGATCCTTACCGTCTTGCATGCAAATCTATATGTTAAAGAGTCTTTTGTGTGAACTGTTTTGTGTGAGAGATGATGATCACTTGTATATAGTAGTCTAGGATTTATTTTCTGTTTTTATTGCCGAACCTAGCTTAGGGGCAGCATTGCTGCCGAACTCTTATACCCCCATATTTGTGATGTTTTTGTATATTTGTGAATATGTTTGTGTCTAACAATTTCATATCTCAGGTACCCTTAATCCCCGGCTTAGAACGATCCCTACTTGCTTATACTACTAACGATCTTTTGTAGGGTTTATTACTGTGTGCGAGCTTCGGCTCACATCAGGCATTCTTCCTACTTGACAACTAGATACTTCATGGCATCGAAAACATTGAACTTAATCACCTCACCATCAAACTCCATTGTCAAGTTGCCTTCCGCAACATCAATCTTGGTGCGTGCCGTCCTCATGAATGGCCGGCCTAATAGCAATTGAGTGCTATTAACCGGCGAGTCTTCCATCGCCACTACATAGAAATCGGCCCGAAAGATGAGGTGATTCACTTGCACAAGCACATCCTCGACATAGCCCTCCGGATACTTACTTGATCGATCCGCAAGTTGAATGATGACATTGTCTTTCTTGAGAGGCCCTATACTCAACGTTTGATACATATTAAGTGGTATGACATTGATCGATGCTCCCAAGTCCAACATCACATCATCGAATCTAGTGTTGCCGATCACGCATGGCACATTGAAACTCCCCGGATCTTTCATCTTTGGTGGCAACTTTCTTTGAATAACGGCCGACAACGTTTCGCTCATAGTCACCACACGAGTCTCCCTTGTATGCCTCATTGTCGTGCAAAGCTCCTTGAGGAACTTTGCATACTTTGACACTTGCCTTATACACTCCAACAATGGGATGTTCACTTCCACTTTCCGGAAAATATCTAACACTTTCTCGTCAGACTTGTCCGTTTTAGACTTTGCAAATCAAGAAGGGAAGGGTATGCAAGAGTTCGGCACCCCTCCCTTGTTGGATTTGATTGGCACGGTTTCCTTCTTCGCGGTTGCTGGATCTTTCTCGAGCTCATTCTTCAATCTCTCTCTCTCGGCAGCTATCTCGGCTGCAGCCTTCTTGGCAATGCTGCGCGCAGCAGTATCAGTATCGGCAGCGCTGCTTTCGGCAGTGGCAAGCTGCAGGCCAGCCTGCTCGGCAGTATCTGTAGGAAGGCTGCTGATAGGAGCATAATGTGCGACGTTATTAATGTGTTATTATCCCTTATTTGTGCTTTGTTAAGTCTATTTAGAGTAAGATAGAGTCATAATATAGTTTAGTGTCGCTTTGGTAGAGTTTTGGAGAAAATGTGCTTAATTGTCAAAAAAACGACTAAGTATAGAAATCTGAGGAAAAAGTGCAAAATATGTTGTTTTCGTGATTTTGAGACCTGTGTTTGACTGACTTATTCTTTTCCAAATTTGATGAAATTTGGCTGGCATATATTTGGTAAGCTGAAGTGTATTGTTTCAAAACATCAGATCAATTGGAGCTCGGGAAGTTACCAAAACGATGGCTGTAACTTGGCAGTTTGAGCAAAACGATCCAGGGACTAACATGATTTTCCTGGGACCCTGTCCTGACTTCCAGGACTTCTGTACAACGCTTCACTTGGAACCAGAGAATGTGCCTTATATGGATGGAAAGCGCTATGAGTCTAGTTTCTCCAGAACTTGGAATCATGACAATCGGAGCACTGAGAAGGGAGTTATGCCGGTTTTAATCCATTTCAACCGAAATTGTGAAGGAGCCGTCTACGAGAGTTTGCATTTTCTAATCCCTAAACTCTTTTTGGTTGAATTGTATAAATGGAGATGTGTGATTTATCATATACTTAGAAATTACAACATTATTTTGATCTACATTGAGGACAATGTAATTTTTTAAGTGTGGGATAGTGGTACATGTTTCCATGTTTTCTTTTGTTTGTTTATTTAGTTGTTTCGAGTCAATAAAAAAAAATCGGAAAAAGTCAGAAAAATAAAAAATAAAAAAATTCGTTGCTTTTTAGAATTATATCGAGTCTTAGGATGCCCCTAAAGTCTATGATGATTATATCTTTGAATGCATAGATGATGGTTTTGCATAATCATAAAAAAATAATTTGTGAGTTTCATAGATATTGTGATTGGTATGAACATGTGAGATTTTGATTGATATTTGATAAAGCATGCATGTTTGAGTTAATTTGTTTCCATAATATCCTAAGTGAGCTTTTGTGCCAAAATACTTTCTTCTTGTGCGATAAATATAATAAAAATGGCAGAATTTATCAAAACTTCATCATTCTTTGAAAATTCAATGACTGTGCTATAGCTTTTTGATGGACTCTAGAATGCTAGAACTTGCTCTTGATGATTTTTGAGACTATTATTCATACTATGCCATGATTTTGAATATGATTGAAAAGATCTTGTTAGGATTACCACCAAATCCAAATAAAGCATGTGCCTAATTTGTGCCCGTCGTGGGACTCCTTAGTTTTAACCCCATTGAGCAGACATTAAGCCATTTTATTTCATCACCATGATACACATTCCTTGTGCTTAGAATAGTTTTATCCTAATCCTTCTTATCAAGACTTGGTAAAGCTTAATTTTATTGTGGAATTGTTATATGGAGTGATGATTTGAAGCAAGTGTGGGGTGAGCCAATCCAAAAGCATTAAAAATACTTGCTCCCGAAACAAAAAGAAAAGAGAAAGAAATCAGACAGAAAAATAAAAACCAAAATCCGATCCGAAATAAAAAAAAGAAAAAGAAAGGTATCGGCAAAAGAAAAGAAAAGAAAAAGGTTTGGATTGAGTTCGTGTTGTGGATTTGGAGATTGTTTGATAATTGAAGGTCTATTATTGTTATACTTGACCTTTGTTCATGCTCACTATGTTATGGGGAAGAAAAGAATGAAGTTTGGGTCCAACATGATGAAATTTGGCCCTTGGAATGAAGTCATAAGGAGCATTGAGCTTTGGTAAGTCTTGGTGTCATTTATCACCACTATTCTAAATGCGAATTCCTTATGCTTAACCCCATTATCACCTTTTTGATCTTTTCATGATTCTTAAGATTGGTAAACTTTGATTGTGAAGATTTTCTCAAGAGTAGGCATATGGTTTTGGTCCATTCGTGCACATAATTGTTACATGAGATTTTTCTGAAAATTATTATTCACAAAGTGCTTTTATCTGATGAAATATGCAAGCTATTTGTTGCTTTACAATCTGTTCTCTTGCATATACTATGAGTGAATAATGACCATATAATGTGTGAAAAGAAGAGAGTATGCCTAGTGAGGACGATTAAATTAACTTGATATGTTTACATGTTTATTTTTCTCTCACCTCTGACTTGTTCATATCATGAATCATATCAATGACGCTTGGAATTTATGTGCTTGCATTTGAATGCTTAAAATTGAAAGCTATGTGTTTATAAAGATCCTGAGACAATCATTTAAGGGCAGTAGTAGTTTTAGTAGAGTCTTGTGTTTAGTTTGCTAGGGGCTAGCAAAGGATAAGTGTGGGGTAGTTGATAGGAGCACAATGTGCGACGTTATTAATGTGTTATTATCCCTTATTTGTGCTTTGTTAAGTCTATTTAGAGTAAGATAGAGTCATAATATAGTTTAGTGTCGCTTTGGTAGAGTTTTGGAGAAAATGTGCTTAATTGTCAGAAAAACGACTAAGTATAGAAATCTGAGGAAAAAGTGCAAAATATGTTGTGTTCGTGATTTTGAGGCCTGTGTTTGACTGACTTATTCTTTTCCAAATTTGATGAAATTTGGCAGGCATATATTTGGCAAGCGTAAGTGTATTGTGTCAAAAAGCCCTATGAGTCTAGTTTCTCCAGGACTTGGAATCATGACAATCGGAGCACCGAGGAGGGAGTTATGCCAGTTTTATGGAAGCAGGGTCAAATCTACCGAGAAACTGTGGTTTCCCGGTTGTGTCAGGAAAGCTTTCCTTTAGATTTTTGATGCACGGATCAGCTGTGATGGACTTAAAGACTTGTTGGACATGTCCATACTTACTTAATGAGAAGATTCAAGTGCAAAGTTCAATCAAAAGAGGTGCCTAGAAGAGCCAAATTTGGCCAGCAAGCAAGCAAAACCGATTGGGACTAGAACTTGTGTAACCCTAATTGCTGCCGATTTCCTCCAGCCTTTCTCTATAAATAGCACGACTTAAGGACAAAAAATTATCTCTTTTTTCTCACTTTCACATAGCCAAAACTCTGTCAAAATAGCACCACATATCCAAAGAAAAGTTACAAGCCGAATTCACCATTCCATCGATTCAAGATCGCACCATCAATCTCCATTGAATCAACTCTTGCCGAGACTCTTCAAGGTTTCTTTTAAAGTGTGATTCACTCATCTCTCATGGCTTGTAATTTTCTGTATAATTACTTAACTTTGTCTATGAAGTTTGTAAAGATTTGTGGATGCTTATTTGGTTTTATTAATTTAACTTTGGACTTCCGAAATTCTGTTATGTGTTTTGGTTTTCTATTTGTTTGATTGATGATCATAGCATGTTTCGATTTTAATCAGGGTTATTGATATATGTATGAATCGCATGTGTTCTTGAATATATGTTGGTTTATTTTCTGAATTCGTATGCATAACAAGTTGTATGCTTGAGAGCAGCCTAGGTCATGGCTGATTCTTAGGTGTATGCTTCATGTTGTCGATCCAATATAAGTTGAATCATACGCCAAGTTGTTTTGATTTGTATTTGTTCTAAGGGTTAGAGTAATTCAGAAAATATGCATGTTAATAAGGTGAGGTGACGCCATACTTGTTACATGTTTCCAATTCGACTCTTGTGCTTATGTGTTGTTCGTGTTTATTTTCTACGCCAAGTGTTCTTAAACCGATTAACACCATGTTTAGGATTAAGCGTAAAAATAATTCTAAACACTTGAGAAATCTTGTATGATTGGATGATGCCACCAAGGACTCTAATTAAATTGGAACCAACTGAATCATGAATGCTTGCCGATTGCTATATTGATACCCTATGCGAAATTGTTATGTGTTATGTGAGTTTTGTGTGTAGTATTATGTGTGGAAGATGATGAACATATGTATATATTAATTTATGTTTTATTTTCGTAATTTTCAGTAGGATATTAATATAAATTTCGACACCCCCCATTTGATTTTATAATGCTTCATGTGATTGAAAGCCCTTGATTTCCCCGGATAGAACGATCCCTACTTGTCCTTAATACAATTGACACAAGAAGGGTAATATATGTATGAAGTTGTTTTGCAGGTATTTAGTGCTTGGAAATAATCTCCATCAACTTTTGGCGCCGTTGCCGGAGATTATAAAAACTTGATATGTTTGAGTGTTAATTGTTTTGTAAATTTTCGTGTGTTTGTAAAGTTTTCATTTGAATTTTTGAAAGACACTTGAAACTTTAATGTTGTATGTATAGTTTGAAAAATTCTTGAAAAATTCGTGTATTGCCTTGAAAATTTGTTGAAGCCATAGCTTGTATGAATTTGTATATTCTTGTATTTATCTTTGTATTTTTCTTGTTCGTTTTGATGTGTCTTGTGTGTGTGCAGGTCAAATTGGAAAGCAAAAGTGCAGGAAATTCGAAAAATCTGCTCAAACAGAATTCCGGCAGTGCAGTCCTTCAACTTTGGACGGCTGTCCTTTTCAGCTCACAAAACCTGGGACAAACTGCCATACACCGTTGGAAAGGTCTATGAGTCTACTTTCTGTAGGATTTTACAGAAGTGAATTTAGAGTCTCGAGCCGTTCCCAGTTTCAATTTGAGTACAGCAAGGTCAATCTGGCGAAACAGAAAACTGGGCAGATCGATAGGTCCGATAAAAGGCCAAACAAAGAATACTTTTACTTATCTGATTAAGGAAAACTTTATACCGTTGGAAAGCTCTGTATGTCCACTACAACATTACTTTATAACACTTTTGCATTAGGATAGTGAAACACACCCAAATGCGAGCCTAAAGGGGAAGTGTAGCATTTGCCAAAGCTTCTGCCGAGCTGCCTGCAACCTACCCTGTTGCTGCCCTACGCACTGCCGAGCACCTGCTGAATGTCCCTGCCGATAAACCTGCTGAACGACCCCGCAAAGAGCAACTTATTCTACCAAGGTCCCGCCAAGGTGATCTGCCTAGAGCAGCCTGCCTACGCTACTGGCAACAGGCAGCCTGCAGCGTGAATATGCCAATAGACATCTACCTGGGCTGCTGCCGGGAGGAACCTACTGCAGCCCCTGCATATGCTGCTGCCCCTACACGCCGCTGCTGCCCCTGCATGATGCCGACGCTGCTGCCGAGAGTACCCTGCTGACATTCATGCTGCCGAGACAGCATGCAGGTTGCACACTGCCGAGGCCTTGCGCTGCACCTGCTGCACCCTGCTGCCGACCCCGCACGCGAAGACACCCACGCTGCCCTGAAAAGAGGGCTGCAACCTGCCGAGAAGCATGCAGTCTGCCGAGAGACAAGTAATGCTGCCAAGGAGAAGAAATTCTGCCGAGAGAGCTTAAATGCAAAACCTGTTGGAAAAATGGGTTAAAACCCATTTATAAAACCAAATTTAAATGGATTAATTAGAGTGTGTTACACTTATGATTAATGAGAAATGAACTTGGATTTGTATTCTCCATAATGAGGACTACAAGATCATGTATTCATATGCCTAATTTGGTTTTGGGATGAATGAAAAATTGTCATCCAAAGTTGGCTATTTGAAATGGGAAAAACAAAGTTTGTCCCACATTGGATAAAGGGAAAAGTAAAGAGGGTTTATATAGAATCATCCTCCTATGAGGTATAGTTGTGTAAACACAAACTATACACTCTCACGCACAGGGGGGGGGGGTGCAAATATCGGCTTGGAGCACCAAAAACTTGAGTGTGCCCGCGCGACCTGCGGACACGAATGCAACACCGATTTGGGCTCCAGAACGCAGACTTCTTTTTGCACCCAGCCCGGATTCTTTTTGGACTCTTCAGCTGGTGGAAAACCTGTTGAAATTCTAGTATTATAACACATAATTATTCAGCCACTCATGGTGATTAATTTTGTGTTGTTTCTTGGCCATTGAGTTCCCTGTATTCATTGCTGACTTTAAAAGCCAAAGCATTTCTCACACTATAAAAAGGGCCTCCTATTCCTTAGTTTCATACTCCAACAAAAAACATCAGCTCTTCTCCTCTCAAACTCTCTCTTCTGCTCTTGTGTTCTTGTTCACTTTCTGGTGATAGAAAGAGGTACTTGCTCCGGTTCGCAGACTTTCTTGCAGCAGTGCAGCTCCAATAATTTGTTAGTCATTGTATCCTGGGAGACGAGGGCCAACAGACCTTTTGCACCCGTAGAGGCGGCGTAGTTGTCTTAAGGAGAGTGTGTGACACACACGACTTGACTTTTCGAAATCCATCTCGAAACTCGTTCAGTATTGGTTGAATATTTCTTCATACCTTCTTATTTATTTTCTGGAATTTTTATTTCTAAATTCAAGTTATTATTTATCTCATTTTATATATGCAATATCATACCAATATATATTTTACAATCTTAAGACAACTATATATTGATATTGCTTATATAATTTGTGAATACTCGTTATATTCGAGTTTCAATATTCTTACAACTTGTGTGTGTGTTTCAGTTTAAGAAAATATGACAAACGGAGAAAATTCTGATGTTGTGAATGCTGGTAAGGGACCAGTTCAAATTCCAACCATGCAAGCACCTGTCGCGCCTGTACCTGTCTCAGTTTCCCACGGGGAAAAACCTGAGAAGTTCAACGGGCAACATTTCAAGAGATGGCAACAAAAGATGATGTTCTATCTGACCACTCTTGGCCTGGCTAAGTTTTTAACTGAGAATACTCCTGAATTCAACGAAGGAGACCAAGATGATCAAGCAAAGATTGCTGCTGTGAATGCATGGAATAGTTCTGACTATTTGTGCAGGAACTATATCATGAACGGTCTGGCTGACTCATTGTACAATGTGTACATCAATATGGGAACGGCCAAGGAGCTATGGGAATCCCTTGAAAAGAAATATAAAACAGAGGATGCCGGCGCCAAGAAATTCATCGTGGGCCGCTTCCTTGATTATAAGATGGTGGATTCTAAGACTGTGATGAGTCAATTCTCAGAAATCCTACATGAGATTCATGCTGAAGGGATGGTGCTTGGTGAGAGCTTTGAAGTGGCTTGTGCCATTGAGAAGCTGCCACCCGCTTGGAAAGACTTTAAGAACTACCTGAAGCACAAGCGAAAGGAAATGAGCATGGAAGATCTGGAGGTCAGGCTTCGCATTGAGGAAGACAACCGAGGATCTGAGAAGAAGACATGGGGCAGTGGATATTCTGCCAAGGCAAATGTCATGGAACATGGCCAGAGTTCTAAGAACAAGAATTTCAAGAATCAACGATTCAAGCTAGGACCAAAAGGTGGTGTCTCCAAGAAACAGAGGTTTGAAGGCAAGTGCTTCAACTAAGACAAGGCTGGTCACAAATCTATTGAGTGCCACAAACCAAAGAGGTACAAGAAGAAGGAGGCCGACCTGATTGATGATGTCACTCAAGAGGTTGCTGATATGAACCTCTGTGCTATGATATCTGAGCTGAACATGGTGGATTCAAACCCCAAGGAATAGTGGATGGACACTGGAGCCACCAAACATGTCTGTGCTGACAAGAAGATGTTCTCCACCTTCAAACCATCTGAGGAAGGGGAGATCATGTACATGGGGAATTCTGCCACCTCTGCCATCAAGGGGAAAGGGAAGGTGACTCTAAAGATGACCTCTGGGAAGGAGCTGACTCTGAACAATGTTCTGTATGTTCCAGAGATCCGGAAGAATCTGATTTCCGGTGCACTGTTGAACACTCATGAGTTCCGCATAGTGATAGAGTCTAATAAGCTTGTTTTGTCCAAGAATGGAATGTTTGTGGGTAAGGGTTATGTAACCGGTGGAATGATAAAAATGAATGTAATGACTATAGTCAAGAAAATGAATGAAGCTTCATCTTCCACCTATATGCTTGAGTCTTCCAATTTGTGGCATGGTAGACTAGGACATGTTAATTACGATACCTTGCGGAAATTAATTAACATGGACCACTTACTAAAATTCCAAATTGACACAAAACATAAGTGTGAAACTTGTGTAGAGGCAAAATTAACAAGATCATCATTCTAAAATGTTGAAAGAAATAATGAACCCCTTGATCTGATTCATTCAGATGTGTGTGATTTGAAATCAACTCAATCGAGAGGCGATAATAAGTACTTTATCACATTTATTGATGATAGTACGAAGTACTGCTATGTGTACTTGCTAAAGAGCAAAGATGAGGCTATAGAGAAATTTGTGCTCTATAAGAATGAGGTTGAGAATCAACTGAACAAGAAAATAAAGGTACTGAGAAGTGATCATGGAGGTGAGTATGAATCGCCATTTGCTGATATTTGTGCTCAGCATGAGATTATACATCAAAGAACTGCACCTTACACACCACAATCCAATGGTGTGGCAGAACGGAAAAATCGTACCTTGAAGGATATGATGAATGCCATGCTACTCAGTTCTGGGATGCCCCCCAACATGTGGGGAGAGGCAATTCTCACGGCTAATTACCTTTTAAATAAGGTGCCCAAAAAGAAAGAGGAGAAAACTCCATATGAATTATGGAAAGGGAAAAAGCCATCCTATAAATACTTGCGAGTATGGGGATGTTTAGCTAAAGTGAAAATTCCTAAACCCAAAAGGGTAAAGAATGGGCCTAAAACAGTTGATTGCATTTTTATTGGATATGCACATAACAGTTCGGCTTATCGTTTTCTTGTACATGAATCAAAAGTTCTTGATATTCATAAGGACACGATAATGGAATCGAGAAATTCATCATTTTTCGAAAATGTATTTCCAAGAAAGTCCATAGATGAATCTAATTCTTCTAAACGGACACGTGAAGACAGTCAAGCTGTTACTGATAATGATCAGGATCAACAAGCCTAGTCTGCGTCGGAGTCTGAGGTTGAGATTGAACCTAGACGAAGCAAAAGGGCAAGGATAGAAAAATCCTTTGGTTCCGACTTTTTGACTTATGTGGTTGAAGGTGAACCGCGTACGTTTAAAGAGGCAGTAAGCTCTACTGATAGTCCTCTGTGGAAAGATGCAATCAAAAGTGAAATTGATTCCATTATGCAAAATCACACTTGGGAACTTGTGGATCTGCCACCAGGTTGTAAACTTTTGACGTCCAAGTGGATTTTCAAAAGGAAGTTGAAAGCAGATGGATCAATAGACAAGTACAAGGCAAGACTTGTTATTAGAGGCTATAGGCAAAAAGAAGGTGTGGATTACTTTGACACCTATTCTCTTGTGACGAGAATAACGTCTATCCGGATGGTACTTGCAATTGCAGCTTTACGCAATCTTGAAGTACATCAAATGGATGTGAAAACGGCATTTTTGAATGGTGATGTAGATGAAGAAATCTACATGGAACAACCTGAGGGTTTCTCAGCTCCTGGACAAGACAGGAAAGTGTGCAAATTGGTAAAGTCATTATATGGCTTAAAACAAGCACCAAAGCAATGGCATGAAAAATTTGACAACGCCATGATCACCAATGGTTTCAAAATTAATGAATGTGATAAGTGCGTATACGTCAAAGATACGAAAAATGGATATGTCATTTTATGCTTATATGTGGATGATATGCTTATCATCGGGAGTAATGATAAAATGATCAACTCCACTAAAAACATGTTAAATTCCAGATTTGACATGAAGGATATGCTGATGTGATCTTAGGGATAAAAATCACAAGAACATCAGAAGGACTTGTACTGGATCAAACACATTATGTGGACAATATCCTAGAGAAATTTGACAAGGAAGGATCTGGAATTTCCAGAACTCCGGTAGACATGACTCTGCACCTATCGAAGAATAAAGGAGAAAGTGTTTCTCAATTAGAATATTCGAGAGTCATTGGAAGTCTAATGTACTTAATGAGTTGTACAAGACCGGATATAGCTTATGCAGTGAGTAAGCTAAGCAGGTATACGAGTAATCCTGGAGCCATGCATTGGCAAGCAATTGCAAGAGTACTAAACTACTTAAGGTATACTCGTACTTATGGGCTGCACTACACAACATATCCAGATGTTATAGAAGGATTCAGTGATGCAAACTGGATATCTGACATGAAAGACTCAAGGTCTACTAGTGGATATGTATTCACCTTAGGAGGTGCAGCGGTGTCCTGGAAGTCCTCAAAGCAAACGATCATAACCAAATCCACGATGGAATCTGAGTTTGTTGCACTAGACAAATGTGGGGAGGAAGCAGAATGGCTACGCCAATTCATAGAGGATATTCCTTGATGGACAAAACCTGTGCCTGCAATTTGCGTACATTGTGATAGTCAATCTGCGATTGGCAGGGCACAGAGCAAGATGTACAATGGTAAGTCTGATGAGTCGCTGAAGCGAGCATCAAGCAATAATAACCCTACAATCGTTAGTAGTATATAATAAGTAGGGATCGTTCTAGCCGGGGATTAAGGGTACCTGAAATATGAGAATGTTAACAAAAAAATATTCACAAACATATATGCACACAATTGTCACACTTATATACATATATACATATTCACACGAAATCAAGGGGGATTGAGGTGAGGTTCGGCAGCAAGGGCTGCCTCTATATCTAAGAACACGAAAATAAACCTAAACTACTATATACAAGTGATCATCATCTCTCACATAAAACAGTTCACACAAAAGACTCTGTAACACATAGATTCGCATGCAAGAAAGTAAGAGACAAGTATTTAGCATGTTCAAGGTTCAACTTAGTTTCGACCACAATTAGAGCGATTAGCCTTTTAACCAATTGTTAGACATCTAATGTTTTAAGATCATGCTATTCGCCTTCGATCCTAAAGTTTATGCTAATCCGGTTTTACACGTTTTAACATTTAAGCACAATAGTCTAAAATCGAAAACATGCAAATAAGTAAGGTTGTCAATCATCTTATTTAACATGCAAGTTTTAGCTAAGGTTATACCCTAAGTGAGCACAACAAATCAAAAAAACCGTCAGGCCTATAGTTTTATTCGTTATAACTCGGGTTAGATGAAACCTAACATCTAGATTTATATGCTTCCAGCCAATACTAATGCTTCGGTTTTTAAGTCACACCCTTAGATTACTAACCAATTAAAATCCTAAACATGCTTCTAATACCACTGCCCTAATTATCCATACATACGAAATCCATAAGTTAAAATTGCAAAACAACTACATAAAATTCAACAAGATCGGTTCATACAAAAGTTTAGCAAAAACCAAGAATTGAAACAAGTTCTTACAAGACAACCAAACAAAACTAAATACAAAAGCCATAGGGGAATGGATCACACTTTAAGAACCTTTGAAGACTCCTCAAACGTGACAAGATGCTTGGCTGCTGCTCCTTAATGCTCGGCCAAAACAAGAATCGGCAGAAGACAAGGTGAAGGGTACGGCAATTTGGTAGTGGTGGTGGTGATGGGTTTTCGCTAAGTATTTAGGTGTTGGTGCTTGATAGACTTGGTAGAGCTTTAGGCTAGTATTTTATGCTTGAGATGAGATGATTTTTCTGTAGGAAAACATGGCTATATATAGAGGCAAATTCGGCAGAAACCCTAGGTAGAAAACCTAGTCCAAATCGGCAAAAGTCAATCCTTGTGCAACAAGGTTTTGGTTCCTTCCTTTCTTGGTTCTTCTAGGAAACTTCTTTTTCTGATTTTCTTCCTTGGATTGGGCTGCATATCTTCATGAACTTCTTGTGTAGGCTTGACAACTCCATTTGGTGAGCTTGGTCCATGGAAAAATACCCCAAACCCGCAAGAACACAAGACCGGCAGCAACTCGGCTGGAATGACCTTGCTCCAGTAAATCCGACATATCTCCCTTCTCGGAGCTCCAATTGATGCGATTCCAAGTCTCAGATAAACTAGACACATATAGTCATCTCCCCATAAAATATCTCGATCAAATTCCTTGTGAATCGTCGGGAATGATTTTTCGAAATTGGATCAAAGTCCCAGGAAAATCCTGGAAGCCCCTGGATTGGTTTGCTCGGACTGCCGTTTTGCAGCCATCTTTTGGGTGACTTCCCGAACTCCAATTGATCTGAAATTTTAACACAACATTCCTCAGTATATGAATAATAAGCACACCAAATTTCATAGAATTCGGACAAGGATAGATCGCATTTTTGCTCATCTCAAAATCACGAAAAAGACACATTTTTCACTATTTTCCAGATTTCTCATACTTAGTCATTTTTCGGATTCTTAACCATTTTTCGCCAAACTCTACCAAATTAACACTAAACTAAATTATGACTCTATCTTAGACAAATAAGGGTTAAACAAAGCATAAATAAGGACATAAGCATATTAATATCGTTGCACATTGTGCTCCTATCAACTACCCCACACTTATCATTTGCTAGTCCCTTAGCAAACTAAATTAAACTAGACTCTAAACAAACTATTGCCCCTAACAATTTGTCTCAGGCTCGTATGTACACATAGCTTTCAAGTTAATGCATGAGAATGCTAAGCACGAAAATTCCAAGTTTCATGAACATGTAATCATCAATAAGAACATATAAGAGGAAAAGGTAAGCATGTAGACATGTTAAGCTAGTTCAATCCTCCTCACTAGGCATACTCTCTTCTTTTCTCTCGAAGCATGGTTATTCACACATAAGTATATGCAAGCGAAAGATAATGAATTACGAAGAGTGACTTGCATATATCAAAGAAACGAAAGCACTTTGTGAATTTTTATGGAAAAACCTCATTTAACAACTATGTGCACCAATGAACCAAAACCATATGCTTACTCTTGAGATAATCTCCACAAATCAAATTTAACCATCTTAAGAATCATGAAAAGATCAATAAAAGGGATGTAATGGGGCTAGGCTAAGAGGTATTCGATATTTGGATAAGGAGGCTTAAAAACGTCACCGTGGCCTTTGGCAAAGCTCAAATCTCCTTATGTCTTCTCGCCAAGGGTCAAATTTCATCTTGTTGGACCCATACTTCATTCTTTTCCTCCCATAACATTACAACAATAATCAAGACAATAACCATGCACAAAATTTTTTCTTTTCCTTTTCAAGCCGTGCCTTACATCTTTCTTTTCTTACTCTCGGTATCTTTTTCTTTTTCTTTTGGTCCGAGCAAAAATGTTTCAAAATTTTTCATTGTTTCTTTTTCTAAGGCACGGCATACATATACACTTTTCATAAATTCATGGCTAAGTCTACCCCACACTTGTTCTTCTTCATCACTTCACGCAAAAACTCCTTCGAAAATCAAGCTTTGCCGACACACAATGGTCAAGACATCACTATACTAAGCTCATGGAAAGTGTTTAAGGGTGATGAAAGAAAAGGCTAATCATAGGCTCAAAGGGGGTTTACTAAGGTGTCCCACGACGGGCTCCAATAGGGCTCATGCTTTATTTGGCAATGGTGGTAAACCTAAATGATCTTTATTCAATCATATTCAAAATCAAAGTAGTTTATGATTAAAAATGTTTTGAAAATCAACAAGAGTAAGTTCTAGCATACTAGAGTTCATTAAAAAGCTATGGCACATAGTCATCGAATAATCAAAGAATTATGAGGTTTCATGCTTCCTACGAATCTATTGAATTTTATCTTTTTATCACTCAAGAAGAAAGCAAATTGGCTCTAAAGCTCACATAGGTTATTATGGAAACAAACTAGCTAAAACATGCATGCTTAATTAATCAACAAGTCCTACATGCTCCTACCAGTGCACATAATCCATGAAACTCACAATTTTAATTGTATGCACAACCATTATCTATGTATGCAAAGAGGAGAAAAACATCATTGACATTGTTTACTAAGTGTTTACGTGAATGTATAGTTTCAAATAGCTACTATACGTAGACCCTTCAAATGCAAATGTGTCGTGAAATAAGATATGACCGAAATATTGAAATACGTCTGCGGTTGAAAAATGAGAAGATTCCGAAAAAATCTGTGTGCCGAATGTTGCGGTTAGCTGTTTTTTACTTCCGTTTTCCTATGGGTAGCCTGACGGTCGGTAAATATTTTGAGGAAAAAAATTTTACGATTAGTTGCGTCGCATCGATTTGAAACTATTCTCTGTTGAAGGTCAGGCCAAAAAACGTCATTTAGACGGGCCAATTGCCGTTTTAAAGCATTTAGAGGTTTGACTTTGCAGTTTGACCAAGGAATAGCCGACGAAATACTGAAATTCAACGGCTAAACGCGCCGTTTCATTGTCCGCCGTTGGATGGGGGAGATCTGACGGCTGCTGAGCGCGTGAAGTATAGCCGACGATATTCATACTATAGGCGACAAAATTCATACTTCGTCGGCTATAATAGGCCCGTAAAGCCCAACTTCGGCCCGGCCCGGATTTTGGGTCAGACTATAGCCGACGAATTTCGTCGGCTATAGTACAAACGATGAATTAAAATTAAATCGTCGGCTATAGTCCTTCGATTTTCACACTATTGGCGACGAAATTCATTCTTCGTCGGCTATAACAGGCCCCCAAAGCCCAACTTCAGCCCGGCCCGGATTTAGGGTCAGAGTATAGCCGACGAATTTCGTCGACTATAGTATAGCCGACGAATTAAAATTAAATCGTCGGCTATAGTCCTTCGATTTAAACCGAAACAGAGGCGCCTCTCCCTCATTTTCTGCATAAACCCTAAATTCCCAATCGCTGGCCACCCCTCCCCGACGCCGACCGACCACCACCGAGCCTCCCCGACGCCGACCGACCCTCCCCGGCCCTACCCGACCACTCCCCGCCCCCTCCCCGTCCTTCCCGACCCGTCCCGGACCCGAACGCAGACGAAATTCATTCCTCGTCCCCTAGCCGCCGTCGCCGCCGCACCGCACCACCGGTCCTCGTCCCCGTCGCACCACCATGTCAGGTAGTCCCCTGCCCCTCTTGCAATTTTTGATTTATGATTTTTCCGGAATTTTTGTGATTTATGATTTTTGTGGAATTTTTGTGGAATTTTTGATTTATGATTTTTGTGAAATTTTTGTGGAATTTTTGTGGAATTTTAGGAGGTTACCGAAATATTTTTATATATATATATATATATATATTTCGGAATATATATAATTAGATATATAATTAGGTATAAATATATTTAGGTATATATATAATTTGGTATATATATATTTAATGAAGTTTTTTATTTTTTTGTGGAATTTATGGAATTTTATGGAATTTTTTTTAATTTTGTGGAATTAACAAGAATTTTTAGGAGGATATATATATATATCTATATATATATATATTTCGGAATATATATATATATATATATATATATATAATTAGGTATAATTATATTTAGGTATATATATAATTAGGTATATATACATTTAATGAAGTTTTTAATTTTTTTGTGGAAATTTTGTGAAATTTATGGTTTTTGTGAAATTTTGTGGAATTTAGGGTTGTTGTGCAATTTATGGAATGTTGTGGAATTTTTGTTAATTTTGTGGAATTTTGTGGAATTTTTAGGAGGATATATATATATATATACATATATATATATATATATATATATATATATATATTTCGGAATATATATATATATATAATTAGGTATAAATATATTTATGTATATATATAATTAGGTATATATATATTTAATGAAGTTTTTTATTTTTTTGTGAAATTTATGGAATTTTGTGGAATTTTTTTTAATTTTGTGGAATTAACAAGAATTTTTAGGAGGATATATATATATATCTATATATATATATATATCTATATATATATATCGGAATATATATATATATATATAATTAGGTATAAATATATTTAGGTATATATATAATTAGGAATATATACATTTAATGAAGTTTTTAATTTTTTTGTGGAATTTTTGTGAAATTTATGGAATTTATATACTAATTGTGCAGGAAGCCGCCGCGCTGTAGACCGATGGCTTGCTAGACCGACCGAGAGCGACGCCGAAGCTCAGGCAGGACACAGCAGTGGGGGGGCGGATCCAGCGGTCGTCGGGGCCTACGCCGGCCACTGAACCGGCGCGAGGAGACGTTGATGGGATTGACCCCGAGCGATCCACGTGGGGGCTCATCCTATGAGTCGACGGGAGCGGGCCCAAGCCCGAGCGTCAGAGGAGGACGCACAGCCGCACCCTCCAGACCCCAGTGCACTTCAGCACTGTTACAGGATCGGCAGCCGACCCCACCACGCGTCGATCTGGACCCTCCAGCGTTGCTCCCTGTCCCCCCACAGCGACAGCGTCCACAGCTACAGGGCCCACCGTCAGGGGAATCAGGCCCCTCAGGGTCCACGCCCCGTATGTCTCCGCCATCGGGGATGTACATGGTCCAGTTCCTCCCTGCCATCCCCGAGTACGACGCTAGGGGGAGGCAGATTTGGAGGCACGACCGGCCGCACGAGATTCCCTGGGAGGAGGCCTACGTCCACAGGCCATTCGACTCAGAGGACTGCCGCGGCCTGTGGTGAGTTCGTGAGAAGGACAAGCAGTACAACGACGCAGGTAATTAGTTAGTTTAATTAATTATTTAGATTGTTTAATTAATTATTTAATTAGTTAGTTTAATTAATTATTTAACTATGTATTCATTTTAATTATGAAACAGGCGTCCTCGTAAATAAACCCGCGGGGACGAGACAGACCAGAGGGCCAGCGAACATGTCGACCCTGGAGAGGGAGCTCGCCGGTGGGATCAGGGAGATCCTGCCCGGTCCCGGTGAGGATGGACGCCCGATCGAGAGGAGAGACACCACCACCAAGTATATCAACGCGACAGGCATGCTCGTGCGGGACAGGGTCCCACTGTTGTGGCCCGACTGGGGCTCTGTGCCCGATGACATCAAGGCGCGAGTGTACAATGCACTGTCGGTGAGTTAAATCGTATTTTTATTATAGAAAATAAACATTTATGAATTGAGTCCTTATAGCTATATAACAATATTTTCTAATTAATTTATAATATTGCAGCAATGGTTTAGAGTCCATCCTACCTTGGACTGGTGGAGAGACGAGCAGCTGAAGAACAGGTTATGTGTTTCGCGTTATTTTACTATCATTCGAGTTACATTGAAGACGATTAAAGATGTACGAATATATCTAACAGTTGTGTTTTGTTAATATAGGTACTCCGAGTGGAAGAACGAGCTGTCGACGCACTACAGGACGTACCATGTGGAGCAGGGCTTGGGGCGAGGTGCAACCCCCCACGAGTTCCGGTACAGGGAGTATGAGTGGCTATGGCTGGTAGCCTACTTCGGGAGCGACAGGGTCTCGGTAAGAAAATTTAGCCTGCTAGTATATAACTTTTTAATGTTATTTAATAATTAAATTATGTAGTTACTTAATTAAATTAAGTAGTTAGTTAGTTATTAGTTATTAAATTAAGTTAGTTAGTTAGTTACATAGTTAGTTAGTTCGTTACTAAATTAAATTAAATTAAATTAAATTAGGTAGTTAGTAAGTTAGTTAGTTACTAAATTAAATTAGTTAGTTAGGTAGTTACTAATTAAATTAAATTACTTAGTAACTAAATTAGTTAATAATTTTGTTTTGGTTAGTTCCTAATATTTTAATTTAGTTACTAATTTATATTTGCGTTTATATGTTCGTTCTTATAATAAAGAAAATCTCGAAGACGAACAGCGACAACCGCAAGAGGAACGAGCACCCCCACCACGGCGGCGCCCGCTCCTGGAGGCAGTGGGCAGAGATTGCAAGGAGGGACCGACCGCTGAGGCCGTTGTCGTGGATTCATGCGCAGATGTATCCGGGGCGTCCCGACCAAGTGGTAAGTATTCACCCATTTTCAATAAAAGTGTTTCATTAAATTAATTTATATATATTTTTTTATAAATTCGTTTATTATATTTTCTTGTCAATTAGGCGGGGATAGATGCGGAGACCGACGCGATCACCTTGGGGATCGCGTGAGAGACGCTGGGGGAAGGGGCGTCCGACGAGGCGATCGCGGAGTTTGCCTCCACGATCGACACCCTTGAGCCGCGCTTGGCCTCTCAGATCTTGCACGCGGCGGTAGGGACTGGCAACAACTACTTCTACCAGAGAGGCCTAGGCGCGGCGGGAGATGGGGTTCTGAAGTACACGCCGGCCAATCCCAGCACGCAGCGTGCGGCTTCGACGAGCAGAGACTTGCAGACACAGCTGCAGAGGACGCAGGCAGAGTTGGCGAGGGCGGTGGAGGCACTCCAGCAGCAGGCTTCGGTGCAGCAGGCCAGAGACGCGTCTGTGGCGGAGATGTACCGATGGATGCAGCAATCTTGGGAGGCCCAGCGAGCTGGACAGGAGCCCCCGCCTCCGCCACAGATGCCCGAGTTCGTCGTCCCCACTCCCCCCCCCCCCCCCCCCCCCCCGCATCGGAGTACGCCAGGCGATCAGGATAGCCACAGCCACCGGAACTCGAACGATCCCGTCGACGACGCTACGCGTTTAGGGGTTGATGAGTAGATGACTAGTTAGGGGGTTAATTTGTACAGTACGTAGGATATTACGGATGGATTGATGTGGATATTTGTTGGATATTTGGATGTTTGTTTGTGAATTTTCTGCAGCCAAACCGAAGACGAAGTGAAATTGGGCCCGAACAAAATTTTTAAATTTTTAAAAATATTTAGGGGTTATAGCCGACGAAATGGACCATATTTCGTCGGCTATACCCTCGCCGGCGAATGTTATGGCCGACAATTAATTCGTCGGCTGTGCCTGACTTATAGCCGACGATAGCGTCGTCGGCTATACTTCCCATTAGGGGAGAGTTGAAGCCGACGATTCTATCGTCGGCAATATCGTCGGCTATACTTCCCATTAGGGGAGAGTTGAAGCCGACGATTCTATCGTCGGCAATGTTCGAAGTATAGCCGACGATTCTATCGTCGGCAATGTTCGAAGTATAGCCGACGACGCTTTATTCGTCGGCTATACTTCGTGGTTTATAAGTCGACGACTTACCCTCGGTGTTGTCGGCTATACTATAGCCGACGGAGCATTCTCGACGAGAGAATAGCCGACGATACTTCGTCGGCTATGACTATAGCCGACGATTTAATGAAAACGGCCGACGAGATGGCGTCGTCGGCTATGATCCCTTTTCTGGTAGTGCTAGGGTCCATATATGTTTATTGCTAGCTAGCTTGGTCACCTGATCCCATGCGAGGTGACGACTTGACCATATAGGTCAAATTCACCTTGGTGGTCGACGTGTGCAGGTAGCGTGGGACGCTATAGAGGGTCTTGGAGAAGAGAGATTCTGACCCTTAGCCTTGGAGGCTTATTATTATATGGTGGTTAACATTCCCCTATTTTTTATTCGATTTTAGTAAACGGCCAATGAGATTGGCCCAGTGATATATATTTTATATAATTGGCTTTTGAGAATATTTTCTCTTATGAGCCTTTCATTTATTTAATAAATTTTCGAACCAGCGGGGCTTGATTTTTATTAAAAGAATATTTAGGAATGGGCCAATGGGATTGGTCCATATATATTTTATTTGATTATTCGATATACCAATGGGGCTGGGTTTTTTACTACAAAAATTATTTGGGATTCGGCCAATGGGATTGGTCGTGATATGTTATTATTGGTTTTCGAAATAATTTCATTTGAAAATATTATTTGTTCATTTGATATATTAGCGGGGCTGATTTATGACTATGATTTTTCTGAAACGTGGGACGTTTTATGAAAATGCATGCATAGTGGTTTTCAATTATAAAATATTGGGAAAGTGATGTAATACGTTTTATATAAAGTATTATTCAATTTTTGATGTTTGGGGTATTGATTTTATGGGACTTTTTCCCTCTTCCAAAGGTTTTCTATATATATTATTGGTTGTGGATTATATTTCTAAATGGGTGGAGGCGAAAGCCACAAAGATTAATGATTCTAAAGTTGTTGCAGATTTCTTGAGAACTAACATATTTTCCAGGTTTGGAGTACCACGTGTTCTTATAAGCAATTGAGGTTCTCCTTTTTGCAACAGGACTATAGAGGCTTTGCTCAAGAAGTATGGAGCAACCCACAAGGTTTCCACCCCATATCACCCTCAGAGAAATGGCATGGCTGAAGTTTCAAATAGGGAGATCAAGCGAATTTTGGAGAAAACTGTAGGCCCAACAAGGAAAGATTGGAGTGATAGACTTGATGATGCGCTATGGGCTTATAGGACAACATACAAGACACCCATTGGGATGTCTCCCTTTCGGCTTACCTACGGCAAAGCATGCCATCTCCCAGTGGAACTCAAACACAAGGCGTGGTAGGCGGTAAAGGAGTTCAACATGAACTTAGATGCAGCAGGTCTACACAGGAAATTGCAATTGAGCGAGCTTGAAGAGATAAGGAATGATGGATACGATGCCGCTTGGATGACATGATCAACTATACCTGCTACGAATGTAGCTGCAAGGCTGAACGTCCAAATATATGGACATGCGCGCGCTGGACTCAAGAGAAGAGCAAGTGGTGCCATCCACACCCTAGGTTCGGCCGCCATAGGTGGAGAGCCGGCATCGGATTCAGATCCTCCCAAGAAGAGGGGGATACCATATGGTTCTACGAACAGTGTACCTAAAGAGAGGACATGTGTCCAGGCACAAAGCAATCCATTCATCATCGATACTGTGACTTCTTCACATGAGATTGTCTTTGACTATACGTATGTCCAAGAATCAACTCTGACTACTCTGGGGGGACGCTTTAGAATCATTGTTGTTGTCAGAGAATAAGGAAATCTCACTTAACTTCTTAAGTGTGCACAATCTAATGGATAGGAGTTCCATGTACATTAATGATGCATTTTTGCATATTCCGTCGCTCAGGAGATCATTGACAACAACAAGATGGAACCCCACACTGTTGTTGAATGTCAACGTAGGGCGGATTGGCCGAAATGGGAAGAAGCAATCCAGAATGAATTAGACTCCCTAGCGAAAAGGCAAGTTTTCAGACCGGTAGTGCCTACACCCCCGAATGTGAAGCCAGTTGGACATAAATGGGTCTTTGTCAGAAAGCGCAATGAGAATGGTGAAGTCCAGTGTTATAAAGCTGGACTAGTGGCGTAAGATTTTTCTCAACGCCCTGGAATTGATTATGAGGAGACGTATTCTCCGGTTATAGATATCATTACCTTCTGTTATCTAATCAATTTAGTACTCTCTGAAAGACTAAACATGCAGCTTATGGATGTAGTTACAGCGTATCTTTATGGGTATCTAGATCCCAAATGTACATAAAAGTATTTGATGGACTTTCATTACCCAAGTCAAGTGAGCAGAAGCCACGAAGTGCCTATGCTATCAGATTGAAGCGTTCTCTTTATGGATTTTAAACAATCTGGTAGGATGTGGTACACACAGTTGAGTGACGACTTGGTTGGGAAAGGATACAAGAATGATGAATTGCGCCCTTATGTGTTCATCAAAAGAACAAGTTAAGGATTTGCCATAGTAGCCGTCTATGTTGATGATATGAACATCATTGGATCTCCAGATGAAATCAATGAGACAGTGAGCTACCTGAAATCCGAATTCGAGATGAAAGATTTGGGAAGGACTCAGTTTTGCCTAAGCTTAGAGCTAGAGCACTGAACTGGTGGAATCTTTGTACACCAATCTGCATATCGCCAAAAGATGCTCAGGCGATTCAATATGAACAAAGTTATGATCCTCCAAGGACTCCCATGATTACCAGAAGTCTGGATACCAAGAAGGACCCATTTCGTCTGAAAGAAGACGATAAAGAGGTCTTGGGAGCTGAATATCCATATCTTAGTGCCATTTGAGCTTTGTTGTATCTAGCTCAGTGCACCTAACCAGACGTTGTTTTCTCAGTAAAATTGTTAGCTAGGTTTAGCTCAGCACCAACACAACATCATTGGAATGGAATCAAGAACATCTTTCGATACCTGAAAGGATCCAGTGACATGGGCTTGTATTATCGATATGCTTACACAAACGTCAGGAAGTGATAGGAGCACAATGTGTGACGATATTAATATGTTTATGCCCATATTTATGCTTCGTTTAACCCTTATTTATCTAAGATAGAGTCATAATTTAGTTTAGTGTCAATTTGGTAGAGTTTTGGAAAAATGTGCTTAATTGTCAGAAAAATGACTAAGTATAGAAATTTGAGGAAATAATGCAAAATATGTCTTTTTCATGATTTTGAGGCTCGTGCTAAACTTATCCATCCTTTTTCAAATTTGATTAAATTTGGTATGCATATAGTTGGCAAGCTAAAGTATATTGTATCAGAATTTCAGATCAATCGGAGTTCGGAAAGTCACCCAAACGATGGCTGCAACTTGGCAGTTTGAACAAAGATCACCAGGGACTACCAGGATTTTTCCTGGGACTGTGTCCTGACTTCCGGAATTTCTGTATGATGCATCACTTGGAAACAGAAACTTTACCATACACCGTTGGAAAGCCCGATGAGTCTAGTTTCTCTGGGATTTGGAATCACAGCAATCGGAGTAATGAAGAGGAAGTTATGCTCAATTGAAGATGCAAAGGTCAGATTTGCCGAGAAGAAGGAAGAAAATCAGCTTAGCCCATAGGCTCGCCAGAAGCATAGGCTCGCCAGAAGCCTAAACTTGCCTCGCCAGCCTCACCAACAGAAGAGCAACTCGCCTCGCCAGCACTAGACTCGCCACCCAGATTAGCCTCGCCAGTATCCAATACTGGCAAGGACTGCACCCGAGTGGGTTGCAGGTGCCTCAGCTGTGTCTTAGGGCTTCAAAGAAGAAGAAAAGGTGTTAAGCATATGAGGAGTAAACCCTAGGCTGGCCAAGCATGGAATTCCTTATTTGAAATGGGATAAAATAACCTAGACCATGTCAGATTGGGAAACATTATTACAAGAGGATTTCTATCCCATTTTGAGCAAGGAAAACTCTCCCAAATCAGCTTTTTCCTTCTCCTGTAAATAGAGGCCGGCACCATGAAGAAAACTATCACATCTTTAGCCAAAACACAAAGTCACAAGCTCTACCAAATATTCTACCCTTAGTCCTACATAAGAAAATAAGCCGTAAACCTCTCACCACCATCTTAAAATTCCATTCCGTATTCCATCATCCTCCATCCGATCAACACAAGTTGCTGCCCTAAAGGTGTCTAAATGTGTGATCCACTCCCTTCGGCTTGTAAACTTATGGTTTTATGTTTTTATGTCTATGTAAAACATTTGTTCTTTTGGTATTCGTTTGTATGTCTATGCATAATGATTTGTTTATTTGGTTTTGCATGTTTAAAACTTTGGTTAAATTTCGTTGCTTGGTTTTATTTGTTAACTCTAGGTGTCGAAATTTATTTTTTCTAAAAAGGTAAAACATGTGAACTTAATTCGTAGAAATCGTAGGTAGTTCTTTAGGGAAGCATGTTCACAATTTGATTCTTTTCTCAACTTGGTTTGTTCTTTCAAATCCGTATGCCTTAAAGATTGATGGTTTATATAATTGCAATATATAGGGTATCAATCTCATTAGCCAAAATAAACTTAGGTTAATTCGAATGTGTCATTTTTTTAGCTTGAGTTATTTAAGAGGGTTAGAGTGGTTTAAAAGAACTTACTTGGTAATAAGAAGAGTGTGACGCCTTGCTTGTTAACTTGTCTCTGACTAAAATGACTTTGCGCTTAATTACTTTGCATGTTTGTTTTCGACTTTGTAAGTGTTCTCAAATATGTTTAGTATAAATCTTTAAGATTAGGCTTTAATAGAAAATCTTAGAGTGCTTAAGAAGTCTTAATCGGTTAGTGATACCTTGTAGGAGCTAATTAGGTTGGAACTAAGTCGAGTCTAGGATACTATGTTGCATGCTTGCCAAGAGCCTTACTTGTGTTTTCTATGTGTTATGATAGTTTTTGATAAATGCTTTGTGCGAAAGATGTTGACCAACTTGTACATAGTAGTTTAGAGTTTAAATTCTTGCAATTTTATTTTCGTACACTCGTATAGGGGCAGCCCTAGGGCTGCCGTACCTCATCTTCATCCCCCATGATAAAATCGTATATATGTATATAAGTGTGACAATTGTGTGCATATATGTTAGTGAAAATTTATGTTAACATTCTCATTTCAGGTACCCTTAATCTCCAGCTTAGAACGATCCCTACTTGCTTATACTACTAACGATCTTTTGTAGGGTTTATTATTTGTGTGAGCCTCGTGGCTCACACCAATTTTTGGCGTCGTTGCCGGGGATTATAAAAACTTGTTATATTTGAATGTTATTTGTTTTGTAAATTTGTCGTGTGTTAATAGCTTGAAATTGTTTGAAAATTGTTTGTATTTTCTAATGCCATGGTTTGTATAGTTTTATATATTCTTGCATTTATCTTTGTGTTTTGTTCGCTTTGATGTGTCTTGTGTGTGTGCAGATCGAATAGTGAAGAAACAGTGCAGGAAATACCAACTTCTGCCCAAAACAGAATTCGGGCAGTGCGGTCTGTCAACTTTGGAGGGGTGCCGTTTGCAGCTCACAAAACGTGGGAAAGTGAGCCTTACGCCGTTGGAAAGATCTCTGAGTCTACTTTCAGTAGGATTTTACAGAAGGAGATTTGAAGCTTCGAACCATTTCCAGTTTCCATTTGAGTGAAGCAAGGTCAATCTGACAGAACAGAAAACTGGGCAGATCAATAGGTCCAATTATTGGCCAAACAAAGAGTACTTCTGCTGGTCCGATTGAGGCGAATTTTATACCGTTGGAAAGCTCTGTGTGTCCACTACAACATTTATTTACAACACTTTTGTATTAGGATAGTGGAACATACCCAAAATCAAGCCTTAAGAAAAGCAGTGACGTCTGCCGAAGACCCTGCCCCCGCTGAGAGGCTTGCAGCCTGCGCCATACCCTGTGATGCCACAGCCCATGCGTGCCAAGCAACCCATTGCCGAGACCAAGGAGCTGCCGGACCTGCAATTGCCGGCAGCCGTACATGAGTTGCTGCCGAGAAAAATTCTGCCAAGAGGAGGGCTGCTGCCCTCAAAATGTTGAGCAAGTGATGATGAACGCACACAATACTACACACGGTGAGAAGTCTAGGCTACGGACTATAAAAATTAAGCGCTAATTGGGAGAGGCAACTCAATTCGACCAAGAAAAAAATGAAGGAGCTATCACCGAGAGTTTGAAATTTCTTAACCCTTCTCCTTTTCTTTGGTTTGTGATGATATGTTGGAATAGGTTAGACAATTGCATGCTTAGGAAATTCGTTGATATAGAATTGTGCTTACATTAAGGACAATGTAATTTTCTAAGTGTGGGGTGGGATAACATATTCCGTTTATGTTTTTGTGTGCTTAGTATAGAAAAGAAAAATTCAGAAAATTGTTCCACAAAAATAGAGTGTTTAAATTGTTTGTTTCGAGTCTTAGGATGCCCCTAGTATGTCAATGATGTTTTTCTCCTCTTTGCATACATAGATGATGGTTGTGCATACTTTAAAAATTGTGAGTTTCATGGATAATGTGTATTGGTAGGAGCATATAGGACTTGTTGATTATTGAAGCATGCATGGTTTAGCTAGTTTGTTTCCATAATAACCTATGTGAGCTTTAGAGCCAAATTGCTTTCTTCATGAGTGATAAAATTCAAATTTCGATCATGCTAGTATGTGAACCTCATTATTCTTTACATATTCAACGATTATGTGCCATAGCTTTTTAATGAACTCTAGAATGCTAGAACTTACTCTTGTTGATTTTCAAAGCATTTTCATCATAAAATACCTTGATTTTGAAAGTGATTGAATAAAGATCTCTTAGGATTACCACCATAGCCAAATAAAGCATGTGCCCTATTTGAGCCCGTCGTGGGACACCTTAGTAAACCCCTTTGAGCCGAAGTTTAGCCTTTTCTTTCATCACCCTTAAACACTTTCCATGAGGTTAGAATAATATATTCTTTACCTTGTCTCAAAGTGTTGGCAAAGCTTGATTTTTTTTTTGAAGGAGTTTTCGCGTGAAGTGATGAAGAAAAACAAGTGTGGGGCAGACTTAGCTAGAAAATTGTATGAAAATTGTAATTGTGTCGTGCCTAGTGAAAAGAAAAGAGAAAATGTGTGATTCGGACAGAAAAAGAAAAAGAAAAGAAAAGAGAAAAATAAAGTCCGAAAGAAAACAAAAGAAAGAGGCACGGTTTCAAAAAGAAAATTGCTAAGTCTAGTCTTGAAAAAGTGTTGTTAATTTAGAGTTTTGTATTTATTTGAAGGTCTAGCATTGCAAAATTTTGACCTTTGTTCGTATTCACTATGTTTTGGGGAGTTAAGAATGAAGTATGGGTCCAACAAAGATGAAATTCGGCCCTTGGTGAGAAGTCATAAGGAGAATCGAGCTTTGTTAAAGGCCTTAGTGACGTTTTTGAGCCTCCTTATCTAAATTTCGAATACCTCTTAGCCAAGCCCCATTACATGCCTTTTATTAATCTTTTTCATGATTCTTAAGATGGTTAAAATTGATTTGTGGAGATTATCTCAGGAGTAAGCATATGGTTTTGCACTACTAGAAAAAAGGTTTTTCCCGACGAAATAAAAAAAAACGGCCAACGACATAAAATTTTTGTCGTTAAAAAAAAAAATCGTCGGCTATTCCCCTAGAATGGCCGACAATTTTTTTTTTCGTTGGTAAAAAAAACAATCGTCGGCTATATTCATATTTTAGTCGACGATTTGAATTTTCGTCGGCCTTTCTCTGAAACTTTAGCCGACGAAAACTTTTGAAAGTTTGGCCGACGAAATTGGCATTTTCGTCGGCTATAAGTCTATATATTTTCAGATCTAGACAGCAGCTGCTCATTTAAAAAAAAAAACGAAAAAAAACGGGAGAAATAGTGAAAAATCTGTGGGTATTTTATACAATTAGTTGCGTCTCATCGATTTGAAACTATTATCTGTTGAAGGTCAGGCCAAAAAACGTTATTTAGACAGTCCAATTACCATTTCTAAGCGTTTAGAGGTTTGACTGACCCGGTTGACCGTTCCGATCGAGCCTTTAACGTTGTCAGATGTAGTTGGATTTTTTTCCATACATGTATTTAATCTAAATGGTGATATCTGACGGTTGGAATAGATTTTCTAAACTTTTAGATTCAAAATCAGAACATATGCACTAATGTTCTTTAACTTGTTTACTAAGTGTTTAAGTGAATGTATAGTTTCAAATAGTTACTATACGTAGACTCTTCAAATGCAAAAATGTTGTGAAATAAGATATGACCGAAATAATGAAATACGTCTACGGTTGAAAAATGACAAGATTCCGATAATATCCGTGTGCCGAATGTTGCGGTTAACTGTTTTTTACTTTCGTTTTCCTATGGGTAGCCTGACGTTCGTTAAATCAATTTTGTAAAATTTTTATATGATTAGTTGCGTCTCATTGATTTGAAACTATTATCTGTTGAAGGTGAGGCCAGATTTGGCGTTGAAGAGCAGATTGACCGTTGCAAGTCAAAACCCGGTTTACTGCAGATTTGGCGTCCGGCGTCCGAATAACGATTGTGATACCATTCCGGAAAGGGAACGACGCCAGGAATCAAACTCATAGCTGTGCTATGATGTGTGGGCCTTTTCGGGCTTTCGAGTTCGTTTAGGGCCTCAAAACGGCAGTTTAATATGTTTTCAAAGTATAGCCGACGATGTTCATAGAATAGCCGACGAAATATTGTAAATCGTCGGCTATTCTCTAAGTTTAGCCGACGAAAATTATATTTCGTCGGCTAAACTCTTGCGATCCGCGCCTTTTTATTGTCCGCCGTTGGATGGCTCAGATCCGACGGCTGTTGATCTTCCAAAGTATAGCCGACGAAATCTTTTAAATCGTCGGCTATTCTCTCTGCTTTAAATCTTTCAGCCCGCTTTTTTTCTCTCCTCCTCCTGAAAAAACTCCTCCTCCGCCGATCTGCGTCTCCAATCCGCCGCTCTCCTCCTCCTCAAGTCGGCGCCGGCGTCCTCCTCCTCCTTCTCCTCCTCCTCCGGCATCCTCCTCCTCCGCTCTCCTCCTCTTCAAATCAGCGTCCTCCTCCTCCGGCGCCGGCATCCTCCTCCTCCACTCTCCTCCTCCTCAAATCGGCGCCGGCGTCCTCCTCCTCCTTCTCCTCCTCCTCCGGCCTCCTCCGGCATCCTCCTCCTCCTCCTTCCCCTCCTCCTCCTCCTCCGGCGGCATCCTACTCCTGGAAGATTGCATATTCAGTTGAACCAAAGCATAATTTAATTTTTTTTCCCCAAAATTTAAGAATAGCCGACGAAATTGACCTTATTTCGTCGGCTATAACTTTTATTACCGACGAAAATCACATTATTTCGTCGGCTATGCCTCTTAAAATATTGATATATTCTGACGAACTTAAAATATTAATATATTCTGACGGAATAACCGACGAAATAGACAAAATCGTCGGCTATCTTTAAGAACAAATAGCCGACGAAATTGATTTTCTTCGTCGGCTATAGTTGCCAAAATCGTCGGCCATACTCAAAAATATCCGACGAATTTCGTCGGATATTTTGCCCAGGTTTGGTCGACGAAATTAATTTTCGTCGGTAAAGTCGTCGGCCATACTCGAATATAGCCGATGATTTCGTTATTTTCGTCGGCCATTGGTATTACCGACGGCGTTTTTCCGATGAATTATAGCCGATCAAAATTTCGTCGGCAGAAGGAATAGCCGACGAAAATTCGGCATAGTCGACGAAATTTTTTTCGTCGGCTATTCTCTCGGATTTGGTAGTGTTGGTTCATTGGTGCACATAGTTGTTAAATGAGGTTCTTCTTGAAAATTCACAAAGTGCTTTCGTTTCTTTGATATATGCAAGTTACTCTTTTTAATTCATTATCTTTCACTTGCATATACTCATGTGTGAATAGCCATACTTCGAGAGAAAAGAAGAGAGTATGCCTTGTGAGGAGGATCAAATTAGCTTTACATGTTTTCATGCTTATATGTTGTTCTTACATGTTCAAATTGATGTTACATGTTCATGAAGCTTGGAATTTTCTTGCTTAGCATTCTCATGTATCAACTTGAAAGCTATGTGTTCATACGAGCCTGAAACAAATTGTTAGGCGCAATAGTTTGTTTAGAGTCTAGTTTTTATTTAGTTTTTCTAAGGGACTAGCAAAGGATAAGTGTGGGGTAGTGCATCAAAACTCAGTATCAAACCGAGCCCTTGTATCCAAGTCGGCTGGCTCTGCTCCACGCCGTACTGCCACCATACACGACGCAGAGGACGCCAAGGCGTGGTCTCAGTATAGCTTCGACACTACCCCTTCTACCCGGATACACCGATTGATGTGTTGGTAGGATTTTCTGATGCAGGATACTTGTCAGATCCACACAAAGGACGTTCCCAAACCGGTTATGTTTTTATCATGGGAAATACAACGATATCTTGGAGATCAACTAAGCAAACCTTTGTTGCTACCTCCTCGAATCATGCTGAGATCATTGCACTACATGAAGCAACCAAAAAATGTGTTTGGCTTCACTCACATCTCACATTCGAGAGTCTAGTGGACTCAAGTCTACTACGATGTGACCAACTTGCATCTATGAAGATAATGCAGCTTGCATTTAGCAAATAAGTTGGGATACATTAAGGGTGACAATACTAAGCACATTTCTCCTAAGTTCTTCTACAATCAGCAACAGTAAGAAACTTTGAATATTCAAGTGAACCAAATCAGTTCAGAGGATAATGTGGCTGATCTATTCACCAAGTCTCTACCCAAATCTACATTTGTGAAGCATGTGAGGCGCATTAGAATATGTCACTTATCCGAACTCGATGATTGACTTATTAGTCAGGGGGAGTTCTCATGTAAACATCAGGGGGAGTCTATTTATCACATGTCTTACGCAGGGTTTAAAATCTCTGCGATATATCTGATATATCCTCCGATATCTCTTTTTTTCGACCGACCGATATATTTTTGAGGGTAAATATCTTATCTTTCACCGTATCTACGATATTTCTCCGATAACGTAAAATATCTCCGATATTTAAGATATTTGCGATAAATCTTTGATATTTTAACGAAATATCTGTAAAATTTTCCAAATTTTGTTTTCTTCGAGATTCGAGAATGTTTAAGAGTCTTGTAATTGAATAAGTAATTAGTGATCACCTCGAGGGATATAAAAAAAATGAGTACTCCGGATTCCCCTCAAAAGATATCCGGATGAGAGAAGTGACAAACAGTCTTGAGAAATACCGGTGAGGAGTGTTCTCCTCCAGGAATATGTAAGAAAGTAAGAAAAAAGTAATTGCCTCGAGTTCTCGAATAAGTAATCGCCTGAGTTCTCGAATAAGTAATCGCCTCGATTGCTCGAATAAGTAATCACCTCGAGTTTTCGAATAAGTAATCGCATCGAGTTCTCGAATAAGAAATCGTCATGGTGCGCAAAAGCAGAATCGGCATGGCAGCAAGACTAGATGTGCAATTGATGATCAAAGTACCCCATCAGATGTTGCTTCAGTTGCCTTAAATTTTGATTCTATCAGTTTAGGCACAGAGCGTAGTGGGACGTCAAATGAATCGCATGAAGGTAACAATCAATTTGGTTATAATATTTATGAATATGGTCAATATGGAGAAGTACATGACCAATCATATAGTTTGATTCATCTTTATTATCCTATTCTAGGGGATACCGTCGGCAGCTCCAAAGAGATATATGACTATCATATTAATCACTACAATTCATACTATATGGGTCATATGTTTTGGTCAGATTATTATACTTTCATGGATCAGCGTGGGGAATTTGAAGCACCTAGAGTCTCAATCTGGTACTAAATGAAACTATTATTTGTATGTATTTAAGATTTTATGTGCAAAATGAATAAATTTAATATTTAAATAAACAAAAAATTCTTACGGAGTATCCCTGGTATATCTCTGATATATCCGATATCTCTTTTTTCGGCCGACCGATATATCTACCGATACTGATATTTTAATCCTTGGTCTTACGCATCTGTAGTTGGTGTGCTGTGCTCTTTTCCCTTCGACCATGCTTTTTGTTTTTTACCCAAAAGGTTTTTGTTTTACTGGCAATGTTTTAGCGAGACAACAGTTTATGCACCATTAGGTATGCAACACAAGTGGGAGTGTTAAAGGAAAGTTAATTTCGTAATATCTATGGTGTGTTTTGACCTAATTAGATTAGATTTCTAGTATCTTTAGTAGATAGGGAATCCCTGATTATTCGAGAAACCTGATGTAATGCTTATATAAAAATCTCCTTGTCAATCAATAAAATTACGATTTGCATCTTATTCTTTTCTCCTAAAACAATAAATGATTTATAAAAATAAATAAAAAATGTATTATAAATGATCTACTAACTACCCTATAAATTTATCCGGCAACTGTATTATAAATGATCTACTAAACATGATCACCGTCACTAGGGTCGATAGCATCGTTCTGTTCTTCCTCAATAGCTTGTTACTCAAGTCAATTATTGGATAACACTGTTATTATTGCAGTTTTACAGTAATAATTGATTTCATTAATGATTACGTGGTTCAATAATAAAGCCTAGTTTTATATTTTCTGTAAGATCAACAAAAATTAATTTCCTCAATCCTTTCCCGCCAAAACAATGATCAGTTACCAACAAATCTATCCAGAACAAGATGCAAAATTACAGTAGCACCACTATTAAGCAGATTTAGCAGACATCAACATTTGGTCGTTGTAGTTAAAGCAACAACGAAACCTGAATATGAAGCACATAAGCAGCACTTCATAAACAAGAGATATCAGTTATACAATTTTCTAAGGAATTCAATGCAGCCAGTGAAAGTAAGAATGTTAACAATAAATAAACATCATTCTTGTTTCTAGATAAACTGATTTGTACCCTCAAGTATTGCAGTGCAGAATCAATTAGCTACTTACTACTCATCAAGTACTCGGACTCAGAAGAAGGCCCTGCTACCATAGAAGACTCTTGATCCATCCTTCTTTTTTTCAAGTTCTAAGTTGTTTGGAATCACTTCACCGTGGTCTTCACGTTCGGGTTTATCAAGATCCATAGGGAGCTTCATGTTTGCCAGAGACTCAGTAAACTGTTGCATACTTCGCATGTACATGTCGACTATCTGTTGCTGCATTGCAGATTGCTCAGCGTCTGAGTTCATATTCCCAAGTGGAGCAGAATAGACTTGACCAAATTGACCTGAACCATCTTTGTGTTCCTTTTTCATTTCCTCTTCCCCTTCCACTTCCACTTCCTTGCCCGTGAAACTCAACTTTTCATCTCCGGAAGAGGCTTCTCTTCCCTTTCTCGAGGTTGGAGTGTCTGGACAAGCAGCACAGTTTTTATTAGCTGCTCCATTGGTGACAGAAGCTAGGCGACTCTTTTTCTCCATTGAATCAGCAGAGTTATTGTTTCTATCATCACTCAAACTTGTTGTGGTAGAACTTAAGAAGCCAGAGTTTTGGATGATTTCATTAGGGGATGAGCTCACAAACATTTCATAGTCCTGATCAGGAGATGCACCAAGACGAAGAAACGAGGCAACTAGTCCTTCAGAACCATGCTTGTGCTTGGCCAAGTCAAAGTACTCCGTCACCATTTGCTGATTCTGACTTACAACATTGATATCAGGGAATTCAATCCTCGAATACTCAAGTGGGTGTAACATTACTTCTTCTGGTATCTTTCGATCAAGCAATACTACTTCTGAAGTTATGGATGAGTTAGCAGATGATTTGATAGGCAAAGATGGGATGAGAGAAAGAGTTAGTTGGACAGTTCCCGCTGGAGAATGGAAGAGGTCAGTGGAAGAAAGACTATAATCTCGAGTCACCTTTCCTTTCCCAATGACTTGTGAAATGGGGACCAAAGTGAATCCCAAGAGCTGGTCTTCCATATAATTTCTGGCCCTGCTAAGCATCCAAATCTCACATTTGAGAACAGCTTCAATTTGAGTAATTTTCAATGTCAAGTTTTCATTGAACTCTGGATTCTTGCCACCTCCATTGATGATCCTAGTTGAAAGGGTCTCATCTGGATTGTAAGTCAGAGAGAACTTTGCATAGACATCTTGTTTTTCATAGATGCATATGTTGTGAAGGTTCCTAGCATGATGAGCATAGATCTCAAGAATACCTGAAAACTCTGCATCATCACCACATATTCTGTTTGAATCCAGGTTGTACCGAAATCCAGTTGCTTGACTGAATGATTCCATTGTTGTTCTAATAGCTTCGTGCTAATATATATATTACTAATTTCTGTTTGGTAGTAAGTATATTTCTTCTACAACAAGAGAAGAGAAACAGAATTGATATAGATGATTGCTCAAGTGCTCAAGTGCTCAATATAGCATCTTAGAGTAAGTCTGTTTCATGCTTAAAATGTCAGGTATTCAATAGCAAATTGACGTCCTAACCAAACACAGATCAAAGCCTTTGCTTCTACAACTATAATAGTGAAGTTTATAGTAGCAATCTATGTATTGAAGCAAAGGATTTTGCAAAAACAAAGAAATGCCAACTGAGCTGCCAGAGAGACTTACAGTGGAATTGTGGAGCTTGCTTTGTGGTGGGTTTGGTAGTAGGTGGTGGGAGTGAAGAGAAGAAAGGAAAGGAAGCCAAAGAAAGGAAGAAGAAAAAAATGATGATGATGTTGTTGATGTTCATATATGGTTGTTTTTTTTTAACCACCTTTTTCTCATGCACTTTATATTTCGTGAGGAGGTGGGTGAATGATAGTGATTTCTATAGAGGGGTTGCTTTGCTTGACATTACAGCTTCCACTTCCAGTTCCTAAACTTGCTCCACTTAGCAACTTGGAGGCCCTCCATCTTCCACCTTTTCTCCATCACTAAGATGCTCCCCCAAAGTTACAAGGCAACTCTCTCTTGGAGTAAAATGTCTCAAAAGCCACATACCACCATTACAGGTCAAGACTTGCAAGCATTGCCATTGATATATAATACTAATCCGGGCTTTTAGTTTTGAACTTTTGATGAGCAAAATTAGAGTATTTTGTGGACTCAATTTTATGGGGTCACATCATTTTTCCGGTTGGATTTAAGAAAAAATGCCAATAGGAAGGCACGAGCATTAGAAGGCAGACCAGTAATAGCAAGTGAGAATGTGTGACGTAATTGCTAATCATTCATGAGGAAAAATTGTACCTTGTGTCTGTTCACTGCAGAGGGAGGCTTATGGTTGTAATCAACCAAGTGATATCGATGAAAGTTTCTCCTTCGATCCAAAGAAACAAGAAAAGGAAATAGAAATAATGACGAAGGCGAAGTAAAATGTAGCTATTGGAGCATAGACCACTTCTTCAACCTTTAATAGCTACTTGTGTCATACGGAACGTTCAAGCCAATAACCATTTGTGATAAGCCTTGGCTGTTGACCCGTGCTTTATTGCTTTACTGGTTCTGGGATGACTTCTGTAAGAAAATCTCCAATTACTCACTCACAAGAAACTCTCCAGAGAAGAGTGATATGGATATGCCATTCCATAAGCAGCAAATGTCATTTCTTTGGGACTTCCATCAACCAAATCCGTGCAAAAGACATCCATAATATGAAGCTCATTTAATTTTGAATTTCTATTGGCTTCTTGCTGCATAGATTTCCTCATAAACCACAAGAACAAAGACCTCGATAAAAAAAGATAAGGGAAAACAACAAAGACCGAAATGGCCTAGCAGAGAGCATAGTAGGAAAGCAAAGTAATGAAGCCGAACCTAGATTTCAGAATATTAAAAGAATACAATGGAGTACCAGTCAGATATTATTTGACGGCGTCCTCTTCGGTTCTCTTTTTTCTTCCCTCATTCCGGTTAATCTAATGGTATATTATTTCACAGTTGGAAAGTACTCGAAAAGAAAAAAGTCATGGAAACTGTACAGGAGAAGGGGTTGGGGATCGGGCATGTGATGTTGCAGGAATTACGTCCGGCCCAACCTTGCCAAGTGCAGCTGATGTTTTGCTGCAGCAGCCTTATCCGCAGCTTCTCGCTTAAGTGCCCTCTTTGCCCGTCTCCCCATTTTATCTATCGAAGCCTCTTTCTTTCTAGGCTCACGAGAAGAACTAGCACCCGCTTCCTGGATATTTGATCTGTGAACAGGCCTGGCTTCTTGCCGTCCAGCACTCACGTACCCATTATCTCCCCACCTTCGATTACCAATCCGGATACTCAATGAACTGCTGAAGTAAGCTTCATCTAGGTCGTCCTCTTCATCCTCGTAGGGATAATAATCTTCAGGATCATCATATGCATACACATCTTCACGATCCTCCACAACTAGAGGCTCAAACCATGTGGCTCTAAGCAGTAGACAGACACTCTCCTCGAACATATAATCATGTATGCTGTAAAGCCAACATTGTGATTAAGATTACAGCACAGGCTCATTTCTTTTAACTTGCCAACTAATTACTAACAAATAGCATGTCCTAGTAATCTTCATGCAACCTGTTGCCAGTCAAGATTAACCTTCAGTCCTTAACACTCAATTAGTTAACCAAACTTTTTTCTTTCCTCTATTTTGGGTGTAACACACTACCTTTGAAAATCTTCCCAGAATATCAATTAACTTTGATATGCATAATAACTTCCCCCTCTCACACCAGGACGTACTTCTTAAAGATCATAACTATATTTATCCTTTTCTAGGTAAAGAGAATTAAAAAATATAAAAAAAAATAAACAGAACGAAAGGAGGCCTTTAAATACCTGCCATCAAGTGATCGATGGACATTCAGGAACTCAAATGGATGTTTGCACTGAGGGCAGGTGGGTGATTTACTGTACGTCACCCAACGGAGAATGCAAGTTGCACTGCACAGAATCACACAGAAATGATAAGAACCATATCCAAGCTCCATTTTACAACCAAAGAATAATTGAAAAGGAGTCTAAAGAAAAAGGGAGGGGTTCTTATAAACGTTAGTACTTGTACGAGACCAAATCAAAATCTTGTATTTGTGTTTAAAGTTTAGACAACAAAATTTAAATTTGGTCCAGATACAAAAAGTTAAAAGCTTAAATCTAGGGAAATAAAAGCACTTTCAACTTGGATTTGACAGTAATTCACTCATTCCCATCAAAATGAGTAAGAAATTTGGGCAAAAGCATAATGAAATCAGATTGCTGCATAATCCTTCTACTTTTCCTTACTCAATTAGAAACTTTAAAACATTGAAATGTTGAAATCTTAAGACAAGAGTCTCAAATCTATAACCAAGGTCGCCAACCTTACTGTCTTGCTCCATTTGTTGATGCTTGATTAAGATTAAACTACCGTAAATATCTAATTTCTTGAAAGCTCCAAATGATTGTTGCAGAGAAAAAACTACCATCGTTCCGAGTCTGAAACACTCAGTTATTCAGTACAATTAATGGAAATTTTCACAAACCTTGGGTGCAAATATAGAGAGAAAAAATATAATGGAACACAATAACAGACATGAAGAAATTTGTTAACAAAAAAACTACGTAATTTCCATCTTCTGCCAAATAGGAAAGATTGCACATGAACAAATAGAGAAGCGATCAGCTCTGCTAGTTTATTGGCAATATCAACAATGTTCTGCCCAAAAAGCACAGAAAGTATGGAACACAATTTCACATTTTTATGGAGACTTTCTGTCTGGATTATCCGGATCATACACAAAGCAAAGTAAATACTAATCCCCAAGTCTGGTCAAGTTCATGTTTCCAGTCATCTTTGCAATAACTTTTAATTGCTTAACAATTAAGTCAGCATCAATAAAGAATTCCAAAGTTGCAATTCCATTTCATTTATTTCCACAACAATTCTAATAATAATAATGTCAATAATGTCACCATGGTCAGGCTTTCATGCCAAGATACAATATCAATATACACGAATTATTGCATATTAGTTTATATTGGAGAAATAAGGGATAATTGATCACACAAGATATATCACAGCGACAAGGAAACCATTTTTAATCAGGGAAAAGGGATGGTTTAGAAGTTCAATGTCTTAACTCCATTTACTACCATTAACGTCATTAACTACCATCTAAAGCATTCCAGGAAACCAACGTTAAGACCATATCTTGCTAACATGAAACAAAAAAGCTTCTGTAGCAAAACAACAATAATTTTCACTACGTAATAAGGTCCACATTGGCTGTGTTTGGAAAGAAAGAGAGGCCCACAACAATCTAGTGCTGCAACACGCAACTTTTGAAAGCCTTTGAAAGCCATGTGTTTATTTCTTTTGACATATATTTTCACCTGTCAGATTACTCACTCAGCTAAATAAAACTTAGCAATTCATTCAAGAAATCCAAACACACCACAGCTTGATTAGTCCTAGTTTCTCTGTCAACCCAGATTAACATTCATTATAAAAAAAGTTGTAAAAATGACTGAACAACACACTAACAGATCAGTGTCCTTTAGAAAAATGAATCAAGAGGCAATCTAGCCAAACTAAGCAAAACTCCAGCAAGCCTCGACCGAGAGAGTAAAATGACAAGCAGCACATAAATAAAAGTGCGGCAAGCAGGATATATTGAGAAAAGCAACAATGCAGTAGTTAAAATTAAAGAAAAGGAAACAAGCAAAAGAGTGAGTTAATAGAGAGAGAAGGGTAAGACAAACCAGTAAGCATGCTCGCAACCTTTTACAAGAGCAGTTTCCTGAAGCACAATCTCATCCAAACATATCGCACACACCCCACCATGGTTCTCACAATCATCTACTTTGCTTTCCATTTCCCCCTGAAATTCAACCACCAATTACAAACCAAATCATCTTCTAATTACTAAATTAAATTAATTCAAATTGAGGCAAACATATCCGAAATTGACAAAATAATAACAAAGATATGAACAACTGGATCTGAGAGGTACCTGGTGTTGAAGGGGAAGCAGATCATGGCAGTCAACGACTGAAGTCATGATCGATCTGACAATTTCTCTAAGTTTATCTACTGATCTATCTAATGCCTGAGAAATTCTACACGAATTAATATATATATGGATTATAGATATAGAATATTATAAAGATGCTGGAAATTTATTCTGACTCTTCTATGCTACATATTAGTAGTAGTAATAATAATAATAATAATACAGAAAAGTTTGGGAGAGAAAGAGAAGCAGAGAGGCCCTCTTTGGGGATGAAAGCCCTAGAAATCTGAGGAGCGAGTTTGTGGATGACATAAATACTTTTAATTCTTCTCCCTTTTTTTATTTAAAATTTAATATAAAACAAATATCCAATTTGTGTGTTTTCCGGTCTTTTGGGACGGTGGCCACAAGAAACTAACACACAATTGTGAAGGCCATGAGATGTCAGGTGGGGACTCTATTTTGTCAACACGTTTTCTTTGTCATTTATTCTTTTGAAAGAAAATTACGAACAAAATTCTCTAAGAGTGTGTTTAGACGAGGGAAAATCTAGAGGAATTTAATTGAAAGTGAGGATTTCATAATTCTTAAAAGTCAATTCCGTCATTTGGCATCATCAAATAGGAAATTCTAAATTTCTGTGGAAAAGGCTTGGTTCCCGATATAATTGCCTAAAGATCCCCTTCGCCACACAAGAGGGATCATAACCGCCACACATGAAAGATTTCATTCGCCACATAGGAGAGATCTTACATTATCTGTTGGTTTCCAAACCAACACATTCACCCGTCACATGACTCACACAAACACAAATATGTCACTCACCCTTACCACATATTTCAACTTGATTTTGATATAACAATTCCATAACTGAAGTAATTCACTCAATCCAAACATGTCACAAACAACTTTTATTTCACAAACTCATAACCTCAATACATATATTTCACATAACTATATATATATATATATATATATATATATATATATTGATAGGAGCATAAAATGCTACGTTCTTAATATGTTTTACCCTTCATTTGTACTTTGTTTAACCCTTATTGTTTTAGAATCGAGTCATATAATAGAGTCGTGAGTATTTGGTAGAGTTACAAAGAAATTGTGCTAAGTATAGGAAAAATGTATAAAATTGTCAAGTAGCCGATTTAGGAGTTTATGTGATGTTTCGATGGATCTGTAAAGTCTCGACTATTCTTTTGATGAATTTTTCTTCTCTTATATATAGGAAATATGTTGATGATTGAGCAATGGAAGGATTTATACCAATCGGAGCAAAACAAGTTGCCAGGAATTACAAGTTATATGTGTTGTAATAACTTAGTTAAATTGCTAGGAAGTTTTGAGGTTTATTTGTGTTGGATTTGTTTTGAGTTTCGAGGGGAAGAGGAATAGGCAAGGTCGCTTTTGTTAATATTAGCTTTAACCCTTCATGTTATCTTTCGAGGTCTCATGAGGCTGAGGGCGGCTTTTATTGACACTTGTAGAAACTGTCAACACGAGTGTTCTCAACTGAGTAAGGGGCAAAAAGGTTCGTCTATTAGTATGTGTTGTCCCGACTTAGTCTCAAAGGCTTGTCAAATTAGATCTCAGAGGCCCACAGACTGTTCTCTCTTCTCTTTTGAAGAGGGGCGATAGGGGACTTGTCATCCGTGGTTACCAACAAATGAGTCTTGCTTTGAGCTACTTTCGGATGACACGCACTAGCCTTTTGAAATCACGGAACCTTGTGTCTAGACAATGTAACCTAGGCCGCATGTCCACCGAGCTTCGAAACTTGAGATAGATTCGGCATGAGTGAGCTTTGAAACTTAAAAAGAAAACGTTTTGTGGTTCAAACTTTTGAAGTATATCGGAATAAGCATGATACTACCTTGGACTGTTTCAGTCCTTGCACTGTTATCTCATCTGCTCCACGTACCTTAAGAGTTAGAACAAATTTAAAAGCAATTAGACTTAGAAATTTCGACATCACCATAAATATTTCGATTATTTTGCTCTCTTTGTCGTGTGTATCTCTTCTTTTGCCGTGTGTGCATAGCTTGAAATTGTGTGAAATTTGTTTGACTTGCTTCTTGTTGAACTCCTCAGGATAATGTATGTCCCATTCTAATCTTATAACAATTGTATACTCTTGCTTTTTCTTTTTTCGATAATTCTAACTTGCTTCTCGTTGAACTCCTCAGGATAATGTATGCCCCATTCTAATCTTTGGACAAGAGATAATCGAGGACGCTTGCAACGAGTCAACAAAGAACTCACCATCGTTATTGCTACACCCTTGCCCCCTTCCGAAACTTCTAGCTCATCATCATCATCACCATCACCACCATCTAGTCCGAACTCACCATCTCCTATTACTTCATCGTGTGATTTGGAGAATCCAGAATTTGAGATACTTGTCGAGCCTATCATTCAAGAAGAGTTTGATTTTACTTTTGCCGAACCACCAATCATGACTTCGATCCGTGCTCAAAATGGACATGTTACCGGAGGAGGAACCGCACCCGCGAACATTACTTTCCCTGCTTGTGCCACCGGCAAGAGTAGTGATTTTGAGTTGAAGAGTGGATTTCTCCACCAACTTAGGCCGTTCCATGGACTTTCGAGAGAGGATCCAAACAAGCATTTGCAATGGTTCAACTTTACGACCGATAGCATGTGTCCTACTAATGTCGACATGCAAATCTTCAAGATGAAGGCATTTTCGTTTTCACTTGAGGATCAAGCCAAGGAGGGGCTCTTTGAGGTGCCAACCGGTCGCATCACATCGTGGGAGACGATGGTGAATGAGTTTTTGCTCAAATATTATCCGGCATCTCGTATCACGGATTTGAGGAAGCAAATCACAAGCATTCGGCAAGGAGGAGACGAAACATTCTTTGATTATCATAAGAGGTATAAGGACTTTGTCACTTCGTGTCCGTCTCATGACATTCGTGAGGGGCTTATTTTGTAATATTTCTATGAGGGCTTGCGTCTCATGGAGAGAGAGTTCTTGGATTCGGCGGCTCAAGGTTCATTTTTGGAGATGGATCGTCCGAGCCTTGAATAGTCAACAATTTGGCATGTCGCGAGACAATGCCTTTAAGCATAAGCGACAATGCCTTGAAGCATAAGGTGAATGAGACTACATCTAATTCGGCAATTGAGCAAGTGAATTCGAAGGTTCATAAGCTATCGGATATGGTAGTGAGTCTCATGCGAGGAAAGAGAGCTCAAGTTTGTGGAGTGTGCACGAAAGATCATGCAACCGATCAATGTCCTCAAGTGTTGAGTGAAGGATATGAGCAAGCCAATGCAATCGGTTTCCAAGGAGGGCAAAAGTATAATCCTTACTCAAACACTTATCACCCCAACTTTCGATGGCAAACAATGAAAATGTCCTAAGGCCACCAAATGCATCCCAATACCAACCACGAGCATCCTTTGTGCCGAGACCACCCTTTCAACCGAACCAAACCTTTCAACCGAACAAGCTCAAGCTGTGCCATTCTAAGCTCAAGCCGCACCAAGCAACCCCAACTATGATGCCTTAATCCAATCTCTTTCAACTGCTACTCAAGCATTGCTTGCGGGGCAGCAAACGCACTCGAAAGACATTTCCTAGTTAAAGACTCAAATGGGGCAAGTCGTGGACTTCATGGGAAAATTTACGTAGCAAGTAAAGCTTCCGGGAGGAGTGATTAAAAATCTGGGCCATGAGCATGCTGCCAAGGTCATCACAACACGTAGTGGAAGAGTGTTGGAAGAGCCACGAGCAAGAATTCCAAAGAAGGTGACTTTCGGCAAAATTTTAGAGGAAAACGTTGTCGGCAGTAATTCTGCCAAGCAACCTACCGATGCAGCCGTACAGCCTGCCAATGCCATGCTGCAGCCTGCCGAGAGGGCTGCAGCCGAGAAGAAAGCTGCCGAGCGGGAGGCCTTGCGCAATGACATAGAAAAAAAACCCCGCGACTTCATTGAAGGAGAGTGTGCTGATCCAAGCACCCAAGGGAGGCGTGGAAACACTTGCATACCCTTTCCTTCACGTTTTACTAAGTCCAAGAAGGACAAGTCCGACGTGGAAGTGTTGGATATTTTCCGAAAAGTGGAAGTGAACATCCCGTTGTTGGACTGTATAAGGCAAGTGCCTAAGTATGCAAAGTTCCTCAAGGAGCTTTGCACGACAAGGAGACATACAAGGGAGACACGTGTGGTGACTATGAGCGAGACGGTGTCGGCAGTTATTTAAAGAAAGTTGCCACCAAAGATGAAGGATCCGGGAAGCTTCAATGTGCCTTGTGTGATCGGCAACACTAGGTTCGATGATGTCATGTTGGACTTGGAAGCATCAATCAATGTCATGCCTCTCAATGTGTACCAAACGTTGAGCATAGGGCCTCTCAAGAAGGATAATATCATCATACAACTCGCGGATCACTCAAGCAAGTACCCGGAAGGTTATGTTGAGGATGTGCTCGTGCAATTGAATCACCTAATCTTTCAGGGCGATTTCTATGTTGTGGAGATGGAAGACTCGCTGGTTAATAGCACTCAATTGCTATTAGGCCGGCCATTCATGCGGATGGCACGCATGAAGATAGATGTTGCCGAAGGCAACTTGACAATGGAGTTTGATGGTGAGGTGATTAAGTTCAACGTTTTTGACGCCATGAAGTATCTGATAGGAGCACAATGTGCGACGATATTATATGCTTATGCCCTCGTTTATGCTTTGTTTAACCCTTATTTGTCTAAGATAGAGTCATAATTTAGTTTAGTGTTAATTTGGTAGAGTTTGGCGAAAAATGGTTAAGAATCCGAAAAATGACTAAGTATGAGAAATCTGGAAAATAGTGCAAAATATGTCTTTTTCGTGATTTTGAGATGAGTAAAAATGCGATCTATCCTAGTCCGAATTCTATGAAATTTGGTATGCTTAATATTCATATACTGAGGAATGTTGTGTTAAAATTTCAGATCAATCGGAGTTCGGGAAGTCACCCAAAAGTTGGCTGCAAAACGGCAGTCCGAGCATTCCAATCCAGGGGCTTCCAGGATTTTCCTGGGACTTTGATCCAACTTCGAAAAATCATTCCCGACGACTCACAAGGAATTTGATCGAGATATTTTATGGGGAGATGACCATATGTGTCTAGTTTATCTGAGACTTGGAATTACATCAATCGGAGCTCTGAGCGTGGAGATATGCCGGAATTACTGCAACAAGGTCTATTCTGCCGATTCCAGGAACCTATTACCTCCTTTTCACAATTATTGCTTTTCGATGGACCATATGGTGTAAAAATGCATATGTAAAGATGGTCAAAGCTTAAGAAAGGAGGGAAGATGACACCAAGCCATGGCATTGAAGAAGAAATTGAAGAAAGAAGTTCTCCTAGTCAAACTAGGAGAAGCTGCCGAATAAGGCAGATTGTGTGCCTTTGTGTTGCTGCCGGCAATGGGGCATTTTCGGTGGAACAAAACTCATGAAATGAAGTCTAATGATTATTGAAGAAGTCCATGAAGATGTGAAGCCCAAGCCTTGAAGAAAAATTCAGAAAAAGAAAACCTAATTGAACTATGAAAGGAAGGTTTCAAATCCTTATTCCACTTGGTTTTCTCTATTCCTTTTACTATAGGGCTGCCGGCACCCCCTCTCCTCTATATAAACCTTCACTTTTTCATTCTGAAAATCATCTCATCTCAAGCACAAAATACTAGCCAAAGCTCTACCAAGTTTCTTAAGTACCAAATACCCAAATACATAGCCAAAACACCATCACCACCACTACAAATTTCCGAATTCCCCCACCTTGTTTTCTGCCGATTCCTGCTTAGGCCGAGCACTAAGGAGCAGCAGCCAAGCATCTTGCACACGATTGAGGAGTCTTCAAAGGTTCTAAAAGTGTGATCCACTCCCCCTATGGCTTTTATATTTGTTGTAGTTTGGTTGTATTGTATTAACACAATTCGTTTCTTGGTTTTTATTGAACTTTTATGTAAACTATTGCATGATTGATTTTTATGTTCAAGTTTTGTAATTTTAGCATGTGAATTTCGTATGTATGATAATTAGGGCAGTAGGTATTTGATACATGATTTAGACTTAAAATCGATTAGTAATCTAAGGTTAGGGCACAAAAATCGACACACTAGTTTTGTTTAAGCATTTGTTGTTTGCATGTAATTCTAAGTGCTAGATTTCATATGATTGAGTAATATGATTAAGTTATACGAGTTGAGTTTTCTTGATTGTGTTGCTCACCTAGATCTAAAGAACCTTAGAACTTGCAAGTTAAATAAGAAGATTGACGACCTTACTTGTTTGCTTGTTTTCAATTTAGACTCTTGTGCTTAAATGTTAAAACGTTTAAAACCGGATTTGCATAAACTTTAGGATCGAAGGCGAATAGCATGATCTTAAAACATTAGATGTCTTACAATTGGTTAAAAGGCTAATCGCTCTAATTGTAGTCGAAATTGATTAGGTCTAAGATGCATGAATACTTGACACTTACCTTCTTGCATACGAATCTTTGTGTTAAAGAGTCTTTTGTGTGAACTATTTGGTGTGAGAGATGATGATCACTTGTATATAGTAGTTTAGGTTTATTTTCGTGTCTTAAATTTAGACCAAGCCTTTTATCCCCCATAATTTCGTGTGTGAATATGTATATATGTATATAAGTGTGACAATTGTGTGCATATATGTTTGTGAATATTTGTGTTAACATTCTCATGTTTCAGGTACCCTTAATCCCCGGCTAGAACGATCCCTACTTATTCTATACTACTAACGATTGTAGGGTTATTATTGCTTGCGAGCTTCGGCTCACGTCAATTTTTGGCGCCGTTGCCGGGGATTATAAAATCTTGTTATATTTGAATGTTAACTTTGTATATTTGTGCAAATTTCGTATAGCTTTATTTTCGGTTTTGTATAAATCTTCTCTAACTTTGCTAATTCATGTATGTATTGTAGAAAATTTTCGATGCTAACTTTAACTTGTAACCTGATTCTAACTTGTAATTGTTGCTAACCTTTACTAACTTTAACATATTAACTCTGATTTTCTAACTCATTATTTTCTAACTCAACTTTTTCTTCTTATATTTATTTTTGGTTTAGTTCGTTTTGAAGTGTCTTGTGCGTGTGCAGATTGAATTGAAAAGAAAAAGTGCAGGAAATACCAAGTTCTGCCCAAAACAGAAATCGGGCAGTGCAGTCCGTCGACTTTGGATGGCTGCCGTTTTCAGCTCACAAAACTTGGGAAAGTGAGCCATACACTGTTGGAAAGGTCTCTGAGTCTACTTTCTGTAGGATTTTACAGAAGTTGATTTGGAGTTTCGAGCCGTTCCCAGTTTCAATTTGAGTGAAGCAAGGTCAATCTGGCGGAGCAGAGAACTGGGCAGAACGATAGGTCTGACAAAAGGCCAAAGAAAGAGTACTTCTGATGGTTCGATTGAGGCGAATTTTATACCGATGGAAAGCTCTGTGTGCCCACTACAACATTTATTCAGAACACGTTTGAATTAGGATAGTGGAACACACCCAAAATCAGGCCTCAAGAGAAGCAGACACGTCTGCCGAGAGAAGCTTGCCTGCCAAGAAAATCCTACTGCCGAGAGGGGCTGCTGCCCCAACTGCGGAGCTGCACATGGCATGATGAACACACAACACACATGGTGAGAAGTCTAGGCTACGGACTATAAACCTTAAGCGCTACTTGGGAGGCAACCCAAGTCGATCAAAGAAAAACGAAGGAGCCATCACCGGGAGTTTGAAATTTCTTTACCCTTCTCTTTTTCTTTGGTTTGTGATGCTATGTTGGAATGTGTTGGACTATTGCATGCTTAGGAAGTTACTTGCTATATTTCTATGCTTACATTGAGGACAATGTAATTTTCTAAGTGTGGGGTGGGATAACGTATTCAGATTATGTTTTCGTGTGCTTAGTTTAGAAAAGAAAATTCAGAAAATTGTAATACAAAAAGAGAGTGTTTAATTTGTTTCGAGTCTTAGGATGTCCCTAATATGTCAATGAGGTTTTTCTCCTCTTTGCATACATAGATGATAGTTGTGCATACAATTAAAATTGTGAGTTTCATGGATTATGTGCATCGGTAGGAGCATGTAGGACTTGTTGATTAACGAAACATGCATGTTTTAGCTAGTTTGTTTCCATAATAACTTATGTGAGATTTAGAGCCAATTTGTTTCTTCTTGAGCGATAAAAAGATAAAATTCAATTGATTCGTAGGAAGCATGAAACCTCATAATTCTTTGATTATTCGATGACTATGTGCCATAGCTTTTTAATGAACTCTAGTATGCTAGAACTTACTCTTGTTGATTTTCGAAACGTTTATATCATAAAATACCTTGATTTTGAATGTGATTGAATAAAGATCATTTAGGTTTACCACCATTACCAAATAAAACATGTGCCCTATTGGAGCCCGTCGTGGGACACCTTAGTAAACCCCTTTGAGCCTACAATTACCTTTTTCTTTCATCACCCTTAAACACTTTCCATGAGCTTAGTATAGTGATGTCTTGACCATTGTGTGTCGGCAAAGCTTGATTTTTGAAAGCGTTTTTGCGTGAAGTGATGAAGAAGAACAAGTGTGGGGTAGACTTAGCCATGAATTTATATGAAAAATGTATATGCATGCCGTGCCTTAGTAAAGAAAAGAAAAGAAAATTACTCGGACCAAAAGTAAAAGAAAGATGCCGAGAGAAAGAAAAAAATGTGTAAGGTACGGCTTGAAAAAGAAAAGAAAAAATTTGTGCATGGCTATTGTCTTGATTATTGTTGTAATGTTATGGGAGGAAAAGAATGAAGTATGGGTCCAACAAGATGAAATTTGACCCTTGGCGAGAAGACATAAGGAGATTTGAGCTTTGCCAAAGGCCACGGTGACGTTTTTAAGCCTCCTTATCCAAATATCGAATACCTCTTAGCCTAGCCCCATTACAACCCTTTTATTGATCTTTTTCATGATTCTTAAGATGGTTAAACTTGATTTGTGGAGATTATCCCAAGAGTAAGCATATGGTTTTGGTTCATTGGTGCATATAGTTATCATATGAGGTTTTTCCATAAAAATTCACAAAGTGCTTTCGTTTCTTTGATATATGCAAGTCACTCTTTGTAATTCATTATCTTTCGCTTGCATATACTTATGAGTGAATGCCATGCTTCGAGAGAAAAGAAGAGAGTATGCCTAGTGAGGAGGATTTGATTAGTTTTAACATGTTTACATGCTTACATTTTGTTCTTATATGTTTTTATTGATGTTACATGTTCATGAAGCTTGGAATTTTCATGCTTAGCATTCTCATGCATTAACTTGAAAGCTATGTGTACATACGAGCCTGAGATAAATTGTTAGGGGCAATAGTTTGTTTAGAGTCTAGTTTAATTTAGTTTGCTAAGGGACTAGCAAATGATAAGTGTGGGGTAGTTGATAGGAGCACAATGTGCGACGATATTATATGCTTATGCCCTCGTTTATGCTTTGTTTAACCCTTATTTGTCTAAGATAGAGTCATAATTTAGTTTAGTGTTAATTTGGTAGAGTTTGGCGAAAAATGGTTAAGAATCCGAAAAATGACTAAGTATGAGAAATCTGGAAAATAGTGCAAAATATGTCTTTTTCGTGATTTTGAGATGAGTAAAAATGCGATCTATCCTAGTCCGAATTCTATGAAATTTGGTATGCTTAATATTCATATACTGAGGAATGTTGTGTTAAAATTTCAGATCAATCAGAGTTCGGGAAGTCACCCAAAAGTTGGCTGCAAAACGGCAGTCCGAGCATTCCAATCCAGGGGCTTCCAGGATTTTCCTGGGACTTTGATCCAACTTCGAAAAATCATTCCCGACGACTCACAAGGAATTTGATCGAGATATTTTATGGGGAGATGACCATATGTGTCTAGTTTACCTGAGACTTGGAATTACATCAATCGGAGCTCTGAGCGTGGAGATATGCCGGAATTACTGCAACAAGGTCTATTCTGCCGATTCCAGGAACCTATTACCTCCTTTTCACAATTATTGCTTTTCGATGGACCATATGGTGTAAAAATGCATATGTAAAGATGGTCAAAGCTTAAGAAAGGAGGGAAGATGACACCAAGCCATGGCATTGAAGAAGAAATTGAAGAAAGAAGTTCTCCTAGTCAAACTAGGAGAAGCTGCCGAATAAGGCAGATTGTGTGCCTTTGTGTTGCTGCCGGCAATGGGGCATTTTCGGTGGAACAAAACTCATGAAATGAAGTCCAATGATTATTGAAGAAGTCCATGAAGATGTGAAGCCCAAGCCTTGAAGAAAAATTCAGAAAAAGAAAACCTAATTGAACTATGAAAGGAAGGTTTCAAATCCTTATTCCACTTGGTTTTCTCTATTCCTTTTACTATAGGGCTGCCGGCACCCCCTCTCCTCTATATAAACCTTCACTTTTTCATTCTGAAAATCATCTCATCTCAAGCACAAAATACTAGCCAAAGCTCTACCAAGTTTCTTAAGTACCAAATACCCAAATACATAGCCAAAACACCATCACCACCACTACAAATTTCCGAATTCCCCCACCTTGTTTTCTGCCGATTCCTGCTTAGGCCGAGCACTAAGGAGCAGCAGCCAAGCATCTTGCACACGATTGAGGAGTCTTCAAAGGTTCTAAAAGTGTGATCCACTCCCCCTATGGCTTTTATATTTGTTGTAGTTTGGTTGTATTGTATTAACACAATTCGTTTCTTGGTTTTTATTGAACTTTTATGTAAACTATTGCATGATTGATTTTTATGTTCAAGTTTTGTAATTTTAGCATGTGAATTTCGTATGTATGATAATTAGGGCAGTAGGTATTTGATGCATGATTTAGACTTAAAATCGATTAGTAATCTAAGGTTAGGGCACAAAAATCGACACACTAGTTTTGTTTAAGCATTTGTTGTTTGCATGTAATTCTAAGTGCTAGATTTCATATGATTGAGTAATATGATTAAGTTATACGAGTTGAGTTTTCTTGATTGTGTTGCTCACCTAGATCTAAAGAACCTTAGAACTTGCAAGTTAAATAAGAAGATTGACGACCTTACTTGTTTGCTTGTTTTCGATTTAGACTCTTGTGCTTAAATGTTAAAACGTTTAAAACCGGATTAACATAAACTTTAGGATCGAAGGCGAATAGCATGATCTTAAAACATTAGATGTCTTACAATTGGTTAAAAGGCTAATCGCTCTAATTGTAGTCGAAATTGATTAAGTCTAAGATGCATGAATACTTGACTCTTACCTTCTTGCATGCGAATCTATGTGTTAAAGAGTCTTTTGTGTGAACTGTTTTGTGTGAGAGATGATGATCACTTGTATATAGTAGAAATAAGATTTAAATTTCATGTTATTTAGTTCTAGGGCAGCCTTGCTGCCGACGCCATGCTTACCCCCCATTCGTGATGTTTTTGTATATTTGTACATGTGTTTTTATCTAACATTCTCATATTTCAGGTACCCTTAATCCCCGGCTTAGAACGATCCCTACTTGCTCATACTACTAACGATATTTTGTAGGGTTTATTATTGCATGCGAGCTTCGGCTCACGTCAGTATCTGGTTGTCAAGCAAGAAGAGTGCCGAGCTATTGAAGTTATTGAGGAGGCCAAGCGAGTCATGTCGACCTCGCTCGACGCATAGCAAAGAGCCATAGAGCAAGGGGCGGGATTTGACAAGGAGGGAGAACGAGTTAGTGAAGAAGAACAGGAAGCAATGGAGCTGAGCATGAAGGAGGTGTGTGCCAAACTTGAATCACGGCCCTATGCTAAAAAAATTAATTCGTTCTTGTCAATCCCAAGTGCCACAAACAAATTTCATCCAAGTGTGGAAGAGACCCCAAAGTTAGAACTAAAAGACATCGCTAGTCACTTAAAATATGTTTATCTTGGAGAAGAAAATATTTTACCGGTTATAGTGTCTTCAAAGCTTAGTGAGAAGTAAGAGATTGATTTGATACGTGTGCTTAAGAAGTATAAAACCACCATAGGTTGGACCTTGGCGGATATTAAGGGAATAAGCCCTACAACGTGTGTTCATTGCATTTTGCTCGAAGAAGGAGCTAAGCCGACTAGAAAGGGCCAACGACGCCTCCACCCCCCAATGATGAAAGTTGTTAAAGACGAGGTAATAAAGTTACTAGATTGTGGAGTTATATATCCAATTTCGAATAGTCATTGGATCTCACTCGTGCAAGTAGTGCCAAAGAAGAGTAGTGTAACGGTTGTAAAGAATGAAAAGAACGAGCTTGTGCCCCAAAGACTTGTGACCGGCCATAGGATGTGTATCGACTATAGGAAGCTCAATGCAACAACGAGGAAGGATCACATACCTTTGCCGTTCATGGATCAAATGCTCGAAAGGTTAGCCGACCATGAGTTTTATTGTTTTCTTGATGGATATAGCAGCTACAACCAAATTATGATACACCCGGATGATCATGAGAAGACTACCTTTACATGTCCATTCGGCACCTTTGCATATAGAAAAATGTCGTTCGGCCTATGCAACGCACCCGGCATGTTTCAACGATGCATGTGCAACATCTTTTCCGACTTTATTGAAAATAAGATCGAGGTCTTCATGGATGACTTTAGCGTATATGGACGCAACTTCGATTCTTGTTTGGAGAATTTGGAGGAGATATTAGAGAGGTGTGTAGAGACTAACCTTGTGCTCAATTGGGAGAAGAGCCACTTCATGGTAACACAAGGTATTGTGCTTGGTCACATAATTTCAGCAAAGGGCATTGAGGTAGACAAAGCCAAAGTGGAGCTCATTCAACACTTGCCTTCGCCAAAGAATGTGAGAGAGTTGAGGAGTTTTCTTGGCCATGCTGGATTCTATCGATGATTTATCAAAGATTTCTCTAAGGATCACTACAAGAAAAAAGGGCTTTGCCGACGAAAAAAAAAAACGACCGACGAAACACTTTTTTCTTCGGCTATTCCCAAGAATGGCCGACGAAAATTTTTGTCGTCGCAAAAAAAAAAATTTCGTCGGCCATTCCCACAGAATGGCCGACGATTTTTTATTTCGTCGCTAAAAATTAAAAATTGTCGGCTATTCTACAAGAATGGCCGACGATTTTTTATTTCGTCGGTAAAAAAAATGTTTCGTCGGCTATACCTCTATAATGGCCGACGAATTAAAGTTTTCGTCGGCTATAAAAATTTTGGAAGAATGGCCGACGAAGTTGACAATTTCGTCGGCTATAAGTCTTTATATTTTCAGATCTGGACAGAAGCTGCTCATTTGAAAAAAAAACGGGAGAAAGAGTGAAAAATCTGTGGGTATTGTTGAAATCCGTCCTCTCTTATATTGTGGAGCTATATATAGGTACGTATATGTGTATATATATATGTTGATTTTAAGTTTTAGTTGAGTTGATTTTGAGTTTTAGTGATTTTGATATAGTAAGTGATTTTTTGTTTTGTTGTTGTTTTAGTGTTAGAATGTATATGTATATATGTTGATTTTGAGTTGTAGTTGAGTTGATTTTCAGTTAGAGTATAATTATGTGTTTTAATTTAATAATGTTATTTTAATTAGTGTTAAAAAATATATAAATATGTTAATTAATGGTTGTTGATAGTGTAATGAACTTAAATAATGGTTGTTAATTAATGGTATATATATATATGAGTTGATGTTGATAATAATATATATTGTAATATATATATGTGTTAATTAATTTCTTATTAATTAAAGTTATACATATATATTATTATCAGGCTATATATGGATCGAGATAAGAGTTGGATTTCGCTTCCAAGGCATGACCGACGATACACTACAGGAGTTGTGGATTTTATGCAGTTCGTCGAGGAAAATACAAAGGGGAATTACCATTATTGCCCGTGCAAGAAATGTAAGTGTCGCAGTGATATGTGTCGATTTCCGATTAGGACAGTATGGGAGCACCTAAAGAGTAATGGGTTTTGGCCGAAGTACACAAGTTGGATATATCACGGTGAGCCATCATTAGATGGATCGCATGATCATGGGCAGTATTTTGAGGCGGGCAGTAGTAGTACATCCAACGATCCAACAATGGCATTCGTCAACGACGTGTTTCCTTTTGAAAGCGGTGTACGTGGGGAACAATATATGCAGGACCCGGTGCAGCCCTTCCCACAAGTTGTCAACACTGCTGCCTTTGACAAGTACAACAAACTGATTGCATTGCAATAGACCCCTGTGTCTTCAAGTTCTGAGAAGACAGTTCTTCAAAGTGTGATGGAGGTAATGAGGATTAAAGTCGAGACAAAAGGGAGCATCAGGCAAGTGGATGAATATCTACAGTACACTTCTTCGTTGTTGGAGGAGGGTCATCGTAATCCTACCAATCACCGTCAGGTCCGAAGTATCCTCAAAGATCTAGGGCTTTCCTACATTAAGATCCATGCATGCGCATTTGACTGCGTTCTCTTCTGGGGTAAAGATGCAGAAGGGAATGACCTTGCTAGCCTTGACGCATGTCCGATATGTCAGTCTGACCGATATAAGTTGACGGGAGCAGGCAATAGGAAACCTGTGAAAGTGCTTCGGTATTTTCCGTTGAGAGATAGGCTTGAGCGGTTGTACATGTCAGAAACCACCGCAAAAGCTATGAGGTGGCACGGTGAGCGGGACGGGGGAGACGCAGATATCATGACACACATCTCTGACGGAGCGGCTTGGAAGCATATAAACAATGAGTTTCCTTATTTTGCGTCAGATGTCAGAAACGTCAGGCTCGGGCTCTCAACCGACGGGTTCAACCCTTTCGGCACCATGAGTCTTTCATACAGTATATGCCCGGTGGTTTTGGTACCTTAAAACCTTCCTCCGTGGATGTGCATGAAGAAGGAATATAATATGTTGACGTTGTTGATTCCGGGGCCTGGTTACCCAGGGAAATGTCTCGATGTGTATATGAGACCATTGATTGAAGAGCTTAAGGTATTGTGGGACGTTGGTCATCCCACTTTTGACAAGTACAAGCAGGAGACGTTCCAGATGCATGCCATGGTTATTGGTACCATAAGTGATTTTCCTGCTTATGGGATGTTGTCGGGCAGCGTTGTTAGGGGATACAAGGCTTGTCCAGAGTGCCTCAGCGATTATGGGAGCACCCCTCATTGCAACAAGATATGCCGAATGGGTCATCGTGTGTTCCTTCCGGCGGATCACCACTGGCGTTACGACTCCGCCGCATTTGATGGAACCGAAGAACACGGCCGTCCTCCCAGAAGATGGACAGGAAGAGAAATTTTAGCAAGACTTAATGAGTACGATTTTGGGCCCCTCAGCAATCATCCCGATATTGTAGCGGAAATACCTGAAAGGCCTGAGGAGTACAAATTCTGGACACATAGGAGCATATTGTGGGAACTCCCGTACTGGTGTGAGTTGCTGATCCGTCACTTCCTAGACGTTATGCACATAGAAAAAAATGTTTCTGAAAGTGTGGTGGGCACAACGCTGAACTTGGAGGGGAAGACGAAAGACGGTCCTAAGGCTCGCACTGATCTGCAAAACATGAATATCAGAAAACCACTATGGTTGAAACAAGGGAAGAGAAAAATGCCTCAAGCTCCTTACACCGTCAAGCCTGAGCATAAATCAGAAATTTTTCATTGGATAAGTCGGGCCAAGTATCTTTCAGGCTTTGCTGGAAATATAGCCAAGTGTGTCAATAGACAATTCAACAATCTGTACGGGTTGAAAAGTCATGACAATCATATCCTGCTACAACGTCTCTTCCCTGTTTTCATTCGACCGTTCCTTCCCCGTCACGTTGTGGAGCCGTTAGTAGCGTTGGCAAGATTTTTCCAGAAGGTATACACACGGGAAGTGAGAAAATCTGACCTCCGGGAAACGCAACAAGACATCGTTCATATCATGTGTAAATTTGAGATGATATTTCCTCCAAATTTTTTCGACATCATGCCTCAACTCATGATCCATCTTCCTCGGCAGTTGTTGCTTACCGGTCCTGTGCACTTCACTTGGATGTATCCGATGGAAAGGTACGTATTTTACACCTTATGTTAATTTCCTCATCAATATATGTGATATAGTGTTAATGTATTATCATAACACTTTAAAAACTTGATTTATAGGCAACTTGGACAATACGGTGGTTTTGTCCAAAACAGATCCGCACCTGAAGGATGTATAGCTGAAGCATATATTGCGCACGAGTGCGTCACCTACATGAAGCTGTATTTCGGAGCGTTACAGGAAAGCATACAGGAAGATGTACCGTCACAGTTCAATCTTTCCATATTCTCCGACGATGTTGTACTCGGTGGAAACATGCCAGTTTCATACAAGTTGAAAGATTATGAGGTAGCCATTGCACATTGGTGGGTACTAATCAACTGTCCAGAAGTTCAGTTTTGGAAGGACCTACATCTACGCTGTGAAGGAGTAGCAGGTGATGTCGATTACCACAACCAGACATTCGCAGAGTATTTCGGCCGCTGGGTACGTACCTTTAACACTATTCTATACGTGTTCATATATTATTGTGTATATTTATTCATATTTATAGTTGATTCTGATGGTTGCAGATGGACCTTATTGAAAATGATAATCACCCAAATTGGTCGCACGAACTCAGACTTTTAGCGAGGAGGCCGGTCTATTCAAAAGTTTATGCGACGTGCAAGGTGAATGGTGTGTTATTTCGATGTGAAGACAGAGACCTCAGACTGAAAACACAAAATTCAGGGGTTATGGCACATGGTGGGGATGGTGGAGTTGACTATTACGGTGTTCTCCATTCAGTTGTGGAACTGCATTACGGGGAAGGCATGAAAGTGCACATTTTCAAGTGTAGATGGTTTGACACACGGCCGCAGAGCATGAAAACCGATCAATACGGCATAAGTTCTGTGAACACTAGTACATCATGGTATGAGGACGACCCGTTCGTTTTAGCCACATGGGTGAAACAAGTGTTTTATCTTGATGATCTCGCCAAGGGTGACCCGTGGAAAGTAGTCAACACTATCCATCATCGCAACATTTACCGGGTGTCTACACTTGGAGTGGCTGAAGAGAAAGAGGAAGGGGGCACCGCGTATCAAGAGCCCAACTCAAACGGTATTCCTGACTCCTCTTTTATTCGCCTAGACACGCCGGTGCGAATTCGACGTGAAGAGCCACTGCTTGTTGATGTTGATCCAACTGAAGAAACTAACGAGGACTCTAGTGGTGAGGAAAGACATAGATTACCCCTATCGAGCAATTCAGAAACCGAAGAAGACTCATCCGATGATTCCGATTACAATCCGACGGATTAAGTAATTTAAATGATGTAATCCTTTCATTTGTAATCAACTCATTTCTAATGAACGGGCGTGGGGATGAGCCTCCCAGCTAGGCTGGGTTCCAAACCCCTTAAACAAACCCCTTGAAATATGTTGACTGTTGGGTTGTTGGTTTTTTATGTTCAAGTTTGGTTATATGTGAACAGGACATCGGAATAGGAGAGGTGTTAAACCACTGATATTTTTTGTTTTTTTTTCAGAGAATAGCCGACGAAAAATTCCTTATTTCGTCGGCCATTACAATAATGGCCGACGAATAATGAATTTTTCGTCGGCCATTTTGCGTATAGCCGACGAAAAATTCATTATTTCGTCGGCCATATGTTTTTTTAAAAATATATATTTACAATAATGGCCGACGAATAATGAATTTTTCGTCGGCCATTTTGCATATAGCCGACGAAAAATTCATTATTTCGTCGGCCATAAGTTTTTTTAAAAATGTATATTTATAATAATGGCCGACGAATAATGAATTTTTCATTGGCTATACGAAAAATGGCCGACGAAAAATTCACTATTCTCTATTGAAGATCAGGCAAAAAAACGTCATTTAGACAGGCCAATTTCCGTTTTAAAGCGTTTAGAGGTTTGACTTTGCAGTTTGACCGTCCCGATCGAGCCTTTAACGTTGTCAGATGTAGTTGGATTTTTTTTCATACATGTATTTAATCTTAACGGTGATATCTGACGGTTGGAATAGATTTTCTAAACTTTTAGATTCAAAATCGGAACATATGCACTAATGTTCCTTAACTTGTTTACTAAGTGTTTAAGTGAATGTATAGTTTCAAATAGTGACTATACGTAGACTCTTCAAATGCAAATGTGTCGTGAAATAAGATATGACCGAAATATTGAAATACGTCTACGGTTGAAAAATGAGAAGATTCTGACAAAATCTGTGTGCCGAATGTTGCAGTTAGCTGTTTTTTACTTCCGGTTTCCTATGTGTAGCATGACGGTCGGTAAATATTTTGAGAAAAATTTTTATACGATTAGTTGCGGCTCATCGATCTGAAACTATTCTCTGTTGAAGATCAGGCCAAAAAACGTTATTTAGACGGGCCAATTTCCGTTTTAAAGCGTTTAGAGGTTTGACTTTTCAGTTTGACCGTCCCGATCGAGCCTTTAATGTTGTCAGATGTAGTTGGAATTTTTTTCATATATGTATTTCATCTTAACGGTGATATCTGACGGTTGGAATAGATTTTCCAAACTTTTAGATTCAAAATCGGAACATATGCACTAATGTTCCTTAACTTGTTTACTAAGTGTTTAAGTGAATGTATAGTTTCAAATAGTTACTATACGTAGACTCTTCAAATGCAAATGTGTCGTGAAATAAGATATGACCGAAATATTGAAATACGTCTACGGTTGAAAAATGAGCAGATTCCGACAAAATCTATGTGCCGAATGTTGCGGTTAACTGTTTTATACTCCCGTTTTCCTATGGGTAGCCTGACGGTCGGTAAATATTTTGAGGAAAATTTTTATATGATTAGTCGCGTTTCATCGATTTGAAACTATTCTCTGTTGAAGATAAGGCCAGAAAACGTCATTTAGACGGCCCAATTTCCGTTTTAATTTATAGGGTTTAGAGGTTTGACTTTGTAGTTTGACCAAAGGTTTAGCCGACGACATCAAATATTTCGTCGGCTATTTCCAAAGTATAGCCGACGAAATTAAATATTTCGTCGGCTATTTCCAAAATATAGCCGACGAAATATTTAATTTCGTCGGCTAAACTCTTGCGATCCGCTTATTGTCCGCCATTGGATGACTCAGATCAAACGGCTGTGATTTTCCAAAGTATAGCCAACGAAATATTTAATTTCGTCGGCTAAACTCTTGCGATCCGCGCCTTCTCATTGTCCGCCGTTGGATGTGGGAGATCGGACGGCTGCTGAGCGCCTAAAGTATAGCTGACGACATTCAAAGAATAGCCGACGAGTCATATATTTCGTCGGCTATTCTTAAGTATAGCCGACGAATTAAAGCATTTCGTCGGCTATTCTTAAGTATAGCCGACGAAATATTTTTAATTCGTCGGCTATACTATCGGGTATAAGTTTGTTGCAGCCGAACCCTAGCCTCCATTTGCTGCATTTTTCCAAATTCTCCATCCGATCCAGCGCTGCTCGCCTCGTCGTCCTCCTCCCTCTTCCTCCTCGAATCGGGCAACCCCCTCCTCCCTCTTGCTCCTCCAATCCGGCAGCCTCCCTCTTCCTCCTCCTCCCTTCCATTTTCAATTCGATCGGCAGTAAGTGTTTTTTTTTTTTTTTTTTCATTTATGTTAATTAATGTTAATTTAGATATAATTTAGGTATTTATGTTAATTTAGGTATAATTTAGGTATTTATGTTAATTTAGATATAATTTAGGTATTTATGTTAATTTAGATATAATTTAGGTATTTATGTTAATTTAGATAAATTTTAGGTATTTATGTTAATTTAGGTATATTTTAGGTATTTATGTTAATTTAGATAAATTTTAGGTATTTATGTTAATTTAGATAAATTTTAGGTATTTATGTTAATTTAGGTAATTGTGTAATGTAGGTGGAATTGTATAATTTATATGTATAAATTGGTTTTTTAATTATATAAATTGATAACTTAATTGTATAATTTAGCTTAATTATATATATAGCTTAATTATATTTAATTAGAATTTTTTATTTATTATAATATAATTTAAAATGTTAGTATATAAATTGTTATATTAAAATATGTTAGTATTATTGGTTATTATATTAATTAGAATTTGTTATTTAATATAATATAATTTAATATCAATTAATGTATTAATGCCTCGGGCTTTAGATGGCCGATGCATTAAGAAACCTATTCGGAGGCCGTCGTGGCAGCAGATCTAGAGGTTCTAGAAATTCCGGCAGTTCCGCAGACTCCGAGAGGACGGCTAGCCAGCCTGAGAGGACCACTAGCCAGCCGCGGAGGAGTGTAGATTCATCCCAGCCGCAGAGGACTGTGGATGCAGACCAGCCGCGACGGAGTGTGAGTGCTCAGCACCAGACCCTTCTCCAGGCGGGGCGGCCGTCGAGCACTTCACTTCCGCCTGCCGGTCCCTCTGTGGCTCCGAGGTTTAGTCGGCAGCTGTTTCACGAGGAGATAGCTGCCGACGTTCCTTAGGTTCGTATGCCTGAGGTTCATCGGGAGCCGATGCCGAGCCCGACTCAGTCTGCTGCTGACTCGACTGAGGCTCCTACTCTCCCAAACCAGCTATTCCTCCCGTACAACATTCCGGCGATACCGGAGGTCGACTATCAGGGTGTGCCCTTATGGCCAGATATACCTCAGTACGTTAGTGCTGCGGAGGCATACCAGCAGCAGCCATTTGAGGACCCTGACCACCTTATTTCGGCGAGGAGAAAAGGGAAGTCGACAGACGAGTCATCCACTTCAGGCAACATTTGATTTTATTAATTAAATGTTTTATTAAAATTAACGCACTAATATTTAATTTTATTAACCAATCGTCGTTTTTGTGATAGGGACAGCCGCTAGCAGTTCACGGAGGAATACGAGAGGTGTCATCTGTTTTGACACGCTCAGGAAAACTGTTGAGCGCAGAGGCAGGATTCAGATCAACGAACCTCCTAATCAGGAGGTTCCGGGGAAGAAAAAACGCGACTACTCGGGTTGCGTGGGGTCACTGATTAGGGACAGAGTCCCTATGTTGTGGACCCGGTGGGCTGATGTGCCCCAGGAGATCAAGAGGGAGGTGAACAACGCCGCGTCGGTGAGTAATTTAAAAAATTTAATTTATTTATCGTAATATTTAATAATTTTCGGTATTATTACAATTGTAAAACTAATAAAATTTTATTTTTCAGACATTCTTCGAGATTGCCGACCACAGGCGGGATTGGGCGGACACCTAGCAGAACTCGAGGTACGTTTGTTTTTATGATATTATAATTATCTTATAATTATTAATATTTTATGATATTAATAATATTTCTAATGCACTTTTATTTTTTTCGTAGGTTCAAAGAGTGGAAGAACGAGCTGCGTTCCCACTATAACGAATACGACTATCTTGGTCGTATGGGTACTCCCAGGGAGTTCATGTTCCGGGAGTACGAGTGGCGTTGGTTGAAGACAGTAGACTTCAACAACCCAATTATGCAGGTAAATACTAAACTTCAGTAAAAATGTTTATTTTGTTAAAATTTTAATTATTAGTTTAATTATTTTATAATTATTACACTAATATTTTTTGATGCATTTTTCTAACATTTTATTATTTGTTTGAAGCAACGTTCTCAGATAAACTCTGAGAACCGCCACCGGAACACAACCCCCCATCATGCTGGTTCACGGCCGTTTGCACAATATCAGGAGGAGGCGCTCAGAAATCATCCTGATAGCAACCCGTACGTGGAGACGTTCAAGATCGCTTATCCACAAGCGACAGAACAGCTCGTAAGTCGTTCATTACAATTTTAAAATTTTAATTATTAATTTTACTTAATTATATATTTGTTATAATATTAATTTTTTTTTCCCGTCCACTTAGGAGAGGGTCAACCGGGCCGAAGAAGAGGTGTTCCAGCAAGTAGTTCGGGAGACACAACCGAACATTTCCGAGGCAGATCTGGAAGAAGCCATGCGCCATGTCGACCGCTCCAGTGTCCAAACGGCAGCGAGGATGTTCGACGCAGCCTTCCCAAACCGGACAAACAACTTCTACTGCCGGGGTTTGAGAAGTTCTGGACTAGGGCTTCTGAAGACCACTAAGGGAGGTCAAAAGAAGGGAGGCGGGGAGAGCCAGCATATGAGGGGGGAAGTGCAGCGATTGGCCGCAGAATTGGCGACCTCGTCCCAGACAGTACAGGAGCTGCGCCGCAGCACACAGCAGTATCAGGAGGAGATGCGCCGCAGAACACAGCAGTATCAGGAGGAGATGCGCCGCAGATCACAGCAGTATCAGTTGGATATGGCCGGTTGGCATGCCGAATGCGAAAGAATTCGGCAACACAACTACGACGGCCAACAAACCTGGTGGTATGAGATGTTCGCGGCACAAAACCAAGGCCTTCCACCCCCGACCCCGTTTCAGCGGTTAGCGGAACCTCCAATGCCTCAACCTCCCGAGTTCGGTCACCAGGATGACGACCCTGATGGAGAGCAGGATGCTGGGGATGACCTGCTGGACTTTAGTGGCTTAGGTGATGATTAGGGTTTAGGGTTTATGTATATATATTAGAACGAATTTAATAAAAATGGTATTTAGACGTGTTTCTTGTTGGGGCAAATGCATGGACTGTTTTTGTGATTTGCAGGTTGCTTGGAATGGTAATTTAGAAAATAATTTAATTTTTTTTTTCCCAAATGTTAGAATAGCCGACGATTTTGGCATTATTTCGTCGGCTATAAAAACTATAGCCGACGAATTTTACCAATTTTCGTCGGCTATAACCGTTATAGCCGACGAAAATTACATTATTTCATCGGCTATAACTAATTAATGCCTATTAAATATTAATATATTTCGAGGCAATAGCCGACGAAAATTTACAGAATCGTCGGCTATTGTTTTCAACAAATAGCCGACGAAAATTTATTAATTCGTCGGCTATTGTCAACAACCAATAACCGACGAATTAATAAATTTTCGTCGGCTATACTTACTGGATTTCGTCGGCCATACTCGAAAATGCCCGACGAAATTCGTCGGTAATTTCTCCCAGGTTTGGCCGACGAAAAATATTTTCGTCGGTAAGTTCGTCGGCCATACTCTACTATAGCCGACAAATTCGTTTTTTTCGTCGGCCATTGTATTACCGACGGGGTTGTTCCGACGAAGTATAGCCGACGAAAATTTCGTCGGCAGAGACTATAGCCGACGAAATTTTTTTCGTCGGCTATGCATTCGGATCCGGTAGTGGATGCAAAGTCGTTGAGCAACTTGTTGCAAAAGGATGTACCGTTTGAGTGGAGTGAAGCATGCGAGAAAGCCTTCAATCGGTTGAAGGAAGCCTTGTGTTCGGCACCAATTTTGGCCACACCGAATTGGGAGGAGCCATTCGAGTTCATGTGTGATGCAAGTGACTATGCCTTAATGGCTGTGCTCGGCCAAAGAGTAGACAAGAAGCCGTGTGCCATATACTATGTCTCGAGGACTCTCAACGATGCTCAACTCAATTACTCCACAACCGAGAAAGAACTCTTGGCGGTAATTTTTGCTTTAGAAACATTTCGATCTTATCTTTTGAACTCTAAAGTTGTTGTGTATAGTGATCAAGCCGCCTTGCGATATCTTATGACAAAGAAGGATGCGAAGCCAAGACTCATTCGATGGATTCTCCTACTTCAAGAGTTCGACATTGAGATCAAAGACAAGAAAGGAAGTGAGAATGTTGTAGCTGATCACTTAAGCCGAATTGTGAAAGAAGAAGACGAGCTACAACTACTTGAGAGTTTCCCGGATGAGCAACTCTTCGTATCCATACAACACAAGAACTATGGTATGCCGACATTGCCAATTACCTTGCAATTCATCACTTCCCAAAGGACAAGATCAAAAAGCAAGCTCGGCACTACTTGTGGGATGAGTCGTACCTTTGGAAACAATGCAGTGACCAAGTCATACGAAGATGCATTTCGGAAGAAGAGCATAGGTCCATCCTTGCCTTTTGTCATAACGAAGCATGTAGAGGACATTTTGGACCAAAGAAGACGGCCTTGAAGGTGCTCAATTGTGGATTCTTTTGGCCGACATTATTCAAAGATGCCTACACAACATGACTTACATGCGATCGGTGCCCAAGAACGGGGAACATAGGTAAGCGAGATCAAATGTCTCAAACCCCCATAATTTTTGTTGAAATTTTTTATGTTTGGGACATACTGTAACGACCCGAACCTTAAAATACCCCCTAAAAAGTTTTGATTTAATTTTGATGTTTTGAAAATTTATTTTAAGATCTGAGAGTTTCAATGATTGATTTTTAATACATTGACCCGACCAAGAATTTTATTTCTCGACGAGATAGAGGACGTTAAAACGAGTTCATGGACACGTAGCAGGTTTGATTTAGAGTTCGTATGTAAAAGTTATGACGTAAAATAGGGGGGGAGGAAATTTCTGGAAACGAGCAGAACTTTCCGGATCGGGGAATATTCTTGGAGAGGGGGGAATATTCCATTTTTTTAATTTTTCTTTCTTCCTCTCTTTTCTTTCTCTCTCTCTCCCCGATCGGGCTCGAGCCCGAGTCCCACCCACGGAGGCGCCGGCTCTCAGTTCTCCGCCGTCCGGCCACTGATCGGTTCGTCTTCTTCTCCTTTTCACGTCTGGGGTGGGTATTCGGGGAGGATTGCCGTCGTTCGACCGGTCGAAGCTCGAGAAGGCTCGACTGTGTCGAACCTAGTTCTCGCTCCATCGGCCACCAATCGACACGATTCCGGTCGAGAATCGATGGTCTCGGCCCGTGCAATCAACCCACGGAAGGAATCGAACCAATTTAACCCAGGTAAGGAGAAATTTGAAATCGAAATTTCTAGGGTTTTGGGGAATTTCGGTTAGGGTGATTGAGATGATGGAATTGATGATTTTGGAGGTTGATTATAGTAGATTAGGTGTGATTTGAGATTCGATTGGTTGAATTTTGGGAGAGATTGAGGGTATGGCAATTCTGCTGCCGTGTCGGCCGCCGTTCGCGGCGGCTGCGTGGGCTTTTAGAGGCTGAGGCGACGGGGGTGAAGCCCTGGGGTGGTGGCGATCAGATTGGGAGGAAATGGAGGTATTTTTGAGCCTCCTGTGGCGGAGCTGCCGGTTGCGGGGCGGTGGAGCTGCTGCTGCAGGCGGCGGAGGAGGAAGGGTAAATAGTAAAAGGTAAAAGGGTAAATAGTAAACGGTAAAAGGTAAATAGTAAACAGTAACAGTAAAAGGGTAAACAGTAATAGTAAAAGGTAAACAGTAAAGTGAATGGTGAATAAAAATTCTGACTTTGATTATTACAGTTGACTGTTCGTAAAAAGGTAAAAAAATATGGTTAAAAAGAGGTTTTACGCCAAATTAAGCAATAAGAGAGTTAAACGATCCTTGTTCCCAGTGGGTGGGCGGTTACGGTCTGGGAGCAAAGAGTTTTACTTGGTTTTTGGGTTATTTTCGGACCTGTTTCGGATTTTCCGAGGGAATTTTCTAGGACGGGTTGTTACACATACACTTCATGGGACCGTTCCCCTCAAGCAAAGGCTTTCTCTACATCTTGCTCGCAGTTGATTATGTGTCAAAGTGGATTGAAGTAAATGCTACATGCACTAACGACTCCTAGGTAGTTGCCGAATTCATCAAGAGTAACATCTTTGCACGTTTTGGCGTTCCAAGAGTTTTGATAAGTGATGGAGGCTCCCATTTTTGCAACCGAACCATTGAAGCTTTATTCAAGAAGTATGGAGTCACACACAAGGTATCTACACCTTATCATCCTCAAACAAGTGGCATGGCCGAGGTGAGGAATCGAGAGATCAGGCAAATTCTAGAGAAAACCGTTGGACCTTCAAGGAAGGATTGGAGTGATCGACTTGATGATGCTTTGTGGGTCTATCGAACCGCGTACAAAACGCCAATAGGTATGTCACCTTTTCGGTTAACATATGGCAAAGCTTGTCACTTACCCGTAGAACTAGAGCATCGAGCATGGTGGGCGGTTAAATAATTCAACATGAACATAGACAATGTCGGCCTTCTTAAGAAGCTTCAACTCAACGAACTCGAAGAAATACATAATGAAGCTTATGATGCGGCATGGATCTACAAGGAGAAGACCAAAGCTTTCCACGACAAGATGATTCGAGGAAAGACGTTCGAAGTTGAACAAAAAGTTTTTTTATTTCATTCGAGACATCGACTATTTCCAGGTAAGCTACGCTCTCGATGGGTCGGCCCTTTTGTTGTCACTCAAGTATTTCCTCATCGAGCCGTCGAGATTCAAAGCAACATATCAAGTAAGGCGTTCAAAGTAAACGGACAAAGACTCAAACCTTACTATGATACATTTGAGGAACACATGGTGGAAGAAGTAGAAATTGAAGATGCAGCCGATTTGTAACCTACCGCAGCCTCAGCCGATGCAGTCCCTGCTGATAGGCTGCAATGCCAAGTTTCCGGACTTGCAGCCTCTGCCGCAGCGCAGCATGCGCGCACCAACGTAGCCCAGCCTGCCGATACTGCTGCACACCAAGTCCAAACCTACAACTTGCCTGTTGCCATGCCCTGCACGCAGCACCACATTGACACTGTCGCACATCATGACACTCACACTGCCGACGTATCCCCGTATCCTGCTGACGTACCCGAGTATCCAGCTGCCGTATCCGACACGAGTCCGACTCAGTTTCGCGTATCGGATACGCATTCCGATACGCCTGCCTCACAAAATCCCCTATCCAATACGGATACAGATACAATATCAGACACGAGCCCTAATACGGATACGGACACTGCAGCGCATCCAGCCCTGCAGCCTACCGATGCCTTTGTTGAACTGTTGCCTACACATGATGCGCCTAGCACACACTCTACCGATGCTGCAGCTTGCATACCCAGCCGATGCCCACTGCCGAAACGAATGCGCGCAGCCTGCACGCCTTGATGCTGCCATTGTCGAGCAGCCAGTGCAGCCCAGTGCCACATTGCCAGCCTCTTCTGATACTGCCAAAAAGCCAGCTGCAGCGCCTGCACACGCTGCCGACGCTACCGATACTGTCGATAACGCCTGCCGAGCTGCCGAGTCGGACGAATTTTTCCAAAATCACATCATTGATCTCCTAGTTACCGAGCTCCAATACTTAAGCACCGACTGAACACACGATGACGAGTCTAGGCTAAAGGACTATAAACACCTAAGCGCTGCTTGGGAGGCAACCCAATTCACCTAAGAAGAACGAAGGAGCCATCGACGAGAGTTTGAAATTTCTAACCCTTCTCTTTTTACTTAGGCTGTGATGATATGTTGGAATATGTTAGATTATTGCATGCTTAGGAAATTACAAACTATATTTATATGCTTATATTGAGGACAATGTAGTTTTCTAAGTGTGGGGTGGGCTTACATGTTTCGTTTATGTTTTCTAGCATAGTTTTTATTGCTTTAAGTCATATTGAAAAAGAAATACAAAACTAGAAAATCCATAAAAATGTTCCACAAAAATAGAGTGTTTATTTATATGTTTCGAGTCTTAGGATGCCCCTAAAGTAGTCAATGATGTTTTTCTCCTCTTTGCATATATAGATGGTGGTTGTGCATACTTTAAAAATTGTGAGTTTCATGGATAATGTGCATTGGTAGGAGCATGTAGAACTTGTTGATTAATTAAGCATGCATGTTTTAGCTAGTTTGTTTCCATAACAACCTATGTGAGCTTTAGAGCCAAAGTGCTTTCTTCATGAGTGATAAATTTCTGAAAATTTCGAGCATGCTTAGTATAGAACCTCATTATTCTTTGTATATTCAATGATTATGTGTCATAGTTTTTTAATGAACTCTAGAATGCTAGAACTTACTCTTGTTGATTTTCAAAACGTTTTCATCATAAAATACCTTGATTTTGAAAAGGATTGAAAAGATCTTTCTAGGTTTACCACCATAGCCAAATAAAGCTTTTGCCCTATTTTAGCTCATCGTGGGACACCTTAGTAAACCCCCTTAGTAAACCCTAAATCCTTAGTATAATTTAAGTTATATAGAGTAACATTTGTTACCGCATGTTTGCCGTGTTATTAAATTAAAGAGTTAGGAAATTATTTTTGTAGGGTAATTTAATTAAGAAGATTTTATTTGAGGTAGTCGAAGAGGTTGTCGTTACGGACTCATCGGTATATTATTAGTTATAATCGGAGTTAGAACGCAAAAGTTGTGATGTTAAGACGGTAGTTTCCATTTTTGTCGTAAGTATAAAAATGAAAAGGGGAAGGGTAAGATAGTAAAGAGGCCAAAAATCAGATTTTTCACCCCCTTTATCTTCCTCTTTCCCGACCCGAGCTCTCTCTTCTCCTCCCTTCGGAAGTTTCGATGCCGCGCCGCCGTCCGGCCACCATAGGTGGTGTTCTTCGTATCCAGACGAAGCTGTTCTCCCCCTCTACAATTCTAGGTAAATATCTCATCTCCTATTGTAGTAAATAGAGAGAAATAAATCGAATTAGGAACGTTTTACTATTCATTGAACTCCTTGTCGATTCTCTCTCCTCGGGTCGAATTAGAACGAGATCTTGGTATTGAACTGAAGGTTTTGTCGTCAAAAGAAATTGAAGGTTTTGTCGTCATGAACAACCGCACAAAAGGAATTGGTTCAATTTGCAGTAGGTAAGGAGAAATCAACGAATTTGATTTCCAAGGTTTTTGATGAATAGTGTAAAATTGGGGGTTTTTGTAAATTGACCCCTTTAGACTTAAAATTGGTGATTGTTGTAGAAGGGAAAGATGTTAGAAATGTTGAGATGAACCTTCTATTAAAATTTGGTGATTTTCGGTGGCGGTGGCAGTGTTGACCGCCGTTGACCACCGCCGCCGCCGTGGGGAAATTTTGAGGATGAAATTTGGTTAATTACGAAGAATGTAGTTCACTGACATTATTTTGGAATTTATAGAAGAATTTTTAGTGGGTTAAGATAATTGTTTAAAGCTTTTTCGGATTATGGGTGTTAGAGAATTTTTGGTAGAATGATTGGGCCGCCGTGTCGGTTGCCGTATGAGGCGGCTGCAAGGATTTTGGTGGCAGGGGTGATGGCAGCAGAGGCGGAGAAGTGAAATGAGAGGTTGAAGGGTAATGGGAGATATTAATAGCACTAAAAGTTAGACAGTAAAGGTTAAGGGACAACACTTTGGGTGTGTCGAGATCGTCTAATTACATTGATTTAAGTTTTTCTTACATTTAAGAAAAATAGGGATTAATGATGATATTTATTCAGGACGTGGGGACGCTCTTTCTGACGGGACTTCCGAGAGACGTCAGGCTTAGGCCATATATTGTTAGTGGACTTTTATTTAAATAAATGTGCATGCAATTATGTTTTAAGTGCTATGTTGATATTTATAATTGAAATATGTTCCATGGTCTTTTTGTTTAAATATTTGGATTTTTCTAAGGTTTTGAATGAATATTTCTGAAACGGAAAATAACATTTATTAAATTCTTGGAGGTTTTAATTGATTCCGGAGATTTCATGATTTCCTGATTTATAAATTTCATTATATGAGAGACATGTCGATTATATACATTTATTTACTTCGAGGCTGTTATTTTAATTGATTATATTTATAATCCTCATATATGCGGTCGGGGACCTTAGAGATTTGTTTTTTTTATCAAATAGGGGGGGGGGGGGGGGAGCGTGTTTTCGGAATTGATTTTGACTTGTTTTACACCACTTATTGGGTCGTCATATTTGCTAGCTAGCATTAGTGTGGGGCGTTATTTTAGAAGCCTTGGGAGGTTCCGACCTTTAGCTTGGAAGGCTTAGGTCGTCATATTTGTCCACGCTGGTTCAGAAGCATGAGAGGTTCCGACCGGAGCCTAGGGAGGCTCCGATTTATGGTGTATCCACTTCCCCTCCGGATGTTTTATCGAGATAATGTCATTGGCCTTTGATGTACTTTATTGTTATGAATGTTGTCTTTGAAATCTGATATTGCATGCACCATGGTTTTCTTAATTATAAATTTGGGAGAACATTTGCAAATTTTTTATTTATATTGATACAATGATTTTAAATCCTTAGCTTATTGATTTTTGTCCACGCACGCTAATGTTTTAAATGTTTCTCCCCTGGGCCCTTTGTTTTAAAATGCCCTGTCTGCAGTATTCGTTCGGCGACTAAGGAGCGAGGCATAGCTTTTGTTTTCCCCTGTTTTCTCCTCTGGAGGTTGATAGTTAACCTCCTTGTTTTATATTTCTATTTCTAGTTTAGCCGCTCTGATAACCATGGGTTTGTAGTTATTCGTAGTCTCACTATGGATATTAGGAGGTTTGTTACAATTTAATTAGGAGGTTGTATGTGTGAAGATTTGAGATTTAAACTGTTTAATTATGTTATTGAAGCTGTTTAGATTTGTGATGGTTGATAATGAGTTGGAGGAGCAGATGGCTCAAGGAGTAAGGTGGTGGATGTTTCTTTTTGTAAGGAGTGTACAGTTTGGGTTTCTTGCAGGTAGGGTTGTCCATTTTTAAGGGAGATTATGCCAAATTTTCGGTATAATTAACCTTAACGTGGACCACGCAGGATTTACCCCAGATTTCAGTTAAAATCTAGTGTGGGTCCTGACAAAAATGCTACGTTCTTAATATGTTTTACCCTTCATTCACTACCAGATATGGGAGAATAGCCGACGAAAAAAATTTCGTCGGCTATGCCAATTTTTCGTCGGCTATACCCTCTACCGACGAAATTTTCGTCGGCTATAAGTCGTCGGGAAAACCTCGTCGGTAATACAATGGCCGACGAAAAAATCAAATTCGTCGGCTATAGTAGAGTATGGCCGAGGAATTTACCGACGAAAATATTTTTCGTCGGCCAAACCTGGGAGAAATTGCCGACGAATTTCGTCGGGTATTTTCGAGTATGGCCGACGAAATTCAGTATCTATAGCCGACGAAATTCGTCGGCTATTGTGTTTTAACTATAGCCGACGATTTATTAAACTTTCGTCGGCTATGTCCTCGAAATATATTAATATTTTAATAGGAATTAATTAGTTATAGCCGACGAAATACTAGAATTTTTGTCGGCTATACAACTTATAGCCGACGAAAATTGGTAAAATTCGTCGGCTATTCTTAAATTTTAGGGAAAAAATAAATAAATTATGCTTTGGATGGAGGAGGGGAAGGAGGAGGGGAAGGAGGAGGAGGCCGGAGGAGGGGAAGGAGGAGGAGGAGGAGGAGGCGGGAGGAGGAGGAGGAGGAGGAGGAGGAGGAGGAGGAGGAGGCCGGAGGAGGAGGAGGAGGAGGAGGAGAAGGAGGGGAAGGAGGAGGAGGAGGAGGCCGGAGGAGGGGGGGGGGAAGGAGGAGAGAAAAAAGGCGGGAGGAAGAGATTTAATAGATTTCGTCGGCTATACTTTGGAAGATCAACAGCCGTCAGATCTGAGCCATCCAACGGCGGACAATAAAAAGGCGCGGATCAAGAGTTTAGCCGACGAAATACAATATTTCGTCGGCTATACTTAGAGAATAGCCGACGAAATACAATGTTTCGTCGGCTATTCTATGAAAACATACTAAACTGCCGTTTTGAGGCCCTAAACGAACTCGAAAGCCCGAAAAAGCCGTTTTGATTCCTGGCGTCGTTCCCTTTCCGGAATGGTATCACAATCATCATTCGGACGCCGGACGCCAAATCTGCAGTAAACCGGGTTTTGACTGATTTCATTATTTCGGCACACGGATTTTATCGGAATCTTGTCATTTTTCAACCGTAGACGTATTTCATTATTTCGGTCATATCTTATTTGACGACATATTTGCATTTGAAAAGTGTACGTATAGTAACTATTTGAAACTATACATTCACTTAAACACTTAGTAAACAAGTTAAGGAACATTAGTGCATATGTTCCGATTTTGAATCTAAAAGTTTGGAAAATCTATTCCAACCGTCAGATATCACCGTTAATATTAAATACATGTATGAAAAAAAATCCAACTACATCTGACAATGTTAAAGGCTCGATCGGGACGGTCAACCGGGTGAGTCAACCCTTTAAACGCTTAGAAATGGTAATTGGCCTGTCTAAATGACGTTTTTTGGCCTGACCTTCAACAGATAATAGTTTCAAATCGATGAGACGCAACTAATCGTATAAAAATTTTCCTCAAAATATTTACCGACCGTCAGGCTACCCATAGGAAAACGGAAGTAAAAAACAGTTAACCGCAACATTCGGCACACAGATTTTGTCGGAATCTTGTCATTTTTCAACCGTAGACGTATTTCATTATTTCGGTCATATCTTATTTCACGACACATTTGCATTTGAAGGACGAAGCAATGGTTTGTCGATAGTGATAGAAAATGGAAGCTGTTTTTTTTTTTTTTTTTTAATCATAGCCGACGAAATCAAACCTAGTACTCGTTGGCCATACTTCCAAAAATTTTCGTCGGCTAAAGTTTCAGAGAAAGGCCGACGAAAATTCAAATCGTTGGCCATTCTAGGAGAATAGCCGACGATTTTTTTTTTTAGCGATGAAAAAAAAAATCGTCGGCCACTCTAGGGGAATAGCCGACGAATTTTTTTTTTACCGACGAAAAAAAAATTCGTCGGCCATTCTTGGGAATAGCCGACGAAAATTTTATTTCGTCGGCCGTTTTTTTTTATTTCGTCGGGAAAAACCTTTTTTCTGGTAGTGATTTGTACTTTGTTTAACCCTTATTGTTTTAGAATCGAGTCATATAATAGAGTCGTGAGTATTTGTTAGAGTTACAAAGAAATCGTACTAAGTATAGGAAAAATGTATAAAATTGTCAAGTAGCCGATTTAGGAGTTTATGTGATGTTTCGATGGATCTGTAAAGCCTCGACTATTCTTTTAATGAACTTTTCTTGTCTTATATATAGGAAATATGTTGATGATTGAGCAATGGAAGGAGTTATACCAATCGGAGCAAAATAAGTTGCCAGGAATTACAAGTGCAAATCGGATCCAGTAAGTTTCAGTAATTTCCTGGGCACATCATCCAACTTCCAGAATTTCTACAGGACGATTCACATCGAACCAGAGTGCGAGCTATATATGCATGGAAAGCTCTACGAGTCTAGTTTCTACAGAATTTGGAATCGCATCAAAATCTGCACTGAGGAGAGAGTTATGCCAGTTGCAAGAAATCAAGGTCACTGCCCTGCCGAGAAGACCAACCTACTATCCATTCATGGGACTTTTTTTTATTTCTTCACCAAAATGGAATCCAATTGCATAGATCAACAGTTCCTGAGCCACCGGAGCCACCTGAGAATGCACCAGGAGGTGCATAGGATGCCGTAGGGCAGCTTCTAGATGTTTTTCGCGCCGCTCTGGGCTCCAACATCAACTGTGAGAGGGCCCAGAGACATGGGGCTAGGAGATTTAGTAGTGCTAACGAACCTGTGGATGCCCAAAATTGGTTGGAAGATATGAAGAAGATGTTTGGGGTAGTAAATTGCCCCGAAGAGCAGAAAGTGGGCATTGCCACCCAGTTTCTTGAGAAGGAAGCTTGGCATTGGTGGGGAGACTTGAGAGGAAATCTGGGCGATGTTGCAATCAACCATATGACTTGGGATCAGTTTACCGCTCATTTCAAGGAGTGTTACCTCAGCCATGCCCACATCAACCGAATGAGAGAGGCGTTTCTGAGTTTGAGGAAGGGGGACATGACTTTGATGGCTTTTGAGCAGCGGTTTCATGAGCTAGCATACTATGTGCCGGATTTGGTGCAGTCTGAGCAGGACAAGATCTATTAGTTTATTCGGGGCAGTGGTATATTTTCTGAGAGGATGACACATGTGCCCTATTAGTCTTTCCATCAGGCAGTAACCTTTGCCCTGCATATTGAGGCCCAGGAGTACGTTGGTAGTTAGCCGTGTTCATGAGATGGGTGGTTCGAGTCAGGGTACATCTAGGAGGTTGACCTCCACCTCCGGCTCATGATCATCAGTTGGTAGTGGCCAAAGTAACAGTTCGAGCTCCAGATCGGTTTTTCGGAGTAGATTCAAGAGATATGGTAGGAGGCCTGCTAGGAACTAATTCGGTGATTATCAGTTTGGACAGTTTAGGGGTGGATCGAGCAGCCAGAGTGGGAGTTCTAGTGGTCCTTCTTTTCAGTTTGGGCAGCGACCGTTTCAGCCACAAGGGTGTTATCATTGTGGTCAGTCAGGTCATCTTAGGAGAGAGTGTCCCTTCTTGACTCTGGGAGCCACTTCTACCCCTGCACAGGTCGGGAGTCAGTCAGTAGCTGGTACTTCTGGTAGCGGTACTCGCAGCAACGCCCTAGCGAGAGGTGGTACTTCACAGGGTATGGGACACCGGGGCCGTCCTACTACCCATGATAGACTACATGCCATGACCCAGCAGGAGGGCCGTACCTATCCAGATGTTATTATCGGTACGTTGTTAATTTTTGGTCAACCTGCTTTTACATTAATAAATCTGGGAGCAACTCACTCTTTTATGTCACATAGATTGTCATATTACGCCAATGTGCCGTCATCGCCACTACCAGGCGAATGACATGTATCATTGCCCTCTGGGGATGTGATGAAGATAGACTGGGTATTTGAGGGTTGTGAAGTATCAGTGGATGGTGTTGGACATGAGGCCGATTTAATCCTTTTGGATATGATAGAGTTTGATGTGATCTTGGGGATGGATTTCCTAGAGGCTCATAGGGCATTGGTTGATTGTTTTAGTAAGGAGGTGGTATTCAGGAGTCCTAGGAGGCCTGAAGTCACATTTCAAGGAGAAAGAAATGTTATTCCAAGTTGTTTGATATCGGATGTGGCTGCAAGGAGATTGTTGAACAAGGGGTGCCAGGCGTATTTGGAACACGTGGTAGATACAACGAAAGAAGTGGTTCAGGTAGAGAAGATTCCGGTAGTTAGAGAGTTTCCAGATGTATTTCCAGATGAGTTGCCTGGGTTACCTCCAGAAAGGGAGATAGATTTTACTATTGAGTTATTACCTGGAACCACTCCGATCTCTCAAGCACCTTATAGGATGGCTCCCGCAGAACTTAAGGAGTTAAAGATTCAACTGCAGGAGTTAGTGGATAAGGGTTTCATTCGCCCTAGTGTGTCTCCTTGCGGTGCTCCAGTATTGTTTGTCAAGAAGAAGGATAGCACGCTTAGACTTTGTATGGACTATAGGAAGCTAAATCGGGTTACAGTTAAGAATAAATACCCCTTACCCCGTATTGATGATCTATTTGATAATTGAGAGGTGCCACAGTCTTTTCCAAGATTGATTTGAGGTCAGGGTACTATCAGCCTGCGGATTAGAGAGAGTGACATAGCTAAGACTGCTTTTAGATCCCGGTATGGGCATTATGAGTTTGATGCCTTTTGGGCTTACTAATGCACCTACTGCCTTTATGGGCCTTATGAATAGGGTGTTTCGCCCGTACATTGACCGTTTTGTAATTGTATTTATTGATGACATTTTGGTTTATTCCAAAGATGAGAGGGAACATGCTAAGCACTTGCGGATAGTACTGTGGAGATTGAGAGAAGCTCAGTTGTTTACAAAGCTCAGTAAATGTGAGTTTTGGCTAGATAGGATTGGATTTCTGGGTCATGTTGTCACGACGGAAGGCGTGAGGGTAGATCCCCAAAAGGTTGAGGCAGTTATGAATTGGAGTAGACCCAGTAATGTGACGGAGATTCGGAGTTTTCTAATATTAGCAGGATATTATCGTCGGTTCATACAAGATTTTTCTAAGATTGCTGCTCCTCTCACAAGATTGACCAGAAAGGGTGTTAAATTCGAGTGGTCTGATATGTGTGAACAGAGTTTTCAAGAACTTAAGGAGCGACTGACTAGTGCTCTAGTGTTGGCGTTGCCTGATGATAGTGGGGAGTATGTGGTTTATTGTGATGCTTGTTTACAAGGTATGGGTCCTGTATTGATGCAGCATGGTAGGGTGATTGCCTATGCTTCTAGACAACTAAAGTCTCATGAGAGAAATTATCCAACTCATGATCTTGAGCTTGCAGCTGTGGTTTTTGCACTCAAGATATGGAGACATTATCTCTATGGAGCCAAATGCCAGATTTTTACCGATCACAAGAGTCTCAAGTATATGTTTGAGCAGAGAGATATGAACTTGAGACAAAGGAGATGGATGGAGTTGATTGCTGATTATGATTGTACTATTGAGTACCATCCTGGGAGAGCTAATGTAGTGGCTGATGCACTTAGTCGAAATCCCACTTTGTCGTTGGCGTATCTAAGGGCAGTGCTAGTCCCACTACTGTATGAGTTACGTGCTACTGGTGTTAACTTGATGGAGGTTTGGTCTAGTGCTTTGATAGCTAGTTTCCATGTGAGACCTGTATTGATAGACAAAGTTCGAGAGGCTCAATATCAGGATCCTTATACAATCGAGTTGATTCAGAGAGCTAGTTTCCGCGGTGAATTATTCGGTTAGGAAATATGGAACTTTATTGTTTAAGAAAAGGCTTTGTGTTCCGAGTAGGAGTGAGGAGTTAAAACATGAGTTAATGGAGGAAGCTCATAGTTCTGCATATGCTGCACATCTAGGTAGTACGATGATATACCAGACTATTAAGGAGTACTATTGGTGGCCAAACATGAAGAGGGAGATTGCGGCTTTTGTGAGTAGATGCCTAATTTGTCAGCAAGTAAAAGCAAAGCGGCAAAAACCTTCAGGATTACACCCAGTGTGGAAGTGGGATAATATAGCCATGGATTTTGTTTTCAGCTTGCCCCAAACTCGAGATGGGCATGATGGTATATGGGTGATTGTGGATCGACTTACGAAATCCGCTCACTTTCTTCCTATTGGGGAGAAGTATTCTTTAGAAAGATTGGCGGAACTTCATGTAAACGAAATTGTGAGGCTCCATGGTGTGCCGAAATCTATAATATCAGATCGGGATCCTAGATTTGCGTTGAAATTTTGGAGAGCTTTGCATGAAGCCTTGGGGACGCAGTTGTATTTCAGCACCGCTTATCATCCTCAAACTGATGGGCAATTTGAGAGGACTATCCAAACATTGGAAGATATGTTGAGATCATGTGTTATGCAGTTCAACGGGAGTTGGGACAATAATTTGTCCTTGATAGAATTTGCCTACAATAACAGTTATCATTCTAGCATTGAGATGGCTCCTTATGAAGCGCTTTATGGCAGGCAATGTCGTACTCCCTTGTGTTGGAACGAAGTTGGAGAGAAAGAGTTTTGTGGTCCTGATATCATTCTTCAAACGAACGAGAAGATTAAGTTGATCAGAGACAGAGTCAAAACCGCTCAGAGTAGGCAGAAAAGTTATGCAGACAATCGGAGGAGGGACCTAGAGTTCCAGGTTGGTGATTGGGTATTCTTAAAATTATCCCCTTGGAAAGGTACAGTTCGGTTTGGTAAACGAGGAAAACGCAGCTCGAGGTATATTGGTCCTTATGAGATTATCGAGCGCGTTGGTTCAGTGGCCTATAGGTTGGATTTACCTTCTAGATTGTCTCGTATACATGATGTCTTCCATGTCTCCATGCTCCGTAAGTATATTGCTGATCCTTCTCATGTGCTGCAAGAGAAACCTATCAGTTTGAAGAGGGATTTGACCTATGACCTATAAGGGATTTGACCTATCAGTTTGAAGAGGGATTCTCCTCCCTTTAGAAGTTTCGACGCCCCACCGCCGTCCGGTCAACATAGATGGTGTTCTTGGTATCCAGACGAAGCTGTTCTCCCCCTCTACAATTCTAGGTAAATATCTCATCTCCTATTGTAGTAAATAGAGAGAAATCAATCGAATTAGGGACGTTTTACTATTCATTGAACTCCTTGTCGATTCTCTCTCCTCAGGTCGAATTAGAACGAGTTCTTGGTATTGAATTGAAGGTTTTGTCATCGTGAACAACCCCTCAAAAGGAACTGGTTCAATTTGCAGTAGGTAAGGAGAAATCAACGAATTTGATTTCTAAGGTTTTTGATGAATAGTGCCGAATTGAGAGTTTTTGTAAATTGACCCCTTTAGACTTGAAATTGGTGATTGTTGTAGAAGGGAAAGATGTTAGAAATGTTGAGATGAACCTTCTATTAAAATTTGGTGATTTTTTGTGGCGGTGGCAGTGTTGACCGCCGTTGACTACCGCTGCCGTGGGGAAATTTTGAGGATGAAATTTGGTTAATTATGAAGAATGTAGTTTACTGACATTATTTTGGAATTTCCAGAAGAAGTTTTAGTGGGTTAAGATAATTGTTTAAAGCTTTTTCGTATTATGAGTGTTAGAGAATTGATAGTAGAATGATTGGGTCGCCGTGTCGGTTGCCGTATGAGGCGGCTGCAAGGATTTTGGTGGCAGGGGTGATGGCAGCGGAGGCGGAGAAGTGAAATGAGAGGTTGAAGGGTAATGGGAGATATTAATAGCACTAAAAGTGAGACAGTAAAGGTTAAGGGACAAGACTTTAGGTGTGTCGGGATCGTCTAATTACATTGATTTAAGTTTTTCTTACATTTAAGAAAAATAGGGATTAATGATGATATTTATTCAGGACGTGGGGACGCCCTTTTTGACGGGACTTCCGAGAGACGTCAGGCTTAGGCCATATATTGTGAGTGGACTTTTATTTAAATAAATGTGCATGTAATTATGTTTTAAGTGCTATGTTGATATTTATAATTGAAATATGTTCCATGGTCTTTTTGTTTAAATATTTGGATTTTTCCACGGTTTTGAATGAATATTTCTGAAACGGAAAATAACATTTATTAAATTCTTGGAGGTTTTAATTGATTCCGGAGATTTCATGATTTCCTGATTTATAAATTTCATTATATGAGAGACATGTCGATTATATACATTTATTTACTTCGAGGCTGTTATTTTAATTGATTATATTTATAATCCTCATATATGCGGTCGGGGACCGTAGATATTTGTTTTTTTATCAAATAGGGGGGAGCGTGTTTTCAGACTTGATTTTGACTTGTTTTACAGCACTTATTGGGTCGTCATATTTGCTAGCTAGCATTAGCGTGGGACGTTGTTTTAGAAGCCTTGGGAGGTTCCGACCTTTACCTTGGAAGGCTTAGGTCGTCATATTTGTCCACGCTGGTTCAGAATCATGAGAGGTTCCGACCGGAGCCTAGGGAGGCTCCGATTTATGGTGTATCCACTTCCCCGCCGGATGTTTTATCGAGATAATGTCATTGGCCTTTGATTTACTTTATTGTTATGAATGTTGTCTCTGAAATCTGATATTGCATGCACCATGGTTTTCTTAATTATAAATTTGGGAGAACATTTGTAAATTTTTTATTTCTATTGATACAATGATTTTAAATCCTTAGCTTATTGATTTTTGTCCACGCACGCTAATGTTTTAAATGTTTCTCCCCTGGGCCCTTTGTTTTAAAATGCCCAACCTGCATTGTTCATTCGGCGACTAAGGAGCGAGGCATAGCTTTTGTTTTCCCCTGTTTTCTCCTCTGGAGGTTGATAGTTAACCTCCTTGTTTTATATTTCTATTTCTAGTTTAGCCACTCTGATAACCATGGGTTTGTAGTTATTCGTAGTCTCACTATGGATATTAGGAGGTTTGTTACAATTTAATTAGGAGGTTATATGTGTGAAGATTTGAGATTTAAACTGTTTAATTATGTTATTGAAGTTGTTTAAATTTGTGATGGTTGATAATGAGTTGGTGGAGCAGATGGCTCCAGGAGTAAGGTGGTGGATGTTTCTTTTTGTAAGGAGTGTAAAGTTTGGGTTTCTTGCAGGTAGGGTTGTCCATTTTTAAGGGAGATTATGCCAAATTTTCGGTATAATTAACCTTAACGTGGACCACGCAGGATTTACCCTAGATTTCAGTTAAAATCTAGTGTGGGTCCTGACAAAAATGCTACGTTCTTAATATGTTTTACCCTTCATTTGTACTTTGTTTAACCCTTATTGTTTTAGAATCGAGTCATATAATATAGTCGTGAGTATTTGGTAGAGTTACAAAGAAATCGTACTAAGTATAGGAAAAATGTATAAAATTGTCCGGTAGCCGATTTAGGAGTTTATGTGATATTTCGATGGATCTGTAAAGCCTCGACTATTCTTTTGATGAACTTTTCTTGTCTTATATATAGGAAATATGTTGATGATTGAGCAATGGAAGGAGTTATACCAATCGGAGCAAAACAAGTTGCCAGGAATTACAAGTGCAAATCGGATCCAATAAGTTTCAGTAATTTTCTGGGCACATCATCCAACTTCCATAATTTCTACATCATCCAACCAGAGTGTGAGCTATATATGCATGGAAAGCTCTACGAGTCTAGTTTCTACAGAATTTGGAATCGCATCAAAATCTGCCATGAGGAGAGAGTTATGCTAGTTGCAAGAAATCAAGGTCACTGCCCTGCCGAGAAGACCAACCTACTATCCATTCATGGGGCTTTTTTTATTTCTTCACCAAAATGGAATCCAATTGCTGAGATCAACAGTTTCTGAGCTACTTAAAGCATATGGAAGGCAACCATGCCTAAAGGAAGTGCCAAATATGGAAAGAAGACATTCTCTAATGCAAGCAGGAAAGCTGCCGATTCTAGAAGAAAGTTGTCACGGGTGAGCTTGGAAAGCTTTCAGCCGATCTTTCGAACTTTGATCCACAAAGCAATGTTGCTTATCCATTAAGGACTCCAAGAAGGTTGTAATCCATGAAGAAATCGGACAAGAAGAGTCTAGAAGACTAAGGGGGGTGTATTGTGTATGGAATTAGTGAGAGTTTAATACAAGTCAATGAAATCTGAAAGTCCAGATATATTCGGTATAGACTTTTAAAAGTCCATAAAAATCTGGGTGTATTCAATTAGGATTTAAAAAAATCAATATGGAGTCTACCAAAGTCTAGGGGTATTCATTATGGACTTTTAAAAATGAATAGAATTTTGAGGGTATTCAAAATATCATTCACACTTATGGAATTAGTAACTCATGGATAATCATGGACTTTGTAATGTAAATTATGCACACAAAACTCCAATATTTTTCCAGTCTCCAGACCAAAGATTTCGAAAAGTCCACGACAGACTTTTTCTGCCTATGAAGAGGTTAATCCTCCGTCAATTCTTTATTTTTTAACATATCATCTGTCTTTCCTGTTTTTCCTTCCTCTCATTTTTTCTATAATATTTTATGCAATCAAACTTTTATACTAACATGTTCATTGTTGTTGAATTTGTTTTTCAAATATTTTTAATTTATTTCTCATTTATTTTTGAAATCCTAAAACACAAATATTATCGTTTGCACGAGTCAGTTATGGAGTTTTCAATTTCATTTTTTGCAATACTCATTAATTAATTAATAAGATTGATCAAATGAATATAAATTAAACTACATATTTGTAGTCGGTGTATAATATGATATAAGACAATAAAAAGTCAATAATTACATAAAATAATTATGTAACTGTTCAAGAAAGGTTAATTCCGTAACTTCCGTGGTTTGTCTTGTCCTAATAAGGCTAGTAGTCTAGATTCTTTATTAGATAGGGAATCCCTGATTACCAGGGATACTTGATGTAATGCCTATATAAAGGCCTCTTTATCAATCAATAAAGACACAGTTTTACTATCATCCTTTTACCCTAGAAAACGTTATCAAACACGTTGCTCTAGCCTCCCGTCTAATAGCACTAAAACCCTAAAACCCTGATTCCGATTTTTTTTTCGAAACCCTAATCTCTACCGCCGGCCGCTGTCCTTACCTCCGGCACCGTCGGTTCATTCTCGGCAGTACCTGCGCTGCCGACCTGCCCCCCTTGCCGCGCCGCTCCTCCTCTGCCTATCAGCAGACCGGCTCGGCTGCAGCCCTCCTCGCTCGCCAGCAGCCCTACTCGCTTGCCAACAGCCCTCCTCGCTCGCCGGCAGATCTACCCGCTTGCCAGCAGCCCTACCCGCTCGCCGGCAGCCCTACCCGCTCGCCGGCAGCCCTACTCGCTCGCCAGACCTCCCCCCTCGCCAGTCCTCACTCGGCAGCCTTTCCTTTGCGTGATATCCCTTGCACGCATCCTCGAAGGTTCAAGATAGCTCGCAAGCCAAGCAAGCGGCCCTCGAAACCTTCTTCGTTGCTGAGAAGAAATATAAAAAACTGGAAGAAAACAAGTTTCCTCAAAAGTCAAGTTTCTTTCGATCAAGCTTCAATTGAAGATGTAAATATTTTATAAAAGTTCCCGCTTATGAAATTTCAATAGTTGGGTTGTGTTTTCATCCGGGTTCTTTTCGTGTCCCTGCTACCTCGTCCCGATTCTATCGCTTCTCGGGACGGCATACGGGAATTTAGCCACCCCGGTGCCAACGTTTTTTGGGGTAACTGTGATGTTACCGGCCACCGTTATGCTTGTGATTGTGATGTCACTGTGAACTATAACGTCTCTTTTTCAAAAGAAAATAAAGGGAAGATATCGATTGTGACTTGATGTCACATTATGCATCGATTTATGTGACCATAATATATCTTGGCACTGTTCTAAAAAAAAAAAATCAAACTTGATTAGTATTCAAAATACTAACGGCTCCCTATTGTGTTTTGTAGATGGCTGACACTCTGCGTCCAGAATTCGACATCTTGGATGTCCAAGGCAAGGAATACAAGAGGTGGGTCTCAGATGTAGAGAACACCTTTATTGGCAAAAGATTTACAGCTACCATAATCCCTCCTGAGGATGAAAACTTGCAAGCTTGATGAGACCATAATAAGAGCAAAATTTGTACCTACAAAATAATCTCATACATATATATTACCCTTCTTCTGTCGAGTGTAGTATTGACAAGTAGGGATCGTTCTATCCGGGGAAATCAAGGGCATTTAATTCACACAATGCATTATAAATAAATATGGGGGAATTTGGAAAGTGTATCTAAACATCTATATGTAGTGAAAATTAAACCTAAAATTATTATTTACATATGATCATCTTCTCCACAAAAACACATAACACGAAAACACAAACACATGCATTAATCGAAAATAAAAGATTCAAGGCAGCAATAATTCACATAGCACTTGGACAAATTTAATTTCAATTCTAATTAGAGCCCTCAGTGGTTCATCTAATCGTTAAGACTTCTTAATTATCTAGAGTTAACTCAGCGTATAACCCCAAACATAGTATTAATCAGTTTAAAGACACTCAGCGTAGAAATTAAACACGATTAACACATAAGCACAATAAGTCGAATCGGAGACATGCAACAAGTATAAAGTCACCTCACCTTGCTATAACATGTAAATTTTCATGGTTATAAACGCCCTAATAAACAATCTAAATCATAGCAACTCAGCGTATGAAGCAATCTAAATTGTTTTGGTACATAAAATCGGTACACAAGGAGAAGCCACAAAGTCAGCCCTTATGCACATAATTTGTGATGCACGAACTCATGAATATTAATCAAATATCATCAAGAACATATATAAAAAGCTACTGCCCTAAACCTAATAATTACGAAATCAACATGCAAAATTATATACAATATATCATAAAAACCCAAAATCTAATTCAGCAATCACATATAAACCATGAATCAAATTCGCAATCAATATATGAATCCAAAATAAAATTCGAAAATCCTTAATAAAGTATACAAACCAAAAGTTATAATCCAACAAATCATACAACATGATATTGTAATTCATACAGAAAAACTAAAGAGCCAAGAGTTTAGTCGAATCACACTTTAGAAGAACCTTGAAGATGCTTCAGCAAAGGATGAACAGGAAGATGAAAGGATGGTGCGAATTGGAGAGGTGAAGGTGGTTCGGCAATTCAGTTTCTGTATAGGATTTGTGGATGCAATTTGGTAGAGTTTTGGCTAGTATTTTGTGGGAGAAAAGATGATTGATTTAAGGGCTGCCGAATTCTTTATATAGGAGAGAGGAGGAGCATTAGGGTTTTGTCTCTTAAGAATTTCGGCAAGGCTGCTAGGGTTAGGTTTTTAGGTTTGTGCCGAAACTCTCCTTCTTCTTTTCTTGTAAGGTAAGTCTTCTCTTCTTCATTAATTCTCACCGAATTTCCCTTGATAATTACTGAAAAATTCTTCCTTTTCTTCTAGAGTAATTCAGCATAAAACCTAAATGAACTTTTATGGAATCAAGTCTAGATTCATTTAGGTTTTCTTCATGTATTTCGAAATATAACTTCTCTTTTAATTCGGAATCAATTTCCTTCTTTGATCCGAATTCTTCTTTGAATTGTGGATGGAATTCAATGCACCTTCGTCTTGTAATTCTTCATGTAATTCGGCAAAACCCTTCCTATGCCGAATTCTTCTTTCTTGCCGTGCACTTCTCTTGCAATGCATGTGCATGGCATGCTTCTTTCTCATGTGCAAGGCATGCTTTTCAATTAATCCAATTTCTCTTCTTTTAATTCCCTGAAAATAATAAAGAAAATAAATATATGTTAGGGAATTAATATTATGCATGCCGAAATTAGTTAGAGTAAGAGTTCGATTCCATTTAGGTTTCCTGGTTCAACAAGGAGTTCTACTTTCACTGAAACTCTTAAAACCTTCGACGTTTTGAGAAACGTCGAGCCATTGTAGACTCCTGAACTGATTAGGATTCCTGATGTGACAAGGAATTCTACGTTGAATCAAACTCTTCATAAAATGATCAAATTTCGACATTTAAGCTCTTTTCAGATATCAACTCTACCAAAGATTCCGACTCGATTAAACGACTCTATAAAACAATAATAAAGGTTAAACAATTGCATAAATGAGGGTAAAACACTTTAAGAACGTCGCATATTATGCTCCTATCAACTACCCTACACTTAAGTTTTGCTAGTCCCTTAGCAAAACAAGAATAAAAGACTCTATAAAAACAAACTGCTGCCCCTAAATAATTGTCTCAGGATCATTCAAACACATAGCTTTCAAGTTAAGCAATAATCCCAAGCATCATAGATATGTTTCATGGTATGAATAAGTGAGAAGTGAGAAAATAAGCATGTAAACATGTCAAGTTAATCCAATCCTCCTCACTAGGCATACTCTCTTCTTTTCACTCATGATATGGCAATATTCACTCAAAGTATATGCAAGAGAATAGATTGAGAATTACAAAGAGTAACTTGCATATGTCATCAAATAAAGGCACTTTGTGAATAGTATTATCAAGATAAACTTCATATTACAATTATATATGTGCACAAATGAACTAAAACCATAAGCTCAACTCTTGAGATAATCTTCACAAACAAAGTTCACATATTTTAGGAATCATGAGAGATCTTTACAAGGGAATATAATGGGGCTCGACATAAGGTATTAGTATTTAGGATAATGGTGAGAAAATGTCACCAAGACTTAGCAAAACTCAATACTCCTTATGACTTCACTTCAAGGGCCAAATTTCAACTTGTTGGGCCCATTCTTCATTCTTTTCTTCCCCATAACAAAGTGAACATGAAGAAAGGTCAAGTATAACAATAATAGACCTTTAATTATTAAACAATCTCCAAATTCACAACAAGAACTCAATCCAAAACTTTTCTTTTCTCTTGTTGCCGAATTTTTTTCCTTTCTTTCTTTGATTTGTTTAGGCACAAATTTTTCTTTTTACTTTCTGTCCGATTTCCCTTTTTGTTTCGGCAATCATATTTCTTTCATGCTTTTGGATTGGCTCACCCCACACTTGCTTCAAATCATCACTTCAAATCACAATTCCACAATAAAAATTAAGCTTTACCAAGTCTTGATAACAAGGGTTAGGATAAAACTATTCTAAGCACAAAGAATGTGTATCATGGTGATGAAATAAAATGGTTGAATTTCGGCTCAAAGGGGTTAAAACTAAGGAGTCCCACAACGAGCACAAATTAAGCAGATGCTTTATTTGGCTTTAGTGGTAATCCTAACAAGCTCATCTCAATCATATTCGAAATCAAGGCATTTCATGAATAATAGTTTCAAAAATATCAAGAGTGAGTTCTAGCATTCTAGAGTTCATTAAAATCTATGGCACATAGTCATTGAATATTCAAAGAATGATGAAGTTTAGAATAAATTTCTGCCATGTATGTTATCATTTACGCACAAGAAGAAAGTATTTGGGCACAAAAGCTCATATAGGATACTATGGAAACAATTTAACTCAAACATGCATGCTTAATCATATATCATTCAAAATCTCACATGTTCATACCAATCATAATATCCATGAAACTTACAATTAATTTTTATGATTATGCAAAACAATCATCTATGTATTCAAAGATATAATCATCATCGACTCATTTAGGGGCATCTATGACTCGATCTTAACTAAAAACAAACAAATTTTTTTTTAACTTTTTTCTGTATTTTTCTTTTTCTGACTCGAAATAATTAAAATAAATATAACAAAACACATGGAAACATGTATCACTACCCCACACTTAGAAAATTACATTGTCCTCAATGTAAATCAAAATAATGTTGTAATTTCTAAGTATATGATAATTCTCATATCTCCATTTATACAATTCAACCAAAAAGAGTTTAAGAATTAGAAAATGCAAACTCTCGTTGATGGCTCCTTCACAATTTCGGTTGAAATGGGTTGCCTCCCATGCAGCGCTTAGTTGTTTATAGTCTTTTAGCCTAGACTCTTTCCATGCATACTAGGATCTTGGTGCGTCCTCCATATTAATTTCTTCAATGGTGTGCTCCTCAAAAGGCTCGTAATAAGGTTTGTGTCGATGTCCATTTACCTTAAACGTTTTTCCTGTTTCAATACTCTGAATTTCAATGGCACCATGAACAAACACATTAGTCACAACATAAGGACCAACCCAACGTGATCTTAATTTTCCAGGAAATAATCTAAGACGAGAATGAAATAACAAGACTTTTTGACCAATTTCAAACGTTTTTTTCCTCAATTGCTTGTCATGATAAACTCTCGTCTTCTCTTTGTAAATCCAAGCGGCATCATATGCATCATTTCGTATCTCCTCAAGCTCGCTTAATTGCAATTTCCTGTGCAAGCCTGCCGAATCTAAGTTCATGTTGAACTCTTTAACTGCCCACCACGCCTTGTGCTCTAGTTCCACTAGGAGATGACATGCTTTGCCGTATGTAAGCCTAAAGGGAGACATCCCTATAGGTGTCTTGTAGGCTGTCCTATATGCCCACAAAGCATCATCAAGTCTGTCGCTCCAATCCTTTCTTGTTGTGCCAACAGTTTTCTCTAAAATCTTCTTGATCTCCCTATTTGAAACTTCTGCCATTCCACTTGTCTGAGGGTGATATGGGGTGGAAACCTTATGAGTTACCCCATATTTCTTGAGTAACGCCTCTATTGTTCTGTTGCAAAAGTGAGAACCTCCATCGCTTATAAGAACACGTGGTACTCCAAATCTGGAAAATATGTTAGTTCTCAAGAATTCTGCAACAACTTTAGAATCATTAGTCCTTGTGGCTTTCGCCTCCACCCACTTTGAAACATAATCAACAGCCAATAAGATATAAAGAAAGCCTTTGGGTGAGGGAAAAGGTCTCATAAAATCTATACCCCATAAATCAAAAATTTCAACCTCTATAATAGGAGAAAGGGGCATTTGATCTTTTGGACCAATGTTACCTGTTCTTTGGCATTTGTCACACGTTTTACACATGGTATACGCATCTTTAAAAATTATAGGCCAAAAGAATCCACAATCCAATACCTTAAGAGCTGTCTTCTTAGGTCCAAAATGACCTCCACACGCCTCATTGTGACAAAAAGCTAGGATCGACCTATGCTCTTCTTGTGGGACACATCTTCAAATAATCTGATCACTACAATGCTTCCATAGATATGGATCATCACATATATAGTGTCGAGCTATCTTTTTGATCCTTACCTTGGCTGCATGCAAAAATGTACTAGGAAAAGTCTTAGTAACTAAATAATTTACAATATCAGCATACCAAGGTTCATGTGTCTCAATACGAAAGAGTTGTTCATCTGGGAAGGACTCTCTCAATGGGAGCGTGTCCTCCTCTTGCACAATTCTGCTCAAGTGATCCGCAACAACGTTTTCACTTCCCTTTTTGTCCTTGATTTCGATGTCAAACTCTTGTAATAAGAGGATCCTTCGAATCAATCGTGGTTTGACATCTTTCTTCTTCATTAAGTACCTAAGAGTTGTATGATCTGAATAAACTGTCACTTTAGAATTCAAAAGATAAGATCGAAATTTTTCTAAAGCAAATATGACAGCCAAAAGCTCTTTTTCTATGGTGGAATAATTCATTTGAGCATCGCTCAATGTTCTAGAGGCATAGTATATTGCATTCGGCCTCTTCTCATCTCTTTGTCCAAGAACTGCTCCAACGGCATAATCACTTGCATCACACATGAGTTCAAAAGGAAGCTCCCAATTAGGTGGCGCCATGATTGGTGTCGAAATTAGCAATTCTTTGAGCTTCAAAAATGCTGCCTCACATGCTGCATCCCAAACAAACGGAACATCCTTCTGCAAAAGAGAACACAAGGGTTTTGCCACCAAAGAAAAGTCTTTGATGAACCTTCTATAGAAACCTGCATGGCCAAGAAAAGAACGAACCTCCCTCACAGTTTTGGGGGAGGGTAAATGTTGCATAACATCAATCTTGGCCTTATCAACCTCTATTCCCTTAGCAGATATTATGTGTCCCAAAACTATCCCTTGATTAACCATAAAATGGCATTTTTCCCAATTCAATACAAGGTTAGTTTCTACACATCTCTCCAAGATTAATTCCAAATTTTCTAAACATGCATCAAAGTCTTGTCCATAAACAAAAAAATCATCCATAAAGACTTCAATGATATTTTCAATATAATCTGAGAAAATCGAATACATACAACGTTGAAATGTACTTGGTGCGTTGCATAAACCAAAAGGCATGCGTCGATAGACAAACGGACCAAAGGGGCACGTAAACGTTGTCTTCTCTTGGTCATCCGGGTGAATGCAAATCTGATTGTACCCGCTATACCCATCTAAGAAGCAATAGAACTCGTGTCCAGCTAATCTTTCAAGCATTTGGTCCATGAAGGGCAAAGGCATGTGATCCTTGCGTGTAGTAGCATTCAGCTTTCTGTAGTCAATGCACATCCTATGACCTGTCACCAATCTTTGTGGCACAAGTTCATCCTTGTCATTCTTCACAAATGTGACTCCACTCTTCTTGGGTACAACTTGGACGTGTGAGATCCATTGGCTATCCGAGATAGGATATATCACGCCACAATCAAGTAATTTTATTACCTCGTCCTTCACAATCTTCATCATAGAGGGGTGTAAACGTCTCTGACCCTCCCTTGTAGGCTTGGCTCCTTCTTCGAGCAAGATCCTATGCACGCATGTAGTAGGGCTTATACCCTTGATATCCGCTAAAGTCCATCCAATGGCAGTCTTATTCCTCTTAAGCACATCAGTCAATTGGGTTTCTTACTGCTCATTCAGCTTTGATGACACAATAACTGGTAGAGTGTCGTCGTTTCTCAAGTATATGTACTTCAAGTGATCTGGTAGAGCCTTAAGCTCTAATGTTGGGGCATGTTCCACAGATGGTAGAATTTTATTAGTAGAAATTAGAATTGACAAGAGTTTATTAGAACCTACATAAGGTAGTGCCTCTATTTCGGCAACTACTTGTGCCATACATGGCTCAAGTTCGAGCCATGCTTCTTTTGAAATCCGATCTCCTCTTTTGTCAATTCCGGCCCCTTGCTCAATAGCTCGTTGCTATTGATCCAAGGCTTCTGATAAAACCTGTACACAAGAGTCAATAACATCAATAGCATAGCACGGTTTTAGGTCAGAAACTGGATACCTCATTGCTTCAAATACATTGAAGCTTATAACTTCACCATCAAATTCCATGGTGAGATTTCCCTCAGCAACGTCTATCTTAGTTCTTGCTGTTCTCATAAATGGTCGCCCCAACAAAAGTTGAGTAGAATTAAGGGGCAACTCCTCCATGTGTAGCACATAGAAATATGCAGGAAATATCAGATTATTTACCTACACAAGAACATCCTCAACATATCCCTCAGGATATTTCTTAGACCTATCCGCAAGTTGGATAATCACATTGTCTTTTTTCAAAGGTCCTAGACCTAGAGACTCATACACATTATAGGACATCACATTAATTGAAGCCCCTAAGTCTAACATCACATTTGAGAAGTGTGATTGCCCAATAATACATGGCATGGTGAAACTGCCTGGGTCTTTCATCTTTGGAGGAGGCTTGCGTTAGATAACAGCTGAAACTGTCTCGCTCATCTTTACAACTTGCTCCTCTCGAGTATGCCTCCTTGTTGTACATAGTTCTTTTAAGAACTTGGCATACTTAGGTATCTGCTTGATGCATTCCAGCAAGGGTATGTTCACCTCCACCTTGCGAAAGATGTCAAGCACTTCCTCATCTGATTTGTCCTTCTTGGACTTATTGAACCTTGAGGGAAAAGGTAAACATGAAGATGGTTTAGTTTTAACAAAACCACTTAGATTAGAATCGTTTACCTTTGGCACTTCCTTGTTGGAAGTTGCTGGATCTTTTTCTAGATCCCTTTTTCTCATCATTTCGAGCTCTGCCTTGCTCGAATCAGCTTTGGCCTTGTCATTGCCGAATGTATCTATGTTCTCCACGTCTCCACCTTCCTCAATACTCACGGCATCACCATCCTTCTTAGGATTCTTTTAGGGATTGGTCCCTTCAACACTCTACCACTCCTTGTGGTTATGGCTTGAGCTTGCTCCTTCTTAGGATTCTTTATAACATTTGAAGGCAGCCTCTCTTGTTCATTGAATTGGCCCATGAAGTCAACAACCTGCCCCATCTGATTCTTCAGCTCAGTGATGTCCTTGGCATTGGTTTGTTGTCCTACCAACAAAGCTTGTGTTGAGGCGTTCAATTGGCTCTGCCCCATTGCTAGAGACTTCATTATCTCATCAAAGTTAGGTGTATTAGGAACACCTTGATTGTGTGGAACGAATGGGGGCCTTTGATATGGCACTACTGCCCTTTGTTGATATGGCACGCCACTTTGTTGGAACGGAGCACCACTTTGTTGAGCATTCGGTGGTACATTAGGCTTGAGTACATTGTCATTATTGCTCCATCTGAAATTAGGATGATCACGATACCTTGGGTTGAAGTTCTAAAATCCTCCTCCTTGGTATCCCAAAGCATTGACCTCCTCTATGCTTTCTCCTCCCATTTGAGGACATTGATCTGTCGGATGTCCCTCAGCACACACCCCACATACTTGAGCAACTTTCCCACATTGAGACTTCATCATTTGTGCCATCATGTTGGCAAGCTTGTCAACCTTTTCTTCTAGAGCCGGATTGGCCCTTGTCTCATGCACTTGCTTGGTTCGGACTTGAGGCCCGAATTGTTGGTTCTTCAATGCACGCGTCTCCAAGAGTGTAGTGGCTTCCTCATTGGTCTTCTCCAAGAACGATCCTCCAGTAGCTGAATCAAGAAATTCTTTGTCCAAATCACGCATCCCCTCATAAAAGTATTGCAAAAGGAGACCTCGGCGAATGCCATGAGTTGGACAAGATGACACCAACGTTTTGAAACGCTCATAGTACTCATAAAATGGCTCATCATATGCTTGCTTGATTCTAGTTATCTGACTCCTCAGCTGAGTCACTCTAGATGCTGTAAAATATTTGAGAAGGAACTCGTTCACCATAGTGTTCCATGAAACAATTCGTCCGGTTGGTATAGTGAGCAACCATGTCCTTGCCTTGTCCTCTAGTGAAAATGGAAAGGCTCTCATCTTCACATGTTGAATGTCAGCTCCTCTAGGACACATGGTTTCACAAGTAAACTGGAATTGTTGTAGATGTGAGTTCGGCTCCTCTCCAAAAAGACCATGGAATTTCGGCAATTGATGCAGAAATCTACTCTTTAGCTCAAAATCATCCGACTTGCCAGTTGCAACTGTCGGATAGATGATGTTGGAAGGTGCCATGCCTTCATCCGTTACGTGTCCATTCTGCTCTCTGATCGAACCCATTTGTTGTGGTGGATCAGGCAAGTCGAAATTCAAATGTGTAGGGAATGGACTTGTAAGTAGCTCAAACTCCGGATCTTCATGGAACAAAGGATTAAGTTCACACGAGGCGTTGGATGGAAATGGTGATGATGGAGATGCTATGTCACGCTCAAAGAGTGACGATGTAGGGGAGACGAATTGGTGCTAAAACAATGGTGTACTTGGTGATGCTTGCTCAATGCTATCTCCACAAATTCTGTTTAACCGATCCTCAATTTCTTGTGACCAACCTGGAATGATGGACATTCATGTACCTGAGAATTTGTGAATACCAAGTTGTTAATAACTAAAACTAAAACGAAAAAGCAAGTAAAAGTTTGTTTAAGTATAGTTAGAGTTAGGTTAGTAATATGAGTTAGTGATATGAAAACATATAAGTAACGAAATTTTAACAATTACAAAGTATAAGCTTTAAGAATAAGAAACGAATAATTGAAGTATAACAAAGTGTAAATATTAAAAAAAATTCGAACATGTATAAAAATATATAACCAAGTATCACAAAATTTACATGTATTGAACAATATTGCCGAAAATGGCATAACAAACAAATATGTTGATTCCTTAGTGTCTAATTGCTTTTATTCACAACTTTAAAATTCAAGGTACGTGGAGCAGAGGAGATAACAGTGCAATGGGCTGAAACAGTCCAAGGTAGTATCATGCTTTCATCCGATATACCTCAAAGATTAAAGGTAACATTTTAATTCAAGCTTTAAGACATACTCATGTTCAATCAACTTTAGTTTTCGAAGCTCGGCGGTCGTGCGACCTAGGTGCTATCGTCTAGACACAACATTCCGTAGTTTCAGAAGGCTAGAACAAAAGTTCTATCATGAAGCAAGGCAAGACTCGTTGTTCGTTACCACGGAGAGCGAACTCCCTATCGCCCCCTTCACAGAGAAGAGATAGCAGTCTATGGGCCTTGAGATCTAGTTAAACAAACCTTGATAACATAATAGAAACAAACGAATTAATAGGCGAACCTTTTTGGCCCTTACTCAGTTTGGAATATTGTGTTGATAGTACTACTATTGTCAAATAAAAGCCGCCCTCAACCTCATAAAAATGGATTTGCCGAGTCGTCGCTCGTATGCGTGGGGGGCCAACAATGGAATAATTCCATCATTGAGCAGGGCCCATTTCCCAATCTACATAAAAGGCGGATCTGCCATGTCATCATTCGTATGAAGGGTTAAGGCTATAAATTGACAATAGCAACCTTACCTATTCCTTCTTCCCCTCGAAAACCAAAGTAAATAAAGCACTAATAAATCTTTAGACTTCTAGCAATTTAACTAGGTGTAACAAACATATATCACATGATAATCACATAAATTTCGGCAATAATGAAAAACCAAAAATGAAAACCTAATTAAACTATTACAATCCGAAAACTTATTATACAAAACCAAAAACTATAAAATTTAAGCAATCCGAAATTTAGACAAATATACATATAAACAATTGTTACAAAGTAACACTTCATCAAATTAAACAATTTTAATTTCCCCGGCAACGGCGCCAAAAATTGATGGGACCATAATACAAGCACAATTTGTACCTGCAAAATAATCTCATACATATATATTACCCTTCTTGTGTCGAGTGTAGTATTGACAAGTAGGGATCGTTCTATCCGGGGAAATCAAGGGCATTTAATTCACACAAAGCATTATAAATAAATATGAGGGAGTTTGGAAAGTGTATCTAAACATCTATATGTAGCGAAAATTAAACCTAAAATTATTATTTACATATGATCATCTTCTCCACAAGAACACATAACACGAAAACACAAACACATGCATTAATCGAAAATAAAAGATTCAAGGCAGCAATAATTCACATAGCACTTAGACAAATTTAATTCCAATTCTAATTAGAGCCCTCAGTGGTTCATCTAATCGTTAAGACTTCTTAATTATCTAGAGTTAACTCAGCGTATAATCCCAAACATAGTATTAATCAGTTTAAAGACACTCAGCGTAGAAATTAAACACAATTAACACATAAGCACAATAAGTCGAATCAGAGACATGCAACAAGTATGACGTCACCTCACCTTGCTATAACATGTAAATTTTCATGGTTATAAACGCCCTAATAAACAATCTAAATCACAGCAACTCAGCGTATGAAGCAATCTAAATTGTTTTGGTATATCAAATCGGAACACAAGGAGAAGCCACAAAGTCAGCCCTTATGCACACAATTTGTGATGCACGAACTCATGAAAATTAATCAAATATCATCAAGAACATATATAAAAAGCTACTGCCCTAAACCTAATAATTACGAAATCAACTTGCAAAATTATATACAATATATCATAAGAACCCAAAATCTAATTCAGCAATCACATATAAACCATGAATCAAATTCGCAATCAATATATGAATCCAAAATAAAATTTGAAAATCCTTAATAAAGTATACAAACTAAAAGTTATAATCCAACAAATCATACAACATGATATTGTAATTCATACAGAAAAACTAAAGAGCCAAGAGTTTAGTCGAATCACACTTTAGAAGAACCTTGAAGATGCTTCAGCAAAGGATGAACACGAAGATGAAAGGATGGTGCGAATTGGAAAGGTGAAGGTGGTTCGGCAATTCAGTTTCTGTATAGGATTTGTGGAGGCAATTTGGTAGAGTTTTGGCTAGTATTTTGTGAGAGAAAAGATGATTGATATAAGGGCTGCCGACTTCTTTATATAGGAGAGAGGAGGAGCATTAGGGTTTTGTCTCTTAAGAATTTCGGCAAGGCTGCTAGGGTTAGGTTTTTAGGTTTGTGCCGAAACTCTCCTTCTTCTTTTCTTGTAAGGTAAGTCTTCTCTTCTTCATTAATTCCCACCGAATTTCCCTTGATAATTACTGAAAAATTCTTCCTTTTCTTCTAGAGTAATTCAGCATAAAACCTAAATGAACTTTTATGGAATCAAGTCTAGATTCATTTAGGTTTTCTTCATGTATTTCGAAATATAACTTCTCTTTTAATTCGGAATCAATTTCCTTCTTTGATCCGAATTCTTCTTTGAATTGTGGATGGAATTCAGTCCACCTTCGTCTTGTAATTCTTCATGTAATTCGGCAAAACCCTTCCTATGCCGAATTCTTCTTTCTTGTCGTGCACTTCTCTTGCAATGCATGTGCATGGCATGCTTCTTTCTCATGTGCAAGGCATGCTTTTCAATTAATCTAATTTCTCTTCTTTTAATTCCCTGAAAATAATAAAGAAAATAAATATATGTTAGGGAATTAATATTATGCATGCCGAAATTAGTTAGAGTAAGAGTTTGATTCCATTTAGGTTTCCTGGTTCAACAAGGAGTTCTACTTTCACTGAAACTCTTAAAACCTTCGACGTTTTGAGAAACGTCGAGCCATTGTAGACTCCTGAACTGATTAGGATTCCTGATGTGACAAGGAATTCTACTTTGAATCAAACTCTTCATAAAATGATCAAATTTCGACATTTAAGCTCTTTTCAGATATCAACTCTACCAAAGATTCCGACTCGATTAAACGACTCTATAAAACAATAATAAGGGTTAAACAATTGCATAAATGAGGGTAAAACACTTTAAGAACGCCGCATATTATGCTCCTATCAAAGCTTCTCCTGAACAAAAAGCTCAAGCCCTGATGTTTCTCAGGCGCCATATCCATCCAACGCTCAAGAAGCAATACCTGGGGAAGATCGATCCCAAAGAGCTATGGGACATCCTCAAAGACCGCTTCGATAATGTGCATGACGCACAGCTCCCTGACCTTCTGTCAGATTGGGAGCAAATCCGCTTGTTGGATTTTGATTCCGTCCAGGAATACCATCAGACTATGCTTAATTTACAGTCTCATCTGAGCTTTTGTGGGGTCGACAAGACCGACGATGATATGATGGAGAAGACTTTCACGACGTTCCCAGAATTTGCGTCTATGTTGTCGCATCAGTACCGTGATCTTCGTGAGAAAGGGACCATCAAAACCTTCAGTGACTTGATGAATGTGCTTCAAAGAAAGGAGAGGTATCATGAGTTGATTCTTACTACCAACAAAAGGCCTAAAGGTCCGAAATTTTTAGTCGAATCTCACCAAGCCCGTGGTAGGGCTCCTAAGCCAAAGAGTCAACCTCGCGAACGTCGAGCACCACCACCACCACGTGCGCCAAGAGCAACACGTGGGGGGAGAAGAGGAAGTGGAGGTGCCGGCCCTAGCCGGAACCTCACATGGAAACGGGACGGCGGCGGCGCCGCCACTCCTAGAGGGGGGAACCGGTTCTGTTCCGACCCCAAGCGTGGTGGCTACGCCTCGAGCTCAGCTTCGGCTCCTTGTTTCAAATGCGGCTCCAAGAATCACTTCCAACATGATTGCAAAGCAAGTAGAGATGTCCAAGCTGCTTACAAGAAACACAAGCAATACATGGAACAAGAAACGAACTATGTAGGAGATTTTGAGGAAGAAGAGTACGATGAAGAAGATACCAACTTCACCATCGATGACTTCCAACCTACGAAGAAGCTTAGGACTCAGGAGTATGATACTCCGGATTATGAATAAGTATTTGACTTAGGTCATGAGATACATGTTCAAGTTTGATTTTGATTGTAATTTTTGGCTTTCTTAGTCATAATTCACGACTTTGTTCGATAAGTCGTTTGATTTAGAACATCCTTGATGTACTTTTGAGTTGTCATCAATAAAATTTCTCTTATTTAATGAATGATTCGAGATTTTTACATCCCTATGAAAGCAAAATTGGTTCAATGCGTCCAATTCTCAATGGCATAATTATTTTGAGTTCACCACGATTTTGGTGATGTTAACTCAATATCCGAAATAAAATCACAAAGACAAAACAGACAAAACGAAAGAATCGCAAGAAATCGCGTTGCACATTCGGCCAAGCCCTTGGCTGCCTCTAGACAGTCTCGGCAGTGAGCCTCGGCAGCCTTGCGTCATGCCGGCTCGACACTGAACCCGGTTTTTCATTTTTCGCCTCGGACACGTCTCGACTTTTGTCCCGACACGTCCTCGGCCATGAACCCGGCTTTGACACCAACATCGATAGCCAATCGAAAAATGTAACTTTTGCATAAATGGCTCGGCAACAACTTGTCTCCGGACTCGACATGCTTCGGATTTAGCTCAACCATCGCATCGTATTGCCTCAATGCCTAACCGGCACTCACCTCTCGCCTTGCTTCGGCTCGGCATTAGGGTGGCTTCGGCCTTGCCACGGCTTAGGCTTTGGCTTGGCCCCGGCCTTTGCCTTGGCCAAAAATTGATGGAGCTATTATCCAAGCATATTGTACCTGCAAAACAACTTCATACAAATATTACCCTATTGTGTCATCGTTAGTATAGGACAAGTAGGGATCGTTCAGTCCGGGGAAATCAAGGGCGTTCAATCACATAAAGCATTACAAAATCATATTGGGGGTTTGAAATTTGATTCTATACTACTGAAAATTACGAAAATAAATCCTAAATTATATATTTACATGTGATCAACATCTTTCCAACAAAACACATCAAACAAAAACTCACATGCACATAACAAACCGATCAAAGACAATAATACGGCAGCAACTTTATTGAATCTGATTTCATGCAATTTAGTTCCAATTATAACTAGAGCCCTTCGTGGTTCATCTAATCATTCAAAACTCCTCAATTATTTAGAATTAGCTTCGTGCATAATCCTAAACATAGTGCTAATCAGTTTAAAGACACTTCGTGTAGAAATTAAACCAAGAAACACATAAGCACAATGAGTCGAATTGGAAACATGCAACAAGTATGGCGTCACCTCACCTTGCTTCAACATAGATATTTTCTGAATTACTCTATCCCTTAGAACCAATACAAGATAAATCAACTTCGTGTATAACTTACCTCATATTTGTGGTTCGGTAACATAAAGAATTAAACCCAAGATCAGCCTAGCTAAAGCTTCACTTAACCCTAAAACTTGTTGTGCATACGAATTCAGAAAATAAACCAAATAAAATCATCAAATCATCAAACAAAGTTACTGCCCTATTACCATACAATCAATTCGTCATACACATGTTCATCAATTAGACAAAAAGAAAACCAAAACACATAACAGAATTTCGGAAATCCAATGTAAAATTAATAAAACCAAATAACAAACCACAAATCCTTACAAACTTCATAGACAAAGTTAAGTAATTATACAGAAAATTACAAGCCATGAGAGATGAGTGAATCACACTTTAAAAGAAACCTTGAAGAGGAATCGGCAAAGGAAGATTCGGTGGGATGATGTCTTGCGATCGGAAGTGGTGGTGGTGAATGGTGGAATCGGCTTGAATTTTCTTTGGAATTTGTGGTGCTAATTGGACAGAATTTTGGCTAGTGAAAAGTAAGAGAGAAGAGATATTTTCTGTGTAAAAATCGTCCAATATATAGAGGCAAAAGGTTGGCTGCAACTAGGGTTCACAAAACCTAGTTTTTCTCAAACTTATCCTGTTGGCAGATTTGACCTCCGAGTAAAGATTATGGAATATCTTTCTCTAGAAAATAGATATTGAGGTGATTCTAGATGGGTTAGAAACTAGACTCCCGTAGCTTTCTATCCATATAAGGCTCGAACTCTGATTCATTGTGAGCTGTTCGGGAGAGTCCGTGGAAGTTGGATGACGTGCACAGGAATTTTGCCGAATTTGATCAGGATTTGTTGCGATTTTCTTCCTCTATTTTCTGTCGAAAATTCCCAAGATAATGACTGAATAATTGAGCAATATCTCTTTAGGTTTTCAATGAATTAATTCAGCCAAAAATCTTGCACAAAGGATGAAATTCAGTCCACATTCGTAAGCCAAATCCATGTAGAACTCGGTTTAGGTTTTCTTCTTTCGGCAGACTTGACCTTCGTGTATTCAAACTGACATAACGTTTTGTTCAGGAAAGCTTTTGCTGCGATTCCAGTTGCATATGAAACTAGACTCGTAAAGCTTTCCAACGGTGTATGGCATGTTCTCTGGTTTTAAGCGATGTGTTCCACAGAAATTCTGGAAGTCAGGACACAGTCCCAGGAAAATCCTGGTAGTCCCTGGTGATCTTTGCTCAAACTGCCAAGTTGCAGCCATCGTTTGGGTGACTTCCCGAACTCCGATTGATCATAAATTTTGACACAATATACTTTAGCTTGCCATTTATATGCATACCAAATTTCATCAAATTTGGAAAAGGATAGATCAGTTTAGCACATGCCTCAATATCACAAAAAAGACATATTTTACTTTATTTCAAGATTTCTATACTTAGTCTTTTTTCTGATTATTAAGCACACTTTCTCCAAAACTCTACAAAAATGACACTAAACTAAATTATGACTCTATCTTAGGTAAATAAGGGTTAAACGAAGCATAAATGAGGGCATAAGCATATTAATATCGTCGCACATTGTGCTCCTATCAGCTACCCCAGACTTAGCTTTTGCTAGTCCCTTAGCAAAACAAAAACAAAAAGACTCAACTACTGCCCCTAAATGATTGTCTCAGGATCTTTAAAACACATAGCTTTCAAGTTTACGCATTCTAATGTAAGCACATAAATCCCAAGTGTCATAGATAGTAATCATGATATGAATAAGTCAGAAGTGAGAAAAATAAGCATGTAATCATGTCGAGTTAATTCAATCCTCCTCACTAGGCATACTCTCTTCTTTTCACACATGATTATGGCAATATTCACTCAAGGTATATGCAAGAGAACAGATTGTAAGGCAACAAATAGCTTGCATATTTCATCAAATAAAAGCACTTTGTGAATAGTATTTCCAGAAAAATCTCATGTAACAATTATGTGCACGAATGGACCAAAACCATATGCTTACTCTTGAGAAGATCTCCACAATCAAAGTTTACCAATCTTAAGAATCATGAAAAGATCAAAATAAAGGGGATAATGGGGTTAGGCATAAGGAATTCGAATTTAGAATAGTGGTGATAAAATGTCACCAAGACTTAGAAAAGCTCAATACATCTTATGACTTCAATTCGAGGGCCAAATTTTATCATGTTGGACCCAAACTTCATTCTTTTCTTTCCCAAAACATAGTGAACAAGGACAAAGGTCAAATATATCAATAATAGACCTTCAATTATCAAACAACTCCAAATTCACAATAAGAACTCAATCTAAACTTTTCTTTTCTTTTGTTTGCTGAAATCTTTTATTCTTTGTTTCGGATCGAATTTTTATTTTCTTTTTCTGTCCGATTTCTCTTTAATTTCTTTTTGTTTCGGCAACACATATATTTCTTTTTATAATTTTGGATTGGCTCATGATGTGAGCCGAAGCTCGCATGCAATAATAAACCCTGCAATCGTTAGTAGTATAGACATAAGTAGGGATCGTTCTAGGCCGGGGATTAAGGGTACCTGAGATATGAAATTGTTAGACAAATATATATATATATATACACACATAAACGTCACATATGGGGGATGGTATGAATCGGCAGCAAGCTGCCCTAGAACTAGGTGACACGAAAATTAAACCTAAGCTAATATATACAAGTGATCATCATCTCTCACACAAAACAGTTCACACAAAGGACTCTTTAACAAGTAAATTTGCATACAATAAGGTAAGAGACAAGCATTTAACATGTTCAAGACCAAAATTAGTTTCGACACAACTAGAGCCTCCAACAGTTTTCCAATTGTTAGACTTCTTAATTTCTTAGAAACTACTCCAACGTATGACTTCTAAGGTGATGCTAATCCGGTTTTATACGTTTTAACATTTAATCATATGAGTCTAAATCGAAGACAAGCAAATAAGTAAGGTTGTCAATCATCTTATTTAACTTGCAAGTTCTAAGGTTGTTAGACCTAGGTGAGCAACACAAAACAAACTACTCCAACGTATGACTTATCCGTGTCTATCACATGAAACCTAGCACTTAGAATTACATGCTAACCATAACTAGTGTGTCGGTTTAAATGCCCTAACCTTAGTTCTAACCAATTTAAGTTTAAACATGTGAAATACCACTGCCCTAATTATCAATGCATACAAAAACACAAGTTAAAATTGCAAAAACAAATTACATAAACTTCAACAAATCGGTTCATACAAAAGTTTAGCAAAAACCAAGAAACGAAACAAGTTCTTACAAGACAACCAAACAAAACTAAATACAAAAGTCATAGGGTGAGTGGATCACACTTTTAGAACCTTTGAAGACTCCTCGAGATGTGACAAGATGATGCTTGCTGATCGGCAGAACCACAGATGTAGGGATCGGCAGAACAACAAGGTGAAGGGTACGGCAGTTTTGGTGGTGGTGGTGATGGGTTTTGGCTAAGTATTTAGGTGTTGGTGTTTTAGAGACTTGGTAGAGCTTTAGGCTAGTATTTTATGCTTGAGATGAGATGATTTTCAGAATGAAAAAGTGAGGGTTTTTATAGGAGAGGGGACTGTCGGCAGCCCTATAGCAAAAGGAATAGAGAAAACCAAGTGGGATAAGGATTTGCAACCTTCCTTTTATGGTTCAATTAGGTTTTCTTTTTCTGAAATTTTCTTCAAGGCTTGGGCTTCACATCTTCATGGACTTCTTGTATGATCTTGGACTTCATTTGATATGTCTTGGTCCATCGAAAATACCCCAATTGCCGGCAGCAACACTTTGGCACGAATCTGTCCCAATCGGCAGCTTCTCCTAGTTTGACTAGGAGAACTTCTTTCTTTATATTTTTCTTCAATGCCCTGGCCTAGTGTCTTCCTATTTCCTTTCTTAAGCTTGGACCATCTTCACATATGCATTTGTACACCATTTGGTCCATTAAAAACAGAAAACACAAAAAGGGGGCAGTAGGTTCCTGGAATCGGCAGATTTGACGTTGCTGTAGTAACTCCGGCATATCTCCATCCTCGGAGCTCCGATTGATGCGATTCTAAGTCTCAGATAAACTAGACACATGTGGCCATCTCCCCATAAAACAGTTCGATCAAATTCCTTTTGAAACGTCGGGAATGAATTTTTGAAGTTGGGACACAGTCCCAGGAAAATCCTGGAAGTCCCTGGATTGGAATGCTCGGACTGCCGTTTTGCAGCCAACGTTTCGGTGACTTCCCGAACTCCGATTGATCTGAAATTTTAACACAGCATTCCTCAGTATATGAATATTAAGCACACCAAATTTCATTGAATTCGGACAAGGATATATCATATGTTTACTCATCTCAAAATCGCGAAAAAGACATATTTTGCACTATTTTCCAGATTTCTCAGACTTAGTAATTTTTCGGATTCTAAAGTATTTTTCGCCAAACTCTACCAAATTAACACTAAACTATATTATGACTCTATCTTAAACAAATAAGGGTTAAACAAAGCATAAATGAGGGCATAAGCATATAATATCGTCGCACATTGTGCTCCTATCAACTACCCCACACTTATCCTTTGCTAGTCCCTTAGCAAACTAAATTAAACTAGACTCTAAACAAACTATCGCCCCTAACAATTTGTCTCAGGCTCGTATGTACACATAGCTTTCAAGTTAATGCATGAGAATGCTAAGCACGAAAATTCCAAGCTTCATGAACATGTAACATCAATATGAACATATAAGAGCAAAAGGTAAGCATGTAAACATGTTAAAGCTAATTAAAATCACCTCACTAGGCATACTCTCTTCTTTTCTCTCGAAGCATGGTTATTCACACATAAGTATATGCAAGTGAAAGATAATGAATTACAAAGAGTGACTTGCATATATCAAAGAAACGAAAGCACTTTGTGAATTTTGATGGAAAAACCTCATATGATAACTATATGCACCAATGAACCAAAACCATATGCTTACTCTTGAGATAATCTCCACAATCAAATTTAACCATCTTAAGAATCATGAAAAAGATCAATAAAAGGATTGTAATGGGGCTAGGCTAAGAGGTATTCGATATTTGGATAAGGAGGCTCAAAAACGTCACTAAGGCCTTTAGCAAAGCTCAAATCTCCTTATGTCTTCTCGCCGAAAGGGTGAAATTTCATCTTGTTGGACCCATACTTCATTCTTTTCTTCCCATAAAACATTACAACAATAATCAAGACAATAGCCATGCACAAAATTTTTGTTTTTCAAGCCTATGCCGTACACATTTTTTTCTCTTTTCTTGCTCTCGGCATTTTTCTTTTGGTCCGAGCATTTTTTTCTTTTCTTTTCATAGGCACGGCATGCATACATTTTTCATATAATTTTATGGCTAAGTCTACCCCACACTTGTTCTTCTTCATCACACACGCGAAAACGCTTTCAAAAATCAAGCTTTGCCGACACACAAGGTAAAGGCATCACTATACTAAGCTCATGGAAAGTGTTTTAAGGATGATGAAAGAAAAGGCTCAACATAGGCTCAAAGGGGTTTACTAAGGTGTCCCACGACGGGCTCCAATAGGGCTCATGCTTTATTTGGCTTTGGTGGTAAACCTAAATGATCTTTATTCAATCATATTCAAAATCAAAGTATTTTATGATATAAACGTTTCGAAAATCAACAAGAGTAAGTTCTAGCATACTAGAGTTCATTAAAAGCTATGGCATATAGTCATCGAATATGCAAAGAATTATGAGGTTTCATGCTTCCTACAAATCTATTGAATTTTATCTTTTATCGCTCAAGAAGAAAGCAAATTGGCACAAAAGCTCACATAGGTTATAATCGAAATGAATTAGCTAAAACATGCATGCTTCGTTAATCAACAAGTCTTACATGCACATAATCCATGAAACTCACAATTTTAATTGTATGCACAACTATCATCTATGTATGCAAAGAGGAGAAAAACATCATTGACATATTAGGGGCATCCTTAAGACTCGAAACAAACAAATTAAACACTCTATTTTTGTGGAACAATTTTCTGAATTTTTCTCTTCTAAACTAAGCACACAAAAAGCAAAAACAAAAACAAAAACAGAATACGTTAACCCACCCCACACTTAGAAAATTACATTGTCCTCAATGTAAGCACAAAACAATATCAATGAATTTCCTAAGCATGCAATTGACTAACATATACCAACATATCATCACAAATCAAAGAAAAAGAGAAGGGTTAAGAAATTTCAAACTCTCGGTGATGGCTCCTTCACTTTTCTTTGATCGACATGGGTGGCCTCCCAAGTAGCGCTTTGTGTTTATAGTCCATAGCCTAGACTTTTCACCGGTCATATTTCATGTGTTCATCTTGTTCCAAAGTAACTCAAATCGGCATGAAGAAGGGCAACAAGAAGATCATTGCATGCTGTATCCGATTCTGTTGCACTTTGCGTGTCCGGGTGAATCGGCGTGTCCGGCTCGACAGCTTGCGTATCCGGCGTATCCAGTGGTTCAATATGGCTGTGCTGATCCTCATGCGTCAAATCTTCAATCCTGCCGGCAATGGCAGGTCCGGCAGGTGGTTCGGTTTCAGCAGGAGTGAGGTCCGGCCTCTCGGCTGCTTTGTCCGTGTCCGGCATTGTGGTGATGCTGCCGGCAATTGCAAGTCCGGCAGCCTCTTGGTTTGGTGGTGGCGTGGCTGCAGCAGATGATTGTGAAGGCAGCTCGGCAGCAGCTTGTGGGGTGTCTCCAAGAACAATTGTGTCCTCAAATGCATCAAAAGGTGCATGAAAATGCTTGAGGCGATGGCCATTAACCTTGAAAGTCTTGTGGGTTTGCAAATCTTGAATTTCCACGGCTCCATGAGGGAACACACGAGCAATGACAAAAGGGCCAATCCAACGAGAGCGCAACTTTCCCGGAAAGAGTTGAAGCCGTGTATTAAACAAGAGAACTTTTTGCCCAACTTCAAACTTCTTTCCCCGAATCATCTTGTCATGGTACGCTCTTGTCTTTTCCTTATAGATCCAAGCGGCCTCATATGCTTCATTGCGTATTTCTTCAAGTTCATTGAGTTGAAGCTTCCTATGAAGGCCGGCCTCATTGATGTCCATGTTGAAATTTTTAACGGCCCACCATGCTTTATGTTCTAACTCAACCGGTAAGTGACATGCTTTGCCATAAATCAACCGAAAAGGAGACATACCTAACGGTGTCTTGTATGCAGTCCTATAAGCCCACAAAGCATCATCGAGACGAACACTCCAATCCTTCTTTGAAGGTCCAACGGTTTTCTCAAGTATTTGCTTGATCTCTCGATTACTTACCTCGGCCATTCCACTTGTTTGGGGATGATAAGGTGTAGAAACCTTATGTGTGACTCCATACTTCCTCAACAAGGCTTCAATGGTGCGGTTACAAAAATGGGATCCTCCATCGCTAATCAAGACCCTTGGAACTTCAAAACGTGAAAAGATGTTGGTCTTGAGAAACCCGGCTACCACCTTGGCATCATTGGTGCGAGTAGCCCTTGTTTCGATCCACTTCGACACATAATCAACCGCAAGCAATATGTAAAGGAAGCCCTTACTTAAAGGAAACGGTCCCATAAAGTCAATCCCCCAAACATCAAAAATCTCAACCACAAGGATAGGCGTGAGTGGCATTTGGTCACGTCGGCTAATCTTCCCCACACGTTGGCACCTATCACACGCCTTGCAAAACATGAATGCATCTTTAAAAATTGAAGGCCAATAGAAACCACAACTAAGAACCTTTAATGCCGTCTTCTTGGGTCCAAAATGCCCACCGCAAGCTTCACTATGACAAAAGGTAAGAATAGAACGATGCTCATTCTCCGGAACACATCTTCGAATAACTTGATCACCACATTGCCTCCATAAGTACGGATCATCCCAAAGATAATGACGTGACTCCTTCTTGAGTTTCTCACGTTGGTGGCGTGGCAAAGTACAAGGGATTGTCTAAGTGGCAAGAAAGTTGGCGATGTCGGCATACCAAGGCTCAAGAACTTCAAGTCGAAAAAGTTGCTCGTCCGGAAAGGTTTCACATAGGGGCAGTCGATCCTCTTCCTTGATAAGTCTACTCAAATGATCGGCTACAACATTCTCTACTCCTTTCTTGTCTTTAATCTCAATATCGAACTCTTGAAGTAAAAGAATCCATCGAATGAGCCTCGGCTTAGCATCCTTCTTTGTCATAAGATATTTCAAAGCGGCATGATCACTATAAACAATAACCTTGGAATTCAAAAGATATGATCGAAACTTTTCCAAAGCAAAAATTACCGCTAAGAGTTCCTTCTCCGTTGTTGTGTAGTTGAGTTGAGCATCGTTGAGAGTCCTTGAAGCATAGTAAATGGCGCATGGCTTCTTCTCAATTCGTTGTCCAAGTACCGCTCCAAGTGCATAGTCACTAGCATCACACATCAACTCAAATGGCTCGTCCCAATTAGGGGACACAAGAATCGGCGCCGTACACAAAAGTTGCTTCAATCGGCAAAAGCTTGCCTCACATGCCTCAGACCACTCAAACGTCACCTCCTTTTGTAACAAGTTGCTCAATGGCTTGGCAATTGAAGAGAAGTCTTTAATAAATCTTCGATAAAACCCCGCATGGCCAAGAAAACTTCTCACATCCTTCACACACCTAGGGCTCGGCAATGCTTGTATGAGCTCCACTTTGGCTTTGTCAACTTCTAAGCCTCTTGCCGAAATAATGTGCCCTAGAACAATGCCTTGCGTGACCATGAAATGACACTTCTCCCAATTGAGCACAAGATTCGTCTCTACACACCTCTCAAGTATCTTCTCCAAGTTCCCCAAGCATGCATCGAAGGTGCCTCCATACACACTAAAGTCATCCATAAACACTTCGATAATGTCTTCAATAAAATCCGAGAAGATAGCATACATACATCTTTGAAACGTGCCGGGTGCGTTGCATAGTCCGAATGGCATCCGCCGATAAGCAAACGTGCCAAATGGACAAGTAAAAGTGGTCTTCTCTTGATCATCCGGGTGTATCATGATTTGATTGTAGCCACTATAACCATCAAGAAAACAATAGAAAGAATGGCCGGCTAACCTCTCTAGCATTTGATCCATAAATGACAAAGGCATGTGATCCTTCCTCGTTGTAGCGTTGAGCTTCCTATAGTCGATGCACATCCGATGACCGGTTACAAGTCTTTGTGGCACAAGCTCATTCTTCTCATTCTTGACAACCGTTACACCACTCTTCTTCGGCACTACTTGCACGGGAGATATCCACTTACTATCCGAAATTGGGTAAATCACCCCACAATCCAGCAACTTGATAATCTCATCTTTCACAACTTTCATCATGGGAGGGTGAAGTCGACGTTGAGCTTCCTTAGTCGGCTTAGCTCCTTCTTCTAACAAGATGCGATGAACACAAGTAGTAGGGCTTATTCCCTTGATGTCCGCTAACGTCCAACCTATGGCGGTCTTGTACTTCTTAAGCACACGTATCAAATCAACCTCTTGCTTCTCACTAAGCATTGAAGACACAATAACTGGTAGTGTATCTTCTTCTCCAAGATAAACATACTTCAAGTGACTAGGGAGTTCTTTAAGTTCTAACTTTGGGGCCTCTTCCACACTTGGTCAAAATTTTGTTGTGGCACTTGGAATTGACAAGAACGAGTTCCTCGGATACATTGGTGTGGCATCGAGTTCGGCAGCCACCTCTCTAAGGCTCGGCATCATGATGTAGGGCTCGGCAATGCTTGGCTCTGCCTTGCTTGGCTCGGCCTCTTCTTGCACTCGTTCTCCCCTCTTGTCAAATCCGACCCCTTGCTCAATCGCTAATTGCTATGCGTCGAGCGAGGTCGACATAACTTGCTCGACCTCCTCCAAAACATCAATGGCACAACCCTCCTTCAAATCAACATTGGGGAATTTCATGGCATCAAACACATTGAACTTAATCACCTCACCATCAAACTCCATAGTTAGGTTGCCCTCGGCCACATCTATCTTCGTGCGCGCGGTCCTCATAAATGGTCTCCCTAGTAGCAATTGAGTGCTATTGACCGGCGAATCCTCCATCTCAACCACATAAAAATCGGCAGAGAATATCAATTGATTGACTTGCACCAACACATCCTCCACATAACCCTCCGGATACTTACTTGAGCGATCCGCAAGTTGAATGATGACATTATCCTTCTTGAGAGGCCCTATACTCAACGTTTGATACACATTGAGTGGCATGACATTGATCGATGCACCCAAATCCAACATTACATCCTCAAAACGAGTATTGCCTATGACACAAGGCACATTGAAGCTTCCCGGATCCTTCATCTTTGGTGGTAACTTCTTTTGAATAACGGCCGACACCGTCTCGCTCATAGTCACCACACGAGTCTCCCTAGTATGCCTTCTAGCCATGCAAAGCTCCTTCAAAAACCTAGCATACTTCGGTACTTGCTTAATGCACTCCAACAAAGGGATGTTGACTTGCACTTTCCGGAAAATCTCCAACACCTCCTCATCGGACTTATCCTTCTTCGATCTAGCAAAGCGAGAAGGAAATGGAATGCTTGATGTCGGCACCCCTCCCTTGCTTGCTTGGCTCGGCAATACTTCATTCACTGATGTTGCAGGATCGTACTCAAGTTCATTGCGCAGCCCCTTATCTTTTACATTGTGGCCGGCCTCTCTACTTTGCTCGGCAATGTTCTTCTCGGCAGTTTCTTTCATGCCGGTTGCATCATAGGTCTCGGCTGCACCATGGTTGCCGGCTGCAGCCCTTTGTTCTTCAATATGGCTGCCGGCAATGACAGGTCTGGCAGCCCTCTCGTCATCCTTAATGCCTTTAAAAGTCACTCGCTTCTTCTTTGGACTTGTTGGAGGAAACAACTCTCTTCCGCTACGAGTTTGAATCACTTTCGCTTGCTCGTTCCTCGGATTGGGAATCGTATTGCTTGGCAACTTCCCTTGCTCATTAAATCTTCCCATGAAATCTATAACTTAGCGCATTTGAGTCTTGAGCTCACCAATGCCCTTTTGATGATTTTTTTGCCCCGCAAGCAATGCTTGAGTAGCACTTGACAATGATTGGAGCAAAGCATCGTAGTTGGGATTGCTAGGTGCAGCTTGGCCTTGGCTCGGCCCCCCTTGGTGTGGCACGGCTTGGTGAGTGCTCGGCATGGCATTATAGTTGCCATGATTCGGTTGAAACGGCTGCCGAGGCACAAACGGTGCCCTTGGTGCAAATGGTGCTCCTCCCTCTCTTGGTTGCATAGGTGCCCTAAGCACATTGTCATTATTTGCCCATCGAAAGTTCGGATGATCATTGAACCTCGGATTGAAGTTCCCAAAACGTTGGCCTCCTTGAAAACCAATTGCATTGCACTCCTCTACTCCCTCATTAACTCCAAATTGAGGGCATTGTTCGGTCTCATGGCCCTCGGTGCAAATTCCACAAACACTAGCACGCTTCTTCATCAAATTACTCACCAAGTCGGTAAGCTTGTCCACTTTATCCTCTAACTTTGAGCTTGAAGACGTCTCATGCACTTTCTCATTCCTTTGCACATTGCTTCGTGCCATGCCAAATTGTTGGTTGTTCAAGGCACGAACTTCCAACAAACTTCTTGCCGCACCGGCATTTAACTCCAAAAAGCTACCTCCCGCGGCCGAGTCAAGAAACTCTCTCTCCATGACGCGCAATCCCTCATAGAAATATTGCAACAAGAGCCCATCGCTAATGCCATGCGATGGACACAAAGAAACTAGGGACTTGAACCTCTTGTAGTAGTCGAAGAAAGTCTCATCTCCGGCTTGCTTCACACTTGTTATTTGCTTCCTCAGATCAGTGATACGTGAAGCAGGAAAGTATTTGAGCAAAAACTCATCCATCATAGTACTCCACGAAACAATGCGACGACTAGGCACCTCAAACAACCACTCCTTCGCTTGATCTTCTAAAGAAAACGGAAATGCCTTCATTTTGAAGTGTTGCAAATCGGTCCCTCTTGGACACATAGACTCTGTGGTGAAGTTAAACCACTGTAGATGCTTGTTAGGATCCTCACTTGGCATCCCATAAAATGATTTCAGCTTATGGAGGAATCCACTCCTCAATTCCATCTCTCCAGTCTTGTCAGCTTCCAAGGGAGGATAAGTGATATTTGAAGGAGCAATACCAGATCCAGCAACATGACCATTCTGTGATCGGATTGATGCCATTATCTCTTCTTCTTCCTCTGATTCGGCAAAGGCTACAAATTCTGGATTCTCAAGATCACACGATGACGAAACAACTGAAGGAGAACTCGGCAAACTGTCAGAAACGGATGGCACTGATGGTGATGACGGCAATGATGGCACTGATGAACTGGTTGGTGACGATGGTGGTAATGGCACAAAACGAGCAATAGCGAGTTCTTGATCTAAACGTTGCAAACGGCCTTGAAGATCTCTTGTCCAAATATTAGATTCGGACATGCATTATTTCTGAAATTTGCAACATTTAAACAAGTTAGAACATCGTAAAGAAATAGAAAGCAAGAATATACATCATTACAACCCACGGCATTGGCGATTACACAATAAATTTCAACAATGATTCACATATAAAGACTCGGCAAAGGCAAACAAATTTCGGCAAAGCATAAATATCATTCGGCAACATGAGAAGAAAAATTGGAACGTTCATGATCATGTAATCGCTAAGTCTAATTTCTTTTAAATTTGTTCTAACTCTCGAAGTACGTGGAGCAGAGGAGATAACGGTGCAATGGACTGATACAGCCCCCGGTAGTATCATGCTTAACCCGATATACCTCAAGAGTTTGAACCACACAACATGTTTTATCTTTGAAGAGAATAGGCCACATATGTCAAGTTATGTTCTAGCGTCTAAAGTGAAGTGATGCTTCGGCACAAGCTGTCGACTAGGTCGTGCGTATTTTACGTTTCAAAGGTCATTAAAATCACGGAGGGCGAACCCCCTACAGGAACCAGGCAGGACTCGTTGTTGGACACCACGGAGGGCGAACCCCCTATCGACTCACTCACCGAGAATGAACATCAGTCTATGGGCCTTGAGATCCAGTTAAACAAACCTGAGAACCATATCTATGAAAATAACTTCCCCATACTTTGTAAAACAAACACGGATCCCTAGCAGTCTACAAGTGTTGATTAAAACCGCCCTCAACCTCATAGAAGTAATACTATTGCCGAAAAGACGCTTATATGCGTGGGAGAGAAGTATCCCGCGTTTCCCAATCTACATAGAAACGGCCTCCAACATAGCACCATTCACATGAAGGGTTTTGGTTATGATCAACAAAAGTGGCTTCACCTACATGTTACACTTTAGAAACTACAATAAACTCAAACATACACAACACTATCAACTCCCTAAAAATTAAACTAAGTGATTACCAACATACATCAATATACGTCATGCAACTTCCGAAATTTAAACTCTACATGCCGAAGCATATTTCTACTTTACAAAATCCCAAAATAAGATTAAAATTACAACTTTACAACTTCAAAATCAAAAATTTCCAGCAACATATATACAACAATAACATAAAACAAGTTTTTATAATCCCCGGCAACGGCGCCAAAAATTGATGTGAGCCGAAGCTCGCATGCAATAATAAACCCTGCAATTGTTAGTAGTATAGACATAAGTAGGGATCGTTCTAGGCCGGGGATTAAGGGTACCTGAGATATGAAATTGTTAGACAAATATATACATATATACACACATAAACGTCACATATGGGGGATGGTATGAATCGGCAGCAAGCTGCCCTAGAACTAGGTGACACGAAAATTAAACCTAAGCTAATATATACAAGTGATCATCATCTCTCACACAAAACAGTTCACACAAAGGACTCTTTAACAAGTAAATTTGCATACAAGAAGGTAAGAGACAAGCATTTAACATGTTCAAGACCTAAATTAGTTTCGACACAACTAGAGCCTCCAACAGTTTTCCAATTGTTAGACTTCTTAATTTCTTAGAAACTACTCCAACGTATGACTTCTAAGGTGATGCTAATCCGGTTTTATACGTTTTAACATTTAATCATATGAGTCTAAATCGAAGACAAGCAAATAAGTAAGGTTGTCAATCATCTTATTTAACTTGCAAGTTCTAAGGTTGTTAGACCTAGGTGAGCAACACAAAACAAACTACTCCAACGTATGACTTATCCGTGTTACTCTATCACATGAAACCTAGCACTTAGAATTACATGCTAACCATAACTAGTGTGTCGGTTTAAATGCCCTAACCTTAGTTCTAACCAATTTAAGTTTAAACATGTGAAATACCACTGCCCTAATTATCAATGCATATAAAAACACAAGTTAAAATTGCAAAAACAAATTACATAAACTTCAACAAATCGGTTCATACAAAAGTTTAGCAAAAACCAAGAAACGAAACAAGTTCTTACAAGACAACCAAACAAAACTTCAACAAATCGGTTCATACAAAAGTTCATGCAACCTTCCTTTCATGGTTCAATTAGGTTTTCTTTTTCTGAAATTTTCTTCAAGGCTTGGGCTTCACATCTTCATGGACTTCTTGTATGATCTTGGACTTCAATTGATATGTCTTGGTCCATTGAAAATACCCCAATTGCCGGCAGCAACACTTTGGCACTAATCTGTCCCAATCGGCAGCTTCTCCTAGTTTGACTAGGAGAACTTCTTTCTTCATAATTTTCTTCAATGCCATGGCCTAGTGTCTTCCTATTTCCTTTCTTAAGCTTGGACCATCTTCACATATGCATTTGTACACCATTTGGTCCATTAAAAACAGAAAACACAAAAAGGGGGCAGTAGGTTCCTGGAATCGGCAGATTTGACGTTGCTGTAGTAACTCCGGCATATCTCCATCCTCGGAGCTCCGATTGATGCGATTCCAAGTCTCAGATAAACTAGACACATATGGCCATCTCCCCATAAAACAGTTCGGTCAAACTCCTTGTGAAACGTCGGGAATGAATTTTTGAAGTTGGGACACAGTCCCAGGAAAATCCTGGAAGTCCCTGGATTGGAATGCTCGGACTGCCGTTTTGCAGCCAACTTTTGGGTGACTTCCCGAACTCCGATTGATCTGAAATTTTAACACAACATTCCTCAGTATATGAATATTAAGCACACCAAATTGCATTGAATTCGGACAAGGATAGATCATATTATTACTCATCTCAAAATCGCGAAAAAGACATATTTTGCACTATTTTCCAGATTTCTCAGACTTGGTCATTTTTCGGATTCTAAAGTATTTTTCGCCAAACTCTACCAAATTAACACTAAACTATATTATGACTCTATTTTAAACAAATAAGGGTTAAACAAAGCATAAATGAGGGCATAAGCATATAATATCGTCGCACATTGTGCTCTTATCAGCTCACCCCACACTTGCTTCAAATCATCACATCAACTCACAATTCCACAGTAAAATTCAGCTTTACCAAGTCTTGATAACAAGGGAAAGGGTTAAACTATTCTGAGTTCAAGGAATGTGTTTCATGGTGATGAAAGAAAATGGTTGAATATAGGCTCAATGGGGTTAAAACTAAGGAGTCCTACGACCGGCACAAATTAGGCACATGCTTTGTTTGGCTTTGGTGGTAATCCTAACAAGATCTTTTCAATCATATTCAAAATCATAGCATAGTCATGAATAATAGTCTCAAAATTCAACAAGAGAAAGTTCTAGCATTCTAGAGTCCATCAAAAAGCTATAGCACATAGTCATTGATTATGCAAAGAACAATGAGATTCGAAAAATTTCTGCTCATTTATAATAACTCATGAAGAAAGCATATAGGCTCTAAAGCTCACATAGGATGTTATGGAATAAAATCAACTCAAACAAGCATGTTTCTCATATATCAATCAAAATCTCACAAATTCATACCAATCATAATATCCATGAAACTCACAATTTAATTCTTATGATTATGCAAAACCATCATCTATGCATTCCAAAATATAATCATCATAGACTCTTTAGGGGCATCCTAAGACTCAAACAAAACAAAACAAATGAAATTTTTTTAATTTTTCTGATTTTTCCGATTTTTTATTTTCTGTTTCTTTTAATGACTCAAACAAAAGACTCAAAACAAAAACAAACATGTGAAATATGTACCACTACCCCACACTTAGAAAATTACATTGTCCTCAATGTAAACCAGAAATAATGTTGTAATTTCTAAGCATATGATAAAATTCACAAGTTCCACATTCATACAATTCAACCAAAAAGAGTTTAGGGATTTAGAAAATTCAAACTCTCGTTGATGGTTCCTTCACAATTTTGGTTGAAATGGGTTGCCTCCCATGCAGCGCTTAATGTTTATAGTCTACTCAGCCTAGACTCTTCACTTCTTAATCAAGTTGTGGGCGACGCCTTTTGGAGTGCGCACTCCAAATTCGTGTCTTCTTACAATGGTTATCATAACTCGATGCATGATTACTCCACTCTTCAACTGCATCGCATCAAGATAAAGAAATTTAGAAGAGTGGAGATGAGAATTCAAAGAATAAGTTAGTAGTGAATTAGTGAATTAGCTAAAGTTAGAATTTAATTGCAAATTATGAACAAAAGTTTAGAGTGGTGGAACTCGTTTTTTGCAACACTTGTCGTCCTTCCCAAGTCAATGAGAGCTCCAATCAACTGTTTACAATGTAATTTTTCACCTCTTCCTTATGATCTGCAACGAACAATTAAACTCTACAAGAATCAACATGTATAGATTAGAAAGAATGAGTTAGAATAAGTTAGAGTATAGGTTAGAAATAAGTTAGAAGTAATATGTATAAGTTAAAAAAAAAATTAAAAAAAATTACTGTTCACGACACTATTACGATTTCACTGTTCACGATCACTGTTCACAGAAGAAAAAAAATTCAAGAGATCATACAATGACACACGAAATTTATAAAGTTACAAAGTAACACTTCATGAATCAAAACATTATAATTTCCCCGGCAACGGCGCCAAAAATTGATGGAGCTATTATCCAAGAACATTGTACCTGCAAAACAACTTCATACAAATATTACCCTCTTGTGTCATCGTTAGTATAGGACAAGTAGGGATCGTTCAGTCCGGGGAAATCAAGGGCGTTCAATCACATAAAGCATTACAAAATCATATTGCATTTAGGCTTTGTTTTATATTCTCCGGTTATTTCTCTTTTGTTTTGATTCTATTCAAATAGAAAACTAAGGATTCATCCTATATCACTTCGATTTGGATTGAAAAAACAAATAAAAGATAAGTAAAATTAAAATTAAATAGTCTTTTTCACAATATACACATCACGACCAGTATAAGTAAGTAATTCCTGAAACCCGAAAAAAGAAACAAACAAATTTTTTTTTGATCATACACAATTACATAATATAATTGGCAACAAAAGTTTATTTCTTTTTATAGTTTGATGTTGAAAAATCCGCGGATCTAGAAATTCATTTCGGACAATTGAACCTTCTCAAACTGTTTCTTTTTAAGAACCAAAAAGATTTGTGCCAAAATAACAGATGCCAAGAAGAGCAAAAGGCCTTGGACACGTGATGGATCTTGAAGTACTACTTCTGCATCCCCCTGACCAAATCCGCCCACATTAGGATTACTCGTTAATACTGAAAATTACGAAAATAAATCCTAAATTATATATTTACATGTGATCAACATCTTTCCAACAAAACACATCAAACAAAAACTCACATGCACATAACAAACCGATCAAAGACAATAATACGGCAGCAACTTTATTGAATCTGATTTCATGCAATTTAGTTCCAATTATAACTAGAGCCCTTCGTGGTTCATCTAATCATTCAAAACTCCTCAATTATTTAGAATTAGCTTCGTGCATAATCCTAAACATAGTGCTAATCAGTTTAAAGACACTTCGTGTAGAAATTAAACCAAGAAACACATAAGCACAATGAGTCGAATTGGAAACATGCAACAAGTATGGCGTCACCTCACCTTGCTTCAACATAGATATTTTCTGAATTACTCTATCCCTTAGAACCAATACAAGATAAATCAACTTCGTGTATAACTTACCTCATATTTGTGGTTCGGTAACATAAAGAATTAAACCCAAGATCAGCCTAGCTAAAGCTTCACTTAACCCTAAAACTTGTTGTGCATACGAATTCAGAAAATAAACCAAATAAAATCATCAAATCATCAAACAAAGTTACTGCCCTATTACCATACAATCAATTCGTCATACACATGTTCATCAATTAGACAAAAAGAAAACCAAAACACATAACAGAATTTCGGAAATCCAATGTAAAATTAATAAAACCAAATAACAAACCACAAATCCTTACAAACTTCATAGACAAAGTTAAGTAATTATACAGAAAATTACAAGCCATGAGAGATGAGTGAATCACACTTTAAAAGAAACCTTGAAGAGGAATCGGCAAAGGAAGATTCGGTGGGATGATGTCTTGCGATCGGAAGTGGTGGTGAATGGTGGAATCGGCTTGAATTTTCTTTGGAATTTGTGGTGCTAATTGGACAGAATTTTGGCTAGTGAAAAGTAAGAGAGAAGAGATATTTTCTGTGTAAAAATCGTCCAATATATAGAGGCAAAAGGTTGGCTGCAACTAGGGTTCACAAAACCTAGTTTTTCTCAAACTTATCCTGTTGGCAGATTTGACCTCCGAGTAAAGATTATGGAATATCTTTCTCTAGAAAATAGATATTGAGGTGATTCTAGATGGGTTAGAAACTAGACTCCCGTAGCTTTCTATCCATATAAGGCTCGAACTCTGATTCATTGTGAGCTGTCCGGGAGAGTCCGTGGAAGTTGGATGACGTGCACAGGAATTTTGCCGAATTTGATCAGGATTTGTTGCGATTTTCTTCCTCTATTTTCTGTCGAAAATTCCCAAGATAATGACTGAATAATTGAGCAATATCTCTTTAGGTTTTCAATGAATTAATTCAGCCAAAAATCTTGCACAAAGGATGAAATTCAGTCCACATTCGTAAGCCAAATCCATGTAGAACTCGGTTTAGGTTTTCTTCTTTCGGCAGACTTGACCTTCGTGTATTCAAACTGACATAACGTTTTGTTCAGGAAAGCTTTTGCTGCGATTCCAGTTGCATATGAAACTAGACTCGTAAAGCTTTCCAACGGTGTATGGCATGTTCTCTGGTTTTAAGCGATGTGTTCCACAGAAATTCTGGAAGTCAGGACACAGTCCCAGGAAAATCCTGGTAGTCCCTGGTGATCTTTGCTCAAACTGCCAAGTTGCAGCCATCGTTTGGGTGACTTCCCGAACTCCGATTGATCATAAATTTTGACACAATATACTTTAGCTTGCCATTTATATGCATACCAAATTTCATCAAATTTGGAAAAGGATAGATCAGTTTAGCACATGCCTCAATATCACAAAAAAGACATATTTTACTTTATTTCAAGATTTCTATACTTAGTCTTTTTTCTGATTATTAAGCACACTTTCTCCAAAACTCTACAAAAATGACACTAAACTAAATTATGACTCTATCTTAGGTAAATAAGGGTTAAACGAAGCATAAATGAGGGCATAAGCATATTAATATCGTCGCACATTGTGCTCCTATCACTCGGCCACACCACCTACGATGGCTTCCGGTCTCAATCCCTCTACTCCAGGCTATGCTCTCTCTCAATGTTGGTATTCGGTGATTAACAAGAGGCTTGTCTCTTTCTATCAAGTTATACATATGCCATGGCTATGTTATTGGCCTTAATGCACTTCGTTTTGTGATGACATATTGCTTCAATACACTTACTTTAAAGTGTTCGCCAAAGTCTAAAATAGACAATTGATTCAATTTACATTGTCTTTGTAGATGTTTCAAGGTGAGATCGAGTGTCTGTTGGATTGTGCAACGACTCACACGATTTTGAGGAATCGGCAATTGTTTTCGGAATTTACGCCATGTGGATCGTCATTATCTACGATGACAGGATCGGGACCTATTGTGAAAGGTCGGAATTTACGCCATGTGGATCGTCATTATCTCAATTCTTATTGCCAAATGACACTGAAATCAGAGTAGCTGATTCATTGTATGGGCCTAAAGCACCAAGAACCCTCCTAGCTTTCAAGGATGTGCGTGACAACGACTATCACCTCAACACTTATGTTGAAAATGGAATAGAATATCTGTTGATTACCTCCACTCAATCTCTGCATACTCGCATTGTGGAGAAGTGTAAGCACGTTCGAAATGGCATGTATTTCACAACCATTCGAGCCAATGAATCTCACGTTGTTATCTTATGTGATTCTGATGCTTACAAGCTTTGGCATGACAGACTCGGTCACCCGGGTCGTGATCTGATGATTCGTATTTTGAAATGCTCCCACGGTCATCCATTTTTCAGATCACAGAAGCAAAAACGAAACCAGAAAACTTGACACAACCGAGCCGACGCCGTACAAGGGCGCTTCGTCCTCGGTTCGGCCGACATGCCACCGCCGGTAGCCTCTCGGCTCCAAAGAGAGGTTCGGCCTAATTTTGCTGCTCATGCCTCTGTAGCGATGTTTAATGCTCATCATTCGTTTTGTAAAGCTTGTTCACTAGCAAAACTTCAAGCAAGACCATCTTTTGCTATTGATAAGAAACAGAATATTCCATTCCTACAATGAATACAAGGTGATATCTGTGGACCTATAACACCAGAATGCAGACCATTTAGATATTTTATGGTTCTGGTTGATGCGTCGACGCGTTGGTCACACATCGCGTTGTTGTCCATGAGGAATGTTGCATTTGCTAAACTCCTAGCTCAGATCATTAAGCTTCGGGCTCACCACCCGGACAATCCGATTAAGTCTATCAGACTGGATAATGCCGGAGAGTTTACATCAAAGTGTTTTGATGACTATTGCATGTCAGTTGCACTACAACATTGAATATCTTAGGCGACGAAAATTTTTCGTCACCTAAGAAGGATTTTCGTCGTCTAACATCTTAGGTGATGAAAATTTTGTCGCCTAAGTTTCGTCGTCTAAAGTTTGTGGTCTAAGTCAGGAGGCGACGAAAATATAAGAATTTCGTCGCCTAAGATAAATCTTAGACGACGAAAAAATTTTCGTCGTCTAAAACTATGATGACGAAAAAAAACTCTAAGAGGACGAATTTTTTCGTCGGCTAAATTCCATCTTAGACGACGAAACAAATGTTTCGTGGCCTAAGATAATTACTTAGACCACGAAACTCAACATTTTTCGTCGCCTAAGATGAAGACTAAGTCGACGAAATTATTTGTTTCGTGGTCTAAGCTAGTTTCTTAGGCCACGAAACACAATATTTTGGTGGCCTAAGAGGTGATCTTAGGCGACGAAATTTTTATGTTTCGTGGCCTAAGTAACTATCTTAGACCACGAAACTATTTGTTTCGTCGACTTAGTATCTAGCTTAGGCCACGAAAACATTCTGTTTCGTCGACTAAGTAACTAGCTTAGGCCACGAAATTGAATTTTTCGTTGCCTAAGTAAGTATTAAATTTAAAAAAAAAAAATCTAATACTGAATTTTCATATAAATTAAAAAAATTATCTATAAAAATTAAATACGGAATATTAATAAGTTTATTCATACATTTGTTCAATAAAAATATTAAACTGAACAATATCGTAGTGAGAGAGAGGAGCCTGCAAGCTACTGTAGTCGGTTCCTAAACAGCTGGAACTGTTCCTCCAACCAGCTAAGACGGTTTTCACTATTCTGGTACTTCTCATTTGCCAATCGTGTCTGCTCCTCAAGTATGCCGATACGCTGTCGGGCCTCCTCTTTGGCCAGTCGTACATGCTCCTCTGCAAGTGCGATACGCTCTCGGGCCTCCTCCTCCTCCAGTCGTCTCATACGCTCCGCATTTGACGACCGATTGTGTCCAGTGGAATTTTCCCCTTGCGATGATTGGGAGCTGACACCGAAAGTGACTCCTCCTAACCCCCGGATCTCACCGCTGGTTTCGCGGTCCCAGTGCGTTGACAAGCACTTGGGCTTGAGTCGGCTCGTCAAAATAGTGAACGATCTGATCTTCCGGAACGTCGGGGTGGTCATTCCTCACAGTGGTCATCACCCTCTCGAGCTTGACATTGATACGGCGCTGCATTTGAAAATGAAGTATGTTAGTGCATTAATAACTTATGTCGCTGTTATCAGATTTGGCCAAAATTTGTGTACATTATCAATACAAAGACCAAGTAAGTAACATGCATATGAATAATGCAGTCTAAATAATCCAAACATAATCGGCATATACTCTTCATCAAAGCACAACGGTTAAACATAATCCAAACATAATGCATTCACTAGGAGTTTTGAGATCGCATGATTAGAATGGTTTTAACTTGAGTAAATACACAAAGTTAGATAACTTAAGGGAAATATTAAAGAGCTTATGCATATGCTTATGAATTTCTCTTGATAACTTGTGTATTGGTCATATTGGTGATGGATTTCCAAATTCCTAACATTCTATCCTTCTTGGTCAATTTTCTTATAACCGGCCATGTCTAGTTATGGGATAAGGGAAACTTACTATATTTTCTGCCGCTTCCGGGTGCTCAGGAGGGTACACCATCTCATAATTCTTCACCAACGGGAATGGTTCACCCTTTTGCTTCAATTCGAGCGCCCCGTAGACGAAAGGCTTTGAACCGGACCGATAGTGCAACGTCTTCTTCCCCCGGTTGAGGGCATTGGCGGTCGATCGTCTCTGTAGAAGTATGATTAAATATGAGACAAATAGTTAGCATTGAAATAAAACTAAAATGAAAAATGTTAACATTTGAAAGCACAGACTAATATTAAAAAATTATATACCTGGAACTCATCGCTCTCAAAGTGGTGAACCAGCCAAGACCACTCCTCCTGCCTATCTTTGAACTCTTTCGGAATTTTCCCAGGGTTGTCAATCCTAAGCCTGCTGAGCTTGCTCTTGAAGGCTGTGAAAGTCTTGGCGGCATGCTTGTAAACCCACTTTACCATCTTCTTATCATCCCAAGGGATGTCATAAACAAGCTATTACAAAAAAATGGAATTAATATGGAAGCTGATAGATAATTAAAATATTAAAAATTGTAGTTAACTTACGTTGAGTTCATTTTTGAGCTTCATCTGATCATCCTCCTCCAGATCCCACCAACTTGCAGCCGTCATGGGAATGCTGTCCCGAATGATATGCCCGATATCATGAGTCAGCCAACTGTTCAGTGCACTGGTCTGCGGTCCGTGCAAGAACTCATCATCCATGACGATCTTCACCTTCTCTCGGTGCTGCACCCAAGACGTGTAGGTCTTCAAGCCTTTTACTAGCCCTCGTTTGTGTTTGGGAGGAGGTGCTGCCAAAACAATAACAATTTAATTAGAGAGTAATAACACTCATTTATAACTAAATGACTTAATTAAAAGTGTTGGATTATGTTTACCTCCATCAGGCCGAGGACGAAATGTGCGCCGACAGCTGATCTCTTCACCATTGCTGTCTTCGACGTCAGGTGTGGTTTCTGCTACTGGAGGGGCTGCAGTATCTTCCACCGGCAATGGGGGGGGGGGGGGGGGTGTGCTGATACGTTCGCAGATGATTCTGTACGTGGCTGCGACGAAGTCCCTTCAGAGTTATTTGACCTGTAGAAGCGGTCAAATAACTCCTGCCTCTTCTTCTTGAGAAATCCATGAGTCGGTGGCATATTTTTCCTGTAAAGAAACACAAATTTATATCACAAACACGACATATTTAATGTTAAACACTCCATATGAAAAGGTGATGATGGACAATGATATCAAGTCCAGGTGGGATAAAACTATAAGCCAACATCTTTTCTGCTAAAAGCGCGCACAACACAAAAAAAAATGATTGAGTCAGTTCTTGATTATAACTAAGTGATAGACATTTTATCAAATAACATTAAGTTGTACCAATTAGGTTTACGACGAGTTGATCATAGGAAAAACATATTAGACATTTTATATAGTAAGTTGTACCATTTTATAGTATCAATTAACATTAGACATTTTATCAATTAACATTAAGTTGAACCAATTTTGAGCAATTTTGCAACAAGTTGCTCTTGCAAATAAACTGCATCTTGAACAAGACAATTACCTCTCTAACATCTAAACAAAACATATACATTATTAATATCAAAACATATACTAATTAATCCAAACTCATAACCAGCTTCCATATTCAACACGAAAGTTACTGAACCAAACTCATAAACTCATAAACAGCTTTCATATTGCAAATAAGCTCATAAACTCAAAACATATACTGAACCCGAAAGTTACTGAACCAAATTCCATATTCAAGGAAAAATCCATTTCACATATCTTCTATTGACGAAATTACTGAACCAAAATCCACTGGCCTTCCATATTCAAGGAACTGAGAACAAAAATAAAAACTTTGATGTTTGATGAGAGAGAGAGAGAGATACCTGGGTCAGCAGAAGAATAAGAAGTTGTGATGTTTGATGAGAGAGAGAGAGAGACAGAGAGAGAGAGACGTCCAGAAAAAGCAGGAGGAGGTGGCTAGGCGGCGGCGAGCTGAGGAGGTGGCTAGGGCGGAGGCGAGGGCTGGTAGAGGCGGAGGCGAGACCGGCGAGTGAGGCGGGGGCCACAAGGCGGAGGAGGGAGCGGAGGGTGAGGCGGCGTGAGGAATAGCAGAGGATCGGGTATATTTCATCAGACCAAAGATGAATTAGGGATTGCAGATCGGGTATATTTAACTGACTTAGGCGACGAAACTGCCTCTTTCGTCTCCTAAGCTACAAACTTAGACGACGAAATCAAAAATTCGTCGCCTAAGAAGTAAAACTTAGGCGACGAATAAATATTTCGTCGCCTAAGATAATTTCGAATTTTTCACAATTGATTGAAATTAAAATTAGGCCGCCAATTTATTAAATGAAAAAATATATATCTACTTACACGATGAAAATTATATTTTCGTGGCCTAAGTTATTACTTAGACGACGAAAAAACAAGTTTCGTCGTCTAAGTAATAACTTAGGCCACAAAAATATAATTTTCGTCGTCTAAGTAAATATATATTTTTTCATTTAATAAATTGGCGGCCTAATTTTACTTTAATGTGTTAAAACATTTACGACGAGTTGATCATAGGGGAAAACAATTAGGTTTATAACGTACGTTTATATATACTAAGTATCTGTGATCAGTCGGATCCCTGAATAGTTCATCAAGGCGCATATATTAATTAACAGTCGAAGTACGTACGTATATACCGTTTTATAATTGTAATTATACATCACAAACAAATTTATTGAATTTAAAAACATAATTTAAATCTGATCATGGCTCTCCAACATAATCGTCATCGTTTGTATCATTTGTATCTTCAATCGTATCAGTGAAGTCATCATTGGAATTTTCATCGTCGTCTGATTCCTCATCATCCTCGTCATTAATGAAGTCGTCATTGGCTCTGTTTTGAGATGTAGATGCAGTTGGGACTGCAATGTATTCATCAGAAGTGACGAAATG